>OU342759.1:10000000-14800000 GCA_910591435.1 Acronicta aceris
ACCCTTGTCACTCACGCAAAATAGTTCGTCTACCACTTAGTTGTGTCGCCTTTGCTCTTAATGACAGCTTTAATGCGAAGAGGCATGGTTGCAACCAACGCTGCACACTACTCAGGCTTGAGTCCCAGACAGCCAAGAGTTTAGCCCTTAAGTAGGGTTATGTTTCTTGAGTGTATCATATACGTACACGTATGTCATGCTCTACAGCCTCAACGGCTTGATGGATTTTAGCTTGAGAGGTGTCGTTAGATTCGTGACAGTGACACTAAATATATCAAAAACTAAAATTTACATCGCTTTAAATTTAGTTTCAAAACCTAATGCCTCTGACTGCATGAGATTGGTCATCCTGTTTCCGTCTTTTTTTGGCGGTCGGGATTTTTGATTTTTTTTAATTAATTCAAATGCAGTTATAAATAAATTCCGTCATTCAATACAAAATAAATAAAAATGTGAATTATTTAAATGAATTTAAAGTCTTCCCGAAAACCGTTATCCTAACTAATATTTTAAATGCGAAAGTGAGTTTGTTTGTTACACTTAACACTTAAACCACTAAATCGATTATAAAAATTCTTTCATCAATAGAAAGCTACATTATCAGCGAGCAAAATAGGCTGTGATTTTATTTTTTCTTAATTATAAATTCGTACGAAAATTACTTAATGTAACACAAGGTATCAAAAATTTGCCTATAAAACTCATTTATTGACGTGCGCTTCCAGTTTGTTATTTCTTAGCAAATTTACTATGGAGATTGTTACCATGAAGATGTTTATTGTGGAAATGGTTACCAAAGTGTATAGTAATAAATAGGATAGCTTACTATGGAGATCCCTTTAACTTAGATAAATGTAAAAAAATATTGTGAAATGAAATTCAAATATCGGCAGTCAGCTCACTATTCAATTATGTAGTTATAGCATCAGCTATTTCAGATGCACATCTGAAAACAATAAATGAGAGCTTCATAAACAAAAAGCAATTCAAATACTAAAAAAGTAAGTTTTAAGGTTGATTGTACTAATCCAATTTATGTTTATTTATTTTACATTTTTCTATCACATTTAAGCAACAGTTAATGTTTATATTTTTAAGATTAGATGTCAACATTTTTTTCTTCTTACTCTTTATTTAGCGTAAATTTAACCTGTCTATAAATTAATCACGGGCGCGGGCGGCAAGAATAAATCGATCAGAAGGATCTTCATGTAGAATCTAGAAAACAAGAACAAGCAAGGTGACCATCTGCTCCGAGAGTTAGGGAACCATACGTAGGAGGTTGCAGTGCTAACCTAACCAAACTTTCTTTAATCTTTTCTTAAATTTAAAGCTAAATATTTTAAAGTGTGAAACATACATACATACACTCACGCCTTTCTCCCACAGGGGTACGCAGAAACTATTGACAAAACAATAATGAACAAATAAGTTTTATTGCGAAATGCGGTGCACTCACAGTAGGTAATCAATCATGGAGAATAGAGAAAGGAAACGGAAGGGTAGAGAGGCACCATCCTAAAAATCACTCAATAAGGTAGCGTTCCAATATTACTAGCATCGCCACATACGACGTTTCTTGCATACTTCTTTTTCTTCTTCCACATTCATACATCTTCTCATACATACGCGCCGGTTGCGAGTGCTACGTGCCTGACCTTAGTGTGAAACCATTATTCTTAAAGTGCGTGTGTACAATTCCCCTTATTTTATTTACTTTCTAATGATAATGATTATAATTTTGACAGTTATTTAATTTTGGCGAGCAGCGGGAAGCGAGTGTGTAGTTCCGATAGTTTTATCGCTGAGCTATAGGCTCTACTTATATAGCTTACTTATACTCGCATACTCTCGCTACTCGCTTCTCGTTCATCGTCGGCGGTGGGATAAGTGCCTAATACATTTTGGTAAATACTAAATATAATTAATACATTTTCCTTTTATTTTTGTAGTAATATTTAATTATTTTAGTTTTTGGTAATACGATCACTGGAGGTTGACCGGTTAATAACAGATTGATTCACTTTTACCGATTGATTTTTGACTGATTCTTCGATCCTCACTGCTCCGGTGCAAACCTCCATTGAATAGTGAGCTGACCGTCGATATTTGCTTAATGGAACTTTGTAGTTTTGTAGTTCGTTTAGCCTTAATTTTGTACACTTGTACAAAATTAAGGCTAAACGATTCCTACACATGTAGGAGATAAATTTAAACGGCCTGTTGGTTATATTTCTTGAAAATCTGACTTAACAACATTTTTTCTTAATTTTACGTCTCATATCCTAATGATGATAAGACCCCTCTCTTGCATTTTTGTCCCTTTCCCACATACACTTCTCTTTTCCTCAACCAATTCGGATACATTCATCCATCACATGCTTACTTACAAACAACATTCGGATACACACTCAATCAATCCCACATTCATGTTGAATTTTAATTGTCAAAAGGATAGTAAACATCTCCATAGCAACTATCTCCATAGTAAATTTTCGAACAAATAATAAAATGGCAGCGCACGTCAAATAATGTCCTTTATAGGCAAATTTTTGATACCTTGGGTTACATTATTGTAATTTCCGTAGGTATCTTTAATTTAGAAAAATAAAAATCTATCTATTGGTGAAAGAATTTTTAAAATCGATTTAGTGGTTTATGCGTGAATGCGTAGCAAACAAACAAACTCACTTTCGCATTTATAATATTAGTTAGGATTACCTAGCTTAGCCTACCTGCTCCAAATTCAAGCGTTTTTTTTATTCGTGATAGGCTTACACTTGACCGCCAGTTCGCCTGATGTTAAGCGATACTGCGATCTACGATGGAGCGCGCTTGCCTAGAAGAAACCGATTCACTCCTGATTTAAAGACACCCAAATTATATCTATTAGGGAAGACCCATTCGGGAAGTACATTTCATATTTCAGCGGTAAAAGTGATATGCATGATACAAGTGGACTTAAAGCGTTCCGTTCGGGTTTTTGGAATGTCCATCATGAATCGATGACGCTTTTTCGTGCTTCTGGTCGTCCGACAGTAGAAAGGGCTAGGGGGAATAAGATCGTGGAGATCTGATGCACACTCTTCGAAATTTATGCGATAAAAATCCGACCAGCTAGCAACTTTGCGGTGATGTTCAAGACTTTGGAGTTTAGTTCGGACAAGAGAGTCATTGCCAATGAGCTTCTTGGCGCGTTTCTCGACGGATTCCAACGCCTCGAGCTGGTACTTAGCCGATCCATCCCAAAGGTGCGAGCAGTACTCCATGTTCGAACGAACTTGTGCTTGATACAATGTGAGCAATTGTTCCGGCTCAAGTAACGCCGTACCTTCGAGAGGAGGAGCTTTCTGGCAGCCATTTGAGCCTTGGACTCTATATAGGAGCCGAAGTTGAGGGTTGGCGTCAGAGTAACGCCCAAGAGCTCAAGGTGGTCAGTTATCGGCACAGATACATTCTGGAAAGTAGGAACCAGTTGGACTGGACTCTTTTTGGCGGAAAATAGACACGCCTGGGTCTTGGCAGCGTTGAATTTGACCAGATTGGCATCGCCCCATTCGGAGACAGGCTGAAGGGACTAACTGAAGCGCTCGACCATGACCAATCTTTGAGTCTGGATTTCTGGTCCACCGGTCCGTGCGCTGGCTGTGTAACTCTCTACAGCGGTGCTGTCGTCTGCCTACCCAAAGATACCGGGCTTCAGCAGACTATCGATATTCAGCAGGAAGAGTGTCGCAGAGAGTACCGACCCCTGGGGAACATCGGCGTTGATATCCATTCGATCGGACGAGCACCTGTCTATGACGACTCATATCGATCGATTCTCAGGAAGTCGGATATCCAAGCAACGAAACCAGTGGGCAAGCCATGCGATGAAAGTTTGCTAATAAGGCTAACATGCCAGACCCTGCCGAGAGCCTTCGAGATGTCAAGATGACAATCCGTATTGTCAGTGACTGAGAAGATCATTTGCTTCTAGGTACGCCAGGAGCCTGTTGTTAAGGACACGCTCCATAGTCTTACAGAGTATGGACGTGACCGAAATAGGCCTGTAGTTAGCAGGGTCGGCACGACAACCCTTTATGGGCACAGGTTGCACGTTAGCTAGCTTCCGGAATTTTGGGACTTGACCAGTCTCAAGAGAGAGACTGAGACTGAGAGAGAAAGAGGTGTGTTAGCACTGGACTCAACTCAGCGTATCATATAGCCATAAATAGCTATATCTGGTATATATCACGGGGTAGTTAGTAGTAAAAATAAAAAAAAATATTCAGAATCCCAATTAACATCACCTCTCTTGTACCCACTGAAGATGTGATGCTTCTCATAATTAAAGAAATAGGTCGATTTATCTGTTATACGGCATTTCAAACATGAAAGTAGAATAAATGCCGTAGAGATGATAGCTTTGAGAAGTATGTGTGTGTATGTATTTTTAGTAGACTTCGATTCTGAGGTTGTAACTTGGGACAATAGTAGCAAGGGTTACTAACTACATTATTTGTGTTGGTTTGAGTAAAAACTTATCATAAGGTTACTGCGGACTACATTCACATATTTAGACAAATGAGATAATAAAGGAGATTGAAATGTAAGTAGTCACTTGAAACTCAATTTGATCAACATTCCTTTTTTACCTTATATTTATAAAATCTTTTGATCTGAAAAACAATTAATAGAATCTCTACCAGTGCCATTGTTTGGAAAATCTGTGAATGTAAATTTAAGTACGTATATTACCTACCATAATGTCTTTTTAAATAATCCATAATTGTGTAGTGATTGGTACTTTAATTATATTACTAGTAAATTATATCTTATATATTTTCAGGAGTATGCAGTTAATTGTTCAGATATAAGCTTAGCAAAAGTATGGTCTCATGTAGATGTATTTGCTTGGGGGCACTTTTTAGGGTGGCTGTTCAAAGCCATATTATTCAGGCATGCTGGATTGTTATGGGCTATTTCTATTATGTGGGAAATTACAGAAATAGCATTTGCACATTTGCTTCCTAACTTCTTAGAATGTTGGTGGGACTCTGTTCTATTGGATGTCTTAATTTGCAACGGTCTTGGAATATGGTGCGGGCTTAAGATTTGTAAAGCCCTAGAAATGAGAGAATACAAGTGGGTCAGTATAAGGTAAGAGATTGATTTGTGCTTACTTCTTTGGCATTTTCTTTGGCACTTTCAATTTATAAAACAAGTAGATATCATTGGTCTCGTGGATGTAATTTGGTATTTCTGTTCTCTTCACCATTTTTATATCTCAATATGCTTTGACTGCCGCTAGCATAAAATAATCCCCCACCCCACGAACACATATATAATTACTTACTTAAAAGTTTAATCTAAATTATTAACTTATATTTCGTATAATTTCGTCGTATACCCACAGCGGTCATTTGAAATACGATTTCGTGCGCCTCGTACGCCTTACTTATCAATCACAATTATGTGTACCTATAATACATCTCTTCCTGGAATACATAAGCTCTCTTTATTTTCACTTAAAAAAAATACATATTATATTAACAGTAGACCAAAAACCACTGAGGTTTGTCTGGACTATCGTGCATTCTGTTAAAAACTAATATTAGAAGCTAAGCGACATAAGATAACATTAAAACATAATTATTATACTAATAGGAAAGCAAGCACTAAAAGAAACCACTCAATTACGACGACACGTCTAAAACGTGTTTAAAAAATGTTTCTTTAATTTATGTTTTATGTTTGTTTTATTGATGCTTTGTATAAAGGACGGATTTAGCTAAGCTAGCGGAGCCTTAGCAAGCTTACCTACTTATTTAGATAGCACTTACTAAAGAATTTCAAAGCTTAATAGCAACGTGGATAGCAATTACTAGTATTCTTTATGTTACAATTAGCATCTATTGATTTTAATAGATGTTTCCTTGGGTAGATTTTTAACAGACTTCAATTTAAAAAAAAGAGGAGGTTCTATGTTCGGCTGTATGTACCTTTTTTTTATGTATGTTCACCCATATCTTCGTCAATTGCGGACCAATTGGAAATTTTATTTTTGTTTGAAAGAGTATACTTCGAAGGTGGTCTCATATTCACCGTGTCAGGATATGATGATGGGCTCCTAGGGAAATCGAGGGAAATACTCAAAAATTATAGGCAGTTATGGTGTTTATTAATTTTTTATAATAAAACAGGTGTCTGCGTCCAGGAGTCATCTTCTCTTGCTGATGAGCTGATGATTAAAGGCACAGGACTCCTCAACATTAGAAATTAGGGGATAAAACTGCGATTTATCGATAGAATCTCATGCTGAATTATTTAGAGAAATTGGAAAGGAATGCATGGGCAATATCATTAAATTGGTTCACTCTATCAAAAGTTATTACAATATTTAACCATTGAAAACGTTGAACTTAAACAATAATCATAGAACAAAATTACCTAACTATTTAAGTATGTACTTGCAGAGGTTAAAAATATAACAAAGTAAAGCGTATTTCAAAAGAAAATACAGTTACAGATACCGAATAAGATAAAGCTAATGGCTAACGTACTAATTTAACTAATTTTAGAGTAACGTAAAGAAGTAAACAAAGGATGAATATTTTTCTCTACCAACTAATACTGTGTCATTAATACCTCAATAAATATTTGATTTGATATTACAGCTGTCATTTACAGATGACATAACAATTCTTTTTTTCCTAAGGAACGTAGACAAACTCATTTTATAACGTGAAACCACGGTGTAAAATCACAAAAAGAAACGAAATAATTTCTACTATGTAACTACAAACGTGTGGGCCCGACAAACGTTGTCTTGCCCTGTATCATCATCTTCCTTCCCTTGTTCCAATTATGGTTTCAATTTCAATATTCCAATATGTGGTCGGCGCAACATGTCCTTTTCTTCCAATCATCCTTATCAGCCTTCACCTCAATCATTCACTCCCTTTCCCTTGTCTTGCCTGTATATAAAAAAAAATGTATAACCCGATTGCGGTGCCAAGTACCCGCTAAAATTGTGAATCGAAACCATTCAGGGACCCATTTGAACATACACAAAAAAAAATAATCAAAATCACACCAGCAGCTTATAAAGAGTTTGGACAATGCACAAATCGACATCTACTGACCTTACCGAAACAGAAACCCTCACAGAAAACAACGCCAAGTTCATTTGTGTCCGTGTTTTATTTTTGTCAAATCTATCAATCGTTCCCGATACAAAATGAATGAAAAAAAAAAATTCTCCATGATATTCTTTTTCGGTGATTTTTTCGAGGTTTTTAATTTAATAGTTATTCTCCTATTCAAGAAGAGACAAATCCAACAAACCAAAGATCATAAAAATCGGTCCAGCAGTTCTCGAGTTATAAGTGTTGTAACAAACCCAACTTTGTTTATATATATGTACAAGGTTAGTTTTAGTATAGGCGAAAGCCGAAACACGTGTCTAGTATTTTTATGTAAAGAATCTATGTACAAAATTTCAAAAATATATCAAGAAAAATCATAAAGTTACAGGCGTGTTACGTTACCTGGTTATCCTTGCAAAAACATACACACCACGCGGCGCTCCCGCGCAGGCCGCTCGGCGTCGGCTTGCGCTCATTGATAATACATTGCATACGAGTAGGTACCTGATATAAATACGTGGTGATGATGAACGAAAGTGATTGTCTGTCTGTTACCTTTTCACGCCTAAATTGTTGAATCAATCTTGATGAATCTTAGAGAGGTAAATTGGACCTTGGAGTTTTCCATATTTAGTATACCAGTATTCCTTCAATTAAGTATAGAAATCGTTGGGACGCGGGTATAGATATATTCGATAGTGTTTATATGAAGTATCAAAAGAGACTTCTTAAGATGGAGCAGTATAAGTACTTATACCGCTCCATCTTAAGATTTTTGTTTAGGTATATGTACATATACCTAAACAAAAATCAAGTAGGTACTTACCCGTCTATTCATACAAAAGTAAATTATGTTCTACCTAACTTAAAGTTCTACTGTAATAATTATGACCCTTAATATATTACGTATAGTAGATTTCTAATACCCGCTACGTACGTAGGTACACTAAAAAAGAAAAAAAAACTTAAAAAAAAGTGAAACCGACTTCAATAAAACAAGGCACTAAAAATAAAAAAATTACAGATTTAATTTAAAAGACAAAATTTCTACTGATCTCTTTGAAGTCGGTGCCAAGCTAATTCGGTAGTAGTTTCTAGGCTAGGTCCTCGTCTTTCGACAAACAAACCACATCGGAAGTTAACGCAACACAGGCTGCTTTTTATCCAGGTCGGATCCAATTCTAAAGTCCACGCAGACAAAGGCGCGGACAGAAGCTAGTTACTCAATAATGCCTTAGATTGCCCAGATCTTAGTAAGATATGCATTAATGTCCCATTTTGAATTCCTCGCTGCTCCCGCCCGTTACTTAAATCCCGAACAAATCTAGGAAAACATTTATTTTATTATTCATTACCATTCCGTATAATGAATCCTAGAGTTCTTAGGGCTCGCTTGGTAATATTGTCAATGTGATCGACAAAGGTTAGCTAGATTACTATAATTAAGGGCCGTTTCGAGCACAGTAGGCATTTAGTGCTACGTCACCTCACCGCGCACGGGGCGCGCGCAATCGTATTTCAAATGACCTCTGAACCCTCTGGTACAAAAATTTTGTGCCACAGTCTAAATTTGTTGGCACACAGTTTGACAACTGTTCGTTTTACGAAATTCATGTTAATATTTATTAAACTTTTAGTTATGTGAATAGGTATGATAATTTATAATATATATTTCGATATTCTATAATTTAATTGTATAACTATTTATAACTTGTAGAAATCTAGAAGTTTTAGAGTTACTACTATTTAAGCTAGTCACTAGGGGCGAGTTTCACTGACCATACTTTGATTTTGCTTTCATATTATATCGCGTTATAGGTAATTATAGTAGCTCTTTCCCGCGGTTTCCTATGCGACCCAAAATTATGTTATGATCAATATTTCATAAAATACCTTCTACATACTTATGAAACCTAACTTCAAAGAACTTGAACTACAAACCCACCTTTCACCCATCTTTACCCACTTAGGAGTTGTACGGAAAAACCTTAGTAGATCTATACCTACAGGGTTCTATGACCAAAGGCTTAGGCTGTGCATTGTCTGTCAGTCAGTGATTAGGTAAGTCAGGGCTTTGATTCTTATATAATACTAAGTAATAGTAAAAAAACAAAAATACGACAGAAAAAAATATAATTTTTATGAACAAGCTTTTATTGCTTGCTCTAAAAAGTAAAAATAAATTAAATTAAATCAAACTCATCATTTATTACTTTAGACCTTGAAATTGACACCAATATCAATTTATTTAGATTTCGATTTCAAAATCAATTTCGTAATCATCACGGTGTATTAGCAAACGCGACACAGGTCCTTCCTCGCAGAGGCCGCGTCGGCTACTGGCTGGAGGGAGGTTATTCTTTTGTATGGCAATAGCTGTTGATTCAGGAAATCTTTACAGCGTAACCGGACTTGGTGGCGAGGCACCGGATGCCTCCAGCCAGTGGCAAATTATAACTAAGCAACAGCAGCTAAGAGCGTCCCCTAACGGTACTCGAGCCTCAGCTTAGGGCGTTGCTGGGGGACGACTGGATCTGGGTTAAATTATTTTGAGGCGAATTTAAAGCTACTGGCTCGGCACGGGCCGACTCGAGTCAGGGACGGGGAGGAACTGAACGGAGGCACGTGACTAATTTTATTATATAATATCGTGTTAGGCAAAACTAAAACTATTTGAGAAAAAGTAATCGCAGATTATTGTTCTCAACGACATTACCTATTTTTAGGCATGCTTTGTGAGATCTAAGGTTGATATTCTTTATTAAGTACTAGGGACCCGCCCGCGGTTTCACCCGCGTTACCCCATTCTTAAGGGTCATAGCGTAATGTTAAATAGCTTAAAACCTTCCTCTTGAATCATTCTATCTATTAAAGAAAACCGCACCAAAATCTGTTGCGTAGTTTTAAAGATCTAAGCATACATAGGGTCGGAGACAGCGGGAAGCGACTTTGTTTTATACTATGTAGTAAAAATCTGAAAAACGATAAAATTATCCCTGTTTTGTAATATTTTTATGATCGAGTGAAGTTGTAGGTCCCTAACGTGTTTTGAATTGAAGAATACTCAAGATCGTTTATTAAACTACAACATAAATGTTTATCCGATCAAAACAAAGAGTATTTGATTATTTACCATTGAAGCAAATAACGGTCGATTTGGAATAACCGGGCCATAAGATAAATCGATTGAAGTAAGAATCATAAAAAACAATCCGACGGCGACCATCGTGAAAGGGTGGTGCGTTAACATACAAAAATGAACTTTATTATTTTTTGCAGCATGTAGTAGCACTAGTAAGTAGGGTATTTTAAAACTCCTTCCCGTGCGTTAAAATCTCGAAGTATTTTATAGCGCCATTTTGATAAATACATCGAAACATACAGAGCCAATGCCTTCAAAGGTGTTATTTCTCTTATTTGAGTTTGGCAAATATTTCATAATATCAGCAGTTTCACTATTTCCGGCTTGTCTAAGCGCCTTTCCAGCCGAAATTACGATTTCAGCGCTGCTACTACTATCTACTACTACTGCATACATTTTTTTTTAAATTAAAAAGCTTACTAGTAATGTGGATCGCACATTACTAGTATTCTTGTTAAGTCTTGTCTTGTCTGACTTTTCCGGAGAAATAAACTGCACGTTGTCTTCATTTGTCGTAGAAGGCTCTACATTTTCCTCTGGTAATTACGGCTACTGAACTGCAACTTGCAGCCAGGATTCATATTTCTTTCGGAACTTATCTAAGCTTCGTTCACATTGTGTCCATTAAACAAAAACGCGATAGCAAAATCGACGCCACCAGTCATTGAAACTTGTTTCAGAACTATTGATTTATTCTTTGTTTGGCCCACTGAGTTTTGTCTACATAAAGAAATCCTGTATCGACCTAAACAAAATTGCAGTCGAATAGCGAAAGCCCCATTCAAATCGGAATGCACAGTTTTAGAAATATAAGGATGTACTCTATACATCTGCTTACTCCTTCAAAGCAGGCTTGATGCTACGTTATAGAATGGTGAAAACAATAGATAGGTATATAATTGCCGCAATCGCGGGTCATTTGCTATTAGTTATTGAAGAGTTTCGTTGTCTGTTTGCAAAAGTAATTATCAGATCTTTATGAAATTAAATTAAATAGGATCATTTCAAAATGTCAATCTACACGTCAAGCTAAACGTCCAGTATAAGGTCATTTCGCATTGTATAGGCTTTCCTTGTATTCAGAGGTCAGCCCTACGCCCCACTCGTCTGACAGAGACCCGTCGCTGACAATGGTTCGTAGCGGACTGCGGGCAGAGAGGGGTGCCTGACTGCATACAAATTCTCGGGTTTTGCGCTCGGAAATAAATTACGTAAGCGACAAATCACATTTTTGGTTATTTAAACAAAACTACGTTATGTATTAAAAACTGTCTTACAGAAAACTAGATATGGTTATTTAGTATGTTTTAAAAATAATTGCGTAATCTAATTTGTAAAAATATCGCAGTACCACTGAAAATAGTAAATAATTAGAGCCTACTTTACGATTTTTTTCTATCGAGAAAATTTCATGCTATCGTGTTTTCCTTTTATGCGATTCTAGATTATATGCTCAAAAATCAATAAATCTAAAAATTATGTTCATAGTGTGTAAACTGAAAGAAATACACTGAATTGAAAATCCAGTAAATTTTCGAGGTGTCCACTTAAATGGGTCTTGCTAGCATTTAAGTATAGACTTAGGAAAGTTAATAAATTCATCTTTTCAAAGAATGGTTTGTAGGATTCAGTTTGAGATAAATTGAACAGAGCCCTAATACATCGTTTTTTGAGTAATGAACACACGGTCCTTGTCTGTACTGTTGCCCCAGAATACCACACCGTATCAAAGAGTTGAGCTAACGTAACCGTGGTATGCTGTTAATAAATTGTTTGGTTTGCTATTTTTCCCAGTTTGTGGAGCGCATTTGAACACTGACTAGCCTTTTACACATCTGGTCAACATATAATTTCCAATTAATTTTGTTGTCAATATGTAGTCGTAAAAATTTTGTTGTTTCAGTTTCTTTATTTTCAAAAAAATCATTATTTTAGTTTTATCAATTTTACTCTTTAATTAGTACTAAGGATTGATTAATGTCAGATTCTAAATCAATTGTATTTTCATTAGTGAATAGTATAGTGCTATCATCACCAAACAATGTAATGTCATGACTATTACCTATGGCATGTTGTTTATATAGGCAAGGAAAAATAAAGGGCCTAAGATACTTCCTTGTGGAACACCAAATTTAACAGTTACAGATTTAGAAGTATAAACTTCTTCAGTTTTTGTTATTGGGTTCACCCTTTTTACCTCAGTGAACTGTTGTCTGTGAGCGAGAGATATGATTTTACAAGGTTGTACACATTACTTCTAAAACCATGGGCATATTTTTTTTGTAACAGAAGTAGCAAGATGGATTGGGCTTCTACAGGAATTCGAGTCCGTAATCGAACATCGTATTGGGAGATCTCACGGTAATGCACGTTGTCACGATGACCTTGTTCGGAAATTTGCAAGCATTGTTCCAGGCATGAGGCTAAAGAAGCAGTGCCCATCAGAATGCTGAAAACTGATCTTAGTAACGAATGGAAAGAAACCATATACAGAACAGATAATACAGAAAACATATGCATGTTAATAAAAAAAATGCTAGCTGAGCACATTCATACGCAGACTTCTCTTACCAAACGCAAATACACACAAACTGACACTCAGTATGCCAAGAACCGAGTATGGTAAAAGAAATATCTTATACGACGGGGTCAAGAGGTACAATAAACTACCAAATGAAGTGAAAATGTGCGAAAGTATGTCTTTATTCAGAAAAAAATTAAAACAATATATATCTGAAATAAAATATACAAATAAACACTAAAACAAAACCGAAATTACAACTAAAACCAAAATATAACACGAACACAATACCTGCTTATAAACTTACATCTACTTTATACATAAGAAAATTGTTTCACTAATAGTTTAGATAAAATCAAACAAACTTTACTGTTATTGGCTGCCATCCCTTTTCTGAGTCATTAGCTTCCTAAATGTATATATACCTACGGTCGAACTATTGTTATTCTCTTTTATTTAAATAAGTATACTACTATGCTCACAAGTGAACTGTAATGTTCTTGAGTAAATAAAGTTCTTATTATATTAAAGACTCGGATGTTAAACCGATCCTCGAGTGGATGAAAGCTGGTGCCCCTAAACCGATTTGGAATGATGTTGCGGCATTGAGTACAGTCACAAAAAGTTATTGGGCAAAGTGGGACAGTCTATTGATACAGGGTGGCGTCTTGTGCCGTAAATAAGAAAATGCTAAGGGAGATAAGTGTCATCTACAGATGGTAGTCCCCAAAGCTAAGGTGCCAGATGTCCTTCAGCTTTACCATGACAGATGTTCGGAAGGGCCTATCTCCCGAAAACCGACCTACGAGTAAAAAAGATTTTATTGAAGATTCAAGAGCGATTCTACTGGATCCACTGTCGGGACGATGTTGAAGACTGGTGTCGTAAATGCACTAGTTGTGCATCTGTAAAAGGGTCTCACACGCGCAGCAGAGGTGCATTGTAATGAATTTAACAGTGTATGTATATATTGTATGGATGTTCGATCCTAGCTCAAAAACTACTCATCAGATTTTAATAAATGAAGTATCGATTGATTCGTCTTTGCAGTGAGAGTGTCATAGGCTATGAATTGTTTTTAAAAATATGACAATATAGCCGGCAAAGCATAAAAAAGGGGACCAAATGAGGTATCTTAAGATTTGTCTTGATCCAATTATCGTGCGGTACATTATATGGTATTACAGGAAATGAGGAAATCCAATATATTAAACGTCTGGGACTTTCTTACTACTAGCGCCATGTCTATGTACAATAGTTATATACGGAAAACCAATTTGTGTTTTTTTCGTGACCGATTAAAATGAAATAATGTGTGAAACTCGCATCCTAAAGTTAACATGAGCCTCCAAAAAGTGTCAAATAAAAACGAAAGCTTAAAAAACTAAAACTAGCATGCGACCACGGTTATAAACTGGATACTTACCACTGTTTGTGGACATATAATTTCTTTCCTGTTTTATACTTTTAACTTGTTTGTTTTTTTCGTAGTCTGGTTTTAGTTTTTTAAGCTTTCGTTTTTATTTTCCTAATATCTTTTATATTTTTGTTCGACTGTGCCAACCACTTAGTAGTAGTTGCGTTCTCAATGCTCCTTAATTGCTTGAATTGTACCTGCATGCCTATTTTGGCACTATCTTGAATAAAGATCAGGTAATCAATAATTATTATAAGAATATTCTTCTATTATATAAACTAATCAACAATATTCTTTTTAGGGATATTTCATCTACTACTGGAAAAATAAAGAGAGCAATATTGCAGTTCACACCTGTGCAATGGACACCAGTCCGATGGTTGGATCCCACTAGTACTTATATGAGATTCTGTGCCTTGAGTCAACTGGTGGTATTTTGGCAAATTTCTGAATTAAATACATTCTTCTTAAAACATATATTTGAGATGCCACCTTCACATCCTTTGGTCATCGCACGACTTTGTCTGATAGGAGTTATTGTCGCTCCATCTGTAAGGTAATGAATTCAATTGCTGAGTTTTATTGATAGTGTTATTTTAGTAAAGGAAAAATTTAATCGCGGGCAGGATTCGAACCTGCGTCTTCTGGTTGGATACACCAGATGCCCTGAGCCTCTAAGCCACCGCGAAGCCCACCCGCCTGATTGAAATTTTGCCTTCACATTCTGAATTTACGTCATAAGGTGACGTTGGCGACATCTATGAAAAGCAAGTTACGTTGCTACGTTGTTACGATTTTAAGCAAAGGTTTTAGTTATACATTGTGAATATTGTATAGTTAATGTCGCGATTACTACTGCTATGAATCTAGAACTTATTAAAGACCTACAAACTGAGAAAACCACTTGAAATTTGAATTTGGCGGGCTGAGGTGAACGATTAGCCTTATATCTGGGGAGCCCATGATGCTAAATGGGGATGTACTCAAGCCTTGTGGGGACCTATTAGATTTTGTAGATTAGATGATAGGAAGCATAAAAGGTTATTTATTGTGTACATAAAATAAGGTTACCTGGATAGTGTCCGTCAGGCTTGCCCGGCCCCGGCGAATTTGATAACAAGATATATGTCATAAGGTCCGACCGAGACTAGTTCTATGACGTGGGCCGAGACGCGAGACCGAGAATGAAAAAAAATCTCGGCCGAGACCGAGAATCGCTAAATTAAAGAGTCACTTTTTCAGTGTGTTTTTACCCGACTGGGCCAGAAGCAGAGTTATGTTTTTGGAGTGTATGTATGTACTCGTATATTTCTTTTTCACGCTCTGTAGCCTAAACGGTTTTATGGATTTTAGCCGGAGAGGCGTAGATAGATTTGTTTCAAATGTGAGTAACACTGCTCTTTATCAAAATTATGAAAATTAAAATTGTCAATTTTTGGCGTCATATTGTCCTCCCAATAACGAACGACAAAGTTTCTTTTCAAGAGTGATGATATTAATATAAGTGAAAAACCGAAGTCGAAATCGTGAGGCTTATATATCGAGCAAGATGTATGAATGTTTCGATACTTACATTTTGTTGAGTGTTACATGTTTTTGTTTAATTTCATTTCCCAGTAATAAATTCATCGGCTGCCATAACTAACAATACGTAAAAAAAGTTGTGGATCGGACGACGCCACAGTATTGCATTTTTTACAGTACCTATTAAATTTTTGGCCATAGATGCTCTATCACTCTAGTACCTAATAACAAATCTAGAACTCATACTAGTACAATTTTACCAATAAAAATCTGTGGTGTGTTAGTTTAGTGCGTAGCTTAGTGATTAGAAGTCACGACTAAGACAAATCGGCCAACCTATAGCAGCTATAGGTACCTAATACGTTCATAGGAGTTCTCATGTCTTATAGAGAAATGAAACTAGACAATAACAATAATAAAAAATCTTGTTAAATGTATATATAGGATCAAAATTGTCAGTTTCCTAATTCGTTTTATCAAATACTCTTATAAAACAAGTCTAGTAAAAATCTTATAAAGTAATCCTGCGAACGTTTAAAAAACTAGGATATATGATCAAAAGGCAAGTGTATACAAAATCGTTTAAATTTATCATGCAAACGTTTTTAAAACTGCGTAATAGCATCAAAAGTGCCTATAGCGCAAATCGCCGCATAAGATGCTATTTTAAGATCAGTGATCTTAGTCAAAGCGTTTACGGGATTCTTATAAAACTTTTTGTCTTTTAAGTCAATGATTATACTTCCTACTGGCTTTTGCACGCAGAACATTCGACTTACGACGAAAAATATGACCGTAGTCATTGTTGCATCTCTTTCTTCTGGGTGGCAATGATTTGTACATACGGTACACATATCCTTACTAATATTATAAACTAATTTTTGAAAGAACTGACGGCCGCTGGGGCATAAAGGTTCTCGAGTGGAGACCACGCACCGGAAAGCGCAGTGTGGGACGACCTCCAACAAGATGGACGGACGACCCGGTAAGGGTCGCTGGGAGTCGTTGGATGCAGGCGGCATGTGACCGACCGCTGTGGAGATCTTTGGGAGAGGCCTTTGTTCAGCAGTGGACTTCCGATGGCTGATATGATAATGTACTATAATATAGTATTGTGAAGGTTACTGACCGCCATAATATTACACTCAGTGAATGAAACCCGCACGTTCTATCACTCAACTACATAGGTAGGTACTCTACTAACAACTCATAGTGTAATCACGCTTATCGAATTTATTACTTTCAGGCAATATTACACATACGTTACGGATCCAAATTGTAAGCGAGTGGGTACCCAATGTTGGGTATATGGAGCGATTATGGTTACTGAGTCTATGTTGTGTATCAAAAATGGAAAAGAACTTTTTGGTCAAGCGCAAGTGTGTAATGTGATTGTGTGGCTAGTCATACAAATTTTAGTCTCAATTGGCTGTGTTTACGGTGTAGTGCTCTACCATAGATATTTTGAGGTAAGTAGGTATAAATATATTAAGTTTTATCTAATTGTTTGTGCAGGCGAAAAATTAAAATTAAAATAGGTAGGCCTATGTCCGATCAAATCAAAGTATGGAACCGGTGTGGAAAGGGCGAAGGACGCGGCCGACTGAACCGATCGCGCGATCATTTGTGTGGCGCCGCATCGCCCACCGCCATCTTAGAGCTCTTACATATTACGCTTTTTCAGGCGCCGACCGTTTTTGACGCGCGTCGCACGCGATCAATTTACCTATTCACACGTTCATATATTGCAGTATGCAGACGACGACTTTTTCGCGTGCTGTCGACGCGCTACTAGCGCGTAGTTACAACGATACAGATACAGACGCGCTATGTTTAGCTGCAAACACAGACGTACCTACAGCGCATTTTAATCGGATACTTGCCGACAGTATTACGATGGCATCAATCGAGGCAACAGACGACACGTTCGGCGTAGCGGCTAAGCGATCGGCTTCTACGTCACGTGTTGTGGGTTCGATCCCCACACGGAGCAAATATTTGTATGATCTACAGGTAGTTGTTCCGGGTCTGGGCGTTTGTGTACATGTGGGAATTTGTGTTTGTAAACGCACCCACGATACAGGAGAAAATCCTAGTGTGGGGCAACGATTTTATAAAAAAAAAAAAACACTTCTTATGCTGGCCTTTTGTTAAAACTTTTGTTAAAAAAGGAAACATAAAAATGTCCCACGAGAACGTAGATCATATTGGATGCATCCATTTATAAGCGAAAGGAAATTGCATGGTCATTATAATATTAGGTAGGTACTTACTTTCAAAAAATTGGTAAAATATAAAACAAAGTTTTATAACTGCTGTCGAATGTCATATTCATCATTTCAAGAACTTCCTCGATGTCAGTCGGTCACACAGCGCGCGCACGATTCCAGCTCGTTACACGCACTCTAGTGGCGTGCTCGCGCGCGTGCTACGCGCGTTTTACTTTAGGGTTAGCAACAGGAAGTCCGCCGCTGCCATCACTCTTTTGATAATAATTACAGTATTTTCGTATTAGGTACCTACAATACCTTTATTAAATAAACGTATATTTTGTTGAATTATTATTTGTTTATTTTCAGCCAAATAGTGACTCCAATTTAGAAAGTCCAAAGAAAAACGATTAAAAGTCGGTAAGTTCATGCTTTTATCTACTTTGTTTTAATTTTTAGGGTTCCGTACCTCAAAAGGAAAAAATTTAACCCTCATAGGATCACTTTGTTTTCCGTCCGTCCGTCCGTCTGTCAAGACCCTTTATCTCGGCACCGCGTGGAGGTATCAAGTTGAAATTAAAACCATATGCTCAGGTCTACAGTCCAGTGAATCTGTGAAAAAATCAAACTTACTTAGGAAAAAATCTGAAAACTATACATTTGTAATTAAATTATTATGTACCTACAAATTTGTATGGTACTTTGGTGGGCGAGTCCGATTCGCACTTGTCCGGTTTTTGTTTCTGATTATATCAGTTTTTGATGATACATAGCTTAACATAACATAGCATAACTGTCGCTTATGAGTCCGGCGGCGGAGCGAATTTTCTATACGAACGTAATACCAAAATTAATCGTAATTCAAATACAACTTAATCAACCTGTGTTATTATTCGGATCCAGATACCGTTAATCTACATAAGTTCCTAGTCTACCATTTCGTCCAAAATACGTCACTGCAAATAAATGTAAGCGAATTTAATTCTTTATAACTTTACCAAGTTTGGAACGAATTTCCGGCCGTTTATTTCCAGTGAAGTAGTAATGTTTGGGTTATGATTTGTTGTGGTATTATTTTTGTTGGCTGTTCCAGCTCTGCCGGACCCTTAAGTTATGTATCCTTAAGTGATGTAAAGTCATTTGAGAATAATTGCGAACATTTCAAAATTATTGAGCTACCAAAACAAAAATAAGGCTTCTTTGTTTTCCTATCCTGAGTTCCAGAACATTTTTATTTATTTTATATAGGAATTTCTTTATTACGGAGAAGAAAAAAAAAACTTGTGATGATGTCACTCAGGTATACGGCCGAAACTGAAAAAATATATTTTTTGTCGAAATAATAGTAAATCAACATTATATCAAATCTATATTATTAACTATACATAATAACTGTCTTATTCATAAAATGTATTAAACCCATATTAATCCCATGTAAGTAACCTTATAACATGATTACAAAAATACTATTCATAAACGCATTATAACTGTCTGAAAGTGGTAATGAAATAAAGACTTTCTAAATGTCTCATGAACCTGTTATAGTATACAATGTTATTCATAAACGTGCAATAATAGTCAAATAGAGCGAAAGTGAGCAATAGCAGTTCTATAAAGTTATAGAAAGAAAGCTGATGCCTTCTATAAATCTCATACAAAAGTGAGATTGACGTTTTAGCGATAGTAGTTGTAGTGATTATTATCAACAAATTGGAAACAATATCAATTAGATACTCTCTTAGCATTAGTACCTACGCCTCCGCCTAACCCTTCTGGGAATACAGGCAATTCTTTTTTGGTGCGTTGCTACACTTGGCTGTTCTCCTCTATCATGGGTGCGTTTAAAAACACAAATTCTCACGTACACAACTGACCAGACCTGAACTACCTGTAGATCATACAAATATTTGCTCCGTGTGGGGAACGAACCCATAACACGTGGCACAGAGGCCCATCGCTCAGCCGCTATGCTAAACGTGTCGTCAAAATTCCCTGAACTAAAAATGTTAACCGCAATAAGATGTTGGGGTCGAAGATAAGTAAGTTATATATAAATAGGTACTTGTTTCATTGTTTAAAATAATATTTAAGGGTACTTTTGGGGAATCAGCAGATTTTTTTCCCCAATTTTGGGGAATTCATTTGGATTTTTGGGGAATTACATACATAGGCATTGGCAACCCTGGTGTTATTTGTCAGATGGATTTCACCAAGGATTACAACTTAACCGCGCAAATCCTCTTTACACTTAATTGACCACTCATATATACCTATTGTAGACATAGGAGTCATATTGAGCGTTTATGAATATGTTGATAAACGTCAAACAGCGCTATTGACCGTTTTATCCATCAAACGTTATACGCCTCTAATAAGATATTTTATGAATAAGACAGTAAGTCTGTAGAAAAGTCGTGTCTGTAATTGCAAGATAATTGGGAAAAAAATAGGTGGAGAAGACTAATTAAGCTATACTGAAGCCGAATTTATGGTTTTCGGAAAAAAATCTGTCTGTATGTTCGTCTAAAACTCAAGATCTACTCGACGGATTTGTATAAAATCAGGTGTATACGTAGATTATGAGCCTGGTCAACATTTAGGGTACTTTTGATCCGACTACAACTGCGCAAAAAACAGGGTTACTGTTTTTTCCATACTTTTCTTATACCATCCTTAATCATTCAGAGAAATTGGAAAAAAATACATTAGCAGTATTGGCAGTATCATAACGTAACTTTTGAGCTTAATTTTATTTGAATCTGTTCACTTTATCTAAATTCATTGCAATATTTAACTACCCATTGAAAACGAACATTAAAAATAACCATTAAAGTTAATTTCACATATAAATATGTACTAGATTTGCAGAGGTTAAAAATACAACAAAATAAAGCGTATTCAAAATAAAACCAATTTTTGAGTAAAGTAAGGAAGTTAACAAAGGGTGTATTTTTTTTCTCTAACAACTAATACGATGTCATTATTAGGTACCTCATTCATTATTAGATTTGACATTACAGGTGCCTTTTATGTTGACATGGCAGTTGTTTTCTTCCTTTGAAGGAACTTAGACAAAGTCATTTTATAACGTGAAACCGCCACGGTGTAGAAACAGTACCTATATACACTCCCGGACTCCTAAATCAAGCCACCTAGCATAACAAGTTTGTATCGTCCATAACTTCAAAAAATGATATGAATGGCCAAATAGTTTTTATGCAGTTTTGTAGCTGGCATATTCAACATTAGACTCATGTACTGTTGTTGTTCGGAGTTTTAACTCATTTTTTTAAATGCACTTAAATGACCTAAGTGTTGAGTTTGCCTTTGTACATACTAAGACATTTGTTGGAATTTTAAAGAAAAAATGGTCTAGTCAAAAAATATGTTTATTCATTAACTTGTATTGCCTCCTAAAGCATTAATGACAGTATTCATGCGATTTGGCATCGAATTAATCAGTGTTAAAATCGCATATTGAGGGATATTCTCCCATTCTTCTTCTTCAGAGTTGTTTTTCCAATATTATATGCCAATACTGGCCAATACCAATAATCATGAAGTTCAAACATACTCGTACAAGTGAACATATAGAGATAAATATATAACTATTTCGGCATCAGAATACTTTATTATGCGTTCCAATAATTATTTTTCAATATCTAATTAAGGTTAACATAAAACTCCTACTATTTATCGCGTTGTATTGATATTCCTATTTAATTCCGGACGTTTCGGACAAGAAGTTTTATTTAAATGTCTTATATTCGCGTAAGTGAAAACATTTAAAATATAGCAAATAGCCCACCGGTACCGGGAGCAGGGTCTAAGCTACCGACAGTCAGGGCTCCAGAGATAGAAACTACCTAACGATTCGGGCTGAGTCCATTAATACCACTTTCTGAGTATTTCTTTCGATACTTGTAAGTATTAATATTAGATAGAATTAATAGAAATTATTTCGTTTCTACAATAGTATACTGTCTCTACACCGTGGAGGTTTCACGTAATAAAATAAGTTTGTCTACGTTCCGTCTAAGGCAGAAAACAATATGTCATGTCAACTCCAGATTAGTAAATGACAGCTGTAATGTCAAATATTCATACTAAATGAGGTAATCATGCCATCGTATTAGTTGTTAGAGAAAAAATCAGAGACCGTACAACCCCGCTTAAGGCTTAAGCCTTTCGAAAGGGTAACCCGTACATAGGGTAGCTCATATCGCAGTGTTACCCTTTGTTCGAGTTACATCCTTAAAACCCAGCGAAATGGTTAACCCCTTCATTATGGTAACCATCTCTTATCCCACCCAGAGCACACGTGCCAAACACGCGCGCTACCTACTGGGCCCATTGTCTGGTCGGGCGACACACTCCCCAAGTCAGCCGCCTGCAGGCCACAGCTCATGGAGGCCGGAGGTCTGTCTGCGCCCTCCTGCACCCCATGCGGATATGCGAAGTGGATAATTCTCTCTTCCTCTCCGCTGGCTCCTTTGTAAGCTTATCTTACTCACAATAGGAGGCGACAGCTTCGCACGCGTTCTCGCTCACGACCATGGCTTGAATTAAGCATGAGGATTACCTGGCTTGGGTTGGATGCTCGACACCGCAAGGCGAAGGACGCGGCGTTTAACAGGGCTGCTAAATCTTGTACAAAGGACATTTGGAACGCTTGCTTTGACTACAAGGACGTGGCCTTTAACAGGGCTACTAAGTTTTGTAAGAAGGTCATTCGGAAGGCTTGATTTCAGCATATTAGTCGAATAAGGAACAAACTGGCTTCATACACAGTGGGTAGTAAAGCATTTTGGTCCTTAGCGAAATCAGTCGAAGCGAACTTCTGCCGCCTCTCACTTCCTCTACTGCTGAAACCTCATGAGTCGCTTGCCGTCTCGCTTGACATCTCGAAGGCTTTTAACAAGATATGGCATGATAGCCTTATAGCAAGCTTTCATGGCTTGCCCTCTAGTTTCGTAGGTTGGATATCGGACTTCCTGGGGAATTGATCGATACGAGTTGTCATTGATGGCTGCTCGTCCGATCAAATAGATATTAATGGGTTGTTTCCCAGAAGTCTGGTTGACAGCACCGTTCTAGAGAGTTACACAGCCAACGCACGGACCAGTGGACCGGAAATGCAGTCTCTAAGAGAGGCTATAGTCGAGCGCCTGAAACTGTCCCTTTAAGCAGTCTCCGAATAGAGTAATGTCAGTCTGGTCATATTCAATTCTGCCAATACCCTGTCAAAAAGAGCCCATTCCAACTAGCTTCTACTTTCTGAAATGTATCTGTGCCGATAACTGACCACCTTGAACTCCTAGGCGTTACTCTGACATCAACCCTTAACTTCGGCTCCTATATAGAGTTCAAGGGTCAAGCTGCTAGAAAGCTGGAAATCCTCTCGATGGTGCGTTGTTACTTCACGCCGGAACAATTGCTCTAATTTTATCAAGCACAAGTTCGCGGCCATGCATGGAGTTCTGTTCGCACCTGTGTGATAAGGCTAAGTACCAGCTCAAAGCGTTGGAATCCGTCAAGAAACGTGCCAAGAATCTCATTGGCAATGACTGCCTTGTCCGGGTTAAACTCCAAGTCGCCGCAAAGTTGCTAGGTTATCGGTATTTTATCGAATACATTTCGGAGAGTGTGCATCACATCTCTACGATCTTATTCCTCCTTGCCATTTTTACTATAGGATGACCAAAGACACGAAAAAGCGAAATCGTTTCATGGTAAAAATTTCAAAAACCCGAACGAAACGCTTTAAGTTCACTTTTATTATGCGTACCGCTGAAATGTGAAATTCGCTTCCCGTGTGGGTCTTCCCCAAAGATATAATCTGGGTGTCTTTAAATCACGAGTGCGCGATCCATCGTAGATGGCAGTGTTACCACAGAAGAAATACTAGTGGTGCAGAAGATTCACTCCGCAAAACCAATTAATGAAATAGGGACTCTTACTACGATACAATTAAGTTCGATTCAGATCGCACAGCGCTACTTTGCCTACAGATATATTAATCTAGAAGTAAGAAGTTGCCTCTATTTCTATAACGTAACTCTTATGACGCGAACAAAATACCTAAAAATCATAATGTTGGTTCCTTGGTTCTCAACTATTTTCAGTAGCTCAAACTACTTATAACAAGCCAACTGGTGGTCAAGTGTAAGTCTATCAAGATTCAACGATTACTTCCGTACAATCCGTACATAAGTAGTTCCGTCCGAGTTACGAATTAAATAACGAATGTTGAGAATAAACAAGTAGGTATAGACACGAAAAATGAAATATTACAATGTTAAGCAAGTGCGACAAGCAAAATGGGACAGTAAGGTCATATAGACAATAATTGTTATTCCATGTTTTTAAGTCGCTCGATACATTCAACAATGGTTCCGCCGAGCGGTAAGATGTCACGTGCTGTCTTGGTTATGCAATTTTGAAACTAATGTCGATTACAAACAGCGCATAATACGATGTCTCACGTTGGAATGGCTTACCGTGTAACAGGGGTTTGAAAGGGTAACCCGTTCGGAAGGGGTAACAATGTACCCGTTCGATGGTGTAACACGTCTGATAGGGTTTATATTTTAAGCGCTTAAAAAAACCCCTTCAAAAACCCGTTCAACGAGTATCCGAACGGTCCCTGGAAAAAATTTACACCCATTGATTACTTCTTTAGTTTACCCTAAAATTAGTTAAAACAGGATGTTAGCCATTTACTTTAACTTAATCGGTATATTATGTTAGTGTATTTTTTTTAATATGCTTTATTTCGTTATATTTTAACCTTTGCAAGTCTACTACATACTTAATATGAAATTTACTACAACGTTTAGTTTTCATGTTCGTTTTCAATCGTTAAATATTATATCTAATAACTTTTGATAAAGTAGACCGATTTCAATAAAATTAAGCTTAAATGCTGTCTCATGATACTGCCAATGCATTCCTTTCCAAATTCTCTAAATTTTTAAGAGATGGCGCTATTAGTAAAGAAGTCCCGGCAGGTACACTTTTTTCGTCCAGTGTTTACTATATTGGATTTCCTGGAATACAATATATCGCACGATACTCTGGGGATCAAGACAAATCTTACGACACCTCATTTGTTAAAATCAAATAAAATTTTATTTTTTTCTGCCCCCCTTTTTTGTGTTTTGCGGGCTATATTGTCATGTTTTTTCATAAAATGTATAGCCTATAAGTATCTTACTGCAGAAACGAATCAATCGACACCTCATTTGTTAAAATCTGATGAGTAGTTTTTGAGCTGGGATCGAACATACATACGATACATACATACACACATAATAGACTGTTAAACTCATTACCCTTCCTTTTTTTGTAGTCGGATAATAAAGGCAAAACGAAGTTCAATTATGTAAATATCGGCGGTCAGCTCACTCAAATAAGTATAGCATCAGCTATTTCGGATGGACTTTTAAAAATAATAAATGAGAGCTTCATAAACAAAAAGCAATTCAAATGACAAAAAAAGTTTCAAGGTTAGTTTCAATCCTATGTTTTCTTTATTTAGATATTTAAATTTTTCTGTCACTTTATAAGCAATAAGTAGATAATGTGTACGTATATTTTCGAGATTATGCGTCAACATTATTTTTCTTTCTTATTATTTCTTTAGTTTTTTTCCATTTTCTTATAATAAAAACTTCGTAAATCTAAGCTGTCTAAAAATTCATCCCGGGTCCGGGCGGCAAAAATTAATCGATCAGAAAAATCTTTCGTTCATGTAGAATTTAGAAAACAAGAACAAGACACCATCACGCCTAAATCCCCGAAAGGATAGGCAAAGGCGTACTAATGTACACCCACAGTGTTCTGGTGTTTTTGTAATAGGGGGTGAACTTATATTATAGCCATTAACCGGGCACAGATCCCAAACTTCAAGCTGCTACTGAGAATGTCTTCTCAGAACAAGGCAACAATTTGCTTTGAGGAGTCTGCTACCTGACTTTATCACGTCCCCGTAAGTTTACTAATACGAAACACAAAACAAAGAATGCACGGTACTACGAAAAACTTAACGCCGTAACCATGCAATCTCGAATAACCAAATTTCTAATTCACAAATTCGAATCACTGACTCGTAACAACAAATGCGCGCTTCTACGAAAAACTTATCGCCGAAGTCACGCTTCCAAACCTCTGACGAAAAGACACAATTGTTTAAATCCATGGGCGATTTCATCATCGTGAGTTGGGCTAATTTTATCTTAATAGTTACTATAAACAACAAAAAGAAAAAAAAACTATCTTGGGGTTCGAACCCGACAGAAGCTCACGTAAACCAAGTCGTGCACTTTACAACTCTTCCAACACTTTAATTTTATTTTTAACACTACTTATGAAGCGGGTCGGTGATAAAAGAAAAGGATTATATCATACTGTTATCTTTGTCTAACGTTGACCACATGCTTCACCAGCACATAGCTACACTGTATGACGCGTTGATGTTTGCCTTGAAATACACACAGAACCGTGCGTGCAAGCGAATATGAACATTGAGGTGCTGCTGGACTATTGTCTCATGACTGTACCTATCTTTAATAGGTACCTAATAACCAGTGATCGGAATAGGTAGAGCTATTTTGGTTCATTGACCGCAAACATATATGTTAATATGGACATACCCCGGGATTTCGACTACAATCCCGGGATTTTAAAAATTAATGAATGTAGGAAACAGAAAAATGTAATAGGTAGTTTGTTTTAAGTAAACCATTGCACACGCGACGTTGCCAAAATTACATCAACCACATCGGATGTCCGAAGTTACAAAGGTTCAATGCGCACACGCGCGTTGTTGCCGTCCTTGCAAGATGCAAAACACAGCTTGTGGAAACAAAAGAGAACAATAGCGGGAATGCGGGACACTCTTTGCCTAACGACAAGTATGTATCGTCTCTTTCTAAAGTATCACAATTTTCTATTAGCAATTAATTCCGGGACGTAGGGCATGTCCATATTATGACATCATACCACAAGTACCAAAAATAGCTCTACCTATTCCGATCTCTGCTAATAACGCTTTTAGGTACTTACTTATTTAAAAAACCCTATGAATATATTAGGTAATACCTGACCACGTAGTTTCTTAGTTTCTAAATCTCATTACACAGTAACAATGTATTTCGTTTCTTATTACATAATATAGTCCTATAGTGAAATATACCATATAAAATGAGGCTCTTTAGTTTATTTGATGCCACTTTTCAAGTTGACTTGCCTGACTATGCGCCGTCTACAAGCCGGGATAAAGTTAATTTATTTTTTATTTATTTATTTATTTACTAACACAATAACATATACCTATATTTAAAAAGTAGGTAGATACTGTGTAAACATAAACTAATTCAGGTTAATAATCCTTTTGGGAAGCAAGTGAAACCGCGGGCAGCAGCTAGTTATTATAAAATACTTTTCATCCATTAAACAGATGGGTGAAAGTAGTTTCTAATCGGATCTTAGACTATTATAATTATTATAACAAAAATATTAGCCTTTTTTTAAATTTCCAGGGTTTGTTGGACTCTTCTTTTAAGTGCAGTGCGAAAGATTTTGGACTGACCACTGGGCAAAAATAACCTCCAACATAACTGTAGCGTATATACGTACCCACAGACCGTACAGTATTAAAATTATATTTTTATTTTTGTTTCAGAGTTGACATTTTGCATAAGAAGATTTTCATTAACTAGTTCCTTCCGTGATGTGTCTACAGCATCTTAAGTTCTTACGAGAAATTGTGCTCTTATTTAATTTATGTATAAAATATAAGATGGGAGCGTGTGGAGCATAGATGTTCGGTAGTGTGATTCAGTCAAAGTCACAATTTGTTTACCAACCATCTCAATAATGATCTCCGGTTTAGACCTCGCTGCCGTTGCACCATGTGCCATGCTCTATTATTATAATACCACTTATGTAAATCGTGCTACAAAAAATAAAGGTTATAGTGATGGACAGATTCCACAACCAAAACAAGTTTTTTTTAAATGACTGTTACACTACTACGAATATGTCAATCATGTAGGTAACATTGTAGCTGTCTGTTGACCATGACCCTAAATTAATTTGAATCAGGGTCGATATTAGGCCGCATGTCTATAGGTAATTCTAAGTTATTATATTTGTCATATTATGTCTGCGATTAAAGAATAGTATTATAAAAATCTTATAAGATACTGTGACAGTAGACTGTGGAACTTCATGTGTTACCCAAGTATACATTTGTATTAGATTAAACTCGCCACATCCTAAATATTTATTCAATAACCCAGAATCAAACTTTTGTTTTAGTTATAATATTGTGTTTTATGGAACTAACCAGCACATTCTTCCTGAATGTGAAAGTTTGTGTTCCGTCAAATTATGGATTAGGTACTAGCTTTTAACCGCGGTTTCGCTCGCGTTGATGTCTTAAAATAACTGTTAAAGTTATTATCATTAGAAAGTAAATAAAATAAGGGGAATTGAGGTACGTAGCACTCGCAACCAGCGCGTATGTATGAGAAGATGTATGAATGTGGAAGAAGCAAAAGAAGTATGCAAGAAACGTAGCATGTGACGGTGCTAGTAATATTAGAACACAACCCTATTTAGTGATTTTGATGTGAGTGTGATGGTACATATCCACCCTTCCGTTTCCTTTCTCTATTCTCCATGATTGATTACCTACTGTGTGTGTAGGTACCGCATTTCGTAATAAAACCAATTTGTTTATTATTGTTTTGTCGTCATCGGAGCAGATGGTCACCTTGCTTATTATTGTTTTCTACATTCTACATGAAGATTCTTCTGATCGATTTATTTTTGCCGCCCGGGCACGTAATTAAGATTTTAGACAGGTTAAATTGACGCTAAATCTATATATATAAAAGAAAGTTGTGTTAGTTACACTATTTATAACTCAAGAACGGCTGAACTGATTTGGCTGAAAATTGGTAGGGAGGTAGCTTAAAACCAGGAGAAGGACATAGGAAATTTTTTATCACGTTCCCGTGGGATAATTTAATTTTAAATTTTTACCCATGTAGCGGCATTACAAGTACAGCGCCATCTACTCGATTAAGAACTAAGTCGCGAGTCCTACATCGCGCAAACAGATTTCTCCGCGACTTAAGACCAAATAGTAAAATCCGACAAGAACTGTCGGACACTGTCCGACAGTTCGGACAGTGTCCGACAGTTCGACGGAGCGGTCGGAGGATCCTCCCTTTTCTACGGTGCATGGAGCGCTTTACTCTCTGTGCTTCATACTCCTAAACCCCCTAAACCCATATAAACTTTTATTTTTGATAGTTGTCATAGTTGCCACATAGTATGATGGTTGTCATTGTTTGAAATCGTGCATATAAAAAAGAGTATTTAATGTGTTTAAACTATTTTGCTGGAATGCAGAAAAAAAAATTATTGATGTCAATTGTCTATTTGGTGCGACCTAGAAGAATGGATTCAGACTGGAGTCAGTAGTCAAGAACATGATAGCTGTTTCATAGAAAAAACTGTTTTGAG
Organism: Acronicta aceris; assembly: GCA_910591435.1. Taxonomy (NCBI): domain Eukaryota; kingdom Metazoa; phylum Arthropoda; class Insecta; order Lepidoptera; family Noctuidae; genus Acronicta; species Acronicta aceris. The sequence continues at coordinate 10,029,483 of OU342759.1, forward strand.
TATTTTTCAAACGACTCAAGATAGCCTTTCAATGACATTTGATGACATTTTGTGTTGCTAGACTTTTTTAGATCTGAATTTTTTTTAATAGGTATGGCGCAACCGGTGCAAACCGAAAAAAATAGGCACCTTATTTGTTGACATTCGAGTCTGTAATAGAATAACTGCATGAACCATAACATGGAAAATAGACTTGCAGTCAGAACGATACACAGTAGAAAATCAAAATTTTCAGTATTTTTTTTTCAAATCGTTACGACAAGTGATACGAATTACACCGGGTCATCTTATATATAGAAAACAAAGTCGGGTTTGTTACAACACGTATAACTCGAGAACGGGTGAACCGATTTTTATGATATTTGGTTTGTTGAATTTGTCTCCTCCCCGAATAGCAGAATAACTATTAAAACATCGAAAAAAAAACGAGAGGTGTCAAGGGACACCCGGATGGAACGAAGTTCCTTTCGATTAATTAGTGAAGGAATTGTAATAAATTAATTAATTGTATTATTTATTATTTACAAAAAACCTGTATACACTCAACAAAAATAATCGTCGCGACACCACACTGTTCAATGCGAAATAGAAATGAAAATATCTGGCTTGCTTTCTATAAGAGAGAGAGACAGACAGAGAAACATGCGCACGCAGCACAGCTTACAAAAAGTGTCGTGACAACTTTTCGTAAGAATTTTTTCAGTCTAGCCCCCTTTCACAACGCGCGATAAGGAACTTCGTTCCAACATTATGATGAAAATTTATTTAGAACGAACGAAATGAATGAACATGATGTCGATTTCTGTTTCGGCAAGGCCAGTAAGTAGATGGCGTTCTGTGCATTGTCCGAACTTCTCATAAGCTGCTGGTGTGATTTTGATTTTTTTTTTGTGTGTGTTTAATTGGGTTGCTGGCTGGTTTAGATTCACAATTTGAGCCGGTAGGTGGCACCGCAATTGGGTTCTACGATTTCTTTTAATATACAGGGCAAGACATGGGAATGTGATGAATGGAAGAAAAGGACCTGCTGCGCCGACGACAAATAAAGGGCAGGAAGATGATTATACAGGGCAAGACAACGATTGCCGGGCCCGCTAGTAAAGAATAAGAAGAAAGAAAAATAATGTTGATATCATCTCAAAAATATAAATATTAACTGTTGCATAAGTGTGATAGAAAAATTTAAAATAAATAAAGAAAAAGTAGGATTAGTACAACTAACCTTAAAACTTACTTTTGAATTGATTTTTGTTTATAAAGCTCTAATTTATTTATAAGTACATCCGAATTAGCTGAAGCTATACATAGCCTTTGACGACACGTTTGGCGTAGCGGCTGAGCGATCGGCTTCGGCGCAACGTGTTGTGGGTTCGATCCCCACACAGCAAATATTTGTATGATCTGCAGGTAGTTGCTCCGGGTCTGGGTGTTTGTGTTTGTGAGAATTTGTGTTTGTAAACGCACCCACGCTACAGGAGAATATCCTAGTGTGGGGCAACGTTTAAAAAAAAAAATTTAATAATGAGCTGACTGCCGATATTTGAACTTCATTTCGCAATAATTTTGTACATTTAATTACATTTATTTATTTATACAGTCAAAGGGATCTCTATAGTAAGCTATCCTATTTATTACTATACTCTTTGGTAAGCATTTCCACAGTAGGTAAACATCTCCATGTTGACAATCTCCATAGTAAAGCTAAGAATTAACAAACTGGCCGCGCATGTCAAATATTGAGTTTTATTGGCAAATTTTTGATACCTTGGGTTATATTATAATTTTCGTAGAGATTTATAATTAAGAAAAAGTAATAATACAGCCATAATTTTGTACACTTATATATTATGTCAAAGGGATCTCCATAGTAAGCGATCATATATAGTACTATACTCTTTGGTAAGCATTTCCACAGTAACCATCTCCATGGTAACAATCTCGATAGTAAATTTGCTAAAAATAACAAACTGGCAGCGCACGTCAATGAGTTTTATTGGAAAATTTTTGATACCTACCTTGTTTTACATTAATGTAATTTTTGCTCGCTGTTAATGTAGCTTTCTATTGATGAAAGACCTTTTATAATCGATTTAGTGGTTTAAGTGTGAAAGTCTAACAAACAAACTTTCGCATTTATAATATTAGTTAGGATATAGGTAGGTACATACGTGTTTTTTTATATTTTTAATCAATAGTTTACATATTAAGCAACCATAATGATTGTATTATACAATCAATTATCAATATTTATAAAGCTTCCAACTAATTCAAACATGGAAGAGGATTGAAATCAATTTAAATGTTTACGGTGACATCACAAAAATGTCATCAAATTACACGTTGCCCACGAAACAATATTCGCATTTGAAGGATGATAACGTGTCTACCTCTATTTATCTATATAATGTCATTGTTGAGGCGTATTTAAAAGTTCATTGATGTGTACATGATTTAATTATTTACATTCTTTACTCTATATACAAGCTGGTTATTTTACTATATACATTTTTGCGTTGGCATTCAAGAACATGATTTGCTCAATATACCTACTTATATATTCTTAGAACTCAAAAGTGTTTTATAATAGTTATACGTAGCTTTTTTAGTTTCACAATCATTTTTTTCAAAATAGTTCCAGCCCTAATTTTCGGTATTTTATAAATGTTTTACTTATCCTAAAACTAAACTATAACTAAACCTTTCACTTTTATACAAACGTACCTATCTATCTACACAAGTCACCAATAATGCTTTATAAATATTTACATAACACGATTACACGACCGATGACAATTTGACAATAACAATAATAGTCAAACAAAAACAAAGTACGCAAATCGCGAGGAACAAAAGAGCTATCGAACAGCACTGAGCGCAATGAATACCAATCTGTTACTCTTTATGATGACAACGACAACATGTTGTGTTGTCCTGTACTGTAACCCTGTTATTAAATAATTATAATTTGTAAAAAAGAAATCGACCTTATTTCGATTTCGTAAAGCTTATATTTCGTAAAACACATTTGACTGAATGACAACGGATAGCAATAGCGTTGGTCACTTTGAAAAGAAAATGAACCTTAACATCATGTATCGTAAGGTTATTATGGTACGCGATGCGCGCGATCGTGGAAATGGAATGGCATGGCGGCATGGCGAATTGTTATTTGGCAGCGTGTTATTGATAATTTCAATAATGCATTATAAATTGCGGAAGAAAAGTGCATTACGTAATTTGTTGTTGTAATAACGACCTTCACCGAGCATCTCTTTTGTTTTTTTTATTGAAGGCATAAAATTTATAGTACACATGTAGGCTGTTCTTATTCTGTTACAGAATACTAGAGTTACAAGAACAAAAAAAATAGATAAGAAGAGTCGTCTATAGATATAACTACCTTTATCCTATAATATCTAAAATAACTATTTATTAAACTGCAACTTGCAACCTTTTACTTTATCATTTATTATTATATTATATTAGGATGATGATATAAATTAATTTGATTTTGATACCTACATAATTTCATAAGTATTGATGACAGAATTTTATATTTTGGACTGGAGACACAAAAGACCATTTTATAGAGAACTGAACTTATTATACGAGTAAATATATCTTACTAGCGAGGGAAGGATCAGAGTGGGATGTTAAAATCATTAGTTATTATTGTAGTCATATTTCTGGACAACGAACAGCAGGCTGGGAGGACTTACGTGGGAGAGCCATGCTTCGACACTAATGGGCCGGCTCGACCGGAGTGATACCACGGCCTCGCATAGAACCGGCTTTAAACAACGCTTACGTTGTGTTTCGCCGAGTGAGTGAGGTTACCAGAGGCCCAATCGCCTTTTAAAAGGTAGGCAACGCACTTATGACTCCTATGGTGTTGCGGGCGTCCATGGGCGGCGGTAATCGCTTACCATCAGGCGATCCATCTGCTCGTTTGCCCTTCTATCACATAAAAAAAAGGTTGCTGTGCTCACATGACATTTGTGCGGTATTTGGGTCAGGCTCGGCATTATGAAAGCATAGAAGCACTGGCGTCATTTCTGGATTAAATGAATAAAATCATAGTCATAATCAAGTTGTTTTATTTATATTAGGTATACCTATATAACCTATGCATCATGACTGATTTCTTATTTCATTCCTCTATCACTAATAACATGGAACTGTATAGTTGGACCAAAATATTTGCATTTCTGAATAAGGAGCACTTTAACAATAACTTGAAATATAATAAATAAATTGGAATGTTCTGCTCAACTGCGTCAACACAAATGATTTACTTACAGGATCAGCAGGCTTACTCTTGAAAACAATACAATCCCAATCCAAACGTGATCCGATTCCAATGTCAATTTGGCTGTAGGGCAATTTCGTACTCTTGAGCACAAATCCGTTAACCTTGTATCGGCATCCCTGATTGGCCAATGGTTGGGACATTTCCCAATCCTATTTAGTTCACTCAATCCCCACGCAATATTGAAACAACTTGGCGCTAGTCTCGGATTCAAGAGTACGAAACTTGACGAAACGGCACAATTCCAATGTAGATGTATCGGAATTGAGTTCAAGAGTAAACCCCCAGACCATGTCAGTTAATATTAATTTGACAAATAGATTTCAAATACAATCCGCCTTATTGTATTTTTAAGGTATTGTGTTGCTCTCCTTGACCAAGATATTTTAAATGTACAAGAAAACGAAGTGAAATTAAAATAAATAATTAACATTAAAAATCAGTTTCTATATTTTAAACCAATATTTACGTATAGTGTACATGGAGCTGGCCCAGGCAGGCTCCATACATTTCTAAAACATCTCCTTTGTTTTTTTTTCAAATACTTAACGACGGGTCCGTTTTATTGAATTACCGTCAGCCTGAATTTTGATATAGCAACACTAGTGTGGCATGTGGCGAGTGATGACTGGTGAAATGAAATGTCAATGTCAACAGTGGTTGTGGTGTTGGTTTTACATATTTTTGGGCAGATTTAGTAATAATATTTCTCAAAGTCGATTGTCTAACCCTCATCGCCGAAAATGGATGAACGAGCAGCTAAGTTAGCGTTAGCACGTAAAAAGGTAAATGACAAGTTTATATCATATTCTTGGCAAACTGAAAATAAATACGAATAAACAATTATTTAAATTGTTATGGGCCCTATCATCACTCTAGGCAGTGCCTTTAAGAAGACCAAAGGGATTCCGACCGACCAGGCCCACGACATGGGGTCCATATGATGCCGAAACATACAGCACAGTCTCGCTAATAGTGTTGTCGACGAAGACCTTGTAATACAATCTATTGATTATTTTTGTTATAATTCTTTGATAATTGACTGTCCCATTAGTCTACTGGTCCTAAACGCGAGTGCTACGTTAGAGTTCCCAGGTTCGTTTCCCAAGTCAAACAATATTGTCAAGTTTTTTTATGAAATTCTTAGTAGCAAAAGAGAGCTCGAATTTAAATAGTAGCTGGGGAGCCCATGATCTTATTACTGGACGTTTTCTACATTGTACTGATAATCTGCAATCAGTCTTTTTGACTATAATCAGATGAGTTAACTGGACATTGATAAGTAGAGTGCTTCTTCCATTCCACAATCTATCCTGTAGATTCATAACATCGTGTGTCTTACGACGTTTTAAGGAGCTTTGTGACATTAGTTTAAACTGCCAGTATTTTTGGGTTATTTGGGTATATTTTCATCATTGTTTGTATTTATCCGCAGCTATAGGATATTGCAAATGCATTTGCAAATGTTCATGAATTTCATTGTTTATGATAAACCAGTGAACATTTGCAATTGTTCTCAGTATCATATTTTGTAGGTGTTGTAGCATGGAGATGTTGGAATCACTTCATAACTACTCACTACCCCATAATTGTATGCCAAATATTAATGAGAGATTTATTTTTAATAACTTGTTATCTGTGAATCGCTTGCTATTTCTGCCAAGTAACCAGTATAACAGTTTGTACCAGATGTTGAGTTTTTCATTTTGTTTTCATTTTAATATACTTTTTCCATGTTAAGTGATGGTCTAGATGCATGCCAAGTTCGACGAAGACAATTATTTTGAGGTGTATTTATTAATCTGATAACTAAGAAAGTTTTTTTTCAGTTGTCATGAAATATGGTAAATATAATTCAATTGCCGATGATATCGTGGTCATGGCGGAATCGCTGCAAGAGCTCAGCATAATGCTCAATGACCTTTACAGAGTTTCCCAACAGGGAGGTCTTAAAGTAAACATAGGCAAGATAAAAGTCATGTCAAACGCCCATGTCGTATCCATCCCAATATCCATTGGCAACTACTTTCTCGAAGTTGTTAAAAAATACATCTATCTAGGAGCGTCCAGATAGGTAGTTCCAATTTGTAGAAAGAGGTCACTTGTTTAATCCGACTCAGCTAGGCAGCGTTCGGGAAACTTCGTAGCGTCTTTTCGTCGACAATACCCCAGTGCCATTAACCAGAGTGTGTTACCAGTGATGTCTTATGGCACAGACATGTGGTCTCTCACTATGAGTCTTATAAGGAAGCACAAGTACACTCGGCGAGCTATGGAGCAAGCTATGCTTGGCATTTCTTTATGCGATCGAATCAGATATGAGGGAATCCGTAGAAGAACTAAAATTGCCGACATAGCTCAAAGTATTTGCAAACTTAAGTGGCAGTGAGTGGGGCACGTAGCTCGTAAAACTGACGGCCGCTGGGGCAGAAAGGTTCTCAAGTGGACACCACACACCGGAAAGCGCAGTGTGGGACGACCTCCAACGAGATGGATTGACGACCTGGTACAGGTCGCTGGGAGTCGGATGCAGGCGGCATATAACCGGTCCCTGTGGAAGTCGTTGGGGAGGCCTTTGTTCAGCAGTGGGCTTCTATTGGCTGATATGATGATGATCATGATGATTACGAAGATATGGGTGAACATACATAAAAAACAACAGACGAACATAGAACCTCCTCCCTTTTCGAATTTGAAGTGTGATAAAGGTCCGGGTTAAGTAAAGATGTTAAGGGTCCGGCGGAGCTTGAATTGCCAACAAAAACGTAATACCAAAATAAATCGTAATCAGGACAATATTCTATCAAATTATGTTATTATTCGGAGCTGGATACCGTCAATCTAGGTTCCTACTGTACCATTGCGTCTATAACTACTTCACGGCACATAAAAAATTGGAAAGTACTTCAAAACTTGGTAATTTTATCAAAAATTGCATTAAGATAAGATAAGATAACTTTATTTGCAATAAATATGGGTACAGACAGTTCTTCATTATGTTATTATTCGGATTTGGTTACCGTTAATCTAGGTTCCTATTATTATTATTATACTATTTCGTCTGCTACTACTTCATTGGAAATAAAAGATCTGAAAATCGTTCCAAAATTGGTAAATTTATTAAAAATTGCATTTGCTTACATTTATTTCCAGTAAAGTATTTTGGATGAAATGCTAGAGTAGGAACCTAGATTAACTTAAAAATAATAATAGAATTTGATTAAATTGTGTTCGAATTACGATCTATTTCGGTATTACGTTTGTAAGATAAATTCGGTCCGCCGGACTCTTAAATTTGTAAATGTTCTTATGAAACAAGCTAATAATGATGTTGATGTCCTCATTATTGAAACCGCATTTCAGTAGCACCAATATAAATATGGCTAATAGTATGATCGTTGGACTTCCAAGTCAAAGTTCTCGAGTTCGAACCCATGGCATGCACTTCTGACTTTTCGAAGTTATCTATAGTATACGTATTAAAAGTTAATTATCACGCGCTTAAATGGTGAAGGAAAACATCGTGAGGAAACCTGCATGCCTGAAAGATTTTCTCGATGGCGTGTGAAGTCTGCCAACCCGCACTAGGCCAGCGTGGTGGACTAATAGCTAATCCCTCTCATTCTGAGAGGATACACGTGCCCAGCAGTGGGTTGATTATGTATGTTGTCTATACATATAATAAGTCTGTAGAAAAATAGTGTCTGTAATTGCAAGATAATTAGGGAAAAATAGGTGGGAAAGACTAATTAAGCGATACTGAAGCCGAATTAATGGTTTTTGGAAAAAATGACTGTCTGTATGTATGTAAGTATTTCTGTATGTTCGTTTATAATTCAAGATCTACTTGACGGATTTCTATCAAATGTGGTGTAATTGTAGATTTTAAGCCTGGTCAACTTTTAGGGTACTTATTATACGACTACAACTGCTCAAAAAAGAGGGGTACAGTTTTTTTCCATACTGTAAATAGTATTATTTATTAGTTCCCGTCATGGGATTATATTATATGGCGCCACACCTTTTGTGTTTGCCGGTGTCAAGTATACAGAATAATTCCCAGTAAAACAGTGGAAACTTCACTAAGGCTTCGATGAAATTTAGGAGTGAACACAAGTCACGATTTTCAATTTTATATAATTTGTCTACACTCGCACACGTTCACGAACACTTAATGGTTAACTATCCACTACAATTACACATTAAACTTCGGAGAAACAAAAAAGAAAGTTTTGGAAAATAATAAAAAACCGATAAAGTGCACTTTACATTTTCCCGCTTAAACTCAAGTAAAGAAGTTAACAAAGGTTGTACATTTTTTTCTCTATTAAATAGTACGAAGTCATTAATACGTCATTCAATATTTGATTTGACATTACAGGTGTCGTTTAAGTTGACATGACAGTTGTTTTCTTCCTTTGAAGGAACGTAGACCAAGTCATTTTATAACGTGAAACCTCCACGATGTAGAAACAGTAGAACAGAAACGAAATAATTTCTATTAATTCCACCCTAATAATAATACTTACGCTTTGTATTGATATTCAAGAAAAAAAGGTCCCTGCAAATAAAACCGAGAGCAACAGTTATACCCAATATTGTAAAAGCGAAACTAACTCACTTTTTATTATTTTTCTGTCACCTTTTAATGCCCTAACCGCTAAACAGATTTCGATAAAATCAGGAAAGGAGAAAGGTTGCATTCTGGGGTAGGACGTAGGACCTTTTGTCTCAAGAAGTTTTTGGGATGCGAGTGAAACCGCGGGCTGCAGCTAGTGTAATATAAATATCGTTGCTGGAGAAGTTCTAATGTTAATCATTTACTTTTCAATCGACTTCATAAACGAGGATGTTCTCAATTCTACTGTTTTTTTGTATATTTGTTACGCGATTATTCCGTTAATTATGAACCGATTTTGATGATTCGTTTTTTTATCGGTAGGACATACTTCAAAGGTGGTCCTAGAAAAGTTCTAAATATCTGATTACAAAATTTAGAACAAAATGACAATAACACGTAATGACCGAGTAAATGATAAAATGATATCGTCGTCTATAGTTTGTTAAACATAGCTTGATACGCGCGACAGGTGTCATCGAGATCACGCGCACGCGTTTCATATTTTTTGACAGTCAAAATGAGGTTAAAATGTACGCAAGACATTGTCATACTTTATTGACAATATCTTTTTTAACAAAAAGTAAAACCGCCTTTAAAAACTTAAATAAATAATATTAGGTGCACACTTCACAACAGTATTTTTGTGATTTTATTGCATTTTCCATGCTACAATTATAAAGTTATCTTAGTGAAGAAAAAAATCATTTCTTTTTATTCATGATAGGCTTACGCTTGACCGTCAGTTCGCCTGATGTTAAGCGATACTGCGATCTGTGATGGAGTGCGCTTGCCTAGAAGAAACCGATTCAATCGTGATTTGAAGACACCGAGATTATATCTCTCAGGGAAGACTCACACAGGAAGCGCATTCCACATTTCAGCGGTGCGCATGATAAAAGTGGACTTAAAGCGTTTGGTTCAGGTTTTTGGAATGTCCACCATGAATCGATGTCGCTTTTTTGTGCTTCTGGTCGTTCGATAGTAGAAAAGCAAGGGGGAATAAAATCGTGGAGATGTGATGCACATTTTCCGAAATGTATCCGATAAAAAACCGACAAGCTAGCAACTTTGCGGCGATATTCCAGACTTTGCAGTTTGCCCCAAACAAGGGAGTCGTTGCCAATAAGCTTCTTGGCACGTTTCTTCACGGATTCCAACGCCTCGAGCTGGCTAATCAGCTAACTTACGGCCAGTTTCTCCTTTTTTTAATGATTCAATAATATTTATTTTGTCTTTAAGCGATAACACCACTCTTACGCTTTAACATTTTTCAATAAATGTAAACGTGACACGCACGTCAGAGCGGAGGAACAATTACTTGTGAATTTTTATGCCTTTCCTATTCTATTTCGTACACTCTGGATAAGTTAGAATAGGAAAGATATACTCCACAGATTAAATAAACCGCTTTAAAACCGACCCAAATCAAACAGACTGCAGAAGTCTGCCTACCGATGCGCCAGAAAAAAAAACTAGTAAAGTTTCTCATACGACCAAGGGGGCTAAATATCTATATCTTCTATCTATCTTCTATTCTATACTTATAATAAATCTGTAGAGAGGTCAATTCTGTACATGAAATATATTTCCAAAATAACTATCAGCGGGTGATTAGTGATCGATACTGACACCAAAAATGCAATCAGTAAAATTTTTGTCTGTTTGTCTGTTTGTCTGTCTGTCTGTCTGTCTGTCTGTCTGTATGTTCTTTATACAAACAAAAACCACTCGACGGATTTCAACGAAACTTGGTACAATTGTTCTTCATACTCCTGGGCAGGTTATAGTTATAGTACTTTTCATCACGCTACGATCAATAGGAGCAGAGCAGTGAAGGGAAATGTTGGGAAAATGTGTGATTCATGAGATAGGTTTCAAGCTATAAAACATCACGCTACAACCCTTAGGAACGGGGCAACGCAGGTGAAACCGCGGGCGAAGAACTAGGGAACAAAGTAACTATTCCACGCGGACGAAGTCGCTGGCAAAAGCTTGTATAAAATAAATAACGAAACGCGCGACGCAGCGATCTCACGGGGCGCGGGAGGGATATGTCAGTTCCGACACGTTCATGCTTGCATAAATTCGATACATATAATTAGTCGCGGTTGATAGTCCGGATAATCGCGAATCCGTATAACTGAGGGCCGGTAATCGAGTTTCTACAGTACATAGATTCACTTACCTATTAATTTTCTATTTGCTTTATATTCTACTTAACTTTATTTCAAGACCATCGTTCATACTTTTATTGTACCTATAATGGGGAAGGCGCTGGTACTTCTGATACAATAGTCATCTAGTACAGGTAACAATGTTGCCTCCTTTTCTGTAACTCTGTTTCTTCAGCAGATGTGATCCTCACCAACGGAATTCGCTTTCTCCTTGCTTTATTGGAGCTCCGAAAAAATAGACAAGTATAGGTAGATTTTTGTAGTTCGTGAAAAATACTAGGACAAATAAAATAGTGCAGTTCCAGTTATCTTGTCTCCCCCCAATGTCTGCTTCTGCTTATCAACACTTGTTTCGTGTGTTCTACCGAGTGCAAGTGTGGCTGGTTAATGAACTGAATCCTGAAGACTGGGGCTGAAAATTGATGAATATCATGAATATTGATGATAGTTTGGAGCCTAAATATATCGTGGAGTATTCCTACTGGGGAAACCATATTAAAAAAGCACCGAATACACTATCTCAGAGGTGATGCGGAATTGTGTGCATATAAATTATCGTATTTTCAGTTATATGATATACCTAATAGAAAATACGACATTATATACTGAATCTCTCTCTCTCTGCTGCCATTTTCCGATGTTTAACTGTGTTTAAATTAAGGTTGATTTTTTTAGATGTTTCTTGTTTATTGTTTCAGCTAAAAGATCACCAACAAAAGAAATTAATTTGGGAACAAAGAGATGATAGTCATACACCTGAACGTTCAAACGAACATGAGAATTTTAATGATGAGGGGCTTATTACTCAAAACCTACAGAATATTGTTGATAAACAAAATATTAATATTTCCGAAACCTTTAAAGCAAGTGATTTGTCGTCACCTGACGGTAATTTCAATGTACCTGGGAAAGAAGATATTCAAATTTCGGAGCCTGATATTAATATAACCGAAATCTTGATTTCAAATAAAAGAAAACTAGAATGTCAAGTAAATGAATTACAAATGAAATTGGGACATCTAGAACAGAATCATTGCTTAGTAATTAATAACTTTAAAGCGTGCTGCCATAAAGTCAATGAATTAGAAAAGGAACTTCAAAATATAAATGAAAAATATTCAAATGCCTCTAAAGAAATATTGTTAAAAGATTCAAAACTCAATGAAGTTAATTCAGTGAATTTATCATTATCTGAAGAAAAGAATAATTTGGCTGAACAACTTGAATTCACAAAGACTGTTTTAAATGCTAAAGAGGCCGAAAACAATTCTATTCACAATCAATTATTCAATCTTCAAAACCAATATGATGTTATTTACCTTCAATTACAACAACTAAATAATGGTTCACATACAAGTCCACAGAGTGAAAAATCACCAAACAGTGAAAAAATCGAAGCCATATTACAGAAAAATTCAAATTTAGAACATCAATTAAATTTGTTACAAAAAGAAAGAGATCAGATAAATTTACATTATGAACACTATGTTGCCGAATTAAATGAACAATTAAGGTCAGTTGTGAAAAAAAATGAACTACTTACTCAAGAAGTTGAAAATCTCTCAAATAGAGAAAATAGTTTGATTGACCAAATAAGTGACATGGAAATCCGGATACAGAATTATAACCTCGAAAAAAAAAGTACAGAAGGATATTGCAATATGAGTAGTTTGAAAAACTTGGAAGATGATTCCAAAGGAGTTCAGGTAATTATTAAAACTTATTCTATTACATGCCGTACCGTTGGATTGTTCCGGCCCCGTGGTTTTTGAAGACGAGATTTTATCAATCGAATATATACACTTGTTACAAGCATGTACTTACTGCTTTCATCTTCAATGTTCCTCTTTTTATAAAGAAGTCAGAAGCACTTATTGGTGGCCGGGCCAGCCTGACACTTTCAGCCCAGCTCCTTCCATATGAACTCCTTCTACCATGACTTAGAAAAAGAATTGACAATGTGTCACTACAGATTGGATGTACTCCATCAATAACGTAGATTTATCACATAATTTAAAACTAAAATGTAATATTATAAGAGATATTAATAATTGTAGGGGGGAGCTGAACATATTTCGTTAACATGTATCTAATGATTGGGAGGCAGGCTGAAATTATTTCGTTAACTATAGTACACATCATCTGTCATAGATTTATTTCAATTGTACTGCTTTCTTTTTAAATTATAATCTAACTTAAAAAATAAAGCATCTGAAATTATTTCAGCCCGGCCCTCTACAAGCTTAATATTACGTTAATCTGTGCGGTACCTACGGTATTGATCGGACTAAGACACGGATGTACTATCAGCCAACTCCATATCTAGCCAATTTGAAATCAAAATCCCGTGCACACAGTGATGTTGGCTATTAGGAATTGGATAATATAAATATGACGGGATAAAATCCATAAAAAGTAGTTTAATTTCAATATTTTTCTTTTTTTATACGATTAGCTACGATTTCGACTTCATAAAAAGGACGATGGTATTGGTTAATATGCGTAGGTAAGGACTGGTATAGCAGCCGAGGCTGCAAGCAAATATAGCCCTTACGGTGGCTAGATATGGCGTTGGCCGATAGTACATTGGCACAGTACGAGTCGTGTGCCTGAAGTCCTCTATTTGAAAGTCGAAAAAAGTACTAGTGGAGTGATCATCTGTCACGAGATAAGTTCAGGTCATGTGCTTTGTCGAATTAAACAAAAGTATTTAATATGTAAAACTAAAATCCGTCACTCAAATCGAAAAATCAAATACATAGGTACTTATCTAAGCTTTTATCGATGAAAATCTAACTTAATAAGAATTAAACCACAGTATAAATATACTACAAACAGTGCGGAAACTAAGCCTTGTTGAAGAAATAACTATCTACGCTCCACTGAAGCAATAGGGTTCTAACTTATAATGTTTTTGATATTGTTTTTTTTATTAAAACATTTTTGTTCTGTAGTGATCGATCAATAGAATTATAATAACTGGCTTACAAACACTTACAATTTAAATAGATAATCTCATAGCTTAGGTAAATCTCAGCAAAAGACGATAGTTTAAAACTCGGAAAATACTTAACAATTTGAAGAACTATAGATTTGATTTGAGTTTATGTACTGGTTTCTGACACTTACGCGAATCTTAGACATTGAAATAAAACATTTTTTTACGGATTTTATCGCGTTGTATTATTATTATTTAATTCCCGACGTTTCGGATCCTTTACAGCATCCATGGTCACGGGCAGACTAAGTTGTTGGACGTCTCAATGTTGCAATTACTAACAGCTACCTTACATTTTTGTTATTTATTGGCGGTCCGATTCACGCAGAACGAGCTCACCGTATCCTTCGGTCTTGCAGTTTTGGGCTTGGATTTTGATTTAATGGAATCTATAATGGGATTCCAAGCAGGTGGTAAGCCCCAGCCATCTTCTCTATTGAAATTTGGGTGTTTTTTAATTTCAATAGCAACTTTGCGGCGATGTTCCAAACTTTGGAGTTTGTCCCGCTTAGCTTCTGGGCACGTTTCTCGACGGATTCTAACTTGTGCTTGATACAATGTGAGCAGTTGTTCCGGCGGCGTGAAGTAACGACGCACCTTCGAGAGGATATCCAGCGCTCTCGCAGCTACTTGAGCCTTGGATTCTATATAGGAGCCAAAGTTGAGGGTTGACGTCAGAATAACACCCAACAGTTCAAGGTTGTCAGTTATACATCATAGATACATCTCGGACGACACGCCAGCGCAGCCCCACCGTACAATCGCATAAAAAATATTTTATTTAATAATTCTAAATTTCTTTTTCGGTATAATTGTATCTATTATATTCTTAAATAACGTAGGTTTTACGTAAGAGTCGAATTATTTTAATATGGATCGTTTTTTTTATTCGTGATAGGCTTACGCTTAACCACCAGTTCGCCTGATGTTAACGGCCAGTCCCAATAACAAATCTGTCGATAGATTTGCTTATTGGAGATAGGATTTTGATATTACTTGTATGGACCATATGTCAAAATCCTATCACTAGTAAGCAAATCTACTGACTGATTTGAAATTTGGACTGGCCGTATGTGACACTGGGTTTTACGATTGACCGCGCTTGCCTAGAAGAGATCGATTCACTCGTGATTTATTGTTTATAGGATGAGCTGAACGAACTAAGAAGCAAATACGAAGAGCTTAAAAAGCTGTATGCTGAAAGTGTTGCTAAAGTTGTTGAACTTTCTAAGGTCAAGAACGCGGAATCTAATCAAGACAATATAAGTATTTCCAAATTAAACGCTGATATGACAAGTGATAAAGTGGCTGCACAAAGGGCTACCGAACAAAATAAAAAATTAAAACAAGATTTGCAGGGACTGGAAGATGCATTTGTAAAAATGGTAGGTATTCTTTTTGGTATTTATTATAATTATTTTTATCTGTAATCGATTTATTTGAAATTCAACTGGCTTCGCTTTGCGGTCTTCATCGCGTTCATAAAGGCGATATCAATCTGCTGCGCCAACTGGCAACCGGATAACTGAAAAAATTAATTGAAAAACATCACATTTTCTTTTTTTTAACGTTGCCCTACACTAGGGTTTTCTCCTGTATAATGGATGCGTTTACAAACACAAGTTCTCCCATACAAAAAGATCAAACCCGGAATAACTATCTGTAGGTCACGCAAATATTTGTTCCGTGTGGGGATCGAACCCACGCCGTAGAAGCCGATCGCTCAGCCGCTACGCCAAACGTCGTTTAAACATTCTCTTAGACGAACTGGGTGTGGTGTCAGCGTTGCACGTACTCAAACGTTTGAACGACATATCTAAACTTACTCAAGCTAATCACGCTAGTTGCAAAGGCGTTCTTCTTCGGAAATTAATATTAATGGAAGATTAAATAATGTTACGAGCTGGGGTTCGGGATAAATTAAAATCACTAATTTCACCGAAATAAATAGTCACTTTATTCACTACACAAACACACACAGAAATCACACGAACAGTCACTACACTAGCACTTGTTACACTTAACGTCGCACTGATAATCACTTGGTACTTCACTTCGATCTTCACTTCGATGTGTCCAAAACTGAACTGCCTTGCCGATTTTTTTTTTTTTTGAATGGTGATGGCTGTTGATTCAGGGAATCTTCACAGCGTAACCGGACTTGGTGGCGAGGCACCGAATGCCTCCAGCCAGGAGCATCTTATAACTAAGCAACAGCAGCTAAGGGCGTCCCCTGCGGGACTCGACCTCGGCTTAGGGCGTTGCTGGGGGGACAGCTAGGGACGGCTGGATCTGGGTTAAACCTTGCCGACGCTGTCGACCATTATTTATATGAGCCACGAAGATTCTGGATTCGAAAGATCTCAAGAATGCGACCCGCCCGCATTCTTGAGACAATAGATGTTTACGTTCTTTATTCAACTTGCGAACAATAGATGTTTACAATCGCCATTGTTAATGTTGACCCGGTCTCAAACTATTTTTTCGTTTGTTTTTATTTTTGTTGCGGGTGCCGCATTCTAGCGAATTCCTCTTGTTTGTTTTCTACCTGCTTCATCGACTAATCCAGAATCTCCGTGACCCATCTCAGTCGTCCTAGTTACTCGGCGTAACAATAATATATGCTATTCAAACACGACTTGCATTGTGTAATCCCCAAAATTATTAAAAAAATGTGAAAATGTTGGTCAACATCGCCTCAGAAACTTTGTGTAGGTACAGCGTCTTAAATCGCATAACATCAGGTGAACACTTGAGATCTATACATATAAAATGCTTTGTCTTGAATGAGTGACTGACGGATCAACGCACAGCTTAAACCGTTGATCCTAGAGACCAGAAACTTGCAGGGTGTGTTCTTTGTATGACGTAGGCATCCGATAACAAAGGATTTTTGGAAATTCAAAGGTGTTGAAAAGAGGGGTGAAAGTTTGTATGAGTCTGTAATTTTTTAGCGGGTGAAACCGCGGTGTACTGCTAGTAATATACAAATTACTAAAATGTATAAAGATGTTGTGAATGTAATAACCCGTAGTAAGTTAAGTAGGCACTTAGTTATTTACAATTCTTGATTTACTTGAGTCTCAAGAATGCGAGCATGTACTTGCAATCAATAGATGGCTATTGTTTACCTTGGCTATTGTAAACTTACCGACTAAAAACCGTACTTACCTTCCTTGCCCTATGGTCACGGCCATGGGATTCGTGATCTCCTTAATTTCTCAATCTCTATCAAGATCATCAAAATTGTTTAATAAAGTAAAAACTACTATAGGTACTAATGAGCACATGACCCTGTTAGGGTATCCAAAAGAACAACATATATAACTAAAATAATATAAAAGATAACATTTTATATTCTGAACATAAATCTAGGTACAGGTTATGTTTTAGTATAGGTACCTATATTAAGTACTCCGTCAAGAAAGTACCGGGAAAAGATCATTTAGTAATACAACATATTTGTTAGTTATTCATCCAAATTTATTTTTTTGAATATTCCAATCATCACAACATTTTTAAACGCTTTTTCCGGAATTGAATTCAGTTCTCGCCGCGAATTCTCCTTTATGTTTTCCACCGAATGAAAACGGGTGCCACGAAGTGGTAATTTGACTTTAGGAAAAGAAAGAAGTCGGCTGGAGCCATATCTGGTGAATAAGGTGGTCGCTCGATGGTATTTGTTGAGTTTTTGGTCAAGAATTTGTTTACAATGGTTGCTTTATGCGAAGGCGCATTATCGCGGTGCAAAATGCAAGAATTTTCTTTACACAAATCTAGCCTTTTTCGTCGAATTTGTTCTCTTATACGCCGCATAACGCTCAAATAATATTCTTTCTTTACCGTTTGATCAAGAATTCAGACTGCATAACACCGCGATAGTCAAAGAAAACAACGTCATGACTTTGACTTTTGATCGACTTAGGCGTGGTTTTTTCGGTTTCGGTTCTGTTGGAAAGCGCCACTCTGAAGCTTGTTGACTAGTTTGCATATCGAAGTCGTAAACCCACGTCTCGTCACCAATAACAATGTGTTTCATGAATGTTGGGTCAGAATTGACTCGTTCTAGCATGTCCATGTCCTCAGCGACTCTTATGCGATTGACTTTTTGGAGAAAATTCAGGTCTTTTGGGACTAGCCGAGCGGCAACATTTACATTTCGAAGTGATTTTTATAAATGGTACCGATCGACTCTTGAGACACAAAAAGTTCAGCGGCTATCTCTCAAACTTGAATGAGGATTTTCAATTACTATTTCCTTCACTTTTGCGATTTTAACTTAGGTTGAAGACGTTGATGGCCTATCAGAGCGAGGCAAATCTTCCATCACATTTCGACCGCATTTAAACGCTTTGTACCACTCATAAGCACGTGTTTTTCATAAAGTCGATTCATCGTAAGCCTTCTGTAACATTTTCAGTGACTCCAAATACGAAATTCCATTGGCAATACAAAGTTTAAGACAAACTTTTTGTTCGATAATTTTGTCCATTATAAAATTCGCAATACACATTAGATATTATGATCTAACTAAAAACTGGATTTATCTATTAAATTCTCAGCCGCTGCTCGGACTTTAGGATTTGTGCCCGGTTAATGGCATTAGGCTGGCCCCCTATTACATGGGACCCAAACATACCGGCGAACTGAGGGTGTACCTCCGTTGTACGTGTCTGCCTAACCGTTATTCTGGAAATTCTGGCTGAATACAGGCGTGTTTTTTTTTTTTAACTATAACATCGGCTGGCCAATTACATTAATTAAAGACATAAGTAGCATTCATACACTGCTGTCACAATTCTCAAAACATACTGAAAAAAGTGTATTCCATTCATCCGCGAACACATCACACTCAGGCTTGGCGTCCAGGAGAGTGTTGAGCACAGACAGTGTGCGGGAAATAAATAAAAATTAATACATAGTGGCAAAACCGTCCGTGGAACTTCGACATTCAAATAGTGATATCATTATTTTATTTGGGATAATCCTAGTGGTAGGTTCTTACCTACCAGCAACTACTCCATTTAGATACCTACTAAGGTCCGACCGAGATCTCGATCACGGCTTAATTTTTGGGCGATTCTCAGCCGATGCCGAGAATCACAAGTTCTGCAATAGTGACATTTTTCAACATGTTTCACGTGCTCATTCAATCGCTGAGCACAATGCGTCATTGGTCAAACTGAGTTGTCAAATGATTAAAAAACTGCCAAATCTGACAATCAAAGCAAACAATGAACAAATTGCACGTGGCTCGTACTTTCACTCGTAATTTTATCACAGTAAAACTAATTGTTTCACTGTGATAAAATGGTCCATTTTGCGATTCTCGGTATTATTGGCCCAGATATTTTTTATTCTCGGTCTGGGCCAACGTCAAAAAACTAGTCTCGGTCTGACTTACCCTTTACCCCACACCCGTATATAGACAATATTATTATAAATACGGAATTATCTCTTGTCTGTTCGAACGGTTTCATGCCTGGACTGCTGAAATAATTTTCGTTGGTCTCATAAAGTGTGCTACTTTACCAGTGAAACCGTTGGCAACAGCTGGTTTATTTATTCATGCACAAAACAATACAATGTAAAAAAAAATAAACAACTAAAGATTATTAAGTACATAGGTACTGCTTATTTCTAAAGAACTCTCTCCCAACCTGCGAGTGATATTATTTTATGATTTGGGCGCCCTCTGTCAATGCAATGCGCCGGGCAGGTTTGCCCCCCACCTAGAACCGGTGCTGCTGGCTTCTGGCATTCTTAATTTCCGGCTTTGTTAATGACCAGTTTTGATTGTTCTCGAGTGTGAATCCAGCAGATTCATTTCGATTCAGTACAACGCCCTCATTTTTGGTTTTGTGTAACTAAGAACTTATAGGTAACTAAAATGAAAATAAATTATGCGGGTGTGTATGTATGTGTGTGAAACGTCTCGCTGTAGTTTAGTGAGGTTGCTACCGAAAATTTAACTGACCGTACGTTTTCAATATCAGACGGTGTTTATTACAGTGCAGTAACTGCACAAAATTCATTTTTGATGATTTTTTTAACTTTTCAGAGTAAAGATAAATTGGAATTAACAGAAAAAATATCAGCTGAGAAGTATTTGAATAGGGAACTTACTATTAAACTATCTGATGTTGAAGAAAAGGCAAAAGATATGCAAATCAAATTAAAAGCCAAGGATGAAGAGATGATGCGGTTACAATCAAATTATCGAGATATTGAGAAAGAATTTGAAAAATTCATAAATCTAGAAAAAAACAGAAATACGGTATCTGAAGTAGTTGGGCCAAATTTAGAAATAAATAATGGTGTTGTAGAAGAATCTTTTAACCATTCGGAAACTGAAGACAAACCATTAAGAGAGGAAGTTGATGATAAAAGTAGCCATAGCCTCCAAAGAGCAGATGCCATGATGAAACTTCAGGAGCGTTTCCTGAAAATAATGGCAGAAGTTGCTGATCTATCTGATGAGAAGCATAGGCTTGAACATATTATTTTGCAGCTACAAAATGAAACAGATACCATTTGTGAATATGTTGCATTATACCAGCAACAACGAAGTTTACTAAAACGGCGGGATGAGGAAAGAAATGCTCAGTTGAAAGTATTTCAACAAGAATGTGAAAAACTTAAACGCGAGTTAGAAGAACTTGGCGGAATACTCACAAGATTTGCTGAAGATAAAGAATTATCATTTTATTTCGAGATTGAAACGAAACGTATTGACATGGAAAATGTTATGACTTTACTCTCCAATCTTAAAAATAATTCCCTAATTGATACTAATAAGAAAAATTCTGAATTCAAAAATTTTTATCCTTGTAACTGTTGCTCTGGTAAATTAATTGATGTATAGAAACTTATTTAATGCTACTGTTGTAAGCTTAACATTATCGTAAATGCCCATGACCAAAATGTACGAGCAGAGGGCCAGGGGCGCCTCTTTCGCGACCAATCTTGAAATTGTGGCGAAAATTTTTCATGTTTGGTATGAAAACAAATTATACAAAATCAAAGAAATCTAATATAAATATTTATTACAATAGTTTTTACTACTGAAAATACTAATCATATCACATTATTTGCGCGTGCACAATATTGTTTCAATAGGTAGGTACTTATACTAAAAAGTTGTGTATGTTTGTACATACTTTCACCC
This sequence comes from Acronicta aceris, assembly GCA_910591435.1. Classification (NCBI taxonomy): domain Eukaryota; kingdom Metazoa; phylum Arthropoda; class Insecta; order Lepidoptera; family Noctuidae; genus Acronicta; species Acronicta aceris. Next base: position 10,050,753 of record OU342759.1, read on the forward strand.
AGAGACATAATGCCGTTTTCTCCAACTGACCCTCAAAAAATATCTAGAATTGTGCTTGATATGAGGACTCATAGTGCACCTGGTTGGGATAACATTTCAAGTACCATCTTAAAACAAAATATTGCATCTTTAGCCCATCCCATTACCCACCTATGTCACCTTAGCCTCGGAACAGGTACCTTTCCTACAATTTTCAAAAGAGCAGTAAGTCTGCCCAATTTACAAAGCAGGAGATAGAGAAAATCCTACATACTACAGACCTATGGGAGATAAGTCTGTAGTATGTAGGATACTATCAACCCTATCTAAAGTATTAGAAAAAAATGTTGTTTAGACAAATTTAAATACATCGACGCCAACCAGTATGGATTTAGGGAGGGAAAATCCACCAAAGATGCCGTTCTGAGGGTTACACCATTACTCACTAACTACATGTATAGAGGGGAGAGATGTGTCGGAGTTTTTCTGGACCTGCAGAAAGCCTTCGACACGGTTTCCTTAAAGATCTTACTGGCTAGACTGGAGAACGCGGTTATACGTGGCATAGTGCTGGAATGGTTTAGGGACTACCTGACTGACAGAATTCAGAGTGTTCGTGTTAATCAACATGAGAGTGACGGTGGTGTCTGTACATTCGGAGTTCCACAGGGCAGCACGCTCTCTCCGAATTTATTCTTAATTTATATAAATGACTGGCGGGCCCGGCAAACGTTGTCTTGCCCTGTATCATCATCTTCCTGCCCTTTATTTGTCGTCGGCGCAGCATGTCCTTTTCTTCCATTCATCACATTCCCATGTCTTGCCCTGTATATTAAAAAAAATCGTAGAACCCGATTGCGGTGCCACCTACCGGCTCAAATTGTGAATCTAAACCATCCAGGAACCCAATTAATAATACACAAAAAAAATCAAAATCACACCAGCAGTTTATGAGAAGTTCGGACAATGCACAGAACGCCATCTACTTACTGGCCTTGCCGAAACAGAAATCGACATCATGTTCATTCATGTCCGTGTCTTATTTCTGTCAAATCTGTCAATCCGTTCCCGAAACAATGTAGGTATGAGAAAATAAATTTTCATCATAATGTTTTTTTTTTCGATGTTTTAGTTATTCTGATATTCGGGGAGGAGACAAATTCAACAAACCAAATATCATAAAAATTGGTTCACCCGTTCTCGAGTTATACGTGTCGTTTATAAACCCGACTTTGTTTTATATAATATAGTTATTATTTATGATGACCCGGTGTACTTCATATCACCTGTGTAACGATTTAAAAAAAATGGCTGAAATTTTTGATTTTCTACTCTGTATCGTTCTGACTGCAAGTCTGTTTTCCATGTTATGGTTTATGCAGTTATTCTATTACAGACTCGAATGTCAACAAATAAGGTGCCTATTTTTTTCGGTTTGCACCGGTTGCGCCATACCTATTAAAAAAAAATCAGATCTAAAAAAGTCTAGCAACACAAATGTCATCAAATGTCTTTGAAAGGCTATCTTGAGTCGTTCAAAACAGTTCTTTCTATGAAATAGCTAGTTCTTCTAGGTCGCACCAAATAGACGATTGACATCAATAATTTTTTTTCTGCATTCCAGCAAAATATTTTAAACACATTAAATACTCTTTTTTATATGCACGATTTCAAACAATGACAACCATCATACTATGTGGCAACTATGACAACTATCAAAATAACAGTCTATATGGGTTTAGGGGGTTTAGGAGTATGAAGCACAGAGAGTAAAGCGCTCCATGCACCGTAGAAAAGGGAGGATCCTCCGACCGGACGGGTGTTTTGTCCGGTGGGCTACTGCCCGACAGTTCTTGTCGGATTTTACTATTTGGTCTTAAGTCGCGGAGAAATCTGTAGCCTTAGCACGAACAACTTGCGAAAAAGTATTCGTATCGTCACGATAGAGGCGCTGGTCCATATCTCATACAAATTGGTCTCCATGACGATACGAATACTTTTTCGCAAGTTGTTCGTGCTAAGGCTACTGAACAGTAGCCTTAGCATCGTCATGGAGACCAATTTGTATGAGATATGGACCAGCGCCTCTATCGTGACGATACGAATACTTTTTCGCAAGTTGTTCGTGCTAAGGCTACTGTTTGCGCGATGTAGGACTCGCAACTTAGTTCTTCCTTAATCGAGTAGATGACGCTGTACTTGTAATGCCGCTACATGGGTAAAAATGTAAAATTAAATTATCCCACGGGAACGTGATAAAAAATATCCTATGTCCTTCTCCTGGTTTTAAGCTACCTCCCTACCAATTTTCAGCCAAATCAGTTCAGCCGTTCTTGAGTTATAAATAGTGTAACTAACACAACTTTATTTTATATATATAGATTTATTTAATGTAACCTTGGACAATGTGGAGCTTCTAATGTTTTGCAGGAACTTTTTATAAATTCTGTTATAGATTTCCTGAACTGTTTCACTGTATATTCACCACAAATATAACTAAACACATTTGGATCATTGAGACACTTTCTTCGCGATGAAGACATTATATGAAAATAAATGTATTTATATAAAAGTACTGATAAGATAGCAAAACGAAAGTACTAATTGCAGCCAATACTCAAAACAGAGGGTAGATCGAAAACTACATATAGAAAAAATATTAAAAAATATTCTTTGTGTTGCCAATGCACACCTAATACAAAACCATCAATGATATTTCGGCACATATATTTTTTTAATATGTTCACCAGTATAATTACTCCCAGGCATTTGATAGATTTAATCCGGCCTAATGAGTCGCAGGTGCAGTTTGTTCGGGTATCACTACGGTTACAGGGAAACGTGTATTTTATGCTGGAAATTTGAATTTGGGTTGGTAATTAGTGATTTTCCAAAGCATATAAACTTAGTTGTTGATGTATTGGGAGAGAGGAGATTGTTTTCAAGCCATTGCGTCACTTTAGCTAGGTCGTTCTCAGCCACCTGACGGACTTTATCCCACGTCTTTTCATGAAAGAGTAGAACGGTATCATCAAATTAATGCCAAATCTATATCTCTCTACATAACTCGAAGAATTACCTAGATAATTTTGTTAGATAAAATCCGTAAAAAGTATTTTCATTTCTATGTCTAATATTCGCGTTAGTGTCAGAAACCAGTAGTTTGAAATAGTAAGAATTATTTCTGGAAATTACAGTATTATGTAAACATCACCATCCTCTTCGTTTGTAAAACCGGCTAAAGAATTCCTGTCGGGACAGGCTTTCCTGGGCAACCTGGAAGTCCCTCCTCAGACAGAACAGAACCGACTTCGTACTCAGGTCGGCCGGTGCAAAGATGAAGATGTACCGCTGGGGATTCTCCAGTGGCACTAACATATTTTGTAAGTGTGGTGCAGTGGAAGATACGGCCCATATGCTATCATGCCCAGCCTGCCCCTATACCTGCACACATCAAGACCTAATGTAATACTGGGCCAATCTAGTTTACAGTTTTTCAATTATTTCTTTTCTTTTACGCTTATCTTTCCTTTTGTTATCGATTCGAGAAAAAGTCTGCTATTGTTATAAGCCGTAGAGCACCGTGTTTAATTTAAGTCGGTTTCCCTTGTTTTTGTGGACTTACAAAACCTTCAAAACAATATTTGATGTCAATTCACAGAACAACTTTGATAGCGTTTATCTTTAGCTGGGGAGCCCATGATGCTAAATGTGGATTTACTCGAGCGTCGTGGGGACCTATCAGATTTTGTAGATTAGATGATAGGAAGCATAAAAGGTTATATAATGTTTCCCCTTTAGTGGTGGGGAAAGCGGCTAGATTTTCAAAAATGTAAAAAAAAACAGATACATGGATTTACATAAGCGTTTAGAAGATTTTAGAAGCCCCAAAGTGTCCCTGATATCAATGGTATGTTTATCTGCCGTTTTGCGTGGTGGGGGTGGCCATACGGAAGCGTAGAAAGTAGAAAAAAAAAATGATTTATTCGAGCGCGTCAGATATTCACAGGAGATGTTATGTGAACCCTAAAAATGCTCCCATTCAAAAGACTGACGATTCGGAAGTGACGCAAGCTCGTGGCGAATTTTAGAAAATGTAAAAATAAATCATCAAATTCAAATACTCGAGCGTGTCAGATTTTTACGGAACGTTCATCATGATGTTCTAGATAAGGTAGCCAAAAATCTGACGTTTATCTTTACTAAGCTAACATAAACATAAAAAGGACAAAACTGTTCAACAGCAATAATTAAATATATTATAATTTCTTTATTCTAATATTTATTTCTTTTACAATCGCATCGATTGAATTTGCGTGTACATAGTGGTCCGATCTAAGCTTAAAATAGTCTTCCGGGTTTTCGCACCACGGTGCGAATCGGCAAAGTACAAAAAAACATTCGGACCATGGAAACATCCAAAATATGGATATTTTAATCCTACATGCGATAACTGGCGACATCAACAATTTTCAAAAAGTGCAAAACTGCAGTAGGTTTTTAAATGGTTTTAAAACGTAATGATTTGATGATTTCTCTTCAGTAAATGTGATCCTCACCAATGGAATCCGTTTTCTCCTTGCTTTATATTGAGTTCCGAAATAATTGGAATCCATAGGTAGATTTTTGTATTTCTTGAAAACTACTAGGACAAATAAAATAGTGCAGTTCCAGTTATCTTGTCTCCCTCCAACATCTGCTTCTGCTTATCAACACTTGTTTCGTGTCTAATTGCAAGTGTGGCTGGGCAATGAACTGCCTTAGAGGTGGTGCGGAAATGTGTGCATATATATTATACCTAATTGAAAATGCGACTTTCCTACAGTCTGTAATCGCGATAACTCGAGAACGGTACTTCATAGGAAATAAGTATTTATACCATTTTTGTAGAGAATTTCACGATCTACAAATTGTCTCTTTTCCATTTTTCCGGTAGCTCTCCTCGTTTCAGAGATATACGCAAAAAACTGCCCTAGACGTTCGGCCCTATATATAGGGCTCATATTTGGTGGAGATACTCAATAGGGTGCAAGGTATTTCCCCTATGAAGATCTGACGCGCTCGAGTAAATCCAAAATAACATCATGGGGGAGCCCATGATGAACTACTTGGAATCGTGACGCTTTACAAAAAATATGAATCTGACATTTTTTGTTTATATTAATGTCAGCTATCGAAATATATGTCTTAGTTAGTGGCCGCATTTTTCAAAAAATATTAACATGGCGGAGGCCAAAATCTTCAAACCCCTTTATAGGTCAAATTTAGAGGCCGCACTTTTCAAAAAAAAGTGGCGGACCTCACACAAAGCCAAAATCTTCAAACTCCTTTATAATTCAAGCTGAAAATACTTTTTCTGTTCCTAAATAAATTATGATGTTTTAAGTAAAAAGCGGTTCAACTCTCCCCGACTTCCCCTACACTGAGCACGAATCTGTTTCATTCTTATGGATAACTTATCTTTGATTTCGGTAAGGTACACAGGCTAGCACATCGATATTGACACCACAGCAGTGACGACTAATTAATTATAGAATATTTAGTAAAATATTGTATTCATCAATTCTACGTTTATTTTATGATTCGTCACATAATTCATATAATACATTTTTCATCAATAGCAGAGTAAAATAATAAGAATACATGTAATAAATAATTTCATCACATTCAGTGTTCGACTTAAATCTTATCTTACATTGTGTAATTAAATAAAAAATCAGAATTAGAATAAAACCAGGAATCATTTTAACACATATTCACTTACAAAAGATGATTTAATATTTACTTAATTCTAGAACAAATAGTAGTCAAAAGGAAACTGAACTACATTATTTGAAGGAGATCGCTAGTGTCAATTTATCGTATGAACTACGTTATGTAATTTAGTTTAATCTAAGTTTCAAATAGTAAGTATATAAATAGTTTTATATATTTTGAGTGACTTGCAATGTCGCATTACCTCATACTTTGTTCTAATTAATTAAACATGAATTACTTCGTACCTAGGTAAATATAATCGAAGAAACTGAGTAAGTATCACTGAATTCGTGTATATAATATATAGGTATGTCAATTGCAATCAGATCAGGTAATATTACATTTTAGTTAATTTCATGACGATATTTTAATATTATGGGTGTGTCAAAAAGTATAACTATATTACAGTACTTCAAGATAAACAATGGACATCGGAAACAATCGTCTAACATTACAAAGACAATTATCAAAAAGTAATTTGGCCCTAAAAATCATTTACAATTTCAATTTTATTGCAATGAAATAATATCAACGTAATTTCTAAGAAAAGCAAAGCAAATTTGTTGCAAGCCGTGCGAGCGGCGCGCCAGTGTCACTAATGTGTCAGTCGCAAATAGTATTGAAAGCATGATGGACGTGTGCTATCGTTTTGTAGAACTATATAGTTATACTGATATAACCCTCCATCGTGTTTTGTTTTGATGTAATATTTTTTAAGTATTATAAGTATAATGGTTAGGGCTATTTGATAAGAGCAGCAATATATCATTATACTGCCTAGATATGTCGGTCATTTTCGGATACACGAAGTTAGCCGATGCCCATTATTTATCTTGAAGTACTGTAAATGTTAAGAAACTATACTAACACAACATTTATGTTTACAGTATACATTATCTTGATTATACACTATGTTAAATAAAACCGTATCCGATCCGAAAGAGACATAGGTATCCCAGTCACAATTCCAAATAATATTAGAAACATTAAATATTCATGAAATTAAATATCTTAATGAAGTAATTTTTATTACATTAAAACATGCTAAACAATCCCAAAGATACTTATACATTTTTAATGCAAGAAAAGTTTAAGAAAAAGAAAACCCGGCAGGGTTCAAACCTGCGTCGCTCCGGTTAATTGCACCGGACGCTTTAGCCACCTCAGCTACCGAGGGTTTGACGCATTCGGTGCACATCTCAACTTGTACACCATGCTCAAATGGTGAACTTAGCAACTGGTGCACTTCTCATATGGCACACTTCGCAACTGGTGCATTTCGCAAAAGGAGCACTTTTTAAGATGAGTGGAGATTTGGAAAAAAATTCTAAAAATGAAAGAATCTTTGGTATTGCGTAGGTAATTTTCTTAAAAATACAATCAACAAAATAATTTTAATTAAACTCTACATAATCACCATAACATTTTTATTTTGTCAAAAATAAAAAGTCACTGAAATAATACAAATATAATTTTATAATTAATGTTAATGATATAATTATATCAATAACCTTTATAATGTTATAATTTAACTGTACTTCTTTTAGTTATAGTTATTATTATTAATTAAATAAAAGCTTTAAATTAAATCATAACCTGTTTCTCAAAAACAGGTTATAAATAATATAGATAAACCTTTGTTTCTTACTTAGTAATTGTTACTATTAATTAAGTAAATAGCTATAAATTAAATTACTTGAATATAATATGATATTATATCATGTCTTTATTATGATAACTTTTTGCTGTAAATCTAATTTTTTCTTACATAATTAAATTTTTATTATTTCCGAGTGATTTTTTTTATTTTTGAAAAACTAAAAATGATTTATAGTGATTAAGTAGAGTTTAATTAAAATTATTTTGTTGATTGTATTTTTAAGTAAATTACCTACGCAAAACCAAAGATTCTTTCATTTTTAGACAATTTTTCCAAATCTCCACTCATCTTAAAAAGTGCTCCTTTTGCGAAGTGCACCAATTGAGAAGTGCACCAGTTGCTAAGTTCACCATTTGAGCATGGTGTACAAGTCGAGATGTGCACCAAATGCGTTAAACCCGCTACCGAGACCACTGCCTGCTAAGTCGAATTTTTCTTCCTCTCGTTTGTCTTATGGTGAAAAATTTATAATTATCGTGATGATAGTCGTGCCCGAATTACCGCAATTATCCCAAAATCTAGAAAATTGTTCAAATGTGATAAAGCCATCATAGTATGTTTGGGATCCAGGGACGGCGTCGCTACCACCGTATTTCTATTTCAGTTTCCTCGTTTTATATTTTTTTCGTACGAGATATTTTTTAAATTTTAAATTAAAAACAATTATATAAATAAAACCGGGTCTCGATACCTAACAGTGCAGGGTTTTGTTTACACATCGTATAGAACGCGCATAATCGTATTTGCAATAAAATTGAAGACATGATAATGATATTTACACAACTATTTAATCTTTCCAATAAAAAATTGGATTTCTCAATAATATAGAAATTCCTTATTAGGATAAGATAATTAAATTAACCAAACGTTTATATGCAAAAGTAGTTTTTAGCTTTAAAGAGTCCGGCGGACCGAATTCTAAATATATATATCAAGGTGACTGACTGACACAATGATCTATCAACGCACAGCCCAAACCACTGGAGGGATCGGGCTGAAATTTGGCATGCAGGTAGATGTTATGAGGTAGGCATCCGCTAAGAAAGGATTTGGATAAATTCCACCCCTAAGGGGATAAAATAGGGGATGAAAGTTTGTATAAATCTTCTTAGATTTTCGACTGATTCAACTGAAATTAAAGATTACAGCTACTATGATGAAGACGTCCGCTTAAATAGGATTTTGATAAATTCAACCCCCATGGGGATAAAATAAGGGATGATGGAGGATGTAAATGTATTAGTTTGAACTATTAGTACCTAATGGAACGAATAAATTAAGACGAACAAAATAATTTTTAGTTCTAAACGTTGACAATAGATTGTGTACAAAGAAGTTTTGTAGGCCCTAATTTTTTACACACGCTAAACAAAACTAAAGCCGCAAAAAATATACCTAATTATTAGTAATACTTCTTAACGCGAGCGAAGCCGCGGGCAAAATAATTAATAAATTTCGACTTATGTAGGGGTGAAATAGGGGATGAAAGTTCATATGGAACAAAGTAACTATTCCACGCGGACGAAGTCGCGGGCAAAAAGCTATAATTAATACATTTCGACCTATGTAGAGGTGAAATAGGGGATGAAAGTTCAGATGGAACAAAGTAACTATTCCACGCGGACGAAGTCGCGGGCAAAAAGCTAGTTCTCTTATAAAATACCGAAATAAATCTTAATTCAAACACAATTTAATCAAATTCTGTTATTACTTGGATGATGAAATAGTATGGTAAGTACCTAGATTAACGGCATCCAAATCAGAATAGTAACATTTGATAGAATATTGTCTAGATCACGAGTTATTGGTATTACGTTTTTGTGGGCAATTCAATTTCCGCCGGACTCTTAAATCCACTCTCGAATGTATATCTCATTTTCTGAAGTAGAAGACAGTACTTAAAAACATTACAAAGTTTAGACCATGTTAGATCCTAATGATTTGTATTTATTGAATCTGTCGATTGGCGGCCAGAACTTGACCTTAATTCACGTCGCGGGCCCGTAGGTTCTTCAGATGACTTACGACTTTTCTTTTTATTGCATCTGCGTCCGGCATCATGTGTAGAAGTATTATCACTAACGTTAGTATCGTCTTCGTTAGAGCAACTATCTTTCATAACACTTTCGAATTTTGTACTGCCATCATCAGCCAAAGTTATATCCTGGCTTTGAATGATAGAATCATCATGGTAAGTTATCTGCTTTGATGGACATTTTTCATCCCTATCTAAACTAGTCGTAGAAGTCATTTCTGAAGGTGTCAATTTGGAAACAGTAGTGTCAAAATCCGCTTTCATCCCTGTTTTTATCACCGTTGATGGCGCTATCAAGTCCTCGAGGTCCATTTCCCCGGTGTGTGTAGAGTGATCAGTTTGTTTTTCCAGTGTGGATTTTTGTTCGCTACTAGCAATATCCTTTACCTTTTTAGCGGGATTTAATTCTGATGAAGATAGTGCTAAGTTTTCTGGTTCATTCATAATTTCGTCATGGGTGCGTTTATGAGCCAAAGAAATACTAGACGCTCCGTCGTCCGTTGGTAATGTTTTCGTCATATATTCTGAAGTACTTTTAATTATTTTTTCGGAAACGTCCTTGTCATCTTTGACCCTTTTAGACTCTACAGAACTTACAAGACTAGCACTAAGAGCTCCAGAAGCCATCTGTTCTAGCAACATTTTACTTATATCGATATCCTTTTTATCACCTTTTAATAACTTTTCCTGGACAGCTGCAAATTCTGGAGGGACTTGTGGTCTTAATGAATCAAATGGCAGTTTCTTTTTATCGGTCTTCGATAGATCCGTGGCAGTAGTTTCATGATTATCGTTGTCCCGTAATCTCTTTTCTGGTCTCATGATTGATTCATAATTTAAAGATTGTTTCGAAAGAGATTCTAACAGATAGGGATCAGGTGGTAAATGTATTTGTGGTAGTTGACTCGATTGCGGCCGATCCGAATTTTTTTGCTGTCGAGAAACGGATGAGTTTGTAACTATAGTCGATGACCGCGGTGTCGTTGTTTTAGCGGTGCTACGTGAAGCACTATGGCTTGAAGCTTGTAATGTGGAAGCACCTGAACTCGTCGCTATATTGTTTCCCAATAACCCTAGTGCATCATATGCTGATGACATACCAGAATGCATGCCGAATGGATTTAAGCCACTCAAACCTAACTGAGGGTATAACATATTTGGGTTTGGAAATACAAAGGGGAATTGTGAATTGCTCGACTTAGAACTTGTGGGGTTTCCACTTTCTGTAGCTTTTCTGGATTTTGATTTGCTTTCACTCGAAACGGTAGCACCACTAAGATTATTTAAGTCCAATGAAGAAAATCCAGGAAGTCCTAAACCGGCTAAATTAGCAAAAATATTTCCACCGGTAATATTACCTAATAGATTTGGCATACTGTTAAACGAATTTAACAAAGGATTGTTTTTGGGATCAAAACTACTCAAGCTAGATAGTAGCTTGGGATCAAACGTACTTAGCAATTTTGGATCAAATCCAGTTAAATTTGAGAGTGTTGCGGCTAATGTTTTAGGGTCAAACGCACTTAAACTAGACAAACTTGCCAAAATAGCAGGATTTAAACCTGCCAAATTTTGATTAACATGAGAGTTTGGAGATAAAACGTTTGATGATGGTGAATCAAGTGTGGGCGGTCGTCCTTTCTTTCGTTCACCTATGCTACTGCTGGCTTGCATTGGAGAATGTCTTTGACTACGAACATCTTGAGGTAGCTTTATATGTTCTTTTATGCCTTCTGTCCACTTCGAATCTATGTCATACATAGGATTTTCTGCGATCCACTGAGCGAGATGCTTTAGTTGCGGTGCTTTAGGGCCAACTATTCTTTTGCCAGTGACGCGGTGGACCACAGGTACGTGTTCTTCAGGGGCGAGACGGGGCGCTACACCTCGACGACGCGTGTCAACAGTAGCTTGTTCAGCTAACCACTTGTTTACTTTAGCTTCATGAGAATAAGATTTCATTGGGGGTACGGTTGAAGATTTAGGAATTTTAGTTTGTTCCAAAGATTGTTGTAAAAACGAAGACAACTCCTTAGAAGCTTGAGGTGAAGGAACATTTGTGACTGTAACTGAGAATGGTTTCTGAATTGTAGAAGCGGCAGATGATGTAGGTGGAGCGGCTGGAGTGACCGTTACGTCTGGCAACACGTTAGCACTGCGCCCGCGCGGACTCTCTGCCGTCGCCGCAGTGGGGCTCTTACATTTAGCTGCTGATAAGCCGAGAACTATTTCGTCCAACTTCTTTCTTTTCCTTTCCTTTCCAACTATCTGCTCAGGTGCAGGCTGCAAAAGATAAATAAATGTTACTTAATACGAAGCACAAACGGAAAAATTGCTAGAAAGGTGGTCTAAGGTACACACGTCTTGTATGGCGGCTCTGTGACACGGTTAGCCGGTTATCCCTTATGTTTATGCCTCTCATTTGGAATCTGAATCATCATAACTCACATAGCGAACAAAAATATTTTTGTACGGTCGCCAGCAAACGTCCAGTAACAATCTTGCAAAACTACAACTAAACCAGTCGCACTCATAACCTTCTTCTATAATGACATTTCACACCAATAAAAGCATATCACACAGTCAGTGCGTCATGCCGATGTCGACGATATGTTTCTTTGATTTAATGTTTGAACTTAGTTACGGAAGTTAAAATGAGGGTGAATTTGAACCGAAATTAATGTATTGGATTGAATAAAATAGTACTAGTAGTTGAGCGATTGTATTATTGCTGTTAGTAATGCCTTGATCGTTTGAATAATATATCTATTTTTATAAAAAATGCAAGCAAATGAAGTGTCGCCTGGCATGGAAATGGGCCTTATGTGTAATACGTTTTTAAAATATTATGTGAGATAATAACGATATCGCTATACTTAACAAGTGTGTCAGAGTATTACTATTTGTTTAAGAAAAATAATGTGAGTCTGGATGAAGAGATACAATGAAGAAGTTGGTCAAAGACTGAGGAGTCGTGTAAAAAGCGGAAGCTAATTAAATACAAATAACGACGTTTTATGATGTATGAATATAATACACCGATATAAAAGTGCAAATATTGTGGGCTCCATGTCGACGTCTTCTTAAGAGTCTGGCGGACCGAATTTCTCTTTCATACGTAATACCGAAATAAATCGTAATTCAAACACAATTTAATAAAATTCTGTTATTATTCAGATTCCGATACCGTTAATCTAGGTTCCTACGATACACAAACGGAGTTTTTAGCGGGTGCGAGCCCCACATAACTTCATCGTATCTATCTAGTTTGATAGAATATTGTCTGGATTACGATTTATTTTGGTATTCAGTTTTTATGGGGAATTCAAGCTCCGCCAGACTGCCTCAATTAGTCTAGTGGTCCCAAGCGGGACTGCTACGCTAGAGGTCCTGGGTTCGATCCCCAGGTCGAGCAAAGTGTTATTGGGTTTTTCTATGAAATTCTCAGTAGCAGCTCGGAGTCTGGATTTGTGCCCGGTTAATGGCAATAGGCTCGCTCCCTATTACATGGGACCTAAACATACCGGCGAACTGTCGGTGTTCATTAGTACGCCTCTGCCTAACCCTTCGGGAAATACAGGCGTGATGGTATGTTAGATCCCGATCGCTTTTAGTTTTTTTTTACAGCAATTTAAAGTAGACTTCTTAAATGCAGTTCGGCTTAAATAAAAATAAAAAAGTTAAAATAAAAAAACCGGTGTAACAAGGAACACCTTATTCGGCCTGAAGAGATATAGCGACCTCTCCTTTCGGCCAGTTCCATTTGTCAAACGATGCACCAAACACCCTGTATTACTATTATTCATTTCTATAGTGGTGACCACATGTATCACCAGCACGTAGTTACACTGTATGGCGTGTTCATGCTTGCATTGAGCATGCAGCGCTACACACAGAACCGTGCGGGCGAATATGAACATTTAGTGTTAATGGACTTTTGAAAAGCAGCTTTCTGCCAAAATGTAATCCTCATCCTATCATCTATTGCTGGACGTAGGTCTCTTCTAGTGATCGCAACAGAGCCCCATCTTCGGGTTTGTTCATTGAACAATTTTAAAAATAAGGAGGAAGGGTACAAATTTAAAATAGGGTTTAACTAACCACGTTTTTTCTTTTCATGAGCCTGGATAAAGTATCATCGAGGCGACTGCGGGTAGGTATGGTAGAGGGCGAAGTGTCTGCGTGTGGCGTGCGGCGGCCTACTGAGAAGTCATGCACGTCGCTGAGATCCAACGGCGCCGACAAGTCCACCGGCGCCGGCGCCTGCGCAGGCGAGGCTTGCACGCGCTGGTGAGCGGGCGGCGGTGCCCCGCTCTCACCCGGCGACGCGCTGGCCGGGCCTCCCGTGTGCGCAGCCTGCGGCGATGATAGAAGTGCGTGCAGCTTGGCGCGGTCGGTCTCTACGTCGATAGCTATGTGCCGTTTGGGCCCTTGTTTGCGATCGTCGAGCACGTCGGCTGTGGCGCGCGCATCGGGTTTAGCGGATGCAGGCCACTCGCGATTCTGCACTGCGTGGGCAATGTGATGCAGGCGCGTCTCGAGCGCTCTCTCTGAAAACCAACGCTCCGGGGGTAGTGTCTCCTCGATCCGGCCAAGCTTGGCAAGCGTTTCCAATTCAGAGAGGGCATCCGTGTCGTCTTCGACGGCTCGGTCACAAGCGTTGGAAGTTCTCTTGCTTCGTCTAAGCGATATGCGCGTCTCCCCTGCGGCGTCTTCTGGTTCCACCGTGTCTTCCTCATCGGAAAATGTCTTCTGTGTTTCGCTCCGGCTTCCACATTTATTACTCGCATACCACTTGCTAGCGCAATCAGCAAATGGCATTTTGGGATCACAGAACAGCTTATTGTAGGTATCACCTAAGCCATGTCTGTAAAGTAATAATTCTGTTATTAAAAGTTCCACTCATTTACAAATAGACTAAGCGCGTCGATAAGCTTAATACTAGAGAACCATTCTTATTCCTGTAAAAATAGGATTTGATTTAAAAAAATTAAAAAAGTATGAAATATGCCAATGTCATTAAAGATTACTATAAAACGTGGGCTATGGCTACTAGGTATAGGTACGTTTAAACAAACAAACTGGTATGACTTTCATCTCATGTTTTGTTTTTTAACAAAAAAATCAGTGAGACTGGACAAGAAATTCGTACCACTGGCAATGTCATATCTATATACATAGTTAAATAAAAATCAATAGCCGCATAATAAAGGTGTCCCAGACCGAGTGGTCCAAACGAAAATACAATAATATGTTTATAATATTCAATAATAGGTTAAGTAGGTATCATTTGGCTATTATCATTAGTATAAATATGTAAGATATCACTTAATTAAGAATGGCTCGACTGATTAGGCCGATTCTTTTTTGTTGTCTTCGTAATTACTGGGACAAGGTTCGTATGAAATAAATTTAAAAAAATCTATCTACATGAAAAGTATGAAAGGAAATCAAATCAGACAAATCTCGAAAATTTTGTGCCCAAAAATGAAAAATGCTGTATTCTTATAGAATACCACATCCTGAACATTTTTTACTATCACAACGAATGTCTACAAATAAACCCCTCGCTGCTATTTGAATTTGGAGTCGGTAAAAATGATACAGAAGTATTAATATAATCGCCTGGTGTTTATATTCTATAAGAAAATAGTATTTCTCTTTTTAGACCGACATTCGTAAACACGAATATGTCGCGAGGTACGAAATGTGTGTTCTCCTTTTACGCAGACGAAGATGCGCTCAAGTCGCTAGTTAGGAATAAATAATTGTATACACCTACTCGGAAAGTGACCCATTACTATTGTAATAATATTGGGGTAGAAAGTAGCAGTTTACAACCCTAGGGCTGCAAAGTTGTATGAAAATCTATTATTGACCTGTTTTGAATTTTGATTGGCAGAGGTCTGCTAAATTTATTTTTTGTTAAAATTATGATAAGAAGCCTTTTATGGTGACATAGCTGACGCAGGCGGGAATAAAATGATTTAAAATTAGAATAAGTCATTCGGGCGCTATGTAGCGGGTTTTGCTATTGTTTTTTTATTTTTCAGTGACTTACAAATTATAAGTAGTAATGGTGAGGATATCGTTAATTATCTTCACAATATTTCTGAATGGAAATAGGTACATAAGTATGCCTTTCCTTTTCTCACGAGTTCATCCAAAGAATGTCTGTAAGAGATCACTGTTAACGATAAGACCGCCCATTGTACCTTCCTATGATTTATAAAATGGTACTTTACATTATTTTTGGTGTGCAATCTATATCTATACTTATAATAAATCTGTAGAGAGGTCAATTCTGTACATGAAATATATTTCCAAAATAACTATCAGCGGGTGATTAGTGATCGATACTGACGCCAAAAATGCAATCAGTAAAATTTTTGTCTGTCTGTCTGTCTGTCTGTATGTTCGTTATATAAACAAAAACCACTCGACGGATTTCAACGAAACTTGGTGCAATTGTTCTTCATACTCCTGGGCAGGTTATAGTATACTTTTCATCACGCTACGATCAATAGGAGCAGAGCAGTGAAGGGAAATGTTGGGAAAACAGGAGAACTTACTCCATTTTTTAAGCTTCCGTCGCATGTGCAGCCTTAATGGTTAAAGCTACACTGAAATCATGTATGACGGAAATATTCTCCTTAAAATTATAAAAAAAAATATTCCACGACAGCAAATGTCTATCTTTTATGGTTGACTCACAATAACACGTGTAACTCCCGATAGCTTAGCAGTTCGGAGCTTTCTGATTATATTTGTCTACTCTTACGTTAGGTGACTGACTGACTGACATAGTGATCTATCAACGCACAGCCCAAACCACAGGTTATAGTATACTTTTCATCACGCTACGATCAATAGGAGCAGGGCAGTGAAGGGAAATGTTGGGAAAATGAGTGATTCATGAGAAAGGTTTCAAGCTATAAAACATCACGCTACAACCCTTAGGAACGGGGCAACGCAGGTGAAACCGCGGGCGAAGAACTAGGGAACAAAGTAACTATTCCACGCGGACGACGTCGCTGGCAAAAGCTAGTAAAGAATATTACTGTTCTATTCAATTCTATGCCGTACATTTGATAATAAAAGTAAGTATGACTAGGTAGGCATATGCAATGAAAATCTCACAAAGACAGCTCTAATTATAAACTTGTGTGCTTTGCAGCCCTCGCAAGCTTGGTGTAATTGGTGTAAATAAGTGTGCATATAAGGCCCAAGCCATATATGCACACTTATTAGTAATGTGTTACTCTCTTCTCGGTGGACAATCTACTGTTCAGGTATCCATTTCTAGTCGGATATGTCAAGTAATAATCTTATCCTGTGTAACATCCCAGTAGGTTGCTTGTTAAAATTAAAATGAAGGACAATGCCCACAGCAGTGTATACAAAAGCGTTCAATTCGAAATTTTGGTATCTCCATTTAATGACTTGTGACTCTGACCGGTTCATTTTACTTTTGGAACCATCACCAGACTTATCATTATTAGCAATTTTAAAAGTAAAGTGAATATGCATTACGAAAAAAGTGTATCATGGGCGATACGTTAAGTCGTCGTTTAATTGAATACATATAAAATATGAATAGTTCTAACGCAATTCTCAGTAATGCGATAGTGTGTTATAAATGTCCAATAAATGGGACATTATCTGATCAACCGTCAGGGTTCATTTTTACAAATGTATATAATAATGTAATAAATAACACTTCCCATCTGAAAACTCCAGTTTCTGAGAAACAACAATTAAAAATTATTTATTTTTATCATATTAGAAGATGAACAAATGTATAACTCAATAATTAATAACTTTTATTTGGAAAAGCTATAACGTCATAAGAGTCTTAAAACTACACGTTGTAGGAGTTTTATGTGTATCGTTATTGTTAAATAGATTTCTTTTAATTTTACTGTGAATTGAAATCTAAGTAATTTTCGCTAACGCAACACATAATATTATGTATTCTAGATGTACATAAAAATAGCTTAAAATTTCGTAGTGGGTATATTTAGGATACGATAAATTGAATGTCTGATGACATCCGTGCCCAGCAGTGGGACAATATAAGCTGTTTATGTTATGAAAACAAACTTTTACCTAACTTTTTAAGAGTCAGAACTTTTTGTCGAGACTACTGGCTATGGGCATTCTCCTTTAATATTAATATAACCATATCAAATTAGACAAGTATTATACACCGTCACATTTAATTCGTTTTAATGCCGAAAGGACGGTATTATACTCATCATTAGGAATATCTTTTACTATGGAACCAACCCTGAAATCAGGAAAAAAACAGCTGTTCCATACATTTTGTCGAGTTCAGTGTACACAAATGCATGGAACAGTTGTTTTTTTTCGTGATTTCAGGGTTGGTTCCATAGTAAAAGGTATTCCTAATGATGAGTATAATACCCTCCTTTCGGCATTAAAACGACTTAAATGTGACGGTGTATATATATTTAACATAGTGTATATACATTATGTTTAAAAAAATCCCTGTCCCATTCGAAAGGGGTATATAGGTATCCCAATCACATCACCAAATAAATTAAGAAATATTAAATAATTATGAAAGTAAACATATTAATGATGTTTGAAATTCAAGTTCGTTGTGCCCAAATTTCCACAATTACCCTAAAATTCAGTATTTTTTTAATGTTATAAAACAATCATAAACCTTATAATGTTTGGCATACAGGGATGGTGTCGCCATTTCAGTTTCCACGTTTCTTGTAAATTGAAAATTATTATATAAATAGAACCGGATCTCAATACATAACAATACCTTCACGGGACGGACAGGGTTTTCTTAACACATTGTTAGTATACATAGTTCAATTTAAATGAAACTGTCAAAAAAACTATTTATAAGTTTGGCGTATCATAATTGTGTACACTACACTGTAATATATTCAAGTAAAAAGAAATCGCAAAGAACACTTACTTGCACACACCTAGAACTAACAGTTTGTCGTGTCGAGCTGGCTGCCACCACGGAGGAGTGTCTGGCGACCGCTCGCATAAGGCCAGTCGAGTATCAAGTGCAGGATGTGGAGCTACTTCTTCGCGTAATACTCGTAAAAGATCAATCCTGTGGATGTATAAAGAATATTTAGTATTTCAATGTTCCATAGATTAAAAAGTAATAGAGACAAAGTAATAGCCAATATTCATTTCAGGTCACCGATTCTCTATAATATTTGTACCACCTACCGCATTTAGCATTGAAATACTGACCTTTTACTAAATATTGTCTAAGTATGTAAATTAATTTGTCTCAATAGGCTATACTGAAGGCGCCTGCTATGCTAGAGGTTCTGAGTTCGATTCCCGGGTCGAGCAAAGTATTATTGGGTTTTTCTATGAAAAGGTTTGGGATTTGTGCCCGGTTAATGGCAATAGACTCGCCCCCTATTACATGGGACCTAAACATATCGTTGAACTATGGGTGTACATTGGTACGCCTCTGCCTAACCCTTCGAGGAATACAGGCGTGATGCGCATCCGGCTTGCTGTTCCATATGAATAAAGGATGCAGAGTTCCAGTTTTGTTTTGCCAATAATATTGCGGCGGGATGGTTATAAAGGCATCCACGACGCAGACTATATAATACTAGTGTGAGGCAACTTAAAACACAGCAATCATGACGTAAGAATTTAAAGTCAATACTTATTCCAACACTCAATTAGCTATTGATTATTTCGCAACAAAGCCGATTAAAAAGAACGGGTTCCGTGCGAGTCGGACTCGCGAATCGATGGTTCCGTACAAACTTGTAAGGATAAACTGTATTGAGGGTCAGACTTAACTTGGCCGTTATAAAACTTGTCCCCATACATCGACATAGGTCACGGTTAGTTTACCAACTGCAAATAAGTTTGTAATACATTTTTTTTGTGATGTAAATACAAATTCAGTGTTTCGGATTTATTCCTCTACTTCTGCTCTATGTGATAGCTTCTTCCCAAATATCATGATTCCAAATCAACGGGAAGTATAAGTTTTGAATCCATTGAGTATCAAAATATGCGGTATAAACGGAGCAAACGGAACCCTAAAAATTATTAGAAATTATGCATATTTCCTAAAAATAAAACAATATTTTTTCTTCCAAAGGCAATAGGTTGGTTGACTGGTGTTTGATTTATTTAAAACTAGCGAGCCCGGCAAACGTTGTGTTGCCTTGTAAATAAAAAAAAATCATAGAACCCGATTGCGCTGCCACCTACCGGGTCAAATTGTGAATCCCTAAAATAATAAACCCTGGCCCTAAGGTCAGAGCGTCTGGTGTATCTAACCAGAAGACGCAGGTTTGAATGCTGCCCGCGATCGAATTTTTCCTTCACTAAAATAACATTGAACTTATTTTCGGACTACTTACTAAAAATAACATAGACACTACAACTTACCTTTCCAGAGTAGCAATGGCTCTTTCTTCACCTATAGGTTCGGCTTTTAAATCAGCTCTTGTAGGTAACTCAGCTTCTCCTACAGATAATCCACATTGTCGTTTGCACATGGCCATGAATGCCTTTAGGTAATCAGTTAACGCATCATCACTCTTGCTGTCCAATCGTGCTAATGTTCTAAAACGACTCCAACGGAGACTTTTAGTCGTTGGGTCAAACTCTACTCCATAAGACGCAACTGTGCGACGGAAAGCTTCTTCATCAGCGCGAGTCCAACGCCACTGCGACACCTCATCTCTGGCTAACTGATCCATCCGCTCTCGTCGCTCCATCTTCTGAATGAAATTCTTACTTAATAATCTCCAAAAACAAGCAAATTCATATTTATAAATATAAAAACTAGATGACCCGGTGAACTTCGTATCACCTACAATTTATCTATCTATACCTATTAATTGCTGATCGTTAATCTCGCTAGAACTTTAAAACGGCTTGACCGATTTGGATATTTGCACGTTCCGGTTTACAAGAGCACTGCGTTGTCGCGTCATCGGAATCGCTCATGTTCATTGTTTCGTGCTCTGTGTTGTTGTGTTTAATGTGCACGAACTCGTATTTTAACCCTATCTACTTTATTTTCAGTCACTATCGAACGCGTTTGGGAAATACCGATACGATTATTATCATCATTATCTGTTGCTCGCTGGTCATCAGTGCGGTGCCGTCCCAATTACCGTCCTCGCCGACGAGGCCGGACCGCGCTGGCCCAGTAGCTTTTACCTAATTCGCCCTTAAATAATTTAACCCACATCCAGCTGTCCCTAGTTGTCCCCTCCAGTTACGCCCTAAGCCAAGGCCCGAGTCCCTTAGTTCCACTAGGTCCGGTTACGCTGTAAAAAATACCTGAATCAAGATCTATTAAATAAAATGCGGTGCGGTTCTTTTCTTCGTCTTCTTCTTGGCATTTGAAAGAATAAAGGTAAAGTGTGTCCTCATTGGAAAGAAAAATGTTAATTGTATCGTCAGATCACGCTAAAACGTTTAGTTAATGATAATAGATGAAAATAAATATTAGCAAAGTGCTATTAAAGGTAAACCGAAGTGTCGATGGAGGAAAAGTTTTTATAGCACGTCTAGGACGATTTCTTTTTTACTAAACAATTTGAAGTAAATATATTCAAATCGTTGCAGTCGTTTTTGAGTTTTAGACTACGAGACTAACGAACAGAAATTCATTTTTATATATGTATATCTTCTTTACATAGTATAAAACAAAGTCGCTGTCGATGTCTGTCCGTCCCTATGTATGCTTAAATCTTTAAAACTACGCAACGGTGCAAAGGCAAGTGACTTGGCTTTGCACCCGCCGTATGGCCGTACCCGTGACCATGGATGCTGTAAAGGATCCGAAACGTCGGGAATGAAATAATATCAACGCGATAAAATCCGTAAAAAGTAGTTTTATTTCAACGGAGATTTATACTGTAGTGTCGTCATTCGTCAAAATTCAAATACTTATGTCTAGTATGCGATGGGAAACGAGGGAAAGTTAAGAATAAAATTATAGCTGGAGATATAATAACGAATTTATAGAAAGTATTTTAGGCAACTTGAAATTAGATATAAAAACTGTATTATTTGACAATGATACTGAAATCGAGTCTGGAAAAAAGGTTGCTGTTATTTTGGTACTCCGCATTAACGTTTAACGGTATTCAAATCCGAATCCTACTAATATTAGATATAAACGTGAAAGTTTGTGAGGATGTATGGATGTTTTTTACTCAATAATTGTAAGAACGGCTGGATGGATCTGGATGAAATATGGTACAGAGTCTGGAACAGGAGATAGGCTGTTTATCCAGGTCGGATCCAATCCTGAAGACAAATCAGACGAAATCGCGGGCAGAATTACCTTATTTGATTAAATTATTTTATTTGAATAACGATTTATTTTGGTATTACGTTTGTACGGGCAATCTGGTCCACCGGACCCTTATAGGGTAAAAAAAGACAATATAAAAACGAAAGTTATGGTTGTTCATCATAAAATTGTCAACACCGTTAGATTATAATCTATCTCACGAGATTACTGTCGATAGATTGTTAACCGTAACATACTGCTTACAATTTAATGCATTCTTTTTCCGTAGATTATAAATAATCTATCGAAGATAAATAATAGTTAACTGTGACAACACGATGCCAGAACCAAAGTAAACTAAAAAATCACTCATTAGAGTTAACTACAAAATGACCTGTCATCAAGAGAACTGATGACTGATGGCTTTATTTGCTATACACTAACTACTACAGACACAATTCAAATATGAAATAAGTACATGCACAAAAGCCGTTGAAAGATATTCTATAACAAAGGGTGTGGGTTAATTATTGGGTTATCTGTATGTATGAAATATTTTTTTTGTATGTTATTATGCTGAAATCAGGTTTATCATTGCGCACCTTAGCTCTTTGTTGCATTTTAAGCTCCTCTCGTTTGTAGTTTCTTTGATAAGCAGTGATCAGTCTTCGAAGTCTAGTATTCAAATCTTGCATTGATGGCCATAAATGTCCACTACTGCTACTTTGTGTACTTTCATCATCAGGTCGAGGAGAAGCTGCAGGGGATGTTGCTCCAGCTCCACTAGACACATCATCTGTACAATCTTCGTCTCCTACCACACTGCCTCTCACCTTTCTTTCTTCACTCCTGATACAGATTCCGTAAAATACATCAATTTCATCTTTGGGGTATTTTATCATTTGTTTGAGCAACAATTGCGCTAGGACTATAGGACTACATAGGTAGGTACTACTAGGTACTGTATTTTGTATACATACATATAATCAACCTGGACCAAATTGGGGCGGGCCGCTAATCTTTAATAAATCTGTTAGTGCATTGGATATACTTACTTAATATCTGTACATTCCGCATCATCTGGAGGACCCAGTTTATCAACAAAGCAAAGTTGTGGGTCTGTACGCATAGCCAAATAATTTTCGTAACCATGGACGTATGTGCCCACTAACAGGGACACGTCACACTCACTATCCCACCACAGACGAGGTGGTGTACTGTCTACACCACGTGGCACACGCATACCTAAAGAACTGAAAAATCCCAAAAAATTTAGTTAATACAATACATCTGTGCCTGTAAAAAATACGATCCTCAAATTCAAATGAATTTCATATCAGTAACGAAAACCTGATATATTTAAAGTCCTCGGGATTATGTCGCTATTTTAAAGTAGGGTTAGAATAGAAATCGAATTTGACCCTTAATATTTCTAAAGGAATGTACACATACACATTTGTGTTTTAGTTTTACTTATTCTCTTTGGTTTCCTTAAAAAGTCAGTCTTCTATGAAATATTTATTTAAAATACATAAAATTGAGCCACTCAAGCGACTGGCGCAGGTACTTGAGATAGGTATAAAGTCTGATACCAATACAGGTACTACCGTTAGGCCACTTGTACACACACCGTAACCATAATGTTGTACCGACCGACATAATAATATAAATATGTCGGTCGCCCATGTTGTATGAAACACCATGGAAGTTTGTTGACAGATACGGCGCCGCAGTGGTATGTCCCTATAGAACAGGACGGTCACTCCAACCTACTACATTGTATTTTTATATGATTACTAGCGGGCCTGGCAAACATTATCTTGCCCTGAAAATCGTAGAACCAAAAATAAAAATAAACATCGTAGAACCCGATTGTGATGTCACCGACTCAAATTGTGAATCTAAATCATCCAGGGACAATCACATCAGCCGGAGGAGTTCGGACAATGCACAGAATGCCACCTACTGACCTTGGCCGAAACCACAGAATAAATATCAAACAGTAGGGAAACTAAGCCTAGTTGAAGAAATAATTACCTACGCTCCACTGAAGCTATAGGGTTGTAACTTATAATGTTTTTGATATTGTTTTTTTTTAATTGGAATTGAAATAACTAGCCTACAAACACCTACAATTTAAATAGGTAATCTCATAGCGTCGGTTAATCTTAGCAAAAGACGATAGTTTAAAACTAGGAAAGCAGTTTAATATTAACATACAACAATTTGTAGAGCTATAGATATTTAACTTTGTCGTTACGGCGTAACCTTTTACAAATTTTGGCTTAATCGTACGCGAGCCGCGGTTGGGCGCAACGTTTCGGGCGCTCGTCGGAGCGGGCGCGCGGCAGATGCCGCAGCGCAGGTGACGCACGGGCAGGGCGAACTGAGCTATTTTGCAGTTTGTGTTCTCTTATAAAGCAACAACGAAAAAGATCGGGAGACGATAAACTTATACCTACGTGACCACTCGTCTCAACGCGGCACTCAATACTGACAGCACCGCGACAACCGCTTAGGGCTCTCGTCGATGCGCATATTTGTGTGAGTGTGCCGTTTCGAGCGTTTTATAGGTAGTTTCCGTACTGTTTGTAGTATATTTATACTGTGCCGAAACATACAACGCTATGTTCATTTTTGTCCTCGTTTTATTTCTGTCAAATCTGTCAATCCGTGCCCGATACAAAATGTATTAGAAAAACAATTTTCTTAGTAATTTTCTTTTTCGTGAAATTTTTCGATATTTTAAGGCGGATCGTTCACCTTCGTGATTTTCGTATAGTTAATGTCGCAATTACTATTGCCATGAATGTGGAACTTATATAGACCTACAAACTACGAAAAACCACTTGAAATTTGAATTTGGTGGGCTCAGGTGAACGATCCGCCTTAGTAGTTATTCTTCTATTCGGGATGGAGACAAATCCAACAAATCAAAGGTGATCTTTGATTTGAGTTATAAATGGTGTAACTAACCTGACTGTTTTATGCTTAAAGAAGATAATTATGTTTTGACGGTTGATGCATAAAAACTTCTTGCTGTGGGTTTTGTTCATAGTTTTTATGTATTATACTATCTTCAAATATACACTTAGATCAGAGATGAACCACTGCGGCGTAATGCGGCGTAATACGGCACGGCGTATGCATAAGCGATCCTACACTACTTTAAGTTGTTAAAGTAGTGTAGGATTGCTAGAGCAGAACTGCTCTAAAGTATTATGAGTAATCCTAATTTACGTGACAGTTGAAAATCTTGAGAAATATTTTTTTTAATAAATACTTAGGTTTCGGCTTTGTCTGTCTGACAGACAAGGCCGAAACCGAATCAATAAATCATAAAAAGAAGAAGCAGGGTTTAATTGTTACCTGGCATGAACTCCACTCTCTATTTGCGTCACGTAATCACCAATGACTTCATGTTTAATATAGTACATCATGCGTACTCTGAGTAAAACCCTAAAAAAGAATAAAGTTGAGCAAATTATTTTTATATTTTGAAAACAATACTTTTTTTATACCAATATATCACTAGTATATCAATATATCCGAGATATCCGAGAATCCGAATACTCGGCTTAATATAAAGTGGAGTGTTTTGAAACAGAGGAGGCACGACCATGTGGGCTTTTTTAGCAGAAGACCTGCAGACCTGTGTCTTTTGGGGGTTAAAGTTCACCAAGTTAAGATGACCCCAATTCGACACTTGGTCTGAGGTGATCTCAATTTGAAAGAAAAAAGAAAGAAAGAAAATACTTTTATTTACGTCGACATGATGCCCTTAAAATTCAATTAGACAATTTCAGACACAAGTTTACTCCGACTCATAAGGACGTGTGCCTGAGAAATGTTGCAGTGGCCAAAGTAAGAGGCATCCACCGTACTCATCTGCATAGCAGTGAATGTTATCGGAATGTAACATATAATTGCAGAAGAAACAGGGTTGGGAAAAGCACACAGCCTTGTGGGACGCCAGTGGTCACGGACTTCAAATGTATAATAGGTACCTAATTGTTTAATGGAAATTAAACATTGTAAAATGAATAATAATATTATATAATTATAGTTTGCGCAACTGAAAATACTTCAGAACCGACATAATAATTTTTAGGTATTTTGTTCGCGTCTTATGTCATTCGGATTTGATACGCATGTACCTACCTACATAAACACCTAAATAAGATATTTAGTTTCATAAACACACTAAGTATGTTAGAGTACCTATGCCAGGGGTTCCCATTCGTTAAACTCATAAGTACAATGTTAAATTTTTATTTAACATTTTTTTTACTTATTCTTAGTTTGGCCAGGATTTTTTTAGCCAACTCACTGGCGGTTTATTTTTTAATATAGTAAATCTATACCTACTAATATTATAAAGCTGAAGAGTTTGTTTGGTTGAACGCGCTAATTGCAGGAACTACTGGACAAATTCTTTATGTGTTGGATAGTCCATTTATCGAGGAAGGTTATAAGCTTAATAACACCACGTAACACCCTCTTAGGAACGGAGCAACGCGGGTGAATACCGCGGGCGGGTCGCTAGTTTGATATACTATACTTTTTATATCATTAAATAGATGGGTGAAGATCGTTTCTAATTCGGATCTTAGACTATTAATATAATGCAACATTAAAAACACAACCATAAAAATTGTAAAATATAATATAGTATATAGATAAACACCTTTTTTCTATAACTTTTGGAAATAACTAAAAAAAATTAAAAAAAGCATACAAGTAAATTATTAATTTTATGGTGGAAGATTCATATCAATTAGTTCATTCGTTCGTTGAATATTAATTACTCAATGTTAGTTTTAAATGTATAATAATGCCGACTAAGCTAGATAAGAGAGTATACATACTTATTGGCATGTCTGAATAGATGCTTCTTATAACTGTTTTCCAAATATAATTCACAGTCATATTTTTCTGTTGAACTCCAGTGATTTAAATCTTCCCATTTCTGAAGATCATTCGACTTGGGCAAATCTTTTGGCCTGTTTTTCTTTTTCGCATTTCTTCCGCGAGGCACAGGATTATGTAGTCCACTGTGATTTCTAGAGATCATTACTTCCCCATTTTCACAAGGTTCGATAAGATCCCAAATAAAATTTCTAATTTTCTCGTCACCTTTATAATGGCGTAAACAATATAAAACCTGAAATGTATAATCATTGTCAATTTCCCGATATACCAAATTAAATTTATACGTAATACAAACAAGAGTGTGTAATCAGAAAATACTGTAATTTGAACTCAACGAAAGTCTTAACTTTCTCGGTATTAGCATGGCAAATCATCATTCAAAACATTATTCATTTAAAAAGTAATTAAAGATATAACAATAAAAATAATATTTTAATAAATCCGTCAAGTAAAATTATTCCAGCATTTAACTGGGTCGCGAGCGAATATTGGATGGGCCTCTAGTTACTAGTAGTAGTGGTATGTAATTATGTAAAACATAAGTTAGCAACCACAGGTCATAGCGGCTGCGGCTATAATCATAACCCAAGAGGTGATGATGAATTTAGAGGTGTTTTAGGCAACTCAAAATTATCAACATTTTATAATTTGAATGTTAGCAATACTGGAGTCTGGCCTGGCTGTGCAAAATATTTGTAAATCCGCATTTGCTTTACACGCTCGGTCGCCAATAATATACACGGAGGCCCTTTTAAGTGCTTATTAGGTATAATAGAATTTCGTAATACCGAAATAAATTGTAATTGAATCACAATTTAATCAAATTCTGTTATTATTCGGATTCCGATACCATTAATCTAGGTTCCTATGTTACCATTATCCAAAATATTTCACTGGAAATAAATGTAAGCGAATGCAATTTTTGATAACTTTGCCAAGTTTGGAACTATTTTCGGGTTGTTTATTTCCAGTGAATATGGTGTGGTGGTAAGAACCTAGACTAATGGTATCCGAATCCGAATAATAGCACAATTCGATAAAATATTGTTTGGATTACGATATATTTCGGTATTATGTTTTTGTGGGCAATTTAAGCTCCGTCGACCCGGACCCTTAAGATACGGCGTGAAATTTTCGGGTAACTCGACCAAAAAAGATACAGCATTTAAGGCCCAAAAAAGATGACAATGTTTAAACTTAAAACAACGGAAACTTGCAAGCCATACTTTAAAAATATAGAATTTTAATGAATGTTGGCTTATTCCACAAATCCGGACGCTAAAGTAAAAAAAATCCAGAAGTCCCCTTTCCATTTTCTGGTTATTCCCCCCTATTCAGAGAGTATTGAACCCATGTAAAAAAATCCGGAAATGCCCCTATCTATTTTAGATTATTCCCCTTACTTTTAGTTTTAATTTCTACGCTCTTTAGTTCGTGTTTGTCTCTGTAGTTTTTATTCGTGATAGGCTTACGCTTGACCGTCAGTTCGCTTGATGTTAAGCGACGCTGCGATCTACGATAGAGCGCGTTTGCCTGGTAGAATCCCATTCACACGTGATTTAAAGACACCCAGATTATATCTATCGAGGAAGACCCACTCGGGAAGAGCATAAAAGCGGACTTAAAACGTTTCGTTCGGGTTTTTGGAATGGCCACCATGAATCGATATCGCTTTTTCGTGCTTCTGGTCGTCCGATAGTAGACTCTCCGAAATGTATCCGATAAAAAAACCGATAAGCTAGCAACTTTGCGGCGATGTTCCAGATTTTGGAGTTTGGCCCAAAAAAAGGGGGTAGTTGCCAAAGAGCTTCTTGGCATGTTTCTCGACAGATTCTAACGCCTCGAGCTGGTACTTAGCCGATCCATCCCAATGGTGTGAACAATACTTCATGCACGACCGAACTTATGCTTTATACAATGTAAGCAATTGTTCCGGAGTTAAGTAACGACACACGTTCGAGAGGATACCCAGCTTTCTGGCAGCTACTTGAGCCTTAGACTCTATGTCTATGTCTCTATTTTATAGAAATCAAAGTTGAGGGTTGACGTCAGAGATTTGATAAATGATATTTTATTTCTGTAAATAGATCCTATATGAAGACTTTAACAAGTATTTTTTTTAAATTTTTATAACTACATGGCGCCGGCATTTCCTAACTAACGACCTCTGAGAAGAAATGCCGAAACAAACTGAGAGAATCATGGTCTTTCTAATTATAAATGACTTTGACAGTTACTGAGTTACTGTTATTTTTGGGACCTCGAGATTACGAGCTACGAGCATTACTGAATTTTCGTTTAATTAACAAGATTTTGTGAATTTTATAATTGTTTGAATTGTGAACTTGACTACTACTACTACTAATCTTTGACATGTCACTTAACCTTTTCACTAGTAATAGATTAATTAGCATTCACATTAATTGTTAGCATGCGAATGTTATATCAGCATTTAACAAATTAAATGTCGTTGCGAAATTCTGTGAAGCGAATTCATCGCTCGCCAGCGTGCGCTCTCTATCTCAACCACGGGAATACTAAATCTATCTGTGTCACTTTCACGTGAAATTATTAGCATAAAAATTTTTAGCAGGAGATGCGAAGAATGAGGTTACGCAATTTTTTTTTTTTAATAAAAAAGCTTACTAGCAATATGGGTCGCACATTACTAGTATTCTTGTTAATCCCTCGTGCTAAGCTAAATGCTTGTGTTACGAGTAGGTTCACGTCGGTAGTGCAATGGGTGGGGTTCGAACCGGCAATCACATGATCGCAAGTCCGACGCCCTAACCATTAGGCTACCGCCGCTTCTAATTGATATCTTTATCTTTGATGTCCTTGTACTTAGGGTTGTATATTGAATGAATGGGTGTGATTGTTTAATTTGTTTAAATTCTTAGTAGGGTGGTGCGAACTGCGAAGAATGAGGTTCAGCTATTATTTCGTTATTTTCTTTGATTTGCTCGTATTTACGGTCTGATATTGAATGAATCCATGTAATTGTTTAATAATAATTAGTGTGGCATCCTAAGGCGAACGCGCTCTTTAATTTGCATATTAATAAAAATCAATAACCTTACTAATATTATAAACGAATATTTGAGAATGGATGTATGGATGTTTGTTACTCTTTCACGCCAGAACGGCTGGACGGATCTGGATGAAATTTGGCACAGAGATAGATTATAGTCTGTAATAACCTTCGATCAACAATAGCAACTAGATAAAGGGTCACGTGCAAAATCAAAGCTAAATACTGCCCGCGTGAATATATATGTACTTATACAGCTACATTTGTTTACAAACAAACGGAAAGCAAAGTTTTAAAACAGTTTTAAGTTCAACCTAATTACAACCATGACAGGTGTCATGGTTGTAATTAGGTTGAACGTAAAATAGACAATATTTTGAAGATTTGTGATTTTATTACTACCTAGTAATTTTAAATTTTACGTGGGAGAGCCATGCTTCGGCACGAATGGGCCGGCAACGCACTCGTGACTCCTCTGGTGTTGCGGGTGTCCATGGGCGGCGGTAATCGCTTACCATCAGGCGATCCGTCTGCTCGTTTGCCCTATCCCATAAAAAAAATGTATTTACGATCATTCTTCACATAAAACAAGCAAAGTAATAAAATACTCCGTCACTTACAAATTAAAAGACATAAGTTACACGACATTTAGTGTGAAATCAACCTTAACCGGCAACAAATGAAGTACTTTTTCCCGTTATTGCCTTGAGTACATCGTTTTGAATCCACTGTTCTGTTAAACAAAAGTTTGTGCGTGTGTTGGCGATCCTTGGCCAAACATTTGTAGCGGTGGTTTAAAATCGGTAATTTTGTTCAAAATTTGATATTATTTGTTAGTTTAGAGCTTAAAATATAACTTATTTTTCATGTACTTACCAAAAGTAAGATACTCCGGCCATTAAATTGCGTTTCGGGAATTATTTTTGCAACTTTTGAATACACACTGCGGCACTGTGAAACGTGTTCACATTGGCTGTTTCAAGCGAACTAAACAAAATAAGAGCTCACGTCTCAAGTGCGGTGTTATTTACCGAGACGTATTTTTTGCGCCGACCTGATATCTAGTTGTTATTGTTGATCGTAGGTAATAACACAGGCTACTTTTTATTCACGCAGAGAAAGTCGCGGGCAGAAGCTAGTACTTTATAATAACAATTATCGTCATATTAGCAAATAGCATAGCTACAGCAATTTTTAGCATGCTAGGACTTATGAATTCGCATTCTTATGATTTTTTTGCGAAATCGCATTAATTACCATGACTACTTTTGACCGCCAGTCACGTATAGACGACAAACCAATATATGCCCAGCACACCACGGTCACAACTGGGAGACAGGGCACGCTTTTTCTGTTTTGATGTGGCGGTCAAAGGGTTGAATTATTATATATTATTGTATAATACAATTGAAAACCGAATATCACCCGGATTTCTTGGAAATCGGTTTATGTTTCTGTGTATAGCGTTGCGACAGGAAAATTATATTTTACATGTTATGTGTAATGTTTGTTATCGCCTATAACTATGAAATATTTAAAATAACAGTTATCTTAAACTGAAGTTTTAGGGTAAGGTTATTTAGTTGCTTTTCAAGCGTGTAGCACTCGTGGGCTTGCAGCTTGTTTGTTACTCTTTCACGCCAGAACGGCTGAACGGATCTGGATAAAATTTGGCACACAGATAGATTATAGCCTGGAATAACACATAGGCTTTTTAGCCAGGTCGGACTCAATCCTGAAGTCCACGCAGACAAAGTCGCGGGCAGAAGCTAATAATACATAACTTATTCAATTAATTGTGATTATAATAGGTATAAGTCAAATATTATTTTTGCATGCCACTCTGGTAAAATATGCTGTCTGAGTCGCTATTTTCAACCACCACCATGAACTGTACCCATTTTTGCAAAATAAATTATCTTTATCTTAAAATAAGTTATTCATTAGACAACCAATAAAAAATAAGCAAGTACTCACAATTACTCGCGCACAGTCTTCTATTACAGGAATTGTCCAACCTTTTCTAAACTGGTTTTTTTCTACTATTTCTTCCCATCGTGCCCATCTGCATATCCAAAATGAACAAAGACTTATTAATCATGTGAGTATAACCTTATAACTTTTTTATAATAGTTACGGATAATTCTCATGCCACTTATTAAGCAGCAGTATGTTGGACTCTTTCCGACAAAAACAGTACTTGAATTATAGTCATGGCCATAGGATTCATGACATTCGCCACGGCCATGACAGACTGTAGTCCGGTACAATAACCGGACTCTATCCTTTCAATCAAGGGGTGACGCATTGCCTTGCTTCGCTTCCTGCATAAAGCAGGCATCTGCTGGGTCCATTGTCTCCCCAGGTCATGCCGGACGGGCAACTGTGGCCAGACAGGTACCTAACAGTGGCCCGGCAGGCAGCTATGGCTATGCAAGGCCACGGCTCCAGGGTCAGCCGGAGGTCTGTCTGCGCCTTTCGGCACCCGGTACGTCAACTGCAGTGTATCTTATAGTGCGATTAGATACACTACAAAGAAGATTATCTTTCGCGTCCCTACGTCCCTTTTACAACCATAACTTGCACGAAGTAGAAGGAACATTGATGAAACTATAGTGGGAAAGAGACCTCCCACTGCTGCGACAAGATCACGGCGCTACTCTGCCCAAGCTGGGCATTACTCCAGCTTACTTAGCGTGGTATCTTCGAGGCAGTCTATACAATAGATTGGGCCAAAAAACGGACTTGTTATATAACAGCCTTAAAATACCTACATGTTATTACTAGCGGTATTTAAAAAATAATAAAATAATATTGGCGTTATATTAGGCGCATATGCATAACTTTAAACACTCAACAAAAATTGTCAACATCCCTATTACACAGTAACGATACGCTTAAAATAAGGACGCAGATACTTTTGCAGGTAATTTGAAGCTATTACTTGTAAAGTCTACTATAGCTTAACCGCGGTAAACCCTCCCGAAGGCCTGCGGGACGGCCGCTACGCATGGGTACACACGGCGTTACAGCCGCGGCGCGATACCTCAAGATCAATGAAATCTTTGTTATTTAAGAAATAGATGTTTAAGTGTTAAGTAATAATAGAGAATATGCATGTCTTTTTTATATTTTTAATTAATAGTTTACATTATCAAAGCATCGTAAAAAATATTTCTTAGACAAAAATTATTGACATTTCATCATAAAAATAAATATTCAAAACTGCAATCAGATACGGGAGATTTAAACGCCGCCATATTGTCCGCGTGTACTGTGACGTCAACTTCCGCGGAAAGTCTGTATTATCGTTTTTAAAATGTATTGATCGTTTTATCCAATCTATTATCTACATTTAAAAGTTTACTAACTAATTCGAACATGGGAGAGGACTAAAATCAATTGTATACCTAGTAATTACAAACCTATATTATGTTTACGGTGACGTCATGAGAGCGTCACAACGTAGACTTTGTCGTAAGTTCCGTTGTTTGATCTGTTAAATTTGCCACACACTTTTTCTACTTTTAAATAACTAAAATCTTGCTGGAAAAGCGATTATGTAAAAAATATATGGCATGGACATCATTTTTAGCAATAAAGACTACAAATAAAAATATTTTACTCAAACTTGAATCTTATGCATATTCCCTATTAAGATCTACTACCTACATTTATTTCATATTCATATAACTAAGGGTATGCAGGAAATAAAGATTTTAAATTATATTTCTTCATCCGAATCATTTTCTGATTCTGAGTCTGATGAAGATTCGGATGACGTTTCTCCTGACAACTGAATTATGAATGGTCGGTACATGTCGTCGTAATTTTGATTAGCTATACGATCTTTTTCAAGGTAATTGTTTACAAATTTTATTGCGTGATCCACACATCTTTTCCATTGATCCGTAGAATACTCAGCAAATATATGTCGCAGTTTTAATTACTAATTTTTTATTCAAATTAGTCCTAAGTCTGCTTTACCCAGTCTGTTCGTTGCATATCGGGGACACTAATTCTATTGGATTTAAGCCTGCGTGGTATGGTGGCAAACGCAGAACTTCAACATGCACCGACTGAATTAGTTCATATAATTGTATATCATGTTGTCATGACTTAAAATAACCTCGTGTGTAGCGGACATAAGGCAGCCGAAATGTGACTGATTGATTAGTCGAGCGCATCGCGCTTCATGGCGGTCAAGATGTAGATACACTTTACAACACAACTGTAACGAATAGCTTGGGCCTCTATATTATGCTATTATTCCAACGATTGGATACAATGCGCAATATTTTCTCCAAATAGCTTGTTTTTCAATGTTTTATCCAACTCTACTAACACACTGTAGGTATACTTACCCAAATGTAAGTAGACCTCTTTCTATCTTAAAACATTCTGATCTTGTCCATGATCCATACACAACCTCTTCGTCTACTGGAACACCTTCATGACGAGGTATATAGTCATCGCTTGCATATCTTCGTCCTTTTTTACCAAGTTTGTCTTTCTTTCTTTTACTTCTTAAACTTATTCCTGAAATACACAAGTCTATGAAAAATAATAACTTAAAATGTAGGTTTATGTAGTAGGATAGTAGGATATTTTACTCTATATACCTAAGAAAAAATCTAAAAATATATTATTGAGATAGTTTTTTTAATGGGATAGGGGGCAAACGAGCCAACGGATCGAAATTAATCGATCAGAAAAATCTTTCGTTCATTTAGAATTTAGAAAACAAGAACAAGACACCATCACGCCTATAATCCCCGAAAGGATAACAAAGGCGTACTAATGTACACCCACAGTGTTCCGGCGTTTTTAGGTCCCATGTAATAGGGGGCGAGCCTATAGCCATTCACCGGGCACAAATACTAAACTCCGAGCTGCTACTGAGAATTTAATAGAAAAACCAACAAGCATTTACGGAACCGTGACGTCACACAAAACTTAAATGCACTGTATCGCCGTTATTTTTTGTTTGTAATTTTTTTTATAATCTAACAGACGGATTAAACAGAATTTTTTAGTCATTAGCTTATTATTATATTCCTTTAATTTAGCGTTTATAGAACACAAAAATCAATATCCCAGACTGGTTGGACGGTTATAAAGTATGAGTAGACTGCTCCGAAATTGCAAAAAATTATGGGCAAAAATCATTTCCATACCTACTGTAAAAAGCCCGAGCATTACACCTGTGTCTATGCATTAAGACTATCTTATTGTGGTCATTTAAAATCTTTGTCAGCATCTAGCGGTCATAATAACCGTCGTCTTCGTCTGCGATTTCCGCACATATCTATATATAGCGACCCGCCTGCTGTTTCACCCGCGCTGCTCCGTTCCTAAGAGGCGTAGCGTGATTTTATATAGCCTATAACCTTCCCCGATAAATAGACTATCCAACACAAAAATATGTATTCAATTCGAACCTGTAGTTCCTGAGATTAACGCGTTCAAACAAACAAACTCTTCAGCTTTATAATATTAGTAGTATAGATATAAAACAAAGTCGGGTTTATTACAACACTTATACCTCGAGAACGGCAGGGCCGACTTTTATTATCTTTAATTTGTTGGATTTGTCGCCACCCCAAAAAGCAGAATAACTATAAAAACATAGAAAAAATTCGCGCAAATGAACAATACAAAGAAATTTTTGTTTCTCATACATTTTGAATCTGGAACGGATTCACAGATTTGACAGAAATAAAACACGAACACATGAATTTTTTTTACCAGACTACGAAAAAAGGAAGGGTAATGAGTTTAACAGTCAATGTATGTATATGTTTTATGTATATACAGGGCAAGACATGGGAAACGGAATGAATGATTGACGTGACGGCTGATAGGGATGATTGGAAGAAAAGAACATTGCTGTGCCGACCACAAATAAATTGGGACAAGGGCAGGAAGATGATAATACAAGGGCAAGACCATGTTTGCCGGGCCCGGTTTTCAATATTACTGTGAATGTGCTATAAAAAATTCAGCCTGCCTAAAACTTATTTTTTGCGCATATTTCTTGCAGTTTCGGAGCAGTCTAGTCATTCTTTATAACCGCCCAACAAGTCTGGGATATTGAATTTTGTGTTCTACAGGGTAGCGCAATAGAACGTGCATATTGCATCATCTTTTTTGAGGGGTAGAAAGCGCTTTTGTGTGCCTAAATCGTTGTGTAGGCGGGCTCATGGAATTTAGTCACCATGAGTCACTTCGACGGATTTTGCGTGCGCGCATTTTATGAGAACTCTCGTTCATACATTGTTACTAGGCGACTATATTGTGCTGAATATGGACTACGGCGAATTAGTGAAGCTCCGAGTGCTAATTTAATTAAAATATGGTTAAAGCGTCTTGAAGAGACCGGTTCAACGTTTAAACCACAAGCAAAAGGTCGTCCAAAAACATCTAGGACCGAAGACAATATTGAGACAGTTATGCAGTCCGTACGAGAAGATCCACAAATGTCTACTCGCAAAAGATCGTCTGTCTTACACTTATCGCGACGAAGTTTGCAACGAATTTTAAACTTAGATTTTAAGTTGCCATACAAGCTGCAATTAACACAAGAATTGAAAGAGTCTAACTTCAGAGCAAGGCCCGCATTTGCTAATGAAATGCTTGATCGATTTTCCAATTTTGACAATATCCTTTTTTCTGATGAGACCCATTTTCAAATCAATGGGTTCGTAAACCGTCAAAATTGTCGTTACTGGAACAGTGACAGTGAGAGTCCCAAACTCAAACACCAGAAACCACTGCATAGTCCTAAAGTGACGGTATGATGAGTGGATTTTTTGGCTCCAAAATTTGAAAAGAATAGTGAATTCTAGGACTTGGTTTCAACAAGACGGAGCTACCTGTCACACTTCAAATGACTCCATGGCGGTTGTGAAACAGATGTTTCCAGGAAAACTAATTTCGAAAAGAGGTGATAGTCCAGACTTGACGCCTCCTGACTTTTTTTTGTGGGGATACCTCAAACACAAATTCTATGGCAATAATCCGAGAAACATCGATCAGCTCAAGGAGAATATCCGTGGTGAAATGGCAGCAATTACACCAGCATTACTGAAGAAAGTTTCCAATAATTTCCGTTTGCCGTTAGAGGAGTGCCGTCGTAGAGAGGGTCAACATTTAGATGATGTTATTTTTTAAAAATAAACTTCAGTTATTACTTTACAATTCCTCAGTTTAATTTTAACTATATCTTTTGTATTTATTTTTTAATATATTTTTTAAATATGCACGTTCTATTGTGCCATCCTGTATAAATGCTAAATTAAAGGAATATAATTTCAGGTTGCCTAAAACACATTTTTTGCGATTTTTTTAAAAGTAAGGTACTGCGCAGTATCAAAACAACTGCAATCTTTATTTCAGAGTCTCGCTTACTCTTTTCCCGCGATGCCCCACGCCTACGTCATGATCAGTGTTGATTTGATTTATAATCGAATCTTACTATATGGATGGATGGATGGATGGACAATTGTTACTTAATCACGGCAGAACGGAATCGTGAATGAAATTTGGCACAAAGAACGATTATAGTCTGGAATAGCACAGAGGCTACTACTACTACTTTTTATTCAGGTCGGACCCAATTCTGAAATCCACGCAGAGAAAGAAGAGGGCTACAAGTAACTGCATAAAATTCTTAGGTAATATTTAAAGACCTGCTATATACATAGTGCCTATTAAAGGCCAGAATTACTTCTCAATTGTTATCCCTACTGGAGACGTAGAAATTCGACATAAATTCTATGGAGCTCATGTCGAATTTCAATCTATCCATATACAATGTACATAAATAATTAAGAAATCTAATGTGTGAAAAGGAAATCACCTTCCAACCAC
The DNA here is from genome assembly GCA_910591435.1 of Acronicta aceris. Classification (NCBI taxonomy): domain Eukaryota; kingdom Metazoa; phylum Arthropoda; class Insecta; order Lepidoptera; family Noctuidae; genus Acronicta; species Acronicta aceris. The sequence goes on from OU342759.1 coordinate 10,088,308, forward strand.
CACCCAAAAATGATGGGCAATAAGTATATTAATAAACCTTACCTTCCTCGTCCTCATCGGAATCCGGAGTTACTTCCATATCAGACATCTCCATAGGCCCGTCATCATGACCATATCTCTTAATAACTGTTCGTTTTCTAGGTTCTGTAACAATCAAATCTTCATCTTCTTTTTTTTCTGTTGTATCAATTTCGGCTTTTTTGGCCCATTTATTCCAAAAATCAGGGTCTCTTATATCAATATCTGACCGTTGGTCTGCTGCGGCAAAACTAGCTTTAGAAAATGTGGATCCTTTTTCGGACTCCATCTGAATAACTTGGGTCCGTCGTGCTAATATCATTTCAATATCTTCCTCACAAAACTTGTCGCCAGCATTATCTTCGTCCATCACAGCACCATATGCACCTTTTTTAAGTAAGTCCTCGATTTCCTTTTTTGATAATTGCTTTATTCCCGTTTCTTTGCCTTGGGTTGTATTCATACTTTGTAATATGGCTTTATCCAAACCAAGCTTTAGTGATGCCTTATCAAACATTTCTCTTTCGTACGTATTACGACAAATCAATCTGTATATCTTTACCATTTTTTGCTGACCAATGCGATGGCATCGAGCTTGTGCTTGTAAATCGTTCTGTGGATTCCAGTCGCTGTCATAAATTATGACAGTATCTGCAGCTGTTAAGTTTATTCCCAACCCACCTGCTTTTGTACATAGCAAAAATACAAACCTATCAGAGTCAGGTTTAGAAAATCTATCAATCGCTTCTTGTCTCAAATTACCTCTTATACGGCCGTCAATCCTTTCATAGGGATATTTTCTAAATACAAGATAATCTTCTAAAATGTCTAAACACCTAACCATTTGACTAAATATCAATACACGATGACCACCGGCTTTTAATTTTGGAAGTAATTTATCAACCAGTACCATTTTACCAGATGAGTCAATAAGCGCTTTATAATAAGCCTGTTTGTCCTCCCCATTAGCTTGTTTATAGTCAAATTGTATTTGGTCTTCCGCCCCGTTTAGTAAATATGGATGTATACAACACTTCCTTAGTTCCATCATGGTATTCATTAAGTTAGGAATATTTGCTGCCGAAGCCGTACCCTTTTGCAAGAAACTGAAATTTCTCTCAAGTATCGCTCTGTAATACTTTTTCTGGATATTTGTTAATTCAACTTCAATAATTGTTTCTTCTTTTGGAGCTAACGTTTTTTCAACATCTTCTTTTAGTCTTCTTAGCATCATAGGTTTCAAAAGTGCTTGTAACTTGAGAACTTCAGATTCAGTCTTTAATTGACCAAATTCATTTAAGAAGGCGTCACTACTGGAAAATTGCGATGGTTCAAGAAAATTAAGAAGGGAAAACAGTTCATTAACATTGTTTTGCAATGGTGTGCCGGATAATAAAACCCTATGCTCTAAATGAAGTTGCCGTAATCCCTCTAATAACTTACAATTACGATTTTTAAGCCTATGAGCTTCATCTATCACGCATATACGCCAGTTAAACGATTTTAATTCCTGAAAATCCGTAACTATTATTTCAAATGTCGTTATGAGGACGTTAAATTTCGTTATTTCTTTGATTGGCTCACCTTGTTCGTTTTTATAATAAAATTCATATTCTTGTAGCATACTCTTACTTTGTTGTGATCCATGGTACACAACAACGTTCATTTCTGTCCATCCTTCAAATTCTCTCTGCCAATTCGGTATAGTTGATAAAGGAGCTATAATAAGAAAAGGTCCCCTTATACCGTATTCCCACACAGAGTTGACAAACGTTAGGCTCTGAATAGTTTTTCCTAACCCCATTTCATCAGCTAGTATACAATTACGATTATTATGCCATGAAAATAGTAACCAATTTAATCCTTCAAGCTGGTAAGGTCTTAATGTATTTCCTCCTTTATACATGGGTGATTCTTTCAACTGAACCCATTGATCTGCAGAAGGTCTTTTCTTAAACTTCCACTTTTCTTTTGATGGAGTTTCACTAAATGTTTTATACTGTCTTATTTTATCTACATCAATGTCTTCTTCTAATTCCCATGTGCTATCTTCATATTGTAAGCTTTTCCATTTAACTAAATAATGTTTCACAATTGTATTATTAGCAGGGTCTTGATTTTCTGACATATCTAGAATTCTTTCTACCTCAATATAATCAGGATTGAAAGGTTCATCGTCTAACAGCTCAAATATATTCATTTGTTGAGCCTGTTTCTGCTTAAAACGTTTTATTTTAGAAAATATCCTTTTATCACCTTTATAAAGCTCTTCTTCAGTTTTCCATTCACAATGTAAATAAGAAAAGTTTCTGTATTTCACATAATATTCCTCTACGTCAACCATAACCGGTTTTATACTTTTAAGTTCCAGACTATCTTTATTAGTATCTGTTTGAGATATTTCGTGAGGGGGCTCTATTTTCTCGTTGATGTTTTCTTTATATGTCTCATTTTTTGCTTCATTAATATTATCATTAGGATCCTGACCAGGAACAATATCCTGTGTTTCATTAGTCGAATTATAAGCTGATGATTCAGACATTTCTACTTTCGGTATTATTTCACTCGTCGATTGTTGTTGTTCAATTTTATATTCTCTTTTTCCCATCCGACAAGCTAGTACATGTTGGACTATCATGGCATCCTCTTCCGTTGTATTAACGTAAATATAATTAGGTTTAGGTATTCCTTCAGATCTGCTATTATCTTTGGTATCTAAATCTTCAGACTTACATTCTTTTTCAACTTTGGGAGAGGATATTGTAAATTCATCATCTGATAAACGTATCATGACATCATCAGTATATTTTTTGCGTTGTGTGTTCCTAGCAGAACGTCTTTTTAAACTATCATCACCTTCTGGTGGTGGAGACGGTGGGGGAGTAGACATCATATCATCTGGTTCACCGTCAGAATCGGGAATTAATCCTCCTCGTTTCTTCCTCCTTCCGCCCAACGATTTCCTTAGACTAAGTTTCTTACAACTTCCACTAGCTGGAGTCCGTTTTTTTGAAGACTTTCTTTTTTGACCTATTGAATCCATGTCATCCTCTTTTTCGCCTTGTTCTCGCTTCGCTTCTGCTTCTTCTAATAAATCTTTAATCGCTATTTTCGAAACGGGTATATCATCAAAATCTGTAACATTAGATTCATCTAAAGAGAGGTCTGTCATTGCTTTTGTGGCATTAGATGTTTCTTTACTAGCAATATTTCGGCTAACTGATAATTCACTTGATGTAGCATCTTTGTTATCACTTTCCAATAACTCATAAGATGTAGTAGTATCAGCCTGTATTTCTATAACATCTTTTTTTGAATTCCTTTTTCTTTTAGGAGCATTAGGATCTCTTGGTTCACGTTTCTTTCGCTCTTTCACTGGTTTGTCACCTAATTCTTTCACTTTGGGCTCTTTAGGAGTGCGGGGCTTACGCTCTTTATTTTTCCGAGGTCCTCTTTGTTTTCTTACTTTCCCACTATTCAGATCATCTATCAAATTTGCGCTGCTATCCAAGTTGGTTATATCTTCATTCAATTCTAAATCAAGTTCTGAATTACTTTGTAATCCAGTCCCAGCCGTTACACAATCTTCAGACACTGGTAGCTGATCTAATGATTGTACCGTAGCAACAATTTTTTCCTTCTTGGCTCGTGGCTTTCTTGGTTTAGCAGGCCCTTTACCACGACCACGCCCAGTTGTGCTTGTAACTTGCGGACTCTCAACCATTTTTGTTCCATAAACAGGATTTTGTAGGGTACAATTCGGACCCCCATTACACTTGTCATTTGATTCGTGTTGTTGAATTAAGGCAAGTCTTTCTTGGAGACATCTAACTTTTTCTTGATTTTCATTAGAAGGAGGCAAACAGTAGATATCTTGGATTTGTTGTTGTAGCGACATTCTCTCTTGTTGATGAGATGCCGGATATATGTTAGGTATATTAGGATGCGGCATTGAATTTGATCCTATCATTAACATAGGATTTATGTTGTGAGCCATATTTGGGATAATATTGGGTTGACTTTGTGGTATTTGTGTATGCATATTTGGAACACTCAAAGGTAATCCTACTGGAATGTTTGACATATTTGTTGGTACATTTGGCTGACCAATTGGTGGCAAATTATTTGGTGCATTTGGCATATTTGATTGCACATTTCCCGGTATCGATGGAATGGGTACTAAATTAGCTTGCTGATTATGAACTGATAAAGTAGATGTCACGGTATTAGTTAAATTTGCATGCGGCATGGTTTGATTTGACGCTAGATTTGCTTGTACATTAGGAACCGATTGCGTAACAGAAGTAGGGCCACTTTGAAACGTAGAGGATACATTATGAGTGACAATAGAGTGAGCAGAAGATGAAATACTAGTAGGTAGATTCGTTGATAAACCTTGTGTTAGATTAGGCATAGTTGCTGAAACATTTTGAACATTATTCGATGGATATCCCGAATTCCTATTGACATTCACGCTTGACATACTTTCGTATTGGTTCGTTGTGCTGGCATGTGTCAGACCTGGTACATGCATTTGTTGTGAGATGCTTATTTTTGGAAGATCACCCATTGAAGTCTCCGCATTTGGAAGCAACAAACCTGTTGCTTGCACAGGTGTGTTTTCTTGCGTTATTTGATTTTCAACAGATTTCTGCTTCTGTTGATCTTTATGTAATTTCTGATTTTTTTTATCAGTATTTTCTTCTTCTTTCTGTGGTGAATTGTCCATTCTATTATCTGTAGTCTGCACAGATCCAGGCAATATCTCATGATTTTTTGTATTATCTATAGTTGCAGATGAATTACTACATGTAGATACGGAGCTGTTACTTGCAGACGCTATAATCGACATGTTTTCTTTAAGAGTGTTCGTCCCGTTAGACTGAGGTATTACATTACGAGGTGTAATTACTTTTTCAGCTGGTCTGACACATACAGTTTCATTTTTTTCCAAAGGATTAGTTTCGGTATTTGTAATAACGAGAGATACATTAGTTGCCAATTCTGGTTTTAGTACTGGGACTATAGTTGCAGATTCAGATTCAGAAGGCTTGATAGGTTGTTCGCTATTTTCAATTTGTGTTAAATTACTTGCGGGCGTAATTTTATTTTGATTCCATTGTGATGGTGAAGAAACAACATGAGTCACAGCTGGAGACGATGGGTTACGTTGGTATGGATACTCTGTTCCAGCCGGTAAAACCATTTGTTCTAATGCCTGAAGTGTATTTTGTGATGCAAACGATCCAGGAGCGGGTGAAGGCCCCGCAGAAACTGGCGATTGAACCAAGTTACGGGAACCATGTGGTGATGCGCTGGGTCCCTTAACAGGCGACATTACAGGACGAGGGGACAATTGAGATTGTGATTGTTGTCTGGGTGATATTTGAGCCCTAGGCGACATCTGAGGAGAAAGTTGAGCAAATGGTGGGCGGTACTGGGGACTCCCAGTTTCTATTCCTGTTGGTTTAACAGCACCATACTGATTTGTAACATTCACATCTAGAGGATGCTGAATTTGATGAGATTGATAGTTCATTGATACAGAATGATGAGGTGATGCATAAGGCATCTGCGCAGGTATTGAATGAGAAGATGCTACCGAAGATGGCGGCACTGGTGATTGACGAGGTACATGATGTAGTGGCGGTGCTCCTGGATGATGGAGATGCACATTGGGATGGCCTTGAATTCCAGAATTCATACCACCAGTGTGACTAGCCATACTTTGATGAGATTGGTGTTGTGGAATCGGTGCATGAGTTTGTTGGCCATGGGGGATACCATATTGATGCGGATTTACGTCCATTTGTTGATGATAAGTTGGATGTTGACTAATTCTAGATGCACTTGGTGGATGCATCTGTGTGTAATTGGGGTAGTTCTGAAAAAGACAAATATAGGAATAGTAAAATTATAGTTTTTCGATAAAAAAATTTGAGCAAAAAACACATTCTATCTTCAGCAATTCACCAAGGTGGGCAGAAATTACAGCTAACATAAAACCACTAGGTATACACTAGGAAACATATCTGTTTGTCTCGCTGTTATCGCTGGACGGTTAAAAATAATAGGGCCATTTTAAGTAATATACAGACGTTAAGTTGCTGAAGTATTATACATTTCGAAATGACGATTCTTCCAGTTTTCTACTTTCTAAATAAATATTGACATAATAATTTACAATAAATGAGATAAAATCAATATTAATGAATGCCATTATTCCCGGGAAAATAATTTCATTTAAAAATACTAATACACTTCTCATCAAAATAATCGAACGCAGTCGGGTAAACAGTACCGCAAGTTAATTCAGGCAGCATTTAAATTAAAAAAAAGGATTGATATCATTAAAAAAAATACGCTATCATAAATAGCTGGCAGTTCAGTCTACACATTAGTGTACCACAAATGCCAAATTTAAATTTAAATTTTCGAATTTTGTAATATTCCTTCGGAATTTCTGCATTTAATCACATTTTTTGCACAAATAAAGTTATCAGATTTTTTTAATAGTGGTGGTTACCTGCGCTCTGTGCATTCTTCCAAAGAGATTTTTTTCCTATCAAATACGAATACATCGCCCACGGAAGCCGCCCAATTCGTGGCGTTGCTGGATTAAGGGTATAGTCAGCGTGTTGTGGCTGTATGATTGCATCTTAGCCTCTCTGCTGTCTATTAACAGCTTTGAACTATATAAATACAACGTGTAACTGAACAAGCGCAGTATTTCGAACAGGTCGATTAGAATATAGAGATAAAATATTAAAAATTAAACCCGACAGTCATTTTGAGACCTGTAAGCACATTTTTTTTTTTCAAGAAATTAGTTATGTATTCGTAACGACTACGAAATCGCGCACACGCACACTAACTATTTGTGCAAATAGGAACTCGAACCGCTGTAGGATCAAGGTTCATATAGGGGTTTTAAATATTTTTTTTTAAATTAACGCATATTAAAAACCGATTCTGAACAAACTGCTTTCAGGTCTTGCGTTTATTCTGTTACAGGTTCCCCAAATTCACAGTAGAACACCGAAGACCGCGCCTTAACTTTGCATGTGAGCATTTAAACTGTTCATACCTTCAATGGAGCAAAGTTCTCTTTTGACGAGAGGAGGATGCTTTATGGTAACGACGAAAGAGAGTACATTTACACAGTGCTGCATTGAAGAAAATGTTAGTTTTGGTGGCGGTTCATGGGCGGTTTGGGGAGGCATAAGCGCCAACGGAAAATCCAAACTTTTTATATCTGGACCTCGCTTACCGTCATTAAATGGGTCAAGTTACATCAAAGAGTGTCTGGAGCCTTATGTGATACCCTACGCACATTTTACTGGCGAAGAGTTATAAATGCTATGATGTGTCTTGTAGGAATAAATGCAGCCCCCAGCTAGTTTTATTTAAATTTTTTTACAGAATTCCTTAGAAAACTCCACTTTTACTTCTGACAAACAAAGTTGAAATTGTAATGACTATGTTTTTCACAGAATTTTAAAGAAATTATTTAGTTTCTTCAATAAACTGTACGCACTGTATCTACACCATGACGATTTTAAATCATAAAATGAGTTCATAAAAAAGAAGAAAACAATTGTCAAAAGGAACTTTTAACAAAAAGTAAAACCGCCTTCAAAAACATAAAAATAATATTGGGTGCACAACAGTTTCGGATGTCGGTGCCTTAGATTTGGTTTGAACTTTTGTTTTCGCCACCGACTTCCGAAACTGATGTGCACCTAATATTATTTTTATGTTTTTGAAGGCGGTTTTACTTTTTGTTAAATGTTTATATTATTTAATTTTTTTTAGTAGCGAGTAAAATTTTACGTATACCTGGACGACGTTATACTTTTATCATTTACATGTTATTGTTATTTTGTTCTAAATTTGATCAGATCTTGAAGAAATTACCACCACCTGTGAAGCATGACCTACCGATCAAAAAAGAATCATCAAAATCGATTCATAATAATTGACTGAGTAATCGCGTCACAAAGATACAAAAAAAAACAGTCGAATTGAGAACCTCCTCCTTTTTGAAGTCGGTTGAAAATTGGCAACTAATCAGTGAATGACATAAATGACAGCTATAGTAATGGAAAATTTTCATTGAGGTAATAAAAACGATGTATTCGTCTCTAGAGAAAAAGCTGTACTCCAATCTAAAATTTCGTTTTTACTCAGCAGAGGCCCGCCAAATAACTCGCATATAATATGAGTATAGTTTTTATACGTATATTCCTTGTCACAATAATGTTTTTGATTTATCCGTTTTTTTACTTATTTTATCTTATTTAGTACCTGCAAGTATATTTTTAAATCTTATACTTGATTTTTATATTTTTTGAGCTGTACTAGTCCAGTACAGAAGTACTTAAATAAGATGTTTACCCCAATGGCTAAATTCTTCGTTATAAATGTAATATCTTTGAGGTTAAAATTGTAATATGATATTTATATGTTTATTGTACCTACGTACCTATCTACGAACACTCACTTTGACGAACCCTTTACAGCAAACCGCGTCTCCATCGGTCAAACCGTTTTGCGGAGATAAGTGGTAACATTCGTTTCATGGCACAAACAAACAACACCCTCACACCCTAAACGAATAAACAGTCTCCGTTCCGTCGTGGGTAAAAATACATAAAACTCATTCAAAACCAAACGTTAGCGGTGTTCCGATTTTTTTGATGCGAAGTGTACATTTTGGTAATCCAGTAAAAAAATATATGTATTAAACTTGGCAACATGACGTTATTTAACTGTCAAACTTTGATATCTTTAATTGGAAACCTGACACTACGAAATTTGTTATTTGTAATGTTTTGAGTGTGGCCGCCGTTTGAAAAAAAATCCATACTAAGCCTATATCTTGAAACACATTGATTTAGTATCATAATTATCGTGTTATCGTCATAACTTTAGAGATATAAATAAAAAGACTATTATTTCTGGTATAATAGAGAAAAAAACATATTATATAACATAACATGCAGAGGCGTACAATAGTACACCCACAGTTCGCCATTAAGTTTAGTTTCCATGTAATAGGAAGCGACCCTATTGTCATTAACCGGGCACAAATCCAGACTCAAAGCTGCTACTGAGAATTTTAGGAAAACCCAATAACACTTTGCTCGACCTGGGGATCGAACCCAGGACCTCTAGCGTAGCAGTCACGCTTGGGACCACAAGACTAATGAGGCAGTGAGTAAATATATTATATCATTCATTATACGAGCAATATTCCGTCGCAAAAAATAAACTGGAATCACTTCATCGCGGATTGCTGAAAACGTTTTTTTACAATTTCTATGCAATAAACTATGAATTGTGGCATATCATTTGAAAGGCTATTTTGTTAGCTTTCTACCTCCTTCAATATCAAAACCAAAGATTATTTACCTTACGTTACTTATGGCACGTAAAATCAAAAGACACCAATTTTTAAAACAAAACACTATAATCATATTGTTTGGTAGTCTTTAAATCCTATAAAAAACTGGCGTTTAATTAAAATTGATAATCAGTCCAACGTTTCACGTCACTGGAAACACTGAAGCTAAAATAAAATGGAAACCTATAGACACCTATATACGCCGTTCAAGTCGTCATACTAATTCGGCAAGGGCTGTCTCAGCGTACTATACAGGGTTAAAGGTTAAGTAGCCCTATTCCCGTTAAGGGCGTGTAGTTTACACCTTTACTGACTGATTTGACTATGAAACACCCTTATCCTAAATCTAACCGTTTTCGAGATATTTGAATTTAATTGTTTTTTCCCGATTTTCGGCTATCAGCCTAGATATTTTGATATGTGTAAGTCTTATTATTACTATTATTTGATTTTTACGTGTACGATTAGATGCTTCATTACATCAATAATGAATATTGTACGTCAAATGAATAAATAAGTCGTTGTAGACGATTAAAACTTATAAAAGTAATAAAAATTTAGTAAGTTTATTTTTCTTTCAAGGATATCTAAAAAAAATATTATGGCGCCAGCTTTGCAGATGGGCCTAAAAATATCTACGTTTCATCAGCTATCCAACGAGGTATAACAATCTAGGGTTTTACCAAAAATGTGTAGAAAAAACTTAGTGTCATAGGCTAGAGGGGAGGTAAAAAAAAGTTAAAACAATGGTGAGTACAAGATACTAAATTTTCTAAAGTTTAAAATCAAATGTCATGTTCAACATGCCCGCCTCTGTTTTGCACACATCTTCGCATTCTTCTTCGAAGTCCACTTTTTACGACACTAGTAGTTAACGTCCTTCTCATTTCATTCGCCGCATTAATTATCCTCTCTCTTAATATTTCAACTGAGGAAATTGGGTTGGGCTCACTGTACACGAGACTCTTCATGTGCCCCCATACATAAAAATCCATGGGGGTTAGGTCCGGACTTCTGGCTGGCCAAGGTAAAGGCCCACCTCGTCCAATCCATTTGTTGGGATAATTTGTGTCCAGCCATTCTCTGACACTTCTCATAAAATGTGCAGGGCAACCATCATGTTGAAACCACATGTCTCGATACAGATTAAGTGGCAAATCGTCTAATAGGTCATTTAGGTCTCCTCGCAGGAAATTTTCATAGTGTTCCCCATTAAAATTATCGGGGAGAAAATAAGGCCCAATCAAATTATCAGAAATAGTGCCCATCCAGACGTTTAGGCTAAATCTTCGTTGTACTCCTTTACTCTCTTCTTGTTGGGGTTTTGCAGTTCCTTCGGGGCCCAATAATGAGCGTTGTGATAATTTGTAATTTATCAAATTTAATGCTTTATCTTTATCTTTTTTAATTTAATGCTTTATCAAATTTAGACTCATCTGTCCACAAGATTTTTTTTAAAAAGTCGGGTCTTCGATGACAACCTTCAACATAAATCTGCAGAAATCTAATCTTCTCACGGGATCTCCCTCTTCGATAGCATGTACCGACGTGTAATGGTATGGGTATAGGCCCGCTGTATGTACGGTGAACCATACTTTTCATATTAGTGGACGTGGTTGGATACAATCGAAATCGTTCCAGTATCTCATTGTATTGTTCCTCGTCGTCATCAATCACCCGTGGTCTTCCCAAATCTGTCGTCGTCGAATTGAAACAGAGCCAGTTTCTCGAAGTCTTCGATAAAGTCCATCGAACACGCTCACATCCGGCACTCGACGGCTGGAATAGCGTGTTATGTATGTCTCTCATTGTGAGCATGTGCGGACACACAATTGCAGTATCCGTAGCAAATTCACATGTCAGCATATTCCTCATTCGTGTAGGTCATCTTCTACAGTTCCGTATCACAAGCACAAATCAGAGTCCAGTTTACAAGCACAACAGTCAGGAATTAAAAGAAACAGTCCAGAAACACAGCCAAGTCGAATAGAAAACAGAGAACAGAATAATATCGCATCTACCACGGACGAATCACATAAGCAGACTAACAATAACAAGTTAATAACCAAACACAAAACATGTACCTATTCCTGGACCGGTTTCAACACATTATTTTTCTCACTCACACCTGCATAAATCAAAAGGTGGTAGGCGAGGAACTGTTAGAACTGCTACCTGGGGGCTCGCAACTAAGTTTTTCTACAAATTTTTATTATAGCCCTAGATTGTTATACCTCGTTGGATAGCTGATGAAACGTAGATATTTTAAGGCACACCTGCAAAGCAGGCGCCATAATATTTTTTTTAGATATCCTTGAAAGAAAAATAAACTTACTAAATTTTTATTACTTATAAATTTTAATCGTCTACAACGACTTATTTATTCATTTTACGTACAATATTGCTCATTGATGTTATGAAGCATTTAATTGTACATGTAAAAATCAAATAATAGTAATAATAAGACTTACACATTTCAAAATATCTAAGCTGATAGCCGAAAATCGGGAAAAAACAATTAAATTCAAATATCTCGAAAACGGTTATATTTAGGATAGTGTTTCATAGTCAAATCAGTCAGTAAAGGTGTAAACTACACGCCCTTAACGGGAATAGGTCGACTTAACCTTTAACCCTTAGAACTCGAAACTCGAACGTATACAAGAGGCTCAGAGAGACTAAAACTTAGTCCAGAGACTGACTCTGATCTGGACGACAGCGATACAGCGATATTAACACAAAATATTGAGGTGTAAATAAAATAAATTGTAAATATTTTTTTCCTTTCATATTACTTCCTATTCATTTAGACATCCACAACTTCGACCAATTGCAATAATTCCCTAAATTTAGGTAGAAAATTACCACAATACATACTTCATTGCATTGAAATTGTGATTTTAGTTTATTGCTCGCGAGTGTATACTTATAACTCGTCTTATATCTTACTACGACAGTCTTACAAACATGATATTAGAAAAACCGTGATAAATTTTGTTACGCCTCATTTTACATGATATGCCTAGCGAAACCGCGTGAAGGAAAGATTATTTCCAAAGCTTCCAAATGGGAAGAAGAAAAGATATTTGATGATGTACTGTAATAGAGGGAATTGTCTCATCGTGCGCTAACTCCAGGGCTCCTGCCCATTGGTGAGTAGACGAAGCAGTTATCAGCTAAATGACTGTGAGTCTGTGACCGAAGTTGGTCAGTCTCTAGTTAGCTGGTGCGCCTCTCCATGAGTTTGATGGTAAACACCTGCTCTATCACCTTTTGAAGTAAAACATACATGATCGCTATCGGTCTGTAATTCAATAATAAGGAAAACTTTGTTTTACAATTGATGAATTGTTAATAATATTTACCTGTTGCTGTCCATACATTTGCTGTGATGTTGGTTGTGAGAAATGAGGCTGCCTTGGTATGTACGCCCCATTCTGTGCTTGTAAACTTCCTATTCCGGATCCCTGATAAAGAACCACAAAGCTAAATACTAGAAAAAAATACACTGATAGAACGTATATCTATACATAATAATATGTCTGTAGAAAAGTCGTGTCTGTAATTGCAAGATAATTGGAAAAAAATAGGTGTAGAATACTAATTAAGCGAAACTTAAGCCGAATTAATGTTTTTTTGGAAAAAATGTCCGTCTGTATATGTATGTATGCCTGATGCTATCATGATCTACTTGACGGATTTCTTTTAATCTGGTGTATACGTAGATATGAGCCTGGTCAACATTTAGGGTACTTTTTATCCGACTACAACTGCGCAAAAAAGAGGGATACTGTTTTTTCCATACTTTTCTTAGAACGTCCGTAATCATTCAGATTAAGAGAAATTGGAAAGAAATACATTAGCAGTATCATAAGGCAACTTTTGAGCTTAATTTTATTTAAATCTGTTCACTTTATCTAAAGTTATTGCAATATTTAACAACCCATTGAAAACGAACATTAAAAATATCCAGTAAAGTTAATTTCACAAATAAATATCTACTATACTTGCATAGGTTAAAAATATAACAAAATAAATAATATTCAAAATAAAAATATATATAAGATAAAGTAAATGGCTAACATACTGGTTTAACCAATTTTAGAGTAAAGTAAAGAATAACATACTGGTTTCTGACACTTACGCGAATATTAGACATTGAAATAAAACTACTTTTTACGGATTTTATCGCGTTCTATTGATATTATTTGATTCCCGACGTTTCGGATCCTTTACAGCATCCATGGTCATCCTTCCCAGGATGATCCGTGAGGCTATTGATATTAAAAAACATCCAAATTTCAATAGAGAAGATGGCTGGGTCATACTACCTGCTTGGAACCCCATTATAGATTCCATAAAATCAAAATCCAAGCCCAAAACTGCAAGACTGAAGGATACGGTGAGCTCGTTCTGCGTGAATCGGATCGCCAATAATTAACAAAAATGTAAGGTAGCTGGTAGTAATTGTAACATTAAGACGTCCAACAACTTAGTCTACCCGTGACCATGGATGCTGTAAAGGATCCGAAACGTCGGGGATCAAATAATATCAATACAACGCGATAAAATCTGTAAAAAGTAGTTTTATTTCAATAAAGAAGTTAACTAAGGGTGAATTTTTTTTCTCTAACACCTATAACGATGTCATTATTACCTCATTCAATATTTGATTTGACATAACAGGTGTCATTTAATTTGACATGACAGTTGTTTTCTTCCTTTGAAGGAACGTAGACAAAGTTAATTTATAACGTATAACCTCTGCGATGTAGAAACAGTACCTATATAGGTATTCAGAAACGAAATAATTTCTATTATTTCCATCCTAATAATAATACTTACGCATTGTATGTATATATTAGGGTGTCCCAGGTTATAAGGGCGAATTTTTTTTTCCGAATTTAGATATGCATACCCGCTATTTTTTTTCTATTTGACCCTAATAACTAATATAATAAATATTATCGCTATCGAATAATGATAACCCGTGCCGACTTGATGTCAAACTTTTGAAATAGAAATTAGTATGGAAGTCATAGAGTGATTTTGGAAATTAAAGTTTGTTCTGTAAATAAATCACTATTTTACCTATATTTTATAATTATTAAATATATATCAATAAAAGAACACTATTTATTAATTTTTTCCTTAGGGTTTGCTTTTTAGAATCCGTATATACCTGTCTATGTTCTTCTACGCAACGTAATAGAAATTGCTTTTATTTCACTTCAACAGCCATAGAAGCCATAGAAGTCTTGCATCAACTTACAACTCTCTCTCTGCTGTATCGTCGACTCCTTTCGGTGTTAGCACATTTTTTAGCATTAGACAGTATGAACAATCGATGTCGATGTGTAATTAATGTACACTGATTATTAATAACTAGACTTCCCGTGAAAACCGAGCCCACTGTACCTACACTACATCAATAGAGGTTTCATATCATAAAATGGGTTAAGTCAAATTTAAAAGGAAGAAAACAATTGTCAAAATGTCAAGCGAATGACAACTGTACATATCCCGTGTGTGTGTCAAACGCCTGATAGTGTGTGCGGACTTTCATACAAACTTTCACCCCCGTTCTCACCACCTTATGGGTTGAATTTCCAAAAATCCTTTCTTAGTGCTCGTCTACAGTGCACAAGGAAAAGCTACAAACTTTCAGGGATCTATCTCCTGTAGTTTCGGCTGTGAGTAGGTCAGTCAGTCAGCTTCTTCTTTTTATATCATTATATGTCTATAGAAGAAGATTAGATTTTATAAGATTTTTTCCATTTTAATTAAAAATAATAGTTTTATACGAGGAAATGTGATTTTTTAACATACTAATTTTATATGGCGATTAGAAAAAGTAACTTTTTTATTTAAAACAAAAAACTCATGAAATGTTTTTTTATTTTTTATTAAATACATTAAAATAGCAGCAGTGATAGCCTAGTGGTATGACCGTTGGACTGCCAAGTCAAAGGTCTCGAGTTCGAACCTAAGGCACGCACCTCTGACGAAGTGATGTGCGTATTAAATAGTTAATTATCACGCGCTTAAACGGTGAAGGAAAACATCGTGAGGAAACCTGCATGCCTGAGAGATTTTCTCGATGGCGTGTGAAGTCTGCCAACCCGCACTAGGCCAGCGTGGTGGACTATAGCCTAATCCCTCTCATTCTGAGAGGAGACCCGTGCCCAGCAGTGGGACAGTATAATGGGTTGATTATTATTATTATTATTATTATACATTAAAATAACCTATCATTCTTCCATTTACTATATGAGAAAATTCTTTATAGATTTTTAGATATTTGATGAAATATAAAATATACCTAGATTCTGTTGATTTGTGTAAATCTCTTAAGATTTTTTCCATTTTAATTAAAAAATATAGTTTTATAAGAGGAAATGTGGTTTTTTAACATTCTAATTTTATATGGCGATTAGAAAAAATAACTTTTTTTATTTAAAACAAAAAACTCATGAAATGATTTTTTTTTATTAAATACATTAAAATGACCTATCATTCTTCCATTTACTATATGAGAAAATTCTTTATAGATTTTTAGATATTTGATGAAATTTAAAATATACCTAGATTCTGTTGATGTGTGTAAATCTCTTGACTTGAATGATACACTTCCATGTATGAAAAAATATGTATGATCATTTTTCGTAAATGGAAGTGTTCATTATATTGTCTCGTTTTATGAAGAACACATTATTAAGAAAAACTTTACATGGTCGAGCGTGCACGATAACTTCCGAAATCAGTTTCTGAAGAAACTGATTTAGAAAGAAACTGCCGCCGAAACTTGATTTTTGGCCGAAACCGAAACCGAACCTTCGGTCGGACACTAAACATAATTTATTTCGGTATTACGTTTTTGTGGGCAATTCACGCTCCGCCGGACCCTTAATGCAGAACTACTGTTTTCATCTTTTCTTTTGACAATCAATTGTAAGTCTTATTGTATACCTACCTACCTACATAAAAGGCGTAAAATATTAATTTTAAGATGTGAGTAGATAGTATGAAAACAAAATGGCGAAACTGTCTCGCTTAGACAATTTCGCCATTTTGTTTTCATACTATCACGCTTGTATTCCCCGAAGGGTTAGGTAGAGGCGTACTAATGTACACCCACAATTCGTCGGTATGTTTAGGTCCTATGTAAAAGGGGGCGAATCTATTGCCATTAATCGAGCACAAATTCCAAGCTCCGAGCTACTAATGAGAATTTAATACGGCACCTACCTATTAAGATTTACATTATAGATAATTTACTTTTTAAGTAAGATTTTGTTGTAGATAGTTAGAGATTTGGTTGTTGTAGATAACGCACACGCGATGGTCTTAAGACCTTATTGCCTTGTTTTCCGTTTTACTTCGTATTTCTTCAATAATGCTAGTCGAATCAATAGTCATTTTGTTTTAGACACGATGATGACGGTCTTCTGTAAACCAAACGCTGGAAGGAGATAAGTAGGTAGTGAAATTAAAATACTGTAGGCCGCCAGCCCTATCCCGTGTTTACGTACCGCGTGGCTGTAGGTAATTATTTCAAGGACAGGGCCGATTCACAATACTGATATATTATATCTTTACCGTGATAGAATATTCAATTTCTTTGCGAACTAAAAATATACACACACTCATGAAAAAAGACCATATCGCTATTAAATAACAAAAATTAAAGATAACACCTACCTGCTGTGGAGGGTATTGATGCATTTTTTGTTGATGTTCGTAGCTATGTCTGTAGCTCGGTGTAATTGGGGAATATCTATTTGCACCTGGAGGACCAGACCATACACCCATTTCTCCAATACCTTAAAAAATTGCAGATTAGAAAAATACCCGTATGTTTATATACAGTGAAGATGTATGTTTGTGTGTATCTATTGCCACCTGGAGGCGTAACGAGTGAATTGATACAAAGAAATGTCGTTAGATTCATCTCAAAAGCACACCGTTATATTCATCAAAAGGCCAAATCAGACATTTCCGTACCTACATTGTTCCACTAACATATAAGTGTTTTACTGGACTTTAAAAGAGACCACGATTTTCGGAGTTTTTCTTTCAGAAACACCGAAACAAACTCAAAAAAAGAAGAGAGAAAAGTAAATACAAAAAGTATTAAGATAATGATCTCAGATCAACTAACACTGTGCGAGAAGAGTTGTTCCAAGACATTTTTATAATGAAGGCTTCATCAGACCTATTCGACAAGCCTATTCGACTAATGTGGTCAAAGCAAGCCTTCCGAAGGACCTTTGCACAATACTTAGCAGCCTTGTTAAATGCCTTTTTCTTCTGACTCACGTCCCTCGCCTTGCGGTGTCGAACATCAACCCAAGCCAGGTAAGCCTCATGCTTAAGCGCTTCTGCACTTTTGCATTGAGGACAAACCAAGGGGCACAAACCAGCTGGGTAAAATCTAGCGCTAAAGCGAGCTTTCACGTCTCTAACCCAGTATGGTCAGTGTCCCGGTATGAGTATAGCCACTCCTTGTGGTGGCCGTTAAAGTCCCCAGTAACACCAATTGTGCTGAGGGGTTCTTTAGTTGACCCGCATCGGCCGCCTCACCTAAGTAATCAGTGAGCCTTGTTGTCTCCAAATCTCCAATGTGCGACCGGTGGACGCAGGCATAAAGAATTTTCTCTATTCCTGTCCGCCAGTATCCAAAGCACAGAGAATCCGGGGTCCTCGAGGTAATGGAGACGACGATAACAAAAACAAACGTGACGTCACCACGGGCGTGCAGGCAAACTCCGGCGCAGGGCTTCCAGGGTGTACCCTGGGTATGATAGGTACGGAACTCCGATCTGAGTCTCGGTCACAAACAAAAGTGTAGGTATTTCTGTCTCGAAATTCGAAAAAAAAAATTTGAGCTGCGAATTTCCTACCTCTCCCAAATATTCGTTCCATTGTGCGGCGTCGCGATCGCCGTTGCTGTAACTTACCCCTCCCGCAACTCGTTCCTTTAGAACTCACGAACGGGTTGCAAGAGAAGGTTTATACCTACCATACTCGTGTTTCTGTCCTGCGTATATCTATTTAGTTAATTTCATGTGCAAAATCAGTTTTGATATTATTTATCTACTAAAATTGTTTGCTTTGTTGCGATGGATGGCGGGCCGCACAAATATCGTCCGCAGGCAATTTGACGACCACTGGCCTAGACCCTAGCATGTATGGCCTGTTTAGAGGCTTAGCTCTATTGTGGAGTGCCTGGAGCCCTAAAAACATAAAAACTTCGGGTCTTTGTCGGATGAAAGAAATTAAAAAAAATATATTCAATTTTCTTTTTATTTCGTTAGTAATAAATAAGTTTCTAATTGTTACCTTGATTTTGAAAGAAAATATATAATTGCAATTACTCAAACAGTAATGTATATATTAGGCTGTAGAATAATTTATATTATTTATGTAGAAGTAGTAATTAATTTAAATGACTTTAAGAACTGGCTTTGAGAGAGTTGGCTCTGCAAAGTGCTGCTGGATCTGATCTGACAAGATTCGTTTTGTGTAACCATTGTGTTGAAGGGATTAGTCAGCCTAAACACTGCGTTTGCGTGCCCAGCTGCCGAGGTGGCCTGATATTTCTCAAAATTTTTGGACCATTGACACGATAAGTAGAAAAATAATAATTAAAATTTAAAGAAACCCCCAACACAAAAATATTCAAAAAGGAAAAAAATATACCTAAATATATTCTTTACGTTTAATATGAGCAGAATATTTTAATCTAAGCGTCGTTGTGTTCGAGTTGCGCTTATGTGCTCGTCAAAACACATCGTTTGAGCCCAAACACAACGTAAATGCCGTATACCGTTGAGGAGTTCTTCTGACGGGTTGGGTATTCTCATAGACGAGTATAAGTAAAGCAAAAGGAATACAGAAACAACTCAGACCAAAAAAGTGTCACCTCCTTTGCCGTGTTTGATAGTGCCATCTTTTATATCTACGCACATGTAGCTATATAGGTACATAATGTATATTATGCTGTATATATATAAATATGTATAGCTATATTTTTGTTTCGTATTTATTTTAATATATAATATTGCATCTTGCGTAGATTCAATCTACGCAAATCCATAGGCTTACTCCTCATTACTTAAATATCAATATTTGATCATATTATAATAAATTTTAGTGAAGCAAAAATTCAATCGCGGGCAGGATTCGAACCTGCGTCTTCTGGTTAGATACACCAGACGCTCTGACCACTATGCCACCGCGAGTCCCACTCGCTTGATCGAAATTTGCCTTCACGTTCTGAATTTACGTCATAAGGTGACGTTAACGTGACTTTTTTTGTATGGAAAATGCAAAAAAATCACAAAACATATTATTGTTATTTGTAGAAAATATTTTTATAATGTGAGATTTGACAGCGACATCTATTGTTTAAATATATGCATTTTTTAGGAACCCATTTTATTCACTAGATGCGCTACTATCGCCTGTCAAAGTCGGTTCTTCTAAGTGTGATACCCCTGGGTATGCTGCAGGATTTTGTAATATCATTGATAGGTGACAGACCTCTTTCGACATCCACAAATACAAAAACCCGACTACGAAAAAGGGAAGGGTAATGAGCAGTGATCGGAATAGGTAGAGCTATTTTGGTTCATTGACCGCAAACATATATGTTAATATGGACATACCCCGGGATTTCGACTACAATCCCGGGATTTTAAAAATAAATGAATGTAGGAAACAGCAAAATGTAATAGTTTGTTTTAAGTAAACCATTGCACACGCGACGTTGCCAAACTTACATCAACAACATCGAATGTCCGAAGTTGCAAAAAATAGTTAAATTTACTAAAGATTAATTCTATTAAACAATGCTTTTTAATCCTTTTGAACGATAATTTTCTATTGTCATTTTTTCTTTAATATTCAATGTTTTTAAACTATGTACTTTCTTCCTACTTAGCAGAATAAAAATCAACATTTTTAAATTTTTAGGTTAGGTTAGGTTTTTAGGTGAGGTGAAGGACCTCAAATACTTCAATCAAGGCTGAAACAGTTATGGATGAAGTGGATATGTAATTATCCTGAGCTGGTTTACGACCCTGTTAGTCGTACAATATACTGCACCAAGTGTGAAAGCCATTTATCGACCAAAAAATCAAATGTAAAAAGGCATATTGAAGGCGCAGTACATCAAGGAAACTACAAATTGCCTTCCGAGAACTTTTACATTGACCTTACAGTTTTTAATTTAAGTATAAGGCCTAAGTATATCTTTTTAGTATAAGGCCATGGCCGCAATTAAAAAATACTGCATTCAAGGACTTTTCCCAAAAATATATGTGCTGTGATTGTTGTTGCAAATGCACTAAGAATAAAATGCATGACGAATCTCTATTACGGAAAGTGTATTTGAGCAAGTTTTATGAAAATAAGATTGCATCCATTTATCAAACGGTCAAAGATGATAAATTGTGGATATCGCTGGACGAGACAACAGACTTTTTAGGCCGTTATTATATGAATTTAATGAAAACCCTTAAATGGAATAGCTCTTGACCGAGTCAGAGCTGCATTAAATGAGTGTAATTTGAACAAAAGAAAAGACAAAATTAAAAATGTCATGAATAGAAATCCGGATCTAGACACAATTAGAGAATACAGTGAAACATTATCGAGTAATGAAATAAATGTCGAAATTTTGCCCTACAAATCAGCCCCTTTGTGGAGACACATGTCGAACGCCCATTTTGTGGTGGTCATTAAAAGAAATAGATTAACAATTAGAAAACATAGAAAAACGAATTGTTATTTATTTCAATTATTCGGGCTATGGGTCAAACTTCCAATGAAACCGAAGACGAAAATGAGGAGTCGATAAATGAATAAAAAAAACTCGTAGTTGTTATACGTCTACGGTTTAACTGGAAGACCGTCCTTAAAAACATTTCTTTATAGTTTTTTTAATAAAGCATGTTTTTTTATTTAAAAAGTTTGTAAACTGTGTTTGCACGCTCATATGAAAAAGTTTAGACTGATGTTAGTTTCTCGTACTAAGTAGAACATTATTGTACATAATAGCGAAATAAAAATGTTATTTTGGAGTACAAAGTTTGTATTTATTTCGCTAATCCCTAATCCAATTCAAGTTTCAATGTTTATTAAAACACATTTGTGGCCTGCTGACTTTGCAGAAAGAATCCTCCGGACGAATTTGTTTCATAAGAATCATGTAAAGAATTCCACTGGTGATTGTTTCGGCAATGACGCGCGCTACACTGTGTTTTCACCCTTATTGCTCACTGTAAGCATCGCGCGATGTGTGGCTTCACTTTCTAAGTATTAACAAGTTTTTAGTTAACTAACTTCCGACTTAAATGAAATCCCGGGATTAATTTTTAATTCCGGGATGTAGGGCATGTCCATATTATTACATCATACCACAAGTACCAAAAATAGCTCTACCTATTCCGACCTCTGATTATGTGTGTAACTTGATCATTTCTAACCTAGTAAATAGAAACTAGTCACTCACCTGGTTGTTCAGACATGGCATACATTGGATCTGGGCCAGGATGGTATCCTGGATATGAGTGTGAAGGATGCACATGATGTGGTGGATGTAGTGGAGCATGTGGCGGTTGTGGCAAGCGAGGCCGCGGCGGGTAGCTTCCGTAATCATGATAATCAGGAGCAGGAGGACCTGCACCTGGATTAGGCACTGGTTGAGCACTGCTATTAATACCAGCAGTAGGTGCTCCAAACGAAGCCAGTTTTTGAATTGATCCTTCTTGTGGAACACTACTTTGATTATAAGGTTGCCTGAAACTGAAGAAGATATGGGTAAGTATTGATTTAAATTGTAAAGACTACTTGTTTAGCTGTGTTCTTTAAACTTCGTTATCATTATCATGCATTACAAAGAAAAACAAAATCGAACTTGTTTTGATGCATAATTTTTCTATGGTTATTTACTAATTTGGTTACTCTGATTTCGAATCTACTCTATTGGATTTTTGTAGCAACTCTAGTTCGTGAGATACAGGTACCGTCTTGAACTTAAGTAAGTAGTCGATATTTTCTATCAATAGCGATGTAACAATACTAGTTTCTGTATAAATTTTATTATGTCTTCTTCAAGAAGTACGTCTTTAAGGCGGATCGTTCACCTGAGCCCGCGAAATTCAAATTTCAAATGATTTTTCGCAGTTTGTAGGATTATAACAAGTTTTAGATTCATGGCAGTAGTAATCGCAACATTTACCTATACAACATTCACAACTGAGAGCTGAAACCTTTACTTATAAATCCTTATCAAGCCAAAAACCAGTGATGGTCGTTATTACAACAACAAATTATGTAATACACTTTTCTTCCCCAAATTTTAATGCATTATTGAAATTATCAATAACACGCTGTCGAATAACAATCCGCCATGCCATTCCATTTCCTCGATCACGCTGCGCGCGCATCGCGTACGATAATGAGCTTACGCTACATGATGTTAAGGTTCATTTTCGTTTCGAAGTGACCAACGCTATTGCTATCCGTTGTCATTCAGTCAAATGTGTTTTACGAATATAAGCTTTAAGACATCGAAATTAGGTCGATTTTTTTTTTCATATTATTTCTAAGTATATTGAGTTCTAAGAATATATAAGTAGGTATATTGAGCAAATCATGTTCTTAAATGCCAACGCAAAAATGTATATAGTAAAATAAAAAGCTTGTATATAGAGTAAAGAATGTAAATAATTAAATCATGTACAGATCAATGAACTTTTAAATACGCCTCAATGAAAATTCTGATTTGCAACAATATCATATTTGGCTTATTTCTTTTCGTCACTCAATACATGTTCATTTCATTTTGACAGTCTTAAGCCTGTAAAAAGTATGAAGAAAAGTTCATTATCATATATCATATCATATATTCATATTTAAGGCTGATCGTTCACCTGAGCCACCGCCAAATTCAAATTTCAAGTGATTTTTCGCAGTCTGTAGGTCCCTAATAAGTTCTTCATTCATGGCAATAGTAATTCGCGGTATAAGAACCAGATGAACGTATCTACAAAAAAAACAAAAAACGTTTTTTTTTCATAAAACGGTTCACAATATAGTCCTTTATGAAATGCCAAAACGACGTAACGGTATAGTCAATATTTAACAAATTCCAAAAAAACTAAAATGCTTAAGAATCACTTTCAATGGAACCAGAAAAACGTATTATGAGTACCGTTTAAACAGTTCTAATTATCTTCCTACCTCGTGAGAGCTATAGGAACGTATTTGTAAAAACAATATTTTTATTCGTAGAATATAGTTTGTTTGGCAATATTATACGAACCATATCAACGTAAAAGCTTATACGTTGTTTTGGGCGTTACAAAATTTTGTTTTGATGCTTAGTTTAAAGAGCCAGAGCAACGTTTATCTATTTACGTTTGATTGGCACAAACATTCTCGTTAGATAAATAATACAAGTCAATGGCCAAAACGATGTATTTGTGATTTACGTTTTTGTGGCGGTACTATTTTGTTTGATAAGTATTATTGTTCATTGACAAAATATAAACCTACGTTAGTTTGGCACCTAAAAGTTGATGTCTCAAACACGCAGTGCTAATTTGAAGTTAGGAGAATACTTTGTTTGCTTTTTACTTCGTAATAGTGATTTTAAGTGACAATAACATAGATTCAGAGAAATAAACAAAACAGTAGAAATTGGAAGATTTCGGCATCGTTGGAACAAAGAGAACCATCTCAGGTTCACAACGAATTCCATCAGACTTTTGAACAGGTGAGTTATCTTTAATACCTATGTTTTAGTCTTTACTGTTATTAATTTGCATTGAACGTGCTGTTCTGGATTCAATTCCCTGGTAAGGTTAAGTGTAACTGACTTTGAGGTCGGTTAATACTAATAGTAACAATAATTGTCTTATTTGTATTATAAAATGTGTGTAATTTGCGATTTGAATTACTAATTTTATAAAACTAAACCCTTTTACTCATTAGGGTCAATATTAAGTACCTATACCTACAGCTATGATATTATTTACTTTAAAGGTGAATAATGTGTTTTATGTTGTCTCAGGAACCAACTCATTCAATCGAAACCATAGTCTGCAATGCTGCCGTTGAAGAAATCAACAATTGCTTAAGCCCTTGTCCTCAACCATCCTTTAGTAACTTAATGACATCTTTAGAAAATGATTCTCTCTCTGTTTTTGGTGAACCTGGACCGTCACCTACAAAATTGGAAAAGTGAAAAGAATGAAAAGATGTGAAAAGTATGACGATTTACAAGACTTATGCAGACAAGGCATCATTCCAACGTAATACCATAATTTTATAAAGGGTTTTCAGTTGGAACACCAACAACAGATGACGAAGATAATTAATATTTTTCTTAACGCTGATAATTGTGTTGATTACAGGTTGTATTATTTAAATTGTACTATTTCAGGAGTATATAAAGATTATTGATTTATTACCTGTTTTATTTATTACTCATTTCATCCATACATAATAAAACTTAACTTCACAAATAACGTATTAAGTTTGATAACAACATAAGTTTGAAAATAATTAAGGGCCACACTAACGTATGTCAACCGAATGAAAATTATATATATATTGCGTCTATGTCAGCATATATAAATCAATAATTTCTCACTTTTTCAAAGCTCTAAGAGTATGCCAATATATGGAAAAAAATATATTTTATTCACTTATCTTTTATCAGTATTAAAAAGCTGGTAAAGTTTAAAGAGCCGAATTTTCACAGTATTTTTGCTTTCCTGTAAAATTGAGAAAATGTAGATACGTTTATCTGACTCTTACACCGCGAATTGCGACATTAACTATACAAAATTCACAAAGTTTAACTAAAACCATAGCTTAAAAATCATTATTGTAGCTAAAAGTAGTGTAAAGTGAAGTTTGGCTAAAAACTTGCCAAAAACTTTTGACAAAGTTTTTGGCAAGTTTTTAGCTTGATAAGGATCTATAAGTAAGTAAAGATTTTAGTTCTCAGTTGTGAATGTTGTCTATTTAATGTCGCGATTACTACTGTCATGAATCTAGAACTTGTTATAGACCTACAAACAGCGAAAAATCACTTGAAATTTGAATTTCGCGGGCTCAGCTGAATGATCCGCCTTAATAAAACTGTCATGGTGGTCACATCAATCAACTAAAAATCTTTGGAACGTGTGTAGAGCGCTTTAAATTGTCTGTGGTATGCGATATCTATGGAACCGACGGAATGGAACGTGGGCTTTTTAGTTTCGACAGTTGACATTTGTCAATGTCATCAACACTAACATTTGTCGTAAACAAAATTGTGTTTTGAGACAAAACTTTTGACTAACCGCCGAATATTTACGTCGTAGTTTCGACGCAACCCAACAGAATAAAAACAACAGTTTACAATAACACAACAGAAATAACATAACAGTATTGCCACACTACCAAAAACTGTCAATGGTCAAAATTGACACTTTACACAACTTTTAGCTACAATAATGATTTTTAAGCAATAACATAACATAATCAACATATTAATACGCACAGGACTTCGAAAAGCTAGATGTGTGTGCCTTGGGTTCGAACTCATGACCTTTAACTTAACAGTCCAACGGTCATACATACCACTAGGCTATCACTGCTTAAGCAATGATTTTAGTTAAACGTTGTGAATGTTGTATAGGTACTTAATGTCGCAATTACTATTGCACTGAATGTAGAACTTATTATAGACCTACAAACTGGGAAAAACCACTTGAAATTTGAATTTGGCGGGCTCAGGGGAACGTTCCGCCTTAAACAGCCTTGACTGTTTGTGTCAAAAAACTCCATTTGAACGTGTCAGACTTCGTGAAAAAAGCATACTTGGACTACTTTGGCTTTCCATTGCTGACGAACGCCACGCCCTGGATACCTAGTTTGGTATGTAAAAATTGTGTGGAGTTTTAGCGATTATGGGAAAACAAAAAAAGACCATATTTTAAGTACAAGGCTCCAATGATCTGGCGTAAACCATCCAATCATCACGATGACTATTATTTCTGTGTTTCGAAAATCAAATCAAATCATACAAAATGTCTAGTGTGTGTTCACAAACTGCCGACTTTTTGAAACGGCAGTGTTTCACATCAGCGATGTGCGCTGTCACACGGGTCCCTATACTTCTTTCTGTTTGGTCTATATATGAGAGACCAGCATCTAGAGATGGGCAATCAACCTAGTTTAAACCCGTCACTGGGTTTAAACCCGGGTAAAAACCCATTTATTCCCTCCCGCCAGGTTTTTATTCGGGTTTTTACTAATTTTGTGAACATACTGGTTTTCATTTTCACAGACCCGCAAAAGTTTTCATAGACCCATACAACGACACCCCATACCATGGACTAGATGAGAAAAAAATCATCCCCACTTATATGTAGGTAACCCTAATAAAAACGTTTTTTCATGATTTTAGTTTAAGTACCACTTTATCAGCAGGATTAGTAGAATAAAAATGTGTATACCAATGCGAAATCCGGCTTTCTGATACTAGTCTCTTCTTTTCTTGCTGAAACAAGTAGTAATGTTTGTATTCACCTATTATCTGCTGTATCTTTGTTATCTCCGGTTACTCCAGCCGATGCACCACCAGCAAAGCTATCTGATCCACCAAGATCAGTGAGTCCTTCCAACATGCCGCTTCCATCATCAAATAAATTGTATGAGTCCATCACTCTATTAAGAGTGAATTAAGGGTATTTTGCCTTCAAGGAGTATCCAATGTAAATTTGATACGTCCATTTTATTCTGTAACATTTAAAAAGGTTGATGTTAAATAACTTGCCAAATGTATCAAAAAAATATTAAGTAACCTTATCGTTATTCTATTCAGGTACTTAGGTATGTAAATATGAAGAAGGATGTTTCCCCAAAAAAAATATGGCAACCAATAGTTTATGAAAAAAAATGTTAATTTAACCAATCTCATGCAATCGCAGGTAAAGGCACTGCTTGAAATTTAACTCCAAACCTAATGCCTCCGATTGCATGAGATTAGTCATCTTGTTTCCATATTTTTTTTGGAGATCTGATTTTTGTTAATTTTGTAAATTTACTTTTTGATGGTTCAATTTTTTAATTTTTGATATACCCAATGTGTTTTTGATATACTCCCATAATTGAGACAAATAGACGCCTCTCACATTAAAATCCATCAATCCGTTTAAATATACATACATGGCCAATGCAACATTGACTCAAAAATTAAATTATGCGGTGTCCCAAAAGCTTTTGCCAATGGTTAGCGGATAATGTAAAACCAACTAGACTACATTAGGGTTATTCCCTATGTCCCCCAGAACTTCGGCCCTACATACATAATCAACCCATTATACTGTCCCATTGCCGGGCACGGGTCTCCTCTCAGAATGAGAGGGATTACTATAGTCCACCACGCTAGCCTAGTGCGGAGGGGAACAGTCAATAAATACGACAACAAGACGCACAACACCTCAGTCTGCCCGTGACCATGGACGCTGTAAAGAGTCCGAAACTTCGGAATTTATTAATGTGAGTTGACGCGATAAAATCCGTAAGCTGGTTAATTGGTAGGTACCAATGATGCAAAAGACAACGATATAAATATTTTTTTATGATCAACTACAAGATACAAGAGAAAAAAGAGAAAAATGCAATAATAAGATCAATCTGATGGGAGGCTTCAACGCCTGTATTGGTCTACGAAAATCGGACAAGCGCAAGTCGGACTCGCCCAACGAGGGTTCCGTACAAATTTGTAGGTACTTATTATAATTAATTACAAATTTAAGTGTGTCTTAATAACGTCACGCCAGCCGAGTGAAACCCGTTAGTTGCGATAAAATTATCTATTTGGCCCAGGTTTATAATAAGATATAGCAAAATACAATGGCGTTTATTACGTTATCAAAAGTAGGTTCAAGTTTAGTTATTAAAAAAAAATATCTATTTCTAATCAAAACCACTACAGCAAAAAGAAATAATGTAATAAAAGTCAACAAGATAAATATTATTATTAGTTTAAAAATATTTTATATTTATCTTGTCAACTCTTATTACTTCATTTCTTTTGGCCTTAATGTTAATTTTGAATAAAGAAATTTTAATCGATTTGTGTCGTTTACTTTTATTATCCATGACGGAACGAAGACGGTAGATATATGCGTTTAGGGTGAGAGGGTGTTTGATTGTTTGTTTGTGTGTGCCAACGAAAGTTGCCACTTATCTCCAAACGGTTTGAGCGATTGAGACGAGGTTTTCTGTTAAGGGTTCGTAATCTATCAGCGATTGTTCGTAAATAAGTACAGTAAACATTTACAGCAAAAATATCATATTCCAATTTTAACCTCAAAAATACTACATTGATAACAAACAATTAAGCCATTTTGAAAAAGTAATCATTGGAGCAAATTCCTTATTTCAGAACTTGTGTACTAGACTTCCACCAGTCAAAAAATATAAAAAGGCAAATATTAAGATTTAAAAATATACTCACAGGTACTAAATAAGTAAAATAAGTAAAAAAAACTGATAAATAAAAAAACATTATTGTGACAAAGAATATATATATAATAACTAGGTATATTCGTATTAGTGCAGTTATTCTAACACAAACAAGGCGTCACTGGACTTATTTGGCGGGCCTCGGCTAAGTAAAAACGAAATGTTAGATTGGAGTACAGCTATTTCTCTAGAAACTAATACCTCGTTTTTATTACGTTAATGATTACTACTGCTGTCATTCATGTCATGAAAATCCGGTGAGAAAATCACCTAGCAAAAAAATCCGGCGGGGCTGCATTTAGTTCTACAAGATATATCATAGCATTTCTATACTACATTTTAATTGAAATTCATGCGAATGGCAGCCCCGACGGATTTTCTTGTTGGTAAGTGAATATGTTTAGGTGGTCATTTATTTGGAAGTTCGAAAATATTATTTAATCCTTTTACGATAACAATCGTCGTGGGTCTTTTCAATATGTTTAATTTTGAGTTTTATAAAGTATGCTATTAGCTAGGATGCCTTTAAGTGTATTTTATATAAGGACTTGCCCTAAAAATTTAAGATGACTATCGAACATTCCAATAAACACGGTTCAGTCATTCAGTCTCACTTCATTATGAAAATTTATGGTCACTACTCTCATACAGTTTCATACATTTTAGTGAATAATTCCTAAAATATGAATTTAACCGTTATTTTATCCAAACTAGGTTACGTTACCTGTCGATTAGTACTATAATTAAGCTCGAACGAAGTTTATCAGAAGGACTATTTCCAAAGTGCCTCAAAAAAAGCTATTGTTGTACCAGTTCATAAGTCTGGTAGTAAAAATCAAATCACAAATTACCGACCTATTTCCTTGTTACCTGCTATGTCTAAAATATTAGAAAAAATATAAATAAAAGATTAGTATAAGTATCTGGAAGACAAATCGATTTTATCTAAGATGCAGTTTGGATTTAGATCTAAAGTATGAACTTCCGATGCAATACATCATTTGACTAACCATATTTTTTCTGGACCTTGCCAAAGCTTTTGACTTAATTTCCATTCCTTTTCTGTTGCGGAAGCTTGAAACTTTAGGTGTAAGAGCCACCCAAATAAAGCTCTTTAGTAGCTATTTAGAAGAACGTTCCCAATGCGTATAAATAGGCATTGTACTGAGCGTTGATGCAAAAAATACGTCTTTTGGTACCCCACAAGGAAGTATTTTAGGCCCTACGCTGTTTTTGATCTACATAAATGGCCTTTGCAACCAAAAACTAGACCATAGCCTAATTATTTCATACGCTAACGACACTGCCCTCCTTTTTTCGGTTGATTCAGAAAAAGAAGTCTACAGGCGTACAGGCTTCAGTATAATGTTACGCCGAGCACAAAGAGCGATTCTCAAGGTGTCCACATTTCGCCCTTTCCTTTTTCCCACTAACCTCCTGTATAAATCCTGCAGAGTACTAACTGTCCGTAAAACACACACACACATCACTTCCTTTCACAGCTGAGTTTACTAAAAAAAGACGGAAACATATAGTTTGCCCCCAACCTACAGAAACTAAACATGCTTTCACAGCCAAATTTTTCGTATTTCTAGGGCCGGACCTTTACAATAGACTTAATGCTATAAATAATATTTATACCCTCAATTATAGCAATTGTAAAAAAATCTCCAGGGAGCCCTCCAAAGCATGTCCTACGAAGATAGAGAAATTGACAATTGTGTTAAAGTAGGCATTTATATTTATGGTGAGATACCCACCTACTCATAACCTGGAAAGTAAATATTACATAACTAATTGCATATTTTCGTTTGATGTTTTTTTAATTTTGCAACAATTACGACCTTTCTTTTGATATTCATGACATCATTCGCGTATCTGCATTAATTAGTTTCTGTGTAATCACAGGCGATGGACTACTGCAAGTGGCGGTTCATAGCAACTTAGTTTTTTTGCAATCAATTCAGAAAAAGAGGTGTATACGTATAGTGACAAATTACCACTTATTCCTAGCAAAGTTTAATCATATTTTAAGAGTTAACCGCCCGGTTAACCGGACATGCCACGACGTATGCCTACATAGATTTCCTCTGTAAATGCCCAGTATGTTCCAATTTTCATTCTTCGATTTTCTGTCTTCGTCGTTTCTAGCGTGCATAACCAAGGGGAAAAGCTATACGCTTATGACATTATTGTTAACATATAGCAGTACAACTTCTCCCGTTCAGTTACACAGCAGTCTTCGCACTCGAGTATGAATTTTCCCTCTTGAAGTCCTCATCATAAAACTAGTATATGTGGGCGTCCAAGCAAAAAGGGTCCAGTAGTGAGGTATTAAGTTAAGACTAGATTGGGTATGATCTAGAATAGTCAATCGCTTAACATCAAGCGAACTGGCGGTCAAGCGTTAGCCTATCACAATTAAAAAAAAAGTCAATTGATAATAAGGATTTTAAAAAAATATTTGAAGTTGAATGAAGCTCTGAAAAAAGTTTGGCATGCCGAAAGATTTCTGGTATTTTAATAGAAAAAATTGAAATTGGTTAGCATGCCAAACTTTCAGAGCTACATTCAACTTCATATACCTAGTCCTTTGCTATATGAACTTGTAGATAACTGCAATAAGGCCGCCCATTGTATGTTAAATTATTGCATTTGTCATGTCTCTTGTATAGTGAAATACTATGAGATATTTTTTTTATCCAACTTTACTAAACTGCGTAAGTATATCTCTGAAACAAAATGCCGAAAACTGGACCCTTCTTGCTTCGACGTAATTATATACTATTACATATAATAGCTACAGTCGACAAAAGAATTAGGTATACATCGACATTATACAGATATCCTGTATATGTTACTGTAAAACCCCAAACTACGGAATCCAAAGATTTACCAACTCTAAATAGTAGTCAGAAATGTCACAGTATAAATGTAGGTACAAACAGTACGGAAACTAAGCCTAGTTGGTGAAATAACTACCTACGCTCCACTGAATAAAAACTCGGTCGGTAAATAAAAATATCCTTACTTTTAATTTCACAATTTTTATTGTGTAAAAAATTCTGACTATATTGAACAGTTTTTTTAAAATAAACTTGGGAAACAAGGACAGTTTAGGTACTATGAAACCGATTTTGTTTATTTCTTTGTAAATTCGTTCAGCTATTTTGCAATCTATGTGTTCTCTTATAATTTTCTAAAGCAACAACGAAAAAGATCGGACCGCTCGTCTCGACGCGGCACTCAATACTGACAGCACCGCGACGACCGCTTAGGGGTCTCGACGATGCGCATGTTTGTGAGAATGGTGAGTGTGCCGCTTCGATCATTTTGTAGGTAGTTTCCGTACTGTTTGTAGTATATTTATACTGTGACCATAATGTTTACAAGTACAAGATCTTATTGTATATTTAACAGTAAGAGATACCTCTAGTCATTATCACTTTAATATAATCTAAAATTAATAATATAAAGAGGAAAGATAATCTATACATATAATAAGTTTATATATAAAGTAAATAGCCATTTACTTTATATACATACTGATTTAACCAACTTTAGAGTAAAGTAAATAAGTTAACAAATGGTGTAAATTTTTTCTGTAACATTTAATACGATGTCATTATTACCCCATTCAATATGTGATTTGATATTACAGGTGTCATTTAAGTTGACATTCATTGTTGGTAATTATTTGTTACAATGTATCAAATCTGTTAACATTAAAAAATAATGATTCCATACAAGAGGTATTTTTTAATATTTTTACCTCAAAAGGAAAACATGGATCCCATAAAGGATCACTTTGTTGTCCGTCCGTCTGTCTGTCCTTTATCTAGGGAATGTGTGGAGGTATCGAGTTGAAATTAAAACCATATCCCGAATAATTATAATATTCATCACTCATAACTCGATACCTCCTGTCCAAGACAGAGTGGTCCAAAGGGAAATATGGGATGGGGGTCATAATATCTATTCATAAATAGTTATACCATTGGGCTATCCTTAGTAATAGAGAAATTATTGGCAAAAAAAAATAATGTTTTATAGTTGTAACATTGTGAAGAGACTATTCAAAAGAGAGCCCTCAAATTTGGCTTGGAGAATCGGAAATAGATTAGGAACAAGATAGGATATTCATTTGGAATCAGTATGTTAAGACTCTCTTTATCTATGACTTTTTTTTCCAGTACGCTGCTTAGAATACTACATTCTAAGCAGCATACTGGAAAAAAAAGTACTGGTGTGTTTGTGCACATACATTTAAAAACTGTCTTGACTATTCACATTATATAGGAAAAAATTCAGAGTTCTAGCTCTAAGCAAACATTTACAAATTATTATTTTTTAAGAATTATTAATGCAAATCGGCGGGGGCTGCATTTAGTTCTACAACACATCATAACATTTGTATGCTAAATTTTAATTGAAATTAAAAAAATGAGAATTGCAGCCCCAATGAATTTTCTTGTAGGGAAGTGAATAGGTATGTGTAGGTAGTCATTTAGTTGGGGGTTTCAAAAATGTTATTAAATCCTTTTACCCTATCAATTGTTGTTGGTTTTTTCAAAATGTTTAATTTTGACTTTTATTTTAGACTTTTAGAAAGAATTACAAACTTATTTATGTCGCCTACAGCTGCCACATTTGCATGGAACATGCAAATATTGTGTGTGAAATTTGCTTTCAAAAAGATGGATGATGAAGACAGATTCTGATTATTTCTTTTTGGCATAGCCATAGCATTGAGTGCCATAAAATAATGACGAGATAAATACTTAATGTTAATTTTTTTTCCGTCCAACATTCAAAACAGTTTAATTTTTGTGTGAGATTTTGTTTTACAAAAATAAAAGTAGTAATTAACCTTTTAATAAAAGTAGATTAATAGTTTTTCAATTATAGGGAAAAAATGAGTTTGAAATAAATTTCTGTTATAAAATAATATTTTTATTTTTGTTGGGGTGTGACAGACCCCGACTGGCAAGTGATATGATTTTCATCCCCCAGACATGCCAAGGGTTAAAAAAAGACATTGAAAATCTTATGGACATCAATCATTATGGAACAAATAACATGACAAACTAGGTACTCAGTTCATCACCCCACGTTTTTACCCCCATTACCTAGTTCTTACCCATATCAACCTTGGAATACCAAAAGAACTTATCCTCACTTAGTTAAATGATATTAAATAGAGAATATGTGGTACCAAAGTAATTTACTTGAACAATAAGTTTTTAATTAGGTACCATCAAAATATTTATGTCCACTAACAATAAAAACAGATTTTTTTAGTTTGTCTGTTTGGCACTAATTTAAAGTATAGAAATCAGCAGAAGTACCATACAATCGGTAGTAGGTATTTGTAGTAAGGTAACAAAAAAATGAAATAAGATACAGCAATCAGACAAAAGATGTGATGAGAGCATTGAGAACTATTTGAAGAAATTCTCACTGTGTGCCTGTACGACTAAGGTATTACATATTTATATACCTAATAATATACAATAAAAATAAGATGTAGGTACCTATTGCAATTTCATATCCCTGCTCCTACGGGACGAAACAAGCCTTTTACATATCTAAGTAATAATATATTCTACATACAAGGAATCACGAAAAAGTTGAGATAAAACCTAAGCACAATAGGTCTTCAAATATATGTAATCCAGTGAAAAAATATTTTCATTACTAGCAAATATGCATATAAATTTAAAGTAGACAATACTCACAAACGCCACACAACAAGTTGTTCACAAAATGGATACCAATTCCAATACCATACTCCAAAAAATTTAGGTCCTTAAAGTTTGCAATGTAGATAAGATATTCACGAGATTATTGTAACGGTAGCGCTTTTTTACCGTATATCTTCTGTACTATAGAGATTCAATGCCGAAATAAGCATAATAGCTCACATCACTACAATTTATAAAATGCCATTCATACACCGTCCATTTTGTTTCTAAAATAAGGTT
The DNA here is from genome assembly GCA_910591435.1 of Acronicta aceris. Taxonomy (NCBI): domain Eukaryota; kingdom Metazoa; phylum Arthropoda; class Insecta; order Lepidoptera; family Noctuidae; genus Acronicta; species Acronicta aceris. The sequence continues at coordinate 10,123,252 of OU342759.1, forward strand.
TTTTTTTATGTGGATAACCTACTTACAGGGTTGCCAATGCCAATGTATGTAATTCCCAAAAATCCCGATGAAATACATAGTTACATACCCCACATTTGGAGACAAAATTCTGCTGATTCCCAAAAAAATTTCCGTGAATATTATTTTTATTTATTTATTCCCAACAATATCCTTACAGACTAAATTTAATACTATATTATAGTGATGCGACTCGAGTTCACTTTTATTCGAGTGACTCGATCCACGTTGTTGAATTGGAATTAGAGCTAAGTCGTATTAACTGGCACATCGTGGGACTGACGGAGATCCGGAGACAGGGTGAGGAAACGATAACCCTCGATAGTGGCCACTTACTTTACTTCCGAGAGGGACAACAACCATCCCAAGGTGGCGTCGGGTTTATATGGTCCACAAGTCACTCAAGGGCGACATTGTGGAACAAGGCAGTGTGTCGACAAGGGTGGCATACCTTACGTAAAATAAAAATCATCCTTGAAGATTATACAGGCTTATGCCCCAACGGCCGCACACACTGACGACAAAATCGAGGCAATGTACGAAGACATAGTGAAAGCAATGTCTTGTACCAAAACATTCTGCAATATTGTTTTGGGTGATTCAATGCTAAAGTGGGAGTAGAACAGTGAGTCGAGAGTGGGTCCATTCGGCTATGGGCGTAGAAATCACAGGGGGCACATGCTGGTAAACTATCTCGAGGCTCAGAGGCTTTTTCTGATGAATTACTTCTTCCAGATGAAGCCTCAAAGGAAGTGGATCTGGCAAAGCCCCGATAACGTGACAAAGAATGAGATCGACTCCGTTATGTCTAACAAGCGCCAGATGTTCAGAGATGTCTTTAGGATCAACAGCGTTAATACCGGAAGTTATCAGAGACAAGTAAGAGGCACGCTGGATATCAAGGTTTAGAGGATGAGGGTCGCAGAGAGTATACGTGACGATGTCCAATGCGTGTATATATTTTTCAAACCAAAATTCCCTATTTATATTTACAATTTCTAACTTACATCTAGAGAGTAGTATAAACCTATTTACAAATATTTACACCATTATGGCATTGATCTATATATTAGAAGACTGGATAGGCTATGGCGTACAAATTAGCGATGTGTCAACTCGGTTTGGCAAACCGGGTCAACTCGGTTTGGCAAACCGGGTCAAACCGGGTTGAGTGTAACTCGAGTCAAACCGGGTTAACATCTGTCCAATTCGGCTTAGGTTTGTAACCGCTGACGCGGACGAGACGGTGCGACGTCCGCGCGATGCAACATATCGAATGACGGTTTGACGCGAAGCTCCGGGCCCGAACGATAACCGAACGTAACCGAATTACACCCTACGAAGTCTTCGACGCCGAGTCACCGACTAACGGCTTGTTCTTTGCGCGCGATATTATTTTGACAATTTAATATTTTTCTAAAATTTAACAGTTTTAAAAATTAAAAGAAAGCAGAACTCGTGTGTTACAAGTCACTCACTACTATTTTTGCAAGTGATTAATAAAAAAGACGTTAAGCAATTAAATTGTACTTTTTGATACAAATTGTTTTTTTTAATTGTCTTTTAAATGTATATTTACATACAAAGATAGGTGAGTAGATTAAACTGGAGTCATGCATTAGTTGAAGTGTAGACAGTTGTTGATCTGATTTTTATTTTATACCAAAAAGTCCAATATGAAAATCTAAATTCCTCAAACCGAAGCGAACGTTTCGGTTATATACGCAAGCGATTTTTCGAACCGAATCGGGATCTTCACGAGTTACCTACCCGCAGCACGCGGTCATTTCGGTTTGGATAAACCGGGTTGCAACCCGGGTTGAGTCCAATTTTGATTCGGTTGATTCGGTTAGAAAAATTTACGGTTTGGCCCATCGCTAGTACAAATGACAGGAGAATTTGTGGATAAATTTGAAGCGCTGCTCCGTGCTTTTGTGTAACTAAAATTGACACTGATTGACACAATGCAAATGGCCGACGAGCTGTTTAGGTTTAGAGCATCTCCGTGTTCCGATCATTAATGTCGATAATGCCGCTTGGTGTAGTTGGTACATGTGCACTGGTGTTAAAAGTAGGCCCCAGTACCATATTTTATATCTACTATAAAACTATACCTTACAAATGTATGAACCAAAATGTTACCACACACGGAAAACGTTCTTACGCCCTCGCTTGTTATTTGCATCTATAAGAAATTGAAGTCATATAAAGTTGTTGTTATGTAAATTGAAATAAAGAGTATTGAAATTAGTAGTGTATTATTTTGATAAATTAGACAGTAGGTAAAACGACATAGTATTTTTACAAAATAAAAATAACTAGCACACCAGAAAAAACAAGTTTGAATAGGTACTATTACGAGCTGGGGTTCGGGATAAATTTAATTAACTCCAATTTCACCGAAACAACAAATATTTTAATTAACTTGACAAACACACAACAGAAATTACTGAGAAAGTCACTACAGTATCACTTATCGCACTATAATGTCGCACTTGTAATCACTTAACTTCGCTTCGATATTCACTTCACCGTGTTCAGAACTAAACTGCCTTGGCCGACCCTCACGACCAGTATTTATATGAGTCACGAAGATTCTAGAATCGAACAATCTCGATAGGTCCACAAAATACGAGTAGGTAAGTACCTACTTATAAACAATAGACGATAAAGTGATCGTCATACGGTCGTCGTACGGTCATCCACCTTGAACCCGGCTTTTCTTCGAATGTTCTACGTGCTTCTACGACTTATCTAGAATCTTCGTGTGAATCTTCCCATCTCCGTACTTCTAATAGTTACTCAGCGTAACAGTACTAACAGAAGTTGTTGCTAGGTAACATACATAACAAAAAATATTTAAGCATTTTGCTATTACAATCTTCATCGAAGAACAACAAGTTTTCGACTTTGTCCAATCTCTAAAATTAGTTCCGTTACTGCTCGCTTGTGCTACCAGCGCCAAAATGGCGAAAATCAAAGGGTGGCAATCGTTGACAGTAGCCTGCAGGCATAATCTTGAACTCAATTAGCTGGTGGTGAAAATTGAATATTTTATAAACTCTGGATATACTGAGAACCACATCTGTAACTGAACTAAGATGAGGAATAGAAAAGAGAGCTGTATTAATTCATTAACTGTGGTTTTATTATGTAACTAGCTTTTGCCAGCGACTTCGTCCGCGTGGAATAGTTACTCTGTTCCCTAGTTCTTCGCCCGCGGTTTCACCTGCGTTGCCCCGTTCCTAAGGGTTGTAGCGTGATGTTTTATAGCTTGAAACCTTTCTTATTAATCACTCATTTTCCCAACATTTCCCTTCACTGCTCTGCTCCTATAGATTGTAGCGTGATGAAAAGTATACTATAACCTGCCCAGGAGTATGAAAAACAATTGTACCAAGTTTCGTTGAAATCCGTCGAGTGGTTTTTGTTTCTATAACGAACATACAGACAGACAGACAGACAGACAAAAAATTTACTGATTGCATTTTTGGCGTCAGTATCGATCACTAATCACCCGCTGATAGTTATTTTGGAAATATATTTCATGTACAGAATTGACCTCTCTACAGATTTATTATAAGTATAGAAGATAGATTACAATTTGACAAGTAAATAAACATTCTAGCACTGTTATCACTGTTGTAACTTTTTATTCAAAAATATATTCATTAAACTCTCATCACGTCTTTAGAGATTCCAGTGTCTTCATCAAGGTATCCCGCTCAACCAACTAATTAAAATATAATTTAAGAGCACATGGGTTTAGAGGTTCTTCAGAAAACATTGATCACCTGAAAAGAAATTGTAACGAGGCCTAACTGCAGTTACGTACTATTTATATCATAATCGTGACAAGTACGTAGATAACATGAAAATCATGATTATAAATCTCCCAACAACTTGTAAAAAATAAATTTTCAAAACATCTGATCACGCGCGTCCAACTCTCATACAAAAGTCACTGGACATAGACGCCATATTATTTTAATGTTGTTTGACGTACCTGCTAGGCTGTGATTGGCTACCGCAGATGCTAACAACTCCAGGATATTGCGTTTCTTGAAGGTACTTTTATTCTAAAATCTAGTTCAAGGCCACGGACATGTCAATGACAATAATAAAAGAGCACATGTCAACAAGTGCAATAATTTGGGACTAGACCCATTATCATTATTTCATTGTAGCTTCAGTCCTAAACAGGCATACTAGCTAACCACAATCGGCAAAATTAGAATGCCATTGTAGAACCTTGTCAGTCTAAACAAGGGTCTTAACAGTGAAACACTGACAGGGCAAGACTATTAATAAGAGTTCTTATGAGCCTTCAATAGTTTGTATTAAAGACATTGTTTTTTTTTCAAATTCAAGCAATTATTTACGGATTGCCATCACACTGAAGCCAGACTTTACAATTTGATCGGCCAACATGTCATTCCACAAAATGTTATGATGAAGGTATGTTTCTAATTTCTTTTATATAACCAGCCATTTGTATTCTGCCATATACATTTCCATTTTGTATTTAATTAAAAGTATAGGTTTGTTTTGCCTTTGTATGTATGTACATAAAAAACTTCCATAATGTTTTAAGAATAAAAACTATAGGAGGTATTATTGTTCATTGGATTCACAATATACTTTTTAAAGGTCCTGGGTTCGATCCCCAGGTCGAGCAAAGTGTTATTGGGTTTTTCTATGAGATTCTCAGTAACAGCTCGGAGTGTGGATTTGTGCCCGGTAAATGGCTATAGGCTCGACCCTATAACATGGGACCTAAACATACCAGCAACCTGTGAGTGTACATTAAGTACGCCTCTGCCTAACCCTTCGGGGATTACAGGTGTGACGGTATATTATGTTAAAATCTTGGATTATTCAAATAACCATATTTCGTTTTTCAGCTCATTATGCAGACGGAAGAGCAATCAGTAGCAAAATACTCAGGACAGTATTCATAGAAATAGCACCCAACCACCAGTTTTGGACGGATGCAATTAATGACAGAAAATTAACAAAGTGAATTGAAAACAAATGGTCTGTGCAGTGTGTGAATTTTATTGTAACAGTCTTTGGTCATCGTCTTCTATCACTTTATTTCTGTATAACTGAATGTTCAGTGTTCACAGTAATGTATTTTTGTAATGTATGTAATTGTTTCGAAAAACATTGTAGTATCATTACTATTTCTTTAAACTGTATAAACGGATCCATAATAATCTATAAGTTTATTGCAATGTATGATGATGATGATGAACTTTCGAAAGAAATCGATAACATTTTATAAAAATAAAATCATGTGTTGTAAAAATGGTTTGTTTTAATATTGCTTAATTTTCCTTAAAACTAATAAATAAAATGAACCAGTTTAAAATATGGCATGGCTGTAGCCAAATTCCTTTGTCACAAGTTAAATTTTCACTTCGGTCATATTAAAAAAAAAGAAACGTCTTTTGACATCAAAAGTCCCCCCCTCTATGTCCATTAAATTTGTTCGAGAGTTGGCGGTCTGTTATTAGTATCTCTTAGTAGTCTGTTCATCTGATGACCACAGATTTAATATGTAATTACGACATGTCATATGACTGACAGTTGACTTTAGTATATCTCTGGCAACATGTTTTACACAAAATAATAGAAATTAACACTTTAATTAACAATCAAAATGTTAAACTTTGCTCGTATCGCATTATTTCAACTATTTTTCAAGTAATAAATTACCGTAAAAATCGTTACTAGTTAATTTTCATAGTGGAACATCTCTAGTGCGGCTAGTAGCGTAGCTAACTTCATGTGGAACGACCCAGTCATTGGGCAATCTAGATGCTATAGAAGGTTAACGGATTTGTGCTCAAGAGTACAAAATCGCCTGACAGCCATATTGACATTGGAATTGGATCACGTTTGAATTGGTATTGTATTGTTTTCAAGAGTAAGCCTGCTGTCTAGTGTACGTGAAGGGTATTAAAGAGGTCAGTGACTTAAGGTCATCACAAACAAATTGTATTTATGAGGTGAGAGTTCAGGGGTGTTGATAAATAACGGAAACACTGAATGTAAAGTATAATGTATAAAATTGGAGATGGGTACATTTGCACTTAAAGTTAATAATATTAAACAAATCGTGTAGAACTAAGGTAGGTACGCGGCGGTAAGCGCGGGAGAGAAAGCGACACGTGTGGTGTGCGCAGCACACGGTCGGGCGGCGGACTGGCGCGGGAGGCGCGCGGTAGGAGGCACGCCCTGCAAGGCGCATTGGAACGGCAAATATTACTGGCGATATCGCTCCGGCCGCTGGCCTCGAGTAGCTCGCACTAGTCGAGGAGAGTTGTGGGTTGTTATATATTGTTTAAAATGTTTATAAAGCCCCAATTTTGGATAATAATTGAAGTAAATAGGCCTTTTTTAACCTAATTTGTATTTTTCTCTTTAACGGCGTAATTTTATACCAAAAAAATTGTAATGACGTAATTAACAATTTGTATTGTTTTTATTTTCTTATTTCTTTGCATATTTTGAAATAATAAAGAAATACCCGAAACCTCACTATCACCCCGCGTAAAGCACCCAAACAATGCCTGTGACTAACAATACTAGCACAAAGACTAAATCCTCTAGGTCATTGGGAAATTTAATACCCTTAAAAGTCGAAGTATAGTTACAATATAAAGTGTGTTTGGTGCATCGTGTGCCAAATTGAAATGGTCGACTGAAGGGGTCATCTGCTAGCCTTTCAGACACCTTAGCACCCCTCATGCCCTGTGGATTTTTTATTGTTTTACTAAAAAAAGACACCGACAGACAGATTTTTATGGCATGTGGTACATCATTAGCAAGAGGATAGACTGGAGAATTAATGTGGGAGTTGGAAGATCCCGGTCGCTTTTTTTTTTTGTGGCCATATAAACAGCTGTGACATGTACCTACAGCATTAATTTAAGTTTTACCTTTACGAGGGAATAAAAAAAAGACTAGGTGACTACTGTCACTAATTTTGTATTTAAAAGTACTCTTAAACAATACAATCGAAATAAAATTAAAATTCAGAGTCTACGCCTTATTTTTTTTTTATTTGTATTTGAATGTAAAATCCACAAATGTGAAATTTGCACACACAGGGCATAAGGGGTGCTAAGGGGTCTGAAAGGCTAGCAGATGACCCCTTCAGTCGACCATTTCAATGTGGTACACGATGCATCAAACACCCTGTATAAGATAGACAACTAAAAGAACAGGGTACTGTTCTATTTTTAAAACCGGCACTCTTATAACGAAAATTCACAATTCACAATGCATATTTCACTACTTATGTGGCGCAAGTGCTCTCCGTATGACGCTAATCAGATAATTATGCTGCTTGTACGAATAAGCAAATCAGCGGTGTCCACCATTATCAATCTTATCAAATAATGATATATCGATTATTCGATCAACTATTATTTCTATTCTTTAGAAGCTTAACTGTAGTGATTTATTAGAGTGATTTCCACATAAAATGTTAATTTTTGAGCTGACCCGTTATATTTGACTGTCTGTCACTGGCAACACTGCACTTTACATCGAAATCATCAAATGTTCTAAAATATTCGATTAATGTTGGGTAGGACTCGATTTTAAACTGAGTTTGTAAGTGTAGCCCCTTTTTGTTATGAGTACCTGAAATATGGCCCCTTTGATGTGAACTCGATACGATTTTTTTTTTCACTTGAGTACGAACTTTTCCGTAGTGTATTGATTCGGTAGTATTAAAGTGAACTCGAGTCGCATCACTACCCAAACAACACTAATATCGATTTAGATTCGCCCATCCCTAGTGCGTGCTGAGCTGATGTTTCCTTTGTAAATTAAATTTCATTGATTAGTTCTAAAGTAAAGAGATATACCTTTTTACTTTACTAAACGAGATACATTTAAAATTAAAGAACTCGCGGTGAACATAAATTGTAATCATCATAAATGATGAAATTAGTTGACCAAGTTGTGCGAAGTTTTAAAGTGGCTAAGGTGTTTAGAGAAAACACGGACAAAATAAATAGCATAGACTTTTCTCCAAGTGGCGAGACGTTAATTTCCTGTAGTGAAGATGATCAAATCGTTATTTATGATTGTGAAAAAGGCACACAGATGATAACAGTTAACAGTAAAAAATACGGTGTCGATCTAATACATTTTACACATGCCAAAAACACTGCCATACACAGTTCAACAAAAGTAGATGATACTATCAGATATTTGTCACTGCATGACAACAAATATATAAGGTACTTTCCCGGTCATACCAAAAAAGTAGTGACTCTTTGTTTGTCACCTGTTGAAGATACATTTCTATCTGGATCACTAGATAAAACACTGCGATTATGGGATCTTCGTTCACCAAACTGTCAAGGTTTAATGCATTTGTCTGGAAGACCTGTAGCAGCATATGATCCTGAAGGTCTGATATTTGCAGCTGGGGTCAATTCAGAAAGCATTAAACTGTATGACTTAAGGTCCTTTGATAAAGGTCCCTTTGTCACATTTAAGTTGAATCAGGAAAAGGAATGTGACTGGACAGGATTAAAATTTTCCCGTGATGGGAAAACAATGTTGATCAGTACAAATGGATCCATAATAAGATTAGTAGATGCATACCATGGTACTCCTTTACAGACATTTACTGGCCATCTTAATAATAAAGGCATACCTATAGAAGCTTCATTTAGTCCAGACTCACAATATATTTTCAGTGGATCAACAGATGGAAGAGTTCATGTCTGGAATGCTGATACAGGTTACAAAGTGTGTGTCTTAAATGGTGACCATCCTGCCCCAATACAATGCGTACAATTCAATCCTAAATTTATGATGTTGGCCTCTGCTTGCACTAACATGGCATTTTGGTTACCTACGTTAGAAGATGTTTAGTATTATTTTTTTCTACTTATAGTATAATCAGTTTCATCAGTGATTAAAATATCTAGAAATATTGTGATAATATACATATTCTCCTATGTATCACATAAAGCTATTTACATTTTGCTAATAGGATCACATTGTCAAAATTTTACCTCATAATAATTTATTAGATTACAGCTGGATATTTAGTATATAATGTATTGAATGGGACTTGAGAAATGATTTGTTCATTGAGCAATTAGCTTTTAATTACTTTTAAAATATAGGTATAGTTAATAATAAATGTAGTATTTTAAATGTGAGTATTTCAAGAATCATTTCATAATTACTTTAAAACCATCTCAGGCACCTGTGTGATAAACATTATCCCATCAAAAATTAAAATATACAAAAATCCCACAACACAATTCTTCTACCATAAAAAGTTGTGAGATGTTTCTCTCATAACTTTTTATGGTAAAAGAATTGAATTACATGATTTGGAATTCTTGTAAGTACATTTTATGTTGATCTTATGGGATTTCATTCCTTTATGTACCCTTCCTGCTTTTTTCTTCTCAATTGATATTTCTTACATGCCAGCTACAGTTTTTATAAAGTCCAATCCCTATCTCTTGTGGTTTTTGTCAGTTTTAATGTAACAAATTTAACCTGCTTCAAAAAAGGAGGAGGTTCTCAATTTGGAAGTTTCTATTTTTAGCGTTCCATACCTCAATAGGAAAAAAGGGAACCCTTATAGGATGACTTTGTTGTCTGTCTGTCTTTTATCTCGGGAATGTGTGAAGGTATCGAAGTTAAAATTAAAGTAGGTACATATTGCGAGACTCTCAAGGGAGTCAAAATTTATAGGGTATTATCCATTGACCTAGAACTATGAAAGGGGTTTGAAGATTTTGGCCTTGTGTGGCGTCCGCACTGATCTCTGAAAACGTTCTTAGTCCTCGCTTTGTATTTGCTTTATGAAGTTGAAGTCCTTAGAATATTATAGAGGTCAGTGGGCGACCGCCATTTTACCTTTTTTCGAAAAATGCGGACTTTATTAGACCTATATATTTCGATAGCTGGCATTAATATAAACAAAAGATGACAGATAATTATTTTTTGTAAAGCTTCACGTTTCCAAGATAAACGCTATCAAACTTGTATTGTTAAGTATCTGTAAATTAACTTTAAAATAGGTATGTTGTTTCAAAAGTCTTGCACGTCCACAGAAGCGAAAGGTACCAACTGGCAACTTGATTATCCTCTCGACAAGGTAACTCTGCGAGTTATGGAGAGAGCTATATTTGGCATTACTTTTCAAATTCAAATTCAAATTTTTATTCGTTTATATGTGGTGACATAGATCTTATAGTTAAAGGGTTTTGCTCAGCACATTAATTGTCATATAATTTTTATGACATACAAATTTTTAAATACATGAAGACAGGGCAATATTCACAATACACAATTTCACAGCTCAATATTTTATATTTTTTTTTTTTTTTTATGTGATAGGAGGGCAAACGAGCAGACGGATCAGCTGATGGTAAGCGATTACCGCCGCCCATGGACACCCGCAACACTAAAAGAGGAGTCACAAGTGCGTTGCCGACCTTTAAAAGAGGATTGGGCCTCCGGTAACCTCACTCACTCGGCGAAACACAACGTAAGCGTTGTTTTACGCCGGTTTTCTGTGAGGCCGTGGTATCACTCCGGTCGAGCCGGCCCATTCGTGCCGTAGCATGACTCTCCCACGATAAAAAATATTCCTCAGTGGAGTAAAAACAGCGTTCACATAGCCACCTGAAAAGTTGTTTTTAAAATTTATTTATAGGCAGATTTCTAACGCCCTGACGTAGATGATTGTATATACGGACAGACATGGCATAGCTGTTACGACTACACAATTCAGTTCGTAAAGGTGGTAAAACTAGCCTGTCAGGATAGCGTGTGTTAAACTTACAGGTGGGATTCAATAATGTAAATGTCTTTATGCGAACGAATCAAATTTTGACGGCACGTTTGGCGTAGCGGCTGAGCGATCGGCTTCTGCGTCACGTGTTGTGGGTTCGATCCCCACACGGAGCAAATATTTGTATGATCTACAGGTACAGTACGCGCGACATAAATTGGCCGGACTGAAGTTAGCTGTTTGTGTCAGTTTTTGGTTGCGCAGTACACAATTTTTAACGTAAACAATCCACTGCGCATTAAAACGGCGACCTTCACTCCGGCCAACTTATGCCGCGCGTACTGTAGTTGCTCCGGGTCTGGGTGTTTGTGTATGTGAGAATTTGTGTTTGTAAACGCACCCACGATACAGGAGAAAATCCTAGTGTGGGGCAACGTTTCTTTTAAAAAAACAAAAACAAATATGTGGACATCTGCAGAAAAATCAAAGTTACCGATATTGCTCAAAGGATAAGCAAGAGTCATTCATTAGTCTTTTGGGGAGGCTTTGTTCGGCAGTAGTCAGTGAACGTCTTTTGACTGACATTATTTAGTTAGTATTATATCATTGGACAATAAGATGTTATTGGAATCTCTTAAAATAAATTGAAAATCTTATGACTATGATATGTACTACCTATAAGAATGAATGAAAAGCAGACGCCCAAAGAAGAGATGGAAATGATGGAATCTGGATTGTATTGAAGCTACTTATGAGTAGGTTACCTTAGTACCTAGTAATGCTCGCTAGTGAATATTATAGTGAATTCTGTAATGCTAATTACAGATGATTGGATTCACATGAAAGATAATGCTGACTAAGAGTTGTTTAAGTACAGGATTATATTTTAAACTGCGCAAAAAATGTTTGATGGCAGTGTTGTTATTAGTCTTGTGTAGGTTTTGAACGAACGACCTAAAAGACACGTTTCCGATCAGTGAACTAAAAGACTACCGATGTGTCAACTCGGTTTGGCAAACCGGGTTGAGTGTAATTCGAGTCAAACCGAGTTACTATCTGTCCAATTCGGTTTAGGTTTCTAACCACTAACGCGGACGAGACAGTGCGACGTGCGCGCGACTCTACACATTGTTTGACGGTTTGATGCGAAGCCCCGGGCCCGAACGAAAACCGAACGTAACCGAATTGCACCCTACGAAGTCTTCGCAGCCGAGTCAAAGTGATTAATTATAAATTTTACTTTTTAATACAAATTGTTTTTTTGTCTTTTAAATGTTTATTTACATACCTAAATAGGTAAGTAGATTAAACTGGCGGCACGCAATAGGTGAAGTGTGAACATATCATAGACAGTTGTTTTCTAATAAATTAATATTGTAATTTTATTTACATACATGTAAGTGGTCATAATAAATAAACTCATTGCGATGACTTGAAATATTTTTTGCTGTATCTGATTTTTATTTTATACTTACCAAAAAATCCAAAATGTAAATCAAAATTTCTCAAACCGTTGCGAACGTTTCGGTTACCTACGCAAATGCAAATAATAAGCAAGTGACTTTTCGAACCGAATCGGGAACTCTAACCGAGTTCAAAGTCGTTATCTCCACGAGTTATCTACCCGCAGTACGCGGTCGTTTCGGGTTGGATGAACCGAGTTACAAACCGGGTTGAGTCTACGGTTTGGCCCATCGCTATAAAAGACACGTTTCCTAACCGAGATTCTTCGGTCCTAATAGTCCTTCGTACTATTGGTACATTCGACCGAGATCGAATAAAAGAGTTAATAGTACAATATGTACCGAGTAAAGTTATAATAAGAAGGAAAATTAAATAATATTGACAGAGTTAATTTTATGCACAAAATGTGTATTTAATATTTATCAAATATTTTTTTATCATCAAGCTCAACGAATCAGTTGGTCATTAAAACCAGGAGAAGGACATAGGATATTTTTTATCACGTTCCCGTGGGATAATTTAATTTTACATTTTTACCCATGTAGCGGCATTACTAGTACAGCGCCATCTACTCGATTAAGGAAGAACTAAGTCGCAAGTCCTACATCGCGCAAAAGATTTCTCCACAACATGGTTGAGTCGAACGGCGCTGATACACACGTCATGCCCGTGAACGGGTGCTGTCTGTCGGGGCTGGTCGGTTTTTACTTGCTATGGCAATGTTTTGTTATTTATTGGGTCACATCAAACTGCATAATGCAAACTACACAGAACAGAATTGTTAATGTTATTGAAGAATAATGATGTAAATATGTTTTTTTTTAGGTGTCTGGGACTCCTTGATGGTTCCTCTTCACATGACCCACTTTTGGGACTTGACATTGTGTATCCGAAATGTAATGTGACAATGTTATTTTGAGTGTTGACATCTTAATTGTTATGACATTTTGATTGTTATCACATTTTCATTGTTATGACATTTTATTTGTTGGCATCATAATTGTTGACATTTTAATTACTCTTATAATATTGAATTGAATTTTGACATCCATGAATTTGTTACTATTTTGCCGCGATTTCATAAAAAAAATATATAATTTGTAAATGTGAGTACCATGTAGGCTTTTGATACATGATAATTAAACAAGCTTATTATAGTCTGGAGGCTTTGGGAACTTCATTAGACCTACACGAATGTCCTGCTGATCTGGTATGGTCGTGCGACAGGTCGTTGAGCTCCCTAAATTATGGTTGAGCTACACGATGACTGATGCATGCGTGCCGTCAGTTGGGACTGGTCTACTCAAAGCTGCAATGGTTCTTTCCTCAAAAGGCCATTTCAGACATTACCCTACATCGTACCACTCACATATAAGTGTTCTTCCATGTCTGGACTTTAAAAGAGACCATGATTCTCTGAGTTTGTTTCGGTGTTTCTTCTCAGAGGTCGTCAGTTAGGAAATGCCGAAGCCATCTAGCTAAAAAAAAAAAACCGCAAACCATTGACATGTAAAAGTATCTCTAAAGATCTACTTGCAGAATAAATAATTTCATTTCATTTCATTTCCGCGACTTAAGACCAAATAGTAAAATCCGACAAGAACTGTCGGGCAGTAGCCCACCGGACAAAACACCCGTCCGGTCGGAGGATCCTCCCTTTTCTACGGTGCATGGAGCGCTTTACTCTCTGTGCTTCATACTCCTAAACCCCCTAAACCCATTTAGACTGTTATTTTGATAGTTGTCATAGTTGCCACTTAATATGATGGTTGTCATTGTTTGAAATCTTGCATATAAAAAAGAGTATTTAATGTGTTTAAACTATTTTGCTGGAATGCAGAAAAAAAAATATTGATGTCAATCGTCTATTTGGTGCGACTTAGAAGAATGGATTCAGACTGGAGTCAGTAGTCAAGAATATGATAGCTATTTCATAGAAAAAACTGTTTTGAGTATTTTTCAACGACTCAAGATAGCCTTTCAAAGACATTTGATGACATTTTGTGTTGTTAGACTTTTTTAGATCTGATTTTTTTTTAATAGATATGGCGCAACCGGTGCGAATCGAAAAAAATAGGCACCTTATTTGTTGACATTCGAGTCTGTAATAGAATAACTGCATGAACCATAACATGGAAAATAGACTTGCAGTCAGAACGATACAGAGTAGAAAATCAAAATTTTCAGCCATTTTTTTCAAATCGTTCGACAGGTGATACGAAGTACACCGGGTCATCTTATATATATAAAACAAGGTCGGGTTTGTTACAACACGTATAACTCGAGAACGGGTGAACCGATTTTTATGATATTTGGTTTGTTGAATTTGTCTCCTCCCCGAATAGCAGAATAACTATTAAAACATTATGATGAAAATTTATTTTCTCATACCTACATTGTTTCGGGAACGGATTGACAGATTTGACAGAAATAAAACACGGACATGAATGAACATGATGTCGATGATTTCTGTTTCGGCAAGGCCAGTAAGTAGATGGCGTTCTGTGCATTGTCCGAACTTCTCATAAGCTGCTGGTGTGATTTTGATTTTTTTTTGTGTATGTTTAATTGGGTTCCTGGATGGTTTAGATTTACAATTAGAGCCGGTAGGTGGCACCGCAATCGGGTTCTACGATTTTTTTTAATATACAGGGCAAGACATGGGAATGTGATGAATGGAAGAAAAGGACATGCTGCGCCGACGACAAATAAAGGGCAGGAAGATGATGATACAGGGCAAGACAACGTTTGCCGGGCCCGCTAGTATCAATATATATGCCAAATTAACAATGTCTTTTTATTCGTATTATTAATTAAAAGATGAATTTGACAGGGGACTGTTCAAATTTTCCAATTAGTACAGAAAAGCCTAGCTATTATAATAACGCTTAAAGCATGCCATTAAATGATACACATTACAAACAAAATTTTACAATCACAGTATTACAAAGCTCTGTGCTCATTAGTCGAAGGCATACTACAATAAATTATTTAGGTTTTATTAGGTTCATTCACACTCACAGTTGTGAATATTATATTATTGAGAGTCCGGCGGACCGAACTTCCCACACAAACGTAATACATCGTAATTCAAACATTTTAATCAAATTGTGTTATTATTCGGATTCCGATACCGTTACTCTAGGTTCCTACTCCACTATTTAGTCCAAAATACTTTACTGGAAATAAATGTAAGCTATTGCAATTCTTGATAACTTTACCAAGTTTGGAACAATATTTTAATCGTTTATTTCCAGTGAAGTAGTAGTAGACGAAATGGTACGGCACGAACCTAGATTAACGGTATCCAAATCAGAATAATAACACAATTTGAAACAATGTTGTTTGGATTACGATTTATTTTGGTATTACGTTTTTGTAGGTAATTCAAGTTCTGCCGCACCCTTAAAGCGACCTTAAACCTATACTCGCATAATATTATGTTTCAGCCCCTTTTTCTCCCTTTAAAATTTGAAAATCCAAAAATCATTAAACACGTCACTATTTTCTTATCTACAATGAGTAGAAGCTACAATTCCGAATTTCACCCCAATTTCGGCCCTTAAATTTTTTTTTTTATTTACGTTGATTGTACATGTGTACCTATGTACAGAAATATAGGTACTCAATAGATCTAAAAAAGAAACGTGAAAATACTTAAGATTGTTAAAATAATAATGAAAGGATCAAAATTGTTTATATGCTCATCGATCTGTAGCCATGTGTGCGTAAACGGCGCACACGGACATAGTATTTACCTAAACTCGAACGAGTGAATTTTGTGCACGGCCTCTTATAGCCTAAAACTGCAAGACCGAAGGAGTTACTTTGTTCCCTAGTTCTTCGCCCGCGGTTTCACCTGCGTTGCCCCGTTCCTAAGGGTTGTAGCGTGATGTTTTATAGCTTGAAACCTTTCTGATGAATCACTCATTTTCCCAACATTTCCCTTCACTGCTCTGCTCCTATTGATCGTAGCGTGATGAAAAGTATACTATAACCTGCCCAGGAGTATGAAGAACAATTGTACCAAGTCTCGTTGAAATCCGTCGAGTGGTTTTTGTTTCTATAACGAACATACAGACAGACAAAAATTTTACTGATTGCATTTTTGGCGTCAGTATCGATCACTAATCACCCGCTGATAGTTATTTTGGAAATATATTTCATGTACAGAATTGACCTCTCTACAGATTTATTATAAGTATAGATAAAGATATCTTCCAAGTGACGTATAAAAGTTTTATTTCTCTTGTTTTTAATATACATTTAATGAAATATATCACTATATAATTAGCTCTAGCCCCACCACTACTGGGGGCGTATCTATTTATTTTTCCCATCTGTTACCACTGGTGGCGACTGGGAACAAAAAGAGTGGCCACTCACGCGGAGTTTCGCCGGTCGCCGCTACGCGTAGCGTGCCCAGAGGACTTAGACAAGTGGCATGAACGCTAATGGAATAGAATAGAATAGAATTCTCAATGTATGAGAATGACACTAGCTTACGATATGTAATTTGAGCCAACGAATAGAATTAAAAATTGGTAGCCAAATGTCCATTTAGTCTATTTGTTTAAACGAAACGCTAGGGAAGTACATTATTCTCCTTAGAAATCCTAGCCAAGTGGCACTTTTGACAAACGAATTCGCTTGCTAGCGTTCGACACCTAGCGAACACCAGCACCTCGTAGATAACGCTACAAAATGGCAGATCGTTGATCAGCTGAACGTGAAATTGTGTGATTGTTTTTGTTTAATTACGTATTTAGTTTTATTTTTCGTCAAAATGCATAAACTTAGACTATTTTGGGCTGGGCTTAATGAAGAAGTGTGGTTGAAACGACGCCAAAGAAACATTTATCGTCAGTGTTTGGAGGAAATTAGTGTAATGCCTGATTATTTGTTTATCGAAAGATTTAGACTGGACAAAACAACATTTAGGAAGCTTTGTCGGGATTTACGTGTTCATACATTATTGCGAAGAACTAAAGAAATTCCCTTGGAAATAAAGGTAAATAAATAAATCATTACTACTTATAGGTAAGGTCATGTAATGTTATGTACAATAAGGTGCATAGTAACGTGCCTATTTACATGTTTGTAATTTTTTCCAGGTCCTTTGTACTCTGAGCTTCTTGACTACAGGGTCAAAGACAAAAAACAAAACAAATAATGTAACATATAATCTTATTAAAGAAAACTAATAAAACAAACAAATTTTCAAAATACTATTCAAATTTTAGCGCACTTCACAATATTTTAGAAAGAAACCATAGAGTACGTCCGACTTTTAGCGTATGATGGAATAGACTGAGCGTTCGACAAGTCCTTGTACGCTTGTCTACCAAATTGTTATCGATATCCCTAAGGCGTAAGCGTTCTTCGACATAGAATAGATACGGAGCGTTTGCCACTTGTCTAAGCCTGCTGTACTTTTCCATACATTTGTTTTAGTCGCAAGACGCTCTGCCGGTCACACCGCGCAAATTTTGGCCGCAGCGAATGGCCCGTGGCCAAGCCGTTAACAAGCTTCCGTGCATGTGTCAACTTTACGCGAGCTCTTCGGCTAACTCGGGCATAGCGTCCGGTTACACTAATATGGGGTTCAACTCAGGACAAAATTTGTAGCAGGTTAGCAATAACATACCTCTCTACCCATTCTGCTCCTAAAGTAGAATGCACGGGGTTAAATAATTTCATACCAAGCTATGAAAGAAATTTAATCTATATTCTGTAATGATACAAAGGTATATTGTGTTAGTACATAAATAATTAAGAAGAATTAATTATACCAGAAAAAGCAGGTGCTTATTTATAGTTTGGTAAACATAGGTTTAATACGCGCGACAGCTATCATCGAGATCACGCGCTCCATATTTTTTTGACAGTCAAAATGTACGCAAGACAAAAACATACTTTAATGACAAAAAGACGAATCAATCGACACCTCATTTGTTAAAATCTGATGAGTAGTTTTTGAGCTGCGATCGAACATCCATACGATACATACATACATAGACTGTTAAACTCATTACCCTTCCTTTTTTCGTAGTCGGGTAAAAACGGATGTTCATCGTGTCATCTATCTCTGACTGACGTCTGACTGTGGTAAATCGATCAAGATAATGGATCGAATAAAGTCCAATGATTTATTACTATAAGTTACTATGTTCATAGTAAATTTCATTTAAAATTGAATCGCGCTACATGTAAAACCATACCTATAAAACTAAACATTTTAGGCTTTCATAATGAGCGCGCGCATAGATACAGGCAGCTTAAAATGAAAAGAAATAGCAATAAGCAGTTGTCATATATGACACATTTGATATGATTTTTTTTTTTTTTAAGGGATTTTATGACCTGGTAACTTAGACCTTTAGGTCATACATTTGATATGTCCAGTATGTCAGTATATAGTGACGTGTGACATGAAAATTTTTGGGTCCCTGTCTCTCATACTAATAAGGCATGCGCTGACTCTTTCTTTCATTTTAAATTTTATTTGCAACGAAAAAATAATATAAATTGTACGGCAGCTAAGAATTTATAAACTTACTAAGATACTCCGTGCTCTTTTCTTACTTTAGTATAATAATTTGGCACAAGACGGCACATTGAAAAACAAATTATTACTGTCAATTGCGCTGTCAAACACACTTCTGCACCTTAGGTCGGTCAACCGCAAGTGACACTACAAATTACACATTGCCCACGAAACAATATTCGCATTTGAAGGATGATAACGTGTCTACCTCTTTATAATTATATATTAAATAATGTCATTGCTTATGTCAGTACGATTCCTGAAGCCTTAATCTTTAATACCTAGTTGGTATCCCTACCATTGTATGTTCTAATACTCTTCTCGTGTATTTCATCTTTTAAGTCAAGATAAAACCAATTCTATTTAAAATATGATTTAAACGATGATCGATTTATTTTCAATATCATACGTTAATCTTGGTTTTTCAACAATAACGCAATCCTAGAAATGTCTCTCTGACATCTGTCGCGCGTAGCAAGCTATCTCTATGTTTAACAAACTGTAAGTACTCACTTGCCAATACGTAGGTTTGGTCAATTAAGTAGGTACAATACTAATTATTTTTAATTATTTTCAGTTGCTTCCATATTTTCATTGCGTAATTCTTGTCTGACATCAATATTCGATTGCAACAGTTGTTTCAACCTCTCATGTATATCATCATTTTTCTGTTCTAAATAGTCTAATGCAGAATTTAACTCATCCAATTTTGAATCCAACATTATATATTCTGAAATATAAAATAATTCTTAGTTATTACTAGTTACTTATTATTTATTAGTTATTACATACACAAAACTGTACCTAAACATAACATAGGCAGAGGCGTAATAATGTACACCCACAGTTCGCCGGTATGTTTAGGTCCCATGTAAAAGGGGGCGAGCCAATCCAGACTCCGAGCTGCTACTGAGAATTTCATATAAAAACTCAACAACACTGCGCGCCCTGGGGATCGAAACCAGTTAACCAGGACCTCTAGTGTAGCAGTCGCGCTTGGGACCACTAGACTAATGAGGCAGTCTGAGACATAACATAATTAACCCATTATATCTACTGTCCCAATGCTGGCCACGGGTCTCCTCTCAGAATGACTGGGATTAGGGTATAGTTCACCACGCTAGTCTACGGGCCCGGTCATAATATTGTAAATGCGAAAGTAACTCTCTGTTTAGTTTTTTTTTTATACCTACCACACAGGTGGCAAACAAGCTTACGGTTCACCTGATTTGTTTGTTTACGGATACCTTTTAATTCCTAAACCACTGAACAGATAAATTTGTTGCATCCTGAGGAAGAACATAGGCCTAAACCTTTTGTCTCAAAAAGTTGTTTTTGAACGCGAGTGAACCGCGGGCTGCAGCTAGTTATATTATCAATTAGCGACCCGACCGCGGTTTCACCCGCGTTGCCCCATTCCTAAGAGTCGTAGCGTAATGTTAAATAGCTTAAAACCTTCCTCTTGAATCATTCTATCTAATAAAAAAACCTCATTAAAATCCGTTGCGTAGTTTTAAAGATCTAAGCATACATAGGGACAGACAGACAGCGGGTAGCGACTTTGTTTTATACTATGTAGTGATTTGTAAAATAAATGACTATTACAGATGTACCGAGTCGGTCATCCCAGTCAGCCTGCTTTCCCGACAAGTTGGTAGTATCTACCTACTTTCCGGACGCATTTATAGCCGGCGAATAGACGGCAACTTGTCGGCAAAAATTACCAAATATTCGGGACTATATGACTTACTGGAAAACAAAAAAACCACGTAAGAATCGGTTTCTCCTAAGCAAGCGTGTTCCATCGTAGATCGCAGTGACGCTTAACATCAGGCGAACTGGTGGTCAAGCGTAAGCCTATTACAAATAAATGAAAAAGAAAAATAAATACTGAGAGCTCTAAAGTGAGTTGAGAGTAAAAATGAACATAACAAAAACGAAACTGCATGTGCTCATGCATATGCTCATGCTTGGTTAAGCTATGGCATCATTTTGTGGGGAAACAGCACAGACACCCCCTCCCTATTTACCCTAAAAAAAAAGCTAATCAGAATCATATCCAACACAGAACAAACTGACAGTTGCAAGCCTTACTTCCAAAAACACGAAATTCTTACCTTAACAAATATTAATATTTTAGAAATATGTAAATTTGTCGGAAACCACCCAAATTTATATAACAAACGAGAGGACATACAATCACAATATTCGTTACGCAACAAAAATAGACATAATTTGCCTACCTCCCTCCTTAAACTACACTCTTCTAGTCCATATATAATGTACAAGAACTTAAAAACAACATATTTATAAATAAACTAAGACATTTCCTAATTAATAAAAGCTATTACACTATAAACGAATATCTAACTGATTAACTTAATCATAAAAATAAATAATTAATGAAGCAATCTAATATAATATACACAACTAAAAAAAAAATGAAGCAAAAATGTAATAATCGAAATATGAATCTAAATTAATAATTTTAATATAACTGATGATATAAGCATAAAAATATTTTTAAATTGAAAAAATTGAAATGAATAAATTAAGACTAAATAAATAGGAAAACAACAGTTTATCACAAATATGAATATACACTTACTACTATACAAGAATAAATTTGAATATAACTTAGCTATATTAAATAGGATAAGTATCAAAGTGCTCCTCCTCTCTCCTACTTATTAATTTTGCTGTGCCCGACAGGGTCCATAATTGTTTCTCTCTATTATTCTTACCACCTGTATATGTACATTATGGATTGCAATAAATATATGAATATGAATATTGGCAACAAAGTGATCCTAAATCAAAGACAAATCTTTTTTCGTTTTGAAGTATGGTATCCTAATAACAGCATAGTTCGATGCTGATAGATTTCTGAATTGATGAATATAATAATTAAATGTTGCATGTCCTTTACACATACATGTATGACAATTCATCACTTAAGAATGGCTGAACCAATTTGGCAGTTTATTTGTAGGGTTCCATACCACAAAAGGTACAAAAGGAACCCTTATACGATCACTCTCTCGTCCGTCTGTCCATGTGTCACCACCAATTTTCTCTGGAACGGGTTGACCGGAGCAAGTTGATATTTATACCGGATACTGAGGTCTATAGTAGGTGTATAAAAATCAAGGTCCTGAATCAACACGATAAAAAGATATGGGCAAATTTAATTTTTCGCGAAATCTGTAAGGATATTTGTATGTAAGGAACTAAATAAATAAAACTTGTAAGTACTAATATTTACCTTAATTTTCAACTTTTTTTATTTTTCAGAATTTTCCTTTTACTTTTGCTGTAAGACTTTGCTTTTAACCAAAGTTGACAATTCCAGGTCAACCGAAAGTACCCTATGGGTTTTGGGTCCAAAACCTATATGGTAGTTCCCGTTGACATAGAATCACTAAATTTGGCAGAAAGTAAGGCCTAATGGCGGTATAATGGGTAGGTAGGGAACCCTCGGCGCACGAGTTCGACTCGCAGTTGACCGGTTTAATGTTGTAGAATAAAATGTTTTGAAAATCCACCTAAGTAGTCGAACATTTGGATGGGAAAATTTATGCTTGCGAAACTGCGCACGGGTCTTTAATGTGGGTACTGTAACGGTACTATCATTCAGGAATTTGAAAATAATAAACAAAACAATATTTTACCTTCAGTAACATTCTCGTCCTCATTTTGTTGAGTAGGTTCAATCTCATTGTTGTCTATGATGCCGTTTTCATTACTATTGTTTTTATCTTGGCCAGCCATACTCAGAACAATAGATACGCAAAATGTAATCTAAAGCTAAACCAGATGCTGCAGAAGAATCTAGACTAGCTAGGCACGATAATATCAGGTCACTCACTGTGTACCTGGCACCGCAGGGTTTAAGTGTCTGTCTTTCCTCTGAGGGTCTAAGACTGTAAGTAGGGATGGCGATTTGAGATCGATTAATCGAAGAATCGATTTCTCGAGCCAAAAAAATCGATTTTTTAAATCGATATGTAGTTCTGAATCGATTCAGTGAATCGATATTTCACCCTTGAAAATCGACATTCGATTTTTTCAGTTTTGGTAAAAACCATAATAGGTTTGGTAATACCATCTCCAATTAGGAATATAAATTACGCGCTTCGCGCGCTTTAATTTTTCAACCAATAAAGAATCAGGGACCATATTTTTGCGATAATTCTATACTCAGTTAACTTTACACTTATTTTGATTTCATCTATTTTAAGCAACTCTCTACATGTAATGCACTTGCACTGGAAAGTCAGGGCTTAAACAAAGAATTTAAACACTATTTATCACAGGCAGTTGTGCATCTGAAGTATGATCCTATACTTCTCTGGCAAGAACAAAAAAACTCTATTTATCACCACATTCACTCAATACCAATTATGTATACGAGTATCGTGGGATCATCTGTTCCTTGTGAGCGCCTTTTTTCCATTGCCGGCAACATCGCAAGTGATGAGCGGAACCGTTTGGATCCCAGTAGACTTGACAGGCTGTTGTTTTTAAAAAACTTAGATATTAAACATTGGGATATTAAAACTATAAGCTGAATTATCTATTTTCTTCACTTTTTAATGTAACAAATACATTTAGAAAATAAATGTCTTCTTTTAAACCTGACCTGATACTTTAACATGGTAATAAAAATAATTATAAAATAATTTATTAAAAAATATTTTTTTTTTTGTTAAAAAAACGTTGCCCCACACTAGGATTTTCTCCTGTATCGTGGGTGCGTTTACAAACACAAATTCTTGCATACACAAACGCCCAGACCCGGAACAACTACTTGTAGATCATACAAATATTTGCTCCGTGTGGAGATCGAACCCACAACACGTGGCGCAGAAGCCGATCGCTCAACTGCTATGCCAATCGTGTCGTCGTTTAATTGTCATTATCGAAATCCCTGAACTAAAAAAATCCGTGATTTTACTGATAAGAGATCAATTATTATGGTATTTTTCTTGTTTTTCATAAAATGGATTTATATTTACATTGTAAATGCAAACATAAAAAAATCGATTTTTAAGGAATCGATCTTTTGGACCTCGATTTTTTTGTGAATCGATTTATTAGGTTACTTTTCGAATCGATTTAAAAATCGATCTTTTTCGTAAAGAATCGCCATCCCTAACTGTAAGGCTAAGTTGACAGCGACTCGGCCACAGAGGACTCAGCGTATATTAAAAAGTACTCTGTGGTTGTCAGCGGATGTTGCTAAAGTCGCAGAGGTTAAAGTACCCTTGCTAAAAAGATATGTAGTAAGAGTAATACTTATTACCAATACCAAAGACGAAGTCCTAAAGACGTAACAATTTTATTGTTTGTCCAATATGTACAGTACGCGCAGCATAAGTTGGCCGGAGTGAAGTTCGCCGTTTTAATGCGCAGTGGATTGTTTACGTTAAAAATTGTGTACTGCGCAACCAAACAGCTAACTGTACTGTATGTAAATGTATCCAACCGTATTATCAAGTCACAAGATATTAGGGATGTAAAAAGAATAGATTTATAAAAAAAATATTATTATTTCATAAAAATCGTTTTTTTATGACCGATTATTATTTTATAAAAAAACAATTAATTATTGATCATTTTTTTTAATTTAAGGATCGCCTTTTTCGATTTTTTTGTACTGATATTAACAAGGCGGGAAACGCCAGAAACCACATACTAGGGAAAAGGTTACCGAAGCTTTTGTTCCTTATGTCTTTACTGCCTTAAATATATACTTATAGTAAACTAGCTGTTGCTCGCTTCTTCACTCGCGTCAACCCGCTCTCGATACAATATGAATAAGAAAAAAAAGCTTACTTTATAGACTCCATTGTTATTTTACAGCCTTAAGGGGAAAACCTTTACAAACTTTGAATGTCATATTTATTTATATCGATTCAATAGCCTAAAAAATCTGTTTCAAGCTTCTAGCTCTAAAAATGACGAAACTTCGATACAACTTTTCATCCCCCCTGTCAACCCCTTACAACCCTTTTTTCGCATTAAAAAGCCTATGTCCTTCCTCAGGCTCTAGACTAGCTGTGTACCAAATTTCATTTAAATCAGACAATCGACAAACTGACAGACAGACAGAGTTACTTTCGCATTTATAATATTAGTAAGGATAATGCTTGTGACAACTTGAGCATATTTAATAATAAAAGTTTTAGTCTGATTCTCTCTCAATTAAATTATAGACATGTACTCGTATAATCAGGATTTTTTACTTTAGTAATATTACGTCATCTAAATGTATGTTAAATAAAAAGTCGCCATAAGTATAGATAAGACATCATTCTATTAGAAAGTTTTATGCTATTATTGACGTGCTTTTTTTAGAAGAAAGTATAATATACTGAATATATCGCCGTCAATGAAATCAAATGTGAAAATTTTCGCTAAAACTGAAATGATAGGGTCTCAAAACAAACAGTAACATTGCGACGGAGTATAAAGCAACAACTTTTCTACCTCATTCATATTTGTTAATAATAGTTTTTGAAGCAACGAGAATAAAATTTGCGGTAAATAAGCGAAATTTACAAAAAAAAAACGATTATTTTAGAAAAATCGATTATTAATTAATCGATTTTTTTCGGTAAAGTCTCATCCCTAACAATCACAGACTAAATATGTACATAAATAGACTTTAAGATTGGTAGGTAATTTGGTACCACGGAACATTAGATACGTGGAATTAGCATAATGCCTATCTTGTATGAAAACCAGTGTTGCCAAACTCACACATTTACGTCTTACACACACTATTGTAACTGGATTATGATTGGTCAAAAATAACAATCACGATCAGATTTAACACACTAAACTATTTGCATTGAATTCAACCTTATAACAATTGCACATAATTCACATTACAAAATAGGTTTGTAACCTTTTACGGCTAATTTCTTTTGGAGTTAAAATCAATTTCAATACGATCAAGTACCGCTACTTCACGCTAGATGGCATTTATTACAATTTTTTTCGAATAAAACTCTTTGGTGCTTGTTCTACGGGAAAATTTTGAATGACAAATAGTGTGTCACGCATACCGACAATAGTGATGTGTCCATATAATACATTCTTGTGAACTTATCTATAAAGATACTACAAAATAAGTGAATAAAGTGAAGATATAATGTTAAAGTAAATACCAAACATCGTTTCTGATATAATATAGTTTACTACGTATTGTTACTATATTATTATTATGTATTAATAACGTTGTTAAATAGTACGTTGTAAAATTTTATGAGATATCAGCTACATAGCAAGCAAATTAAACTGCCTCATTAGTCTAGTGGTTCCAAGAGCGACTTCTAAGCTAGATGCTGGGTTTGATTCCCAGGCCGAGCAGTGTTATTGGCTGTTGGTGGGAAATTCTCAGTATCAGCTCGGATCGATTGGATCTGTGCCCAGTTAAAGGTGATAAGTTTGCCCCCCTATTATTATTATAGGACCTAAACGTAACGTTAAAAAGCATTCGACTTGAACAATATCAACATAATTATTAATATTTCTATAAATTATTTAACTTTAAAAAAAATATCACCTGAAATAACTGATTACCGGTTTTCAATACACATTCCATCACGCCTGCATTCATCGAAGAGTTGAGTTGAACATACCATACATACATGGGTGAACATTAGTTCACCCACAGTTCGCCGGTATGTTTAGGTCCCATGTAACAGGTGGGCGAGACAGACTCTGAGCTGTTACTGAGAATTTCATAGAAAAATCCAATAACCCTGCTCGACCTGGGGATCGAACCTAGGACCTCTAGCGTAGCAGTCGCGCTTGTGTATGAGGCGGTCAATAAATTATGATATAATGTGATTAATTACACAAATAATTATATTTTTCATAATGATACCTAGGTATTTTAATTGGAAAGTACATGAAGTAGTAGAGTACCTACCTAACATTCATTTGTGATAGTATTTTTACTCGACTATCAAAAAAGGAAGAGTGATGACTTAACGAGTTATACACTTACAGACATGTGTGTATATGTTTCTCTGTGTAATAATATGTCATTGTAAACGCATCCATGATATATAAAATTTTGTGTGGAATGACGATTTAAAAATAATAAGTTAATAATAAGTATAATATAAGTTTTCAAGAATAAGTTCTAAAATTATTTATTGCCCTTGAAATATAACATATTTCGTGAGGGCCTGCCGTTTTGATACCAATTTGTGTAATGTATTTTGGATTCTAAAATAGGTTTAGCTCCGTAATTCATACTGACATCTGAGACGGTTACGTGATTAGACATATTATAAAAAAAAACACTACGGATTCTATCGCTTTATATTCTTTTTTTTACAGTAACAAAATCCCTATATCATGTTTACGAGATTAAAAATTTGCATCACAAGCTAAATTTTTCTTAGTATACTGGAAAGTAATATAGGTAATTTTAAAAATGAAAAATAGTCGATAACATGTTATCGATATTGCATGCACTAATTGAATAGCAGCATCAATTTGGTTAGGTAAGCAAACATTCTAGAACAATTGATTGCCAATAAAAGAAAATCAACTCTATTTCTATAGAAAGAGGGATAACTTTAGATTGTCATTTTTGTGCTATGTTTGGCGGAAGAAAATTCAAACTTATTTTATCAACTAGCTTTTGCCAGCGACTTCGTCCGCGTGGAATAGGTACTTTGTTCCCTAGTTCTTCGCCCGCGGTTTCACCTGCGTTGCCCTGTTCCTAAGGGTTGTAACGTGATGTTTTATAGCTTGAAATCTTTCTCATGAATCACTCATTTTCCCAACATTTCCCTTCACTGCTCTGCTCCTATTGATCGTAGCGTGATGAAAAGTATACTATAACCTGTGGTTTGGGCTGTGCGTTGATAGATCACTATGTCAGTCAGTCACCTAACGTAAGAGTAGACAAATATAATTAGAAAGCTCTGAACTGCTAAGCTATCAGGAGTTACACGTGTTATTGTGAGTCAACCATAAAAGATAGACATTTACTGTCATGGAATATTTTTTATATAATTTTAAGGAGAACATTTCCGTCATACATGATTTCTGTGTAGCTTTAACCACTAAGGCTGCACACGCGACGGAAGCTTAAAAAATGGAGTAAGTTCTCCTGTTTTCCCAACATTTCCCTTCACTGCTCTGCACCTATTGATCGTAGCGTGATGAAAAGTATACTATAACCTGCCCAGGAGTATAAAGAACAATTGTACCAAGTTTCGTTGAAATCCGTCGAGTGGTTTTTGTTTCTATAACGAACACACAGACAGACAGACAGACAAAAATTTTACTGATTGCATTTTTGACGTCAGTATCGATAGTTATTTTGGAAATATATTTCATGTACAGAATTGACCTCTCTACAGATTTATTATAAGTATAGATTTATTGTAATAAACAGAAAATAATACTTCCCGATGATACGAAATCCCTTCATGTGATAGATTTTTACTCCAGCTATGGTTTTTGTATTCTTAGATGGCACAAAAGGGCCTTTTATTTTTTTTTTAGATTTTTTAAAGTTTTCGACGCATGTTTGCGCGTTGGCTATCTGCGAACGCGACTGAGAGCACTTTATAATATTATCATTTAATTGCATAAAACATGGTATACAAGGTGTTAAATATATTATAAATTGGCACATACATGTTTTTCTAGAATAATACATAGCATGCAAAAATTACAGGGGTTAGTGAATATTACAGCAACATATCAACATTTTTTATCCGTGAATTCCTTTATGCTGTAGAAATTGCATTCATTTAACCATTTGTACAGTTTAATCTTAAGGCGCTAAGAGCACTCAAAACGCCTAATTTCTTGAATGTTTAAGTAAAAATATCACAATAACTGCTAAGTTAATCCGTAAAGAAAAAATAGGGTAGACAGATAAAGATTTGATAAACATTTTGACTTTAACAGAATTGTATAATTATCTACCCTTTTTTAGAAAATCCCTAAAGAACACAGATTTTTGTCATAAATTGTAAAATATCTCCAGAACGGCACAAGATCTTATGTTACTTTTTACACAGAAAAATAGGTCTCAAAAATATGAATACATACTTGAAAGTTTTATTTTTAATCCGCATATAACTCCTGAAAATGTTTTTTTTTTTTTAAATTGAATACATCTGCGCGAGCGTGCTTCCTCCGTCGCCCTGTAATCCCCCGCGAGCCCTGACTGCAGTGTACCTGTACCTACTGCAGTCCGGTTCGGGACATCATTGAGGGAGGACTGTGCGTCGGTGTTGGAGCGATTTTGCTAGCATTCATTTTAGTTTTTGAAGACTTTCTACTGATTTATAAATATTTATATTATTAGAAGTGCTGAGTTTAGTTAATATCTATAGATGAGTAACTGTAAACATGTTTTTATAAATAAATTAATTGTTGATGTCCACAAAGATTAACAAAACTGATTGCAAATACATAGTGAAATTTAAAAATGCCAAAACACAAGAAAAAATTTCTTCGTAAAACAAGACGAGAATAACAAAAGTACCTATTTGTTTTTAAATTTACTTGTTATTATAGTATGAGTAGATAGTTAGGTAGGTACTTGCACTTTGTAGTAGAGTATGTTTGTTTGTTATTTTGTGATTAGGCGTGTTGATAAACAAATATAAAAATAAATAATATAACATCACGCCTGTATTCCCCGAAGGGTTAGGCAGAGGTGTAGGTACCAATGTTACCGGCAGTTTCGCCTTTTTTTAGGTCCCATAAACCCAAACTCCGAGCTGCTACTGTCAATTTTATAGAAAACCCAATAACACTGCTCGTCCTGGGAATCGAACCTAGGACTTACGCTTTTAAAAAATAATATAAAAGTAGGTATATAGGTACACTAATATCTATCTGAAAATATCAGATAGTTATAAAGGATAAAATTATTTATCGAATTTATTAAGGATAAGTAGGTAGGTACACTACTGCAAGTATGAGCCGCGTGTGTGCGTGAGCACTGGCGCGGGCGGCTTCATCGCTTTACGGGGATAACCCGGTGCTACCGGCTCAGCCAGTGCTCACGCTCAGGGTTTAGAGTGTAAGTAAAGAAGTGTGTATAATTAAAGAAGAATAGTATTTTAATCATCTTACTAATGATATTAATATTATAAATCTGAAATTTTGGATGTTTGTTTTTTTATCTGTTTGTTTGTTACTCAATCACGCAAAAACGGCTTGACTGATTCGCTTGAAATTTAGCACACAAGTAGTATGTGTCCGGGAATAATATATAGGCTACTTTTTATTCTGGCGAAAATATGGGAATTTCTCGGAAATCCCAGAAAACTGATATACGAGTAGGTACTACTTATGCAGCTGGCAGCGACTGGATGAGGAAAGCCGAAGATCGAGCTCTGTGGCGTTCACTAGGAGAGGCCTACGTCCAGCAGTGGACGAATTGTAGGCTGATGATGATGATGAAGATAGTTTGTGACTAGCCTTAGCACGAACAACTTGCGAAAAAGTATTCGTATCGTCATGGAGACCAATTTGTATGAGATTTGGACCAGCGCCTCTATCGTACGTAAAAGGAACAAATTTTGGTAGCACGAAGCATTTTGAAAACTGTGGTATCGGAATCGTATCGTCATAAACGTAATTCAAAATATAATGTACTTAATTGGAAGCACGAACGTTGTTTTGACGTATGGTACCGTAAAACTCGAAGGCTGGCTATAGAGCATTCATCATCATCATCATAAATCATCTTATTGCCATCCACTGCTGAACGTAGGCCGAAGAAAAGCCAAAGAGCACCAATCGAGCATTGTCAAAATTTTATTCACTTAAAATTTATCGGTGACAAAAGTGTTTTTTTTAATCCGTGAATGGCTTACCCTTGACCGCCAGTCGCCTGAAGTTAAGCGATACTGCGATCTACGATGGAACGCGATCTAAGTTTCATAATAAATATATTAAATTATAGTTTTAACACTAGTTAGACGGACAGTTAGAGTTTTCATTATCTTCACCTGAGAGTCTAATTGATTTTCGGGCAAAGTTTGTAAAGATTTGATTTGATTTGATGTTCGCTAAGACACGAAAGTACTCGTTGTTATGAAGCTCCAAAGTTAGTATTTAATGTATAAATTAAGAGTCCGGCGGAGCGAATTTTTCTTACAAACGTAATTCCGAAATTAATCGTAATTCAAACGCAATTTAATCAAATTCTGTTATTATTCGGATTCGGATACCGTTAATCTAGGTTCCCACGTTACCATTTTGTCCAAAATACTTTACTGAAAATAAATGTAAGCGAATGCAATTTTTGATAACTTTACCAAGTTTGGAACTATTTTTCGGTCTTTTATATCCAGTGAACTAGTAGTAGACGAAATCGTACCGTAGGAACCTAGATTAACGGTATCCAAATCCGAATAATAACACAATTTAATAGAATATTGTCTGGATTACGATTTATTTCGGAATTACGTTTTTGTGGGCAATTCAAGCTCCGCCGGACCCTTAAGATACATATATCACGCTTGTATTCTCTGAAGGGTTAGGCAGATGCGTACTAATGTCATAGCCCAAGCACAAACAACTATCAAATTAATAACGTAAAGGTATCGAGCCCCCGATACCTTAACGGAGAGTGACGATAGTTGGTAGCATGAAGCACACTCTGGCGACTATCGAAAGCTCGATACAATTACGTAGTGACGTCATCCTAATGTAAGTAGAGATGTGTCCATGTGAACCAAACGAATGCCTTATTGAATGAATGAGACGTTCGAAACCTAAATCAAAATAGTTGATATATTTTTACTTTTAACTAAACGCTTTATTTCTTAGAATATAAAAATGCAATATATACTTAGCATGAAGAAAAATACAAAATAAGGTATGGGAGATCGTAAAGTCACATTATTTTAAAGATTATCATAAATGATAAAGTAGTTTAAAAATAAAATGTTTCATGCAATTCGAACGTCTCTATTTGACAACGACGATGACGTTATACCAAATTTAAGTATGTATATGTTTCTTAGCAACCACTTACATCGATGGTATACCGTATATTCCCGTTTTATTTCTAGTGGAATTTATATTTTTTTTAGAAACTAGCTATACTGCGCTGCGGCTTTGTCTTTGAGGATAGCAACGGAATAAATATCATATCTAACAGACAATAACAACGGTTACCATTGCAACCTAATTATAAGCATAATATAACATACCATCACGCCTGTATTCCCCGAAAGGTTAGGCAGAGGCGTACTAATGTACACCCACAGTTCGCCGGTATGTTTAGGTCCCATGTAATAGGGGGCGAGCCTATTACTATTAACTAGGCACAAATCCCAAACTCCGAGCTTATTAAGAATTTCATAGAAAAACTCAATAACACTTTACTCGAACCCAGGACCTCTAGAGTAGCAGTTGCGCTCAGGACCACTAGGCTAACGAGGCAGTTATACAACGTATAGCATAATATTTGAAAACAAATGAGTAAAAATACTAATCTTTGATGATAAAAAAAACTGCCTTTTTAGTGTAATGGTTCCGAGCCCGACTGCTAAGCTCTCTTATTTAGCAGTCTTGCTTGGGACCACTAACTACTTACGTAGATATACCTACTACTTTGCTCGAACTGGGAATCGAACCTAAAGCCTCTGTCGTAGGTTTGATTCCCAGATCGACTAGTCTTATTGAGTTTTTCTATGAAATTCGGAATCGAACCTAGGACCTAGCGTAGCAGTCGCGGTAACGACCATTAATGAGGCATTTACTATACGCAGTGGTGCTAAAGTTTAGATACGGTAAGTACAATAATTAAAACGAAGTAACTAATTCATCTTTTCCAAATTATTGGTCGACAAAAAAAATAAAACACCAATTTATAAACACAATACCTATTTTACTCACAGCAATCCTCTTCCCTAATTTTCAAGTAAACTTGCAGCAACAAAATAATATAAAGGTCTACGTTAGTATAGTGATAGTCTTCGTATTCTTCTTTTTGGGTTGTATAATTGCTCCGATAAGTGAAGTACATTATAAAAACGCTTTGAAAACACCGACTAATCTTAAAAACTCTGCAAATACGTTTAAAACTATAATTTAAAATGTTTCGAAACTTTCCTCACCGACAAATTCTGGGATTTACGATACCATACGTCAAAACAACGTTCGTGCTTCCAATTATGTTTCAACGTGACGATACGATAGAAATACAAAATGTGACAACCAAAATTAATTCCTTTTACGCACAATAGAGGCGCCAGGATATTTAGCGTAGCAGTCGTGCATAGAACCACTAGGTTGATGTAGCAGTAATAATTATTATGATCTACCTTCAATTTGGATATTGTTTATCTCATTAAAAATACCTAGTGTGTGTTTTAAAGAGTTTAAGAGTACCTATTCCTTTTTTTTAATATTCTTGTTAACCCCTCGTGCTAAATGCTTGTGTTACGAGTGGGTTTACGTCGGTAGTATAATGGGTGGGTTCCTGGCAAATGTAGTTGCCAGTTGGGAACCCAGTCATTTGTGATCGCCAGTCCGACGCCCTAACCATTAGGCTATCACCGCTTTAAAACCACTACAAAGTATGTAATTATCGGAACAATTACTTCAAATACCTAAAATGCAAAGGCCGCCAATATACGACCGTAGTCCGCTAAATTATTTTAATGCTGCAAATTAATTTCAAAATGAGAGAATGAAGTAAGAGAAACTAGGTGAGTAAATCACGTTTTATTTATTTCTAAAATTAATTTGGAAAAGATTAAATTTTTTTGACTGCCTCATTAGTCTAGTGGTCCCAAGCGCGACTGCTACACTAGAAATCCTGGGTTCGATCCAAAACCCAATAACACTGCTCGACCTGGGGTCGAGCAGTGTTATTGGGTTTTTCTATGAAATTCTCAGTAGCAGCTCGGAGTCTGGAGTCGTGCCCGGTGAATGGCT
Organism: Acronicta aceris; assembly: GCA_910591435.1. Taxonomy (NCBI): domain Eukaryota; kingdom Metazoa; phylum Arthropoda; class Insecta; order Lepidoptera; family Noctuidae; genus Acronicta; species Acronicta aceris. The sequence continues at coordinate 10,157,019 of OU342759.1, forward strand.
ATAGGCTCGCCCCCTATAACATGGGACCTAAACATACCGGCGAACTGTGGGTGTACATTAAGTACGCCTTTGTCTAGCCCTTCGGGGAATACAGGCGTGATGGTATGTTATGTTTAAATTTTTATAATTGAATATTTTAAAATATAATAGGTATACAATCAAATCAAATCAAATCAAAATTTATTTATTTGGAACAACAAACACATACAAATAATAACTAGTTGAAACGATGATAACCGCAGTAGTATAAAACTGTGTCGCGGTTATCAGCGCCCCTCTCCAGGTAGGGAAGTAATTAATTATAGGTATACAATGTGTAGAGTATAGAAATAAATAAATTTTACTAGGTTTTTTTTTATTTTAATTTTATAGTTCATTACAAGCCAAAGACTTTCTCCATTAACCTAACAAAAACTTCCATGGTCTCTTTCATGAACTCCTGCCATTGAGCCTGCAACATAGCTCTACATCCATCTCCCTTACTCTTTCTTGCGCCTCAAAATGTCTCACTCTCAATTCCCCAGCCTTTATCCGGAATCACTCTTTTTCTACTTCATAATATTATTCCCACAATCAATAAACATTTTTGTTAAATCCTTTTTTTGTGGTCTCCACTCTTCGTCCACAGGAGCAACAGGAGATGGAGGATGGTCTTCAATAAGGTAGTGGAGGAGGTACCACATTCGATTGAGTACTTGTATCCGCAGTATTCCAATCTATGTATAATAAAATAAACAATATTTATAAAATGTATGGTTGATTAAGTCCTCGATTTATTTCTCATTACCCATTGGTCGCACTTAATTTGTTTAGACCTTCTATGCATAGGGTCTAGTGAAGGGTATAAACTTATTCATTTTTACCCGACTGCGCCAGAAGAAGGGTTTTCCGAGTGTACTCGAAAAACATAACCCTCCTTTTTGCGCAGTCGGGTTAAAAGATGGAAACAATATGACCAATTTCATGCAGTCGGAGGCAATTGCTCTTTACAGTTAAATTTAAGACGATGCGTCCGACTGCATGAGATTGATCATCTTGTTCCCATCTTTTTTGGTAGGTAGTCGGTTTTTTCCCAACTGCGACAGAAGGAGAGTTATCACTAATGCACTTTACGAGAAGTACCAACACATGAATTAATTTTAAATACCTAGATGGGGGTTTGGGGGACCTCATTCTGTGTTTCCGCTCCGGGCCCCTGGCGCGCTTAGTCCAACACTGTTTTAAGAGGTTTTAATACTCACGATTCTATAATTTCCACCATCATTGCGTATTGTAAGTGATTCGTTATCATAATTATTAAAAATAATAAAAACCACTACAAAGTAAATCAAAAGTATGTTAGAGAAACGTAAACAAACTGCGTTGCCATGACGTCGCTGTTAATGTCAAGTAGACTCATTCGGATACCATGGAACATTTTTATTTGTTACCTACAAACACATTTAATTTCTTTAAAAATAATGTGAGTTTATAATTTCTTATAACGTATTTATAGCTTTTCTTTACGAAAACATATATATAATAATTAACTTTTAATAAATAAACCGTTTAATTATAAGTAAAATCATATGAAACTATTTGTTATATGGTTTCGAACGTTTCATTCATTCAACAAGGCATTCGGTTGGTTCACATGGACACAACTCTACTTACATTAGGATGACGTCACTAAAGGAATCCTAACGAGATCTCGATGGTCGCCAGTGTGCTTCGTGCTACCAACTTTTGTCATCTCCGTTAACGAGTCGAGGACACGATACCTTTACATCACGAATTTGATAGATGTTCGTGCTAGGGCTACAGCACTATCATATTCAGTAGGAGTACCTACTGAACACATTTTTCGGGATCGGAAGTATCCGATCCCGAAAAATGTGAAAATTCCCTGAAGTGCCCAGGAAACTAACTCGGCTATAATACAAGTTTATTTACTCAACAGGGACATTTTATTTTCGATAAATTGATATGGGTCTTGAATTCGATTCCCAGGTCGAGCATTGTGATATTGAGTTTTCTATGGAATTCTCAGTAGCAGCTCGGAATTTCAATTAGTGTCCGGATAATGGCAATAGGCCTGCCCTCAATTACATAGGACCTAAACATAACGTATGTTATGGACTATTTAATAGTTAATGGACTTCAAAAAAGGAGGAGAATCTCAATTCGGATGTCTATTTTTTTTTATTATTGTTATGAGCTGGGGTTCGGAATAAATTTAATTAACACCAATTTCACCGAAACAACAAATATTTTAATTAACTTGACAAACACACAACAGAAATTACTGAGAGAGTCACAACAGTATCACTTATCGCACTATAATGTCGCACTTGTAATCACTTAACTTCGCTTCGATATTCACTTCACCGTGTTCAGAACTAAACTGTCCTGGCCGACCCTCACGACCAGTATTTATATGAGTCACGAAGATTCTAGAATCAACAATCTCGATAGGTCCACAAAATACGAGTAGGTAAGTACCTACTTATAAACAATAGACGATAAAGTGATCGTCTATTGTTTACGGTCATCCACCTTGAACCCGGCTTTTCTTCGAATGTTCTACGTGCTTCTACGACTTATATAGAATCTTCGTGACCCATCTCCGTACTAATAGTTACTCGGCGTAACACTACCCCCTCCTAAGACATGCTCGTCCCGAGCATCATTAGATCCGTAATAACGCGTCAAACAATCCACATGAACGATCTTCGGAGCAACTCTTGGCCCTTTTTGAATCCGGTAGGTGACATCGTTGATCTTAGTCACGACTCGGTAGGAACGTCCCATTTTGCCTGTAACTTAGATGACTTTCCTTTGCTGCGAACCGGGTTATGTAGCCATACTAGTGAGCCCTCATCAAATCTGCCATTGTTCTTCATCTTGCGGTCAAAACGGGACTTCATTCTCTCGGACTTTTGGCAGCCTGGTTGTCTGACATGCTCTGAGCATTCTTCTCGTGCATCACTTAAATTTGCTCTCAATATCATGGGCACCGGTACTGTAGCCTCTTGTCGAACGCCAAAATAATCGCCATCTCTATTCTTCCTCCAGTTTTCGGAGCACGGTCTGCTCGAAAAACTTCCAATGGTACTTCTTTGCTTAAGGCAACTCATCCGGAGGTGACGTTTTTCTCCACAGGTGTAACATCTTGGAGCTGCCATCCTGTTCCTTTCTTCAAGTACTCGGTGCTTTTTCAATATTTGACCTCTCCAACAACTAGCTTGAAGGTGTCCCCGTTTACCACAGGTGTAGCATCTAGGCGATATTACACCTTCCCTTCGAACTTCGCTGCGCCTTGCACAACCCACCTGGAAGTGGCCCTTTTCTCCGCAGATGTAGCATCTAGGCCATGCTGCACCAGCCCTTCGACCGTCACTGCGTCTCGGGCATCCCGCCTGGATATGCCCCTTCTCTCCACAGATATGACATGTCGGTAACACGACTTCCCAGATGCGATCAGTCCGATGGTCCTGTCTAACCGCCTCTACTTCTAAGGCATCGGCCAAGGCGTCTTTCAATGTCTTGTGGTGGCCAAGCCTCACAGGAGCTCTGACTTCAAGGTCACAAACTCCATCGACGAACGCTTGGACCAGATTACCATCGATGAGCGCAGGTGTAGACTGGTATGCTTTTCGAACCAGCTTTTCAACTTCCACGGCCCACTGCTGTAGCGGCCCATGGACACCCGCAACACCATAGGAGTCACAAGTGCGTTGGCGACCTTTTAAAAGGGGATTGTGCCTCCGGTAACCTCACTCATTCGGCGAAACACAACGTAAGCGTTGTTTAACGCCGGTTTTCTGTGAGGTTTTGCGCCGATTTTCTGTTTTCTGTGAGATTTCCCACGTAGAAATCTCTGCATATTTCGAACGAAAGAATCGTTTCAATGTCGTGTCTTGTATATTCAATTCAATAAGCCATGATAAGCCTTGGGTCCACTATAAATTGCATATTGGTATAACTGCCATATTTACATTGCGGATCATCATTACGGAAAGGAAGATTGCCTATATACCGACCGTCTTTATCGCGGTAAGTAATTTTAACAAAGATATCTCCACAACGTGGCTCATCAGGAGTAAGAATTTTCTTTTCAGGTGTAACTGACTCTATTTCCCAAAACTGTTGCAATAATGCGTTGTCATCAGCCTGAATTATGCTGCTACTAACGACATGATGACAATGTATAGAATCACCATTTGAAGAAATTCTTCCCGAAAGGATTCAACCCAGTGCTGTGTTTTGAGCTACAGGTAAGTCTGGTGGACCTTGAATACCTTCTCTAAGAATTTTACTATAAATATCAGAACCAAGCAAGAAATCAATCTTATTTGGTGTGTGGAACTTTGGATCAGACGAGTTATAGTTCTTAACTGAGGCCAATAAAAACTATTAAATTTTTCAGAAGGCAAAAACTATATTATAATACCTAGAAAAAACGCTTTTACTTGGACACTAAAATTGAGATCTAAACGTGATTGAATAGTCACTGTGACTGTGAACTTAGAGGCTATACGAGTAGTACTCTTCTCACCGCCTATTTCTGATATGACGAATTTAACCGGCGTCTTCTTGAGTCCAAGTAGTTGCACTGCTGATTCTGCTATGAATGAAACCTGGGATCCCTGATTCAATAGCACCCTCAGCTGTTGTGTAGAGCCATCTCTTGCCTGTGCTTCGACAATAGACGTGGCCAACAAAACTTGACTAGGTATTGAGCCCTTTGAAAAATATGGAACAATGTTAGACGTTGATGGTTGGTTTGCTGATAACAATAACTGCTGAACTGGAAAGGATTACATTGCTATGAACAGTACGAGCGAGCACGATACAGTCAGCGCGTGTCACTTGTTAACGACAATGATGCATGAAAAAAAGGTCGTGCGGTGTCGAGCATCCACCCCCAAGCCAGGTAAGCCTCATGCTTAATTCAAGCCATGGTCGTGAGCGAGAGCGCGTGGGAAGCTGTCACCTCCTATTTTGAGCAAGTAATGCTTGCAAAGGAGGCAGCGGAGGAGAGAGAATTATCCACTTTGCATATCCGCACCGGGTGCAGGAGGGAGCAGACAGACTTGGGGAGTCCGTCGTCCGACCAGACAATGCACGACAGAGCACGCGTACGATACGATGCGATACGAGGATAGGATACGAGGTTATGCCTCGGTTTTTTCATAGTCGTGGTGAATGTCATGATCCTATGGCCATGACTATAGAGCAAAGAAAGGCAAGTACAGTTTTTGCCGCTGCCTCCCCGGGGGGCAGACGATCCATGAGGATTTTCCATACACAAAATGCTTAAGGTGGGTCCATACTCCCATACAAAATATTTTAATCCCGAACATTGTACGTACTACACTACTACCAGTCACAAATGTGGACGGTGTTTTGGTTTTGTCACGGTCAAATGACACGGGTCACGGACCGATCTATCCAAAGTCGGTCTTTTGCAAAGGACGTCCGGTAATGTCTTGGTGTGCGGGAGTCGTCCACACTGCCATTATTGTCACGCGTACAAGCCCGCGTGTCATCGCGCTGGTACTTACACGGGATTGATGGATCGGGCAAATGCATATCGTGACAAGAAAACACCCGCTCCGCACCTCTCCGAGAAATCATTGGAACAACGTTTTTGGAAGGTAGATGGTTGTGTCGATAACGTAGTATTGAAACGATTCGTTCGTTCGAAATATGCAGAGATTTCTACGTGGGAAATCTCACAGAAAACAGAAAACCGGCGTTAAACAACGCTTACATTGTGTTTCGCCGAATGAGTGAGGTTACCGGAGGCACAATCCCCTTTTAAAAGGTCGCCAACGCACTTGTGACTCCTATGGTGTTGCGAGTGTCCATGGGCAGCGGTAATCGCTGAACATCAGGCGATCCGTCTGCTCGATTGCCCTCCTATCCTATAAAAAAATGCAGTGGAATCAAGTTTTTTTTTTAATTTACAGAACTTTAGATCTTTATATACCTACATTAAGGATATAGACTGCCTCATTAGTCTAGTGGTCCCAAGCGCGACTGCTAAGCTAGAGGTCCTGGGTTCGAACCCTAGGTCGAGCAAAGTGTTATTGGGTTTTTCTATGAAATTCTCAGTAGCAGCTCGGAATCTGGATTTGTGCCCGGTTAATGGCAATAGGCTCGCCCCCTATTACATGGGACCTAAACATACCGGCGAACTGTGGGTGTACATTAGTACGCCTCTGCCCAACCCTTCGGGGAATACAGGCGTGATGGTATGTTATTAAGGATATACTCTGGGATCCTAAGTATAATGAATACTTTAATATTAACAAAATATATATACAGGATGTTTGGTGCATCGTGTGCCAAATAGAAATGGTCGACTAAAGGGGTCATCTGCTAGCCTTTCAGACCCCTTAACACCCCTCTTGCCCTTTGGATTTTTTTTATCTTTTTTTATTGTTTTACTAAAAAAAGACCCAAATTTTACATTCAAATACAAATTTAAAAAAATATATAAGGCGTAGACTCTGAATTTTAATTTTATTTCGATGTGTATTGTTTATGAGTACATTTAAATACAAAATTAGTGACATTAGTTACCTAGATTTTTTTTATTCACTCGCAAAGGTAAAACTTAAATTAAAGACTTTACCAGGAGGGTGAATTTCAACAAGAGATTTGTGTTGTTTATGTGTCTTTTCGGTGGGATTTTTTTATTTCAATGCTATCTTCATATTTTTAGTGACAAATAAAACTTTAGCCTATTTTATAACATTGTGCGTGAGTGGACATCAATTATCATCAAAACTTACATAAATATTTAAGGATGAATTTTAAGAGTCCACTGAAATGAAAAGTGTCTACCGAAATGATAATAATTACCATCGAAATGATAGACTGTGCACCGGAATGAAATAAATCCACCGAAATGATACAGCTAAGAACAACCGTGCCGGGTAGCCAGGGTTCCGTACTTTGTTAGGTTTGATTTCCACAAATTTTAGATAAACACTGAGACAGGACAGTACACAGTTATTTTAATATCATCATTAATATACAGATATTACAGTTAGTATTACATATATAGGTTTTTAATTTAGATATGTACCTACTAAACAAGTCTTCTTTAATTGTCACACCACAGCACGTCTTTACTATAATTATTATAGTCATCAGTCTTCTTTAATAAGTTTAACTTACTACCTAAAACAAGTCATGCCATTAATTGACAGCAAATATTACACAACAAATACACCTGAATAATCCTGGTAAAAGTACAGTACAAAACTATGACTTTGTATTTGACACGAGGAGCTCTAAAACTTTGTGGTTTTATCATTTCGGAGATACATTTCATTCCGGTGGACTGTAATTGGTATAACAGTCCACCGAATCCACTGAAATGATAACACTGAGATGATAAAATTGAGGTTAGTTCTATATTTAACTCCGAAATAAAATTATTAAAAAAATATGAACACTACTCAAACAAAACAGTACTTACGGCGAATTTAATACACAATTTTGAAACAAATTAAACAAATCTAGCACGAGTTATAACAGCCACCGAAATGAAACTATTTTTGTTCCCATATTACTGAAATGATAAACTTACTTTATTGGCGGGAAACCGCAAGACGTTGGGTCCGGTGCATTCGCGCCGAGAGCTTGAGCCGGACTGATCCGAAGTGAGGAAAGGTGAGAGGGGCGTAATAACGCAATGTTGATGTGACTATTCTACTAAAACTTACTGTCCTCTGAAATGATAACTTTTTTCCAGACAAAAGTTGACTGCCTGTCAAATCCATGAGAAAGAAGATAAACAAACAAAAATAGTTTTATTTGATCGAATATATTACAATTTAATGATAATAAAATCGATTTAAATCCATACTAGATGACTCGGTGTACTTCGTATCACCTGTCGTAACGATTTGAAAAAAATGGCTGAAAATTTTGATTTTCTACTATTGTATCGTTCTGACTGCAAGTCTATTTTCCATGTTAAGGTTCATGCAGTTATTCTATTACAGACTCGAATGTCAACAAATAAGGTGCCTATTTTTTTCGGTTTGCACCGGTTGCGCCATACCTATTAAAAAAAAACAGATTTAAAAAAGTCTAGCAACACAAAATGTCATCAAATGTCTTTGAAAGGCTATCTTGAGTCGTTTGAAAAATAGTCAAAACAGTTTTTTGAAATAGCTATCATGTTCTTGACTACTGACTCCAGTCTGAATCCATTCTTCTAGGTCGCACCAAATAGACGATTGACATCAATAATTTTTTTTCTGCATTCCAGCAAAATAGTTTTTAATGACAACCATCATACTATGTGGCAACTATGACAACTATCAAAATAACAGTTTAAATGGGTTTAGGGGGTTTAGGAGTATGAAGCACAGAGATTAAAGCGCTCCATGCACCGTAGAAAAGGGAGGATCCTCCGACCGGACGGGTGTTTTGTCCGGTGGGCTACTGCCCGACAGTTCTTGTCGGATTTTACTATTTGGTCATAAGTCGCGGGGAAATCTGTTTGCGCGATGTAGGACTCGCGACTTAGTTCTTCCTTAATCGAGTAGATAGCGCTGTACTTGTAATGCCGCTACATGGGTAAAAATGTAAAATTAAATTATTCCACGGGAACGTGATAAAAATTATCCTATGTCCTTCTCCTGGTTTTAAGCTACCCTACCAATTTTCAGCCAAATCAGTTCAGCCGTTCTTGAGTTATAAATAGTGTAACTAACACAACTTTCTTTTATTTAAATAGATTACGAATATATTTGCAGGGGAAGGTATTTTATGAGCGGAATTGGGTTCAGGACAGGCCACCGTGATGATAAAATAACACTTTGTATTTTTTTTTAGGATATTAGAGGGTAGAAATCAATGATTTTTTTGTCAAGATAGAGAAGTACTTACGTTGTTGAGAAAAAATATATAAAATTAAAAATCAGCACATTGCACTACCGTTCTCAGATTTGCCGTGTATTTTTTTTGTTTGGGCAATTCACCCAGGAACGCTTTCCTGGTAGACGATTACCTAGGCGCAGTCTTCCAAGACACATATCGACGCATACGCGATATTGGCAGTGTCACTTTTAATGAACCAAGGGGCCATATTGTGCGACATAATGTTGAAGTGGACGAGAGAATACTGGCACTTTTTGAGAAAGACCCTACAAGAAGCATTACAAATGTGGCATCACATCTTGATCTTTCAATATGGAAAGTGTGGAAAGTCCTTCGTCAAAACGAAAAGCATCCATTCCACTACACTCCAGTGCAAGGTACGTAATTTTAAACTAACTTTAAACCCGTACACGCTTTGTTTGACGTTGCCTTTGTTTAGCAGGTAATGGGTATGGTATGGCGTGACTTCCAGGTAGTGAATCTGTTAGCACGTACAGCGGGTCCTTTCTTGTGCAATTACTTACTGCCCAAGAGAAATTTAAAAGAGTTTTTTGTTTGTTGCAGGTCTTGAGGGTGGCGACTTTGACAGACGAGTGGCTTTTTGTCGGTTTATTTTACACACGGATGTGGATGATCCTGATTTTTTTAAAAGAATACTGTGGACGGATGAATCCAAATTTACCAAGGATGGAATTCTCAATTTACACAATTTGTACCACTGGACAACGAAAACGGAAAACCCACGTGTTAAAAGACAGAAATTCCCCAATGCGTGGATTGGACGCGAGGGCCCTATTCCATGGCCGCCACGTTCCCCAGATCTAACTCCGTTAGAATTTTATGTCTGTGGACGTGCCAAAAAGCTGGTATACGCCACGGAGGTTCCAACTAGGGAGGTACTAGTCCAACGCATAGAAGCGGCATTCAATACCATTATGGAGGAAATACGACTTCGTACAACAACTGTCGAAATACGAAACAGATGTCGGGCCTGCATTCGCAACAGAGGCCAACAATTTGAGCAGGATTTGTAACAATTATGAAATAAATGTTAAAAATGCAATTTTGTTATTTTATTTCAAGTAAATCCCACGAAAAGATAGAGATGCGAGACAGATTTTACCTTATAAGAATGAGATAACAGATTTATAGGTCTGTCAGGTATCATTTAAGCAAAAATATTTTTTAAATCATAATTTTGAATATTAGTCTTACTTAGGTGACTCGATTCACAATTCTAGGGAATTCACAAAGTTGTTAAAAGATTTTTATGGCATGTGGCACATCATTAGCAAGAGGATAGACTGGAGAATTAATGAGGGAGTTGCAAATTGCCACTTATAAAAATAAAAAAAAACAAAGATAGAAAGAATATTTTTAAACATGGCAATCTACTAAGTAAATACGTCATAATTTGATGAAGAAGGAACTGAAGGAAGTCTTTGTTTTGCAATAACGAAGCAGAAATAAGAATAAGATAGCATTACATACGTATTTGCTTTGAGGTTTTAAAAAGTAAGATGTATAATTTGCATTAATTTTAAAAAATATCTTGTGTTTTTGAAATCAGTCTGATTAGTGATAACTTCAAAGCCAGGAACCTACGTAAATTGAACGCAAATAATTGTGTGGCTTTTCACAATTTCAATCTCTTTTATTACCAATGTCCTACTAAACATTTTACCTAGTGACTGCGCTTTTGCATTACATACTAATACGTTTCATGTGGTGGAAATAATACAAGACTGTAACTTGAATTCAGTGAAACAATGTTTGATGATGAGTCATACATAATTAATATTGAAGTTTTTAAGAAAAAAAGAAAACCTTTCATTTTGTGGTAAAGGTAGAAGGTTGCAGACATTACTATAAAAATAGTGTAGACTATTGGTCAGTGTCATCATTTTAATTTTATTATTAGGGGTGATAAAATTATCTGGAGTTACAGGTGGATTATATTATGTATTTACATTGTATATTTTTGCTTTTAGAATCAAGATGACATCAGGACCATACAACTACTCTTACATATTTAAGTATATTATAATCGGTGATATGGGAGTTGGAAAATCATGCCTATTACATCAGTTCACAGATAAGAAATGTTAGTATACTTAACATTCTTCTTAGTATAAAAATGGCCTCCATATATGGAAGCCATTTATGAAATTTATATCAATAAATAATTATATATTTATTAATATCAATTTCATATTAAAACTTTTATTACTACCTATTTATTCTTATGTTAATTATAATAAGCTTAAATTGTTCTCTCCAAAGGATTCTCTCAATACATTATAGGTACCTGCTTTTTTAAGTTTTGCTTGATGTAAGTGGATTTTTACTTGTGTGTGTCACAATTACTCCGCCAAGTTATCCAAACAGAAAAATACTTCTCCATAAAATTTGTCGGAATTTGTCAAAATCGAAGGGAACACACCAAAAATTTGTCAAAGTAGAAATAAAGAAGTTATAAGGGTTATAAGTTGGCCGCATGAACGTAACATGCACGATTGCGCCGCCATGGAGATTGCAGCAACTTTAACTTTAACAGGGTTAGAGATTTAATTCTTTTTGCCAATTGAAGTATGTGACCGTGCGGTGAAATGTTACTTTGTACACTGATACCTCATTACCTATACTTGCTAGGATTTTGGAGTGAACATGCAACATATGAAGCTATACTCAGTATAGACATAGATATAATGTCTAGCAAGATCTATTTTACTAACAACATTGTAAAGTGACAAAATATTGTGAGCAGACAAATAAATTACAATACAATGCATGGTGTAAAAAGAAGTGGAAAATACCCTTTAATTAGTTGAATTGGATCATGTGATTGTATTCCCACAAACACATGTTACTACACACCAACTAATCAGACAGTGACAAGATCACAATTTAAATGTTGATAGAATATCAGTAGGTACAGTTGTAATACTGAGCACTAGTTGGCCTACAATCTGACAGTCCATAAACTATAGAAAATGTCCACAGGGAAATTTGTAATTTTGATTACATGATCAATTTTTTGATGAATGAATGAAAATTTTAAACACATCTAATGAGCATAAATAAATAGCATAGTGTGTTGCAGTGTTTCTAGACTTTCACATTTTAAGGAGAAAAAAAAGGGTGAAAGGTTGCCATACAAACTTTCAGTTTATTAGAGTATCATTTTTTTTAATAGGAGGTTCAAAAATGATGTTACTGAAATAAATATGCCTATCTACCAAACTCTCTCGTTAGTGGTCCTGAGTGTGACTGCTACGCTAGAGGTCTTTGGTTAATTTTGCTATGATTTTCTCAGTAGCAGCTCAGAGTTTTGAATTTTTTCCAAATGGGAATAGGCCTCTATTATATATGTTTTATACTTTTCAGTTGATTTTTGTCGTAGTAGGGTTTTAGTTTTTTTAAAGCTTTCGTTTTTATTTTACTTGGTGATGTGTTTGGGATACCTACATAATAATGCTCTCTACGTATCGGACACAGTGTAGATATTACGTAGGTATCTACAATAAATGTAACAAAATTAAACACTTCTGAACAAAAAACTACTTTATAATAAGCAGTAGGTAACTTCTAATCTATATACTTATAATAAATCTGTAGAGAGGTCAATTCTGTACATGAAATATATTTCCAAAATAAGTATCAGCGGGTGATTAGTGATCGATACTGACGCCAAAAATGCAATCAGTAAAATTTTTGTCTGTCTGTCTGTCTGTCTGTCTGTCTGTCTGTCTGTATGTTCGTTATAGAAACAAAAACCACTCGACGGATTTCAACGAAACTTGGTACAATTGTTCTTCATACTCCTGGGCAGGTTATAGTATACTTTTCATCACGCTACGATCAATAGGAGCAGAGCAGTGAAGGGAAATGTTGGGAAAACAGGAGAACTTACTCCATTTTTTAAGCTTCCGTCGCGTGTGCAGCCTTAGTGGTTAAAGCTACACAGAAATCATGTATGACGGAAATGTTCTCCTTAAAATTATATAAAAAATATTCCACGACAGAAAATGTCTATCTTTTATGGTTGACTCACAATAACACGTGTAACTCCCGATAGCTTAGCAGTTCGGAGCTTTCTGATTATATTTGTCTACTATTACGTTAGGTGACTGACTGACTGACATAGTGATCTATCAACGCACAGCCCAAACCACAGGTTATAGTATACTTTTCATCACGCTACGATCAATAGGAGCAGAGCAGTGAAGGGAAATGTTGGGAAAATGAGTGATTCATGAGAAAGGTTTCAAGCTATAAAACATCACGCTACAACCCTTAGGAACGGGGCAACGCAGGTGAAACCGCGGGCGAAGAACTAGGGAACAAAGTAACTATTCCACGCGGACGAAGTCGCTGGCAAAAGCTAGTAACAAATAAGTAGGTACATTTACGTAACAATTATTGACAAAAGTTATGGACAAATCATAATCAAAGAATATTGTTAACAAGCATGATGCAGATATTTTTACAATAATTATTTTAATAACAAGTGAAAGGTGGTAATGTTGACTCCTCAGGAATAATGTTGTAGGTACCTACCTACTTGACTATGTCATCTCATCATCCTTGCCTATTCCCAACCATGCTGCGGATGGCTTTTAGTCTATCCAGTTGCGGATTGCCTGAATGTTTCCGCAATCCACTACCTGACCATTATCAATATACTAAGTGTAAACTGGTTGTCCATCGTCCAAATGGTTGACCATTCCGAGGCTCGAGAGTCGAGGTAGAGACTGAATATGCTAAAAATTGTAACCCATTCATAGAGTAAATGCGGCAGGCGTAGCCGTGGCAAGTGTGAGGCAACAGATTGGATGAATAGCTTACTTATTTTATTAGTATTACTTACGCCTTTTTGGAATAATATTCTGTCTACTTTATGTTATTGTACATTATTATTTTCAGTTATGGCTGACTGTCCTCATACAATTGGTGTAGAATTTGGGACACGTATTATTGAAGTTGCTGGCCAAAAAATTAAACTACAAATTTGGGATACAGCAGGGCAAGAAAGATTTAGAGCTGTTACTCGTTCTTACTATAGAGGTGCTGCTGGAGCACTCATGGTGTATGACATAACTAGAAGGTAATTATGCAAATGACGTTTCTTGCAGGTAATCCTTTTGTTTAATAAATCGTTGCCCCTTTGTTTTAAGTAAAGTGATTTTTTAAATATTAATTGAACCGTGTTTAAAGGAAAATAATGTTTAGAGGTTCAATTCGGCTGTGTATAATACTGGATATCTTTGCGAACATTTTTGTTATCTTTAATCCAGTTGGTCAAAACACAGAACAAAGAATACACAGAAGTAGTAAGTGGGCGTAACCCACCCACTAGTCTGGGACGATAGTATGCACTTGCCATTAAAGTCCTTTTTTTAAATAAGATTCGCGTGCTAATTCGGTCACTGAGCGCTATTAAAATGTCCTTTTGTGCTATTTAAGAATGCAAAAACCATAGCCGCATTAAAAATCAGTTTATGATGTTGTGCGTGATTGAGGGTCCTGAACTAGAACTGACCGTAATCAAGCAGCCTTTGAGTGGCTGCTAAAATGCTTCTTTTATTAGGTACAGTAAAACAACTTAATTAGTTTACATCAACACATGGATTACTGCCGTTATTTTGTGTGCGTAAACGTATAAAACGATGCAAATCAGTAAGCATACTAATGTCCAAGCGAGCAAGTTCTACTACACACACACCAACAACAATACACATGCATGCCTGATACGCTATAATAGTCCTTAATAACAGCTGATGTAGTTGAATAGGTTACACTATTTCGCACAGTTCCTCGACAGCAGCTTTAGCACCGTTGTCAACGCCTCCGATTGGTAGGTATATAAGATGCCGTAGGATCAAATCAAACTTGTGAAATTATTTCTTTTTGTATTATTTAAATCTTTTACAACTATTATATCCTGTTTATAAATGACTACCGAAGTTTGCAACATTTGAGATATGCCATCGAACTAACTCATAAATTGTGTCGATGATAAATGTGTCCATAATCGACAAAGCTACCCACATTTTTTTCAAATATTTTATTTTACAAAATTAAACGTTGCGAGTTGCATAACCATTACGACCTGTGAAGCATCGATTGCTTCTTACGAGTTTTGTATAGCAGTGGTGTGCGGTATTATCCATATTTTTTATGTTTTACGATGCAATATTTAAGAAGGCCGAAATTATTGTTTTACACTAGCAAAACGTTTCTATCAGTGAAATAGCGAGGCGATTAATAATATCAGTGAGTAACAGTTAATGGACATTTTCATTATCAACCTATAATATGTGCTCTTCTTGTCTGTCAATGTTAAATTCTGTACAAGACTAGCACAGGTCAAAAATGTAACAACATGAAATATTGGAAACTGTCTCAAAAGATTTAGATATCAACTCACTTAATCAATATTTAATTGCTTCGTCTAACTTTGATCGGGCAACAAAATGCAATACCTACCTCAGTTTTCATTTAGTCTATTCTCCGCATGTGATGTTAAAAAGAGCATAGTATCAATATATTCCAACGCAGTTGGGAGTGAATGTGTCAGCCATAAAATAGTTCTCCCTGTGCTTGACATTATTCTGACACATGAGGATGTGACGGATGAAGCGGAAAGACGCCATAGTAATCCCACTGCCAAAAAATAATCTAGCTTCTTTTTCCGAATATTGTCCTATATCCAATTTATTATTCTTATCTAATGTTTTGGAACGGCGTATCTACAATCAATTAAACTCTTTTAACTTCAAAAACAACCTCCTTAATCCGGAAATATTATGGATGATATCAGGTCAGGCATGGAAATCAGTAATCACACGGTATTAGCATTGCTGGACTTCAGTAATGCTTTTAATACTATTGATTTCTATATTTTGCTTGGCAAACTACGTTCTCCTAACATACCTCCATCGGCGATTGACTAGTTTACTGGTTACCTGTTTGGTCGACGGCAAAGTATCTGCCTCGAAGATGCTTCATCTTCCTGGAGCATTACTTCTGTCGGAGTACCACAGGGTGGCGTTTAATCCCCTTTACTCTTTGCAATTTGTATTACCTATATTTCCGAATAGCTGCTTTCTTCCTATCATCTTTATGCAGATGATCTGCAGATTTATAGTCGAGCTCCCTTTGGGAATTTGTTCAATGCTGTTTATACTGTGAATGGTAAATACTGGATTAAACGCCACCCTGTGGTACTCCGACAGAAGTACTGCTCCAGGAAGATGAAGTATCTTCGAGGCAGATACGTTGCCGTCGACCAAACAGGTAACTAGTAAACCAGTCAATCGCCGATGGAGATATGTTAAGAGTCCGGCGGACCGAATTTTTCTTACAAATGTAATACCAATTTAATAAAATTGTGTTATTATTTGGTTTCCGGTACCGTTAATCAAGGTTCCTACGTTACCATTTTGTCCAAAATACTACACTGAAAATAAATGTAAGCGATAAAATTGCCAAGTTTGGCACGATTTTCCAATTTTCTATTTCCAGTGAAGTAGTTGTAGACGAAATGGTAGTGTAGAAATCTAGATTAACAGTATCCAAATCCGAATAATAACACAATTTAATAGAACATTGTCCGGATTACGATTTATTTCGGTATTACGTTTTTGTGGGCAATTCAAGCTCCGCCGGACCCTTAAGAGAACGTAGTATGCCAAGCAAAATGTCGAAATCAACAGTATTAAACAATAAAAGAAAATCATCTCTATTTCCATAGGAATAGGGATTACTTTAGATTTTCATTTTTATGCTATGTTTGGCGGAAGAAAATTCAAACTTATTTTGTCATTTTATTGTTATAAACTGAAAATAATACTTCCCGATGATACGAAATCCCTACATGGGATTCAAGAGTATGGCACAAGAGGGCTATCTGCGAACGTGACTGAGAGCACTTTATACGGCAAGTGCGCACAGCGTCCCAGACTAGTGGAAACAGGGTTACGCTCACTTACTACTTCTGGTATTTTTTGTTCTGTGTTCATACTCAATGTAATTTCAAGTAAGTATGTAGGTACATTTGAATATCAAACATGTCATACATTTTTAATTAGGTACTATGTTTTATTTTTTCAGATCCACTTACAACCATTTAAGTAGCTGGCTTACAGACACACGTAACCTGACAAACCCCAGTACTGTGATATTTCTAATTGGTAACAAATCTGATTTAGATGGTCAAAGAGATGTGACATATGAAGAAGCAAAACAATTTGCTGACGAAAATGGGCTTATGTTTGTTGAAGCTAGTGCTAAGACGTAAGTTTTTTTATTTATTTAGGTTAGGAAATCTAATGTCTATTTGCCTACATTTCTAATACTGTTACGCCGAGTAACTATTAGGACGATGGAGATGGGTCACGGTAATTCTGGATCAATCGAAGAAACAGGTAGAACACAAACAAAACAAAAGGAATACGCTCGAACGCGGCACCCACATAAAAAAACAATAGGTTGAGGCCAGGCTCACGGTCAACCCCCCGTATTAATTACAAGTACCTGCTCGTATTCTTTGGAGTTATCGAGATTTTTCGAACCCAGAATCTTCGTGGCCCATATAATTAAGAGTCGACAGGATCGGGAAAGGAGTTCAGTTTCGGACACAGTGAAGTGAAGATAGAAGTGAAGTACCAAGTGATTATCAGTGCGATGGTGTGACAAGTGCTAGTATAGTGACTGTTGTATGTATGTAAAATAAACCCATAAAGCATTGTCCAAACGTACACAGTTTCTAAGATATATTTTTTTAATTAGTATTTTATTTAGAAGTAGCGCACAATCGCGACCGTTGGAAGGAATGTAGGGAGGCCTTTGCCCAGCAGTGGGACAGCACGGGCTAATAATAATAAAATTATTATAATAATAATAATAATAATTTTATTTCGATTAAGGAATACGCATCTTTAAAAGTATATACAAAAAATAACTCTTGTATGTAATCAGTATTTTTTATTGTCAATAGATTTAAAATATAGTAAAAAAGCATAATCAATTATCATTAGCCGATAGGGGTTAAACTCAAATCTAGGTTTTACAAAAAACTTCAGAGGTCTGCAATGATTTTTCAGCGAGATATCGACTAACGTGTTTTTCACCGTTTCAATGCAATCAGGCGCGGCCATGGGGTTAGACTCCTAAAATGATAAACCTAAGATTTTTTCTATATATTTAATTTTTTTTACAAATTCGATCTGTTCAGATCTCTCCAACGCTTAGTTTTAAAGACCTCCGTGGCCGCGCGGTTCTCCGCGTTTCAATGGCGCGGCCACGTTCAAACCCTCCCACTAGGCTAGGCCACTAGACTAATGAGGCAGTAAAATGAATAAATGCAAGGAAGAAAACTAAGTATTATAATTATAACTTTTATAAATCTTTTAATTTACATTCAATAAAAGTTAATAATAAACGGTCCTAAGTAGAGATATAACTATCATTATTTTAGGTATTAGGGCGTCACTATTAAGAATTTAGAATACATTAAGGAAGTATACTAATAATTCCTTAATGTATTCCAAATTCTTAACAATTATTCATTATTCTCAACGATATTAAGTAAAAAATGATTTCTTTGAATAAATGACTGAAACTGAAACTATGATTTTATGATATAACTAGCGACCCGCCTGCGGTTTCACCCGCGTTGTTCTGCTCCTATTGATCGTAGCGTGATGTTATATAGCCTATAACCTTCCTCGATAAATGGACTATCCAACACAAAAGGAATTTTTCCATTCCAACCAATAGTTCCTGAGATTAGCGCGTTCAAACAAACAAGAAACTCTTCAGCTTTATAATATTAGTATAGATAATAATGATTGTTTAAGTAAATAAATTATCTACAACAATCAAGGTATTGAGATTCATTATTAGTAAATTATTGTTA
The DNA here is from genome assembly GCA_910591435.1 of Acronicta aceris. Taxonomy (NCBI): domain Eukaryota; kingdom Metazoa; phylum Arthropoda; class Insecta; order Lepidoptera; family Noctuidae; genus Acronicta; species Acronicta aceris. The sequence goes on from OU342759.1 coordinate 10,175,827, forward strand.
CACCATCGCATGCGACTGCGCACAACAACAAGATGGCGTCGAATAGTCTAAGAATGAAACTGAATTAAATTCTCGTCTGCATTTGTATTTCATTACTTGACTTTAAAATACAATAAATGTCAAAATTAATTGTTTATTTATAAATTTATTTATTTTAAATTTTCGGCATTAAAGTCATAAAATTCAGTTTATGAGGAATTTGAATTCATACAATTAAAATTTTCTTATGAAAGTTTTTTTGAGTGGGTCAACTCTTAGACTACCCCTAACAAAATATAATGTCTTATATCTTTTAAACCCTAGTCCGACCAATTCTGTAATTTAGCGACTAATTTCGACTAATTCTGGGTGCAAACAAATTTCCGTTAGGTGCTTTGGTTGTCGAGATACAGTGGTGGCCCAGCCAGAAAGAGTCCTTTCTGGCTGGTTCCCCGGACTACCATTATAACTTCTGAACCACGGACCGACCAATTCCCATAATTTACGACTAATTTCGATTAATTAGCATCTAAATCTCTGTTCAATCAAAATTCAAATGGACCGTGACCCAGCCAGGAAAAGCCACACATTGAATATTGGATATGACACTACAGCTGTCATTTATTGTTATTCATGAATATTGTTTTCTTCCTTATAAGAATCGTAGACGAAGTCATTTTATAACGTGTACCGCGGTATAGACGTTATATTTAGAAACGAAATAGTTTCTATTAATTCTATTCTTATAATACTTCGAAAGAAATACTCAGAAATACGCTTGGATACAGCCCGCATCGTTAGCAAGTTTCTTTCTCTGAAGCCCTAACCGTCGCGTGCCGGTAGCTTGGACGCTGCTCCCGATACCGTAGGGCTATGTATCTGCTATTATTTTTTAATTTTATGGAAATATTTAAATAAAAGTGTACAGAAAGAAATAGAGTTATTCTGCTATTCGGGGAGGAGACAAATCCAACAAACATACATACATATAGATAAGCTTTTACAAGTGTTTATGAAACATTGATTCTAGTTGCACGATTCCAAAAGGTTGATCCTATGGAGAAGAACCCGGCAAGAAACTCAATGGACACTTTCCTCTTTCAGTTTACTTTTATCTTACTTAAATTGAATAGATAAATCATAATAATTTTTGTTTTAGAATGGTTAATGGATAACAATGAAAAGGATAAATATTGAATGCAATGTCCACTTCATAAACTTTAGAATCTGATACAGAGAAATTATCTAAGTCATTCACCTATAAACCTTATGTCATTCTATATATTACAGTGGCCAAAATGTGGAAGAAGCTTTTCTTGAGACGGCTAAGAAAATATATCAGAGCATCCAAGATGGGCGGCTAGATCTAAATGCAGCGGAGTCGGGAGTGCAACACAAGCCGGCGTCCCCGGGCCGCCCTCTGGCCGAGCCTCCCGCTGCACGCGATAATTGCGCTTGCTAACCGATCTCACGATAAGTAGAGATAAATTAAAATCATACATACATAATGATTAAGAATATTATTATCCTAGAAATAAATTCAACTGTCATAAATTTTGTTTTGTTTTGACATAATTTATATTAGTGTACATTCCACGTTATATTTCTGTTTAGAATATATTGTGCATGGGATAAGGCAAACAATGTAATAGTTAAGTAATATTTGGCAATTACTGTAAGGTATATTGACAATGTCTTTGCTGCGAATATGTTACGGAAATTGGGCCTGTCTATGTTGTAAATGTATTATTTATGATGATCTACATAATTATTAGTAGCACTTAGTTAATTTTATAAAAATAATTATTTTTGATCATTGCTGAGAAATATCTTTTTTTTTGTAAAGCGGTAATTGTAAGTACTTCGATAAAGTTTTAAACTGATGTCTACTTATTCTTATTTTTCTGATAAAAGTCATGTATTCAGTAAATCAGCATGTGTAAATGATACACAGTACCTACCTACATAAAGGTTTTTCTGTTATAATTTAATGCGGCATGTTTTTAAATGTGTATCAAGATTGTATGCATTTTATAGCTATATCCTCGCCCTTATCATTATTGTAACTGCAACATTCGAATTTATTTTATATAGCTGAGTGGGTACGTACTGTTGCAAAACATTTATCTTTAAATGGCTAAAGTGGGTCACACACAATAAATATATGTTTTTAGGTTATCTTCCAAGTGATCCGTAATGGCATGTACACTGATTCCATTACATCAATTAAAATAAAAAAAAACTCGACAAGTTGACAAGTCATAAGAGAGAAAAGCTGTGTCGAAAAAGAAGCTCTTTAATTCTGCATGGAATTTCTGGTAAACACACATGTACTAGTATTATATTATCTGTGACACATGTCTTTGAAGAAACGGTTTCTATCGCAAACTTGTGCGCTATTGGAGCATGCAAGCTTCGAATTAAACACGAGTTTAAACAAACACTATTTGTAATCCTTTTGAACACTGAAAAGGAAATACACGGGTGGTGTATTAACGGGGCGGTGCTTGGCGTCTACTCATTGTCGACATGTGGTTCACAGGTTAACGCCGCGTGGTGCAGTCACCTACTCAACGTCCGCGCGTGGACGAGAGGCGAGGCGGGCCAGCCATCCGGTGACGCTACGGAGTTGATGTAGGGAGCGTTAATTTTTTTACTGTTTCGGATGTAGGTTGTTGATTCAGGGAAACTTTACAGCGTAACTGAACTTGGTGGCTAACGGGACTCGGCGGGCGACTCTATTTGCTGGGGGTTACGGCTGGATTAAATTATGTAGGGGCGAATTTAAAGCTACTGGCTCGGCGCGGGCCAGCTCGAGCATGTGTCGGGTTGTTGTTAGAGGCTCTTCGCGGCGAAGCCCGCTGGATCGAACGGCGTTTGTTGGTGTGTTCCGAGAATGCTAGTCTCTCTATTGGATTCGTGCAGGAGGATGATAGGGTCTACGGGGTAAGTCACGCCGTGCCGCAGACTGCGGACTACTGATCTGGGAGGGATGAGCGTTACATCAATTGAAGTCCATATCAATACTAACCCGCACAAGGCGAGGTGGTGCTGGTCGGGTGCCGGGTGGATGTAATGATCTATGACCTTCATTGAGTAACCGAGTCCCCTCCACGTCTACTTTGAAAACTCCCGCTTTAATTCCACCACGCCACGTCGAATCGTTGAAGTCTCTTTTATTACTGCTACGTGTACTCAAACATTTTTATTGGTACCTACAGTCGTAAAAAAATACTAATAGTTGATTATTTGGAATAAATAGATAGGATACATATACAGGGTCAGTAAAAAATCGTGTATTAAACGAAACAGGGGTTTATTTGCAGTAAAAAATATGTTTGCGGCAGAGCCCTAACTTGATCTCCTTAAAAGTTATTCCTTATTCTTAAAAATCTGTATTATTTTAAAGTTCAAATTGCTTTCTATAGTCATCCAGAACAACAACTCTCTAGTACAGTCAGCTTCTTATATAAAGTGACAGATAACATATCCAGATATATAGAAACTCCTAAAGTGATCAATGATATTAATACAACCAAAGTCTTCTAATAATGTAAATCACCCATCTTCCACAAACATATCGGAACATGGACATCGTCAAATATATGAGTTTATTCAAGAGTGACATATTCATAGTAACAAACACAACGCCAATGGTATCTAAGCATCCAAAGTATTCAAAAATATGAAGCACTTTATGAAAATGAACTCTATCTCATTATATTTGAGGTACTCTTTGATATCGCAAACAAAATGAAGGAGATAAAGCATTGGCTCTTCCGTTCATTTTGGGCGTGACGTTATTGGCATGTGTTTTGTTTATTGTTCATATTGCGAACTAGTTCTACTAAGCAAATTATAAGAAGATAAGAAGTGAACCACGTTTGTCAAGAATAAAGATTAGATGTCATAGAGTAGTATAAGTTTGCTTAAATACTCGAAGATTTCATAGATAATGCAACTTTGAATTCACATTTCAATGTCAAGTAGGTAAGTCATTTAAGTAATTATTATAATTTAATTGGAAAAACGTAACATGGACGCATTTCGAATTAATGATGAAATGAAACACAGAATCATTCACTTGCAACAAGAACGTGTTTCTGTAACAGACATTGCGAACGAGCTGGGGATATCCGTAAGTTGAGTTGTCTTTTTTATTGCATCACATACTTAATATTTATTTTGTACTGCATAAATTGTTTCATATTAGTGATTCAGTTTCCTTTTTTACAGAGGAATACAGTATATCGATGGACGGAGAGATGGAATACAGAGGGTATTCTCCGGCACCATGTAACGACTGGACGTCCACGCCGTACAAATATCGATCAAGATAGGAGAATAGTGCAGAGAGCTCGGACCGATCGTTTTTTAAATACGAGTAATTTGGCATTTGAATTTGGGGTATCACAGGCCACAATAAGAAGACGATTTCACGAGCAAGGTTTACATAATAGAATACCCGCCAAGAAACCTGCACTAACGCCGAGGCACAAAGCACAACGTTTAGAGTTTGCACGACGTTATATAGATTATAATTTTGAAAATATAGTTTTCATAGACGAGAAAGTATTTTGTTCTACTGCCCGTGGTCGTCTGTCTTTGTGGAGGTTAAATAATACCAGATACGAAGAAAGAAACGTATTACCTGGTAACAGAAGTGGACGTATCACACTCGGGTTCTGGGGTTGGATGTCCCAAAGCGGTCCAGGAGAATTAGTCGAGGTTGGCGGCAGACTTAATGGTGAACGTTATAGAGACATCCTTAATGATGTTTTGTTGCCTACCGCCCAAGTATTTTACCCAAATGAAACAATCCGTTTCATACAGGACAACAGTTCTGTTCATAATTCTAGGGTAGTAACAAATTATTTAAATCAAACAAGGGATTTGGAACGAATAAGTTTTCCTCCACGCAGTCCTGACCTAAACCCGATAGAAAACTTGTGGGGTAAAATGATTCAATTATGGGATAATACTACGATAAGAAGTACGGAAAACTTAAGGAAACACGTTGAAAACGTATGGGAGTCGTTAAGGGGAGACAGATTTTGTTATAACGCAGTGCAATCCATGCGTCAGCGACTTAGCGACGTCATTATTGCTGAAGGTGGATATACACGTTTTTGATATGTATTTAAGATAATAAAAAACCATTATATTTGAAGTAAAGTCGTGTTATTTTAGGATTTATTATTTTAACCTGAAATTATTTGATTGATACATAGGGTGTAGGCAGAGTTCAATATCACTGACGTTTAGAAAACTATGCATATGAGATGAGACCTAAGACTCATCTCATACTTTAGGTTCGCGATAATTGGCGAATTTATTAGCTGTTAGGGCTAATAGTTCTATAAAATAATAAAAAAGTATAAAAAATTATAAAAAAAGTAAATAAAAAGTATCCCGGGATTCGAACCCGTAACCACACTTATCATGGCGAACACGATAATGCCCCGAGACCAATCTAGCATACACGGTGACAAGTTAAATTTAATATTACTAGGTACCTATCTGTCATGAGTGTCATAAACTTAGTAAATAGAAGAAAATAAATATTTTTAATACAAAGCGTCAAATGAGTTTGGTTTAGGTATTTTTAACAGAAGGAGCATATTTCAAAGAGTACCTTAAATATATGGAGATAGAGTTTATTTTCATATAGTGCTTCATATTTTTGAATACTTTGGATGCTTAGTTAACATTGGCGCTGTGTTTGTTACTATGATTATGACACTTGAATGAACTCATATATTTGACGATGTCCATGTTCCGATATGTTTGTGGAAGATGGGTGATTTACATTATTAGAAGACTTTGGTTGTATTAATATCATTGATCACTTTAGGAGTTTCTATATATCTGGATATGTTATCTGTCACTTTATATAAGAAGCTGACTGTACCTCTACTATTTCTTCGCAAATTAATTACAATGGCGTAACATTAGGTAGTTACATAAAACATTCCTATTAGGTCTCGGTTCGGTAGACACTTGTTTGTAATATATCCGGCGCACCTGCGTGAAAAATGTGCTTGACGAAACATTATCATGAAACCTACCTTGTGACCTTGCAACCGCCGCAATAAGCGCGAAATTGAAGAACAAGTGAACCTACAGTACAGTCAAAATTACTGCGCGCGTCTAAAGTCTCCCGTTCCGAACGCTACGCAGGTAAAATCACTTGTTTTTGTGCAAATATATCAAAATTAGTAGGCAAGGATATTCACGAATACAAAAAGTTTACGACACTAATTATCTACACACAGTTTTTCCGGACTTCAAACGCGCACAGTTATTTCGCCGAACTACTCGATATTCAGATTCTCTCTAGGGCAGTGGTCGTCACACTTTTCTGGCAACTGCTACCTATGAAGTAATTTATTTGCCAACTCAATAAACTATTATTAGATTTCGAACCATCTGAAAATCTAATTATTAGTTAATTAACAAACATACAATTAACGGACACAAATAACAACCAGACGTACGAAACAAATGTTAGTGGACCACACAAATATTTGTTTCGCATGGGAATCGAACCCACGGACATCTGGCGCAACAGTGCTGGCGAGGTGACCTACACCGCTAGCACCAGATGTGCCGTTAATTATTATTCTAAGTAAGCACTAGCTTTTCACCCGCGTTGCCTTAGGAACGGTCTTAAGGGTCGTAGCGTGATTGATACCTTCCTCATGAATCACTGTATATTCGTGACCAAACCATATGAAAATCCGTTCATAGCTTTTTGAGTTTATCGTGAACAGACAGACACGCCGCGTTTTATAATAATGTAAGTATTTATAATTCTTAAGGCTCCGGCGGAGCGTGAATTGCCCACAAAAACGTAATACCGAAATAAATCGTAATCCAACCAATATTCTATCAAATTATGTTATCATTCGGATTTAAATCTAGGTTCCTACGATCCTATTTCGTCTGCTACTACTTCACTGAAATTAAAAGACCGGAAAATCGTTCCGAACTTGGTAAAGTTATCAAAAATTGCATTCGCTTACAATTATTTCCAGTGAAGTATTTTGGACGAAATAGGATCGTAGAAACCTAGATTAACAGTATCTAAATCCGAATAATAACTTAATTTGATAGAATATTGTCTGGATTACGATTTATTTCGGTATTACGTTTGTGAGAAAAAATCGCTCCGGCGGACTCTTAAATCAATTACAATGTTTATTATTATATTAACAACGTACATATTGTACAATGAAAAAAGATCTTACCTATATAAAAATTTTTTTAGTAGCACTTTTTGATGTGATACTCTTCCTATACTTTCTATTTATTCGCCTTGCTGCACTGAGCGCTTCAGGTTCACAGGCCGAAAGCGCACGCGGCGCCGCGCCGCATTCGCCGTTGCTGTGACTTGTCGTTTATTGAGAACTCGCGAACGGGTTGCAAGAGGAAGTTTACTACTCTGTCAAGAAAGTATCTACTTACCGGGAAAAGATCAATAATACACAAAATGTTAGTCATCCATTTTATTTTATCGCCTTCAAGGTATGCTCCTTCAAAAACGATACACTTACGCCATACGGAATTGCGTTTAATTCTAGCCGCGAATTCTCGGTGCATGTCTCGGCGAACGAAAACGGGTGCCACGAAGTGGTAATTTTTGAGTTCAGGAAAAAGAAAAGTCGGCTGGAGCCAAATCTGGTGGATAAGGTGGTTGCTCGATGGTATTTGTTTGTTTTTAGTCAAAAATTCGTTCACAATGATGGCTTTGTAGCGCCAGATTTATGGAAAGATTTTGCACCAAGATGCATTATCTTTCCACAAATCTGGCGTTTTTCGTCGAATTTGCTCTCTTAAACGCCAGATAACGCTCAAATAATATCCTTATTTACCATATAACCTTCTGGCAAGAATTCCGAGTGTACAACACCGCGATAGTCAAAGAAAACTGTCAACATGACTTTGAGTTTGATCGACTTTAACGTGGTTTAATCGTTTTCGGTTCAGTTGAAAGGCGCCACTACGAAGCTTGTTGACTAGTCTACATATCAAACTCATTAACCTACGTCTCGTCACCAGTAACAATGCGTTTCATGAATGTTGGGTCTGAATTTTCGCGTTCTAACATGTCCTGAGCGACTCTTAGGTATGCAATTCAATTTTTGAAGAAAATTCACGTCTTTTGAGACTAGCCGAGCGGCAACATGTTTAATACCAAAGTGATTTTTTTAAATGGTACGGATCGACTCATGAAACACAAAGTTCAGCGGCTATCTCTCTCAAACTTGAATGAGGATTTTCAGTCACTATTTCCTTCACTTTTGCGATGTTAACTTCAGTTGAAGACGTTGATGGCCTACCAGAGTTACTCCGAACATGAAATTCCATTGGCGATGCAAAATTTAAGATTAACTGTTTGTTTGATTTCGATGTTTTTGTCCATTATGAAATTCGCAATACACACTAGATAATTATGATCTAACTAAAACAGCACTGTATTTATTCTAATTATCAGATGCAACTCAAACACTGCGCCAAAATGGAAAACAGTTGTGCTAATCTAACAAAAACAAAAAAAGAAATTTGGATTTGGAACCATAAACAAATCATTCATTCTCCGATACTTTTTTGACAGAATGTCATACCTACCATACTCGTGTTCCCGTCCCGCGTTTATTTATTAAGACTTCACATGAAATCTGAAAAAAAAAACACAATCTGCACAATCAGTTTTGATATTATCTACTAAAATAGTTTGCTTCATCGCGGGCCGCACAAATATCGTCCGCGGGCTGCAGTTTGACGACCACTACTCTAGGTACCTACTCAGTATTATACAGCTTTTCATATCACTATGTAATCATAAACTGTAGGTAAATCAAATAAGATCTTGTTTATAAGAATTATTTATTGTAAAGCATAAATATATTTTGATTTCAATTTGTAAGTATCGAAATATTTATATGTATAATAATAATATGTTTAATAATTAACTTGCGTCGTACTATTTTAACCCATTACCTTAATAAAAAAATATTAAAATACTAAAGAATTATGTAAATTCCACAACCGTAGACCTTAATAATTTGTAGTACATAACACATAGACAGTAGGTTTATATGTATTACATGTTTTAAATAAAGTTTGTACAGTACAGAGCACGGATTCTTTTAATACTAGTACTTTAAGAGTCCGGCGGACCTTTAATTACCCACAAAAACGTAATACCAAAATGATTCGTAATCCAAACAATATTTTATCAAATTGTGTTATTATTCGGATTCGGATACCATTCGTCTAGGTTTCTACGTACCATTTCGTCTACTACTATTTCATTGGAAATAAATGACCCGAAAATAGTTCCAAACTTCGCAAAGTTATCAAAAATTACATTAGCTTACATTTATTTCCAGTGAAGTATTTTGGACGAAATGGTAGTATAGCAACATAGATTAACATGAATCCGAATAATAACGCAATTTGATTAAATTTTGTTAGATTTACGATTTATTTTGGTATTACGTTTGTATGGAAAATTCGATCCACCGGACTCGTTAAGTGCAGCATTATTTTTATTGTAACGAATAACGAAGGACCAATAAGAAATTTTATTTCTTATTGATGCGCTCGCTAAGGTTGCGAAATACAAATTTCATTTTATTTTTCGCAAATTGTAGGTCTGCACATTGACGGTATCACCACGAAAATAGTGCCTAATCGCGGCATTATCTATACGATAACTTTATACTAAAACTAGGAAACATTATTAATATATGAAATATAAAAAAGCAATACAATTATACCAATACCATTATTTTTAAGGGTCCGCCGGACAGATTTGCCCTTACAAACCAAAATAAATCGTAATTCTGGCAGAATTTAATCAAATTGTGTTATTATTCGCATTCAGATACCATTAATCTAGGTTCCTATTCTACCATTTCGTGAAAAATACTTCACTGGAAATAATTGTAAGTAAATGTAATTTGTGATATCTTTACAAAGGTTCGACCGGTTTTCCGGTCATTTATTTCCAATGAAGTAGTAGTAGACGAAATGCAGGAACGAATCCTAGATTAACGGGTCGAATCTGAATAATAACATGATTTGATTAAATTGTGTTTTAATTACGATTTATTTTGGTATTATGTTTGTACAATTTGTACAATTCAGCGTCGGACCCTAAACTAAAAGTTATAATTATCTTTTTGTGACTTTTTTGCATTTTCCATGCTAAGATTATAAAGTAACTTTAGTAAAGGAAAAATTCAATCGCGGGCAGGATTCGAACTTGCGTCTGTATACAATACATTCTGAATTTACGTCATAACGTCACCTTATGACGTCAAGGCAAAATTAATTTGTGGCTTAGAGGTCACAGCGTGTGGTGTATCCAACCAGGAGACGAAGGTTCGAATCCTGCCCGCGATTGAGTTTTCCTTTACTAAAATAACTAAAAGTTATAATTATTAGAAGTGGAAAACATAATTAGGACGGTCTATTCCCATTATTGCCTGAACGCCTGCCTCCGAATGGAGACAATGGGACTAGTCGTGTCATCTTCCCCTGAACTTGGAATTGGGGGTAGATGGGAGGTAGAAGTTTCATTTGTCCCCGAAATATTCTCTAATCTTGAATTTCGGTTTTGAAAACTAAGTGCCGCCGCATCAACGAAAATTTTACAAATATTGACAGTTAGTTCGTTATTCTTAGTTTTAGAATAACATAAATTATTCAGTGTCCTAAAATGGTGTTATTTTTTTCTTTCAAATTAATAATATTTCTTTTTAATTCCCGTGTACGCACATAAAAAATATTATACTTAGAATATTATTCAGTGCGTAATATAGGGTACCTATTTTATTGTACAGACAGAGTGTTCCTCGACACATTCAGGTACCCCGTTAATCTAGGTGCCAACTAGGTACCATTTCGTCTACTACTACTTCACTGAAAATAAACGACCAATAGTTCCAAAGTTATTAAGAATTACACACGCTTACATTTATTTCCAGTGAAGTATTTTGGACGAAATGGTAGAGCAGGAAACTAGATTAATGGCATCTGAATCCGAATAATAACATAATTTGATTAAATTGTCTTTGAATTATAATTTATTTTGGAATTATGTTCGTATGGGAAATTCGGTACTTATTAATTGAACAACATAATCGACCCAAAGCAATTACTACATAATTACACATAATCGACTTCCATTCGTTAATCTGTGCGGAAGTAGGTAGGTACGTGCGGCTAATTGGAGCAGTCTTTTTCCAGAACATTATGTTGGTGTAATTGATGGGTAATTGTAATAATTTTCAGTAAGTATATACGAGCCCGAATGCAAAATAGTTCGTCTAGTGTGAAATGTTCTCTGTCAGAGTTTTTCAACTTCATTATTTTTGTATATCTATATAAAATATTAAGCTGTTCTACTGTCACATGTCGCGTTACTTATACCATTTTTTAATTATGAACCAATAAACTATTTTAGCTTTTTAAATTTATACATATCCTGTTTTAAATTCGAAGAAGTTATAAGCAAAATAGTTCTTCTAATTGCTAATCGATGCAAAAATTTTCGTCTATCGTTTAGTTAAATAAGATTATTCCTTCTTTGTACAATTATGTTGCATAATTTAAATTTGAAAAGTAATTCTGTGTCATTTGTCAAGTGAGACAGTATAAATTCTGAAAATTTCAGTTTTTTTCATTAGTTTTCAATTTTCAAATAACAATGGGTCGTGGCAAACCCGTGTGTGAAGAGCTTCGAAAGCGAATAGTTTGTGGGGTCGATGCTGGCAAATCAAGTTACCAAATATCTAAAGACTTGATACTTCCCAGGTCTACAGTCCAATCTATCATTCACTATAAAAAGAATAGAACCACTTCTTGTTTGAAGAAAACTGGTCGACCACGCATCACAAGCGCAGTAGAAAACAGAATCCTGAAGAAAATTATCAAAAATAGTCGTGCTCGAGCTGGAGAACTTACGGTGCAATGGAAGGACATGATCCACAAAGACGTCTCAGTTGATACTTGCACAAGAGTCCTAAAAAGAATGGGTTACGGATTTTACACCGCTAAGGAGAAACCACTGTTGACTGCTGAACAAAAGAAAAAGAGGTTGAAGTTTGCTCGTGATCATTTAAATTGGACTTCCGATCAGTGGCGTTGTATCATTTGGAGTGGCGAGTCCAAATTTGAAGTGACAGTCGGCGATGAAAGAAAAAATTTTGGAAAAAAAAGATTCGGAACAAAAATGAGGCATTTCATACTGATTGTTGTTTCCGGCGTCTCTTATGATATGGGGATGCATGTCTGCACAAGGTGTTGGTGGTATGCAGTTTGTGGATGGTTCTATCAATGCTGCAAGGTATCAAAACCTTTTGAAAGAGAATTTACTGCCCTCTATTCCGTCAGTTAAGCATCAAGGCAATCCTTCATTTTTCAACAGGATGGTGCTTCCTGTCATACTGCAAGGACAACAAAGACGTGGCTACTGGCGAAAAGCATCCCTACAATCGAATGGCCATCTAACAGCCCGGACTTGTCGCCGATTGAAACCCTATGGTGGAAAATGAAAAAAGTTCTCCGTAAAAATCCATCAAGATCGAAGAGCGACTTAAAGGCTAAACTTTTGGCTGTCTGGGACTCAATTACGCCTGAGGAGTGTGCAGCGTTAGTTGCAACCATGCCTCTTCGCATTAAAGCTGTCATTGAGAGCAAAGGCGACACAACTAAGTGGTAGACGAACTATTTTGCGTGAGTGACAAGGGTAGACGAATACTTTTGTGTTATGTTTTTTAGAATATTTTTTTATTTTTTTATGTTATGTAAAGTCATGAAAGAATTTCAGTTATGTTAAAATAAACTTTAAAATGTTCCTCAAATTGTGGTTTACTTTTTATTAAACGTTCTTAATTATTTTACCAATATTTACTTTCTATATTTTACGCTTTGCACTACTTTCCATACTAGACGAACTATTTTGCATCGGGGCTCGTAGTATTACATTTATCAACTTTAGTTATTCATACACTTTTTTGTGAACACAACCCGCCAAATTAATGTTGTTTGGTTTTCGCAAATTCTAGCTCTATAACACATTATCCGTTCATGGCAGTAGTATTTGCGACATTACTTACAATATTCATAACCGAGTGTTAAAACGGTTGCTTAAAAATCGTTACTTTATCTAATAGTAGTATTCATTGGCAATGGCAAGTTTTTGGCTTGATAAAGATTTGTTTTTGTTTTTTTTTTTTGTTTTTAAAAAAAAACGTTGCCCCACACTAGGATTTTCTCCTGTATCGTGGGTGCGTTTACAAACACAAATCCTCACATACACAAACGCCCAGACCCGGAACAACTACCTGTAGATCATACAAATATTTGCACAGAAGCCGATCGCTCAACCGCTACGCCAATCGTGTCGTCAATTTTTAAACAAAGGTTTTAGGTCTCAGTTGTGAATGTTGTATAGTTGATGTCGCAATTACTACTACCATGAATCTACAATGTGTTATAGACCTATGGCTAAATTGCGAAAAACCAATTGATATTTGATTTTGGCACGCTAAGGTGAACTATCAGGCTTAGCGAATCCGATTTAAAGATTTATTTCGAAACACCATGTTATTTGTTTTAAGTATTTTAAAGTTTTGAAGTGACATTATGTAACAGCACATCATGCATATCTTGAAGAGATTGTTCTAAAGCATTTCTATACTTATTACAATCAGTGTCAGGATGAGCAGTGAAAGCGGACGTCGCAAAATTTACGTCGTTATCTCTGGGATTGTAACATGTCGCATACCCGTCGGATACTAAGGGTCCGTAACACATAAATCCATCGCACCTACAAGCGACCTGAAACATTTAAATGTATCTAAGTGAACATAATTATAACATACCTACATAGCGAAATGTATTATGACTATAGTCACAAATAGAGATGGGCAAAGGGTTTAAACCCATCGGGTGGAAATGGGTTTAAACCGGGTTTTTTGGGTCTTTACTCAGGTTTACAAACCCGAGTAAAAACTCAAACAGCGGGATTAAACTTCTTAAATAATTTTAGACCATTTGGGTCATGACACGATTTATTTGTAATGTTTTTTGGAGCATAACAAACATCATACATACATGGTATAATTAACAACACATGGATTTTATCCTTTTTAATAGTTTTACATATTTTATATTGTTGTGTTGTACTGGTTATGCATTTATCAAACACTTGGACCTAGAAATATGAAACTTTTCACTGAGATTGTTGGATTGCCTATTATTGTATAAACAAGGAATAAATAAGGATATTTTCCAATTCAACCCCTCAAGGGGTAAAAAAATACCTCGAATTACCAGTAACCTTTTATACAATGCATCATAACCCACCTGACTAGTAGAGATTCTCATATGTGTACTCCTTGTAAACCCTGCATCAGAATATAGGTTCGGTAACTCAAACCCATTTTCGATTGCAGTCAATTTTAATCCTAGCAAATGTCTATCAACACCTAATCCTTGAAGGGCCTGTAATATAAATAAGTATATGTTTAACATCATTTATAAATCTGTTTTGTCTGAAGTTAGGTAGATGTGGTTGCGCAGTAAGTTTTACGATAAATCTCGGTGTAGTGACAGTAGATACAAAAAAGCTATTATTTATAATATTTACTGAGATATATTAACTACCTGTACTGTGTAGTTTTTGTGAGAATTAATGGCGCGTTTTAATGAAGAAAGTTTCTCTTTAGGGCTGCTTTGTGAATTTAACATAGTTTTTGCAAATTCTATGGATTCGTTTGAACATGATCTAATAGTTTCTGTCCTGCCACCGATATACATTCTTGTTGCTGCTGATTCGTAATGAGCTCCAGGTACTTTATGTAACCTGAAAAAAGGTAAAATTATGAGCCATGTTCGCTACTAACAAATTAACAAATGATTAGTTAATCACAGTTTTTTAACACATGTAGATTGTAAATTCAACCGAACAAACAAAACTGCTTGTCAACAGCTGTTAGTCAAAAATCTTATAACACTTATCGTTTAGGTATGAAACGAAAGTTGAATAAAAACCGGCCAAGTGCGAACAACAATTGCAACGGACTCGCGTACGAAGGGTTCCGTACCATCACTACATAGTATAGAATAAAGTCGCTGTCGCTGTCTGTCCGTCCCTATGTATGCTTAAATCTTTAAAACTGCGCAACAGATTTTGAAGCGGTTTTTTTTAATAGATAGAGTGATTCAAGATGAAGGTTTTAAGCTATTTAACATTACGCTACGGCTCTTAGGGATGGGGCAACGCGGGTGAAACCGCGCGCGGGCCGCTAGTTATTTATAAAAACGGCAAAAAATCATGTCTGTTGTATGGGAACCCCTTAAACTGTCTAACTATCATGGTTTATGCGATACAGCCTGGTGACAGACGGACACACAGACAGACGGACGGACAGCGGAGTCTTAGTAATAGGGTCCCGTTTTACCCTTTGGGTACGGAACCATAAAAACTAAAACCCGACAACGAAAACATCTACTGAAAAATATGAAACAAGTCATTTTTTCTATTTCCAGGAAGGAACAGTGGTGTCCAGTTTAAAGCAGTGTGCATAAATATTTTGGCGCTTCAATATCAATAATAGCGCTTACTGCTTAAAAATTATTCCTGTATAATAATAAGTGTTTATTTCCCAAGTCCTCAGCTACTACATTCAGGATGCTGTTATGACTCCCTCGCACCCTCCTCATTAATGACGCGACCTTTTTTCGAATGATGACTTGGAGGCCGGCCTATGCCAAGAATTCGCAAGATACCGTAGGGTTTCGTAGCTTTCGAAATGTCACGTGATCAGGGGGCCTATACAAGTGGCAATCGCTCCGTGTCGTTTCGATTTTGAAAACGATTGATCACGTGACATTTCGAAGGCTTATGCCAATTCCATAAATTTCGTATATGTTGAATTTCGTTATCGTTAATAAAAATGTGACTTTGTCTAGGCCCCCATTAGTTTTCGATCGCCAAGTCTACTACTTGGCGTGTACAATGTCAAATTGTGTAACGAAACGATGACGAAATCGAATAACTATCGTTATTCTCATACAAATACGTAGACAAATGGCGCTCTTGACAATCGAAATCGCTGAGATATCGAAGCGTTCGATCGACAACTTAGCCAACGTTTGGACCTTGTAGAAAAGTAATACAATATGGCCGATTGTCTACCAGTTGGCGATCGACATCGCACAAGCGATATCGATTTTTGAATCGACACGGAGTGATTGCCACTTGTCTAGGCCCCCTGATTGCGAGGCAACAGGCAGATCCTTACTTAATATTATAAACGTGAAAGTTTGTGAGTATGGATGGATGTAGGAATGTTTGTTACTCTTTCACGCCAGAATGGCTGAATGGATCTGAAAGAAATTTGGCACAGATATAGATTGTCAGGTCGGACGCAATTCTGAAGTCCACGCAGACAAAGTCGCGGGCAGAAGCTAGTACCTACAATATAAATATGGATATCTTACCTGTAAAAAGCTAGCTGCATAGCCATCTGCAGGTAGCTGTCTGGGCTTAACTTTTGTGACTTGATGAAGTTTTTTCCATACTTTTCGTATTGGAAGCAGTTTAGATCGAGGTTGTGAACCAAGCTTAAACAATAAATAAAAACACTTAATAGAAGTAAGTACTTGCAGCACAACACTACAGTAGAATGTAGACTGATATAATAGATCAAATGCAAAAAAACGTAGGTACTTATATTTAAATATGTAATTATGTGTATATATTGATTCTTGTTCGTTGAATAGAGAATATGCCTGGTTTTTTTATATTTTTAATCAATTGTTTACAATATTAAAGCACCGTAAAAAATATTTCTTTGACAAAAATATTAATATTCATAAAAATAAATATTAAAAACTACAATCAGATTCCAGCGATTTAAACGCCGCCATCTTGGGCGCGTGTTATGTGACGTCAATATCCGTAAAAACAGTCATTATTTTATCGTTTTTAAAATTTATTGATCGTTTTTATCCAATCAATGATCAATATTTTTATGTTTACTAACTAATTCGACAATGGGAGAGGACTAAAATCAATTTTATACTTCGTAATTACTAACCTAAATATTTACGGTAATGTCACAAAAGCGTCCCAACGTGTACTTTGACGTAAGTTCCATCCGTTCTCCGCGCACTTTTTTCTACTTTTAAATAATTAAACATAACATAACATACCATCACGCCTGTACTCCCCGAAGGGTTAGGCAGAGGCGTACTAATGTACACCCACAGTTCGCCTAGTATGTTTAGGTCCCATGTAATAGGGGGCGAGCCTATCCAGACTCCAAGCTGCTACTGAGAATTTCATAGAAAAACTCAATAACACTTCGCTCGACCTGGGGATCGAACCCAGGACCTCTAGCGTAGCAGTCGCGCTTGGGACCACTAGACTAATGAGGCAGTCAAACAAGTAAATAATTAAAATATTGCTGAAAGTCGATTACTTACTTTCATGAATAGTTAACGTTTCTCATTTTATTTATCCATGTAATTGGGATACCCACGGAACATTAAAAAAGGTGGAAGGAGCATAATGCCTATTTTCTATGAAAACCAGTGTTGCCGAACTCACACATTTAGGTACTTGCGTGTTACACATACTATTGTTACTTGATTATGACTGGTTAAAAATAATCACGATCAGATGTAACACTCAAAACTATTTGCATTAAATTCAACATGATTACAATTGCATATAATTCACATTGAAAAATGGGGGCGTAACCTTTTACGACAATTTTTTTGGGATTACATCGATTTCAATACGATCAAGTACTACTACTCCACGCTAGATGGTATTTATCACTTTTTTAATAAAACTGATGCTGTTATAGGATAAGATTTTGAATGACAAATAGTGTGTCACGCATACCGAAAATAGGGATGTATCCTATATGTGAACTAATCGATAAAGTTACTACGAAAAAATTGAATAAAATGAAGATACAATGTTATTACCAAATATCGTTTCTTATTTCAATAAGGGTTTTTTTTAAGTGTAATTTAATAAAATATTTATTTTTATGATAACGATGCTTTAATAATGTAATCTATTGATTAAAAATATAAAAGAAGACAGGCATTCTATAAGCCCTAATTCTATAAGCTCGCCCCCCTATATCTAAACATACCGTTAAATAGCATTCGACCTGAGCATTATCAACATAATTATTTATATTTCTATGACATCTTAAAATAAATAATTTCATGGGACCAAACATACCGGCGCACTGTGGGTGTACATTAAGTACGCCTCTGCCTAACCCTTTAGGGAACACAGGCGTGATGTTGATGGTATGTATATTTAATTTTTAAGAAACTTAATGTGTTTATTTGTTATTAAACGTTTAGTTTAAGGTGAATTTTAAGTAGGTGTAGGTTAGTGTTCCTAATAGTATTATTTAATATTTTTTTACCTAATTGTCAAGAATGTTAGTAATTCTAATCTTAAAACATGGTTAATAAAAAAATATTATAATTTAGTTTGTTGTATGTATGAGAAGATGTATGAATGTGGAAGAAGCAAAAGAAGTATGCAAGAATCGTAGCAAGTGGCAGTCTATAGTTTCTGCCTACCCCTGTGGGAGAAAGGCGTGAGTGTATGTATGTATGTATGTATGTAAATAAAAACAGGACGTGTCCTAAATTTACTTCGTGACTCATGGTCACTCCACTAGTATTTTCCTTGATTATTATTTTTTAAATTATCTAGTCTATTTGGAAACTTACCGGTATAAAACTCATACTGTGCCAATGTACTTCCGTATCTTAGGCCGATCAATATCGCACTGCATAGATTAACGTAATATAAACAATAATATTACGTTATTATCTCATTTAATATTGCGGATTAGAATAAATTTAAGCGGCACATGTACGCAATTTAAGAGGTACATTCCATCTGTAGCCACACATTTTTATAACATTTTGTAGAACTGGTTGTATGGACGGGGCCGGGCTGAAAGTGTCAGGCTGGCCCGGCCCCTATAAGTGCTTCTAACTTCTTTAGAAAAGAAGTACATTATAAATGAAGGCGGTACATATGCTTGTAATAAGTAATACATTCGATTGATATATATCTCGTTATTTCGGCGGGGCCGAACCAGTCTGACGGACACATAGATTTTTACTGAGGCTATGGTTTGTGTATTGATAAATGGCATTTTAATACTTTTTAAAGTTTTCGACATAAGATTGCACGTTATCTGCGACCGCGACTGAGAGAACGTTTTTTTTACGGCAAGTGTGTACATCGTCTCAGACACTAGTGGAAACAGGGTTACGCCCACTTACTACTTCTGTCTTCTGTCGGTATTTTTTATTCTGTGGATCCCCCCAGGACCAAAAATACCCAGAAGTAGTAAGTGGCAGTACAGGAAGTAGTAAGTAGTAACCTATATGCCCCTTTTGGATCGGACAGGGTTTTTTAACAATGAATATTAATGTTACTTTGTGGCGCTCTAGCAAACGCGTGGACTGATTTTTTTTATTCTTACGTCAATCGACTTGTCATAATGTTTCGACTGCGAGTGTCACTCAACACATGACAGTAATAAAAAAGCAATATGGCTAAACCAGACGCCATTGTCACAAGTAAGAGAAGAAGATAAATCGATGAAAAAAGTGAAATTCGACAAACTATCAGGTAGGGTATCACTGAATAGGTTTTTTTTTAAAAAAAGCTTACTAGCAATGTAAGTCGCACATTACTAGAATTCTTGTTAACCCGTCGCAATAAGCTAAATGCTTGTGTTACGAGTGGGTTCACGACGAGAGTGCAATGGCTGGGTTTCGAACCGACAACCAGATGATCGCAAGTCCCTAGCCATTAGGTTACCGCCGCTTATTATCATTTTTAGGTTTTTCTAATTACATTTTATTTTAAAGATCTATCACGATTTAAAGTTGGTTTGGAACCATTCTTACTTAAATTTTCAATAATTTACAATTTTTTTTTTTATAATTAAATCAGCTTATACGGATATTCATTCCTGTACATGTAAATCGGCGCCGGTGTGGCTCCGGCGGGAAGCCTAATAGTAATAGTTCAAGGTCAGCGCACTAAAACGATGCACGACACGACTATTTAGGTATGTAGTTGCATTTTATAGAGATTATTCTGAGGATTTTCGTGAGCCGTATAAACACCGATGGCAGTATAAATAATTCAAATCATATCAGCCGAGCCTTGATTGTAGCGTCTTTGCGGAATGCGCATTGTATAAATGCGCCTGCGCGAAGGACGTCGAATGCCTTGAAACTCGAACGAAGGTTCAGCATTGGACTGTTTGAAGTGCGTAAAGAACTGATTTTCGGATACGGGTGGCGGAACAATAAGCCGCTAGGGGACGCCCTTAGCTGCAGTTGCTTGGTTTTGCCCTAACAGTTAAACTCTCAAGTTTTCCTTCAACCATTCCAACAACTATTATCCTTACTAATATTATTGTTACGCCGAGTAACTAGGACGACGGAGATGGGTCACGGAGATTCTGGATTAGTCGATGAAGCAGGTAGGAAACAAACAAGAGGAATATGCTAGAATGCGGCACCCGCAACAAATAGAAAAACAAACAAAACACAATAGCGTGAGACCGGGCTCAACGTCAAGGATTAACAATGGTCGACAGCGTCGGGAAGAGCAGTTCAGTTTTGGACACATCGAAGTGAAGATCGAAGTGAAGTACCAAGTGATTATCAGTGCAGTGTAACAAGTGCTAGTATAGTGACTGTTCGTGTGTTTTCCTGTGTGTGTTTGTATAGTGAATAAAGTGACTGTTTATTTCGGTGAAATAAGTGGTATTTAATTTATCCCGAACCCCAGCTCGTAACATTATAATCGCGAAAGTTAAAAATGAAAAAATGTATGGATGTTTGTTACTCTTTCACGCCAGAACGGCGGAACGGATCAGAATAACATTTGGCACACAGATAGATTATAGCCTGGAATAACACATAGGCTAGTTTTTATCCAGGTCGGACCCAATCCCGAAGTCCACACAGACAAAGTCGCGGGCAGAAGCCAGTCAGACATAAAATAAACAGATGGGCAGTTCAGTTTTGAAAGGGGCATGGTTAGAACCTTCTTTTTTTGAAGTCGGTTAAAATTTATTTGAATTTTGTAGCCTGTTAAGCTACTGTATGTTTACCCCGAACCCCAGTTCATTAGAATATATACAAAATGAATACCTGTCTAAATTTTTTTTAGCACTTTCTATCATGCTTTTTACTTCCGGATTCAGATAAAATTTCAACAATTTCGGATGTTTTGGACTTGATGACGGCGCTCCGGGAGATTTATTTTGTTCACTGAAACAGTAGATGAGTCATTTAAAATGTAAAAAAACAACAGTTTTATTACACAGAAAATATGAGTAAATATTAAAGAAATCATACATATACTTAATAATGAAATCTGTTAAAACAGCTATAGGCTGTCCTTCTGCCGGTGAATGCTCATAAGTTAACCCCGTTACTCCGTCAGCACCGACAATAAACTGAAAAAATAAAAACTAATTAAACAACATTAAACAGATGATGAGAAATCCACTTATCAAGGTAAACATTTTTAAAAAAATATTGCTAAAATGGCTCATCTCTATGAGTTTTTATAGCCTAAAGGATTATTTTGACACAAAATCGTATAAAAGTTAATTTTGACATCCAAATAATTGTGATTTTCTTCATAGAAGTTTAGTGTTAATTTTAAAATTTGATGACAATCTTTTACTTTATATAACTATTGATGAATCTATTATTTGACATTGCAACAATTATATTTTAATGACTAATTTTATTGAACTGAAAGATATTCTGTAATTACTTTCTATTATAATTTTTGCATGCCAGCTCCTGGTGAAACATGTAAAGCTACTTCAACATTATGAAAGACCATTTTGTACCATGTTTTAATGCAAATAAACATTCATTCATTCATTCATTCAGACTAAAACCCAACTACGTCGATTTTTTTCGTGGTCGGGTTTTAGTTTACTTATTATACTTCCGTTCTTATTTGATACTCATGGTCGCTCATGCTTAATTTATTCATTAAAAAGTGCAAAATACGCAATCTATTTTAAGAGTGTTAAAAAAGGTATGGCGCTTGTAGTAAGAAATTCAGAGACCCATCGGTACACTTCATTCGTTCAGGGTTTCCTATATTGGATTTTTTGTAACACTATGTACAATGTTACAAAAAATTCGTAATTACGTAATCCAAAAATACCTCATTTTTTACGTGGGAGAGTGCTTCGGCACGAATGGGCCGGCTCGACCGGAGTGATACCACGGCCCCACAGAAGACCGGCCGTTAAACATCGCTTGCGTTGTGTTTTGCCGAGTGAGTGAGGGTACCGGAGGCCCAATCCCCTTTTAAAAGGTCGGCAACGCACTCGTGACTCATCTGGTGTTGCAGGTGTCCATGGGCGGCGGTGATCGCTTACCATCAGGCGATCCGTCTGCTCGTTTGCCCTCCTATCCCATAAAAAAAAAATCAATTCCTTTTTTTATATTTTTAGTTTCATCAACATCATACATCTGTTTTTATTTTCATAGCTCATAATTATGATACTGGTATCCATTAATAAACGAATACATACATACATACATAGACTTTTAAAGTAATTACTCTTCCTTTTTTGTATTCGGGTAAAAAGAACATGATACCACCCAGAATCAGAAGGCGCGGCGATACGCCAATATTTTTTTATTAACAGGATATCTCAGTTCGTGGTAGACGCCAAAAGTCAGACAGGACAAGAATGACTACAATTTAGATAAAATAAGAGAGAGAGATAAGATAAGTGTACCTAATACCTACTTAAAATAGGTAACTTACGGTGTACGTTACTCCAGCAGGAAAGTGGCTACTACATATGGGTTTTTCAAATTAAGAGGTAGTAATGATGTCCATGATACATATACATACTTTTCATTACGTTTGGACTACGCATTACTTAAGGAAAGTACAGTATCTCCACTGATCTATCAGATCAGGTAGCATCACCTAGCTAGCTGCAGCCCGCGGTTTCACTCGCATCCCAAAACGACTTCTTGAGACAAAAGCTAAACCTATGTCCTTCGCCAGAATGCAACCTTTCTCCTTTCCTTAAAATTTTATCGTAATCTGTTCAGCGGTTAGTGCATTAAAAGGTGACAGAAAACAAATAAGAAGAGAGTTAGTTTCAAATTTTTGAAAGGTAACAAACCGGTAGCCCACCGGTATCGGGAGCAGAGTCCAAGCTACCTGGTCAGCGCTCCAGAGAAAGAAACTTCCTAATGATGCGGGCCGTGTCCAGGAGAATACTTTCTGAGTATTTCTTTAGACAGTTTAAGGATATATTTCGATTAGTATAAGGGTAGAAATATTTTTGTTTCTAAATATACGTGTAACTGAATAAGCGCAAGATCTCAAACACGGCGATTAGAATATAGGTTCCTAATTATAATCATGATTTTTCTCTTTTCAAGAAATTCCGTATATCGGCTAAACGCAAAACTTGGTGTTGTACTACATTCGTACACACAACGACTACGATATCTATGCGAGCACGCATACAATAACAATGTGTACAAATAGGTTTCAGTTTTCTATACCCCGACCCACAGATGGATCAGGGGGCCATATTTCAGGTATTGTAATAAACTTTTCGGCAAAAATTAACACATATTTAAAACCACTGTAATCGATTCAGTAGTCGATTCTGAACAAACTACTTTCAGATCTTGCGCTTATTCTGCTATAGGTTGTATAGGTACTGTTTCTACACCGTGGAGGCTTCACGTTATAAAATTATTTTGTCTACGTTACTTCAAAGGAAGAAAACAATTATCATGTCAACTCAAATGACACCTGTAATGTTATATCACATATAGAATGAGGTATTATTGACATTGTATTAGTTGTTACAGAAAAAAATTACCTTTTGTTAACTTCTTAACTTTACTCTAAAATTGGATAAAACAGTATGTTAGCCATTTACTTTATCTTATTCAGTATCTGTAAGTATATTTAATGGTTTAACTTCAATGGTTAGTTTTCATGTTCGTTTTCAATAGGTAGTTAAATATTGCAATCACTTTTGATAAAGTCAACAGATTTTTATAAAATGAAGCACAAAAGTTGCTGTATGATACTGCCAGTACTGCTAATTAGGTATTTCTTTCCAATTTCTCTGAATGATTAAGGATGTTCTAAGAAAAGTATGGAAAAAACACTATCCCTGTTTTTTGCGCAGTTGTAGTCGGATAAAAAGTACCCTAAGTGTTGACCAGGCTCATTATCTACGTATATACCAAATTTCATAGAAATCCGTTAAGTAGATCTTGAGTTATAAACGAACATACAGAAATACATACATACAGATTTTTTTTTCAAAAACCATTCCCAATTATCTTGGGAAAAAATAGGTCATTAGTCTAGTGGTCCCAAGCGCGACTGCTACACTAGAGGTCCTGGGTTCGATCCCCAGGTCGAGCAAAGTGTTATTGGGTTTTTCTATAAATTCTCAGTAGCAGCTCGGAGTCTGGATTTGTGCCCGGTTAATGGCTATTGGCTCGCCCCCTATAACATGGGACGTAAAACATACCGGCGAACTGTGGGTGTACATTAAGTACGCCTCTGCGTAACCCTTCGGGGAATACAGGCGTGATGGTATGTTATCTTGCAATTACAGACACGACTTTCCTACAGAATTATTATATGTAATAGATATGATTAAAATTCTAGCATTTATGTCATGCCGCGTTTTCTAGTAAGCAATTACCTCTTAACTTAGAATGACCCATATAATTGATTTAAAAAATTGTGCGATTTGTCATTTTGAAAAACGGAAAAAAAGAATCCTGCTGGGGTAACGTTGTTTCAGCAGGAACATTTTAAACGAATGATCGGAGAGATATATTGGGCATGGGCAGAGAACTTATATTTTTGTGCAAAAATGTGTGCCGAAAATATAATTTATGCGTCTTCAGGTTTTGGAGGTTTTTACAACATGGGATCGTTTGCCACCCGGGGAGGCGGCAGGGTATGTCGGACTCGTACCGACTAAAAACTGTACATGCCTTGCTTCGCCCTATAGTTATGGCCATGGGATTCTTGACATTCGCCACGATCATGACATGATCAAAGGCCGTGACTTTGCCTCGCATCCCACTTAGTGCATGCGTGCCGAACACGCGCGCCACTGTCTGCAGGCTTACTCTTAAAAACAATACAATACCGATCAAAAGGTGATCCGATTCCAATGTCAATTTGGCTGTCGGGCGATTTCGTACTCTTGAGCACAAATCCGTTAACCTTGTATCGGCATCCTGATTGGTCAATGGTTGAGTCGTTTCCCAATCGTATTTAGTTCACTCAATCACCGCGCAATATTGAAACAATTTGGCGCTAGTCTCGGATTCAAGAGTACGAAACTTGAAGAAACGGCATAATTCCAATGTCGATGTATCGGAATTGAGTTCAAGAGTAAGCCCCCTGGTCGGGCGACGGACTCCCCAAGTCAGTAGTCCCGTAGGCCATAGCTCATGGAGGCCGGAGGTCTGTCTGCGCCCTCCTGCTCCCGGTGCGTCTACTGCGGATCGGGAGAGAAGTGGATAATTCTCCCACTCCCTCTCCGCTGCCTCCTTTGCAAGCATAACTTGCTCGCAATAGCAGACGGCAGCTTCCCACGAGCTCTCGCTGCCAACCATGGCTTTAATTACGACCGGAATCGAGAGATCATCACCACCTACTACCGCAACAAGATCACGGCGCAGATATCGCATTTCCTGCTGGAGTAACGTTTTGCAGAATCGTATATCTCTAAAACCGTTCTATGTGCGCCTGTAGAATAAACATACACGATTAAACATTTATTTGTGTGTATTTGCGACAGAATTAGATTTAAGAAAATATTTATAACTAGCTTCGCCCGCGCGGAGTTCGGTCTACGATGAGATATCGCAAAAACATATTAATAAAGCAGATTGCTTATTTCGTAGAAAGTTAACTACGCGTCAGAGCCGCGCGGTATGGTACTTCGCAGAGCTATCAGTGGTCGGCTAGCGCCAAAATTGTCGTTACTGGAGTACCTCAGACACCAAGGAGAATAGTCGCAGCAATTACACCAGCATTACTGAAGAAAGTTTATACTAATCTCCGCTCGAGATTAGAGGACTGCCGTCGTAGAGAAATTCGTCATTTAGACGATGTTATTTTGAAAAAAATAAACTTCATTTATTACCTTTTAATTACCTACTTAGTTTTAATAATTAACAATCCCTTTAGTATTTAGTTTTTAACTATTTTTTAAATCGCACGTTCCATTGCTCCACCCTGTATCTATATACATTGCGATACATTCCAAGCTGAATATTTTCACTACATATTTTTGATTCGGATTGTAATTCTTAATTTCGATACGTTGCATTAGCGTGAGATGAGGTTTTTTATAAAGGTTTAGTCACAGAAGTGTCAATACATTGGTAGGGTGCCAGAATTAAGTCACTTTACTCTACAACAACTGAGAGACCGGGAACAATACGGATATGATACGCAGTATGATACGATACAGCGTATCATAGTGTTATGCACGGCTATGATACGCTGTTGATACGTTCTAGTGGGCATAGTTGTGCGCCTATCTGTGGTATGAGACGGGGTAGTGGGTTCCATAAGAAATGAAATATAATACCAAGAAAAATAATTGGAAAAATAGATAGTTATAACTATTTTTAAGCTATTGCATAGCTTCTATCGCGGGCCTTGAGCGTGGGGACCGAATCCAGAAATTCCGTAACTAAAAAAACCTAACACGCTTGTCTCTTTAGTTCAGCAACCCGCCTTTAGGTGGCATTGGTTGTATTACATAAGTTGATAAAAAACGCTATGCAATAGCTTTACCGCGGCAGTCCCCGAGTGCCACACGTCTTTTTGCTTTTGATACGATCTTTGAAAGACAGATTTACACGGTTTCAATTCAAAATTATAAAAGATCAGGCATCCCTATGTGTCATAAGTAGCAAAACAGAGAATTTTCCGTCATAGGTACGTCGCCGGATTTAAAGAAGTTGCAATAGTAAGGAACGAGTGACTTTCTGTTTTAATCCTTTAAGTCTTGGGCTTGGCTTGCTCCCGAATCTTACAATACCTATCTAGGTACTTATTCTTACCTGGACAGTTTTGTCAAACCACCGGTTAGCACCGTTACTGTCAGATCCACCGCCATGTATTGTCTGCGCTCCAGCCAGGTTCCTACGGGCGTTATCATCCTTACATTTCCATAAGTCCACGGGCTTATCCAAACAGAGAACGACGAGACTAGTCTCTATATCTGCTAAGGATTCACGATTCATTTTTTCTGAAATTATAATTAAGATAAATACCTAGGGACCATCCGGTCTGTGGTGACCAACTACAGGGATTGGAATAAGTATTTTTCATACGAGTATCGTTAGTATCTCACCAGGCAGCCTGTATATACGGGGTGTCCCAGACCGATGGGTCCAAAAGGAAATCTGGGAGGTCATACTATCTATTCAATAATAGGTATATCATTGGACTATCACTCTATAGTAAAGAAATTCTCACCATTAAAAAATACGTATTTAGTTAAATTGATGCCATTGTGAAGATCTCTCAGTTGATCTTCACAATGGCATAAATTTAACTAAAAAACGTATTTTTTATCTGATTCTAATCAACGCACTGGAAAAAAGTACTCGCGGGTTTGTGCACATACATGTAAAAACTATCTCGACTATTCACAATTAAATTGGAAAAAAATCAGTCCTACCTCTAAGGAAACATTTCCGAATTAAGATTGTTCGTATCAACATCAAAAATCGACCAAACAGTGAAATAAAACTATTTTTTTTACGGATTTTATCGCGTTTCCGCTATCCGCCAAAATTTGTAAAAGGTTATGCTGTAATGACAAAGTTCTACAAATTGTTGTGTGTTAATACATATTAAACTGCTTTCCTAGTTTAAAACTATCGTCTTTTGCTAAGATTAACCGACGCTATGAGATTACCTATTTAAATTGTAGGTGTTTGTAAGCTAGTTATTTCAATTCGATTGATTGATCACTACAGAACAAAAATGTTTTAATAAAAAAAAAAAACAATATAAAAAACATTGTATGTTACAAACAACCCTATAGCTTCAGTGGAGCGTAGGTAATTATTTCTTCAACTAGGCTTAGTTTCTCTACTGTTTGATATTTATTCTGTGTCGCAGGCGGGCGCGCTGCGACTAAGGTCCGACCGAGATCTCGGTCTCGGTCTCGGCCATTCTTGGCCAAAAATTCATTCTTGGTCTCGGCTTTATTTTTAAGCGAGTCTCGGCTAAGACCGAGCATCACAAATTCCGCAATTGGGACATTTTTTAATGTGACTCGCGTGCT
Source organism: Acronicta aceris (assembly GCA_910591435.1). Classification (NCBI taxonomy): domain Eukaryota; kingdom Metazoa; phylum Arthropoda; class Insecta; order Lepidoptera; family Noctuidae; genus Acronicta; species Acronicta aceris. The sequence continues at coordinate 10,204,254 of OU342759.1, forward strand.
AATTCGATAGCATAGCCCAATGCGTGATTCATCAATTGATTAAACAACTGCCAAATCATATAATCTAACTAAATAATGACCAAATGCCACTCGGTTTTTATTTTCATTCATAATCATATCACACTGAAGGACTGAGGACTTAACACTGTCAGTGATTGGTATATCAATAGCTTAGAATATAGAAAGTGACCTCTCTGTCAACGTTGACAAAACTGTTTGTATCTACATACATATACTCAAGCCTTTCTCCCACAGGGGTAGGCAGAAACAATAGACCGCCATTTGCTACGATTCTTGCTTACTTCTTTTGCTTCTTCCACATTCATACATTTTCTCGTACATACAGTACGCGCAGCATAAGTTGGCCGGAGTGAAGTTCGCCGTTTTAATGCGCAGTGGATTGTTTACGTTAAAAATTGTGTACTGCGCAACCAAAAACTGACAAACAGCTAACTTCAGTCCGGCCAAGTTACGTCGCGCGTACTGTACAAGCCGGTTGCGAGTGCTACGCACCTGACCTTTTTGAAGGATTTCGCCAATAAGATCGGCGTATGTCATTCGGCGACTAGGGCAACCTCTGCCGACGCTGCTGACATTCGCCTTATAAATTACTTTCGTTAATCGTCTTTGCTTCATTCTGTCAACATGTCCATACCGTTTCAGTATATTCTTTCCAATACGTATCACTACATCATGTATTGTATCTTTTGTTATTGTTATTGTATCTTTTACGGTAAAACAGCGTTTGGACAAACTCACATTGCCATAGCTGAATGGAAAGATCAAGTTCCATATAAGATCACAGTTACATAACATTAAACAGGCGGTCGCGTAGGCCTATCATGAATAAAAAAAAATACATTCCACAGAAGTCAATTATTTTGGCGTCACTGTCGACCAAAAGCTGACGTGGATCTCACACTTAGTTAATATACTCAAGAAAGCCGAGATGGCATGCTGATGAACTACTCCTGGTGGCACACAGCACTTCTGTAGAATATCAAAAGCCCTGGCTAAAAGAACTCTTACGAATTTAAGCTGCGAGACTGCTATCAATACGGTCTGAACGGAATCGCTAGGAATAATAGTCCACTCCTAAACTATAATTAAAGCCCATGATAAAATGGACACACCTATCCTAGCGCTAAGCAGGAAAACTCGACGAATTGTGACGATACCAAAAACCCGACTGGCAAAAAAGATGGAAAAAAGGTGACCAATCTCATGCAGTCGGAGGCATGGCGAAATGGCGCCAAACGTCGGCCATTTTAATTTTCATAATTATATACAATACACTAGCGGCCCGTCCCGGCTTCGCACGGGTGGACATCATTGAAGTTTTAGTAGGGATCCCTAATTTTTTCTAGTAATAAATAAGACCTATCTTATTCAGGGATAATGTAGCATTATAATGGTGAAAGAATTTTTGAAATCGGTCACGTAGTTTTTTGTGTTTATTCGTTAATCGCAACAAACAAACATATTATGAAATAGCTAATAATATAATATAATTACTATAGGTATCTCTTACTGTTAAATATACAATAAGACCTTGTACTTGTAAACATTATGGTGCAATAAATATTTTGAATTTAAATTTCCCGGAGGCTAGAGTCCCCACGTAGGTACCTACCTACATTGGGACGCGACGGCGACGGCCGTAGCCCGGACCGAATAACTGTCGCGTGCGTAATTATTTTGTCGCGCGAATATTTTTATATTGCGATATCTTCTAAGATATATTTGTTTAAATTATATAGAGTTAAGGGCATAAATATTCTTTGTTACATTTTCGTATTAACAAACATATTTATTATATATAGATGAATACCATATGGGTTATATAAGCTTCGCAAAAATTCATTCTTTTAATCTAAAATTTTAATAGTAAAAGCAGTTATTGTGAGTTATCCGTCGGAGATAGGCATATGCTATCGCTTTTTTATAGATATTGATATGTTCTTTAATATTATAGTACATTGTTTTGTTCTATCATCATTAGTTTTTGCAGCGCATGCGATGAAAGACATTTTATGTAAATTTTTTACACCTTGGGTTACATTATTCAAGTTTTAGTAGGGATCCCTAATTATTTCTGGAAATGAATATAGCCTATGTTACTCGGTGAATATGTAGTCTTCTAAAGGCGAAAAAATTTCTAAAATTGGTCCAGTAGTTTTTGATCCAAATACGAACAAACAAATTCTTTCCTCTTTATAATATTAGTTTAGATTTAGCTAAATATATCCAGTGACACTCATATTTGAGACGAATGTATCAACGCCTCTCAAGCTAAAGTCCATTAAGTCGTTTAGGCTACAGAGCGTGACAAAGAAATATACATACATACACTCCAAAAACATAACTTTCTGGCACAGTCAGGTAAAAACTCATTGAAAAAAGTGACTCTTTCATTTAACGATTCTCGGTCTCGGACCTTAGCTGCGACACAACGGAATAGCGCGCTCCACCACTTGATGTGGGATGCCGCACATTGCGTTTACGACACATACAAAACACAATAGTTTGAGGCGGGGCTCAAGGTCAAGGTAAACAATAGCCATCTATTTTTTGCAAGTACCTGAGTGTTGGCATTCTGGAGACTTATCGCCTCTTTTCGAATCCAGAATCTTCATGGGTCATATACATATTGGTAGACAGCGTCAGTAAGAGCAGTTCAGTTTTGGACACAACAAAGTGAAGTACCAAGTGATAATCAGTGCGACGTTCAGTGTGACAAGTGCAAGTATAGTGACTGTTCGTGTGATTTTTATTGTGTTTGTGTGGTTAATCAAAGTGTGTTATTTCGGTGAAATTAGTAGTTTTTAATTTATCCCAAACCCCAGCTCGTAACAATATGCTTGTAATAAGGAGTACATTCGATTGATACATATCTCGTTATCAAATTTCACGGGGCCGAGCCAATCTGACGTACACAGACGTGGGATGTACCAAATACCAAGATGCGTACCTTTAGCGAGAAGTTGATAAGCCTTTGCCCACGAATCACGATGTTCAGATGTAAGAATTCCAATTCCATCATTAGATGTCACGCTAGAAAGATTAGCAACTATTTTCAACTGTTGCGCAATTTGGTCTTCATTCAGCAATACATCATCTTCACCCCATAGATCAACATGAAAGATCTAAAAATAAAAGGTTGTCGCTTTATGAAATTAAAATGAGAAACTAAAAGCTAGATTATGTATAACTAGAGTTCCCGTGCGCAGCTTCGTCTGCGTACTTAGAGGAGGCCTCATATCATAAAATGTGTTTTAAGTCTAATTTATTAGGAAGAAAACTATTGTCAAAATGGTGTTAGGTGCTAAAAAAAAATATCAAATGTAATTAATGTATTTGGTAGTACATTTCGCCATAGCCACATTGTAACCAAATCGTTTACACCTCGAATTGATAAAGATATCTGATCTACTTATAAAAAAATATTTATACATCTGTGTTTGTTCTTATTTTGTGTGGCTGAAATCAATATTTTTTCTATCTTTCTTCTTCTTTATATCCGGTCACAAAATCACACCTGGCCCAGATTTTAAAACCTCTCTTCACCCCGGCATCTTGGCCATGTATTGTTTGAAAGAACTTCGGCCCTTAAATTTTACCATGCACTCATCTATCGACTGTCTACTGAAATTTGAAGTTTGTTTATGAAACACATCGTTTATGGTGAGATGAAAGTCGTTCTTTTAAAATCTTGTAATTGAGAAAAAAACTACGGATTGTCATAAATTTGATCACTGCACCAATATACTCGTAGTTCCATCTTTGGAAGTGGATGTAGAGAGTCTCATGATCAGCACTCCGCGCAAAATACGCTTTTATTTCTTGGACTGATACGTTTTCCCAGTTTGTTTCTACTACTGCTGTCGTCTCTATAATGTTTTCCGCGAAAAAGTTATAAAATATGCTTACGGGCTGAGTTTTATGGATGTATGTAGATTGAGGCACATTTTTTTTTCGTCGAAATCTGGTATTGCATGATGTTCTTGAACAATTTTCCATTCTCTCGGAGATAAGTAAGTTTATTCGTCTGTTACAAGGTATTTATAGGTCTAGTACGTGGCATGCAGTTGGAATCAGCAAATGTAGATACATGCTTCGTTTGAAAAACTCCTTACTTTAGTCTGGTTTATAAGCGACGACAATATTTTTCGAGATAATATTTTATACTGAGAATTTAAATAGAAAAACCCGGTAACACTGCTCGACCTGGGAATCGAACCCAGGACCTCCAATGCAGTAGTCGCGCTTACAACCACTAGGCAAATGAGATAGGGTGATAGATTAGGGTGGCGCTATAGTAGTCACAAGGTAAATTTGCAAGCAGGTGTCTTGGACGGCTTTTTACTATGCAAACTTTGTACCAATAAAAAATCATATTAAAATAAAACCAGTTTACTGATTTTATAGCATTTTATTTACATTAACAAAATCCCGACGTTTCGGACTCTTTACAGCGTCCATGGTATCAACCGTCACGCCACCTCGCCATTTCAGAGAACACAAAAACGTAAATATAACGCGATAAAATCCGTAAACTGGTTTTATTTTAAAATGACTAATATTCGTGAAGTCTCAGAAATCACAAATCACTAAACGTATTCTTTAAAGGCAAAAGGTATTTATTTTTGGAGGGTTTCTGAACTATTAGGTATTTACTGGTTACAGCTGGACACTTTGTCGGCATTTCCTCAATCCGAGTCGGTTCTCCTTTCTTCTACACTCCATAACATTATTATACTCATCCAAACCCTAACCCTTTTTTTTGCTGTAGTTAGTCAAAAATGTTAGTAGTATGTAGTTAGTCAAATGGAAATATTGTAGCTTTCTTACTTGATTATTATGTATGACTGTGACATGTTTACTATTATTAAAGGATAATTTGTCTCGTTTATCCCACGGTATCCTGCATGTTCCGAATATTTTCTTATACTGCGCCATATCCAATGGGTTCTTCCCCATCATTTCGACAGGAATTTTCTCGCTGAAATTGTATATATAATTATTAACAAAAACAAACAGTAAAATTACAAGAAGTGCCAATGGCCAGATCCCTGCGGATGATTTTATTTCTTTCTATGTCATAGATTCCTGAGGGAATTAAACAAAATGGCCGATCAGTATGAATAATAACACAGCAAATCGAGCAATGTGATTAATTAAACTTCATTATTTGATCATTTTTATTTTAAATGGCGCAGGTTACAAAAACTTTCTTTAAAAAAATATTACGGTTAAAGATCTTAAAAAAAATGAATAATTGTAAAAAATATTGTGATATATGTGATTTATATAAAACGTCTGTGCAGAAATGCGTATTTTATCTCTTAATTTAATATTTTCAAAGTTGACTGACAAAAATTGGTCTTGTTATTAACGAAAATCAAATCGCGATAAAAATTCAACTCCTGTCAATGAAAAAAAGCTTAAAAAGTTATTATTATTACTTAAGTTTTATGTAATTATTGCAATTAAATATTAATACTTGGTTATTACTTAGATATTTATTTTTAACCAAAATTCAACAATATGTCCAAATCGTAACAAACTGTCCAAATGCAAATTTTATTTTTCGTATAACTATTTTGATCATACAAGGAATGCAAAAATTAAAATAGAATCTAAATTGTTTTTATTATTTCGATTTACAATGTATTCATTATTTATTTAGCTTAAATATTGAAGTTTTTTATAAAGAAATACGGATAAAATAACTATTAAGAATGACGAAAGATAACTATTAAGAATATACTCACTGTAAGGTTAAATCTTACATGAAATATTAGTTGTTTTAATGAGATGTGTATATATGTTTAATGTCAAGGTATTAGTATAATCAAACATTCAGATACTTTAATTATTTATTTTTAAAAAAAACTAGCATTGTGGTCGCACATGACTAGTATTCTTGTTAACCCCTCATGCTAAGCTAAATGCTTGTATTACGATCGGGTTCACGTCGGTAGTGCAATGGGTGAGTTTCGAACCGGCAACCTCATGATTGCAAATCCGACGGCCTAGCCATTAGGCTACCGCCGCTTCATATATAAAGTGAGTCGATAGCCAGGGCCAGTTATGACAAAGATAAAAAATCTTACTTTTCCAAAAACTTATCTATACCAAAGTATATCACCATTTTGAAAAGTAGGTAATACTACCTGTAAAGAAAAAAAATCGCTACTATTATTTTTCTACTAATCTGTTAACATCATAACATTAATTCTATTTCATTGATGAGTACTAAGCTTTACATGTGTTTCGTAACATTTTTGTCCGTGCTATAGTAACGGTTACTAAAAAGACGTGACGTTGCTCATTATTAAAACAAAAACAAAATAAAAAAGCATTATAAGAAACCTACCAAATTCTACTTATATGCTTTCAACGGAATTTAAAATATATACATCTCATGAAGATATAATAGACAAATTATAGTATCACAAAAAAAACCGTTACCAACCTCAACAGATTCTTTTTTACCAAAATTTTGGTGACGAGAGACCAATGCACAACTTGACACATCTTTCGTGACTAACTTTAAAAGTTGTCGCAAAGACCGAATTCGCACGATAAATGCGTAATTTAATAAAAAATAAACAACACGTGACTAGGAATTGCAATCCGCACTGTTTCCAATTCTGCGGGATTTTTGCTGGATTGACTTCGTTACAGCGGAATCCCGCGTAGATTATAGTTTTTTATGGAATAGGAGGGCAAACGAGCAGACGGATCGCCTGATGGTAAGCGATCACCGCCGCCCATAGACACCCGCAACACCAGAGGAGTCACGAGTGCGTTGCCGACCTTTTAAAAGGGGATTGGGCCTCCGGTAACCTCACTCACTCGGCAAAACACAACGCAAGCGATGATTAACGCCGGTCTTCTGTGAGACCGTGGTATAACTCCGGTCGAGCCGGCCCATTCGTGCCAAAGCATGGCTCTCCCACGTAAGTTATAGTTATGTAATTCAAAATAATAAACTTTATTAAAAATTACTTATAATCAACTTTTTATTAAAAATACAAAAATCTACAACGCCTTACTTACTATTAATTGGCTAATTATTTCACCAGTTCGGGTACTTATTTATTAATAAAATAAACATAAGTCCAGAAACATAAAAAAAAATTGGTAGAACTTTGTATTTTTGTACTCTACTAGTTAACTAAAAATATTAATTCTCTTTTGTATAATAAAAAAAATCAATCAATCAGTTAACGAAAATCTATCAAATTTAAATAACCTCAAAATGGTTGAAAATATGTCGTTCTCGCGTAAAATGGTAGGTATACATATGATTTGTATCGTACAAATAGCAGTCCTGCCTTGCGTATAATAACGACAATAAAATACTATACAGGACAAGGATGATATATCTTCAATTAAAAATTCGAGGACAAGTAAACAAACATTATACTAACATTGCGGAAGTTGCGGATCGCTAAAACAAAACCACGTCGACGAGTGACTACTTGACGAGTCAAATGACAACTGAATGATATGTCGCGGTGTGGTGGCGCAAAACAGGCTATTTGTGCGTGTGTGCGTACAAAAACAAAAGATTGAACGGCAACATCGCTCGTAAAATATGTTGCTGAGCAGATTAAAGGCGCAATTTTTTTTAAAATCGCACCGGCTGATGCTTGCTGGTTCGCATTGCGGATCCCCAAGATATTGCGGAATCCCGCAGGGCCTAAAATTATGCTGGATCCCGCTGGATCGCGGGATTCCGCTTTGCTGGATTGGAATCCCTACACGTGACTAACCAGACATGTCCGGTCGTCGCGAACCGGACAAGTACGAGTCGGACTCGTCCACCGAGGGTTCCGCAAAATGGTAGGTACATAGTATCATTAATTACAAATGTATAGTTTTCAGATTTTTCCCTATACTTGTATTATAAGGCGGTATTACTTGCCAAATTTTATGGTTCTAGGTCAGCGGAAAATATTCTATACATTTTGATTCCCTTGAGACTATCTTTTTGTATTTTTTTTTGCATTTTCCATGCTAAGATTATAAAGTTATTTTAGTAAAGGAATAATTCAATCGCGGGCAGGATGCGAACCTGCGTCTCCTGGTTAGATACACAAGACGCTCTGACCTCTAAGCCACCGCGAACCCCACCCGCCTGATTGAAATTTCGCCTTCACATTCTGAATTTACGTCATACGGTGAAGTTGGCGACATCTATAAAAAGCAAGTTACCTTGCCTCTCAACCGACACGACTTACTTTACAGTTAGTTAAATGTCGTACGATGCCACCTTATCTTTTAACTGTCTTTATATGTTATTCATCACAAGTATTTAATTGTGAGCAAAATTGCCCTGCATCCTCTCTTACAGTTTAAAAATTCGGGGGCAAAATAAAAAGTTCCGATCAAATCAAAGGCACCGACTTCCGAAACTGTTTTGCATATAACATTATTTATTATGTTTTTGAAGGCGGTTTTATATTTTTAATCTGCCCGTTTTGATCCATAATATAAAAGGCAAAGGCAAAGCAACAAATCTCCAATCGCCTTTTAAAAGGTCGGCAACGCACTTGTGTTGTGACTACTATGGTGCTGCGGGTGTCCATGGGCGGCGGTAATCGCTTACCATCAGGCGGTCCGTCTGCTCGTTTGCCCTTCTATGACATAAAAAAACAAACATAACATAACATACCATCACGCCTGTATTCCCCGAAGGGTTAGGCAGAGGCGTACTTAATGCACACCCACAGTTCGCCTAGTATGTTTTAGGTCCCATGTTATAGGGGGCGAGCCTATAGCCATTAACCGGGCACAAATCCAGACTCCGAGCTGCTACTGAGAATTTCATAGAAAACTCAATAACACTTTGCTCGACCTGGGGATCGAACCCAGGACCTCTAGCGTAGCAGTCGCGCTTGGGACCACTAGACTAATGAGGCAGACATAAAAAAAAAACAAAGAAGGAACCTCCTCTGCTAAGATAACTTCCTTTTTTTAAACTATTTTATTATCATTGCATACCATCGATAAATATTGCTATGATTATAAAAAATTGGGTACTTACTTATCTATTAAATACTTGTAATCCAATGCCGCCAATAAAGTCTTAGCGGCATACTTAAATTGATCGTTTTCATTTTGAAACTTTCTGAAAGGAAAGACCAGGCCAGGACTAGAATACACAACAACCGGATCACGATATTCTAGGTATGCTGAATTTAACCACCAATCCTCAAGCCAGTTCAGATGTTCCTGTGCCCTCTTTTCTAACAAAACCTGGAAAAATACATGTTTTAATTTGTAATAAATAAACATTTTGTTAGTGAACTGTTTCGCATCACACAACTAACAAGTGCGCAATTGATCCCAAACTTCTTCCTATTGCGTTCAAAGTCAAAATGGTTTATTTCAATTAGATCACGAAAATAGATACTTTTGCACTTTTACTTTTTACTATTAACCGATTTAGTGCGGCAGCCATTTCTTAAAGCTTTTATTGGTAACGGCTAACATTTCATGAAACGACAGTAGCGCCAAATGCCATAGAAGCACTACAGTGCAGCAGTGTCATCACAAAATGAACACTACCATCATTTCTGTTAAAAATAACACTAATTTTACCATGTTTTAATATCCGTTTGACAGGTCTAAAAAAACGTGAAATAAAAATGATTAAAGAAACCTAAAATGATTGTCAAGGACATATACAATGATCCCACTATTTGATATATTTCGTTGACTCCCTTTTTACTTTTACATAATATGGCGACCACCAGACACCGTTTTGTGTACCTAATTAAATTTTGATTACTATCATGCTAAAAAAAACCGTGAATACCCCAGCAAAATAATGTCGAAAATAACTATTAAAGTAACACCGCCTTCAAAAACAAAAAATAATGCAAAAATAAAATAACCTTTTCGGAAGTCGGTGCCGTCGATTTGGTTTGAACTTTTGTTTTCGCCGCCCACTTCCGAAACTATTATTTTACGTTTGCATTATTTTTATGTTTTTGAAGGCGGTTTTACTTATTGTTAAATTTTTACGCATAGCTAGACCACGTTTTCATTTTATCATTTACGTGTTATTGTCATTTTGTTCTAAATTTTATGATCAGATTTTTATGGAACATCCTCCCAAGTATGAACTATCAATCAAAAAAGAATCATCGAAATCGGTTGGCGTGATATTGAGTTATACGTCCATTTGTTGCGCACATACCTACTTAATGCAAATTTAAGACTTACAGTACGCGCGGCATAAGTTGGCCGGAGTGAAGTTCGCCGTTTTAATGCGCAGTGGATTGTTTACGTTAAAAATTGTGTACTGCGCAACCAAAAACTGACAAACAGCTAAGTTCAGTCCGGCCAATTTATGTCGCGCGTACTGTATATGGTTTTCTCATGGATGTCCCATTATCAGAACGGGACCAAATTTAAATGGGACCAAACGGGAAGCCCCAGCTTTCAAATAAAAAACAATCATCAAAATCGGTTCACCAAGTCGAAATTGTTTTTAATCCCGTCATGGGATATGGCGCCACACTTTTTGTGTATTTGCCAGCGTCAAATTTAAAGAGTAAACAAGTAATAGGTAATTATTAGTTCCCGTCATGGGATTTTATTATATGGCGCCACACTTTTTGTGTTTGCCAGTGTCAAGTATACATAATGATCCCCAGTAAAACAGTGGAAACTTCACTAGGCTTCGATGGAGCTTAGGAGTGAACACAAAAGACATGATTTTCAATTTTATATTATTTGCCTACCCTCGCACACGTTCACGAACTATTAATGGTTAACTATCCACTATAATTAAACATTAAACTTCGGAGAAACACAAGATTTGGAAATTAAAATAAAACCGACAAAGTGCACTTTACATTTTCCCGCCTAAACTCCACTCGAAAGTTATGAGGTAACAAACATAAAAAAAATACAGTCGAATTGAGAACATCCTCCTTTTTGTTGAAGTCGGTTGAAAATATATAGTCATATAAATGTTACAAGTATGTATATAAAATTTTAATTTTTTTGGAATACACCTATTTCTTTTTCGCTACTGAGTAACTTCACGAATTCTGAGTTAATTTTATAACACCATCTAATAAGTTTGTCAGATTTTGTAATCGCAATAAAAATAAAATGTATACAGCCATTTTCTTTTTAATTAATTTACCCACGACGCGACGAAACGGCGACGGTCTTTAGAGACTGTTTGTTTGTGCCATAACGACTGTTACCACTTACGGCACTTACCACTAACGGTTTGACAGATTGAGACTCGGTTTTCTGTAAAGGGTTTGTAATTCATCCACGATTGTTCGTAGATAGGTATTGTATTCTGTTATTGTCAAACTAAGCTAGTCCATTGCAGTAACGTAGGTACATAGGTGCAATAGAATCAGCACCAATGTCAGCAAAATATTATACATTTTTTTTATTCGTAATAGGCTTACGCTTGACAACCAGATCTACGATGGAGCGCCTAGAAGAAACCGATTCACTCGTGATTTAAGACACCCAGATTATATCTATCGGGGAAGACCCACTTTGGTAGCGCATTCCACATTTCAGTGGTACGCATGATAAAAGTGGATTTAAAGCGTTTCGTTCGGGTTTTTGGAATGTCCACCATGAATCGATGTCGCTTTTTCGTGCTTCTGGTCGTCCGAAAGTAGAAAGGGCTAGGGAGAATAAGATCGTGGAGATCTGATGCATATCTATAATAAGCACTAAATGTGTTTACTATGAGTTTTTTTCCGGCGTTTCATATGTTGAGGCGTGTCTAATCTACTCCTTATACCATCATCTATAGTCCAGTGAATAGTATCATCCATCACACCAGTATAGTCCATCATCTATAGTCCTCGATAGTCGAGGTCAAAATCGGTCTAACTGTTTCAGGGATTAGCCGGAGCAAACAGACAGACAAAAAAAAGAGATTATTGTACGAGCCGTATATACATAATATATATGTTACTGTAAAAGCCCGAACTACGGCAAATTCTAAGATTTACCAACTCTGACTGGTAAAAGTTCGAAATGTTCCACCATGCACTCAGCAGAGACAGACAGATAGACAGACAGACAAAAATTTTACTGATTGCATTTTTGGCGTCAGTATCGATCACTAATCACCCGCTGATAGTTATTTTGGAAATATATTTCATGTACAGAATTGACCTCTCTACAGATTAATTATAAGTATAGATATAGATAAAACGCATCACAATGAAAAATAAAGTCCCGCAACTTTCCAGATAATATGTAAATATAAGTATCCAAAAAATCGTCGCTTCTGTAGCCTCTTCTCTTCTGTGTCTTCTTAGTACGCCTGTATGTAGCGACGTGTGACATGAAAAGTATTGAGTCCCTTTCTCTCATAATATAATAAGGCATGTGCTGACTCTTTCTTCATTTTACGTATTATTTGCAACGAAGAAAATAAAATAAATTGTACAGAAGCTAAGAATTTATTTACTTACTTGTGATAAGATACTCCATGCTCTTTCCTTACTTTCCTATGATAATTTGTGTACACATGACGGCATATTTAAATAAAATTACAATTTACTGCTGTCAATAGCGCTGTCAAACACACTTCTGCACCTTAGGTCGGTCAACCACGTATGTCACACTACCTAAGACACATTGCCCACAAAACAATATTCGCGTTTGAAGGATGATAACGTGTCTACCTCTAATTAACTATATAACGTCATTGCTTGCATGTATAGATATAGATTTACAGTATAGATGGATAATGTAGGCATTTTTCATCACATTATGTATAAAAAACAAGACTTTGGACTGCCTCATTAGTCTAGTGGTCCCAAGCGCGACTGCTACGCTAGAGGTCCTGGGTTCAATCTCCGGGTCGAGCAAAGTGTTATTGAGTTTTTCTATTAAATTCTCAGAAGCAGCTCGGAGTCTGGATTTGTGTCCGGTTAATGGCAATAGGCTCGCCCCCTATTACATGGAACCTAAACATACCGGCGAAGGGCGAACTGTAGGTGTACATTAGTTATCCTATCCTTATCATATCCTTTACTGCAAAGCTCCGTATTTCATTGATCTGATATTGTAATGTACTGGTACCAAGCACATTATTGTCTTTTTTTTTATTCGTGATAGGCTTACGCTTGATCGCCAGTTTGTCTGATGTTAAGCGATACTGCGATCTACGATGGAGCGCGATTGCCTAGAAGAAACCGATTCACTCGTGATTTAAAGACACCCAGATTATATCCATCAGGGAAGACCCACTCGGGAAGCGTATTCCATATTTCAGCAGTACGCATTATAAAAGTGGACTTAAAGCGTTTCGTTCGGGTTTTTGGAATGACCACCGTGAATCGATGACGCTTTTTCGTGCTTCTGGTCGTCCGATAGTGGAAAGGGCTATATGGATGGAAAGGGATAAGATCGTGGAGATCTGATGCACATTCTCCGAAATGTATCCGATAAAAAACCGATAAGCTAGCAACTTTGCGGCGATGTTCAAGACTTTGGAGATTAGCTCGGACAAGGGTGTCGTTGCCGATGAGCTTCTTGGCACGATTCTCGACGGACTTCAACGCCTCGAGCTGGTACTTAGCCGATCCATCCCAAAGGTGCGAACAGTACTCTATGCACGACCGAACTTGTGCTTTATACAATGCGAGCAATTGTTCCGGCGTGAAGTAACGCCGCACCTTCGAGAGGATACCCAGCTTTCTCGCAGCTATTTGAGCTTTGGACTCTATATAGGAGCCGAAGTTGAGGGTTGACGTCAGAGTAACGCCCAAGAGCTCAAGGTGGTCAGTTATCGGCACAGATACATTCCGGAAAGTAGGAGCCAGTTGGAATTGGCTCTTTTTGGCGGAAAACAGACACGCCTGGGTCTTGGCAGCGTTGAATTTGACCAGATTGGCCAAATTCAACGGAGACAGCCTGAAGGGACAAACTCAGACGCTCGACCATGGCCTCTCTTAAGAGACTGGATTTCTGGTCCACCGGTCCGTGCGCTGGCTGTGTAGCTCTCTACAACGGTGCTGCTCTCGTCTGCGTACCCAAAGATACCGGGCTTCAGGAGACCATCAATGTGCAGCAGGAAGAGTGTCGCAGAGAGTACCGACCCCTGAGGAACATCGGCATTGAGATCCATTCGATCGGACGAGCACCCGTCTATGACGACTTGTATCGATCGATTCCTCAGGAAGTCCGATATCCAAGCAACGAAACCAGTGGGCAAGCCATACGATGGAAGCTTGCTAATAAGGCTATCATGCCAGACCCTGTCGAAAGCCTTCGAGATGTCAAGAGAGACGGCAAGCGCCTCCCCGTGTTCCTCGATGGCCTTACTCCAGATGTGAGTGACGTACGCTAGGAGGTCCCCAGTAGACCGGTTTCGGCGAAATCCGTATTGTCGGGCATTGAGGAGATCATTTGCTTCCAGGTACGCCAGAAGCCTGTTGTTAAGGACACGCTCCATAGTCTTACAGAGTATGGACGTGACCGAAATAGGCCTTTAGTTCGCAGGGTCGGCACGACTACCTTTTTTGGACACAGGCTGCACGTTAGCTAGCTTCCACTTCCAAGAGGCGTGTCAGCACTGAAGTCAACTGAGGCGCACATGTCCTCAGAACTATGGCTGGAATACCGTCCGGTCCACTGGCTTTATTCACGTCAAGACTGCGTAGCGTTTTCCGAACCTCCGATTGGCATATGCGGTCTTCGGACATAACTGTCGTGCTGCCAGGCGAAGTTGGAGGTTTCGCGCTACCAGAGTCTAGGCGCGAAGACTCCGCGAAAAGAAAGGCAAACAAGTTGGCCTTCTCTTCTGCGGTATGAGCCAGTTGTCTTTAAAATGCAAGGGAATGGTTAGGTACTATAACTAAATATTTACTAATATCACGTAAATCAGAAAGCTGCGAACTTTCTATGAGGAGTCCAGAGCTTAAAATATTATTTCATAATATAGTTACTAGTGCCGCCTACTAGGACTGCCTCATTAGTCTAGTGGTCTCAAGTGCGACGGCTACACTGGTCCTGGGTTCGATCCCCAGGTCGAGCAAAGTGTTATTGGGTTTTTCTATGAAATTCTCAGTAGCAGTTCGGAGTCTGGATTTGTGCCCGGTTAATGGCAATAGGCTCGCCCCCTATAACATGGGACTTAAACATACCGGCGAACTGTGGGTGTACATTAAGTACGCCTCTGCCTAACCCTTCGGGGAATACAGGCGTGATGGTATGTTATGTTATAGTTACTAGTGTGAAGTGTTGTTCCAGTGATCCCGCCTGTTAATTATCGTTCTTCTTAATGTCCTTAAAATTAGGATAAACTAACTGAGCAACTAGGATTTCTTTACTTACTTGTAATTTTTTTCCTGATCCTCCCTCAAAGTCTTTAACGAGAGCTGTAGTCCTTGCGAACTCTTCGTCATTTAAAAATGGTCTCACAGTGAGCAAGTACTTTGCTAAAGTATCGTTTAGCTTTGGAACAGGAAGTCTTGGTAGTTTCTGGGTATTGCCATTTAGTTTTGCACTGGTATAGTTGCAAGACAATTGATTAAAGGTGACATAGGGTTCTAAGAAAAATCCTTTGTATCCACACTGAAATTAAAAATACCAATTAATTATTATAGAAAATGAGCGCTATTTAGGGTTCGGATCAAACAGGCAAAATGGGACAAAGACTTTTATCATGTGGGAAAATAAACCTACATCATGAAGTAATAAGATCTAATTTCGATTGTTACTCTTATGACGATACTATAACTTATAATAATATTGTTTTGAATATGTTCCACCCATCACACATCGATGTAATTGGTGCGTATTATACGAGTAGTAGTACTTAGGTAATTTACGCAATTTTTTTGGTCGGTGTACCTCAAGAAATAGTCATGAACGGCCTGGCCACGGGAACGGGCGGTGCGACCGGCGCTGCGGCGGGCAATGGGGCACGGTTTGCACTTGCGTCTGCCGCCGCGACCAATATAGACCGAAAGCGAGATGTCTATAACAAAGTTGTCTCGATATTGCTTGGAGTAGTATTTTTTTTATTAAAGATATTATAATGTTTGGAACAGATTGTGGAGTTCATGATTTAAATAAAAATCGGGATATAGACGGAGAATTCAATACGAAGAAATTCAATAAGAAGAAAGAAATACGAGCAATACATACTCTATCGAATTTTTGTTTAAATATAGGTACCCGAATGAGTGTCGAAACCTTCGATTATACCTGTTCTTGTGAATATTCAACCAGAACTGGAGATAAAGGTGAATGCAGATAGGATTTACCTACCTTCACAATCTGGGAATTGTATTTTTATTTCTTCCCACAATCTCTTCACTAAATGTTTATATTATGTTGTGGGTGACCAGACTTTCAAATAGCTGGTCTACCTAATATTTCTGCAATAAAAGTTTCGGTGTTACATTTGTTTTTGTCGCCCGCCGCACCACCAGACGCTCGCGCGATTCGCGCGGAAAGTTTCGCCGGTCGCCGCTACGCGTGGCGTGCCCAATACTTTTCCTTATTTGTTTTGGTCGCAAGACGCTCCACCGTTCGCACCGCGCGAATTTTCGCCGCAGCGAATGTCCCGTGGCCTACTACACATTCGTAGAAAAATAATTTTGAAGTTTGGGGTTGGGACCATTAATTTTCCAAAAACGAATGAAGCTAGAAGTACCTATGCGTAACGCATTAAGTAATGTCAAATTTAATTCTATTAAGCTTTTAAGTGCCATAATTTAATTAATCATAATGCTTTATTTTCTGCATTTGGATGGTCCTACGCCCATGAAAGTATGAAGGATAAATACTAGAGGTTTGATAAGTGGCCCAAAATTATTTTCTAACAATTACTAGCAACATAATAAAGGCACAAATGTTAAAAAAGACGCCAGTACAGATTTTATATGGAAACCCGCTGAGATCCTTTAATATAAATAGCTCTTTGGGGAAGCTGTAGGTGTAAACCTGTGGCAGCAACTTTTTTTAGGTCCAAATAATATTTTTTATCGCTGTCAGACTTGGTTGCGTGGTATTTGATTCCGATATCGCCAATCTAGGTTCCTACTCTACTTGATTCGTGAGGCTATTGGAATTAAAAAACACCCAAATTTCAATAGAGAAGATGGCTGGGTCTTACCATCTGCTTGGAACCCCATTATAGATTCTATTAAGAGTCCGGCGGACCGAATTTCTCTTACAAACTAAATACCGAAATAAATCGTAATTCAAACACAATAGATATAATCAAATTCTGTTAATATTCGGATTCCGATATCGCCAATCTAGGTTCCTACTCTACCATATTGTCCAAAATACTACACTGAAAATAAATGTAAGCGAATGCAATTTTTGATAACGAAGTTTGGAACGATTTTCCGCTCTTTTATTTCCAGTGAAGAAGTAATAGACGAAATAGTATCTACCGTAGGAACCTAGATTAACGGTATCCAAAGCCGAAAAATAACACAATTTGATAGAATATTGTCTGGATTATGATTTATTTTGGCGTTTTTATGTGCAATTCAAGCTCCGCCGACACTTAAATCTAAATTCAAGCCCAAAACTGCAAGACCAAAGTACATGGTGAGCTCGTTCTGCGTGAATCGGATCGCCAATAATTAACAAAAAAATGTAAGGTAGCTGTTAGTAATTTTAAAATTAAGACGTCCAACACCTCGGTCTACCCGTGACCATGGATGCTGTAAAGAATCCGAAACGTCAGGAATCAAATAATATAAATATAACGCGATAAAATCCGTAAAAAGTAAAGTTTTATTTCAATGTCTATAATACCTATTCGCGTAAGTGTCAGAATCCAAAATAACATTTGAAGAAAAATAATATAAAAATATCTACCACTAGGTAGATAGATAGATGGATAGAATATTCTTTATTGCACACCAAAAACTAACGCTAAGTACCTACATGATTCGAAGTACAACTTACTTCAGGTACCTATCTATCCTTCAAAATGAGATATTAAGTTTCTTCCCATTGTCCATTGAATTTGAGATTATGGTTTCTCTTTCAGACATTTACTCATAGGATCATATAGATAGATATAGAATCATGTAGTTAGAATTACTTATAGTAATAAAATATGGATAGGTACTTACAACTTGATTCGTTCTGATTCTGCGTAACATCTTATAATATTCCTGAAAATTATTAGGTTTATTAAATAAGTATCAGTAGACCCTCACTTATTTTATGTACTTAGGTACCTACGTACATTATCATCATGTCCGTTTCAATTCAACCACGCGGCCAACTCATAAAATTTTATCAAACTTTGCCAGGAATTAGTTGTAATTTGTTGTAAGACGTTATAACCAAAAATAGTTGGCCGCTAGAACCAACCACTTGCCGTAGTCATCGCCTGTGATTACACAGAAACTAGGTATATAATGCAGATAGGCGAATGATGCATCAAAAGAAAGGTCTCAATTTGTTGTATTTGTTGCAAAAATAAAAAACGTCAAAACGTAAAATATACAAAAAGTTATGCAATATTTAGTTTCCAGGTTATGGGTAGGTAGATATCTGACCATAAATATCAAATTTATAGAGGTTTTAGACAATTAGTTGTTAATTTGTTGCAGCGAATAAACAAAAAAAAATACGAGAAAATAGTGTTGGCAACCCAGTGACCGGTAGCAGCCACCCCAGCGCCTCCTACCGGACGACCGTGATCACTTACCTAGCTACTGTCAGTACGAGAAGATAAAAAGACTGGACACCAACGGCTCGCTCTCTTTTTACTTCGGATTTCGTGTGAAACAGTTGCTCTGTTAGATTGTATTGAAATTAGATTAAATTATTGAAGTATATGTAAGTTATTTATAGGTTATCAGTTTATCAAATAATAAGGTATTTTAGCTATTTGTTTCTACCCAACTCTGTGTTGCCTTCAGCCTAGTTAGTTTATATCAGAAGCGGGATTAGCGTTGGTTCAAACATAATATGGCATTGGTGAGCACAGTCTACCACATTTTGTGATCGATTCTTGAAACGGTAAACACCAAAATCTGGTGAGTGTTTTAATTTTGACAATATTCTGGTATCGAATGTTCATTGGTAAAGTTTATTGAAAAACATATCTTGTGTTGACTCTTCGATTTAAAATATATAAAGTCGAGTGACTACAGTTGAGTACCTACCGTCTAATCGGTAGTATGTTATATTTTATCGTTGCGAAATTGCATTAAGATTTCTGTTGCTATGGTCATTACGAGAGAATGAGGGTAATCGCACATGTCGCACAATGTTCATCTTCGAAAAAAGTTAACGGATATAATTATGTCTACTAAATATGTCCCGGTTTAAATATTTTATCGTACCCACCCATAGGTAATTTGTTACTGATTTTTATATCATTATTTCTTAATGATACTTGTGAAATCACAACATTGAAATACTGAAGTATCTGATTGGAAAGAGTTATGCAATAATTTCTTGGTATAAAGTAAAACTACCGCCATTGGCGGGTCCCTACTAATGTGAAATTACAGATTACTGAGCAGTGATTACGTGTGAGTGCAACTACTGGGCTAGCTTCGGAGGTCAATCCGTAGCTTCAGTAGCTGCTGGAGAATCGAGGCAGGAATGCTGCCGTGATGTTGTATCTTGGTGAAATCTGACCAATTTGCTTATGTCTAAATTTGTTTGATGATAATGATGATGATGATGTTGATGCAAGTGATAAAGGTGATCATGGCTAAAATCACTGAGATTTACAATTGAAATTGGGATGGCCGAACGGTATTGGTTTTTATTGCAAAATGTAACCAATGTACCTAACCATCATATTGTTAATGTTAATAACTGTACAAGTTATGTCAAAGTCAATGTTGTTTGATAATGCCTCTGTCCAAACACGTATGTGTTCCGCATTTAATAACACTGGTAGTAGCTGTTCCATCATTAGGGAAAATCTGTGTAGAGAGTTATTGATACCAATAGCTACCCCAGCGCCCCTGTGATCTTGCAAGAGTTTTCAAACGATAGCATACAAACTGTAAATATCTACAAAAGTTCAAGTAAATATTAAATTACGATTCGGTCAACTTAGAAAATATGGAGTTTTATGTTTTGAACGAACTGTCGGATTGTGATATATTATTAGACAGAAATATAACGGAACGACATGACATAATGTACTCGCGAGTGGGTCACAAAATATTTATTTTTGTAATAATGCTTTTATTTTTTCTAATTATTCTGCTCCATTCAGCGTTTAGGTTAACTGCATTCTAATATTTTTGCTACAAATATTTATCAAGTTTATTATTATTAAGACATAAATTGTACTTGTTTCTGGCACATTATAGCTTTTGTGACATTACTAGTACTCAACAGCACTTGATACTCATGTCAATTGAAATCTGTCAAAGGTGTTTCCTAAGCCTAAAGGTGCATCTGGAAAAGATAGATGGACGTAGCCTAAGCCTAAAGGTGCATCCTGACGATGAGGATCTTGGAGCTGGGAGAATCTGCTTTTCCCTAAACAGTGAAATTACCTAAGTCTAAAGGAAATTTTCACGTTGGGGCCAAGTAGACTTGCTAATTATGAATCGTGCCTTGTTTGACGTTGATGACCGACTCGGGTTATTGTTAAACTATGAGCATAATTGTACAAGTGATATATGTATATGTTTACAGAATCGAACCTACTCGACTGCTACAAAAATAATTATCCAGGTGGAGTGAGCGTGCCCGGGGCTGGCACGGTGCAGCATGGCCGTGTTGGCAACCCAGTGACCGGTAGCAGCCACCCCAGCGCCTCCTACCGGACGACCGTGATCACTTACCTAGCTACTGTCAGTACGAGAAGATAAAAAGACTGGACACCAACGGCTCGCTCTCTTTTTACTTCGGATTTCGTGTGAAACAGTTGCTCTGTTAGATTGTATTGAAATTAGATTAAATTATTGAAGTATATGTAAGTTATTTATAGGTTATCAGTTTATCAAATAATAAGGTATTTTAGCTATTTGTTTCTACCCAACTCTGTGTTGCCTTCAGCCTAGTTAGTTTATAATAGGTTCAATAATTTGTTAGAGTTGATTTTAGTAGGCCGCTCGGACCTAAATTACAATGGCGTTGATTTCATTATTAAAAGTAGGTTCAAGCTTAGTTGTAGTAAATAATCGAAAATAATGGTGAAATTCATATTTTAGGAAATATTCACTAAAATATAGTAAGTAGTATGAAACTGTATGAGAGTACAGTGACCATGAATTTTCACAATGAAGTGAGACTAAATTTTGATTATTGGAATGTTCGATAGTCATATCTTAATTTTTTAGGGCGAACGCTTATAATTTTAAAATACACTTTAAGGCATCCTATAGCATACTTTATTAAAGTAAAAGTTACAAATCGAATAAAATTTCTTTATTCAAATCAACACAAAGGCAAAAAATCAAGTAGTAAACGTCTAAAATAAGTTAAATATAAAATCTTTACTAACATAATATTTATAAATTAACTGATACGAATATAAGACACAGAATGTGGACATTTCAATTTTAAAAAGATTGTAGTCGTAAGGGAAATACACACATCCAACAGAATCTAGGGATATCATAATCCTGAATTATTTACGGTTTTATAGTTTTAAATCTTTTTAATTTCACAGATTGAAATCTCTTTTATTCTTTTTTCAAAATTTGAAAATGTAAATAAAAAACAAATTATTTTGTTTTTTTTTTTATGTAAATAAAAAATGAAATCACCGCGGCATAATTGTTAGTAATTCGTTACGTTAAGGAAAATTAAAATTATTATTAATATTCATTACATAATGAAAAGGTATTAGATTGTTTTTACAATACAATCATACACTCACGCCTTTCTCCCACAGGGATAGGCAGAAACTATAGACTGCCACTTGTTATGATTCTTGCATACTTCTTTTGCTTCTTCCACATTCATACATCTTCTGATACATACACGCCGGTTGAGCTTTAAGAGTCGAGTCATTTCACGTCGTCATTTAAGTCGAGATGAAATGTTACGAGCCGTGGGCATGGTAGAAAATGGTGCTATTCAACGCGTCGTTGCTGAGGCCCCACACACCAGCCAAAATGTGATATCAAGGTTGTGGTCACGTTATAGCAGTACTGGGGATGTGGCTGAACGGCACACGGGAACATATCGTATTACTACGCAACGACAGGATCGATTGCTCCAAATGACCTCCAGAAGACAACCCAATATCACAAGCGATGCAACTAGTATAAAGGCTCCAGGAGGACCACCAGCTGCTGGTAAGCGACCAAACCGTGCGAAGGGGGTTGCATGAAGTTGGTCTTCATGCTCGAATACCGCTACATGTGCCAGCATTGCGACGTGACAATCGCGGAAGGCGGCATTCGTGTACTCGGGAGCATTTACCATGGAGTGACGAACAATGGTCTTTGGTGCTTTTCACCGATGAGTCCCGGTTTGGGTTTCATCCGGATTCACGTAGAACACGCGTTGGGAGAACACCAGAGAGAGTTAGCCGTCTACGGCACCCTCAGGAGGTCCACTCATACAAAGGCGGGATAATCATGGTGTGGGCAGGAATTCGTCTTGGCGGACGAATCCAGCTCGTTTGGATCCAAGGCAGCATGACTGCACAAAAATACCACGAGGAGGTAGTAGAGCCTGTTATTGTTCCACACAGAATACAAATGGGCCAGGAATTTCTACTCATGCACGATAATGCTCTTTCCTATTAGTTTTCTTCTAAACTAAACCGAGATTTTTTAGCTATTCAGGTATGCTGGTAATTCCAAAATTATTACAGAACAAAACTAAAAGAAACTTCTACTTAATTCTTCCACTTAATTATAATTCAAAATTTGCATCTCTAAGACCAATGAATTTTTGCGTGGGCAATGGTATTGTTAGAATGTCTGCTAACTGTTTACTACTTTCAACATATTGTATTTTTATTAAACCATTTCCCACCTTCTCTCTGATAAAATTATATTTTACATCTATATGTTTCGTACGTTTATGATAAACAGGAATGCGTATCAGCTGTATTGCACTCTGATTATCAATATTTAATTTTATGACATTATAATCATTAAATTCACTTAGGTCTGACAAAAGTAGATTTAGCCACAACATTTTTATAAAGCTTCACATGAGGCAATAGACTCTGCCTCAGTAGTGGAGAGAGCAACTGTACTTTGTTTTTGACTACACCAGGTCAAAGGACCTCCATTCATAAGAAAAATATATCCTGATGTTGATTTTCTAGTGTCTATCACCAGCAAAATCTGAATTAGAATATCCCACAATATAATTGCTCTCACCATAATTGATATATACATTTCTACTACCCTTCAAATTTTGCTCTCAACAGCATTTACATTTTGCATGCCAGGAATATTATTATATCTGCTTAATAAATTTACAGAAAATACTATTTCAGATCGTGAAAAACAACATATCTAAATATAATTTTTGATGAATACAATTACTATTATTTTCCTTACGTATCTCCATTCCAACAAAATAAGATAAATCTAATTGTTTAATTATAGAACTTGTTTCAGTATTCTAAAATTCTTAACATGAGTGGTTCACTTGATGAAAACAACAGAGCAACATCAATAAATAATCTATACTTATAATAAATCTGTAGAGAGGTCAATTCTGTACATGAAATATATTTCCAAAATAACTATCAGCGGGTGATTAGTGATCGATACTGACGCCAAAAATGCAATCAGTAAAATTTTTGTCTGTCTGTCTGTCTGTATGTTCGTTATAGAAACAAAAACCACTCGACGGATTTCAACGAAACTTGGTACAATTGTTCTTCATACTCCTGGCCAGGTTATAGTATACTTTTCATCACGCTACGATCAATAGGAGCAGAGCAGTGAAGGGAAATGTTGGGAAAACAGGAGAACTTACTTCATTTTTTAAGCTTCCGTCGCGTGTGCAGCCTTAATGGTTAAAGCTACACAGAAATCATGTATGACGGAAATGTTCTCCTTAAAATTATATAAAAAATATTCCACGACAGCAAATGTCTATCTTTTATGGTTGACTCACAATAACACGTGTAACTCCCGATAGCTTAGCAGTTCGGAGCTTTCTGATTATATTTGTCTACTCTTACGTTAGGTGACTGACTGACTGACATAGTGATCTATCAACGCACAGCCCAAACCACAGGTTATAGTATACTTTTCATCACGCTACGATCAATAGGAGCAGAGCAGTGAAGGGAAATGTTGGGAAAATGAGTTATTCATGAGAAAGGTTTCAAGCTAAAAAACATCACGCTACAACCCTTAGGAACGGGGCAACGCAGGTGAAACCGCGGGCGAAGAACTAGGGAACAAAGTAATTATTCCACGCGGACGAAGTCGCTGGCAAAAGCTAGTTTTAAATAAACTTAAACATTTTCAAAACAACCTACAAAAACACAATGGTCAGCCTCGGATTGAACAAAACAACTATATGACTTAAAAAAAATCTGTAAACTTTTTATTCCAACATCGAGTTGCCTGCTTTAATCCATATAAATATTCATTCAATTTTAAAACTTTATTTTTATCCAGAGATAGACCATCAGGAATCTATATATATATATATATATATAATAAGTCTGTTGAAAAGTCATGTCTGTAATTGCAAGATAATTGGGAAAAAATAGGTGGAGAAGACTAAATAAGCGATACCGAAGCCTAATTAATGGTTTTGGGAAAAAATGTCTAGTGTCTGTACAATGATATAATACAATTAGATACGCCATGTTCATAGTAAATGTCATTTAAAATTGAGTCGCGCTACATGTCCATACCTATAACTAATCATTTACTAATGAGCGCGAGCATAGATACAGGTAGCATAAGATGAAAAGAAATAACACTAAGCAGTTGTCTTATATGACACATTTGAAAGGTGTCGTTTAAAACAAAGATTAAGATTTTTTAATTGTTGAACAGAATGGAAATTAGGTACATAACCTACAAATAAAAGAAGTAGAATATAATTTTATAGACTAGATAGTTTAATAAAAAAATATATTAGAAGTAACAAAAAGAAAATGAAACACAAACTGTAACCGATTAAATGACTAATTAGGTACTTAGGTACCGTCCATACTATCTATTAATGCGAATATAAGTCTGTCCGTTTAAATAAATAAGGCAAGAAGCCGCATCAAGCCGCAAGAAGATTGCATCTTGAGAAAGGACAAACGCTAACTTTTGTCTAAAATAACCTTTCCGACCGCAAGTGAAACCGCAGGAAACACATAATGGGAAATATTTGTAACTAGCTTTTTCAAAAATACAGATACTCACATCATAGCTGATTTTACTTCAAGAACTACGAACAGCTTATAACACAAAGCAAGTTGAAGCGATGGATATTTATCAATATCTGATCTACTTCACAAGCTCCGGTTTACGGTAACGAATAATTATAATACATACATATAAGCTGTCCGGTTTAAAGTGATTAGAACATACTGAGCTATCTTTTTGTGATTTTTTTTCCATGCTAAGATTATTAAGTTATTTTTTAGTAAAGGAAAAAATTCAATCGCGGGCAGGATTCGAACCTGCGTCTTCTGGTTTGATATACCAGACGCTCTGACCTCTAAGCCACCGCGAACACTACCCGCATGATTGAAATTTTGCCTTCACATTCTGAATTTACGTCATAAGGTGACGTTGGTGACATCTATGAGAGGTAAGTTACCTTACTTCTCAACCGACACGACTTACTTTACAGTTCAGTGTCGTACGATGCCACCATTACCTATTAACTATCTTTTTGTGACTTTTTTTTGCATTTTCCATGCGAAGATTATTAAGTTATTTTTTATGCTAAGATTATTAAGTTATTTTTTTTTTTTAGTAAAGGAAACAATTCAATCGCGGGCAGGATTCGAACCTGCGTCTTCTGGTTTGATATACCAGACGCTCTGACCTCTAAGCCACCGCGAACACTACCCGCATGATTGAAATGTTGCCTTCACATTCTGAATTTACGTCATATACCATATGTTATGTAATAAGAACAGTAATATCGTCAATAAAACGCATCACAATGAAAAAGAAAGTCCCGTGACTTTCCAGATAATAGGTACATTTATGTATCTTTAAAATCGCTTCTTGATCTATGAGTCCTGTCAATGCATTCCATACTTAATATGCCTGTGGCTGTATGTAGCGTCGTGTGACATGAAAAGTATTGAGTCCCTTTCTCTTATACTATAATAAGCCCTGTGCTGACTCTTTCTTCATTTTACATATTATTTACAACGAAGAAAATAAAATAAATTGTACAGAAGCTAACAATTTATTTACTTACTTGTGATAAGATAGTCCATGCTCTTTCCTTACTTTCCTATGATAATTTGTGCAGTATCGCACAGCACAGGATATTATCAATATAATTACAATTTACTGCTGTCAATAGCGCTGTCAAACACACTTCTGCACCTTAGGTCGGTCAACCACGTATGTCACACTACCTAAGACACATTGCCCACAAAACAATATTCGCGATTGAAGGATGATAACGTGTCTACCTCTATTTAACTATATAATGTCATTGTGTCTGTATGTATGTATTTCTGTATGTTCGTTTATAATAACTCAAGATCTACTTGACGGATTTCTATGAAATCTGGTGTAGGTATAGGGAGATAATGAGCCTGGTCAACATTTAGGGCACTTTTTATCCGACTACAACTGCGCAAAAAAGAGGGATACTATTTTTTCCATACTTTTCTTAGAACATCCATTATCATTCAGAGAAATAAGAAAGAAATAAGTATTTTTTAATAAGGAATTATTTTACTCCTTTGTTTTATTCGTGATAGGCTTACCCTTGACCGCCAATTCGCCTAATGTTAAGGCGCTGTGACTAGTCAAAATAGGCATCTTAAAACAGTTTTTTAGCAAAAAGTATACATTTTAACACAGCAATAAAAATATATGTTAATCTTGAACATATTTACGAGGGAACCTTCGTTTTCAAAACACGTTTTCGTTAAATTTTCTCGATAAAAAAAAATCATAAAATAACCATTAAAATTAAATTTCTAGCAGTTGTAACTGTATTATTTATTAACAAATCTTGATCAAATTTATAACAGTGACGTAATATATAAAAATAAAGGGAACTGTTGTTTTTATTTTTTGATTGAAATACTATATTTTTAATAATTAATAAATATCATGATAAATAACTCGCACGAGTCGAAGGAAACATCGCGGCATCGTGGCGTCTTTTTTCTTCTCTTTCATTTCTACGGTAAGCGACAGTGAGCGCTGAGGCGCGCTGCCTGATGGACCTATGTCACTTTGTTCCGCCCGCCGCTCAGAAATAATTTTATATCTGGTCGTTTTGAAAGCTATTTATTTTATTACAATAATAATAATAATATTCATTTTTATTCGATGAAACAAAAACTCATGATAGAAATTGTAAAGTAAGTACATACAAATAGATTATCTATAGATTCGTAAATTCGATGTGTGAATCTATAACTCGATTGGTCTAGCGGTATCGTGTATTGAACAGATATGCACTGGTCTTGGGCTCTTGGGTTCAAACCCCGCAATAATTTTTCACTTTTTGTTGATTCTCTTATTTGTAGCATATAATTGCTTTTTTTTAATTATTATTTACTTTTGTTATCTTCTTGTTTGAAATAAATTTTCAATAATTATTATTTAACTTCCTATTAATTCTCTTTTTTTATAAGCTTTTACTAAGTTTTTTTTTAATTTTCCTGAATCGTTTTTTTTTGCATTCTATAGTAAAAAGAATCGTCTGGTGATCTATCCGTCAGTAGATGAACCATCGGAGAAAACTTTTCACGAGTATGCTTTTAAATGGTGTTACAAAATATTGTAGGTAGTAACCAGTAATGCGAAAGGAGATCATTGTGAGTTGAATGAGGAATATCAACAATGTGCATCAGAATGTACATTGTTGATATTACTCAATTTCTAAATGGCAATTATGACAAATGAAAATTTGTCACTGTCATATTTATATTAGAAAATTTGACATTTTTACAATTTACCATTTTGATACTCGTATGCCAATTAAATTAATTAAATTTATATTACGGCCATTTTGAGAACTCGTCATATTGCACCGAAACCCAGTGCTAAGTGATACATACATACCTACTAAAGTTTATAATATTCAAATTATTTGCAGTCTTACAAAAGAGTGTAGAAATACGAAAAGGGGTCACAGTCATCACTCATCATTATGAACAACTTTTACTGTGGTGCCAATCAACAAACTATGGTCATTTAGTCTTTTTTTCTTTAAAAAAACGAGGTCATTTAGTCGCGGGTGAATGAGCTTTTTCGGCAGATTATTTTTCGCGATTTTAGGGTTGGAGTTATAGTGAAAGTTGTTCATAATGACATTATTATGAACAACTTCGACGACGAAATGACCATAGTTTAGACTATAGCACAATGACGAATTTGTAAAGTGGCCACAATATAAATCGATAAAGTGGCAAATTTTCTAAATGCTAAATGCATAATAGGGGCATTGTGGATATTCATCATTTTCTCAAAAAATCACATGATTTATTTATTTATTTATTATTTATTTAACTAGAACGGTCATAGACCAATTACACTAATTAAATAGAATTGTAATTTCTTAATTAACTAAACAAATTTCAGAACTACTACATTATAAGCTTCATTTGGCTTTTCATTCATAGAACGACGGTGTAATATACTAAATAATTCCAATAATCTAAAACATATCACAGATTCGCACCAAATTGAAGTCGATCATAGATCCCTCTCGCACAACTTCAAGGAAACCGTCAATAGCCTCACCCATCCATCCTCAAACAAATCAATATCTGGGCACGAGTTCAGGAGATCGTTGAGTGCAGAGAGTGTGCGCGGTATTGGGGACTTTGCTCGGGTTAGAGTACGGCAAGTTGGCACTGCAAGCAGTTTATGTTTCCTGCCTCTTAGATAGTTATTAGGGGTAAAGAGTTGACACAGTTCATTAAACAAATCAGCTGAATCAATTTTTCCACGTAGGATTTTGCACACCGTGACAATTTGGTCACGGTTCCTTCTGGTTTCTAGGGAATTGTAATCGAGACAACCCAGGAGAAACTTGGTGGGGTAAAGATATGGGTATCCATAGACCCTGTTGTAAAGATATCTAAGGTATGCCTTCTGTACTTTTTCGAGTATTGAAATTTTTTTATTCTCAAGGGGACTCCAGATAGACCCACTGGTTTCCAACTTACTACGTACCAGCGCATTATAAATGATTCGAATGACACTGGTATTTTGGAAGTCACGTGCGTTTCTGAGGACAAAACCTAGTCTAATATAGGACTCCTTGGCAACCGCGACCATGTGATCATGGAATGTTAACCCCCGGTCGAATGTAACACCCAAGTCCTTCATGGTCGACGATTTAAGTATAGTTTCGTTATTTAACTTATAATCGAAAACAACTGGGTGCCGCGCTCGGCTAAAGGTCATAGCATTACACTTAGTGGGGTTGAATTCAAGTTTGTTATCAACGCTCCATTTATACACCGCCTCGATGTCGCGCTGGAGTGCCAAGCAGTCCTCCTCGTTTTTAATTGCTGCGTACAGCTTTAGGTCATCTGCATATAGTAAGCATCGTGCGTGGTTGACTGCTGTAGGTATCATATGTCATTAATCATAATAATGAATAGTAGAGGCCCAAGAATGGAACCCTGACTTACCCCGGAACGCGTGTGATAGGGTCTAGATTTAAAGATACCCAATTTGACAAATTGCTGACGGTCTCGTAGATAGTCCGTGATCAGATTGAGAAGTCCAGGGGCAAAACCTATAGCACAGAGTTTCGCCAGCAAAATGTCATTATTGACCCTATCAAACGCCTTCCGGAAATCGAAGTAGAGGACGTCAACTTGGAGCCTGTGATCTAGCTGGGTGGAAATGAAGTCAACAAGAGTTATGAGGTTAGTGTTCACAGATCTCTTGGACCTAAAGCCGTGCTGCTCGTTACATAAGTAGGCGCTAATTTGATCGTTGATATGCTTATGCAAAATGCTCTCGAAGACCTTCGCAGGAGATGAGAGAATCGCGATGGGTCGGTATTCTTCGATATCAGTTTTTTTCGAGGATTTAGGTATAGGCGTGACTCTTGAAAGTTTCCATTGTGAGGGGTAATTGCCAGTGCTTATAGCTAGATTAAGAATATGACAGAGAGGTTCCGAAATATACTCTTTTGACATTTTGAGGAGACCAGGGAGGATGTAGTCTGGACCTATAGAGCTATTTGCTTTTAACTTTTTTTTATATAAAAAATCATGTAAGTATGTCAAAATTTAAAAACTTATTTGCTTCAATTTTACATTCTGAACACGAAAACCCTGGGAAAATCACTTTCAACCTTTGTAACTCCAGGAGCCAAACCAAAATCAAATTATGTGTAGCAAGTATCGACAGATGGGCGAAGGTCGTCAGTCAATCATGGGAGCTGACGATTCCGAAGAGTTATCCTCCAAAGAGATCGCGTGACAACCACCTATCTGTCTGTCCACCCAGTCATATATCCATTGTATTTGTACACATCGCGTAATTACTGTGATTTAGAATTACTTTGTTGTTTTTTGTTTATAACAAAACAAAAAATGAAGAAATTTTTATTTCAGAGAAATCAATGACGATGTGCTATTCGTTGAACCGTCGACAGAATTTCAAGACAATAATACATACTCACCAGTTCATAGTCGAGGAGTCGTTGACATAATGCATTTTATCAGCAGTTGCAAACTATATGTAGCCATAGTTCTTTATTCGATTGTAACTTCTCACAGCTGTCACTCATAGCAGAATAAAGGATTGGCTTGATCTCCGGATTCAATTTTAGATGCAATATGTGCAAAGACGATTTTATTGTGACAAGCAAAGATTTAGCAAGTACACACAATGTCAACGCTAACGTGGCTGCTGTTACAGGAATTACTTCTGCTGGTATTGGTTATTCGTAATTCGAAGAAATTACAGCATGTATGGACGTACCCAAATTCATCATCAGCAAAAAATCCATGACAACAGCAGCTATGCGTTCTTAAAACCTGCTACTGCTGCCACAGGATTCGTCAGATGTTGATTCCCATTTTTCATAAATGATGTCTTGATCAAATCAAATCAAATCGTTTATCTGGGATCTTGAGCATATGTGGTTTTCGTAAATATGGGTATGTCGATACATGCTGTAATTTCTTAAAATTGCGAATAACCAATACCGGCAGAAGTAATTCCTGTAACGGCGGCCACGTTAGCGTCGTCATAGTGTGTACTTGCTAAATCTTCGCTTGTCACAATAAATATTATCGTCATAATTGTTGTCTTTGCACATACCTATTTTATTTTATATTAATTTGTAAATTATAAACTTTAGTAGGTATGTATGTATAACATACCACTGTGCTTAGGCACAAAATGACGAATTCTCAAAATGATCACAATATAAATTGAAATTTGCATTCGAATCCCAAAATGGTCAATTCAAAAAAACAAATTACTATACAGTAATTTTGAGTAATTCCTCATTCAACTCGCAATGATCTCGTTTCTTTACTAGTTACTAGTTCATCGTATGGTTTAGACGCAGAATGCCAAATTCTCAAAAAGGCATAGTTTTTTTTGGCATGTATGGTTTTGCGAAAAGGTTAGACGTAGGTTAGACGAGAAAAAATTTTTTTAGCGATTTTAGGGCAGGCGCCATAGTAAAGATGTTCATAGTGGTGAGTACAATGACCTCCTTTGGTATAACTACAGTCTTTTGTAACATCCTGTATCTGTATTATTTTTCTTCAGAATAAAGCATCAAGTTTGGTGACTGTTTTTTATACTACTCTGAAAATGTCTGTTTATATTAATTTTTCGCAATTTTGACAATTGCCGTTTTGAGAATAGGCCATTTCTAGAATTGACCATTCTACGCCCAAGCCATTTTATTTATAAATTACTAGCGGGCCCGGCAAACGTTGTCTTGCCCTGTATCATCATCTTCCTGCTCTTTATTTGTCGTCGGCGCAGCATGTCCTTTTCTTCCATTCATCACATTCCCATGTCTTGCCCTATATATTAAAAAAAATCGTAGAACCCGATTGCGGTGCCACCTACCGGCTCAAATTGTGAATCTAAACCATCCAGTAACCCAATTAAACATACACAAAAAAGAAATCAAAATCACACCAGCAGCTTATGAGAAGTTCGGACAATGCACAGAACGCCATCTACTTACTGGCCTTGCCGAAACAGAAATCGACATCATGTTCATTCATGTCCGTGTTTTATTTCTGTCAAATCTGTCAATCCGTTCCCGAAACAATGTAGGTATGAGAAAATAAATTTTCATCATAATGTTTTTTTTCGATGTTTTAATAGTTATTCTGCTATTCAGGGAGGAGACAAATTCAACAAACAGAATATCATAAAAATCGGTTCACCCGTTCTCGAGTTATACGTGTTGTAACAAACCCGACTTTGTTTTATATATATAAGATGACCCGGTGTACTTCGTATCACCTGCCGTAACGATTTGAAAAAAAATAGCTGAAAATTTTGATTTTCTACTCTTAATCGTTCTGACTGCAAGTCTATTTTCCATGTTATGGTTCATGCAGTTATTCTATTACAGACTCGAATGTCAACAAATAAAGTGCCTATTTTTTTCGGTTTGCCCCGGTTGCGCCATACCTATTAAAAAAAATTCAGATCTAAAAAAGTCTAGCAACACAAAATGTCATCAAATGTCTTTGAAAGGCTATCTTGAGTCGTTTGAAAAATACTCAAAACAGTTTTTTCTATGAAATAGCTATCATGTTCTTGACTACTGACTCCAGTCTGAATCCATTCTTCTAGGTCGCACCAAATAGACGATTGACATCAATTTTTTTTTTCTGCATTCCAGCAAAATAGTTTAAACACATTAAATACTCTTTTTTATATGCACGATTTCAAACAATGACAACCATCATACTATGTGGCAACTATGACAACTATCAAAATAACAGTTTATGTGGGTTTAGGTTGGTAAAAATGTAAAATTAAATTATCCCACGGGAACGTGATAAAAAATATCCTATGTCCTTCTCCTGGTTTTAAGCTACCTCCCTATCAGTTTTCAGCCAAATCAGTTCAGCCGTTCTTGAGTTATAAATAGTGTAACTAACACAACTTTCTTTTATATATATAGATTTATTATTCGTCTGATGAATCTGTTAAGTTTCTCTATATTCTTTTTTTTAAATAACAATTATTAATTAATTATTTAAAAAATAAGAAAACAAGTGTGTACATTTTTAAAAATAAAAAAAAACTCATAGTATCTATTGAGATTCGAACTCGTGGAACCGCGATTTCAAGCCGGACAGCGGCGCGCTAAGCCAAACGTGCACTTAACCAATGTCGCGAAATTATGTTTCTGTATTTAAAGAACGTGGTGCGCCCCGCAGTAGGCGGGACTACGCGTGCCCCACTTCATCTGCTTCACCCCCTCAAATACCTAAATGTTGACTATGCACCGCGCCTTAAGCGATACTTTGATCTCCGATGGAGTGCGCTAGCCTAGAAGAAACCGATTCACTCGTGATTTAAAGACACCCAGATTGTATCACTCGGGAAGCGCATTCCACATTTCAGTCGTACGCATGATAAAAGTGGACTTTAAGCGTTTGTTCGGGTTTTTGGAATGTCCACTATAAATAATTAATAAATAAATAAAATCGTTTATTTCTCACCACAAAAAGTTACATAATCTGAAGCTGAGTACTATGGATCGACATCGCTTTTTCGTGCTTATTATCGTCCGATACTAGAAAGGGTTAGGGGGAATAAGATTTGGTGCACACTTTCCGAAATGTATCCGTTAAAAAACCAAGAAGCTAGCACCTTTACGGAAATGTTCCAGACTTTAGAGTTTAGCCTGGACAAAGGAGTCGTTGCCAATGAGCTTCTTGGCACATTTCTCGACGGATTCTATTATATTCATCCCAAAGATGCGAACAGTACTTCATGTACGACCGAACTTGTGCTTGATACAATGTTCCGGCGTCAAGTAACGACACACCTTCGAGGGGATACCCAGCTTTCTGGCAGCTACTTGAGCCTTGAACTCTCTATAAGGGCCTTAGTAGAGGGTTGACTTCAGAGTAACGCCCAAGAGTTCAAGGCGGTCAGTTATGGGCACAGCTACATCTCGGAAAGTTGGAGCCAGTTGGAATAAGCTACCGCCTGGGTCTGTGCAGCGTTGAATGTGACCAGGTTGGCATCGCCCCATTCGGAGTCTGCCTGAAGGGACAAATTCAGGCGCTTAACCACGGCCTCTCTTAGAGAATGGATTTTGGCCCACTGGTCCGTGCGTTAACTATGTACAGTACGCGCGACATAAGTTGGCCGGACTGAAGTTAGCTGTTTGGTTGCGCAGTACACAATTTTTAACGTAAACAATCCACTGCGCATTAAAACGGCGAACTTCACTCCGGCCAACTTATGCTGCGCGTACTGTAACTCCCTACAACGGTGCTGTCGACTGCGTACCCAAAAATACCGAGCTTCAGCAGACCATCGATGTGCTGTGCAAGATTGTCACAGAGTACCTCACATGGTCATAAAATTAATATTTATCAATTTATGTTGTAAGTAAAACACATTACGTATTTTGATAAAAGAAATATAATACCTAAACGGCAGAGAAAACATGACGATCTGACTGACAAAGTGATCTATCAACGCACAGCCCAAACCACTGGAGGGATCGGGCTGAAATTTGGCATGCAGGTAGATGTCATGACGTAGGCATCCGCTAAGAAAGGATTTTGATAAATTCTACCCCCAAGGGGATAAAATAGGGGATGAAAGTTTGTATGAAACATTGTCAATTTTAAACCGATCGGGCTGAGACTTTGCATGCATATAGCTACTATGACGTAGGCATCCCCTAAGAAAGGATTTTGATAAATTCCACCCCTAAGGGAATAAAATAGGGGATGAAAGTTTGTATAAATCTTCTTAGATTTTCGACTGATTCAACTGAAGTTAAAGATTGGAGCTACTATGATGAAGACGTCCGCTTAAATAGGATTTTGATAAATTCAACCCCCATGGGGATAAAATAAGGATGATGGAGGAAGTAAATGTATTAGTTTGAACTATCAGTACCTAATGGAACGAATAAATTAAGACGAAAAAAATATTAATAATAATACTTCTTAACGCGAGCGAAGCCGCGGGCAAAATCTATATCTTCTATACTTATAATAAATCTGTAGAGAAGTCAATTCTGTACATGAAATATATTCCCAAAATAACTATCAGCGGGTGATTAGTGATCGATACTGACGCCAAAAATGCAATCAGTAAAATTTTTGTCTGTCTGTCTGTCTGTCTGTCTGTATGTTCGTTATAGAAACAAAAACCACTCGACGGATTTCAACGAACCTTGGTACAATTGTTCTTCATACTCCTGGGCAGGTTATAGTATACTTTTCATCACGCTACGATCAATAGGAGCAGAGCAGTGAAGGGAAATGTTGGGAAAATGAGTGATTCATGAGAAAGGTTTCAAGCTATAAAACATCACGCTACAACCCTTAGGAACGGGGCAACGCAGGTGAAACCGCGGGCGAAGAACTAGGGAACAAAGTAACTATTCCACGCGGACGAAGTCGCTGGCAAAAGCTAGTAATTAATAAATTTCGACCATGTAGGGGTGAAATAGGAGATGAAAGTTCATATGGAACAAAGTAACTATTCCACGCGGACGAAGTCGCGGGCAAAAAGCTAGTACATCTATAAAACTATAATAGATATAATGTATATGTTGTTGATTAAATAGAAGTATAAGTATAAAATTGGTCTTTAACTTAATTTTTTTTTTATTCGTGGCGATACTGTGATCTACGATGAAGCGCGTTTGCCTAGAAGAAACCGATTCACTCGCCTAGATTATATCTATCAGGGAAGACCCACTCGGGAAGTGCATTCCATATTTCAGCGGTACGCATTATAAAAGTGGCGTTTTAAAGCGTTTCGTTCGGGTTTTTGGAATATCCACCGTGAATCGATGACGCTTTTTCGCGCTTCTGGTCGTCCGATAGTGGAAAGGGGTAGGAGGAATAAGATCGTGTAGATCTGATGCACACTCTCCGAAATGTATCCGATAAAAAACCGATATGCTAGCAACTTTGCAGCGATGTTTACGACTTTGGAGTTTAGCCCGGATAAAGGAGTCGTTGCCAATAAGCTTCTTGGCACGTTTCTCGACGGACTCCAACGCCTCGAGCTGGTACTTAGCCGATCCATACCAAAGGTGCGAACAGTACTCCATGCACGACCGAACTTGTGCTTTATACAATGCGAGCAATTGTTCCGGCATGAAGTAACGCCGCACCTTCGAGAGGATACCCAGCTTCCTGGCAGCTATTTGAGCTTTGGACTCTATATAGGAGCCGAAGTTGAGGGTTGACGTCAGAGTAACGCCCAAGAGCTCAAGGTGGTCAGTTATCGGCACGGACACATTCCGGAAAGTAGGAGCCAGTTGGAATGGGCTCTTTTTGGCGGAAAACAGACACGCCTGAGTCTTGGCAGCGTTGAATTTGACCAGATTGGCATCGCCCCATTCGGAGACAGCCTGAAGGGACAAACTCAGGCGCTCGACCATGGCCTCTCTTAGAGACTAGATTTCTGGTCCAGCGGTCCGTGCACTGGCTGTGTAACTCTCTACAACGGTGCTGTCGTCTGCGTACCCAAAGATACCGGGCTTCAGAAGACCATCGATGTGCAGCAGGAAGTGTCGCAGAGAGTACCAACCCCTGAAGAACACCGGCATTGATATCCATTCGATCGGACGAACACCCCTCTATGACGACTGGTATCGATCGATTCCTCAGGAAGTCCGATATCCAAGCAACGAAACCAGTGGGCAAGCCATTCGATGAAAGCTTGCTAATAAGGCTATCATGCCAGACCCTGTGGAAAGCCTTTGAGATATCAAGTGAGACAGCAAGCGCCTCTCCGTGTTTCTCGATGGCCTTACTCCAGATGTGCTTCCTAATACTTAATAATTCACATCAACTTCTTTTTCTACATAGTGGTCGAAAACTAGCTCACACTCGGACGAAAACAAATTTTTTTGGACGAAAACTACCCAAAACCCTATTTTTGCTCAAAATATTTTTTATAAAAAAAGCCGTCTTAATTATTTATTGTCACTTAATTTTTCCCAAAAGTAGACTAAATAAAAAAATTAATACATTTAAGTATATGAGGGTACTTCCAAATATTTCTCTATTTCGGATCACAAAGCTGGCAACTTCGATAATTGGACGAAAACCAGCGCATTCACCCTATATCCTAACTTTTAAACTATCGCGTTGCATATTATTATAGAAAACGAAACAGGTATTAACGCGCTATAAATACCTTTAATTTTCGACCAGGTTGCACTTATCATGGTCACAAGCAGACTGATGCAGTGAGTTCACTCCGTCATTGCGTTGGTAGATTTTTCTTTATCTACCCCCACATTTTCATTATACGTAGTTACAAAGCCCGCGACAAACTACACTCACTGTGTCCGTATTTTTAACCGACTTAAAATAGCGAGGTTTTGATATTTTAATCACTGGATTCCACGTTGCTGATAATTTGAAACCGTCCTCCCGATTCAAAATTTTTGAATTTCAATAGCTTCACGCACTGCTCTTGAATAAAAGTGGCGATCGGATGAGAGTGTGTCGCGGGCTTTACAACTATAATGAAAATGTAGGGTAGATAAAGAAAAATCTACCAACGCAATGACGGAGTGAACTCGCTGCATCAGTCTGCTTGTCAAGCAAAATTAAAGGTATTTATAGCGCGTTAATACCTGTTTCGTTTTCTATAATCACCCTATATGATTGTTTGTTACGATTAACGAATAAACACAAAATCTACGGTACCGATTTCAAAAAATATTTTACCATTAGAATGCTACATTATCCCTGAATAAGATAGGCTATATTTATAACTACAAAAATTAGGGACCCGTGCGAAGCCGGGACGGACCGCTAGTAAATCATATTATTATTACAAATACCTACATAGATATTAAGTTAAATCCTATCTCTTATTGGTAGGTAGATTTCTTGGCAAACGTGGGTTTATTAGTTCTGGCAGTATACATTTAAAATAAAATTCTTCTAATTTTTTAACTATAGAATTCCAAAACTCATCGTATTTTTCTATTTTTTCATACGCCATTCCCTTCGGTGTCCAGACAATAAAAATACAATATTTACGTAGGTAAACGTTATATCTTCGTGAAACACGAACACCAACACCAACTGCAGATAGAAACGAGCGTGCATAGCACGACCCGACGGCAGCAGGCCACACCCCCCGCTTAGAACGCACGAGACAGCAATATTTTGCTTCAAAATTTGATCTAAATTGCGTGGCGTGCCGCAATTCCGAATTTTATGAATTAAAAGTTAATAGTATTATAATTTCCTGATGTTATATTGGCAATTTATAATATAAGCTGTGTTCAAGCGAAGAGAAAATTTCAGATATTGTTGATATTAGTATTAATTAAATGAGCGGAAAACCAGTCGAAAAATCGTAAAAATATCAAGATTTACATTCGCTTATATTTATTTCCAGTGAAGTATTTTGGACGAAATGGTACTGCAGGAACCTACGTTTTAACGGTATCCGAATCCGAATAATAGCACAATTCGATTAAATTTTGTTTGAATTACGATTTATTTCGGTATTACGTTTGTATGGGCAATTCGCGCTCCGCCGGACCTTTAATACTACTAAGTATATTTTATTTAGTAAATATTTCCTAAAATATGAATTTCACCGTTATTTTCGCCACATTTATCCAAACTAGATAAATGATAATGATATTTATTTCTGTAAATAGATCTTTTTAAGGACAATTTTACAAGTCATTTTTTTTAAATTAGATTACACCGGCATTTCTTAACTGACGACCTTTGAGAAGAAACACCGAAACAAACTCAGAGAATCATGGTCTTTTTTAACGTCCAGACATAATACTTAGTAGCAAATATGTGAGTTCCAATGTAAGACAATGTCTGAAATGGCCTTTAGAAGAAAGAGCTATTGCGGCTTTAAGTAGACCAGTCTCATCTGATCTGACGGCACGCATACATCTGTCATTGGATACCTCGACCATAGTCTAGGGAGCTAAACAACCCGTCGCACGACGATACCAGATTAGTGGAACATTTGCGTAGGGTAGATAAAAATCTCAAAGCCAGACCGCTTTAATCTGTGTATATCTAATTATCTAGCTTACATAATAATTGATAAGATTAGATAGGTACATTAGGCTACGTTACCTGTCGATTAGTACTATAACTAAGCTTGAACCTACTTTTAATAACGAAATAAAAGTCATTGTAATTTAGGCATATTGCCATCCGAGCGGCCAACTAAAATCGACTCTAACAAATAATTGAACCTATTTTCTAATATTTCAGTAAAGGAAAAATTCAATCGCGGGCAGGATTAGAACCTGCGTCTCCTGGTTAGATACACCAGAAGCTCTGACCGCTAAGCCACCGCGAGTCCCACCCGCTTTATCGAAATTTGCCTTCACATTCTGAATTTACGTCATAAGGTGACGTTGGCGACATTTATTGAAAAGCAAGTTACCTTGCTCGTCAACCGATATGACTTACTTTACAGTTAGTTCGATATCGTACGATGCCACCTTACCTTTAAACTATCTTTTTGGATTTTCCATCCTAAGATTATAAAGTTATTTTAGTAAAGGAAAAATTCAATCGCGGGCAGGATAAAATAAAATCAAATGGAAAATGCAAGGTAACTTGCTTTTCAATAGATGTCGCCAACGTCACCTTATGACGTAAATTCAGAATGTGAAGGCAAATTTCGATCAAGCGGGTGGGACTCGCGGTGGCTTAGCGGTCAGAGCGTCTTGTGTATCTAACCAGGAGACGCAGGTTCGAATCCTGCCCGCGATTGAATTTTTCCTTTACTAAAATAACTTTAGTTTGCTTTGCTACGAGGTTTTTTTCTCAAGATATACCATTTTATTTTCATAATGTAGTTTGTTAGTATTTTAAAATGCAGAAAATAATATAGAGGATATCGAAGTACCACAGCTAAAAAATAATATCTTGAGAAATAAAAATCGTAACGAAGCAAACTAAAATGGATTTGAAAGGAGAAGAGTAGTACTATAGGATGTTACAGTTAAAAATTATCGTCAAAAATTTGCTGTCCTTAAAAAATACTTCAAATACCTATCGCTAAAAACAGGGATTTTAGCACTTTGGGATTGGTATATTTCCAAATTCTGACGTGCTAGAGCAATTCTGCAGCCGGATTTAGATTTCTATAAAAAATTATATGTCTCACCCATGTGGCAAAAAAAAATGATAAATTTTGTAGACCAGAATTAACGAGGTGTAATTATTTTAAAGTGCATGAGGCAGGCTGCTTCCATTCGTCATCGCGTCCACATCACTTGTCCATTTGTCCATTCTCATAGATAATACAAGTGAAGGGAACGAAACGCAATCGCAAGCACTGTCATCGCAATGTCAAAATCAACAATCAAATCATCAGTCGGTCAGAATTTGACAATAACAAATATTATTGAGTGACAGAAGGGTCGAAATTATAAAAATATAAAGTGTAAAAAATTGGCTGTGTTCAACGGTTCAGTAAATAATAATATTGTTATTTTGTAAATAGATAAGTGCTGAGAGTGTTATTTTATTGTATAAAAAAAGAAAATTATGTACAGTGTTTGTTATGTATCTGAAAGCCTGAAAGCAGACAAGATTCATAATTATTGCGTCTATCTTCTTCTATACTTATAATAAATCTGTAGAGAGGTCAATTCTGTACATTAAATATATTTCCAAAATAACTATCAGCGGGTGATTAATGATCGATACTGATGCCAAAAATGCAATCAGTAAAATTTTTGTCTGTCTGTCTGTCTGTCTGTCTGTCTGTATGTTCGTTATAGAAACAAAAACCACTCGACGGATTTCAACGAAACTTGGTACAATTGTTCTTCATACTCCTGGTCAGGTTATAGTATACTTTTCATCACGCTACGATCAATAGGAGCAGAGCAGTGAAGGGAAATGTTGGGAAAACAGGAGAACTTACTCCATTTTTTAAGCTTCCGTCGCGTGTGCAGCCTTAATGGTTAAAGCTACACAGAAATCATGTATGACGGAAATGTTCTCCTTAAAATTATATAAAAAATATTCCACGACAGCAAATGTCTATCTTTTATGTTTGACTCACAATAACACGTGTAACTCCCGATAGCTTAGCAGTTCGGAGCTTTCTGATTATATTTGTCTACTCTTACGTTAGGTGACTGACTGACTGACATAGTGATCTATCAACGCACAGCCCAAACCACAGGTTATAGTATACTTTTCATCACGCTACGATCAATAGGAGCAGAGCAGTGAAGGGAAATGTTGGGAAAATGAGTGATTCATGGGAAAGGTTTCAAACTATCAATGTATATATTATCACGCTACAACCCTTAGGAACGGGGCAACGCAGGTGAAACCACGGGCGAAGAACTAGGGAACAAAGTAACTATTCCACGCGGACGAAGTCGCTGGCAAAAGCTAGTGTTAAATATGTTTAAATACACTAGGAAGATTCTCTGCTATATAGATATTATATTATACGTGGGAGAGCCATGCTTCGGCACGATTGGGCCGGCTCGACCGGAGTGATACTACGGCCTCACAGAAAACCGGCGTTAAACAACGCTTACGTTGTGTTTCGCCGAGTGAGTGAGGTTACCGAAGGCCTAATCCCCTTTTAAAAGGTCGGCAACGCACTTGGGACTCCTCTGGTGTTGCGGGTGTCCATGGGCGGCGGTAATCGCTTACCATCAGGCGATCCGTCTGCTCGTTTGCCCTCCTATCCCATAAAAAAATAGATGTATAGGCAATGACATTATATAGTTAAATAGGTATATACACTAGAGAGCAATAAAATCGCACACCTTGATATTTTTATGTCAAGGCAGTTTTTTCATGAATCTGAATAAATATTTAAAAAAACACACACACTAATTGAAAGTCTACCTCATTACCTTTTTAATGATATCAAATACAGTGTAAAAAAATACCCATAAGAGGTTTTACGGCACAAAACCCAACAAACGGGTAAAATTACCCAATTTCGCTTAAGAAATAATGAAAATCAAACTCAAAATTCTTGAACAAATTGTTTATTAATAAGGTGTATTCCCTCCCCTAGCCTTAATTACAGCTCTTAATCGGTTTTTCATGGACCGTATTAATTTTTCAACCATGAAATCTTGTGGTATAGCGTTCCACTCCTCTTCAATGGCAAGTTGAAGCTCTCGGAGGCACGTAGGAGCAAGGCTTCTTGCTCGAACTCTTCTTTTCAGCTCATCCCAGACATGCTCAATCGGATTGAGATCAGGACTACGAGCTGGCCACTCCATCGCGGTGATTCCAACGTCTTCCATGTAGTCGCAAACTGTTCTGGCGACATGCGGTCTGGCGTTGTCGTGCATTAGGAGAAAATCTTCTCCCATAAGCCACGCAAGCGGCCTCACATGTCCTTCGAGCACTTCTTCGACGTATCGTGCAGCCGTCAAACCTCTCGATCTCGGGCCGGTATTCGCCCCAGTGATGAATACAATGTCAGTTTTAGTGTCCAACATTATACCACCCCAAAACATACACGATCCACCGCCCAAAGCCACACGTTCGCTTATGCAGCATTGTGAAAATCGCTCTGATGGCCTTCTGTAGACCCTAGAGCGTCCATCGTGACCATGTAATGTCATTCTGCACTCATCAGAGAACATAACAGACCGCCATTGGTCATACGTCCAATTTAAATGTTCTCTGGCAAATTGTAGTCGGGCTTGTCGGTGAGCTGTGGTCAATTTGGGACCATTTGCTGGGCGATGCGAAGTCAGTCCTGCTTAACCAAGTCTTCTTCTGACTGTCCACCGACTTATCCGCGAACTTCTCGAAGCTCTTGTCCCAGTTGAACCGCATTCAGTTGCCGATTTCTTAAAGACCTCGACAC
Source organism: Acronicta aceris (assembly GCA_910591435.1). NCBI lineage: Eukaryota > Metazoa > Arthropoda > Insecta > Lepidoptera > Noctuidae > Acronicta > Acronicta aceris. Next base: position 10,247,390 of record OU342759.1, read on the forward strand.
AAGAAAGCGGTCATCACGCTCTGACGTTCTGCGTCGCCGGCCAGATCCTGGTCGTCGAATGTAGCCACCGGTCTCTTGAAACCTCTGGTACACACGACGAACAGAGTAGCGGCTCAAATTTAGTCGTCGAACAACTTCACTTTGATTATGGCCTGCTTCGAGCAAGGCAATAACTTGAGCGGTTTCTGCGGGCGTGGTATCCATATTTTTCCGTATGCGTTGAGTAGAGATGTTATCACGTTGACCTTCGGTATGCAACTGATTAAAAATCCAAAAAACCGACCCTTTTATACCTGCGGGTAAGGGGTGCAAGTAGCGACAATGCTAACGGGTGAATTTGGCTAATTTGGTGTACGGCTGATTTCTGTAAGTTATGTGAAGGTCAATGATTTTAATTTTGTGTTTTTTTAAAGCTAAGCTTGTATTCTTTAATTTTGCTAAATGATTTGAAAGAAAGAAAGAAAGAAAGAAACAATTTATTCAGCGAATAGCAAAGACAAGTACATAAATAACTATAAAAGAACATAATATTAAACTTACAACATAATATCACTATGCCCTTACAATTACGCCGAAAAGGATCTGGTTCAGCATATGCCAGACAAATTTGCCCGACGCTGGTTTTCAACCAGACCCTTAATGACGCACGGACGAAAACCAGTTCCATATACCCAGTATAATAATAATATACGGCAACTTAGTGGTACAATATATAAATAAATAAATAAATAAATAAATGAATAAATATATACATAGTATGTAGTTACATAAATAGCATTACTATTTCTATGTGTGTTTTAGAGCAAGCGCAGCGCTCAGCACCCGGATTGAAAAAAAAATAAAATAAAAAACAAAAACTGCAGTGGTGACGCTCGCACGCGGTGTTATGGTGTCAACTATGGAAAACCATACACAATGGGGCCATGCTTGATTCTAGGTACCTAGTCTGTGATGGGGCCTCGGTCACGGTGCACGCGACGCTTCGCACGATCAAAAAGTTAAATAATTTAATAATTGTAATGCATAGAAATACGAATGTGTGTGTGTTGGTGTACATATTAAAAGGTTTACATATGTTTACCTTAACCTATAATTATGATTATTATGTAAGTATTGCCTAAATGGTTTGTTATCTATTATTTTTTTTTTTGTTCTTGTTCTTGGCACAATACATGTGGTACAAAATGCGTTATCTGTTTAAAGGCATTCTGGACATTAAGCAAGTTGGGAGAATTATGAATGGTGGATTTGTACTCTATATTTTTAGATTTAAGAAAAAAATAAACCAAATTACAAGGGGTGTGCGATTTTATTGCTCTCAAGTGTGGGTATATTCGCTCCGGAGAAGGTTATCGTTAACGTGCTGTCCCTGGGTGAGTTTGTGCGTTTTCCTTATATGCACATAACAAGGGGTATTTATATTTATGTCTAAAAGTATGCATGGTTTTTATAGCACGAAAAGGAGGTGGCAAGTCATTCCAACAACGACTAGCAGCGAACTTAAAACTTCCGCGGAATGCAGCAGTTCTGTGCCTGGGAGTTAACAAGCGGTAAGCTGATGCCCTGGTATTCTTTTTGTTATATTCTCACGACCATGACAATTGACTATAAAGATAATCTGGGTTTTTAGTCAAAATGACATCAAAGAGTAAAGTGGCCAAGTGAAATTTTCTGCGGGCAGACATCTTCAAGTTCCCCTTATTTAAAAATGGCGTGATGTGTGATCGTGGAGTGACATTGAAGCAGAATCTCGCACAAGCATTTGGTACCCTTCGAATCATTTTTTCGGTCCTACTGAATGCAGGTCCCATACAGTGTCAGCGTAATTCAGCTTGGATAATACAAGTGACTCACATAGCATGACACACATATCATATCAGGGACCGATACGGTACAAAAGCTTAAGACGGTAAAAGGAGTTGCGCACGGCCTGCAGAATGTGGGTCTCAAAATGCAACTGCCCATCAAATACAACTCCCAGATTATGAGCTTATTTAACTTGTTCAATGGGATGGGTATTAACTCTTAAATCCAGGTTAGGTAGATAGATAGATAGAGTATTCTTTATTGTACACCAAAAGTCAGAGCGAAAACATACAAATGGGTTATATGTAAGTGTTTTCAATATGGAGTCCTTAGACCCCTTAGCAATAAACTTCGACTTATTAGGATTCAAAATCAGGGATTCCTTTTAGACCACACTGTAATTCTATCCAAATCCTCATTAATTTTATTAACAGCCTCTACTGTATCCTGGGAGTGGAAGGAAAGTTATAGCTGCAGGTCGTCCGCATACAAGTGGAACTTGGTGTGAACAAGACAGTTGGTAATGTTAGAACTGTACAAGATGAAGAGAAGCAGGCCCAAGATGGATCCCTGAGGAACACCTCTATTCACCTGCTCCAGATTAGAAGCCATAGCGTTATATAAAAAGTGTTTATTTATATTTTCAGGGTCGTTGCAAAAGTATGGTACATTATGCTGTGGTTTTTTAGAAATGGCTACAGTAGACTTAATGTGGTGCCATAACTTTTTAGGTTGATTTATATTGTTATTGATGTATGTTTTAAAAAATGCGCACTTTTCACTCTCTATTGCAGCTTGAACAAGATATTTAAAATTTTTATAAGACTTGACATGACATTCAGATTTTGAAGCTAAAGATCGTTTATGATAACTATCACGCAACTTCATAATTTCTGTGATAGTATCTGTTATCCATGGCCAAGATTTTTGTTTAATTAAAACTTTTTTAGTGGGTGCATGTAAATCAAAAAGCGTTATGATGTAGTGGTTAAATGTTGCTACCATAGAATTCACATTATCCAATTTTTCAATATGTTCCCATTCAATCTTTTCCAAGTCGTTGTCAAAGATGTCCAGCATAATGTCCCTGAGAGGTCGGTAGGTAATCCAACGTGGAGTAGGTTTATCCAATTTAAATTCCGCTGAAAGAATTGCATGAAGGCCCAATTCAGGTATGTAAGAAATGGAAACTCCACACACCGGAGCGTCAGTGCACACGACATCAATTAATGTTTCGCTATGGTCAGTGAAATGAGTAGGCTCGGCGAATATTTGCTTAAGTTTTGTATATAATAAAAAATTCTTTAGTAATTTGGTTTTGTTCTCCATTTGGCTTAAAAAGTTTATGTTGAAATCTCCGAGTAAAGTGAAAAGGTCACTTTACTCGGAGATTTAGCATTAGCGAAAGAGGTGAGGGAATCAGTTAGTTCATTGAGGAAGATGTTCACATCCAGCCAAGGTGGTCTGTAAGCTGTACTGATGATATCCGAGTGAGAGTTTACGTTAAGTCTCAGCCACATCTGCTCATTTTGAGGCGCGGTTGGTGGTCGCACCCCGCGGCGCACGTAGAATCCTACGCCACCTCTGCGACCGGTATGCACGACGCCCGGACGAGACACGTGACGCAAGCGATACTCCGGCACAGCGGGCGCACTCTTCTCCTCTGTAGGCCTCACATCCGCACGGAGTGGAGCTCAGGCGAGGCGGACGCCGCGCATCTTGGCTTAGTGATGTGACCAGTTTCGATACTCGCATTTTTACGATATTATTATAAGTGTAAAATAGCTACTTAGTTAGTTATATTTAGGAACATTCAAGTGAAAATGATGCAGGAAGAGGCTCATTTTATGTGATTCAAATTCGTCCAGTGAATCGTAAGAGTTGAAACAATTAAAATATAGAAAAGTGATGCAAAGGGTTATTTTAATCAGAAATACTTAGTCCTGTGGAAAAGTAAATATTAAAAAAAATAACAAGTTTGCCCCCATCTACAGCAATATAAAAAAAAGAGTGAAAATGATTCTGGGAATGAAATTTTTTCACTTATTAAAAAGTAAAAGAAAATCGGGAACTACAAAAGATTGTTACCTTTTGTGAACAGTGTGACAAATTGTTCCGTTCACCCTGTTTTAGGCAAAACATTATATTGCTCATTTATTAAAAATATGATAATATAGTAACTGCAGCTCTCTTTTATTCCCATCACTAGCTGAGACAGAAATCTAACTTTCTTTCTGTGTGATGTGAGATAGAACAGTTGTCATATTATATTTTTACATTTATTTTGTGATGCCGAGTAGCCCTCATATGCACTGTAAAGAAGTTCAACTTTGCCCTGAAAAGACCTCACACACACTGGCTGAAAGTTCATCAAAAATGGTGCCACAGCCTTTGTGTTAAGACCTTTCTTTTGATGCATCATTCACTTAACTGCATTATTTAGTTTCTGTGTAATCACAGACGATGACTACGGCAAGTGGCAGTTTTGTGCAAAAAAAATTAGGAAAAGAGGTGTGTATAGTAACAAATTACAACTAATTCCTGACAAAATTTTATGATTTGCCCGCACATTGATTTTGTGATTTTTTTACGTGGGAGAGCCATGCTTCGGCTCGAATGGGCCGGCTCGACCGGAGTGATACCACGGCCTCAGAGAAAACCGGCGTTAAACAACGCGTACGGCAACACTTACATCAGGCAATCCGTCTGCTTGTTTACCCTCCTATCCCATAAAAAAAAACTTTGAAAGGGACATTAATACTATTACTACTAACTTAAAATTTTATTACGGTACATGGGTACATAACTCGGAATGAAAGGTAAGTAGGTAGAAAGCTACTTACCTTTCATTCCACCTGTTACCTACCATAGTATGTATATTTATTTATTTACACTATACTAATTTATTTATAGTAGGTATATTTATTTTTACTCCGCCCCTATGGCGACTCTCTGACTATTTTATTTTTTCAATGAATTATCTTTTCGGGAGAAGTTTTTTAGATCAATAACTGATATAGGTATTGATTTGTTTACGTAGGTACCTACTTGTAAACAACACAGTTGTAAAATGTTTTCCAAGAAGCATGTATCTTATATAGGTCCCGTATTGTATGAATAATTCGACGCAAACAAAATACAAAGTTCAAAAATAATATCATTAAACTTACTTCGTAATCTTGATAGGTAGACTCTTGTACTTTGACTCCGCTCAACATCTGTTTAGCTAGGTCAGTAGTCAGTAGGTACCTACCTACTGCAACTTATATAGGTTTAGACTTTTTTTTTACACAAACGTTAGTACACAAAGAAAAATGTATATGGCTCTGTACCATATGTTTAAACCACGCAGCTGACCTGACTGACTGCTGTTAGCTGCTACTGAACGCGCGACAGATGTCATCAAGTCATCATGTCAAAGTGACATTACTAGACTAATCTTGTGTAGATCCTAAACGAACGACATTTAAGACATGTTTCTGACCAGTGAACTAGAAGACACGTTTCATAAACAAGAACGCTAATCGGTCCTTCGGTCCTAATAGTTCTTACTACTATTCGGTACGTTACTGTACCGTACTTTTAATGTTTCTGAACGACCGAGATCGAATGAATCTCTTTGCGCTATTGTCTAGTCTAAGCACGTTTCTTATCCGACATCGATAATCGGTCCTTTGGTCATATCTCATAATAGTACTTCGTACTATTCGTACGTAATGTTTCTGAACGACCGAGATCGAATAAGAGCTAATAGTAAAAAAAGTTTTACAGTACCGAGTAAAGTTTTATGGAAGGAAAATTATATAATATTGACAGAGAGATTAATTTTATGCACAAAATGATATTTTTTTTATTGCACATAAACACGGTAATTACACAGAGGGTGGATATAATATTCAAAAGCTAGGTAGGTTATACAAGAAAGTTTGACACAGGGGTAGGTACTACATCACGTAGGTTATACAAGAAAGTTTGACATAGGGGTAGGTACTACAACACGCGCGACGTACCGTTTTCGTTTCGGCGATTCGTTGTTTAGCTCTGGATTAATCCCAGAGTACCATAAATGTTTGGCAGGTGCAATAACAAGTTACGCTGCGTGCGTGCTCGTTCGATTCGCCGAGGCGCGGCGGCATAGGTAGGTAGGTTTAGTTAGTAGTTAGGTTTCAATTCAATTGTATGATCAGTATTTGCATTGACCCGGTGATTGTATCAGGTTCAAATTAGACTTTTTTAAGTTCTAAACGTTAGATCACGGCCTTTTTCCTTCATACTTGCATGGGCTTAGAGTTAGGACCATCCAAATGCAGAAAATAAAGCATTATGATCAATCTATATATATAAAACTCAAAGGTGACTGACTGACATAGTGATCTATCAACGCGCAGCCCAAACCACTGGAGGGATCGGGTTGAAATTTGGCATGCAGGTAGATGTTATGACGTAGGCATCCGCTAAGAAAGGATTTTGATAAGTTCTAGCCCCAAGGGGATAAAATAGGGGATAAAAGTTTGTATGAAACTTTGTCAATTTTAAACTGATCGGGCTGAGACTTTGCATGCATATAGCTACTATGACGTAGGCATCCCCTAAGAAAGGATTTTGATAAATTGGATGAAAGTTTGTCTATCTATATATGTATAAAACTCAAAGGTGACTGACTGACATAGTGATCTATCAACGCACAGCCCAAACCACTGGAGGGATCGGGCTGAAATTTGGCATGCAGGAAGATGTTATGACGTAGGCATCCGCTAAGAAAGGATTTTGATAAATTCTACCCAAGGGGATAAAATAGGGGATGAAAGTTCATATGGAACAAAGTAACTATTCCACGCGGACGAAGTCGCGGGCAAAAAGCTAGTTACATTATATATGGCATTTTTGAAAAGTATTAAAATTTTCATTACTTATTGCATGATGGCATCAGAGTCGCCTTAGGGGCGGAAAGTGGTAGTTGAAGCCAGACTGTTGTGCTTGATTGAGGTTCCTGAACTAGAACTGAGAATTGACCGTGATCAAGCACCCTTTAAGTGGCTGCTAAAATGGTATTTTCATTATTGCGTGGTTACGTTACGATAACGATTTTTCAATCTTTTATGTCCAATGAAGTAGTAATAGACGAAATAGTACAGTAGGAACCTAGATTGTAGTCTTGTGCCTATTCGATCAGTAAAGAGATCGCTCTGAACTAGTACAATTCGGTCAGTGAACTAGTTCACCTTATAAGTTCTATTAGTACTATTCGGTCTTTTAGTTCTTATATGACATCTGACCAAATTGCTTATTAGTTCATCGTTCGTTCACTTAACAATAGTTCGACAGTCATTTATAAGAATAGTTACTAGGGTTTAATATCCAACTGATTCATTGAGCTTTATGATAAAAAAATATTAAATATTAAATACATTTTTTTACGCATAAAATTAATTTCTATGTCTACATAATTTTGATTTTCCTACAATCTTTAACTTTACTCGGTACTGTGCTAGTAGCTCTTTTATTCGATCTCGGTCGTTCAGAAACATTTTTTCTTTTTCTTTTTTAAACTTTGCCCCACACTAGGATTTTCTCCTGTGTCGTGGGTGCGTTTACAAACACAAATTCGCACATACACAAACGCCCAGACCCGCAACAACTACCTGTAGATCATACAAATATTTGTTCCGTGTGGGGATCGAACCCACAACACGTTGCGTAGAAGCCAAACGCTCAGCCGCTACGCCAAACGTGTCGTCATCATTAAAAGTACGGGACAGTCAGTGGTGGCAAAAATGGCTACATTTCAATATTGAATTATGCTGTTATGTTTTTTCTCAACAGCTGTTATTGTAAACTTCTACTGCTATTCTGTTAAGTTGCGGCTTCACAACAAGTTAAACGTTGGCTGATAGACAAAATACGCGGAATGTGTGAAACTTGCCCAAAATCGCGGGTAACCTTGAATGTTTTCGCAAATACCACTACAACGACACATTCCGCCTAAAATTTATAAATGGATTAATATACTCACTTGATTTCATATATTAAGTAGTCTGATTCCAATACAAACATAATGTAAGTAATAAAAATCGTCACCAAAGGAAACCAAAATGTTTCCATTTCTTGTGTTATCCTGTTACTAAATAAATAATGATAATCCAAATAACCAAAATCGACTTAATTTCTATGCTATAAAGCTTATATTAGTAAAACATATTTTACTGAATAACAACGAGTAGGAATAACATTGGTCACTTTGAAAAAAAATTAACCTTATTAATAAGTAGCGTAAGATTATTTTAGTACGCAATGCGCACGCAGCGCGATCGTGGAAATAGAATCGCGGCTTACTATTTGTGTTATCCTTTTATTCAATAATGATAGTTCGTAAAATATTAAAAACGACTTTATTTCAATTTCAAAAAGCTTATACGAGTATTCGTAAAACACATTCACTTTGAAAATAAAATAAACCGTAATATTAAGTGTATATTACACTCGCGGTTACGTCTGACATCGTGAGTCGTGATTAGAGATGGGTTTATGCCAGGGCATTTATTTTTTTCGCCCAAAATGCCTGGGCGGAAACCCATCTATATAGATGGGTTCATGCCAGGGCATTTATTTTTTCGCCCAAAATGCCTGGGCAGAAACCCATATATAGTCGTGACCGGTAGGTACAAGTACGCCACACGTGCGATTTGACGCAACGCCACGACTGCGCATGCGTTGCGTAATGAGCAGACTGGCCGGCGGGCGCCAGTCCGCAGTGTTGTTATCGTAAAAATCTGAGCTGCCGTATGTCAGAGTCTGGAATTTTTTTAAGGAAAACCTCACTGAATAGCCATAGTTAATTAATAAGAAATAGGTACTTTATTCCTCATTTATTTTCTTTATTTCTTCTTCGTTACGGCATATACAGACCTGCCGTAAGTCGTATTTTTTTTTTAAAAGACGTGGTTGTTGGCTAGCAACAACTAATTTTGTGCCTGTTCGGTCATTAAAGAGATTGTCGATCGCTCTGAACTAGTACAATTCGGTCAGTGAACTAGTTCACCTTATTAGTTCTACTATTTCATATAGGACATCTGACCAAATTGCTTTTTGGTTCATCGTTCGGTCCCATTACAATAGTTCGACAGTCTTATGAATAGTTACTAAAATAGGGTTTAAGGGTCCGGCGGAGCTTGAATTGCCCACAAAAACGTAATACCAAAATAAATCGAAATCCAGACAATTATTCTATCAAATTATGTTATTATTCGTATTTAGATACCAGTAATCGGTACTGTAGGAACCTATACTACGGTACTATTTTGTCTACTACTACTTCACTGGACATAAAACATTGGAATATCGTTCAAAACTTGGTAAAGTTATCAAAAATTGCTTTCACTTACATTTATTTCCAGTGAAGTATTTTGGACTAAATGGTAACGTAGGAACCTAAATTAACGGTATCGGAATCCGAATAATAACACAATTTGATTATATTGTGCTTAGATTACGATTTATATCGGTATTACCTTTGGAAGAGAAATTCGGTCCGCCGGACTCTTAATATGCAATATATTGTGTAACTTAAATACACCCGAGGTAAATGTATGTATAGTCATCGTGATTCCGAATGTCTTTCGAAGTACCTAAACAATACATATTATGTAAAAAAGTGTGCGGTCGGAGGACTCCTGTCTATAACGAACTATCTTTCCTCACGCCTTTTCAACTCCGAATGTAATTTGATATATATAAGATTTAAAAATTAATGTCATTTTCATAATTAGCACCCCGAGAAACCTAGAAATCGATATCTATATCAAGTTATTTAGAAAAGTAATGTCCGCCATCTTGAATTTCAAAATTAATGTTATTTCTATAATAAGTACCCGTAAGAACCTTGAAATTAAAACCCATATCCATATAACTAGAAAAGGATTGCCAGCCATCTTCGATTTGAAAATTAATGTCATTTACGTAATAAGTGCTACTTAGAAAAGTAATGTCCGCCATTTTGGATTTCAAAATTAATGTCATTTTCGTAATCAGCACCCCGAGAAACTTAGAATTGATACCTATATTAATTTATTTTGAAAATTAATATCCCGCCATCTTGTCAAGTCAGCTAAGAAGATCAAGTTGGGTTAGTCGCACTATATTTCGGGAAAATATTTACGTCAATCGAGCGCGCGCCTGTGACACAGCGATACATCCTCTCGCTGGGAAGGCCCGATCATGACTGGTGCGATCGGCTTTGCGCGCTCGATAATATAGGTCAATTTCATCTTTAATTTACTAAATCAAGATATTGTTTTTTTTTTTAAAATAATTTTAGATCCTATTGAAGGGATATCTGAAGATTAATACGTAATTTTTAAAATTTTCTAAATACTTTTCTAAAAAATAGAAAAAAATACATATTTGTCGGCAAGTTTCCCAAAAAATTATATTATTTCAATATTTTTTTGTATGAAACTTGAAAAAAGTGTTTCCCCCACTGCCTAGTAGAGCATATGTTGAGTTTTATATTATTTTTTTAATGTTCAGTAACATTCATATTTTCTTGTATAGCGACGATCAAACATCACTCGAAACGCGTTTTTTGGGAAAAACTGTTGTCAATTTATGTGATTTACCATTAATAGAGAAATAATTTGAAAAATCTATTACCAACAGTGACAGTGACAGTGGTTTAAGAATAGTACTTTTCAATTAATTAACAAATTTATTTAAATTCTTTTTCGTTTTCTCAGAACCGAACAACAAAATACACTAAAATGCGTCGATTTTTAGGACGGCCTCTTAATGGGGTTCCAAGCAAGTGGTAAGCCACAGCCATCTTCTCTATTCAAATTTGCGTGTTTTTTAATTTCAATAGCCTCGCGAATCATCCCGGGAAGTAATAGGTTTTCTTTTGCGAGGACTTGTGGTTTATCAAATCTGATGTAGTGCTCGGCCTTGTCAAGAGAGCGCGCGGGATCTGTGATGAGCAACATGCACATGCATGCATACACGCTGAAACGGAAGAGCTATTCTATCCTCAAACCAGACATTCTTAAGGTCATCACTAATGACTATGTGAAGTCGGAAATTAATTTTAATAAGATTTTTGTTTGAAATTAATTTTAATGACATGTTCTAAGTTATCGCAAAAATTTTTCATTCCGCAACCCTAAATCAGCTGTTTTTCTAAACTCTCTTTGACCTAATAAAGCTGAATAACTTAGATGGGACATAATATCAGATGATTGTAAAATGCCTAACTATTCATTGCAGCTCTGAGGCAAATTGTGTCTCACTTTACCGTAAAAAAAATGTTAAGTCTTATGTTAACCACGTTATCATAACGCACCTTGAAAACAAAAGCGGCGTTATACAAAAATTGGCATTTTTCAGTATGACCATTTAAAGTTTTTGACACAGTATTTATATATTTATATAGGTCAATATCTTAGTAAATAACGGGACGAAAAGAATGCAATTAATTTCATTTGTTAGTTTGATTATCTTATTTAAATTATGTACTGAAAACATAAACTTTTGTTTTACGTAAACCTACCAGTTTTAGAATAATTACCCATTACTACCCAAAGATCAGTAAAGGGAGTTAGAAAAATATAATAGAAATAAAAAGAAATTATGTCATAGAAACAAGAAAAAATATTTATTTGGCAAAAACAATTAAGTTATAATCAGTACAATCAAGATACACTATAATTATGTAACGTTTTTCGTTGAAATGCAAGTTTTATGTATAAATCACATTTTTTGGCGGTATTAATTAAACCTTACAAAAGTAATAATGAAAGAAACTTTAAAATTAAACATAACATTAAAATTTTAAAAATTAAAGTATTTTTCTCAAAATAAAAAATAAACTCTTCTAGAAAATAAACTGGATCTAGGTAGTTATGCTTATATTAGGGATACCAATTATTTTAATGAGAACGTCTGAAATACGTAGGTTGTATCAAAATTATTATTATTAAATTATGTATCCACCCCGAATGCTTGTCTTCAACTGGATAGTGTCACCTTATGAATTACTACTTCGTCATTTACCGAAAAGTATAAACTGACACTAGCGGCCTCTAGGGAAAAGTATTCAAACTAAGAAAAAATGACGTTTTTTGCAATACAAGGGGTTTCTTTCAAGGAATCTAGATGTCGTTGTAACTCAATATTGCTCATTTCAGTATAATGCCACTTTTGTTTTCAAGGTGCGATAATATCATGCGAAATATGTTACAAGATAGAATATGTAAGTAATTTAGTACGTGCTACAACAACGTGGTACTTGCCTACCTGCATTAAATTATTAAATGTAGGTACATACTTACCTGCATTATTTTTACCTAACAATGGGTAACTAGTCTAAAACTTTTTTGATTCCCATAATTTGCCATGAAGATAATTTTGTATGTGCATTTAGGTTAAAAAGATTGATCTGCCTGCCTAATACCCTATAAGAATCATAAGATTTTTATTCGATACCTATGATTGGTTGATGCGAGAAAGATGCCAACCAATCATTATCATTTTCCTGACACATTCATAATTTTTCTCCATATTGGTTACTCGAGCGTCCTATATGAGACTCCGAAAGGCGGCGTGCCGCCAACAACAATGAAAGAGATTGCTTTTGTAATTTGCCGCCGCTACTAAAGGTTTACGTACCAACACTGCATCATTTTTAATTCAAGATATTTTTATTATTTTTGAAATGAATTGGGTGCATACACATTTTTGATAAGTAGCCTAAGAATTCCAATGTAAGTTAATTTGAAATTTTCTTTAGCTGACAATTAAAATCATTCCAAATTTATTTTTACTTTCGTTAACAAATTCCAATAAGCTCCTATTATGAAACTGCTCCTCGCGGATAAATTTAGTTAAAAATGGATATCTTTGACCGTCCCCGTGTCAAAAATAAGTAGGTAGGTATTGTTACGCCGAGTAACTATTAGGACGACAGATATTCTGGTTACGCACGGAGATTCTGGATTAATCGAAGTAACAGGTAGAAAACAAACAAAAGGAATACGCTCGAACGCGGCACCCGCAACAAAAAAAGCAAACAAAACACAATAGTTGAGACCGGGCTCAAGGTCAACGAAAACAATGGCCAAGGTAAAAAAATAGCCATCTATTGTTTGCAAGTAGTTTCTAGTTTTTTTTTTAAATAACATTGCCCCACACTGGGATTTTCTCCTGTAACGTGGGTGCGTTTACGTTTACAAACACAAATTCTCACATACACAAACGCCCAGACCCGTAACAACTAGTTATACAAGTATTTGCTCCGTGTGGGGATCGAATACACAACACGTGGCGCAAAAGCCGATCGCTCAACCGCTACGCCAATCGTCTCGTCAAATTAGACCAATATTTCTTTTCTTTTAAATGGGGAGTAATTCTCCCCATTTAAGCGATCGGGACCTGCATTTTTAACGGGCACTTTGGAGAAGCAGCTGGAAGAAGTGCCATTACGTCTGTACCGGGACATTGTGCTGCAACAGGACGGCGCGCCGGCGCATTACGCCCGTGCTAGCCGAGACTACCTCGATCGCCAATTTACTATGTGGATCGGCCGCAGCGGCACAGTGGCTTGGCCGGTATGATCTCCCGACTTAACCCCGTTGGACTTCTTTCTGTGGGGCTACCTCAAAGGAGTAGTTTATGCCACGGACTGTGAAACTGCTCAAGAAATGTGAGCCCAAATAATCTCTGCTTGTGACACGGTTTCCCCACAAATGCTCCGAAATGCAATGCGGTCCGTGGCTCGCCGAGCCGAATTATGTATTGGAAGGGAAGGAAGTCACTTGTACCCTTCCTTTAGTAACCTACCACTTCCTGTATTATGTTGTGAGGTACCTGTGCTGCTTTGAAGGTACTAGTGATCAAATAACTACCTGCTTAAGTACCTAACTACCTACTAATTACCTAAAACCAAACCAATATGTGATGTGGTGTATTTGAGAAACTCCAGAAGTGTTTAAATGCTGTCTCATGATACTGCCAATGCATTCCATCCCAATTTCTCTAAGTTTTTAAGAGATGGCGCTAGTAGTAAAACCGTCCCAGCAGGTACACTTTTTTCGTCCAGTGTTTACTATATTGGATTTCCTGGAATACAATATACCACACGATACTCTGGGGATCAGGAAAAATCTTACGACACCTCATTTGTTAAAATCAAATAAAATTTTATTTTTTTCTGCCCCCTTTTTTGTGTTTTGCGGGCTATATTGCCGTGTTTTTTCATAAAATTTATAGCCTATAAGTATCTTACTGCAAAGACGAATCAATCGACACCTCATTTGTTAAAATCTGACGAGTAGTTTTTGAGCTGGGATCGAACATCCATACGATACATACATACATATATAGACTTAAACTCATTACCCTTCCTTTTTTCGTAGTCGGGTAAAAAGACAGATATCTACACACATTGATTTAATGGGGTGGCACCGTAACTCGCTACCTTAGATGAAGAAGAACCCACGCTTCATTTATTTATAGGGAAATTTGGTCAAAAATTAAGTACTTACCTACCTAATTTTATTACGGAATTGTAACGAGAATCGAGTACCGAGTACTCTCTTTTAGTATCGTTAGTGTCTCACCTCACCAGTCAGCTAAACTACTGTGGTCACTGGCCACTCGTTTAACACGCATTCCGACGCAGGCGCTAATACTAACGCAGGTGGAGCAAGACGAGCATTATTTTACACTAATTACCAGTCACCCCATGTATGAGAGTAGCTGGTTTAACAAACAGGGTACTTAAGCCCTTTTAGAAGTGTTAAAAATAAAATAACTTTTATAGCTTTAATCTAGGTATGTATTTGATTTATTTTAATAACTACAACAAAGTAACGCCTTCATTATACTAGGTATATTGCATGACAGTTTGATAATAATATGTTTAGTGTTCATCTTTTTTAACAAAACGTAAACCACAGTACCCACAAGAATGGTCACCAGGCTTGTCCTGAAAAATAAAATAAAAATAAATAACGTGGACGGAAATGTAATATTTTCATAATCTCAAGCTCAGTTTCCAATGTCTACTACAACTACATAATTAGGTAGGTAGGTACTATCGGCCAACGCCATATCTAGCCACCATAAGGGCTATATTTGCTTACAACCTCGGCTGCTATTCCAGTGCTTATCTACGCGTATCATTGACCAAATAGCATCGTCCTTTTTATGGAGTCGAAATCGTATCTCTAATCATCGTCATATTTATATTATTTAATTCCTAAAAGCTAACACCACCGTGTGCACGGGATTTTGTTTTCAAAATGGATAGATATGGAGTTGGCTGATAGTACTTACTTATGCAGGCTGACGTTACACTCTGTACACGCGCTTTGTGCGAGAAATAAGTCGGCTCACTTCATGCCAATGCCGCCTTGCCGGTGGCGCGAGATTACAATTAATCAGGGAGGGGCCGGATACTTGTTGAAAAGCCATTTGAAGGGGTTTTTTAAGCGCTTAAAAAAGAAACCCTATGATACGTGTTACACCCTCGAACGGGTGCAGTGTAACCCGTTCCGAACGGGTTACCCTTTCAATACCCTGTAAGTAACACTGTAACAGGGTAAGCCGTTCCAATGTAAGACATTAATAATAAATAAATAAAACATTATAATATACACTCTTTGTAATGAACATTAGTTTGAAAATTGCATAACCACGACCGCACGTGACATCTTACCGCCCCGTGGAGCTATTGTTGTATGTATCGAGCGACTTGAAAACATGGAATATTAATTATTGTTTATATGATCTTACAGTTGAATTTTGTTTGTCGCACATGCTAAACATTGTAATATTTCTTTTTTGGTGAAAAAAATATTACAATGTTTGAATGTTGAGAATAAACCTACTTGTTTATTCTCAACATTCGTCATTTAATTCGGATCTCGGACGCAACTACTTAAGTAGGTACGGATTGTAAGGAAGTAATTGTTTTTTTAATCTTGATAGGCTTACTATTGACCGCTAATTTGCTTGATGTTAAGCCTGTCTCACTCCCGTGTAGGTATCGAAAACATAAGTACACGCGGCAGCCACGCCAGCGTGTCTAATCTCCCTAGTGGTAGGGACTCAAGAGCGAGCACTGACGCGCGCGCGAGCTTTGTTCGTCACCTACATTACCCATCCGACTGAGGTTTTTAAAAATGGAGACACATAAAAAAGGCAAACAAAAATACTGTGCAGTGTTTCAAACCGTTTAAACACGAATTGCTACATTATTATAATACATCACTATGTTTAAGTTACATAAAAATCACCCGGCCAGCGCCTACACTATACTCGTATACCATAATCTAACAGAATGATCTATAATAATATTATTTATGTATAAGTCGATTGCGCTACTAAAAATAGTTGAGAACCAAGGAACCAACATTACGATTTGATACGCATGTACCTACCTATATAAACGCATAAATAAGATAAGTTTAATAAACACTAGACTAACGTATGCCGTAAGTATGTTCCGTATGTCGGGTATGGCTATCTTCTTAGATTAAAGTACCTATGCAGACATTGTAAAAATAAAATAGTTTTCTGATCTACCTACATATTATTAAGACCTAGCCTTTTCTTTTCTCGGGTGGGGAAATTTGCCTTATGCACGCCGCACGGTGGGCTGAAAATCGGCTTTCATAGACTTAGAGGCTTGAATTTTGGGAGGGATTTGAGGACCTTTTTTTGGCTAGAAATAGATTCTGCTGATCATTACTTACTATAAGATTTCGTATGAGGCAATTGCGTGTACAAATGAAAGAGTTCTAATTTTTTAAAGAAAAAATTGTATGGGGCTGACATGAAAAATGAGGCTATCTCTGGAATCTTAAGGTTTGCCATTATATCCTTACACACAGATATAGTAATATTTATTTGTAATTTTTTAAAATACTTCGTATTGCGGTACCATTTGCGCAATTTTTTTTAAAAATCCTCAAATTTAAATAAAACTTTGTTGATGATTCATTTTAATGCTTTAAATATGAGTATGTCAATCCTAATTTACAATATTTTCTTTATACTATGACAAATCACAAAAGTTCGCTTTTATACCTATGTGGGATATCTGCTACTCATGGTAGCTATCTAGTATATTTAATTGTATGATTCAAAAACAGTTTAAATCTAAAAGACAGGCGTGACTAAGCGTCAAAGTATTCCTCGGTATCGCTGTCGTCCGGGAAGGTGCCCAGAAGACTGGCAGCATTGCCACGCTGAATGGCAATGCTTATGCGCTGTCCTAGGAACAAGCCAGCCCTCTGGTCACGTGAAGTGTCGACCAGTCTCCTTGAAATTTCCTTGAAAAGGAGACGAGCACTCGGACCCCACGACCCGGTCTTTTAGATTTATATATATATAGCTTTTTTTTACGTTCATGTATTTTATGTAAATAGTGTATATAGTAAAATAATTTAATTTAATTCAGATAATAAAACAGTTTTAAAATATGTACTTATTTTATAAAAAAAAAATCATCGTTAATAAAATCAGTAGCAGCGTAGCAGGTAATTAAATTAAACTAAATAACAAATTATTAATAAAAACAATAAAATTGTTACTGATATATATCGATATATTTTAAAAAAAAATGTTATAAATAAATGTAAACCAAAAGAAAAAGTGTTGTGGGTTCGATCCCCACACGGAGCAAATATTTGTATGATCTACAGGTGGTTGTTCCGGGTCTGGGCGTTTGTGTATGTGAGAATTTGTGTTTGTAAACGCACCCACGATACAGGAGAAAATCCTAGTGTGGGGCAACGTTTTTTAAAAAAAAAAAAAAAAAAAAAACAATAAAAAAAAAAACAATAAAATAATTATGAATCTATCTACCATAAACAATAAAAGTTAACTTATTCTAAACTTCTTCGTCACTATCAGAATCCACTTCAGAATCAGGCTCTACAATTGCCATTACATCTAAGAACTCTATCGGAGCTTCCTGATCCAGAAATTTAAATAGGTCTAAAGTTTCCTTAAAGTATGTCTACCTCTTATGGGCATCTAGTTTTGATCTTATTGAAGTATTATGAAGATCAGAAGAGACGATAAGCATTTTGAGGACTCCTCGTTTGATGCTTGTCTGCTCTTCTTCCCCGAATGATGTTCTCTGAACCTTCTAAAATCTTTGTTTCTGGCCTCTGAAGTCCTCTTCCGAAAGACTCCAAATTGGCACAATAGCATTTTCTGGAATTATGTCTCCTCCATGAATTAATAATTTGTGTACGGTCGATGTCATGTAGTACCAATTATACAGTTCCATTTATTTTTCCGCGGTTATTTTAGTGTATTCTTTAAATTTAGGCACATCTATGACCTCTCCAGATGTGATAGCTTGCAGAATCACAGCAAACCTGCGGATCAGGTCTTCATCTAGTACAGTGATCGCTGCAGTTTTATCAGGAAACTCAAAAAACCTCCTAGCTGTGTTAGCATCGTTAGTTGTGCCTGATCCTTGCTTAACGATGTCGATCTTTAAATCGATCTTGGAAAAGTTCTTTCCTTGACTGTAACAACTCTTTGTGATCTTTTCTCGCAGACCACGTCTTGAAATCGAGACGATAAGCTATGTGTAGAAGATATTCCATCACATTAATGCGGACATATAGTGACGATAACCCAAACTCATATACACCAGGAGAAACGGTTTTTGACTTTAACTTATTCATTTCCGTAGGTTTAGCCAAACACAGGTAGCCATTCGCATTTGATTTAGCTTTAGAAAGATACGTACAAATTTTGCCGTCAAGCATCGTCATCATTAATTGATGACTAACCTCATTTCCTTGGTATTTTGAGGGAACCAGAGCCTTGATTTCGTTATCCATTCTAGTTTTTTCATCCATGACAACTTTTTGCTCTCCTTAAAAAAACTGGATTGCACTGGACGACAATACGAAGATGAGCAGGGTTTTGAATTAGTCCATATAGTATCATCTCCAGCTATCAACTTTAATGGAACCAAAGAGGTCATAAATATGCTTGAATCGTCTTCTTGCTCACTCAGTATTTTTTGCTTATATCTACTTTGGTTGCATGCACCGTCAAATCCCCACTTTGATATTAATATCAATTGTTTGCCTTGTATGACATTAGTACTAAGAAGAGTTTCAAGAATCTTGTTCACTGTTAAATCTAGTAATGCTTGTAGTGCAATCTTAGCTGAGGAATCCGTTACAGTCACAAATGTCTTCGGAGGGTACTAGCACTGCAACTTAGCCTTTTGTACTTTATAGTAGGATGGATATATATCCTTTGAACCTTCTCGAATTTTCGTTTCCCTCAAAGTGATGTATTGCCATTTCGGCAGTTTTAATGAAAGTAGCAAAGCTAGTGCTTTTTTTGGTGAAAATAACGCTGAAGAAACGGGTTTCTTAATCATTTCCAAAATTTTTGCCGCTGCTTCTGGATTTTTGAGCATATATTCAATAACAGATGCAATATCCTGACGACCATCTTGTTTAAAAAGTGCTGTAGCTGAATACGCTAGTTCAATAGGTTCATCGCCTTTATGTTCATCAGATCGTCTCTTCTTCTGCTTGTTACCTAGATCTTGAAACGGCTTTCGCGATCTTTTTGTCATCGTTGAAATCGATGTCATCAGTGACGTTGATGGTACAGGTTCAGCACAAATATTTTCACTCATTGGTTCTTGAATGAGCAAATCGGTTTGCACGCAGTTTGGCCAGTCAATATTAGCCTGAAGCCAATTACTGTAATCACGCCTAAAAAATTCACTTTTGCGGTGGGATCGTATTCATCTCTTTTGAACTGCCCCTGTGAACCTTCGACAAAATTCCTTCAGGGTAACACTGTCTTCATCAGAAAGGCTAGAACCCAGTCGAATAACAACTGAATTGAACAATATTTCATGATCAAAGGAAGAAGTATCCTGGTTCCTCAGAATAACAAACAAATTCAAGTTTGTAATTATGCTTTCCATTATTCACTATCAGTGAGACGCACGGTGCTATCAGATGTTGGCAGTAGAAATGCTCAAAAGGAACTGAAGTTACGAACCTGATTTTTTACTATTTATTGTTATTGACTAATGAGGGTATCACATTTACCTAATTACCCTCATTAAGGTGATCCAGCACTCATTGCTAAATTAACGTATACTCTAATTATTTTTCGTGTGTATCCTTTTAACTAGTTAATTCATTAGGTACATAAGTATTTAGTGATATGAGGTGATTACCTCAATGAGGTCGTTGGTTAATAAGGACTTGACCATTAGAGGAGATTACATTAAGGTAATTCATAATTACCATGTCATTTTAATTTTGTAAAACGAACTTTTGTGATTTCATTGACTGTTTTAACCTATAGTATAAAAAAAATATTATAAATTAGAGTTGGCATACTTACATTTAAAGCATTTAAGCATTAAAATGAATCATCAATATACAAAGATATTTTTTTAACTATGAGGATTTTTAAAAAAAACAGTAATAATACGAAGTATGTCAAAAAATTACAAATAAATAGTACTATATCTGTGTGTAAGGATATAATGGCAAACCTTAAGATTCCAGAGATAGCCTCATTTTTCATGACAGCCCCATACAAATTTTTCTTAAAAAAATTATAACTCTTTCATTTGTACACGCAATTGCCTCATACGAAATTTTATTTTTAAATAGTAAGTAATGATCAGCAGAATCTATTTCTAGCCAAAAAAAGGTCCTTTCAAAATTCAAGCCTCTAAGTCTATGAAAGCCGATTTTCTGCCCACCGTGCGCCGCCCCGCTTCGGGGTTGCAGGACGGGAGAGCCCGACACATCCGTCGGCCAGCAAACCGATTTTAGCCTTGCACATTAAGTATGCCTGCCTAACCATTCGAGAATTCTGACGGAATACAGGTGTGATGCTATGTTATGTACACTTGAACAAACCCTATTTGTAACACATTGCTTAGGTAAAATATGAATTTAAAAAAATAACTGACATCTCTAAATAAACCAGCAACCCGCCGCGTGGCTGTGTATAGGTACCTATTTGCACAAATTATTATTGTGTGTGTGAGCATAACAATTATTTACTTACACATTGTATAAAAAAAGCATTACCTTAGTGTTGAAAATTGTCGTTAACTAACTTCAAAATAGGTAGCATATTATATGTAATATGCTACCTATTTTGAAGTTAGTTAAAGACAATTTTCAAATTTTCAAACCGGTATATACCTATGGTTATGTACCGGTTTGAACCATCAAAACCCAGGGTAACCCTAATAAAAGCTTTTTATGAAGGTAACCTCTTCAAAGGCTTAAGCCATTGCAGGGGTTGACCCCTTCACATGGCTACCATAATAAAGGTGTTAACTATTTCACTGTGTTTCAAGGACATAATTCGAACAATAAGTAACACTGCATTATGAATTACCCCATGTACAGGTTACCCTGTTGAAAGGCTTAACTCTTAAGCGGAGTGGTCTAGTCCCTGTTGTTCCTGATTTATACTCTATTTGATACTCAACAAGGTAATTTAAAATTATTCCAATGCGCTCAGCCTGTGCAGTAGACATTTTGTAAAAATACTTTTACAAGTTTTACTCCATCCCTAAGGAGACTCTCTGAACCAAGTTTTATTAAATGAATAAAACTTTGGATGTTTAAATAAAGCACTGATTTCATGGAACAAGTCATACCAAATTAATGTAAATCCGTGGGTGACCTTCAGGGCCACTGCCTCCATCACACCACACTACCCTCTCAGTTACTTGTTTCGGTGGCACTTCTGCAATTAGATTTACTGCCCAGTTGGAGTTAACTTGTTTTGGAGCATTCATGAAACGTGCCAACCTGTAGTCATTAGATGGCCATATCTGTAAATAATAACTCAAGCTCATTACATTTTCCAACATGGGTACTTTACAGAACAGAGCCCTTCTATCAAGTACCTGTATAAGCTGATAATGAATGCAATTTGTAATAAGTATTAAACACTTTGTATTAGGTAAGTACCTATGTAGGTATAGTTGTACAACTAATTTCAGAATCTATTATGTAAGAAAATTAAAACTACAGTACTAATACTCTATAATTACATTTCATACTATTATAATTATATATATAGTAGGTATATGATTATAACAATAACTAAATATATGGTACCTACTTGGCCAGTATGGGTGGACACATCTTCAATTTTCGAAGCGACACTGCGTCGAATGACATTTTTATTAACTTTAACTAGCAAATTACATTGCTTCACAGTCAAACGTGTTGTATTCATGTTGTTTAATTGATTTTATTTTTATATTAATATAATATACCTAGTTCAAACTCTGGTGTACCTACTTCATGAAAGAAATGAATTTTATTAAAACAAAACGAGTAGGTACATGCGTAAGTTCCAGTTTTTCCTCTTCGAACGAAGAAATTCAATTCAATGATATGTCATTCATGACATTGACAACTACTAGTCAAACTGTCTACACGACAGAGTGTATCAGGGCCTCAGGGACGGACTGGGGCGGACAGTGCCACAGACTAGGTACTAAAAGATACTAGTACTGACTACTGGACATAGAGGGGGGACTAGGGACTTTTGATATTAAATGACGTTTCTTTTTTTTAAATGTGACCGAAGCGAAAATTTAACTTGTGGCAAAGGAATTTTGGTACAACCATGCCGTATTTTATACTGGTCCATTTTCTTTATTAATTTTAAGGAAAATTTAGCAATATTACAACACATTA
Source organism: Acronicta aceris (assembly GCA_910591435.1). Taxonomy (NCBI): domain Eukaryota; kingdom Metazoa; phylum Arthropoda; class Insecta; order Lepidoptera; family Noctuidae; genus Acronicta; species Acronicta aceris. The sequence goes on from OU342759.1 coordinate 10,269,928, forward strand.
TGATTTTATTTTTATAAAATGTTATCGATTTTTTTTCGAAAGTTCATCATCATCATACATTGCAATAAATTTATAGATTATTATGGATCCCTTTAAACATAGTTTAAAGAAATAGTAATGATATTACAATGTTTTTCGAAACAATTACATAAGGAAACCTGGGATGGGCGGTTGATCATATTATATAATCAATATCATAAAAAAAAATCAGTCCTAGCTCTAAGATTGCTAGACCCGATTGGGTAGATTGATGATCTTTATGTACCTACACAGTTTTACGCAATAATTAAATTTTTTTATGATGGTAATTTTATTGCATTTACATACTTTTTGCACAAATATGAAACATTATTTTTATTAAATATAAAAAAAACATACATGTGCCTATGTGTGAACAAACCAGGCAGTACTTTTTATGCCAATCCGCCCTCTAGTTAGAATACAGACATAAGAATAAAAAATCTTAATACAATTAAATATTAAGTCATAGGATAAGAGAGTCTTAACGCACTGAATGTAAATTACATCTTATCTTGTATCTAAACTATTGAGATTTTCCGAGCCATATTTGAGCGCTCTGTGTTGGACAGTCTCTTCACATAAGCATAAATTTAACTAAAAACGTAGATTTTTTTTAAATAGTGATCATTTCTATACTACTGAGAATTGAATTGAGAATTTCTATACTACTTGAACCATACGGAACACCTGTAGATTATCTACCTACTTTGGTTCGCGTGCAAACGCCATCTATCGTCGAGGAGTAGTACTTTATCTATGTAGAATATTCCCGATAGCTTTAGTCTAGGTTTTATCTAAAAAAAACAAGGGCTAAGATAGGTTTAGGATATTCTAGTGTATGAATCTAGAAATGTAATATTCAAGGTATCACCGTTTGTTCGGCAGACACTATTGCTATCCAAAAAATTATTATTTAAAATAACGAATAAAATCACGAATAATTTATTCGTAGGCAATTTATCTACGAATAATTCATTCGTGAATGAATCATTCGCGGATAATTATATGGCGAATAAAATTTTATTCGGATAATTATCTAGATAACAATTTATTCGAATAATGCCCAAGTCTGGCTGAGGCTTTAGCTCGCATATTAATAGAAGCCGCAGCTGAGGTGTTTCCTAAAAAAAAATTCAATTAGTAGAATTCCTTCTCCTCCTTGGTGGGACTGAAATCCGGTAATATCCCACATGAATGGAAACGCCAAATAGTATTGTCAATTGTAAAACCGAATAAATTACCATCGGATGTATCTTCGCACCATTCTATTGTGTTATCCTCTTTTTTGACAAAAATTAGCGGAACACTTAGTTAAAAATCGACTTGAATGGTATGTTGAAAACAAAGGCCTTTTAGCATCTTCTCAATACGGCTTTAGGAAAGGCAAAAGTACGATTGATTGTTTGAGCATCTTTACTGCTGATATCCGGTTATCCTTTTCTTGTAATCATTCCACAGTAGCAGTATTTTTGGATGTTAATTCCGCCAATGATAACGTCATATTAACAGTTTTATATAATAAATTACAAGCTCTAAAAGTTCCGATCAATCTTTCTAAATTTATTTTAAATATTTTATCCGAACGGTCAGTATTATTGTCAGTGGCTGATCATCAAATGTCGCGACTTGTATGGCGGGGCCTTCCACAGGGTTCAGTGCTGAGTCCTCTATTGTACAACATTTAAACATATGATTTAGATTTAGATACTTCATTTAGTAACGATATTAAGGTATTGCAGTATGCTGATGATTTATTATTATATCATTCAAGTGACTCGGTTGAACATGCCTGCACAGTTCTTTCTTCGGCTTTGACTTCCCTAACATCATGGTTGCATTTCAATGGCTTAGATTTACCTACGTCTAAGAGTTCAGCAGTTTTATTCACCCGTAAAAGAATAGCTCCCTTTATTAATATTTTGTGTAATGACATCCCTATCCCAGTTAATGATAATTTTAAATATTTGGGAATTATTCTTGATTCTAAAATGAGTGGAGTACCTCACTGTGATTATGTTATTAACAAATGTGAAAGACAATTAAATATACTCAGATGCCTGTCCAGTGTGTGGGGTGCTCACCCATCCCCTTTAAAACTTATATACAATGCCATAGTTCGAATCATTCTTGACCTGGCAGTCCCATAAACGCTCTCCAAGTAGAGTGCGGTGAAGCTCCCTTATATCTAAGAAGGCAATTTCTATCGGACAAATATCTTTTTAAAGTCATTCAGTTTACTAATCACCCTCTTATTTCAATATTAGAATCTCTCCTCTCACAAATTCATACATCCAATTACTGGGCACATAAAACTGCTCCATGTTTAGTTACAAGTTATCAAAAATTCCTTTCTTTATCTTCTCCCACCTATCGTTCCAACAGGCTCCCTCTAATCAGCTGTAATTTTGACAGTTTAATAATTTCTCCCAACATTATATATGACCTAATTGATAAATCGGACTCTAATGCCAACACCACTCTTAGAGTAATCCTGTCAGAAAAGTTGTATCCTGTCGAAACGTACCCCAACAGGTTGTGTTGGAGTAGGCGTCTATCACTTTCAATATAATATTGTCCAAAAAATGAAACTTCCTCCAGTCTTCGGTTTTCACTGGTGAATGTTACGGCCTTCTCAAAGCCGTAGAATATGTTAATTTAGTTAAATTTAAAAAAAGCTATTATTTTTACAGACTCTCTCAGCGCTCTTCAAGCTTTTCATAAATTACCATTTAAATTAAATTGTCAAAATCCCGTTATTATGTGTTTACTTAAAAACACACAGCGTCGATATGAAGAAGATTTTGTGACTTACCATTTATTCCCGCAAGGCTGGTAACACTACCTGTTTGTCTCCGGCTGGACGCCAATTTTTGTAGGGATTGGGTTGCGTGAGACTGGCAAACCTTTACACCTGTCATAGCGTTTTGTGATTTTCCCGCGTGACGGACTGAAAACTTTTCTTTTGAAAGTTTTCATGAAAATCATGCTTTTATTTATGCAGAATTATAGATAAATTTAGTGCTCGGAAGCGCAAAAGTATATATAGTTCATAACTATTGGTGAGAAAGGTGTTGCACCGTATTCCTAGTGAAGAAAAATGAGTTCTCAATTCATCACCTAGTAATCCAAATGTTAAGGTAGTGTAAGTATTATGGGAGTAAGCACAAATGGATTCGGAGTCCGAGGCTTACCTACAAGAGCACGACGAGCTAAGGTCAGGTGACTGCGACAGTGAGTACACACGTACACATAAAAATCAAGTAAGTCTAATTACCTACCTACGTACTTATGTACAAGATTGATACAGCACACAGCCCGTCTTCACGGTGGAATTTGTGGTCAATCCCTTTTCCTAGACCTAGGGAGACCACGCTGTAACAGATACGGCAGAACAAATAAAACTGCTCTGGCAGGCTATTCAGGCATAATATTAATTAAAACCAAATTGCGGATTTGGTAAGAGAGTTTGCCTCGGAGGCTAGTTACGGACTATTAACATGTGATGAGCTTTGTTGCCTGATAAGAGCCAATGCCACTGTATACCTAGAAAAAGAGTAGAAGTACTATAAAAATTCTGTGAGACTCCCAGGTTCTCAGAATTTCATTTTTTTTTACAAGTTGATGGGGAACATCTGTAGGCATAGATGTAGAAATGATTGTCTGATATCAGAAGTGTATAATATCTGTACAGTACATAAAAGCCTATGATTGTGGGACATTGGTTTAATACATAATCCAATACTTCGACTGTATTAACACTTGGCTAAGTATGCCAAATCATATGTAAATCGGTCTATTGATGTGGCAACAATGAGCATTCTTACATCTATACTAAATATTTAATATTTATTTTTGTACCTTAGTCTCATAAGATTTCCCATCCCTAGTGGGTATGGTGAGATAAAATACTTTAATGCATGCATGCTCCATGAGTGAAAAAGCAGTAATGTTATAATACTGTCCTTTGGCAGGAAATATGATAGCAACTCGTAGCACCAAAATAATCCCAGAGATTATACAAATAATAAAGGCATAAGAATTACAATAACAATAACAAGGGACTTCCAAGTTTCTTGTCAAAAACATTGTTAAATACCAAAAGAACCACGGTTCAGTCTTGGGACTGATAAGTGTTCAAATAAGTATATACATACTTATTACGGTATACCACTACACACTGGGGCACAAAAGTGCTTGATAACCACAACCCCGTCAGATTTGAGACTAGATGTTGAGTTATGTTTAATGCACACAAATATCTGTTTCACATTCTGCATATACACTCAGTGTTATTATTTGAGTATGTATTACCAAGGCGAATTTTTACAAATGTCCACCCCTGCCATTAGGTCTGGCATCGACTCGTTGCATTGTTGCAACTCAATTGGATTGCGGAGATCCTTCGTTTCAAAGGAAATTGAGTTCTAATTTACTTAGTTGATATCCTTCTGGTCTACCAGACCAGTCCCAGTTAACCTCCAACTGCGGAAGTTGTGGGACTACTGGAATCTATGACATGGCAAATAAACTACCCAAATCAGTACTTGACCAGTACAGCAGGTAGACTGCCAGGGGTTAATTAAAAGAGCTCTAATGAAAAGATAAGAAAAAAGGAGAGCCTTACAGTGTATTACCAGTACACTTAATTTTTAATTTAATTTAATTTATTTATTTATTTAAAGTAACATGACTCATATTAATTGTTAGTAACAATAATTCTTACACCTATGTTAGTATTCCTATTCCTATAACAACACTCACACACACGATCATTGCCACTCTCTTAACACTGAACAACTGGACAGCTTGCAGCAGCGACTCGCATACAGACAATCGAGTCTGCTGGCCACACAGCTCAGGATAAGGTTGGGGCTGACCCGTACGCGGCGCACCAAGGAAGGTTTTCTTATAGTTGTATAAAAACAATCAACTCGAGCTTCCGCAAACATCCCTGATGCACTACAAAAACGAAGCAACCCCATCAATATCCTGAACGCATTATTATATTGAATGCGAAGGACGCTGTACGACTCCTGCGTATAATCGGCCCACAGACTGCATGTGTAAAACGAAGTGCAGTATGCACGAAACAGGGTTTTTTTAAAACCCGGTGAGCAACGTGCAAATCTGCGAGCTATCATATTTGCCCTAACGGACAGCGCCCTTTGCTCACGCTCAATATCCTCATCGTCTTTCATGCCCGCGGTGAGCGGAGGATGGAAATTTCGGCCTAGATGGATCTCTCTTTTGTCTAAGGGTCCAATCTCATCTCTCGAGTATTGGCTACTTTAAACGGGATAGTGCTTTATAATAGCAGCTAACTGAGATAAGCTATTTTGGCAGGTGATAAAATCTCACGCCCCCTTGCACCATGGTACGTGGACTTGATGTCGATTCCAAGACTCCCGGAGAGTCGATAGACCTAGGACAAGCAGCCTTCAACACAAATGTACCTACTGCCAGTGCAGGCTGGGTAAGGTGGAGGTAGGGGTAACAGACCAGCAACTGGTCAGTTTGTTAGAAACAACTGTTAGGTCAGTTGTTGTGCCAGCTGGAGGAAATTGACTATAGACATATACTATTCAGCCATCAGAAGATAGATTTAATGATGTTATCACAAACTAAAACTTGTTAATCAAGGACTTTTAACTGGAGTAAACAGTCACAAGATAAAGTTACATTAAATAGTTTATCTACTTCTTACAACTTCTGTTTTTTTCCCATGGTACTATTTTAGTACTGAAGACATAGATCGGCTGATTTTATATTTTACAGATTCAAGCTAGAATTGTATAATAGATTGAGGCTGCACAATCAACAGCACAACATGTTCATTCATGGTACATGATCTGACATTACCAGAATTTATAAGTTGTACATAAAGGTATATCTTTCGGATTATTATAATATTGACATGGTAGGCACGGCATGTGACTGATAAGTATGTAATGATTTTATAAAATAATGACAAGACATTTATAAAGGTTTCCTTATCACGAGCGACAGATGGCGCTTGTAGTTGAACTATTCGTTATTAAACGCCCTTTTTATTACAAATTAGTCAAGTATAAGTAGGTGTTATATTATCAATTTGTCTGTGTAATCAATTTATAACTATTGCTAAATTTAAAGTTAATCTAATGTATTTAAATTAATCAATTGATCATGCGTACTGTGTACTTCGCTCTGATTGGTCTAACCCAGCTGAGTGTTTGCCTACGTTTAAGAGTGGGGAACATTCGGCTGGTAATAGATCAATCTGTACTGGGACATTCGATTCCGAGGCGTTGAGCAGTAGACATAATATCTTATAAGCCAGTGCTGTTGTTGTATAAATTGTTAATAATTATTGAGCGATTAAGTGATAAGTGATTATTGATAATTACATACTGTTGGATGAATAAATACTTGTAATACTCAGTCTGAAGTGTATGACTCGTCACATTTCAGAAGTGGGATATGCCTACAAGAAAATCCACAGATACAGTAATGTTGAGTGACGTATGTCTAGAGGTTATGTGTGCCTACAATAGAAAGCCAAGTGTGCTTGAGTTACTAGAGGCTATGTATGCCTATTGAGCCATGTGTGCTTAGATTGTTAGAGGTTATGTGTGCCTACAATAGGAAGCCAAGTGTGCTCGAGTTACTAGAGGCTATGTATGCCTATTGAGCCATGTGTGCTTAGATTGTTAGAGGTTATGTGTGCCTACAATAGGAAGCCAAGTGTGCTTGAGTTACTAGAGGCTATGTATGCCTATTGAGCCATGTATTCTTAGATTGTTAGAGGTTATGTGTGACTACAATAGGAAGCCAAGTGTGCTTGAGTTACTAGAGGCTATGCATGCCTATTGAGGCATGTGTGCTTAGATTGTTAGAAGCTATGTATGCCTATTGAGCCACGTGTGCTTAGATTGTTAGAGGTTAATTATTTTTATTTTATTTATTTAATTTTTATGAGGTACATATTAGGTCTTACGAAGTAATATAAGCCCCACAAAACTGTACAAACAGTTTGACTGTGGGATCAATTTTAGTCTTAATAACATGTAGGTAGGTACATAAAAGTTATTTTATTTTTTTTATTTACACGCAGTTTTATAAATCTTATTTGGATATTCTCCAGTTTATCTATATAGGTTTTTAAATGTGAGGCCGTAGCAATCAAGAGCATAATCCAAAATAGATTCCACTAAAGAAGTATAAAGTAGTTTTAGTATACCAGTAGGAATAGGAGTTATGTGTACCTACAATAGGAAGCCAAGTGTGCTCTAGCTACTAGAGGCTATGTACGCCTATTAAGCCAAGTGTGCTTAAAGATAGTAAGCCAAGTGTGCTTAAAGTTATTTTGGCCAAGTGAGTCAAAAGTTTTGGGCCAAGTGTGCCCAATAGGAACGGAACTATCCTCAGACGCGTAAGTAAAGCATGATTTATACTAAGAGAACAATTAAAAGAATTATTATGCGACTAAGTGCGTTGCAGATAGTTGTGTATATACCCTCTATTAATTTTATAAATTGGAAATGGGAAACATTTATTGGAAGACGTATATTTTTGATTGATCTTTTCATGCATAACTTCGAATTTATGGAGCTATTAATTTTAACCAGTTCGAGTAGATATTTTAGTAATATAAAATGAATTTAATAATAATAAAAAAAAGGAGCTTTTAACTTGTTAGTGTCAAATTGAAACAATACTTATACATTTTTATGTTTTGAGGCCATGGAATCTGATGATACCAATGAATGATGATGAAACCAATGAATGCATACTCCAGACGAAGAGCCGCCAGTTTAGTCGTACAACCATTTACCAAATGTTATACCGAAGTTCAATCCCTCCAGTAAATCTCAGAGTATTGAAGGTTGTTTATGAAAGGTAAGTGTGTAATATATGAATGGGACGAGAAGCAGACCATACATTTTGCCCGACAAAAACTTGTCGGGCTAGCAAAAAAAAAAAAGGAAAGGTAAAGAAATATTGGTACGTACAAATTCAAATTCAAATCTTTATTGTTTTCATATATAATTAGGATGTTACGAGTTACAATAATGTGTGTCAAAATGAAAAGGTACAACATGAAGTAATGAAAGTTTACGTGAATATTTTTATGATAAATTGATGCTGATATACAAGCTGATATGATATTAGTGATAAAAAGGCTGTAGGTTGTGCAACTCACGGCATTTATGATAAATCTATTAGAAATGGAGCTCAAGCTTTAAATTGTAATGAACCGGAAAGACTCGCTACATATTCTCAGTTCTCAGCATACCTAGTTAGAACCTATTTCTACAAATAGAAAGCGTCATGAACTCATGATCATACCTCGCCTTCGACTTCAAATGATACCTCCAATTATTTGTTTTAATTGTCGTCGTAAAGAACACTCTTACACCAGATGTCCCAAGTCCCTTGATAAGCGTCTAAAGTGTGACAGGGCGCTAGAACGAAAATTGCAAACCGACACCGTTAATTCCATGAATAGACCCAAAGTCAAGCGATGAAATAGAACGTAAAGTCCTTACAACTTCTACACACAGTAACAGTAATAACAAGTTTTACAAACTGGTAAATAATCGAGTTTTCGTTGGGATTGATAGATTATTAAGATTGGGTATAGTAGGACCCACTATTTGGAACCGTGCACCTAGTTTTGGCAATTCAAAAGTACCTGTATTATTGGTTTATTTGAAATGGATGATTTGACTTTTGACTTATGTAATGCGTGAATATGATGCAAACAGCCTTGACCCCGTGAAAACTGTGTCGAGATTACCTATAGTCAAAGGTTTTGGTAGTGACACCCGTATATAGTACGTTCTTAGGATTGATGAAATCGAATCGAATGTAAAAGTACCTACTTATGGTTAATTATGGGTTTATGCAGACTGCGTTACTCATTGGATAAAATTTTAAAGTCCTGAGCTTCGCAGCAAACCAATGATTTGGGCCCCTTAAAGCTTACCTTATCGGATTTCATTCAATTAGCCAGAAACAAATCGGAATTAGTTGAAGTTTCGGATTTAGGTTCTTCTTATCCTGGGAATGTTTATATAGAAGGTTATAATAGTAATAAACTTGGCAAAGAATATAACTTACCTCAAGGCACATATCGTCTAAGCATGGGTAAATGTCACCTTATTATCAAATTTAGCTAATCAAACCCTGAATTTTCCCAAAGAATTTTTCCCAAGATTCGTTGCATTGCGATGCTCTAATTGCAAGAACAATGCCTTTTGTAAGAAAAAAAGAATTATATGCCCTAACAAAATCACGAGAGATATTACTGACTTGGCTCCTTTGATAAAGTCTGAAATCAAAGTCGGTCCCTCAAGTTGGCAAATGGATAAGCCTTACCTACGCATTATCGCAGTCGTATCGTGAATTTTTTGCATTTAACTTGAGCGAGATAGGTTGTAATAACTCTATTAAAATGAAGATAGACTTGCTTAATGATAGACCTGTCACACATAGACCCTATCGCTTATCGCACTTCGAGAGAGGACAGGTACGAGAATTTATTGATGACTTGTTGCGAAATGATATAATACAAGAATCCGATTCCGATTGTGCTAGTTCTATAGTATCATTTGGGTAGAAGATCAATTTCAAGCATTAAAATAAAAGTTTGAGTAATAGACCAACACTAGCCTTATACAATCCTAAACTTGATACGGAGTTGCACACAGATGTTAGTTCCTTAGGTGTGGGAGAAATATTAGTACAGTGGCAGTCTAGCCTTCGGGTACTTAAGCCGGTTGCTTATTTTGCTGAAAGGCGTCATTTACAATCTTATGAAATTTGAAGTTTTGTGTTTATCTGTTGGGATTAGAATTTAAAATTGTAATAGACCATAATACGCTCCGAATCATACTAACCAAACGAGTATAGACCCGGTATTCGTATGACACATGTCGATGCGACGAAATAACATTCTCTGCCTTCTGACATTAAAGACGAGTCTTCTGTTAAAGTATCGAGACTGACAATTGGATATTAACACTACAAATGTAGATCCAGACATTTCGCGTATACTTAAAAATTCTTAAGCCTGAATCTGACGAAGAATCTAAAGATATTAGGAAAAATTATGTTATTAAAAATCATAGAGTATAAAGAATTGACGATGAAATACGCCTAGTTGTCCCTCGTAGTGCTCGCTGGAAAATATGCCGTTATAATCATGATGATATAGGACATTTAGGCATTTCTAAAACGACTGAGAGAATTCAATCTGTCTTTTGGTTTCCAAGGCTGCGGCGATAAAATTCGGTGCATTCGGTACGCTTATAATAAAGATGATGCATCCAGACAAAAGACTGAATAATTGTATCCTATAGAAAAAGTTAGCGTCCCATTCCATACAATTCACCTAAACCATCTTGGTTCGTTTGTAAAGAGTAAAAACGGCAATGCCTAAATTATTACAATAGTTGATTGCTTTACAATATATATATATGTGAAAGCGGTAAAAGACACGAAAACAAAAAAAAAAAAAATGACTTTGGCTTACCATCTCCAATAATACCTGATCACGAGCTTTTGCGACAGTCATAGCACTAAACATGTCCCTATCGCTGTAGTTTGTCGCAGGGCAAAAAGTCAAACTGAAAGATATAACCAAACCATCTTAAACGCATTAGCAAAACATAATGACGGAAATGACGAACGCAATTGGGAAATGTGTCTTGGCAAAATCCAATGGGGTGTAAATAATTCAGTTAATTCTTCTACCAAAAAGACTGCCATAGGGGCTTTATTTGGCACCACAATAAAAATACCTCGAGAACTAAAAGATATCCTAAATGACGATGTATTTAAAAACAGACTAAATAAACACCTATTACAATAATGTTATTACATGTACACGCTAAAAGAATTCTTTGAAGATAAAAATAAAAGATAATTAAATTATAATTAATAACAATAAAATCTTTGTGCAATAAAAACAATTGCCAAAATAATAACAATACCTTAAATTTCTGTAAATTGACTACCTAAATGGTTATTTAATTTTAAGTAAAAGTTTATAATTTTATTTTCTAATATTGTAATTTGTTAAATTATAATTATGTAATTAACTTGTTAGTACCCATGTATTCTATGCTGTGCCCCAACGGGGTTTCATGTTGATACTTACCAAACTAGAGATCTATGTATATTTACACATGAAGCAATAAAGAACTTTGACTTTGACATTCAGAGATAGTTAGAGTAATAAGTTCGATGTTGGAGCTGACATTATACAAAACATGTTACAAAGCGTAAGAGATGAGGTCGTACTAATACTAAAGTCGCGAAAAACACTATTATGATGCCGGTAGCACCCCTAGAACCTATAAACAAGGTGATTTGACTAAGGTTACCAGAACTGACTATAATAATAAAGGCAATAAAACTTTTTAAATTCATAGATCTGATAAAACCACAGAAGTTTTGGGCAATGACAGATATAAAATCACTGAAATTCCGGTTTTAGCAAACTTAGAGATTCATTTAAGAGTGTCGTTTCCGCTGATCGTGTTAGACCTTATAAAATATAAATAAATATAATAAAAATGTAAATATAAATATAAATTCGCCTGACCATAAAGATTCATCAGATCGTAATAGTAGCCCATCTTCTGAAAGCAATAATGATAACGACAAACTATTTCATAGAAAGGAGTCGGACATCAATGAATAGCCGAATGTAATGATTTTGCATTTTTGATTCGTGTTTGTTCAAACAGTTTAAGCATGTAATATTTCTGTATGTATGACTTATGTTATTGAATTACGATAACGTGCGTCAGGAGATCGCACGTTGTCGGATGGCCGAATGTAATGATTTTATAAAATAATGACAAGACATTTATAAAGGTTTCCTTATCACGAGCGACAGATGGCGCTTGTAGTTGAACTATTCGTTATTAAACGCCCTTTTTATTACAAATTAGTCAAGTATAAGTAGGTGTTATATTATCAATTTGTCTGTGTAATCAATTTATAACTATTGCTAAATTTAAAGTTAATCTAATGTATTTAAATTAATCAATTGATCATGCGTACTGTGTACTTCGCTCTGATTGGTCTAACCCAGCTGAGTGTTTGCCTACGTTTAAGAGTGGGGAACATTCGGCTGGTAATAGATCAATCTGTACTGGGACATTCGATTCCGAGGCGTTGAGCAGTAGACATAATATCTTATAAGCCAGTGCTGTTGTTGTATAAATTGTTAATAATTATTGAGCGATTAAGTGATAAGTGATTATTGATAATTACATACTGTTGGATGAATAAATACTTGTAATACTCAGTCTGAAGTGTATGACTCGTCACAAGTACATATCAAAATAAACAACCTTTTCCAGTTTGATCCAACTAGATCAAACAGTATTACATATATTTGTAGCAAAAGACAGGATAAACTAAGCAGAAAGTCTGGTTCCCTTAATTATATATTACAATTAACTGCTAAAATACAACCAACTTAAACCAGGTTATTGTGTGGGTAAAATATGTTATGTAAGATGTGGGGGTGCCAGCAACAAGATTACTTTAGGTTGGCATAGCCTCGGCCAGCTGGATAAAGAATTATTAAATTGATGAAATTCTGGTGGGGTAAAAAGGAAAAGTAGACAGGCTGTCAGAAAATTCTACCGATTTTACTGTAATTAAATAAAACGATACACTAAGGGATCTCAGTTTCTCTTTACATTTTTGGATCAGAATACTTGGTATCCCAATATTAATTATATTCAAATGTCATATTATTATGTTTTGATCAGCAGAGGACTAGCAGAGGATCTCTCCAGAGTCCTCTAACAGTAGTAAGATTACTGTAAATTATATTGAATGGTAAAATTTACTGTTATTATAATAATTTATACATTTTATTCTTTCACATAGCGTTTTGTGTTTGTCACCAGCAGATACCAAACAGGTCTTCATATCGACGCTGTGTGTTTTTAAGTAAACACATAATATAGGTAATATTTTGAATAACAACAAAATTGTTATTATGTGTTGAAAGAAAAACACACAGCGTCGCAGGAAGATCTTCCTGGTGAATGAAGACACTATGACAGGTGTGAAGGGTTGCCAGTCTCACGCAACCCAACCCCTAGAAAAATTGGCGTCCAGCCGGAGACAAACAGGTAGTGTTACCAGCCTTGCGGGAATAAATGGTAAGTCACAAAATCTTCTTCATATCTAAGCTGTGTGTTTTTCTTTCAACACATAATAACAATTTTGTTGTTATTCAAAATATTATATTTTTGGCATTAGAGACTTTACATTTAGTAGTATTTCAAAAGGTTATTCTTTACAATTTGCTTGGATTCCAGCTCACATTGGAATCCATAGTAATGACGTAGCTGACAAACTCCCCAGTGATGCAGTACAGTGTGGAGACATGCATCCTTATAAAAATTTCTGCTGCGATATCATAGCTTTACCAAAGTCTTTCCTTCGGGATTCATGGAGGGAAGCTTGGGAGTCAAGTAAACTCACAAAAGGCCGTTATTTTTCGTTGATTCAACCCGATGTCCCAGTGAAGCCATGGTTTTCCAAAACTAATATTGGAAAAGCATCTATTTCCATATTAAAAAGAATGAGACTGGGACATGTTTGTTCCCCAGCCCACCTTGCCAGACTTCACATTGTGTTCGTGTGGATTTGAGGTCCGATGTTAATCATATTCTGTTTTCCTGTCCTCTTATTGATCACTTCCTTTTTTTAATGATCTATTATCCCTTGATGTCCCTTTCCCTACGTCTATTCTTTCTCTCATAAGCTCAAATAATCTTTCTGTGTATAAATGTATAGCTTCATTTATTTTCCATAATAATATTAACCTGTAAATAATTTATTGGTAACCTCATCTCATTGTAGTTTTCGTTTGTAAATTATTGTGTAAGTACGTATTCATAAATCCGTATTTTACTTAAATATTCCCAAAACTCCTGACCTGTTCAAATTCCGTTTTTCCTAATTCCTTTTAATATTTCGTTTCCCCCTTTAGCAAAAAATTACCATTATTACTTGTCATTGGCTAAATGCACAAACCGTGCGGAGCCCGAATAAAAAAAAAGTGCATTTAAAAAAATGTGTTCAAACTCTTAACAACAACAGCACATGAGCCTAATGTTGAATATGCCAGCTACAAAACCCCAAGTAACTACTTAAAAACTTTTTGATAATTCATATATTTATTTAAAGTTAAGGACAATACAAACTCATTATGCTAGGTGGCTCGATTTAGGAGTCCGGTAGTGTATTTAATATCATTGGCGTAACCCAAAAATTTGTGCGTTTAGTCAAAAATAAATAATGAAAATATTCAGCTTGGAATATTTCGCATAAGTTAGATATAAACAAAAACCAAAACATGTAAAAAATATCGAACTACTTAAATTCGAATGACTACAAAAAAGCGACGGATTCGTCCTATGCTGTTGTCCGTACAGTCACATTCAAACGTTTGTCGGCAATGACATTATATAGTTATCATTGTTTGTCGGCCTAATTTTGGGAGCTAATTAAAAAATATATTAAATGCACCTACTAATGAAACTAATATTTTTATTCTCATAATTTTCAAATTAGATTACCTCAAACAATTCAATCAAATGATTTGTACGTACGCTTACTAGTCTCACTTTTTCCAAGCCAGACAGAGACTCGTTGCGGCGTGACGTCAGCGAATGGCGCGGGGCTGCGGGGCCAGAGGTAGTAGTAGCGGTGGCATGTACTATCGGCCAATTCGGAAAGTACGCATCAACCGCGCGCGCGGCCAACTCGTAAAATTTTGCCAGGAATTATTGGTAATTCGTTACTATACACACACACCTCTTTTTCTGAGATTGTTGCAAAAAAAACTAAGTCGCTTGCTACACCTCACCACGGCAGTACACGGGATTGATGCTCAGCTCTGTTGACCTATTGCAGAGCGAACACCTGATGCTGTTCCAGCCCTTGCTACATCCAGCTCCGAAGGACCATGTATGACAATGTTTCCATGCAACGTGTAAGGTCGATCCATCGATGCAGGTCGATCAGGTCGTAGGGTTTATAGATAGCAGTGTTGTTGGTGGTGTTGCAATAATTGTTTGAGCTACATTTATGAAATTTTGGATTGTAGACAAGCTAAGCTTTAATAAATGTGTCAAAAGGTTGCAAGTTTTGAAGGGGTCAAAAGTAGCTCGAAATGGTTCGTGTAATATTACACGCGTGCATTCGGCGCCAGTTCCTTTTTCTTTGAACTTGGCTGGACACGCTGCCGCGTGTCTATATATTTATATGAAAGCCATTGGATCCACTTTATGTAAATAATATCTATTAGAAATATGTACATGAACAGATTATAATATCGTTATATTATAGTTTAAGTCTAACTGAATATTAATTATTAAGTAGGGATACTTAAATAATATGATACAGATTATGTTTATTTTTTAATAAGGTTAGTGTAGGTACATCATGTATTTTAATGATTTTTTTACTCACTACATATATGTAAGCAATGGACGTACATAAAGCGGATAAGTATATATTTTTTTATTTATTATTAATATTCCTTCATATAAGCATCTTTCTCAGCGAAATTAGCTAATGAAATTTCGGTAGCGCTTAATAATTCATCTGCTCGTTCGTCTAATGTGTTTCTGAAAAAAAAAAGTGTCATTATTTTCAGTTCCTATCAAGTTAAATTTGATACTATGTGCGGCCTAATACTATACCCAGACTTAATACTCACATACGTACCAATCTAACTCTCGTACCGAGGGATCCGTACAAACTTGTGTATAGGTAAATAGTACTAGATAGTTCACGGGAATTAAGTCTCGAAAATAATCTAGACACGCGGTATCGTGTCAAGCCAAGTTCAATGAAAAGGAACTGGCGCCGTGTATTATATCATAACTAGCGACCCGCCTGCGGGTTTCACCCGTGTTGCTCTGCGCTACTAGTCGTAGCGTGATGTTATATAGCCTATAAACCTTCCTCGATAAATAGACTATCCAACACAAAAATAATTTTCCAATTCCAACCAGTAGTTCTTGAGATTAGCGCGTTCAAACAAACAAACAAACTCTTCAACTTTATAATATTAAGTATAGATTACTCGGAGTTGGAGTTACTAAGGGGTCAAAAGTGTCAAAATTACATAATATGTATAAAAATTAGGTAATTTACTTAAATATGTACTACATACTTCAATGGTTATTTTTCAAGGTCAACGTTTTTAATGGTTATATAATGTAATAACTTTTGATAGAGCGAACCGATTTTAATAAAATTAAGCTCAAACGATGTTTTATGTATGATACTGTACAATAACCGCTTACCATCAGGCGGGCCGTATGCTTGTTTGCCACCTTAGTGGTATAAAAAAAATAGTAAGTTATGTTTTTTAATTTTGAAAGTGTTGGCATTAACACATTAACATTACACAGTATGGACTTTAGGTCTGAAAATAAAGGTTAAGTATAATTTTTTTTTATTAATTTAATTGTTGCACTCAAATTTATTTACTTACATTTTTTGTATGCCTATAGGCAGAAAAATAGATGAATACTGCATGTATAATTTAAGATATTATATCTACCTATGTTCACAAAATGAATTGAAATTTTAAACCGGTAGCTTTATTTGAAAATTATTAATTTTCCCTTTGGGCTGCTTAATTTCAAATATTTTTTATCCTGGTGAAAAGCAAGACTTTGTAAAAAAAATTAATCATACACAAAATCTCGCGTCTTACTGTCTTTTTCGTAGTATAAGGTGCTCAGAAAGCTGCCATGCTGAAATGGAACTGAGCTGGACATATCTATCGCATATCGGATGAACAATGGGCCAAACTGACAACCTAATGGGTTCCACTTAATGGCACACGCCAACGCGGCGGGCCCAGATGAAATGGCGGGATGAGCTAGACTCTTTTCAAAAAGACTGGACCTTAATAGCAGGAGGCCTTTGCCCTGCAGTGGGACACTACGGGCTTTTAAAAATAATAATAATAATAAAATAGGATAAAGTTATGTATGTACTCTCTTATATGTATGCCCTCGTGTGCTCTAGGCTTTTGTTATAAGTTTTGTAATAAAATAGTAATTTTGGCAATAAAGCATATGCCTGATGATGCATGTCATCGATACATTTTATCGACGTTGAAATTGCGTGTTAGTGCGTGTCGTATGACATCACTAGTCGGAATATAATTAGTGACACCCTACGAAATTTCGAAATGACTGTTGTATACGTGTCCTTTTTTATCCTATTATTTGGGTCTATAAGTCAAAGTGAAAAAAAAAAAATATTGAGTTTAGTTGCTATTTTAGCCCGGTCTCTATGTCTGTCTTTCCCCTGAGAAGCATACCTAAGGACGCCAAGGCTGGTTTCGGGTAGTTTCGGCAAAACAAAGAATAGTTCGGGTGGCAGATACGTCGCAGAGCAGTCGTAACGTTACGTGAAAACAGTTGTGCGTGTGTATTATAATGGATTGGTTCATCTTGCTGAAGAAGAAGAGAAACATGGAGCCTTAAGGCAAACAAGATTTTGGGTGGTGATGAAAGATGTACTTTCGGAGATTTTCATAACTGTTCAACTTTTCTTCTGTCATCGTCAAATAAAATGAACCTATACTTGTGATTAATGAGGTTGTTGCCTTTTATTTTCCTTTGAGTGTTGCCAACCTAATGAAGGAGCGTGCGGTGAACGTTAAGTGACTGTTCTACGACGTGTTTGTCACGAAAATGCCACCCGAGCTACCCCAAGACAGCCTCGGCGTCCTTAGGTATGTTTACGACTACCGAGGCAGCCCGAAGTCGCCTGAAGTCGCCCGAAGCAGCTCTCAAGCGCCCGAGGCCGCCTGAAGGCTCGTAAGGCGCCCGAGCTGTACAGAGTCGCACCGATGCAGACCGATAGTGGGCGCCGCGCCTAAATGTTACCTAGCTTCAATAATTAACAAAAATTCAGTGAGACGCGTTTAGAGACTTAATAACGTGTATATCTCTTTTAAAGATATAATGTCATTATAAAGACGAACATAGGAACTTCTCCTTTTTTATTCGAATTTGAAGTCGGTTGAAAAAATCATGTTCAGGTTTTTAGTTGCTTATGACTTTCAATACGTCGTCGCACACTGCATTTTCCGGTACGTGGATATGCAGTGTAGGACGATCTCCAACGAGATGGACGGACGAAATGGTGAAGATCGCTGGGAGTCGTCGAATGCAGGCGGCATATTATAACCGATCCTTGTGGATGTCTTTGGGGGAGGCTTTGTTAAGCAGTGGATGTCTTTTGGCTGATATGATGATGAGTTTCAAAATATAGCGGCACAAAGGCCATATCTTTTTATTGCGCGGACTTAGAAGCTGATACAGCAGGCTTTTGTGTTAATTTAAACGTGATACTTCCATCCGTAACAGATAGACAAACATACAGGTAACGAAATACGGAACCCTAAAGACGTACGGAAATATTATGATAGACGTTTCAACATACCTGCTATTAATGCGATGCAAACTGACATCTCCAGAAAAGCTATCAGAGTCGTCATTTAGCGATGTTTGGGAATCTGGAAATTTACAAAACACGGCTGTAGTAAGGCAAGTTGTTACATAATTATAGTGCAGCCAATTTCAATATTATAAAGCATAAAACAAATATTTTAATGTTCATCAATAACCAAATAATAAATAAATTGATTGAATTTCCGAGATGAAGTACCCGTGATGGTGAGGAACGGCAAATTATACAAAACTTTCTCCTTTCCCGGTGGCAAGAAAAACCTAATATGCTCGGTGGGAGGATCCAATATTTTGTCTAGCTAGCACGGTACACACTCGGCACAGTTGTGTTCATGTGAGAGTCAGAACTGAATCGCGGGCTTTTTTTGCTTAAGCAGTAATAGCCTAGTGATAAGACCATAGGACTGCCAAGTCAAAGGTCTTGAGTTCGAATCCAAGGCACGCACCTCTGACTGTTCGATGTTAAGTGCCTATTAATAGTTAATTATCACGCGCTTAAACGGTGAAGGAAAACAACGTGAGGATACCGGCATGCCTGAGAGATTTTCTTGACGGCCTGTGAAGTCTGCCAACCCGCATTAGGCTAGCGTGGTGGACTATAGCCTAATCCCTCTGATTTTGAGAGGAGACCCGTGCCCAGCTGTGGGACAATGTAATGGGTTGGTTATTCTATAATATCAGACAGGACACAGATCAAAACATACCAGAAATTCAACTAGGCAGTAATAAAGCAGTACAAAATACGACCTAAAAAGGCATTGAAATAAAACTACTTTCTACGGATTTTATCGCGTTGTATTAATATTATTTGATTCCCGACGTTTCGGACACTACCATATGTTAGAGGAGTCACAGACAAGATTGGTTATATCTTGAAGCGAGCTTCAATCAAAACATACTTCAAGCCGCTGAAGTGCCACATACCTCTGCAAGGTGCAGGAGTATACAAGCTAGATTGTGATCGCGGTCTCTCTTACATAGGCCAAACTAAAAGAAGCATAGGGACCCGCGTAAAAGAACACATCGCTAATGTCAAACACCGCCGTTTCAAGAAGTCAGCAGTTTGTGAACATACTCTAGACAAGGCCCAGCACTACATCAGATTTGATAAACCACAAGTCCTTGCAAAAGAAAACCGATTCCATCCCAGGATGATCCGCGAGGCTATTGAAATTAAAAAACATCCAAATTTCAATAGAGAAGATGGCTGGTACCACCTCCTTGGAACCCCATTATAGATTCCATTGAATCAAAATCCAAGCCCAAAACTGCAAGACCGAAGGATACGGTGAGCTCGTTCTGCGTGAATCGGATCGCCAATAATTAACAAATATGTAAGCTGTTAGTAATTGTAACATTAAGACGTCCAACAACGTACCTAGTCTACCCGTGACCATGGATGCTGTAAAGGATCCGAAACGTCGGGAATCAAATAATATTAATACAACGTGATGATCCGTAAAAAGTAGTTTTATTTCAATGTCTAATATTCGCGTAAGTGTCGGAAACCAGTACGGCCTAAAATATCCTAAAATATTGTGGATTTTCTCCATCATTTCATATAATATAGCCCATAGCAGATCCTTAGCAATATTTGACAAATTATTTTTTTAACTACATAATTCTATGAGCGGTCCAAAACAGCTTAGCTGTCATGAACCGACTTCATGGCGTAACTGAATAACAAAGAGAAACAAACCTTATACAGCAGCAGCAGCTGTATTATTTGTGTTATTAAAAACTCATCAAAGTACTTTACGTATTGTAACAAATATTTGTCGATTTTCAAATATTAATTAATCACTTACCGCATTTTTACGTTAAGTCTTTCAATATGTACGAAATTACTAGAACTGTTTGCCTATTAGTTATTTCGTATCAACATGGTAAGATATTAATTATTGGTAAGATATTATGTCAAGAAGATTATGTGCAATAGAAGAAAATGAGAATATTTTGAAATACATGGAAGGTAATTCAAGTAATAAGTATAACCAAAAGTGGTGAAGCTCCAACCTAGTTCGTAGGAATAAAACATATCATCACGCCGGTACCTCCGAAAGACGACAGAAGTGTACTGATACACCCAGAGTTTTAGGTCACATACAATACGGAGCGAGGCTAGGGCCAAATATAAAATCCCGAGCTGCTTCGAAAATGTCATAAAAAACAATAAGACTGCTTGGCGCACTTGCGACTTCTAGATCATTAAGGCAGTTACTGGGACACAACAGGAGGAGGTTCTCAATACGGATGTTTATAACTACTTTTAGGGATTCTACGACTCTACTAAGTATTTATACTTAGGTACCTACATCATTATTAAAATTTAAACCAGCTTGCTGAAAGTGGATGAGAAATTGCTTCCATTTTGAAACCGGAAGTAGGTACTTACCTACCTTCCTCTAATTTATTGTGGTGTACTACATTATAGTTTGGTATGTACCTACGGATCTTCAAAAGCAATTGAATTTGTGGTCCGATGCAATAGTAGAGCTTGGTGTGCCTGAATCGATACTGAATTTAATAATTTTTTGTCGTGATAAAAGACTAACAATTATAAATTTACTTAGAAGAAACTAAAGTTTAAGTTTAACATTTTCATTTTTTATTTACTCTACACTGCCGACCTCCCCGTATCACACAGCTATCACAGGAACTTTTGCAGATGATACAGTTTTACTTGTATCGCTCAGTGACCATAGAGTAGCATCCGCTATGATTCAGAACTGTTTAGATGATATATCCATCTGGCTAAAGAAATGGAGAATAAGTGCAAATGAGTTCAAGTCGACAAATATTACCTTCATTAAAAGAAAGGATACCTGGGGCAGGTATCCTTTTACATAATAACATCATACTTCTCCAAGCTGATCATGTGAAATATCTATACATATATCTATATTTTTACTGGATCATTGGCTGAAAATCGCAACTTAACCTAGAAAACAAAATCCTATATAAAATAGTAATATGGACCTACGGCATACATCTATGGGGAACAGCATCACACTCAAATATTTAAATCGTACAGCGATTTCAAAATAAGCTATTGCGAATTATTACAAACGCTTTGTGGTATGTACTAAATGAAGCGCTACACCATGACCCAAAAATCTTGACTGTCAAAGAAGAAATGAAGCACTACATTCAGACTTATAAGAAAAAAATACAATTCCATCCTAATATCTTGGCAAGCCATCTCATGGTAGAGTCCACAGGAATCCGCAGATTCAAACACAGAATGCTTCAAGACCTTTTACAGAATGAATTAACATATTCTGCCAAAGATTATGTATGTGTCATAGGACACATACCATGCAAGTTACAGCACCCGCCACAAAAATTACTGAATGTCTTATATAATTAATAGACAGATTGTAAGGGAAGAGTATTAAAAAAAATTAATCATATCAAACTTTTTAACATAAATGCCTTACTTATTAATTAATTAATAAATGTGTATCGCCATTACCTGAAGTAGTAAGGCGATGACTGGTAAGGTATTCAGCGGACAAATATGGGGGTAGGTCGTCATTGGCATCACCAGTACCACCTTCAGCGCCAAGCGTCTCCACAACAGATAGCCACTGGCCATTATGACAGCGAAATCTTTCCACCTAAACGTAATAAGGAAGTTAGTTTGAATCGACACCCACAGTAGAATGATCGATAAGATTTTTCATAACCTTTATTCGGACTGCCCACTCATTTTGCATTTGGGATATAATGTCGAGGCAGTTGTCGCACATTTTCCTTATCTCCGCATTCTTATCCTGCATCAGATCAATAAGGTAGGCTGGAGCTTCTGCAACATTAATAAACAGTCTAAACATACTCAATATACCGCACCACTATTATATACTGTGGTCTGTGCTACTCTGAAGTTAGCCAAATTCCAAAATTAATTTTCCGAATCACCACGCAGGAAAACAAACGTAAAAGTGTTATTGTGCAAAAAAAAAACGAAATTCTCCAACCATAGTCTGTTTTTCAAGCGACTTCAACAAAAAGGAGGAGATTCTCAATTCGACTGTATTTTTTTTATGTTTGTTACCTCATAACTTTCGACTGGGTCAACCGATTTTGATGATTCTTTTTTTATTTGAAAGCTGGTGTTTCCCGTGTGGTCCCAGTTCTAACAATGACATCCATGAGAAAACCATATAAGTCTTAAATTTGCATCAAGTATGTGCGCTACAAATGGACGAATAACTCAATATCACGCCAACCGATTTTAATGATGCTTTTTTTGATCGGTAGCTCACACTTCAGAGGTGGTCCCATAAAAATTTGGTCAAGATCTGATCACAAAATTTAGAACATAATGACAATAACATGTAAATGACAAAATGACAACGTCGTCTAGGTATGCTTAAAATTTTACTCGCTACTAAAAATGTTGAAATAAAATAATTTTTTTTGTACGTATGTATTACGTACTTTTTTCCAGTGCGCTCCACGGTGGTCCAAGCGCCTTACAAGCGCGGTCATAAATACTTTATTAAATTTGTTAAATGGGATTTTTTCTGAAGGGTAAATAATAAAAAAAAACTTCACTTATGCTTTACATTAATGCTTTATTTACATAATTTAATACATTATATACAATAAACTGTACAATATGGTCAATATGTACTGTATAATATAAATTTATCAATATTTGAGATTTATTCAACCTCGTTCGGAAATACATGTGAATATGATATTAAAGCTTTTCATGAAAGGATTATAAAAGGTTATTAAAATAAAGGGTTATTAAAATAACTACAACAATCAACCTAATTTAAATTTAAACTAAATTCTTAATAAATCTAAAACCTGCCTCGACATAACGCTCTTTTTCTTACGGGGAAGTTTCCGAAGACCAGTAATGAATGGGTCTGAGCTGAGTAAAAGTCTGTTAAGTAAGTCCGTATTCGTAAGTACTCTCGACATTTTTCTCGTGTGATCCCGTCTGAAGGCCTTATAATTTTTGTTGTTAGATTCTGCTGCCTCTTCGGATAATTCCCCGATAGATGATAAAGCATACTGTGCTATTTCAGCACCATGGATGAGGACTTTGTGAACGGAAGCTGAGAGATTAAACCACGGATATTCTTGAATTAAAAGTCGCGCGGTTTCCAAAGAATATTCATTAAATTTATCCGAATCAATATTAAAACCCGAGGACAAGGCTTGTAAAATTGTGGAACAACGTTCACTGAAATCTTTATTTAAGCCAGTAATTTTAGCTGAAACTGCAGAATCAGAGAAAAATTTTCGTGCCGTATTTCCATCGTTCGATGTCCCGCTTCCGCCACTTCGTGGTTTGTCTACTATTAAACCTAATCTACGTCTAAACTCATTCTGTACATACGATTTCCTATCTGCCACTTGTCTCTTCTCATCATCCGACCTAACCTGCCAGTTCTTAACATCCATCCTGTAAGAAAGATGAACAAAATATTCGAAAAAGCGAATACAAGAATGTAAAGGAGATAGGCCAAACTCAAACCTACTTTCATCAGGTTGTTTTTGTAAGCAAACGTCTATTTTGTTCATTTCTTTGGGAGTTGCTCAACAAAAGTAACACTTACAGGATGACGATTCACTCAAAGCAGTACACACTTTATCATCCACCATAGTTAACTGTAAAGAGTGTTGAATTTTGAAATTGCGGTTATTAAAACTAAAAGTTGTTGGAGTCAAATTATTTTTTTTTTCTCGGAAGTAGGTTTCCCCTTCCTTAGATACTTCAGAGGTTTCTTTCAAAAATTGAAAACGAATAGGTCTGCAGTATCTAGTGGAAGAGGGTCGGGGATTTTTCCAAACTGTAATACTGTTTGAAGGACAATTTACTACTAACTTAAGTGGGACATAAGACGTCACAAATAAACTACTGTCATCTTTACAAGAGGGATCTGAAAAAGACTGTTTGTATTCACTTTGGCCTGTGCTACCATAAAATCCCCACTTTCCAAATTCAAATTATGAGTGGAATCTGCTGGCACTCTATCTAAAATTTCTTTTTGCGACTCAAGTACTCTAGAAGTTGTGTGATTTCATAAACTTGGCAATTCAACTTCTGCTTTAGATTCTGAAACGGATAAGTTTTCGGGATAGCATTTCTTTTTAGCAGCCAGTAAGTAACTGCATGTGACATTTTACCATCTTACCACTTTGGTAAGAAGGTAAAATGTCATATGCAGTTTTATCTATACTTATAATAAATCTGTAGAGAGGTCAATTCTGTACATGAAAATTAGTGATCGATACTGACGCCAAAAATGCAATCAGTAAAATTTTTGTCTGTCTGTCTGTCTGTATGTTCGTTATAGAAACAAAAACCACTCGACGAATTTCAACGAAACTTGGTACAATTGTTCTTCATACTCCTGGGCAGGTTATAGTATACTTTTCATCACGCTACGATCAATAGGAGCAGAGCAGTGAAGGGAAATGTTGGGAAAATGAGTGATTCATGAGAAAGGATTCAAGCTATAAAACATCACGCTACAACCCTTAGGAACGGGGCAAGCAGGGGAAACCGCGGGCGAAGAACTAGGGAACAAAGTAACTATTCCACGCGGACGAAGTCGCTAGCAAAAGCTAGTTGTTAATGAAGTTTTTAACCTTTTGAACGCCATTGTCACATATATGTGACAAACGAAATCTTACCCTGAACGCCAACGTCACAAATATATGACAAAATATACGTCGCACCATATTATGAAATAAACAATTTAATCATTACTTTAGTGTGTTTTCATTTATATCATTTCAAAGTTTAAGCTTCCGTCTATATTGTATTTCATGAAAGTAATATAAATAAACCACCAATATCGAGAAATTTGTTGTTTTAAAAGTAGATGTTAAACGCGTATAAAAGGAGTGCCTCACACGCCGTAGTCTGCTATATGTGACTGCTAGTGTTGTGACGTATGATTGTAAAATCAATAAAAACTTAAGAGGATGAATATGAAATTTTAGTCCAGAGTATATTATTTGTGTATAAGTTGGTATCAGGAAAAATAAAACGTATTATTAAAACAACTCCTTATACAACCATGCCTCTAGCTTCACAATCAAAAATAAAATAAGTATGCAAATATCTAATATCGACACTTGTTAAACTCATCTCTTGCGCATCCCTAGCGCAAAACAATAATAAAAATAGTTTCAATTTTTTTTTATTACTACATTAAAATCCTTGCGTATTTTAGATATGGATAGGTATTATATTAGATAAGAATACTTTTTAGATTCGATAACCAACATGTACACTGCTACATCCCTAATTTAGATGCGAGAATGTCATAAAATTGACTGGCAACCAACGCCATTGACACAATACCAAGACAAGTCATGTTGAATAGTGTTGTAACCATATTGTAATAATTATTTTTTTTTAGTTTTCTAATTTCTGCTTTTTCATTGATAGTCTCTGTTAAATACTGTGTAAAGATTACTATATTGGAATATAGTGGCAGGTTAAATAAAATTTCAGTGTCGTTTTATCAGATTTATTCAGATTTATTAGAAAATTAAAGACGAAAATAAAAACTTATTTGTATATCGATATAAGTTTTGGAATCCCTATTTTTTATGAAGGTCATTTGACAGAAAAAGTGGCCTGGCGTCAGGGGTACGGCGATACGTTTATACTCTGGCGTTCAAAAGGTTAATTAATAAATATTGATGCTTCGTCAACTTAGCCTCAACAAAAAGGGATAAGACCTCGTCCGCATCTATATTCAGTCCTAAGCTAGTATAAGGCGTATCAGAAGTATTGAGTAGTGCATTCACAGCAGAGTCATCTACTTGAGATAATTCTGCCAACCTTCTACGTTTCGAGCGCTTAGACAAATCTGAAAAAACTTTCCTGGGAAGTCCGCGTTCGCAAGATGGCCCGGGCTGGTTCGCGTTTTCTTGAATGCACTTCTTAATGAGAAGTGCATTCATTCATGCATCCCCTTACTAATTCGACACATTCAATTTCATTTAACCAATCTATGCAAAAATTTTGATTTACTTCTAGAGACATTTTTCCAAAATCTATCAAGATTTTTACATAAATTGAGTATCTATCTAAGTTCCTAATGTCTACATTTTCGACCTCATCCAGTGAAGCTAGAATAGTTTCCAACACGTGTTGATGTTTCTGAAGAACAGTTCCAGTTATGGCAGACCAAATGTCAAAGAAATGCATCCTTGAGAAAGAACATTTAATCAAATTACCTGAAAAAAAAATGATTAAAAATTTACGTATGTTTCGTAGCGCGTGCTACGCCAGAGCCTACGCAACCGTAGCTGCTATATAGAAACTAAAAGCGCAAAAGGGCGCAAAAAAACCTTTTGTATTTTCAAAATAGACAGTTCAATCTTTAATATAAGATATGTGAGAGTATTCGATCATGGTTGCAATTTTTTGTAGATCTATGTGAAGTCAACCGTAAGATACATATTTGGTAGAAATACTGTGCGGCGTAGCACGTAAAAATACATCATAATAAGTAAAATAAAACTTAAAAATATAACTAATTAGTAATAACATACCTTGATCTTGTAAATCCATGTCACAAACACCACTCAAAAACAATGCAATTCTGGGAATTGACAGTTACACAAACAGTACTGCAAATGAGTTACTGATAAGGCGACCGCAACGTAATGATGGACACTTCGGAGGTCGAAAAATAAGTGTTAATTAGGTAAAATGCGTGACATATTTATACTTTTGGGTAGCTTGTTTATCAGTAAATCATTATAGATAATTAAATTGGGGGTAATTGATGATGAAATTTTTGCATTTATGACCTACGGGGGAACCACCGTGCACTGCTTAGAAATAAGTAAAATAAACTGAAAACATCATCAATGTGCATAGAAGTATAAATAAATAAATAAATAGAACATTAAAAGACTATAAAGAGAGTCTTAACACACTGATTGTAAATAAATATCCTATCTTGTTCTAAAATTATTTAAGATTTTCCGAGACAAATTTGAGGGCTCTCTGTTGAATAGTTTTTTTTTTTCATGGGATGTGTCTGCTAGTTTTTTCCCCTAAATAAACTAGCAGACGAATCGCCTGATGCAGACCGATTACCGCCGCCCATGGACACCTGCAACACTAGAGGAGTCACAAGTGCGTTGCCCACCTTTTAAAAGGGGATTGGGCCTCCGGTAACCTCACTCAATCGGCAAAACAATTGCCGGGCCCGCTAGTATCAAAATAAGAAATAGGTGTTTAATAAAACTCTTTTAAGTATAATTTATCAAAGTTTGCGCACTGAATAAAAAATATTTCTGTATATCATGGATGAATATATCGTACTACAGGAGCTTACCTGTGCGCGATACTAGATAGTCCGCGACGCGGGGGTGCGAAAGGAGCTGTCGAAAAGCGAACACGGTCTGGAGCACATGGTCATCATCAGCCTGGCGAAGACGCAACAAAGCAACCAATGCATGCGCAGCGCCGGCACGCAGCAGCGCGGCCGCGGCGCGCTCGTCGCCACTCAACGCACCCATAGCGACCACACCTTCCAGAACCAGCTCTGGATCAGATGTGCTGTCTGTATGCAACATATGACCAAATTAGAACTACAAATGACATTGTGTTTCATCATCAATAAAGCATAGATAAGAATAATTATTCTATTAATTACTATTAATTATTTTGCTTGGGCTCATAATACGTCTCTCTAAGTGTTTAACTAATACTAAAACACAAATTTTGTATTGCACTTTTGTGAGAAGTCAGCTGGAGTACGCGTCTCAGATATGGAATCCACGTTACCATAAATACATTGACCGCATTAAAAATATCCAAAGACGGTTCTTAAAATATCTTTGCTTTCACCAGAAGATTCCATATCAGTCAACCAATTATCTTGGACTCTGTAAAAAGCATCATCTGCTACCACTGGTAGAACGACGTAAAATTGCAGACTGTTTATTCTTATTGAAAATCCTCAATAACAATATTGAGTTAGTGAGTTATTGTCAAAATTTTATTTTCATGTGCCAGGTAAAGCACTTCATTTTAATCCACCCATACACCTTCCGTACATCTCATCGTCATACATCTTCGAATTATAGGCAGAACAGTTATATTGTGCGCGCAAGCAGAAATTTCAATGATATATGCAAGGATTATGATTTTGATCCATTTACAATTAGTGTGAATTCGGCCAAAAGGTGGTTAAGCAAGTAAGTATTACTTGTTTTTGTCTTTAATTTTATAATTGCAGATAGAGTATTTACATTGCTACTTACTATAAGCGATGTGTGTTTTCATATTATGTCTGTTTTGGTTTTGTTTGTGCTCACACCATAAATTATTATTATAAATCTATACGTGAGGATTTGTAATTGGCTTTCTGGTGACTATGGTTTCTTTTTTTGCCTACTTTTATTAGCTGTAAGTCCGCCATGTACTAAATAAATAAATAAATTAATTATTTTTAAGATAATTATTCTGTTTGCTTCCCCTGTTTGGAAAATGGTTAATAAAATTATATGTAAAGAAATGAAGAGAGGCCAAAATCATTCCTGCCCATTTTCTATATAAATATCAATATCTTCTTATACATAAAACAAAGTCAGGTTAGTTACACCGTTGATAACTCAAGAACGGCTGGACCGATTTTTATCATCTTTGATTTGTTGGATTTGCCTCCACCCCGAATAGCAGAATAACTATCAAAACATCGAAAAAATTCATTAAAATAAAATTAGGAAGAATATTGATTTTCTCATACAAATTATATCAGGATAACGGATTAACAGATTTGACAGAAATAATAAAACACTGACACAAATGGATATGGCGTTGTATGTTATTTCGTTAAGGCCAGTGGCATTGGTTTATTGTCCGATTGTCCTCATACTAAGCAGCAGGTCTGATTTTGAATTTTTTTTTTGTGTGTGGAAGTGGGTCCCTGGATGGTTTAGATTCACAATTTGAGCCGGTAGGTAGCACCGCAATCAGGTTGTACATTTTTTTTAATTTACTACTGTAATCAATCAAATTCACATTCGGCTAGTACTTCTTTTATTCTGTTTTTTGAGGCTTCAGTACACCTGGTAACTATGCCAGCCTCATGGGGGTCACTCATACCGTAGTGTAATTAAATGTATGCAGACTGCATTAACAGCCCACATACACTACCCTTGCACTTACCCGCTTCTATTAAAATTACTTGACCACAGTTTCTCAAAGTCACAGTCTTTCCTTCCTCTCTTTCAAACAAAGCTTGACACATACATATTTACATATGTATATACATATGTAGGTATGTATGTATCAATTAATACCAAATTGTTAAAAGATTTCGACGCAAGTTTGAACGTTGGCAATCTGCGAACGCGACTGAGAGCACTTTATATGGCAAGTGCGTACATCGTCTCAGACTAGTGAAACCACGGTTACGCCCACTTACGACTTCTGTGTATTCTTGGTTCTGTGATTCGTCTTTGCAGTGAGAGTGTATGATTGAGTGAATACAGAGGCTATGATTTTTTTTTAAACATGAAAATACTTATAGCCGGAATCACAAAAAAGGGGACCGAAAAAAAAAACTTGATTTTAACAAATGAGATGTCTTAATATTTGTCTTGATCTCCAGAGTATCGTGCGGTACGTCAAATAAGTAAACACTGGACGAAAGAAAAGTGTACCCGCTGGGACTTTCTAACTACAAGCATCATCTCTTTGTATATAAGAAGAACAATTTATGGATTTTTCCATGATCGATTAAAATTAAATAGAGTGTGAAACTTGCATCTTAATAATCTATACTTATAATAAATCTGTAGAAAGGTCAATTCTGTACATGAAATATATTTCCAAAATAACTATCAACGGGTGATTAGTGATCGATACTGACGCCAAAAATGCAATCAGTAAAATTTTTGTCTGTCTGTCTGTTCGTCTGTCTGTCTGTCTGTATGTTCGTTATAGAAACAAAAACCACTCGACGGATTTCAACGAAACTTGGTACAATTGTTTTTCATACTCCTGGGCAGGTTATAGTATATCTTTTCATCACGCTAAGATCAATAGGAGCAGAGCAGTGAAGGGAAATGTTGGAAAAATGAGTGATTCATGAGAAAGGTTTCAAGCTATAAAACATCACGCTACAACCCTTAGGAACGGGGCAACGCAGGTGAAACCGCGGGCGAAGAACTAGGGAACAAAGTAACTATTCCACGCGGACGAAGTCGCTGGCAAAAGCTAGTAGTGAATAAAGTTCTGAGAGCCAAAACCAATGTCTCCCTGGAAAAGCTGGCATATTCAAACCTAACTGAACCTATTAATTGTTAAAATTGATTATTGTTAACATAGCAACGCTTGGCTACATAAAAGCAGTCACACAGCAGGTCATTATTACAACAACAAATTACGCATTGCACTTTTCTTCCGCAATTTATAATGCATTATTGAAATTATCAATAACACGCTGTCAAATAACAACCCGCCATGCCATTCCATTTCCACGATCGCGCTGCGCTCGCATTGCGTACGATAATGTCCTTACGCTACATGATGTTAAGGTTCATTTTCTTTTCGAAGTGACCAACGCTATTGCTATCCGTTGTCATTCAGTCAAATGTGTTTTACGAATATAAGCTTTACGACATCGAAATAAGGTCGATTTTTTTTACGAATTATCATTATTTAATAACAGGGTTACATTACAGGACAACACATGTTGTTGTCGTTGTCATCACGTCGTCAGTAACAGATTGGTATTCATCGCGCTCAGTGCTGTTCGATAGCTGTTTTGTTCCTCGCGATTTGCGTACTTTGTTTGACTATTATTGTTATTGTCAAATTGTCATCGGTCGTGTAATCGTCTTATGTAAATATTTATAAAGTATTATTGGTGACTTGTGTAGATAGGTTTAGTTTAGGTATAGTTTAGTTTTAGGATAAGTAACATTTAAAAAATGCCCACAATTAGGGCTGGAACTATTTTGAAAAAAATGTTTGTGAGACTAAAAAAGCTACGTATAACTATCATAAAAATACTTTTTCGTAGAAAAGTTATTCATATTATTTCAAACTATATTGAGTTTTAAGAATATATGTATAAGTAGGTATATTGAGCAAATCATGTTCTTAAATCCCAACGCAAAAATGTATATAGTAAAATAACCAGCTTGTATTTAGAGTAAAGAATGTAAATAATTAAATCCTGTACAGATCAGTGAACTTTTAAATACGCCTCAATGAAAATTCTTATTTGCAACAATATCATATTTGACTTATTTCTTTTCGGCATTCAATACATGTTCATGTTTTATCATCTCTTAAAAAATATATTCATATTTAAGGTGGATCGTTCACCCGAGCCCGCCAAATTCAAATTTCAAGTGATTTTTCGCAGTTTGTAGTAGGTCCATAATAAGTTCTTCATTCATGGCAATAGTAATTGCGACATTAACTATACAAAATTCACAATGTTTAACTAAAACCATTGCGTAAAAATCATTATTGTAGCTAAAAGTAGTGTAAAGTGTGCAAATTTGACAATCTTTTTACAGTTTTTAGCTTGATAAGGATCTATAAGTAAAGTTTTTAGTTCTCAGTTGTGAATGTTGTCTATTTAATGTTGCGATTACTACTGTCATGAATCTAGAACTTGTTATAGACCTACAAACAACGAAAAATCACTTGAAATTTGAATTTCGCGGGCTCAGCTGAACGATCCGCTTTAATAAAACTTTGTCATGGTGGTCACATCAATCAACTAAAAATCTTTGGCACGTGTGGAGCGCTTTAAATTGTCTGTGGTATGCAATATCTATGGAACCGATGGAATGGAACGTGGGCTTTTTAGTTTCGACAGTTGACATTTGTCAATGTCATTAACACTAACATTTGTCGTAAACAAAGTTGTGTTTTGAGACAAAACTTTTGACTAACCGCCGAATATTTACGTCGTAGTTTCGACGCAACCCAACAGAATAACAACAACAGTTTACAATAACAGTTGTTGAAAAATAACATAACAGTATAAATCATTATCGAAAAGTAGCCGTTTCTACCACCACTAGATAAAAGTTGTCAATATGCCGTCACTGGAGACAGCTTGCGACTGAAAATGTAATAAAGAATAAACAATCACCTGGATCCAAAATCTTCATAATGCAGGGAATCAAATTGTAGCGTTCTGCGACTGCATAAATGTCGATATTATTACTAGTGTTTAGTATATTGTTGAGCGTTCCCAGGCATTCCACGACGAATTCTTCACCAGCATCACCAGTTGTAACAGCTCCTGCGATGTCTCCTACAAATTCCTGTAATATTAGTATTGTGTTACAAGTGTGGTGGTGCCAAAAAATAAATAAAGGCTTACTTATTGAATTAGCAGAAACAAGAAAGAAAATCACATTTATTGAGACAAGGTCCGCTCAACACATAGATAAAATGAAAAATTAAAAAATAAGACAAGATCACCAGGATGTGCTGAGTTACAACGTTACTTGAGTTTTGTTACTACCGTTTTACTTCGTATAGGTACTATTCTGGCGTACTTAAAACAGCATTTCCTAAACAATTGGTCGCGAACTCGCGAGCGAATAGAATAGGCCCTGAAAAATTCATTTACACAGTTCTTCATTCGTATGTCTATGTCCCTTTTTCTTAATGACAGTAATAAGTGAGTGACTATTATCTATTTATAAATCTTCCTCGCTTGGATCGCTTTTAGTTGTATGGGTGCAGTGCTATTCAGGTAAGTTAATAAAGGTTGAATAAATGCCTCATTTTGTGCTTGCATTATGGTTTTTTTTAAACTTATAATAATAATATGATACGGTTTGATCGTATTGGCCCTTTATCTTTTTGGCATCTCTAAATCGTTCGATTACAGACCCAGCATAAGATGATCAAGTTACATTAATTGTTAAAATGTACCAGCTAGTACATTAGCGTACTTACAACAAAGAGTGCTTTGTTTTGTGGATGATGCGAGAGGTTGCGCACAAGTTTCATAAGCATGGCGTTTCGATGTCGGAAGGCGCGTGCTAGCAGGTCACGAAGCCGGCCTTCTGCAGCCATCTGATTGGCGGCACGCTCGCACCACGCCAGGTTGATGCATAGCGCCAACAGCACGTCCGTCGTGCCGGTGGTCCCGCTACCGCCCTTATTGCCGGCGCTCTCCCCGTTCACATTCAACAGCAACATATCTGTGAGCTAAATCATGCTTAAGTAAAGTAGTAATAAGTAATAAGTTCTATAAATACCTCACTAATCAATTCCGATAAACCCCATCCTTCATTTTCTTCTCATCATAAATTTCTCATATCTCATCCTATATTATGAAGGTGATATTGTTACGAGCTGGGGTTCAATTTAATGAACACCAATTTAACGGAAACAACAAATACTACACAACAGAAATTGTACATACTTGTAATCGCTTAACTTCGTTTCGATATTCACTTCACCGTTTCCAGAACTAAACTGCACTGGCCGACCCTCACGACCAATATTTATATGAGTCACGAAGATCCTAGAATCGAACAATCTCGATAGGCCACAAAATACGAGTAGGTAATTGATCGTCTAGGTTTACGGTCATTGGCCTTGAACCCGGGTTTCTTTAGAATGTTCTACGTGCTTCTACGACTTATCTAGAATCTTCGTGACCCATCTCCGTACTTCTAATAGTTACTCGGCGTAATAATATTTAATTTATTAGCAAAACTTTACAGGTACCGATATCTAATGACCAGTGATGGGATTATGTAGACCTATTTTGGTTCATTGACCGCAAACATATATGTTAATATGGACATACCCCAGGATTTCGACTAGAATTCCGGGATTTTAAAAATAAATGAATGTAGGAAACAGAAAAATGTTATAATTTTTTTTAGTAAACCAT
Organism: Acronicta aceris; assembly: GCA_910591435.1. NCBI lineage: Eukaryota > Metazoa > Arthropoda > Insecta > Lepidoptera > Noctuidae > Acronicta > Acronicta aceris. Next base: position 10,304,357 of record OU342759.1, read on the forward strand.
TGCACACGCGACATAGCCAAACTTACATCAACAACATCGGATGTCCGAAGTTGCAAAAGTTCAATGCGCACACGCACGTTGTTGCCGTCCTTGCAGAATGCAAAACACAGCTTGTGGAAACAAAAGAGAACATTAGCGGGAATGCATTAGATGAAATGTACGTATCGTCTCTTTCTAACGTATTAAAATTTTCTATTAGCAATTAATTCCGGGACGTAGGGCATGTCCATATTATTACATCATACCACAAGTACCAAAAATAGCTCTAACTATTCCGATCTCTGCTAATGACCAATGAAAAAACAAACCCGGGCGCAGGAAAACTATTAGTTTATTTATGCACATTTGCGCGTAGACCTTGGCCGTGGGTAGCTTTTTTAAAGTTTAAAGTTAACCTCAATTCACCATCGAGATTTAAGGCGCAGGAGGTGTACTTTACATACATTAGATGCAGGATCGACTAACCTAACTTTTACGAAAATTATTATTATAAGTAATACTATATTATCTTACCAATTTGACACAGTCGGATTGTGTAAACATCAATTTGACACGATCATCCATACTCAAGTGATAAAGAATTTTCATTGCCAAGTTTATATGCTTATCATCACCTGCAATTTTGGAAAAATAAAATGACATCTGCTCCTGGTGTCGAATAAAATATAAATTGACCCCAGACCTATTTGATGAACCTACTCTGCAAGTTTTCACTCTGCACTTCTCGGGATTTATACTAGCTGCAGCCCGCGGTTTCCCGCACAAATGGAAGCTTAAGTCCTTTCTCAGGATGCAATCATATATCATTTTATCAAAATCCGTTTAGCGGTTTAATTAAAAGTGGCATGAAATGGTAATAGAAAATCAAACAAACAGAGAGTTACTTCCGCAATTCCGCATTGATAATCTTAGTATAGACTGATTTAGTAAAGATACTTAGATACAGTCAACAGCACATCAAGTTACCACAAACTGTCAAATTTTCCCAATGTTAACTAAAATAAACATACAAAAAAAAACAAGCAATCTCTATATACATAAAACTCAAAGGTGACTGACTGACTGACATAGTGATCTATCAACGCACAGCCCAAACCACTGGAGGGATCGGGCTGAAATTTGGCATGCAGGTAGATGTTATGACGTAGGCATCCGCTAAGAAAGGATTTTGATAAATTCTACCCCCAACGGGATAAAATAGGGGATGAAAGTTTGTATAAAACTTTGTCAATTTTAAACCGATCGGGCTGAGACTTTGCATGCATATAGCTACTATGACGTAGGCATCCCCTATGAAAGGGTATTGATAAATTCCACCCCTAAGGGGATAAAATAGGGGATGAAAATTTGTATGAAACTTTGTCAATTTTAAACCGATTGGGCTGACTTTGCATGCATATAGCTACTATAACGTAGGCATAAGAAAGGATTTTGATAAATTGGATGAAAAATTGTATAAATCTTCTTAGATTTTCGACTGATTGAACTGAAATTATAAATAGGACTTTGATAAATTCAACCCCCATGGGGATAAAATAAGGGATGATGGAGGATGTAAATGTATTAGGTTGAACTATCAGTACCTAATGGAACGAATAAATTAAGACGAACAAAATATTAATAATAATACTTCTTAACGCGAGCGAAGCCGCGGGCAAAATAATTAATAAACTTCGACCTATGTAGGGGTGAAATAGGGGTTGAAAGTTCATATGGAACAAAGTAACTATTCCACGCGGACGAAGTCGCGGGCAAAAAGCTAGTCTAAAATAAAACTATTATTTGGAGATATATAGGGAAAATCGATTGAAAAAATTTGTCAGTTTTGGTTACAATAGGTTAGGTACTCCTGTTGGGACCTAGAACTACACAGAACTAAATCTTGTTTGTCACCTAATAGCAGGATAATTTTCACCATTTACGTTAAACCCAAACTATGACAGAATAAGTATTTCAACATTTTGAAATTTGTCCAGCAGTATTGGCATGGAGTTCGACCATACAGAGATCTAAAAAAATATGATAAATATCGCGCGTGAATTCGCCGCTAGAGGCGCTAATGTGGGGTCTCCGAAATGTCAAATTATTAAATAGGATTTAATCTATTATTTCGTTTTCTCGCGGGTAATAACAAACTTTAAAAGCTATAGGGAACGTGCACGAACTATAGGTGGCCGCACAAATCGACACGAGAGCCACGGTGTGGTTAAAAAAGGAACTGTTCTGACCTCTCATCGTGTTGCCGTCAATGTTTACATTGTATTTAAATCATTTTAATTATGATTGAAATAATAAAATATGGGTTCTGACCAATTAATAATTATCGTCAGCGCGGCCAGAAGATGTCAAAAGGTCTAAAAAATAATATAAAAAGCAATATTATTTGAGGTTATGTTTAATTACAGATTTGATTGTAATGAAAAGTACTACTACATACAAGACTTAGCTATTTTTACAAATAACATTTAGTAAGTAGTTTCAAAATGTTTTTGAAACTCATACTTAGGTACACATTGTTTTTTAGGGTTCCGTACCTGAAAAGGAAAAAGGAAAATCCTTATAGGATCACTTTGTTGTCCGTCTGTCTGTCTGTCAAGACCTTTTATCTCAGGAACTCGTGGAGGTATCGAGTTGAAATTAAGGTCTACAGTCTCTTGAAGCTGTGAAAAAAGTTAACGCAAAAAATGTATATTTCGACACTGTCAAGGGCGTCAAAATTCATTTTCCATCGACCTAGAACTATGAAATTTGGCAAGTAACACCGTCTTATACTACAAAATTATGGAAAATCTGAAAACTATACATTTGTAATTAATTATAATATGTACCTACAAATTTGTACGGAACCCTCGGGTGGACGTGTACGACTCGCGCTTGTCCGGCTTTTTACATTATTTCTCCACTTTTGTCGTTTATCACATAACTATGAAAAGTTACTATTTATTGGGAAAGTAATACAATTTTACACCATTTCACTTATTTTTCTTTGTCTTAGAAATGTTCGATCACCCAGAAATGCATTTTCACATATTAAATATTATTTTTCACTTCTTTAGATGTGATTAAATTTATAATGTCAAGTATTGTTTGCGTAAGATTCGGATTTACGCCACCAGGTGGCGGAGCCTTCGTGGTGCACGTTCCCTATACTTCGAGACCTTACTCACCAGTGGCGACATCTGGTGAGCTTAAAAACCGTAGCCCTCATTGAATACAGCCTGCAGAGAGGATGTATATAAAATATAATGTGAACTGAAGAGACTGGAATTTTGAGTGACATGTTGCAGAGTATTTACATCAAATAAGCCCCATCTAAGAAAGTAGGTATACTTGTTATAGCTACATACTTGTAAACTGTATAAACTTCGGCAGTAAACCCAATTTAACCATTTTGTTGCGCAATTTCGTATCAAATGTTAAATTAAACAACAATTTTAAAGTGACATTGACTAGATCAGCATTAGAGGAATCCATCAATGGGCCCAGTTTTTCAACAATACCTCTTGCTGCCATGCTAGTTTTATTTTCTACAAAAATTGAGAGCTTCTGTAAAAATGATACTATTAGTATAAGGAGATCTATATTTGAATGTCTCTCCATTGCACCAATAAGCAAGCCAACAATATCTTTCTTGTGCATTTTCTCTTCAACTTTAATGTTATCTGCTATATTGAGTAGCATATAAAAAGCTACTCTCAGTAGCTGCTCCTGGCGCTTTGATAAGGTTTTTAATTTGCGTTTCATTTGCTCTTCATCACTTTTTGATAAAAAATCATCAGAAGCACTGCATAGGTCTTCATGGTAACTAGATACCAATGACCTAGATTTTTGCATATTCACATCAGCAACAGCCCATGTGCCCGACTTAGGACGTCGTTTCGGTTCGGGTATACGGCTTTTTGGTGGTTCATTCTAAAAAACAAAATAAGCCTTGTATCATTATAATCTACATATACTTATTTGTTTATTAAAATATATTTCGAAGACTAACAGCGTCAACTAAATGAGTAGGTAAGCATTAAGGTTCAAAACATTTAGCCAATAATAGGTCTATAAACCGCTGAATATATTATTTGAATGTGAATATTTCAGTACGAGTAGCCTTAAGACATTTATATTTTTATTTTGTTCAACGTTTATTTTATTTTAACGCCTAATTGTATTGTTATATAATACTATCACACTGCTGAAGCAATGAAAAGTAAATTGTTTGTAGATTGGTGAGAACCGACGGTAGGAATAACGTAAGTAAACACATAGGTACAATTTTTTCAGACATCAATGCTTTCAAAATAGATGGGCAGAGTGAATTCTGCTACATTGTACGGTCGCGTCGTCCAGAGTTACATTCAATATTATACATGGATGAATAATACAGTATTTATAAGGTTCCGTACCTCAAAAGGAAAAACGGAACCCTTATAGGATCACTTTGCTGTCCGTCGGTCTGTCAAGACCCTTTATCTCGGGAACGCGTGGAGGCATCGAGTAAAAATTGAAATCATATACTCAGGCGTACAGTCCCTTGAAGCTATGAAAAAATCAAACTTCTAAGTAAACGTAAAAAACGATACGGCAGTTTATGTCGCAAAAATCGTATATTTCGACACTCAAGGGAATCAAAATTCATAGGGTATTTCCCGTCATACTACAAGTCTAGGGAAAAGTCTGAAAACTATACATTTGTAATTAATTATAATAAGTAGGTACAACGGGTAATAGCTGTTACCTGACCCACCCTAAAAACGAACGAATTTGAACCCTCGGTCTGTAAAATTAGTTTATCACATTAGGCTACTCGATGACAAATACAATAATAATACAGACTGATACGCAATTTTGATCTTTAAAACGACGAACTAGAACGACTTGTTCAAGATAGGCAAATACTATATACCTAAAACAGTTGTGCCAATTTGATCCTTTAACACGAAACGTTAGTGTAGGTAAGTTTTTGAAAACTGCTTTGTCACATGATGGACTTGTTAATTTCAACAGGATCTGTTAAGTCGATTTGGTCTAGTGGTTGCACAACAGTAAACCTATGTTAACATGGATGTGAGTTCGAAACTAACCTTCCACTTTCTTTAGCTTGATGTTTAAAATATTCAAATACGTTTTTTTAATTCAAAATATTTTTATATTGAATAGGGAATATGCACTGTTTTTTTTTATTTTTTTTTATGATAGCTTATATCGTTTTATTACTGTTAAATAATATTCAGCACCAAAAATGTAAAATGTAGTATATATTTATTTTTTTATAGGGTCAATGATATAATATTATTAGATACGCCATGTTCATAGTAAATGTCATTTAAAATTGAGTCGCGCTACATGTCCATACCTATAAAACTAAACATTTTAGGTTTTCCTAATGAGCGCGCCCATAGATACAGCAAAGAGTATAGTAATATATAGGCAGCCTAAGATGAAAAGAAATAGCACTAAACAGTTGTCTTCTATGACACATTTGGTATGTCCAGTACCTATGTCCGTATGTAGTGATGTGTGACATGAAAAGTATTAGCTCCCTTTCTTTCACACTAATAAGGCACGCGCTGACTGTTTCTTTCATTTTAAATTTTATTTGCAACGAAGAAAATAAAATAAATTGTACGGAAGCTAAGAATTTATTATAGAACTTGTGATGTGATATTGTATACTCCATGCTCTTTTCTTACTTTAGTATAATAATTTGTGCAGTATCGCAGCACAAGACGGCACTTATAAATAAAATTAAATTTTATTGCTGTCAATAACATTGTCAAACACACTTCTGTACCTTAGGTCGGTCAACCGCATATGTCACACTACACAAACACAAATTGACAAATTGCCCACAAAACAATATTCGCGTTTGAAGGATGATAACGTGTCTACCTCTTTTTAACTATATAATGTCATTGATTAGGGTAAAAAATTGAAATGTGCTGCCTTACCTTGTCAGGTGTAATCACCTGTTTCTTTCCTTCTACTTTCTCCTTCCATTGATCATACCGCTTCAATTCATAATCAATTACATCCATACACAGAGAACCAATTTTATACTGAATGATGACAGGGTGAAATTCATTGTAAGTAGAAAAACAAAAAAATGTGTAGACAATGTTTGTGCTTAGTTCAATGCTTCTTTTCCATTCTTCTCTTAGAACCCTTGAAAGTGCACTGAGCAGTCCCTCTGAAATAATTAGAAAGGTATAGACTTCAATCAAGTAGCTGAATGTTATTTTCATCTATACTTATAATAAATCTGTAGAGAGGTCAATTCTGTACATGAAATATATTTCCAAAATAACTATCAGCGGGTGATTAGTGATCGATACTGACGCCAAAAATGCAATCAGTAAAATTTTTGTCTGTCTGTCTGTCTGTCTTTCTGTCTGTATGTTCGTTATAGAAACAAAAACCACTCGACGGATTTCAACGAAACTTGGTACAATTGTTCTTCATACTCCTGGGCAGGTTATAGTATACTTTTCATCACGCTACGATCAATAGGAGCAGAGCAGTGAAGGGAAATGTTGGGAAAACAGGAGAACTTACTCCATTTTTTAAGCTTCCGTCGCGTGTGCAGCCTTAATGGTTAAAGGTACACAGAAACCATATATGACGGAAATGTTCTCCTTAAAATTATATAAAAAATATTCCACGACAGCAAATGTCTATCTTTTATGGTTGACTCACAATAACACGTGTAACTCCCGATAGCTTAGGAGTTCGGAGCTTTCTGATTATATTTGTCTACTCTTACGTTAGGTGACTGACTGACTGACATAGTGATCTATCAACGCACAGCCCAAACCACAGGTTATAGTATACTTTTCATCACGCTACGATCAATAGGAGCAGAGCAGTGAAGGGAAATGTTGGGAAAATGAGTGATTCATGAGAAACGTTTCAAGCTATAAAACATCACGCTACACCCTTAGGAACGGGGCAACGCGGGTGAAACCGCGGGCGAAGAACTAGGGAACAAAGTAACTATTCCACGCGGACGAAGTCGCTGGCAAAAGCTAGTAGTAATAATATAATAATAGTCATAAATTTTACATAAAATGTTAAAAACCGTCTATAGGTGAAAACCACTCGACATTCTAGTTTTGTCCGTACTTTTCTCACTTAATATTATTATTTGTATTTGATTTGCTGTTACCAAGAGCAATATAACATTAGTCAACAAAATTTGTCATTTTCTTTGCACCTAGGTGAGACACATGATTTCTGGTAGATTTTTTGACGATTAATCTAATTCCGGCGACAGAATTACTCTAGCACGTCAGAATTTATAGATAAACCATATACTAATCTTAAAGTACTAAAACACAAACTGTTTTTGGCGATATTTAAACTCTTTTTTTGAGGACAGCAAATATTATACCAAAATATAATATTGGTAATATCGAGGTACCATGGTTAAAAACTAATATTTTGAGAAAAAAGCTCGTAGCGTAGCAAAGAAAAATGTATTTGAAAGGAGAAGAGAATACTTCAGTTAGAAATCACCGACATAAATTTAATGTCCTCAAAAAATTACCGGGAAAACAAGATCATCATGGATCACGGATCATCACAGAGAGTAGACAGCCAGTAATAATAATATTTTGAGATACGGCTCTGCCTTTCACATTATAATTTTAAATTAAGTATTTTAGGGACATAGCATATGGCTATCAAGTGTAAAATGTCACGTGTCACGTACAATTATTTATTTCTATGAATAATTATACTCTTTGAGTGTCACGTTGCACCGATTAGTTTATTAACACAGTCTATATTAATATACTTTTGGACGCAGCCTGATTACAAGTTGATCTGGCTGATCATTTCTGTGGACAATAATCTATAAATTGATCAAGTGTAGATCGACTGTTATTCGTGAACTATACGAGGCAAATACCCTACATTAATAAGAAAACCCTACATTGGTAACAGCTACTAGAACACAGTGCTATTTCAGGCGTGAAAATGACCACCGAAGTCAAGCAAAGTTTTCATACACTACCGAGTCAACAACCATGCAAAGACAATGCAATTTTAACAGTTGAGCTAGCAAAAATTAACGCCCGATTGTCAAATATGGAGCGTTCCAGGTCAAGGACGAGACGGGACGGCAGCTATTCCAGACATTCTTCACGTTCCGATTCAAGGCGTCGTACGCCTAATTCACCTAATTGAATTTACAAATATCATTTCCGCAATGTACCGTTACAGAGCTCATACTTAGATGCGAATCTCCGTGATATTGGACGCCAAGAGACAGACAAAAATAGGACAACATCAAAAGTTCCCAGCTGGAAAATAAATAGCAAGGTGCAGTCGTCGGCGGAGATCTGTAGCCTTAGCACGAACAACTTGCGAAAAAGTATTCGTATCGTCACGATAGAGGCGCTGGTCCATATCTCATACAAATTGGTCTCCATGACGATACAAATACTTTTTCGCAAGTTGTTCGTGCTAAGGCTACTGAACAGTAGCCTTAGCATCGTCATGGAGACCAATTTGTATGAGATTTGGACCAGCGCTTTTATCGTGACGATACGAATACTTTTTCGCAAGTTGTTCGTGCTAAGGCTACTGTACCATTACCGTATGTAACTCAAATATCTTTTTATAATCATAAACAAAACAACGCGATAAAATCCGTAAAAAGTAGTTTTATTTCAATATCTAATATTCGCGTAATTATCAGAAACTAGTATAAACATTATACTAAAATAATCTATCTATCTATCTTCTCCTATACTTATTATTATTATATTATTATATTTCTATACTTATAATAAATCTGTAGAGAGGTCAATTCTGTACAAGAAATATATTTCCAAAATAACTATCAGCGGGTGATTACTGATCGATACTGACGCCAAAAATGCAATCAGTAAAATTTTTGTCTGTCTGTCTGTCTGTATGTTCGTTATAGAAACAAAAACCACTCGACGGATTTCAACAAAACTTGGTACAATTGTTCTTCATACTCCTGGGCAGGTTATAGTATACTTTTCATCACGCTACGATCAATAGGAGCAGAGAAGTGAAGGGAAATCTTGGGAAAACAGGAGAACTTACTCCATTTTTTAAGCTTCCGTCGCGTGTGCAGCTTTAATGGTTAAAGCTACACAGAAATCATGTATGACGGAAATGTTCTCCTTAAAATTATATAAAAAATATTCCACAACAGCAAATGTCTATCTTTTATGGTTGAATCACAATAACACGTGTAACTCCCGATAGCTTAGCAGTTCGGAGCTTTCTGATTATATTTGTCTACTCTTACGTTAGGTGACTGACTGACTGACATAGTGATCTATCAACGCACAGCCCAAACCACTGGAGGGATCGGGCTGAAATTTGGCATGCATATAGCTACTATGATGTAGGCATCCCCTAAGAAAGGATTTTGATAAATTTCGACCTACAATGTAGGGGTGAAATAGAGGATAAAAGTTCATATGGAACAAAGTAACTATTCCACGCGGACGAAGTCGCTGGCAAAAGCTAGTCTTTAATAAAAACAAAAGAAATAGATTTTCTTTACATCTTTTACAATTTTTCGCTCCTCCTCCAAATCTCCTTTTGATTCTTGTTCTTCGAACATAGAGACTGGAATTAGTTTCATGATATGGAAAAGGTTCGATTCTGTTTTTTTACAACCAGCGTCTATTTTGTAGGTATATTGAATTAAAAATTCTCTCAACAATCTCATAAGGTCCAATCTTTAACTCATTTAATTTCTTCCTGTTTAGCTTGTTTCCATTTTCCACGTACACCATGTCGCCTGCGTTAAATTCACAATATTTTCTATTTTCGTCGAATAGTGTTTTATTGTAGTTATGTGATTTTGTTGTATTCTCAAGTGCCCTATTTCTATCTCTGAACCACTCACAATGTGATTTTTCTTGCTTCAATTTATTCGGTAAAATCGTGAAATCCGTAGCATATAAAAGATAACTTGGCGACAAACCCGTTACTGAGTGATTAGTTTCATTGTATTTCTTTACGCACTCTCGAGCTATTGTTGTCCAAACCCTCTTTCTTTCTGCTTCATTTATTTTGCTCCTGATTTTATTAAGTATCGTTTGATTCAATCTTTCATTCAGACCATTTGAAAACGGTGCATTTACTGCTGTAAATACCATAGACATAGACGAACAGATAGTTTGTCCTTTAAGAAGCTTGAATTCTTTGGAATTTATTCTTGAAACGGAAGACATTGATATGCTTCTGACAGACCAATAGTCTGTCAGAAGCATACCAATGTCTTCCGTTTCTGTGATGTTCATGACCAGTTTTATGAAATCAGTGGCATTCTGAGTTTTTGATGTTATAATAAACGCGTATCTAGTAAAGTGATCTATTAATAAATGTGTATCTTTTTTGTTGATCTTGAACCTTCAAACCCTCCAATAGTGTCTATGAAGATTATTTTGAAAGGCTTTTTCGCTGGGCCTAGATAAGACATAAATCCAAATTTTTCTTGTCCTTTAGATTTATTTTCTACACAAATTTCACATCTTTTGAAATGAAATGATATTTATCCTGCAAGTAGATCTTTACAGATACTTTTACATGTCAATGGTTTGGTTTTTTTTATAGCTAGATGGCTTCGGCTTTTCCTAACTGACGACCTCTGAGAAGAAACACCGAAACAAACTCGGAGAATCATGGTCTCTTTTAAAGTCCAGACATGGAAGAACACTTATATGTGAGTGGCACGATGTAGGATAAGGTCTAAAATGGCCTTTTGAGGAAAGAACCATAGCAGTTTTGAGAAGACCAATCCCAACTGACGGCACGCATGCATCAGTCATCGTGCAGCTCAATCCCAAGCATTTTTATCGTTCAAATAATCTATCACTCTATAAATACGCTTTTTGTATAGAATTCGGGTAAACCCGCCGCAACAAAATCTACCAGAGTACCTGTATGAATTGAACTTCTCATATCCAATAAAAAGACTGCCTCAGTAGTCTAGTGGTCCCAAGCGCGACTGCTACGCTAGAAGTCCTGGGTTCGATCGCCAGGTCGAGCAGTATTATTGGGTTTTTCTTTCAAGAAATTCTCAGTAGCAGCTTGGAGTCTGGATTTGTGCCCGGTTAATGGCAATAGGCCCGCTATTACATGGGACCTAAACTACAACGAACTACAGCGAACTGTGGGTGTACATTAGTACGCCTCTGCCTAACCCTTCGGAGAAAACAGGCGTGATGGTATATCCAATAAAAGATTTTCTTTCTTTAAAGCATAGTCAATCATCCATCTTTATATCTAAATAATAATGCATAAGTAACTGGGTTTCATCCCTTGTTGGAACTGTACCAATCTAAACAACTTTTATCCATAAATAATCTGAGTATTTCGTTCTTTTTCTCATCTGTTGTCAAAAATGTTCATCCACTGGTTTGCATTTGAATGTTGGCTTGTAAATTTTTCAATCACAAACTTCTCTGCAATGTGTTTTAAGTTCTGTTGTCTGATCTCCTGTGTGATTTTTAATTTTCAAATTTTTCCAATGTATCTGTATACCTATTCTTTTTTCTGTATAGCAGTAGGTTGTTCTTGAATCACTTCCTCTAGATATTGATCCTCAAATGTAAATGTAAATTATCATCCTCATGTATGTAAATATTTTTAAGTTCTTCTGTCATTGTTATCCAAACTCTTCATGCCTGGTACTTGGTACCTTTTTTAAGCTATTTTTCACTTTATTATAAGCAGCTGTTTTTATTATTTCTTTATGATGACTTGCTGATTGAAGTTCTTCTGGTATTGTATATATTTTATCATCACAAGTGGCTATTGAGGTAATATGATAAAAGTTTTTTTCCATCACTCCATATTCTATATATTATATTTGTTTATTTGAATTTTACATACAAAAAAGTCGTTTTATAAAACTTTTTTTTAATGGTATGTTTCCCGATGACGCCAATTTAGCCAATAATTGTGTTGCTTTATAGAAACGCCATTTGTCATTAAAAATCATATGTGACAATGTCAATGTAACTCAATTTTTTTTTTAATCATACACAATACTAAAAAATATGTTTAAAATAAACTTAAATCTCTTTTATAAAAACTAAAGAAATAGATTTTCTTTATGCTCATGGAATCATAGGCTATTGTCTACTATTACCCCAAGGTATTTTACCGTATCAACTTTGTGGAGATGTATGCAGGAAGAAGTTATGTTATGTGGTTTGGGACAGGTGTGAACTATTATTAATTATTATAAACTAATATTATATTGCGGTATAGGTAAGTTCGGTGTTGCCCTGTTATTTTATGTTTGCATTATTTTTATGTTGTTCCAGGCGGTTTTAATTTTTGTTAAAAGTTATTAACTATTAAAACTAAATTGTACCTCATTAGATTTTAAATTTCTTTGTAGTTACGGAAGCAAGAAAATCATATTTTTTTGATCTTTCAACCAATTTTACTGCAATAGGGTATTTGACTAATGTTTGAATAATTAAAAATACCAAGCTGAGTAAAAAAGAAAATAAATACAAATCCTATTCTGAAAAAATAATTTAAATTGCTTAATAAAGTTCAAAGATTGCATTTAAAATTTTTGGTGGGGATTGAGAGGGAATGCTTTGTCCCTTTCCCCGAAATGAGTGTTAGTATAGGATTTGTATGGCGAATTGGTTTGTGACATCATAAACAAGTATAGTGCGTTCTCCGTCTAGCATAAAATTCAAAATGCTTGTAACTTCCTTATTTTTGAGCCGATTTTAATTTTGTTCTCGTTGATGGGTTCTATTTTTGGTTAACATTTGCATAACACTATAAAAAATAATCAGTCAAATAGCCTATTTGTATGGGATACCAGTTAAGTTCGTTACTTCACCACTACTGTTGTGCCGCGTGTCGTGGGTTTGATTACCACCCAAGGCAAATATTTGTGTGAGCCACACATATTTGTTTTGAATATGGGTTAAAAAAATTATAGGATTCAGTTCAGTCTAGTGTTTATCTTATTATTCCATCTTATAACATTGCACGGTGGTCCAAGCGCCCTACAAGCGCGGTCATAAATACCTTACTTTATTAAATTTGTTAAATGGGATTTTTTATGAAGGGTAAACAATAAAAAAATACTTCACTTATAATAGGTGGGGGAAAAAGTTTCTTCGCATTTAATATGAAAACTCAAGACATTTTTTTTTTCAAAGTTAATTTACATTTAATTATAATATATATTTACCATTTTGCTCAACGACTTTTTGCCATCTTGTGGGTAGTGACATGATCCCATTGTTGTAGAAATTTCGGGACTTCTGATCAAAAAAACGTGACAAGTAGTTTTGGCAGTCCTCTCTCGATGTTAACCTGACACTGCCTAAAGAATTCTGAAGAGATCGAAACAGGTGGAAATCTGAAGGTGCAAGGTCAGGGCTATATGGCGGATGCATTAACACCGCCCAGCCAAACTCTCTTAATTTTTGCTGAGTGGCCAAAGATGTGTGTGGTCTAGCGTTATCGTAATGAAAGATCACACAAATTCCAATTTCTCCCAATTTCTTGCTTTAATCTCATCAGTTGTTGGCAGTAAAGATCCGAATTGATGGTTCTGCCTGGCGGTAAAAGCTCATAATGAACAATGCCCTTCCAATTCTACCATACACACAGCATCATCTTATTGCGAGTTAACCCGGGTTTTGCCACAGTCTATGAAGCCTGACCGACCTTTGACCACGACCTTTTCCGCACATTCTTGTCGTACGTGATCCACTTTTCATCACCAGTTATCAATCTCTTTAAAAACGGTTCAGTTTCATTACGTCTCAATAAAGAATCGCAAATGAGTACACGGTTCATTAGGTTTCTTTCAGTGAGCTCGTGTGGCACCCAAATATCGAGGTTTTTTGTAAACCCAGCTTTTTTTAAATGGGTCAAAACTGTTTTGTGGTCAATCCCCAGTTCTTCAGCTACGTCGTAACTACTGATATGCCGATCTTGCTCCACTTTTTAAAAAATTGCGTCAATTTTATCTATAACAGGGCGACCAGAGCGAGGCGCATCTTTAACATCAAAATTCCCGGATTGAAAACGCTTAAACCAACTTTGTGCTACTCTTGCTGACACTGCATTAGGTCCATAAACGTCACAATTTTTTTTCGCGGCTTGCGTTGCATTTTTCCCCTTTTTGTAATAAAACTTTAAAATGTATCGAATTTCTTCATTAGATTCACTCATTTTGACAGAAAGAAAAACAAATGAAAAATAGCGGGAAACAAATTTTAACTAATTTGTTTCTTTTTTTAAAATGTAACGTTTTTAATTTTATCAAAATCAGCCAGATAAAAATAGTACAGCCAAAGATTTTTTATTAAAAGTATTTACATACTAAATGCGAAAAGACTTATTCCCCAACCTAATATATATTAATGTTTTATTTACATAATTTAATACATTATACACAATAAACTGTACAATATTTACTGTTTAATATAAATTTAAATTATCAATATTTGAGATTTATTCTCCCTAAATAATACGAAGGAAATACATGTAAATATGATATTAAAGCTATTCATGAAAGGGTTATCATTAAATATGTATTATATTAAAAGACAAGAAAACTAAAACTAACATCTTATTTACAAATGTCAACATAACCACAACTAAGTTGAATAAAGGACGGATAATGATAATAGTGGAAATCAGGTTTTGCCGAGCCATGACAAAATTAGAGCTTTGATTGAATCAGCTCAACCGCAAAATGTGAAACAAGCCCATCAGTTTACTTACTTACTGGACTTAGACAACCGTTTTAGATGTTACACAGCTGCCTTTGCAAAGAAAACTGCATGTATCACACCATTAACTAAAAGGGTGTTCCTTTTAACTAGGGCTTAGAACAGAGGGCTGTTCGAAAGTACATTGTTGGTTGTATGATGAGTGAGCCTATACTGGCTATCTATGACCTTTTATAGCCAATAGTCCACACAGATGCCAGTTCTATTGGTTATGGAATTGTTCTGATGTAAGTATATTGGTTACGATACGCATCTGGTCACACCTGAGAGGCATCGCTCTAACAGACAGATATAGGAAAACGGGTGGAACACTATAGTCGGAATACTCAACATGGTACGTATTGAGTGCAATCAACGGCAACAGAGGTGGCCGACCGTCTTTTCTGTAATGAGTGATTTTAATTATTACGCACTTTGACACATTGCTCGTACAATTTTTGTAAAGTGTTTGTAGACATGCCTAGACGGGCCTCTGTCTGTTGTTTTGAGAATTAGTCTATGTAAAGTTTCTTTTTTGTGTAATGTATTTTCTCAAAGGGTAAACACGTTATGGAAAGTTTTGTCTTGCGGTTTGGATAGCCTCTATTTATGAGGTCTTCGTACTAGGATATGCGATTCTAGTATATAGAACATAGTGGCTTTGTGATTTTCTTTTTAAAATCAGAAGTGGATACACCGAGACGCCTGTCTCGCTATTTCGGCTACCATGACAATGTTATCATTTATGCGTTATTTTCATTTTGTTCTAAATTTTGTGATCAGATCTTGACCAAATTTTTATGGGACCACCTTTGAAGTATGAGCTATTGATCAAAAAAAGAATCGTCAAAATTGGTTGGCATGATATTGAGATATTTAAGACTTATATAATTTTCTCATGGATGCCATTGTCAGAACTGGACAGAATTGAAATGGGACCACACGCAAAGCACCAGCTTTCAAATAAAAAAATCATAAAACTCGGTTCAGCCAGTCGAAAGTTATAAGGTAACAAACATAAAAAAAATTGACAAATTGAGAACCTCGTCCTTTTTGAAGTTGGTTGAAAAATAGGTACCTGGAAATATTTAATTGAAATAAAACATTAACATACCATTTCGTGCCAGTTCTATTAAGTTATCAGGATTTCTAGCGAGTTGAAGTATAAGAGCAGATCCTTTTATTTTTTCAGGTATATCATCATAAAGTAATTCCACATAATCGTCAATGCAATTTAGTACAGCAACTGGTATGCTCTCTACTGGACTCATTTTAAGGGATGAAATAACAGTGGGTAATCTGCGAAAATATATAAAACATTATTTATAATTGCATTACAAAACCTAATATATAAAATAATTAGTAAGTAAATGGACATAATAATGTGAAAATAAATAGAAAAAAACAATATTAAATTAATTTCAGTTAGTGGGAAAATTACCCTTCATTCAATGTTTTACTTTCTTTGGGATGTCTCCAACTATTACTTGAGTCTTAATGTGTCTTGACTCTAGTCTCTGACCAAATTATTCACAATCATCAAAAATCATTTTTACACTGAACTATGTAAATATGTACATTTAACTGAACTCCATGAAAAGTTTATCCAGCTTACGAATAAATGGTAGCCGTTTACTTACTCATGCATCTTCTAAAACAAAAATGATAAAAAATTCCACCAGGATAAACACTGAATACTGTACCATTTCTAATAGACTTTTGTTAGAATCGAACAATGTAATGTAACACGTTAGATTCTTGTAAAAAAATTACGCAAATACGTAGGTAAAATGTAAATTTAAAGATTTTGTTACAACCCAATGACATTCTAATAGAGTACATATATATAAAAATTGCCTGTATCAATAGAAAAACATAAAAAATTGTTAATGAACGTACCTGGCATAATAAAATACGAATAGACGCAGCAGTAATCCAGTATTCAATGAAACTAAATCAATTGACGGAAACGATCGATTTAAGAATTTCTGTTCTGTTGCAGTAAAATACAACTGCTCGGAACAGCTGGGGAACCAGTGTTGCCAGACGTTTTGAATGAACGAGCAAATCGAGCAATCCTAATCGTACAATGGGTAAATAAAAAGTCGTATTCCTGGAAGTTCATGAAAATAAAAATAGTACGTTTTAAAAAAAACTTTTCATAATATTGACACTATAATAATGTATTAAAATAGGCGCCTGACCAAAGTCTTCAAAAGTCTTCTGTCAGGCGGAAACAAGGTGCGTGTTTCAATCTTAGACTAGACAACCAAGTTTCAATGGTTGGGTCATGCCAGTCTTAATCTACGGCCTTCGGCGTACTCAAGTGGACTCAGAGTCTCAGACTGAATTAGAAACCGAATGCATCATCCACGCTCCTCGGTAATGAGACTATACCTACATCCCGCGGAAATGTGGGGGTCGAGGATTTATAAATGCCAAAAAACCACACCGCGAGGTGTGTAGTCTTAGAGAACATTTCTTAAAAACTGAAATGGGGATGCACCGTGATGTGGTTGCAGTGGACTTTCGTCGTTCAATGATTGTTGACATGACGAAAACCTCTTGAAAGCCGAAAAAGAAAAAGAATAAAGCCGAATAAAGTATCTTGATATCTCTGGATTGGCGATCATAGTACCAATCGTAGTATCAGCCAATGATTTAATTTTTTTTATGGGATAGGAGGACAAACGAGCTGACGGATCGCCTAATGGTAAGCGATCACCGCCGCCCATGGACACCCGCAACACCAGAGGAGTCACGAGTGCGTTGCCGATCAGGTTCAGTATATCCAGAGATTACCCCCTACAACCTCATAAACTAACAAACTTTACCTCTATATAATAGTAGTATAGATTGTTTTGTTAATATTTGTTTCAATTTCAATTGAAATTACCTTAAATACTTAAAAAAATATGTTCGTAAGATATTCATAAGAATTATAAATAATTTTAAAGTATTAAGTAAATGCCCTAACATTTGGCCATTTATATATTATGCCACAGTATCCATAGGTATTTTGGGCAGATTGAATTTACGCCCGGATATTGGGCGTAAATACAATCTGCCCAAAATGCCGCGGCGTAAACCCATCACTAATCTTAAATAATTTATTCTAATCTAGTAGTTCTAGTACCAAAGAAAGAGTACATACCAACCTAGGAAGTAGTAATCACTAATCTGTGATCAAAGACTACACCAAAATCAAAGAGTATAAAAAATAAAATACTCTGTGTCTGTGATAGTCTGTGATCAACTCATGAACTCAACAGTGCAGTGCAGTGTTAATCAGAAATTTATTATTTTTATTAAATTTTAAATTTAAACTAGGTATACAAAGTTACAAATGACTATTTACTTTTATTAAAAGCATTATAAGTGAGCGTCCCAAGTTTCCTTGTTATATTTTGTGTGTGTTTTAATAAAGACTGTAAATCAGCGTTATGAATGTTTCGTGACGATACAACATTATTTTGTGTATTTCCTTTCAGTGAGATAAGAAACGATATGAGATAATTTGAAGGACTTCTCGACTTTTGTCCTTTGGATCGTTGGAACGCCACATTTTGGTATATTTCGTTGGTTTTTACAAATGTCACGGAGTTTAATTGACGCTATACTTTCAATACCTAATCTTTATTTTGCAATAGTCGTAATTATATAAAACAAAGTATATTTCATCGTGTTCAAATTGTTCTATAGCTGAAAATATTGCTGATTTTGATAAATTATAGAAATATCTTTGTCTTTAAATATTGTAAATTATTACAAATAGGTGTAAAATGGGTGTACAATGTTCATAAACTTCCTATCTTTTGGTGACGAATTATGCCTTTTTTATGCCAGGGTAATCACAACTTGTGACACGTGATAAGCTATACTAATTAGTGCCATAGATGACTTTCCCTCAGTAACTTTATTTTTCATAAAAATATCTAAATAGCATGACATCAAAGGCAAGCACTGATAAACTAGTAGCTTAAAAATAATCGAATTGAATGTAAACATCAATTATATTAATTTCAGATTAGTACAGGTACAGTAATGTTGATTTCAAATAATTGATTTATTGATTTTAGGTGAACAAATTTGTCGACTAGAATGTTTAATAAATTTCTACCATAATATGATTTGAAACAGAAATCACAATGACCGAAAACATACCAACTTTAACAGCTCCAATCTCTTTATCAACTTATCATCAACTTAGTCTAACAGGTAATATTATTATACTTGGGTACCTATTAAATTATTATTGTGCATTTTCACAAGTACACAATGTGATGTGAATCATCAAATAAGTAAATTTATATTCAATAAATTAAATATATACTTACTTATTGAATTTATTTGTATGTGCATTGGACATTTGCAATACTCTGCAATATTCTGCTTTTTATTTATTGAAGTGTTCTACTACATAAATCTATTAAGTACACTTAATAGGATTAACTCATTATAATTTCCAACCAGGTATCTGAATAATGTAGAGTGACTTATGAATTTGCAAGTACATAAATCATCATGATCATCCTACTAGCCTTTTCTGAATGATGTTGGGGTGATGTTATTTTACATGAAGCTGCTGCTATCATCAATTTCTCTGAACATGCATACAAATTTCTTTGGTTATATGAAAAAAGAAGTACATAAGTGACACTACCTTTACTCCTTTATTAAAGACACAAGAATACATAATAAAATTATAATTGGTGAGGTCAGTTATACATTCTGTATTTTTTTTAGTTGAATCTGCAAGTATTAAAAACTCTGGTCTATTCAAGCCAAATCCATACTTGCAAGTGATTATAGATGATAAAATTTCAAGACGTACTGAAGTCATAAAAAGCACTTTGCATCCAAAATGGAAAGAAGATCTTACAGTGCTTGTTACACCTCAGTCTCAGTTATTGTTCCGGCTTGCAGACTATCACAGTTTTAGAAAAGATAATATCATTGGAGAAAAAAGGGTGAATTTGTTAAAAGTGTTGTTATATTGCAATGGAAAATGTGATAATGTGGAGCTGATCATAGGTAACTATATTTTTTTAGATATCTTGATGATAAACATATTACATAATATGTATTATATGACATAATATATCTTAATCAGTTGCACTTTATATTTTAAAAGTATGTAGTAATTTTATTAATTATTGTTCAGTAATTGTTAATCACAATGAACACAATTAAATTTAATGTCCGACTTTATGTCTACTGTCGTCTTTATAACTATCTAAGCCAAATAGGTACCAGCTGGATTGTTTCTCTGACTGCACAAACCAGAAACTAACTTTCATACTGACGGAGACAATGCACAGTTTATCCCCTAAACATAACATAAATATAATCAATATAAGAAAAATCAGGGCTGTTTTCTTGTGCTCCAGGCCTAAGTGATTTGTTGAATCTGGTTGAATGGTACTGCCCCCACTAAGTCGAATACAAAGCAAGTACTACCTTTTCTAAACTTTTCTGGAACCATTTCGTTTGATTTCTGAGCCTGTGAATATATTGATAGTTAATTCAAAGCCAAAGTCAGAATGTCTTATTTCAATTAGACCTCTAAAGTAGGTATTTTTGAAAAGTCAAAACTAGTTGCATGTTTCCAATTAGTGAGACTTATGGAAAAGAGCTGGCAAAAAACCCCATGGATACTCTTTTAAAAAAAAAACATGATTATAATAGGTATTCAGTTTTAGAACTTTCTTTTAAATTATTATATATAATTAGTTGCTTAGAATTATGCAGTTTGATGTACTTATAAGATTTATTCATTATTATAACATAACATACATAATATACCATCACACCTGCATTCCCCGAAGGGTTAGGCAGAGGCATACTAATGTATGTAATATGTAAGTTGCTTAATACATTGTTAATGCTGTTGGTTTTTCATCAAATAAATAATAAAAAAAAAAAAATACCCACAGTTAGCCAATATGTTTAGGTCCCATGTAAGCGAGCCTATTGCCATTAACCAGCAACAAATCCAGACTCCAAGTGATGGAGAATTTCATAGAAACACCCAATAACACTTTGCTCGACCTGGGGATCGAACCCAGGCAGGACCTCCAGGTTAGCAGTCGCACTTGGGACCATTAGACTAACGAGGCTGTCTATTCAGTACATTATTATATAAAAAAAGTGATTGCCAAAGCAAGTAAGAGTGTACCAGTCTCGACAGAGAGTACCTGTTCACAAGCATAACGTGGATAACGACGATTCGACTTAACCATATTGTAGGGAATAAAATGTTCCGACACACAACTCCACCATCAGCAGGACATTGTTGTTGATAATTTGACACTCACTCAATTATAGATCATCAAAATTGCATTACTAGTTCACATCGGGTTTTTTGCGGATGCAAAAAATAGGGTATTACACCCATTTTTTAAAAGTGCCTCAATTAGAATAAATAGTTCTAATAAACCACTAAAAAAACAACATTTTCATTTCAATAAAAAAACGCAAAACTGATGTTTATGAACTAAAATTAACATTTTCCGACTGCTTTTTACTTAAGTTATGTCAATAATATATTTTTTTCTTATATAGAGTAAAATACCCTATTTTGATATCCATGGATGTGAATTACCAGAGGTTCACATTCACATTTACTTAATCATATTTTGAGAACAAAACTATACCAGTTTTTACTCTCACTTATTAGTATTCCACTTCTTATTACAAGCAACATGTTTTTATTTGATGGAGTACAATTTATGTTTTATTGTATCACTGATTAAAACAGACTCTGAATCTTTTATCCTGATACCAGGTTAGCAGAAGCCAACAAAGTGTCCAATATGTCAAAACAAATCATGTGAAAAGTATGAAACAAGGAATCCAGGAATAGTCTCCGATCTATGTATTTACCACTCTCACAAAATCTTTAAGAGCTTTTTCTTTATGCACTTATACCTGACTCTTCATTTGATGTTACTATTTGACACATTTTTACAGAATGTGTTTGTTGGGATTAATTATACATACGTAAAACCTACTTTCGTATGCATTACCTAACTAAATCCACCATTCTGTGGACCAAAAATTTGTT
The DNA here is from genome assembly GCA_910591435.1 of Acronicta aceris. Classification (NCBI taxonomy): domain Eukaryota; kingdom Metazoa; phylum Arthropoda; class Insecta; order Lepidoptera; family Noctuidae; genus Acronicta; species Acronicta aceris. The sequence continues at coordinate 10,326,167 of OU342759.1, forward strand.
TTGTTAAATTCATATAAAATTATTCACATACCATTATGCCTGTATTCCCCATAGGGTTAGGCAGGTTATATTTTATATGAAGTATACTGTTATATTTACAGATTTGATGAAAACGTTGTCTCAAGAAAACTCTTCCAGTGTAAGTGGGGAAGTAAAAACAGCTGAATTGGTGATACTCTTGGATGGCTTAAGGGTTGATCCAACAATTTTAACTCAATCACATGAATTACTTGGAGAAACAACTAACACCAGTGGGCCTCTTAATGAAGGGGTTCGGGCAAGGTTTAGAATAAGAAGCAATCCTGAGGCAATGAGATCTTTAGTTCGGTCACAAACACTAAGAGTAAGTTAAGATAGAGTTGTATTATATTCAACTAATTGATCTACACCTGGACATGTATTTATGCTAACCTGTATGTGTAAAGCCTCCACCGGGCCCGCCGCCCCTTAGTAACGGTACGCTACAACACGGCGGGCCGAGCGGTGGTGGAGGATGCGCCGCTACTGGAGGCGGGACTGGCGCGGGAGGTGCGGGAGCGGGGCTCGGGACTGGCGTGGCAGGGGTAGGGGCGGCCGGGGCTGGCGCGGCCGCTGTGACCGACGGCGGCGCGGGGCCGTCGCACTCGGACGCCGACCAGGCCGCGCCTGGCCTCGCCGTAGTTTATGCAAATCCCGGTGAAGAACCACTACCCGCGGGATGGGAGATGCGCTATGATGTATACGGACGAAGGTTGGCTTGATTTTATTGCCCTTTATTTTTATATACGGATACACTGTGTTAATATCCATATTATTTAGCTTTTGCACTAAGTACAGTCAACGAAAAAGTTTTTATTCTAGTTCTCTATCTATGACGCAGTTATTATAAACTAGACTGTACTCAATTTATTTGAAAATAAAATAACGGTCCATGTTATTTGGTACGAATATACCTGTGTGCGCGATGACAACGCCGCCTAGTAATCTGACAATTTTTGGCAACTAGATGTTTTGATACACATTTTCGGCTTAATTTTCCTTAAAAATTAAATATAAGCAAATGAAAGTACTTAAGGCTGATCGTTCACCTGAGTCCACCAAATTCAAATTTCAAGAGGTTTTTAGCAGTTACATACTGCTAAAAACCTCTATCTATAATATGTTCTAGATTCATGGCAATAGTTATCGCGACATTAACTTGAATTTGGTGGGCTCATGTGAACGATCAGCCTTAAAAAGGTTGTGGTGCATAATCAACTACTAAGCAATTTTCGTACTTGACCAAAAATGAATGTGGTAGTAGGTAAAGGATTTGAATTCCTTAAACATGATACATAAACTTCCAATCTCAAAATTTGTGTTGACACAGCATGTGAGAGAGAAAAAAAAAACATACCATCATCATACCATCACGCCTGTATTCCCCGAAGGTCAGGCAGAGGTGTACTTAATGTACACTCACAGTTCGCCGGTATGTTTAGGTCCCATATTATAGGGGGCGAGCCTATAGCCATTAACCGGGCACAAATCCAGACTCCGAGCTGCTAATTAGAATTTCATAGAAAAACTCAATAACACTTTGCTCGACCTGGGGATCGAACCCAGGACCTCTAGTGTAGCAGTCGCACTTGGGACCACTAGACTAATGAGGCAGTCATATAATAATAATAGAATAAAAAATAAGAATAAAATAAAAATGTATTACATCATAATCATAAAATTAGATGACAAGTTATTTTAACAAACGCTATACTTCACTTCTTTAACTAGGTATTGCTTGTGCCAACTCATGAAATTTGTTGAAATTTTGCCTGAATTTCTTGCAAAAAAACTAAGACGTTTAATAACCCAATATTACCCCGTAACCTAGTTTGAATAAATGTGGCGAAAATAAAGGTGAAAGTCATATTTTAGGAGATATTCACTAAATTATAGTAGTGTGCAACTGTATGAGAGTAGAGTGACCATGATTTTTACAACGATGAGAGACTGAATCGTGATTATTGGAATGTTCGATAGTCATTTTTTTTTCGGCGAGTGCTTATACAAAATACACTTTAAGGCATCCTATAGTATACTATACAGGAATATTTTTTAAGCAGTGTGCAAAAAAATGTTGGTTGTACAGTATCAGTAATAGAACACATTTATAATATTTGTTCAAAACTTTTTTTATCTGACTTTAGATTAGCTAAATATGGATACTATTTATTCGTAATAATAACAATAGGCCCGCACCAAAAACCGCCGGGTAAAACCGGCGGAGCGGGCAAGGGGCGCTTAGGCAGCTGAGCTGAGTCCCGTGAGCGGAATGGCGGGCCGCCAGTCCGCATGTCCGTCATGTCGCACGCGCAGTCGTGACGTCGCGTCTAATCGTTTTCCCACGCAAGTCCTGCGCCGCCGCCGCACGTGTGTCGTACTTGTACCTACCGGTCACGATGTCGGACTTTGCTAATCGCGAGTTTTATGAGATGTTGCGAGTGTATTTATTATGAACGTGAAAATGTACGAGCAACTCGCAGAATGTATGCCACGGAGGGCATACCTCGCATGCGAGCCCATGGGCCATACCTAATGAAAGAACTATTTTAGCAGCTACTCTAAGGCTGCCTGATCACGGTCAGTTCTCAGTTCTAGTTCAGGACCCCCAATCATGCACAACAGTCTGGCTTCAACTACCACTCTCCGCCCCTAACGCGACTCTCTGACCCTAACGCGTCTCTCTGACCCTATCATGCATTAAGTAATGTCAATTTTAATGTTTTTATGTTTTTAAAAGTGCCATAAATAATTTAATTGATCATGTTTTCTTTTCTGCATTTGGATTGTCCTAACTCTAAGCCCATCAAAGTATGATGGAATAATTTGAATTATTTTTCAAATAACGTTAGATCACGGCCTAAACTTAAAAAAGTCTAATTTGAATGTGATAAAATCACCAGGTCAATGATAATGATCATGATACATTGAATTGAAACCCTGCCATATCTACGCGGCCGCGCCGACAAATCGAATGAACGCACAGCACATGTATGATATGAGCTGTGACATAAGCGCGCCCGCGTCTCTGCGCGCTTTAGAGTAGCCATACGATCAATTTTAAAGTTAACATCTTTCGATAGCGATAACTTTACTTTTTTGTACTAAGGACATCAAAATAAAAAATAGGTGTTTAATAAAACTAGTTTAAGTTTAATTTGTCAAAGTTTGAGCACTGAATACAAATTTTGCCTGTGTATTTTTTTGCAACAAATTCAGGAAAAGAGTTGTGTAACAAATTACCACTACTTCTTGGCAAAGTTTCATCTAATTTTATGAGTTGGCCGCGCGGTTTAAACGGACATATAGAACCACGGAACATTAAATAGGTGGAATTAGCATAATGCCTATTTTGTATGAAAACCAGTGTTGCCAAACTCACACATTTACGTCTTACACACACTATTGTAACTGGATTATGACTGGTCGAAAATAACAATTACGATCAGATTTAACACACTAAACTATTTGCATTGAATTCAACCTTATAACAATTGCACATAATTCACATTACCAAATAGGTCTTTAACCTTTTATGACTATTTTCTTTTGGAGTTAAAATCGATTTCAATACGATGAAGTACCGCTACTCCACGCTAGATGGCATTTATAACAATTTTTTTCGAATAAAACTATGGTGCTTGTTATAAGAGAAGATTTTGAATGACAAATAGTGTGTCACGCATACCGACAATAGTGATGTGTCCATATAATACATTCTTGTGAACTTATCGATAAGGATACTACGAAATAAGTGAATAAAGTGAAGATATAATGTTAAAGTAAATACCAAACATCGTTTCTGATATAATATAGTTTAGTACGTATTGTTATTATATTATTATTATGTATTACTAACGTTGTTAAATAGTGCGTTGTAAAATTATATGAGATATCAGCTACATAGCAAGCAAATTAAACTGCCTCATTAGTCTAGTGGTTCCAAGTGTGACTGCTAAGCTAGATGCTAGGTTTGATTCCCAGGCCGAGCAGTGTTATTGGGTGTTGGTGTGAAATTCTCAGTATCAGCTCGGATCGATTTGATCTGTGCCCAGTCAAAGCTGATAAGCTCGCCCCACTATTATTTTAATAGGACCTAAACATACCGTTAAATAGCATTCGACTTGAACAATATCAACATAATTATTTATATTTCTATAAATTATTTAACTTAAAAAAATATATCAACCGAAATAACTGATTACCGGTTTTCAATACACATTCCATCACGCCTGCATTCCTCGAAGAGTTGAGTTGAAAATACCGCCGAACTGTGGGTGAACATTAGTTCACCCACAGTTCGCCGGTATGTTTAGGTCCCATGTAACAGGGGGGCGAGCCTATTGCCATTAACCGATAACAAATCCAGACTCTGTGCTGTTACTGATAATTTCATAAAAAAATCCAATAACCCTGCTCGACCTGGGGATCGAACCCAGGACCTCTAGCGTAGCAGTCGTCGCGTGTATGAGGCGGTCAATAAATTATGATATAATGTGAATAATTACACAAATAATTATATTTTTCATAATGATACCTAGGTATTTTAATTGGAAAGTACATGAAGTAGTAGAGTACCTACCTAACATTCATTTGTGATAGTATTTTTACTCGACTATCAAAAAAGGAAGAGTGATGACTTACGGCCGATTTCTATATCCTATCTGTCAGTAGATTTGCTTACTAGAGATAGGATTTTGACAGTAGCTGTATGGAGCTTATGTCAAAATTCTATCTAGTAAGCACATCTAATTAAATTAGTATTTTGGATTCTAAAATAGTTTTAGCTCCGTCATTCATACTGACTTCTGAGACGGTTGCGTGAATATTAGACATACATATTATAATAACGCACTTTACGGATTCTATCGCTTTATATTCTTTTTTTTACAGTAACAAAATCCCTATATCATGTTTACGAGATTAAAAATTTGCATCACAAGCTAAATTTTTCTTAGTATACTGGAAAGTAATATAGGTAATTTTAAAAATGAAAAATAGTCGATAACATTTTATCGATATTGCATGCACTAATTGAATAGCGGCATCAATTTGGTTAGGTAAGCAAACATTCTAGAACAATTGATTGCCAATAAAAGAAAATCAACTCTATTTCTATAGGAAGAGGGATAACTTTAGATTGTCATTTTTGTGCTATGTTTGGCGGAAGAAAATTCAAACTTATTTTATCATTTTATTGTAATAAACTGAAAATAATACTTCCCGATGATACGAAATCCCTTCATGTGATAGATTTTTACCCCAGCTATGGTTTTTGTATTCTTAAATGGCACAAAAGGGCCTTTTATATATTTTTTTAGATTTTTTAAGTTTTCGACGCATGTTTGCGCGTTGGCTATCTGCGAACGCGACTGAGAGCACTTTATAGGCAAGTGAGTACATCGTACCAGACTAGAGGAAACAAGGTTACGCCCACTTACTGCTTCTAGGTACTTCTTTGTTCTGTGTATAGAACAATCCCGATGGTCCTATACAATTCAAAGATGGGTGGATGGGTTATTGTAATTATAGGGAAAAATGTGTTCTACAATCCTGTCACGGTATCGTGATCCAGTAACCCTGTGTATTTAAATGAACTTGCGATTTAAAAGAACATGCTTCGAATTATACCAGAATTGTCACCAATGATAAATATAAAAATAGTAAGTGTTTAGTTAGGCAGATGTATAATAAAATTATCAGGTACTACGTGGACCACAACACGCGGTCGACTTCGTGGGAGCGGCCGCAGCCGCTGCCGCCGGGCTGGGAGGTGCGGCGCGACGCGCGCGGCCGCGTCTACTACGTGGACCACAACACGCGCACCACCACGTGGCAGCGGCCCGACACCGAGCGCCTTGCGCGCTTCCAGCACTGGCGCGGCGAGCGCCGCCACGTGGTCGCCCAGGGGAACCAGCGCTTCCTCTACCCCCACCCGCAGCCCCCGCATCAACCTGACTCTGATCACGATCTCAACACCACCGGTATGTTAACCAACTCAACATTGGCTTGCTTTTTCAAAAATTCATACCTACACACATACACACTTCCATACCTACATAGACACATATATACATACATACATATCGGAGAAGCGGTGCAGTGTAGTTAGGTACCTCAGTGGGCGCAATGCTGGTTCGAACATTAAAACACACATTTAGAAGTCATTAAATATCTCATTTAATCAGACTTCTCAGGTAAACTATTATCCCGTCAATATTACAACACAGACAACCCCGAAAATGCCCGCGTGGCTTCACTATTGCTATTTCTTACTGGGAGAAGAAGCCACAAGAAACTCCCAAGCACATTGTCTGTTACGATTATTAAAGTGACTTTCAAACTATAATATAGGTAGAATTATAAAGGAACGTGTGACGTTTCCACGTGCGCACAAGTCGCCCACCAGCTGTGTAGTGCGACCCGGCCGCTCGACTTCGCCATCGCAGTGTTTGTCCCTTCCAATTGTCACGCCTTTGATACCATTCCGTGCCACCAGGTGGCGCTAGCGTCGCAATTAGTCAACAGACCGTAATCATTTCTTTCTCCGACATACATGGACTGTTAAAATCATTATCCTTCTTTTTCGTAGTCGGGTACCAAGAAAAAAAGGTGAAATTCGTCGTAGGTACATACATAATTATTTCTTTTCATATAAATTATGTCATGTACCCAGTATTTGGAATAAATGCGAATCTATTTGGCGCGCTTCCATTCTTCTTTAGTCGACACCAGGCTTATCTGAGAACGATAGATTAAAAATACTATGATAAATAAGACAACGTTGTGGCTTAAAAGATCTTATTTGAAAATAATATTTAGAGATGGCTTGGGCATGTCGAGAAAATGTATAAAGGCGACTTACGAATATGATTTATATAAAGCGAATGTGTGTGGCGCCGCCGGAAGAAGCCGCTCTAGAAAGACACCATCATCATTAACCCATATACTGTCTCATATGCTGGGCACGGCTCTCCTCTCGGTTTTAGAGGGGTTAGACTATAGTCCACCACGCTAGTCTTCTGCGGGTTGGCAGACTTCAAACGCCGCTGAAAATCTCTGAGACGTGCAATTTTTTTCACGACGATGTTTTCCTTCACGCCGTAATTAAAATAAATACGCACTTGGTCACAAGAATTCAGAGGCTTGTGCCTTGGATTTGAACTAAAAAGGTGAGATGTGTAGAACCTACTCGTAACCGGGGCATGTGTATGAAATGTATGAATGTGGACGAAGCAAAAAAGGTATTTTTTTGTACTAGTGGTACAAAAAAATTGCCTTTTTTGCTTCGTCCAAGTGGCAAACAAGCATACGGCCCGCCTAATGGTAAGCGGTTACCGTAGCCTATACACACTTGCAACACCAGGGGTATCACTCGTGCGTTGCCGACCCTGTAAATTAAAGAGGAATAGTTGGGCTGGGACTGCTGGCAGCATAGAAGACATGCTGCCATGCATGAAAGCTGCGCTAATAAAACACCACCGCTGACCTTGCTCACTTTTAGGAACACAACAAAGCACGAAACTTTAATACTTGGCTACGATTTTCTGCAAGGTATGGAAGAAACATAGCAAGTGGTGTTCTATAGTTTCTCCTTATCCCAATGGGAAAAAGGCTTTGACGTGGGAGAGCCATGCTTTTTTTTTATGTGATAGGAGGGCAAACGAGCATACGGATCGCCTGATGGTAAGCGATTACCGCCGCCCATGGACACCCGCAACACCATAGGAGTCACAAGTGCGTTGCCGACCTTTTAAAAGGGGATTGGGCCTCCGGTAATTTCGCATTTTTACGTGGGAGAGCCATGCTTCGGCACGAATGGGCCGGCTCGACCGGAGTGATACCACGGCCTCACAGAAAACCGGCGTTAAACAACGCTTACGTTGTGTTTCGTCGAGTGAGTGACGTTACCGGAGGCCCAATCCCCTTTTAAAAGGCGGGCAACGCACTTGTGACTACTCTGGTGTTGCGGGTGTCCGTGGGCGGTGGTAATCGCTTACCATCAGGCGATCCGTCTGCTCGTTTGTCCCGCTATCCCATAAAAAAGGCGTATGTATGTATTTCCCTTTATTTATAGTGTATAGTTACGTAGGTATGTGATAGAAAATATCTAAATAATATCTGTATAATCATGCATATTTTATATTATCACTATCAGACTGCTACGTCATACAATCTTATCATCTTTAATACCGTTATGCCTACGTAGATATGTTTACAGCGAGATATGTCTTAGTTGCAAATAAATTAATTACATAAATTTCGAGAACTTTCATAGTAGGTATGCTTACTTCATTTTTAACTTCAAAAATACCAAAATTTATTATTACACGAGACGTTATTACACGAGAATATTATATAAAATCAAAACATATTTTATAGGGAAATACTAAAATCAAGCATGTGTCCCCGAAGGGTTAGGTACATACATAACAATATCAAGTTATCAGCAGTTTGAACATGTTCACTTTAAATAGAAAAACCAGAAATATGTAGCTGGAACAGTTTTAAGACGTCAATGTGCGTCATTTTACCCTTATGCGTTGCAATAATTATTTTTCAATATCTAATTAAGGTTGAAATAAAACTCAACTCGAAATAATTTAATTCCCCACGTTTCGGATCCTTTTCTTCTTCCTTTTCTTGAATTAAATAATATCAATATCCGAAAAAGTAGTTTTATTTCAATGTCTTATATTCGCGTAAGTGAAAACATTTAAAATATAGCAAATACATAGCCCACCGATACCGAGAGCAGGGCTAGGTTAGGTTCTGTGTCAGGGTCTTGGGCCGTATTATGACGTGCTAACGCCATCATTTTTAGGTTGTAAGAAAGAGATGAGGCTATTTATTATGTAGAGCGGCATCTCTTTCTCACAACGTAAAAATGATGGCGTTGACACGTTATAATACGGCCCTAGGGTTCCAGAGATATAAACTACCTAACGATGCGGGCTGTGTCCAGGATTACATATTTTTGAGTTTTTCTTTCGATAATATAAGTATTAATATTAGATAGAATTAATAGAAATTATTTCGATTCTAAATGGTACTGTTTGTACAACGTGGAGGTTTCACGTAATACTCGTAAAATAAGTTTGTCTACATTCCTTTTATGGAAGAAAACAATATGTCATGTCTACTCCAGATTAGTAAATGACAGCTGTAATGTCAAATATTCATATTGAGGTAATCATGCCATCGAATTGTTGTTGTTAGAAGAAAAAAATTACACCCTTTGTTTACTTCTTTACTTTACTCGAAAATTAGTTAAATCAGTACGATAGCCATTTACTTTATCTTAATCGGTATATTAAGTATGTGTATTTTTTGAATATGCTTTATTTCGTTAAATTTTAACCTTTGCAAGGCTAGTACATACTTAATTATAAAATTTACTTTAATGGTTATTTTTACCCGACTACGAAAAAAGGAAGGGTAATTAATATAACAGTCTATGTATGTATGTATCGTATCGTATGGATGTTCGATCAAAAATTACTTATCAGATTTTAACAAATGGAGTGTCGATTCATACGTCTTTACAGCAAGATACTTATAGGCTATAAATTTTATGAAAAAACATGACAATATAGCCCATAACATAACATAATCAACCCATTATACTGTCCCACTGCTGGGCACGGTCTTCTCAGAATTAGAGGGATTAGGCTGTAGTCCACCACGCTGGCCTAGTGCGGGTTGGCAGACTTAACATGCCATCGAGAACATCTCTCAGGCATGCAGGTTACCTCGCGATGTTTTCCTTCACCGTTCAAGCGCGTGATAATTAACTATTTAATGAATTCGAAAAGTCAGAGGTGGGTGCCTTGGGTTCGAACTCGAGACCTTTGACTTGGCAGTCCAACGGTCATACCACTAGGCTATCACTGCAGTATATATAGCCCATAAAACACAAAAAAGGGGGCTGAAAAGAAATTAAATTTTATTTGATTTTAACAAATTAGGTGTCGTAAGATGTGTCTTCATCCCCAGAGTATCATGTGGTATATTGTATTCCAGGAAATCCAATATAGTAAACACTGGACGGAAAAAAGTGTACCTGCTGGGAGTTTTTTACTAATAGCGCCATCTCTTAAAAACTTAAAAAAATTGGGAAGGAATGCATTGGCAGTATCATGAGACAGCATTTAAGCTTAATTTTATTGAAATCGGTCTACTTTATCAAAATTTATTACGTATAATATTTAACGATTGAAAACGAACATGAAAAATAACCATTGTAGTAAATTTCATATTAACTATGTACTAGACTTGCAAAGGTTAAAATATAACGAAATAAAGCATATTCAAAAAAATACACTAACACAATATACCGATTAAGATAAAGTAAATGGCTAACGTCCTGATTTAACTAATTTTAGAGTAAATTAAAGAAGTAAACAATGGGTGTAATTTTTTCCTCTAACAACTAATACGATGACATGATTACCTCATTGAGTATGAATATTTGACATTACAGTTGTCATTTACTAATCTGGAGTTGTCATGACATATTGATTTCTTCCTTAAGGCGGATCGTTTCGCTGTGCCCGCGAAATTCAAATTTCGAGTGGTTTTTCGCAGTTTGTAGGTCTATAATAAGTTCTGCATTCATGGTAATGGTAATTGCGACATTAACTATACAAAATTCACAATTATTATCTAAAACCATTGCTTAAAAATAATTATTGGAGCTAAAAGTAGTGTAAAATGTCAATTTTGACCAATTACACAGATTGCGCCAAGTTTTTGGCTTGTTATGGTTTTTTAAGTGAAGGTTTTAGTTCTCAGTTGTGAATGTTGTATAGTAGTAGAAACGAAATAATCTCTTTTAATTCTATCTAATATTAATACTTATAGTATCGAAAGAAATACTCAAAAATATGTACTCCTGGATACAGCCCGCATCGTTAGGTAGTTTCTATCTCTGGAGCTCTGACCGCCGGTAGCTTAGACCCTGGTCCCGGTACCGGTGGGCTATTTGTTATATTTTAAATGTTTCCACTTACGCGAATATAAGACATTTCAATAAAACTACTTTTACGGAATTTATCGCGTTGTATTGATATTATTTAATTCAAGAAAAGGATCCGAAACGTCGGGAATTAAATAGGAATATCAATAAAACGCGATAAAATCTGTAAAAAGTAGGAGTTTTATGATAACCTTAATTAGATATTGAAAAATAATTATTGCAACGCATAATAAAGTATTCTGATGCCGAAATAGTTATATATTTATCTCTATATGTTCACTTGTACGAGTATGTTTGAACTTCATGATTATTGGTATTGGCCAGTATTGGCATATAATATTGGAAAAACATGTTTGTTTTCCAATTATATGTATTAAGGTAATTAAGTCAAAGTTCGAGGTAAACTTAATATAGTGTTTTAATTATTAGGGACAAATAATAAAGGATTTAGTTCTGGGTCCCCATACAACTAAGTAGGCACCAAACATACGTATTTATGTTAGGTGATGATGAACGAAAGTAACTATCAGTCTGTTACCTTTTCACGCCTAAACCAATGTTGATGAATCTTGATAGAGAGATAATTGGTCCTTGGAGAACGACATAGGCTACCTTTTGCCTTTAGTATGCAAGTGAAACAGCTAGTCCAATATTGTAAATGTGCAATTAACTCTCATTATAATGCCTAAACCGCTGAACGGATTTTGATAAAATTAGGCAAGGAGATAGGTTGCATCCTGAAGAAGAACATGGTAGACGAGTGAAACCGCTGGCTGCAGCTAGTAGTGAATAAAGTTAGCATGAGCCAACAAAAAATGTCAAATAAAAATGAAAGTTTATAAAAACTAAAACGACTAAGAAAAAATTCAACTAAAAGGTATAAAACAAGAAAAGTTTTCTATCTCCTCGAACAGTGGTATCCAGTTTATAGCCGTAGTCGCTTGCCGCCGTAATTATACTTAAGTTTGCACCCACAGATCATAATAGCGGCAGATATAAATAAATTTTGATAAAGTAGACCGATTTCAATAAAATTAAGCTTAAATGTAAGTCTTATGATACTGCCAATGCATTCCTTTCCAATTTCTCTAAGTTCTTAAGAGATGGCGCTAGTTGTAAGAAAGTCCTAGCAGGCATAGTTTTCATTCGTCCAGTGTTTACTATATTGTGTTTCCTGTAATACAATATACCGCACGATACTCTGGCGATCAAGACAAATCTTACGACACCTCATTTGTTAAAATCGAATAAAATATCTTTTTGTGTTTTTATTTGCATTTTCCATGCTAAGATTATTAAGTTATTTTTTAGTAAAGGAAAAAATTCAATCGCTGGCAGGATTCGAACCTGCGTCTTCTGGTTTGATACACGAATTGATGCGAATTTTATGCGAATTTTTTCCTTTACTAAAAAATAATCGAATAAAATTTTATTTTTTTCTCCCCTTTTTTGTGTTTTACCGGCTATATGGTCAAGTTTTTTCAAAAAATCATACTGCAAAGACGAATCAATCGACACCTCATTTGCTAAAATCTAATGAGTCGTTTTTGAGCTAGGATCGAACATCCATACAATACCTACATACATAGATACGTACATATAGTCTATTCCAATCAAAACTGAAAACTTTGTAAACAAAGAAAAGTCAATGACCTTAAATAGTTTCAGTGATGTGCCTATTGCAAAACATAATGTATATGAACGAATGAGTGAATGGATTTTTTCATTCGATGGAATAAGGGGTTTAAAAAAAAACAATTTTAACTACCTACATAAATAAATTAAAATCGATTAAATTTGAATATGTTTATTGAATCATGTTTTGAGAACAAAACTAAAATAGCTTTTAGTCTAAATTAATGCGAATGTTCACGATATGATTCGCATCCGTATTCGCTATTTGCGAATATCCGCAAGCCAATTGCTGTTTATCAAATTTATATAAACAAATAGTGATTGTAGTGGCTCACTTACACATTTACTAACATCCTAAATATTACAAATGTCGGTTCAATTTTGATCCATTTCCGTATAGAGATTAATTAATTCTGGTATTAATTGGACCTTGCAGAAGGACAGAGGTTACCTTAAAAAACATTTTAGATATAGGACATTTTACCTATAAAACGGTAATTTTAATTAAATTAAACTGGTTTCTAAATTTGTTTTTTATTTCTTGATTTTTAGATAGGTAGGTAGGTATTTATCATAAGTACTTTTTAGGTAAATATATATTTATATATGCTTAAGCTCCTTTTTTTAAATTCTTAGGTTTTAGCTATCTATAAGATTTTTAGTTCGTTTTTATTATTATCATATACTTACTAGCACAGAATGCTTATATTAGGCGAGTGAAGCTGCGGGCGAAAGCTCATTGAAATATGAAACGTAATTTTTTGGCGAAGGTTCGAGATGTTTTACATTGAAGTGGGTGTTACGTTGTTATCAGTGAGCAGTGCAACGGCAGCCCCGAGCGGGGCTGGGGGCGGCGGGGGCGGCGCCTTGCCCAGCAGCGCCGGGAGCGCGGCCGCGCCCGACGACGCGCTGGGCGCGCTGCCCGCCGGTTGGGAGCGCCGCGTCCAGCCTGACGGCAGGGTTTACTACGTCAACCACAAGAACCGCACCACGCAGTGGGAGGATCCCAGGACCCAGGTCGCTAACACTAACCCTAACACTAATACTATAATTCGGCAAATACCTACGTGACACTCCCATGGTTCACGCGGGTGACGGGGGACGTTACTACCCGATGACGTATTGTACACCGCTACACATGATACGAATGACGTTACGAATTGGTCTGCAGATATCCCTGCGTAAAATTGCTTATAACTTAATTTATTGCGTTATATTGGATGTGTAGTCATGTGCTGTAGATTTAAAATATTACTAACAATATGTACACAATTTTTTTATTAACCGTAGAAGCCCAATTATAGTTCAAATTGATCTACACAAAGCGCTCCAGCCGCACAAACAGACGCCGTCCGATATACCGTCCTCGCCGGCGAGGCCCGTCGCGAAGACCCTCTAACGGTAACCCTCCCCGTCCCTTGCTCGAACCGGCCCGCGCCGAGCCAGTAGCTTTAAATTCGCCCCTAAATAATTTAACCCAGATCCAGCCGTCCCTAGCTGTCCCCTCAGCAACGCCCTAAGCCGAGGTTCGATTCCCATTAGGGGACGCCCTTAGCTGTTGTTGCTTAGTTATAAGTTGCTCCTGGCTGAAGGCATTCGGTGCCTCGCCACCAAGTCCGGTTACGCTGTAAAGATTCCCTGAATCAACAGTTATTGCCATACAAAAAAAAAACGAGCGATCCAATGTAGACTGAATCGCCGTTGCATGCGCATGTATGACTGCAGCTACAAGAGCTATGTACGAGAATCATCACTTCGCGATATAACGAATCTATAAAACTCTTCGTTACATATCCGGTCGTCTTTATAGTAACTTATCTTCAATTTTTATTACATGATCATCACATTTTCTCCATTTTTCAGCACTGTGATTAGCAAACAAGTTTGCAAAAGCATTTTTACTGTCTAAATTTTAATTGTTAAAATTTCTTGCTAAGTCTCCTTTGATATACTATCTCGACTGTATCAATCCAATGACTGATGGAATGATTCGAGGATGGAGGATGCCGACCTTGAGGTCGGGATGATATGGAGGCAAACGAAGCACTGAATGTCCTGCCTGATTTGTTATTTCATCAACTATGTATTGTTTTGGCAGCCTTTGACTATCAATTAATACAATCAAATCACATTTTCGCAAGGTTTCTTCAAACGGAACATTATGTTTTGTTAGTCACTCATGCATTATCTTTGTTGTAGGACTCATTGTAGTTTTTCCAATTTGTTTGCAGTGGTACGCAGCGTTATCCATGACTATGATGGAATTATTTGGAATACTAGGGAGTAGTTGTTCTTTAATCCATTTGTCAAAATTGTACGAGTTCATGTCTCCGTGATAGTCTCCACTTCTTGGAATGAGATTTAAATAATGACAAAATAATTAACAAAAATGTAAGGTAGCTGTTAGTAATTGTAACATTTACCAACATCTTGGTCTAGTGACCATGGATGTTGTAAAGGATCCGAAACGTCGGGATCGGGAATCAAATAATATCAATACAGCGCGATAAAATCCGTAATAAGTAGTTTTATTTCAATGTCTAATATTCACGTAAGTGTCAGAAACCAGTATGAGATTTAAATATCAACAAGCTGTTGTTAACGAATCCAGTTCGATCACAGTATGCGACTATATACGTCTCATTAAGGTAAAATATTGATCTACCTTAATTTGGAAATGTTTTTATCATTTGGATTGTCATTTTTTATATTTAAGACCTAACCTCTGCAAAGTATTTCTTAAATACTCCCGAGAGCAGTCTAATACTTCATCTTTCCTCAATTCGGCATTTAGTTTTCTTAATGTTGGGAGTTCTTTCATAACGGTATAATACTGAGTAATTTTTCGACGAATAACACCCTCTATAAAGTAATCAACTTCAATTCGTTTGATTGCAATTTTGTATTTCCTTGGGGATTCGAATATAGTAGCACCGTTATTTAAACATAGCGATTTTCCTTGGCGAATAATGTTCCTGACTGTAGTATTTGACAAACCTGTAACAATAGCCAGCTCACCATATTAACAACATTTTGATGTTCGATTGAATCTGGATCTTCCTAGCGATTTTGAAAATATGTAGTTAAAAACGTTTGTATGTAATTGGTTTGGCTTCACGTCCAATAACTTTCCCTATCTGCGGATTCATCTTCGTGTAGTAATATCGTGTGTGTTTTGTCTTAAGCGTCCGGACTCGTAGACACAAGTTACCGTTAACGGCGACGGCGATCGACTGATGCTCCCGTCAGGTGACCTACTTTATTTGTTGCCGGTTAAGTTTGATTTCACACTAAATGTTGTGTAACTTATGTCGTTTCATTAAAATTTGTAAGTGACAGGATTATTTTATTGCTTTGCTCTTTTTACGTGACGAATTATCGTAAATATTAGATAATATTTTGAAGATTTGTGCCATGGTTGTAATTAGGTTGAACTTAAAACTGTTTTAAAACTTTACTCTCCGTTTTTTAGTAAACAAATGTATCTGTTTAAGGGCCTGTTTCACAGTTTACTGATAAAGTGTCGGATAGTAAGCTATCAAATAAAATATCAGGGTTATAAGTCTGTCTGATATTTTGTTTCGGTTTCATCACTCAAGTCTCTAGTAAAATATCTGACAGTCAGCTAAAAGAAAGATATCTGGATGTCAGAGCGGCAACGTCGCATGCGTAATTGCTACGTTCCTATTTAGGTAGAGTCGGGATCAGCATCGGGATAGACTGTTCGTAAATCAGTTAATACTATTTCATTAATAGAGATATATTTGTAAAAAAAAATTAAGAAATCAACACTTAGATACTTTCCCGGGTAAAAATCTTCCTTTGCCTTAGCAGAAGATCAGATAATATTAACAAAAACAAATTTACGTGTGTGCGTAAAACGACTCGGCAAGTGACGCGACTCCTACCTAGCAATCTAAACATACCGCGAACGATACATAACGAAACATTTTTATTTGTAATAAAAATGTTTCGCTAATATATGAATCTTATGCATAGTCCCTAGTCGGTTCCTTTAAGATCAATAATAAAAACTAACATACAAACTACATTAAAAGAGAATCGGGCAAAATGGCCTATATAAACAAGAAACTTCTTCTTAGTCGGGCACTCTTGACAGAGTGGTCGTGGCTGTCGATAGTCAGGGTTGCATCCCGGCATCACCGTTGGCTTCAAATGATGCTGCACGTCGCGCGATGTCCCTCCATTTCTGGCGACTTTCAGCACTGCGAGCACACTACTGGGGTACATTGCGTAGCTTTCGTGATGAGGTCAATCCAGCGAGTTGGAGATCTACCACGAGGTCTCCTGCCTTCTATGCGGCCTTGTACTACAAGTCGCTCCATCGAATCTTCATTTCTGGAGATATGCCCAAAGAACTTCATTATTCGTAGCTGCACAATCGACGAAAGTCTGTCTTGTATGTGAAGCTCTTTGAGGATGGAGTTATTGGTGCGGAACGCTGTCCAGGGTATTTTAAGCATGCGTCTCAAATACCACATCTCCAGTGCATCGATTTTCCGTCGATCTTGTAGCTTAAGTGACCAAGTTTCAGACCCATAAAGAAAAATTGGAAAAACTAGACGTTTTATAAGTCCAACCTTTGTATTTTTGGTTATTCGTCTGTCAAGACAAGAAACTTATCTTTATTAAAATTTAATAAAATTAGAATTTTTAATACAATCGACACTTTTGATGAATCACAATACATATGTGTACACAACGACCTATAAGTTTAAGTTGACCTCACATACATAAGTAGGTTTTTTTAAAACCAAAAACAAATATCCGCCAGAAACAAAAGATCACACTGATTTTGATGGTTGATTTTTATATTCATGTCTGAAGACTGTAGGCGTAGTACGCGGGTCGGTACGATTGTCGGGTCACGACATATTCGTTAGCCGCCTGACACAAGTCTGAGAAAAGTGCTGCCACACTAAATCGGTAACCAACGCTAATGCGGCAAACATAATAGCGTAAATTGGCTGGAGTTGTAAATGAATCCATAGATTCCATTTTTATTTCTAGAAAACGGTTAAGTCTCATTGATTGAAATAGAACATCTCAATCGAATTAAAATTAGTTAATAGTCACAGTTGTTGTTCTTTTGCTATGTAGGGTCAGGAAATGAGCGCCCTAGAAGAAGCGTTGCCGCCGGGATGGGAGATAAGGTTCACAGAGGAAGGCACGCGGTACTTCGTGGACCACAACACGCGCACGACGACGTTCCAGGACCCGCGGCCCGGCGCGCCCAAGGGGCCGCAGGGCGCCTACGGGGTGCCTCGCGCCTACGAACGTTCATTCCGCTGGAAACTTAGTCAATTCCGATATCTATGCCAGAGCAATGCTCTGCCCAGTCACATTAAAATTACACTGTCACGACAGTCTCTTTTTGAGGATTCCTATCATCAGGCATGTATTTTTTATTGTTAGTACGTTATAAAGGTTAACTTTCTGTCTTTCTTTGATATAAGATAAGCTACATAATTATAGGTTTTTATTATGTAACTCAGTTGAATTGTAACGTTATAATATTAAACTAAAATAATTGTTTTATTTCCAGATAATGAGGTTGCCTGCGTACGAATTGCGCAGACGATTGTACATTATATTCCGAGGCGAAGAGGGTTTAGATTATGGGGGTGTTAGTCGAGAATGGTTCTTCTTACTATCACACGAAGTATTGAACCCCATGTACTGTCTATTTGAATACGCAAATAAAAACAACTACAGCTTACAAATCAACCCGGCCAGTTACGTCAACCCAGACCATCTACTTTACTTCAAATTTATTGGCAGGTTTATTGCAATGGCATTGTATCATGGTCGATTTATTTATTCAGGATTTACAATGCCTTTTTATAAACGAATGTTGAACAAGAAACTTACTATGAAAGACATAGAATCCATAGATCCCGAGTTTTACAATTCTCTGGTATGGATTAAAGATAATAACATTGATGAATGCGGTTTAGAAATGTGGTTTAGTGTCGACTTTGAAGTTTTAGGTCAGGTTATACATCACGAGTTAAAACCGTCCGGTGATAAGGAACGCGTAACTGAGGTAATTATAAGCTTAATATTTAATAACCATGGTATTTAACCATGCTTAAGAGACAGGTTATAATTGTCCATATTTAAAAAATATACAAATAATACACAAATTATTTTTTGGTTAAATTATTATTTGAAACCAAAAAAATATGTTATTACCCGAAGCTTGTCTTTCCCGCTAATTTCTTGTAATGTCTTGTAACTCTGTGTCGTGTTACAAGTTCTTTATTTATAAATGTTATTTTAAGGCAAACAAGGAGCAATATCTTCAATTAGTGACTCAGTGGCGAATGACTAGGGGCATAGAAGAACAGACCACAGCATTCCTAGATGGGTTTAATGAGGTGAGGTTGACGAAACCGCTTTTTTTTCTGTTTATATTTATTGTACAAGATACAATACAATGATTACCATTATATCTCAGGTTGTACCTCTGGAGTGGTTGAAATATTTCGATGAGCGCGAGTTGGAGTTGATGCTTTGCGGAATGCAGGAAGTCGACGTAGATGACTGGCAGCGAAATACCATTTACCGACACTACACTCGCACTAGCAAGCAAGTTCTTTGGTTTTGGCAGGTTCGTATCCATATTTATACCACTACACTATTATACTTATTATACTATAACTATAATATTATATTGAAATTAAAAACTAATATTATAAAAAATAAAGATTTGTTTATTTGTTATTGATCAACTCTGAAACTACTAATCTTACTCGAATTTACTAGTCACATAGGCGTTTTATTTTAGTAAAAATAAGATTTCAGCCCGATAATGATAATGGTATTTGTTTGTTTGTTTGATTTATCAGTATGCACTGACTAAATGATCTATCACATTTAAATACTATGCTCTACAAAAATATTGGTCATAACAAATCTAAGAAACAGTCCGCGGTACCATGCACCTATACTTCGACTTTTAAGTATTCAGTAACATGACAGTTAAAGGAAAAAAAATAATAGGTTGGGGAAAAAGTTTCTTCGCATTTTATTTTTTTCCTTTCCTTTAGTTTATTTACATTTAATTACAGTATATATGTAATTAAATGTAAATAGTTACATATATACTGTAACTGTTCTGGCACATGGTATATATGTGCCATTTTGTTCGATGACTTTCTGCCATCTTGTAGGTAGTGACCTAATCCATTGCTGTAGAAACTTTAGGACTTCTGTTAAAAAACACGGTTAGTAGTTTTGGCAGTCCACTCTTGATGTTAACCTAACACTGCCTAAAGAATTTTGAAGAGACCGAAACCGGTAGATATCTGACGGTGCAAGGTCAGGGCTATATGGCAGATGCATTAACACCTCCCAGCAAAACTCTCTTAATTTTTACTGAGTGGCGAAAGTTGCGTGTGGTCTAGCGTTATCGTGATGAAAGACCACACCCTTTCTATTGATCAATTCCGGCGGCTTTCCCTCAACTTGCTTTAATCTCATCAGTTGTTCGGTACAGTACAGATCCGAATCTATGGTTCTGCCCGCCAGTAAAAGCTCGTAATGAACAATGCCCTTCCAATCCCACCATACACACGGCATCACCTTTTTGCGAGTTAACATGGGTTTTGCTACAGTCTGTGAAGCCCGACCGACCTTGACCACGACCTTTTTCGCACATTCTTATCGTATGTGGTCCGCTTTTCATCACCAGTTAGCAACCTCTTTAAAAACGGTTCGGTTTTATTAGGTCTCAATAAAGAATCGCAAATGAGTACACGGTTCATTAGGTTCGTTTCAGTGAGCTCGTGTGGCACCCAAATATCGAGCTTTTTTGTGTACCCTGTGTGTCGCTTTGAAGTACGGAACAAAAATACTTGAAAAACCCTTCCTTAGAGTCGTTTTTTCGAAAAATCGAAACAAGTGCCAATTTAGCAATGGGAGAAACTAGCATTGCTAAATTGGCACTTGTGACTGCCTCATTGATCTAGTGGTACCAAACGCGACTGCTACACTAGAGGTCCTGGGTTCGATCCCCAGGTCGAGCAAAGTGTTATTGGGTTTTTCTACGAATTACTCAGTAGCAGTTCGGAGTCTGGATTTGTGCCCGGTGAATGGCTATAGGCTCGCCCCCTATAACATGGGACCTAAAAACATACCGGCGAACTGTGGGTACATTAAGTACGCCTCTGCCTAACCCTTCGGGGAATACAGGCGTGATGATGTTATGTAGTAACTAGCACAGGGTTTTCAGGGTTGCAACATAAAAAAATCGTAGTTTTATGCGCGTTTGCGATGTTTGCCTTTTTTGTGTTGATATTGACTGGTGGTTGGCATAGAGAATTTTGTCTATTCCTGTGTCCACCAGTACCCAAAGCACAGAGAATCGGGGTCCTCAATGTAACGGAGACAACGATGTCGTCACGGGCGTACAGACAAACTCAGGCGCGGGGCTTAAATGGGTATGTTAGGTATGTCACGTCAGTCGGTACTATGATCTGAGTCTCCGTCCCTAACAAGAGTGCGGGTTTTTCTATCTCGAGGTGGTAATGGACAGACTGGAGATTGGAATGCAGGGCTCTAATACTCGTGAGGTGCACTTTCAACGAAAGTGCTCGCAGTCGCTGTTCACCCCTTTTTTTTTGTTATGTATTAGTGATGTAACGAATATTCGCATTTGCGGATATTCGCATATTCGCATTCACAAAGTTTCTGCGAATGTTTTGCGAATATGAATATCAGAAAAAAAAACTATTTGAAGATAATAGTAGGTTAATAAATTAAAATCCATTCATTTCTAATGTTTTAATGTAAGAAAAAGTAACTTAACCTCGTAATCACATTATCAGTCTTCACTTTATCATTTGGTATTATTTATTTATTTACTTTACTTTGAGCAATGAAGCTTGACAATTAAATTTTCATTAGAACTTATGAGACGAAAAATAAATAATGCAATGTGAATTAACAAAAACAAGATAATTCTCGGAAAAAATACAAACGGAACGCACCTCGTTCGAACGACACTGCCACCAAGCCACAGACAATTGGCGCCAAATTTGAACAAAAACTGCGAATGTCGGTAGCAGATATTCTCATTCGCATCCGCGAATGTCGGTAGCAAATATTCGCATTCGCATCCGCGAATTTTTAAAAAATTAATTTTTTTGAAAAATGACATTCGTTACATGACTACTATGTATGACCCATAATGTCGTCGCGTAACATTTTTATGAAGAGTTAGAATAACTGTAGGTATTAATATGAAAGTTATCAATTCCTTGTCACAATAAATACAACCATAATAATGCTATGTGCGAAACAGTTTCGGAAGCTGGTGCCTTTGATTTGATCGGATCTTTTGATTTCGCCACCGACATCCGAAACTGTTTCGCATGTAACCAGAATTTTTCTTAAAAGTTATTTTAAACATTTTATTAGGGAGTAAAATGTTTTATGTATACCTAGACGACCCTATCACTGCTCGGTCGTTACGTGTTATTGTCAGTTTGTACTAAATTTTGTGATCAGATTTTGACCAAATTTTTATGAGTCCACCTCTGAATAAGTATGACCTACTAATCAAAAAAAGAATCATGATATCCTATGTATAGATAATAGCAATACATAAATTCTTATTATTTATGTAAGTATTGATTTACTTTCAGTTTGTCCGACAAATGGATAATGAGAAACGAGCGAGATTACTTCAGTTTGTGACCGGTACATGTCGAGTTCCTGTGGGTGGATTTGCTGAACTTATGGGATCAAATGGACCCCAAAGATTTTGTATAGAAAAGGTATTTTATAAAACTTAAGTTATTAAGCTGTTACTGTGTGTGAAGGTAAGAAAGTGACAAGGCTTAATATTATATACCGAACTTGCTTGGTGTAAACGTCAAAATGAAAACTCTCATGGTTACTGAGAAAATAGTGATTAAGCATTTCTTTTTTTAAGATACCAATAGTTCACCTTGCAATGTCCGGATTGAATTTTTCTTTTGCTAATATTTATCTTTATATATATAATTCTTCTGTGAGTGTGTATGTCACTGAACTTCTCTCAAACGACTGGACCGATTTTGATGAAATTTTTTGTGTGTGTTCAAGGGGATCTGGGAATGGTTTAGATCAAACGACTGGACCGATTTTGATGAAATTTTTTGTGTGTGTTCGGTTTTGTCCGCTGTCCGCTGTATTTCGCTTTATACGTAGCGAAGCACGTACCGGGCCGCTAGTATCTTTATATATTTCCTTGACAAAAATATTTATATTTAATATTAAAGATAATGAAATCGCAATCGAGAGTTCGTGTTCCGTGACGTCTGTTTACGTCAAAACAGCCAGTTATATCGTTTTATTTCAAATCTTAGTTGACTATAGGCCGATTTTTCCATCGCCAGATAACTTTTAACTGAGGAATAAAAGTGACGTTTGATTTCACAGATTTTGTATAGAAAAAGTCTCAAAAATTCGAAGTTATTCCTCCGATAAAGTCATCGGAATAATCGGCCCTAAATATAACAATTAAATTGGAACGAAAGACTGAAATCAATTTTATTAATAATAGCGACTCGCTCGCGGCTTCACCCGCGCTGTTACGTTCCTAAGAGGCGTAGCGTGATGTTATATAGCTTTACTCAGTGATAATGTAGTTTTCTAACGGCAAAAGAATTTTTGAAATCGGTCCCGTACTTTTTTAACCCAAATTCGTTACAAACATACTTACATACAAAACTTTCCTCTTTATAATATTAGTATAGATTATTGGGATAATATATAATAATATTAAAGTATTATTGGGAGTTTCTATGAAATTGTCAATAGCAGTTCGGAGTTTTAATTTGTGCCCGGTTAGTGGCAATAGACTCGCCCTCCTATTATAACCTAAATATCCGGGCGGACTGTGGGTGTCCATCAGTACACGTCTGCCTAACCCTTCGAGGAATACAGGCGTGATTAGTTAATGCAAATCCGTACCTTTTCAATATCTGGATATTTAAGAACGAATTTTCGTCAATCTCTCTGTCGTCAAAAATTGATAACAGGCAGATGACCGACCTAGTACTCACAATGACTTTTGAAGAAGTTAAGAGAATCCTCACAAAAGCTCTCGAGGATCTAACTTTCTACTGTCAAGCAAATACACAGTCAGCCAGCTCAGAATCTTATGTCAAGGTGGGCATCCGGACCGACCACAGATGGATCCGCTTCGACCTTCTATTATGCATACCACCAACACTGCCAAGACGGAATCCGCGTAAAACGGACAAACACAAATTCTCCCACACACTTGGTGGCAAGCTGGCAACAGTAAGTGACACACCAATTCCAGGAGACAAAAGAAATAGAGACACAGGTCAGCTACCTTCAAAGTCAATGATAAAATACGCAACATGCCTAGAGACCACTGCGCCAAAGACACCAGGCAAACAGCCCTGGTGGATTGCGGAACTAGAATGCAAACACCGGAAGGTAAGAAGGGCTCTGAAGAGGGCTATGAACACACGAGCAGACGAGGATTGGGACGAGTACAGCTATAAGAAGTGCATTAGATTCAAAAGCACCATGGGTTGGAGGAAATTCTGTAGCAAGATTGAATCCTGCCAACAAGCAAAAAGGGTAAGGAAAATACTAGTACAACAGAACATATATGGTCCTGGTTCTCTCCGGAAACCTGACGACACGCTTATGACATCACCAGAAGAAACCCAGCGCGTCCTCATCGAGACATACTTCTTAGGATGCGTCTTCTTACGAGAAGTAAACTCGCTAGATGCACCCACCACACCATTAGAATATGATTGGCATTAAGCACAACAGATGATCACCTTGGAGAAACCCCGCTGGGCCATCAGCAGCACTTCCACCCCTTCAAAGCAGCTGGTCCTGACGGAATTTTCCGTGTCTTAAGGCAGTGAGGGGAGGCCCCCGTCATTAAGAGACTAGTATCCATCATGAGAGCGTGCCTGGTCTTTAGATACGTTCCTAAGGGATGGTGGGAAGTGAAAGTTATATTTATTCCAAAGCCGGGCAAGAGAGACTACACTAACGCAAAATCCTGCTCTGCTTGAGTTCCTGAAAGCCATAGAGAGGCTATGGGAAAGGGAACTAAGAGAAGGTGCGCTTAAACATACACCCCTGCACACCAATCAGTATGCATATAGCTCAGAGAAATCAAATGAAAAAAAAAATCTGCACTCCACCTGGTAGTGAGCAAAATCGAGGAGGCGATTCAACACAAAAGTATCTGTTTAGGCACTTTCATAGCCATTGTCAGCCAGTCCCCCTTCAGTGGAACATGGTCATCGATGACCTCATCGCCAAGCTAAATGAGAACCACGAACCCTAGGATATGCAGATGACCCGGCTAGCCTTGTCACAGAGAAAGTAACTGGTATCTGCAACCATATCCAACAAGCTCCAAAAATAGTAGAACGCTGGGCAGGGAATTTGGGACTTACGGCCGTTCCCAATATTCAGTCGGCAGTTTAAGATAGGTAGTTGTCTCCGTCCATCAGTAACTAGCTACCTATCTTGTAAAGTCGTCCCAATATTTCCTATCTCCACTGGTGAAGGAGCTTATCCGAGCACCCCCATACGTTACAGCTTACGCATGGTCACAGAGGGTCTCACTTGTTAACTTAATGATTTTCATAGAATTTCGCATATTTTTATCATTTATATATGATTTATTTTGTCTAGTTAGGACATGATAATGTTTAAATATTTTTAAATTAAAATAATCTAATAAAAAATATGGAATCTATGGCAACGATAATGATAACGAATCGTCTTTCTAATGACAGACTTGAAAATAAATTTAATTTGACATGACGTTACAATACATATGTTTATTTATAGATTGTTGTTATTATTTGGTTTTGGTAAATATTATTCATTCGGGTTACGTGTAGCCCAATAATAAGTGATGCAGCTGTGCAGCATAATAAGTCGAGGAGAATCCTGTTCTACATATTTAGCACAGCCACCAATGTGAGCAATAAATAAACAGCCCATGGTAGAAGAAAATTGGAATATTGGTGTATTGTTCTACCATGAACAAACCCAAAAAAGCGACCTGGTCTAAAATGACGAACCAAATCAATTCTTTAATAGCCAGTAGCCAACGGACATTGAAGCAAGATGAAATTGGAACTAGATGCCGAAATGTTGGAAGGATGCCTGAAAGAAATTGCCCCAACTTCTGTTAAGGCCGCCCAATGTAATTTTTGTATTGATAAATAATATTTTTATTTGGTGTTGGTACAATAAACAATAAATATATAGAAATCCTATAGCAGGAATAAATTAATATTTCAAACCCAAGTTATAATGTTTTATTTCAATTAGAGTATTAGACCATTAAAACAGGCACTTTTAAAATTCTCTGGAGTCAGCATAAGCACACAGCTACGGCTAGGGCAACCAACATAGTTTTATAATGTCAACAATTGCTGGTGAAGGGGCGGACTTCCATGGTTCCTGTGAAAAGGAGATAAATATTAGTAGGTATCTATGTAGATTCATAAATAGACAAGAAACGCAATATAAATAAATGGTAGAGTTAGTTAATTAAAGGTATGTTATATATCTTAATATACGTAGTTACTATGATTATCTAATTTTATGAAGTAGGTACCTAGGTGTATACCTAATGAACTTACCGTTTTGAGGTTCATTTTAGAAACTGAATGTTCCTGTGCAAAAATCTTTTCTGCACTCTTGCATAATCTTAATATGTACATTCAATTCATCAAAATCGTCATAGTTATGCGCATAATTAATACTGTTAGCCGAGTAACTATTAGGACGATGGAGATGGGTCACGGAGATTCTGGATCAATCGAAGAAACAGATAGAAAACTAACACGTCACGTCAACGCGGCACGTTTCGCGACGGATTCCAACGCCTCAAGCTGGTACTTAGCCGATCCATCCCAAAGGTGCGAACAGTACTCCATGCACGACCGAACTTTTGCTTTATACAATGTGAGCAATTGTTCCGGCGTGCAGTAACGACGCACCTTCAAGAGGATACCTAGCTTTCTGGCAGCTACTTGAGCCTTGGACTCTATATGGGAGCCAAAGTTGAGGGTTGACGTCAACGTAACGCCCAAGAGTTCAAGGTGGTCAGTTATCGGCACAGATACATCTCGGAAAGTAGGCGCCAGTTGGAATGGGCTCTTTTTGGCGGAAAACCAGCCTGAGTCTTGGCTGCGTTGAATTTGACCAGGTTGGCATCGCTCCGTTTAAAGACTGCCTGAAGGGACAAGAGACGCTCGACCATGGCCTCTCTTAAAGCCTGGATTTCCGGTCCACTGGTTCGTGCGTTAGCTGTGTGACTCTCCACAACCGTGCTGTCGTCTGCGTACCCAAAGATACCGGGCCTCAGCAGACTATCGATGTGGAGCACCGCCATTAATATCCATTCGATCGGACGAGCAGCCATCAATGACGACGCATGGATACGAGTCGTTCGTTCGGTTCTTCAGGAAATCCGATATCCAAGCACCCAATTTTGAGAGCGGTTAACGATCGCAAACCCAAGGAATTCATATTCGACAATTTGATGGATCTAAAACCACTAAGGGCACCCGATACGGGTTCTTCTCAGAGGACCTAAACGTTAGGATGTCCATTCCACTAGCAACCCATAATACAGTATTCCAAGCTGAATGCATGGGCATCCTATTGGTAGCATCAGCCATCGCAGCAAAGAAGGTGAAGGATTACTCCATTGGTATACTCTCGGACAACATGGCAGTCCTACAAGCTCTCAACAGCCACTCGAATGCCACCAAAGACTGAATGAAGTAGGTGCAAAACAAAATAACCATTCAATGGATCAAAAGACATAGCAGCTCTCGAGGTAATGATGACGAGCTCGATAGAGGGGGTCGAGCATGTATGCCGTGGGCCCCGAACACATTATATCCATCCCCTTCTTTCAGATACGTACATTTCTAAGAAAACGCACCAGGGGCAGCAGGTACTGGACAAATGGTAAGTGCAGGCAGGCAAAGGAGGCAGTCAGTCTCTACCATTAACGGCCGCGTTACCAAACAGTTATTGCGACTGCCAAAACAGCAGTTGAGAATAGTCACTGCAGCCCTCACCGGCCATGGACCTTTCAATAAACGTCTCTTTGTTATAGGTGTCACAGACAGCCCCCTTTGCAGAGCTTGCCTGGGGGATGAAGAGACAGCGGCCCACGTGCTCCAACATTGTCCTGGGATCGTCGCATACTGGGCAAAGTACCTCGGTAAACCGAGTACTGTCCGAGATATCGCCAGCGACATTTCCCGCTTGCTGGCCTTTCTTGCGGAATTAGGGTGGCTCGAGTAACAAATCTTTTCCACACGCACGCAAAATACGCGCCTTGTCGTGGAGTTGCGGAAAACAGCCCGCTATACCATACCATGGCAGGGCGTACCCATTGAACATAGTAGTTTTTCCGAGATACCTTAAAGTTCAATTAAACAAATCCCTAACCTTCAAGAAAAACTGCCAAATTATGAAACAGAAATTTGGTACTCGGGACCATCCATTAAAAAGGTTCACCTCAACCCAATGAGGCGCTACGCCATCCGTCCTGCGGTCCACTGCACTGACAGTCTGTTTTTCGGCTGGGGAATATGCTAGTGCAACAGTATACTCGTCAACAACTCAAGAACAGAGTTCTCAGCGAATGGGCGGTCGATCATTTTAGGACCCCTCTGTTGGGAAACTGTTGAAGTCACTAAACATTGTGCTGAGCTATTGCACTGATTCTACCATGACTACGATGTTGTCGGCAAATCAACGATGATGAAAAAATTAAAATTCACTTAAATCAACTTGCTATACTTATTTTTCGATTATTGTAACAAATTTTTATTCATTTAAAAAAATCCGGAGTCTCCTTTCAGAAATCTGGATTTGAAAGTCTAGTAAAAATTTACGGATATCCGGATTTTTCCGATAACACATTATCCGGATTGCACGCCCTAGGTGTGATGGTATGATATGTTAAGTTCAAGGAAGTGCAAAAACTATTTTATCTCGAAAAATAACTATTTTTCTTTGAACATAATATATGTATTTAATTTAGCATCTCCGAAACAGAGGAAAATAAAAATTTAATACATACCGTTTTGTATTTTTCGCGACCATGCCACATTTGTGGTACAGTCAGCGTCAAATAGTGACACTCAGGGTTTTCCTGTTGTCAACAATATAGTCGCTCGAAAGGTCGAGACGTTTAAAATGTCATATAGATAGGTTCAGTCAAACCTGCATAAATATGGTTACAGTCATCCCGCCAATGGTATCCAAGCACTCTAAGTGTTCAAATACGTGTGCGTCACTGCTCGCTCGTGAGTTCCTACTGGATTAGTCACGCTGGCGTGGCCGCCGTGCGTACTTACGTTTTCGACACCTACACGGGGAGTGAGGCAGGCCTGCAAAAACAGTATCCATGGTCACGGGTAGACAGATGTGTTGACTTGGACGTCTTAATTAATGTTTTATTTCAATGTCTAAAATTCGCGTATGTATCAGAGATCTGTAAAATAATATCTTTATTATTGTATTTTGCAGGTTGGGAAGGATACTTGGTTACCCCGGTCGCATACATGCTTCAATCGACTTGATTTACCACCTTACAAAAGCTACGAGCAGTTATGTGAAAAACTTAATTTTGCTATTGAAGAAACTGAAGGCTTTGGACAAGAATAATGTTATTGTTACATATTATATTATTATCAGAATCACTGAACTAGTTATTGTAAATTATTATAATATTAATGCACCACCTCAAATAGAGGAAAGATTCACCAATAGAACTGGTGCTGTCATAAAAAGACCAACCAAATAATTATATGAATATATTTGTAATAAAATACTTCTATAACGATAAAACTATGTAGATATTGTTAGCGTAATATGTCGGTTGTTTAAGAAATATTTGTTTGAACTACATACATTTAAAACAAAGTTCTTCAAAAAGTTCATTAAATAATTTTTAAACGGTATATAAATTTTCTTTTGTGAAATTTCGTTTAGATTGTTATTAAACACATTTAAATATCGTACCATTTTGTGAATGGAACATAGCTATATCGCCCGCGATATGCAAACTGTCCGTATATTACATTTTCAAACCGCTGAACCTATTTCGATAAAGGGGTTTGAAGATTTTAGTATGAAGCGTGGACTTCCTCCGGGAGTCATTTTGAAAAAAATGGTCGTGACCGGGATTTCTCTAGCAATGTCAGTCTATATACCCTCTATATACCTTGATGATCTTTAGTTTTGGACTGAGGCCGTCAGCGCAAAAGCGCCTAACCCACAATATTTTTGGTTTGTAACCAAGCTCAATTTTAAATTATTAGTCTTCCTTCTTGTGGTAATCGTTCATTCTCCCAATAGGACGAAGCTACGTATAATTTGTGTACCCATTTTTTTGTGGATTAATTAATGCCCAACTGTTGCAAATGATTGAAATTAATCTAAAAAATGTGGGTTAGGTCGCTTTTGGTCTCACTGCCTTAACTATGGTCTTATATTCATACATATAAACGTATATTATACTGTAAAATTCATTACCCTTTTCATTTTCGGATAAATATTACTGGAAGGTTTTTCATCACTTGGTGGGTTAATGTGGACATTGACGTTAAGAATGTCACGGTTAGGTAAGTTATATAACGTTTGTTCCGAATTTCTCATTTAATATTTTGACCACAAAAATAAAAAATGGAACGGAGTTTGTTTGAAATAAATTTTCTTTAAAGATAAGATTTATTGTATAATATGTTTATTGAAACAATTTGTTTTACAGTTTTGTTGTACGTTAATAGCTAAAGTAGTTATAGGAAACTGTGTCGCAGCCATTAGCGCCCACCTCCCGGAGGGGAGACGAGAGCATTCCAGTAGGTATTAAATCTATAAACGATACTAATATTATACATAGGTAGTTATTGAATCTAGGTCATATATGACATACATTATACATAATGTACCTTTAAATGCTAGCAATTGGTCAAAGAGAGTTTTTACATTTAAAATAACAATTTGAGTAACATGAAGGTATGTGTGTGGGTGCGTGAGTGATAGTTAATGTGTGTGTGTGTGTGAGAGAGAGAGAGAGAGATGTAGTGCGTTGGAAGGTTTGACTAAACCTACTTATAAATAAAGGTAATATTTTAATAACATTTTCTAGTTTGTATGAGTTTTGTATTAATTCTGTTGTACAAAACCACACCTCGGCCACTCCGTAGAATCGCTGATTACATGCGCAAGCTGACGTTTGTACAAGCGAAATGTGTGCGTGAAGTACGTAGGATTGCCGGCGCGCTGCATGTCATAAATAGGTAGCGTACGTACCTACATAATTCGCAAAGCATTTTAATCGGAAAAACTAATTCGTTACTCAAAATGAAAAACGAAATACGTAGGTCTATCTAAATCTATCTAAGCTTTTATGGATGAAAATCTAACTTAATATGAATGAAACTAAACGAAACAATATGAAATTCCGTATAGAATAAAATCTAAATGTTTTTGTTAAAAAGAAGTAACATTTTCATTTTTTTTAAAGAAAAAAAATTCTAAATGATTGTTCTTTTTAACAAAAACACGAATATTCGAGTGTGCCTACTCGCCGTCATGCTGACGAAACCTTACTTTCCTACCTATAGTAAAGCGTGTGCGTTTGAATGTAGGTAATATTTTTTTTTTCACGTCTCTAACTCGGCATGATCAGTGTCCCGGTATGGGTACAGCCACTCCTTGTGGTAGCCGTTAAAGTCCCCCAGTAACACCAATTGCGCTGAGGGGTTCTTTAGCGCATCCGCCGCCTCACCTAAGTAATCAGTGAGCCTGGTTGTCTACAAATATCCGCGATCGGTGGACATAAGCGTAAAGAATTGTCTCTATTCCTGTGTCCACCAGTACCCAAAGCACAGAGAATCCGGGGTCCTCGAGGTGACGGTGACGATGATGACAAATACAAACGTGACGTCGTCACGGGCGTACAGGCAAACTCCGGCGCGGGGCTTTAATGTGTTCCAGGGTGTACCCTGGGTATGATAGGTACGCCACGTCGGTGGGAACTCCGATCCGAGTCTCCGTCACAAACAAAAGTGCAGGTTCTCAAAAAACATTTTTGAGGTGCGAATGTCTGACCTCTGCCATACATTCGTTCCACTGTGCGGCGTCGCGATCGCAGTTGCTGTAACTTACCCCTCCCGTTTAGGTCCCATGTAATAGGGGGCGAGCCTATAGCCATTAACCGGGAACAAATCCAGACACCGAGCTGCTACCGAGAATTTCATAGAAAAACTCAATAACACTGCTCGACCTGGGGATCGAACCCAGGACCTCTAGCGTAGCAGTCGCGCTTGGGACCACTAGACTAGTGAGGCCAGTTCTAATTAGAACAGTTGATATAGATACTATCCCAACCCACTGCGCTATTCAGTCTAAGGCCTAGAATGATTCGCTCAATAGGCTATTTGACTGATTATTTTTATAGTCTTATGCAAATGTTTACCATAAATAGAACCCATCAACGAGAACAAAATTAAAATCGGGTCAAAAATAAGGAAAGGAAGTTACAAGCATTTTAATTTTATGCTAAACAGAGAACGCACTATATTTGTTTATGACGTCACAAACCAATGCGCTATACAAATCCTATACTAACACTCATTTGGGGGAAAGGGACAAAGCATGCCCTCTCAATCCCCACCAAAAACTTTAAATGCTTATATCTTTGAACTTTACTAACCAATTTAAATTATTTTTTCAGAATACAATTTGTATTTAATTTCATTTTTAATTATTCAAACATTAGCGGTGCTGAAGATGGCCATTGAATTAAAGCTAGTATTATCAGGCACGTCGGGTCCAAGAGCAATTGGGTATGGTCCCTCGGAGTAATTTTTAAAGCCAGAGTATTCCCGATATTTGCGAAGTAATCATTTACAGTCATTGATAACAGCTCACTTGCAGCTGTTTTGTTTCTATGAAAGTCATAATAAGGTTCCATGTAGACACCATACCATTTCTAGCTTTTCTGGATTTTTGTGGTGCTTCTCAAATTCTGTGCGTTCATTTAGGCGTTTTAATTTTTTGAGTAGGTTGTTACAGTAATTTCTATAGGCGTATAAATGACTTAGGATATAATAAAATTATTGGGAAGAACTTCGGAAAAAAAAAAACATTCGGAACCGTGATAAAATGTATTTTATCACGGTTCCGAATGCATCTCAGAAGACGAAGGTGTTAGGTATCCAAGGTTTCATTATCCTTTTATTACTTGGAATAACAGACGTCCAGGAATATTTATTGACAACTTTAGCTACTAAGTCAACTAATTCTGTAACTGTAGCTGCGTTTTTCGCATCGCTACAGATAGTAACAAACGAAAAGTCTATATTTGCTCCTCTAAACAAGCTTCGACGTCAACGCGTTGAGATAAGTTGGAGATTTTATCATTAAACTGTAGAATGGAACATACGTGACGTCACTGGAGCGTGGTCTGTTATGAAAGTCTACAACCAATGTGATGGCCGACTTAATGTTAGATTTGATAATGGCATCATCTATGCAACTATTATTACGGGTGGAAAAAAGATGATCATATTTCGAGGCAATAGTATTTAAGTATGAATCAGAGTTTGTATAGTTGTTATTAGTTTGTGGTATATTTATGTTAGTGTTGCCCAAATGCAAGAACAAGACGAGACTTAGCCAGTCTTGGTCTTGGTCTTGCGCCAATACACCTGGTCTTGGTCTTGGTCTTGGTCTTGCGCTCCCAGTCTTGGTCTTGGTCTTGGTCTTGCAGCAAGAGTCTTGCAAGTCTTGCAATTACCTATTAGTCTATTACTATTTATTAAAGTTTACTTTAAATCTTAGAAAAACGTATTAGAATTGGAACATTGTGAGCTTGAATTAACATAGCCATAGTAAAGATCAAGCAGATTAATAAATAACTGAAGATTTGATAAGAAATTCGAAAAATCAACTGACCTATATGTCGTTTTCCATGGAAGTAACTGTTTCTTAATAAACATTTATGATTTATAAGCTTACATTTGCTAAAACATGTAAAAAAACAAATTAATTACAATAACTTGAGAATTTTTTTACACGTTTCAAGTATATTTAAAAGTGGCTACAATATTTATTAAACGGGTGATATTTGAACACTTTTTTGCTATTTTTTCTTGTAAAAACTTAAGAAATATAATGACTAAATGTACAATAATAGTACCTAAGTAATTAGTTTAAAACCATATAAGTAATCAATATTATAATATATACTTACTAGAATGAATTAATATGACATCTACTACCTATCTTTACCATTTTATCCTAATCATAATACTACTTGCGTGATCAGTATAATGTATTCATTTTCATTCTAAGCACTCTGAAACTTATTTATTCTTTGGAACACCTGTAGGTACTCTTAAAAAAATTCGAAATTATTTTGCATGAGTATACCTACGCCCTATGGCGGCAATCAAATAGTGTCACAAATGTTATGATTTCGGCGTGGCGGCAACGATTGTTTTAGATTTCAAAAGAAGCCGCCGGCGCGTGTATCATAACCATGTACTTCCGAAAAGCGGCAAATTTCTTTGAGAAGTAAGTACAAAACCTTTGATGCCGCATTATCAAAGTGCCGATGGTTAAAACATAACTATGCATGCACTCAGTTTGATTTTAATAGATATTTTTTTATTCGCTATGTTTATGGTATTAGTCGTAATGCGCATAGGTCCAGTTTTTCATATTCTTTGATACAGTTTTTTGCGTCTCATAGAATTCCTAAGCGTACCTACCTATACACCGAACTGTTACACCTAACTACTCAGTGAAATAGCGCTAAGTCCTAGCTGCAAGACGCAAGAGTCTTGCAGGCTATGTCTTGTTCTTGCTCAAGTCTTGCACGGTCAGTCTTGGTCTTGGTCTTGCTAAAAATACGCGGTCTTGTTCTTGGTCTTGGTCTTGCAAAAACGCAAGAACAAGACCAAGACTGCAAGACCAAGACTGAATTTGGGCAACACTAATTTATGTCACCTAGGAGGACTATACTTTTGAAAGATTTGAGTGTTTCTAATGTACCATCTAAACATTCAAAATTATTGATAAAGTTTTCAGCTTGTCGGCGTGATGGGGCGTTCCCCATCGGTACGGTATCGCACGATATATTGCTACTAAAGACACTTCTGAGCGGAATTTAACAATTAGGCATTTTGCATCCATCAATATTGGTATCTCAATAGTATATCGCATATTTTAACCTGACATAAACTACGACACCGTCCTTTTGAAATGAAATGATATTTCCGTAAAATGAACTTTCATTCTGTGTACCTAATAGAATAAGATTATTAAAATTACAGCAGGCTTACTCTTGAAAACAATACAATACCAATCCAAACGTGATCCGATTCCAATATTAATTTGGCTGTCGGGCGATTTCGTACTCTTGACGACGATGACCTTGTATCGGCATCCTGGTTGGGTCGTTTCCCAACCCTATTTAGTTCACTCAATCACCGCTCAATATTGAAACAATTTGGCGCTAGTCTCGGATTCAAGAGTACGAAACTTGACGAAACGGCACAATTGTAATGTCGATGTATCGGAATTGAGTTCAAGAGTAAGCCCCCAGGTATTGCCTATGCTTCTTATATAAAGGTGAAACAATTATGCAAATTAAATTATTTATTTATATTTTTTTATTAAATTTTTGCGTATGTATGTACGTATGACAATCTTCCACGATACACATAAACGATTGTGATACAGTAATTTGTTCTAATTTATCTATAAATACAGAATTTTGTTTATCCACCTGGAGTGAATAAAAATAACAGATGGTTCATAATTGAGTGACACAGGTGTGAGCAATCTTAAGATGGTCCACCAAATAACTATTCCCGCAATAAAAATAGAGAATCCGACAGGGCAGCAAGTTTAACCTTCCGATTGGTTATATGCTTGTTTGTATTTGATGATATGTGTGTTATGTTTGTTTGTGTATGTATGTGGTGCCAAATTAATAATTATCATAAATAATAATATTATAATTGCAGATAACGGAAAATTAGTAGTTGGTAAAATGCGGCCTAAGTAGGTACCTACTGAAAGGTAAATACCTACATAAAAAGTACCTAATGGTTTTAGGCAATCAGGCATACATATATAGCAATAAAATTTACAAATATAAATACTTCACATGTATATGTATTTGAATCATACGTGTATATATCCTTATACCGACAACTGTATAGGTTCTTTGTTACTTATTAGCCCCCTTCTCATAAATATAAAACGTCTTATAAACTTCATATACCTAGCCTTTTTTTAAAGGGATATGACGCCACACTGTGTATTTGCCAGTGTCAAGTATAAGGAGTAAACAAGTAATATTTATTAGTTCCGGTCATGGGATTATAATAAATGGCGCCACACTTTTTGTATTTGCCAGTGTCAAGGTTACAGAATAATCCCCAGTAAAACAGTGGAAACTTCACTAAGGTTCACCTTGAATGAAGTTTAGGGGTGAACACAAGTCTCGATTTTCAATTTTAGATCATTTGCCTACACTCGCACGCGTTCACGAACACTTAATGGTTAACTATCCACTATAATTACACATTAAACTTCGGAGAAACAAGTTTTGGAAAATAATATAAAACCGACAATGTGCACTTTCCATTTTCCTGCCTAAACTCCTACATAGCTATGTTTTGTCTTCTTTTCCCTGTCACAGAATATCACGTGTAAAAACAAGACGAAACACATTATAGCTATGAACCTTTTTATATTTTTATGAATAAAGGCGTAGGTCTCTAAAAAAATGTTAACGTCTAAAACGGTTAGTTGACAATGCAAACCATTTAAAAAATATAAACAACGTATTTTCAAAACAAAATATTGTTAATAAGGCAAAAATATTGTCATAATAATATTCTTTAAGCTAGTTTTAGATTAGCAAACTGCTCCGCGATTTTCATAGCCTCTTTAAGGCTGGTATAATTATTTCCAGAAGCTTGACCAGATTCAGCTTTACCACCTCCTTTCCCACCCATAACAGGGGCAACAGATTGAATCCATTCAGAAGCTATCAAACCTTTATCAATAGCGTTTTTAGGTACTGCAGCAAGACAATATATTTTATTGGTTTCATTATCCACTGAGAAGAACATTGCTGCTGTTGTAGGGCAAAGCTGTTTTACCTGTTTTAATGCACCATCTAGAGCTTTAGTATTACCAAAGGCTTTTAACTCTGATACGATAACTTTGCTTTCCTTCTTCTCCATGCAAATTTCTTTAGCCTTTTCTGTAACTTGGGCAATAGTCACAGCTTTCGCAGCTCTTTCTTTATCGTCAAGTTGTTTTTTTAAATTCTTAAGCATAGTTCTAAGTTCTTCTTTTTTCCAGTACGATATTTGAGCTTGAGATATATCGTTTGTAAGGTCGACAATTTTTTTAAGAATTTCTTTTTGATTAACATTGTCACTTTGATCTTTAATAAAATTAGCAATATTATTAACTTCATTTTCGAATGTACTCAATTTACTTATCGCTTTCATAGCTTCTGGTCCAGTCAAAGCCACGATTCGGCGGATGCCTTTTGCGATACCTTCTTCACTAACAATAACATAATCTCCAATATGACCTGTCTGATGTAAATGAGATCCACCACAAAATTCTACAGATGTTTCGTAAGCGGTTGATGCGTCTGGATTTTTTTCCAATTCCTCTACCGGTACTCCTACAGATACGACACGAACTGGATCTGGATAGTGTTCATCAAACATAGCTCTTAGACCCTTTATTTTTTTAGCGTCACTTAAACTAGTATGTTTAGCATAAACAGTTTTATTTTGATTTATAATTTCCCTAATTTGTTCTTCAGTTTCTTTGATCTGCTTTATAGACATTGGACCCTTGTTTGTAAAATCGAACCTGAGACGGTCAGGCATGACAAGAGAACCACGTTGATCGGAATCATTTCCAAGGACTTTTCTTAATACATTATTTAATACATGAGTCCCTGTGTGGTTGTTCATAACAAGTCTTCGCCTTTCAGTATCTATATGCAGTGATAATTTATCACCAACTTTCAGTGAACCTTCTATTTTTCCACAATGTAACACATATCCTCCTTTTACTTGTACATTATTTACGAAAAACTCGACACTGTCATCGTCGATTTTTACCATATAGCCCTCGTCAAATATTTGCCCACCCTGTTCAGCATAAAAATTTGTCTTGTCAAGTATAATGCCACATTCCTGGCCAGAGACAACTTCATTTACAAATTGTTTATCTTTTCGTAAGGCAACTATAGTTCCAGTACAAGGTGTAAAATTATAAACAGTTTCTTTTTCAGTAGATAGTGGCATATAGTTATATTTAGGCGAATCGTCCGTTGGGGGCACTCCTATTTCTTGTAAGTGACTTATAGCATGGACATCTAAAGCCAATAAATCTTCTTGTCCAGCAGCTTTCCCTTGTGAAATTAGTTGGGATTCTTTTTTTGCCGTTTCGTAGGCATCCATATCTATTGAAAGCCCATTTTCTTCACACATTAATTGTGTAAGATCAACTGGAAAGCCATAAGTATCATACAGACGCCAGGCAACATCACCAGGTATAACTTTACCACTTAGTTTCTCAACAGTTCTGTTGAGCAAATTTCTTCCACGCGAAAGCGTTTTTAAAAACTGTACTTCTTCTTCATTTATTAATTGAATATGAGATAATGGATCTTTTGTTATTTCAGGGAAAACATCTCCCAACAATTCAACCACAGTATGGACTAACGATCCGAAAAACCCTGGTTTGGCATGAAGTTTTTCAGATGCATAACGTACAGCTCTCCTTAAAATTCTTCGAAGTACATAACCTCTACCAGTGTTGTCTGGATATCCACCGTCTGATAAAGCAATGGTCAATGTTCTAGCATGATCGGCTAAAACTCTATACGCCATGTCAATTCCGTCGACGTCTTCACTTCCAACCTTTCCTGAATAAGGTCTTACTCCCGTGCCATTTTCAATTGCCTTAAATATAGGCATAAAGAAATCAGTATCATAATTAGCTCTTTTATTTTGTATAACAGACACTAATCTTTCGAGGCCTAATCCACAATCAATATGTTTTTTGGGCAACAGCTTTAATGTTCCATCTGTTTCTCTATTGAACTGAATAAATACCAAATTCCATATCTCGAGCACGTCGGGGTCATCCATATTGACAAGATGAGCTGCATCACGCCCACCAATTCTATCATAATGCAATTCCGAGCATGGACCACATGGACCTGTTTCTCCCATTTCCCAAAAATTGTCTTTCATATTTCCCGGTAGGATATGTGATTCGGGAACACCTAATTTCAGCCAGATTTCTTTACATTCTAGATCTGGTTCAAGTCCCGCAGAAGTATCGCCTCCAAAATAAGTTACATACAAACGATCCCCAGACAGCTTATAAACATCAGTTAAAAGTTCCCAGGCCCATGCACATATTTCTTTTTTAAAATAATCACCAAAGGACCAGTTACCCATCATTTCAAAAAATGTATGATGGTAAACATCCTTTCCAACATCGTCCAGATCATTGTGTTTACCTCCAGCTCGTATACATTTCTGAGTATTCACGGCACGCACATACTGAGCCATATCGGAGTTTGGGTCTACTGATCCTAAAAAAATTGGTTTAAATTGGTTCATTCCTGCATTCGTAAACAGCAGAGTTGGGTCATCTAGGGGTATTGTAGATGAAGAATGAACATATTTATGCCCTTTATTGATGAAAAAGTCAATAAAAGTTTTTCGTATCTGGTTGCCAGTCATCGAAGTATCCATTTTTAAGGAAATCTGAAAAATGGTAAGAGGATGTTAATATATTATTTTTCACACTTATTTTTCCACAATAAAAAAGGGAAACTTTTCACAATGCCTGCCGTGTCGAGGAGTAGGTACCGCTATCTATCTGTATCAAGCCCTTTAACCAGCCCTTAACGAGAGCTTCTTAAGGTGTCAATCAAGGATCATGACTATTAGGCCAATGGGCTGTTACAACTACCAACACATTGCTTAAACCACATCCCACATGTCGACAACCTCTAAAGCCATGGTAGACAACCATTGTGTGGGACTGTCATCGGTCTATCAGTTTTTTTTTTATATCACTAAGGTGGCAAACAAGCATATGGTCCATCTGATGGTAAACCATAGCCTATGGACACTTGCAAAACCAGGGCTATTATTCGCGCGTTGCCATCCCTCGCGAGGAGGAATAGTTGGGCTGGCAGCATAGGAGACATTGCCATACATGACAGCAGCGGTAACAAAACACCACCGGTCCCCACCCCACTGCAAACATTATGTTTCCTCACGGAGCTCTGATGACCTTGCTCACCGTTAGGAACATAGCATGGAGCTATGTTTTGATTTTCTGTCTTGTATGACTGATAGATAGCTAGCTACATTGCACCCTCTAGTACTATAGGCTGTTTTATTATCACACCAAGTTGCGAATTTAAGCTAGTAGGTAGTCTATAAAGTACATACTTGTTATTTGAATTATCTAGCTTTCTTATATTCTTTATAATTTGATGTCTTTATAGTTCTTTATAGTTTTTCACTGAAAAAAAAATAGCTAGGAATGTTTTCTTAAGACAACCATGGCCAGGATTTTTCATGAGCACAAAACCTGACCCTAAACAGCCCTGAATTTACAATGTTTTCGAACCGGGGTAAAAACTTTTTAGTGGAGCCCTGTCTCCCCAACATTTGAGATTTTGGCAACCGGAAGAATCCAGTTCTCTAGATCAAGGGCTGAGCCCAAAGCCTTGGTACATGTT
This sequence comes from Acronicta aceris, assembly GCA_910591435.1. Taxonomy (NCBI): domain Eukaryota; kingdom Metazoa; phylum Arthropoda; class Insecta; order Lepidoptera; family Noctuidae; genus Acronicta; species Acronicta aceris. The sequence continues at coordinate 10,366,681 of OU342759.1, forward strand.
TAGAATCAATTTCATAGCCAGACTCAGAAATTATGGATTTGTCCTTGTTGTGAATTAAGTATTAGTAGTAATAGTAATATTATATTGTCTCCATTTGTAATTTTATATCAATTTCATAAATATTAATGCCTTGAAGCCACATGTCTGTTGTACTTACACGCAATTTTGATTTGATTTAGTGCAATAACTTTCAATCTAGAGAGATGAGAGGTAATGACTGAAGAAGGGGTCACCGAAACAACTGATTTTCATAGAACATATGTTTCATTTAAATGAACCAATTTTTGGACAACTATAAACAGGCCATCCTGTAATATATAAATATATATTTTAATTCCTTAAAAAATTACAAACTGAACAGTTTGTTTTACTAGGTACATGTAATTGTATGGTTTGTATTTGACCTAGGTATCAAGAGTTTAACAGCTGGTATTGTCTTTAGCTATTTGCCCTACCAATTCAAGACTACTTACTCATATGGAGACAAACCAAATGCATGAAATATAATATCTAGAAAGCCAAAAATGTAATATATATAAAAACATTTAATTGCATCATATTGTACTGCATGTCATGCTTGATGTGTAACAAATAGGAATAGGAATATAATTTAATAAGGTAAAGCTCAATTTTATAAATCAGAATGAAATTTAACTATTTTCGTAGATGGTTTTTGTGTTTATCAAAGAAAATACCTCATTTTACAATGCCTACTAACATTGTTTTACTTAAAACCGTTCACCATATGTTAAGGATTAATTTTTATGAGGTTTAATTTCTACAATAAACATGAAATTTATGCAAATAGGTTATCAAAAGGGAACGTTAAGTTTAGTGACTTACTTACCCGATAAAATTATGGTTTGAAGAAAGAAAGTGCCTATTCCTCTGTCCTCTCTTCAGCTGAGACGGTCAGTAGTCCGACACCCACCGTCACCCGCGACACTTCCCGTTAGGATTGAGTGATACAAAACGTATAGAGATATTGAAACTGTTTATTGTATCAATATCGTATATCTATAAATCGATCTTTGTAGTAACTATATATCAAGCAAATCAGCTATATCCGTGATATCTAGCGATTTGCGACGATACGATATCGAGCCACGATATTTTAATAAGTTTATACTGTTTCCGTGCTCTGTGATCCTTTATAAATACGCTATATTATTTTGCTCTTATTCATGTTTTAAAACGAATCGTCGAATTCGTCACAAAAGGCAGGTAAAAGAATAAAAAATATTAATGTAGTCCTAAGTATGGGTAAAGTATGAAGGAAAGTTCATTTTCAGATTATTGTAATGGCGTCTACTATATTATATATTCCGCAATTTAAATAAACGATTTGTTTAAGACACAAAAATATATGCTAAAAGTACAATGTATTAGATATTGAAATATCTAAATCATAACCATATTGAGTTATATATACAAAATAATTATATAGTTTCATAAAATATATAGTTTCGGTATCCGATATCGCATATCAGTATATAGTATCGATTTGATATTTAGAAATACATATATCACCCAACCCTACTTCCCGTATTGTACCCGACAGCCGACACCCGTATATTATAAAGTTACTCTGTGGTCGGACCTCAGGTCGGACACGCAATACGCGAGAATCACGTCAAAGACTTCAAACGTTCACGCACGTCACGTCACGGTCAACCAGTAGCTTTCGAAAAAAATCGAAAATTATATTATCATTGTGATAAAAAAATTATGTGTTTTAATAATATTGCCCAATTTTCCATAAAATTAAATAAACTGGATATATAATACAGTTTGGCTGTAGCCAATTTCCTTTGTTCCAAGTAAGTATAATTTTCACTAAAAGAAATGTCATTTGACATTAAGGGGGGTAAGGGGAGAACGCAGCGTTGCCAGAATGTTCCTACTTTTGTAACATTTTACGTTATTTATCACCCTCTCATGTTACACGACTATAAATGTTACTTTCAAGATTTAATAAAAAATATTAAAATATTTTCCAGGAACCAAAAAATAGTCGTAATACGCAACGCATGTAAGAAAGTTTCGTTCGTCGTGTTGGCACACTTGATTTTGTGAACTTCGTTACTTCGTTTTAGCGCATATTCATTCACTGGAGTCTATTTTTAATTCTCCCATCCCGCTTACCTATGGCCAATCCCTATGACCCTTATCCCTTGTGAAAATTACTGTACAGAACATGGGTTACTGTATAACGTAAAGAAAAGTCAGTATATTGTCTTTGAGGCGGGCACCAAATATCATATTGAAGTGCCACCCTTAATACTCAATGGGATTCGTCTTAAACGAGTGGAACAATTTAAATATCTAGGGCACCAGGTCACTACTCATTACTGACCTTAGGGACAATGTCGACATCCAAAGGAGGGCTCTGTCTGTACGGTCGAATATGATTGCCCGCAGGTCTGCACGTTGCACTGCAGAAGTACAGCTTACGCTCTTTATCATTTCATCAGTTCATCTTTTTACACATGCAGCCTGTGGGAGAAATATTCGTAAACGTCGTATGGAGCCTTTCACGTCCAATATAACAGCGCTTTCCGAAAACTGATGGGGTTGCCAGTGCGTCAGGGATGTTTGCAGCGGCGCGTGTAGACTGCTTCTTTAAGAGTACTACAATGCGCAAACGTGCAGCATCACTTGTCGCACGCATTATGGCCAGCCCCAACAGACTTCTGAATATGATAGCAGACAGAGTGGATTGTCCATATATAGTTCACTGCTGTCAGTTACATGTACCTACATGTAGAATAGTTTATTAGGACACACTTAGGATTAGATAAATTGTTACTAACCCTATATGAGTCCTCATGCTCGAAATAAAGATTTTCTATTCTATTCTATAACAAATTCGTCGATAGATTTGCTTACTAGAGATAGGATTTTGACGTAAGGTTCATATATGTAAGGTCAAAATCCTATCTCTAGTAAGCAAACCATTAGCCGAGCGAGCAAGCATTAGTGGCGTCAGATTTTTCGTTTTTTCAGGATCATCAGTCAACTATTCGTTCAACTATTATTTTAATTCTTTCGAAGCTTAACTAATAGGACTGAAGCCTTTCTATTTTTTGTGTAATAAAGTGCCTCTATTTATGGTATTATAGTCATGTCCACATAAAATTAGGTAATGTTACTTTTTTATTAATAATTTTACTTTTTGAGCTGACCCATGTTATATTTATCTATCTGTCACTGGCAAAACGGAGAACGGCACATAAATAAATGTTGATAGGAGTTTAGGCGGGAAAATGTAAAGTGCACTATGTCGGTTTTCTATTACCTATTTTCCAAAACTTGTGTTTCCCCGAAGTTTAATGTGTAATTATAGTGGATAGTTAACCATTAAGTGATCGTGAACGTATGCAAATGTAGGCAAATGATATAAAATTGAAAATCGTGACTTTTGTGTTCACTCATAAACTCCATCGAAGCCCTAGTGAAGTTTCCACTGTTTTACTGGGGATAAAGTAAAAAGTGTTTTAAACTTTAAAAAAGACATGTCTTAAAGGTCTAAGTTACCAGGTCATAAAATTCCTTAAAAAAAAATGTTGATAATATTAATATCACATAATCTTGTGCCTATTCGGTCAGTAAAGAGATCGCTCCGAACTAGTACAATTCGGTCAGTGAACTAGTTCATCTTATTAGTTCTATTAGTACTATTAGTTCTTAAAGGACATCTGACCAAATTGCTTATTAGTTCATCGTTCGGTCCCATTACAATAGTTGTAGTTCTACAGTCATAAAAATAGTTACTAGGGTTTAATGTCCAACTGATTCGTTGAGCTTGATGAAAAAAATAATAATTTATTAAATATTATAAACACATTTTATGCATAAAATTAATCTATGTCGACATAATTTGATTTTCCTTCATAGAATGTCATTATCACTCAAAAATAATCATTATTTCCATGCTTATACGTACTAAATTTTAATACTAGGTCGATCGAAGAATCTCATCCGACTTTTGGTAAAGTTCCGATGAATTCCGATCGGTTTCATTCGTGATTATTCGTGAAACTTCGTCGTTCGCTACTGTACTATTAGGACTCTCGGTAGTTCAGAAACATTAAAAATACGATACGGTAACGTACTAATAGTACGATGTGCGTAGTACTATTAGGACCGATATTGGTGGTGGTAAGAAACGTGTCTTCTAGTTCACTGACGGGAAACGTGTCTTTTAGTTCGTTCGTTCAGGACCTACACAAGAGACTAGTATCACAGACTAAGAGATACTAGTACATATGTTAGTAGTGATGTTGATAATCGATTAATTTCATTATCGATTAATCGATTTAAAGTCAAAAGGACAAATCGATTAATCGATTATTCATCGTTATCTAAATAATTTATAAATTCGAAATTGGCCGAAATAACGGTAAAAAAGTAAAACTAGGATATTAAATTATGTAATTTGTGTTTTACTATGAAAAAATACTAACTATAACAAAATTAGATAAAACTTTCATTTCAAAAACAAAAGATCATTCTTTAATAAAAATATTTTCTGAATCACTTTCAAGTTTCAAAAGTAATGCTACTACCTGTACGTACTATTATGTATCTGTGATGCTACTTTCAAAATCTGCCTGTCTACCATTCAATATTATGAAAACAATAGCAACACATAAATTAACCAGTTACAGACTACAGTCTTATTGTTTAAACAACAACGAGAAATAAAACCAATATCAGTTCTTCTTAGCTCATTATAATTATATGAAATGTTTGCATATGAACAATAAGAAACAAGTAATTGTACATAATGAGACTAAAAAATCTATATACATATGTTGATTTTGTTTCCATATACATAACAAGTATATATATGAAAACGGAATCAACATATAAATACCTACATTTCCACAGAAACTTGTATTATTCAATATTTTTAACAGTCACTTACAGTCTTATTAGCTAGACAACAATGACAAATAAAATAAATCTTTTTTTTCCTTCATAACATATTTATGTTATAATTAGATAATATATTAAATCTTCGAATTATGTCAATAACAAAACTAACAAAAAGTATGACCTAACCGTTTTTTTTTAAATAAAAATATTTTGGTAATCGCTTTAATTAAAATAAATAATGATGCACCTTACAATTTCCCGCCTAAACTCTACCTATTTTAATAACACCATTATAATGATAGTGCTGTGTACATAACTGTCGTAAATGAAAAAAGAGGTTTGGTTACTAATATACCGTGTAATCTGCTCTGTTTATTAAATTATGTAGGTAAAAAATACGTTTCTGATCTTAAATGTCATTTTTTTTATGGGTTAGGAGGGCAAACTTGCAGACGGGTCGCCTGTTGGTAAGCGATTACCGCCACCCATGGAGCAGCAGTCACAAGTGAGTGGCTGACCTTTGAAAAGAGGATTGGGTCTCCGGTAACCTCACTCACTCGGCAAAACACAACGTAAGCGTTGTTTGACGCCGGTTTTCTGTGAGGCCGTGGTATCACTTCGGTCGAGCCGCCCCATTAGTGCCAAAGCATGGCTCTCCCACGTTAGTAAACAGTCACTTTGGCGATTATTTAGTATCATCGATTACGTAATCAATTTTATTTATGCGCAATCGATTATGGTCGATTATCTCAATTATCGATTATTGATCATCGATTATAAACATCACTATATGTTAGTATCTTAAAATAGTCTGCCTGCTGTGTGTTTTACTATTTTCTCTACGGAAAGTCTGAAAATATTGTAATAATATCTTCTATGTTGGTTTGGGTTGATTTTTAGTGTAATTTATTGCATTATACATACTTATCTGACCTGGCCTGATTCCCTAAAAGAAAGTGTGAAAACAAGCTACCAGTAAGACTTTACTAGCTTGCTACTCAGAAACCTCTAATCTTCTAACCATGCATCATCATCAATAGATAATAGAGATAATATATATTTATCATAATGGCACTGTCGTCAGCCTTTTTTAAGAGTTGTATTTACGGAAAAGTTACAAAATTAATTTGGGGCTGTTTACAAAATGTAAAGTATAGTAATAATGTCCAAGAGGTTTGCACTGGCAATGCGCTAGGCACTATATCTGAAGACTTGTCTACTATCACTCCCTTTTTCTCGAATACTTTTAATTTAGCAGCATATGTGAATCATTCTGAAACATTAAAGAATTTAGTTAATATTAATGTTAATTTAAGTAAAATTGAAAAAAAACCCCACATTGTTAATAAAATTTTAAAATTAGATTTTGAAAAGCATATGAAAAGTCATATTATATATATCAATGACTTAGTTGGGATGAATGAAATTGGTAATTTTCTAACTAAAAATCCAATGATTTTATGCGAACAATTGGAAGACCTTCAAGTCAGAGTAAATTATTTGTATTCTAAAGGCTTTAACAGTAATCAAATTAAACGGATCATTACAAAAAATCCCTTTTGGTTGATGTTTAGGTGAGTTGAACTCATAAGTATGCAATTTCCTATTAAATATATTATTACTTACGAATTATATTATTAATTATTTTTGTAATTAGTTTGTGAATGAACTAGTTCATTAGAGCACTCTCATAGATGACCTCCACAAACTGTTTCTCCAATTCATTGCTTTTTGGTTCTTTCAATAAGACTGACTTGTAATAGCAGAGTGAGTGAGAATGTGGCGTCTCTTGAGCTAGTCTTGTCTAAGAGAGTGAACGAGCTGCCTTTCTCTGGTGCGAAAGAGCGGCCTACTTTGCTGAGGAGCTACACACTAAACTGAGTGTTCTTGGTCACAAACTATATATTATGTGCAATAAATACTAATGTCTATTTTACAAGCCATAAGAATCATAAGATTTTTTTTTCTAGCACTATAAGAATTGATAAAAGGTTTGGATATTTTCAACAATGTTTGAAGTTATGTGGCAATGAAGTGAGATATTTAACTGACAAGCAGCCAAAACTAATAACATATAATTTACATCATGTGAAATGCAACCTGTTTGTTATAAAAGAAGAGATGGGCTTTGAAGATCCTGAGGTGAAAGAAATTGTATTGAAAAAACCTAAACTGTTAATGTTAAGTAAGTATATTTGTCAAGTTTTACATATGTAAATAAATACATGCATGTGTATAAAAATCATCTTGCTTATGCAGTTCCAGTAAGCTTTGTTTAAGTAAAAAAGTTTCTATAGGTAGTGTCTGTCTACTGAATGGCATTATAACACCTCAATATTGTTGTTTCAATCTTATTTCCATTAACCGGGCACATCTTGTCCCCTGCAATACTTCTATTTATGTTTTTCGCTTTTTATTATTTTGAACAGTCGTATTTTTTTGTTTCATCTCATAGTTTATTTGAAAATTAGGGATGCATCCAATATTCATACATCGGTATCGGCTTACATATTTATTAGCTGATTTTGGGTTAATTGTGGCAATTTGGGCATTGGCGGCGACCCAACGATGAATTAAAACTTCATTTATGTTTATTTCTATGAATATATAATATTTCTTGTTTTTTTATGGAATAGGGGGCAAACGAGCAGACGGATCGCCTGATGGTAAGCGATTACCGCCGCCCATGGATACCCGCAACACCAGAGGACAAGTGCGTTGCCGGCGTTTTAAAAGGGAGTACGCTCTTTTCTTATTTTATTTGATGATGTAAGTGGGGGATACCTATATGCCCCTTTCCGATCAGACAGGGTTTTTTTAACATAGTGTATATATATATACATATATAAAGCACTCTGTGGCGGCAGCTCACTGAGTATTTGCTTACCTACTTAATAGAGATGTGCCGACTATGACTTTGGCCGACTAGCTGATTAGTCAGTTGTAAAGAGGCCGATTACTCGGCCAAGCCTATCACGGTTTCGAGGGTATCCGACAATTTCCGTGTAGCTTCATTTCATTATCAGCCTATATTCAATTCAATTCAATTGTTTATTTCATTCCATAATTTACATATAAATTAAAACAGATGGTATGGTAACTAAGGATCAATATTCGTCCACTGCTGAACGTAGGTCTCTCCTAGTGAACGCCGCAGAGCCCGATCTTCGACTTTCTTCATCCAGTCACTGCCAGCTGCCTACCGCAAGTCGTCAATCCACCTGGCCGACGGGCACCTTACACTTTCTTTTTTCATACGGGTGGGGACATGCACCTTATGCTGTTGTGTCGGGCTCTCCGGTCAGATAGCCGGCACACCGACTAAAACCACTACCACTTCCATCTTCCGCATAGTGGAGAGTTATCGGGAATCACTCAGCACAATTGGCGACTGACGACTCCAAGTCAACCGCCAAAGGCCCTCTTTGCAGTGGGATAGATATGTAGCCCCGCCGCCATTCACACCTAGGCTACAGAGGGAAGGGAGAGCGGTGTATCGCAATACCGACACTCCTGTCCCCCAGCGGCCCCTTAAACCTTCAGCCGCATTACCGCTCATACAATACCGCGGCTCATCTCAGTTGCAGTGCATCCCATATGACGCCGAAACCTACAGTGGCTGCTCCAATTCGGGTTTCCTGGGCAAAATCCACAGGAGCAGCCCCAACCTGGGGTTCTAATTAGTTCCACCGTGGTGCAATACTCCATGGTTACTAAACCACCCGGGGGGTGAGGGTTTGAGGGGGGAGGGGAGGGGCACCCTACACTGCCTAGACGCAGTCTCTACTCGAGAACTCCTTTGCTCCAGCGTTTATAGGTTCTCCGATATATGTATGTGACTGGCCCATTGCCAGTTCAGCTTGCTAATCCCTTGAGCTATGTCGGTAACATTAGTTCTCTGACAGATAACTTTATTCTCCATTCCATTCTCCATTCTCGCTCGCTGTGCGACTTTAAACTTGTGGACCAGGCTCACGCTTCTTTTACAGCCGATTAAAAATAAATAACAGGTTAGAACACTGAACGGTGGTAGGACCTCTTAGGGTCTGACTGGCTAACGACCACCCTTACGTCAGAGTCTGTCGTAAAGCTCCGTGGTGTGTGTTTCGACTTGTGCACGTAAGAGCCAGTTGCTGCGGCTGTGGCTGTTTGCAGTCCGTAGAGGCTCTTAAGGGACGACAACGCATCAGCAACTCCTCTGGTGTTGCAGGTGTCCATGGGCGACGACCACTACTTACCACCAGGTGGCTCGTCAGCTCGTTTGCCGACTTAATCCATAAAAATAGGACTTTTTCCTTACAAGTTATTTTAGAGACTAACGATTACCAAAAAGATGTACAGTGCAGCCCTATAATATTAGCTATATCAGCAATTCGTTTGTGACATGCGGATAACCCGCGGTGTAAGCAAGTTCGCGTACGTTAAGGTCAACAAATGAAAACTATAATTGGATAGTAAGAAGCTGGATAGTCGGCGCTCTTCGCCGAATAGTCGGAACATCTCTAATACATACCTAAAATGCGGAGTGCGCCTTGCCTGCTCCAGCACAATAGTTTAGTCACCGACAGAAACTAACTTTCAACTCGTATTTTCCATAATTTCGTAAAACGTTTAGTTTAATTATTTAGTTATGTTTACCAAGAAAGAGATACAAAAAACATAAGTAAAGATGATATTTAATAGAATATAATTACTGAAAACTATTAATACTTAGAAAATTATGTATGAGGTGGGGTTTGTAGAATTAACTTATATGCTTTAAATGCTACGATAATATTTGGGGAAAAGTATTAATCATCAACCAAACATGTGCGTTCCGGACCGATTAGAAGTGTAGTGAGGTGCCGGCCGAACAAACATCGATCGAGCTCGAGCCGTCGTCTACGCATTCTATGTCACATTATAATTTTGAATTTACCGCGAAAAATGACTTATTATTTACTAGCGACCCGGTCGCGGTTTCACCCGCTGCTCCGTTCCTAAGAAGCGTAGCGTGATTTTATATAGCCTATAACCTTCCTCGATAAATGGACTATCCAACACAAAAAGAATTTTCAAAATCGGTTCAGTAGATCCAGAGATTACCCCCTACATCATAATAAACTCACAAACTTTACCTATTTATAATATTAGTATAGATTGTTTTGTTCACATTTGTTTCAATTTCAACTGAAATTAGCTTTAAATACTTAAAAAAAATATCTTCGTAAGATATTTATATGAATTATAAATAATTTTAAAGTATTAAGTAAATGCCCTGACTTTTGGGCATTTACTGGGCACAAACGGGCGGATATTAGGCGTAAATTCAATCCGCCCAAAATGCCGCGGCGTAAACCCATCACTAGTCATGACACATTCTGAGGGTCTGATGATGATCAGGTAAGCGGTTATAGGTTCTCAGAAACGAAAATAGCTAGGATGAACTGGCTTTCAAAATTAATCTAATTGAGTATCGGTGCTACAACATCATACATTCTGAGGGTCTGATGATGGTCAGGTAAGTGCTTATAGGTTCTCAAAAACGGAAATAGCTACGATGAATTAGTTACCTTGGTCTCCATGAGTCCTTTGATATGAGTCCAAACACGATGATTGTACGTAGTGCCGTCACTGAGATCCTATACCCACCTTCGGAGACCACCATCAGGACGCTGAAACCATCACAGTCATCTTGGTCTCCATGAGCCCTTTCATATGAGTCCAAACACGATTATTCTTCGTAGTGCCGTTACTGAGATCCTATAACCACCTTCGGAGTCCACCATCAGGACGCTGAAACCATCACAGTCACCTTGGTCTCCATGAGCCCTTTCAAATGAGTCCAAACACGATGATTTTACGAAATGCCGTCACTGAGATCCTATACCGACCTTCGAAGTCCACCATCAGGACGCTGAAACCATCACAATCACTTTGGTCTCTATGAGCGCTTTCAATGAGTCCAGACACGATGATTCTACGTAGTACCGTTCAAAGTCCACCATCAGGAAGGTGAAATCATCATAGTATTTACAGTCACCCGTCTCCATCCTCCGTCAAAAGAAATAATTCTCATACCTAGCTAAAAACGAGAAAACAATAAACAGCATAGAAGGGTAGCGTAGGTAGGTAGTATGTACCTACTACAATAAAGGTACATAATTCTCTTCATGGGCGGAGAATCAATAATTTTGGAGAACTCGGCCACGCAAAGTAAAATGAATACTTTTATTTTTATATTTAGGCATAGTCAGGCTTACTCTATGATAATGACGAAAAAACAAAATTAAATTACAAACTACTTTTAATATATTTACAAACTTAATTTCTACCTAATATTTATATTCATACTATTTACAATACTGTTTAATTCAAAAATAATTCAAAGTTGCTAATTTTTGGAATTTATTTTCAAAAAACAACGCACGTACAGTCCACCCGTCACTAGTCGTTGAGACACTGGTTCATCGCGTCCTGAGAATGCTTGGGGTGCTTCACGCGAGATGTTAGTGAAGTGTCGGGTATTTCTTTATTATTTAAAAATATTCAAAGAAATAAGAAAAAAAAACAATACAAATTGTTAATTGCGTCATTACATTTTTTTTGGTATAAAATTCATGACTAACTATTAAGCCGTTAAAGAGAGAAAATACAAAATAGGTTAAAAAAAGGCCTGTTTACTACAATTATCATCCATAATTGGGGCAAATTTACAAAAATTTTAAACAATACAATTTGTTTGTGATGACCTTAAGTATAACATATATTTTTTATATGGCAAACGCACATAAGGTTTCCACTAGAAACTTCTAAAGCTTGGGTGTTTTTTTGATTTGAGCGATGTAATCCCCTTAAACTGTTCGTAGATTATCTACAAGATCGATACCAATGTGTTAAAATAGGGAATATCACTAGTGCAGATATGAAAATCCCAACTTTTGGAAACCCCCAAGGAAGTATACTTGGGCCTACACTATTTCTGGTATATATAAACGACCTCTGTAGTCTAAATATAGACCATGGCACAATTGTTTCGTATGCAGATGACACTGCTCTAATATTTTCCGCTGACACGAGCACGGAAGTCCATGAGTATGCACAACGAGGTTTTAATTATGTAATTAGTTATCAAGTTACTTATGATGTCATTTTCATATGGTTTGGTGATTACATTGGTTTGGTATTGTTTTTTGGTTTCTTGAGTATAGTATTCTGGTTTTTTGGTGAGAGAAGTTTCTTTAAACGTTAGGAGCCAGTTTGGACCATCCCACCAAATCGGATGGTTTAGTAGTTTTGCAGCTGTTAGATTTAACGTAACTCCAACGTTCAGGTGGTATTATTTTGGTGATTTGTTCAACTCTATTAGCTACGAATGGTTTCCAACGGTTCGGATTACCATTAATCCACCCTAGTACCGCTGTGGAGTCTGGCCATCCGAATGTTTTAATATGGTGTTCGGTGAGACACGATTGCACTGTTTTTATCAACTTGGTCATTAATTGAGCGCACATAATTTTAGTCGCGGTAACGTCACATCTTTTGTCCATGGTACAAGACGTGATTTCGCAGCTACAAGCACCACTGAATTGTGCGTCTTGCAGTAGATGCCACAGGCATATGCCTTGGTTGAAGCGTCACAGAAGCCATGTAGCTCAATGTTATCCTTTTCATGACCTTTCAACCATCTTGGTATTTGTAGCTCATGGTGAATATTTTCTGGTAAAATATCATCCCAGCTGAGGTTTAGTTGCCAAATTGACTGAAATAAGAGTTTTAATTTAGTGGTTACAGGTGCAGGGGAAAGCCACCCTAGAGGGTCGAATACTTTCGATATCTCTGAGTGAAGCTCCCTTTTGGTTAATCGCGCACTTGATGATGGTAAATTTTTTATTTCAAAACTGAATTGGTCATTGAACGGTAACTATTTTAATTCAAGGGTTTTGGTTGACTCCTGTAGTTTGTTGTTAATGAGTCAGCGGTCAGTGCGTCTGAAGAGTTTGCCAGTGCCAGTGGAGTGAGTGTTCCAGTGAGTCTGAACAGGATGCCGCGTAGTCCGCAGTGAGTCGAGGTGGTGCAGCGTTGAGTAGTGGCTGGCTGCTGCGTCGACCGGGAGAGACTGTCTCTGCTTGTTGACCGGCCGAAGTGCAGTGTGCTTTGCCAAGTTACTTGATGTCGGCTGAGGGTGCTGACCGCGCATGCGCGTTCGCTGCAGGCGTGTGAAAATGGAATTTAAAGGAGAGAGTGAAAGGAATAGATAGTTGGAAAGGGAAGAAAGAGGAAATAGAAGATGGCGAGAGAGACTAGACGAGAGACGGGAGGTGTGTGCTACGAAAAAGGAATATAGAAATAAATTGTTCTTGAAAGTGTCAATTACATAGAGGAAAATAAAACTAATATTTCTATACAAATATTTTAATTAAAGCCCCCGGTTCTGCGTTATTTGTTTTGTGATGGGTTATTCTATGATTTTCGTAGTAGCAGGTCGGAATCTGGATTTGTGCCCGGGTAATGACAATAGTCTCGCTCCCTATTACATGGGACTGAAACATACCGGCGAACTGTGGGTATACATTAGTACGCCTCTGCCTATCCCTTCCGGGAATACAGGCGTGATGGTATGCTATGTATATATTCAAGTAAACACATATAATATAAATACATAATATTGTGGGATTGGTGATATTATGTGGTAGTTAAATGAATAAAGGTCATCACTTGATATATAAACTTTACTGGTACCAGTTATAACATTATAAATACATATTACTTATCTACAAATGACCTAAATGATTGGGTTAGATGTTGGTCCATTTAGGAATACCTTGACGTCAATGCTGATGTTGATCGGGAAAAAAACTTTAATCCGTTCATAGTGTTGACGAACGGGAGTTATTTTCACTACATTTAACTACAATAATGATTTTTAAGCAAAAGTTGTTCCCAGGTGTAAATGTTGTAGTTATTGTCGCAATTACTACTTCCATGAATCTAGATCTAGTAGTTATAGACCTACAAACCGCAAAAAAAAAAAACATTTCAAATTTGGCGGGGTCGAGTAAATGATTAGCCATAGCTAAGTAAGGCTTTCATACCGTCAGCAACTAAACTTTTCCTAGCATCAGATTTTGTGTAAACTAGTGTAGGTAATAGTTATTATAACATAACATAATCAACCCATTACATTGTCACACTGCTGGGCACGGGTCTCCTCTCAGAATAACAGGGATAAGGTCCACTAGTGCGGGTCGGCAGACTTCACACGCCGTCGAGAAAATCTCTCAGGCAGGTTTCCTCACAATGTTTTCCTTCACCGTTTTAAGCGCGTAATAATTAACTATTAATACGCACGGGACTTCGAAAACTCAGAGGTGCTAGCTAGCGTAGTGAATTAGAGTAGTGATAGCCTAGTGATATGACCATAGGATTGACAAGTCAATGGTCTCGAGTTCGAATCCAATAGCTATTGTGTTTGCCAAATTGCAAATTACAAAATATTTTAATTTTGTAGGTAAGTCATGTTAAGTAAAAATCGCATTACACTAATGTTTAATCAACATGTAAATGCGATTGGATATTATCATTGCATTTGGGATTTTTTGCCAGACGAAGTAAAATGAATAATATCAAAATAACCGTAATGTTTATTCATTTCAGATCAGAAGACGTTGTTGGAGAGATTTAATTACATTCACAATACCATGAAAATACCACACAAAAATATATTGAGTAACCCAGAATTATTAATGTGTAGGAATTTTAGAATAAAACAACGTCATTTATTTTTAGATAAGTTGGGTCGCTCCCAATATGACCCTAATAAAGAAAATTTTATCCCACTTAAATCGCTGGTTAAAGATACAGACGCAGAATTCTGCAAGAACTATGCGAAATGCAGTGTAAATGACTTTAACATGTTTCTAAAAACACTTTAATTTATCCAGCTTTACCTAATACAATTTTATTTTGGAAGGCATTTAATGAATGATACAGAAGAGCATCAAGGATTCCTGCAACTGTGAAAACTCCTCCTATTATAGCACAGATGTTTGTGGCAAAATGACCAATAGACCTAAAACAAATAATATATAATTTAATGTTGTTTAGTAATTTTTGCACACGCGCGTAGAGTCGAAGCGTCGAGTCGCGTCCTGTTTACAACTACATCGCGTGGCGATGCGCGTCGTTGCCACACGTAGCTGAATCGCATTAGGGCGCCCCGGATCACAGTTCTGGACCAGTTCAGAGAATTTTGAATGGCGTTTCACACGCCACTGCGCGTGAGTAACGCACGGCGACGCGTGAAATCGCTCGATTTCTGAAACCCAGGGTCAAAGCGCGAAAGCGCGCGTTGTGCGATTCCATATAATGCATAAATTCCATATACTTACACAAAGTACTTTTGTATTGGGGAAATAAAGATGAATATGTCATATATAAACAACTAGCGACCCGACCGCGGTTTCACCCGCGTTGCCCCATTCCTAAAAGTTGTAGAGTAACGTTTTAAAACCTTCCTCTTGAATCACTCTATCTATTAAAAAAAACCGCTTCAAAATCCGTTGCGTAGTTTTAAAGATTTACGCATACATAGCGACGGACAGACAGCGACTTTGTATACTATGTAGTGATGACGCGTCGCGATGCTTCGACTATGCACCAGTGTGTGTTGAGCGTAATCATATAGAATAATAAAAAATCAGTTAACTGAAATTACCTTTCTTTTTCTGTGTATTTAACCATAAGAGGAGAAAGTTCATAACTAAAAAAAGCCCCTGGCATCCCCGATTCAGCATTGATATTTGATACCGATTTCTGATGTCGTGTTACTGAAAACTGGTTAGTGTGTAATACAGTTTTATCTAACTTCACATACACTGTTGGAACTATTTTCAAATAGTATTGAAACATAACAGCACCTGTAAAAGAAAAACAATTAGGAAACACTTAAAAGTTTGTTACAGTACCTAAAGCTTTTATTTAAGTATACAAATATACTAGTTTTTGTATCATTCAAAAAATACCAAGTAGTTATGATTTAACGGGCATTCAAAGTTCGCATAAATATAGAGTCCCGCTAACAGTCACGTGACCAGTGACGTCATTTTCCAACCTTGCTTAGTTGAATGTTGTAAATTAGTTATGTAACCTTCTTATAAAATAACTCTTTCGAAAATACATAGATTTGTATCTGTTTTATATGTTTTATTTACTTAAAATTGCCTCATTACATTATTGGTCCTGAGTGCGACTGCTACGATAGAGGCCCTGGGTTCGATTCCCAGATCGAGCAGTGTTACTGTATTGCTTAGGGCCATCGCTACGTTAAACGGGCGCACGCAGCGGGTGCCCGTCTCGCGTGTGTGTATTGAAAGATAGTATGAGCAGCGCTAACTGGCGAGGACGCGTGCGACGGGTTTGTACACGAGCAACGGGTGGCGGGTCGCACGCGTCAAAGAGCTACACTATACACAACGATGAGCATCGATACAGAGCGCGTAATAATTGCAGTGCATTCTCGTCCAGTATTATAGGACATGGCAAATGAATAATATTATATAATATTGAATTAATAATAATAATAATAAATAATATTGACTTCAACTTGGAAAATATAAATAGAACAAAATAATTTAATAAATAGACACGTCTCCCTCTCTCCTACTAAGCTGTGCTGTGCCCAACAGAGTCCATAATTGATTCCTAGATTTAAGCCTACCATCTGTTTTATATATTTTTGTACATTATGGAATGCAATAAATGAATATGAATATCAATTATATTAAGATAGAGATGCATACCTACATAAATGTTCTTGTATCCATTTTAAAATATTGGTAAAATGTGCGCTCATTTTCTCTCAGATTTGAGAACTTGGTGACAAATTCTCCACTTAGTAACCTACTTGTTACGAAAGGACTCACCAAATACCTTTATTGCTGGTAGTATTTTTTGCCTAATAATAAATTAGCAAATAATCCATCTTAGTTTATCCGATACAACTGTACCCACTGAAGACCAAAATTGAACTAGCGCCGCTGCATGTAGGGTGGGATGATAAAATCATCAGTTAATATTGTGGTTTAAGAACTTTATTTTTCTCTTAAAGAATTGCATAAATTCACTAAGGGAGAAAACTATTTACAAGCTGAAATGAAGGTTAACTCCAAAACGTACTAAAAGTAAATCGAGTAACACGTAATATTATATAAAAACTGAGTGGGTAAGCTTAAAAATTATCAACGACAAAGTGTCGATGCTAAGTAGTAACCGGCGACCACAGATGCATGGTACTACAAAATGTTGATACTACTAGATGTGGCATTGGCGACACTGGTAATAAGTTAATAGATTTTTCACTTTGAGTACTTTATATAACTTACGTTTATATTGTATAATTATGTTAATTATACAATATAAAACGTTTTTTTTATTCACATTTGGTATGAATTTCATTGTAACGGATTAATTTTACGATAACATATGGTGTGTATGTATGTATTGCCTTTTTATTTGGTGAGTTTTATTTAGATTGAAATCATTCAATTATTTCCTGTAAGTGGTTTTATAACCGTTTTCTAAAGCCGAACATAGTTTTTGCATCCTTAACATCAGCAGGTAAACCGGACAGTGGGTTGCTGTGCTCACATCATGACCATATTTGGGTCAGGCTCGGTACTATGAAAGCTGGCGTCATTTCTGGATGGAATATTAAAAAGGGATGATGTGAAAAATGAATAAAATCATAACTCCCGACAAGTTGTTTTATTTATATTGGGTATATCTATGCATCATGACCGATTTCTAATTTCATTTCATAATTTCCTCTATCGCTAATAGTAGGTAGGTACTACATAACATGGAACTGTATAGTTGGACTAAAATATTTACATTTCTGGAATGGAATAGGGAAGCACTTTAACAATAACTTGTAGTCATCAGGTACTGCACATTTCACTGCTTTCCTATGAATTGTCGAAGTCCACGGTATATTGATAGTCACCAAAGAATTAAACTGCAGGAATAGTTTGATTAATTCGAGGCTCCGTTTCACGTTCTTGACACCGAGATATCGAGTCCCTTGCTGATCCAATAGACCAGGTAGGTAAATAATGTGTTGACGCAGTTGAGTAGAACTGGAACATTCTGTACTCCCTTCTCTTGTGGCAAATGAGTCGATGGCGACTATTTTCCCAATGGTAAGTTTTAATTTATGAACAGATATTTTTTTTCTCTCTTCTGGCTTCACGGTTTGCGCATGTCAAGTATGGTATTTTTTTTATTTAAGGTAGGGAAACGGAATATTAAAGAAAAAAGGAACTAGGACAGACGGAATTCGGACAGGTCTGGAGAGTTTTGGGATTATATTATGTAGGTACATAACAATTATAAAACTCTAAGTGTTTATGAATATTTTTTACATAATATTTTATAAGTAATGGGAAACTACAATGACATGATGACGAAAAATATTTACAGTTTAATTTTATTATGAGAAATAAATGAAGCTATACATTTATAGAAAGATTTTTTAAATATAAGAGAGAAATAATAGACGAAGGGAAAGGAACATTTAGGGAAATTAGATCATTAAAAAAGGACGAGTGATCAAAAAGAGGGCAGGAAAAAGGATATGATTAATATCACCCACCTCAAATCCACACGAACACAAAGGGTTAGCCACAATGTGTAGTTTGGCAAGGTGGGCTGGGGAACAAACATGTCCCAGTCGCATTCTGATTAAGACAGAAGTCTCTGCTTGCTAAAATTACTCTTAAAAAACCATGGCTTCACTGGGACATCGGGTTGAATTACAGAAAAATAACGACCTTTCGATAGTCTACTGGATTCCCAAGCTTTCGTCCATGCTTCCCGTAGAAAGGACTTCGGTAAAGCCCTAAGATCGCAGTAGAATTTTTTATAAGGAAGCATGTCACCACACTGCACCGCATCTCGGGCAAGTTTGTCAGCTATTTCATTACCATGGATTCCGACGTGAGCCGGAATCCAAGCAAAATATAGAGAATAACCGTGCGACATAACGTTGCATGCAGTCCCTTATATCAAAGATAACCGGGTTATCTTTGATATAAGGTGATGATTTAATTTAAATGGGAATTTTTGAAAAGATTGAAGGGCGCTGAGAGAGTCTGAAAAGATAATAACTTTTTGGAGTTTAAATAAATTAACATATTCAACTGCTTTGAATAGGCCGTAGCATTCACCGGTAAAAACAGAAGTCTCTGGAGGAAGTTTAATTTTTTGGGTGATATTGTATTGCGAGTGGTAGACACCAACTCCCACACAACCTGTAGAAGAATGTTTTGAGGCATTCGTAAAAATGTGATGATACCCTTCAAAATTTTCAGACAGGAGTATTTTGAGTTTCGAGTTAGCATTAAGGTCTGATTTATCAATAAGGTCATATATTATGTTGGGAGAAAATACTAAACAGTCATAACTACTGTTAAATAAAGGAAGCCTGTTGGAACGATGGGTGGGTGAGTATAATGAAAGAAATTTTTTGTAACTTATAACTTAAACATGGTAAAGATTTATGCGTCCAGTAATTAGATGTATGAATATGTGAAAGGAGAGATTCTAATATTGGAAGAAGAGGATGATTTGAAAATTGGATGACTCTAAAGAAAAATTTGTCTGATAGAAATTGCCTTCTCAGATGTAACGGGGCTTCATCGCACTCGACTTGGAGTGCGTTTATAGGGCTAGACTTCATGGCACCTGATATGATACGTTAACATTTTGATTGAATGCGATCTAATTTTTGTAAAGCCATGGCACTACCAGGTTCAATCAGAAACAAACCGTAGTCTAGAATACTTCTGATTATGGCATTATATATAAGTTTTAAAGAGAACGGGTGAGCACCCCACCACACACCGGCGAGACTTCTGAGAATATTTTGCTGACGTTCACATTTGTTTACAATGTAATCACAGTGAGGTACCCCACTCAATTTGGAATCTAGGATAAGTCCCAAATACTTAAAATTATCATTAACCGGAATTGTAGTGTCATTATAAAAAATATTAATACGGGGAACAATTCTTTTACGTGTGAATAAAACAGCTGAACTCTTGGACGCGGATAAATATAAACCATTTAAATCTAACCATTCTGATAGGGAAGTCATAGCAGAAGAGAGAACTGAACACGCGTATTCAACTGATTTACTTGAGTAATATAGTAATAAGTCATCGGCATACTGTAGAACTTTAACATGGTTTTTAAGAGAAGTATCTAAATCGTATGAATAAATATTATACAAAAGTGGGCCGAGTACTGAACCCTGTGGAAGGCCTCTCCACACAAGCAGTGACACTTGATGATCAGTCACTGACAATAGTACCGAACGTTCAGTTAGGATGTTTAAAATAAATTTAGAAAGAATAGTCGGCACTTGTAGAGCATGTGATTTGTTATGTAAAACTGATAACAAAACATTATCATATGCGGCATTAACATCCAAAAATACCGCAACAGTGGATTTGTTACAAGAAAATGATGAACGAATATCAGATGTAAAAATATTCAAACAATCAATAGTACTTTTGCCCTTCCTAAAGCCATACTGGGAAGATGTTAAAAGGCCTTTACTTTCAACATACCATTCAAGACGATTTTTTATTAATTGTTCCGCTAATTTTATCAAAATAGATGACAGCGCTATAGGACGGTACGAGGATACATCCGATGGTAATTTATTCGGTTTTAAGATTGGTAATACCATTTGACGTTTCCACTCATGCGGTACATTTCCAGATTTCATTACAGAATTAATCTTCAGTTCAGAAAGTAAAAACGGCTGGCTCAAACTAGAATAGCTGTTATCCGTGATTGTATTCTCAATTTCAATTGAGCAATTGGCAATTGTAAATAATGGGTCTGGGGAACCCAGGCAGGGGCTAATTTATCTAAAAAGTCGTTTGCTAAGGACTCGGTGATAGGAGAACGAGAGGAATTATTAAAGACGGACCTAAATCTTCTAATATTACGCCATACAATCGTAGGGTGTGTATTTGGTGAAATAGATGAACAAAATTTTTGCCACCCTTCATATTTTTTCCTTTTAAGAGTTTACGAGTATCTGTAATTAGTTTTGAAACTGTTTCATAATTGGATTGAGACATATTCGGCGCCGATCCGTTTCTTAACTGCTTCTGTGCACTCGGAGTCCCACCAAGGAGGAGAAGGAATTCTACTAATTGAATTGTTTTTTTTAGGAAACACCTCATCTGCGGCTTCTATTAATATACGAGATAAAGCCTCAGCACATACATTTTCATTCTTTTCAGATAGGATAGGAAGAGAAGAAAACTTCTCCTCCACATTAGCTTTATATTTCTCCCAATCACTGGCAGTTTTGTCAGGGAGTTTATATTTTACATGTGATCGTTCATGAAGGCTAGCTGGTTTAGGAGATGGAAAAGTTATTACAATAGGGAAGTGATCACTACCAAAAGAAGAAGTAAGGGTACACCACGATAAAGAAGATGCTAAGTTGGGGGTACAGACAGAAAGGTCTACTGCACTTTGGTTCTGACTGGGATCAGACCGGCGAGTGGGAGAACCTGTATTTAAGGTGCACAAGTTATGAACATCAAATATATCTAAAAGTTCTTCACCATAACAATTGGAAATAGAGCTGCCCCAAGATTGATGGTGACAATTGAAATCCCCGAGTAATAAGAAAGGTCTGGGTAGAGTAGAAAGGAGAACAATCTCTACCAGAATAGAAGATGAAGGATGAGGAATATATACAGATACAAGACAAATATTATTTACATTTATGGCTACAATTGAAATTTCATTACTGTGGGAAGGTGATGAAATAATGGAAAAGGGGATGGAGTCTCTAATGAGTATGGCAACACCACCATACACATCGGATCTATCATCTCTGATAGTAGCATAATTATAAATTTTAAAAACATGATTTTGTTTGAGCCATGTCTCTTACAATACACAGGCAAAGGGCTCATATTTATTCAAAAGGTATATAACCTCACTTTTTTTACTTATTAGACTGCGACAATTCCACTGGATTAGTTTGTCTGTCTGTCTGTCCATTCTGATTTAACTGAGAAAGCATTTCTAAAGTTGGTGCAACGTTGGACGGTGAAAAGTTAAATTGTGTGAATAGATTAAATAATGCTGAATTAAAATCAGTTAAAGAGAACTGATTGTTAGAACTATTATCCTGTGTATTACTGAGACCACAGCCATTTGCTGGCTCTGGGATAGAGAATTCTTTAAGAATAGAGTTATGGGTATGTTTATTATACCAATGAGTAGGAGGAGGTGCACGAGGTTTAAGGAATACGGTCTTTTTATAGCTTGAAGAATGTTCTTTGTTTATTTGGAATGTAAAAGGAGATTTTTCAAGCTATAAAAAGACCGTATTCCTTCAACCTCGTGCACCTCCTCCTACTCATTGCTATAATTAACATACCCATAACTCTATTCTTAAAGAATTCTCTATCCCAGAGCCAGCAAATGGCTAGTGAAAAGTTAAATTGTGTGAATAGATTAAATAATGCTGAATTAAAATCAGTTAAAGAGAACTGATTGTTAGAACTATTATCCTGTGTATTAATTACTGAGACCACAGCCATTTGCTGGCTCTGGGATAGAGAATTCTTTAAGAATAGAGTTATGGGTATGTTTATTATACCAATGAGTAGGAGGAGGTGCACGAGGTTTAAGGAATACGGTCTTTTTATAGCTTGAAGAATGTTCTTTGTTTGTTTGGAATGTAAAAGGAGATTTTTCAAGCTATAAAAAGACCGTATTCCTTAAACCTCGTGCACCTCTCTTTTGAATTCTTTAAGAATAGAGTTTGGGTATGTTTATTATACCCATGAGTAGGAGGAGGTGCACGAGGTTTAAGGAATACGGTCTTTTTATAGCTTGAAGAATGTTCTTTGTTTGTTTGGAATGTAAAAGGAGATTTTTCAGATACATTTTTTGAAGGGGAACTAATCAAGGTGTCGGAATACAATTTAGTTATAGCAGGATGTAATTTGGCAGCTTCAGCATAAGATATAGAATTTTGAGCCATATATTATGTTTTAATTTGCTTCTGACGTTCATATTCAGGGCAAATTTTATTCGTTGCAAAATGGAATCCTGAGCATAAACAACATGATGCATTTACTTCTTCTCGACTACAGGAATCTCCTGCATGATTCTGGCCACACTTGTAGCACTGAGGTTTAGATCTGCATTGAATCTTTGTATGTCCAAAACGACAGCAATTGAAAAATTGGATGGTTGGATAAATGTACAACTCTACTGGCAATGCATTATAGCACATGAATCTGCGTTTAGGTAGTACTTGACCATCAAATGTCACCACAATTGTCTGGGAAGGCTTCCACATTGTAGCATCATCAAGGGAAGTTTTAAAATTTAATTGGCGTACTTTTATAATAGGGCCACAACCTATTGGCACTGATATATTTGTCATCACCTCCTCTGGCGACCACTCTGCAGGCACTCCTCGGACTAATCCCATTCTAAGAACATTAAACGTTGGAATAAAGGCTTATAAATTGGCAGCTTCGAGACAACTGTGTGAAATAAAAGAGTTTGCATCATTGAAGGAAGAAAAAGAAAGAGAAATTTTATTGCGCCCAATTTTTTTACACTACCGTTTATTATATTCTGAAAAGCATTCCTTTTTAGTAATTTACCTAACGATAGAGGATGCAGTGTAGCAACATCTGTAGGCGAATCAATTTTTTTTTGAACGTGAATAACATAGGGAGAACAGTCACTTTTGTTGTATTCCTTACGACCTACAACAGGAGATACAGTTTGAGTTAATAGGGGGGCTGAGAGATCTCGTTCGTTATTTCCTTATTTTTTTAAAAAGATTCATCTATTGGCACAGCCCGAGAACCGTTACAACCGCAACCCGATGTTCCATCCGAACCATGATGTTTTCGCCGCCTTTTGTTCCAGTGTTTACAAACATGCACACGACTGCGTTTTAAAGAACGGGCAGATGTCGAACGAATCGGGAATGGATACAGATGTATCCATTCCCGATTCGTTCGATATGATAGAATTTCCATTATTAATTGTTATAAAGTTGCCTGCCGAAGGGACAAAGCCCTCCGGGTCAGGCAGGTCGTTCATTACCACCACCTGTAGATAATATAAATGGAAGAGAACTTACCTAAAGATGAAACTAAACACTAATAACTAAGAAATATAAACAATATTACTAATATACCATATAACTACAACTCAATTGACCTTATTATTTACAAAATATCAAATAAAAAAGAAAGGAGCCAAAAAAATCGCGTGCGCTCAATCAAGTTTCCCGCGCTTTTTTTTCGTAGCGTTAATTTCGTATTCGCGTTGCATTTTAGAGATGGGTCTAAATTTAATAAGCTGCTAAATTAACAGTGTTAATTTTTTTTTAGTGTTAACACCTGTTAAATAGTTTCTATGATAGGTGTTAAATTTAGCAGTCACAAAATAATGAATGAAAGTTGAAACAGGCGTGGCAGAAGACGCGCGCGGGCAATGCTGTTACTTTCTTTCTAAGACAGACACACCTAGACACACAATAGGCAACAGACTGAACGGACGGATCTATGTATGTCTCGCTTTATACTATGTACAAAACATACCTAGCAAAAATGAAAGAAAAGACACTATGATGTTCCGTCTCAATTGCATTCAATAAGTACTTAGCATGTCGCAACTGTTAATTTTGTGTTCAGTCTGACAGATTTGAATCTGATTTTTTTGTTATATAATTGTTGATATATTTAACTGCGTTCGAATTCGGAGATGAATATTATAGCTACTTAGTGTTAAATAAAGACTGATCTTCTTAAGTTTAATTAAGTACTTTGTTCGTACGATCTTCGCTTCTTACGAACTATATGTACGTTTTAGGTCTGCATGTGTCGAAATTTAGCAGTTGCTAAAAATAGCTATTAAATGTAAGTGTTTACGTTTTAGGGCTCAACTTAATAATGTTAACAATCTGTATTTGTTGAAATTAAGCAGTTGCTAAAAATAGCTATTAAATGTAAGTGTTAAGAGTCCGGCGGACCGAATTTCTCTTACAAACGTAATACCGAAATAAATTATAATTCAAAAACAATTTAAACAAATTCTGTTATTATTTTGATTCCGATACCGTTAATCTAGGATTTTTGGGTCTTATTTATTTCCAGTAAAGTAGTAGTAGACGAAATAGTATCGTAGAAACCTAAATTAACGGTATCCAAATCCGAATAATAACATAATTTAATATTGTCTGAATTACAATTTCTTTCGTTAATTTAGCAGTGTTATTTTTTTTTAACGTTTAAGCCCATCTCTATTGCATTTAGACTGATCACTGACAACAGACAATGTCAGTGTCATTTATTTTGAAAAATTGATTTAGAATTTTTTTTTAAGGAATTTTATGGTAACTTAGACCTTTAGGTCATGTCATGTCTTTTTTGTAGTTTAAAACATCACTTTATCCCCGGTCAAACAGTGGAAACTTCACTAAGGCTTCAATGGAGTTTATGCGTGAACACAAAAGTAACGATTTTCAATTTTATATCATTTGCCTACACTAGCACACGTTCGGGAACACTTGATGGTTACCTATCCACTATGATTACACATTAAACTTCGGCGAAACACAAGTTTTGGAAAATAATATAAAACCGACAAAGTGCACTTTACATTTTCCCACCTAAACGACGATTTCGACTATGATCCGCCTTATTGTCAGTGATGGTCATTATTACAACAACAAATTACGCATTGCACTTTTCTTCCGTAATGTTTAATTCATTATTGAAATTATCAATAACACGCTGTCAGATAACAATCCGCCATGCCATTCCATTTCCACGATCGCGCTGCGCTCGCGTCGCGCACGATAATGTCCTTACGCTACATCATGATAAGATTCATTTTCTTTTCGAAGTGACCAACGCTATTGCTATCCGTTGTCATTCAGTCAAATGTGTTTTACGAATATAATCTTTAGGGCATCGAAATAAAGTCGACTTTTTTTTAACGAACTATCATTATTTCATAGCAGGGTTATAGGACAACACAACTTGTCGTTGTCATTACGTAGTCAATTACGCGCTGTCAAATAATGAGCCGCCATGCCATTCCATTTCCACGATCGCGCTGCGCGCGCATCGCGTACGATAATGACCTTACGCAACATGATGTTAAGGTTCATTTTCTTTTCGAAGTGACCAACGCTACTGCTATCCGTTGTCATTCAGTCAAATGTGTTTTACGAATATAAGCTTTACGGCATCGAAATAAGGTCGATTTTTTTTTAACGAACTTTCATTATTTCATAACAGGGATATAGGACAACACAACTTGTCGTTGTCATTACGTCGTCAATTACGCGCTGTCAAAAAACGAGCCGCCATGCAATTCCATTTCCACGATCGCGCTGCGCGCGCATCGCGTACGATAATGACCTTACGCAACATGATGTTAAGGTTCATTTTCTTTTCGAAGTGACCAACGCTATTGCTATTCGTTGTCATTCAATCAAATGTGTTTTACGAATATAAGCTTTACGAAATCGAAATAAGGTCGATTTTTTTTTACGAATTATCATTATTTAATAACAGGGTTACATTTACATTACAGGACAACACATGTTGTCGTCGTTGTCATCACGTCGTCAGTAGTAGATTGGTATTCATCGTGTTCAGTGCTGTTTTGTTCCTCGCGATTTGCGTACTTTGTTTGACTATTACAGTTATTGTCAAATTGTCACCGGTCGTGTAATCGTGTTATGTAAATATTTATAAAGTATTATTGGTGACTTGTGTAGATAGGTTTAGTTTAGGTATAGTTTAGTTTTAGGATAAGTAAAACATTTAAAAATATGCCGAAAATTAGGGCTGGAACTATTTTGAAAAAATTGATTGTGAGACTAAAAAGGTACGTATAACTATTATAAAAATACTTTTTCGTAGAAAAGTTATTCATATTATTTCTAACTATATTGAGTTCTAAGAATATATAAGTAGGTATATTGAGCAAATCATGTTCTTAAATCCCAATGCAAAAATGTATATAGTAAAATAACCAGCTTGTATAAAGAGTAAAGAATGTAAATAATTAAATCATGTACAAATCAATGAACTTTAAAATACGCGTCAATGAAAATTCTTATTTGCAACAATATCATATTTGACTTATTTCTTTTCGCCATTCAATACATGTTCATGTTTTATCATCTCTTAAAAATATATTCATATTTAAGGTGGATCGTTCACCCGAACCCGCCAAATTCAAATTTCAAGTGATTTTTCGCTATTTGTAGGTCTATTTGTGGTTTTAGTTCTCAGTTGTAAATTTTGTCTATTTAATGTCGCGATTACTACTGTCATGAATCTAGAACTTGTTATAGACCTACAAACAGCGAAAAATCACTTGAAATTTGAATTTCGCGGGCTCAGCTGAACGATCCGCTTTAATAAAACTTTGTCATGGTGGTCACATCAATCAACTAAAAATCTTTGGCACGTGTGTAGAGCGCTTAAATTGTCTGTGGTATGCAATATCTATGGAACCGATGGAATGGAACGTGGGCTTTTAGTTTTGACAGTTGACATTTGTCAATGTCATCAACACTAACATTTGTCGTAAACAAAGTTGTGTTTTGAGACAAAACTTTTGACTAACCGCCGAATATTTACGTCGTAGTTTCGACGCAACCCAACAGAATAATAACAACAGTATACAATAACAGTTGTTGGGAAATAACATAACAGTATAATTCATTATCGAAAAGTAGCCGTTTTTACCACCACTGCTTATTGTAATGTGTTGTGTTGCTCTCCTTGACCAAGTTATTTTGAATAAGAAAACGAAGTGAAATTAAAATAAATTAACATTAAAAATCAGTTCCTTTATAGTATATATCTATATTTACGTATAGTGTACATGGAGCTGGCCTAGGTTCCATACATGTCTAAAACATGTCCTTACCACTAATTCCTGGCACAGTTTCATCATGAGTTGGCCGCGCGCCTGAAATGTTTATGAATTTCATACATTGGCAACCCATAGCAAATGTCAATCAATAGTAGGATTAGGTGTACCAGTATTGTGATAGGGCAGGACACGGCAAACCACGTTTTTTTTTTAAATACGGCATACTGCAGGCCTATTATTGCCGTATTACAAAAAACGGCAATTGGTTACTACGTGAAACCAAACGTATTTCACTAGCAAAATGAATGAAACTAAACGCACTTGCTCTTAATTATAACCCTGAACATCGCCGGGGAAGTGCCTACATACAGAACTATAAAAGATTAGGTTAGAACGCCATAACGGGCCATCTCTTTCGCTTTGGTAAAAAAACTAATTAAAAGGGTGCAAATGAGACGACACAGCTAGTCCTACCTACTTACATAAATTGTTATTGTTCTGTTTCATTTAGTCTGATCTAAATACTTTACGATTGCGAGTGAAGTTTTTGGAGATTAATTAAATAAATTATAATTAACTACGGCAATTCAGTGGGGTCTTCCAGAGGTTTTTCCTTAAAATACGGCAACCCAGACTATGACATACGGCAGTTCCGATTTTTACGATAACAACACTGAGTTCTAACTTAACTCTACCTACTAGTCTCCTCTTTGTCTTTGGTAAATAAAATCTACCGTCAATTACTTCAAAGGACCTGAATTAATGATAACAATTTAAACTGTTCTGAAGCTGAAAAACGTTAATAAAGATGCCCGTGCCAGGCGGAGTATATCAGAGCCAAGGACCATCTTGTTTCGACAAAATGAAAATGGGTTTCATGATTGGCTTTTGTGTAGGAATGGCGAGCGGCGGCCTTTTCGGTGGTTTTACAGCTTTGAGGTTAGTTACTAATGTCATTTCAAAACATTTTATATTTTTGGTTTAATAAAGAAGAGTCTAGTACTTACCTTATTAAATTGTAACATCTATTACAGATACGGGGCGAGAGGAAGGGAATTAGTACATTCCGTTGGAAAAG
Source organism: Acronicta aceris (assembly GCA_910591435.1). NCBI lineage: Eukaryota > Metazoa > Arthropoda > Insecta > Lepidoptera > Noctuidae > Acronicta > Acronicta aceris. The sequence continues at coordinate 10,395,584 of OU342759.1, forward strand.
TGATGCTTCAAGGTGGGGGAACTTTCGGAACTTTTATGGCCATCGGTACTGGAATACGTTGTTAGGCGTGATGGTTGCTCAAATACCCATTTTGTATATACAGTAATATAAACGTATAGTGCTTAGCTTACAATAGTATCTATTCTTTTGTTTTAATAGTGTTGTAATATTGATTCATTTAACAGATTGTTAATTAAATATTGTTATTGACAACTTATCAAATATTTTTTTGTAGCTTATATACATAGGTAGTGTAGATTATAGAGATCATAGGTATAAATTAGGATCCATCTACAAAGTTCCAATAGACTTTGGTCCCCTAAAGGTAGTTTTTTTTAATGATTATCTTTGATATGCAATCATCAAATGGTCCCCGTGATTGAGAGAGACCTAAGTCTTTCTAGTACCTATTTATGCATATTGTCTAGACATCTTTCCTGTTCTGTATTTAGGTTACAGTGTCACCCATAACATAAGAATATCTGCCTTCACTTAAATAACATACAATTTCCCCAAGTTAAATATGAATGGCCATCAGAATGGCCACTCTCAGCCTTTAACTTTAGATAGCTCACCCCTCACTTCATGATAGTCTCTAAATCAAAAAGTAGTATGTGACAAAAATTTAATGCAATGATCACATTGTATGCTCACATGTACAGGGGTGTGAACACAAAAGCAACCCTATCTGCTTACACATATATTTGTGCATGTATATAAGACATTTTGCTAAACTTGTGCCCACATTAGTTTTATAGTTATTAGTAAGGGAAACTTTCTATGGTGTGGATGAGTGGTTTTTTCATGTTCAATATTGTTTGACCACAAGACTAAGTGTCATGTCACCATATTATAGCATTATGATTATTGGGCAGACCAAAAAACAGGTTTATTAGGCAGTTACACACATATTTTTTACATTTATAAGATATAATAGTGAGGAGATATCACACACACACACACACAAAGCCTTGCCGACTCCATAAGATCCACTTTTTGGAATTGTGAACTAGTTTTTGATTCTTCCAAAGTATCCATTTTAATGGTCTCATTGCAATAATATATTTATTTTAAATGTAAGTGACTGCCTCATTAGTCTAGAGGTCCCAAGCACGACTGCTATGCTACAAGTCCTGGTGGTTTGATCCCCAGGTCTGGCAAGGTGTTATTGGGTTTTCCTATGAAATTCTCAATGAACAGCCTCGAGTCTGGATTTGTGCCCAGTAAATGGCAACAGGCGCGCCCTCTCTTGCATGGAACCTATAACATACCAGGGGACTATGGGTTGGGTATGTATTACATAAATACACATTTGCCTAACCCTTCAGGGAATACAGGTTTCATGGTATGTTATGTTATATTTATTTTAACTTTGATGTGTGTATTGTACTTGAATTTTATTTCAATTTGACATGTATGTAAAAGTGCCTTGTCTTTATAATATTTGTATTTTATTTTTATTTATGCACAACATTACAGTAAGGAACCAAAGTGTTGTACAGTTCAAAAGAAACAATAAAATTAATAAAGTGTAAACAAAAAATGAAATCAATATCAAAATTATATACAACAAAGAGTAATATTATTTCTCAGTTTTTATTCATCTTCTCACAAAATCTCAAACATTCCCGGCACACATTCATCCATCTAGATGCGAACAAATCACTCTGGTGTAGATGTCAGAAGTGCATTTAACAGAGTACGAGCATGCACAAGTGGGGAGTTGGCTGGCATACGCCAGTGTATGTGCAGGACGCTCAGCCGATAAAAGATGTGTATAAGGTCTTAGTTGGATCTTAAGTACAGGTGGGATAAACAGCCTCACGAGCTGGGCTACTATATCAGGACAATCAGATTTACCCCGCATGACCTGGCAGGCAAAAGAGAGCACGCAGTAATTATGCCTAACTTCCGAGTGAGTTAAACCTCAACATTGATATGTTGATTATACAATGTACAGTCCCAGGATAATTTTAGGTGATACACTTCACCTAAAATTATCCTGGGAAAATTTTAGGGATCCTTCCAATTTTCCTATGATTCTTCTGCAGTGCCCAAGAATATATTTGTGAATGTGGTTGCTTCATTTAAATAGGTATGGCTCATGGGTATGTTTTTTTTAAAATGTGGCAATGAACTTAAAACCCAATAATTGCAAAAATAGTTAATTTTTCAGCAGTATTAAACCACGAACCACCAGTCCAGAAATTGAATTTTAGTTCTTTATTTACCATGTAGCGACATCTACCGTGCTACATAGAAACTAGACGGACAAGTCTTGAATCGCGCAAGTGAGTTTGCAACGCAACTTGGATAATATCCTTACATATGAAATTGGCGTTTTGTACGGGACGAATATAGTCATTTTTTTTTTTGTAAAATACCTATATTTAATGAAAGAGTCACTTTTTTCAATGTATTTTTACCTGACTGCGCCAGAAGGAGAGTTGTTTTTTGAGTGTATATTTCTTTGTCACGCTCTGTGACACTGACACTGGCTATATATATATATATATAGCCAGTGTCAGTGTCACATTTGAGACGAATGTATCAACGCCTCTCAAGGTAAAATCCATGAAGCCGTTTATGCTATATATATATATATATATATATATAGAATTATATATATATATCTTTATATATATAATTCTTCTGTGAGTGTGTATGTCACTGAACTTCTCTCAAACGACTGGACCGATTTTGATGAAATTTTTTGTGTGTGTTCAAGGGGATCTGGAAATGGTTTTGTCCGCTGTCCGCTGTATTTCGCTTTATACGTAGCGAAGCACGTACCGGGCCGCTAGTATATATATATAACTAGCTGTACCCCACGGATTCACCCGCTAAAAAAGATGGACTTTCATACAAACGTTCACCTCCCTTTTCACATCCTTAGGGGTAGAATTTCGTAAAATCCTTTCTTATCGGATGCCTACGTCATACAAGGAACACACCCACCAAGTTTCAGTTCAGGAAAATATTTTTTTTCTCAAAACTTATCAAAATAGATTGGTCACGTTTTCCCATCTTTTTTGGCAGTCGTGTTTTTTTTATATTTTTAATTATTTTTTAGCGCTGAGTCGACGCTCATGAGCCTCGAAGACTCGTTGATTTTTCCTGCTTAGCGCTAGGATAGGAGGTGTCCATTTTATCATGGGCTTTAATTAAAGCTATTATTTTATTATGAACTATTCCTAGCGATTCCGTTCCGTCTTTTAGCCAGGGCTTTTGATTACATACATAGGTACATACCATCACGCCTTTATTCCCCGAAGGGTTAGGCAGAGGCGTACTTAATGTACACCCACAGTTCGCCGGTATGTTTAAATCCTGTTATAGGGAGGCGAGGCTATAGCCATTAATCATCATAGAAAAACCCAATAACACTTAGCTCGACCTGGGGATCGAACCCAGGACCTCTAGTGTAGCAGTCGCGCTTGGGACCACTAGACTAATGAGGCAGTCAAAAAGACAACAATCACTAACACTCACTAGTCCTTCAGTGTGATATGATATCGAATGAAAATACAAACCGAGTGGCATTTGTTCATTAGGTATTTAGTTGGATTATTTGATTTGGCAGTTTTTTAATCAATTGATCAATCACGCATTGCACTCGGCGATCGTGTTAGCACGCAAGTCATTAAAAAAAATCCCAATTGCGAAATTGGTGATTCTCGGTCTTAGCCAAGACTCGCTTAATAAAGCCGAGACCGACAATGAATTTTTGGCCGAGAATGGCCGAGACCGAGCTCGGTCGGACCTTACTAATTGTCCCCCGGCATGCATTGCAAGTGCAACGCCTCTTTTATCTTTTGTTTTTCGTCATAAACCTTCCCAGGCACGCACTCAACAACTCAACAAGGTTTCATCACAATAGGATGAATGGTTTAGCAATGCATAGAGGACAAAAATCTAACATTCATTATACATATATAAGTAAGTCGAAGTCATGTATATCATGGCTCATTTTGACGCAATCAAAATCTTTATATACCAATTTATTATTCCTAATTAAATTGAAACATTTAACTTATAAGTATATATGTTTGTAATCCCCTATTAATTTAGTTTATTTTGATACCCTAATCGATATGGTTATGGTTTGCCTATTTTTTTATTATAGTAAGTATTACTATTTCGCGCCATAAATCCGCCTTTTTGGTTATTTTTTTACAAACACCTGTAAGACACTTGTTCAGTGATACTTGAGTATGAATTATACAAATTCGAGGTGGCATAAAAATATCAATGAATTTTCTTACCTTCTTTGGCAACACCATTAACACCATCTAATGGAGCAGTATTAGCACCTTCAATATCCGTCCCAAATGATAAATGCTTGATAAAATGGGACGTATTAAATACTGATGAAGAATACGGTTGCACATCATGGACATGAACATGATTAATTGTAAAACTTTTTCCAGGTGCTATATGGAAGCTTCCCCCTACCTGAAATATGACTATTATTTTAATTCTATAGATACGTAATCCTATTGACCGCTCCGGGTCGGATTCAGGTATATGATAAATATTTTCCTGCCCCTAGCGCCCCAGTCGGATTTATACGACAGAGAACCGAAGTTCGTTTATTGCGTTTTGTTCAGTAATAAGGCTAATTTATAGAAATACGGTTAATATAATAAAGTTAAAACACTAAACCAAAGTTTATAATGATTTAAAATAACTTATTACTATTAAAAGTATTGAAAATAAGAAGTTCAAATGGATGTAATTTCCAAATTTTCTCATCAGTGTCCCTACTGTCGTTTAATTCCGACAGTAGAGACGAAACATTATAATATACCTACATACCATCGCGCCTGTATTCCCCGAAGGGCTAGACAAAGGCGTACTAATGTACACCCATAGTTCTCCGGTAGGTATGTTTGTTTGGATCCCATGTAATAGGTGGCGAGTCTATTGCTATTAACCGGGCACAAATCCAGCTGCTACTTTCATAGAAATACCCATTAACACTGCTCAACCTGGTGATCGAATCCAGAACCTCAAGCGTAGCAGCCGCGCTTGGGACCACTAGACTAATGAGGCAGTATCGCGTAGTATTGGTCTGAGGGTGAGGACAGACGAATTCAAATTAAACTGACTAATAGCTACCTTACATTTATGTTTATCATATCATAACGTTTCAAAAACGCTTGTAAAAGCTTATTTGAAATAAAAACATTTGAACTTGAACTTGATTTAAAACTGTTGATTGAAGTTGAGGGTTACGATTTCAATGAGAATCCACCAAAGGTTCATCAAAATCAGTCGAGCCATTTTCGAGTTTTTGTGAGACTAACGCACGGCGATTGGATGAATAAAAACTACGCATTTCGTGCACTCCATCCCTCGATGTTTAATATGAACTGTTTTGAGGCCAAATAGGTATAGTCATTATTGTTATCTAATACATCCACCGCATACCACGTTCGGATCTACTCAGCCGTATATGGCAGGGATAACACTACGCTTACCGCACGCCATCACGTCCCTTTCATAACGCCGCGGGCCGCTAAGACCAAGTTCTTGGCCAGGCAGTACACCGCCGCTCATACATAGCGGCAAGTTCATGGCAGGGCCGACCATACTTTTGGGGTGGGATGACAAAAAAAAAATTATACCGAGAGATTGTAAAATGTATTGCGCTTTTTTTCGAAATAAAAAATTAATATTATGTGGCGCGCATGTTAGCCTAACAAGCCGTTATAATCTTGAAACCGACAATAAAAACAAAGTGGAACTATCAATTACGGATTTATATGCATGCGTGCCGTCAGTTGGAACTGGTCTACTCAAAGCTGCTATGGTTCTTTCCTCAAAAGGCCATTTCAGACATTACCCTACATAATGCCACTCACATATAAGTGTTTTTCCATATCTGGACTTTCAAAGAGACCATGATTCTCTGAGTTTGTTTCGGTGTTTCTTCTCAGAGGTCATCAGTTAGGAAATGCCGAAGCCATCTAACTATAATAAAAAAACCAAACCATTGGCATGTAAAAGTATCTCTAAAGAACTACTTGCAGAATAAATACCATTTCATATATTAACTGGGTAAATTAACTAGGTATATAATGTCATTGGTACAAGCCATACAGGTACGTCACGTATATAACTTACCTATATGGTCTGCCCGTGTAGGGACGGGTAAGAATACGGTTCCTCACTGCCATTCAGATAGGCATCTCGTAAGAGCCGAGAAAATATCTGACATGCTCGGTGGTAGGACCTCTCGAGGTCTGATTAGTTGGCGACCACTCTTACGTCGGAGTCTGTCGTAAAGCACCTTGGTGTGTTTCGAATTTTGCGCGTAAGAGCAAGTTCCCCTCAGTTGCTGCGGCTCTGTCAGTATGCAGGTCGTAGGGGCTCTTAAAGCTCGGCAACGCATCAGCAACTCTCAACTCTGGTCTTGCAGGTGTCATTGGGTGGCGATGACTACTTACCATCAGGTGGCTCGTCTGCTCGTTTGCCGACGTAATCTATACCTATAATAAAATTGTAACAGGCCCATCCGATGTCTGTACATTATAGATATCAAAGAAAAACTGATATGGAGGGTCTTTATTAGAGCAACAGAAGCTAACATAACAATTTTTAGAATTGTAGTCTAGTGGTCCCAAGCGCGTCTGCTACGCTAGAGGTCCTGGGTTCCATCCCCAGGTCGAGCAGTGTAATTGGGTTTTTCTATGAAATTCTCAGTAGCAGGTCGGAGTCTGGATTTGTGCCCGGTTAATGGCAATAGGCTCGCCCCCTATTACATGGCATCTAAACATACCGGCGAACTGTGGGTGTACAGAAGTACGCCTCTGCCTAACCCTTCGGGGAATACAGGCCTGATGGTATGTTTTTTATGTTTTTTGTCTGTCTGTATGTTTGTACGCGCATCACACAAAAACTACTGCATAGAATTAAATGCAGTTTTCACCGATGTATTGCTAGAAATCTAACTTAAAATCTGGTGCATGTTTCATCTTGATACGCCGCCTTTAACCTTTTGATCGCCATTGTCACATATATGTGACAAACGAAATCTTACCCTGAACGCCAACGTCACAAATATATGACAAAATATACGTCGCACCATATTATGAAATAAACAATTTAATCATTACTTTAGTGTGTTTTCATTTATATCATTTAAAAGTTTAAGCTTCCGTCTATATTGTATTTCATGAAACTAATATAAATAAACCACCAATATCGAGAAATTTGTTGTTTTAAAAGTAGATGTTAAACGCGTATAAAAGGAGTGCCTCACACGCCGTAGTCTGCTATATGTGACAGCTAGTGTTGTGACGTATATATATCATTGTAAAATCAATAAAAACTTAAGAGGATGAATATGAAATTTTAGTCCAGAGTATATTATTTGTGTATAAGTTGGTATCAGGAAAAATAAAACGTATTATTAAAACAACTCCTTATACAACCATGCCTGTAGCTTCACAATCAAAAATAAAATAAGTATGCAAATATCTAATATCGACACTTGTTAAACTCATCTCTTGCGCATCCCTAGCGCAAAACAATAATAAAAATAGTTTCAATTTTTTTTTATTACTACATTAAAATCCTTGCGTATTTTAGATATGGATAGGTATTATATTAGATAAGAATACTTTTTAGAATCGATAACCAACATGTACACTGCTACATCCCTAATTTAGATGCGAGAATGTCATAAAATTGACTGGCAACCAACGCCATTGACACAATACCAAGACAAGTCATGTTTAATAGTGTTGTAACCATATTGTAATAATTTATTTTTTTTAGTTTTCTAATTTCTGCTTTTTCATTGATAGTCTCTGTTAAATACTGTGTAAAGATTACTATAGTGGCAGGTTAAATAAAATTTCAGTGTCGTTTTATTAGATTTATTAGAAAATTAAAGACGAAAATAAAAACTTATTTGTATATCGATATAAGTTTTGGAATCCCTATTTTTTATGAAGGTCATTTGACAGAAAAAGTGGCCTGGCGTCAGGGGTACGGCGATACGTTTATACTTTGGCGTTCAAAAGGTTAATCGGACTTGTAGTACGAGAATCTTTTTGGGACGTGAGTGAAACTGCGGGCAACAGCTAGTCAATATTAATAAAAAAAAACATCAGACTAACAAAGGGAACCTTTTCTATTAACATGTGATTGGAATCCGGACACTGCACAAGTGCATCAAATCCGTCGATAGATTTGCTTACTAAAGACAGGATTTTGACATTACTTGTAGAAACCTTATGTCAAAATCCTATCTCTAGTAAACAAATCTATCGATGGATTTGATATAGGGACTGGCCATTAGTCATGTAGGTATTTCAAATAATCTATATATATAAAACAAAGTCGGGTTTGTTCCAACACTTATATCTCGAGACCGCGTGGACAGATTTTTATGATATTTGGTTTGTTGAATTTGTATCCTTCCCGAATAGCAGAATAACTATTAAAACATGCGAAAAATTCACGAAAAAGAACATGACGAAAATTTATTTTCTCATTCATTTTGTATCGGGAACGGATTGACAGATTGGACAGAAACACGGCCACCAAATAAATATGGCGTTGTTTTCTGTTTCGGCAAGGCCAATGTGCATTGTCCCAACTCCTTATACGCTGCTGGTGTGATTTTGATTATTTTTTTTGTTTGTTGAAAAGGGCCCCTGGATGGTTTAGATTCACAATTTGAGCGGGTAGGTGGCACCGCAATCGGGTACTAAGAGTGAATGATTGAGGTGACGGCTGACAGGGATGAATGGAAGAAAAGTACATGCTGCGCCGACCACAAATAAATTGGGACAAGGGCAGGAAGTTGATGATACAGGGCAAGACAACTTTTCCCGGGCCCGCTAATATGTAATGTAAAACACTGTATTTATCAGATATGTAATCTTAGAGTGTTAATTCTTGAAGAAACTTCAAACTTTAATCTATGAAATTGTGTGAAATAAAATTCAAGTGGTACATATTATTCTCGAAATAATGCTTCCCTGATATAGGATATTGTTATAATGAGGGGTCAGTTAATGCAAAAATGGTTATTAATGAATAGCAATATACATACTCTGTTGACTTCCATGTAGCCATATATTTGGCAGCCTTCTTTGAGTGCTAAGTTTGTTTTTTCAATAGAATCGTCGTTTTTACATTGTTCTATAGTAGATAAATCAGGTAAGGCCCATCTTCTTATTCTGTAAGCTTCTTTTACGTCTTCACAGGTATTGCAACATCTAAAAATATAGTATTTATTATATAATACTAGTTGTACGCCGCGGTTCCACGTGCATCTCTCTGTTCTTAAGATTCGTAGCGACTGGGTGGCTTTTTCTGGCTGGGCCACCACAGGTTTGAATTCTGATTGAACAAAGAATTAGTCGCTAATTAGTCGTAAAATATGGAAATTAATCAGTTCGTGGTTTAAAACTTAAATAACCGTCCTCATTAATCACCCCGTTCAAATTTTATCGCGTTTAGACACACAAACGCGGTGGGGGGATTTTGTGTTATAATAATGTGAAGAGAGTGATTTTAAATTCTCACTATAGTATAGGTCAAAAATAACTGAGTGGGTGTGCTTTAGACTGCAAGTTTAATTGTAAAGTAGTAACTTACTGAGATTCATTTAATGCTGCTCCATAACAACTCCCACATGTTATAAGTGCAACTTCAGAAGTGTTTTGTTTTATCTGAAAATTTATAAGTATATGTATATGGATCACAAGTGGCATTATTCTATAAACACAATTCATAATAATATTACGAATTGTGTTTATAATAATAATGTTGATTTCTTCTCTTATTCGAAAATATTAAGATAAACATAAAATACCATCACACTTTTATATTCCCCGAAAGGTTAGGCAGAGGCGTACTAAAATACACCCACAGTTCGCCGGTATGTTTAGGTCCTATGTAATGAGGAGCGAACCTATAGCTATTAACCAAGCATAAATACAAACTCCGAGCTGCTACTGAGAATTTCATAGAAAATTCCAGTTACATTTTTTTCGACCTGGGAACGGAACTCGGCACCTCTAGCGTAGCTGTAGCGCTTAGGACCACTAGGCTAATGAGCTGTGGTCGACGTTGGCAGTGTCGTTTAGGATGAATGACCACAAATGTATAAGTATGTTAACATGGACATACCCCGGGATTGTAAAATCGACGAGTTTAGTCGAGCGGAGCCACAGGAAAAGCTATTATTAGTTTAGATTTACGCCATTATTAGTATATGTAAAAATCGCGCAAGTTTAAAAACTGTGTAGGTACCCAGTACCTACTTCCATCCATACCTACATCCAATCTTTAGATATGTAGTGTAAAAGTACAATTTTCAATATTCAAGTTCGACAAATCTCCAAGGACTTGATGGGTTAACTATACCTAATGATAATCATATTGTAAATGAAGTAATGAAGAAAAGATTTGATTTGATTTGATTTAAAAATCACTTATTGATTTCTCTTACAGCTAGTTCCAATAAAAAAACAGTTAGTCTATTTGCTTACTAGAGATAGGATTTCGACATAACGTCAAACTGCTATTTCTAGTAAGCAAATCTATCAACGGATTTGATATTGGGACTGACCGCTAGAAGATTCTGCAGTTCTGCACTAATATGTTCTTTGTTGACACCAAGTTGGTTATCAGTGGAGACTGAGTGACAATAAGTATTTGTTAAAAAAATACCGTAGTAGATGTAGCAATTTCTTCCTTTTTTGGTTCTTCTATGGGATTCCCATTCAAATCTAGTCGTCTTTTATGGATATTGTGCTCCATTTGGAGATGCTGTTCTCCTGATGAGTCCATGGCATCAAGTACTAAGTCTAAAAGGAAGCATTAAATTTCCATACTCAGAATCCATACTTCCATACTAATATTATTTATCATAAATATATTTTTGTTGAATGTTTGGTAAGGACACAGATTGCATGCTTAGGAAGGACATAGACTATCTCGGTTACTTTTCAAGATTTTCTTTTTGTGAGTGAAACAATTTTTTAAAACTTTTAAAATGGTTTGATATAATAATAAAAAAGTACATATTGTGATCCTCATCATACATTTTACCGTATCACACATGAAGGCTATTTATTTCTTATGATTATGAATAATTACAATATGCAAAAATAATGGAATATAGGTATTAGTAGGTTTGTCAAATTGAATTTATAAGATTTGTATAAGGTGTCATATAAATAATTGTTAACAGAAAAAAGCATTTCTCAGTCAGTAACATTGTTAGCCTCTTTAAAGTGTTGTAAAGTGTTATTTTTAATTATGTTAAGAATTCCATGGTTATTACATATAATAATATTTTCCATAAATAAAGACTAATAATATAACTTTCATTGTGGTCTAGAGTTATGATATGATTTTGAATGGTGTTTTTCTTTATTGGTGATAATTTCTATACTACAGAGAATAGCCCAATGATATATCTATTATTAATTAGATAGTTAATATTATTATTGAATAGATAGTATGACTCCCCATCCCAGATTTCCTTTTGCACCACTCGGACTGGGACATCCTGTATATAACAGGCTAGATGATAAAAAAAAAAATTGATCCTTCAGTTAGATTATAAGAATACAATGTACACATATTATTCCTTTTGTTTTACAAACAAAAAATGATGGTGATACAGTGCATTTAAGTTTAGTGTGGTGTCACGGTTTCATACAATTTTTATGAAATAGTGACATCACTACCTCCCACTCCTGAACTTTTGAAGTTCTTCAAGTTTGTCAATTCTTATTATTTTCATAAAGCACAAAATATGTGTCCAATATTTTGGGATAATCTAAGTGACAGACCGAATATAATGATATTTCTTTAATGCAGTCATCATCCCTATTCTGAACTCTATATTATTTGCTCTGCTTATACCGAAAACAAAATATGATTGAAAAGCTAAAGCCATTCTAAATACAATGAATTTACATGGGTATGTAAAATGGTAATAGACAACTACTTAGGTTAAATACATAAGTACCTACTTACAGTTACAAGAGATCCTTGGGACAATAATATCTAAATTGATTCGTAACTTATGGCCTCTTGATGTGTCTACAAATAATTCTTCCGAAATATTGGGCGACATGTAAGTATAAAGTTCAGAAAGGAATAATAAGGTCATAATAAGACCGCCGGTAACAGTTACTGCAATAAACAGAAAAACATGTTATTTGTTAGAATATAAATAATGAAGACTTAAAAAAAGTAAACGTAGGTCTTACTTGCTGCACCGGTGGCGGTTTTTATTCTAAAATCCTCTAATGTTTTAGCGTAAGCATCTAATTGCTTAAACTTATCAATTATTTGTGATGACATAATTACATACAATACTATTAACAGAATGTAATTCGTTTGTTTTTCTTAGAATTTGCAACTGCTACAATTCAATATTTACGGTACAAGTTATAACTTATTTAATTCTATTTTCAAAATAAAACTTTTCAATGACGTGAATGACGTCTCAGCCGTCTCACGTCAGCGTCAGCTTACAGGTTATTACCACGTCGGTTTTTTTTTTTTTTTTAAGGGATTTTATGACCTGGTAACTTAGACCTTTAGGTCATGTTACCACGTCGGTCATTCCTTCAGTGTAGCCTAGAGGTTTGCACCGGAGCGAAATTCTGACAACCGGTGAAATTCACCGGTGATTGGGCATTCTCCGGAGATTCACCGGTGATCACCGGAGAATAAAGCCATTATTAATTTCTTATAAATGAGAACTAATATAGCGCTCTAACGCGTTATTCTAATTCGCTTAAATTTATAAAAAAGATGAATAATTGGACAATCATTGATATACTAAATTATGACGTCATGAAGTGTCTGATATAAGATCGTTTTTTTACATAAAAGAGGAAAGTAGCCCAATCAAATGACTTGACAGCGCGATTCTTTATGATAAAGGATGACTGCAACTTCAGATGAAGAACAAGAAGGTTCGAGTTTTACAAATATGTCTCATTTCTTGTTACAAGCAAGTGGTATATGTTGCGCACCACTTGTAACAAGAAATGAGACAGGAACTCAAACTGAAAATGAAAAAAATATGCATGCTCATTGTAACAAATTATTTAGAAAGCTAGTAGCAAGTGAAATGAATCACATAAACGGCCAAGAGCGCTTTGAGTTAATGGCCGAAATAATAAATCTCATTCCGAAGGACCTAAGGCAGAACTGCCTTAGATAAAACTATTTACTAATATGCTTTTTTCGCGAGGAAACAACTAACTGTCGGCTAGTTTCTCGCTCAAAAAACGTACAATAGATAAACATTCAAGTAAACAAAAGAGATGCTTATATTAATAGTTAATCGCTGACCGTTTACATTGCCAGCGAGGACTCGCTCCACTTGTTTGTGGCTGAGCGACAAGAGCTATCAAAGATAATACTTGCTCAGCGATGCTCGCTAGGCAGTCAGAACTCATGCCGAGAGTATATGATATACGAGAGATAATTGTTTATATGAATTCAGTTTTGTGTCCCAAAGACAGGGACACAAAACCGTCAGCTCTACGAGCCATGTGCCCCGCCCACTGCCACTTAAGTTTGTTAATCCTTCGACCTATGTCGGCAACTTTGTTTCTTCTACGGATCTCCTCATTTCTGATTCGATCACGTAAAGAAATGCTAAGCATAGCTCGCTCCATAGCTCGCTGAGGGACCTTGAGCTTTCTTATGAGACCCATACTGAGCGACCAGTCTCTGTGCCATAAGTTATCTGGTAACACACACTGGTCAAAGACTTTTGTTTTAAGACATTGCGGTATTGTTGACGAAAAGACATTGCCAAGTTTCCCGAACGCTGCCCAGTCGAGTCGGATTCGACGAGTGACCTCTTTCTCGAAGTTGGACCTACCTAACTGGACGGTTTGTCCCAGATTTCAGACGTATTCATTAACAATTTCGAGGACAGAGTTGCCAACGGATATTGGGATGGGTACGACATGGGCGTTTGACATGACTTTTGTCTTGCCCATGTTAATTTTAAGACCCACCTGCTGGGAAACTCTGTCGAGGTCATTGAGCATTATGCTGAGCTCTAAACTAAATATTATTGATTAATAAATCTTCCTTTATGTAGTATTATTACATTAAAATATTCTATTCCGATGTAATACGATCACCGGAGGTTAACCGGTTAATAACCGATTGATTCAATCGAGTACTTTTACCGGTGATTCACTGGTGATTCTCCGGTCCTCACTGCTCCGGTGCAAACCTCTAGTGTAGCTATATTGTAGCGGCAACAAAATCTGTAAATCCGACAGTAAAATCCGTACAAAATCCGTACGTCCAGTAAATCCTAAACTCCATACGAAATCCGTACAAAAGAAACTTAAAATTAAAATCAGCATACCTTGGACTACTGCTAGGATCTGAGTTTTGGTGTTTAATGGATGGTCAGTATCATTCATTCATTATCAACCACTCAAGAACACTAAAACATGCATTACATACCCTCACAACACGCCTGCACAACCTTGCATACTCCAAATTTCTTATTATATCTCTTAATTAAAATAATTAAATGGTATATCGGTATATACATACACAGTCCACCTGTTAAGTAACCCTCTTAAGCCGAAAACTGCCTCGTAAAATACAGGTTACCCAAATGTAAGAGGCAGGGTATGTATACAGTTTTATGCAGCATTATTATGTTTATATTTCTACAACTAGCTCAATAACACCATACTTTTATACCTAATGTCTTATTTATCTATAAGCTGTATCTATTCTATTTTTTTGAAATAAATTAAAAATTAAATTAAATTATTATAAGTAAACTGAAGCTTATTGTTTCTTTCATTTACTACTGCCATAGACGTCAACCATGTAACAAGCTATTTTTTGCTATATAAGCTAGTCATAGATGAAAGATGAAACAGTAATTCCCTGTCATAAACAACGATATACATTATTTATTTTTAATACAGTTCTTTATAGGGATGTCGAGGGTGAAACAAAAATATCGGTGTTTTGGGGTCTTATGTGTACCGCTTTTTAAAATGTGTACGTTTTATACGTATTTTTGGAAATCCGCACACATTTCCGTGCGCAATTTTTATCCGTACGTAGTACTCCTAATTCCGTACGTGTACGGACAAATCCGTACATATGGCAACACTGCATTCATTCTACAACAGAGGTTTGCACCGGAGCAGTGAGAACCGGAGAATCACCGGTAAAAGTACTCGGTAAATCAATCGGTTATTAACTGTTTAAACTCCGGTGATCGTATTACATCAGAATATAATATTTTAATGTAATAAATACTACAAAAATAAAAGAAAGATGGATTAATTTCTGAAATAAAGTACATACTTTTTATTATTATTATTATATTAAATTAATAGAAACTAGAGCTTTTGCTGCCTACAGCTCGGCGACAAAACTATCGGAACTATACACTCGCTTCCCGTTGCTCGCCAACTTGTTTCTAGTTTCTAGCTCTCCTCGCTTTTTGTTCATCGTCGGGCGGCGGTGGTACAAGAGCTAGAAAATAGAAACGAGTTGGCGAGCAGCGGGAAGCGAGTGTGTAGTTCCCATAGTTTTGTCGCTGAGCTATAGGCAGTAAAAGCTCTAGTTTCTAGCTCTACTCGCTTCTTGTTTATCGTCGGGCGGCGGTAGAACAACTGCCATAAGCGAGTGTGCGGGTGCCACTCGCTCATGCGGCAATCCTGCACAAACCTGCACGCGCGATACACGTGTTCCCATCGAGAAAAGAGCGATGTGAAACTGTCTGACAATATCCCTGTCTTTGGGATACAAAACTAAATTCATATAAACAATTATAATTCTCGGCGTGAGTTCTGACTGCCTAGCGAGCATCGCTGAGCGAGTATTATTTTTGATAGCTCTTGTCGCTCAGCGACAAATAGTGGAGCGAGTCCTCGCCGGCAGTGTAAACAGGCAGCGATCAACTATTATTACCTATATGCATCTCTTTTGTTTACACGGAATGTATAATCTATTGTACGTTTCTTGAGAGAGAAAATAGCCGATAGTTAGTCGTTTCCTCGCCGGCGGTGGGACATTTGCCTTAAGGACAACTATTTACTAATTTGCCCCTTTCGAATGAGATTTATTATTTGGACCATTAACTCAAAGCGCTCTTGGCCGTTTGTGATTCATTTCATGCATGCATATTTTATTTATTTTCAGTTTGAGTTCCTGTCTCATTTGTTACAAGTGGTGTATGTTGCTTGTTCTTCATCTGAAGATGCAGTCATCTTTTATCTTAGGGAATCGCGCTGTCAAGTCATTTTGATTGAGCTACTTTTTTTATGTAAAAAACGATCATAAATCAGACATTTCATGACGTTATAATTTAGTATATCAATGATCCTACAATTATTCATCTTTTTTATAAATTTAAACGAATAAGAATTACGCGTTAGAGCGCAATATTAGTTCTCATTTATAAGAAATTAATAATGGTTTTATTTTCCGGTGATCACCGGTGAATCACCCGAGAATGGCTAATAACCGGTGAATTTAACCGGTGGCGGTGGTCAGAATTTCGCTCCGGTGCAAACCTCTATTCTGCAAAGTATACTCTTTGTGTTTGTTGTACAAGTATAAAATAAACATCAAAATTTCAGTCAAAACAAAATTGTACAATAGAAAGTGTACGGTACTGACCAGTGCTGCCATATTGTATCGACATTTTAAATCAAAGGATGACTTTCCTCTGAGGGACTTTTAATGTCAAATGACGTTTCGTTTTTTTAAATATGACAGAAGTGAAAAATATACTTGTAACAAAGGAAATTGGCCATGCCATGCCGTATTTTATACTAGTCCATTTTATTTATTTATTCTATTGGGTACATATTATTATAATAATATTAAAACATTATTTTTACCTGACTACGAAAAAAGGAAGGGTAATGAGTTTAACAGTCTATGTATGTATGTATATATATATATATACAAATACATAGATATGTATGTCCCCGTGTGGGGACGGGTAATTTAGAATACAGTTCCTCACTGCCATTCTTATGAGCCATCAGGGCCTCTTGGGGCGGTAGGGCCTCTGACTGGCTGGCGACCACCCTTACGTCGGAGTCTGTCGTAAAGCACTTTGGTGTGTGTTTCGACTTTTGCGCGTAAGAGTCAGTTCCCCCTTGGTTGCTGCGACTCTGGCAGTGTGCAGTCCGTAATGCTTGCTAAGGCGTCATTTTTATATTTCTTATACTGGTTTCATAAACTGACCATTATGGTTCTCAATCAGGTGTTCCAGATCTTCGATTTTTATACCTTAACAGAAAATGCTCATTAGGCTGAACAACTTTTGTCAATGCGTCATTTCTATATTTCTTATAGTTCAGCTGGAACATTATGGTCCTGCACCAAGTGTTCCAGTTTCCAAAATCAAGTATACCCTATATGTTACCCACGCCTAATAGCATTAAAACAAAAAAAGTTTCATTCGATTCCGTCCAGTATTTCCGGAGATTAGTGTGTACAGACAAACAGAAAAATCAATCGCCCAAAATTTTTTTTTGTTTGTTTTATTATATGTTTAAAGATTTAATTGTTAAAATAATGGGCCTCCGTTTTCTTCTTTATTGGCCGATGATGAAAACAATAGTTGACTGGTATTTGATTTGTTCAAAGTAAGTTTAAAATCAACTTGATGGAATTTTTGGTGAGAATTGAGAGGAGATGCTCTGTCCCTTTCTCGCAAAACAACTGTTAGTAGGTATAGAATTTGAACGCATGGAACATTAAAATTTGTCGTGATCGTGACGTTTTCCTATAGTGGGTCTCTAGCATACAATTAAAATGCATGTACTTAACTTCCTTATTTTTTAGCAGATTTTAATTTTGTTTTTGTTAATTTGTCGTGAGCCCATATAAATAACTGCATTAAGGTTTCTAACACTTACGTGATATTAGACATTGAAATAAAACTACCTATCTACTTTTTAGGGATTTTATCACGTTGTATTAATGTAAATTGTAACGCTGTAAAGGATCCGAAACGTCGGGAATCAAATAATATTAATACAACACGATAAAATCCGTAAAAAGTAGTTTTATTTCAATATCTACATTAAATTAAAAATTTAAAGAAATCCCGACACCGCCATTTTGTGGCTGCGGCCATCTTGAGCCAATTTTCATCAAACATAGGTAAGAACACTCTCGACTAATTCACCTTTCAAACAAAAAAAAAAACAAAATCAAAATCGGTTCATCGGAAGCTATGATTCTACAGACACACACACACAAACGCGCGCGCACACTCAAACACACACATCCACACACACA
Organism: Acronicta aceris; assembly: GCA_910591435.1. Taxonomy (NCBI): domain Eukaryota; kingdom Metazoa; phylum Arthropoda; class Insecta; order Lepidoptera; family Noctuidae; genus Acronicta; species Acronicta aceris. The sequence continues at coordinate 10,413,893 of OU342759.1, forward strand.
CAGACGAGTCAAACTTATAACACCCAGTCGTTTTTGCGTCGGGGGCTCAGATTTCGACTGTTATAGGAATAGGTAGGCAAGTATTTTCAGGGTTCAATGAATAATAAAAAATACTTAAAATTAAAAATTTATTGTTCATAAGTAGGTAATAACCATAATTACTAAGAAACGTCAGTTTTTACCTACATTTGCTAAAAAATCAGTAACGGCAGTTGGTATTATTTGAGCGGTTGTTATTTTCACTTTTTTAAATGTACCTAATAAAATCCATTTTCACTCTGCGAGATGACGCTCTGCCACAATCATAATAATTACTGTAATTATTATTAATATTATTGAGTATTATTTACATGTGTACAGTCTTTTAAATTATCTTAAAGAGATCACTTCTTAACATTGAAGCCTTCACCTGTAGGATCCAGAATCCAAGGATAGTTGTTCGGGCATTCCATGCAAGTGAAAAGACGTAGAACTTCTCCCGGCAATTCTCGAGTTGTAAGAGGGCATGCATTTGGTAAGGAGCAGAAAGGTTGACCTTTTACGTCACATTTGTCTTGTTTCCATTCTTGGAAATCTCTGAGTGACGTCAGCTCTGTAGGGTTCTGCATCCACTGGATAACTTGAATAAGAGAAGTGAAGTAAACATCGTTCTTTTCTAACATCTCTTCGATGAATTTAATCAGCTCATCTCTGAACTCTTTCTTGGATTTAAGCCATGAAGCGTGGAAGTGGAAGCCAAGCGGAGCACGGTTGGTACTGTAGTGGCGGTTGAAATTGTGACGCAAAAGGCGGGCAAATTGATCTCCAGTTTGGATGTTAGAGCAAGAATCGACGACATGACAACCAGGAAGAGATTCATCAAAAGTAGGATCATCTCTTCTATCCAATTCATTCATCACCATTTCCCAAACAGGGTGGCTTCTTGATGGGCAGTTGTGAGCGTTTCCGTTACATTTATGAGGCATACGGAAATACAATGTGTAGGGCCAGATCGGAACACGTCCAAGAGGAGCGGTAATAGACGCATCATAAACGAAGTACTGGTCAGCCATCATTTCGAATTGCTTATTTCCACCAACACGCAGGTAAGGGGCACGGACACCAATGATCGATGAGTCAGTAATATTCGCAAATCGTTCTATGATCAAACGTGCACCAGCCATTTCAGCCAACCAGTCGTCATAACTTCCACTGCTCCAATATTGGGGATCATCTTTGTGAGTGATAGAAAATACGGAAATTTCGTGGCCTTTACGGTGTAATTCTTGTACAGCAGCATAATTAGTATATTTGTGCGAAACGAAGAATGTACCACGAATTTGGCAACCATTGGGATTATGCCTGTTACCGTTGAATATTTGTTCATACAAGTCAATGTTATCGACATTTACAGCACCATTGAAAGTGATGGTTATCATTTGAGGCACTTGGTTAACTTCAATACCACCTGGGATACGAGTTCCGTCGGCAGAGCAGAAACAGTCCGGAAGTGCACATTGGTTGGGGTCGCAGTCTGGAGCTCTGTTAGGATCAACGTCGACGGCTGTAAAATGAAAAGTTGAGTTTCATAGTGTCTCATAAATATTTATACACGTAAACATCAATGCAATGTTTTCTCACACTGAAAATAAAATACCTACAGTTTCTTGCTTTTTTGGCCTACTTAATTATTTACTAATCATTTTTAATTTTTTACTTTTGCCTTTCAATTTCGGAAAATTTGATATAATGCAAAAATATCACGCTGATGTAAGCACTGACGTCATCTATAAAATTAATAGAATTAGAATTTAAAATAAATTGGGATTATCGGCGATTGACTGAAACTATGCCAATCAATTATTTATCACATCTAATTGTGTCGCCTAAGTTTCAAGGAAAAAATTGAGTAAGTATAGCTATATGTGATTGGCATCTAAATGACGCCAATCACATATGGGTCTCGTTATTTTTTTTTTCAGTTTATAAAAATATTTTTCATTTGAATAGTCTGTACTTACTACAAGCGTTTTCATCAGACTCATCCTTGCAGTCAGGTTTTCCGTTACAGAACAATTCCTTTTCTATACAGTCTCCACTACCGCAAGCTAATTTTCCTTCAGGGCAGATGGGCTCATCCGTTTTCAGGATAGGCAACACTTTCCTTGGTTCTGAAATACAGAATTTGCTGTGAGGCCAACGAATTCGCTAATGTTTAAATTGTTTGGAGGACTTTATATGTATATCTATACACATACCTACGCAGGTGCTATTTATTTGCTTCGTTTGTGTTTTCATTGTAAAAGTGTTTTAAGGGTCAATAAGAAAATAGAAGAAAATCAAGCATGAAACAATGAACAAGTCAACAGAAGATATATAAAGTAGGGAATAGGATAGCTGATAAATAAGTAGGTTTTTAATGTCAATTATAGTATCAGATTTAATTGGTTATAAATTAATTAGAATAAATTATGTAACTGTAAACAAAAAGAAATATTGGTATATTGATACCTAATAAGTCAAAGATGTTATGTTGTAATAGGAATTTTATTTCTATCCATCGATGAAAGATGTCGTAAGAATTTGAATGATGAAGTTGCCTTTCAACCAACGTTTAGATACTTAATAAAATAATGGAATTTAGAATAGCATTTAAATATAGGTACTTGCATATTAAATAAATAAATGTACTCGTAGAGATAAAGTTTCATGGTTACTTTTCAGTATATATGTATTGATACAGTGCCGAATTGATAAATTGTTCGTTACAATGTGTATAAATCATAATACTTATGTTTATATGCTATTCCAGTTTTTTTATTATTTTGAGAATTTTAACCTTATACATATACAGCAAGTTTTAGTTCGGTTAAAGCAGATTTGGTGTATAATACATACAGTAGACAGTACCTACATATAAGTTAATTTGTGAAAACTACTCCTACTTATAATGGTTAGTATAACTTAAGTTCCCTCCACGGAAAAGAACTATGTATCCGTCGTTAGTCTAGTTATTTTCATGGTAATGAAGCTAAAGCCATTAAGTTAGCAAGTACTGAAAGAATGCACAGTAATATTGTAGAGAGTACAAGAGAACAATATTTTGATCATAATAAAAAACACCATAAGAAACCGGCGGACCGAATTTCTCTTAAAATAAAATAAATCGTTATTCAAACAATTTAGTCAAATTCTGTTATTATTCGAATTCCGATACTGTTAATCTAGGTTCGTACTCTACCATTTTGTCCAAAATACTTCACTGGAAATAAATGTAAGCGAATGCAATTTTTCATTATTTTACCAAGTTTGGAACGATTTTCTGGTCTTTTATTTCCAGTGAAGTAGTAGTAGACGAAATAGTATCGTAGTAACCTAGATTAACGGTATCCAAATCCGAATAATAACAAAATTTAATAGAATATTATCTGGCTTATGATTTATTTCGGTATTTCGTTTTTGTGGACAAATCAAGTAACGCCGGACTCTTAATAGCGGAATGTTCAGCCTAAATGAGATTTTGTCACTAAAATTCCCAAAACCCGTATCTAAATAATAAATTGGTAACCGTTGTTTTAACTTTTTTTATTTTATTCAGTACTGTCTCAATGTACAAAAATGGTGTTTGTGATCTTGGAGTTTTAAATGAATACTTTTATATATTTCCTTTTAAGTCTGACTTTGTTCGTTACTTTTATACAAAGCAGCAGCAAAAATATCACATATTTTTGTGATTTAAGTAAGTTTAACATTTATGCATGTGCATGTGGTCCCTGTGTTGTGTGCGTTCGTGCGTGATAATCATATTATGTATTATCATTACAATGAAGCGTATATAAATATTATTTGTGTTTATTCGGTGTAATTTTTGTTGTAGAAATAATGTTAATGCATAATAATCGGGTCGGTTCACGGCGGGCCGCTCCCTCTGTCCGGGGCCTCATGCAATACACCTTAACTACAGTGCGACGCGGCCCCTTCACCCAAGCCTAGTTGCTCGCTATGCGCCAATAGCTTCATTTCGGCACTTACTCTCAAGTTTGTCACAGTTGGTCACTTTACCCTTCCAGTCGCAGGTTTGTTTATCAAGATCGAAAGCCAGTCCAGACGGGCAAGTGATTTGTTTAAGACCTGACCTAGTGCACCTGCGTTGACAAGAAATGTGACATTAAATTAAATGCATAATAGCAGGAAGTGGACATTCGGAAGGCTAACAGGAACACCGGCTTGCTACGCTGGACCGGGCCCATAACGGAAGCTTAGCCCTCCGCACGACCACTTCCGCGGTTCAGCGGAACTTACTTTCTATTTTATCGCAATTCTTAACATTGGTTTTCCAATCACAAGTTTGACGGTCGATATCGAAGGCGAGACCACCGGGGCAGCGCACTGAGGCGAGCCGTGTCACGCCGTTCTCACCACCCTTGTCGCACCTGTACACAGCGATACTCTGAGCATACTCTGTCCAAAAAAACTTATTACCATCCAATTATGTTTATTAATGAAACGTTGACCCTGTCGAGGGATTTTATATTGTGTCTGCTGATGAATACTTGATAAGTTAATTAAAGTTCAGTTCAGTACCTACCTGATATATAAAATAATAATTATAATAAGTCATTAAAGATTTAGGTAGGTACTATAATTACAGTAGGTAATGTATACTAATTATGTTGTTACTATATTTGTTGCAAAACTTCAGGAACTTGCCATGTACGGTACTTGTTTAAGCAAAAGTTTAACGGATTTATTCTATAATCATTATTTTAAATACTTATTTACATTATACAATCATATTATTGATAAATATAAAAGGATTAAACATTGGACTCGACTAACAGTTACAACATGAATAGCGATCATTATATCATTTAAGTGACTTTTAGCAGAGTTCACTATTTATTCTAATATTCACAGCACGAGGGCAACCGTTCTGTTCACTGGAATATCAAGTCATTGTCTACCGCATACTAAGCAGTATCCATAAATAAATGAAACGACACACAACGGTCCTTGGTAACATTCACAACTTTATAATAATGTAGAGACAGTAGGCATACTATGTATATCAGTACTGAGTAGGTATTTACTCAGGTACTGATATTGCCTGTTTAAAACAAATCCTGGTTTTAAGTTTCTGCGGTTAGTCATCGATTCTAGCCTGCTTGTGCTTATGTACCTATGTAAGCAAAGACATAAAGAGTAAAACATGCGAATGCATGAAGAGTGAAACCTATTCGCATGTAGTTGCTGTTTTAACCATAAAGTCATCGTTGCAAGCTTTCATTACTTCTATCCGTGAAACTGGTCCAGTTGCTAACCAGTTTTGTCTTGACTCGGATAGAAACATAACAAAATTATGACGACAGAATAACATTGCAAGTTCTGAGTAATATTTCGAAACAACCGTATCACAACATTTCCAGCGTGGGTACATATTTGGTCTTTGTTTCTACCAATGAAATATGCTAAGAATAGTGGTTGTGCAAAACCTACCTGACTACATCGCGGCAGTCACCTTCGGTGGTAAGACGGAAATATTCGTCGGCTGGCCGACCGTCGCACAACTGCTCTGCGTTTACTTCATCTGCACCCTCATCCTCCTGCCGCTTAACTCGCACCTCCCCGTTGACTGCAATAAATATGTTGTTAGCGAATATCGTTGTAGTACAGTTGTCCATAACTGATTTATATAACACCTATATCGGGTATCTAATATTTTAAGTGGTAAACAGAGTACACTTACAAACCTAACTTGCTCATTAGGTAACACAACTTAACGTAAGCCGCCATTACAACACAGCGGGTAAAGGAATGTAAGTAGGTAGCACCTGCAGTTTCATTGCAGTGCCGTACTTACATATCATGCTCATTAATTGCAATAAATACACTTTGGTTTTTATGTTTACTTAGTATGCAGCTTACTGCTCTATATTATTGCACGAATATCGAAAGCTTTGGGTAATCAAGTAGGTCTAAAATGTAGGTACCTAATTGCCAGTTTGTATCTGATATTTATGCAATATTCTGACTAAGGTTCCTTGGTATTGCGGGAATTCTAAGTTTAGAATCATCTGAGTCAATTGCAGCTCTATTCCAAGTCGGCATTGAAAGTTAAAACGTTGAAAAGAAATCGAGGTCAAGCGAAGTAAACGAGCCACGTCGGTAGCCGGCGTTCTTTCTTTGTTACTTTAAAGCGAACTTTAACTTATGTAAACGCCTACATAACCAATTATATAAAATATAATATAAACTTCATAAATATACAATATCATCTTTTCGTTTTTAACTAATTATCACATCAGTAAAATATTTTTTCGGAACTCATTCAACATTAATATTAGCCACCACTATTATAGTCGACGTAAAATATTATTTAGAGCGTAAGCGCATAATTAAATAAATCCATATTAATATAATAAGTATAATAACAAGTTTGAAATATAAACTTTGATATTTTAACAAATTTTATTTTTAATATATTTTATTGGTAGGCACCTACTTAAATTATTTATTAGTATTAAATAATAAGATAAACCGCAGCTATCGGCTACTGGTATATCACAGTAAAATTATGCAATAAAATAGATACCTCCTACTCTTATATTTATAATCCAATTAATATTTAAGGATTTTTAATTTCCGAAGATTATGCAGGTAAATCAATTATTTTTCAAGGTAAAAAAAATACTTACTGAGACAGCTGAGCAACAGCACACCTAGACACAGACACGCGTGTCGAGCCATGATGCTCGGCGAGGACTGGTCGCTGCGACGTGCGCCGTCAAGAAAGTGCAAGAGGTCTCCGTTGCCCCTCTTCACCAATTTGTATTTATATAACCGACCAACACACACTCGATATCCAACACGCTCAGACACATCGGCTGTCCTATAGGTACTACACCTCTGGACGATATAAACTACTGTAATACGATCACAGCTTTTAATAAGCTTCCGATGCCATTACTGGAAACATCGTAACGTAATGTCAGTGATAATGATGCTACTACTAATGATAATTACATTAATTTCAATAAATCGCCCGTAAAACTTTCTTTTGCATTCCAACTAAATAAGTAGAAATGACGCACTCCTGTCTCTAAGAAAACTTTACGGAATTTGTGCATTTTACTTTACTACACACACTTTTAACCAATTCAGTAATTTTTTGGAACCAAAATCGGGATTCATTTTCCTATTATCATAATTATTATTGTAACATTTTAAATAAACGAATACATACAACCTGTTCCTTTCTGACACTTTACAAATATTCAATCCTACCCGTGACCATGGATACTGTAAAAGATCTGAAACATCTGGAATTAAGTAATATCAATTGAAAGCGATAAAATCAGTAAAAAGTAGTTTTATGTCAGTGTTCAAAACGAGATAACTGCAAATTACGAAAAGTTTTCCTAATGACAGGAGGCGTCACCTTATACGAAAAACATTAAATATCACCTAGCGGTTTTGATGTAATCTTGCGTAAAAATCTTAAGACAGGAAGTGTTAGTTACGGTGTATGCAAACTGGCTAGCGGAAGACAATATTGATTGGATTACATACTTATTGTCTACCAAGATACACACTGTCCTCTGCCAAATGCTGGAATATATATACAACATTGATTTGTACTATAGAAAAGGATGGCATGGTGTTTTAACTTGTAATATTTTGTAGATTGTGATATTGCCTTTTGTGATTTTTTTTTTTGCATTTTCCATGCTAAGATTATAAAGTTATCTAGTTAACTAAGATTATATAGTTATGAACGTCAGCTTACGACGTAAATTCAGAATGTGAAGGCAAATTTCAATCAAGCGGGTGGGACTCGCGGTGGCTTAGCGGTCAGAGCGTCTGGTGTATCTAACCAGAAGACACAGGTGCGATCCTGCCCGCGATTGAATTTTTGCTTCACTGATAACTAAATGAATATCATTTTTAAACTTTGTACATGTGCGGTCCAAAGAATTCTTATTTCTATGCCAGGAACTTTTCTGATATATTAAGTTTTAATATCTAAAGTGTAATAATATCTATGGCGCAATCAAATGTAAATCACGTAATCTGCACATATGCTGTGAAAGTTTTCGGATATTTTTACATTTTATTATTATGATGAAAATAAATATTTTTCTACTGTAATATAGGTATTACGTAGTTCGGTGATGAGAATAATTCCTTCGTGCTTTGGCAAGCACGTCGGTCTCTCCCGGTTGTCAAATGAATGAATAGGTAGTACATTTCCCATGTAATGTGGTAGTAAGAAGCCTAAAATGCTGACCGCCAGTTTATTCTTAGGTTATTAGCAGTGGTGGATATATATAGGCTGGAGCCTAGGGCGGCAGATTTTAGGGGCGGCAAATTTGGGGCCAAAGTATTTTTATGTCAAATCCATATTTACCTAAATGAGGACCGTTCGCCAACGGCCGTTGCCAATATTCACTCTATCACTGGTTTTGGCTTCTCGTCCATATTCATCTATCCTTTATTTTACCGTTTGGTATAGAATGAAAATAGCGTACTAGTAAATCAAAGTAATTTGTAAATCCGCCACTGGTTATTAGTGGTATTACCTACCCAGAATTTAGATTATCCAGTTCTTATAACTGGTGACCACAAATGCGCCTGTTAAACATGAGTTTGGATCATACTATTCCTCACCCAGCGTGGTGGACTATTAACTTCTCTTTCTAAGAGGAGTTGTGAGAGGCGGCAGTGTTATAGTAATGGTGGAAATTATTTATTATCTAGGTACCTACATCACTAATTTACGGTACGTCTCTTACCACTCATCGCATACTATTAATTTAAATTGATAATCACGGGTCGTATTAGCAGGCGGGTGTAACGGGGCCCCTAACAACTTGTTTTTCAAGTCGATTCTGGTACATACATAAGCAAATATTTGGTCCATATCACATCAACCTATTACACAGTACTTAGATTTACTGCATGCGAGCTTCCTGGAAATACCTATATACTTACGTTACATTCATTGTTAATATACGTATAAAATCACAACAATTAAAACATCAACAATAGAAAAGTCTATGAGTAGTAACTATCAAATCAAATTTATATACCTACTTATCCATATACATAATTATAATAAGTCCGTAGAAAAGTCGTGTCTGTAACTACAAGATAATTGGGAAAAAATGGGTGGAGAAGACTAATTATGTGATACTGAAGCCGAATTAATGGTTTTTGGAAAAAATGTCTGTCTGTATGTATGTATTTCTGTATGTTCGTTTATAACTCAAGATCTACTTGACGGATTTTTATGAAATCTGGTGTACCTATACGTAGATTATGAGCCTGGTCCTGGCTACTTTTTATACGACTACAACTGCCCAAAAAAGAGGGATTCTGTTTTTTCCATACTTTTCTTAGAACATCCTTAATATTATTATTCAGAGAAATTGGAAATCAATAAATCAACAGTATTGGCAGTATCATAAGGTAACTTTTGAGCTTAATTCTATTTAAATCTGTTCACTTTATCTAAAGTTATTGCAATATTTAACTACCGATTGAAAACGAACATTAAAAATAACCATTAAGAGTCCGTCGGACCGAATTTCTCTTACAAACGTAATACAGAAATAAATCGTAATTCAAACACAATTTAATCAAATTCTGTTATTACTCGGATTTGGATACCGTTAATCTAGGTTTCTACGATACGATTTCGTCTACTACTACTTCACTGGGAATAATAGACCGAAAGTAAAGTTAACAAAAATTGCATTCGCTTACATTTATTTCCAGTGAAGTATTTTGAATGAAATGGTAACGTAGGAACCTAGATTAACGGTATTGGAATCCGAGAATAATAACATAATCTGATAGTATATTGTTTGAATAACTATTTATTTAGGTATTACGTTTTTGTGGGCAATTCAAGCTCCGCCGGACCCTTAAAGTTATTTTCACATATAAATATGTATTATACTTGCAGAGATAAAAATATAACAAAATAAAGCATATTCAAAATAAAAATATACTTACGGATACTGAATAAGGTAAAGTAAATGGGTAACATACTGATTTAACCAATTTTAGAGTAAAGTAAAGAAGTTAATTTTTTTTCTCTAACAACTAATACGATGTCAATATTACCTCATTCAATATTTGGTTTGACATTACAGGTGTCATTTAAATTGACATAACAGTTGTTTTCTTCCTTTGAAGGAACGTAGACAAAGTCATTTTATAACATGAAACCTCCACGGTATAGAAACAGTACCTAAATAATTATTTAGAAACGAAATAATTCCTATTAATTCCTTCCTAATAATAATACTTACGCGTTGTATTGATATTCAAGAAAAAAAAAGAATCCTTTTTTCCAAAGGTGACAGAAAACAAATAAAAGGAGAGTTAGTTTTCTATTTACAATATTGGGTATAGCTCAACAGCTATAGCTGTAAAATTATAAATGCGAAAGTAAATTTCTTTTTATTTGTTTTCCATCACCTTTTAATGCCCTAACTGAACAGATTTCCATGAAATCAGGCAAGGAGAAAAGTTGCATTCTGGGGAAGGACATAGGAATCGTTTTGGGATGCAGCTAGTATACAATAAAGTCGGGTATATTACACCATTATAACTCAAGGATAGCTGCTCCGCCCCAAATAACAATATAACTGTTTACATCGGAAAAATCAAGATAAAAGTCATATAAGTAATAAAAAAAACATGATGGAATTGATTTTCTCATACATTTTGTATCGAGGACCAATTAAGCCGTGTTATAGAAAATTCTTTTGGTGCCCAAGTGAAACTGCGGAAAAGTAAAATTATAAATGTTTTTAAGTACTTATACCTTTTTGACTTTATCATTAGTCTGGTCCTGAGCGCGATTGCTACGCTAGATATCCCGGGTTTGATTCCCAGTCGAGCAAAGTGTTATTGTGTTTTTCTATTAAATTCTCAATAGCAGCTCGGAGTTTGGGATCTGTGCCCAGTTAATGGCAATACCTAGGCTCGCCCTCTATTACATGATACCTAAAACATACCGGCGAACTGTGGGTATACATTAGTACCTCGCCTAACTCTTCGGAGAATACAGGCGCTGTATATTGTAAATATGAGATTAACTTCTGCAAGCGACTTCGTCCATGTAGGGCACTTACCTAGGAAAGTACTACGTTAAATACGATAAAATATACTGTAAATGTTAACCAGTAAGTAATCAAAATCTATAGTTTATGTCAGTAAAAGTCTATTTACTTACCAAGTTTAAAACTCAGCAAGTAATTATTTTTTAATGAAGTATGTATGTAGTTTTGTTTTATTAATATTTAAAATAGTAGTCGCAGTGAGTATTTTATTTAAATAGGGTACCAAACCTTCAAAGATGCTTAGATTTTATTATAAAATTATTATTACTGAGGTAGTATCGTAGTATTAAGTTCCTTTTTTGCATACTTGTCGGGTGAGACTCACTTTCGATTATCGATGGAACCTGTTTTATTTAAATTTATGTCAATGTCAAATAAAGGTGGAAAGAAGATCCCGATATACCTAATTATAATGTATGCAAAACAGCTTTAGATTGGACTCAGCTCTTCGATAGTCGGATGAATAATTATGCTGTTTTCCGTATGCTATTGATACATACTTTATATTTTTCTTTTCTAAGTCATAAATCTACCTAGCACTGAACAACTCACCAATCACCAATTAATGATGAAAGGTTTAGGAATCCATAGAGAACAAACATACAAAGGAATACCTATTCATTTTTATTGACATTATATCGATTATTATTATTATTATTACTTCATTAGTCTAGTGGTTCTAAGCGCGACTGCTAGGCTAGAGGTCCTGGGATTGATGCCTAGGTCGAGCAAAATGTTATTGTGGTTTTCTATGAAATTTTCAGTAGCAGCTCGAAGTTTGGTTTTTATACCCGGTTTTAATGGCAATAGGCTCTCCCCCTTTTACATGAGACTTAAGCATACATGTACATGTACATTTGTACGCCTGTGCCTGACCCTTTGGGAAATAAAGGCGTGACGTGAATAGATGTAATGTAAAATATGCAAAATTGTCACTCTTTCAAAATGTCTACATATTATGTAAAAGTTTACCTATAATCTAAAAATGTCAATGTATTCAGAGGTCATATCTATTTAAATACACCTTAATAGGAGATATCTGTCAAAAGTCAAGGACATCGATTCATTTGAAATCACTAGGAAAATGAAATTTTAAGTTTATTCTAAGCGTATGAAACAGTAGATGTTACGTATATTTTTACTGTGTTTCAGGTGATTATTTAGTTTACTTCTGATGTTTATACATAGCTTGGCATTTAAAATGTTTACTTGCTTAGTAAGATTACAGAATAAGTACCCACTTAATAGGTGTTACTGTATGTGTAGTTACCAATTACTACGTCAGTACCTACATATAATTTATTAATATGTGTACATACTTATTATGACATGTGTTCCACTCATTTCTATTAATAGTTAGGTTTAATATCATAAAAGCGGTTGTATTTGTGTTGGAGGCATGTCAACGGTAGATATGTAAAAAAAATTGCGAATAAGGTATCTGTTTTTAAACAATGCCACGATACTGAATGTATTAATTACATTTATTATTTATTCTTAGAATTAAAACATAACAAGGCTACATTATGAAGTGTAGATATATATATATATATATATATTTTATTTATATAACTACGTAATCTATAAAAGAGCTCAAAGTTAATTAACAACCGCGCAAATCCACCGAAGTTAAGCTGGGTTGGCCGCCAAAATAGATATATATAACATAATCAACCCATTATATTGTCCCACTGCTGGGCACGGGTCTCCTCTCAGAATGAGAGGGATTAGGCTATAGTCCACCACGCTGGCCTAGTGCGGGTTGGCAGACTTCACACGCCATCGAGAAAATCTCTCAGGCATGCAGGTTTCCTCACAATGTTTTCCTTCACTGTTTAAGCGCGTGATAATTAACTATTAATACCTACATGACTTCGAAAAGTCAGAGGTGCGTGCCTTGGGTTCGAACTCGAGACCTTTGACTTGGCAGTCCAACGGTCATACCACTAGGCTATCACTGCTTGAAAATAGATAGGTTTAAATATATTAGTAAACAATTTTAACACCATTTACTTACAACCCTTTGTGCCGCGAAGTACCTGGTAAACGGTTCAGATAAGTTTTTATAGTAAACCTTATTGTTAATGAAGGTACAGCAAAATATTGTAAGTTATTTGGTGGTTTGTTTTTTGTCTGCTAAAATGGCTTACTTGCCACTTGCTGCTTAGTGTAATACCGTAGCGTAGGAGGGTCTAGCGTAGTAAGCTAGTTTTTTTAGAGACACAGCTCATCATGGACTTGGCGAAAGTCACGGATCCCATAACAGTGGCATAGACTGCCGCTTTTTCTCAGGTCGCAGACGATCCATGAGGATTTAACGTACACAAAAAAGGGATACTTACTTATACCTACAATTAGGACGGGTAGTTTTCAATAGATTCCCAAAAAAATACAGTCGAATTGAGAACCTCCTCCTTTTTGTTGAAGTCGGTTCAAAGAATATCTCAATGATCATACTTTTTTAACTTGCTATCTTCTCTTTTTTTATCTTCTATGCTTGTTAATCTCCTACACGAAAATATATTTTTTTGGCTTAACAAAATAACACCCTAACAATGTTTATACAGTGAAAATCTTTGCATACTTAGTGTCGATGTAGTTGAACATCAGTAGGTACCTATTTTGATATTCAACCGCATCTTGTTGGAAGCCCAACACATTGGGGAATAAGGCTAGGAGGATGTAAAATAGGTACTTACACATCATCACGCCTGTCTTCTCTAACGGGCAGGGGTGTTAATAATGTATGTTATATTATATTAAATGCGCCCACAGTTCACCAATATTAACAGAGAACGAACGTATTATATTGCTTATTAACCATTGCAGGCACAAATCCAACCTGACTGAGAATTTCAAAGAAAATCCTAATACTCTGCTCGATCTGTGATCCGAAACCCCTGTATAGACATATCTAGCTAATATATACATTTGCAATTTTGTATTGCAACGGCTGTGAAAATATTTTTAAATTCATGTGGAGATTAGGAGCTGTACTAAGCCATCGAGGTTGACGTTAAGGTTAAGGGTAGCACGGACACCAAAAAGTCCTGATGGGCTTATACACATTAAAAAAATGCTTGCCTCTAACTAAGTACATGTTTATTTTGACTTAATTTTAACCAATATTGCTTGTTCATCATGTACCTATGATAATAATGTTACAAGAATGTAAAGCTCTGTTCAATTTGATTCATATAACTTAAGATAAATAGGTACTGTAGGTATAATCGGTAATCGTGGCGGTTGACCACTATTCAGCCTCATTAATAAAAGCATAAGGTCGAGTAGTGATCGACATTCGATTGTAGGTACATGGTTAGGAACAATCTAGAAGAATAATATTACTTTACGGAAATAAATAATTACCTACTTATAACTATAAAATCAGTTTATGAAACGCTTGCCCTTTCCTCTCATAAAAATTTACAGAATAATTAGGTTACTCAGTAAGCTTTAAAATCGCTTCAAAACGCAGTCTCAATTACTTAGTTTATGAAGCTTTTAGATGACTGCACCTATGTAAATGCTAGTTGATAGGTATATTGTATGGCCTTGCGGCAACATCCGGGTGTCACAGTTATGTAATGTTCGAGGAACGAGACCCACAAGCGATAAGCCAAGGCGGGCGGCGCGGCGCGCAGCCCTCACGCTAGCCGTGCAGCCGTGCTCGAGCGCACCTCCGCGTCCGCGCGACTCTTGCTACTATAGGTAATTGTACATCAAATCCACGAACGTCAGTGAATGGCTCGATACGTCTTACATATGTGTGAAACTTGTCTTTCGGATCGTGACCGTTGACCGATGTTTAAGTGTAGGTAATAGAACTGACGAATTTGACGATTATGACACCAGTCTGTATCAGTTTATCTTTTCATAATTAATAGCATAGATAGGTACTCGAATTTTTTAACAGATTGGTATGATTATACTATAGATAGGTAGGTACCTATTGGCCTTCTGACTGTGATATGTTGATTAAGGACAGCGTTAAAGAATATTTAGAAGATAATACACCTACATAATATTTAAAACTAGCTTTTGCCAGCGACTTTTGTTAGCGAGTTATTTTGGAAATATATTTCATGTACAGAATTGACCTCTCTACAGATTTATTATAAGTATAGATAGATATGTTATAAATAGTTATCTATCTATATCTTCTATACTTATAATAAAATAACTATCAGCGGGTGATTAGTGATCGATACTGACGCCAAAAATGCAATCAGTAAAATTTTTGTCTGTCTGTCTGTCTGTCTGTATGTTCGTTATAGAAACAAAAACCACTCGACGGATTTCAACGAAACTTGGTACAATTGTTCTTCATACTCCTGGGCAGGTTATAGTATACTTTTCATCACGCTACGATCAATAGGAGCAGAGCAGTGAAGGGAAATGTTGGGAAAATGAGTGATTCATGAGAAAGGTTTCAAGCTATAAAACATCACGCTACAACCCTTAGGAACGGGGCAACGCAGGTGAAACCGCGGGCGAAGAACTAGGGAAAAAAGTAACTATTCCACGCGGACGAAGTCGCTGGCAAAAGCTAGTCATACATAATCATCACGCCCTTATTGCCCAAAGGGCTAGGGAGAGGTGTTATAATTGCGGTGTATTAGTAAGTAGACCTACAAATCGAGGGCATGTTAAACATACTATGTTTAGGTCCCATGTAATAAGGGGCGAGCCTATTGCCATTTGCCATTTCATAGAAAAACCCAATAACACGTTGCTCAAACCCAGGACCTTTAGCGTAGCAGTGGTGCTTAGGACCACTAGGACTAGGCCTAATGAGGCAGTTTTTATAAGTATTTATAAAAATTAAAACTATGTAGTTGGTATGTTTTAAATGTAATTTTATGTTTTAACCTAAGAATTTTAATGTTCACGCCCCAAAGGGCGGACGGCAAATATGCTGTAGGTACCTAAATATAAGGAAAACACACGCATAAAATAGCATATTGTTTCAAATAAATAATTAAATGTGAACAATTTATTTATTTATTTATTTATTCACATTTATTTCAGGACAAACATCCCATAGGGTTTGTTAGTAACAATAAGAACCAAAAGATTGCTAAAGTGCTTGCAGAGATGGACAGGTTATTTTTATTGCGCCTTCCCTGGAAGACGGATTTTATCTAGAAGGTAGTTACTTAATTAGGTAAGTTACCTACAAAGACTCTTAATAAAGAGACACTTCAGACTAATTTTGAGATTATAAACAAGGAAGGTGACTGCAAGAATTTGAATGTAATTAAGTTTAATTAAGTACCTATTTATGTATTTTTTATAAGTTTTTATAGGTACTAACTCCCTGTTTTTCAGCAAACAGAAATAAAATCCCATCCAACCTCGCAATAGTTATCATATAGACAGACAATCAAAAATTGTTATGATTGTTTTGGCTTCTATTGCTCAGTTAATATATCTTCACACCTGTACCTATACCCCGAAAAGTTAGGCTGAGGCGTAATAACGTTCATCCACAGTTCGCCGGTATTTTATTTTAGGTCTCATGTAATATCCTAATGCCGGGCACAAATTCTAAACTTCGAGCTGCTACTGGGAATTTCATAGAACAACCCATCGATCATCGAATCGAGGTAACGAGGTAGTTTTATTGCTCATTTAAAGATAATTTTTTTTATATCTCTATGTACAGACAAGGGTCTGTTAATTTTTTTTTATATTAGTATGACTGGTACGGGTGAAATGAAAACTTTAGTCAGTTTACACTTTCGTGATTGTTAGATACTGTTGAGATGCTGTTTGTTGCATAAGACACTGAAGATCTAACATTTAAACTGCCAATTGCTTAGATACCGATATGCGGTTGTTACGTGTACATTTGACCTGGATGTTAAGGCTAGACCTACTTCTAGCGTTAGATATAACTATTATACCATGTAGGGGTACCTACATGGTATAATATTTTTACAATAATACAAAGTTTTTGCCCAAAAATGTTAATATTTACCAAAAACAATGGTACTTATATAATCTTATGAATATGTACCTAAGGTCTCATGTTGTCTCATGTTTTATTCATTGTTGAAATTTGAACAACAATAAATTAAGAAATGTTGTTAATTGTTAACTTAAACTTTTTTATAATCATTTATAAAAAATATTTAATTACTTAATAAAAATATTGTTAAATTAATTGTTGAGGAATCTGCTACGTGAAATTATAAACCCCTGTACCTACGTCTATACCATGTCACCACCTACATATGTATAAACATAAACCAGACAATATATGGTTTATTTGGTTTGACCTATGTACAAGTATTTAAATCGTTAAAATTTTGCAAAACCAGTACCTTTACCTACCTGGAGTGAAATTAAACATTTCATAAGAAACTAATAAAATATATGTAATAATCATTATTAATGATCAATTTTAAATAGATATTTATTGGATAATATTATAACTACAAATTATTTCTAAGTATTCATCCTAATCGTCTTTAATGAATTAGTTTCGCTGTCTAGGTTAGTTAATAAGCGACTCAAACTTTTCTAAGATGTACAGAGAACATGTAGAGCCTCAGCTTCGTACCCGCGGCGACACAAGTAGGCGCGCACGAGTCAAGGATTCTACAAGATATTTCCTTTCACTTGCGACAATACTATTATACCTATTGGTTTGTATGGATATAGCGTGCTCGTACCGGTATCACAACATAGCTGGCTGGGATATTTATAGCTTATTAAATAAAATGTGCACGTCATATTAAATTACTGAGAAGGGTACATGTACTAGGATACTAGGTACACAACTACTAAAAGGTGTATGTTGCTGTATCAGCTAAGCATACACACTGTCAGGCCTCTTTTTTCCATTGGCCACTATGGGCAAGTGCACAGGGCTCCACGTTCCATGGGGCCTCCTTGTTCCCAATACTCCTTTTATTATCCTAAAGTGCCCAAGGCTCCCAATAAGTTAATAACAGCCCTTCATACTGGAAGCTCAAAACTCGCTACCACTACTTATACAAAATCAACGCCATCCAAAGTTAAAGTGTCAACAGGAAAATCAAATTACTGGGCCAACTTATTAAGAGGATACCTCGAAAATTTACTGGATTTTCAATTCAATATATTTCTTTCAGTTTACCTACAATATCCCGACTTGATAGAGTTTTTTATATAGATACGTATACATATACAATATGAACTGGCGGTCAAGCGTAAGCCTATAATGAATATTAAAAAAAATGAAGCATTGAAGAAGATCACAATTATATTAGTTCTAATCACACACTCATAATATGATGTAGACACCTATTGACATTGACAATGGAAAATAAATAATTTGTTTTAACTTATTTAATATACATGAACTGGAAAAGCTTTAGGTAGATCTAATAATAGGTTTTAAATATTACAGATGTAAGAATATCACAAAAAAATTGAGAAAATTATTTTTATTTGTTACCGTGGAAGCCGAACTACGGGAAATCCCAAGATCTTCCAGTAAAACCTAATATCCTCCTAATAACCTAACTCCTTATGGTTTAAGTCTGAAATGTTCTGCGATCATCTTATTCTTTTCTTAATATTATAACTTATTATTTTTTAATTTTTACCAGCATACTCGGTAAATTTTAGATTTTACCTCAGAGATATGGTAAATATTTATAAAATAGTCATTCGGCATTAATAATGACTATTAATGGACTTATTCTCATGTGGTTATAAAAAAATAACCTCAAAGACTAGCCTTCTAACCTAAACTAAGGATTTTTTTAAGCTGTTTCAACTTTAAATAGTCTATATTATTATGAACTATTTGACTAATTTATACAATGTGATGTGTTAAGAAATCCGAAATAAAGGTATAGTTCAGTATCGAGATTTAGGTTTACAAGAAAAAAAAATCACCGAATAAAAAAAATATTATAAAACGAGGAAACTGAAATGGCAATACTTACGGTGACAGCGACATCGCCCCTTGGTTTCAAACTTAATAAATACCTATTATAAAAATTTGCTGGATGTTGGGGTAATTGTGGCAATTTGGGCAAGACGACCTTGAATTTTAAACTTCATTAATGTGTTTACTTTCATGAATATTTTATTTGGTGATGTGATTGGCATACCTACCTAAGTATATTCCCCTTTCGCGTTGGGTCGAACAGGGTTTTTAACATAGTGTATAGTATATATAAAAATCTGCATATAATTTAAGATCATCAACTACAAGATGAAAATCCGGAAAATTCGGACATTTGTAATTTGTCGAAAATTTACTTAGGCGAAGCTGGGACAGTAATTGTAATTGTAATAATTAACACTTACCTATTTTACTGATAATAATAATTTATACAGTAATTATTATCAACTAAATAGTATAGGTTATTGTTTTTTTTAATCT
Organism: Acronicta aceris; assembly: GCA_910591435.1. Classification (NCBI taxonomy): domain Eukaryota; kingdom Metazoa; phylum Arthropoda; class Insecta; order Lepidoptera; family Noctuidae; genus Acronicta; species Acronicta aceris. Next base: position 10,433,390 of record OU342759.1, read on the forward strand.
TTCCAAAACCAAAATTTACTAAAAACCCGGAAAATGGTCTCATTTTATAAAAATCATTACATAGGTTTACAATATAATAAAGAATTTTCTCATGTGTTATTGGGTTGGGTCTATTAAATTCGCAGCATCAGGTCGGAGTTAGGATTTACGCCCGGTTAATGAAGATCTCGAGATTACAACGTGATACCAATGACGTCTGTAGGCCGTGGTTTCCACTTACCATCAGGCGGACCGCATTCTAGTTTGCCATGATATTACAAAAAAAAAATAGATATTATAAGTACGTGTCAGTTCTCAGAATCCTAACGAAAAGGTTAGGCTAAAAAATTAATATTTTGTAGCCACAGGTATAAAAATTTAAACTTTTCCTCGTCGATGTACGATATAGGTACGACGTAAGCTTATTCGTTACCAAGGATAAGATGAATTCAGCATAATATAATGCATAGGTAGTCAAAAGAAGTGGTATGTAGCAGCCAAAATAATATGCATGTACAATGGAGTATTAGTCTTTTAGAATGTTCTAAGAACTTTGTAGATTTTAAAACAATTAATATTTCTAGAAGTATGTACTTAGTTATTCTCTGTACCCACGTAAAAATCAACTGATGTTTTGCGGCCAAGGCCTTTGTAAAATGAATCAGGTTCATATTATGTGTTATCGCGAATGGTTATGCAATTTTCAGCTTTATGTATCAGAAATATTCTATTTGACTAAATACTTTTGGATTTAATTAGTTAAAACAGGTATTTAAATGTACTAAACCTGCAGGACGGCATTGCTGTGATCTGAATTTTGCCAATGTATCTACTCAAGGTATTGTGTCAAATACATATTTATCAAGAATTTCCGTTATAACACACAACTTCTAAAGTTTTAGAACGTCTTTCGTTTCAGTAAACATAAAAACTTTCTGGAATGATTCGGTATGAAAACTGGTTGCCGTCTTAAAAAACTCCAATTTGTTACCTTATGATCTTCGTTCGAGTTGAAGAAAGACAATAAATAGCATATTTCTATAGGTGTTTTTCCCATTATTTGAAAATAAATGTAATTTCATAATAAGTGTTAACAATAATAGTATGAGTGCGGGTGCGCAGCGACGAGGCTGAGGAAGACTTTCACTGCTTTCACTGTCGCAGGCTGCATTGCGCTTCTCCGTACACCATACCTAATTTAATAGCCACCGCCGCCGGCGCAGGCGAGCGCTGCCCCAACTCTCTATTTATTTAGATGCTGCTAACAATACAATTGTCATTGTCCTTATTCTCCAATTCGATAAACGCTGTGCATTGCAAAACAAAATGGAAAGTTCGTCATTGAGTTGAGGATAATATATACCTACATGGATGGAGGTGATGATGTGCAATACGAGTAACCGCCCACAGATGTCAGGGGAGATTAACGTGTTGGTGGCGCCCGGCACCTATTGTTCGAGTGTAAGCCTGCTACGAACGCATACCACGCTGATGTGTCAAATCCATTGAAAGTATTAAAGCCGATGACATTTTGACGAGAAGTAGTGGGTTATACATACTTCTATCATAACGTGGCTTAGAGGATGAGGACCCAACCGCACAATACGCTTTAGCTAGCTTTTTGTATTACCGTATCTAAGGTTAAACATCTACCACAAAGAGACGAACAAGGTCGCCTGTAATGTAGTAAAAACGTGCACGAATTGTCGTTTTTTAGTCGTTCCCTACTAACATGTAAAGAATATTAAGTGAAGTGACCGACGGACGGTGAATTGTGTTGAATTCATTTATAAAAAAATGCTTTTTGCTTAAGGGTCCGGCGGAGCTTGAATTACCCATAAAAACGTAATATCGAAATAAATCGTAATCCAGACAATATTCTGAAAAATTATGTTATTATTCGGATTTAGATACCGCTAATCTAGTCCTACGACTTTAAATACTGGAAATAAAAGACTGGAAAATCGTTCCAAACTTGATAAAGTTGTCAAAAATTGCATTTGCTTACTTATATTTCCAGTGAAGTATTTTGGATGAAATGCAAGAGTAGCAACCTAGATTAACGGCATCGGTATCCGAATAATAACAGAATTTGATTAAATTGTGTTTAAATTACGATTTATTTCGGTATTACGTTTGTAAGAGAAATTCGGTCTGCCGGACTCTTAAATATTACTAGCTCGCGGCTTCACTCGCGTTTTAAAGGACTTTTTGAGACTAAAGGAGACCTATGTCCTTCTCCAAAGTCGATCTTTAGCAAGAAGGCCTTAGGCGCCAAAACGCAGCAAACAAAACAGCTGTCTATGTATTGTGACTGATGTAGTATGACCTGCCTAAGTGTCTATGCTATGATATGGTGGGTACACGCTTAGCGCTGCAGCTAACGGTTTGAAATCATTGGTCAATACCCTTGATATAAGTTTTTTATATGTTGCAAAATATCTGAATTGAAATGTTGTCGGGATACGAAGCAGATATAAAAACTTTCCGCAAGGGGCTAATGACTTCGCACCCAACAGGTAGGTAAGAAGTTTGTCTGAATGTAGTCGTTGAACTCGAACGAGACTACAAGACTGAGTTAAGTACCTACCTACCTATACACTATGTTAAAAAAACCCTGTCCGATCCGAAAGGGGCATAATTATAGGTACTTATCTCAATCACATCACCGCACCACATTTAGAAACATTAAATATTTAGGGAAGTAAATATTATATAACTAGCGGCCCGCCCGCGGTATCACGCGCGTTGCCCCATTCCTAACACCGCTTCAAAATCCTTTGCGTAGTTTTAAAGATTTAAGCATACATAGGGATGGACAGACAGCGACAGCGACTTTGTTTTATACTATGTAGTGATTAAAGTTTAAAATTCAAGGTCGTCGTGCCCAAATTGCCACAATTACCCCAAAATCCAGATTTTTTTATTAATATTATAAAACCATACCAAACCATCATAGGTCATATTATGTTTGGTACCTAGGGATGGTGTCCATATCAATATACCCTAAGTATATTGCCAGTTCAGTTTCCTCGTTTTATAGTAAATTTTTTTAAGGTATTTTTTTCTTATACATTGAAAATGATTATAAAAGGAGAACCGGATCTTGATACCTTACAATACCTTCACGGGACGGACAGGGTTTTCTTATCACATTGTATAAGTTTTTCTGAGGAATCAAGGTACCTAAAAAAAATATTGGTAAGTATTTTATTTTGGAAATGAAGTTACTTACAGTACGCTAAAAATAACAGTGCGTGTCTTAAATTAACCGCAAGTGGTACCTACATATGTAAATTTTAATATAAAAACTCGATGTAGAGACGATTGGGGGCGTAAATGTTTCGCGTTTCTGATTATTGTCCTTACTGATTTCTATATTTTTGCACAAGAACACTTAGTAAAGAATACCTACCGAAAGAAGATTTATGAAATAATAACTTAGTTGGGATGCTTTAGAGTCAAACATAAAGAATACCTACACTCGTGTCTATGCTACGCAATTGAAACATCCTACGGTAGAGATACGAATACATAGTAAGGTAGTTGTTATCCTTTTACTATTTTAATCCTTGAACTCCAACATGGCATTGATGCATGACGGCAATTTAAAAATGGCACGGGCGGTAGCGCGTGAGGCGCGGGCTGCGCGGGCGGCGTGACTCGTAGCGATCGTAGCGTAGGTACGTTGGTAATGTCATAAAAATGACATTTCTGGGTAATCAAGCTACGTCCCGCCTCGACGCAAATAATACTTGAGTGCATACCCAGGTTGTTCTAAGTCTAGATGTTTCTAAATATTAACCACTTTCAGAAATATCTAGGCTTCGGCTAATTATATTGTCAAACCTTTAGATGAAATACGGTATACGATCTATCGATGTGTGTTATGTAGTACGTATTAACACTATTAACTTATTTTGTAAATATTGAAACTCAAAATGTTTTCTTTTTGCAATACATTAATACGAGTATTCAAGTGGTTTCAGTGTCAACCAACCCTCCTATGTGATAGGGAGCTAGCAATATGCTCGCCCTCTATTACATGGGACATAAACATACCGGCGAACTGTGGGCTTACATTGGTACACCTTTGCCTAACCCTTCGGGTATTACAGGCGTGATCGTATAATAGTATGTTTCAGTGTCAATTATTATTATTACTTGATAAGTTATGTAAGTACTTACATAATTATAAGTTGTGTAGCGACTTATGTACAATCGCGGATGGTATAAAACAGGTACCTAATCCTGTACATCGTATTCAACGTACACATTGACATAGCAGGTAGTTGGTACACACGGATGTTCACTTATATTATGAGGGTACAGTGTCAGTGACCGGCCACCAGAGTTTGCTTTTTGTTTAGCGTATAAATCTGTTTGATCTTGCTAACATTTATTTAAATCTTTTAAAACATTGGTAAACATGCGATCATGGCACATGAATAGACCGTGGAGAAATCATGCCGTATCTGCCGACTGGATTTTATATCAAACAATGATACCAGTTAACTTTTAAATTATTTATCAATACAGGCTTATTCGGGGAGGGTATACATATCCGACAGTGAGTCTCATTTATCTCAGAACTTATGGTATTGACCAATTTTTGGACGGAAATACAAAATATTTGGGGAAGAATACCTATGTTTTGTAGGTACAGTACATTATAAAGAAGAACACCTAGCTATTTAAGTATTTTTCATTTGATATTCCAAAAGTTGTAGAGTTTTTAAGTTAACTTTTTTAGAGGAATTCAACTGCAGTAGGGTATTTCATTAGAGTAGAAACAAAACACTGTAAATTTTTATATTTTATATTTTTTATAAATTTATAAAACAGACTTACATTAGAAAAATCACATAAACTATTAAACAGACCTATTAAATATATTTATGTGAGTCTATATTACATACAGTAAGGTAGGTACTTAGGCTACGGGCGGGATTATGACCCGGTACATTTGAGAATTACTGGAAAACATACTCGCAGTTGATAACCTGTGCATTTGCTTTGAAAATTAAGTCCAATTTTAATTTATATTGTCTGAAAAGTGTTAACTGCGCCTATGTTACCCATGCAAACTCTTTAGATTTTATATCAACTACTTAGAGCACGAGAGGCGTGAGATCATGGCTCTTTTAATAATGGCCGTCACCCGAAGGGTCGTTAAGCCATGGGTAGTTGACAGGGCACCTCACGCACGTCTGCAAGTTGATGGTTTCACCGGGAACCTCCTTTGATGTAAGTTTGCAAGAATGAGGTACCCAGCATGCTTGGTATCCTTCAACGGAGCACTTTTCCCTCCAGGGCTCGAAGTTTTTAGCTTCGGTAATAGTACGTGGGTTTTGGATCCATTGGATTACCTGAGTCATTGTTACAAAGTATACGTCATTATGACTTTGAAGAATTTCGTCAATCCAGTATAAGAAAGCCTCTAAAAATTCGGGGTTGTTCTTAAGCCAAGCAGCGTGGAAGTATAGACCCAGTGGAGCACGATTTTGTTCGTAGTGACGGTCGAAGTTATGGTTGAGGAAGTTGTAGAACTGGTCTCCGGTTAAAATGTTGGAACAAGAGTCAACCATAGCACATCCGGGCAAATATTCATCGTTGGTAGGGTCCTCACGACGGTCAAGTTCATTCATAACCATCTCCCACACGGCGTGACTCCTAGTGGGGCAGCTTTGTAGGTTTCCGTGACAACGGTGTGGCATTCTGAAGTACATAGTGTAGGGCCATAGTGGTGGGTTAGAGAGAGGCGCGGTGATGGTACTATCGTACAGGAAAGCTTGCTCTTCCATCATAGTGAATTGATTGTTACCGCCGACACGGAGGTACGGTGCGCGAACACCCACCACACTGTTGTCCGTGATGTTAGAGAACTTTTCAATTATTACTCTCATACCAGCCATCTCCTTGCCCCAGTCATCAACGGTAGCGTTGCTCCAGAAGCGTTCATCATCGTTGTGCCTAAACATGAAATTAAATTATAGTTGATTGCCATAAAACGAGGGGTCTTAGCTTGATTCTAAAGCTAAATTATCATAATAATTGGTTTGATATGACGAGATTAATATAAAGTTAAACTTACGTGATAGAATGTACAGCGATTTCGTGACCCTTTCTGTGGGTTTCTTGAACGGCGGAGTAGTTGGTGTATTTGTGCGATACGAAATATGTAGCCTTAATGTCGCACCCGTTCGGGTTTTTACGTTTTCCATTGAAAATCTCTTTGTATAGTTCAATATTATTGTTGTTGATAGCATCATCAAAAGTGATTGTGATCATCTGGGGGACGTCTCTGGTGGGCAGGTCTCCGGGAATGACGGTGCCGTCTTCGGAGCAGAAGCAGTCAGGCAGCACGCACTGTGTTGGATCGCAAGGCGGAGCCCTGTTAGGATCGTTGTCGATGTCTACGACAAATAGAATAATATAAGTTATAAAACTGGAATGAACTCAATAACATTATACTTATTTATTCTATTGTAAGTAGTTTGCTTTTTAAAAAAACATCGTGAGATAAAATGCTGGAAACATACAAATATTGGATCCGCTTAGATTGTGTTATGGACTTGTACATGGATTTTTAGTCACAATTATTTGCAACTGTATACAATACAGCTATTGTTACTCCAAGCGTGATAAGAAGCTTTGGTGACAAGATTGTGATATAGTTTGTCATTGAGAGATATTAACTTCAAGTCATGTGCAGCTGCAGAGGCGTATGAATCTCGGGCGGGGCGAGAGTCGGAACCAGTATGGGTACTTTCGCTTGGCCAAATCACTCGATACAGCTGACACACGTTGGATTTCACTTCTGATCCTACGTTGTGCATGTACATGAACATATTTACATACGTCAAATTTTTATGTTAATATCGACTAAACAATATTTTACACATTAAAATGTTACGTAGATATATCTACTAAGCTATACTCCTAATTATTTTTAAAATTGTTTTATTCAACTAATCCGTTCGAAGAATCGGCATTCGTTTAGGTTTATATGCACATATATTTACTTCGAAGACGTGAGGCAGCTGTATTATATCGCATTGGCAGACCGGGGTCTTTGGTTTGGTGAATGGAATTTTGTATCCTTGTCATGTACATAATTACAATTCAAAGTGATTTCAAGTCATATAGCCAAACATAGAATAAAATGGTATTGTAAGAATCGTGCTTGAAGCGAGTCGATGCATACCGACTAGCTTTTAATGTAAGGCCATATCTACATTCCTTTGCGGTACTTTCTAGCAAAATGCGCATGGACACAAAATAAATTCGTCTAATTAAAATAGTTACTTTGATTAATGAATTAAACACACTATTTTTGTGTTTCGTCATAACATTGAGATGTTTTTTTAGGCCAAGTGATTGGCATTTCAGGCAGGTCGTTCGTCACACCTCACGAGCTGGTTCTTATTTATGATTTTGCCCGATTACCACATTTACGTACATTTACGTGACATTTACGTATACTTAGTATGCTACATTTAATTATCGTTTAAGAAGAATTAATATGGTAATGTGAAATTTGTGTAAGTACTAGTAAGTAAAAACGATGAAGGCGAATGTAACGGAACTTACCACACGAGTTTTCGTCGGAGCCATCAGCGCAGTCCTTTTCGCCGTTACAGAAGAGTCCACGCTCGATGCAGTTGGAATCACCGCATGCCAGGAAACCATCTTGACACAACGGCTCTTCCGTGTACAACAATGGTTTTACTTTGCGCTCTTTATTTTTCAATTTGCAATTTTTGACGGCATCTTTCCAGTCGCAGGTCTGTTTCTCGATATCGAAGTACAAACCAGCTGGACAACGGATAGCTTGGATGCCCTGTTAGTTAAATGAAAACAGTGATGTCTTAGTTTTTAAAGTAGATAATTAACTATTTAAAAGACTCGATGATAATACCCACAATAGGTAGCCAGGAGCTCAGTGAGCGACATAAATATTCGATCTCAAACCGGAGGACGCAGATTCGAGTCCTGCCTGAGGTCGAATTTATCTTCCACAAAAATTAATTATTTAAAATAAACAAGACAGACAATCAATTTTGTTAGTAGCGTCGGTTTCTAGTTCTAAGTTATCGTCGAAAACATACTTAGTCAACAGCATTTAGTGCAGTCATCGAATTACTACGCACTTACATAGTTATACACTAATTCGGATGAGTCCCAAAGTCATCTGAATTATTGTATAACTTGTACAATTTTAGCAATTACACGATTACCAACGCGCGGCGTAAAGCCGGCCGGCGCGGCGCGGCGCGCGAGGCAGCCACCGCGCGCGGCTTGTTCTTACATTACCTTGAATTTCGTAAGAACGCAACAGCAGTACTTACCCACTAATACGCAATGCTCTGTTGTTTATATTGAGGACAAATTTCTAATGTTTATTGCGCTTTGCATATATTTAATTATATTGCTTTATTTGCACCCGTATGAAAATTCCAAACTAATTTCTTATTAAACAATTTAATATGTTAAATTGCTGAATTAAATATTTAATATATTTGTACCTAAATAATAACAATTTTGTATTTTCAATGTGAGCCAGTTTTAACGTAGCTCACATTCCAGGTGCTGTTTGTATTATGTAAGGACGTATTTACTAGAGAATGCGTGTGTAAAAGTATTTTAGCTATATATAGGTACTCACGGAGGCGGTGCACTGGATGACGTCGCGACAGTTGTCGCCCTCGCCAGCCACCAGGCGGAACCATTCGCCAGCGTCCTTGTCCTTGCATAGCTCTTGCTCCAAGCTGTCGTCTTTCTTCGGCGCGTCATCCGCCTGCCGCCTGTAACGGTGCCCATCGGCAACCGCTAAACAAACAATATATTTATTGACCAAAGTTATATATTATTATATAGTTGCTTTATACATATATCTGATAATTGTAACCTAGCGACTGGAAAAACCTGAGTTCTATGTGGCCGCTTCCGCATCAGGTCACATTTTTATGTAGGTACCTACTTTACGAGGACTCTTTCGGAGTAAAATATTATTCAACATCATCAACATATAACTACTTATAATGATGTTGATTATACATTCACTATTAACTGTTTTTTAGTATTAGAACCGAAATGTCACTTGGAAGCGTACGAGTGTCTGTAAATGTCAAAGGTGGGGTGAGCGCTCGTGACATTTGACTCGCTTCGAAATGTCAGCGCTTGGGCAAGCGACAAGGACGACTCTTTCTATGTCTTCTGTCTATACAAAATTGAACATTATGCATGGCATTTGATTTGTGTACCGATTAGGCTGACGAAATTATTATAATTCAGAAAGGTTACGGAATAGTAGATTTCCTTGAATTATCGTGATGTTTCAGGAAACTTAACGATCTGCCTATTAAGAAACCATAATTATAATCAAACCAGTTATACAAACTGTATTTCGGAGATACTGGTATCTTATTTTAAGTGAATACCTAGGACTAGAAGTTTTATATAGCCGTAAATATTTTCCACGATATTATAACACAGTTAATGGTGCCGCGTTGTCATTTTTTGCTAATTATGCACATCACTTCACTTCACGTAGGTAATGTTAGCGAAGATAAAAACAAAGAAGTTTAAGTGCATTGCGATTGCTTGTATGTGCGTGTGCGCATGTGAGCATTGCCGGCCGTGTGAGCGGTGAGCACGTAACACTAGGAAACTGCGCTCTCGCAATATTATCTAACTGTCTCGCTTGCACCGGACTGCTGCAGCGGAAAACGCTTACATCGTAAACACAGATTAATTTGAGCATCCTGTTTCCAAAACATTTACCTATTATACTTAAATGGAAAATCAGGATTTCAACTTAGCGATACCTAGCGAGTACCTACGATTAATAAGATTGTTGTTAACATTGTATATGCTCTGACACCGTGCTCCCTTGCTCAACTCACGGTGTATAATGCTCATAACGCTAGCTATGTATGTGGGTTAAACTTACACGTTGCACGCTGCCAATGCAATCGATAGCTCGATTAATATACGACATGCTAGCGTGTATACTCGTACATAATTATATTATTTTCATTGTTTGGTATAGTAACACAGCTTTGCACAACAATCGCGCGGTGAATGTAACACAAAATCTACTTATTATACTAAGTACCATACGTACTCGACATACATATTGAATTAAAAAGAAACAGATAAAAAACTACGCACTAATCTAGTTTTCGCTTTAATTATTGGGAATTTGATAAGATTTCATAATACTTATATTACGATTCAAGGCTTTTGGTTACATTAATAATTTAGCAGGTAGTCAATCCGCACCATTATCGTAACAAATGTCTGAATTATACCTATAATCTTAACAGATATTATTTGTAAAAACATCATCTCATTTAAACCAGTTTTGTAATCTAATTTTAATCATGGCAAAAGTAGGCAAATGTTATACCTATCTACTCAAAATTATTATTTCGCTTGTGGTTGGTAGAAGTCGTAAAAACGAACTAGTTTTCTTTGACCCGGATCTACCACGTGCTTGATTATGAGATACCAATAAGCTAGCGAGATTAATTAACCCTTACACAAGAGAAATGAAGGAGGCAAGGCTCCCTACAACATACGATATAGTATAAGTTAGATTTACAAGAGAGGAGCACCTTTATTTCCGGCGCGTTGATGTCTTTTCAACGGGAAAATTATGATACTAATATTTTTATTAGGTTCCCTTGTTTGTTTTTGTTTAATTTGTGTATAATTTACAAGGTTATAACTTCCTCTGGATATGTTTTCTGTATGTTGGGCTATATTTTTTTAAATATTCATACACCTGAGATAACCGGCCTATATTCTATTTTATAGTTAATTAGAGTTTGTAAAAACGATAAGAAACTATATAAATTGAAAATATGATTCTAATTTTAATAACCTAAAATTTTTTCTTTAAAACAGCTTACTAGTAATAGGGGTCGCACATGACTAGTATTCTTGTTAACCCCTCGTTATAAATGCTTGTATTACGAGTGGGTTCACGTCGGTAGTGCAATGGGTGGGTTACGAACCAGCAACCACATGATCGCCATTAGGCTACCGCCGCATTTATTTTATTGTTATTTTAAACTATTATTTTTCTTACAAACAAATACGAGAAACTTTGGTTTACTGCTTCAATATTAAATGTTATGTTTGACTTTTGGCTAAAAAACGGGCAAATCAAAGTTATAGAGGCAATACCGTTCCTCAAAACAATTGTTATAGCATGAATAATAAAGGTTGAATGTGGGAACAACTAGATATGCGAGTAGGCTCGGGCGTCGACCGGGCGCGTTGTTAGAATACCAACGGCCGACCTTATGAATATTTAGTACCAGCGCTCGACTTTCCTTCTGCGGCACTCCCTTCAAGCAAACTTAACTTCTGATAACGGGAGACTGGCGTTTCCGCACGCGGAAGTAAACAGCGTTCACCTTGTCTGCGTCATTCATATATATGCGATCATGACGACCTCTGGGGCTGTCTCAATCAATATTCACGTTTCACTTTTGTGTCTCCTCGATGTAATCAACAAGAAATGTTATGTAAGGCGACGCCAATCTCGACTATGTCTTGAAATAAAACTCCTTTTAAATGTGACATGTAAACTCAACCCAGCCTGTAGTAATTGCCTGCTTGTTCCAAATAACTTAGTATATATCTATAACGCGTACAAAATACCTATTAAATATTATATATGCTTTATTTAAACTTGACCGAGGCCGTGATTGCCGCACATTGTTAATTTCTTCATAAATGTTACGAAAGGAATTTATAAAATAGCATATTTGCTGTACTGTAAGGCATTCCTACATTGAATTTAGGTATGATATTCAGTCATTTTGAATATATTATATATGGTTAAAATGATTAAGCTGAACGAATGAAACTTGTGTTATGTGATAGGCAAATAAATTAAGCAACTTCAACATTCACTTAAACAATTTTATATAACTGTCTAGATTGGATTGCATGTCATGGGTGAACATGTGCTGGCGGACTTAACGGCGTTCTCTAAGCAGGATGAATATATCTTTAAACATTATATCTAGTTGTCTTATAATATTGTTCAGCTTTCTAGACGATTGTTGTTGTCTATCTTTGGTTATTTTTTTTGTAAAATAAGTTTTGCGCAACCAGCGCGAACCGTAACTGCTATTTACAAACTTAGACATCCTTAGCTAAGTAGTTCATTGGTAAATTAATCGGCACACAGTGATATTATGCGTCAATAATATTTCACCACAGTAGGTATCGAAGTGGTCCGGAGCCAGTCTATGCATCGCTCACGTGGTGGTTATGTCACAACCGATTTGACCTAGAGACCTAAAGATCTGGAAACCTACCATATGTAGGTAACTGATAAAAATAATGCTAAATTATTTTATAATTCATTACATAATGGACGTGTTTGTGATATAATTATCCGTATATTTATCCAATGTTTTCAAAAATAATGTTCGATTGTAGTATTATTGTTATTAAATATTTTATGGGGACTATCCTACGGATAAGTAATCACGTACCTACGCATGAATATTTAGGTTATTGTTGAATTTTTCATAATTATATTTAATTTAGTTATCTAAATATTGCAGTGACCTGGTTTAACAAAAGAATAAAGCAATCATTAAAAAAGTCGAAATTATTCAATTGATTAAAGTGATTTGTTGGTAAGAGCTCAACGGTTGCACATCCCGGTTTCAACAAATTTTCCAGCTAATTAGTTATTCGAACAATTCGAACACACAAACAGTTATTCGAAGCTACAAGATGATACTGGATGGACTAGGGATCAAGAGAAGATAAACTAATTAACTTCACTTTTTTAAGTACAATTTGGTGATTTATTATTATGTAAACTAAATTATGATAACAATCGCGAATTCAAGGTCATTAGATAAGTTATTGTTTATTTCTATTGAAAGGAAGTTATTACTTGTGGTGCCCTTGAGCAGCTGACCGTAGTTCACGTGAACTGCGTGACTCTATGACATTTAAGCCATCGCACCTGAGAATTGGAAATATGTCACCTATGTGTAAAATAATGAGCAGCTAAGTTATGTATGATATACTAGGGTCTTTTGTAAGTGGGGGTTTGGACATAAGAATGCGTACTTTTTATAGGAGGTACTTAAATCATTTTCATAGTTGTTTATTGCTTTAATTGAAGATGTCTATTTCAAATGTCAAATTGAACCAAAGCTGTTACATCATTTTATTATTTATCATGTAACAGAAACATGTTTGAGAACAAAAGTTAAACTAAAATAGAAGTGAGTATAAAATGGACAAAGAACATTGATTGATTGTCTTTTTATATTATGTTTTTATTAAAAACCTAATTATATATATTATATACAACAAAGCATGCAAAGTCAATATTGTGAAGACTTAATAACAACTGAAGCTTAGCGTGCGTATATTACGATACTCCGTTGCCTTTGATGAAATCGCTGCGGTAATTAAATAAGTGGTAAAGTTTATAGACTTTAATTACTATTTTAAGAATCTAGACATGACTATAATCGTAATTGACGCGAACTGTATTCTGCACAGGAACTCAAGTAGAGTTAGTAAACACAATACCGAAGTCATACTATTTGATTTTGTAATTAGTGCATCTACTTTGATGATCATGTTATCAGATAAAACAACCGAGCTTGTAGATCTTAGAAACAAAGAGCCGCAATTGTTTTGAATTTTTCATGGAGACCAGAACTAACCCACACGTTTTTTTTAGTTACTCAATTATTACGATTTCACGGATATGCGTTGCTTTTAGCTCTGCCAAATTTGAAAAGGGTTTCTGTCCATACACATTTTGTGTGTTGAAACCGGCTAAGGCCCGTGACTAGTAGTCAGCTAGTGTATAAACCACTATTCAGGTGATATATGATCTTTATGTTACACGACTGGCATATTCATAAGTCGTTGGCCTAAATGTAAATTTCGAGAAATCAATAGGGCCAGCTCATGTAACGTCGCCTGCGCCGTCCGTCGTAGCAGTCTCGCTGCCCTCGACACTATGTAGAGTGTGACGTCACCGGCGCTGGCGCAGCCGCACCGCAACACGGAACGAATGTGAAAGTTCTCCGCAACCGCAGCTCAGCCACAGCAGGTGCTAACCAATAGTTCAACTAATCATGTCCTAATGACAACCTATCCCAATATACTAATCAAACGTAAATCCTTATCTTCTTCTCTTGAAGTCTGCCTAGACTATTTCGGCCTTGTTCACGAAATTCAAAATGAGGCGCTTAATGTACCGAATGCTCAGCGACTGTTACGGAAAGTGTAAATACAACCAATTACAGGTTTCGTAACATTGAAACGTTTTCTTATACATTACTGAAATAAGCTAAATTGAAAGTTAAGTTCTAATTCACAACACCGAAGCATAATAGATGCATGACACGCATTCGTGAGACGCCATGAGTGACTATCCTTGAAGGGTTCGAGCCACTGTTGATGTCCTTTGGTATCGCGATGCAAGGCGATCGCGGGTGACTGCATTCATTGGTAAACTCTGTGTAGACACAGTCTATCTCGCGACGATCAAGAGCGGGCAACTTCACTGTTCACTAAGTACAGCACTGTATTGGCGCAATCACTAAATTCTTGGCAGATGTGCGGATGTGACATCGTGTCACCCGTGACGTCGCGAGATGGACGATGTCTGGATGCGTAAGATAAAGGTTAGGACTCACCGCAGGCGAACAAGAGACACGCGGCCAGAGTAGCGACACGGGCGTAGCGCGCCATGACGGGATCACAACAGGTCGTTGCGCGGCCGTCGTGCGGTTAAATAGTGGCCTCAATCTGCGCCCCGCCCGCCCCGCTCGCCCACTGCGCTCGCACCTCTGCCGACACCCTTCGCACTCATCAGCTGTGAATCACCTGCATCATCAGGACATGCAGCACATCTGCATCTTTGGACTCAACCTCTGCATTACACTTTCATAATATTATTCAGATGTCCTTAGTTGTGCCAGCAAAACAGCACATATTATGTAATTATTATACAATTTTATAAAGATGAATCTACATTTGTTAGTAACACGAAACTGTGTGACTAACTATCGATTATTAAATTAATTTTTCATTTAGGATCTACAATTTAACGGTAAAACAGTCTTGCAGAATATACACATTTATGTATAAATTTACATTTAGGATTACTTACCTTATTTTTTAACTATTATTTACGTAGGTACCTTAATGTTTTTACTTTGTTTTGTTGTATAATTATTAAATGCAAAAAGTATGTTTTTTACACATTCGTCATTCTGCATAAAAGAGTTTACAAATGTGATATAACAGCTGATTTTATTGTGTATTATGTACCTATATATTCAGCAAGATACAAGATTCCTACATGTAAATATAATAAATCAATGATCCGTACAATGTTTACATATTAGTAAGAAGGGCAATATTTATAACATATTCTTCATTGTCACTATTTTTTTAGACTTTTGACACCACCTTTATTTTATTAGACATAAGATTGATAATAAAATAATAAAAAAAAGGTTATTAAAAATTAAAAAAACCGACGTAAAGTCGGACCCACATTATAAAATTCTACATGTTTAAGTAATAATACATTACGAGTACATTACCTATAATATACTTAATTATATTAATATTAATATAATAATATCACGTAGCCTACTCCTATGTGCTCGTAATGATTTTGATTAAGTATTTCAACCCTGTCCTTTTTTCCCCATGCGCATTCCACACAATTTGGTTGCTTTTAGCAGCAGCTAATTTGGAACATAAAACTATGTATGGAGTTTCGATAGTGATATAAAAACTTTACAAGCATCAAACATAACATAACGTGCCATCACGCCTGTATTCCCCGAAGGATTCGGCAGAGGCGTACTAAATGCACACGCACAGTTCGCCGGTATGTTTAGAGCCAATGTAATAGGGGGTGAGCCTATTGCCATTAACCGGGCACAAATCCAAACTCTGAGCTGCTACTGAGAATTTCATAGAAAAACCCAATAACACTTTGCTCGAACTTTGCTTGCTGGGGACCGAACCCAGTACCTCAAGCGTAGCAGTCGCGCTTGGGACCACTAGACTAATGAGACAGTCAAGCACAAGTACAAGCATAAATCTAGGGTCTTATTGATAATATAAGGGGATCGTGATACATAACTCACATAAAAATTACGACATTGAAGCTTTGTTCAACAAAGCTTAACGCAAAACAGCTTTCAATACATAACTCATATATGTACGAGTATATACGACTAGAGTTCCCGTGCGCAGCTTGCCTGCGTACTTAGATAATTTTCGTTTCTAAATAAACATAAAATTTATAAGAAAGAAAACAATTGTCCCAATGTCAACAGCGAATGACAGCTGTACCATGGAATCATAAGTGCGTGAATTTCAAACGCATGGTAGTATGTGCGGACTCTCATACAAACTTTCAGCCCCCTTTTCATCACCTTAGGGGTTAAATTTCCAAAAATCCTTACTTTGTGCTTGTCTACAGTGTAAAAGAAAAACATACATAACATTTGCCAGGAAAACAGATAGGTAATAATCTTCGATCGTAGATCCTATTAATTTAAAACTTTAAAACTTTGGGTTACAGGTATCAATACCGTATCATCTCAACTACTCGTATTTATTGTTATTAGTCTATTATTTTACGGTTAGATGCAACTCTGGGCCCTCATCACAATCACAACCATAACTTTGTAAACCAGAAAGCTGCCTTAAAGTTTGTTTCCAGCCAGGAAATACGTTAATGGTTTTCCCGTTGGAAAACTTACGTTAGCCGCCCAAAGTTTGAATTTGTTTCCGCTTTCCTATTTAGTAGTAAAGGACCTAAAAGATAAACACCACCCATTGTACCTACTTATTTTTGAGTAGTAATAACTACAATACATATCATATTTTTACAATATACACACTAACCACCGTGCGCAGCTTCGCTTGCGTAAATTTTCCCATCTAAATTTCCGACATATCCGATGGATTTTCTAAAAAAAACTTTCATCCAAACCTGTCCTGACGATTACGAACACAGCAAATCATCTAAATCGGTTGAACCGTTTTCAAGTGATAATCTTTCATACATTTATTTTACTTTTCATACTTTATTTTTATATAGTTAGAAATATAAATAGGTACGATTTTAGTATTTTTCTTCTAATCTACACTCTTATTGGTTCATATTATCTTCTTACTGACTGCCTTTTAAATGAAGGCGAAAAGAGTGCAGTAATTTCTTGCATTAGCTATTTTCGAAAAAGTGTTTATAAATGAAAGTACCACAATAAAATAAAATATTTAATTAAATATTAATCGGATCGTGTTTAAAAGAACTTTCATTATACCGCAATCGATGTATAGCACTATAAAAAACTGAATCCCTAAATTTGACATTCAACCTTTGATCCCGATGGTCCCGGTGAGGGAACCATTTAAATTCATTCTTCTACGCCATTGAAATAAATAGGGCTGGCGGGCCAGGTTCTTCACGATGTTTTTCCATCACCATTGAACCTAGTAATTATAATTGTATTATTGATACGCATATGATTTCGTAAAGTCAGAGTAGCCAGCTTTGAATTCCAATTGGAAACCATGGAAATTTGATCACTCTTTGTGGAGTCTGTGTAGACACATGTTCCATTATGATGATAGGGGCTAAAATAGCTATGTATTAAACAATTCCTCTAAATCAATTCATATTTAGAACGCATACAAAAAATACCTTACCAGGTTTGTAATATGAGTCGTATTGTATTTGTAATAATTATGAATCATAATTTAATTTGGAATATTATAAATCATATGATTAATCAAACGTAGACACCCCCGATCGGTCGGGGATCTGAAAATTCAGATGGAGGTTTGTTGTTTCAAATTCCCACGCCCAAAATTATTGCGTACACATTATAAAAGTATCTATTATTAATGAGTTAGGACTCATTATAATAAGTCGATAGATCATGCAACTACAGCTAACGATTTTCAATCACGTTATCGGTGATTAAATAAAAATTACTAATCCTAATTGCTACACTTTCTTTTACTCCATTAGTTTTTTAATAGTTACCAGTTCTTGGATATGCAGTAATTGCTAATGATAAGTAATGATGTGGTCCCTCAGTACAGTTGCATAGAAAGTTATAGTTTCATGTTCTTAAAAATTACTTACTACCTAAATTTAGAATAGTCTGCCTCATTAGCTTAGGTTACGTAATCCCGAGTAATACGCATGAAGTTCCGGAAATCCTGGGTTAAATATTCTGGTAAGTTAGAGGTTTATTGGATTTTTCTGTTAAATTTTCTCAAGTTATCGACTTGCCACATTGGGACCTAAAAATATACCAGCCAACCGGTTAGGCAACCCATCGGGGAATTCAGATATGGTTTTAAATGTTACATGTATCTACCTAAGTGGCGATATTTTGTTGTGACTTGTCAAAATACAGAATAGGTAATAAGGTACAGTATGATAATATTATAATAATATTTATTTTCAGTATAATGTGGTAGATACATAAGGTGTTACAAGTGGTAGTAGAGACACACATCTTTGTCATATTATTGACGTGCAAATAGTACATGAATCGTAATAATATGTACGTCATTGTTTATCTATATACTTACATAAAACAAAGTCGGGTTTGTTACAACACTTATTATAACTCGAGAACAGCTGGACCGATTTTTATGATCTTTATTTTGTTAGATTTGTCTTCTCCCTGTATTCGAGTAGGAGACAAATTAGGCTATTGCAGAATAACTATTAAAACATTGAAAAATTCAGGAAAAAGACAATTATAAAGAAAATTTATTTTCTCATAAATTTTGTATCGGAAACAGATTTACAGATTTGACAGAAACAAAACACGGACAAAAATGAACATGGCGTTATATTCTGTTTCGGTAAGGCCAGTAGATGGCGGTCTGTGCATCGTCCAAACTCCTGATAAGCTGCTGGTGTGATTTTGATTAATATTTTTGCATATGTTTAAATGGGTCCCTGGATGGTTTAGATTTACATTATTTATGTTTAGGTGTAAACCTAATTCATTCATATAGGCTGATACAAATAATTTGGAACAAGGGCAGGTAGATGATGATATAGGACAAGACCCCAACAGGTCCGCCAGTAAATTTAATAAAATAATCTCACGGTGTGGGGCGGGTTAGAATTCTGTTCCTCACAGCCTTTCAGATAGGCATCTCGAAAGAGATGAGAAAATATCTGACTTGCTCGGTGGTAGGACCTGTTGGGGTCTGACTGCCTAGTGACCACCCGTCACGTCGTAGACTACCGTAATGCATCTTGAAAGAAAGAAAGAAAGAAAAGAAAGTGTATTTCAACTTTTAGGGTCGGCAACGCATCAACATCTCCTCTGGTGTTACTGGTGTCCATGGGCAACGATGACTACTTACCAGCTATCAGCTCGTTTGCTGACTTAATCCATAAAAAAACTCTAAAATTTATATATTTAATCTCAATTATTAATGACTAGCTTTTGCCAGCGACTTCGTCCGCGTGGAATAGTTACTTTGTTCCCTAGTTCTTCGCTCGCGGTTTCACCTGCGTTGCCCCGTTCCTAAGGGTTGTAGCGTGATGTTTTATAGCTTGAAACCTTTCTCATGAATCACTCATTTTCCCAACATTTTCCTTCACTGCTCTGCTCCTTTGATTGATCGTAGCGTGATGAAAAGTATACTATAACCTGCCCAGGAGTATGAAGAACAATTGTACCAAGTTTCGTTGAAATCCGTCGAGTGGTTTTTGTTTCTATAACGAACATACAGACAGACAGACAAAAATTTTACTGATTGCATTTTTGGCGTCAGTATCGATCACTAATCACCCGCTGATAGTTATTTTGGAAATATATTTCAGGTACAGAATTGACCTCTCTACAGATTTATTATAAGTATAGATTATAGCCCGGTTAATGACAATAAGATCGTCCCCTATTACACGGGAACTAAATATAAAGCCGAGATATGGGTATATCTCTAGCGAACCCTTCGGCGAATATAAGCGTGATGGTAAATATATTATGCTGAGTGTTATTAAATCTCGTTCTAAAAATCGCTTATTGGGGACCCAATGAGAGAATGTCTCAAGAATTAAGACGTTGGGTTAATGTGTTGAGCTACGTGCGCATCTCCGCGTGCGGGTCCCTATGCCTTAACGAACACATCACCGATCATCTTAAAAAGAACACATCGCCGATGTCAAACATCGCCGTTTCGGAAAGTCAGCAGTTTGTGAACACACTCTTGACAAGGCTCAGCATTACATCAGATTTGATAAACCACAAGTCCTCGCAAAAGAAAACTGATTTCTGCGGCTCGATTCGTGAGGCTATTGAAAATAAAATCACCAAAATTTCAATAGAGAAAATGGCTGGGTCTTACCATCTGCTTGGAACCCCATTATAGATTCTATCAAATCTAAATCGAAGCCCAAAACTGCAAGACCAAAGGACACGGTAAGCTCATTCTGCGTGAATCGGATCGCCAATAATTAACAAAAATGTAAGGTAGCTGTTAGTAATTTTAACATTAAGACGTCTAACAACTCAGTCTACTCGTGACCATGGATGCTGTAAAGGATCCGAAATGTCGTGAATTAAAATCAATACAACGCAATTAAATCCTTACGGATTTTGTAATAACTACATTAAATTAAAAAATTAAAGAAACTCCCGACACCGCCATTTTTTGGCAGCGGCCATCTTGGACCGATTTTCATCAAACATAGCTAAGAACATAACATACCATCACGCCTGTATTCCCCGAAAGGTTAGGCAGAGGCGTACTAATGTACACCCATAGTTCGCCGGTATGTTTAGGTCACATGTAATAGGGGGCGAGCCTATTGCCATTAACCGGGCACAAATCCAAACTCCGAGCTGCTACTGAGAATTTCATAGAAAAACTCAATAATACTCTGCTCGACCTGGGGATCGGACTACTAGGCTAGGACCTCTAGCGTAGCAGTCGCGCTTGGGACCACTAAACTAATGAGGCAGTCAGTCAGCTAAAAACAGTCGCGACAAATACACCTTTCAAACAAAAAAAAAGAAATAAAATCAAAATCGGTTCATCCGTTCGGGAGCTATGATGCCACAGACCGACACAAACGCAGAAACGTCAAACTTATAACACCCCGTCGTTTTTGCGTCGGAGGTTAAAAAAGAACAGTATTTATGTCCACTCAATAATTACGATCAATTCTGTCTAAATTTACTTTCTACCTTTCTACATTACTTAAGGTTTATAGACAATCTTAAAATAGTTAAAATAAAGAAATCAGTAATATAGATATTGCTTTATTTAGTAAAATTATAGCCAAGAGAAGTTCAACCTCCAGATTTAGTTTGAGCTAGAACATGTATAAAATTATTAATAGTCACAAATCACAGGAAGTAAGTAGTATAACTAGAGATAAATAAAATAAAACGATCTTTCCTACATACACCTAATACGAATTACAGTAATAATATCACCACTGAGATACCTACATTGTATTTTAAATAATAGTTATATATAAATGATAGATGGAAGATGACAACTACAGGTATGTTACCTAGTAGATGTTTTAATCTAATACAAAAGTAGATACACAATAAATACTTAATACTTAGGCTAGGAAGATATTCTAGGCGAATTATGAAAGCACAGGTTTAGTGATAGATGATACATTAATATACCTAACTCTAATAATTCTAACAATATGTAGTAGTAGATACATCAATAACCATACACTTATTTGATTACACACTGCCACATACGCATTCTTCTATATGTGATTCAAGCAACACTGATGCTAATATTCTAAGTACCTAACAATCAATATCACAATATAGCTACTTAAATACATGAAGATTCAAAGATGAGGCAACATCGACTAAGTAAGATTTACCGGCAAAAAGAGTTATGCAACCCTCGAACTCGTATTTGCACGTGAAGGTATGATTGTGAATCATTATTTGTCTGTTTATTTTTACTCACGTTTTTTCAACAAGTGTACATATTATGTTATATCTAAAATAAGTAGCTAATTTATTTAATGGTACACACCGAAATCCCTTGAGTCTATTTAAAATATAAAATGGATGCCACTGTCCAAGTTTCTTGATAGCATATACACAGGATGAAATTGAATAGACGCGACAAATTAACATTATAAGATTCTATGTGTAACAAAGAAAATTAAGGAAATTAATTATACTTTTTTAGTGTTGTAAAGAGAGTTTGGCAACGTCTCGTGTGCCTCTACTGCTATTTTCTCGTGCATACTATGTGCATAATGAATCGATCGCGCGCGCCGAGCAAATACTTTGATAGTAATTGCTTGAAATTATTTGTGTCTTTTAGTTAAATACCGATGATTCATGCCTACTTGGAGACAATAGCTTAGTTTGCATCATATAAGATAAAGAATAAGATTACTAATGTTACAATTTAGATGATTGAAATTACATTATACAATGGATAAGTATTGATTACTGAACCTCCCATTTCGATTTGTCGGGTTCGTGGCTTAGGCCCACAGTGGTCGACGCACCTGTGGCCGACGCCCCCGATCTGCGTTTTCAAAGTCATCCTGTATGTGTAGGTATTTTTCTTTCTGATGGTTATCGGAAGCATTTCTAATTAAATATTTAAGCTTAAGTCACACGTAGGGCTGGTACCTGCAGTAAGGTTCATTCCCAGTATACGGGTTTCACGAATCGGTGTCTTGACCTCCGAAATTTACCCATTCATGGCAGGTAAATGTATGTGTAGGTTTTTTTCTTTCTGATGGTTATCGGAAGCATTTCTAATTAAATATTTAAGCTTAAGTCACATGTAGGGCTGGTACCTGCAGTAAGGTTCATTCCCAGTATACGGGTTTCACGAATCGGTGTCTTGACCTCCGAAATTTACCCATTCATGGCAGGTAAAAATATTATTTTAGTATATTTAAATAAAAGTGTTTAAGGTGTTTTGTACCGCCGCTGTCATGCATGGCAGAATGTCTCATAAGCTGCCAGCCCAACTGTTCCTCCTTAATTTACAGGGTCGGCAACGCGCGAGTGATATCCCTAGCGAAGTTTAGGATAACTCAGGAATAAGGTAGGTAAACGTGTTATAAAATAAATAAACTTGTTTTATATCCAGAACATACGATAATGTTCTGTATTTTGTGAAACACCAGAAGGGTGTGTCCAAAATTGTGCAACAAGGAATGTAGATCAATGGTGAATTCGACATGATCGTGCCTTCATGATTTAACCTTCGAACGAACACAGTACGAATTGCATTGTAAAGTTCACAATAGTATTTTAACAATATTAGCGATGTACACTAAGTACCTACATATTAATAATAATACAGACGAAAATGTTCCTTTTACACCCTTTTTCCAACATTCTTCGCTTACCAGCTATATGAGAAATATCTGAATGAATCTTGTGAGTCGGTTGTATATAACGAATAGGTAGTCCACATTTAATTAATGCATACTAATCAGGTGTTATTGCTATATTTTTTAGATGTAAAAACAAGATTAAAAAATGTCTAAGTACGAGTACATATACTATATCTAATTTCTTAGATATTTTTGACCTAATAATCTGAGCCAGTAATAAATACTACATACATCGCGTAATCCTGATATTCGTGATCGGGTCATACGTTATTTAATAGTCTTAATAAATAAGTAGGTAGGTACCTAGAATTAAATTATTCCTGGTTGAATTAATTTGACACCTACTTAAGTACTACGAATTAAAAAAATTAAAGAACGTGGGCAATTAAAACACAGGAATTGTGTTAAATGGGCAAAGATGTAGCATTATAGATTTGTATTTTCTGATTAGAAGACAAACAAATTATGACTTCATCAGCTACGTATTTTAAATTACTTATATATTATTGCTATGTTTGAATAAATGGCATAAACATATACATACATAGATATCAACGTCACAGGCATAAGCATAGGTATAGACAGACCTTACGCAACAACCATAACGCGCTTTCTCATTATTACCTATCAACCAAAAAATAATAGTAGGTACACAGGTTCCATACTAAAGTAATACAATATATATATATATATATATATTTCCTACGAGAAATCACTTAGGATACCTATGGCATTTTAATCAAGCTATTATTGATTTAACTATGAACTAATTTACCAGAATTTTCATTTTCTATCGGCATACAAAAGCCAAGAAGGACACTTAAAGATACACTACTTAACTTATCTATTATTTTTTACCAATTTACGAATATTTAGAAATCGATTTAAATGTATTTATTGCAACTATCCTGTATTAACAGATGTAGAATCTACAGATTTAAAATCTGCTTACTATAAAGGTACCTACGTATTGTGTCTCTCCTTGAATAACTTGAAAAGTGACTTAAAATTGGAAAAGAATTAGGATCTACTTGTTTTTATAAAAATGTAATACCCAATCTGGAATACTTTTAAAGCAATAGGGTTTTGGGGGTTCGTCATTCGAGAATTACATATTTGTTTACTATTTGAAAACGTCTAATTTAGTGGTACAAAATTATTGTAAACACAAAATATGGAGGTAGTTTTCAAGCTGGCAGCAGGGGTCGGTCGGCGCCCGGCTCTGTGCTCAGCGGGTCGCGGCCGTCTGCAGTGTCGCCATTCGACAGCAGCGCATCACTGACGCCATCCTCCGGCGCCGGCGGCGTTGGCTCCATCTATAATGTATACAATATTCGATAGATACAATGGTTTGCGTAATGCACTACCAAATTCAATATATTCAGTTTCATTATCTTTATATAAGTACAATATAAATTACTTTGTATTTCTTTGTTTATTAATAAATGTATAAAGATATTGACATGACATGGTAAAATTGTAAAAACAAAAAGGAGGAATGCCTAGATGTTACTCACCCCTTTTGTTTTTACAAACTATAAATCCAATTCTCATAAATTCCTATTTGATTGTGTGAACCTAAATACTCTTATAACATGAACACAATAATGTTAGAACTCTTCTCGATATGAGTCCGGCGGACCGAATTTCTCTTACTAACGTCGTACCGAAATAAATCGTAATTCAAAAACAATTTGATCAAATTCTGTTATTATTCAGATTCCGATCCAACGTTACCATTTCGTCCAAAATACTTCACTGGAAATAAATGTAAGCGAATGCAATTTTTGATAACTTTACCAAGTTTGGAACGATTTATCGGTCTTTTATCTCCATTGAAGTAGTAGGTAGACGAAATACGTAGTACTGTAGAAACATAGATTAACGATATCCAAATCCGAATAATAACATAATTTGATAGAATATTGTCTGGATTGCGATTTATTTCGGTATTGCCTTTTTGTGGCCAATTCAAGGTCCGCCGGACCCTTAGCGGCATACATATTAGGTAACCGAGGCCACCTAATCAAACTCTTGCAGCAAAGCCCTACTTACCACCAATGAAATTTATCACAAATGTACCTCCGATAATGTATAGATACATATATGTAAGTCAATATGTGTATGTATAAGAAAAGTAAAAAGATTCCTGTTATCCTCCCAGATACCGGGAACATGATGTTGGCTACAGTTCATCTTCATATGGAGAGTTACCGCGTCCGAGGCAGTCAGTCTGCTCGAACAGGGCGACGCGAGGCAGGTCGGCCTGTCCGGGTAGACTGTCCGCCGCGCCACGCTCTGTCCGTGTCTGAATCACGCGTCCACACCTCGCCCCAGCCTCATGAAGTAGCCTTACCATATTTCACGACGCAGATCACTCGTTGATTACGTAATAATAAGTATGGCGTTATTTTGTAGTGTCAACTTTTCAAAAACTATAGAAATAATTTAAAACCTTTTATTGTTTGTTTTTAATTAAATTGTTGATGTATGTATGTATGATCGGGCCACAATTATGTTATTTTCCCATTAAAAAGATGGTCATTCTTTTAAATGGTAAGGAAAATTCGATTTTAGGATTTATAAAACTGAGAGTTAATAGCTAATATATAACGGGTACACATGCAGTAAATAATGGATTTAATATAATTAAATACCTACCTAATATGAAAATAATCTTACGCCGCAGAAGTTAGTTTTGTAGTTCAAGTGCGATTCGTTCATTCCTGCCACTAAATCATGCAATTAACATAAGAATTTGGTAACTTATTAGATAAATGTATTCTATGTGCTCATTTTGTGTTACTAACAGTGCGTTTGGCTGTCGGGCGGGTGGGTGTGTCGCGCTTGCCCTGTAGGTAGTAGGTCATGAGCTGGCCCTTGCCCTTGACCGCCACCAGGCCGCGCTGCTCGAAATAGTAGCCGAAACTTTGCAGGATCTCGCATGTTTCTTCTGTAACCTGTGTTGTAAAACTCAACATTCAAGGATGACGACAAAAGACAAAATCTTGGGCCCTTACGACAACCCTGTAATTTCACAGTTGAAGGCTCTTTTCATTAATTTAATTGAGTTAAATCTATGGAACCAATTATTAAAAAATATGTCCTCCATTTGGCAACCAACCCAGACGAACTTAACAGTAGAGTTCTACTACCTCAAAATGACCTAGCTAAATAATACCTGAATGCAACCGGCTTTGCCAGTGCTTTCCATCCGGGAGGCGACGTTGACAGTGTTGCCCCATATATCATAGTGAGGTTTTCGCGCGCCTATCACGCCGGCGGTGATCGGGCCGTGGTTGACGCCCATTCGCAGTACAAAGTGGTTGAACGACTGCTCGTTGATTGCGGCCAGCACCCGCTGTAGCTCAAGGGCGAACTCCACCAGGCACGCCAGATGCGCCCACCGCACCAGTACACCGTCTGACGGCTAAAATGAGGACAAATAAATAGAATAGTATAATCTGTTCTGGTACTGTACGTACCTGCCCATTAAATGTGTACCTATTACAAGTAGGTGTTACAATTTTTGCAGTACCTACTTATATCCACAACAGATATGCAATACCCATACGTAATTGTGGGTAGATAAATTATACAATTATCTATATATTTCTTCAATACAAAATAAAGGGAATTAATAGATTTCTGTGATATGTAGAACTATTACTTAAATAAGGTAGGTATATTATTAGACTGCCTCATTAGTCTAGTGGTCCCAAGCGCGACTGCTACGCTAGAGGTCCTGGGTTCGATCCCCAGGTCGAGCAAAGTGTTATTGAGTTTTTCTATGAAATTCTCAGTAGCAGCTCGGAGTCTGGATTTGTGCCCAATTAATGGCTATAGGCTCGCCCCCTATAACATGGGACCTAAACATACCGGCGAACTGTGGGTGTACATAAAGTACACCTCTGCCTAACCCTTCGGGGAATACAGGCGTGATGGTATGTTATGTTATGTTATTATTTAAATTAAAATAATCTTGAATATTAAAAAACCTTTTGGGTGAACCTTTATATGCCATAGTTTTAAGCATTTTGATTGTAATAAGCATAGTGGGTAAATGCTCAGTGCAACGGCGCTAATGGTACGGAAACAGTCCTATATTTTTTATTTCCAAATACTACTTAAATATAGTAACAACAATATTTTATAGGAATTTCCATCGAATTACACAAAACCCTCAAAATAATTATGTAGTCGTAGATTTCGTGCCGTCTATCTATTCGTGGTGTCGTGAAAATGGCTCGAAACGAGATAAAGCGACTACAAAATTAAGGTCAAGGCGCTCGTTTAGCCCTCCAAATTCAAATTTTATGTGGTCTTTCGCAAGTTATAGGTCTACATCACATTATGAGTTTGTGGCAATAGTACACCAATAAACTTTTATATTATATTCCATAAAGGAGATCACCCAGATTGGGCTAAATTTTTCTCTCACCAACTAAAATAAAGGCAATAATTAAATAGAGCTTATGGATATAGACATTTTTTATTATGCCACCCAAGTTCTATACTCAAGTTTTAAATAAATATTAATGATTACAAAAATATGATACATCTAACATAAATAGTAATAGTAAAATCTACACAAAAGAAATACCTATTAAAACAATACTAAGTGTAACTTAGATAATGACAGTGAAATAAACATTACCCCTTCGGCAGTTAGCCGTCATGGTTGGTAGCCTTCTAGTTTACCTCACTCACCGCTGGGCTATTGCCGTTGAGAGTCAGGGTGAGGTATTGCCAGTAAACCTTGATGTAGCAAAGGCATTCGATGGGGTCTGGCACCGGGGTCTTCTATCAAAGTTACCATCATATGGGCTACCCGAGGGACTGTGTGGCTGGATAGCTAGCTTTCTGTCCAACAGAATCTTACGAGCTGTTGTAAATGGCAATTGCTCTAATACTGTGGACATTAATGCTGGCGTCCCCTAAGACTCCGTTCTGTCCCCAACATTGTTTTTGCTGCATATCAATGATACATGCTATCTATTAGCTAGCTATTATTTTTATGGGAGGGCAAACGAGCTGACAGATCGCCTGATGGTAAGCGATTACCGCTGCCCATGGACACCTGCAACACCAGAGGAGTCACAAGTGCGTTGCCGACCTTTTAAAAGGGGATTGGGCCGACGGTAACCTCCCTCACTCGGCGCAACGTCTTTTTTTTGTGAGGCCGTGGTATCACTCCGGTCAAGC
Organism: Acronicta aceris; assembly: GCA_910591435.1. NCBI lineage: Eukaryota > Metazoa > Arthropoda > Insecta > Lepidoptera > Noctuidae > Acronicta > Acronicta aceris. Next base: position 10,461,999 of record OU342759.1, read on the forward strand.
CGGCCCATTCGTACCGAAGCATGGCTCTCCCACGTAAATATAGATGGCATTCATTGTTATGCGGCCGACGGTACAGGGGACGCTTCTTATAAGGGGCGTGCTAACATCCCTCGTTCCAAAATGGAGGAAAACCTTAGGCAACTTGTGTCTGAATTCGAGAGTAAGTACTATAGGTCGATTCTCCAATTGGAGATGATTAAACTTAGTCCATTTTAACCCCGTCAAAACACAAGTTTGCGTGTTTACCACAAAGAAAACCCCATTTGCTGTGGCTCTTCAATTCCAGAAGAAAACTCGGGGTGCTTAATGAAGCAAGGTACTTCACCGCGGGCCAAAGACTGCTACTTTAAAAGTCGCAAGTCCGGCCCCATATGGAGTGCTGCTGTCGCCTATGGGCGGGAGCACCAGCATACCAGCTTTATCCTTTTGACTTGGTCCAGAGACGTGCAGTTAGGATTGTCAACGAGCTCAATCTCACAAACGGTCTAGAACCCTTAACTCTGAGGAGAGACTTTGCCTCTCTGTGTGTGATCTACCGTAAGTACAATGGGCAGTGTTCTGAGGAATCGTTTGAAATGATTCCAACGGCTACTTTCTATGACCGCACCTCTCGGTATCGGCGTCGAGTTCACACACATACCTTAGAACCACTCTCAGAGAAATTTCCTCCCGCGCATACTCAGGATGTGGAATCAGTTCCCCGACGAGGTTTTTCCAAAGGACTACAGCATGGGGTTCTTCAAAAAGGTAAAAAGACTTTTACAGGGTCGGCAACGCGCCCCACCACTGGTGTTGCATGCGTCCATAGGCTACGGTATCCGCTTACTATCAGGCGTTCCGTATGATTGTTTGGTAATACCAAATTGGTATAAAACTTGGCTATAAAGTTTTTTTAATAATCTGGTAGTCTGGTAAACAGGCATTCTTTGCATTTCTTGTTTACATACATACACCCTAAATCATAAAAATATAAAAGGTCAAAACTTCTTATAGCTATAATATGTTTTGTCTATGACATTTTGTGACAGGGAAAAGAAGACAAAACTTAAGATTCCTATAGCAGGTTTTTAGACGTTTTATATTATCATGTTTTCACCCTTTTGGGTGTTAATCTGTTAATAAAATCATGGCAATAAGTTATTAAATTCTGTAATACATACATAATTAAGTTCTATTCCATAGACAAAATTGATATTTTGTTTGTTTAGACGACGCATTTGGCATAGCGGCTGAGTCCGCCCCCACATGGAGCAAATATTTGTAAGATACAGGTAATTGTTCCGGGTCTGGGCGTTTGTATTTATGAGAATTTGTGTTTGTAAACGCACCCATGATACAGGAGAAAATCCTAGTGTGGGTCAACGTTTTTTAATTTGACTTACGACTTAGGTGTAATAATAAAAAAAAAAAAAATTTTACGCTCTATTAAAATAATATCTAATTTTATTTTTGTTGGCCGGCTCTTATGGAAATAGCCCAAAAAATGTAAGAGACTGGGTGACGTCCTTTCTACTAAAACCTTTAAATTTAAAACTCATAACAAAATTTTGTGAAACTGAATAAACAATATGTTGTCCTCACAGTTTTGGATTTATTAGCTTTGATGATAATTTCTGATAGAAATATCGTGTTATAATACGTAGGTTACATAATAATATATAACAGAGCGTCCCCACTAAATCCCCACCAAAAACTTTAAAAACTTATATGTTAGAACTTTATGACTCGATTTAAATTATTTTTTCAGTCTAGTCTAATAAAATTATTTTTGATAAAATTTTTCAATAGGACCATTATTTTAATAAATCAAAGACCAGTCCATTCCCAATGTCATTGGGATACTCTATTACCTATGCCCGAACGGGATTTTTCAACATAGTTTATATTATTATAGTCATGATCCAATAATGTGTTATATCTACAATGAATACGAAAAACCAATTAAAATTTGAGCACCTTACCTTAGCCTTAAGTTAAGCATTAGATCAACGAGTCAATTAAATTCACGGACTTATACTAATTGGCAGTTGCTAGTGTCCACTCCGGAAGGAGGGTAATACGCGCAGAAGTTAACCTTCTGCGCTCCTTCCAACATTCATCAAAACGCCGGTTTAAAAAGCCTTGTTGCTATTCTTAAATTGTAAAGGTAGTTATTTATACTCAATGAAAATAATTAATTTTAGTTAATACTTAATGTTGCCCGCGGTTTCACACGCTTCCCGAAGATTTTTTTCAAAGAAAAGTAACCTATATCAAGGTCTAATATAACTCTATACACACTAAAATTCATCAAAATTTGTTCCCCGGTTTAGGCGTGGACACGTAACGAACAGACATACATACAGACAGAGTTACTTTCGCATTTATAATATTAAGTATGGATTAATATTGTGTTTTCATTAGGTATCTACTGTCACCTAATAAAATAGTTACTCTTAGATCATACATATAAACAACAATAAGTAGGTACTAGCTCATTAGTGGTCCTAAGCGCGACTGCTACGTTAGAGGTCCTGAATTTTCACACGTCGAGTAGTGTTGTTGGGTTTTTCTATGAAATTCTTAGTAGCAGGAGTAGTAGCAGCAGCTCGAAGTTTGGATTTGTGTCAGATCAATAGGAGGCACGCCCTTCACGCCTTCTTACATGGGACCTAAACATACCGTCGGACTATGGGTGTACATTAGTACACCTCTGCCTAACCCTTCGGGAATTACAGGCGTGATGGTATGTATGTATTTATAATTAGGTACTCAAAAAGCTCACCTGCATTTGTCGCGTAGGGTTTAGGCCTGACGCAGCCATGTATGTGGAGCTGATAGTTTTTATTTTTATTATATCCTTACTGAACTTGGAATCTTCCAGCAACTGAAAGCAGCAAGTAATAAATATTTCAATATGGGAATATCAGTAACTTAACTAGGTATTTGAGTGTTTTTATTACATAAACACTGTATACGTACATACTTATACAGTAATTCTACCAGCAGTTAGTGTGAACTATAGATATGACAATAGCAACTCTGGTAAGTATTTGTATTTGTCTTATTAATTTTAAAGATATGTCATTAAGTAATTGTAACTTATTTAATTAAGAATTTAATCAATAAAACTTAATAAAGTTGAAATATTTAACAGAAATATTTATGATGAATGGAAGGATAAAGAGGTTACGTTAATTTTATAGTAAACAAACGAAATTTGTAAGTTATATAGACGCCACACTCACGCAAAATGTTACCTATGTATGTTGTGTAAAATTTAAAGCTAACAATTACCTACCAAATCGAAGTCTGATATAACTTCGTTGAGAAATCGTAAACATTCTAGTCCTTGATTATTAACAGTTTCTTCCGAGTAGAATTCTGTAACAAATTGAATATTTTTTGAAACATTACACACGTTTTCTGAATCCAGAAATCTGTTGAATATTCAACTAATGTCCTATAGAAGCACACATTAATATATTGACAATAAAAAACCGAAGGTATGTTTTTAACTTGATAATTATGTCTAGAATTAATTAAGTTCAAGGTAAGCAGCGAAAACAACTTTTTCTAAAGCAATGATGAGATGACTGCATTAGGTATGACCTTCAAAAAATATTAATTGTAATCAACAATTATTATTATTATTATTACTGAAACAACAAATTATTAAAACCTCAATGTCTGGGGCCCCGCCTGGTTATACCCTTCCATTGTAATATACCGATAGGTACTCTAAGGAAGACAGGATGTCAACATTTTTGGGCTTGTGACTACCCCTATCGATTGTTATAGGTGTTCGTAATAATAAGTGGGACACAGTCTGGAGAAATTATGAAAGTCAGTAATAATAAATGAATTATTAAACTAAGTTATTTATTACCAATGACCGAGCTACAAGTAGGTACCTGAAAAGTTTGGCATAGAGGCGAAGAGTACGCCGACTTCGGCGTAGCTCTGACTGTAGAGGTCGCGGTGGTGGTGGCGGGCGCCCATGAAATGGCGCGCCACGTGCGGGGGCAACACATTGTGAATGAGCGCCTGGTTGCGCCGGCGCAGATCACCCGCCTGCTCCGCCTGCGCGCGCATGCGCTCTCCACGCGAGTGCCGCGCGCGGTCCAGAGACTCTACCTGCACCACCACCAAAACTTGGAATAACACAATTCCAAACAAAACTAGCATTTACAACATTATACTACCTACTACTACTTTCTTCAACTTGTTGGAAGCACCACCGTGTCCCTAGATAGTAGGTACTTATAACTTCAATTGTCGCCTGATTTACGTCCCTAAGACCGACTGTAACTAACCCGTTTTGTCTCTATTTTTGGATCGGTGATTATTATAAACATAACCAACCCATTAAAGTCCCGCTGCTGGGCACGGGTCTCCTCTCAAATAAGAGGGATTAGGCTATAGTCCGCCACGCTGGCCTAGTGCGGGTTGGCAGACTTCACACGCCGTCGAGAAAATCTCTCAGGCATGCAGGTTTCCTCACGATGTTTTCCTTCACAGTTTAAGCGCGTGATAATTAACTATTAATACGCACATGACTTCGAAAAGTCAGAGGTGCGTGCTTTGGTTTCAAACTCGAGACCTTTGACTTGGCAGTCCAACGGTCATACCGCAAGGCTATCACTGCTATGATTATTATAAAGTAAGCTTATTATTATTATCGCAACTATAAAATAGAGGCATGTACGCATGCAGATACGTATGAAATTATACTTACGTATCTGTTAAATATCAGTAGTGCTACCACTATGAAGAACAGCATTATTATGTTACGTCCACCGTGTATACGGGCTCTGAAATAAACGAGTGAAATAAATAAGCAGTCTGTTAAAATGACAAAGTAATATGCTATAGTGAGTCTAGCTTACAAGATAGCTAATAAGTGTTCATCGTAATCAGTGGTGGCGTTGTACCGCACGCGGTACGGGTCGCGGTCAAGGCTGGGCCGGGACAGCAGCAGGGCGGGATGTAGTATTGCAGGCACGACGTGCACGGCCGCCAGCAGGCCCAGCAGCATGCCGCGTGCAAACACGCCCAGCGGCGACACCCACAACGCACCGCAAGCCGCACCCGCCCCCACCTGCATGGTATACAAGCAACAGATTTAGCAAATTTATTTTTAATCTAGAGAACTAACTATACCCTCTAAGGCCTAAGCGAAAATCCTCGGAACTATAGTTTCTGGAAATGGAGCTTTTCGCAAAGAAATAATCCAGAATAAAGACCGCTGGAGTACACTAAAAGTACAATTGTAGTATGGGAACTGTATTGCCTTGGATGAATTGCCAACCTGAAGAAGGCTGAGTCGAAGCGGAATCGGCAGCAAATGAATTGTAATAAAAGCGATTCGATTCACGCAGAACGAGCTCACCGTATACTTCGGTCATGCAATTTTGGGGTTCCAAGTAGGTGGTAAGACCCAGCCATCTTCGCTATTGAAATTTGGACGTTTTTTAATTTCAATAGCCTCACGAATCAGCCTGGGTAGGAATCGGTTTTCTTTTGCGAGGACTTGTGGTTTATCTAATCTGGTGTAGTGCTGGGCCTTATCTACAGTATGTTCACAAATGCACTTCGACTTCTTGGAACGGCGGTGCTTGACATCGGCGATGTGTTCTTTTATGCGGGTCCATATGCTTCTTTTAGTTTGGCCTATGTATGAGAGACCGCAATCGCAATCAAGCTTGTACACTCCTGCATCTTGTAGAGGTATATGGCACTTGACAGGTGGCAGGAACTGACTGATCTTCTTCAGCGGCTTGAAGTAAGTTTTGATTGAAGCACGCTTCAAGATGTAGCCAATCTTGTCTATGACTTCTCTAACATATGGTAACACAACAGGTAGGCGCTCGACTGTGGCACGTTCCATGCGGTTTCTGTGACAAGGGCGCGGTATTCGGAACTTGTTGTCATGCAGTACTTGCTTGCGACGAAAAAAGATGGGCAAGTAAAACGTTAATTTAGTTGGCAGTTCATTTCATTTAAATACGATCCATTTTTAACCCCCGATGAAAAAGAGGGGTGTTATAAGTTTGTAGTGTGTATCTGTGTGTCTGTATATCTGTATATTTGTCTGGTGCATCGTAGCGCCCAAACGAATAGACTGATTTGGATTCAAGTTTTTTTTGTTCTCAAGGTTACTTGATCGAGTGTTCTTACGTGTTCCCGTGTTCTATGATTTAAGAAAATCTGGCCAGCTGCTTGAAGATTATCTGCTTATTTCTGGTTCATGAAAGGATGTGCGCAACTTCCACAGGTCAGATCGAATTGAAATTTGGTATCCTGTTACTTCAATGATATTCCAAGAACATAGTAACCTAGTATTGATATTGCGGAGGTTTTTAATTTGTAAATTTAATGTTATTAGTTTTTAATGTCAAAAATTAATAAAAGAGTCTTTATTATTCAAAAAATGTAGTATCTAGAACACTAGGATTCTCCTAATTTAATCTATGAACTAGATATTAGGTATTGTCAAAACTAAGTAACTTTCCTAATAGTTTATCTGAAATATACTGTCATAGCGTCGACCCTGTAATTTGGCTATATAAATATACTTGAAGTGTCTGTTGGTAATGTCAAAATAAAATCTTTTTACTAAATGCAATTATGAAAGTTTATACAGTACTTGTAACCAAAGAACTATGTTAAAATTTTTCGCCACTCTGTCTGTTTGTTCCGGCTAATTTTCGAAACGGCTTGACCAATTTTGACAGGACTTTCACTAGTACATATCTGATCTTATAAGGAGCGACTTAGGCTTTTAAGTAATACTTAGTAAGTCAATACTTAGGTAAGTCAATACTTTTGTGCGAGCGAAACCGTGGGCAATGGCTTGTTATAAATAAAAAAACGGACAAGCTTGAGTCGGCCTCGCCCACCGAGGGTTCCGTACAAATTTGTAGGTATCTACATATTATAATTAATTACAAATGTACGACTACAATTACAAATGTATGACTTTTCCCTATACTTTTAGTATAAGACGGTATTACTTGCCAGTTCTAGGTCAATTGAAAATACCCTATAAATTTTGATTGTGTCGTGTAGTGATTGTAGCGTGTTTGTAGTGATTTGAGAGTGTCGAAATATACTTTTTTGCGACATAAACGACCGTATCTTTTTTACGTTAACTTAGAAGTTTGATTTTTTCATAGCTTCAAGAGACTGTAGACCTGAGCATATAGTTTTAATTACAACTCGATACCTCCACGAGTTCCCGAGATAAAGGGTCAAGTTGACACGTTGACAGACAGACGGGTGGATGGACAACAAAGTAATCCGTACAACAAAGTACGAAACCCTAAAAATCAACTGTCGTATGTATGAAAGATCATCACTTTGGTTTTGTCATCAAAAGTTTGGCTGTTTATTTGTATTTTGTTTATCTATACTTATAATAAATCTGTAGAGAGGTCAATTCTGTACATGAAATATATTTCCAAAATAACTAGTGATCGATACTGACGCCAAAAATGCAATCAGTAAAATTTTTGTCTGTCTGTCTGTCTGTCTGTATGTTCGTTAAAGAAACAAAAACCACTCGACGGATTTTAACGAAACTGGGTACAATTGTTCTTCATACTCCTGGGCAGGTTATAGTATACTTTTCATCATGCTACGATCAATAGGAGCAAAGCAGTGAAGGGAAATGTTGGGAAAATGAGTGATTCATGAGAAAGGTTTCAAGCTATCAAACATCACGCTACAACCCTTACGAACGGGGCAACGCAGGTGAAACCGCGGGCGAAGAATTAGGTAACTATTCCACGCGGACTTCTTGCGGGTTAGTCTTCTTCTCGCGGGTTTCTTAATATTTTTTTATTTGAAACATTGTATGTTACTAAGTACTTAGATACACGGACTAAACAAGACAAAACAATAGTGCATATATAACTATATTAAGGAAAAACTGCTACCTATGATAAGATTTGCATGGATAAGGTTTGTACGAAAGAAAATTTTTTGAAAATCTACAGGAAACGTTGGAAATATGAATAGGAAAATTTACGCAGGCGAGGCTGTACACGGGTCGCTAGCTTAAAATAAGTATTTAATTTTATGTGTCGTACCGAACTAAGCGTTGAATTGTATGTATGCATCAGCTGTTTGACTTCCCACGATGCAAGATTTAAAAGTCGAACGAGGGAAATAGGTTACTATGACTACGATAACGATGTAGAAACCTGCCACAAGTTTAAGTTGTTTTTTGTCGACATTATTTATAAGAAACGTTAGTTAGGTACTTTTTTTAAAGCTGCTCTGACCTCCATAATCCTTACTAATATTATAAACGTGATAGTTTGTGAATATGGATATATGGATGTTTGTTACTCTTTCACGCCAGAACGGCTGAACGGATCTGGATGAATTTGGCACAGAGATAGATTATGGTCTGGAATAACGCATAGGCTACTTTTTATCCAGGTCGAATTCCAATTCTGAAGTTCAGTTCAGTTGACAAAGTCGCGTGCAGAATCTAGTACTATACGAGTATAATACAGTTAGATAAACGGAGATTATTGGACAGCTAGAACATATGTATGTGTTTATATTGTTTACATAATATCTTATCTGCAAACGTTTACAATAGGATGGAACTAAGTTGTGTGCCTGTCTTTACATCACAGCAACACCTATATTACTTAATACAGTCATGTCATGCTAAATTATATTAATTTTATACATAATTTTTAGTAAGAATCATTATTTTTTAAGTAATAACTATTATTTATTTTCTCCAATGCCTACTTAATTCAGTTATTTCATTTTGATTGTTGCGACAGCATATCAAAGTAATTATCTAACAATCAACTCTAGCGCTCATTTTAGCATATTTCTGTGAATTTCAACAACTGCATAACCTAAGGCATGTATGGTAGGTATGTATCCAACATTGATATATTGTTCGTCAACTTTGCCATCGGCATCAAAATGTGAAAGTAGAAAAGGTACTTCACGTGGTAATAGTAAGAAGGATGTATGCAGCGGCGGGAGCCGCCGTGTGCAGGCACGTCGTCTTGCAGCCTTTCCTCCAGAAGTATCGTCTCGAAATTTCCGCAAATTATCTGGACAAAGAAGAAATGTAGATAAAATTCTATCAGTCGAAGACAAAGACATATTTGGGAAAATAATTCTAGAAAAAACATCGTATCGAACCTGTGTATTATTATGTACCTACACAGAGTTCATTTATCTTTAACGTGAGATCTCAAAAATACGCAACATAATATACCTATTAACACGCTTGTATTTCCCGGAGGGTAAGGTAGAAATGTAATAATGTACACCCACAGGTCGTCGGTATTTTTAAGTCCCATGTGACTACCTAAGAGAACCATGTCCATGGACATGGACGGGGATATTGCTATTTATCGGGTACAAATCCAAACTCCGAGTTCGACCTTGCTCAACCTTGCTCGACCTGGGCATCGAACCCAAGACCTCCAACGTAGCACGTAAGACCATAAGGCTAACAAGGCAGGTCAATAATACATAGATAGGCAGAAATATGAAACATCAAAAAATATAATTTAATTACAGTTAATACATAGTAATCGTAACAGCGAGTCATGGCGGTGGAAATAGAAATAACAAGTATTACGGCGATAGTGAGAGTGGCGACGATAGTGAAGATAGTTTAGATACAATTACCACGCACTTACCAGTGGCGCAATGTTCGCGGCCACAAACATTGCGATGTTGAACGTTCCGCATGTCAGCTTCCAGTAAGGACTGACAGATTTTTTCTGAAACGATTAATAAGGCAAATAAAGTAATGACGTAATAACTCCGACAAGTACAGGACTATTCCTACTCGAGAAAACATTGAGATACATTGAGATTTTGTCGAGTTATGGAGAGCATGATATTTGTTTTTGTTGTTTACAAATGTTTCTCTTTATTCTATTCTACGACATACGCTTTCCGAATAACCCTGCAAATACATATATAAATTTTCGCGCATAAGGTCCCGATTTAAAACACAAAGTTAATAATCGAGTACAAATCCGAACTCTGAGCTACAACTGAGAATTTCATAGATAAACCCAATAACATTTTGCTCGACCAGGGAATCGATCTCAAGACCTCTAGCGTAGCATTTGTGCTTACGACCACTAGACTAGTGAGGCAGTCAATCTAGAGTCACACAGAACTTATAATACCTTTGCAAAGGTCGACGGTTATGTACAAATTGTATTGTATCTTCCTTGCGTATATTATGAATGTGTAGAGAAAGTATTCGAAAGCTTCCAAAATTTCACTACAGCTTGTTGATGCTATCAAGAATCTATAATGATAGATACACTCACTTTCATCACATACAATGTATGCAACGTAAGTCTAAATAAAGCAACAGGGCCAACCTTATACTGTGAATACCGGTAGCACGTGTAGTAAACAACATTGATTAGACCGGTCTCTAGCACGAGCGCTAGGTAGACGGCGTGCAGCGACCAGGTGGGAGGGACCGCGAAGCTGGCGAGCGCGACCACCGCGGGCAGCAGCATCAGCGGCGGCGCGGCGATGGCCAGCGGGCACGGGTCGCTGCGCCGTGCGTACACTTCCTCTGCACCCGAAGCCTTGAACGTCAGGCACAACGTAGTCCCGTCTGCTAGTTCCCTGGTACCATATGTTATCGTTAAATTCCCTCACAGACGATGTTCATTTTATTTAATAAATTGGTTTAATTTGTTAAATTTTCCGAGGCGTTGATGATATGCATTGATACTACGACTTAAACATAGGTAGATATCTGTACTACCATTGTAAGCTAAATACGCTTATAACAATATAAAACTGCACCTTATAGTTTAGAGATCGGTATTCGTCTACATAGACTAAAGAATAGAATGGTAAACGTGTTTATTGACACGGTTTCATTACATGTGCCCAAAATAGCATATTGTATTTGCGATACACGCTGTATCCGAGCAGATCCATCTGCAACAACATAATATTTTTACAAATACAGCAGAAGAAGCAGGTACCTTAAGAAGCGTTTTCTGTTATATTAGGTAGGTAGGTACTTAAGTATTTTAGATTACGGTACACGACCCGTTATCACAATTTGACAAACCCGAAAAGAAAATAAATGCAAACATCTTGTTTATCAATAATTACACAGTGTACATAACGGTGCATACAAGGACTAGTTTTTTTTTAATATGTGACAGGCTTACGCTTGACCGCCAGTTCACCTAATGCGAACCGATACTGCGATCTACGATGGAGCGCGCTTGCCTAGAAGAAACCGATTCAGTAGTGATTTAAAGACACCAAGTAATTATACCTAAGTTTACACCTACAGATCATAATAGCCTAATTTCTAATCTCCTTGCCTAATTTTGAAATCCGTTCAGCGGTTTAGGCATTATAAACAGAGAATTATTTTCGCATTTACAATATTAGGTCTAGCTGTTGCTCGCGTGCTTGCATGCTAAACCGCTTTTTAAGACAAAAGGTACTTAGTCCAATTTATCTCTCTATCAAGATTCATTAAAATTGGTTTAGGCGTGAAAAGGTAACAGACTGACAGTTACTTTCATCATCATTCCATCATCACCTAACATAGTATGTTAGGTGCCTGCTTAATTGTATGGGGACCCAGAACTAAACCGTATATTATTTGTCCCTAATAGCGGGATAATTGAAACACTATATTAAGTTTACCTCGAACTTTGACTTAATTACTTTAATACATATAATTGGAAAACAACAATGTTTTTCCAATATTGTATGCCGATACTGGCCAATACCAATAAGCATGAATTTCAAACATACGCGTACAAGTCCATATAGAGATAAATATATAACTATTTCGGCATCAGAATACTTTATGTGTTGCAATAATTATTTTTCAAATAAAACTCCTAGTTTTTACAGATTTATTACCGGGAGCAGGATTTAAGCTACTGGCGGTCAGGGCTCCAGGGATAGAAACTACCTAACGATGCGGGCTGTTTCCAGGAGAACTACTTTCTGAGTATTCTTTCGATACTATAGATATTAATATTAGATAGAATTAATAGAAATTATTTCTTTTCTAAATAGTCATACTTTTTCTACACCATGGAGGTTTCGCGTAATAAAATAAGTTTGTCTACGTTCCTTAGAATGAAGAAAACAATATGTCATGTCAACTGCAGATTAGTAAATGACAGCTGTAATGTCAAATATTCATATTCAATGAGGTAATCATGCCATCGTATTAATTGTTAGAAAAAAAAATTACACTCTTTGGTTACTTCTTTACTTTACTCTAAAATTAGTTAAATCAGTACGTTAGCCATTTAATTTATCTTAATCGGTATAATATGTTAGTGTATTTTTTTGAATATGCTTTATTTCGTTATATTTTAACCTTTGCAAGTCTAGTACATACTTAATAGGAAATTTACTACAATGATTATTTTTCAAGTTCGTTTTCAATCGTTAAATATTGTATGTAATAGCTTTTGATAAAGTAGACCGATTTCAATTAAATTAAGCTTAAATGCTGTCTCATGATACTGCCAATGCATTTCTTTCCAATTTCTCTAAGTTTTTAAGAGATGACGCTAGTAGTAAGAAAGTCCCAGCAGGTACACTTTTTATTCGTCCAGTATTTACCATATTGGATTTCCTGGACAACAATATACCGCAAGATACTCTGGGCATCAAGACAAATATTATGACACCTCATTTTTTAAAATCAAATAAAGTTTTATTTGTTTCTGTCCCCTTTTTTGTGTCGGGTAAAAAGAGGAGCAAACGAAAACCGCTGTACGTAACTTGAAATAATATTCTGCAATTCCTGTAAACTTACTTGTCATCGTCTCTATTCACCAGTTCTTCTTGCAACATGCTAAGTATTTTCTGTTCTTCGTTGTCCTTGCTCTCGTCTTGTGGTGACAAAACCTACAAATAATTTACGAAGCATGTCTAGTATGTATCAAGCAAAAAATCAATATGAGAGCTCATGATCGGCGTACTTATAGCGTCAATATTCAAATGCCAGAACATAATGAGCAATCGATTTTAGTGAGATATTGACTTGCTACGTCAGCTACTCGTAAACTAGGAACTATCTAGTTCGGGCAGCCTAGTGCCCTAGTGTCCTATTTATTTAGGCTGGTGGCGAGGGAGGGGTTGTGGGGTGTGGCGGAAGCACAGTAGTGCCCTCACCGAGTCCTCGTCATCGTCTCGCAGGTCGGAGAGCGTGTCAGCCGCGTCGCCACCCTCCGCGGCCTCGCCCACCGGTACACTCTTCTCCTCACCTCCTTGAAACTGCATCATATAACCACAATAACAATAAGACTAAATTCAGCTTTACAAAAATAATACATTCACTCATACGTTTAATTATTATATTTTATGTCTTAGAATTAAATGTAGTGGGTCTCCAAAAAATCTCGCAACACGGCCGGTCAGACTTATTTCAAAAGGAAAAAAACGGAACACTTATAGGATCACTTTGTTGTCCGTCCGTCCGTCCATCTGTCAAGACCCTTTATCTCGGGAACGCGTAGAGATATCGAGTTGAAATTAAAACCATCTACTCAAGTCTACAGTCCCTTGAAGCTGTGAAAAAATCAAACGTCTAAGTTAAAAAAAGATACGACGTTTGTGCCATAAAAAACGTATATTTCTACACTCTCAAGGGAATCAAAATTTATGGTAGGTATATTTTCAGAAAAATTTGGCAAGTCTTATACTACAAGTATAGGGAACAATCTGAAACCTATACATTTCTAATTAATTATAATAATATGCCATGCTTCGGCACGAATGGGCCGGCTCGACTGGAGTGATACCACGGCCTCACAGAAAACCGGCGTCAAACAACGCTTACGTTGTGTTTCGCCGAGTGAGTGAGGTTACCGGACGCCCAATCCCCTTTTAAAAGGCGGGCAACGCACTTGTGACTCCTCTGGTGTTGCGAGTGTCCATGGGCGGCGGTAATCGCTTACCATCAGGCGATCTGTCTGCACGTATGTCCCCCTATCCCATAAAAAATATGTGTACCTAAAAATTTTTGCGGAATCTGTGGGCGAGTCCGAATCGCACGGTTTTTATTTTTAAATTAATATATTCACCGAACTTGTACTTACCGTTTAAAACCCGCAATTGCCTTCTCGGCCGTAATAAAATATAGTTACATAGTTGTATTCTCTTAAGTAGAGTTAAAATTACTTTCTTCAAATACAACTAAAACAACTAAATGCCTAATCTTATGTATGGTTATTTTATTTAGTTATATTACATATTGTATTCATGTACCTATATTGAACACCTACCTAGCACATAATAATATTGTACCTACAGTACTACGTACTGTCTACGTACTATGGCCCTATGTACTATGTTAAAATGTTTCTAGAAATATATATTTATTTAAAATGATTTTAAGGTTTTTATTTTCATAACTTTTTACGTGTCATAATACTTACGTTACTTATTTTACGTAATAAGTATAACTTACGAATAATGTGGCTGTAAAAAAGCAAAATCGACACTCGGATGCATCTAAAGGTATTTTTATTTATGTATCAAAAGATTTTTAAAGATCTAAGAGCGAACTCTTTTTCAAATTGATGGGTGTGGGCGGATACTGCTAAAAGTTACAGCAATATCGGACGATATGAGTATTGACAGATACGCAAAATGGCAATACATCTAGTGAAAGTAATGTTCAATAGCTCTTTAATTTACTTAAAGTGTCGTGATGGCAGATGTGTAGATACCGTGTGTATATTTTTTAGATAACAAGCCTTACAGGGCACTTCTAGCAGACTACTATATACGTTAGAGATTAAAATTTGCCTGCAGAAAGGGCAATTCTTACCTACGGTGGCACCTCATGTTGTCATTAAGATTATTCGGGAAAGATTGTCTTCTCTATTACTCGTAATAGTAATCAATCATATTTTTTAGCTTAGCACGAGGGGTTAAAGAGAATACTAGTAATATGCGACCCACATTGGTAGTAAGCTTTTTTAAAAAAAAATTGGTGGTGTCGTGTTTTTAACAACTTTTTAAGAACAGTGACTTCAATCAAATACGCATTTTGACTTATATCTTTAACGTAGGTACCTATACAAGTAGACATTTCCTATTGCACCGTATGTGATGCCACGTCATAAAATAAAACGCATAGCAAATAGAAATAGGTACTTACTCCTAAATTAAAATCTACTGAAGTGCTACAAAAATTAGTATAACAGCTAAATATGTCAAAGTTAATGTTTATGTAATAAATTGTTTCCTCCAAATTTAATAGATGAGAAAATAATAAAGAACTTACTGGTTTGAGAACTCGTACAATGAAGTAAGTTTTGATGCCGGCTTGTCGTAACATTTCTTCGCGACGTTCGCCATGAGCGGGTTCTACTTCGAACTCGTTATTCAGAAAACTCAGAGTTACTTCAGAAACATGTACGCGTCTGTAAACAAAACTCTTATAAATAGAATGTTACTATGTTTACCTACATAAATAGGAATAGCTACCAAAGTCGTTGAATAAATAAATGTTTTAAAACGACTATGAATACAGACTAATAAACCATGTTTAGATGGTTACCTATTATAAGCTGGTTTAGATCTGTTAGATATTTTAAAGATATTTTTGAATTATCTTTCACTGTTTTGCCAACCCAATGAGACCTTGAGCTTTTCAAAGAAAACACGGCAGTGTTAGTGCAAATCATTACCCTGCGTTAGTCATCAACATCACAGTCATTTCGGAACCTCCGTATCTGTCTCATTGTTTGACATTGATTTATATTTATGGATTATAGAATTAACAATAAATCAATGACCTTTCAAATCAATTAGGTATAATAAATGTTTTTTAGGGTTCCGTACCTCAAAAGGAAAACACGGAACCCATATAAGATCACTTTGGTGTCCGTCCGTCCGTCTGTCCTTGTCTCGCACGTGTCCGGTTTTTTCATAAATCATTTCAGATTAGATTTTCCGAAGAACTAAAAAGGCCGTATTATTAATTTTCCGAATTCTAGGTAGGTAGTATTTTTTTTGGGTCTGGTTACAATCGTAATAGTTGACACTAACCCAGCCATTCCACTGCTCTCCATCTTATTAGCGAGTTCGACATCTCGAGAGTACACGTCGAACTGCCACTGTCTTTGACCCAATACACCCGCGAGCACTGCACCGGTGTGGATGCCCACGCGCATGTCCACTGGCGAGTTTGTTGTCTGCTGTACGTATCTAGAGTTTTAGTGAAGATTTAGGAGAGAACCCAGAAAGTTAAATTTGTAGTCCATAAAATTACTTTGCGGAATTATTATTAAATTGTTAATTATTCGGGGAATCCTTTATACATACTTAATAGCTTTAACCATGGATAGTCCCATATGCACACAAAGAACGGCATGGTCTGGACGTTCAACAGGCGCTCCACTAATGCAATAATAACAATCGCCAAGGATTTTGATGCGAAGCTGTTGATATTTCTGTAAAATAAAATTACAATTTACGGAAGACGACGCTGGATATAATTTACGGCAAATGCAATTGGAGACGACATCATAAATTAAATTTTCTTTACCTCAGCAAGTCGATCAAAACGAGCAAACAGCTCATTTAATATTGCGACGAGATCTTGCGCTGAATATGTAGAGGAAATAGCCGTGAAGCCTACGATGTCGGCATACAAAATACTGTTAAATACCAAATAACATGTTAATAATAGTGGTTGTTCTATTTATTTGTACGACTTTTTGTAAACCCCAGACATACCTAACATTTTCATGCCGAGACATGTATATTTTTTTGAACTGTGTGTCAATCAGGCCCAGATCTTTCCTCATCTGAACAGCAACATGCTCTGGTAGCACCGATAGAAGCAGCCTCTCCTACAAATTATTTAAATTAACTTATTATTATGTGTGAATTTGAATGTTAACAAAAGTTATGTGCCTATAGTGAAGCTATGTTGCAAATTTCTTATGGGAGGTCGGTATATAAACTGCTTCCGTGATCACTACTCATATAACCGTGCCAAACAACTTCCTACGTCAAACGCACTCCGAGGAACTTGAATGTCATTCTCGTTACGTAGTCAGACTTAAGATAATATACTTATTTGACTTGCAACTTATCTAGTCGAACCTCTATTATTAAACTATACAAAAAATACCTATACGTATACCAGGTAATTAAGATCGACATAGTAGATACCCTTAATTAAATAATATTTAAAATAAAAATTATTCTAACCTAATATAAACTATTTTTCTACTATTATATTTTATCTACACTATACTTTATATTATAATATAATTTATATTATACTTTATAGTATTCTATTCTTTTGTTTTGAAGTTATAAAGAATAGAAATACAAATTCTTCAGGGCAAAAATTATAAACTACCTAGTACGTGTTTCAAGATTTTTGTGCCGTATAAAATTAAGCACATAACATTTAATTGGTTTGGGACTAAAAAAGGTGTTGTACTAACCTATACGTACTTATCTACTATTACTTAACTCTGTTTTTACTTTACCTAATACAAATTTAAACTATACAAAAGGATAGATAGACATTAATTTTAAAAAATCTCCTTAAATAACAACATAAACATAATGAATGGTTCTAGAAAAGGCACAAAAGGCGGTTAGCTTCTTCTATCTCTTTCAAAGGACCCGACCTCTTAACTATGAGAAATTCCCAAGTCGTCGCCTGATGATATTATGTACCTATTCTGAGAGCGATGGCCATAGAAATCTAGGTACATAGTGCCCAGAACATCTTTGCAGGCGCAGGCAGAACCATCTCTTAAACCAAATTTTTATAACCCATATCTTGAAAAGCAAACTGCGAAAAACCATATATCTATGTATACCTACTTACCAAAAAAGTTAGAATACTACCCAAACGTTATATAGACGCCCTTCATTAATCGTTATGAAATAAGCTTCTCTCGACACCTATAGAGCTAATTTCAGTTTGTAAGAGTATGTCCAAAAAGGCTTTTTATTTCAATGCCTTGTTCTGTGCAGTTTCCTGTGAAACTACGTAGGAAGTGAAACGACACTCCTTGCCAAAATTATAGGGGTTCGAAAGTTAAAAAAATATAGTAGTTATATACATTTTTTTACACCTAGAAGTTCTAGAACTACTGTTTTTTTTTTCATTAATGCTTAATCCTAATTAACTATAAATCACCTGTTCTTTGCTTTGTTGTTCAATTGTTAGTTTGTCACGTAAGCTCCTCTTTGTTTCTTGGAAGGAGCTACGTTGTTGCTTTTCACTTATAGCATATGCAGTTCCACCCAGCAACGAAGCACCAAGGAGTAATGCACCATTTGCAATTTGCTGTCAAAACATTTCAACATTGAAAGACATTCCTGACGTTTACCGTAAGTAATAGTATATGCAGCAAACATTACCTGAAAGTAAAAGTCGTCGGCCAGCCGGCTCTCAGATGTGGAAGCGTTGTAATACTGCACCAGAAGATAGCCACAAAACGAAAATGTGCTATACAATATTAACAGTACGTGATGTAATGGTAGGGTGGCGAGGGTAAAATATTGAAGCACTACAGCCCATCCAAGCAACTCGTTGTATGAATCTCCTAGGCGACGCGACGCGCTCACTAACAATTGAGTCCACAGTACTAGCCACGCTATATGATTAAGGATGGTTCGTGCAGGTCGCACGCAAAGGTACACGGATGCCAGGATCAGGTTGGCCATCAACGCTATGGCGACAGTAGCGTAAGCGAAGGATAGGTCACGTTCCCCTGGTACGACAGCTGAGAATGCTTGCAACAGGGCACCCGTCGCAAGCAGACGAGGCACTGTCCTTTGTCGTTGTCGCTGCGTATACGCCGAATATAATTTCTCTTCTTCTATGTCTGTGAAGCCCCATGGGGGTACTAAACATATCCAACATGTTGACTTGTTCAACGTTCTCGCCTGCATTGGTTTCTCCATTGCTTTTTAATGTTTATATATACACATTCGCCATATTTTAGTTAAAATTGTCGTCATTATTGTCATGACTGGGATTCATAAAGTTAATGAAACTGAAAACAAATACTCTGTAGATATTACATTTTATCGTGTAATTAATATAGGTACGGGACAAGAATCACGTATAGCCTGGCTCAGCACCTCAGGAGGTGGTGAACTAGACGACGACCTGTCCCGTAAGATCTGTCAGAAAACTCGAAATTACTAAAACTTTCTTTTTGTGATTTTTTTTTGCATTTTCCATGCTAAGATTATAAAGTTATTTTAGTAAAGGAAAAATTCAAAAAAGGCAAATTTCAATCAGGCGGGTGGGGTTCGCGGTGGCTCAGCGGTCAGAGCGTCTGGTGTATCTAACCAGAAGAAGCGGGTTCGAATCCCGCCCGCGATTGAATTTTTCCTTTACTAAAATAACTTTACTAAAACTTTACATAAAACTAAGGGAATTTAACCTATTCCAATACTTAAAGTTATGATGAATTAATGATGTTACATCTGACCACTTTTGACCAATAATATGAAAAATTAAAAAAATGCTAAGGATTGATCTACAGCTTATGGCGTTTATAATTATAATTTATATTATATTTTAGCCCGCAGCTCTGGGGTGTAATACAGAAATAGAGTTTATCGGCATATATTTATTATATGTATGTAGGTATAATGAAATTATTTGTAATATTTTCTGGCTACTCTACAGGACCTACCTACTAGTACCTACATGAAATATGATACTAATCATGGACAAAATCGTTCTAATACTAATACAATAAAGTTATACCGATATAATATAAATTCTATACCGTTTGTCTGTTTCCTTTTCACGGCGTAAGTTTAATAATCTAGAGCTAAATACTTTACGGCTTGTCCCCCAAAAGTAGAAGCGTGATAATTGAAATACACTATGTAATGACGAACCGCTGTAGCAGATATAATTATTTTTATGCACCAAAAAATAAAGGACTTTCACAGAAACGTTTACGCCCATTTTTAGCCCTTAGAGATTGAATTTCAATAAACCCTTTGTTAGTACACTTCTACCCACCAAGACAAATACACCCCCCAAATTTAAATTTTCTACGACCGTGTCTGTACCTAAGTCAGTGAGAGAGTCGGTCAGTAAATCGGACTTTGATCCATAAAGATATAGATAGACATCTCTATCTATATAAATATATCTATATATCTTGATAGCGATGTTTAAAGAGTAAGGTCATATAGGCAAATACATTGGTGTACCTACAACGTATAGATAAATGTACCTACAAACGTCAGAGAGATCATCAAGCGGAGACTTTCCGTTAGCAAGACGACTTGATCGAGGACGCCTGTGTAATGAATAAATTACACGCTGAAACATTGTTCCGATATCCATTCATTAACTGGGCCGTTTAAGACATACACATACGTAACGTACTCATGGTTTTGTCCATACTAATTTCAATATTGACAATCGTTACGACGGATGTGATGGATGTGACCGTGAAACTTAAAGTCACAAGTTATTTGTTTCATTTATTTGACTCATTGCCAACTCTTATGAGCTAGTTAGTCATGCTTTATTTGTATAAAACTAAAAAAAACTATATATGAGTACTTATAACTTTTCAAAACATATCTGTCTTCTATATCAAATGTTGCAGCTACGTACTAATTAGGTCTGTCTACCTACGCCGAAATTTATCTACCTACGACTAGACTACTTTCTATCGATACTAGACTCTGCTTCATAGTGTACATACTTTTTGTTTTGGTTTTGGCTGTGGTTTCGGTTAAGTCGACAAACGAGTTGACGAGACCTGCCACATAGTGGTGGTTAGAAGTCATCGTCGCCTATGCACACCTGCACACAGAGGAGTTGCTGATGCGTTGCCGAATCGTAAGAGCCCCTACGGACTGCAGGCTGCCAGAACCGTAGCAACCGAATGGGAACTGGCTCTTACGCACAAAAGTCAAAACACACACCATGCAAGGTGCTTTACGACAGAATCCGACGTAAGGGGGGTTGCCAGCCAGTCAGACCTGAAGAGGTCCTACCACCGAATAAGTCAGATATTTTCTCGGCTCTTACGAGATGCCCATCTGAGCGACAGTGGGGAACAGTATTCTGACCTGTCCCTACACGGGGAAAATACTGTGAATTAGGTCATAACATTCATAACAAGTCAATAAAATGTGCTAAACGACAGTTTAGTAGTATCCCGCACCGCTCGTGTATGTGCGAATTTCAAGGCAATTCATTAGGCTTTAGTGTGCCTACGTGGCTATTTCCGATTCTAATAACTATGTTTATATTTCTTTAAGTCTAAACATAACTGTTGTTTATTTAGGTATCTATTCAGCTATGATCCTAATTGGAGCTGATTAATGCATATTATTGGTACATTAATAAGTAATAATAACTGATAATAATTGCCAAAAGAAGTATGTAGGCGCATGTCAATGTTTATTCAGGGTCGTAGCAACTCGTAGCCTCGTAGCGAACAGTATACACCTATACGTAGGTACCGTATATACTAACTCTGATATCCCTTATAACATGTGTTTCTATTTGATCACTACACATTTTTAAATTAATCTGCATTGTGAATTATTTCATATTTATATTCTTATTATTCTGAGTCAGTGGTGTTAGAGATAGGTTAAGTAGGTACTTGTAATTTAAAATAATCTATAACTCGAAACCTTTCTTGATTTTTTCATCGCCTCTGCTACGTAATAAGTAGGTAAGTAATTTGACGCAATTTATACTAAAATTTATAGCTGACTAGTTTACTTATGTTATAGTACACAAAGGCTATGCTTAGATAAGAACTCTAGTATTAACTTAGTACTTACATACTAAGCAAATTTCATATTTAATATTCAAATTCCTCTCTGCTACACGGCAGGAAATTCCTGTTAAATAACGAATAATACTAATATATACACATAAATAGATACCTACTAATACTAAAATATTCATTATCACATAACCTTTTAACAACAGAGGTAACTATTTTGCTTTAACGAGAGCATAAATTACATGCCATCAGTAAGTAAGAATAATCATTTCAGATTTAGCAAAAATATAACCAAATCCATCGTTACTAATCTTAGTTATTAGTTGATCTAGCGCACAAGTATCGTCTCATAATGTAATGAACACACATTCGGATCTCTTCGTTGCTGTAAAGATAGATATCAACAAAGGGTTGTGACTTCTTATGAGTAAAATATATTTTAATATTTGAAAATAAGTACCAGAAAACACAAGTAACAGAAGAACAAATTAAAACTACTTTATAGGCTTAACGTACAAAATTGAAAGTAGATAGGTAGGTACGCTGTAAATCAGTCATGTCAAATAATATTTTATCGTTTCCTATAGCCGTCAATTTTGTGATAGCTTTACGGTTTACTTCACTTATTTATTTACCTATTATACATATTCTTTTTCCCGCCTAAATTATAATTCTGATGATGTAAGCAATTCCAGCTAAACTCTTAATATTGACCCATAAATATTTAAAGCGGGACAGATGACCCTTGTTACAACGCGGGGCGTAATGTAAAAACGAAGAAAATGAAAAGCCGGAGTTTTACGTGAATTATTACAGGGGGAATTGTAATCGTGTCAAAATATTGAGCGCGTTGGATTCACAGGGCGCGGATGGTGTGGCGGGCGCCGGGCGCCAGCGGCTCGGGCGGCGCGAGGGCGGTGCGCGCACGTGCTCGCGTGCTACTGCCGCGCGGCCGGCCGCCGCCCACCGCCGCCCGCCGCGCGCCGCCCGAGCGCCGACTACCAGTCGAACACTCGAGCACCCGAACACCCGTACACCCGAGCACACAAGCACCCCAGGCGACCCACACTACCCATCCGCTTCAGCCCGTTCCACTACACATTGATTGATTTCACTCTTATTTTGTTAGCGTTTCTGGAACTAAGTAGATCTATTTTGTTTGTCTTTCTGTTAAGCTGCTACCGACTAACTTTACGGAATAACTTTTTATACGAGTACTTGTAAACGTTTTGACGACGTCTTGTGAAGAAATTATATTAAATCGATGTAATCTGTTGGTTGTAATTTCAATCTTTCGAGTCCGCTACGTGACTTCAAGATATGAAAATAGTAAATTATTAGCTATAGTAGGTATTCTGAAAGTTTGCAATAACGAATATCCTTCCATTGAAATAATTTGATCACGAATCACGGAATAACGAATGCATATTACAAAGATATAATTCACAGCTAAACTACGCGGCCTAGATATAACGAAATGTTTATCTAGTTATAAGTTAGTACTTATATCCATTACTTTGTAACAAAAGACTTGACCAAATTTAGTAACTGCGCCAGCCTACTAGTCTTTTACTGCTCCAAGCTGTCAATTCTAGCATAACTTTGATAAACTACATTGCTGCATAAAGATGATTTCAACAGAATTACTGAAACTTAAAAAGTCAATTTGGAAACACCTCACTATCTTCGTCTTTAATTGAATTCCCTTTGTTGAATTTTCGAACAAAAGCCTAAGATCTGGAATTCAAAGTTAAGGGTCCGGCGGAGCGTGAATTGCCCACAAAAACGTAATACCGAAATAAATCGTAATCCAGACAATATTCTATCAAATTATGTTATCATTCGGATTTAGATACTGTTAATCTAGGTGCCTACGATCACCACTATGGTGTTAAATGCACTTCTCTAAGTTAACTTGAATATCATGAAATGAGAAAAATATGTGACCACTTCTGCATAACTGCCATAAAAACTATATCAGTACAATAGAAAGTAACCTTAAAAAAATCCAAAATCATTCTGGAACTTTATAAAACACAAAAAGTTCCCAACCATTGCGCTGCCTTCTGTTATGCACAGTAATAATAATAATAAAAATAATGTACAGTAGTAATAAAGTCGACTGGTCCCAATATTGTTAATTTATTCCCGTCACAATTTAGTCTTGTTTACACCAAAATTACTAGTGCTACCTCATCATATGGCATAAAAACTAAAGTTTTTCCGAGAATGAAGTCCTCATATGCTTGAAACGCCTGAATTCAAACAAAGGTAGACCAGACGGTATTCCGCCACTATTCCTTAAGAGGTGCGCTTCAGTTCTATCGTATCCAATAATGCTAATCTATACTTATAATAAATCTGTAGAGAGGTCAATTCTGTACATGAAATATATTTCCAAAATAACTATCAGCGGGTGATTAGTGATCGATACTGACGCCAAAAATGCAATCAGTAAAATTTTTGTCTGTCTGTCTGTCTGTGTGTCTGTATGTTCGTTATAGAAACAAAAACCACTCGACGGATTTCAACGAAACTTGGTACAATTGTTCTTCATACTCCTGGGCAGGTTATAGTATACTTTTCATCACGCTACGATCAATAGGAGCAGAGCAGTGAAGGGAAATGTTGGGAAAACAGGAGAACTTACTCCATTTTTTAAACTTCCGTCGCGTGTGCAGCCTTAATGGTTAAAACTACACAGAAATTATGTATGACGGAAATGTTCTCCTTAAAATTATGTAAAAAATATTCCACGACAGCAAATGTCTATCTTTTATGGTTGACTCACAATAACACGTGTAACTCCCGATAGCTTAGCAGTTCGGAGCTTTCTGATTATATTTGTCTACTCTTACGTTAGGTGACTGACTGACTGACATAGTGATCTATCAACGCACAGCCCAAACCACAGGTTATAGTATACTTTTCATCACGCTACGATCAATAGGAGCAGAACAGTGAAGGAAAATGTTGGGAAAATGAGTGATTCATGAGAAAGGTTTCAAGCTATAAAACATAACGCTACAACCCTTAGGAACGGGGCAACGCAGGTGAAACCGCGGGCGAAGAACTAGTATTCAATAAATCACTCTTAAGTGGCGTTTTTCCTAATGATTGGAAACGTGCGCGCATTGTCCCGATATTAAAGAAAGGTGATAATTCCAATGTAAAAAGTTATAGACCGATATCTATATTATCTTCTGTATCAAACATTTTTGAGTCTTATTCGTCCCGTATTAACGAAGCATATGAAGTTTCAAATACGGACTGAGCAGCATGGTTTTTAGGCAAAGAAATTTGTCATAACTAATCTTATTTCGTACATAACACCTATAATGGAAGGATTAGACAAAAGTCAGCAGAAGTATCACAAAATACTAATCGATAAGCTTCGACACCAATATACAATTAGTGGCACAATGTTGAATTGGTTTAGGTCATATTTGGAAAATCGTGAGCAAACGGTGGTACTTGGCGGTTATGAATCAAATAAATACATTGCGTCGTCTGGCGTTCCCCAGGGATCACATCTCGGGCCAATCTTATTCCTTCTATTTATTAATGATATAGTATACAGTGTTCATCACTGTCAGTGCTTCCTTTTTGCTGATGAAATGAAGATCACGCGGTAGATCTATTCTCTAGCCGATGTTAAACTGATTCAAGCCCATCTAGACCGTATCTACTAATGGTATTGTACCAACAAGATGATGGTTAATGCTTTGAAATGCTATTACATTCGCTCCACAAGGAAGAGAAAGGAGATTCAATCAAGATATCACATCAATTACGAGAAAATCACTGGTGTTGAACAAGTTCGTAACCTTGGTGTGATACTCGATTCAAAGATGAGTTTTATTCCTCATTATGACAATATAGTTCAAAAAGCTTCCAAGATGTTAGGTTTCATCAAACGCAACACTAAGGACTTCAGACACACTTCCTCGAAGATTTTACTTTATAACGCACTAGTGCGAAGTGTACTTTAATTTTGTACTGTGATATGGAATCCTTATTACGTCGTCCACTCTGACCGTATTGAGTACATTCAAAGATCTTTCACACGATACCTCGCATTCCGAGCATCTGGCATCAGTACTAGATGCTCGTATGATGAAAGACTGCACTTCTTCCGAATGTACAGCTTGCAGCTTCGCCGACGTATGCTTGACTTGCTATGTTTAAAAAACATTTTTACCGGATCTTCCATGACTCAAGGTCTTCTCGACCACGTTGGTATAAATGTTCCCAATATAAACGCTCGGAGAAAAAGTAATTCGCTATTCAACATTCCCCGATGCAGAACAAATCTAGGTTTGAATACTCCGTTAACTAGGTTAATGTCAACATACAATAGTTGGTGCGTTTTGTATGATTTAGATATATTCTATGACCACCCCAAGCGATTTAGGTTAAAGATTATAAAGAAGAAAATAAGTAACTCGTTTAAATGCCAATGTATATGGTTGTGTACAATAAAATCCCAATCAACATTCAAGACCTAAGTCTTATCTAATTTAAATTGGTTGTTAAAGCGGAAACTGTGTCATGAAAATTTCTACACTGTGAAAGATTATATGGATGTCAGAAATGCTTGGGATAGAACTGTTCTAATGAACCAGGTTTTGATTTTATAATTACTAATTTTATTATGTACGAATTTGATTTTAATTATTACTACCTATTTATAAGTCTAACATTACCAAATGTTAATGTTTCACATTACAATACAATAAATTATACTTCTGTCTGTCTGTCTTTTTTGTGACATTCAATTTATTTATAAATTAAGGACTTCCGACAAGAGATATACATCATTCATTTTCAAGCCATCGGCACTTGTATAGTGAAATGTACTCCCTCAGTTATACGTAGAAGGCCACAGCGTCCAATAAAAATAACAAATTACATAGCCATTTTCAATAATATATATAAATATGGCTATATGTTATGGAATAATCAATTCTACACGCAAGTGAATGGTGTAGCAATGGGCTCTCCTGTATCTCCCATTGTAACTGATATCTTCATGGAGGATTTCGAGGAGACTGCCCGGCAATCTACGCCTGTAACACCAAAGTTCTACAAGCGGTGCGTAGATGATACTTTCACCATACCTACAACCATCCAATAAAGTAACAGCATTTTTAGACCATCTTAACTCCTTAAACTCCAAAATTCAATTTACTATAGAGACAGATGCCAATAACTCTTTAGCTTTCTTAGATGTTTTGGTAATTCGTAATCCCAATAACACCTTGAGTCACACTGTGTATCGAAAGAAAACTCATACAAATAGTTAAATACTTAAATCATGAATGACACACCACCCAGCACAGTTATCTACCGTCGGTAAATCATTGTTTCAGAGAGCGCGTGGGATCTGTGATGAGCAACATCTGGCTGCAGAGCTTCAACATGTCAAGCAAGTACTGCATGACAACAAGCTCCGAATACCGTGCCCTCGTCACAGAAACCGCGTAAAACGTGCCACCGTCGAACGCCTACCTGCTATTTTACCATATATGTTAGAGGAGTCACAGGCAAGATTGGCTATATCTTGAAGCGAGCTTCAATCAAAACATACTTCAAGCCGCTGAAGAAGATTAGTCAGTTCCTACCATCTGTCAAGTGACATACCTCTATAAGATGCAGGAGTATACAAGCTAGATTGTGATTGCGGTCTCTCTTACATAGGCCAAACTAAAAGAAGCCTATGGACCCGCGTAAAAGAACACATCGCCGATGTCAAACACCACCGTTTCAAGATGTCAGCAGTGTGTGAACATACTCTAGACAAGGCTCAGCACTACATAAGATTTGATAAACCACAAGTCCTCGCAAAAGAAAACCGAGTCCTTCCCAAGATAAGACTATTGAAATTACAAAACATCCAAATTTCAATAGAGAAGATGGCTGGGTCTTACCACCTACTTGGAACCCCATTATAGATTCCATAAAATCAAAAACCAAGCCCAAAATTGCAAAACCGGAGGATACGGTGAGCTCGTTCTACGTGAATCGGATCGCCAATAATTAACAGAAAGCAACATTATGACATCCAACAACTTAGTCTATCCGTGACCATGGATGCCATAATACTTATAAAAGATCCGTAACGTCGGGATTTAAATAATATCAATACAACGCGATAAAATCGGTAAAAAGTAGTTTTATTTCAATGTCTAATATTCGCGTAAGTGTCAGAAACCGGTACAATACATTTTAAACCCAATAAACAATAAAATTGAAAAATAAATTGCGTTACATACAAATTAAATTAATAGTTATAACAAAAAAAAAATACAATATAAAAGCAAATACAGATAAAGGAATTTCAATCTCTTTTTATATATAGCCAATGAATCGTTGTTATCGATGTCACTGGTTTTTGAGAGCATATTGTATTACCTGCAAAGTCTAGGTACAGGAGCGTTATGTCCGAGGTTTGACTTTGCATATGAAATAGTGAAAAAGTTATAAGCGCACTTCCCCTAGGAAATGCGCTTATAACTTTGCGCTTGCGCTTATAAATTCTAAACGAGATGGTACGTTTATCGATAGACTGTTCAGGAGTTGATTGCAATCTATAGTCCCATTAAACACTTTGTGGAGGAATTTTGTTTCCAAGAATTTCCAGCGACTAGCTAGCGTGCATATACGATAGTTTTTCAACCTTTTCAAATAAATTGGAAGCTTTTTTGTTGAGTGATCACAAGAGAAGTGGTATAGGAAGCGTCTCTGCACGCGCTCTAGGCGTTTATTATGAATGTCATAATAAACGCCTAGAGCGTAGTACGGATTCAAGACAACTGAATTGTATTCTAAAAGCGGTATTTCTAAGAAATAAAATAATTGTTTTTTTTGTTGCCTTTTTAAAACTTTTTGCAACTATCTTTAAAATATGAGTGGTAAATCATGTATTACTCCTAGGTCGCGGATATTGTCTGTGTTACATATCTCAACAACAGTTATGAAGTATTTATATTTTTTTCTATTTGTGTTGCGAGAAAATTTAATGACATTATATTTTTGATAAACCATTGAAATAAACCATTTATGTCTTCCTGTAAAAGATTTGTGTCAGTATCGCTCTGTATTGGTTTCATAATTTTTAAGTCGTCTGCATACAGGTAAACGCTTTAGTTTCTAAGATATTGTGTGAGTCCATTTATGAAGACATCGAAAAGTATTGGGCCAAGGTACGCCAGATCCCTGTCCCTCGCACACTTTTTATAAATACATGTGGAATGCCATCACTCCCCACTCCCTTGGCTTCGTCTAGGTGTTTCACCCTCCTCCTCGGCCACTCCGTAGAAACGCTCCGATTCCAATACTTACTACAACTACATGCGCAAGTTGACATTTGTACAAGCGCAAATGTGTTTGCGTGAAGTAAGTAGGGTTGCCGGCGCGCGGGCGCGCTGTATGCCATAACTAGGTAGCGTACATACATAATTCACATAGCATTTTGTGTAATATCGAATCAAATGTGTAGCATCGAACCCAGGACTTGTAGCGTAGCAGTCGCGCTTGGGACCACTAGACTAATGAAGCAGGTACCCTATGGTATAGTATGGTATTGCGCGTTCTTAACCGTAATTTCACATCATTACGGTTAGAAACCTTTACGGAGAAGAAATAAATGAGGAATAAAGTTTTTTTTTTATTAAATACGGCAATTCAGTGATTTTCCCTTAATATACGACAATCCAGAGTATGACATACACTGCAACTCAGATTTTTACGATAACAACACTGACTCAATCTCAATGTCCAATGTCTATCTGTAACAGAGAGTGACGTACTAGTGTCTCTTTCTCATATAGTCTGTGCCGTCTGTGGTCTGTGTCTAAGTGTCTGTGTTTGCAGTTTTGCACTTTGCAGTTAATTTCATCTGATAAATTATTAAATTTCTGTTTCATGTCTGTTGCTGGATCTTGCTGCGAGAATTCTAGTTTCCATCATCAGATACAAAACAAAATAGTCGACATCAACAGGACGAAAGTTGCGAGTACTGCTTACGATGAATATAATATTGCCGGTTTGAGATCAGTGAGACTGCGCGAGATCGCCACCCGATCGATAATCAGTGATATCATTTGGCTTGTTTTGTGGTATATAATTATAACAATCGTCGACGCAAAGACGAACCCCTGTAAGGGTAGATTTTTGGTCATCTTTTCAGAAGATAAATGTTTTAAAACATGGATATAACATTTATGAAACCTGTACAACCTAAAATCTTTAAAGCCATAAAAGATTTAGACATTGCTACACTTATGAAATGTTCTTCGGTCGAAATAAGACCAATAATACCATGTTTAGTTCGTATGGCACTTATTGCTCCACTAGACATAACTAGTTCGTGTGCAGAGGCCAAAAAAGATATTCTTACTATGCTTTCTGGTATTGACTTGGTAAATTTTATTGTATCTCTGTTATCTATAGAATTTAATGCATTAGAAACAGATGTTAAGAAAGAGCAGCAAATGCGGTAAGATACTTTTGTTATGTTTCATAACTTTGTTTCTGATATTATCTTTATATTACATTTTTTATAATTTTTTTCCCAGATTAAAAAGTGGATCAAAATGCAAAGAAACATTTCTAGTACAGAGTGTAACAAATGGTGTAACTAATGATTTTGAGCAATCAGATTCTCCCCGGCGAGTTCGTCTTGTTTTATCAGAATTGTTGCAAATGCAAGCACAGTTGGCAGAACAAAATCAATCTGGAATCAAGAATGTCAATAATGAGTTCAGTATAAGACCATCAGAGCTCTTCGAAAATGATGTTTATCTGGAAGAAGTTACTGATGTCATTTCCATTAGCCTTGCTGAGTTACCAAATTTACTCAATGTTTGTGACATCATTGAAGTGCTACTGCATGTAAATAATGGTCCAATCATAATATCATGGGTATTAGCTAATATGCCTGATACACTCCAAGAAGGTATGTAGGTAAACATTTGTGTATTTTAATATTAATCTCATAGGGAGGATAGAGTGCTCACTTGATCAATAGAAAATTTGCTTTTTTAAGGCAAGTCACTGCACCAACCTTAAAACAAACTAAATTACTCACATTTTTCTTTATTGAGAAATCAATTATATGTATATACTAGCGGGCCCGGCAAACGTTGTCTTGCCCTGTATCATCATCTTCCTGCCCTTTATTTGTCGTCGGTGCAGCATGTCCTTTTCTTCCATTCATCACATTCCCATGTCTTGCCCTGTATATTAAAAAAATCATAGAACCCGATTGCGGTGCCACCTACCGGCTCAAATTGTGAATCTAAACCATTCAGGAACCCAATTAAACATACACAAAAAACAATCAAAATCACACCAGCAGCTTATGAGAAGTTCGGACAATGCACAGAACGCCATCTACTTACTGGCCTAGCCGAAACAGAAATCGACATCATGTTCATTCATGTCCGTGTTTTATTTCTGTCAAATCTGTCAATCCGTTCCCGAAACAATGTAGGTATGAGAAGATAAATTTTCATCATAATGTTTTCTTTTCGATGTTTTAATAGTTATTCTGCTATTCGGGGAGGAGACAAATTCAACAAACCAAATAGGTATCATAAAAATCGGTTCACCCTTCTCGAGTTATACGTGTTGTAACAAACCCGACTTTGTTTTATATATATAAGATGACCCGCTGTACTTGTATCACCTGTCCTAACGATTTGAAAAAAATGGCTGAAAATTTTGATTTTCTACTCTGTATCGTTCTGACTGCAAGTCTATTTTCCATGTTATGGTTCATGCAGTTATTCTATTACAGACTCGAATGTCAACAAATAAGGTGCCTATTCTTTTCGGTTTGCACCGGTTGTGCCATACCTATGAAAAAAAATTCAGATCTAAAAAAGTCTAGCAACACAAAATGTCATCAAATGTCTTTGAAAGGCTATCTTGAGTCGTTTGAAAAATACTCAAAACAGTTTTTTCTATGAAATAGCTATCATGTTCTTGACTACTGACTCCAGTCTAAATCCATTCTTCTATTTTTTTTTTTATTTTTTTTTTTATTAATGGCATGTTTGCCGATGACGACAATTCAGCCAATAACAAGTAGGATGGAGAAACGTGTGAAGAACTAAACATAAATTTCGACAAGAATTAAAAGTAGGATAATAGTGCTTAGTATGAAAAGATTTTAAAGTTTAATATTGTTGCCACGAATAAAAATCATCAAGGCTTCAAGTATTTTGGGGGAGGGGTATGTGAGAAGACATGAAAAGTTGATTGGAAGAGGAATCTTTAATTTAGGGAGGAGACTGTAAAGGTCAAGAAATGGATCATTGTTTGGACAGTCAAAAAAAATATGATCCAAAGTGCCTTCGTCTATTCCGCATTCACATATAGAGGAGTCCCTAACACGGATTTTTTGTAAAAAGACAGGGGAGCAGCAATGTCCTAAACGTATTCGACACAAAACGGATATAACTATTTTAGAAACTTTTTTAAAATGGACGAACCAAGGTTTGATAGCTATTTTCGGTTGCACCGCATGATAGAGTCTGCCTTTCTTTCTACTGGAAATATCCCACTGATTCTGCCAAGAGGATCGAAGGTTTAATTTAGGAATTTTTAATAGGTCATACCCTAGATAGCAAAAGTGTTTTAAATCTGCAATTTCAGACGAAATAGCGTCTTTGGCCAGTGAATCAACGAGTTCATTCCCTTTGATGCCACAATGGCTAGGTATCCAGACTAACTGAACAATCTTTTGTTTAGAAGCACATGTGAAAAGGGAATGTCTAATTTTTAAAAGAAATGTGCTGTGTAATTTGTTCATAAAAGGGTTTTGAGCTAAGGCCTGAAGACAGCTGAGGGAGTCAGAGAAAATAACAGCCTGATTGATATTATGGGATTCTATAAATAGACAGGCTTCCAGAATAGCTACACACTCACCCGTAAACACAGAGGATAGTTTAGGACATTTGAATTGGAAATTAATTTTAGACTCATGGAAATAAACTGCAGCACCAGTGCAGCTACCATCGGATAATTTGGACGCATCTGTAAAAAATTTCTGGAAGGCACTCCATCGTTCTCCTACAACTTTGTTAAAAATAGAATTCGCTGAAGGACTATTTTTCGATATACCGATATCAAAAAATATTTTAGGTTGGAAACATAAGGTAGCATAAGGAACATTAAAAAGGGGGAGAGTGGAATTCTGAACGATCGGCGCTTCTAAATTTAGGAGGGAGCGAAACGTCTTTAGAAATAGAGGTACCTCCTTGTGTTTCCAGTATGGAGAACTTCTACATGAAATGTCTAAATCATTTAGTTTTTCTAAGAGAGGATGACTTGTTTTAGAAATCATTCTTGATAGGAAACGAGAGGCTAAGAATTGACGCCTTAAGGACAAAGGAGGATCAGCGCATTCAACCTGCAACGCGTTAATCGGAGATGACTTCATACAACCTGACATTATCCGAAGGCAATTAGCCTGAACTTTGTCCAACCTAGACAAAGCACCTTTATTGCACGGAAGAAGAAGAAATGTACCATAGTCCAGGACACTCCGGATTAAAGCATTAT
Organism: Acronicta aceris; assembly: GCA_910591435.1. Taxonomy (NCBI): domain Eukaryota; kingdom Metazoa; phylum Arthropoda; class Insecta; order Lepidoptera; family Noctuidae; genus Acronicta; species Acronicta aceris. The sequence goes on from OU342759.1 coordinate 10,495,331, forward strand.
AAACTAATTTCATAGTAAAGGGGTGAGCACCCCACCAAACTCCCGCAAGGGCTTTTAAAATGGGAATCCTTCTTTCACATTTTTGAATAAGCCAGTTAACATGATGAAAGCCAGTCAATTTAGAGTCAATAAAAACGCCTAAAAATTTAACATTATTGACAATTGGGATATGTTGACCTTGAATCCCAACTGAGATTTGGGGTAACACATTTTTACGAGAGAAAACTACAGCCGAGCTTTTTGGAGCAGATAGACTAAGACCATGATTAAATAGCCATTGATTCAAGGAGTCCAGTGACACGCAGAGAGATATGGCAGCATCCACAATGGAGACATTAGAAACATATAAAGCTAGATCGTCAGCATATTGTAAAATGTGACAATTATTGTTTAGACAAGAACAAATATCTGCTGTATATAGGTTATATAATATAGGACTAAGAACCGAACCTTGTGGTAGACCCTTCCAGGTCTGTCTCATATCGAATTCCTCGCCTTGAACTCTCAAAGTCATAAAGCGAGACATAAGAAGTTCACAAATACATTGCACAATCTTAAGAGGAATATTCAACTGAAGCAGTTTTTGTCTGAGGATGGGAAGATGGACATTGTCATAAGCGGACGAAATATCTAGAAAAGCAGCGACAACTGATTCCTTTTTGGAGAAAGACAAACGGATATCAGTGACCAAAACACTTACACTATCCATAGTACTAAGGCCTTTTCTAAATCCAAATTGTGAACTTGGCAGTAAACCTCTCGATTCAACAATCCATTCTAAACGGTTTTTTATAAGATGTTCCAGTAATTTAGCTAGGGCAGAAGACAAAGCAATTGGTCTCCAACCATTAGGATCAACAGATTGCTTACCTGGTTTCAAGATGGGAACAATTATTTGGGTTTTCCACTGATCTGGAACCCAACCATGACAGAAACAAAAATTAATAAATTCTAGGAAATAAATTTTAGCTGAAAGACCAGAATTCACTATAAATGAATAGGGAATACCATCTATACCAGGAGCTGAATCCCGGACGAGTTTGAGAACCATATTCAGTTCATCCATTGTAAACGGCATGTCAAAGAAATTCTCCGATGGGGTTATAGGGAACTGGAGCTGCTCAACCGCGGGAGGGACAAAGGGAGGAGCAATTTTATCAAAAAAAAGTTCAGCAGTTGATCTAGTAATGGGAGAGGAAATTGATGGGGAACAGCCCAATCTGAATCTATTAATGCTCTTCCAAACCACTGACGGGGGAGTAGAGGGGGATAAGGAGGAACAGAACTGAACCCAGCCCGCTCGTTTCTTCTTTCGGAGAAGACGTTTAGATTTAGCATATGCGTGCTTGTAAAAAATTAAATTTTGAGTACTCATGTCTGCATTGTAACGCTTTTCAGCATCATTTCTCTCAATGATCGCTAAAGAACAATCACGATCCCACCATGGTGGAGAAGGGATTTTGTTACGAGCACTATTTTTTAGGGGAAAGCAAGAATCTGCAGTTGATGTAATAGCCGAAACGAAATTATCATAGCAGCTCTTTGCATGGAGAAAATCCGTTTGATCTGAAAAAGTTGTATTTAAATTTGGGAGATTATAAACTTTCCCTTCTAAAGTTGATGAAAACATTGTCCAGTCGGGATTGGACAAGTTGTATTTCAAAAGAGGGGTGGAAACTTTTTCTAAGTAAGTCTTATTAACCAGAGAAATTATAATAGGGTAATGGTCACTGCCGTGAGTAAGAGCTGTGCACTCCCAAAGTATAGATGTCGCAATCTCAGATGAGCAAAATGTTAGGTCCACACAACTTTTCCGCTGACCAGGCAGCGACCTCCGAGTAGGACAACCATTGTTTAGGATGCATAAGTTAAGGTCGTCCAAGACAGCTACAAGATCCTCCCCGAAGGAATCGCAATGGTCAGATCCCCATCTAAAATGATGACAGTTAAAGTCGCCCATAACTAGAACTGGGCCATTTATGTTTTCTAACATGTTCTTTATAGTAGTCATGTGGTCGCGATGAGGATGAGCAATATAAACAGATACTACTGTAATACCCTCGAGCCTTCCTGCAGCAATGTTTAGATCCCCCACGAGAGGAGGAAGGGACAAGGGCAAAGTTGGAACGCGGTTATTGATGAGCAGAGCTGAACCACCATAACCGTCAGATCTATCACAACGGAGGATGTTAAAATGTGGAATACGAAAGCTGAGAGTTGGAATCAACCAAGTTTCAGCAATTGAGCAAGCTAAAGGTTTATATTTATTCAAAAGGAATATGAGGTCGTGCTTTTTATGCCAGACACTCCTCACGTTCCATTGTAGGAAGATTATGCGGTTCGCCATTTTTAAGGTTTAATAATAAGTTTATAAGTTTATCTGCAACGTTGGACGGTGATTGGAAGTTTCGAGAAGAAATAATAGATGTTAAAAAATTTATTAAAAGTTCAATAAGAGAAGACAAATTATCAGAAGATTTGGACGGGGAATTGTAAAAGGCACAGCCATTTGATTGTGAAAGTTGAGGGGTATTAATAATCTGCTGATGAGCAAATTTATCGTAAGACGGGGAGAGAGGGACATGAGCCTTAGGCTTAAGAGATATAGTTTTGCGATGAGACTGAGAAGCTGTGACATTAGCATAATTACGAGAAACAGGTGGAATAGATTTACTGGCTTCCGCATATGAGATGGCTTTTTCAGCCATGACAGTTTTGATGGCTCTCTGTCTGCCATACTCTGGACACGACCTGCTATTCGCAAAGTGGTTTCCAGAGCAAAGCAAACAAAAGGCCTCACGCTCAGGAATATTACAGCCATCACCGGGGTGATCGTGACCACATTTAGGACAGCGGGATTGAGACCTACAAATTGATTCAACATGACCAAACCGACAGCATTTGCGACACTGGATCGTTGGATAAATGTATTGAGTGACAGGTAAAGCGGTGTAGCAACAATAAATTCTTTTGGGAAGAACTTGTCCGTCAAAAGTTATAACACATGTTTCAGTAGGTTTCCATTCTGCAACCCCATCTTTTACAGACTTCCTGTTAATGCGACGCACTTTGAGAATAGGCCCGCAGCCTGAAGGAACAGATAAAAGAATTTTAGCCTCTTCTTCTGAAATATCTGAGGGAACACCAGAAACGACACCCAACTTTGTAATGTTAAATGAGGGAATAAAAGCGAAATAGCCATTTTTACTAAGTGTAGAGCTTTCTAGGAAGGAGTTAGCATCTTGAGGGGAACTAAACTCAACAGAAACTCGGTTTCTGCCGATACGATTCACGCCGTCACGGACAATGTTGGCGATATTGTTTTTCTGTAAGAATAAACCGAAAGTAACAGGGTGGAGAGTGGTGCCAGCATTCGGATGAGGTTCAACTCGAGAGATATGAATTATGAAAGGGGCTTTGTCAATCGCAGAATACCTGACACGCCCTATTTGACTTCTTGGTTGTTTGGATGGGCGAGATGGGGAAATTTCATCAACAGGACGTTTTCGCGATCCAATCAGTAATACATTCTGTGGTTCTGTTATACTACAAACATCATCATTTAATTGGGATAAATTACAGAAAGAGCCAAATGGGGGAGTAGAAGGATAAGAAATGTCAGGAGGATCGGGAGGTTTATTATTATCCATCCTGATTAGCAAAAATTAGCAATAGATAATAAGCAAGCGTACCTGGCAAGCTAAAAGGCAAAGTAGGGGTAAGAAAAACTCACAAAAGCACAATATCACACAAATTAATAAAATGAAATTTTTGACACACGTGTAACCATCAACCTACACCGTCATCACCTCCATCCATTCTTCTAGATCGCACCAAATAGACGATTGACATCAATAATTTTTTTCTGCATTCCAGCAAAATAGTTTAAACACATTAAATACTCTTTTTTTATATGCACGAATTCAAACAATGACAACCATCATACTATGTGGCAACTATGACAACTATCAAAATAACAGTTTATATGGGTTTAGGAGTGTGGAGCACAGAGAGTAAAGCGCTCCATGCACCGTAGAAAAGGGAGGATCCTCCGACCGGACGGGTGTTTTGTCCGGTGGGCTACTGCCCGACAGTTCTTGTCGGATTTTACTATTTGGTCTTAAGTCGCGGAGAAATCTGTTTGCGCGATGTAGGACTCGCGACTTAGTTCTTCCTTAATCGAGTAGATGACGCTGTACTTGTAATGCCGCTACATGGGTAAAAATGTAAAATTAAATTATCCCACGGACACGTTATAAAAAATATCCTATGTCCTTCTCCTGGTTTTAAGCTACCTACCTACCAATTTTCAGCCAAATCAGTTCAGCCGTTCTTGAGTTATAAATAGTGTAACTAACACAACTTTCTTTTATATATATATAGATTACTTAAACAGAATCTACTGTTTTGAGTGTAAACCAGTAATTAAAATGCTTTTATATAAAACTAACTAGCATTTCATTCCTTACTAATATTATAAACATGAAAGTTTGTGAGTATGGATGGATGTATGGATGTTTGTTACTCTTTCACATGAAATTTGGCACAGAGATAGATTATAGTCTGGAATAACACATAGGCTACTTACATATTACATAGACTACATACTTTTTATCCAGGTCGGACTCAATTCTGAAGTCCATGCAGACAAAGTCACAGGCGGAAGCTAGTATAATAATAATAGTAATGCCCTATGAGTCAGGTCTAGTCAGTAGTGAAGGTGTCCTAAGTATGATTCCCAAATTAAGTAATTAGTGTTATGGGTTTTCCTATAAAATTTTCAATAGGTAGCATTAGCATGGATACTGGCAATAGATTCTCCCCTTATTACATATGTCATAAAACATACTGGCAATCTGTGTGGGTAAATTGACAGTACACCTCTGCCTTACCCTTAGGGGTTACAGGCCTGATGGTATCTCATGTTAAAGCAATAAAAGCCTAGCAGCAGTGCAGTATTGTGCATGTTAATACCAAAATCTTTAATGAAAATAGAATATCTTTCAGTGGCTGAATCCCTCGTAATGAATGCTGACAGAAGCGAGGAAGGAGGAATTAGAGCTATAACTCTGAGCATCCTGTGTGCAGCATGCCCCCATCTAGCAGCTGCTGTTAGAGCCAAAGCAGCATCAGCTGCCAGACTACCTTCATTGGTTATCGAGCTCACTTTAAAACATCACCAGGATGATTTGGTGAGATCCTTGCTATGCCTTTTATTTATACTATTTTTACCTAGATCATGTGAATTTATTGTATTCTGTGTGCTTTCTCTTTTATAGTTAAAATCAATATGCATTTCTAAAATGATATCATAACATGATGTACCTTTTAATTTCAAGAAAATCATTGTTACATATTTTGGGCAGGTCTCATTCATGTCAGGCCTTTTACTTGGCTCTGATCAGACAACCAGGGCCTGGTTTGCAACATTCTTGCGGAACTCTAATAAGAGGGGAAAAGGTGATGGACATGCTGCATTGACAAAATTACGTCAAGAATTACTGAACAGGCTTAAAGATGCTACTGCTGGAGTACAGGCATCAGCGTTGTTGAGACTGTACTGTGCTCTCAGAGGCATTGCAGGCATTAAGTTTCAAGATGATGAAGTAGCTGGCCTTCTAAGACTAGTTACACAAAAGCCTCCTCCAACACCAGCTGGGGTCAGATTTGTCTCCTTGAGTCTCTGTATGATCCTAGCTTGTCCTTCTTTAATGGGTATGTATCAGATACCTATACAATTGCTTTGTATATTGGGCCCACTATCACTAGAAATTTTGAATATTGATTGATAAAAAAATCTAACACATAAATTGAAAAGCAGAAATGACCTAATAAGTGAGCATGTCTCAGTTATTTTATAAATTTCGGAGAGGAGACCCATGCCCAGCAGTGGGACAGAATAATGTGTTGATTAACATTGTATTGCGTATGAAATTCTTGACTTGACTTCCTTATGTAATTGTATTGAATAATGTTTAACAATTGTGTAGGATTTATCTTTTAGTGACTAATATTCCATAAACGTTATTTCCTCGTAGCTGCTCCTGAACATGAAAAGAAAGCCATTGAATGGGTGCAATGGTTAGTCAAGGAAGAAGCATACTTTGAGAGGTGAGTTATTTTATTTTAGCATTTAGAATACTTAATTATCGAAATTGTATAGAACTTTCAAATAACGGTTTGTTGTCATTTGTTACAGTAATTCCGGCGTAACAGCATCATTTGGCGAAATGTTGTTATTGATAGCCATTCATTTCCATTCTGGGCAGCTAACTGCCGTGGGTGAACTGGTTTGCGCTACCCTAGGCATGCGCGTACCTGTGCGACCCAATGGGCTCGCAAGGATAAAACAAGCTTTCACTCAAGAAATATTTACAGAACAGGTGATTCAGAAAAAAAACTTCTGTTATAATATTATATTAGCTTAAGCTTTAACTAACTGTTTACTTTATATTCCAGGTTGTAACAGCTCATGCTGTGAAAGTTCCAGTGACGGCTAATCTCAACAGCAACATACCAGGATATTTACCAGTTCATTGTATTCATCAACTTTTGAAATCTCGAGCTTTTTCGAAGCATAAAGTCCCAATCAAAAACTGGATCTACAAACAGATATGCAACTGCACAGCACCCTTGCATCCAGTTATGCCAGCTTTAGTTGAAGTTTATGTCAATTCTATACTTGTTGTTAACAACAAAGGTACCAACGAGTATGTGAATAAGCCAATTATGGAAGAAGAAATTCGAAAAGTATTTAGAAATTCAATATTCGGAGCTAATTTCGATGTTCAAAGTAAACCATTCTCTCCAATAGAAATTGATAATGGAGACGCCGCAACCGAGACAAACATTGAAAAGCCAACTCTAGCATCCCAGCTACTGCTAATTTATTATCTTTTACTTTACGAAGATGTAAGATTGTCCAACACAGCGACACTTACGGCTAATGGCCGTAAGGTAAAGAGTTATTCTGCTGCTTTTTTGTCTGAATTGCCAATAAAATATTTACTACATCAAGCTCAAAAAGATCAAATGAGTTACGGTGGGTTATTTAGCCCCCTTCTACGTCTGTTAGCCACTCACTTCCCGCAACTGTCTCTAGTAGACGATTGGATGGACGATCAAATTTTTGGAGATTTAAATCGCCACCAAATCGATATGAATCTTTCTGAAATCACTATTAATGATGCATTCGGAACAATTGAAGAAAACCCGTATAAAACTGGTAAGATTCTAAAAGCTATGCTTAATAAAAATCCTACTGATATATGGCCGTATGCAGAAACATTTGTTAAATATTTTAAAAATGTACTTGGAGATCAAATACCGCGTCACATACAAGAGTTATATCATGAAGTTTGGTTACGCCTCAATACTGTATTGCCGCGATGCCTGTGGATTATGACTATCAATGCTTTACTCGACATCAATGGTGGCGTCAAGAATGTTACCATCACACAAGAAAACGTGTTAGTAGACCCATTACAAGTATTGCGCTGCGACATCAGAGTATTTAGGTGTGGGCCGATTTTAAAAATCATCCTCAGGATTCTTGAAGCAAGTTTAGCTGCTTCAAGAAGCCAACTTAGTAGACACTTATTAGATAAACCTTTACTTGAAAAAAGCGGTCAGTTAACATCAGACGCAGAAAGAGAAGAACTAAAGAATGCTTTAGTAGCTGCACAAGAAAGTGCTGCTTTACAAATATTATTAGAAGCATGTCTGGAGACATCAGAAGACGAGGCTAAACCGGAACTGATGTGGTCTCTACGTGAAGTGAGAAGCATTATTTGTTCATTTCTTCATCAAATATTTATATCAGAACCGTCATTGGCGAAACTTGTACACTTTCAAGGGTACCCAAGAGAGTTGCTGCTAGTCACAGTTCAAGGAATTCCCTCAATGCACATATGCCTGGACTTTATACCAGAACTTCTTAGTCAAGCGTCCCTTGAAAAGCAAATATTTGCTGTAGATCTCGTATCACATTTATCTATACAATACGCCCTACCGAAAGCCATGTCAATAGCAAGACTATGCATAAACACTTTGTCGACACTCCTCTCAGTTCTTCCAAGTGATTTACGACTGGAACTGTTTCAACCAGTGCTCAAGTCGCTCGTGAGAATCTGCACTGCTTTTCCTTATTTATTGGAAGATATAACTTCTCTGCTATTACAACTTGGACGCATATGCGAGTCTCAAGCTTCACTCGGCCACTGCTGGAATGATACCAGCATACTAGGCGAGGGTGCTTATGTGCCTTCAGATGTACAACCAGACACAAAAGTTTTAGTTGCCGAAGTTTTATGTAGAGATATAAAAGTGACAATGTCTGAAATAGTTGAGAAAGCACTTTTAAATGATGAACTGTATTAAAAAAGCAGCCTTAAGGCGGCTCGTTCATCTGAGCCCGCGAAATTTAAATTTCAAGTGATTTTTCGCAGCTTGTAGGTCTGTAACAACTTCTAGATTCATGGCAATAGTAATGGCGACATTAACTGTACAACATTCACAACTGAGAACTAAAACCTTTACTTAAAAATCCTTATCAAGCTAAAAACTGTGCCCATGGTCAAAATTGACACTACACTACTTTTAGTTACATTAATGATTCTTAGGCAATGGTTTTAGTTAAACGTCGTGAATTTGGTATAGTTAATGTCGCAATTACTATTGCCATGAATGCAGAACTTAGTATAGACCTACAAACTGCGAAAAACCACTTGATATTTGAATTTGGCGGGCTCAGGTGAACGATCCGCCTTAACCCATATTATTAATCTATATCTAAATAAATCTGTTTGTTAGAACGGAAATTCAATATAGAATATTTGTGCCCTTAACTCTACATAGTTTAAACAAATATCTTAGAAGATATCGCATTATAAAAATATTCTCATGACAAAATAATTACGCGCGCGGCAGTTTTCAGTCAGTTTTCAGCATTCAGTCCGGGCCGGGCGCCCGTCGCGTCGCAATGTAGATACCTAAGTGGGGTTTCTGGCCTCCGGGAAATTCAAATTCAAAATATTTATTGAACCATAATGTTTACAAGTACTAGGTCTTATTGTATATTTATAAGTAAGAAATACCTAACGTAATTGTCACTATAAGGCGGATCGTTCAGCTGTGCCCGCGAAATTCAAATTTCAAGTGATTTTTCGCAGTTTGTAGGTGTATAACAAGTTCTAGATTCATGGTAGTTGTAATTGCGACATTAACTATGCAACATTCACATTTAAGAACTAAAACCTTTACTTATAAATCCTTATCAAGCCAAAAACTTGGCGCAATCTATGTAATTGGTCAAAATTGACATTTTACACTACTTTTAGCTACAATAATGATTTTTAAGCAATGGGTTTAGATAAAAATTGTGAATTTTGTATAGTTAATGTCGCAATTACCATGAATGCAGAACTTATTAATAGACCTACAAACTGCGAAAAATCACTTGAAGTATGAATTTCGCGGGCTCAGCTGAACGATCCGCCTTAATAATATAATTTAAACTTTAATATAATAAAGGGGAAACATATGTTTGTTTGTTACGATTAACGAATAAACACAAAAACTAATGGACAGATTTCAAAAATTATTTCACCATTAGAATGCTACATTATCCCTGAATACGATAGGCTATATTTATTACTAGAAAAAATTAGGGATCCCTACTAAAACTTTAATTAATCATGTCCACCCGTGCGAAGCCGGGACGGGCCGCATGTCTATATATTTTTTTATATATCACTATATAGTATAAAACAAAGTCGCTGTCTGTCCGTCCCTATGTATGCTTAAATCTTTAAAACTACACAACGGATTTTGAAGCGGTTTTTTTAAAATAGATAGTCATTCAAGAGGAAGGTTTTAAGCTATTTATACGCTACGACTCTTAGGAATGGGGCAACGCGGGTGAAACCGCGGGCGGGTCGCTAGTTATATGTATATATAAAACAAAGTCGGGTTTGTTCCAACACTTATAACTCGAGAACGGGGGGACAGATTTTTATGATATTTGGTTTGTTAGATTTGTCTCCTTCCCGAATAGAAGAATAACTATTAAAACATTCGAAAAAATCACGAAAAAGAACATGAAGAAAATTTATTTTCTCGTGCATTTTGTATCGGGAACGGATTGACATTTTAGACAGAAACACGTTTTCTGTTTCGGTAAGGCCAGTATGCTTGTCCCGCCTCCATATACGCTGCTGGTGTGATTCGGATTTTTTTTTTTGGTGTTTGTTTAAAAGGGTCCCTGGATGTTTTAGATTCACAATTTGAGCCGCTAGGTGGCATCGCAATCGGGTTCTACAATTTTTTAATATACAGGTCAAGACATGGGAAGTGGAGTGAATGATTAAGGTGACGCCTGATAGGGATGAATGGAAGAAAAGGGCATCCTGCGCCCACCACATACATATTGGGATAAGAGCAGGAAGATGATGATACAGGGCAAGACGTTTGCCGGGCCCGCTAGTAAGTATATAAAACAAAGTCGGGTTTGTTACAACACTTATAACTCGAGAACGACTGGACCGATGTTTACGATCTTTGGTTTATTGGATTTGTCTCCTCCCCGAATAGCAGAATAACTATCAAAACATCGGAAAAAAAATCACGCAAAAGAACATTAGGAAGAACATTTATTTTCTCACACATTTTGTATCGGCAACGAATTGACAGATTTGATAGAAATAAAACACGGACACAAATGAACATGGCGTTGTTTTCTGTTTCGGTAAGGCGGTTTTCTGTTCAGATGGCGTTCTGTGCATCGTCCAACCTCCTCTTAAGCTGCTGGTGTGATTTTGATTATTTTTTGTGTATATTTAAATGGGTGTCTGAATGGTTTAGATCAGTGATTCCCAAAGTGGTCTATATCGACCCTCAGGAGTCGACGACGACCTACAAGGGGTCCATGTCAGTGGGAAAAAAATAGGGATCCATGAGATGAAAATGGGTACACATAGTATATTCAATTTGCAAAAAATTTAAATTAGACAAACAGGGGGTCTATCCAAAACTGAAAAACATGCGAATTGGTCGACAAGCCAAAAAACCTGGTTTAGATTTTCAATTTGAGCCGGTAGGTGGACCGCAATCGGATTCTACTATTTTTTGTTATATACAGGGTAAGACATGGAAAAGGGAGTGAATGATTGAGGTGATGGCTTTAGGGATGAATGGAAGAAAAGAACTCGCTGCGGCGACCACAAATAAATTGGATCAAGGTCAGGAAGATGATGATACAGGGCAAAACAACGTTTGCCGCGCCCGCTAGTTACTAATAAATTAATGTAAAACATTATAATATGGTTTAATGCAGTATTTTAGAGCCCTTCAGTAACTTTTATATTAATCCAAGATGGAGCATGGCTTTTATTTTCTGGACCCAGAATATTTTATTGGGCAAATTAAACGTTTATGAGAGTAAAAATAAAGCTACGATAATTTAATAACTATTTTTAATACATAACGAGCAGCATATTTGATGGCTCAATCGAATTTTGTATTTCCAATTGCCTATACATCCATGCACATTGATTCCTTGCCGCGTGGTTACCGATGTCGTGGTACAACTGAGCCTGTAAATGCAAAACAGCAATGTTTTTTAACTCTATTTAACCGATTCGTTGCGGCTCCCGGTTTCGCAAACTTTTAGCCGTGGCGGCGAACAAATATTTCATGGCACGCCTGTCGTGTCACAGAAGTTACCTAGTGTGCCATCAGCCATGTGTAAAAAAATATATACTTTTATACTATCTGATTAGGTTTAGTTGACATCAAAAGTTGATAGTGAACGGTCGTATAAGTGGTGTAAAGTGGCTAAATACGAGTTCTTCTACGCGGTTTCTTTGAAATGGCGGGTAAGTGACTTTTTTATGCAGATGTTACAAACCTTTTGTCTTATTATTTTTGTTTATTCTCGTTTAATTATGTTGGTACATTTAAATCACCCTGAAAATCTTTAGTTTTTATTAAATTAACTTTTCAGTACAGACAGACATTCGGAACATTATATTTCCGAATGTCTGTCCTGCATGATAGTAACCTATTCATTTTTTTCTCAATAGGAAGCTATGTTCTGGAATGCATTTTGTTGGTGGAAAAAATTGAAACGTTAATTATAAAATTGGATATTATTATTAATACTTTAATTTTTTTCTTCTTTTAGATATTTTAATATGATAAATTGGCCACAAATGAGGAGAGTTTATTGGTAAATTAATTTCATACTAAGTTATTTAAAAAAAATGGCTATGGCATAAGCTACTATATCATGTACTTATTATGCTCTATTATTTTCGAGACGCTAAAAAAAGTCACCCAGTATATATATTTCTTGATTTAATTCATAAAATATTTTGTATCTCGTTTTCTGTGGTACATAAAGACTTGCAAATTGCACAAGCAATTCAGGCTGCATTTTTAATTCATGGTTCAATTTTTTGATAAAGTTAATTGACTAACAATACATACATTATATTTTCAAAATTATAAAATATATTTAAATAGTGGTCCACATTAAGCTGTATTACGATTATATCCATTCAATTCAACGATAAAAGAAACATGTCCGCATTTAATAATAATTCGGTTTAAAGATCTTTATTTCTCATTAAGACAATCGTCACTTACATGAGAACAATAAGTCTTATTACTAATTAATTAATCAATGCGGGTAGAAGAACAAAATAAAAATAAAATATGATTGTTGTCAACAGAATTGGAAGCGAGTTCACTGCATTCCTAAGATAAGACGGTGGCACAAGTTAAAAGATGTTGCTGCTTTAAACGAACACATAAACAATAGGATTAATGAAGTGTTTCGTCGTTATAAATATGAAAAGATAATTTCTTTTTAAATATGTTGAGTGAAGTCGCTTCTTTTACATTTTTTGGAAGTTTATTGAAAAGCTGTGCTCCCCCATAGGTTAGGTTATGTTTACCGTAATTAGTTCTTATTCTAGGCAATACTAGGTGACTAGCTCGACGAGATGAGTATTTGCTAGTTTCACCCTCGGTTGTGAATGTAATGCGTGAGTAAATAAGTTTGTGAATAATTTTATATATAAGTATACACGTGTGATATATATAAAGTTGTCTGATGTTTAGTAGTTTGGTCTCTTTGTATATAGTTTTTGACGGTGTTAGAAAGTCGTAATTGTGTAGTATTTTAATTATTTTGTTTTGTAAAATTTGGATTGGTTTTAGATTGGTTTTAGATGAATTGCCCCATATTTCGATGAGATATAACAAATGAGGCTTTACAAGGGAATTGTATATTAATAATACAACGTAAAAATCTCTTGTCAAAAAAGGTTTTCCACCCCTGAAAATTTCAAATTCACAAAATGTCTAGAAATAAAGGCTGTGGGCATGTACTACGTGCAAAATAATGCATCTTTTGTCCTGGATAAATCGTCCAAAAACGTAATTTGAGCAAGTTATAACAAATTTTTAAATGACACGACTTGCGTGCCTTCCACCACAAAGAAAACAAATCGATGGCACGCGTGGCGTGGCATCCGCAACGAATCGGTTAAATATTTTATATATTTAAGTCTTTATAAAATATTTGCATAACTACATTAGAGGCAACCTACGGTCGGAGATTTCATGGTTTTGGGTGAAACGCTAATTGATATATTAAAACATCAAATTATGGAAGATATCGCTTACCTGTAAGTACCATGTTTGTAATAACCGGACATGAGCGCCAACTTTCGAAAAGTTCTTTTTAACAAATTCTAACGCCTCACAACACGATTGTAGCACTTGTAGCCGCGCTTCACCACATGGAGGTGCAGTCGCTATCCGACACTTTGTGTACAACAACATAGCTGAAATTAAATAGGTGTTCTTAGAATAAGACATCGAAAATAATTCAGAATCATGTTGATTCATACTCATACCAATGACTCATACCTCTAGCCATGTCGTATGCGCTACCGTCAGCCATAATTGTAGGTAAAGCTTTTCTAACAAGAGATAAAGCGTTCTTCGCGCATCCCATACTCAGTTGTACATTAGCTAAATGCATTTCAGCGGTGGCAGCTAAATAGTGCAAGTGGTATCCTTTTGCTAGCCACAGGGCTTCGTTCAGTAACATTATATTTGTTGACTGGATGTTACTAAATGAATGTTGAACTTGTGACATCAATATCATAGCTTTTACTCTCAATGATACAAAATGTAAACTGTCGTCCTCCGTCTTACAGAAATCTAGGATATCGTAAAGAGAATCCAGAGCTTCTGTGGCGTCTCCCTTCAAAAAATACATCTCAGCCTTCAGGAGTTGACTCTCCCATCTGTCAGACGATGCTAATTGCCGTATACATTGGTCTGCCTCCTCCCATTTTCCTATAAATGTTATACAACAGTGAACATAGTGGGGCTTGCATTTTAAGAAAATACTTATTTTTCGGTCTAAAAAGTAAATCTGTATTAATGGCAACGAATTTTATGTTATGTTAATGTACCGTACGTGCTATTTCCATGAATCATTCAATAACTCGAATCGATAGTTGAAAAACGTTTCAGATATTTTTGAAGTGAAAGAAATTAAAAGTGGGTATACGATCGTGGGTCTCTACCTGCGAAGAGCGCAGTGGTGGCGTGGTAGCCGGTGGGTCGGGCGGCGGAGCGTAGGCCCCGAGCGGCGCCGTGCGCGGCCAGCGCCCGCGCCGCGCCGGCCGCGCCGCGCCACGCCGCCACGCGCGCCGCGCCCGCGCCGCCCGTCGCGCTCGCCTCCGTCCAGTGCCACACGCTGCCGCTGCCGCTGCCCACCGTGCACTCTGCACCACACGTTTACCTTCTCATTACAAAACGTTCATCATTCGATCCGAGCTCTCAGTGTCTTATTTCTAAAGGGGTCTGTACTGTTCAAAGTACCTTACTAATTACGACAATATGAAAAAATAATACTTATAATTTACTTGTAATACTGGTCACAGGGGGATTATGGGCAACGAGCACGCCGATGAGGTGGCTAGGGAAGGTTCTGGAACTTCACTAATTGAACCGGAACCATTTATAAGACTGGCCTCGAACGCAGTCAAAACAGCATTTCGGGAGTAGCAAGGGCGAGCCACATGGATGAGTGGTTGAGCCTCACTGGGCTTGCTCACTTCAAGAGATTCATAAGTTCCTCATCGAAATGGCAAAATGCCATTTAGAACTCGAGTAAGCGGCAGACCCATCACTTGATGGGGGCGCTAACCAGACGTCCGGACATTTCGAGAGTAACGCTCTCCTACAAAAAATGGGTTTGACGATGACATCAGCCTGCAGGGCCTGAAAAAGGGAAATTGAGAGTGTGGAACACCTATGGCTAAAAAGCGAATACATATGCCTCTTGGATAACTCTGCCTCAAGAGGGGTTCAGGCCTCATTATAAAGCTTATAAGAGCTTTTTGAAGAACTGGGAGAGGATGAAGAATAGGTATCTAAGGGAAGCACACAAGATCCCATTGGGTCGAAACACACTGAGGCCTTACTGCCGCGACCGTACATGAGATAAATTAAGATACTTTAATAAAGCATTTTAAATTCAAAATAATGAGAGGCAGGGCATAGGGTAATCGAATGGTTCCACTTACAATTGGAGCTGCCCGAGCCCCGACTGGGGAAGTGCCTCCACCTTGCAGAAAAATGGTAGCCAAATAACCTCGTGCTATGTTGTGTTCCTGAGGTGAGCAAGGTCGCCAGAACTCCGCGAGGAAACGGTTAACCGCTGGCCGCCCGCAGACTTAACTTACATCACATTATTGCTGCTGCCAGAGTGCCAGCCCAACTATTCCTCCTTAATTTACAGGGTCGACATCGCGCGACTGATGGCCCTGGTGTTGCAAGCGTCTATTGGCTACGGTAACCGCTTACCATCATGCGGGCCGTACGCTCATTTGCCACCTTAGTGGTAAAAAAAAATACTTGTGCACTCATTTTGTTAAAGACTAATGATAATTATTTACTTAAAAGTAACAGTTTAAACATATGGAAATTTGACATAAACGGAGTTTTTTTTTGTGTGATAGGATTACGCTTGACCGCCTGTTCACCTGATGTTAATGCGATCTACGATGGAACGCGCTTGCCTAGAAGAAACCGATTCACTCGTGATTTGAAGACACCCAGATTATATCTATCGGGGAAGACCCACTCGGGAAGCGCATTCCACATTTCAGCGGTACGCATGATAAAAGTGGACTTAAAGCGTTTCGTTCGGATTTTCGGAATGTCCACCTTGAATCGATGTAGTTTTGTTCGTGCTTCTGGTCGTCCTGGCTAGGAGAATGAGATCGTGGAGATCTGATGCACACTCTCCGAAATGTATCAGATAAAAAATCGATAAGCTAGCAACTTTCGGCGATGTTCCCGACTTTGGGGTTTGGCCCGGACAAGGGAGTCATTGCCAATGAGCTTCTTGGCATGTTTCTCGACGGATTCTAACGCTTGGAGTATGTGGCACACGCAGGCTTGGTTTGCTTCTTCTATTCTCAAACAGCCATAGCGCCTTTTACCTCCACTACGAAGTCTATCTTAAATATTCCTAAACTCGGCGAAACTATTTTTCATTAATCCACATACTTGTGTTAAGACCAAGAAGCAGTTGACAGGTTACTGAAGCCATCTCAGTCTTTCCGTATAGAGCCCATAAGGCGGCCGTGTTCGCCAGTCCAGCCATCGTGAGGTCGGTCATTGAATGCAGGTAATTGATTGAATCTCCTCGCATAATGACCTGAAACCACAGAAAAACACTGGTTATGCTAGTTATAGGTAATTAACTTTTACGAATAGTTAATCTACGTAAGTATTTTGTGATGTATCTTCAGAACCGACGGTCAGACAACAACCAAATTTATATGAGATCTCGGAAGTATGTTCGAGATCAGCTCAGCGTTAGATAGCACACATTGCTTCGCCGTGGTCAGGTAAAAAAGAGACAAAATCTTTGATAACCTCTATCTTTGTAGGTCGATATTATAGGTACCTAAGTAGGTTTTTCTGTGGGAATAAAAAATAACTCACTATATAAATAACTAATAAAAAGTAATTGCAGTTTTTTTATACCACTAAGGTGGCAAACTAGCCCAAATTTAAAGAAGCCCAGCAAAGTTATACCCTTGTATAAATCTGGAGAATGTCAAGATCCTGGCAATTTTAGGCCGGTGTCTGTTCTGCCTATGCTTAGCAAGGTGTTTAAAAAGATAATGCTCAACCAAATGCTACTGCATTTCAATTTAAATAGACTTTTTCATGACCAGCAATACGGCTTCACAAAAGGGCGTAATACTACTGACGCGGGTATCAGGCTTATTCAACACATTTTTGATGCCTGGGTAGAATCTCAGGACGTGATCGGTATATTCTGTGACCTCTCTCGAAAGTCTGACTGCGTAAGTCATGAAACTCTGCTGTCTAAATTAGAGTATTATGGTTTGAAGCACAAGTCTTTGAAACTCGTCAAATCATACATGCGGGATAGGCAACAACAAGTCCAAATGAATGGGGTTAAATCGCCTGGCACGCAGGTGAAAATAGGCGTACCTCAGGGTTCTATTTTGGGTCCATTCTTGTTTTTAGTGTATATAAATGATTGAGGATCAAGTTAAGATTGTGTTATTTGCAGTCGATACTTCTTTAATTTTTAAACTAAACAGGCGTACACCTTATACTGACGATGTAAATAACGCACTTCTTAAGGTTCATGAATGATTCACAGTTAGTTTAGTATTAAATGGGCAGAAAACTAAATGTATAAAGTTTGCTCTACCCAATGTAAAGTGTGTAGATTGTGACGTCATACTAAATAATGATAAGCTGGAATTTGTCGACCACATGGTTTTCCTAGGAATAAAGATAGATTCAAAGCTACAATGGGAGCTGCACATTAGGACTTTAGCAGGACGCCTGAGTTCGGCAGCTTATGCAATTCTAAAAATCAGACTACTTACAGATGAAGCCACCGCAAGACTAGTTTACTTTAGCTACTTTCATAGCATTATGTGTTTCGGAATATTGCTATGGGGCCGCGCTGCAGATATAGAATCTGTTTTTATACTGCAGAAAAGAGCTGTTAGGGCCACACAACCCACGTAGTCGCGATTCACTCAGAGACCTCTTCAAAGATATAAATATAATGACAGTGCCTTCTCAGTACATCTATGAGCATATTATGTACGTAAGAAAAAATCTACACCTTTATTCAAAAAATGTGAACTGCATGGTTATAATACGAGACATAAATCAAAATTAATGCAGCCGCAGTTTCGTCTCGCTAAAGTCCATACTTCTTTTTTGGGATACTGTGTAAGATTTTATAATAAAATTCCGGAATTCATTTTAAAATTCCCAGAAAACAAATTCAAAGAAATTATTAAGTTTACTCTGTGCAGGCAAGCTTACTATAAATTGGAAGATTATCTTTTGGATAAAAATTTTTGGCAAATTGCTGGTCCAGCTCCACAGGATGTGATGTCTTGGATAATTTTAATGTAGACTATACAATTTGACATACCCAATTTGCAATATTATATTTGATGATATTATATTAATATTTATTTTCTATTACCATTTGTTAGCATAATTATTTAATTGAACATACCTACCATAGAATATACGAGTATATACACATTATGATAACAATTTGATGTACATATTGATTGAACTAGTATGGTATAATTTCCTAATTAGTATACCTACTGTAGTGGGGGGATCGTGCTGATATTGATGTAACAATTTGTGTAAGTATATTTATCTATAGGAATATTGTGCCCGCGGTCTGAGCTTGTCATGCTCACTTAAATGTCCTGCTGATGGTGGCGTTGTGTGTCGGGTCGTTTTATTCCCTACAATATGGTTGAGTCGAACCGCGCCGATGCACACGTCATGCTCGTGAACGGATGCTGTCTGTCGGGACTGGTCGGCTCTTACTTGCTGTGGCATTCCCTTTCTTTCTAAATATACGTAATTGAAATAAATAATTTTGACTTTGACTTCGAAGCATACAGCCCGCCTGATGGTAAGCGGTTACCGTAGCCTATGGACGCTTGCAACACCAGGGGTATCACTCGCGCGTTGCCGTCCCTTTATATAAAGGAGGAATAGTTGGGCTGACAGCATAGGAGACATGCTGCCATGCATGACAGCGGCGGTAACAAAACAACACCGGTCCCCCACACTGCCAACACAACGTTTCCTCGCGGAGCTCTGGCGACCGGTACACTCATCTGCCTGGCGACCAAATCGGGAGGGTAAATTAAATGAAATTAATGAAATGATATTTTTTATTTATAGATCCTTTAAGGACACTTTTACAAGTCAATTTTTTTTTTTAACTATATGGCTCCGGCGTTGCCAAACTGGAGACCTCTGAGAAGAAATACCGAAACAAACTCAGAGAATCATAGTCTCTTTTAAAGCCCAGACAGTAGTAGTAGTAATCAGAGTGTTACGATGTAGCCTTTTGAAGAAAGAGCCATAGCAGCTTTGGGTTGACCTGTCCTAACTGACGGCACGCATATATCAGTAATCGTGTAGCTCAACCATTATTTAGGGAGCTCACCGACCCGTCACACGATACCAGATCAGCAAGACATTTGCGTACTGGTAATATTCGCGCATATTCACATCTAACCTGAAAGATATACGCCGGCTTGGCGCCATTGACGGCGGCGTGTTGCGCGAGCAGCTGTGCGGCGGCGGCGGTGTGGCGCGGGTGCGCGGGCGCGGCGGGGCCGGGGGCGGGCCCGGCGGGGGCGGGCGGCGCGGGCCCGGCGGGGGGCGCGCGCGTCAGCAGGGCGGCGCGGCGCGCTCGGCCGCCCGCCAGCGCGCCCCACGTGGCGGCGCCCACCAGACACGCGTAGTCCGCCGCCTCCTGCGCGCGCGCCAGCGCCTCGCGCACCGCCTCCATACCCACCGACCTGACCAGTTCAGAACGCTTTTGTCACACAAACCGACTTTGTGCAGCGATACAAATAACCCCAGACTTCATCTTAATATCTACTAACTATTTCGTAAATGCTTACTATAAGTTTGTATCGAGAAAAGCAACAAAACAATACATTAGTTCTCACTTGTGACCGAAGTGGGTATGCATTGCCGCCCTGTTCAGTGCAGCGTAGCGAAAGTTCTTGTTTCTGTCGTTGCCTGAATTATTTCCAGTCGAGTTGAATATAGTGCGATCAAAGTAATTGTAAAGAGAATCCTGGGCACCACTGAACTCTTTGGTACGGATGCAGTTTAGAAAACTGAGGTAATGCTAAAAGTAATAACTATAATTTAGCAAGTTAACCATAAAGCAATAACAAATTTACAGCACATCTAATTTCTACTACTAACAATATCAGGATATTCAGGAATGTCGTTTATTATTTGTATGATTGTCTTTTGTAATTGTCGTGGTGGCATAGCCTTTTTCTCGTTAATTTGAAGTAAATTTGCCTGCTGTGCTGTAAATAATTCTGCTTGTTTTCTTGACCACTGACATTCTTCAAAACTGCTGAAACATTAAATGAATTAAGTACCTCATGGGTTTAGTCGCAAGTGTGCTCACCAAGTGTGAGATTCCAGGTTCATTTCCAACATAGAGTAAAATGTTATAGTCTTGTCAGCTCACAGTTTGCACTTGTGCCCGGTTGATGACAATAGGCTGTCCTATTAAACAGCATTTAAAACATAGATATAACTTACTTATCTCTATCTATTACATTCATTCGCATTGACAGCTCAAGTGGTCTTGATTCCTCAGGTATTACTGGTGATGTGGATGTGGTCACTTGCTGCTCCATGTTATTTAATTTCTGCAGTATTCAAATATTGTAAAACAATTAAATGAAAAGAAATTGTTAATTAAAACTGCACTATGTATGTTAATGTAAAATGTTACCTCTTTACTTAATGACCTCATCATTAATCCAGGCCTACCCCGCTGATAATACAGACAAAAAGACTTGTATAAAGATACAACTTGTACAAATGTTAGTTTATCTAGATGAAGCAATATTCTTCTTAAATATAATCCTGAAAGTAATTATTTTTATCTAAGTATTATTTTTATATACTCAAGAGAATGATTATAAAACTTTAGCTTAGCAAGTAGAAATGTATAATAAGAGGTAAAAAATACATTTAATTTTTGTTAGCAACATGTATTTTCTTTATCACAGAACAACTAACTACTTTATTACCCACTACACAGGTTATGGGTTTGATTACGGGATCAAACCCATAACCTGTGAGTGTGTCAGTTGGACACTGCACTATTCATTCAGCCAATTTTTCTATATTTTGGGCTTGCTAACTTTAAAAATTTTAACTGCACTACACAGCTTCTTACTCCATTCACCTACAAAACAAAACCATCTAGTAATGGCAGTATCTTCATTACACTAGATATTATCATTCCAACTGGCTAACCACACTTAATATTTCATATTTGTATATTATAATAGATTAATACCTAGTATGCTGTATCTAGCCATAATACAGGGATTTGATTCAATCATTAGTTTGTCTATTGTTGATGTAACACAGTCTGTCAGAGCACTGACTCCATTAACATATATATTCTGAAGGCGGACACAAAAGTTCTGTAGGTGAACACTCAGTAAATTATAACGTCCATCTGTGAGTAGGGCTTCTAATTCTTTGAACTCCATGTCTGGACACTAGAACAATGAATAGTAGGAAATACCATAAGTATAAAGTTAATTTAACCTATTAACCCAGCAAAATATAATTATGGATTCATAAATATTCAAAAATATTATCTATAAATAATTTCCTTAAAAAATTTGAACAAATATAACTTATTGTAATCACTTAGAAAAACATCCCTATTTGTATTTAATTCTACTTTTTTATTAGAATTATAATCCTGACAATATACCTACTAATTTACCTGAATTAGTTTGAGAGCAAGCATACAAAAGTCTTTTCTGTACTTAGGTGCCACAGTGCAATCTATCATCCTGTTGGCTGTAACATTTTAAAGAGAATAATATTAACTGTTTGACCCTGTCATGAATAGATGACTAAAAACCATATGGTGTACAGGGAAACAGACAATTGGTCAGAGGCCCCCAACTGGCGATAGCCAAAGTCAAATCTATTATTTCAAATAAACAAATAGTACAGGTACTTTTGAATTGTCAAAACTGTGTGCACAGTTCCAAATAGTGGGTCTTATGGAGAATAACCGGCAAGAAACTCCATAGATACTCTTTTAAATAAAAATTATGACATTGCCCATCACAGCGGGCCCCATCTATACATATATAGGGAGGAAGTGAGACGGTGGACTCCCCCCACCGCCATAGAGGGCAGCGCGTGGAACACTGCGCCACCGCCTCGGGTCCTAGAAGGGAGAGTGTATACCCCCGGACCCATTTACGGAGGCTGGAAGAGGGCGTTGTCCGCCCTCCGCCGACGTCTCCCGGGCTGCGGGTTGGGTCAGTGCTGGCACTCTCCCTCTCCCGCTCCGCAGCTTCTGCGGAACAGTCGTCTCGCAGAAGGCGATTAAGAACAGATCAATGAAGTAAAAGATATTTTTATCAACAAAAAGGTTAGTTTATATAGTAATTAGTTTACAATTACAAACCGAACCTTCTATTTTCAACAGGCCGTATTCTCTAATAAAAGCCACGACTGCTATCTTATGAGGAGTAATATTTTCAATGTTCCCCTTGACATTTATTAACTTCATAAAATCAAAATTTTCGCTGCCTATGTCCATTTTAAACGAAATCACTACCACTTTACGAACTGAAATATGTAAATATAATTCAAATCAAAGAAAGAAAACAGACAAGTGTAAAGTGACATTAGTGACAGTCACAGACTAATAGGAGATACTATTAATACACTACTACTACTAGATAGATACTACAGTGACAGCGAGTGCAGTGTTGCCAATTCATTTTTAACAGATCAGCCGTGACAAATAGCTTGCACGCGCGACAGCTAACAGGGTGACATTTCTAGGATTAGGGTTTTGTTGCAAATAAACAATTAGCGTACGAAACGTACGAATTACGTTGAAAATAAATCGATGATCGTTTATACCATATTTAAATAAAATTTGTTTTATCGTGACTTAAAATATGACTTAAAATTAGAAGAATATTAGAACATACAATGGTAGGTATACTATTGTAGTTTTTGGTTTATAAAGCGTTAGGAATCGTAATGACTAATGAATATAACAAATTATTCGATCTATAATATTTTCATAATCGATATACCAAAGTCAGACAATAGAAGACGCTGTGAACATCCCTTTTTGTCATGTATGACATTTTTCCTAACTTCATGCACGTCTCGATGAAAGCTGTCGTGCGTATCAAACTATAGTATAAAGAAGCGTAGCATGTCGCTAACGTTTATTTATTTGATGTTACACCTTATTTGTTCCTACTTGTAAACACTGTAATTTTTCTAATCTGACCTGACAACACTGCCTGTGACTCTGTGGTTAAGGCGGATCGTTCGTTCAAATTTCAAGTGATTTTTCGCAGTTTGTCGGTCTATAGTAAGTTCTAGATTCATGGCAGTTGTAATTGCGACATTAACTATACAACATTCACAACTGAGAACTAAAACCTTTACTTACAAATCCTTATCAAACCAGAAACTTGGGGGAAAACTGTGTAATTGGTCAAAATGTCATTTTACACTACTTTTAGCTACAACAATTATTTTTAAGCAATGGTTTTAGTTATACATTGTGAATTTTGTATAGTTAATGTCGCAATTACCATTGCCTTGAATGTAGAACTTATTATAGACCTACAAACTGCGAAAAACCACTCGAAATTAGAATTTGGCGGGCTCAGGTGAACGATCCGCCTTAAGTACATTAAATACGGCACAAAGGCCTCAGTAACCATGCCAAAATATTACAAAAAAAAAGTACATTAAAAAGGACTCTGGACTAACTCTCTGACTTACTCTCTGATCTGTGCATATCTCTACCTGTATCTAAGTTTATTTAGTCTGTTGTTAAATATTTCTTTCGCCAAGTAAAAATGCATTTTATTTTATTGTTGTGATTTCAAATAAAATTGTTAAATATTATGTATTTAGCACTTTTTGCAAAAATGAGGAGACAGAATCATAATTACTCGTAATTTGTAATGTAATATATCTACAGTTTAAGTTATTATTTTTGATTTTTTAACTATTTTACAAGAGGTATTAAATCTTTAAAAATAATGGAAAGAACGAAGTTTGTGGTTGCTATTGCATTGTTATATTTCTTTGTAACAACGGAAACTTCACGTGTTACTGTTTATCAAGGAGATACTTTACCTCATCATGGTCGTTGTGAACCGATTACTATTCAGTTTTGTCAACAAATAAGATATAATCAAACGATATTCCCTAATTTGCTAAATCACGCCAAGCAAGAAGACGCTGGCCCTGAAGTGCACCAATATACACCTTTGATTAAAGTTAACTGTTCACCGGATCTCAAATTCTTTCTGTGTTCCGTATATGCACCCGTATGCACAATATTAGACACCCCTATTCCTCCTTGTCGTCATTTGTGTGAATCGGCCAAACAAAATTGTGACAAGCTGATGAAAGACTTTGGGTTTAATTGGCCTGAACATTTGGAGTGTTCAAAATTTCCTGTGGCAACTGATGAAAATGTGATATGTGTTGGTGATAACAATGTAACTCATGAATCTCGAAAACATACTGAAACCAAGTTGCCTAAAGTGGATTTCAAGAATAACAATGAAAGGGACCCAGCTAAACTGCATGGGGCTAAAGACTACGGATTTGTGTGTCCTGTACAATTTAAAGTTCCTAAAAACTTGGACTTGGAATATTCAATCAGAGTAGGGGATAAAGTTGAATATGACTGTGGGGCACCCTGTAGTGGAATGTTTTTCAGCCAAGATGAAAAAAACTTTGCCAGACTATGGATTGGTACATGGGCTACACTATGTTCCGTAAGCTGTTTGTTCACAGTTTTGACATTTCTTATAGACACAGACAGATTTAGATATCCAGAAAGGCCTATTATATTCCTGTCAGTATGCTATCTAATGGTAGCTGCAGCATATGTGATGGGCTGGAGTGCAGGTGACAGTGTCAGCTGTCAAGGCCCATTTCCTGCAACAATCAGTGGAGCAAGATTGCCTAACATATCAGTTATTACACAAGGTACAAAACATGAGCCATGTACAGTACTTTTCATGGTGGTGTATTTCTTCAGTATGGCCTCTAGTATATGGTGGGTGATTTTAACACTCACATGGTTTCTGGCAGCTGGCCTCAAGTGGGGTCATGAAGCTATTGAAGCAAATTCCCAGTACTTTCATTTAGCTGCATGGGCTGTGCCTGCTATCAAAACAATATCAATTTTGGCCATGGGGAAAGTTGATGGTGAGTTTTCTAAAATGTGTTTTGTGCATTATTTTTACTCATTTGACCTGTTCTGACCCTTATTTATCTAGTCCATTATGACACAGGGCCTGTTTCCTAGTGTGGGTCTTATTAAAAGATTGTACTTTATCTATTAGCAGTCATTTTAGTTTGGCATAAACTGTAGATCATACAAATATTTGCTCCGTGTGGGGATCGAACCCACAACATGTGACACAGAAGCCGATCGCTCAGCCACTACGCCAAACATGTTGTCAAAATTGTATGATTAGACTATCAAACATTTCAATAATCACTCTCACTTCATTGTGTAAATTCATGGTCACTTTACTCTAATATAGTTTCATACTACTATATTATTTTAGTGAATATCTCCTAAAATATAAATTTCACCATTATCTTCACCACATTTACCCAAACTAGGTTTCGTTACCTGTCGATTAGTAGATACTATATCTAAGCTTGAACCTACTTTTAATAACGAAATAAACGCCAATGTATTTTAGGCACATTGCCGTCCGAGCGGCCAATTAAAATAGACTAACAAATTATTGAACCTATTTTCTAGTTATTAGCTGCAACAAATTAGCAACTGACTGTCCATGTCCATACGCACTAGCCTGTATCAAATTGACATGTATGGCGAGATGCCTACCTATTCATAACCTGGAAACTAAATAAAAAAGTTCAAACGTAAATTAACTAAACTAGGTATAAAAAAAAGTGCATAACTTTTTGATACCTAGTATTTAGGATTGAACTTTTTTTATTTTTGCAACAAATACAACAAATTAAAACCTATCTTTTGATGCATCATTCGCCTATCTGCATTATTTAGTTTCTGTGTAATCACTTATCACAGGTGACAATTAAGGCAAGAGTAGTGGTTCTAGTGGCCAACTATTTTTGGTCACAGCGTCTTGGTTTTTTTGCAACAAATTCAGGAAAAGAGGTGTCTATAGTAACAAATTACAACTAATTCCAAAGTTTCATCAAATTTTATGAGTTGGCCGCGCGTTTGAATGTGTTGAAACGGACATTACATACAGGTGTAGGACATACCTACAACTCAAAATGGTTGCATCTTCACTACATAGTATAAAACAAAGTCGCTGTCGCTGTCTGTCTGTCCCTATGTATGCTTAAATCTTTGTAATTACGCAACGGATTTTGAAGCGGTTTTTTTTATTAGGTAGAGTGATTCAAGAGGAAGGTTTTAGGCTATTTAACATCACGCTACGTCTCTTAGGAATGGGGAAACGTGAGTGAAACCGCGGTCGAGTTGCTAGTTGCAAGATAAGAATAGAATAAGAATATGATTTATTGACCAAACAAAAGTATTACATTACTATACATTTAAATGATAATTATGTTTATTGTAACATTAAGAGCATAGGTATGGTAACTTGTATGGAGAAAATATGTTCACTGTGACCCCCACATTAGGTCAAGCCTCTCTCTTCCCTATATTATATACTTAAGGATTTTACTTGTTTCAGGTGATGTTCTGTCTGGTGTGTGTTATGTCGGACTCTGGGATGCAGAAGCACTTCGAGGATTTGTTTTAGCACCACTCTGTGTGTACCTAGTTCTTGGAACCATTTTCTTATTTGCAGGTTTTGTATCACTCTTTCGCATCAGAACTGTTATGAAACATGATGGAACAAAAACTGACAAACTGGAGAAGTTAATGATCCGAATTGGGGTGTTTGGTGTTTTATATACAGTGCCTGCTTTAATAGTGATTGCATGTCTTTTTTATGAACAAGTCAATTTTGATGATTGGATGGTGACTTGGCATCGTGATATGTGTTCCTCTCCTTTGTATTCTATACCATGCCCATTCACACGAAGAGAAACAAATAGACCCAAATTCGAAATGTTTATGATAAAGTATTTAATGACTATGATAGTTGGAATAACTTCCAGTTTTTGGATTTGGTCTGGAAAAACATTAGTTTCTTGGCGCCAATTTTTTGATAAAATAAAAGGGCGAAGAGTAGAAGCATATGTGTAAGTTCTTTGAGGTTTCATTTACAGCTTGCTCAACAAATAAAAATATGTTTTCCCGCCGTCAATGAGTTCTAATACATTAACACAACCATAAACAGTGGAATACAGACATGTATGTCTTATCTTCAATATTAATGAATTGAAATTCAAAATAAGGCTGATAATCTGATATTGTAAATATTTTTTCTCTTTTAATATTATTGTGTTAGGTTTAAGATTATTTTATATTTTTTGTAATTAATTTTAAGAAATAGAATGTCGATCAAAATAAAATTATCGTATTTTCTATTTGTCTTCATATTTAAATTTATTATTTCAATCTGATAATAAAACCTATGTCAACGCCATCTATGGGTGACGTGTTCACAATTTTCGGCTAGCGATTCGTGACCGCTGCGCCACAGTATAAATATACAAACAGTACGGAAACTACCTACAAACGGTCGAAACGGCACACTCACACAAACATACTCATCGACGAGAACCCTAACTACCCTAAGCGGTTCTCGCGGTGCTGTTAGTATTGAGTGCCGCGTCACGACGAGTGGTCGCGTGGTTAAAAGTTTATCGTCTCCGCGATCTGTTTCGTTGTTACTTTATATGATATTATTAGGGTCAGTTAGGGTCAAAAGTTTGGGTCATTCAGCTGTTTTACAGAACACAGGTTAGGTTGTAAGAAAGAGATGATGCTATTTTAATATGCAGAGCGGCATCTCTTTATCTCAATCGCGAAATTAATTATCGCAATAACAGGTCATAGTACGGTACGGTCTCAGAGCTATTTTGTAAAACAGTTGCTGTTTGTTTCATTCATTCAGCTGTTTTTCAGCTGTGTTTCATGCATTCTGTCAAACTTTTGATTGACCCTAACTGACCCTAAACTACCTACCTATCGCGGTGCATGATATTTAATTACTACATACTTATAGAACTAACAGGAATTAACGCGCAATATAGTTATTATCTTTGAATCGCTTGAGGAACTTTCGAACAGTGCCCTGTTTATCAAACATTACCTACCAAGTCGTCTACAAGTCTTATAAATTACGTTTATCATATAATTTCACAAGACTTGTAAATTGTATTTTAAGCTATTGCATAGCTTCTATCGCGGGCCTTGAGCGTGGGGACCGAATCCAGAAATTCCGTAACGAAAAAAACCTAACACGCTTGTCTCTTTAGTTCAGCAACCCGCCTTTAGGTGGCATTGGTTGTATTACATAAGTTGATAAAAAACGCTATGCAATAGCTTTACCGCGGCAGTCCCCGAGTGCCACACGTCTTTTTTTTATTTAGGTACAAACATTTAAGATAGAAAGTAGGTATTTTACCGTAATTTCTATACATTTATTGTTAAAAATAAAACATTTTTTAAATAATTTGAGTGTGTAAATTCTCGAACTGGCGGTCAAGCGTAAGCCTATCACGAAAAAAAAATAACCTGTGTAATGTAAAACCTATTTTATTAGTTTCATAAATTATGGATAGAAATTTAATCATCCATACTTATAAAATCGTTTGTCCCCGTTTGTTGTTTGACTGACTGATCTATTAACGTACCAAAACTACAAATTCTGGAAGCATCCGCTAAGAAAAGATTTTTGGAAATTGCAACTTTAAGGGGGTTAAATGGTGGGGAGATGATTGTATTAAAGTCTTTATAGTTAGAAATATGAAATAATTACAGTTACAGTGAACATAACATACCATCACACCTGTATTCCCCGAAGGTTTAAGCAGAGAGGCGTACTAATGTACTGTACACCCACAGTAATTAGCTATTATGTTTACGTCCCATGTAATAGGGGGCGAGTCTATTGCCATTAACCAACCGGGCACAAATCCCAAACTCCGAGTTGCTACTGAAAATTTCATAGAAAAACTCAATAACACTGCTCAACCTGGGAATCGAACCGCAGATCTCTAGCGTAGCAGTCGCGCTCAGGGCCACTAGGCTAATAAGGCAGTTCCAGTACAATAACAGAATAAATAATTGGTGACGAGTTTCTGGATTTTTCGATTTTCCCATTTTGGTGGGAGGGCCAAGGGGGGGTGAAAGTATGTATAGCCTGGGAACTTAAAATAGGGATCGTGGGTATTCATCATAAAAAAATAAAGACGAGTTTCAAGTAATTTAGATTTTCACATAAGGGAGGCAACGGAAGGTGGATGTTTGTAAGGTAAACGCGGGGAAACAGCTAGTCTTTTATAAAAAAACGAAAGCTTAAAAACTAAAACCCGACTACGAAAAAATTCAACTAAAAGGTATAAAACAAGAAGTTTTATGTCCACGAACAGTGGTATCCAGTTTATAGCCATGAATGAATGTAGAACTTATTATAGACCTACAAACTGCGAAAAACCACTTGAAATTTGAATTTGGCGGGCTCTTACTTCAATGGTTATTTTTCAAGTACATTTTTCTATTTAATAACTTGATAAAGTAGACGGATTTCAATAATGTTGTCTCATGATACTGCCAATGCATTTCTTTCCAATTCTAATAAGTTTTTAAGAGATGGCACTAGTAGTAATAAAGACCCAGCACTCCAGCAGGTACACTTTTCATTCGTCCAATGTTTACTATATTGGATTTCCTGTTATACCATGTACCGCACGATACTCTGGGGATTAAGACAAATCTTACGACACCTCATTTGTTAAAACCGAATAATTTGAAAAAAAAATCTGGCCCTTTTTGTGTTTTGCCGGCTATATTGTCATGTTTTTAAAAAAAATCATAGCCTATAATCATCTTACTGCAAAGACGGTGTCGATTGATTTGTAATCGACACCTCATTTGCTAAAATCTGATGAGTAGTTTTTGAGCTAGGATCGAACATTCATACGATACATACATACATACATAGACTGTTAAACTCATTACCCTTCCTTTTTTCGTAGTCGGGTAAAAATAACATAAGTAGGTAGGTAGGTAGGTACACACAACATACCATGACGCCTGTTTTCCCCGAAGTTTTAGCTGAGGAGTACCTACCTACTAATAAATAAATCTTTATTATCCAGTGTGGTGCAACTGATCTATCGAAAATAGTTTCAAACAATGTAATGACAAACTTATTTAAAGATAGAGTTAACGACGGTGCCTGAACTAGTATACTGTGTGACAGACACCATCGCCTTCCCCGACAAATGTGGTTGTGCACAACAACTGTGGTTGGACACAATTTTAAGTCGCTGCTGACAGTCAGGAACTCAGGACTGTAGTGTCTTTGTATAGCTGGGTTGTAGGGGTTTATACATTAGGACCTTCAAGACAGCCCCCTGCGCTCTCTCCAATGAAGCTGCTCGAAGCATGGTAGTTTTGAATGTGCCACACTGTAACACAGAATGTAACCAGTGATTGTAATAATGCAAGGTAAATAGTTTTTGGAAGTGGCATCTCAACAACGTTCTTTAGTTTTTTTTATTGGGAACAATAGTTTACGTACACGACCTATGGTAGGTAATGTCTATGTGTTTGGTGAAAGTAAAGAGCAGCTATGAGCTTTTATATTTATGTTTTTTTTTATATTTATGTTATGTTGTGTTGCAGAGTTAGCTGAGAATTCTATGACTCATGTTTTGCTCACATTCAATGTAAAAGTAGAAAAGTCCCTACTGAAGCTCAAACTAGCCCACTTAGATTGCGTACCTACTAGATTTTTTAAATCTTATTTTTGTCCTCCTGTAAAGTGTTGATTCTTTACTTGTATCACTTATCACAGGAGGCACAGAATTGTTGGTCTATATTAGTACCTACACCTTTGCCTCATTAACCTAGTTGTCCTGAGCGCGACTGTTACGCTAGAGGTCCTGGGTTCGATTCCCAGATCGAGCAGTGTTATTTGGTTTTTCTATGAAATTCTCAGTAGCAGCTCGGAGGTTGTAATTTGTGCCCAGTTAATGGCAATAGCCTCGTTCCCTCTATGGAATGTAAACGACAAAGGCTCCGCCACCTGGTGGCGTAAATCCAAGTCTTTTTCGCAAACAATACTTGACATTATAAATTACCCCTACCCCACATTGAGCGTGCGCGTTCCTCGAGCGTGTGAATGACGCGAACGCGGCATGCGTCGCGGTTGACCAGCATGCTGCAGCATACAGCGTGAACATACACACACCAATACCTACTTAAAAATACTGCAGGTAGAAGAAAGCCAACAAGTTTTATGGTTAAGGGATCTTAAAAGCTTAATAAATAAAATTCAGCTTATAGTGTGTACAACTTATTTTACTGCAGAATAAGATTAAATTACATAATTTATTAAAATCATATCTTAACATCCAACTCCATATCATTCATAACTTTCACTCTTGCCAAGAACAAACAATATAAATGTAGGTGATTATGCTCTTGTGTATTTTCCCCAAATGTGAAGCATAAACACTGATGCAATGAAGAGCAGAGACATTACTAATACTGGAACTGGACCCCTGTAAATAATACACAGTTAATAAGTTTTTAATTAATTATTGTTTTACTCTTAAAAAGTAATCATGCTAAACTAAAATGCTTGTGTTGCGAGTGAGTTTCGAACCGGCAACCACATGATCACAAGTCCGTAGCCCTAGCCATTAGGCAAATATTCTTGTATGTATTTAATGTTCATTTGGTCAGAGGTGGAGTAATTTTAATGAAGATGTAGTCAGAGTCACCTTAGATGTTTTGTAAAAAATGAAAATATCACAGCAATATTATAATAACTTACACTTTTACACCTGGAGAATCATCTGTGTAGAACCGCCACATGCCACCAGATCCAGCGCCTGTACTGCGATTTCTAGCAGCAGTAGTGGTTGTTGTGGATTTACGTTGACGAACAGTACTTCCGCTTGAAGATCGTGGAGCTGTAGTCGCCTTACTTGGTGAGCGACCACCAGATCCTACAGACGTGGAGCTTGGAGAAGGAGGCTGGAAACAAAAATCCCAAATTTAACAAAATACTTTCTTCTATTCACATTCAGATCACTGAAAACCATATTTATTTCATAACTTCTTTGTTTACGCACCATAATTGAAAAATAATTATTGAACTATCAACCAAGAACAGTATGCGACGTCTATGCAATTTAGCTTACTATTTAGCAAGTAGAACAAGATGTAAAATTGTGAACTGTGTTGGCAACCAACGCGTACAATCGCATTGACACGTTGACAGACAATGTTGCCATGCCACACTTTCAGAAGTCTCATGTTCTTCGTCTATTATGTTAAAATCTACACTGTATAAAATAACTATTTCAAAATTCCATCACTAGATTCACTAAGTAACTTCTGTATTTCTTTTTAATTATGTGGAAATATACATTTTTTTTTCAGCACATATAATTCGGATATTTCTCGGATATTATATTTATTTATTTAATATAATTTAACTAGAATGGTCATAAACCAATTACACTAAATAGAATTATAATTACATAATTGACTAACACATTTCAAAACTACATAAAATAAAAGCTTCATTTGGCATAACAATATAAATAAATTGAATTAAATTTCATCAAATAAATTAAATTTCATTTTATCACAGCAATACATTAATATTTCAATCATGGTATTGTACTAAATATATTATATATAATTTTACATAGTGGTAACGTGATAAAAACTGAGATATAGAGAGGGGAGATGAAAGTGAAATACCTACAAATTACGTTAAATGCTTAGTTAATTAGATAGGAAAACTAAAAACTATTGATATCCATACATACCATACCATAATGTTTTGAGGACGAATCCATCTGTGTGATTTGTGTCTAGCGCTGCTCCAAACTCACAGTAATTAGCGAACTCACCCTACGGCTCGCCTGGATTCCTTTTCGCCCTGTAAAACTTCGCTTTATACGCATATGAGCATTACTTCTGATTGAAATAAGTGTCGAGCAATTCCACCAACTTCATATAGTCCAAAGCTTTTTATTTTGCACACGACGGTAATCCTATTCTCGTCGCCAATGAGGTGTATTTAAATGAGAGGTACAAAATAAGCAAACGAGTGTACGATGCGAATGCTAGTTTATTACTAGCTAGATATTTAACTATCAAAAATACCTATAGTAACTACAAACGGCGTTTCAACTAGACTGTTTGCTACTCAGTCGCCAGTTTGAAAGTTTGAAATTTGGTCATGGGTGGCGGTAGTCGCTTACCATCAGCTCGTCGCTCGTTTGCCCCCTATCCCATTAAAATTAATGTTATTTGCCATTCCCGCCGATTATTCGGTCTAAGCGTCAGTCGTAATCGTTAAATTTATTCGTAATCGTGTGCGTGTGATTACTGAAAATCAGTCGTGCATATATGAAGTTACTAACTTCGTAAATCATTCGAATTCGAATGAAATAAAATACTCAGAGGAAAGACAACTCAGAGGAAAGACAGATAAAATACGAATCGGTTTGACTTGAATCAGTCATAGACTCATAGTCGCTCATCCGAAAGTAGTCTGCGATGCTCGCTCGCTCGATGCACAAACTAATAAAAGATACTAGTATTGTGTGTTTAACCATAGAGTGGTATATATAGACCACAAAGAATATAATAGTTATGGTATGGTACTACAGATTAATAAACTCTTTGTATTACAGGTACGGTATACCAATTACAAATAGTATATTATTTATTGTGTGCCATTATCTAACCAATTATGTGCAAAGTGGCACAAAGGCCTCAGTAACCATGCCAAAATATTACAAAAAAAATATGTGCAAAGAGTTTTGAGTATGTGTGAAGTACTTAATATTAAATGTAGTCCGTGGTGTGAAGTCTCATGTGAAGTAATGTGTGTTTTCTATCAAAACTAGTATCTCATAATAGTCTGTGGTCTATGCTATCAAATAGTACATGTCTTAGTTAGATGTGTAAGGTTAAAAAAATATTTTTAGTAGATTCATTTTAATTTTTACATTTACTTTAGTATGGACAGTGTTCTTAAAAATTAGATACTACTCGAATCGTCTAATTCGAGAATATAGAAAGACTTGTTTTACGTATTATGTTATTTCCATTTTATAATTTCAGTTACAAGTTTTATTCCACGGTTATAGCAAGATCAAAAATCATGAATATGAATAAATGCTATTTCAGATACATAAAACAGGAAGACAAAATTGACATTTCATTTTTATTAAACATTAAAGGTTCAATTAGGCAGTTTAATCTTAGCAGGAAACCATCAGAAAGTTTGCAAGTTTTACTGGCTCGTATAAAAATCAACATTCAGAAAGCAATGAACAAGGGTAAAAAAAAGAATAAATGTAATGAAGATAATGAAGACTTTCATATGGAATTCTACGATTCTAATAATGTTATCATCAGCGAAAATCTCACTTGTAATGAATTGTTTACGATGGATGGTCCAGTAAAATTAAAAATGTCAGATAATTTCTATGAAGTGGTATTCAATTCCCCATGGGTGCTCAGTATGAATCTACCACAAAGTATTTTAGCTGGGTTTCCAGTATATCCAGAAAATTTTGAAGTACAATATGCTAAACATGAGAAATGTACTTTTAATTGGTATAAAGGATTTTCATCAAATGGTAAAGTTAAGCCAGTAAATGAGCAGCATATACAGTGGCAACTAATGAGCAACGACTTCATTTACACTCCTTACACACAAGATGTGGGTATGAAATTAAAATTAGAATGTATTCCAGGTAAGTATCCAAATATTATATCCTTTAAAATTCTTTGGTGCATACCAGTCTTTGCTTGAATTAATATTTATGTATAATATACTAAATAGTAGATTGTTCACCAACAAGACAAAGTGACACATTACTAATGAGTGTATTTGAGCCCCAACCTTATGAGGGTGGCAAACCACACGAGTTTGTAAAGTGTACTTTCTCTGAGTGAAGCATAGTACTTTTTACTTCACCTATTATGAAAATAAAAATAAGTAGTATAAATGTATCTGACTGCCTTATTGGTGTAGTGGTCCCAAGAGTGACTGCTATGCTAGAGGTCCTGGGTTTGTTCCCCAGTACAACAGTGCAGCAGTGTTATTAAGATTTTCTATGAAATTCTGAGTAGCAGCCTGTCTGGATTTGTGCCTGGTTAAGGCAATTGGCTCGCCCTCTATTACATGTGACCTAAAATATACTGACGAACTGTGGTTATATATTGGTACAACTCTGCCTAACCCTCGGGGAATACAGACATGATGGTATGTTATGATAAGTTTTAAGTATGTATCTGAAAAAAAAGCTGCATTTGTGAGACATCACAAATCAACAAATTCTAATTTAAAAATTATTCATGTTCTTAAAGTCAAAGTAAAGTCTTTTATTTCAAATAAACCAATATCGCACGGTTCCAAATAGTGGGTCCTAAAGAAAAGGACCTCCTCTTTTAAATAAAAATTATGATGTGATTGTTTATAATTTAAGTTAAGTTAATTAAGTATTATAATGTGAGACTCATGTAGCTTAATGTGCAGGATAATACCTAACATACATAATTCAATAGACCACTATCACTTGCCTTCGAAAAGAGAAAAAAAAACTAGAGCCAACCAGTCTCAACAACAGACAAGCAGGCAACTGGTAAGCTCTATTACTGCCTCAGCAATGGCACCAGAAGGTTTATTATCATAATATTAACAAAAATGCATTTTTCCAGTAAAATGCTTGTTTGAGTAGTAAAAAGTCACTTTCTGAGTAGGTGAAGTATAAAGTAATCTTCAGATCCCCATACTTGAAAAAATAGATTTATTATGAACTAGCTTGGTACTATTTATTTATTTATATTTTTTCAGGTAATGATGTAATGGTTGGCCCTGCTGTTGAAACTATTTCAAAGAATGTGATTGAAGCTGGACCTGGGAACTGCCCATTTGAAACTAGACATATGTTTACAAAACAGAAATTGAAAAATAAAAGGTTTGATTTACTTCATATCTAATAGAAAATAATGATTAATAATAATAGAAAATAATTACATTGCCTACTTGTTATACCTATTTATAGAACATGTTTTTATTTGATTGCAGCTTTAGATGTGTGTCATACAATATTTTAGCTGACTTGTATTGTGATTCTGATTACACTAGAACTGTCTTACATCCATACTGTCCACCATATGCATTACACATAGACTATAGGAAACAGCTTATATTAAAAGAATTACTTGGTGAGTTTAAAGCAATATTCATTCATCTAAACAGCAATTAATATTGAATAAATGTGTGCACATTCCACTATCTTTCAGACTTTAATGATAATTATAATGTATTATTACTATTAGTATATTTTTAGGCTATAATAGTGACATAATATGTCTTCAAGAAGTGGACAAAAAGATATTTCACAGCTGTTTAACACCAATTATGGATTCAGAAGGTCTAAAAGGTGCATTTTATAAGAAGGGAAAAGAAGTTGCAGAAGGACTGGCTTGTTTTTATAGAAAAGACAGATTTGTGTATGTACCAAAAACTGATAGAGATTATTATAGTATTTAATACAGGTAGGTCACTCATTTAGAACTTCCTTAATAATAAATAAATATCTTTCAGTTTTATAGGAGATGAAAGAATTGTTCTGGCTGAAGCTTTGACAACTAAACCATGTCTACAATTAATTTGGGATAAAATTAAAGATAATAAACCCCTCACAGAACGATTGTTGGATAGATCAACAATATCTAGTACTACTTTCTTGCAATCAATTGATAATCCAAATGAGATTCTATTAATTGCTAACACTCATTTATATTTTCACCCTGATGCTGACCATATTAGACTAATACAAGGAGGTATAG
Organism: Acronicta aceris; assembly: GCA_910591435.1. Lineage (NCBI taxonomy): Eukaryota > Metazoa > Arthropoda > Insecta > Lepidoptera > Noctuidae > Acronicta > Acronicta aceris. Next base: position 10,532,514 of record OU342759.1, read on the forward strand.
TCATACATTGGTTGATGGATATTAAGAAAAGTATGATCACCAAGGTGAGTACAATGTCTGATAATAGAATTAATAATTTATGTAAGGTTACATAAATGCTTGTGCTGGGTTTTATAACCCTGTACGGGAGGAGGGACAGGGTGATGTTTATACAGGGAATTTTGAAAGAACACAAAACGAGACATCTAATAAAATTAAATTTCATTGGTGTAGTAGTCCCAAGAGTGACTGCTACACTAGAAATCTTGGGTTCGATTCCCAGGTCGAGCAAAGTGTCGGTTTTTCTAAGTATTTCGCAGTAGTAGCTCGGAGTCTTGATTCGTGCCCGGTTAATGGCAATAGGCTCACCCCTATTACATGGGACCTAAAAAGATACTGGAGAACTGTTAGTGTACATTTTAGTACACCTCTGCCTAACCCTTCGAGGAATACAGGTGACGGTATGTTATGTTATGTCTGTATGAACGTTTGTACGCGTTTCACGCAAAAACTACTGCACGAAATTAAATACAGTAGAATATAAATATATTAGAAATAATTTGGTTTTATGTCATTTCCCAACATATTTTTATTTCAGTATCCAGATAAGAGAATAAGTGTTATACTGTGTGGAGATTTCAATAGTGTCCCTTCATGTGGCATATATCAGTTATATACTACAGGTGATGCACCTAGTACTTTACCAGATTGGAAATCTAGTAAGTATATCAAACTACTGCTTACAAATATATACTGTAGCTGCTATGGTTCTTTCTTCAAAAGCCCATTTCATTATCATTGGACATTGCCTTACATTGGAACCTATATATTTGCTACTAAGTGCTTTGCCTAGACTTTAAAAGAGACTTTGAGTGTGTTTCAGTATTTCTAGAGGACGTTAGTTAGGAAATCTAGTATTAAATAAAAAACAAAAATTACTTGTAAAAGTGTCCTTAAAAGATCTAATTTACAGAAATAAATATAATTTAATCATTTGTATTTTGCTATTGACAAATTAATTTTACAAACCATTTAATTTACAAACTTTTTGATAAGGCAACGTAATATGGTTGGATTGGGAATAAAATGAGCTTTCATTTGATATGTAATAGCAATTTATATATAGCAATTCCATAGTTGCACAGAGGGGAAAGTAAGCAACCTTTATTTTTTCAATTCCTTGGGGTATATTCGCTTAGCTGTTGCTTGACTTTCATAAACAACAAATCCAGGGAAGTTGATCAAAAAAAATCAATTAAATATTTTATTATTTAACTCCATTGGCACGTGATTCAGCTAGGCAACCTATTTGCGATGTATCAATATATACATTATCTAGCATATATTCGATAATATCATTAAAATAACAGATGAGGCTATATATTTCTTAGACAGGATCTCGTACTAATAGCATTTCATACATTTTAATTAAAATTTAGAACAGATATAGGAATGGCAGCCCCGACGGATTTTCTTGTAGGTGAACAGTACGCGACAGGTCGACATGGCAATTTTCCAGTGATGTGGCATCACGTACCAGGTAGTTTATATCGATATTCTTTTTTGCCACGCGAAAAAAGAATGTCCGTAAGGATTGTTGAGAATCCACACCAGATTTTTAAAATCTGATTTCACAAAATTTACAAAATTTACTCTGTTTTACTATTTTACTCCTATACTGCAAAAACAAACACAACACCTGCTAAATGGTCAATATGTCGAATATATTAATTGATCGCTCACATCCAATAGAAATTCACCTCTTGAGTTTTGATTGAGGAGCCATATTAAAAGTATTGTATTTTCTTTCATTTTAGCGCTACCGAAACTAAATTTTTAGACGGTAATGTGCAAAATTGCTACTAAATGATACAAAATTTTCATAAATATTCATTTATTAACGAGTCTTAACGAGTTCCAGGTGGCTCCTCAATTCAGACGTTTAGATTGAGGAGCCACTTTTGCATTAAAAAAAAACTAGTGATATATTTTGCTGCTAAATCTAGAATTCGTTCTGCAAAATAAGCTACATTGCTGTTAAATAATGGTGATATCAGATTTTAAAAATCTGATGTGGCTCCTCAATCCTTTCGGACATAAAAAATAAGAGGTTTATCTATACTTATAATAAATCTGTAGAGAGGTCAATTCTGTACATGAAATATATTTCCAAAATAACTATCAACGGGTGATTAGTGATCGATACTGACGCCAAAAATGCAATCAGTAAAATTTTTGTCTGTCTGTCTGTCTGTCTGTATGTTCGTTCGTTATAGAAACAAAAACCACTCGACGGATTTCAACGAAACTGGATACAATTGTTCTTCATACTCCTGGGCAGGTTATAGTATACTTTTCATCACGCTACGATCAATAGGAGCAGAGCAGTGAAGGGAAATGTTGGGAAAATGAGTGATTCATGAGAAAGGTTTCAAGCTATAAAACATCACGCTACAACCCTTAGGAACGGGGCAACGCAGGTGAAACCGCGGGCGAAGTACTAGGGAACAAAGTAACTATTCCACGCGGACGAAGTCGCTGGCAAAAACTAGTTATAAATAAAATACTAAGGTATTTTGCCGTGGGAGAGCCATGCTTCGGCACGAATGCGCCGGCTCGACCGGAGTGATACCACGGCCTCACAGAAAACCAGTGTGATACAACGCTTACGTTGTGTTTAGCTACAAGCACTCAGTGCCTTTTCGTCACTAGTTTCTCCGACTTCTATGATAAAATCTTCCATTTCTATAACCTTTTCAAAGTATTCATTCTCCAGTTTCAGAACATATTTTTTGAAATTTGCCCAGTTTTTGACGGCTCAGGCTAATTAAATAGGATTTAAATCGCACACATATGGAGGTAGTCTTATAATTTCATGGTCATGTACTTTTATTATATTGTGAGTTGTTATTCTTTAAGCACAATTAGTGTGCAAAGGCGGACTCTTAATGGACCTTATTAAAATTAATGGCTTAATGTCTTAATTATATTTTGATATCAATGGGTTGTTATTATGTTCCAACAATATTATCATTGCAGATCCTAGCGAACTTTTTGTTGGGGATTTATTTAGTTGGACACTACGGTGCTTTGTCCATTACCTCGACAGGCGGTAAGGAAGTGATGGCAAAACCTTTTTAACTACTAATTTCTCAAAATTTTGGCCATTCATTTGTCCATGATAGTCGCCGGTAGTAGTACCGGCCTTAATTAAATATCAAAGAAGCCCCTGGTAGAAATCCGTCTGTGCCTCCTGCACTATATCCTATGAGTCTATTCCCAGAAATAATACCTGTGAGAACTCCTTTTGGTCCAGTCATTTGCCAACACTTTTTCAAAGTTAAATTATTGTCCACCCACGTTTCATCTAAGTAAATAAAAATATTTCTGTTTGTGTTGTCGGAATTCTCTAATTTGTTGATTCTGAATGTTGAAATATTAATAACGTTTAAAAACTATAACTGTATTTTAATCACACTATTAAAACAGATCGTTTGGTTTGACACAGGAAAAGGTATTTTTTCCCATAACGCAACAAGTAGCTTGGAACATTTCAGAACGATTTTCTTTTGCAAATAAAATTCTATTATAGTATTATGAATCACTGTAGGTACGATCAAAATTGACTACACAATATTTTTGGCCTGGCTTCTTCCGTTTTGTGGGCAATTTTAATTGTTCGAATCCGAATCCGGATTTTATTCTAGACAAAGTTCTTTTCGATAAGCCGGTGTAAAACGCAGCCGTATCCAATGTCTGATTGACTATTTGATAGATTGTCTATTTATAATAATTATTTTTCCGTTCAATGTCACAATTTTCTAGCTTTTCTGGCTAGTCCACGTGCTGGAGAATTTTTTTTTTTGTTTTAACATGACGAGGAAGCGGCCGAACTCATTTTAATACACAACAATGTGAACGAGATAGAAATCGACAAACAATATTTAATTGGTATTGTTTTGGGTATGCGGGATGCCCCCTCCCCCGCGCCCCAGGTTACCCCAATTGCCAAATGGACCTGTCGCCTACAGTAGTCATTTAGTCGGGGTTGCGAAAATGTTATTTATCCTTTTAAGATTGCATTCCCCGTGGGTTTTTTTAAGATTTTTTATTTTTTTTACTTATTCTATTTTATTTTAAAAAAATACTTTGAAATAAAACTATTTTTTACGGATTTTAACGCGTTGTATTAATATTATTTAATTCCCGACGTTTCGGATCCCTTACTTTACAGCATCCTTGGTCACGGGCAGACTAAATTGTTGGATGTCTAAATGTTGCAATTACTAACAGCTAGGTACCTAACATTTTTGTTATTTATTGGCGATCCGATTCACGCAGAACGAGCTCACCGTATCCTTCGGTCTTGCGGTTTTGGGCTTGGATTTTGATTTTATGGAATCTATAATGGGGTTCCAAGCAGGTGGTAAGCACCGCAACCATCTTCTCTATTGAAATTTGGGTGTTTTTTAATTTCAACAGCCTCGCTAATAATCCTGGGAAGGAATCGGTTTTCTTTTGCGAAGACTTCTGGTTTATAAAATCTGATGTAGTGCTGGGCCTTGTTAAGACTATGTTCACAAACTGCTGACTTCTTGGAACGGCGGTGTTTGACATCGGCGATGTGACGTCGGGAATTAAATAATATTAATACAACGCGATAAAATCCGTAAAACATAGTTTTATTTCAATGTCTAATATTCGCGTAAGTGTCAGAAACCAGTAAAAAAATACTTATTTAATATAGTAGATAATTATGTGTTTTTAATAATAATATGATAATTTTAATGTATGTAACTAAATTCTTGTTTTTTTTTAAGACATGGATGAAGCTGTGTACAATTTAAGTTTGGAACAAAATATATCTCTAGCTAGTGCTTGTGGGACACCTCCTTTTACAAATTATACTGCCGAGTTTGCTGATTGTTTGGATTACATATATTATGAGAAAATAAATCTAGAAGTGGAACAGGTAAATAATCAGTTTTGCTTTTCCTATAAGTAACTAATAATTACTACCTAGGTAGATTCCTCTCTCTAGATAGTCTTTTCTTACAGCTCAGCTCACTTCACCGCTGCAGTGATTCCCCTTCTACTGTGACATACTATTTAGTGCTATTAGGTGGCGCTATCGTATCGATTAGTTAGCATATTATCCTATCATGTCTCGCTTCGACATATTTATATAATCGTTTTCATTTAACAAGTAAAAAAATACCCCGTTTTTTTATAAAATGAGGAAACTGAAATAGCAATAGTTGCTGGTGACAGTGATACCGTCCCTAGGTGCCAAATATACTAAGGTCGTTGATTGTTCATATATAATTTTTATTTTATATAAACGCACTGAAACATGCGACTAATTTAGCGATTCTTGGTTTCGGTCTCAGCCGAGATATTTTTTTATTCTCGGTCTCGGCCAACTTCAAAATACTAATTTCGGTCGGACCTTAGATTGGGATATCTATTTGCCTCTTTCAGATCGGACATGGTGTTTTTTTAATATAGTATATAACCTAACATATCATACCATCATGCCTGTATTCCCCGAAGGGTTAGGCAGAAGCGTACTAATGTACACCCACATTTCACCGGTTTTATGTTTAGGTCCCATGGTACAACAAACATGGCCATTAACCGGGCACAAATCCAGACTCCAAGCTGCTACTGAGAATCTCATAGAAAACCCCAAATAACATTGCTCGACCGGGGTCGAGCCCAAGACCTCTAGCGTAGCAGGCGCGCTTGGGACCACTAGACTAATGAGTATATAGCTTATAGTATTATAATAATATCATCAATAAGTGGCTGGAAATTATTTGAATTATGCATCTACTCTTTTTATTCGCTCTGGCTTTGGCCCCAAACAAACAGTACATTTTACTAAGTATGATATACTAAGTTTTACTATACATATACTATAGGCAGGTACCACTAACTATCACAACTTGTATTGGTAAAAATACAAGATGTGATAGTTTGTATATATACAACAATAAAGTACCTATAAAAGTTACAAGGCAAAGAACATTTTAATTTTGAGACATTATATTTTTTCCAGGTAGTTCCTTTGCCCTCTGTAGAAGAATTAAAATTGCATACTGCATTACCAAGTGTAGTCTTCCCTTCGGATCACATAGCTCTGGTGTCAGATTTAAGATTTAAGAAATAGATAAAGTTTAATAATGTATTTAAAATATGCTGTATAAAATATATTAAATAAAATAAATTAAATACGCATCCTTCAAGCTGGGTGTGCCCTCAAAATTGGCTGATCAAGTTGTGGCTCCTGAAAACTGGGCAGAGGATATTTGCGTCAAACCATGGCGCCGTAATTTTCGTGCCCGAAGCGATGAGACCCAATAAGCCCTATTGCGCACTTGCCGCTCCCGCCTCTCGTAGTTGTACTGATCGCAACGTCTATCTGTGCGTACTATACCAGAATGTGCGTGGGCTCAAAACTAAGCTCCCCATATGGAGGTCAAGCTTATTACAGTCTGAGCATGATTTGATAGCCGTGACCGAGACAAACCTGGACAACTCAGTGGAGGACTCAGAAATATCGGCTGGAGATTGGCGTACTCTTCGACGAGACAGAGAGACCACAGGTGGTGGTGTGCTGCTTGCTGCGCGGCCTGGGGTTACCATGAATAGGCTACATGAACTTGAGACGGCCTGTGGCGAAGATTTGTGGGCTAAGATCACAATTTATGGCATAAATATATATGTGTGTGTTATTTACGTCAAACCTAGTGCAACTGACAATGATTACCTGGCGTGGTTTTGCAAGGTCGAGGACATTATTCACAGTTTGAAGGGAACTATTATTATTTTAGGCGACCTTAATCTAAAAAGTGCGTCAGTAAATGTAAATAATTACTACTGTTATTTCCTAAGCTTTTGTAGTCTGGTAGAGATGAACGAGGTGATGAATATGCGTGGCAGTAAGTTAGATGTAGTGTTAGCTCGGGAGGGCGCTGCTGTAAACTGTGAGTATGTCGAGGGTACGGAACTAGTTCCTATTGATCTGTATCACCCTCCGTTAGATATTGCTGTTACCATCCCAAGGCATAAGGTACATGAAAAACTTCACCCTAGCAATATTGACCGTAGTAAGGATTGGAACTTTTGTAAGGGTGACTACACATTATTGTTCGATCTTGTTCGCTCTGCTCCATGGCAGGACGTTTTTCGCTGCAATGACGCGACCACCGCTGCTTGTAAGTTTTATAATCTAATGTACGATTTATTTGATTCTTCTATTCCAAAGAAGACGAGAGGGACCTCTGGTTATAGGCGGTACCCAGTTTGGTTTACTAGAGATATCGTAAGCGACACTCGACGTAAATTAAAACTCCATAATAAATGGAAACAATCCCGATGTGATGCCACATATGCTCAGTTTAGCGCACTGCGGTCGGAATTAAAAGTGAGAACCGAGGAGGCATATAGAATGCATTGTTCTAATGTGGAAAACAGCCTAGGCAGAAATCCAAAACTGTTCTGGCAGCACATTTCAAGCCTGCGATCTAAGGGTGGGTTTGAGCCAAACGTTGTGCTTGATGGCACGGTCTATTCAGGTGTCAAAGCTGCTGAGGCATTTGCCGAGTATTTTTCCAGCGTATTTCTGCCGGACACACCAGAATTGGACCCGAATTCAAACACGGTGAACAGTGAGGGAGGTAATTTTCCCCTACCCGTTTTAGTCCCTCCGGACGTGGTTAGGGGTATTTCCAAACTGAAACCCTGCAGTTCGGTTGGCCCAGATAACATCCCTGCATATATCGTTAAGGGATGTAACAGTATATTAGCAGCCCCTTTATGTCATGTTTTTAATCTAGCTCTTCAGTCAGGCGTGTATCCGGAGCTGTGGAAAACTTCACGTGTTACCCCCATCCCAAAAACCAGTGACAAGACATCTGTCGAGGAACACAGACCCATCGCTATTTTATCAACCATTGCAAAAGTCTTTGAACATATACTTCACACTGTTATCTGTAAAAAAACCAATATGTATCTTTCTGATGCTCAACATGGTTTTCGACCTGGTCGCTCCGTGAACACAAACCTGCTGATTCATGTTGACTTCATATCCAGTAGCCTGGAATCCGGTAGGCAGATTAGCAGGTAGATTTCCGGAAGGCGTTCGACAAAGTGGACAACGATGTGCTTTTGGCAAAATTAGGGACTACGGGTTTCTCATCCGGCCTTCTTAACTTCTTCGCCGACTACCTACGGGATCGCAAACAGTTCGTCCGGCATGGCTGCTTTGAGTCGAAGTCTTATTACACTCGCTCGGGCGTGAGTCAGGGATCCGTATTAGGGCCGCCTCTGTTTCTGATCATGATCAATGACCTAATTTGTAAGATTCGATTCGCTAAATGTTTACTATATGCCGATGATCTAAAACTAGCTGCACAGATCAGGACAGAGGAGGATTGCGAACTCCTACAAAAAGATATCGATACCGTCTATGAGTGGAGCATTGCGAACAAGTTGTTGTTTAATATTAGTAAATGCAGCGTTATGACTTATGGTCGAGGGTTGAGACCAATAAAATATGATTATAATTTGGGGGGTACAGTGATCACTCGTGTGACCAGTGTTAAGGACTTAGGAGTGATTTTCGACCGCAGTCTGACATTTAGAGACCACGTGTCTGCCCTTACAAAGGAATCCTTCAGGCGTCTGGGATTTGTCTTGAGGAACGCTCGTGACTTTCGCAATCCCAGTATTATTAAACTCCTATACACCACTTTGGTTCGGAGTAAACTCGAGTCCAGCGCCTGTGTCTGGCATCCGCATACAGCGTCTCAGACACTTATGCTTGAGAAAGTTCAGAAAACCTTCCTAAGATTTTTGTATCAAAGGCTGTACTATTTCTTTCCATTCATGTACCCAACGAATTATCTCCTTGGAGTATTGGGCTTTAATTCGTTGGAGGTAAGAAGGGGCTTTGATCAGCTCACGATTGCCTGTAAAACCCTAACCGGTCGTATTGACTGCCCGGAACTCCACGGACTTTTCTGCCGCCTATTTGTGCCCGACAAATATCTTGGGCACCGTCAAGCCCGCCGTCATAAGCTGTTCGCACCACCGCAATCTAGATCTGTTGCTAGAGCCGAATCCCCAGTATGTCGAACTCTAAGGATGCTAAACGCCCTGCTGACTGCCGACCCTGAATGTGATGTGTTTGCTGATGAATGGAAGAAAGTAATGCGTGCTTGTCTGGTGTTCTGTGAGAGACAATATGCGAGGGTGTCCACTGTTACATGCTAATTTATGTTAGTTTGGGATTTTACTCAAAATCAATACCATTTACTCAAATAATTATAAATAATTTTATCCAAGAATTGTATATCTTTGAATCTAATTTTTGTATTGTATGTTATTTGAATGCCTATTTTATTTTAATATTTATAACTCTATGTTAATTAATGTAATTGGACCTGTGCCGTTTTAATTAACTATAAATAAATAAATAAATAAATAAATATTATTTTAATTTAAATTACATATTTTTTTTAATTGCCCATGTGTGATATTGTATCATAAACCAATTATGGGTCCGGCGCACAGTGGTTTGTCTTTATAGAAGAGGCGGGACATAGAGTATTGAAAAATTCAATGTCATAATTTCGCAAATCTAAATATGCCATTCGATTGCGTAAATAAAAAGTTACAAATATAATCACACGATTGGCGTAGCGGTTGAGCGATCGGCTTCTGCGCCACGTGTTGTGGGTTCGATCCCCACACGGAGCAAATATTTGTATGATCTACAGGTAGTTGTTCTGGGTCTGGGCGTTTGTGTATGTGAGAATTTGTGTTTGTAAACGTACCCACGACACAGGAGAAAATCCTAGGGTGGGGCAACGTTTTTTTTTTAAAAAAAAAAAAAAAAATCATTCTTCAATCAATCTTTTTAGATTATACTTATAGTTTAGGAGCGAATCAAATAAAACCGCTTTTCATGTATGGGAAGCAACATATACACAGGCATATTCGTGATTTTGGCCTATTTTCGTTCTGGAAATTTTATGGCAGTATCTCGTCATTATGTACCACATTTTCTCTAACGACGCATGGTGAACTTTTGTGCACTTTTTGAGATATAAAATAAAAAAAAAAGTATATGATATTTAAAAAATCGAGTGAAAGTGAATGTTTTTTGATCTATTTAAGCTAAGCCCGGGTTTTTCAATTAGAAAGTACAAACCAAAATTACATAAAAAGTTTTTATTAAAAATATATCACCCTTCAAACAAAATTATATTTATATATTTTAAATTAATACAAACAATCAACACAAAGTACATAGTAGAAAGTATTTATTTAATAACAGGTGTGCTCCTCCATGTACAGGACCACATAATTGACATACTTATTATAAACTAGGTAAACTAAGAATTAAAATAAAATTTAATAAGTATTTTGTAAAAAAATAATAGAACATCGAATTGAGAATCGCCTCCTTTTTCGAAGTCTATTGATGTCGATGTTCCACAAAAATGTGTTTACACAAAAACGAGGATTTCGTACCTACTCATTATACCGCCATAATATAATATTTTGAATAACAACAAAATTGTTATTATGTGTTGAAAGAAAAACACACAGCGTCGATATGAAGATGATTTTGTGACTTACCATTTTTTCCCGCAAGGCTGGTAACACTACCTGTTTGTCTCCGGTTGGACACCAATTTTTCTTGGGGTTGGGTTGCGTGAGATCGGCAACCCTTTACACCTGTCATAGTGTCTTCATTCACCAGGAAGATCTTCCTGCGACGCTGTGTGTTTTTCTTTCAACACATAATAACAATTTTGTTGTTATTCAAAATATTATATTATGTGTTTACTTAAAAACACACAGCGTCGATATGAAGACCTGTTTGGTATCTGCTGGTGACAAACACAAAACGCTATGTGAAAGAATAAAATGTATAAATTATTATAATAACAGTAAATTTTACCATTCAATATAATTTACAGTAATCTTACTACTGTTGGAGGACTCTGAAGAGATCATCTGCTAGTCCTCTGCTGATCAAAACATAATAATATGACATTTGAATATAATTAATATTGGGGTACCAAGTATTCTGGTCCAAAAATTTAAAGAGAAGCTGAGCTCCCTTAGTGTATTATTTTATTTAATTACAGTAAAATCTGTAGAATTTTCCGACAGCCTGTCTACTTTTCCTCTTTACCCCACCAGAATTTCATCAATTTAATAATTATTTATCCAGCTGGCCGAGGCTATGCCAACCTAAAGTAATCTTGGGTTGCTGGCGACCCCACATCTTACATAACATATTTTACCCACACAATAACCTGGTTTAAGTTGGGTGTGTTTTAGCAGTCAATTGTAATATATAATTAAGGGGACCAGACCTTCTGCTTAGCTTATCCTGTCTTTTGCTACAAATATGTGTAATACTGTTTGATCTAGGTGGATCAAACTGGAAAAGGTTGTTTATTTTGATATTTAAATAACAGTTACATGCCATAACTACCATGTCAATCTTATAATCACCCGAAAGATATACCTTTATGTACAACTTATAAATTCTGGTAATGTCAGATCATGTACCATGAATGAACATGTTGTGCTGTCGATAGTGCAGCCTCAACTTCTAGCTGGAATCTGTAAAATATAAAATTAGCCAATCTATGTTTCCAGTACTAAAATAGTACCATAGGAAAAAAAAATAATAATTCAGAAGTTGTAAGTAGTAGATAAACTATTTAATGTAACTTTATCGTGTGACTGATTACTCCAGTTAAAAGTCCTTGATTAACAAGTTTTAGTTTGTGATAACATCATTAAATCCATCTTCTGATGGCTGAATAGTACATGTCTATAGTCAATTTCCTCCAGCTGGCACAACAACTGACCTAACAGTTGTTTCTCACAAACTGACCAGTTGCTAGTCTGTTACCCCTACCTCCACCTTACCCAGCCTGCACTGGCAGTAGGTATATTTGTCTTGAAGGCTGATTGTCCTAGGTCTATTCGACTCTCCGGGAGTCTTGGAATCGACATCAAGTCCACATACCATGGTGCAAGGGGGCGTGAGAATTTATCACCAGCCAAAATAGTTTATCCCAGTTTGCTGCTATTGTAAAGCACTATCCTGTTTAAAGTTGCCAATACTCAAGAGATGAGATTGGACCCTTAGACAAAAGAGAGATCCATCTCGGCCGAAATTTCCACCTTTGGCTGAAGGCATTCCAGTAGATTACAAATTGAACTTTTCAGTTTAATGTCACATATCTGTTGACCACGGATGCTTCTGCAGACGGTAATGGATCTAAGTACGTCTGAAGTACCCCAACGATGAAACAATCGGTTTGTTGCCGTGGGCAACAGATGCCATTCGTATCATCTCTGCTGATGCCTAGAGAGGCGGTCGGCAGTGCAGTTATACCTCCCCGAGAGGTAATGGTCTGACAGGGCTATGTCATGCCTAAGTTGACACTCAGAGATGACTGTCTGCTGATGCCTAGAGAGGCGATCAGCAGTGCAGTTGTACCTCCTTGAGAGGTAATGGGTAATGGGCTGACAGGGCTATGTTATGCCTGAATGTCATCTCTGCTGATGCCTAGAGAGGCGATCCGCAGTACAGTTGTACCTCCCCGAGAGGTAATGGGCTGACAGGGCTATGTTATGCCTGAGTGTCATTTCTGCTGATGCCTAGAGAGACGATCGGCAGTGCAGTTGTACCTCCCCGAGAGGTAATGGGCCGACAGGGCTATGTTATGCCTTAGTTGACACTCAGAGATGACTGTCTGCTGATGCCTAGAGAGGCGATCAGCAGTGCAGTTGTACCTCCTTGAGAGGTAATGGGTAATGGGCTGACAGGGCTATGTTATGCCTGAATGTCATCTCTGCTGATGCCTAGAGAGGCGATCCGCAGTACAGTTGTACCTCCCCGAGAGGTAATGGGCTGACAGGGCTATGTTATGCCTGAGTGTCATTTCTGCTGATGCCTAGAGAGACGATCGGCAGTGCAGTTGTACCTCCCCGAGAGGTAATGGGCCGACAGGGCTATGTTATGCCTTAGTGTCAGTCTCAACAACTTGCAAGTTAAACATGTCCAATAGTTGGACTAGACCAGAAAGTGGGTATTCTGCAGACAATGTAATTGATTCCGAATCAATGCATGTACTGCAACCACTCATTCCCGTATGATTGCAGTCTCAGCTGTCTTTATTGAGATCCCTCAACCTGCATCTGCTGCATTGGTTGTTATGAAGGGTGTGTCAACACATGGCAACAATGTTTTGGGAACAGTGAATCTAGTTTTTGATTATTCAACTTTTTAACTGACGGCCAAATGGAAATACAAATTCTGACTTGCAAAATACCACACACCATACAATCTGTTATTTGGACCATCCATCCTTCAAAGCAATTGAAATGATATTTGTAGTGCAACTGTAAAGATTCACATGCTGTAGTAGGTACGGTTGCTGTTGTCGAAAGACCTTGGTCTTGACTATTTGGCTCTACCAATGGTGATTGGTTAACCCTGTGATAGGAAAATGTCAACAAAAAAAAAATTCTAGTGCTATCTGAGTGTACTGGTAATGCACTGTAAGGCTTTCCTTTTTTCTCATCTTTTCTTAGAGTTCTTTTAATTAACCCCTGGCAGTCTACCTGCAGTACTGGTCAAGAACTGATTTGGGTAGCTTATTTGCCATGCCATAGATTCCAGTAGTCCCACAACTTCCGCAGTTGGAGATCAACTTGGACCATGCCATAGATTCCAGTAGTCCCACAACTTCCGCAGTTGGAGATCAACTTGGACTGGTCTGGTAGACCAAAAGGATATCAACTAAGTAGCTTAGAACTCAATTCCTTTTGAAACGAAGGATCTCCGCAATCCAATTGGGTTGCAACAGTGCAACGAGTCGATGCCAGACCTAATGGCAGGGATGGACATTTGTAAAAAATTCGCCTTAACATACTCAGATAATAACAATGAGTGTATATCCAGAATGTGAAACAGACATTTGTGTGCATTAAACATAACTCTTGAACATCTAGTCTCAAATCTGACAGGGTTGTGGTTATCAAGCACTTTTGTGCCCCACTGTGTAGTAGTATTTAATGTGTACAGTGGTGCATACATACCTATTCGAACACTTATCAGTCCAAGACTGAACCGAGGTTCTTTTGGTATTTAACAATGTTTTTGACAAGAAACATGGAGTCCCTTGTTGTTGTTATTGTAATTATATAATATTGTGCTACCACTTGCTATCATCTTTCCTGCCAAAGTATTAGTATTATAAAATTAGTGCTTTTTCACTCATGGGGCATTCATGCATTTAAGTATTTAATCTCACCATACCCACTAGGGATGGGAAATCTTATGAGACTAAGGTACAAAAATAAATATTATATATTTAGTATAGATGTAAGAATGCTAATTGTTGCCACCTCAATAGACCGAACTACAGTCAACCTAAGAGGACTGCATTAATATCACTGGTGTAGCTTATCATATATCATATTTATTGAATGACTTACAATTTGATTTTACATAATTATGATTTGGCATACTTAGCCAAGTGTTAATATAGCCGAGGTATTGTATTATGTATTAAACCAATGTCCCACAATTGTAGGCTTTTATGTACTGTACAGATACATATTATACACTTGTGATATCAGACAATCATTTCTACCGCCATCAACTTAAAAAAAAAATAAAAAAAATGAAATTCTGAGAACCTGGGAGTCTCACAGAATTTTTATAGTACTTCTACGCTTTTTCTAGGTATACAGTGGCATTGGCTCGTATCAGGCATCAAAGCTCATCACATGTTAATAGTCGTAACCAGCCTCCGAGGCAAACTCTCTTATCAAATCCGCTTTGGCAAGAGAAGTCTATACCCATATAAGGGTTTAATTAATATTGTGCATAAATAGCCTGCCTAAGCAGTTTTATTTGTTTTGCCGTATCTGTTACAGCGTGGTCTCCCAAGGTCTAGGAAAAGGGATTGACCACAAATTCCACCGTGGAGACGGGCTATGTGTGCTGTATCAATCTTGTACATATGTAGGTAGGTAATTTGACTTACTTGATTTTTATGTGTACGTGTGTAGGTACTCACTGTCGCAGTCACTTGACCTTAGCTCGTCGCTCTCTTGTAGGTAAGCCTCGGACTCCGAATCCATTTGTGCTTACTCCCATATTACCTACACTACCTTATTACTAGGATTACTAGATGATGAATTGAGAACACATTTTTCTTCACTAGGAATACAGTTCAACACTTTTCTCACCAATAGTTATGAGCTATATATACTTTTGCGCTTCCGAGCACTAAATTTATCTATAATTCTGCATAAATAAAAGCATGATTTTCATAAAAACTTTCCGAAGAAAAGTTTTCCGTGCGTCACGCGGGAAAATCACAAAACGCTATGACAGGTGTAAAGGGTTGCCGATCTCACGCAACCCAACCCCAAGAAAAATTGGTGTCCAACCGGAGACAAACAGGTAGTGTTACCAGCCTTGCGGGAAAAAATGGTAAGTCACAAAATCATCTTCATATCGACGCTGTGTGTTTTTAAGTAAACACATAATAAAATTGGCCGTAAGACCTTGCTTTTTGCCAAATTTCGTGATTCTAGGTCAACGGGAACTACCAGGGTTTTCGACCCAAAACCTATAGGGTACTTCCGGTTGACCTAGAATTGTCAATTTTGGTTAAGGCGGATCGTTCAGCTGAACCCGCGAAATTTAAATTTCAAGTGATTTTTCGCAGTTTGTCGGCGTAAAACAAGTTCTAGATTCATGGCAGTTGTAATTGCGACATTAACTATACAACATTCACAACTGAGAACAAAAACCTTTACTTATAAATCCTTATCAAGCCAAAAACTTGGCGCAATCTGTGTAATTGGTCAAAATTGACATTTTACACTACTTTTAGCTACAATAATTTAAGCAATGGTTTTAGATAAAAATTGTGAATTTTGTATTGTTAATGTCGCAATTACCATTACCATGAATGCAGAACTTATTATAGATTAAGAGAAAAATCACTTGAAATTTGAATTTCGCTGGCTCAGCTGAACAATCCGCCTTAAATAAAAAAGAAGCTGAATAACTGACCTACTGACTGACGCACCAACGCACAGCCGAAAATACAGGAGCTAGAGCCCTGAAAGTTTGCATGCTGGTTCGAAGCATGACTCTCCCACGTATCCGCAAGCCTTCAAGCCTATGTTCTTGCGCCATCCCATCTTCCTAGCTCGGCGGGCTGTGCTGACGACGTGCTGCTGCAACTGCGGATACCAACAAGCAGCGAAAATATAATTTTATTAACCGTTACATTTTTGAACCGTTTGGGGTTGAAACGCTGAGGCCCTGGGATCGGAGTGCACTTTCTCTTTTTAAGGGTATTGCCAAACACCTGCACAATGCTTTACGTGACCCAATGGCTAGTCTATACTTTCCTCTGAGGTCTATACCTACTTTGGTCACAGACTCAACATTGCCATTGCCATCCAACGTGGCAATGCAAGCAACCAGCCTTCTGGGTACCCTTCCGGCTGATAGCGATGCGGAGGAGTTCTTTGATGCCCTTTTTTAGTTATATTATATTTATTTAGTTTTAAATTAGTTAGTTTATTATTTTAGTTAGTTATTTAGGTAATAACTGGTAGATACCTCTACCGGTTATTAAAGTTATTTAATGTAAATTTACGATAGTCTTATGGTACCTACCTATGTTATAAAATATATGTACTTTAAAATAAATTAACTATAAAATAAAATATACTTTCAACCCCCTTTTCACCACCTTAGGGGTTGACTTTCCAAAAATCCTTTCTTAGTGTTGTTAAAGGTATTTAAGTGCTCGTATACGTGGGAGAGTCATGCTTCGGCACGAATGGGCCGACTTGACTAGAGTGATACCACGGCCTCACAGAAAACCGGCATCAAACAACGCTTACATTGTGTTTCGCTGAGTGAGAGAGGTTACCGGAGGCCCAATCCCCTTTTAAAAGGCGGGCAACGCACTTGTGACTCCTCTGGTGTTGCGGGTGTCCATGGGCGGCGATAATCGCTTACCATCAGGCGTCCGTCTGCTCGTTTGTCCCCCTATCCCATAGAAAAGATAAAGTTTGCATGCAACCAGCATGCAAACTTTTACCTTTTTTTATCATGCAAACTTTCAGGGATCTATCTCAAAGGAAAATCTAGCTAGTCTGTTAGGTTCTCATCACTGATCTATAAGCTACTAGAGAGTAATAAAGAGATCAGTGGTTCTTAAACACAGACGACACAGACTACTTGTATAAAACAGTAACAGTTCTATCGCCTATACTATGGGGAGTGCTCCGAGGAATTGTTCGGTTTAATCCCTGCTGCCTCTTTCCGCCATCGTACTACGCGGCAGCAGTTCCATCCCTATCATCTTGATGGTTGGCAGTACACAACAGTGCGTTTCTCTAGAAACTTTCTGCCTCGTACAACTGTGGAATGAACTTTCGCCTGCAGTATTTCCGGACCAATACGACCTTCAAACCTCAAGAAAAGAGCGTACTCCCTTTTAAAAGGCCGGCAACGCACTTGTGACTCCTCTGATGTTGCGGGTGTCCATGGGCGGCAGTAATCGCTTACCATCAGGCGATCCATCTGCTTGTTTGCCGCCTATTCCGTAAAAAAAGTTATTTCTAAAAAAAGATATTCTGACAAGTACATAAAATGTCAATTTGTCAACGTCAACGTCAAAGCTTCAGGCAAACCAACTGTCGAATGTTGGTTGGCTCGGGAAAATTTGTTGATAGAAGTACAGAATGAATACGCACTAGTACTTTAATATAGGTACATCTTGATTGTTTTCTAAAGTGTATGTCCTTTTGTGTCAAATGTTTGGTTCTCACAAAAAGAGTGACGTACAATTTCTATTTCTTGCCCGATTAGTAAGAATTACGTCTGCGAATAATTTTCCATGATGTATAAAATTTATACGAGAACAAACAGTTATTTTAACGCTACACCATACTTGGCAAATCCATTGTTTGGTAAGTTGAGTTGAATATTGACCTTGAAGATTGTTTATTGTATACAAAGGTACAAATACCGAAGAGGTCATATAATTTACTGTTTAAACGTTTACAGGTAATTATGCCAACAATCTAGGACAGGACATTAACCGTATACACGTCACAACCAGTCTAAAATTCCCACCGGCCGCTGCATTAAAATTGCCAACCAATGTTGTTGATATCAATGCTTCAGAAATGGGCAGATTTTCGCCGCTGAGAGAACGTGATATTTCGGGTCCAGTTATCAGTTCTTGCTACAAAAAACAGATTGACTTGGGAAAATTTGATATAACTGTGCAATCAGACCCTCATGTTAACAAATATGACTGCCGTGGTGCACTCAATTTGTCATCTTCTATGCAAAGCAATGTTCCAAGTCCATTCAGTGGAAACAATACCCATCTTAACATGCCTGGGTCACAGTGGGGTCAAGGTCACAAGTACCTGTCTGATCATCTTCACAGTGCTCATTATCTGACACTTAGAAATGAGTATCGCGCAAGGGCAAATGACGGTATGTATATAGGTGCAATTAAAAATGTTTTATTTCATAATTAGGCACCATTAAGATGTCTTTTCATGTTTCCGTGGGTTTGGTTACTAATCTGGGTTTTAATCTTTTTGTTTATATTATTATGTACATTTAATACTTATGTATTGATGCATGTTGGCAATATTTAATGTGATGCTGTGGTGCACCTGGTCACCGAAGTTGTGCTCTACAAAATATTGCATTGCATTGCTTTTGTCTATCAGTACTTACATAGAAAATTATGATGTTAAACAGCTATGACTTCATTTTTGTTATTGATTTCTCATTGTTATTTACTGCTGTTATTAATATTTCTTTAACTTCTGAGCCAAAATTATAAACATTATGAAAGCAGATTTTGCAGTGATAGCCCTAGTTGTATGACAGTTGAACTGCCAAGTCAAAGGTCTTGAGTTCGAATACAAGGCACGCACCTCTGACTTTTCGAAGTCATGTTTGTATTAATAGTTAATTATCATGCGCTTAATCAGTGAAGGAAAACATCGTGAGGAAACCTGCATGCCTGAGAGTTTTTCTCGATGACTTGTGAAGTCTGCCAACCCGCACTAGGCCAGTGTGGCGGACTATAGCCTAATCCCTCTCATTTGAGAGGAGACCCGTGCCCAGCCGTGGGACAATATAATGGGTTGGTTATATAATTTCTTTATTATCTTTGAGATTGTATTTTCTAAGTAAATAGTATGTAAATAAAATTACTGACATAACTACTGGAAATTAGAAAAGCATATTAAAAAAGCTTTTTGCTGTATATTAGAGCTGGGACATTGAGAGATTAATATGCATCTAACTTGTCTGAATCACTAAAAGTATTTTTACTAATTTGCTCATTTTAATATTCTGTTTACCTTTTTTCAAAGCATAGCTGTTGGCACAAGGCATATGAGTACAAATACAAAATCTCAACTGAGTTCTAAAGAAAAGATGAAATGGGCTATCAAAGAATATGGTTCAACAGTGATTGTATTTCATGTGGGAATTTCCCTGATATCATTGGGGACCTGTTATCTTCTAATATCTAGGTATGTTATGTTCTGCTGTAACAAAATCATAATTTAACAACTCATTAATCTAAATCTTAACAACTATTTTATTATCTTTTTGTGTTTTTTTTTGCATTTTCCATGCTAATATTATAAAGTTATTTTAGTGAAGGAAAAATTTAATCGCGGGCAGGATTCAAACCTGCGTCTTCTGGTTAGATACACCAGACACTCTGACCACTAAACCAGAGCTTAGCTTAGCGGTCAGAGTCCGGCCCGCGATTGAATTTTTCCTTCACTAAAATAACTATTTTATTACTTAATATATATTTTTTTTAATTTACAAATATTTAATTAATTATTATGCAATGTAACCTAATTATTTAAATTATAATTAACTAAATTATAATAAATAAATTATTAAACTAACTAAAATAAGACTAAATAAATTTATCTTAATATTATCTATTTTAATTAAATATAATAATTATTACATTAATAATCCTTATTCCTCCTACTTTTCCTGATGTGAATTTTCTTGCTTTTTTTTCAGTGGTGTTGATTTAGTTGCTGTGCTGAAGTACTTCAACATAAGTGAGGGCACTATTTTAAAGGCGGCAGGATCAAATGCGGGCACCTTTGTTTTAGCATATGCTGTACACAAATTTTTTGCTCCCTTCAGGATAGCTATAACATTGACTGCAACACCTTTTATTGTGCGTTATTTAAGAAATATTGGCTTTTTGAAGCGCAATGTGTCTAGTGGTGGTGGGAAATAATATTCTATAGGTAATAATAAAACATTGCCAATCAAATATGTAATTGTATTTTTATTGTATGCCGTATGTAGTGATGTGTTACATCATTAAAGAAATGGTGAACTGATGAGGTGAGATTTTTTATTGCGTCTTATAAGTGCTAATTGATCCTTGCCAATTAAAAAGTCTTATTGTTGTAGCCATAGGTGAGTTAGAGTATTTTAAGTACCTACATATTATGAAAATAGCGACAGAAGACGTTACGTACATTCTGACGTACCACAATCTTAATAAATTTCTTAATAAATATATTTATTTATTAAGAAATTTTTATTTCTTATATTTATTTATTATATTTATTTCCTAATAAATAGTACACACACCGTGCGCATAGGCCAGCATTAAATTTCGGTTGGGTTTTCAGTAGGTATTTAAATAAAAACTGGTCAAGTGCGAGTCGGAATCGTGCACCGACGGTTTCGTACCCTCTCATGCAAATGTAAGTTTTAATGGCGAAAAAGCCATAAAGCCTTTAAAAATACCTATGCCTATGGGGAGGTATTTTTTTGAAGTCAAATTACCTGCATATCGTATCTTTTGATTGCACTGACTTAGAAGCTTGAATTTTTATACCTCCAAGGGACTAAATAAAGACCTGTTTTGGAGATAAAAGGTTTTAACTCGATGGACAACAAGGTGTTCGTTTTTTTCATTTTGACGTAAGTAGGTAAGGAACCGTAAAAATACGAGTACACATACGAGTGAGAACAAATATTCGTACAGTCTGCGACTTATAAATAATGTTACACCGAGTAACTAGGACGACGGAGATGGGTCACGGAGATTCTGGATTAGTCGATGAGACGGGTAGAAAACAAACAAGAGGAATACGCTAGAATGCGGCACCCGCAACAAAAATAAAAACAAACAAAAAAAATAGTTTGAGACCGGGCTCAAGGTCAACATTAACAATGGCGATTGTAAACATCTATTGTTCGCAAGTTGATTAAAGGATGTAAACATCTATTGTCTCAAGAATGCGGGCGGGTCGCATTCTTGAGATTTATGGAGATTTTTCGAATCCAGAATCTTCGTGGCTCATATAGATAATGGTCAACAGCGCCGGCAAGTTCAGTTCAGTTTTGGACACATCGAAGTGAAGATCGGAGTGAAGTACAAGTGATTATCAGTGCGAAGTTAAGTGTAACAAGTGCTAGTATAGTGACAGTTCCTGTGATTTCTGTTTGTGTTTGTGAAGTGAATAAAGTGACTATTTATTTATTTCGGTGAAATTAGTGATTTTAATTTATCTCGAACCCCAGCTCGTATAGTATTCGATAGGTTTTGGTGCTGGATCCAACGGTTGGTCAGCTTTTATTTACCTACTTATGTACTACGGCAACCTTACATCATACTGCATTAGGTATTCTCAATAAATCTAAACAAACAATTTTGTAAACATAATTTATTGTACCTAGGTAGGTAATCATTTTATAAAGCAGTTTTTATTGAGGTTGATCCGGTTCGTCTGCATGAAAAAAAAGTTTTATTTTAGTTAGGTACTTACCTAAACAAGCACCTCAATAAGCAGGTATATTAAAACATTTTGTCTTTGAATATCACTCATACCTACGCGGTACGCCCCAAAAGCCAATGCACTACGGTCTACGACCGACCGACATTGAAATTCAAATTCTTTGGAACGACACGAAAAAGAAACATAGGTAGGTACTACCTACCAAATTAAAACGGACAAGGTCTTGTCTAACCCTCCTTGCGTCCTGGTTGGCTATAATAAAATCTTTTTATAAAAAATCAGCTTCCGTATGTTTGTGTCCGCAAAACTCGAATTCAGTCGATGAAATTACTTGTTTTAACACAATTACGATTGTCTTGTCATCTTGCGTACCTATCCCGTAGTTTCTATGGGAACGGGAGATTCTAAATATAGAACTTTAATTTTATTTACTTCCATAATAGATACTTAATATCGGACCGAGCCGAGCCGAGGCGTGGTCGAACAACAACAATGTCGATAAAAAGCAATGATGTAAAAAGTGACTAAAATTCGCGGCGCACGCTTCGCTTTCGCCACCATGCACGGATAACGCGCGTGTGCGATGCGGATGCGCTTTGTTGCAATAAATCACCGTCAATTAATGAAGTTAGCTATACATGCTACACGTACAAAGCTAAGGAAGTTGCTTGTGCTTTAAGTCTAACAATAATAACATCAAGTTGCTTGTGCTTTAAATCATGTAGGACATGCTTCTTTACCTACCTACTTACCTAATAATGATCTTTTCTTGGTACGTACCCAAGTGTAGATATACGTCAATAACATTACAAAAGATAACAGTGTCAAATGTTCATTATTACACTATAAATTTATTTTGTTTATATTGGATTTGACATTTGATAGATAATACGTAACTACGAGTACTTAAGTATTTGACACAACGTGGTTGAAGTTATAGTGCCCTAATTAGTTGCCTCAGTTTTGAAATTATAAGATGTTTTATAATAAAGCTATATGTGTTATGCACTTAATTCTTTGTTTAGTGATCATGTACGGTGTTTGTGATATCAGGTTAGTGTATTCGAACATTTTTATAGACATGCAGGTTCTAATTAAACAATATTTACTTAGATACATATAAATATTTTCTATGAAATGGTTATGTAGTGTGCTTTACATCATGTAAATTGTATTAAAGGTACCTACTTAAATTGTAATTACAGTTCGGTCCAATTAAGTAACTGTGCATGTCTGAAGTTAACCGTTCCGAACGGCTGCGCAGGTATCTACGAGTATACGAAACATTTACGGTTGCAATGGGGAAATTGTCTTTTTTTTTCAGATTACACTAGTTGATACAAAATAGGGCCAACTTATATTTTTTATTTCGGTAGCTAGGCTAGGTAGGAAAATATATTGGATTTTTGATTTGTATGTAATATAAGTAACTCGCGTTTGCCTGCGACTTCGCGTGGAAATAAAAGTGGAAAAATATCTTATTTCGTTACTTCATTACCTATTAGTTATTAGAACATATACCGTGACTCGTGCTATTTTGTTAAAATATGACTGACTTTTATACAACATTTCACTCTCCTTTTTCCACCACCTTGAATTTCCAAAAAATGCAAAATTAACTAGCATGCAAACTGTCGATGAGGATCTAGCTCCTGTAGTTATGGCTGTACGTTGATACGTCGGTCAGTCGGGTATTCCTCTTGTCCATCTCTTCGCCACCACTGGGGCTAATCGGAGTTTTTTTCCTGTTGTAGGAATAGCTGATTGGTTTTTAATAAAAATGGGCTAACTGATATACACAAAATTAAACTATACTACTATATAAAAATACTATTTAAAAATTCAAACAAATAGTGGTTTTTAAGAAACAAAATTAAGCTAATTAAAAATCTATACTCCTCACTGCCTTTCAGATAGGCATCGCGTAAGTGGCATAAAAATATCTGACTAGCTCGGTGGTAGGACCTCTTAGGGTTTGACTGGCTGGCGACCACCCTTACGTCGGAGTCTGTCGTAAAGCACCTTGGTGTGCGTTTCGACTTTTGCACGTAAGAGCCAGATCCCCTCGGTTGCAGCGGCTCTGGCAGTCTGTAGTCCGTCGGGGCTCTTAAGGGTCGGCAACGCATCAGCAACTCCTCTGGTGTTGCAGGTGTCCATGGGCGACGATGACTACTTACGACCAGGTGGCTCGTCAGCTCGTTTGCCGATTTATTCAACAAAAAAAACGGCTGGATCAATTCGGGTATTTTTTATTTTATTTATTCTTTGAACTCTGGGGAAGGTTTTTTGAGAAAAATTGCTCGGAAACACTAAAAAACGGGGCAACGCGGGTGAAACGGGTCGCTAGTTTAACTTAAAAATTAATTGAATCAATTTTTCTTTATTCTTTTTAAATTTAGTATCTGGTAAGTATGTCCTTACACATTTCTGAAGTCTGGAGGGCCATACTTTCTATCAGATGTAGATCTATACAATTTATTTTGGGATTTCGATTTTAGGACGTTTATAAGCTGTCTTACATTGTGCACTGGCTGATTCATGTCTCTGATACTTCTTTTCAATTGATTAATATGTGTGTTCAATCGGATTCAAATCGAGACTGTTCGCTCGCCATGGTAACACGTCTATACGAACCTTTTCTAGAGCTCCTCTGGTGGCTCTAGCGGTGTGCTTTGCAAATGGCATCACGTGGGGTCTTATAACCTCCTTGACGTATCTTTGAGCTATTACAGGGTATCCTGGTTGAGAATGACCAGTTAAGGTCTTCCAGATAATCTAACGCCTCCCTATACCATAACATTAGGCCCCCCAAAGCGACCCCTTTCGGAAATGCACGCATCAGAAAATTTTCCTCTCCATATTCTTATGCGACGGTCATCAGTCTTCACTAAAGATTTTCACTTTGATCTCATCAGTATGCACAGTGATAAAAGCACAGTGCACCAATCACTCATGCCCCAGTCCAAATGTTGCCTTATGAATGTTAATAAACGGTTTGCACGATAAGCACTTGTCAGGGGAATTCTAACTACTCGTCTCCTGTAGAATTGTTGATATTTATGAAAACAGTTCCTAATTATTTGGTCACTAATGCGGGTGCCAGTAGCCTTACGCAAGTAATAAGCTTCCTGAGATATTATTTCAGTAACTGTACCTAAGTGTACTACGCTCTAGAACTCAGATCGTCGACGTTAGTCAGAAGGCCGCAAGCTTAAAAAATGGATAAATAAATAAGGATTGACCGAAGAAAGCTCTAAACCGAGAGGAGTGGAAGGAGGGTAAGGGAGGGAGGCCTTTGCCCTGCAGTGGGACAATAACGGCTGAATAATCAAGAAAATGTTAAGGGCCCGGATCGAATTTCCGACACAAACGTAGGTAATACCAAAATAAATCGTAATTCAAACAAAATCTAATCAAATTGTGTTATTATTCGAATTGGGATACCATTAATCTAGGTATCCTATCCGACCATTTTGTGTAAAATACTTCACTGGAATTAACTGTAAGTACCTACTTACTACTACTACTTACGAAGTTTCGACCGGTTTTCTTGTTTCCAGCGGGTCCAGAACCTAGATTAACGGTATCTGAATCCGAATAATAACCCAATTTGATTAAATTGTGTTTGAATTACCTGCGATTTATTTTGGTATGTATTAAGTTTATATGATACCTGTAATTCGGACGGTAAAAAATACCTACTCACCATACAAGGATTCTTTGTTCCTAAAATGTTAGACAAGGAAAGGGAAATACTTAAGGAACTATCTAGTACTAGATGATTCCTATGAGTATTTCTAGTACATGTATGTATGCCTGTGTGCGGCGCCTGAATGGTCGACACTTCTTCACGTCTTTACTCAATAACAATAGAGGGGTTTACTCGTTTGCTCTTATTCAGACGGGACTCTGAACCCCTCTATTGTCATTGAATAAAGTTAGGTACAGTCAAGGCTCAAAAGTCCATAAGCACGCTAAGGATTACATTGCTATGAACAGTACGAGCCAGCGCAATACAGCCAGTGCCGCAGTGCGTGTCACTTGTTAACTACTATTATGAATGATGATGCATGAAAATAGAAGGTTGTAAGTAAACTAAACGTTAAGCTAGCAGTTGTGAGATTACAGGACTTTTAGTCGACACTTTACATAAGTATTGCACATGGCACAAACAAAATGCAAAAAATCGTTACATCGCTTTACCGTTTACTCGTTTACATACGTTCATAATGTGTTCCTAACTTTGGTGACTACCTACGCTCTCCGAATTTACACGAATGACGAACTGTCAATTCAAGCCCAAGGCGAGTCTATCCAAAGACAAGATAATAAAGTGTCTGCAAGAGTGTCTGTCTCCCACTTAAAACATTTGTTAAGATCAAGTTACCTAGTTCAAAGAAACAAAAGTGTGTGTGTGTAGACACAAGCCTACATATGTAACGCATACCTACGGTTCAGAACTTAGTAACAATATATTTATACTGTGGTAACATTCTATGTATAATAAATTAGGTACAAAATAAATTCACACTTGATAAGCTAACCTCTGGACTTGTGTTGTTTTGTTGTATGCTTTGCTTGTGTAAATATGGCCGCTATCGAAAGTAACACGTGCGGAATATGTGAAACAGGCGATATCTCTGAAGATGACAGTTAAGTAACACAAAATTGATTAAATATTTTCTGTATGTAAACAAGATGCCATTCATAAATTACGTCACATCTCACGGGGTGGGGAGGGGGGTAGAGGAGAGGAGTGTGACAAGGTGTATGAGGGGTCATCAGCTCTGTGATTTCACATGTAAAAATCTATTTGATGCCTTATGGTTGGTCGAAGCAAAGTATTTGACGATACAAAGGCGTATCACAAATGACGGGGATGGAGGCGAAAAATTAAATTTGTGTGATTTAATAAAATCTATGGATGCCCCTAAGAGCTTCTAGTTAGTAGTAGTACCTACCTACCTATTTGGTAACTATAGGTGTGTTACAGGATGCAGGCTTACTCTCGAAAACAATACAATACCAATCCAAACGTGATCCGATTCCAATGTCAATTTGGCTGACCAGCTATTTCGTACTCTTGAGTACAAATCCGTTAACCTTGGGGCTTACTCTTGAACTCAATTCCGATACATCGACATTGGAATTGTGCCGTTTCTTCAAGTTTCGTACTCTTGAATCCGAGACTAGCGCCAATTTGTTTCAATATTGCGCGGTGATTGAGTGAACTAAATAAGAGCCTTAGCCTTAATAGCCCCCTGGGATGCCGATACAAGGTTAACGGATTTGTGCTCAAGAGTACGAAATCGCCCGACAGCCAAATTGACATTGGAACGGATCACGTTTGGATTGGTATTGTATTGTTTTCAAGAGTAAGCCTGTAGGGGACTTACTCTTGAACTCAATTCCGATACATCGACATTGGAATTGTGTCGTTTCGTACTCTTGAATCCGAGACTAACACCAAATTGTTTCAATATTGCGCGGTGATTGAGTGAACAAAATGGGATTGGGAAACGACCAACCATTGGCCAAACAGAGATGCCGATACAAGATTAACTAACGGATTTGTGCTCAGGAGTACGAAATCGCCCGACAGCCAAATTGACATTAGAATTGGATCACGTTTGGATTGGATTGAGTGAGCTAAATAGGATTGGGAAACGACCTAACCATTGGCCATATAATTAAGACGTGTACCTGCTTAATATTAATACTTATTATTCACGTGTCATCTTACAGCATTATTCAACCTGATGAGGGGCAGTTTCTGTTTGACTTCACAAATAACGATGACGTAGACGCTTGGCAAGAACAATCGGACACTGTACGCGATGTTGGCATGTCTAAGGCCATATTTGTTATTCACAAAAATATTCACTTTAGACGAGCAATATTTTTCGCTCTTTTGAATCCTCAACTTAACGGTGCTGGTTTTGCTGGAATACGAGCTATTCGGACGTATAACCTTACGGGGCACACGAAATTGCAAATCAAGTGCAGAGGCCAAGGACAGTATAACGGTTTCAAAGTCATATTGAGACACAAGGGTCTAAATGACGAACCTAATTACTCATTTGAACAATATTTCCAGGTAATAATATTATCATCTGCTTTCTTCAATACCTACCTACCTACTTAATTAGCATGTTTTAAAAATAGAAACATATTAACAATACCATCACGTCTATATTCCCTGAAGGGATAGGCAGAGGTACCCAATAATGTATATCAACTCTGTTTGACAGTATGTTTAGGTCACATGTAATACGAGGCGAGCGAGCCTACTGCCATTAACCGGACACAAATCCAATCTCCGAGCTGCTACGTACTGAGAATTTCATAGGACCTCTATCGTATGCAGTTGCGGTTAGGATTACTAGACTAAGTAATGAATGAAAGTTTGGAAACAAAATGGATGGAAATCGGCGTTCATGTCATTTCCTCGTGTTGATTTGCCCACCTATCTCATACCTGGCCCCAATTTCCAATGAGGTACCTAATACCTAGGTAACTGATTTTTGATGTATTCAAAATATTTTCAGGCACCAAAGGACGACTTTGCTATTCGTAATCTTAAATTCTCAGAGTTTAAAGCTTACTACAGAGGCAAAAGAGTAAACAACAATGAGACTTTAGATTTATCTGAAATTACAAGTCTCGGCATACAAATGTATGGTGGAGTGTATCAACCGATAAAGCAGAAAGGTCCAGCAACGTTGGAAATCGATTGGATAAAAGCAGTTTAGAACTTTAAAAAATCTGCTCGAAATCTTGATATTAATAAACTTTTTAATTACATTACGTAGGTACATCACATAATACTTATTGCTTTTTTATTTATCCCTACGATCCTTGTATGTAATTAGTTTGTTGAATCAGTACCTTGCAAACCTGTGGATTTCTAGGCGGGCACTCCATGCTCTATGATATTTGGACAAGATTTGTGACCAACGGCGCATACAGCGGGCATGTGCGTCGACATCTCTGTCGTAGTCTCGATGCACAAGGCAGTAGTGTCACTTTGCTTAGCTCAAAATCTGTCTAGATAGATTATTTACCCTTTGATTACTGCCTGACTTCTTAGTACATTTAAAATTATGGAATGTATAGTACCAGACACTTCAAAATTTAAGAGATTTCTGCTGAACTATGTCAAATTTACCATTTAGAATCTAAGTCGCTCTCTTGTCAATTACATTTTTACGAATTTTTTAGTTTTAGTTTTTTTACTAGTACCTATACGTAGGACCCGTCGAAATAATATGCAGTAATATTTTATATAATAATAATTTTAATATCTAGAATTAGGTCATCACTAGTTATAATCAGTATACACTCAAGACCAAAACTATTAAAGTAAATGCTTATTGCTGTAGTTTATCGTTGTCGGGACGGCAACAGTAGAGTGAGTGCTGTCATAGCATCAGGAAATAAAGAGTGGTAGTTGACGAGAGGCACGTACGCCGCGGTGATGACGCGTCCGGCGAACCACCGGCCGTGCAGGGTATTCACTGAAGCGACTGCTGTCGCTATCGTTGGGCATTTACAGTAAACATTTCCTTGTGGGGATGCTTTGTCTACGTACACATGCAATACTCCACCATGTTTATTACATTCACTTATGACGTCGTCCCTGATTTCAATGTCCCAGCTAGGATTAGATTCCCTGAAATAATCAAGTTGAATAAAATTACAGTAATACTAACTAACCTAAAGAACAAAATTTTACATACAAATAACACTTACGAGGACGGATCAAACATATTATTGAGCATGAAGCATTGTGTTGCGATAGGTGGGGCAACTTGTGGTTGTGGTGTCACCATTGCTGACCCAGCTCCCATCAAAACTGATGCTGCAGCAGGAGGAATCTGAAATCGAACCCATCTTACGATTTATCTATCACATTAAATACAGATAGGTTCCAGTTTGTAGTATTAATTACTAATAGATATATCTTGCCCAGGTCAAAGTATCATTTTTTAACCATTCAGTGTATGTATAAATCTGTATACATGAAGTTTGAACAAGGAAGGTACATATACAGTTGAATTTATCAAAAACACAAATAGAAGTTATCATAAGGCTCAATTCAAATGTTCGGATGGAAATCATGGCAGTTTGTACAAGCAGTGACTTTTTAATTTATGAATAACAGACTGGCAGATTTTGTAATGTTTGGTTGCAAAGCAGCACTTTATGCTGCTTTATTACACTATTAAACATTACAAAATCTGTTGCCTTATCTTGTTTCTTAGTCTTCAAAGGAAATGTTTCAAAATGGGACAGGTCTATGTACAGTATCTCAATTTTTTTTTAATTATCAAGGAATTCGGTACAAATACAGCTAACCCGTAATCTTTTGTGGTGAATAATTGATATTTATAAAAAGATTTTTCGACCTTTAATGAGTCGCGGCTCGTCGACTTAAGTACTGTGGAGGTTCTGGATCAATGAGGCTCTTCCTGTCTTTATGAAATAGAAAATTATATAAGCTCCTCCAAAGAAATAGGTATATGTTTAAAACGTCAAAACGGATTGAATAGTCTATAAAAATTATATCTTACCGCTAAAATGCATGTTTGTTGTGTGTTGCAATTTCAAGTGTAAATTCTTATCATCACAACCAAACAAAGCCATCTTAAAGTAATTAGAGAATTGAAAACTGTTTTATGTATGTTTCCCTATTTTTTATTTAGAAAAGTGTATAACGACAACCTGCACCAGGTTCCAAATAAGACCTTCCAATCTTGAAACATTTCATATGGTATAATCTTGAGGATGTACTAAGTAATGTATGTTACTATAGTAAATTATAATGATATGTTGACTGCAGCTTGAATAGATCCTTGGGTTGGATATTATTGTCTAGTATGTGGGTCAAGGTTAGTGTGTACTTTACTCAGCAGTGCAGAGAGTAGTGTTAGACCTCACACGATCTGCCCATTTTCTGAAATCTGCATGCTGCTGTAAAATATAATGTTTTTAATATGCTAGGGATAGTTATAAGTAAATTGGATTTATTCTGAAAATATAGTCCTTTGCGGCAAATTTTATTTAAATACATTACATTTTCTTGATTTACTGCAAAGTCACAATTTCACATAAGACTTCTTTTTAGGTGTTATCTATAAATTACGTAACACCTTACTGACATTATGTGACAAGGGGTATGGGGGGTCATCAGCTTTGTGATATCATGTAAAAATCTAAATGATCAAAATGCAAAACTTAAATGTAAACGAAAAACTTAAAATATCATTAATTATTGATCTTTAATTAAGCAAAAAGTCATGAAATTCGTGTGACGTAATTTATGGATTGCCCTTATTAAGATTTAAAATCCTGGGTATTTTAAACACCTGCCACAAGAAAAAGGATCAAGGAATAGTGTATTTATATTTCAATTTTGACGGTATAGTCTTAGAATAACGTTACAGTTCTGGATGCTGGGTTATTTTTTTTTTATGGGATAGGGGGGCAAACAAGCATGTCGATCGCCTAATGGTAAGCGATCACCGCCGCCCATGGACACCCGCAACACCAGAAGGTTGCCGGCCTTTTAAAAGGGGATTGGGCCTCCGGTATCCACCTTCACTAGGCGAAACACAAGGTAGCGTTGTTTCACGCCGGTTTTCTGTGAGGCAGTGTACACACCGGTCGAGCCGGCCCATTCGTGCTGAAGCATGGCTCTCCCACGATATAAATTTTCTTTTGATAATCTTGACTTTAGTACGACTTGGATAATAATTGAATTGTAAATTAATATTGTACAAGTGAAGAATGGTACATACTTTATTTTAATAGAGTATCGATGGAGTTTCCTATTGGATTCTTCTCCATAGGGTCAACTTTTTGGACTGGTGCATGTAAAATGATAATGTTTCATAATCATAGCGGCCCACACCGGGTGCCACCCATTTGGTGGTAGCTAAGCTACTGCCGAAACCTATACCTAGGTTCTGAATGATCGAAGCTTTTTGGTACAATGTGTTAAAAATACTTGTGTTTCACTCATGTTTATAACGTAATGTGTTAATGAGCATAAGCAGATAGTACCTACTGCCGGCTACGTAAATGCGGTAAAGTGCGCTACACTTCAACACTGTGATTGAGGCGCAGGGGAACTGCGCTCAACAGAACATCATCATTGGTTTTATTAAGTACATAAACTGTATGTACTGCACTCACATAATGCAACAATGTTACTAAATTAAATGGTATTTAAATTATAAAAAAGCTGATCAAACATGTTAGTCTATTAGATTTGGACAGTATCAACATAACTGAATGAATTCAAAATTGCTCAAACGGCTTCAAGTCTCTCCTATTTTGATCAACCTCCTCAAATATTAAAAATCAATGTAGATTTGAAGCTTAGATTATCCGAAGTGATAATTCGATATATTCACATAATTTATTCCTACTTTACACCTGGGTTCTCGCAACCCTTGGCATATTTTCGTATCAAAACATG
Organism: Acronicta aceris; assembly: GCA_910591435.1. Taxonomy (NCBI): domain Eukaryota; kingdom Metazoa; phylum Arthropoda; class Insecta; order Lepidoptera; family Noctuidae; genus Acronicta; species Acronicta aceris. The sequence continues at coordinate 10,564,882 of OU342759.1, forward strand.
TTAAAATGCTAGTAACACATGATAAAATATCAAGTTTGGTACAAAGTGATAATTTGTTGATATTTTATTCTCGTTTTTCTCGAAAAAGCAAGCCTACAATTTATTAATTTTTGGTCCTAACCTCCCCATTTATTAACTTATGATGGTCAATTTCATAAAGATATCATAGATTAACATTGAAAGTTGAGAATAATAGGTATAAAAAATGATTAATCAAAAAACAAGTACCTGTAATCCTGTGCCTTCTGCAAGTTTAAACATTAATTGTAAGCGTCCTGTTGCCCCTAGATCAATACCAGCACGATCCAACTCATCTGCATCAAACCTGGTGCTAGAACCACCATCAGTCCGCTCTGTTACATTACCAACTTTCATTGGTCGTCCAGCTAATTCAAATCCATTTAATTGTTCCATTGCTTTCTTTGCATCTGCAGCATGATGGAACTGAAATAATTATGATAGGTATCATCTTTAAGAAACAACTAATAACTCCATTTTACATATTGACACTTTACCAGTTTTACTATGTTCAGTAATGTGTATATAAGAACTAAAGCTGAAAAGGTATTTAGTTGAATTATGAGCTGTTTTAGCCCCGAAATGAGTTAATTATCAGACAAGAAAAAGGTCAAATGCATTGAAATCAAAAACAGTAGAAAGTCTACTACAGTTTTTGTTCTGATTCTACAAAGTGATTGATTGATTCATTAATTAGTATCCTTTTAAGAGTAAGTACATGCACATGGTACTAACAACTTGACGTCAGCAGCATTCTATCTTTACATAAGCTCATGCTCATATCATACCACCATAGGAAAGTTCGCCAATAATTTATGATACTGAATCTTACCGTCAGGAATCCATAGCCTTTGCTTTTTCCAGTTTCAGGGTCAGTCATAAGCTGAATATGATCGATCTTCCCAAAAGGTTCAAATATGCCGCGTAGCATGTCTTCTGTAATGTTAAAATGCAATGAACCAACATATAGCCTTGTCGGTCCGTTACTGGTTTTTGGCGCCAAGTTGGGCAATGTATTGCCTACCCTGTTCTTTTCAGCCTGTGTATGTTGTACTATAATGGGAACTCCAAGTAATTTTTGTCCAGTCAAACCTAGAGCCTGTAAAAGAAGTCATAACTATAGGGATTTCTAATAATAATTATTAGTATATGAATCTATTAGGGCAGCTATAAAACCAGATTAGCATAGTATACTAGGAATATCGAAATACGGATATAACGTAAGGTTAAATAAGAAACAAATAGTCCCGTGTGAACACAATACATATATTATATTTCATCAACATACTAAAAATATACTGATTTCTGAGACCTACGTGAATATTAGATATAGGTACTGAAATAAAACCACTTTACGGATTATATAGCTTATTTATTATTACAGTGTCCATGGTCACGGGCAGAATTGCAGATGGGGAGTAATGTGAATATAACGCGATAGAATTCGTAGTGGTTTTATTTCAATATACTAAAAACCCAATCAAAAACTTAAGCACTTTTTTATTTGATACACACACATTTGAGTATATAGTTCCAAATTACTTACCAAGGGCACAGATTCAGCATCTTTAAATTCAATATAAGCTATGCCTTTAAATCTTCTAGTTTTATTGCAAGTGATAAGTCTTACATCTCTAACTTTGCCAACTGACGAGAAAAATTCTTCAAGGTCTTTTGCTCGAATACGTTGAGATAATTGCATACAAAATACAGTACGGAGATCCCTTTCTTCTGGAGGTAAATCATCTAATTTTGGCTCAAGTCCTCTAGATTTCGATCGATATTCTTTGGCGGGATCTCTTTCAATACTTTTTTCCTTTTTGCTATTGGAGGAATGGTCACGACTGCTACGGTCACGTTCCCGACTACGTTCCTGGTCCCTACTGCGTCTTTTTTCCTTGTCGCGTTCTCGTTCTTTGTCCTTTTCTCGATCCTTGTCCCTATTGTGGGTCCGATCCCTATCCCTATCTCTGTTATTATCCTTGTCACGGTCACGCTCGCGCTCACCACGTTCGCGTTCTTTATCGCGATCCCCTCGATCGCGATCGCGGTCGCGATCTCGATCTTTGCGGTCTTTGTCCCTTTCGCGATCCCTATCTTTTCTATCGTCTCTATCTTTTGAACGGCGGGTGTCTCTCTCTTTTGACCTTCTTCTGTCTCTGGACCGGCTACGTCTAATAAAGAATACAGACAGATATTTAAACTATAAAAAAATCAACAATTTCTTGGAAGATTAACAATTAAATTATGGACCTCATTCAAATTCATAGGTTTGTTGTGGTTGTTACATTTTGTTTGATGGTTGAAGAATAAAAAAAACGGGTAAATGAAATAAATGATTCGAATAATTATAAAAAAAAAATTAGGAAAGGAAAACTCATTGAAATATCACTAAAGTTATTAAGTTTTTACTTTAGAATACTAATGGGTTGGTTGCTTCGTTTTATTCAGGGTTAACACCCATCTAGTTCACCAATTTTTAAATATTGTTTAGAAGACTGTGTAAATCTTACCTTCGACTCCCATCTCTGTCTTTGTCTTTGTGCTTATCAGAATACTTGTCCGATCGATGCTTTGAAGAGGAAGTGTTATCCTGTCACACAAAGCACAAGGTAGAAGCAGCGCCACAGCAACACACGCCGAGTGAATAAATAAAAATTGCATTAGTTATTTCATAACAACAACATGGGAGAACATTTGTAGTATTTCAACAATGTCATTTTGGTTTAAATGACCCTGATGAAACAACACAAATGCTGATGGTTTTTACTTTGCCTAGGCTACTGTTGACAGCTGGTTTGACAACCAACCAATGTTCATCCATGTCATGGTAGTCTCGATGCCCTGGTCTACACTTACCGTTGTTAAAACCACTGACAAAGGATGCACACAGCGCTAACATCACACAGGGATACTTCTGCAAAAGATTTACGACCCATCAGCTCATGGTCTCTTTTCAAAATTATGCTCTATGAACATTTTATTTTTGACTTTGTAACTTTAAGTGATTAAAATTACATTGTTAGGATGCATTTAAATTTGTAAATAAAAAAAATAGGTAAGTATAGTAGTGGATACCTCTCTGTCTGTTCAGGTCGGTGAAGTATGCTCGACTATTACCACAAAGTTCTATAAATACAAGAAATGATTCTCAAATGTAATTTGGTTCATATTTCTGAGTTTCTGTTTAAAGATGTAATTAACTGTTTAAAACTGACAAGATTTTAATATAATACGAATACAAAAATAGTTTACAACATCTTTAAACAGGTGAGCCCTTCAAAATAACAACTCCTTTAGATTTTGAAATACAAAATATTATGACAGAATTGCAGAAGGTACATATTGAGTTTGATAATTTTATTTACAATCATTGTTGGGTAGGAAAATCATTGGATCAATACAATAAACAATTTATTAATCTATAAAAATTGAATATTTGGATATTTTTACAGTGTTTTTTTATTACTTGGATGCTATGGAGAAGTCCTAGACCAAAAGGAGCTTCAGATATTTTTAATAGAATAATTATATGTCAAACATTTTATGTTCAAAATGTGGTCAGTACTCACAGCCCTTTTTCTCTTTTAAAAGCTAATGAATCAAGGTCTAATGTGATTCTCACACTGACTGGATTTTTAAATGTATACAATTTGAAATACTAATGGTCAATATTCAAAACTGTCTCACATATAGACAGTAAGTATATTGTAGTGTGAGATTCACCATAGACCACATTATGGTCAAAGATGTAAAATGTTGGACCTTCCACCTGTATCCCATACTCACACTTAAATTTTATAGTTATTTTTTAAGGTTTAATAGTTAATTTTTAGAATTAAAACCAAATTAGAATTGACCTTGATTGGATTTGTTATTTTTGCAAATTAGTTGACTTTTTCAAAGCAACAAATAAAATGAAAGACCATAAAATTTAACAGTAGCAGCCTTGCTATAGGATTTCCCCAAACTGTTCCAGTTATGCAAACACTGTATAATGTAAGTATGGTACAAGTAGTCAAGTATGCATAATAAATATGCAAGTAGCTATCTATATGTATTACAAAATCATATCATTACAGAGATACTGCAAATGAAATATTGTATTTTAGGTAAGTATTTGTAATTGCAACAATACATACATACATACATACTCACACTGTTCTTCCAAAGGGGTAGACGAAAACTATAGATTGCCATTTGCTACAATTCTTGCTTACTTACTTCTTTTGCTTCTTCCACATTCATAGGTACATCGTCTTATACAACAATTACTACAAAATATACCTACTTATTGAACCCTATAATAAAATATTAATATATTTTCATATAAATAGAACAAGTACCTACCTACATACTATTTAATTAAACAGGAGATAGAAAATGTCATAAGTTCAAATAGCTTTTAAAAGTGCTATAGATACTCACCGATTTATTATATGGTGCTTCCAACATAGCTTCAACATCTAAATCTTCCGCCATACTAAAACAAAAAACTAAATTAGACAAGTATTTGATGAAACCATTAAATACGGAAGATACATGATCCAGAAAAATGTAGTTGTAGGCAAAGGTAGCCTATAGAATACAAGAATTACACAAGTAGGTACTAATTTGGAACACATTTTCAATTGTTTTCAATACACTAAAGGAGATAATTAGTACTTGTCGCACGAGTTACAGTATTTTATACATACAGTACTTATTGAATATGATACAAAATATTCCGAAATAGTTATGTACTTATTTATGTAACTGCAACAATGTGATGAAACGAATAAATTACACACGAGCACAAAATGGCGGCGTTCAAGATGCTTGGTAGGACGCACCTACTTATAATGATTTGGTTAGTTTTCAAATAATGTACAGTGAAAATAGTCTTTTATCGTACATACCTGATGTTTGATAATATATGAGAAGGTATTTTTGATGATTTAAGGCTCACAAATAACAAAATTTGATGAGAAAATTATGTGACACACACAATTAATAATCACATTGGAAATTTCAATCAAACTTTTATATAGTGACAGTTGACACAAACTGTCATGACCAACTGTCAGGTAGTGACAGCACAGACCACAGACTAGTGAAAGTCAAATATTTATTTGCAGATAGGTGCAAACATAATGTAAATAATAATTTATTAAAAATCAGTTTATTTAAAAGGCAGATGTAACCTAAATAACTAACTAAATTATAATAAATAAATTATTAAACTAACTAAAATAAAACTAAATAAATATAAGATAATAATATAATTAATAATAATATAATATAATTTATTCATGTTTAAATACAATTGATTGATATAATATTGGTATTTGAGTTATTATGTAGTGTTTATTTTTTAAATAATATTTATTTTAATGTTTTTTAAATTAAATTTTAAGTTTAATCTTTGTATATAATCGACATCTAGAGTATTCTTAAGTAATAACTAAGAGATTTATTTTTCGCGCCGATCACTAGATAGTGCCACTGTCTTTCGAAAACGTCACTTTCAAGGCACTGTCCCCCCCCTGTTGGTGGCTTTTGTGATTGTGTGTTAGACTAGTTACTTCCAAAAATTTCATACGTACGTTAGAAAACGAAGGTACCTATCCGTTTCGCTAACGATGAAACAAATATGTTATGCCAAGCCAAGTGCTAAATCACAAAATCAAGTCAGGGTGAAAACAGGTAGGAACTAGGAAAACAATATGTTTTTGTTTTAGGTTACACCAAGATGACTACGGCTGCAAGACCTACCTTCGATCCAGCTAGAGGTGGAACTGGACGTGGTGAAAAGGATTTAAGTGCAATATCTCGTCAATATTCCAGTCGAGATCTCCCTGGACACACCAAGTTAAAATACAGGTAGGTACTTAATCATAAGAATGTCAACAATAATAATTACAAAACAAAAATACATTGATTATAATAGTAGGCACCTAAATATACAGCTGAATTAGTTGATCAATACATTTAACAATCTATCCAAGTGCAACTAATGAAGTATTATTTTTATTTTTCCATTCTTATTTCAGAGAACAAGGTCAAGGTACTACAGATGAATTACGCTCAAGGGATTTCCGGAAAGAGTTAGATGATAGGGAGAAGGAAGGTAAAAGTTCAAGTACAAGGAGGCTGACAGAGCCTCTAACCAAGAGGCCAAAGATAGACCAAGTGCCTGCAGCTAGCTTGGATGCTGATGATCCACTTGAGGGTGACTCTTCTGATTCGGATGATTCTGATGATGATACTGCAGCATTATTAGCAGAGTTAAACAAAATTAAAAAAGAGAGAGCAATGGAGCAAGCAAAAAAGGTATTCATCTTTGTCTTTTTATTTGCATTATTTCGCCATGACATCAAATTTATCATTGTTACTGAGAGAATTTAGTTTCAGTGAATTTTTTATTTATGTAATTTATGGTTATTTTTTTATTTCAGGAAGCAGAAAGAAAGCAAGAAGAGGAAAGAATTCGCATGGAAAATATATTATCTGGGAATCCGCTGCTCAATTATTCCTCAGCAGGACAAAAAAATGATTTAAAGGTTTTTAAGTTTCATTTTAAATCTTAACATTATACTTACATATTATTTTGAAAAATAGAAGATACACAAACCCCTGACTGCCTCATTAGTCTAGTGGTCCCAAGCGCGACTGCTACGCCAGAGGTCCTGGGTTCGATCCCCAGGTCGAGCAAAGTGTTATTGAGTTTTATATGAAACTCTCAGTAGCAGCTCAGATTTGTGCCCGGTTAATGGCTATAGGCTCGCCCTCTATAACATGGGACCTAATCATACCAGGCGAACTGTGGGTGTACATTAAGTACCTACGCCTCTGCCTAACCCTTCGGTGAATACAGGCATGATGGTATGTGGTATGTTATGTGTATTTGAATTTGAATTGATTATAAAATGCTGCAGACTTATTTTAGTTACCTACAATAATTTTTGTGATTACTTTGAAGAATAACATCTTTGAATTGATACCTTCTTGCAGGTAAAAAGGCGATGGGATGATGATGTTGTTTTCAAAAACTGTGCTCGTTCAGAACCTGAGAAGAAAGGCAACACATTTATAAATGATTCTTTAAGGTCAGAATTCCATAAGAAATTTATGGAGAAGTATGTAAAATAAAACTGAAATAAAACTTTAAACACAGACTATATTATTATTCCAAATGATTTGTAGTGCTTAAATCGAAAAATAGTGTTCAATAGGTTTTAATTGATAAATTTAGTCAATCTCTTTTGGTTTTTCCTCTAATTACATGATTATTATTGACTATAATAATCGGACTTTCATTGCTATTCTGTTATACAGTCCAGTTATATTTTCCAATAGTAATATAATTTAATTTCCATAGATTTAATTTTAGAACGTTTTTTTTTAGTTCAGTCTCGGACCAACACGAATCTTTTAGGCCATTTGGTTTGTTTTAATTTTTAAAACAGTTCTGTAGTATCAGTGACCAACAAAGTTATGGTATACCTTTAGTTATCTTTTTCGTGTTTGTAATTATGTATTGTTTAAAATAGAAAACTTTTACTATGCACTGTAACAAAAGTTAATGCTAAGTAAATGATTGATTAAATAAACATTTTTTACATAAAGTAAAAAATTTCCCATAGTATTTAGTTGTAATGATTATGGTTTTTGATACCTAAGTACCTCCTTAGGATAAAATGATGAGTGTATTAGTACATAAGGATTTAGTTTTATAATTATTGTAATTTTATTAAATAATAATGATAATGACAATAGATTTCTTTTTAATTATGTTTAGAATTTTTGTTTGTTTGTCGCATTACACAAAAACTACTGCATGAATTTGGATGTGGTTTTGCAGTGGCATTACTAGAGATTTACCTTATAATCTGATGCCAGCGAGTGAAATCGCGGGCGATAGAAGTAGCGACAATAAATGTATTCTTTATTATAAACAAGATGTCGCCCGCGGTACGCTCAATTTTTAAAATATGTAAAAGAGCATGTATAACACCTATTCATTAATCGGGTTGGGACATTGAGGACTACTGGCCCAGCTCTATTCTGTCCACCCAGTCGAAACTTCCAGGACAACATCGACACCATGGAATAATTCTGTGACGACAAGATTATTCTTTATTACAGTAGGTACGGTCGAAATAATTGCGCGTCTGAAGTTACCCGCAAGTGGTTTTTCCTCTTGTCCCCCAGCTCTTCGGCTCGACTGCACACTTGGGGTAAACAGGAATTTTTGTACCGTTGTCCCCCTCTACAATTTAGTGCGGTAAACCAATAAAATATTATTTTAAATAGCATCTTGTTATTATTATTTAACTTTAGTTTAATAATAATAACAAGACGCTTTGACTGCCTCATTAGTCTAGTGGTCCCAAGTGCGACTGCTACACTAGAGGTCCTGGGTTCGATCCCCAGATCGAGCAGTGTTATTGGGTTTTTCTATGAAATTCTCAGTATCAACTCGGGAGTCTGGATTTGTGCCCGGTTAATGGCTTTAGGCTCGCCCCCTATAACATGGGACTTAAACATACCGGCGAACTGTGGGTGTACATTAAGTACGCCTCTGCCTAACACTTCGGGGAATACAGGCGTGATGGTATGTTTAATGTTATGTTTAGTTTATTCATTTATTTTTTATGTTGTCATCAGTATCCTATAGGTATGCCCTTTAAATTTAATTACCCGGGTGGTCTAAAATGTCTCGAGCAGGTAATAATCTATTGTTTACACCTTCCCGTGACATAAAAGGGAAAGGAATGCAAAGGGTGCATGTCAGTAGTACACACCGCGCCATGACGGAAAACGCGTCAAGTTCTAGGTATTCCTGGTATTACTGAGAGTGGGATTCCAATAGTCCATGAAGCGAAAATGGAAAAAGTACCTATTGTTGTGTGGGAGTGTACTAAAAGAACATACAAAATAGACTGTACTACTACTACTGTGACATAAAAAATAGACTTATTCATCAACTCGACCGCGAAAAACTCGTCCATGTGGTCGAGTTGGGAAGATTTAATTCTACTATGTATATATATATATATTATGCATCTCGACTGAAGGAAAAAAAAATGTAAGCGAATGCAATTCTTGATAAGTACGAAGTTTGGAACGATTTTCCGGCCGTTTATTTCCAGTGAAGTAGTACTAGAGGAAATGGTACCATACACTATGCGGTCGAGTCGATACAGCAAATTTTTGTGAATTTGTTCATTCGTCATCTCGACCGAATACAAAAAGTACATTCTGGTAGAAAATGTTTAGGGCATATCATAAAAACAATTATTTTGTTAGCCAGAACATGGGGCCTACCGGGAACAAAGAAAATATAGTCCTAATAAATCTCAATAGATGGCGTCCTATGTATCGATACATTATTTAAGTTTGTGTACAATTACGAATTTGAGACTAATAAATAATAATTATTTTCTAATTTTAAAACGATCCCTTACCCGAAATCATGGACTTTGGCTCTTAATTAAAATTTCCATAATTTTACTAAATTAAACTATGTTTTTTATTTTACCCATAGAAGAACAAAAATTGTTTAAAAACGAACTACTTTTGTACTTCATTGTACAATAGTGCCTTATATTTTCATTGTTGGTCGAGTTGACGAATACGAGATACGAAAATATTACTTCAGCGACTCGACCATGTGGTTCGGCTGAATGGACGAGATTCTCATGGTCAAGTTGGTGAATAAGTCTGGTGGTAATAAGTCACGAAGTTTAATCATTTTAAACTCTACAGGAATAGAAACTCCCGTTGTCCCCGTTAGGGGATAACAAGAGTTAACAAAAAACATCCTATCAGGTTCTAGTGGGGCCGAAGTTCTGGGGCCCAAAAGGAATAACCCAAATGGTTTTGCAATTCTATTTTGCAACTGCAAAATAGAACTCAGAAAGTAGCTAGTCTTCAAAAGTTTCGAACCAATATCCATAGTCCATACCTCCACGTGATATCTGGCGTTCCACAGGGATCCATTTTGAGTCCTTTATTATTTATTTTATTTATATATAGATAAATGTCTCTCTGGACTGCTTCGGTAGCCAGTAGGTTAAGTTCTCGAGTGGTGCTGAGCGCGACTGCTACGCGCTCAGGACCACTAGAGGACAACAGGTGCTTTGCTCGTCTTGGGTTCGACTCCCAGGTTGAGCGAAGTGTTATTGGTTATTTCTATGAAATTCTCAGTAGCAGCTCGGAGTTTGAAATTTGTGCCCGGTTAATGGCAATAGACTCGCCCCCTATTACATGGGACCTAAACATACCGGCGAACTGTGGGTGTACATTAGTACGCCTCTGCTGAACCTTTTGGGGAATACAGGCGTAATGGTATGTTATGTATAATATGTATGTATAGATGTTTGAAATATCCGAATATAATATTTTGATCTACTGGATCGAAATCTTCATCTCGATTCACGACCAAATATTAAGAACATTGTGAGTAATGCATTTCGAATGTATGGATTTGTAATGAGATGCATGAACGGTTTAAGTTGTTCGAAGGTTAGATGACAATTGGAGTTCCTATAGGTATTGTACCTACTTACAGATATAAAGATCGGTTCTATATAAATATATTGTCAAAAATCTAAGTCACACGCACAGAGTACTTTTTACACGTTACCGATACTTCAGGAAAACCAGCTATAATATTTTTTTACAATACTACAAAGCTAGGCGTATCTTTCAGGAAATAAGCCCTTTATTTTGTGATTCACCAAGTGGCGATTTTACCCCCCTGTGTAATAAGAGGTCGTTACGTCCTCTCAGTTTTATGGTGGCATATGTTGTATGGCAGAGAATACTTAGGTGACTTGTAGAAGGGACGAATGGATGTATAGGTGGGAAAAATACTTGAAAAAATGAAGTCGTGAAGTTAATAGGATGGTTACTAGGAATTCATGCTGAACTGAAGGTTAGGAGCTGCAACCAAGTCTCTGTAACGCAATTTCTGGTCAATACCAATATCGCTGTCAGATTTATTGGGCTTCTGACTACCACTAGCGATTGTTATAGGAGTGACTACCGGGACCAAATGGTTTTATATGCTCTCTGAGGAACGGAGGGGTTTCGATATGTTGAATGGTCATTCATCAAAAGACCAGCCGTCATAACCAGTCCCAAATATTAAGATTTGACATAATATAAATTAGGTTAATGTAAGTACGGAGGTTATATGAATTTGAGGTACCTAAGCCTCAGATGAATTATAATTGTAATAAATACCTACCTACGTTATGGTCTGATTATTAGTTTGTATAAGTTAGGTAGGTATACAAGAAGTAGTTGTATTGGTACAAAGTGCAACTTTCAGCGTTATTTGATTTAAGCCCTACAAACTCTTTTTTTATGTGTCTGTAGCTCCCGAGGTAGGAAGGAGCAGTTATTTTGACGCAGTTGGGACTATGAACATTTATAATTATGCAGTTAGGCTAGCTGGACGTGTCCGGCTCAATGTTTAGTGTTTACGTTATTAAAACGGACGATGTGTGTAAGGCGAAGGAGGGGAGGAATGTGGCAAGTGCGGCGCCGGCGGCGGCGGCCCACCTTGAGTGGGCAGGTTCACCGGCTGATCCCGCCGCGCGCCTCGGCGCTTAGTTCTCGCCAGTCGAGTGAACGCTCCGACGGCGAACATGGCTGGTCAGAAGACGGTGTGCCTGTGCGCGTATTTTATTTTGTTTACTGTTGCGGTTGAAGCCACCCTTTCTGGATTATACATCGACAATGGAGTTGATCAGACTATTATACATCATTCGATGACACGACATGAACGAATGGTTGTGGAACATGAGATACTGGAGCTTTTAGGTCTCGGGGAGAGGCCTCGACGAGCTCGTGCGCCTCCGCTGGACCGCTCGGCACCTAGCTTCTTGTTGGATGTGTACAAACAACTTGCCGAAGAACACGAGCAGGCTCGCCCGACGCGCAGCTCTGAAATGGCACTCAGTGGCGATGAACAACATGCCATCGACGAGAGCGACCTCATCATGACCTTTCAGAGCAAGAGTAAGTTTCATCCGTAGATACCTATATTCAAATTAGTTCATATTACTTACATGTTTTAGGGTTAATTTAGTTAGTAAAACTGGAACTATAAATATTATTATCCTGTTGTATATAATAAGTAGGTAGCTATTATATTATTGTACCTTATAACTTTGTAAGCACATAATGTTACATTATGTGCATAGGTATTTAGTTTATTTTTGTATACTGTTTGCGGTTGGTAATATGAAATTCATCTTTGCTACTACTAATGCGAAAGAAAGAAAATGCCTAGATACTTATAAATCCTGAGACTGTCCCATATAGGTAGGTAGGTAAGGTAGTTAGATAGCTATTATACCTTTTATTTACTGGGTGTGCGAAAACAAAATCATTCAATTTCTAAAAATGAATATCTATCTGGTCATTCTAAAATAATGGCGCGTTAATAAGACAGTGCCGGTCAAATAAACTGTTACAACATAATGAATTGACACACGCTGTGAATGTGGTCTTTTTAATGTTCTATAAAAACAGCTTTGTTTTAGTGGAGGTACCAGGAGCATTTCGTATAACTACCTGGAAGGTTCAGGTAAAGATTTGTAGACAAAAATGTTGAGTCACCATTTAGATAAATATTTTTGGTATTTTATAATTAGAGATTTATTTTTCGGGTTAAAATTATACGTAACGGTTTAACCAGAGTTACAATTTATGATCCCAAAATTTACGGGTTACAAAATGTTACCTACACTGTCACAATAGATTTGGCACATACCTATAGGTATAGTACCAATCCTTGGCAATACTTGGCATATTTTATCTATATACACATGAATCGACAAAAAATATTTCCGCGAGTAAGATTTCACCGGTTGGAATATATTTTTTGTCTAGGTAAAGTTTTAGTTGTTTTTCGTCAATTTCTGTAGATTTATTAGAATGTGTCTTATTAGTATAATCGTGGGTTGTACCTACAAATGTTATGTACCTATGTTGTAACATAATCTATGCATCTATTACCCACCGGTTCTCTCTGGAATATCATGCAGTGCTATCTGTTCAAGGAAAATAATGAATGGGACGTAAGTAGATAGGTACAGTACTTACATAAAATTATTTATATTTAAGGCTTCTATTATATAACAATATAGCTATAACAATATCATCATAAGATGTAAGTCTTTTACACTTCTGTTTAGTTTACTTGATAAAACATAACATAGGTACCGTCACGCCTTTATTCCACGAAGGGATAACATTTTGTGTGTTTCGAAGAACTTGTGATACAGTATGCAGTGCTATTCATTTAATTATCATTGCTAAAACATTGAAATAATATTATGTAGGCACATACCCACTACACATTTTAAAACAATGCAAATATTGATGGTCTGAGATCCTAAAGTAGTTGACTACCATTTGTTTATCACTACATAGTATAAAAAAAAGTCGCTGTCGCTGTCTGTCCGTCCCTTTTTAGGCTTAAATCTTTAAAACTACGCAACTGATTTTGAAGCGGTTTTTTTTAATAGATAGACTGATTAAAGATGAAGGTTTTAAGCTATTTAACATTACGCTACGGCTCTTAGGAATGGGGCAACGCGGGTGAAACCTCGGGCGGACCGCTAGTTAAATATTATCTATCGACTATGATTAACATTTCCGAGGAAGATGGACTGCCTAAGTAATTGTTTAATGAATATGAGGTAATTCTACTTATTTATGGATTCTAGATTTTACGACGAAATTACTCGCTCTTTTTCATGGTTTTGGCACGTTTCTACAGATTGTTTTTATTGGGATAAGTTTACACAAGAAAAATTAGCATATGGTTGGATTATAACGTCTACAGTGTTACACAAAGACAAATCTTATTTTTGGAGGAAGGCAAACTTCTTTCTATTGACATGACTAATGGGCCATCTGTGTTATAAATTAGCTTTTATGAACAAAGTATTAAACACGAAGAATAATCTCTACGACTACGAGTTACCTAAACGATCCTTCACAGTTTTCTTTGTAAGTAGATATTTAACCATCGTGTTACTCGGAGTTTGAATATGTGCTAACTTAAATCAGAAATCGAAAAGACCGAAATTGAAACGCTCACCAAAAATATTTTTTAGGCCCTAAGCCTAAGTATGTAGCTACGCAATAAAATGACTCCAATATAATTAAAATGACTATATAAAAAGGGGCACCAAATATTGTGCAAAATGTTAGGTTAGGTTACGTTAGAACTGTGAATTCTAAAAGAGTGGGTGGACAGGCGTCACAGCTGACCTTCCGGCTGACGCAGGCGCTGTCGGAGCACGGGTGCTTCGGTAAGTACCTTTGTCGAATCCCCGGAAGATAGCCGGACGCCTGTTGCCACCATTGTGGACGCCTCGAGGACACGGCGCAGCACACGCTCGCCGAGTGCACTGAATGGGCAGAGCACCGCCGTGTCCTTAATGCTGAGGAAGGAAATGCTGAGCTGAAAAAGCACAAAATATTTGTTGTTATTAAATCTATTAGGGGGCGAAGCCTTGTCTTGCTTCCTAGAAATATACTTACATAATGGCGGGCTGAGGATCCATAAGATCTTAACATTATTATTATGATTAGTGTATAAGTCTCATGAATAATCATAATTTTACATTAACTTATGCATTATACATAATAACGTAACGCAAACTATATATTTATTACATACACCTGTAGTTGGAGTCAGATTACAACCGGATCGTTGGACACCTGTTCGCAATCCATTTTTAATATAATTGTTGTATGACAAATCCCCTATATTGGGAACTTACCGTATTTTTAAGGTGTTTTGTAGTTGGAAAGAGTTTAAATGTCACTTGGGTTTCTATAAATATCCGTATCGGTATATTGATTAGGTAAAAATTGATATCAGCAAGTAGATAGCCTACTCTCAGAATTTCTCACACTGATTCCCGATATGATATCGACCTGTTAATGGTAACAAATTAATGATAGTACGTTTGCGTTGATGCGAAAGAGAGATTATTACCTAACAATAATTTTATTTTCCCTTGTATGTAAGAGTACTTATCTAGGCAGTGTTAAATAGCGTTAGCTGCGAATAAATGAATATTCATATTATAATAGGTACTTACATGCGACAGTAACTCTATCCTCTATCTATATCTTTGTCGCATAAACCGATAAACCAATTTTTAAGAATTTTGGTAAAGAGGTAGTCTGGACCTTGGAGAAGGACATAACTAAGTAAGCTACTTTCAGTCTAGTACTAGAGTAGGTACTTTGGTATGCGAGGGAAATCGCAAAAAACAGCTATAGTAGATATTTTTTTAGTAAAGGAAAAATTCAATCGCGGGCAGGATTCTAAAAAATAATTTTATAATTTTAGCATGGAAAATGTAATAAAATCACAAAAAGATAGCTAGTAGATTATATTATACATATAGGTGTAGTCGTACTTTGCCATAATAATAATTAAAGGTATGCTTGAATAAGCAATATCTATCAATGATATCTAAACAACAACTTCGGTTTTATCACTAGAGAAATGTGTTGTTCGGTGATGAAATAAATAAATAAATAACGTTTATACCATAAACAATGTAGGTAGTTAAAATTAGTAAGATATTGACAAGGTACCAATTGTGGACATTATTAGGCCAAAGCTTGCAGTCCATAGCCTGCTGTCTCCCAAACTAGGCAAAACCTGTATCTTGGGAGACAGTAAATACTAGCATTTTCTATGCACAAAGCCAGTGTTAGCTTCATTGGTGGGTTAATTCCTTATCTGTAACAATATCTAATGTGAAACAGAGTAGCCCTAGCATACAATTTGGTCAAACAGAAGTACCATCCTTACTAATATTATAAACGTGAAAGTTTGCGAGTATGGATAGGATGTTTGTTACTCCTTCACGCCAGAACGGCTGAACGGATCTAGATGAAATTTGGAGATAGATTATTAGGCTAATTTTTATCCAGGTCGGAACCAATTCTGAAGCCCACGCATACAAAGTCGCGGGCATAAGCTAGTATAAAATATTGTGTGTGGGTCTGTGTGTGTATCTGCGCATGTGCGCGAGTGTATTTGCGTGCGTATTTATGTGTGGGGCTAAATTTTAAATTATGAATGTATTATTAAACTCTTTGATAGTGGATGTAAGATTTACATTATTTCTTACAATGTCTACCTAGATGAAAGTTCTCTGCTGTAGGTAGGTACCTACTAGTATTTATAACTGACTAAGCAATCATTTTTAAACGTTTGTGTGCATTTTGTATTTCTATGTCTTTTTAATTTAACTTGTCGTGGGTGTTCCACGAAATATTACAACATGTACTCTTTCATTCATGTTTGATAGAAATCTATAAAAAGCATTTATAGATTTTATGTTCTTAATTATAACAATTTTTCCAACAGATTTCTTTCAGAACCGATATCTACTATGTGTAGGACTCACATCCGCGACTTCCTTGTGAAATTTCCTTTCATTCATTTCATTTTTTTTATTTTTCACTAAAAAATAAAAAAATCTTTCTGATATTTCAGGGCACCACTTGGGTGCGTTACGTCACGGGCACGGTAGGCACGTTTGGTTTGAGGTGACGGGCGCACCGGGCGATGCCTCTGCGCTGCTCACGGCTGAGCTGCGTCTGCATCAGGCGCCTACGCAGACGGAGGAACCCACCGCCCTCTACACCGTTGTCGCGCATAGAGTCATTAGTGTTGACAATATGGGGTACGTACAAAAAGTATCGCCAGTTATAGCGCCCCAATTAATTGTTGTAAACTGACTTTTTCTATGATTGTTACCTCAGAACTCCGTCATTTAACTAGTAGGAACAACGAAACATATCTGTTCATTATAAATTATCGTCATTCGAAAATACTACTTATTCACAATGTGTGTGTGCTGTGCCGATATTTTTGTGTAAAACAACAAAATAGTAAAATTGTGTGTTCAGACAAAATTTACCCACAATTTGATCTTTACCCCTTGGCCCGTATTCTACGAAGAACAGTGCTAAATGATGATAACTACTTACATAGGAGTAGGTACCTATGCACTGTATGCATGTCACTTAAGGGTCCGGCGGAGCTTGAATTGCCAACAAAAACATAATACCGAAATAAATCGTAATTCAGACAATATTCTATCAAATTATGTTATTATTCGGATTTGGACACCGTTAATCTAGGTTTCTACGGTACTATTTTGTCTACTACTACTTCACAGGAAATAAAAGACCGGAAAATCGTTCCAAGCTTGATAAAGTTATCAAAAATTGCATTCGCTTACATTTATTTCCAGTGAAGTATTTTGGACGAAATGGTAAAGTAGGAACCGAGGAGATTAACGGTATCGGAATCAGAATTATAATAGAATTTAATTAAATTGTGTTTAAATTACGATTTATTTCGGTATTACGTTTGTAAGCGAAATTCGGTCCGCCGGACTCTTAAGCGTTACATTCTTGAACATACGGGATGATAAAACAAATGGATTTAAGGTAAAGTAAATATATTTACTTAAAATAGTATCTAATAAAACACATCTATTGACGTACCTAGGTCTATTGCTGGATGTAACTGGGTACCTATAGTGTTCAGAAGTTGTATGTTATTCAACAAAGCTATAGGTACTCCATTGCTAATTATTATATGTATCTAATGTATCGTATCGTATCGTCTCCGGGTATACTCTTAGCTATAGCAACTGCTATCAGAGGTATCCATGGGAGGCGATGACCATAAAAAATTATATAATATATATGCATATTCGATTTCTTAAATGTTTATTTGATTAAAATACACTGACAACTATAAAAAAATGACTGTTACCACATTAATGCGAGTTTCCGTCCAATTATATTTTGTGTAATATCTAATCTATACCTATAGTAAAATTGTAATAGGCCAAAGTCTGTACAATAAAGATACACTAAAATGGGGGGCCTTTATTAGAGCAACAAAAGCCAAAATATCAATTTCTAGAATTTTTGTCTGTATGGAATTAAATGCAGTTTTCACTGTTGTATTGCTAGAAGTCTAACTTAAAATCTGGTGCATGTTTCATCTTGATACGTAGCCTAGAATAGGACTTATAATAGTATGCTAATCTTTTTGGGACGTGAGTGAAACTGCGGGCAACAGCAACTAGTATTTGATATAATTATTATTTGTTTTCCAGGAGTTTGCAAATGGAGAAAGTAGCGGCGGTGAACACGAGCGCGGGCGCCGAGGGTTGGCTGGAGCTCAACGTGACGAGTGCGTTGGGAGCGTGGCTCTCGTCGCCCGCCGACAACCGAGGCTTCTTCATCACGTTACATCCTCACACACAGCCTGGTACTTTTGTTACTTGAGATTAAACAGTCCACAGTACACACACCATTTGAGATGCATCGCGTTGCGGTACTGCTATGGTCTAGTGCAGTTGTAGATACCATCATTCTGCACCGCGTTTAATGTACCTTTGCAGATATTCATGTTAAATGTAAATATATTTTTTTTGAAAATAATTATAATGTTCCAAAACATTTTGACAATCTTGCTGAGACCTATCCGTGTTTGACCGTCAGATATGGTAGAGATCTTCGTATATCACTCAAATTTAATTAAACATTATAGAACGGCACGTAAAACCAGAAGAGATAGGTTTAGAGGAGCCTCGGGGTGTCATCGTTGAAGGAAAACAGCCGTTCTTGGTGGCATTCTTTAAGAGCGGGCCGAAGCTCGGCGGTGCTGATGCGGGCGCTCGTAGGAAACGAGAGGCCAGGCGGTGGCGCTCACACGGATACTCCGAGAACTATCTTAGAAACCCACTCACAGGTTTGTACCCTCCTCGTAGCAGTGCGTACCCGATTTATATCATCAATCATCACAAAGTGGCCAGTTTATGATTTCCAATATGAATATTATTCAGATTCTATCATGATTCATCAAAATCATCATCCTCTAAATATTCAAAACGAATACAAACAAATTGATATCGATGGCTTATCGGCTTATGTTTAGAATAGAATTTATCTTTTATCCAAAGCGCTTCCATGTAAAGATATGCGCGTAACCGGTAACCTTTTACTCGCGAACCTCGCTACAAACAGATATCGGCAACATGTAATAACAATACATAACTTTTTGCTATCGGATGTAGCTCATGAATACTTGAAAACTTTGCCCTACAAAAAGTAACTACGGTGTGGATGCACCTTTATATATTCATAAACATTAAGATGGACATATGATCTGTTCGTATGACCTATGACAATACTGGCTTTTTCGTTTTAGATACTTCACATTGGACAACGAGAAGCTGTGAAATCCAGACCCTCTACGTCAGTTTCAAGGATTTAGAATGGCAGGTTAGTGTATTAGATCAAATATATGAGGTAATTGTAAAAGATGTCTACTGATGTAGTTACTGATGAGTTGACTGCCTCATTAGTCTAGTGGTCCCAAGTGCGACTGCTACACTAGAGGTCCTGGGTTCGATCCCCAGGTCGAGCAAAGTGTTATTGGGTTTTTCTATGAAATTCTCAGTAGCAGCTCGGAGTCTGGATTTGTGCCCGGTTAATGGCTATAGGCTCGCCCCTATAACATGGGACTTAAACATACCGGTGAACTGTGGGTGTACATTAAGTACGCCTCTGCCTAACCCTTCGGGGAATATAGGCTTGATGGTATGTTATGATGCAGTTACATATTATCGCTGATATAGATTTAGGCCCTCTGTCAAAATGTACCACTCTTTAGCCATTATCCGGACACAAATCCAAACAATGACCAAGAAATTACAGAAGAACACTGCTCAACCTCGCGGTCAGGCTTGCGACCACTAGGCAGATAAAATGAGGACACAGTGCCCGCCAGTGGCCACCGGGGTGATTTGAGTGATGTAAAAATCCTACACTCCCCGGTCTAATTCCCGAAGACAGGTCGCCTTTTGAAAGTTTCCCGCCGTAAATAAAAAAAGGCAGATAAAATGAGAATAGCTTCTTACATCACTTACTTTTTTTACTAGGATTGGATCATCGCGCCAGACGGGTACGGTGCGTTCTACTGCAGCGGGGAGTGCAACTTCCCTCTCAATGCGCATAAGAATGCCACCAACCATGCCATCGTGCAAACACTCGTGCATCTATTAAATCCTACTAAGGTAAGAAAAGGGTCTTGACTACCACTACTTGACTGGGTAAAGACTACCGTCAGTCTAAGTACTAGTAGACTGTAGTAGTACTGCTGTCTAAACGCCCACTTTGATGATGAATCACATTATTATTCACGACTACAAGGCTACAAAAAATTATATAATGCCACCAAAAGTTGAGTTACGAGAACTTACAAAGGGAGGTCAGCTTATGATGGTATCACATTGTGAATCATTAAAAGCCATTTAAACCCTCAAAGTCTCCCCTCAGAAGGGTTAGGCTATTAGCTACCTATTCCATCAAGCTGGTCTTGTGCGGGTTGTTCAGACATGAACAGGTTGCTCACGCTGTTTGCCTTGATGATTCGAATGATAAATGTCATGATTTTCCCACTTATTACTTATTATTACTTATATTATATTAAATTGACACGATTAAAATTATCAAGTGTATGAATTGGTCATGCCGAGGAAAGTTGCCTACGTGGTCGTTCTTTGAAATCACATTATGGAGATTGATTGACATTCAAATTGACAACGCAGGCTTAAAATTGTTTGTTCTTTTTTATGTTAAACTAGCTGCCCACGGTTTTATTCGGTTCTCAAAAGAATTAACTATAACCTATATACCCCGGCTTCTAGACGGCGTATCAAGATGACATTTTAATATGCATGTGATTTTAAGTTACACTTCCAGCAATACGACTGAGAAAACTGTATCCAAATGCATGCACTAGTTGTTGTAATAATATGTGTACAAACATGCGGACAGACAGACAGACAAAAATTCTGTATAGTTTAATATTAGTTTCAATAGTGTCAAAATCAATATTCGTTTTTCTTCAATATATATAATGTACTCACATCGGCGTGTTACAATTTTATTCAATATATGTTTGGATTGACAATTTAATTGTATTTAGGTGCCAAAGCCATCGTGTGCTCCGATCAAGTTGTCACCGATATCAGTGCTGTACTACACGGATGACTCCAACGTAATCCTGCGCAAGTACAAGAACATGGTGGTCAAGAGTTGCGGATGTCATTGACCCCGCACAATGTATTCGACAAAACACTAGTCTTCAACAAAAAATTACGCTTCTACGTATATGTTGGGTGCCTATAGCAGCAGGTTACTCAATGATTAGCATAAGTTTGCGTATTGTTTAAGTAAACGTCTATGTTAAAGTAGAGAATCACTTGCGTGCACGAAGCGCATATGTAATACTATCTTCTTCTCGCGACTTCGGCTGCGTGGACTTCAGAATAGGATCCGACCTGGATACAAAGTAGCCAATGTGCTATTCCAGACTGTAAACAATCTCTGTATTTAATAGTGTTTAATAGTCAAAGGCAACTTTTACTACGTGCCATTAGTATGATGCCTGGAATAAACAGTAAGTACTTATAAAATAAAAACCAGTGATATATTTGAATACAAATGCTTTGATATTTTTATCCGAATTACGATATCATATTAAACCGTGATGCGCCGACATATTTTTTTATACAACCGTGTCTCTTCCAGTATTTTTAATTACAGTATAATGTTATAGTTTGTTATTATTGTACCTACTGTAATTAATCATCTATAGGGCTGTCAATAAAATGGTCGTGTCATATCTTTAAGGCCAGAGTAGCATGAGAGATGTGCAAAGTACTGTAAGAATAGCCCTTTTTTGCATGAAAACAAAATTTACATTTTTATATCCGTAACGTTCAGTCGCTACCTCGACTGAAATATTGCAAGTACCTAGATGTTTTTGGAACACTCTTCATTATTTTTTCATGTGAATGTTTTCTTCTATTCGGTGTAAAATCATTAGATTAGAGTAAGGACTGATTTTTATCGATATAGTCAATAAGTGAAAAATATAATTATTCATCTCGAGTTTTTCATCTAATAATGTTTTAAGCAAAATGATATTTGTTATATCAATTGGTCGGTGTAGGTAGGTTTCTGTGAGCACTTATGTGTTGACATACGGGCAACTAAAATAATAATTATATGGCACTCTATTTTTAATTCACAGTAACAGTGTTTTATTACACTTAATATGTGGTCAAGCTGAAACTAGGTGTCAGGGGACTCTTTTCATAATTAATTAACGAACCATTTGAATTATAAGATTTTGCGAAATGCTAACGAAATTAAACATTTATCATTTTTAGCATGTATTGTCCATTATTAAATGGAGGGCTTGTTGGCTACGTTATTACGTATTGCGATTGTCATACGTTCTCATATGACAATCGTTATATTAGTGGTAATCAGAAACCCAAAAAATCTGACAATAAGTCTATCCATAAGATATCGGATTGTTTCGTTTATTATTCTGACATTCATTTACATCGTGGTAGACGTAAGCCGATTCCAACATAGGAAAAGGGCAGGTGGAATATATTACCTACCCATTATTTAATGGAAGGAGATATACTTACCTAAGGCACAGATAATGATACTATACTAGTACCTACCTATGGATTTGCCATTCACCTTTGCACTTTTGTATTAATAATTTGCAGTTCCAGTAACACCGTGGCCTGTATAGTAGAGAATTTGTTTGTGCTCTCGAAATCTTAGTTTGCGTAAATTTGGCACCACATAGGTATACGAATATTGTGTAATTCCAATAATATCGCATCGATTCCAATTGGTAACCTCCTTGTATATTTTGATTTTAAAGGCGATTATTAAAAAACAAGTCTTGTATAGTCGCCAAAGTATCATCTATATATAGGTAAGTATAAGTCATTATAATATGTCTCAAATTATTGCACAATAATTAAGATAGTGGTGATATTTAAGAATCTCCTTAATGTTGGCCGTTTTCTTTGGAGAACTCCCTTGTTACAACTATGTATAATAATATAATTGTAACACGGGCGGTTGCCTCCCTTTAACTGGTTACATAGGCACGTTTGTGCACCTTATACAATGCTCAAAGTATCAATTCTTGGAATTATGTGTATTGTCAATTTATTTTCACATAACGATAAATGTTATGGATTGTTATTTATTGTACCGCGCTGTTTGTAAGTCAAGCTTATGCACCGATAAAGACCACGTGTACGTAGTGCAAGATAAACATGATTTTTATGTAAACAATTTATTGAGACATCAAAGCAAAGAACATGACTCTCTTGAACACTTAATTGCACCTCTGGAAAGGCCAGCTAGCGTTGTATAATGTTCGTGATAGTAATGGTCAATGAACTCAAACATGTACATTAACTTTTTTACAGATCCCGATACCCGGGTTTCCAGATAGGCAATGATTGGCTTTTTTTGCGAAACATTTCAAATACCTAACGAGTATACATTTGGGGTCTATGTAACATTGCCATGGATCTACTTTTAATATCAACCATAATTATTATATCAATCAATTTCTTACCGTTTATGTTATATTCAATGTTACTTATTCAAAGTATTCGAATAGATTAGGTTAATTCTATATAATTGTTTAGTATATTTTCTTTAAACAGTGTTGGGTACTAAACAATGACCTAAAATTAAAAATAAAAATTAATAAAGGCCGGGAACGCACTTGTGACTCCTCTGGTGTTGCAGGTGTCCATGGGCGGTGGTAATCGCTTACCATCAGGCGATCCGTCTGCTCGTTTACCTGTCTGTATCCCTTACAAAAACAATTGATTAAAAATTTAATTGATTGAAATTTTAATTGTTTAATGCCCAGATAATGTCCAGTTGATATTGCCCAACTGGGCATAGTTATATAAATATACCTAATAATATAAATGATAGTTATTTTTATAAAATACAATTATTGTGTCTATCTGTGTATTTTGTTTTAGCATGTAAGTTAAGTATGTGCCAATTGAACGAGTCACTTTATTATATACATATAAGCGACTCGTCATAGTAGTTTATTGTATGCGAAATTAAGGTACAATGTATGAGATGTAAAATTTTATAAATAAACGATTTATATTTTTAACTATTTTCTATTCTTGTCTTGAAATTTTTTCCCTTATTTTATAGACATCGTGATTGTATATTAAACACTTTGGAAAACTATTCTAGGATATGTAATTGCCTTCTAAATTAATGAAATATGAATCTTATTCAAGATCTACGATAACTATAAATAGTCAATAAGTCATAAATGATGTGTATGGTATGTCTGTGAATATATAATATACAAGGAATTGGTGCTAATTCTGTTGAAAAAAAAGCTAAATTAATTTAGTCCCATTATCTCTAACAAAGAACATGAGATAAAGATGGAAGAGTCCTGTCGAATTTGTCATATTGCTTCATTGAATAATGACATTGTTTTTATTGTGAATTTAGTCGTGACTATAAAAAAAATATTTGCTGCCCTAATGATTTGACAGCCCTAGACCTTGCTTAGCATTTTATTATTGATGTTTGGCACATGAGCTCTAAAGTTTTAAATTTCTAGTACCAGATGGCGCTGGCGAGTTCTAGTTCACAACATGAAGAAACGCTGAAATAAAATCTTAGAATTGTGTTACTTTTAAAGTCCAGGCATAGACATTGTATAAATAAAGCAAGACGTGTCAATATGAGACAAAAATTGTGTAGGAAAATGCCCCTTTTCGGAATATAAATATTCAGGTATTTAAATTAATTTTCGTGTGATACTGAAACCCAGGCTGGGTTAACGTAAAGGCTTAACTGAACTGCGATACACTGAGTTGATTGTCGGATTCTGAATCTTTCAGCATTGATATCTATGCTATCCATCTACAAGTAAGTAACGTATTTCGTTACTGATCCTACACAATAGGTATGTACGAGAAAGCATATCAGGTATCAGTAAACATATATTACTTGTACCTAGGGATGATATAAAAATCATCTTTGGTGAAGATCATTTATTTAATTATAATTGATTTTGAAAATCCTCATTAGTCTAATGGCTTTAAGCGCCACTGCTGCGCTGGAGATTCTGGGTTCGATTCCCAGGTAGAATAATGTGTTTTTTTATGAGAAATTCTCAGTAGCTGCTCGGGGTTTGGATTAATAGGTACCTATATAGAGGGCTGTTACATGTGACCTAAATATACCACTGAAATGTAGTTGTACGTATATTATTAGTTTACACCTACTTTACGTTTACCCTTCGGTTGATAGCTACAAGTGGTATGTTAGGTTATGATTTTGAAAAGTCAGAGCATTCGAACTTGAGACGTATACTTGGCATACGCAGTCCTTGGTTATTAATCTACTGGTGCTACTTTCATGTTACAATATACTGACATGTTCGTATGGATGCCGGCAGCAGGGGTGTTAGGGGGTGCACTTGCACTCTTCTGTCAGGAATGATAATACATATACCTACTTTATTTTTATTAAAATACATAAAAACTTTGGATATATGTTTGGGTGAACGAAATTTAAAAAGAAAAAAAAAATTGAATGTTTTGCTAATGTCAACCTATTAAAAAATTGTGATCTTGATTTTTAAAACAAAAGATAATTGCAATAAATCATATACCTACTATACAACGTGTAACTGAATAAGCGCAAGACCTCAAACAGTTCGATTAGAATAACAAGTCATAATTATAATAACGAAACCCTAAAGTAATTTTTTCAAGATATTCGTTATATCAGCTAAACGCAAAGCTCGATATCGTAGTCGTTGTGAGGCATGTTGCCGGCATGCACACAATAAAAATTTATGCAAATAGGTTTCAGTTTTCCATATCTCGACCCACTGATGGATCAGGGGCCCATATTTCAGGTATTGTAATTATTTTTGGGAAAAATTAACACATTAAAAACCACTGCAAGCGATTCAGTGGTCGATTCTGAACAAACTACGGTCTTGAACTTATTATGTTACAGATTGTACTCGTATATATATTAGGCTGTAAAATTATCTACTTATATTATTTACTAGCTTTTGCCAGCGACTTCGTCCGCGTGGAATAGTTACTTTGTTCCCTAGTTCTTCGCCCGCGGTTTCACCTGCGTTGCCCCGTTCCTAAGGGTTGTAGCGTGATGTTTTATAGCTTGAAACCTTTCTCATGAATCACTCATTTTCCCAACATTTCCCTTCACTGCTCTGCTCCTATTGATCGTAGCGTGATGAAAAGTATACTATAACCTGCCCAGGAGTATGAAGAACAATTGTACCAAGTTTCGTTAAAATCCGTCGAGTGGTTTTTGTTTCTATAACGAACATACAGACAGACAGACAGACAAAAATTTTACTGATTGCATTTTTGGCGTCAGTATCGATCACTAATCACCCGCTGATAGTTATTTTGGAAATATATTTCATGTACAGAATTGACCTCTCTACAGATTTATTATAAGAATAGATAGATATAGATATAGAGATAGTAATAGGGAAAAGAGAGTAAATTAGGGAAACTGAATAACAAAAACTATACTTTACGTCAAAAACTGAAGGCGTTATGGGTTGTTGATTTGTCTACATACTATGCAATACATATATAATACTATATTTTATATAGAAGCAGTGATAACCTAGTAGTATGACCGTTGGACTACCAAGTCAAAGGTCTCGAGTTCGAACCCAAGGCATGCACCTCTGACTTTTCGAAGTTATGTGCCTATTAAATAGTTAATTATCACGCGCTTAAACGGTGACGGAAAACATCGTGAGGAAACCTGCATGCCTGAGAGATTTTCTCGATGGCGTGTGAAGTCTGCCAACCCGCACTAGGCCAGCGTTGTGGACTATAGCCTGATCCCTCTCATTCTGAGTGCCCAGCAGTGGGACAGAATAATGGGTTAATTATGTATGTTACTATATTTTATATAAGTTAACAGTATAATGTGTAGATGCAGAATGCACCTTCCTGAA
Source organism: Acronicta aceris (assembly GCA_910591435.1). NCBI lineage: Eukaryota > Metazoa > Arthropoda > Insecta > Lepidoptera > Noctuidae > Acronicta > Acronicta aceris. The sequence goes on from OU342759.1 coordinate 10,591,859, forward strand.
AGTAATCCTGGCGGCGCCCATGCAGGTCCGGCACTTTTCTATCATCGTATATTTAGGTATAGTACTTTTGCATGTGCTATGTTGTTGTAACTGACCTACTATAACTACATAATTAGTTACTAGTGTGTATAATGTATACAGATATATTATATTATGTATATATAATGGGTGTAATGTCAGTCGATGGCAGTTGTTAGATCTGTTGGCGAACAGCTGCAAGCTGAACAAAACAAATATACAAATGGCAGACTATGTATTCCAGATTATCATAATATGATGAACCTAAACTTTATCGTTACACTGAAGCAGTTAATCTGTTTTTTTTTTACTCATATATTCTTTGCATTTCGACAGACAATGCGAAATTACGATCAAAATTTTATTACGAGTTACGTAATACATGACAGATTATACATAATTATAAAGTTATGAATAAATGTTTTGTAATCCTGCTACCATACTTGCCATACATAAGTTTCCATTGTACCTAGTTCATGACTATTAATTAATTGATGTACCTTCCCATATACTAGATTAACAAGCATGTGCATGGAATACCTACTATCATGTGTTTAATCAACAAGAATATTATTATAATAATAATTATGTAGATGTTCTATTAGGTATAAATAAATAATAATTATTCTTTGTATATTATATGTGCAAAGATTACCTAATATTTATTGTAATTTAGTTGCAGAATGTTTATAAAGGCGTAGGTACTGCGTAGGTAGGTATCAAGAAATAAAATATTTGTTTACAGTAAACTTTGAATTCTTAGTACACAATCAGTCGATTCATGTTTTTATCTATAGATATCTGATAAATATTTGAGTCGTCGTCTTTGTGAAATATAGACGCGTGACTCGCGAGACGAAGACGTTTTTGCAAATCGAAAAAGTGAGAAACGGTTTTTAACAATAAGTTTGATAAAGTTGAGTTTTATTTAATAAAGGTCCTTAATTAATTATGTTTTCATTAAATTAGTGCCGTTAATATAACTAAAAGTGGTAGCATAATCTTAGTGACCAAGTCTATTGTTTTGGAACTTTTGTAAAAGATAATAAAAAGGAGATCGTAAGTGTAACAAAAGCTCGCGGAGGCGTCACCGGCGCACAGTGGGCTGAAAATCGGCTTTCATAGACTTAGGGATTTCAATTTGTAAGTGCCGGATTTTTTGCCGGATATCGCTTCTATTAGTTATTACTATATTCAAAAATGACACCCGACTTAATTCTGCACAAAAACGAAGGAATTATAATTTTTTTAAGAAAAAATTGTATGAAGCTGGTATTAAAAAGTTAATTATCTCGTAAACAGCAAGGAAAACCGTAATATCCTTACAGGTGGTTATAGTACTAATTATTTAAGATTTTTTGACATATGTCATATAACGGTTATCGCTGCTAATTTTTTTTAAAAAATCGTCAATATATTTTTATTTATTTTTACATATGAAAGGGTTCCTTTTAGTGAATGAATTAAGAACATTGTTAATTATGAAGGATGTTATTGACCCAAATATTAAGAATATATAAAACAAGAAAAATATTTTAAAAATAGAAAAAAAAATCAAATATTAAACATTTTCCTTATCACTCTCGTTGTCGGACTCCAATTCTGAGTCAGAATCCAGATTGGATACATCTATAAACTCGAACTCACTTTCCTAAAACTGAATCAAGTCGAGAGTTTCATCAAAAAAGGTCTGCTTTCTCTTGGCATCTAATTTAGGCCTTTGTGCACTTAGGAAAGGATCCGAAGAAACAACAAGCATATTTAAAATATCTTGATTAGAATCTTGCCTGCTTCTTTTCCGCGAATGATGTTCCCGGAACCTCCTAAAATCTTTGTTTCGAGACTCTGAGGCTTCTTCCGAGAGAGTCCCAATCGGTACAATATCATTTTGCTAGATTATGTCAGCACCGTGAATTAATAATTTATGTACGGTTGAGGACATGTAGTACCAATCGTACAATTCCACATAACTACTTTTCAGCTGTTTTGCGGGCAAAATCTTTAAATTTTATGACGTCGATCTTCTCGCCAGATGTTATTGCTTGCAAAATCACAGCAAATCTTTTAATAAGATCTTCGTCCATCCCGGTAATAGCTGCGGTTTTATTGGGAAACTCGAAAAACTTTCTAGCGGTATTCCTGTCATTGGTAGTTCCAGAGCCTTGTTTTACAATATCAATCAACAGATTGAGCTGATCTTTGAGTTTATTTTGTATAATCTTTTTTCTGTTCTGCAACATTTCTTTGTCCTCATTACTTCTCGCTGCCCACCGTATGAAGTCGAGCCTGTACGCAATATGTAGCAGACATTCCATACAATTTATACGTGCGTGTAGGGATGACAAGCCAAATTTGTATATGTCAGCACACACAGTCTTTGATGTTACAACATCTAAGCGGTTCATTTCCGTAGGTTTTGCTAGACACAAGTAGCACGATGCATTTGATCTGGCCTCTGAAAGGTACGTGCAGACTTTGGCGTCGATCATTGTCATCATTAGTTGATGAGTTACCATGTTATTATTACTGCACTGTGTGGGGATAAGGGCCTGAATTTCATCATCCATTTGTTTTTTGAGACCAATGACTACTGATTCGCTCTCTTTTAAAAAAGTAAACTGAACTGGACGACAATACAAAGTTGAGCATGGTTTTGGGTTCGTCCATACAGTGTTATCTCCATCAGTCAGTTTTAGTGGCACCAAAGAGGTCATGAAAATGCTTGCATCATCTTGCTCGCCCTCCATTTTCTGCTTGTATCGGCTTCAGCACCATCAAATCCCCACTTGGATATCAGCTTTAGCCGCTTATCTTGCACATCGGCATAGTCAGGAAGACTTTGAAGGATCCTCGTCACCGTGATGTCAAGTAAAGCTTGAAGTGTAATCCTAGCCGAGGAATCCGTAACTGTCACAGATTGCTTCGGAGGGTAGCAATCAAGCTTAGTTTGTTGCACTTTATAGTAGGATGGATAAATATCCTTAGCACCTTCACGAATGGCAGCCTCTCGCAAAGTAATATATTGCCAGTTTGACAGTTTTAGTGAAAGAAGCAATCCAAGCGCTTTCTCTGGTGTAAATATGACTGTTTTCACTGGTTTCTTAAGCGTTTCTTCTAATCACTTATTTTCAGACTCACTAGAAGACTAAAACTCAGTTTGCATTGATAAATATCTAGCTCAAACATAGTTGTGTAAGTGTGGATGCAGTATAAACCTCTGAATTCTTTCTTCCTTCTTCTTTCTTTCCTTCGGGAATATAGGGGTGATGATATTTTATGTTACGTGTTGTTAAAAGTCTGTGTACCTCAACTTAAACGCTAAAAGGAATCGTTTCATGTGTAAAAATAAATAAAAATATTTTGACGATTTTTAAAAAAAAATTAGCAGCGATAACCATTATATGACATATGTCAAAAAATCATAAATAATTAGTACTATAACCACCTGTAAGGATATTACGGTTTTCCTTGCTGTTTACGAGATAATTAACTTTTTCATACCAGCTTCATACAAATTTTTCGTAAAAAAATTATAATTCCTTCGTTTTTGTGCACAATTAACTCGGGTGTCATTTTTGAATATAGTAATAACTAATAGAAGCGATATCCGGCAAAAAATCCGGTACTTGCAAATTGAAATCCCTAAGTCTATGAAAGCCGATTTTCAGCCCACCGTGCGGCGGACAGCTTCAAGGGCGCAGCAGCCTCCACCGGCACCGGTGATCAGAGTGGAGCGAGCCGCAGGGCCGCAACACTGTGCCGCCGACGCTTTGCCACTACGCACGTTTCGCACGTCTGGGAACGGAAAATAAACAATGTCCAAAACAACGATCGACACTCACCACCTGTTGTGAACATTTTGTGTGGATTGTTCGACGCCTCAGGCTCCGTATATCTCTGAGCAACAATGCGGCTCTTAATTTTTGTGAGTGTCATCTTGTACGCCAGTGCCGATGAAATTCAGGAAGCCACAGTGTTTCATAAGTGTTGTCCGAAGAGTCAAAGTTTAATGAAAGTGATCAAGTTTGAAGACATTGGAGTTTCTTATCAGTGTTTAGACCGCGAAAGTGCCCAGCAAAATTATAACATAAGCATTTCTCCCCTTGTTGTTGGTGAAAATGTACCGGTCAAGTACGGTATTCCTCTGGAATGCGATGAAGTACAAATGGTACACATGACATCCTCAGAATTAGATACTCGGTTACAATCTTTGGCTACGTGCTATGACCGGCTCATATTAGAAGATGTTAATGGTACATTGAAATCAAACATTCCTGAAGTTGTAGGGTTAAGTTGTATAAATGCAACTATGAAGACATCCGAGCAAAAACTAATTATAAATCGATTCCGAAAATGTTGTCCATGGGGACAGAGTTACGATAGCAAATTCCATTTATGTAGAAATACTGATGTGAACAATACAGAAGATTGGCTAATCGAACGCTTGCAATTGAATGATAATTATATATATGAAGTTGATAATGAGTTGAACTGTAAATCGGATGAGTATGGTGTAGAGTTAAGGGAATCTTTTTTTACGTTGGCAGTAGATGGAAGTAATCTGAAGGTTCTAAGTAGGAAAGGAAAAGGTGGCGGTGACATCGCGCCAGGAGAATGGTGTGTGGACCGGGAGTATGCTGGTAATGAGCTGGTTGCCCGTGTGTGCTCCCGTGATTGTTCTAAATATGGTGCATTTTGTGTGAGGAAATGTTGTCCCATTGGGCAGCATTATCAACCTCGACGTTGTGGCAGTTTTGTAAGCAAATGTGCTCCTAATACCGACGACATTCTTTTCAACATAACCGACTATTTGGAGCCTTTGCAACGCAAGGATCCAGACTTGACAAGTAAGTTTGCTCACATCTATAGAATATATACTTCTATACTAATATACAGGAGATACAGGAGCTATTGATTATCCTTCTCTTCCCATACTTGGCTTAAGGTTTCCTCGGATACCAAGAACCAAGTTTTGCTGCCGAAATAATCACATTATGCTGAGTAGGTAGGTACTTATGCTTATCACGTCCTGGTAACTGAAGTTTGGGAGAAAGCTATCTATACTTATAATAAATCTGTAGAGAGGTAAATTCTGTACATGAAATATATTTCCAAAATAACTATCAGCGGGTGATTAGTGATCGATACTGACGCCAAAAATGCAATCAGTAAAATTTTTGTCTGTCTGTCTGTCTGTCTGTATGTTCGTTATAGAAACAAAAACCACTCGACGGATTTCAACGAAACTTGGTACAATTGTTCTTCATACTCCTGGGCAGGTTATAGTATACTTTTCATCACGCTACGATCAATAGGAGCAGAGCAGTGAAGGGAAATGTTGGGAAAACAGGAGAACTTACTCCATTTTTTAAGCTTCCGTCGCGTGTGCAGCCTTAATGGTTAAAGCTACACAGAAATCATGTATGACGGAAATGTTCTCCTTAAAATTATATAAAAAATATTCCACCACAGCAAATGTCTATCTTTTATGGTTGACTCACAATAACACGTGTAACTCCCGATAGCTTAGCAGTTCGGAGCTTTCTAATTATATTTATCTACTCTTACGTTAGGTGACTGACTGACTGACATAGTGATCTATCAACGCACAGCCCAAACCACAGGTTATAGTATACTTTTCATCACGCTACGATCAATAGGAGCAGAGCAGTGAAGGGAAATGTTGGGAAAATGAGTGATTCATGAGAAAGGTTTCAAGCTATAAAACATCACGCTACAACCCTTAGGAACGGGGCAACGCAGGTGAAACCGCGGGCGAAGAACTAGGGAACAAAGTAACTATTCCACGCGGACGAAGTCGCTGGCAAAAGCTAGTTTTTAATAAATTTGATCAATTAAATTATTTGTGAAGTATTTTTAGGAGTGCTTTTTGTACTCTCGTACGATTAAGTATTAAGAATGTATTTCCCCAGATTTGAACGAAATCTTAATTCACCTAATAAATATTAAATTAAAAATTTTATGAAACCCTCGGCACAAAAATCTTTAAAAGGAAAATATATTTTATTATAGTTCCTTTATGTTTAATTTATGTAGAATATTTTAATCCAAGCGTCGTTGTGTCGGGAGCTTAGATACACGTAGATGCCGTACACCGTTGAGGAGTTCTTCTGGTATGCTGCAGGAGTTTGTAATATGATTGACAAGTGACAGAATTTCAAATTTCGAAACGATCAGACCTGTGGACGTTGTTTATATCTCTTCATCAAGAAAAGAGGTTATAGCCTTCAAACAGCTGAGCAGATTTTTAGATTTTTTTGAAACAACTAAGGACACTCGACTTTTTCTCGACTCTCAAAAAAAAAATGGATTATTAACGGTTCACCCGATCAGGCGCTACGATGCAAATGACAGACACAGACACACAATACACACTACAAACTTATAAATAGATAATATACTTTTTCGTCGGGGTTTAAAAACGATTTTTAAAGTTATCTAAAAACCAAAAAGTAATTAAATCGGTTGATCGCTTAGAAGATTCGAAGTCACACACAAAGACACGTACACCCATCACAAGCTTCAAGCTTGAGAAAACCCCTCTTTTTGTTGGGGCGTAAAGAAGTTTGGTGTATTTAGATGGTTATGTGTGAGGACGTACTGTTGACTTAAGGTATCAATTACTTATTTAATCATTCCCTTTTCATCTCCTTGGATATCAAAAACGAAGTGCTAGCGAAATAATCACATTTTGCTTTTACTTATGTTTTAAGGCTGGTCGTTCACCTGAGCCCGCCAAATTCAAATTTCAAGTAATTTTTCGCAGTTTGTAGGTCTACAACAAGTTCTAGATTCATGGCAGTAGTAATCGCAACATTAACTATACAACATTCACTACTTAAAACTAAAACCTTTGCTTAAAAATCGTTATTGCAGCTAAAAGTAGTGCAGTGTCAATTTTGACCATGGGCAGTTTGACAGTTGAATGTTATCTGTGTAGACAGTTAATGGGCATTACTTTTTGAAGTGATAAAACCTCTTTTTTCTGTTTCTAAGATAAAACTACATTCACCAATTAGTAAAATAGTTAGGTATCTACTGACGGTTTTCTTATTCAAATTACTACAGAGCTCAAAGCATAGGTTCGAGGTCTCTCACCTTTCTTACACGACTTATTTTGGGATTTCTCGAAGATAAAATGAACAATGAAAGATAAACTGTATTGAGTGATTACAATATCAAATACTTGGATATGTTAGGTATTTACCTACTAAAATTCGACAAAATACAAGCTGTGTTCAACAATAATATTTTTCCAGTAAAGCTACTATTATACCATGGCATTCCTTAGAGTTATGATCATTGATTCATTAAATATGTTTGACTAAGGTTGGCAATGGTTCGATGTTGTTTATAAACATTATTTGAGTTGTTCGAAAAATTTCAAAAATCTCGTGGGTTAGTTAAAAAGTTTTGGTATGAATTTTAACTCTAATACTAGTACCTAGTTTGCATTCTAAAGTGACAAATGTTCATTAAATTCTAAGTGAGAGTATCTATTTCTTTTTTTGTCTCCTGAGCTATGTAAAATAAAATAATTAACTTCGCTTTACTTTTAGATGTGCTCGGCATTCGCACTGAATTGTTCTGCCATGAGGGGCGTGTGGTGCTGAACAAGTCGGTGGATCGCGACCGGCATCGGCTGGTACCCGACGGCCGTCTGATTTCCCCCATCCGCGTTGACGACTCCTACTGCTTCGAGGCCTTTGACAGCCGCGACTGTCCTAATGGCAATATCTTTGTTACCGCCGTCAACTGTTTCGTAAAGTCACCAGAACCTGCGAAGAACTTCGAAATGTCCTTCATAGTAAGTGATTCATGATTAACAGTTTTCCATATCTTCATAACAACATTGATGATAGATTACTCAGACAGTTGTAAGATTGTATGACGGAAATACTGAAATTTGTTAATGCGATACTTTTTCAGTTTGTTTAGATTGGTCTGAGAGTCAATAGATCACATGGGTGGATTGATTCGCGTACTGATAAACAAACGATTGTGACTCAGTATGATTTCGGTATTTTGAGAAGTTACTTAACAAACGATTAAAGCATTTATATAAATATAGAACATGTTTCGTAGTCTTATACAATTAATTAGTTAGGTGGAAGAAAATGAAGAAAAAAAAACCGGGAAAGTTAGCTTGAAAAAGACTGGAGTTGACTTTCGGCACATCTTTATAAACGTTTTATACCTATAAGCTGTTAGTTACACATATTTTTAATCTATTTCCGTTAAATACAAACTGGCAAATTGCAATTGTAGTGTAGAATTGCAAATTGTAATAGTAATTAGTGAGAGCGGTATTAGAGTCATTTTGTTGCCTTTATTTTCTTGTACAGGCGCAGTTTTTCAAATTATCGTTTTAACACGTCTGCGAGACCATGTTTAGATTAATATTTGCAATACAGCAGGCCATAAGGGGAACATCATACAGGAATATAAACAAAGGAGGTGAGAATATAGGTTGTGACGTCATCGTACAACTGGTAATCCTAACCCTCTGTTAATTTCACTGTTCACACATTGTAATATGATAGGATGGCAGATTAGCTCTTATGTTATGGCAAACCAAATTACACTCAAATTAGGATGAAAATAAAATAAAATCAGCAATAAATAAAGTAGTCGAGAATATTTTAAAATTGGTCATATTGCACTTGCGCATATTTTGTTAGGAAAACAAAGAAAATATAAAAATAATAAATGAATTCATTCTTTTATTCCAACCGAACGATTAGATTCTTTTATTCCAAATTAACGATCGTTATTTTGACTATCATCCTCAAAGTCAAAGTCAAAATGTTTTATTTCAATATTTTATTTCAATTTCTTTCTTTTTGAAAAGTCAAAACTAGTTGCACGGTTCCAAAAAGTGGGTATAATGGAGAAGAGCCGACGAGAAACTCCATAGATAAGAACTTAAAAAAAAAACATATTACAGTCACCTCCCATCCTTTTCCCAACTACGTAGGTAAGCTTTTAGATTATACAGACGCGACTGAATTGTACACGAAAGTATTGTGCAATAACGATATGTTAAGGATAAACTAGTTATCAGGCGTTTCGGGTTTCCATCTGACTAGTACTAACAATTGTTATATGTGTTCGTATATGTCGTATTGGCAACCGGGACCAATAGACCAAAGCCTTTTAAGTGCTCCCCGTGAAACGGAGGGGTCTCGATGTGCTAATAATGTTCACCCATCTATAGACTGACTGCGGCAAGCACAGCTTAGTTTTGCAGATCGGTTGATCAAAGTAGGTATAATATTGCCATTTCAATCCAGAGATAAAAAAATACCGTCTTACCATTTACTATTCTACTGCTGAGCACGGGTTTCCTCTCAGGGTGAGAGGGATAAGGCTTGTTCCATTGCCCTACTATAGTACCGACTTTACACGTTGTCGAGAATTACTCAGGCATGCAGGATTCCTTACGACGTTGCTATTGTGGGCTGGTAAGCTCTAGCAAAAGAAAATACGTAATGCATTGCAGTAAACATTGTATTTTAAAAACAACTACTAATTACCGAACGATTTTGTTCTGTACGAAATTGTGTGTTTGTATCGCAGTTGATTAGCATATCGAGCGTGTGCTTGGCGCTGACGCTGGTGGTGTACATGTCACTGCCGGAGCTGCGCAACCTGCACGGGCGCACGCTCATCTGCCACGTCAGCATGATGCTGCTCGCGTTCAGCTGCCTCGCGCGCGTCCAGTACAGCCGCGTGCCCAATGACACAGCATGCACGCTTTTAGGTAAGTTAATTGACATACCTATTGTATTTGTCGGTAAGTTTAGGTGCAATGTGCAACCCTATTGTTATTAACCAAGCATAAATCCAAACTCCATACTGTGATTTTTACAAAAAAATTTGAATGTTTGAAAAACCCAATAACACTTTGCTCGACGTGGGAATCGAACCGAGGGTAGCAGTCGCGCTTAGGACAACAAAAATCTATAATTAAAAAAGATTCGAAGCATTACGTATTTCTTGACTGGTTCAGATGAAATGAATCTGAAATGAAGCTGAAATCTTTCATGAATAGTTATAGATATGCGCCTGAATTTCATTCGAAATAGGTATTTAAATAGACGCACGGTTTTAAGGTCTATTAGATTATATTCAATTTGAGAATTGGAAAAGAACAATAAAAGTGGATGAACGATAAGATTAATTTTACGAGGTCACGATAAGTTTTAGGTTACTCGAGCTTGATTCGCTTGGTAAACAAAAGATAACCTGTTTAGAGATGGGAATTCCTGCTTTGAAACTGACTATTGGTATTTTTAGTACGCAATTACTAATTTTTCGATAACCCCAGGTAAAAGAGGTTTTGCGACGAATCTCGTGGCTCAAAATATTTTGAGCACATAGTACTACGGGCTCATTTTATTCAGTCACTAAAAAGCGTTCTTTATTGTCATTGTCCGCAGTTTGACATTACATAAGTAATACTTAGATAATCTCAAATATATTGGATTGTCCCTGGATGTTCCAATCTTTATTAACCTGTGTCCAGTGTCAGTATAGGGGGGCTGAAATTGCTACTGATTACTGGCCATTGATGGCCACTGATTGCAAAGCTGCCTGTTGTATAGGCTTCCAATTACTTATTCATTTTCAAGTTCAAATGTTGATCCTAAGGAGAAGAATCCTGCAAAAATGAAAACTCTTTTAAAATAAGACGTAGTACATTCTTCAGGTACAATAGTGAGAACAGGATGTGTGAACATTGAAGGTTAACGTCCAAGTTGGGCCGAAGTCGATATTGTGAAAAGAAGCATTAGAGAACTCGTCATTATAAAAAAATAAATGAAGATAAATAAACTAAAACTATTGTAGAGGCTTTCGTAAAATGAGAGATTAGCTTATAGGTACTAGAAACGTATAGCATGATGTGTAGCAATGCGTTGAGGAATCCCACTGTGATTCACCAAAAGTGGCTAATTAAAATCCCTGATCCATATCCAATCCTTGATGGTAACAGTGCCGTTCGTCGTAAAAATCAATCATCCACCACTCGATCACGCGCAACCTTTTTAATTTCATATCAGCGTGGGATTTTATTTGCCAATTCACTACACATACGTAAATTAATAAATGAGCCGATAAGTGATATTATATTATTTCAATGAATGATAAATATCACAGTGGGTTTGTTTTGAATAAATTGTGCCCAATAAGTGCTTTGATAAAATAATAACATATCAAAGATAGAAATGAGGACGTCATCTAATATCATATGAAGTAGGTATATTTGGGTTGTAAATATAATGCATTCGTTTGTAGTTAATAAAGACACGTAATTTGGCATCAATGTTACGTAAATTGCTATATTTACTCTCAACTACAGTAACCAAATGTTGAGATTGGCATGATACACAAATACTAAGCAAATGATTCTTATTTAATATGTGCTGTTGGTATACACTAGTATACTAATTAGCATTGAATAGAACAAGGAACTGATATGATCTCACCAGAACATTATTCCTGAGATTTAAATGTCGGTAATCATTTTGCAGTGAATCGTTCGGATTTTGACAGGCTAAGTTGAACGATTCATTTCAAGGAGTTATTTCTATATTCGATTGTTCATAATTATCGCAAATATTGAAGGAGTTCATTAGTTTTAATTTTTTGTTCCGTTAACAATTACATAGAACTTCAAATCAGTTAACAATTACATAGAACCGTCTGCAGTCAAGTTACTTACCTAGAACTCATTGTAATACAAACACAACTGTAATTACGATCAAAGCATTACTGCCATCACAATAATGTTCTCTGAACCGTTAAAAATTCAAAATTATTTACAACTAGTGAAGTAATACCCTTTTTAGTCTAATTTTACACGAATCTTATTTAAAGCTAAAATATCTAACTCTCTATATTAAACGCCAGAAACTAATTTTGTTTTGAGCAAAATATTTTTTTTTAATCAGAACTAAACAACTGAACCAATGTATTTTTAAGTAGGTAGGTTCTATATAAGTACAATCTAATAGGAGCCAGATTTCTGAAAATATTGTTTTGGAATTGGGAAATTAGTTTCCGAGAGACAATCACATAATAAAAATCAACAATCTTTGAAGTTATAATCTGTCATTAGAGGTTAAAATCTAGATCAACCAACCAAAAAGTTGTTATCATTTAGTCAAGCATAGTCATAAAAATATGAAAATCGCATTAGTGCATAGCGATTTTCATATTTTTATTACTATGTGATATGAATGGGGATATGATGAAACATAATAAAATATAATGACATTGTTTGATTAACGTATTTCCTAATCATTAGAACAACTATAAACTTATTAATTGCTGATAACTGTTCACGTACAGTACTTAAAATTGTTGATCATAATATATTTATCATAGGTAGGTAGGTACTTGTAGTTTTGCTCTGAATCATTGATTCATTCTTTACTGTAATGACGTTACTAACGTGTTATTAATTCAATTGGATAATATGTTAAACTGCTTATGGGAATTAACGTTGATGTAAGGTACCTATATGGTTACTCATGTATTGATACTAAGTACAATATTATTGTATTTTCTTCATTGTTTCGACAATATGCACAAAATCATTTAGTATTGCTTTCGTCATCAAGATACGATAGATACCATCATGACTGTATTCCCTGAAGGGTTATTCAGAGGTGTAGTAATGTACACCTATAGTTCGCCGGTATGTGTAAGTCCAATGTAATAGGGGGCGAGCCTATTATCATTAATCGCGCACAAATCCTTAACTACTACTGAAAATTTCCCAATAACACCTTGTTCGGCCTGGGAATCGAACCCAGAAACATTAATGCGGCAGTCGCGCTTTTAGTTTTCGTCATCAATTAAATATTATATTTATAAATACAGGTTCAAAATTCGGCGGGTATTAAGTTTGTGTTAAAGTAAATAAAAACTAGCATGCTGCATATAGACTTAACTAGCTTTTTGCCCGCGACTTCGTCCGCGTGGAATAGTTACTTTGTTCCATATGAACTTTCATCCCCTATTTTATCTCCTTGGAGGTAGAATTTATCAAAATCCTTTCTTAGCGGATGCCAACGTCATAACATCTACCTGCATGCCAAATTTCAGCCCGATCCCTCCAGTGGTTTGGGCTGTGCGTTGATAGATCACTATGTCAGTCAGTCAGTCAGTCACCTTTGAGTTTTATATATATTTAAATTTCACAAATATACGAGTATAGGGTTTGTTTCCTAGGGAGCGCGCGCTGTCTTTTAAAAGAAAAACAAAATTTGTGCAATGAACGTTGAGATGTTTTCAATGCCTCAATCCACAATACTACTATGATTACTTAATATTTACATACAGAATAGATTAGAGCAATACAATTATACTAGATAGTAAAATTATGCAGAATATCAATGGGTCGCATGTTGGTGCCTTCTCAATAATGATACCAATGATAATATATAGTAAATGTTGATGAAAAAAGTGTTTCTCTAAGGAGGTTAGTTAGTCAGAGTTGATCAATTACATGTCGGCTGATTGTTTGCACAGGGTACGGGATCTACTTCGGCTTCGTGGCCGCGTTCGCCTGGCTCAACGTCATGTGCTTCGACATCTGGTGGACATTTGGGTAAGTTTTGTTAAGAATCAACACAAACATTTAGTCTGGATGCGATGCAAATGACGTGTGAATCACGGATTGCTACATAATATGTCTCGTCATGTCTCTCGCCAACACAGTTATGCACATCAGCAAAACTCTGCTGGCCCTGTTACAATCATATGTAGGTGATCCCACGCTTCTGGAATGCTATTACAATAATTGTAAATGCTCAAAATATAATTGCCTCTGATCAAAAACTTTACTTTGTACTTCTAATATCGGATTGAGTACACAGCCGAGATTAGGCCCAGAGAGCGGGCGTTTGTTTATATCATAACGTTTGAGAAAATATTCGGCCGCGTAGTGCGCCAGACACTGCAATGCATTCAGTCTTTCAGTGTTGAACTATATACCGAAGTGTATCAAAATCAAGTTCACTCACGATTGAGGATAGAAAAAACGTTGCATGAATCTCAAACATTTCACGCGGTAAAAGCTCATATTTTGAAAGATTGACAGCTTTTTTAAAAACGTCTGACTTTTCAATGAATGGAGATGTTTATACAAAATTGTTATTGTTGATGATAGGCTTTCGTAAAATAGTAGGAATTCTAACAAATATGCGTTAAATGATATATTGGGTCGTGATAACAAGTTAATCCGCCAGCCTACACAACCGGATTTTACTGATGCGTAACGTTATGCTGCTATGCTAGCTGGGATTTGGCCGGGAATACAGGCGCAGAGCCGTGACTAACAGTGCCTTGTTCGTGAATACAAACAGTTGTTTCCGTGCATTCAAAGATTAAGTTTACTTAAAATATGATTTGTTGGTACTTTAAAGTCACCATAGATTTAACAAATACCTACTTTGAGTGTTGCCTTAAGTCGTTTGTCGCAATGTGGGTAAATGTTTGTTTTGTCTTGGTTATCGATGAGTTTACACTCCGGCTCTTTGATATTTGCACATGGCAAAAATCCCGCGGCCACGTTAAGACGTTTAAAATAAATATACAAATACAACTAATAATCCAATGATCTAATGGAAGTTAAACAACGAGTGTACCAATCGTGTTATAATACATAAGCGCTTGCGTATGAATCATTTTGTTGTATACAGTTTTATTCGATAAGTACGTGGCGCATTTTACGTAATAGGATATGAATGATAATTTTAATAATATTAATTTATTTAGGAGGATGCGTGTATGGCCTGAGCTTTACGATTATCTTGGTTGTTGTGGTTTTATTATTCAATATTACTCTATATTATAAAATACCTATGATATTACTCCGATTGCGACTGCCTCATTAGTCTAGTGGTCCCAAGCGCGACTGCTACACTAGAGGTCTTGGGTTCGATCCCCAGGTCGAGCAAAGTGTTATTGGAATTTTCTATAATTCTCAGTAGCAGCTCGGAGTCTGGATTTGTGCCCGGTGAATGGCTATAGGCTCGCCCTCTATTACATGGGACCTAAACATACCGGCGATCTGTGGCTGTACATAAGTACACCTCGCACGCCTGTATTTTCCCGAAGGGTTAGGCAGAGCCGTACTTAATGTACACCCACAGTTCGCCGACAGTCAGCTCTGTATTGTGTTATATTCCAATCTACAGCTAATTAATTGTGTTCTATTCTAAGAGTAACTAAAGCGATTCTAATCTACCCTCCAGTTTTACATTGGTCTCATGATGAGGTAACGCTTATCCCGGGGTAATTATTATTATTAATAATAATCCTTTTAATTATTTATTGTTTACTTTATGAATGAAATAGTAATTTCTTATAGTTTAGCTATTAGGAACCCAAACACTGTATCCGGTAGGAAAATACGTTGAGTAGGTTTTGATATGATACGTCATTCGTTTATCCGTAATTTTCAGTCGACGTGCCTACATGAGTATAGGTTGCTGATGAAGATCACAGCGGTCATTCATATGCAATGCAAGACAGGAATGAAGTATTATTTGTTATTAGTAGGTATTTATTACGATCATGTTAGGATCAGGTATTTATTATCAATCTAGTAACTGTCAATCGCAGCTTCCCCCTTCCACAGTATATTTATACTGTGCCCCTACTTATGGATATGAAATTGACGCTTATCACGTGGTCGAATAGAGCTTGTCAATCATATTAATAGTTTTTTGCAATACATCGGTGAAAACTGCATTCAATTCCATGCAGTGGTTTTTGCGTGATGCGCGTACAAACATACAGACAAAAATTCTAAAATTTGTTATTTTGGCTTCTGTTGCTTATCTATAATGTACAGACATCGGCCTGTTACAATTTTATTATAAGTATAGATATAGATAGACTCTTCTATTGTTTATAAATAAAATATTCGGGCAAAAAACCGGCAATTTTTGCCTCTTTTTTTTCATTAATCTCTTTATGCTTTGTTCTAGTCATTGTTTTGTTGTTCTAATCATTGTTCTAGTGACTCACTTGTTTAGGTGGTGTTAATTACTTATATCATTTACTCGCCCTAATTTCTATTCCGCGAAAATAAAAAGTTTCAAAAAACTAACATTTCGAAGAAAATTCTATCGCTGTTTGAACGTCATAATTCTGATTTGCCGAATTAGCTACTTATATCTATAAAAATAGAAATTAATATTTCTGTGTATGTTGTTCTTCTATGCGTTTATACACCTACCATTCATCTGATTGTGAAATTAAATCTGAGTGTAAATTTTCAGTTGTTGTGTATGATTTTGACAAAAAAAGATAGAAAATGACAATGTAATGCTGTTGGTCTTGGGTGATGCGAGTGATCATCGTCTCTTGAGCAGTCAGCATCTATATTGACTCTTTTTGCCAAGTATTGTACTTGGTTATCAACGTGATGGAAGATGAATAATCAACTTTACAAAGTTCTATGTCCGATCTCAAAAGCCCAGCCTTCCATAGCCATACATTCCAAAGCATCTATAGTTCCTTGATTTATAGGTTCTAAACTGATATTTATTTTGTTATGTTATCTAAACGTTCAGTTAGTTCCAAGAGTTCTTAGCTGTGTAAATTGTCAAGTTGACCGTAGCTATATCCACATTAACTTATGTACAAGACTAGGTATAACACACGCGGCACGACCCAGACAAAATTACCAAGAGTTACGATTTTATTCCTATTAGTCTTTATTAGAGTACAATGTTAAACCTAATTTGATGGCTAAGTGATATTGAAAAGGCCAAGCGTGCACATTACAATTAGGTGGACGTTAATAAAAACCGGCAGGACAGAAAAACTAACTATATGTTTCATTGCCAGCATTGTATGGGTGGGGCGCTAATTAGACAGCGTCATCAACTGCTCCGACATACCATGAAAAATTACAATATTGAATAAAAATAACGCAAATTATAAACGAGGCGTGAAGGTCGTGTACTTTACAAATTTTTATTTAAGATATGGTTGAGTAAGATAACATTTATATACCATATGTATGGTAAATGTTAACACGGTATTGTTTACAATTTCATAGTTTAGCTGAAGTATACATGATTACGCGATTATAAGCATCATACCTGGGGTATCTATGCGCTGTAATGAACTTATTATGTTCGGAGCTTTTGTTATCTACGGCTTAATTTTTATCTGAAGCCGGGTGCTGTGTTAATGTTATCGTGTATTTTGTCGCCGTATCTTAGTGATTAGCAACTCAATCCCCATGAACCGACCGATTTAATGGGGAGCAGTAAAAACCAATAAAGACCTCATGGTACGTGTTATTAGCTCACGTCACGCCCGTTACGACTTCCATGTTTGCTGTAATCGCCATAAAAGTAATGGACAGAAGTTTTACTATTTCTACATTAATATACGTATTAAGTTTACCGATCATACTATGACTGAATGAGTATAGTGTGATTTTGTTAGTGGCTACATGTATTCGCAATCGGCACGTCTGCGTGACAAGATGTATGAATTATGGGGACGAAGCACAAGAGATATGAGAGAATCACAGCAAGTGGCGTTCTGTAGGTTTCCTTTTAATTAACATCTCAAACGAGTAATTGAAATATAATCTAAGTGATCGTTCTTAATTTATATGCATTAGCAGTCAGTTTATTGTAAGTTTTTTTTAATCACTGTTGGGCAAAATCTTTTCCTGCAACTCCTCGGACCAGAACTCGCGTTACATTCTTATTGATGTTATTATTATGTCTCATCAGGAGCGTGCGCACTGTGCAACCGATGCGCAAGGCGGACGCGGAACTCCGTCGCTTCCTGTGGTACTCCCTGTACGCGTGGAGCTCGGCGATCCTCCTCACACTCATCATGTTCCTCTTCGACAAGTATCCAGTCTCCAGCATCCTCGACGCCAATATGGGGGAGGGTATTTGCTGGTTTGGCACACGTAAGTAATCTCTTATTCTTTAAATTTAAACCATCAAATTTATGTCTTCTTACGGGTAGAGTTTTACCGTGCGCATACAAGGAATCTGGGCGTATATTATTTACCATCACTTAGTAAGACTAAGACTAACTACTAATTGCATGATACAAATGTTAGAGATTTGTTATAGGTAGGTACTTAGATTAATTAAATTTATAAAATTAAATATGAATTGATAAATGTGACTTTTTAGCACCGTGCACATCGACTCACTTACAAAGACTAATAGCAATTGTTTCGGCGGTCGTTCGGCAGATTTCTGAACTTTCCGTTTGCGTCGAGAATGAGATTGCTGGCCGGTAGGACTGGCCACTTTTGGTCATTAAATTCGACAACTACTACTGTGTCAGGATATAATAATTATAACACTGACCTCTATAATACTCAATAGGTACAAGGATATAATAACCAACTGTCACTGATCGATTTTTTTCATAATTATTTAATACCACAATTTCATAAACCTATACGTTCTGAAAAACCCGTCTATTTTTCATAATTCATATTTCTTGCAATATCAACGAACCCGTTGTAATATCAGTTCCAGCTAACATACACTTGTTTCTCGCAATCCTACGTAGTTCCTCTTGAATTTTTTACCAGAATGTAAGTAGGTAATAAGTATTAGTTGAATTTGTACGCAATCGATCGAAATATCTAAGATCTTCATTAAAACCTATTGTGTAATAAGAGCGTCGGCGTAGTGTAAATATTATAATAACTAGGCGCGTACATATATCTCGTAAAACGTGTAACATTTGGTTATTATTTACAAAAGCTTAAATAAAGACGTGTGTAGGTATGTAAAATAGATTTTATACGTCATTATGTGTAAGAAATTATTTTTTGTAATTTATAGAATATCGTTTATCAAGATTTGGGTAACATAATTTAGAAGCATCAACTACATGACTCATAACAGAATACATGTATAAGTATATGGATACAAAAATATTATGAAGATTTCTTTCATAAAAATGTTTTGTTGTAGATAAATGAGTACTTTCGGTAAACGCCCGCGTGTTTAAAGTAAACTCCCGGTCGAGTTCCGCGTACAATAAAAATAATAAACAAACCCAACTTATTTCGTCACTCATTCTTGAAACTACGGAATTTTCACGAATAATTATTTTTTATCCATTTATAACCTTAATGTCTTATGAAAATCACAGCTGTTATCCATTGTGTTGGACATAATGCGGATGTCTCAATTTAATATAATTATACATAAGTATAGTTAGGTACAAGAAATATACATCATTATATTGTGAATATAAATATAATTATCACTAGAAAACAATATAAGTTGAAACGAATGTAGGTGTAATCATTTATATTATACAACCTTGAGGTTATGAATACAAAAGTCCCCGATGGAATGAAAACGTGATCCATGAAAGCGATTATGGAATTAATTGTATTACAATTAAAAATGATGCTTATGCTCTGGGGGCTGCACGCTTTAGCCAATCTGAACTCAGTCCTACGGTCACCTTGTTTAGAACTCTCACCGTTCCTGGGCCATAAAAGCCTTTTTGGTTTCGTTTTTAGCCCTATGCAAGGCCGTGTAACTAAACGCAGTTGTAATAATAGCTCAGATGATAATATTAAGGTTATTACGATATTATTTAGCGCAAATTTTCGGTCGCCCAGAAAAAGGTCGGCTAGCCGGCGCGTGACGCGTCCCAATAATTGGTACACATATCTGTCTAATTGATAAAGGCCTCTACTCGTATAGGTAGGTGTGGAATTGTTGTGTCTGGGGCGAAACAGTAACCAACTTACGAAAAGTACGAACCTTACGCAGCAGATTAGAGATAAACCAACCTATAAAAAGCTGATACAAAAAGCTTTGTATGAATCATACATACCTAACGTTATTCAGCAATCATTCGCAAATTGCTAAGGATCTATTTGTGGGTTCGAAATATGAATTTATTCCAGAGAAATTGCTAAATTATAGAATGTGGCCCTAATTTTAGCTTTGGTCAAATCAAAGACAAATAATCTAAATTATTTTCCCAATAATAAATTATTGAGTGTTAATTGTAGTTATGTATCTAAGCCATAAATGGCAACATCATGGACAATTTGTACGAACATGTACCTAACTCACAACCCTCAACCACACGTCATGCTCGTGAATAGGTGCTGGAACCGGGATTGGTCAGCTCTTACTGCTATGATGATCCGTTTTCTTTTATTTTGACCCTAGTCTCTTAATCATACCAATTGTATGTACAATTAAAAAGTACCTTTAATAATGGTCTTAGACTTATAAGTTTATGGACGTAAATCCTAAACTGTTGTAGTGTAAATCTGCAATAACTTGGCATACGAATTTTCCCTTTCACTGGACACGAAGTTACTCCATTACATAACATACATAATCAACCCATTATACTGTCCCACTGGTAGGCATGGATCTCCTCTCAGAATTAGAGGGATTAGGCTTTAGTCCACCCCGCTAGCCTAATGTTGGTTGGCAGATTTCACACGCCGTCGAGAAAATCTCTCAGGCATGCAGGTTTCCTCACGATGTTTTCCTTCACCGTTTAAGCGCGTGATAATTAACTAATAGTATGCACATGACTTCGAAAAGTCAGAGTTGCGTGCCTTGAATTCGAACTCGAGACCTTTGACTTGGCACTCCTATGGTCATATCACTAGGCTATCACTACTTAGTTACTCCATTAATCAATTGAAATGAGATGAGGTGAAATGACACCTAACTTTAATCATCCGAAAAGAAATACCCAATTAAAAGTTACAATTCATATCTTGTTAAGTATCTGACGTAATATTAGGAGGTACTTACAATAGGTACCTCATAAATTAGCACAGTCATAAGTTTTTACGAATGGACTTTTTGTGAACTTTAATGTTCTTTATCGTGTCAAATCTATGTGATGGTTAAAACTTGCCGAAGTGAATCATGTATTGGTTAAAGATCTACATAATGAAACTGTAAACTACTTAAATGAAATAGCTGACTGCACCTTTGGCGTAGCGGTTAAATGGTGGTCACTTTGCTAATACCGTAGCGCCGCGTGTCGTGGATGCGATTCCCAACAGAGGCAATTACGAGTATTTATGTGATCCAAA
This sequence comes from Acronicta aceris, assembly GCA_910591435.1. Taxonomy (NCBI): domain Eukaryota; kingdom Metazoa; phylum Arthropoda; class Insecta; order Lepidoptera; family Noctuidae; genus Acronicta; species Acronicta aceris. The sequence continues at coordinate 10,613,001 of OU342759.1, forward strand.
GAAAAAAAAAATGGATATGGATTCTTGTCTCGGCGTGCTTTGTGTCCGTTATTTGCATGTTTGTAAAGTCCTCTGCGATACAGGGCTTGTTCCTTAGTGCGAGTGTAGCCTTTGAAAAAAACACTTTTAAACTTTAGTAGTTGCCTATTCACCGTAGGTGAGGGTCTTCGAAAAATTCAACGGAAAAAAAATTAAGGCAATTCAATTTCGTTTATTGTGTTTAAATTCCAATGAGAAGTATCTAATATTGATGTTTATCTACAGTTCAAAACTCGCAAACGGACTGGCCGCACTACATATACTTCGTAATCCCCATGGGGTTGGTGACATGCACTAACTTCGTGCTGTGGGTGCTGACGGCCCGGCACTGCGCGAGGGTCAAGTCCGAGGTGCATCGCTTGCAAGCCGGCTCCGTCGGCGACCGAGCCAAGCGACGCTTCCGAGTCGACAGAGCCAAGTAAGTTAAAGTTTCTCGTCATGCTGTGATTCATCACAGTTAGTAAACGATAAATTTGACTGTTCATGGGAAATGTAAAGCACCGGCTAAGTTATAGTTACTTACTTACTTACATACTTTCAAACCACTAGATGACGTGCGTCGCACAGTCAAGGTCTGTCTCCAAGCAAAAAAAGGAATGGTATTTCGGCAATGGATCGCAATCGCTATATGAATGTTGCACCATCGAAAATATTTGACCCGAAATTGAATTAAATGTTTCAAAACCAATTGGTTTGAAATCAAAATATATTTTCTTCTGAGTCGAAGAGACTGACGTACGAGAGAGAGCCAACTTGCATTTAGATTTATTACATCTCTAGGCCAGCATATGTACCTACCTTTAAGATTTCTTGGGCTATTGTTTACAGCCTAAGAAATCTGGAAGGAGCTATGCCCAGCAGTAAGGTGTAGCAATTGGATTATTTATTATGTAGTTATTAATACAACTGTGTTGACTGTAGTTACTAAGGTAAGCAACTAACTATAAATGCAGTAATAGGTATACAATGCTTCAATCTTAATGAGGATGTCATGCGTTAACCGCGTTTAATAAATTACAACGGTCCTTGTTAATTAATGAAGTGGACAACTGTGCGACTGTGACGTCACAAAGGTACCTACCCACCTCGTTAAGGTTATCACTTGATGTCAGCCTGACAGGAATGTTCCAGCACGATGCGAGTCTTTATTAGAAAGTGAGTTTTCAGTAACTGGAATTTAATGACTCGAATCATGTAAACAATGTAAATAAGGACGTACTATATCATAGAGTGCGACAACTATGCTTGGGCCGGCTCGACCGGAGTGATACCACGGCCTCACAGAAAACGGGCGTTAAACAACGCTTATGTTGTGTTTCGCCGGGTGAATGAGGTTACCGGAGGCCCAATCCCCTTTTAAAAGGTCGGCAACGCACTTGTGACTCCTATGGTGTTGCGGGTATTCATGGGTTGCGGTAACCACTTACCATCAGGCGACCCGTCTGCTTCGTTTGCCCTCGTATTCCATAAAAAAAAATAGAGATGAATGAAACTGAATTAATATTTCGAATTTGACGGAGGAAAACTAGTGAGTTACCTACTTACTAAAATGAGGAAATTTCCTAACTAGCCTTTCATCTCTTGTAATTAGATAAATTATTATTAACAAATAATTAAGTATTAATCGTCTTATAACACTTGGAACTAGCATCAACGCTTAGACAAGAATATAAATCGCGAATATCGAATCCATCGTCGTCTAATCCGTAATCCATACCACAGATAATTTTAGTATTAGTATCCATGTTAATATTATTAATGCTGAAGTAACTCTGTCTGTCTGTTACTTTTTCACACATAAACCGCTGAACCTATTTTGATGAAATTATAAGTTGAGGACTGTGATGTAACCTTGACTCTATTACATATTATTACTTACATTAGTATATCAATTTCGTCTTCTAGTCAGAGTAGGTCTTCCTACTCTGAAGACACGGTCGCCTTATGATAGCTGATCTTTTTTGCTGTCAAGTAGACTGTTAGTGCTCAATTAAAATTAAATGTTTTCGCAGATATGTGTTGACCGGGAAACTGTGGGTTGTGATGGGTGCAGGCTGGATCTCCGAGCTGCTGTCCACCCTGGTGTCGCAGCCGGGGTGGCTATGGACCATCATAGACCTTACCAACGAGCTCCAGGGAGTCTTCATATTCCTAATTTTAGTTATCAAGCCCAAGCTATACTACCTCATCAGGAAGAGGCTCGGTAAGCCAGCTGTCTATTTTATTTGCTCAGTTTTAGCCATCATGTATTTCTTTAAGTACCTACCTTCTCAATACATATACTGGGTGACAGTTTAGTTACATGTACCCGTTGAAAGGGGAATTTTGCGAGTCGTACAGAACAACTTTTCCTACCGTAATCGTGAAAAATAAACACAGTTGTACAAAAGTAGACAGAACACATTTAATTATGTAAAAAAGTCGTCTTTTTTAGGTATAATTTATTGGTTTCATTAGGAAAGTTGGTCAGTATGATGGGTAGAATCCCTTAACGGGTGCTGGTCGCTAAATCGGATCTGTATACAATGTGTTAAGATAACCCTGTCCGACTCGTGAAAATAATGTTAGGTACCTATCGAGACCCGGTTTTATTTGTATAATTGTGTTCACTTTACAAGTAAATAGAAATACCCCGATTTTTTTTTAAAACAAGGAAACTGAAATTGCAATACTTACGGTTACAGTGATAACGTCCCTGAATGTCAGACATACTAGGATATCTACATGCCCCTTTCGGATCGGACAGGGTTTCTTTTAACATAGTGTTAACATATGCATATGTTTAAGTATATTCAGATGGAAATAAAAATCAATACAAATCCAATTTACGTGATGTAGCAAAACAGTGAAATAAAATAGAAATTGCCATATTAAGGTTATTTGATGTCGGCAAGCTCTTAAACAAATGTAGTCGTAACTACACATTCTATCTCAAGGTCAGATTCTATACTTTAGTAAAACATTGTTTCAAAGGTACAGAATTTGTGAAAGATGATTTTATTGTTTTCAGGTTGTTCAAGGATACCGATCGAATCAAGTATATATTAGTGAAAATATTAATATTAACGTTGTTTTGTCTTGTTGTCACTGTAACTTTTCTAACTAAATGCCACTCTCAACGTGGTCTGCCTAGCTCGTAATGAACGATTCGCTTAATTAACACACAAAGCTAACATTCAATCGAGATTAGATATAGCAATATGCATTGTTAAGCTATAAATATTAATTTAGATATCGTTATCTAAATTATACTTCTTCTATTTTATATCGAATGTACTTCCTTCGTGCACCTTAACTGTTGTCGATGTGACTGTGTTGGTCTCTTGAATATTATTTCACTCTACAATATACAGTGGTAATTACAAAAATACAAAATCTTATACCTATAATAACAATTAAATCGTTGCTAGCTAGGACCTGATTTTTACATTAGGTATTAATATAATAGCGGCTCTTTTTAATTAAATACACGATACATACTGTATCAACATTCAAAAGTTGTCCTTGATTAAAATTATTTAATTATTATTTATGAAAAATATAATATAATGCTAGATTAAATAGAGAGTAGATACTATTTATTTTGCCATAGACTTAGGTTTTCGAAAAAAGCCCCACATTATTCACATTTCTGACGAAATAGCTGTGCGTATTGGAAATTGGACGCAAGTTGGTTGCGGTGTCAAATTGAACGATCAAATCTGGGCGTCATAAATATTGCGCATTTGTGATTTCTTGCTAATTACGATATATTTTCAAAAAATCTTTGCAGATTATAAAAAAATATAAACATCTTTACCTACTTGCGCAGCTAGAAGCTAGTTATTTCGCTGGAACTGTATTTCGAACTACATCAATATAATCATATTCATGCAGTTAAAAGTTAGGTTTATTATTAATATATTTAAAAAAAAATAGATTATTATTTTTTAATTTTTTGAAAAACTAAACATGAAAAACTATATGAAACTTGCAGCATGATTTTTTATTATTCGAAAGCATTCGATAGGATTCATTATCATTATATATGTATGTGCTGGTGACTAATATTGTACTAATATACAACAGGGCTGGAGAAGCCGGACGCGCAGAAGAATGGTACGTCGTCGTCCGGGCGGACGTCGTCCACGTTCCTGTCGCGTGCTCTCAGCACAGACGAAAGGAACAACACGCGCCTCTCCCTGCAGAGCAACGTCAAGCAATCCTAACTGCGCGATGGTATCATATCTAAATTTTTTCGCCGGCCGTTGCCCTGTATCTGATGGAACGCGAAAATCAAACAAAACTTTTAATAATAGCGCAGTACGGTAGCCAACTTATGACATTAAAATTTCCATTATTTTTATTGTGTTAAACCTAGAATTAAAAAAAAAAGTCAAAACGTTGGGTCTACATTGTGTTTTGAATAGAAATTATCGAAACAGTCTTTTATCAAATTGCATGGTATCTACTAAAGAAAGGTGAATCCGATGATTAGTTTTATAAAATTTGAAATCTATAGAAGTAAACTGCGAAATGGTTTGCAAAGTACAACAATATTAGAAAAATAATGACCTGGGTTTCGATCTCTGCTTAGGGTTTGTTTCGACCTCGTTCTCTACATAATAACACGCTTCTGATAGCATGTTCCACTATGCATAATGCGACATCACCTTATTAAAAATCAAGTCACATTAGTATTGTTTCCCATCTTCAGAGTTTTTCAAAATTGAATATTTTGATATTTGTCTAGTCATAGATTAAGTGATTATTAATGTACCTATCATCATTCATTATTTTTTAACACTTCAAGTATTTTGTAATAATTGTGCTAGGCTTTCGTAATATTTGATATGATTATGAATGGACTAATCAGGCCTGTTTGGCTATCATAAATCTATGTTGTTGAGGCTTTTATTAACTCTTATGAATCATAATTATTCATAACGCGGACTATTTCTTTTACTGATTTAGTTTTTAAGTGTAAAATTCCACTAATAATTTACATTGACTTCCAAGTTTGAATTAATAATACTTTCATGGAAAGGCCTTATCTTTACTTTACTTAAATGAATAAAAATCAGTTGCCTCATGTATGCAAGATCATGACTTGAGAACGGCTCGACTGATTTGGCTGACTTATTTTTATTGTGTTCGAAATTGTTAGTTTTTAGGAAAGAGCGGAAAAGTTGCAAATCTGTGCACGGGTCGGTAGTATTAAATAATAATAATCACGTGTTTATAAGTTCATACAAACGGATATATTGAAACGTTATCAATTTGCACTTTTTGCACGTTAATTATCTACAATGTCGTTTTGGTACACTGCTGTACAGTACAGACGATATAACTGTGCTTCTGTGTTGTACACAAGTGGGTGCGCAGTGGTCCATTTTAGGATAAAAACTTGGTAAAAAGTTGGTCGTAAATTTTTCAAATTCATTAAAACTTTCGATAATTTTGTACTATAATACCTTTTATGTTAATTTCCCTGCGCAGTTCGGAATAGCTAACTTCAGACAGTCAGCACCAGCAGCAGTTATATCGTTCAACCGTACAGTATTAGTTACTTGTTTAGTGTCAAAATCCCATCAATTATATTAGCTAACGATTTATCGAGCAAAAATATCACACTATCTTATCACACTCAAGCACGGTGTGTTATTAAATTTGTAGTAGTTTTCAGCACCTAAATATTAGCCCTTTAAATCTGCATTTAAAATAAATAGGTACTTGTAAGATGACTCCATTGATACAGTAAATGATTTAATATGTATTATATACAATATGTGGCTGCAGTCGAGATAATAATATACAACGTGTAGCTGAATAAGCGCAAGACCTCGAACAGGTCGATTAGAATATCGAGTCATAATTATAATAATGAAACTCGAAAGTCATTTTGAGATATGTAAGCATATTATTTTTCAAGAAATTAGTTATATCAGCTAAACATAAAACTTGTGGCCGTACCACAATCGTAGTCGCAACGACTACGATATCGATGCGTACACGCACACAATTACAATTTGTGCAAATAGGTTTCAGTTTTCCATGCCTCGACCCACTGATGGATCAAGGGGATCCATATTTCAGGTATTTTTTTTATTAACACATTAAAAACCGTTGTAATCGATTCAGTAGTCGATTATGAACAAACTACTTTCAGGTCTTGTGCTTACTTTGTTACTGGTTGTATAATATGTTAATGACAAATACTACTGGGAAAGTACTATGAGTATTTTTGTATGTACATGAAGTATTAACATTATTTATTTCCTTATTATTTACCTAGGTTTGTACATACTCACATACCTACAAGTCACAAATGACTTGTATGTGAGATCTAAAGTATAAACATACATATATGCGAGTGATTCAATCAACTATAACACATTAATCACGTTATTGATAAGTGTTTTAATGATTATATTTTTAGCTCATTTGATAAAGTACCTGCCTGTGTATTAATGATTTTAGTTTGAATGAAAGCGTTATGTATTTCTGTCAATATGAAAGTTTTGATGTATTCATAGCATGTATTATTTTCATTAGATACAATTTCTAGTTTTAGCTTTATACGCTATCTATATAATATAATGGAGTGGGGAATAACTCCCTAGTGTTATGAGATTTAAGAAACGAATATATTATTAATACTGATACATTCAGTTCATGTGTTATCGATCTATTTTTTCTGTAATTCTTATGTGATATACTTGGTGGAAAGGACGGACAGGCCTTTGAAGGGACGTAATCTTAATCAAAAGTACTTTTTTAAATTAGTAAAACTAAACATAAAATAAATTAAATCGACACAAATTGAAAATTGTGTCTTAAATTGAAGAAAGCAGAAAAAATATTATACTTTAAAGACAGAGCAATTTAAAGGAACACGTATCCAAAAGAATATTTTTTTTTAAGGCAATGCTAATTTTATTTATTTGTTATTTACTAAGAATGGCTCTTAAGGATGAAAAGGGTCTCTTTCGATAAGTGCCAATAATTTGGTTATATTTAGAAAGGAAAATTGGACTGTTTACTAACGATTTTTATTTTCCTTCCTGGGCCCGTCCGTTGTTTTTACGTTATCTATTTTTATCAATTTAATTATTATACAGTACAAGTGTTCCTATATGTAATGTCTACAAAAATATAAATACTAGGAAGGTGCCTTAAGAGATATTGAAGGATTAAGTACACGAGGCTCTATAAGAAAACCAGCCTTATGATCACGGGAATAATGTTATAAAAGATTTCCCAATGAATTCATAACGATAAAAAACTTAAAAGATTTTGACTTTGATTTTGTAATTGGGTTAAAATACCTTTGCTACACACACAAATTAAAACGCATTCAGATATATTTTAATTAAAATTAAAATAATGATGTATCAATTTTAATTAAAATTAAAATATATCTGATTGTGTTTGGCTGGAATTTGGTAAACACACTATAATGACCAAATATTATTTTATGTGGATTTTTTCAATATAGGTTCTATGAGCACAAAATACTTAGCTTTTAAATATAGATAGTTACTCAATATTTCTAAAATGTTATCTACACTGTAGAAATAATGTCTTCACGAATCTTTATTTTTAAGTAGAATACAAAATGGATTAGGAAAAGACGAAAAAATATAAACATTCTTCATTCCAGGTTTGATTTTTTTATTTACCCATTTTAATGGTCTGTTTATTACTTATCTTGACGTTCAGTTGCGATCCTTGAAGGCTCACAGGCTGTCACAGTGGTGGTGGATGTCGCGAATACCATAATCGTAGGTAAGGCATAAGGCAAGGAAAGGTAAGTGCGGTTTTTAGTCGGTTCGCGGTTTTCGGCGATTACGATTAATAATTTTATTATTGCCTTTACATGCCTATTCAAAAAGGTAGGTATTTACGTATCCTCTAAATAGCGTAAATCTAAGTTGAGCTCGTTGAGCTTCCTAAATATAATTGTTGAGCTATCAGCTATACTATAACTGGAGCATGCGTGCCGTTAGTTAGGAGGGTCAAGTCAAAGCTGCTATTTGCTAGGAAATGCTGGCGCCATCTAGTTAAAAAATGTAAAACATATTTACAAGAAAAAAATACTGAAATAAATATCATATTATATGTAATTATGGCAGGCTACCTCGTAACTGCCTCGTTAGCCTAGTAGTCCTGAGAGCGACTGCTACGCTAGAGGTCTTGGGTTCGATTCTCAGGTCAAGTGTTATTGGGTTTTTCTATGAAATTCTCAGTAGCAGTTCGGAGTTTGGAATTTGTACCCGGTTAATGGCAATAAGGTCGCCCCCTATTATATGGGGTCTAAACATACTGGCGAACTGTGGGTGTACATTAGTACGCCTCTGCCTAACCCTTCGGGGAATATAGGCGTGATGGTAGGTAAGCAGGTTACCTTCCCAAATACACAAACTTCCCCACTCACATAAATTCTCCGCGCCGACATAGGCGTCTGTTAATCACATAATATTTGTTTTGTTACGTTCAGGGTTCCAACTCGACCATGACCTTGTTCAAGAAAATACTCACTCAACAAGTAACATCAGCTTGTCCTTCAGCGGGACTATAGCTATGACAGCTCGATTGCTCGATTGCATATTTGCTACTAAGTACTATGTCTGGACTCTGGAAAAGAGACCATGATTCTCTGATTTTGTTTCGGTATATCTTCTCAGATGTCGTCAGCCAGGAAATGTCGGTGTCATCTAGTTAAAACAAATATAATACATTGACTTATTTACAAAGTGTCCTTAAGAGATCTATTTACAGAAATAAATATAATTTATTGGTATGGCATGGACTGCGGCTTCGATTCCCAAGCAGAACGAATAAATGGTCTACAGATAATTCCCGATTTTTATCAAAACATACCTACCATCACCTAAACAGACCACCCGTATTCTCAGAAGGGGTATGTTTCAGGGGTAAGCTATCACCATTAACTGGGTACAAATCCAAATTCCTGTCACTTAGAATATCATAGAAAAACTTATAACACTCCTAACCTGGGTATCGACCAAGCTACCCTCAGGATGTCGGTATTGCCTTGAAATTGGGATGCGGAGTTTTGATGGCACTCTTTGTGTAATAAACTGATATACTACTACTGCAACTGCTACTGGTTGGAGTGCGAGTCCACTCAACGTAGTTAAGGAAAAGATAGAAGGATGGTGGACTACAGCATGGGGTTCTTCAAAAAGGGTGTGAAAAGATTATTAACGGGTCGGCAACCCGCGAGTGATACCCCTGGTGTTGCAAGCGTCCATAGGCTCTTTTTTTTTTTTGTTTCGTGTGGAAAATCCTCATGGACATCCGCCGCCCGGGAAGGCGACGGGGCGTGTCGAACTCCACCCAGAGTGGGTGACCTACCGACTACAAACCACACGGTGACACAGCAGGTGCAGGAGGGCCTGCACCTGCGGCGTCGGGGGCTACGGGAAACGGACAATTCGTCCGCGGCCCCCGACTGGTGCCGGCCCGCCGCTGCGGGCCCCATCTATATATATGTAGGGGGGGAGTGAGGCGTCGGACTCCCCCCCATCGCCATTGAGGGGCGCGCGTGGAACACTACGCGCCACCGCCTCGGGTCCTAAAAGGGGGCCCACCCCCCATTTAGGGAGGCTGGAGGAGGGCGTTGTCTGCCCTCCGCTGACGTCTCCCGGTGCGCCGGGAGCGGGTCGGGTCAGTGCTGGCACTCTCCCTCTCCCGCTCCGCAGCCTCCTTCTGCGAGACGACAGTTTAGCAGAAGGCGATCACTTCGTCCCAAGACGCCGCGCTGCCGACCATTGAGTGAACGACGGCCGGCAGCAAGCGTCCATAGGCTACGGTAACCGTTTACCTTCAGGAGGGCGGTATGCTTGTTTGCCACCTTAGTGGTATAAAAAAAAATGGTGAGTCCGACATACCTTGCCTCCTTCCCAGTCCCAGGTGGTAGAAGCTCAATGAGGATTTTCTTACACAAAGGTGACTGTTAGAGGGATTTTAAATGCCCAACTAAGTAAAGAATGCCATTCCGCGTTTACCATTCTCTAATCTATAGTATATTTTTATTATACAAGATGCCATTTATATTGGTATAGGATAGGATTTAGTCTTTGTGCTGTTAGTTCAGCCCCATCACAGGCATTGCGGGCATGCTTCCCGCGGGGTGCTAGTGAGGTTTCGGGTATGTCTTTATTATTTCAAAATATTCAAAGCAATAAGAAAATAAAAACAATACAAATTGTACGTCATTATAATTTTTTTGGGATAAAATTCATGACTAAGCCGTTAAAGCGAAAATTAAGCCGTTAAAGCGATAAGCGATTAAGCCTTTAAAGAGAAAAAATACAAATTAGGTTAAAAAAGCCCTATTTACTCCAGTTATTATCCAAAATTGGGGCTAATTTATAAAAAATTTAAAGAATACAATTTGTTTGCGGTGACCTTAAGTATAACGTATATTTTTATATGGCAAACGCACATAAGTATTCCACTAGAAACTTCTTTAAAGCTAGGGTGTTTTTTGGATTTGAATGTTTCTGTTGAGTCCATCCTAAGGTTGCCTGAAAGAGACCGCTGGTTGCGATAAGGACACCCAAAGTATATTTTAAAATACGATTTATGTCCTGCCTGTATGCAATGGCAATGTTGTTTGTGTACAATAAATAGTATTTAAATAAAATAAATTAATAGGTAACTCTTTTGGTTAGGATCCAGGTGCTTTCACGATGTTTCCTTCCACCTTTTCTTACCCAGTCATTCGCCCTGCATCTATTTATTACTGAGCTCAAGGCTCGTCTGTCTAACTAAATGGAAGTCTATTGTTACTTAAACTAAAATAAACATACAACAATCGAGTATCTTTGTAAATATTTTATTGCTTTTATACTTTTTCAATAACTTCTTAATTCTTCATTATTTTTTATATTTTTTTAATTAGTTTTTTTCTCTAAACGTGACAAAGTATAGGAAACAGACAGTAGTTTTATTTTAATTTTATTTAATAATACTTTTGTGATAGGCAATGTCTGCAAAATTCTTTTAATTATAATTTTAGTTTCTGTATCGTGGTTTTATTTAAACCTAAATTGGCCCCACATTCACGTTCAATAATTGAGTTAAATCACGATTAAAAAGTACTTATTACATAACAATGTGACTTCGGGTGTTATTTACAAATGATACAATGATACAATACAAAATAAATCAGTACGTAGTAGGTTCCGTACGTACATTTTTAAGTGAAGAAACAATTTTACACATAATATACAGACTACCTACTTATTCATCTAAAATGTATATCAACAAAGAGCAATGGATATGCTGCATTGAGCCTTACATTAAATAATTGTTTGTACCGAATAACATTAACAATATCCGTTTTGATATCTAAACTAAATTGATTTTTTATAAATAATAGCAATACTGATGACCACTATGTAAAATAAAACTTATAGGAATATAGTAGACAAACGTAGATATTATACTTATAAGTTAAATATGTTCTTACCGTATAATATTCTCATAATGTTATACGTAAACTCCACTAGCGAGGTTTCAAGACATTAAATAATTAAGTATACACCGTTATCACATGAAAGTTAAGTTATACAACTACAATATCTTATACTAAACCCTCTAAGTACCTTAGACATATCATTTGAAACAATGTAGCAATGCCTTTAAATGGATTTCTTTTAAATCTAAGAAATAATTTTATTGGTCCATAAGTACACAAAAATATTAGATTTTAGTAAGTGGAACAATAAATAGAATACCTATAAAATAAGAGTACAAAATTTTAAGTTTTTAAGACTGGGTTTCACTGAACAAGGATGTAATGTGCTGTTCAACAAAATAATGAAATAACAATATCAATCATCACAAACAGCGCGACTCCTCATTGATCAAGCATCTATGGGCGTCTGTAACATGAATTGGACTGGCAGGTCGTGTATTATACCAATTTCGTAAACATAGGGAGAAGAACTAACGGCCCAACTCGTAGATGTTTTTCAAACATTATGATATCTAGGTTATCGTACCGCACTTGAGGAGCACGGTTTCATATGAAAATCGTCTTACTAAATCCCTGTATTAATGACTTATACAAGATAAGTAGCGTATAGTTAAGTAAGTCGGTTCGAATAAGGTCGCTTAAGGAATGGCATTAATGATCGTAAGTTGGTGTTTATTGCAGTCAAGAGTTATGATTCGGCTGAACGGTGATGGGCGCGGGCGTGCTGGTGGCTGGGGCGGCAGCGGCACGGGCCTTGGGGCTGTTGGGCCTGGAGTCCTCCGCCTCCGCTTCCGCATCGCGTTCCGCCACCTCTTCCTCATCGATGATCGAGATGTCGCGAATGGACGGCCGGTGGGATCGTCGCCAACCTGAATATAAATACCGTACAGCATTATATTTATAGTAACATATTTTTTCTTAAGAGCAAAACATATTAGACATAGCAGGAACAAAATATTTTAAATCGTCGTCGTATGTAGACATAGTACACAAACACAATTGAGTTGTGAACACTTGTGTCTATCACGTTTACCGTGAATTGTAAGATAAATAAGGTCAAAGTTTATCCGATTATTTTGTGAACACTGTACTAATAAGAGTAAGTACTCAGTAGTCATTAAAATGTTGAGGACAGTGCATGGTGTTTATCTAGCTACGATAGTGATTACATTATATTGTGGTTTCAGCAATTGTATACAAATTAACCAAGTAGATGAAGAGAAGTTCGACCTACAATCTCTTCAAGTAGTGGAGCCATTGATAACGAATAAAAATGATGTGGAAATAATACCAGAGGATGACGTAGATTTGTTGTTCACATCTGTTAAAGCAAAGTCGAATCAAATCGAAAATTTGAAGAAGGATACAATTATTGAGCATGCAGATAAAATAATCAAACAGAGGAAGACTCGACAAGCGACGCACGGACATTCGCAGTTGTATCCACAACTCCCGTCAGGACCTCCGTACAATCCGTATCAACCGCAACCTGCATACAATTCTCCCGGTCAGAATCCTTATCAACCACAACACAGCTACACACCTCCAGGTCAGAACCCCTATCAACCGCAGCATAGCTATACACCTCCAGGTCAGAACCCCTATCAACCGCAGCAGAGCTACACACCTCCAGGCCAGAACCCCTATCAACCGCAGCATAGCTACACACCTCCAGGCCAGAACCCCTATCAACCGCAACATAGCTACACATCTCCGGGTCAGAATCCCTATCAACCGCAACATAGTTATACTCCTTTTGGTCAGAACCCAAACGTGTACAACAGTTCTCAATCGGGTAATCGTACAAATAACTATAATCCTAATACAGGTTTCCAGGTTACGTACAATTCTTCTCAACCGGGCTCCCATTACGGTCCTAATACAGGCTTTTATAAACCAAATCAAGACCCATTTAACCCATATACTGGTCAGAATCCATACGGACCTCATCCCAGTTATCCTACCTACAATTCGACAGCTCCAGGTAATTCACATAGATCATCAGCTGGACAATACCCTTCTTATAATCAGTCCTCAAACTATCCACACAATTCTGCTAGTTTTAGGCCTCCAAATGCTACAGGCCATAGTTTCTCCACTCCTTATCCGCCTCATAATCCTCGCCCTGGGGTAAGTATAAACAATAATTCTTATCCAGGCCAACCTCCTTATAACAATTTTTACCCACCAACGTCGGGAAACACACACCCTGTCATTAACCTCAACTCAAGCAGCCAACGTCCTCCTTACCATAATCCTAATCAATATCCTAATCAACCTATATGGCCGAATGCAAATTCCTCATATCCCAAGTTTCCAGGAGGTCCGTCGTCATCGTACAATATGTCGAATGGTAAATATCCTCATAGCCCTCCATCTCCCTATGCACCTCAGCCGCCACAAAACTCTCCTTACTATCCAGGAACAAGGAGTCCATACCCAAATAATACTAATCCAAATGATCATACAACAAACAGTTCAGCCGGCTTTGCAGATACGTACTACAATCCTAGTATGCCCAATTATCCTCCTCACAATAATAATCAGGGTCAGAATAATTTTAACTACCCTCAAAGAGAGAACACAGAGTACGATCCTCGCAAAGTTCCACCGCAGAATTTTTCTTATCATTAGTCGTTAAGTTGTAAACTTTTTATATTAGATATTTTTGCATAAATAAACGTATATACCTAATCATTGTTATGAGTTATTCTATTATCTTTATATTGTTTTTACAGTGTGTTGTATATTATTAATTTATATTGCTTATTAGATTGATAAATAATGAAGAATTATGATGTCGTTAGTAAATACTTAAAATTAAGGGCATTGTATATTATAATCGTTTCGTGGGTGGTGATAATTGTAAGCGAATATATAAAGGTATATGTTACCTTCCAAAACTGGCGGTTTAGATGTTCTTGAGAGCAGTTTGGGCCCCGTGAGCGTGATGACGATCGCACCGATTGGCGCGGTGATGACGATGGACATGATGCACACCGTGAGAACGGTCTCCGCATATTGCATCAACACTGGGTCTGGTTCGCCGCCGGTCATTTTGCGCACTTCATCCAAAGCAACTGGACCTAGAGCGGCCTGATGGAAAGTATTATATCTTAGAAAACTTGGAATGAATCTTAGGTATAATAGCAACATGCTCATAGCAGGATGGTCGTAGGTGAACTGCTTTCTTCATTTTATATTTATTTTAGAGATACATCTTTTATTATAAAATACATCACTTATTTTAACAAACGAGACCTATGTCATTAAAATTATGAAGGATTACAAAAAAAATCTGTTAATTATTAAGAACTTGCTACGTTAGCTAAGAAAATTTGACTAAGGCAATTATACAATTACGATTTTTTATTAAGGAATTGTTTTGGTCTTACCTGTACTGTTGCTTTGGCCATCCAAGCGAGACCGACGAATATCTTCTCTTTCATATTGAGGTTGCTGCGCACTGCGCAGGTGCTGGTCACTATACACCGTAGCACCGCACACGCAACCAGAATCCCACCACCGACCAGCACTAAATGAGGCGCCAACTCTGCAATCTGGTTAAGTGGATATGCTTTATTATACTTGGTCCACCTGTTATTCTGAGATTATTCCTGTAGATTTTGGAGCTAGCTTAGGACAGCCAGCTGGCGTAATTCTAGTTTTTTAGCGTACTTGTTGAGTTAAAAGCTCTTTTGTTAGGGAATATTTCTTAATATACGAGTAACTATCTGCATAATTCCATTGCTAGTTTAGGCCTTTCCTAAGTATCTACTTAGAAAAGGCCTAAACTAGCAATGGATGCTAATGAGCCCGAATTTCAACATATTTTGAAGATTCAGTATTTATACCAGATTCAGAACAATTTTTGCTGTCTTACTTCTCCATTTTAAGAAATTAAATGGCATTGATCTATGATGATGCAATGACATTCCAGTTAACTAGGGGTACCTAAGTAGGTACTAGAATTATCTTTAACAGACAGTCGCATTGTTAAGCAAATAGTACTCATAAAACAGCAAATATAATTCAAAAACAATTTCTTGCGGTTATTTTATGTCAGTCAGCTTGGCTATTCAATCAAGAATCTAAATTACCAGTGAAATAGGGTAAACAGTACTTGTTAAAACGCTAAAAATAACCGCGAGAAGCAAACAAAAAATGAGCGCAGTTGTCATTTAATTATGTAGCTTATTGGATACATATACAATTCTATTTAAAAATCAACATACAATAATGAACTCTAAAAAGGTTAAATTAGGGTTGGTTATTGATATCATCAACAATCATCATGACATTGTCTTTATTACATCTGTATAGCGGCCGTTCTATTCTTTATTAGAAAGAATAGATACTTACAACGACTTGAGCACCGGTGACTGCGAAGAGCATAGGTTCGAAGAACATCCAGAAGATCTCGAAGGCAGTAGCGACAGGGTTGTCTTCCAATTCCCAGCCGAGGTCAGTCCAATTCTTACAGGCAACGAACGCAAACGCAATTACAGCCAATGGGCCTGAAAATTAAGTGGATTATGTCAATAGGTGACGTAACAGCGACGTATGGATTGCGTTGACAATTTACTACCCTGCAGGCGGAAAAGCTAGGTATATGTCCTCCAAATAAAGTGTTCGGTACTAAGTAAGTAAACGTGTGTACTACGCATTCTGGACACAACATAGACACTTTCGGATGACTTCATAATCAGGATGTCGTTTATGGGTACTCATTTTAAATTACATTATAAAAAATATTTCACAGCAGCGGTTGTTTGCACTTTACGTCATTTCATAATATAATATGTATAATGTTTGAAGCAACAAAATAATACTAGTGCAGGAAGATCTCAACTCTAGTTAAGCAAAATAATCGGTAAATTTGTCTATAACAATAATTGAAGACGTCGCAGGACCTCATCCAACACGTGACAAAGACAAGTAAATATTTAAAAGTTGAAAAATAAATCATGTATGATACCCTTTTCCAATTCACATTGTTTCCTTGAGTTTATCGGTTGT
Organism: Acronicta aceris; assembly: GCA_910591435.1. NCBI lineage: Eukaryota > Metazoa > Arthropoda > Insecta > Lepidoptera > Noctuidae > Acronicta > Acronicta aceris. Next base: position 10,629,550 of record OU342759.1, read on the forward strand.
CAACACAGTCATTGACTTATAACAAGGCATTGTTCGGTGAAAGCGAAGCATTACACCGCGGAAAACAATCATCCGCCGTTGTTAACTACAGTTTTTACAATTACTCAGCTAATAAGACCAACGAGCTCGTCTTTACGTCTACCTATGTTTGTAAATTCTATGGAATAATGTTGTTTTATATGGCGGGGAAATGTTGCTTTATTGTTTGTTTTTGTATTTGGTTTGGAAAATGTTATTTGTAATGAGAACTTCATTAGGGTCGAAATAATGTACATGATAACGATAACTTCTCCACCCGTTTTATAGGCTTTCTTAGTTTTAGTTAGTGTTTTTCAATGTTTACTGTAAAAAAGATCCGGAAAAATAATATACTGATATGTAGATAAATGGACTTTTTGGGAAACGGAAACCCATTTCAAGCATTTTATATTGGTATTTTTTGTTTCTGAACCGACGATCAGACCACCAAATTATTATGGGATCATCTCGGAAGTAAGAAAATTATTATAACAGATATAAAATAGTCAGAATCTTTTATACACGAAATAATACAAATGTTTTCAACCTTTTTCTTTTTTGACGTCAATTAAAAACTAAGCCACCTTTAAAATGTTCTTTACGTTTTTATATTCGGTTTTAATCCCTGAATAATATCAAACAAGTGGCAATATGAACAAAAAAATTTACTATGCTTACCAGCACCACCCCAGCCAATCTCCTCAGAACCCAACACCATCATTAGTCCGCCAGCCAGTAGCATCAGCACTCGGAGAGGCACCAAGAAGGCGTCATTGCGTTCAGGAACGAACTTCACCAGGTAACCGCACAACACTCCTAGTACTAGACCACCGATCACACTTAGTGGACCCTGGAAATAACAAAAGAGGTTTATTTAATATTTTTGTTATGTGTAGGCATTACCCTAAATGATCTAAACGAATGCCTCCGTGATAGAGGTGGTCAGGTGGTTAAGGTTGTCACCGCGGCACAATCGCCGCATGTCGTGGGTTCGATTCCCACCTTAGGCAATTATATCTACCTATGTGTTTCACAGCTATTTATTTCGAGTCGGTACACCCCGACTCGAAATAAATATCAGTGATTAATTGTATGTTTGTGAAGTCTCCCATGACACATCGCACACTCGTGCGAGAGTAGTAATACATTATCTACTATATAATTAAATACCCCATAAGTACACAGCCAATAACATAACTGTGACGTACTAAATGCTGTAATGGATGCCACAACCCATCCGATCCGTTGATTAGAATTTAACATAAAGTTAGCCATCAAATTTATGTTAGTCTCGTTATTTGGTAATCTAGTAATAGATCTTGTGTACATTATAAATTGAAGCAACGTTGTGTGTAGCAGGACAAATAGATTCAATAGCTTCGTAGTGGTATACACAGGATGCCCTTTTGTTAGCTAATCATAGCGTTAACTTGGGCTATTGTTGTGAATCATGTATGTAAATAAGTACTTGTTATGTACCTTGTAAGAACACTGCGGTGCATTCTATCGTTTTTAATTCATTATACCGACCCTCTTTGTTATCGTGCTTACCTTAGTCATTAATTAGCACTTTAATAAAGCACAGCAAAGAGATAATAATACGACACCTACTTTTTTTTATTTTGTTTAAAAATAAAACAACAGCTTTAAAAAAAAATTTTAGACAAGAATTATTTGACAATTGAGAAACCAGTCTTTAAATTATAAGCTTAAATTTCATATAGTATATACAACTAGTATAGGTATTTATTTGATTGCTTCTGCGTAACACTGTAATAGATTAATAGTATCCACGGTAAATTATAATTTCTTTCTCAAATGTCAATTACATAGTCAGAATTAATCTTGATTTGATAACTTGTTAAACTCGATTGAACTTATTCAATCGGTCAAAATTGACCATTAACCTATCAAAAAAATCACGTTATCGTCGAAATTTAATTAATTGGTCAAGTGGCATAGTTTTACAGTTAATTACATGGAGATACAAATCATAAGTAGGAGTATCTACATCGCGAAATTCGCTACAGGCACCGTTTGCGAAAACCTTCTATAATCGCATTGAAGTTTTTTGTATGAATTCTCTTAGGCGTATAAATATAATATAACATAACATAAAATACCATTACGCATGTATTTCCCGAAGAGTTAGGCAGAGGCGTACTAATGTACACCCACAGTTCGGTGGTATGTTTAGGTTCTATGTAATAGTCGGCGAGTCAATTGTCATTTACCGGACAAAAATCCAGAGTTCGAGCTGCTACTGAGAATTTCATAGAAAACCCCAATAATACTTTGCTCGACCTGGGGATCGAACCCAGGACCTCTAGCGTAGCAGTCGCGCTTGGGACCACTAGGCTAATGAGGCAGTAAATATAATATTGATACGTAAATTAGCAAGTAAACAGTTGGTTGATATATTTTTTCTATTTAGAAAATATGCACCTGTCATTTACGATAAACGTTGTGAAAATAATACGTGACGATGTTATATAAAGTACATTTGTGTGTGCAGCGGTGTTCTAGTGTCACAATCTCTCCCAATCCCGTCCTAACTTACAGTTGCGTCGTCTATACGACGTAAGCTTTAGCAGCTGGGTTTAGCAATCTGTCTGACCGGATAGACATTGTCTTTTGTATATGGATCTATAGTATAAACAACTTACTTGAATAACATTCATTGTGAGTGTAGCGCTAGAGAACATGATGGAGGAGACAATGCCAAAGATGGCGACACTGGCGGCGTCGTCCACTCCGGAAACGGCCAGCACAAGGGTGGGGATGCCCTTCGACACGCCGTAACCCTTCTCGCGAAGCCGGAACAGACACGGCACGATGACTGCCGGTGACACGGCCGCAATAATGGACGATAGTAGGAAAGCTAGAATTTAACAAATATATAAATTATTTACTTGTCTTTACTTTTAATATTCGTGTATTTAAACAAAATTTGTCTTGGCTCCAAATGGAGACGTTTTCCAAAAAGAGGCTCTTACAGTTCTTAGAATATCTATAATTTTAATAAAAACTTGGATGCTACACTACATCATAAACGCAGAAGAAAATCTTACCGTAACTTTGCTATGTTCACTACTTAGCTTTCAAAACGTTAAAAACCCCTTTTGGCAGACGATTAACCATAGATATAGGGTTATATAGTTCGTTCGTCCTCCGTTCCCTGGGGATGTAGGATTAAATAGTTACGTCTAAAAAGTTTATGGTTTAGTGCCTCACCCCAGTTCCAAGGTAATCCCAGGAAGAAGTAAGCGAGGACAGCGCAGAGCACGCATTCGAAAGTCCATGGAACCAGAGCCAGCTTGATCACAGTGAGGAAGTATTTCTTCATAGCATTCGGGTCCAAGTCCAATCCAGCTCGTGTTAAGATGATGGTTAAAGCAATTTTTCTGAAATACAACAGTACAATAACGATAAACTTCACATTTGCTGAATTTGATTTAAATTCGTTGGTTAGTTTTATTAACAAAGAATCCAGACCTAGGCATTTATTGAATATATTCGTAATAAATATTTAAGTGCGTTTAAAACAAAAAAAATAATTTTATAATAAATCGGTCTTTATATCAATATTAGTTTTACGAGAAAAGGATAATTTTCCTTTAGAGAGAGATTAAAGGAGAAGGAATATGTATCAAACATTTCAAAAGATGGTTTTCTACCTGATATACGAAGCAAGGTGTTGATAAGTCGAGTCAAAGTTGACGAAGCCTACGTTTTTCATGATTACACCAACTATGAGCATTCCGATGAGGGCCGGCAACGTGGTGATCTTCAGCATGAGCCATCCCCCGAAGTAGGCGGCGATTGTGAGGACCGCGAAGGAAAATAGCTGGCCTCCGGGCGCGGCTGTGTCACCCATCACAATCCATACCGTCACCCACACCAATATACCTATAGATTAACATCAAAATAGTGATAAAAATGTTTTAGACACAATTTTCCCAATAAATCACTCTCCTTGTTCTTTCAAAACTTTTGGTTAATTTGAAAGAGAGGTTCAGTTCAGTTTCATCTACTTCATCGGTATTAGGAATCATATGGAGTCTTAAAAATTGGCCTTGTTAATGCCTGTAGGTGGATTAAAAGTGATTCTACGAGTGCCTATATGTAAATGATCGTCTGGCACACCCTGGGCTGTCTCACTACCAACTTATTTTAGCATGAGCTCTTGTGTAATTCATATAAAAATGATACAAGAAGTTCATGAGCAATAAAAAGGTATAAAATATTATATATTATAACTTACCAATGATTAATACTGCAATGGTTTGTGCGAATTGCCGGTATGAAGGACATAGTGGGTATGGGCAGACCTTCTGCCAGTTCGGTGGTTCCCACGATGGAATGCCGGATTCCTCCGTATGACACTTCTGACAACACGCGTACCACCAAGATCTGGACAATTGTAAGAAATATTTTATTATTAACTTCCAAATCACACAAAACACTTCGGGTACATCAGTTAGTGCTTATGAGGTCTAATCATTAAATATATATGACGGTTATAATTTTCTCACAGAATGCATACAACAGTTTTTTTAAAGTACGAAAGCCAGAAAAAAAAACCCATCAATGATTTTTATTTTTATTTTATTAGGGACAACAAACAACTGTATTGCAATAATCTCAACACTTAGTCAATAGGAGTAGCATATATACTACTAACGACGTTATCCACAAATTATTATACTGAAATAACTGAGAAAAGACAATAATCGATTCAACTTAGTTAATCTAGTGTAATTTATGGTTACATATTAAACCACCGTAGTACCATGTTATGTTTTATTGATAGGTTATGGTAAGCTGTTGTTATAGTTTATTGTTATTGTATTAATAGGTGTCATTTAAAAGAAGATTTTTCCTTTACTAAAATAACTTAAAATCTTAGCATGGAAAATGCAAAAAAATCACAAAAAGATAGAAGAAATTAATTGAAAAAAAATATTAGGGTTGTGCTATATGAACTTTGCAAGATAACATTCATATCCACATTGACTACAGTTAATCTTTTAAATTATTATAGATTTCTTTTTAAATAATAACTTTGCAGCATCAAAACAAATACATAGACACTCTGACACACAGATACACACTACAAACTTATAACACCTCTTTTTTCATCGGGGTTTAAAAACTGTACCGTATGCCGAAATATAGGTGTGACCTACATGGATCGGTCTAGATACCTTTCAGTGAGATATTCTTACGTACTATTTAACCTTTCGGTTATTTTTTAGCAATATGTATTATTTATTCAGTATGATACCGGTATAATATTCCATTTGGGATATTTTGGACTAAAGCCAATTGATCGGAATTTTACTTCAAGAGTGCAGCTTTCGAATTTTTCGTATACTTTCACTTCTTTATAAAAAATACGAATTACCTTTCGATGTATTCGCTTTGTTGTGACAGCGCCTTCTTTGAGTAGACGGAGGATGTCGTGGAATATTTCTTAAATCTGCCCTCGATGTGTGCCTGGCGATCTGTGTATGGAACAGTTGAGCGTCAGAAGGCGAATGCCAGTCAGCGTGACAAGTGACGATCGATCAAATCGTGGGAACCTCCAGCTAGTACCTACAAGACACCTGCTATTTCTACATCGTACCCTAATTACCCTTTTTAAACTAACCTTGCAACTGCTTTTATTGTTGTGTTTGTATTAGAAAATGCCATGAAGTAAACGGCAAATTGTAACAAGGTCTCAAAACCTTCCACCAATCTGGGTTATATTGGTTCCGGTCGTTAGTTAGCTCTTAATCTAACCTCTTAATATTGTACCTACAATATTTCTAGTTGCTGAAGTGGTGTGAAAATTTTGGCATGCTCATTGTAACATAGAAACATTTTTTTAACTTAAATAATGATAATAATTTATACAAAACGCATAGCTACAGCTGTCTATTTTGCAACGTAAAGACATAATTAATTGGATTTGAATAAAACTAAATGTCAAGTACGATCGTCACAAATTACATTGGAAAGGAAAATTACCCCAAGAGGAGTCCATGTCGGCTGCCATGGCATTGTGAAGGTTGCTCTTGCGCCGCGAAGGCCCTTCCGCTTTTGCTGATACGCTTCCATTCCTGTTGATATAAATAGAAATAAATATTTATGCCGTTCAGATTAAAAAGTATCAGTTTGTATTTATTATCTTGAATGCAAATTCAGTATACATATAATATGGACGCTATTTTTAAGAACCGGTTATTTTAAGTAGTCGTCAAGAGTTATTGACATCTTGTTACAGCAAATTTCCGATCCAATGCGTGTTATAAAATATAATTATAATGAGCTCCCTTGTACAGGATTGAGTTTTTTCCGTAAAGAGCTCAGCCTTACTGAATGGCATTCAAGGGAATCATATTTCATTCCTTTAGTCTACCAATTAGTCCGCATAATGGTCAAACCATTGGTTTGACTCACGCGTAACTTTGGAGCTCAGCCACCTTAGGTACTATACACGTAGATTATTTTATATTTTTATACACATTTAGCAAGCAGTAATTTCTTGAGAGTTGAGTTTTGAAAATGAAAGTGTATGTCCAACTGTTTATAATGCGCTATCTCCTAACATTTGCCATTTAGCATTACCTTGCAGAAACTTGCAGTTCTTGTTTCATCTAAACTCAAGCTAATACTGGCTCCTCTAAGTTAAATGAGTTTCAATTTTGGAAATACGCTTCCAAATTGCTTATGCAACGGAATTTGACTGAATTTAGAGTTACTTATCGCAGTTTGCATGCTACGCTCTACAGTATTTTTTAGGGTTTTTTAACAGGATTAAATCGATGAATCTATTTATTAAATCGAGGAGGCGTATTGTCCATGTTTTTGACATAGTCACGATTTCATTATTGTCGAATATCCGGGTCTAAGCGTAATGATGATTCCGTGCAATAAATTGAAGGTACGAGAAGAACTATGTTTACTGTGTATGTCAACATTTTTGGCTTTATGTACTAGTTATTATTAATTTCAATATCAGTACAACGATCATAATTAATGAATCTGGCACTTACAGACATATATTGGTATAATTTCCGTTTTATGGAAACTGCAAGGGGGAAATTTGTGATACAAATCAGGCTTATAAAAATATCATTTAGCGGTAAAAGTTTTATAGTGGAGTGACTTTAAGCCTACGTGTTTGATGTTAAAGTTCCATTTCATTTCAGCTTTGATCATGCTCACGTAGGTAATTTGTTTTATCATAGAGCTTATATACTGCCTAATGAATAACAATTCCAAGTAACACATACCCTATGCTTACACGTATGTGTCACACACGTATGCGTCCATAGATGTGTGTCACCTTGAGAAGTAATTTTTAATAATAGAGCGATTACTCAATGCCATGTAGATACCTACATGAAACAATTGACTTTGGTACCTAAGTCTCTAAGACTTCACGCCGCCTTCGCACCATTTTTTACAATATTCAGTTATTATTATTTTTGTACGCTCACGTGCTTGAAGTTTACAAAAGGTGATATGTTAATACACTTGTTAATACACTTCGCAGCATTTCTTTTGTATTTAATATCCATATCATGCGCTTAAATTACTCTAAACAGGTGCGGTGTGTTGGAATATGGTGATATATATAAACATGCTTTTTTATATTTAATTTTAGCTAATACGTTTATGAACAATATATTTTATTATAAGTAGGTACAATAAAAGGAAAAACTCATTCACTCTCATTAGTTCAAGATATAAATGAATACCTAAGATTCTATAAATTGCATTATATTTCAAACGCATTTTGCCTTGGAAAAAAACGAATGCAGTTTTAATTTTTTACTAAAAAAATGTACAATAATTAGGAATAAAATGTACAATAATAAGGAAAATACTTCATAATTTATTCTAAATTATTTTGTTTTTACTTCTCAGTGCAATGTATTCCATACCCACATTATTTCCCACGGTCTGGTTGCATGCATCGGCCACGTTGCGTCTTTATAAAGTATAGGTATTTCAGTGGAAAGACCTGCATAAGTAAGCATTTTATATTTATAAATACTTTTTTGTCGACTTGAGAGTTGATGCAATCAGTTATACTGTTATCATGCTTCGCCTGCATGGGTCGCAAATAGTTTTGAAATGGTTAGCCGTTCCTGAACCAAAATGTTCACATAAACGGCCAGGTGAAAGGCACCTTGAACCGACTAGCAGGGATGATGACGATAATGATCTTAAGTACTTAATTAACTTAAGTTACCTACTTAAGAAAAAGAGATAAAACTATATGATAATTCCAATGGTAGACTAGCGAGATAGTAAGTATATATTGCAAATTTTCAGTGTGTTTTTTTTTATTAGCAAGAGTATATTACAGAAAGTATTCTCATCTATCTCGTCGGCAGTCGATCACACATTTAAAATAAAAAAATATGGTTTTCGTACTAACGGAGCAGTGACCACTGTAACACTTCACAAAATTATAATAATTATGGATTGGACTCACGACTTACTTCATTTTCTGCCACTGAAGCATAAAATGTTATACGGAATTTACTTGTTTATTACCGTTTGTTGATAAGTGTGGGATCGAGCGCGTAGAAGTTCACGCACTTTACAAAATCATTTCATACGATGACTTGACAGTACGTTTATTTTTTTGCTTGACCGCCAGTTCGCCTGATCCTAGATGGAGCGCGCTTGCCTAGTAGTATCCGATTCACTCGTGATATAAAGACACCCAAATTATATCTATCGGGAAGACCCACTCGGGAAGCGCATTCCACATTTCAGAGGTACGCTGAAAGCGTGTTTATATGATTGTATTGAGACAAAAATACAAACTTATAAAAAATCTTTAGCATTTGTCTGGGTAGATTGAAATATTACCTATTTTATGACGTGCAAAATAGTTTCGTCGTTTCTAAACATAAAATACAATAGGAAGTACCTAATATGATTCAAGAATGCAGAAGTAAATAATCTGCAAAGTAATCCTGTTTGTATATATGTACACGTTGTTACTAATATACTGAATATCGCAAAAGTACATAGCACGCAACACGTAGACGAATTTGTGGATAAAAGCTATTTTAACATAAGTTATTACTTGATATATTTAACGAATATAAATAACTGTCTAATTAGCCTAGTGGTCCTAAGGGCGATTGCTACGCTAGAGGCCTTGGGTTCGATTCCCAGGTCGAGCAGTGTTATAGGTTTTTTATGAAATTCTCAGTAGCAGCTTGGAGTTCCGATTTGTGCCCGGTTAATGGTACCAGGCATAATATATTGTAACACAATTATTTTATGTAAATAATTATCCCGTCAAGAAATAGATTTACAGACACAATAGAAAACCATTGTTCTCGAGCGTCGGGACCCACCGGGGAAATGTGATTGATTGAATATGCGTGATGAGTACACGCAGTGGCGTAACAAAAGTTGTTGCAAGCCACGTGTCACGATAACTAGAAATTATACAGAATTGTTTAAACAATCCATGGCACAAGGTGAGTTCATGGTAAAGGTTTATCGACGGCAGTTACGCATAGAGCAGTGGGTCAATGTTTAGCACTTAACTGTAACGATAGGAAACTTTACTATAAGCAATCTTTGACATTTTACTAGGCGTTGAATTTATTCGCGTTACTTTGCACATGCATTACAGAATGATATCAGAATCTAATCAAACTTAAGACATAAAAGTAAATTTGTTAGTTAAAGCCACATACATCACTTTAAGGAATTAGCAAAAGTTATGCTACCCAGGCGGTTAATTAAATAATATAAACTTTTCAGAAACTTGGGTATTATTAGTAGAAGCTTCCCTATAAATTCTAAACCAAATGTATCCCCTGTAAACTCTATATATACTGTATATATAGGAAATATTAGATTCAATAATATCATATATTCAAATATATTCTAGTGAGAATTTGTGTTTGTTAACGCGCCCACGATACAGGAGAAAATCCGAGTGTGGGGGGGGGGGGGCAAAGTTAAAAAAAAATACAAATCTTTTTCCATTTTGCCCTTAATTTGTATGGGTTTGGAACACAAAATGTAGGTGGTTGGCAAATTGTGAGTAGTATTAAACTGTGTGTATTGTAATCATTCCTGAATTGAATAAAATTCAAGGTTTTTTCGAAATGTTTATTGATAGTGGCTATGTAAATAATAGGACTTGTTTAAATAAATATAGATACGTAGGACATGTTGAATTGGAATATTGACTTAGGTGTTGCATAGTATATATAGGTGTATTTTGATTCACCAAAATACATAACATGGCGTTGTTTATTATATAACATTATCTACTATAGCAACATAGCACACAAAATTGTATAATTATAATAAAACTACAAAAAAGACCTTCAATGTAACATACGTTTGCATTTTAATTAGTTCAAACGTACATTTAAGAAAATTATTCATTGTTACTGTATTTAATTAACAATTGATAATAATACTGAAGTTTTTAATGAAATCAGCAACATGACATATGCTGCTAATTACCAAAAAACATGTGACGGATTAACAAAGGTCTGATAACAAATTATTCTTTACATGTAGGTATATTGTTACAGAATTTCATAATAAAGCATACTGAAAACATAAACCTATTGTGTTTTGAAAAGATAATAGCAGTCTCATGATGATCGGTCTCTCTAGGGAGTCATTCCGATGTCCATATATGAATAAAAACAAGTCGGTACTACAGTGTGACATGTTACCGTGACGTGGTTGTCCGCCAACATGTCAAGCAATCTTTATACGATGGATTGTTGTTAGCAAATGTGGGTCATATAACTAGAAATATGTGTTCACGCGACCTTAGCCATGGCTTCGATTTTAATAGCGCATGTAAAAGATAAATAATTAGCATATATATAATATATATATAGTTTAGCTTTCATCACTGACACATGGTGGTTAAAAAATGCAGTGAATCTTTCCTCAGGTGTTTGATGCTTGTTGCAACGGGAAACATTATATGCAGTAGGAACTACAAGTTAGTGACGACAGCGCTCACCGCGTAATGTGTAACCAAATTTATAAGCTGTGCCATTATAAACGTGCCTAATGTTCCTATGTAAGAATAGCATACATTAGAGTGTTAGCAAATCGACTTTTTGTTTTAAGAGGACCCTAGTATATAATAAAAGGCATGTCACACAGCCATTACTATCTCGGGTGTTATTTAAACAACTCCATGTTTTGTTTTATTTTTCAAGCAGTAACGAAATTCTAAGCAGTCATGAAGCAATATCTTACCAGTTTAAATAAGAAAATATCACAATGGTTTTTAGAATATTTAATTTTATGTATCTATTTATAATACTAAGAACATAATATTCGTCTAAATCGATTTGCTATATTTATATTGGTAGTGGTAAATAAGGTTATATTTTAAACTTACCAATGTCGGTTGAGTGCGTCTGTTTCGAGTGAAGAATCTGACGGTAGGTAGCTGTCGTAGTGACAACTCAAGCTGCTGTGAGACATTCTACATGGTACTCAGAGAGTCTTATTCACTATAACTAGATTAGCGGGCGAATTTGTGGACTGGTTTACGCGGGGGCATGCCGCTCGGTTCAGCACGCTCCACACCTATGCCGCGGCGAATGTGCATCTTATAAGAGAAGGTTCGGCTGCGATCGAGTCGGCCGCCGCGCCTCACCCCGGGCACGTGACTGCCTCTGTACGTTCAGTTTCGCCGGCCGGCTGGCCGGTCATTGGCCGACGTGCAAAAATTTTCCTAAAGTACAACCGTAGGCCCACTGCCATAAAAATGCGTTATGAACTATTGCACGCGGCGCAGACTCGGTGATGAGTGACTTAATGAGCCCGAGGCGTCGCGGCTGTGTTTATACTATTCATTTCAAACAACGCTCGTATAACAGCGTCGCCCGCGCCGCCCGCACAGCCCGCTACCTCCGATTCTTCCGCACGCATCGATACAATGTGTGCAATCGCGATTAAAAACAGCCGAGTGATTTGTTCCATGTGGTTTTATATGTCGTCTGGTAACGATAACTACATAGGTATGTGATGAATACTCGGAACTAACGTACGCACATAAACTGCCCTGCTGTCTAATTACTGCCTATAGTTCGTAACTTCGTAGCCATGGTTGGTTTCATTTGAAGTCAAGTCTTCGATGATTATACATACAGATAGTATTTTTTGTAAGCACTTATCAATAAGAAAAGGCTTTTGTTTTATTATGCTCTTTAATTTATTTTAATATAATTATGTATCTACCTACAATTTACTAATTACCTATCCTATAGATAATACCTATCGTGGTTCAGAAACTTATATATTATTATCAAGTTAAACTTGTTTTGAACGTGTAGATATGAATTAGATTATGTACTCGAATATCGTGCGTTTAAAAATTACAATAAAAATTCCTTCAGTAAATGAATACCGTAACGAACATGTGACTGAAACAAATTGCCTGAGTCCGACAAATAGGTTGAAAACCTTTTGTAAAACCTTTTGTAAGTCTGGTTATTAAGGGGAATATTGTAAGCCTGACATCTCATTATACACAATGTTTTCAGTGATTCCACCTGAAGAGTTTTTGTCAATTGTTAATTTGTTTAAAATGTCGAAACTTTGCACATATGTAAACGTAGTTATGTATTTACGTACAAGCACAGGATAATAAGTCTAATGCATTGTAACTTAAAGAGGAAATGAATTCATTATCCTCTTTGCTAATATTGATAATGACTAGAAAATATGTAAAGTCTTTGTTATATTTAAACCATATTGATTACATAAATAGAAAAGCTTTCACGTTCTGATAAAAATATACTGGATGATTTGACATGCTTTTCTTCTTCTAGGGGTGGAATCAAGGTCTCATGGATCTGGGCGTAGCAGGGTCATCGAGATCCCTCTGTGCTTCAGTGCCTCTGCACGTAAAGCCGTCGGTTCCGTTTATCATAGGAACACATATGATTATTGTTAGTGGTATTCAGATTATCAAAGCCGACAACTAGTTTATCGTCGGGATATCAGTAAGTATGCCCCGAAATTGGGATCCGGAGGTCTGTTGGTAGTCGTGTCATGTAAAATACTGCTCTTCAGCCGCATCTGGACTGAAAGCCGACCCAAATAGGTATAGTTCTGAAAAAGCTAGGAGGCTGTTGATGGAATGATGCAGGGTATGTCGGACTAATACCAGCTAAAAGTCGCGCTTCAATCACAGGACTCATGATTACATTCGCCATGGCCCTGATAAATTGACATCCTACTGATAGAACTGCTTATTATACTTAATTTAAAATGAGAAATAAAGGGAAAACAAAAAAGAGGTGTATGCGTAGATGGGTGGCGATGCTGTCAGGTGGTTCGTCTGCTCGTTTGCCGACTTAACCAATAAAAGTAGGTACCTATATACATATTTATCTATAAAATAATTATCCAAGGGAAATGTTTGAAACAGCTGATTTTTTTTAGATATTTCAGGGTTAGTCTCATAGTGAATGTTGTTTAATAATCATTAAAATCACTGTGTATTTATTATAAGAGAATGCCATACTACTTATAGTTTTTATTGGTGCTGCTCTCTGCAGTCCCTCACACAAGTAATTAATTATATTGTATCTGTTGAGCTATAATATGTAATACCCTATACATTTAGTATATGCCTCATTAGCCTAGTGGTCCTGAGTGCGACTGCTACGCGAGGTCCTGGGTTCTATTCCGAGGTCGAGCATAGTGTTATTGGGTTTTTCTATTAAATTCTCAGTAGCAGCTCGGAGTTTACAATTATGCCCGGTTAATGACAATAGGGTTGCCCCCTTTTACATGGGACTTAAACACACCGGCGAACTGCTGGTGTATTAATACGCCTCTGCCTAACCCTTCGGGGAAACATGCGTGATGGTATGTTATACATAGTTGATAGGAATTATAAATGGAGATGGCGTATATGAAATGACCACATCAATATAATTATAATCGTTTACATGGGGACAAAGTATACTTACTTAGTGTAAAAGGTATCGTAATATCCGTAACAAAGATACTTCGAGCGTAAAATTACTTATAATTAGTCTCAAATTTTAAGATTGATCGTAAAAACAACCTACATATTGTATGCACGTTTTCTACCGAATAGGTATAGTTTCTTCATACCTATGATTAATTTTTTGCGATTGTCGTTCGTAGCAGTATTGCTCTAATTGCTTTGAAGTAATTAATCAAATATAAACAATTGTACAGTATAAGTCAAGCTCGCATTGAATATGGCTTTCTGTACAATGAGAGGCTAGCTAATACCAGGGCCGGATTTAACCTTAGCATCGTCACTGTTAAAAAAATGCAGCGCCTATCCTTTCTTATATTCTCATTAAAAAATAATAATATTGTAATAAGGATTATGAGTACTCAAAAATTAGTATAGTGGGTGTCATATTATATGTCGGGCACGGGTAAGTGGATAAAGCGAAGAATTTTTTTTTTCTCACCCTCCGTATCTTGGTGCTAGTTTGCCGCGCTGAGCACTAGCCTCGACTGACACTTCAAGTATGTGGCTGTGCGTACCAGCTTGCCAGGAATCACTAATGCGTATCTAATATGTATAGGTACGAGGCATTGTATGCACGATTTGTTATACCTAATGTTCTGTAAACAACAATATGTAGGTACCTGTATACCTACTTACTTATATGCTGCTATTTAAATTATCAATTCCCGAAGCTTTAGTCATTATGTAGATACCAAGGAAGGTTTGTCGTCATTTCCCCGGGAGGATAAGTACACGGTGAAGATAACACAAAACGTAAAAAACAAACGTTATTATGATAAACGTGCTAAAAAGTAGAAAATTATAAAAGCTATAATGTTCAAAATTACATAAGTACACTCAGTTAAAGTGTTACCAGAAAGTGGTATAGATGCATTCTGTTTAGTTTGTTTTGAACTTTTCATGTAATAAAAAGAAGTATAATTTAGTCAGTCACCAAAAATATTTTCTAGACCCTAAACCTAAGTACCAAATAAAAAACCAAAATGACTTTATAAAAAGAGTCTTAAAATATACTGCATTATGGTCCAAAATAAATAAACACACATCAGAATACTTGTACGTTTTGTACAAATATTCTTTTTACTTCCCACGCATATTTTGCATATTGTGCGAAATTTTGGGTTAGGTTAAAAAAAAGTGAGAACCCCTGTGTGACTCCCTGAGAACCGAATCACATATTACACTTTTGTTATAATATTTTTTACCTCAGCAAAAATTACCAAATGAAAACTTATGACATAATATTGGTAACATCTATTTAGTGACAATATAAAATATTTGGTCTGAAATGAACTTTAAGGGCATTAATTATATCTTTATAACATTCAATAAACAGAAAAATTGGATCTATGTTATAATATTTCAGGAATCATAATTTGGTGACCATTTATACCTACGTTTTGGTAAGCGTTTCGAATTTTAGTGGTACATTTTTGGCAGGCGTTTATACACACGGTAGCAGTGATAGCCTAGTGATATGACCGTAAGACTGCCAAGTCAAAGGTCTCAAGTTCGAGTCCAAGGCACGCACCTCTGACTTTTCGTAATCATGTGCGTATTAATAGTTAATTATCACGCGCTTAAACGGTGCAGGAAAACATCGTTTGGAAACCTGCATGTCTGAGAGATTTTCTCGATGGCATGTGAAGTCTGCCAACCCACATTAGGCTAGCGTGGTGGACTATAGCCTAATGCCTCTCATTCTGAGAGGAGACCCGTGCCCAGCAGTGGGACAATGTTAGGGTTGATTATGTGTAAACACAAGGCATAAAAAATGTGCTATACAAAGCCAATCAATAAACACCTCCACATCTGGTCATCTAGTGTTTGGTCACGATGTATAACCACACAAAGACTTAAACAAGGCGAGTTGACTGCTAAACTATTACCTAACGATTCGCGACCACCTCACACTCACCCATCATCCTCCTATCTTTGAATCTCAGAACTCAATATCCTACTAGATTTTTCCCAATCACGTTGTTCTTGTGAACATATCTCTCCACAGAACGGTACGTTCTGAATACATTTGTAAAAATTTAGATCGATATGATAATAAGAAGTATTTATATATGCATGTAATTAAGGTTATTTTATATCCTACTTTGTATGTATTTTTTTTTAATGACATTTGTACTACACTTGATGCATACCCTGTCCATCACTACTTAGCAACGATCACTCAAAGGTTTGCTGGTAGAAAACTCAATTTTGGGTTAAGGTCGCCTTTGTATATTGTTTGTTTGGTAAATATTATGTTATTATACTTTCTGTGTACAATAAAGAATAAATGATATGAAATGAAGAAGTGGGTGAAAATCGGTTTTTAAGATTATTTTTACAAAGTCGCATATCTATGGATATGTAACACAAATCAAACTAATAATAAAAGCTTGCAAAAAGATCTCGATCATCGATAGCTTACATAAAAAAACCGTTAGTAGGAAAAAAAATCTTTGAAAACGAGCCGGACAATGTAACTGTAATTGCAAGTTCAATGTCATTTTCACTCAGAGGTGAAATGAAAATACGAACAAGTAATCTGTAACATATTCACGATGACATCAGTAGGTTTGAATATTAATTTATGATTAGTTGGAAACCTGTATTTTTTTACTGTAGTATAATAAATTATATTCATACGCGTTACAAATACGTGGGCTTTTATGAAAAGGTGTTATGCAAATGTAGCGTCGCCTACATACTCAATATATAAGAGGGAAAATGAATGTAATTGCCATTCTGTTGCTTGCAATGACAAGGTGAACAGGCGCTCAATACTACACACGGACACACATGTATAAATCTGACTGTAAAAAATAGAATCCAGCTAAGATACATACATACATACACCCACGCCTTTTGTCCAGTTATTATTTTTAAAACTAAATACAATACCTATTCATATATATATCATAATATTTTTCCATGGTGGTAGAAGGAACTCTTAGTCATTTAACCCCTCACATACGACTGTAACTAAAAATATTTTTTTAAAGGCATATTAATATATCTATTCTGGTTTTTGTCATTGGCTCAACTGATTTCAAAGCAATATACAACACACTCACTGATTTATTACAAAATTTCAAAAACTATAAAGCCTATGTGCTTGAAATTTGGCATGTAGGTTCCATATAAAGTGTAAACATCCGATAAAAAAGGATTTAGGGAAATTCACACGGGTTTAAAAAAACATGATCAATGTATGTAGTACCACGGGTACAGCCAGTTAAGTAAATAAAAGACATTCATTGTAGACATTTTATAATTTAAAAATAAACTTGATAACGGGACCATACAAAAATATAATTGCAGTAACATTTAATTGAGAGGCGAGTCGCACGTGACGGGTATACGCCTATCTATCATATTATTGCAATACAATATTGTTTGGACGCCAGTCATGTGATGCCTACGTACGTCTTGGAAGCGACCAATTGACATGACCTCTATTATCTGCGCCAGTGTCTGTTACTGAGAGACAAACAAAGGTATATGTTATGAGTCAGCAGGGTCTTTTATGACTGGGTACGGTCTAAGCCTTTCACAAACAACAGTCACGTGATGGGCTCTAGAGACTGTACTACTTATATAGATTTACAGTATGTATCGCGTATGAGAGTATTGATCAGTGAAAGGTGTACAGTTGTAACAAGTATTCGAACCACATTATGCGGAAAGCTCCTAGATTGAATGTCGACAAACAAAATTATTTATTACCTACCTACGTATTGACACGATGTGCTCATGAATACTTAACTATACGACTTCTTATTATCGAGATGTAAATATTTTCGTGATAATTAACATAAAGCTGTATGTTTTTACGCATACATATCAATAGGAAATATTATTTGCGTTTATGACGAATGTAACTATCATAGAGAATAAAAGACTTCAACGCTCGCATTAGTAAAATGTAACAAATGAATGATGATAAATGCTTTTTCATGCTCGATTCATTACAATAAAGTGCCAGGTTAAGTAAAGGGTAACTAGTAAAACTATTAACATATAATCCGATGGAATTTTTCGCTTAATAACCGCATTTGTGTCCTCCAGATCTGAGGCAATATCAGTAATAGTCTTACAGGCGGGCTTATACAACTTCAATTAAATATACTATCACGCCTGTATTCCCGAGAGGTTAGGCAGAAGTGTCTAAAGGTTTTTTAAATCATCATTTATAAATCATCAACATATCAGCCGACAGAAGTCCACTGCTGAACAAAGGCCTCCCCCAAAGACCTCCACAGGGACTGGTCACATGTCGCCTGCATCCAACGACTCCCAGCGACCTTTACCAGGTCGTCCGTCCATCTTGTTGGAGGTCGTCCCACACTGCGCTTTCCGGTGCGTGGTCTCCATTCGAGAACCTTTCTGCCCCAGCGGCCGTCCGTTCTACTAGCTATGGTTTTTTAAATATGTATTATAAAATTTTAAATCTCTTAGTGTTAGGTAGAGCTGTACTAATGTGCCTACATCTTCAGTTCGCCGGTATGTTTAGTTCTCATGTTATCCCCTTTAATTATTATCTATTATTACCATTGCCATTAACTAGGAACAAAAAAATAATATCTGAGCTGCTACTGAGAATTTCATAGGAAAACCTAATAACAATTCTCTCTCTGCTCTATCTAATCGAACTCTATCGTAGCACGCGCACTTACACCACTAGACTAAGGGGTCAGATACATAGAAACATAATTATGTATATTTTTAGGCAAGTCATAAACAACCCATTATAACTTTCACGTTTATAATATTGGAACTCAAATATATTTAAAATTTCCACTCCCTTTTCGTAAGAACTAGGAACTGAACCTGAATGTTTCGTTGAGAGTTAATTGATGTTTACGGATATTATACAAATAAAGAATGAATGTTATATATGTACAACTAAGAGGTAAATTACAGCCAATAATATCATCAGGAAATCCGAATCGAAGTTTTTTTTTGTCTTTATTCTGCCACTATTATGGACCGACGATTTTAAAATGGTTTCTCAGACAGGAAGTAAATAAAATATATGCTTGTATAATGCCTTTTTTAAACTTAATGCCAATGTCTAGTTATGGACTGTGATAGATCCAGTTGAAAAATCCCAAATCCTTTAAATACTGGTGAGTTGTTTGGTAGTTTTCATATTGTTGCTATGTAGGCTTTTGTCTCAGCGTAACTAATTATTATTGAATTAGTAAAAATACAAAACGAGGATTTGAACATCCATTGTTCAAGAATAAATAAGTAGTTAGTACATAATTGTCTGAATGTGGAAAAAATAAAGTGTAGGCTGTCATCAAGTTATTGGTTATGAAGTATCCCAAATTATTTAAATAAAAATCGCTACACTAAATTAATTCGCCCATAAGAAAACTCAAAAACCTTTTAACTATCTTTTTGTGATTGTTTTGCATTTTCCATGCTAAGATCATAAAGTTATTTTAGTAAAGGAACAATTCAATCGCGGGCAGGATTCGAACCTGCGACTTCTGGTTTGATACACCAGATAAGAGGAGAAAGTTTCGCGGTGGCTTAGCGGTCAGAGCGTCTGGTGTATCAAACCAGAAGACGCAGGTTCGAATCCTGCCCGCGATTGAATTTTTCCTTTACTAAAATAAATCAAAAACCTTAATTGCGGTTTAAAGAACATTCGATAAAGTTTTAAGAACACGACAGTGTAAGCGGTTTAAGATAGATAGATAGATAGATAGAGTATTCTTTATTGTACACCAAAAGACAGAGCGAAAATACACAAATTTTACATGAGTAGGTACAATTGGCGGTCTTATCGCTAAATGCAATTTCTTACAGACAACCATTGGATGGACAAGAGTTGAGTAGAAAAGACAATGGGCGGTTGCAGGTGTACATAGGTACATAATAAATAAATAAATACGTAGATTGAATAAATAAACATACATGCAATAAATAAAAATATTATACTATACATAATATATTACTTAAAATTTATAATACAATAATATAGTAACCATTTAGGTACAAGAGGCCAAGTAATGCTGCTTCACCATTATTTTAAATGATGCCAAAGTTTGTGCACGTCTCACGGAAACCGGCAGTGCATTCCACAGACGAGTGGCCTGAACAGTAAAAGACTGGTCAAAAAACTTTGTGGTGTGCATTGGCATCTTTAGCTTTAAGTTTTCTGATGAACGTAAGGATCGCATATGTGTATCACAGACGAACTCAAAGCGAGTTTTAAGGTAGGCGGGCGTTGTAGGGTTGAAAAGAATACCGTAAAGTAACGAAAGGATGTGAGTATTCCGACGAAGACGTATTGGGAGCCACTTGAGCTTAGCGCGAAATTGTGACACATGGTCATATTTGCGTAAACCAAATATGAATCTTATACAAAAATTTTGGAGACGCTCAAGTTTATTAAGTTGGTCCTCAGTGAGATCAAGATAGCTGGCATCAGCATAGTCAAGAACAGGCAAGAGAAGAGATTGTGCAAGCGCAATCTTAGTGGCAGTTGGAAGAAAGTTGCGTAATCGTCTCAAGGACCCGGCTGACGCAAACATCCGACGGCTAGTTTCCTGCAGCTGTGGACCCCACGATAAGGTTTTGTCCATGATTATTCCCAGATTTTTAACTTTATCACTCAAAGGAATTTGGATTCCTTCAAAGATAAATTGGGGGAGGTGGAACCAATCAATCTTGGATACCATTCGCGAGCTACCTATAACGATGACCTGTGTCTTAGATGGGTTAACACTAAGTCCATAGTATTTGCTCCACTCAGATATTTTGGCAAAATCTTTGTTGACAATGCTGATAGCTTCCGATAATTGTTCTAGTGGAGCTTGCGAGTAAATTTGAAGATCATCTGCATATAGGTGGTAAGATGAAAGAAGTTGATCAGAAATTGAATTAATAAATATTGCGAAGAGTAATGGGGACAAAACGCCACCCTGAGGCACGCCAGCTGTAGTATCACACCATGAAGAGAATGTATCGTCAATGCGGATACGCTGCCGACGGCCAGTCAGGTAACTACGAAACCAATCAATTACCGTTGGAGATACGTTAAGAGAGCTGAGTATGGCAAGTAAAATGTCAAAGTCAACGGTATTGAAAGCATTACTAAAATCTAGCAGTGCAAGTACCGTCAACTTACCATTTTCCATGCCTAGCCGAATGTCATCCGTAATATTAACCAGGGCTGTAACAGTACTATGACCAGGACGAAAACCAGATTGGTAGGGATTGAGAAGTCTATTGTTGCAAAGAAATGAACTTAATTGTTTGTGAATAAGACGTTCCAAGACTTTAGATAAAAATGGTAATATGGAGATAGGACGATATTCAGCAAAGGATGAGGGATTAGATTTTTTCGGTAACGGAGTAATCTGGGCGTCTTTCCAAGCACTTGGAAAAATACCGCTGGATATCGAATGATTCAGGATGTGACAAATGATAGGAAGGATTTCGTCAAGGATAGGAAGGATCATATTACGGCTGACTAAGTCACTTCCAACTGCGTTAGAAGTAATGGATAAAATGCTCTTCTTAACATCACAATCAGAGAATTGATTAAAGACGAACGGGGCATAATCGGGAGTCGGAAGATTTGAAAGATTATAAAGTGTTTTAGCTTTAGTTGTCCTATCGAAATTGGACGAAGCAGAGAAATGTTTATTTAATAAATTAATATCTAGATTGTTAGGAATTGTATCTTGACGCGATTTTCCGATTCCCATTGATCTCAGAAATTTCCAAACTTTCGCTGGATCTCCATTTTCAATCGAACTGTGAATGTGTTGGCGTTGAGCATTCCTACACACCTTATTGCAGTGATTTCTAATATTTACATACTTCTCCAATGTTGCAGGAGATGGATTACATTTGTACTTGAACTTAGCGACAACTTTTTTTAACATAATTTTTTTGATGTCATCAGTTAACCACGGAGACGGCACGTGCTTTACCCTTATAGATCTGATAGGAGCATGGATGTCATAGAGTTCAATAAGATTAGTGGTGAAAGTCGTAATTTTTTCGTTCATTGACTCTGATGTAATTAAAGGTGTCCAATCAATTTTTTTAACAGCTTCGCGAAGAAGTTCAGTATCCATACCACCAAAATTGCGTTGCAAGAGAATTTTTGGCTTTGCCTTTGGAGGACGAATTTTATAAGAAAGAAAAATAAGATCGTGATAAGAAAAGGCCTCGGCCAAGCACTGTCCATGTTTGGCAACAAGGTCACGAGAAGAGACGAAAATTAAGTCAAGAAGTGATGGGACAGAGTTAGGAAAATGATGAGTCGCGTTTAAAGGTAGAATGAATAAATTACTAGATTCTATGATAGATTGAAGAGAAGAGGAACGAGAATCTTTTTTAAGAAGGCAAGTGTTAAAATCACCCATGATAATAGTATGACTGTAAGAGGCAACTAGGTTTTCCAAAATGTTTTCTAGAGAAGAAAAGAAATTTATACGCAGTGATGGAGAGTAATAGACGCCAAGAAGAATTTTCGAATGGTGAAGCACAATTTCCAGGAAAAGATGCTCACCAGCGTCTGACGGAGGTGGTTGTGATGACACACTTATAATTGAAAAAGAAATATGTGATCGGAGATATATGGCAACACCTCCACCTCCGCCGTTTGCGCGGTCATTTCTGACTAACTGGAAACCTGGTAGAGAGAAGGCAGATGAGGGAAGAGAAGGTTTGAGCCAAGATTCGGAAACTAGACTCCTCCGTGACGGAAGGCAATAAAAGTAAATGGTATTTAAGTAGAATGTGCAAAACTAATTAAAATGAACATTTATAAACAATATACCTACTTAGATAAAGTCATTGAAAGTGTTAAATTGGTGGCCTCATTGAGACAGGAACTGGTCCGTAATCCTAAATTTTAGATCATGGATATGTCAGTTCTCTCTCCAGCTGTTACCTTTCAGAGCAATCGTCTAAAAATTAGTATTTAAAGTTCATATAACAGAGGTAGGTAACGCCATCTATTATAAGTTATCGTTAAGTAGTCGGTTTCTCGCGAACTCAGGTGGTAGTGAACATGCAAAATAATGTTTGTATTGTACACCTAAGTACAATGTTCAAAGTCATTTTTAACACAGCAGTTCATACACTACGCAGTAGTTTTGTATTGAAAATACAGGTGGCGCTACCCAACTTGATTTTATTAACTTGTAACTTAATAACAAAGAGATTTAAATGTCACCCTCCTTCGTAATACATATTTAAATTTATGGCTATGTATGATGGCAATGAAGGATTACATTGTTGTCAATGTTTTTACCACACAATTAAGTAGGTACACTAGGTACCTACTATTAGGTTAGCACAGAGTAAATTATAAAGCTTTGAGTTTGGTCGTTCCCAACATACCATTTTGATTGAAGAGCTTGACGAGGACTTGGAGTAAGCTGCCGATAAGTCAATTAGCAATTACATGGTTGAGGGTAACTATATTGCTCTGCGTACACTCACATTTTATCTATTAGGAACCCAACTGGACACCGCACAGGGTGGCAATAGTTGAGACTGACTCTTGACTAAGTATAAGTTATAGTAAAGCAAGGAGGCCTTTAGTTATCAGATCTATTAGAATATGATAAAAACCTGGCTATCAAAGAAATTTAGGTAGCTATTTTGGGTAACTTCTAAAAATTCTATCAACTATCCAATTTACTTACACTCGCTAAAGTTGTTCAGTAAGTCGCGGGTCGAATCACTTATTCTACTCACAAATTTTTCCTATTTATATTTCTATACTATATCATAAATGGGGAAAGATTTGTATTTTTGTATATTTGTAACGAATAAACTCAAAAACCGGACCGATTTCAAAAATTCTTTCATCATTAGAATGCTACATTATCCTTGAGTAACATAGACTATATCCATTTTTTTTCCTAGCCTATTTCGTCCCACTGCTGGGCAAAGGCCTCCCTTCCCTGCTTCCAGACCGCTCTGTTTGTGGTTTTAGCCACCCAATCTCTATCGTAAGAGTCCAGTTCATCGCGCCACCTCCGTCTGGGTCGACCACGCTGGCTGTCGCTTCGCTCCGTGTGGAGCGAAAAAACGTCAATAATGTCCACACGTGCGAAGCCGGGACGTGCTGCTAGTTATTTTTCTATGGTGCATGGGTATAGTAGTCTAGTCGTCTTTTTTCACCAATCAGCAATGGGTTTCATAGGGAAAGTTTGTCAGTATGATGGGTAGAATCACCCCTTAAACGGGTGCAAGTGACTGAATCGGCAGCCTGTAGGTATAACTTTGGATAGGATATGCCTATGTATTTACATAGTTTGACTTTAGTTGACTGTAGATAATAGTAGATACTTCGAATGAACATTAATTCTGTTACTCAACGTTTATTTTTGTAAGTCTTTCGGCAAGACAGAGATTTTTTTTTATTTTTTTTTATTTTACTGACTGCCTCACTAGTCTAGTGGTCCCAAGCGCGACTGCTACTCTAGAGGTCCTGGGTTCGATCCCCAGATCGAGCAAAGTGTTATTGGGTTTTTCTATGAAATTCTCAGTAGCAGCTTGGAATCTGGATTTGTGCCCGGTTATGGCAATAGGCTCGCCCCCTATTACATGGGACCTAAACATACCGGCGAACTGTGGGTGTACATTAGTACGCCTCTGCCTAACCCTTCGGGGAATACAGGCGTGATGGTATGTTATTTTATGTTTATTTTTATTTTTATGGGATAGGGGGGCAAACGAGCCGACGGATCGCCTGATGGTAAGCGATTACCGCCGCCCATGGACACCCGCAACACCAGAGGAGTCACGAGTGCGTAGCCGACCTTTTAAAAGGGGATTGGGCCTCCGGTAATCTCACTCACTCGGCGAAACACAACGTAAGCGTTGTTTAACGCCGGTTTTCTGTGAGGCCGTGGTATCACTCCGGTCGAGCCGGCCCATTCGTGCCGAAGCATGGCTCTTCCACGTAAAGACAACTAAGTACACATTCCTTAAAAAATTCACGAAGCTCAACTGTTAATTATAAAAATAACGAGTAAGTATGTTAGTACGAGTGCAAGTAGTATATGTTATAGAATATTATGCGTAATCTGCATAAACAGGACAAGATGCAGACGGGAGACAGACATGACGCGGAAATTTTTGCTTTCTATGCGTCTGCGCCTCGTCCTGTGTACGTAACTATTCATTGCGCACAAGATGCGTAGTATATTATAAACGTTCCCGGCTTGTCAGCAAACGACGATTGTTATCCACATCTTTTCCGTTGTGTATCTTTTGCCGATGGGAAAAGGTTTCCTTTGTGCTCGTACGATACGATTATAAGTATAAAACCAGCGAGATTACACGCGCGAATCTTGTGAAATTGTAGTTATTCATATGACCCTTTACGCGTTGCTTCTGCTTCTTGCAGAGGTTTTTAAACACAAAATATTATTATTTACGGAATGCTAGAAACTTAAATAGACTCCTTGGTGCGGCTACGAAATTACATACTATGACTGCCACCAAATAATCGGACTATGGACTGGTCGTCCGACTTTAGGGCTTCCGTTTACTACTGACACCTGCTAAATAGTTCTGATGAGTTAAATGATCATTATATACAGTACATACCTGTCGAAAGGAAGATTTTCTCGTTCCTTGCTCGTTTCTTCGGCCATGATTGATACTTTTCTTTTTCCGTCTTGTGAGGGAACTGAGAGACGTTGCTTGATTGCAGAAGGGTTTTGTTGTGTCTGCGGAGGCCGCGTGTCGGTGCCGATGATGCTCGGCTGATTTTGTAAATCACTTAAGTCGAATGGATATTCCTTTATCGCAGTCATTCGGATGCTCGTCTTACGAACCTGGAAAAACAAACGAATTAAGTTAGAAAATTCTTCACAAGGTTCGCTAATCATACACATACACAATAGTAGTGATAGCCTAGTGATATCACCGTTGGACTGACAAATCAAACGTCCAAAGTACTTGCAGAAACGGTGAAGGAAAGCATCGTGAGGAAACCTGCACGCATGAGAGATTTTTCTTAAAGGCATGTCAAGTCTGCCAACCCGCAGTAGTCTAGCGTGGTGGACTATAACCTAACCCCTCTCACATTGAGGGGAGACCCGTGCCCAACAGTGGGGCAGTATAAAGGTTGATGATGACCGTCCGCCAGGGATGCTAACATAATATACTATCGCGATATCGCCTGTATCCTCGAAGGGTCAGGTAGAGATGTACTGTCAAACTATACAAGACATTAAATACCGTAAAAAAAGCGATCTGAGTTATATCATGATGATCTTGAATAAATTATCATCAACATCACACTTGAAGAAATGTCACAAAAAAGTAAATCTGCATTGCAATCGGTTCATTAATTAAGGTGCTACAATGCATAGAGAAACACATACACACACACACAGCTGTAAACTAATAACGAATCTCCTTTTAAGTCAGGGAGTGTTATGCTAAATTATCAGTTCATACATTATTTGCTTTTACAAGATGAATACGAGTAAATTACGATACGCCACTTAATTTGATTACAATGACATATTTCAAGTGGAAATAAAATCCATTTTTTATAGATTGGCACTGTAACCTAAGCCTCCTGCCTAGTGTTTAGTGAGGGATATATAGTCGCTAGCGCATCTGTAAGTATTTTGAATTGAGTGCATCTAGAGGATATTTGAAGAACTAGGTTTCCAAAAAAATTTTTGACAAATCGCTAGCGTCATAAATAAGTTAAGTCTTAAATTATATAATTTGGACTCTACTTGTAATATTGTACATATACAACATGGAAAACAATTTAAAAATAAACTATCGATGTGATTGTGTTAAATAAATAGGTACAACCTATGCACTCATTAAAATTATCTGTCAGTTGTATTGTATTTTTTTACCGTATTAAATATTTAAAAATATAAATGCAATGATATACAAGGGTTTTTTTATACCGTTTTTAATATAAAATCAACACAAGTAAGGTTTTAAATTACTTTTAGGTATGACTATATAAAACTTTTCTATACGTGGGCACCGTTGTAGAATAAATCAATCTTCACCAAAATTAAAGTGTCATTCTTAATTGAGCAATATTAAATTAGTGAACACACCCTGTTCCTGCCGTCGGTTGATCCATTTCATTTCGATGAAAATTTTCGGCGGGTGAACTTTGGAAAGCGCGTGATAATCGGATAAAAAGCTGCGCGCGCGCCGGTCAATGTCTGCCGGTGGACTGAATAGCTGAGCGACTGAATGTTTCAGCATCAAGGCTCCGAAGAAGCCTCCATCGACTTAGCAGATAAGTTCTAAGTGACGGTGGCTTAATGTAATGAGGACACGGCTAACTCAATAATGGTAATCACTTGTTTCATCACAAACATTCTACATTACCATAATTGGAGGGAATAACAGGCGCTCATTGTTTATATTGGTACTATCCTTTGCTTCAATGATCTCTACTTAGTTCTTTATATACCGTGCAATCTGCATAGGTGCTTAAAATGCCCTTGCAATTAACGAAACTGAGCAATTCAGTGTGCAAAATGATGCTCACTGAAATGTTTTGGTGCGTTAAACAGCCAGTCGGGCGGAGATGAGCGGGCGGTTAACACTATACCCGTTGTACGGTTAGGTTTACTCAAAATTAAATCAGTCCTAACTTTTGGAGACTATTTTCTATTTTAACAGTCTCATTAGTTCAGTGGTCCTACGCGCAACTATAGGTTTTGTTATGTGTCATGTTATTTTTTATCATTTTAAAAGTTTATCTACAACTTCTGATGATAACGTTACACACGTTTTAGCCATGAATAATCTTTTTAAAATATTTTTTGTATAATCATTTCAATATTTAATTTTAAAGTACTGCATATGAGGAAAATATGTAATAAAGAGTTAGTTGGTGTGCCCGTGTCAATTAACATATTTTCCATAATACTTGGGAATGACATAGTCACGATTTTTCTACTATAGAACACTGAAATACCCGCGTTAATTCTTGTAGATATTTCTCGGGTTGAATGCCCTTTTTAATTAAAGGTTTAAGTTTACTCGAGTAATCAAGATGACAATAAGCGGTACCAAAATATCTGAATGTGTTTGCCGACTGACTCGTATGTGGCCATTGCAAAATAGATCACAATAATGTTTATAATGAATATAAGAATTTTTGCTTCACTATAAGTAAATATTTTGAGTTCATTATTGTGGCATAAAATGTTGATATTTTTCATATCTGCAGGTTTTATTCGTCTCTATAAACATTTTCCTATTTCTGGTTTTTGATGTTTGGGACGTTTTCTGGAAGCATTGTTTATTCACACTGAGCTGGCGTTGAATAACAGTGTATTATAAAATTTATCTTCATAATCAGTGTTATTAATAACTAAGACAAGGCAACTTGTCCAAATTTCAATAAACCATACAAAAATCCCATAGAAAAAAGGATGTTCAGTATTTCTCGAATTTGAAATTATTTTTTTTCCGGGAATTTGAATTTTTTCCAGGAAAATTGTGCATGAAAACCTAATTCGTATCATTTTACAACATTTAATAATCAAATTTAACCTCTTTTGTCAAAGACACGACGTGCAACAGATAAAAAAATTGTTAATTGTAACTAGGTACATAGTTATGTACTTGATATTGATATTAATTATGTCTGTTTGCATGTTTGTTGACAAATAAATGCTTTTTCTTTCTTTCAAATTGGTAGTTGTTCTCAAGTGATGCGTTTACCGACGAACAGCATTTAATTTATATATCGAAATGTTCCAATAGTAATGTTCCAAAAAAAATATTCATTTCGAGCTCTGGACTGGAGACAAGTTAAAAACTAGTTGTTTCGGGAGGAGGGTTTCAACCTCCCAAATCCCCTGCGCTTGCTGGCCTTTCTTGAGGAGTTGGGGTGGCTCGAGTAACAAATCTTTTCCACTCGCTCGCAAAATATGGGCCTTGTCGTGGAGTTGTGGAAAATAGCCCGCTATACTATATCATACCATTCCCTGCCTACAGCCATGTTCAAATTGAATCGTCATTGGTAGTACTCTTTCTTTTCTTTTTCTATTTTTAACAAACGTTGCCCCACACTACGATTTTCCTGTATCGTGGGTGCGTGTACGAACATAAAATCTCACATGCACAAACGCCCAGATAGATATTTGCTCCGTGTGGGGAGCAAACCCACAACACGTGGCACAGAAGCCGATCGCTCAGCCGCTACGCCAAATGTCGTCAATGACTCTATGATCATTGCGTGTGCTACATATGATAATCTTATCGGTATCGTTATAATAATCAATCATCTGAAAAAAGTTAGATACTAAACAAGTATAACCTTCTCGTTTGACATCCTATCCTATCTATAATCTTTAAAATGTACCTAAGATAAATTCGCTGCAGTAAAAAATAATGTCAATTATTTACCGACGGGAATAAACCACTGTAGGTTTCCTCTATTAGGAGTGTGGAACTTTATATTATTGACTAAAATAAGTTATATTTGCTTTAAAATTATCTGTATTTACTTGAAGTCACATGGACGATAACATGCGCAAATTTTTTTTATTGGTGTCTTTATATCCTCCATATTTACAGATTAGCACAGCCATGCACTTACTTTATATGTATTACGAAATCACGCGGACTGATACTATTCAGAATTTGGTGGCAGTAATTGTTTCAATAGTTCAAATGCTTGTTAAATTATTTTGGTGGGCGTCTTAAGTTAATTCCCGGCGAGTGGCGGTGGTCGCGGTTGTCACCAGCGGCGTTTATTTGCTTAAGTGGTCTCATCACAATCACATGATCGCCGTCGAGCAGGCGACCACGAGTTTCCAATCATGTCCATATGCACGTATGCGACGACACGCGCTCGCGCAACGCTTATCGCCCCAAAACAATTAAACGGATTGCTCACCCAATCATCGTCGTGACGTATGTGTTATGAGATCTCAATTAAAAGGTAAAGGACAACGGCCTTTATGGTCTAGCCATGAGAGATCGTGAGCGGTCCTTGGGATGCCGTACGTCAACGAGGCCAAGTATTCAGTTTTTTATGAATATCTTTTATGAGTTTCCTGCGTTGAATACGAATTGTATAGAGTTGGTCGATATATTTTCCTTAGTCATTGACGGCTGTTGGCTACAACTATCACAGTGTTTAGTTTTTTGTCAACACTAACTGCTAAACTTTTCTTATTACAGCAATACGGTTAAGGAAATGTAGTAGCGTCACGGCTCAAAGATCACAATACATGTAGATCTCATGACTTGATCTTATGATTGGAAAATTTTCCTGTCCTTTTATTGATATTATCATTGTAGGTTATCACAACACGACAGTTTTTTATCGGTCGTTATTTCAGTTAGGCTTTTTTCCCATTATAATAGACCCGGTCATGTGCAAGTCGTATCAGTGTTTATGGCGACAGGGATGATGTTTTTCAAAATGTTGTTCATCTTTTTGTACAAAATAATTATAGATTACAAAATCAAAACAAATAATTGTGTATCACACAAATGTTTGTCTGTCGAGCCAAACGTGCAGTAAAACATTTGTAATTACAAAAAAAAAAATGTATGCGCTACACTAGCGACCGACGATTACAAATAATCTATTACAGAAGCGTCCTACCAATTAGGAACATAACAAAAATGAGCCAAATCGGTCAAGCCTTTCTCAAATGATGATCTTACATAGGTACTTGTACATGTGGTATCTGATTTTTTAAAGGTTAGTACTTGTCTGTTTTAATATATCAAAGAGATCCGCGCAATAAAATATTTATTTTAATATGCATATTATAGGTAGGTACGTGTTGATGCATTCTGCTCCTATAATGACACAACAGACAACGTAATTAGCTTCCAAAGATCATCACTTTGAATAGAAACAAAGGCGCTATTTTTCGCTAATAGCTCATTAAAATTGCAATAAATATATTATATTGTAGTCGTTCTCTCTAATGAACCACAAGTTATTGCCAATGTACATAACATAATGAATGTATGAAGTGTTTGCACGCTGTTTGTTTTACAGCTATGTTATAATTTGAGTAAAATGTATGTAAATGGGTTTATATTTTTATTTAAACAAACATTAATTAGATTGAATCCTCCATCCCTTTAGTACATGATTTTCATGAAAAGATGATTTCTGCCAAATCTAAGCTAAGCCCCGGTTTAAAGTATGTATTTGTCCAAAAGTCACATAAATTAATATTGTGTCCTCATATTTAGTATTACTTTCCTACTTTGTTTTTTTCTGCAAATACATATTTCATGTGTCCTACATGATCATTTGTACGTTTTTGAACCATCCCTGTGTCACGCTTGCGACGGTGTTTGCAAACATAAGTAGATTAACGGACAGAAAGTGTACCCTTCGACTATAATTTCTTCTCCATTTTCCTTTATCATATGAGTAAATTTACATGCATATTGATAAAAATAAAAAACAAAAAATCTTTTCCGACTAAAAGTATCGTGAACTGTAAATTCTTTATTATTTAGTCAATGTTTAATAAAAACTTATTTTTCCGGATTTTACGGATATTACAGAAGTTTACAGTCTTTTGTCATGGTTTTATTTCAATATAGGTAAATGTTTCGGAAATCAGTAAATTTAATTATTAGATACTTTTATTGTACGTACGTGTGTACTTTTATTGACGAATCAGAGGCGAGTCAGAATCGAATTACAACCTCAAAGAGAAATATGTCTGTAGAAGTATTCATAATGACTAGATGAAAAGATGAAAAGCAACCATTTATGTATTGATAATGCCAATGTGAACATTATGGTGCTAATCTCTTTCATGTGACACAAGGACATCAATAAAGTTTGAGTTCCGACGTGTTTACCATGTGATCAATATGTTTAGTACAATATAAAGGCTTGAGGGTATCGGCTAACATCATCATCACGATTTATTCACAGGTGATTATCACAATGCAATCTCAAATGATATAGTCAACAAACGCGATAGAATTGTACCGTTACAACTAAGTGCTTTAAAATAGATTCTTTAAGTGAAACAACAATGCTGACTAGCTAATCTGTTAAGCTCATAAATTACATTGTGCTTGTAATCTTAGTATTATTTGTATTACCGTAATATATTAATTGAATGTCGCGATAAGAGATAATAGATACGTAAGCTTCACTATCGTATCGATATAAATAAATATTCGTTCAATATTTTTTCTTTATTAGGATTACTTTAAAATAAAACTGTACCCTATTATTAGTCAATAACAATTGAATCTATGTACGCATTACAACTAAGTATGATTTATTTTACTATTTATATTTATTTCATTCTCATTTCCCGACGTTTATAAAGTAGTTTTATTTCGAAATGATGGTAGCCTAATGGCTAGGGTGTCGGACTTGCGATCATGTGGTAGCCGGTGCGAAACCTAAGCATTGCACTACCGACGTGAACCCACTCGTAACACAAGCAATTAGCTTAGCACGAGGGGTTAACAAGAATACTAGTAATGTGCAATCCACCCTGCTAGTAAGCTTAATTTTTTTTAAATATTTGCGTGTGTTAGGAACCTGTATAAAAAAGATCCTTTAGGTTCAATGTAGGTGTAATTTAGTCTGAATAGCCTAAAGCCACGAAGCACTCTCCTGGTATCGACAGCCCTAAATCTCTCGTCCCTCTATAAACTAGCTCTAATTATAAAGAAGAGAACAAAGGTTTTTACAGGGTCTGTAACGCGCAAGCAACACTTCTGGCGCTGCAGACGTCCATAGGCTACGTACCTAATTGCTAACCATCAGGCGGGCCGTAAGCTTGTTTGCCTCCTCAGTATAAAAAACTTAGAAGAAAACATCATCTATTTTTATACTAATATTTTGATATTTTTTAGGTAAGTATAACTGTATTTCTTTGGGGAAAACATTTAACCAAGGAACAGAAAAATATTTTGATACGTACAGCAATTGTTTTGTAACTTGATTAAATGGAGGCACCTTGTATTTATCAAAGTTATGATGTGGAATTAAATACAAATGTCAACCAAAATTGAACGGATTCCGCAGTAACTAGGTCCTATAACTGTATGGTAGCATCTACCCGATACTACCTACATATATGACGTGTGATATAAATATCTTTATTTTAAATTAGATACAGGGTATAATTAAAGATTATACGATTTTATCGCTTCCATAAAGCTGGTACTGATACTACAGGTGGTATAAATATAAATGACTGCCTCATTAGTCTAGTGGTTCCAAGCGCGAATGCTACGCTATAGGTCCTGGGTTCGACCCCCAGATCGAGCAAAGTGTTATTGGGTTTTTCTATGAAACTCTCAGTAGCATCTTGGAGTCTTTGTGCCCGGTTAATGGTAATAAGCTCGCCCCCTATTACATGGGACCTAAATATACCGACGAACTGTGGGTGTATATTAGTACATCTCTGTCTAACCCTAAGGGGAATACAGGCGTGATGGAATGTTATAAATATATATCTATATATAAAACAAGGTCGGGTTTGTTACAACACTTATAACTCGAGAACGGCTGGATCGATTTTTATAATCTTTGGTTTTTTGGATTGGTCTCCTTCCTGAATAGCAGAATAACTATTAAAATAACGAAAAAAAAATCATGAAAAGAACATTATGAAGAGAATTTATTTTCTCATACATTTTGTATCGGGAACGGATTGACAGATTTGACAGAAATAAAACACGGACACAAATGAACATGCGTTATTTTCTGAGAGATTTTCTGTTTCGGTAAGGCCAGTAGATGGGTTTTATGCATCGTCCGAATTCCTCATAAGGTGCTGATGTGATTTTGATATTTTTTGTTTGTATGTTTAAATGGGTCCCAGGATGAAAACCATATACACAGATCTACAGTCCCTTGAAGCTGTGAAAAAATCAAACTTCTAAGTTAACGTAAAAAAAGATACGGCCGTTTATGCCAAAACTAAAGTATATTTCAACACTCTCAAACTCTCAAGGGAATTTATAGTTTAATTTATTTATTTTTCGTAAGTAATACCGTCTTATACGAGAAGTATAGGGAAAATCTGAAAACTCTACTATAATATGTACCTACAACATTGTACGGATCCCTTGGTGGGCGAGTCCGACTCGTGCTTGTCCGGTTTTTTTTATATACAGGGCAAGACATGGGAAAGGGATTGAATGATTGAGGTGACGGCTAATAGGAATGAATGGAAGTAAAGGACATGCTGTGCCGACCACAAATAAATTGTGACAAGGGCAGGAAGATTATGATACAGGGCAAGACAACGTTTGCCGGGCCCGCTAGTTATAAATAAATTGCATTATCGTGTGATTATTTCCGTTACTTTATAAATAATTCATTGATATATTGTTATCATATTAATTATATAAAATATGTAGGTACATATGTACGATAACGGATAGCTATCATAATAAATGTAGAAAGTCAACTAATTGGATAGAGTGGACTGGAAAACAAAGTTTTGTTTGTAGTTTCTCACAACGTAAAAATGATGGATTAACACGTTATAATACGGCCCCTGGTGTTGCAAGCGTTCATAGGCTACGGTAACCGCTTACCATCAGGCGAGCCGTATGTTCGTTTGTAAAATTTATTGAATATTGGATCACTCTCGAGAGACTGTGTGTGAGGTTTTAAGTGAAGAGTTAATAATATTATACCTATACTAGAACATCCATAGCTGATGTTCTAATAAATTATATTATTAACTTTATTTATTAAACTATATCACTACATAGTATAAAAAAAGTCGCTGTCGCTGTCTGTCCGTGCCTATGTATGCTTAAATCTTTAAAACTACGCAACGGATTTTGAAGCGGGTTTTTTTAATAGATAGAGTGATTCAAGAGGAACGTGTTAAGCTATTTAACATTACGCTACGGCTCTTAGGAATGTGGCAACGCGGGTGAAACCGCGGGCGGGCCGCTAGTAATCTATATAACTTTATTCTAAACTATTTTATTATATATAATAAAAACTATTTTCTATACTATAATAACGAAATTACCGTCGATTTCTACACGATTTGCCATAGCGATATATACTCTATTGTTTTACAATACCGTGTCGTTTACTCCCATTTAATTTCAGGGTGTTACATACTTAATTTTTCAATATGTAAGTATACTACTATCTTTATTCAGATAGCATCAACCCGTAGATTAGAAGTAGTCAATTATACGTTCTCAATCACACTTGATATACGATTTGGTGATCATAGTATGTTGTTATTAGTAGTCTTCTGCGGACGCTCTTAAACGCTCTTTCGCTTTTTTATGTAGGTCAATGACACTATATAGTTTAAAAAATATTGTTATAGGTATATATGTCTACCATTGGCGAATTAATTGGAGCTAATAGCCGATAACTATACTGAAAAAACTACACATAAATGATTATTATAATGAAAATACTCTCTAAATATATTTAGGTGTGTTTGGTTATAATACATATTTATTATTAGTAGTAGCATAGTTGCAAATAAATAACTATACTTACGATATATTGAAATGATATTATATGTTTTTATTCACAGTGTTTTTTGATAGACCTCGCGCAACTTGATATATAATTATAGGAATAAACATTCACAAAATTCTAACTGGGTAGATTAGGTAGCCTTTTATCTAAGAACATTTCCTAAATAAATTTCTTGTCAATAACTTACAAACAATTTTCGTAGACTCTTTTTTTGACGCAACTCAAAACTGAAAGCTCCATTAAATCCTTTGAAATTTGTAACTACACATTAAAATCACTAACACAAACAAAATATAAAACAATACAGACCATGTTGCAATCGTTAATTAGCTTCACTGTCACTAGGGCGAACTACATTCAGCTCGAAATATTCATAGAGTCTGATAAACAATAATTAATAGAGCATGGCTACTATGACGCCGGTGGCTCGCGTCCTGTCGATTAGTATGTGATGGCACTACTACGCGGGGACACAGGCAGCCAACCAGCTTGGTCGTTGCACCGCCCGCTTCATCCATGCCAATTGGATCACAATCACGTTAACAGCAATTTCACAAACCCATGTCAAATATTTTCAACACTGAGTTTATTTATTTGATGTATTGGTTTATGTGTAAACAGTATATTATCGTTGATAATTATCATTTGTAATGGGGTCGAGGTGAATCCTGCCGGTCGCGCGGCCTTCCTACGGGTTCACTTATTTAAGTGCAAATAACGGGTGTTTCACAAACCACGTGCCTGGTTTACTAACATGATATAGTAGGGGAACATGTGATCAATTAAGCACAATTACTTTGAGAGAGTACCTACTTGTATATGATGTTACACAAACAGCTGAATGAACATATTGCGAGCAATTAGATAAACTAATTGAATTATGTCGTTTACGATTTTCTAACAATGTTTTGTATTTGTGATATTTAGTATAACAATTGTTTAGATTCAGTGCAAAATAATGAGAAACAGACACAACTTTGTACTTTTCCTTTGTAATTAATATTCTTATGCCGTTTAGAGATACGTAACTTTGTTTGCGTGACGGCCGCTCTCCCAAGGTAATATCACTTAGAAATATGAATAGGTAATTGAAATATTATGAAGTAAGTGACATACTGTCGAGGACCTAATCTAATGGTATAAATATTTTTTAGCAAGTTATTCACAAGGCCTCTCAAGGTCCTTAGCAATGGAGTCCGGTGATGTTATATAAAATATGTAATAATAATTTATTGACATATTATAATGAATTAGCTTTTGCCTACGATTTCACTTGCATTCTAAAGAACTTTATTGAGACAACGGCTAGCCGTCTCTAAAGTCCAATCCATCTCTACATCAAAATTCATCAACATGAGGCTATTTAGGCGAGAAAACGTAACATACATACAGATTTACTTTTATATTTATAATAATTAGTATGGGTTTATATCCAGATGCATAAATGAAAAATTCTTTGACTCCTGCACTAATACTATATTGCAGGAGTCAGAATGCCTCCTATTCTATTTAATCTTGTTTTATTTGTAATACCCATAAATACCCATATTTTCAAAAATAGTTCCAGTTTCTGGGTTCGAATTATGGATAGTATATTTCTATGAAATTTACTGGTTTCAGACACTTACGTGAATATTAGACATTAAAATAAAACTACTTTTTACGGTTTTCATCGCGTTGTATTAATGTTATTTGATTCCCGACCTTTCGGATCCTTTACAGCAGCAGCAGGTCACAGGTAGAATGAGGTGTCGGACGTCTTAATGTTAAAATTACTAACAGCTACCTTACATTTTTTGTTAATTATTGGCGATCCGATTCAAGCTCGCCTGAATCGTATAAAGTAGTAAAATTAGTTTTATTTCTATGAAATTTATTTAAATGTATTATTTTTAGCTTTTAATGCTCGCTGCATTATGATTTTATTTCAGTAAGCGGTATTTAGTATCTACTAAAACTGTAATTATCTTTGAACATTTTATTAGATATGGTAACTTCGATGAGTTCTAATTCAGTATTTGCAATCTCAATTCGCGTCGGATTAAGCGACTGACGCTTCCGAAAATATTGATTATACTATCTTTGTGACGTATGTGCATGGTCACTCGTTTTTGACGTAGTAAAATTTATTCTCCGTTTTTATTATTATAATAAGTAGTTATTGTTTTTCAAAATTATGACTTGTGTGTAAGCTACGATTTACAGTCCTTTTATCAAGGACTGTAAATCGTAGCTTTACAAGTTTTTTCCTGATGCATATGTAAGTGGCACTGGATAAAAAGATTTATCATTATTGAATACTACAATTGGTAAATAAGTCGAACCGTTATGAGATATATTTGTTTTTATAATAACATAGGTATGATTTGCCAACTTTCATAAGGAACTGGTTGTTTCCCGCGTCGTTGCCCATCTATGTTGGTCTCGCTTTTCCTATTTCCGTGAGAATTTTCCTCAACAATACTATTTGCACCTACATCCTATAAATAACCGACATGCCGAATTTGTAGTTTGTGAATTTTAATTTTTCTGAGTTTTTCTGATTAATCAGTAGGTAGTCTACACATAATAAATAAAGCTAATACATATAGGTAGATTACTTTCAAATTTCTCCGATTGCTTCGATTTATGTAACGATTGAAAAATCAAGACTTCAGTGAATTAATTGACGTACTATAATGAATGAAATGAAACTACAAATGGATTATTTCCGATTAACTCATCAGCGGTTAAATGATTATGATAACTTATACGGCGTGACTTAACTTCTAAATACTATATGACATCCGTTACAGGTTGCGACAGTATCACATGTTCGCTCACTTTGCATGCAAGAATCCGAAGAAACGTTGCGAATATTATATAACACTACCACGCCTGTATTCCGATGGGTTAGGCAGAAGTATACTTATGTACACCATGTTACTCCATGGTCCATGTTACTCATAGAAATCCAAACTTGGAGTTAGGTACTACTAAGTATTTTATAGAAAAACTTAATAACATAGGTACCTAATTGACCTGAGAATCAAACTGAAAATCTCTAGATTCGCGCTTACGACCACTAGACTAATGAGTTAGAATACATACACTCACGCCGTTGGCACCCCTGTGGGAGCACAGGGGTAGGCAGAAACTATAGACCGCCACTGGCTACGATTGTTGCATACTTCTTTTGCTTCTTCCACATTCTTTTGAGGTAGGATGTACATACGAAAAAGTACATACGTAGTTTACTGGTTTATTAGAAAAATTCTTATTGGTATCAGTCTGAAAGCAATTAGCTCTCGCCCTATTAATGGAACGTCAAATATACATCTTTGGCGCAATTTAACGATGTACTTCTGTGTCGCTTAAGATAGATTAAATGTTGGGGATGTCAATATACGTATAACACATTCTATTGATATTATACCCGACGGTAAAATAACTCTTACCTAACTATTTCTAAATCGAAAAAAAAAATTCTGTAGCAATTATTTATTTTTATGTATCTTGTATTTTTCATCTAGGCTCTATACAAAATTTATCTCAAAAATACAAGATCTATAAAAATAAATAATTGCTACAGAAGCTATTTTTTGTTTGTTTTAGAAATAGGTACCTATGTTTTTATAAAAACAACATAACATATGCCTGTATTCCCCGAAGGGTTAGGCAGAGGTGTACTAATGTACAAATTGTAGGTACGCCTATAGTTCGCCGGTATATTTTAGGTCCCAAAACTCACGCACGTAAGTAATTCAAGTAAATTACTATCCGGGATTTGATTTCGTTGTATAGTTTTGAATACTCATGCTATATTATCAATTATTCTCGCGTTATGTGTGCACTCTGTGTATCAACATTTCTATGTAATAGCCCCCATATAACAAAATTTATAATACCTATCTAAACTGGCTCGTACAATAAAATGACGTATTATCTAAATGAATTATTGAGTGACGTACTGCAATCAAAATAAATACCGCTATTAAGTTGTATATTTTTTTATGGATTAAGTCGGCAAACGAGGTGGCGAGCCACCTGGTGGTAAGTAGTCATCGTCGCCCATGGACACCTGCAACACCGGAGGAGTTGCTGATGCGTTGCCGATCTTTAAGATCGGTCTGAAGAGGGAAACTGGCTCTTACGTGCAAAAATCGAAACACACACAAAGGTGCTTTACGACAGTCCCAGGAAATTTTCCAGGCATGCAGGTTTCCTCACAATGTTTTGCTGGTGAATAATGAATAATAATGCATATGCATATGATTTCGGAATATCAGAGGTGCATGTCTTTAATTCGAACTCAAGGCCTGTGACTTGGCAGTCCAATTGTCATATCACTAGACGCTATCACTGTCATAGATATTAAAGATTAAAAGCAGGTACTATTTAGAAAAAAATATGCTATAAAATTTTTGACAACAACTGCTAGTGAGGATTAAGTTAGTAAAAAAGTTTATTAGACATAAAAATATGTCTTGTTATTTGTAGATGCAATTAAATTCAGCTCTAGGGTTGCGTAATTATACATTTTTACCTTGTAATTTTATGGGGATTTGTCAGGGGGTAAGTACCTACAATAAACTATACCATAAACTATGTTTATTATAAATAAGTGATCATGTTGTACTCAATTTAATATCCTACACTTTATGACAACATTCAAGCAATTTAATGTCTTTATGGAAATGTCGTATCTCATTTCAGTCTCAAGCGTGCTCAATAACAATAAGATTATTATAGTTGTTTTCTTTTTTTTATCTATTACCTATGGCTACATACAGTTTAGCTTAGTTGTATGGCATTACGGCGCTATATCCAATGTCCATGCCTTTTCGTTATGCTGAGGCCAAATCAATAGATATTGCACGGTATCTGGAATTTTTCGCTTGATTGGTTAAGACAGGCCGGGGGAACCATCGCGCCTGATGACACCTATGGTGGCCTGTCGTCGCCTGTTCAATCCATCAGGACTCGGGTAAGTTTTAAAACCTTGTGCGATATAGCTTTTCGTGGCCTTCACGGCCGCATCAGTACATTTCGTTAGTACGATGGAGTGGACAAACGAATTAAGTTCCCAATTACTAGATCTAAGTATATGAAAACGAAGAAGCGACGAGCCAACACATTTCCATAACCGCAATTAAATAATTTTAGTGACCGCATAATAATTACTTAAGTTTAGGTATATGTAAATATTATCAGGAATCTACAAGTAAGGTCCATACTGTAATTATATTTTGTTAGCGGATCTAAATAAATTTAACTGAAATATAAAAATCCGGTCAAAAATAAATTTTCAGAGCGTGTAAAATTTATTTCAAAGTCAATTTGAAATGTTTGGAACTAACTATCTTGAAAATAATACGTGCTGATAAATGATTGCCTTTCGTAATAATGTTTTTGTATGAAGGCTTGAATTTTACTTACTGAATGATATTGATCTAATTTTTTAACTAGTGCCTAGGCAAAAACAAAACGAAAACACACTTCTAACTTTGGCAAAGAAACAAAGACTGGGTTAATTAATATCACTGTAGGAATAGTACGTACCACCCATTTCCGCGGCTATCCTATTTAGGCACATGTCAACCAGCGAACTACAACTTCAAAATTGTGATGTTCGACAAAACGCTTTCTTATTTATAACGTCGATCGCTGTAAATTACATCATAGATATTGTATACACCAATAAACATGCACAATAAATATTAAATTCAAATCAGTTGATAGGCTTGCTATCACGCGTCGGTAGGTGATCTCAATCTCGATCCCTGAGTCAGGTGGGCGTACCTTGTACGAAAAGGGTTAGGACACGGGCGAAGTGTCCCGCGCGGGTGTGGACGGTGGCGGACTGCCGCGGCGGCACAGCGGCAGGATCTCGGCTCTCGACGGCGGACTGGGTACGTGTTCGGCCCGACTAAGGGCACTCGACAATAATTCACGTCTACACTTATTCGACCTTCGTTTTTTAGGGAGCACGTGGTCGGCACCCTGCATTCACACCTTCTTATACGGCCAGAGTTCACAATCACGCTCAAAAGTTGACGTCACTTAGAAAACGTATAAGGCAGTGTCTTTGTTTCACTTATTATGAAGATAACGTTAATTCCATCTAGTCATGAGACTGGTCGATTGGTACCCGGAAAACGAGCAGAAAACATAGAATCTTGGTCGCAAATGCTACATTTCCATCGCTAACACTGGTTTTATACAGACCTCATGTAAACAATAGAGATGAAGCATTCAGCATTGCGTTAGCATGTTGAGGTAAATATGATTATTATTTACATAGCAGGGCTATAATTTTCAAGTAGTCCGTGACCCTTAATAGATCGTTTTCTCAGATGCCATTATTTTTCTAGACTGATCATGTGATGCTATATTAAAGCCCTTATTTTATGCATTCTCCTAGCCAGCATTACATAAAAAATATTATCTATGGTTACCATAATCTATTCTTACGATATTACGAGGGTACATTAAGATGGCGAATAACGAGCTCCGTCCTCGTCGTTTGAACATATGAAATTCCCTAAGTGAGAGTCAAAATGAAATTACTAAGTATTCATGAAATATTAAACTCACACTCAGATATTAATGGAGCTAAAGACGCGACGGTTCCTTTAGTACAATAAACCTTTGAGAATAGGAGAATTTTAGAATGAGTATTTTATAAATAATAAATCACATCACATTTGGGGCTTTTTGAAATCAGTACATTCACTTATTAACAGTATTGTCCTAGCGCATCATTATTTTTAACTATGTTGGGGTCCACTGTGTCGTATGATACAGGACCGTCTCCAGGGCAAGAGATATAAGAATGGCCACCCATCCAAAGACTAATCGTGGTAAACGCAGCTGAATCATGCATTGACCAGCGGACTTGATTTCTAGTGGTGAATTTCTATTAATAAAAAATATGTATTATTTTCATTATTTTTAAATTCGCATTCCCGTTGTTGTGTGTCGAGGCTATCTACTGTTTTTATTTTATCGTTTGTTTCCTCTAAGTCATAATCTTACAACATTATCTGCATACGCGGAATGTCAAAGTTACCATTGATTAGCTCATGAAAAACACACCAGTTCATTAGGATGTGTTGTCTAGTAGAAGGACGTAATTATTTATGTTTAAAATTATTAGCTTCTGGGAACTGCCTCATAAGTCTAGTGGCCGTAAGTGCGGCTGCTATGCTCGAGGTCCTGGGTTCAATTCGAGCAGTTTCTATGAAATTTTCAGATGAGTTCGGATTTGAAATAGCAGTATTAGGCTCAACCATTCTTACATACAATCAAACTCTGGGTGTGCATTAGTACGCTTTCGTCAAATCCCTCGGGGAATACAGACGTAGTTTTCTTTGTTTGGGATGTTTAATTTTCTGCCCAGGCGTTCTCGGCGAAATTCGGCGAAAAAAATAAATGCCCTGGCATAAACCTATGTCTGGTCTAAACGCAGATATTGTTAGCTGCCTGTTATTGTCGTGGTGAATGTCACGAATCCAAT
Source organism: Acronicta aceris (assembly GCA_910591435.1). NCBI lineage: Eukaryota > Metazoa > Arthropoda > Insecta > Lepidoptera > Noctuidae > Acronicta > Acronicta aceris. Next base: position 10,672,576 of record OU342759.1, read on the forward strand.
GATCGTGACTACAGGGCAAAGGAAAATACCCTACGGGCGGTAAATGTGTAAATACGCCACTGACCGCATTAATGAAGTGCAAAGTGAAGTGCTACTAACATAGTCTTAAGCCCTATCGACTAACACTATTTTGTATATATTTTATATATGTAAGCTTGTAAGGTATATATCTATGGGCCCTAGATGCCTGAAAATAAATGATAAATAAATAAAATAAAATAAAATTATTATTTATTTATTATAGGGATGGGATCACGAGAATCGTTCTCTCATGATCAGCGATCCCACCGCAGTCCGACATAACCCGCCCCTTCTTCATGTGGGGGCCGATCCATGAAGATTTTCTGTATAATATAAAAGAGGTGTGAACTGTCTGTACCTATACTTATAGTTTACTGATAAACTCTGCATGAACTATCTATATTTTTTAGAAGTCACGCTAGTACGATGGATTCAGAAGATCATTTGTCCATTAAATGGCCTACTGTTGGGTACGCGGGTTTCATCTTAAAATGAGAGGGTTTGAGCCATATAAATTAAGTCAACAACACCGGCCTTATCGAGTTGGTAGACTTCACACGCCGTTAACAAAATCTTTTAAATAGGTGGTAGGTACACTGTTTAAGCGAGTAATTATAATTAATTTTAATAAAAAAAATATGGTTCTTATTCTGATTGTTTCTTCGCTTCGCTTTTTTTAAATACATTAATAGGCACAATCATGACTTCGAAATTTCAGAGGTGCATGACCTGTATTCGAACTCGAGTCAAAGACAAAGTCGTGGGCAGAAGCTAGTATATATATATACATATAGGTTCTAATGATCCGCTGGGTAAGATTAGTAACCAGCTCCTCATGTTAGGCTGGCGCCGAATAGATTTCCTATGTTCTGTTGTGTTTATATGACAGCCAGCACAATGTGCGTAATCTCAAATCTTGTTTCATGCTGTTCTTTAAGCCAGAGTAGGGTTGAACGCATTCAAGACAACAACAAAACATGTTTTCTTGGATTGTAGAGTACCATGACCTATTAATGCATAACCATGTGACCACCATCGTATGACCATATAAACTTCAGCGGTTGATTGGTAAGAAACATCTGAAGTAATCAAACGATCACATGATGCCAGCTAGTTTAATAATATGTAAAGCGGAAGGAGGAAAATTAAGGAGCCGTCACGTGCTCCGTATGCGAGCGGAACAATCAGGCGTAGTCGTCCCTGTTATACCGACTACATATATTTTGTATACAGTACATTGTAAGAACTGGGATGTTACCTTTAATTGGTGGCGAGCTTCAATCGCTTCAATCGCAATCAATGGGAATCGAATTCAATACCTCAAGCATAGCCGTAGACTAATGAGGCAGATTCCTTAGCTAAAATTTATATATTTATAAGTATGTTTGTGTTATTGTTGATTCTCAAGTCGAGGAGTGTTATTGGCTTCTCACATTTTCTACAGCAGCTTGGAGTTTGAATTTGTGCACTAATAGCATTACGAAGTGGGCGAGAATGGTAAAGGAATGGTACACGCACTGCAAAGGACAGGACATAATGGAAAGCTTTAGAGGAAGCCTTTGATGAAGGACAAGCTGTAAAAGAGAAACCGGTTGCCGATACAATTAATTAAATGTTAAATTGTTTAATATAATTAGGTAAAATGTTATGTTAAGCACGTTATTAACTTCCAGCAATAAAGGCTTATTTTATTTTATTACTAGTTTCTGCCCGCGACTTTGTCTGCGTGTACTTCAGGATGGGGTCTGGACTGGATAAAATGTAGCCTAAGCCTAAAAGTAGCCTGGATAAAATCTCTTTGCCAAATTTCATCCAGATCCGTTCAGCCGTTCTGGCGTGAAAGAGTAACAAATATCCATACTCACAAACTTTCACGTTTATAATATTAGTAAGGATTAATTAATGGCACTCCGCTCGCCCCCCAATACATGGGACCTAAGTATATCAGCGAGGTATGGGTGTATCAGTATATCTCTGCCTAACCCTTTAAGGAATACAGGCGTGATGGTTTGTTTTGTTTACCTATGTTAAATATTGATGAGTGTGAAATTGCTCAATATTGTTTATTTTCTCATTCTTCAGGTAAAGTTTTCTAAGTCCGATGTCGTATCTTCTGATAACTGAATCAACTACTGTTTGAGACTTTGAGTATCGTAATCCTTAGAGCTTATGTAGATTTTCGCAGCCTATGTTATCAGTCAAGAGGTGAATACTGCTGTCTATCAAATTGACAATATCTCCGCTTCCTTTAGCTCCGCGAGAATTGTTGTTTTTTAAACACACATTTGTTGTTTTTCCTGTATCGTAGATGCAGTAACAAACAGATGGGTAATTGTGTTCTCTGCCCCGAGGACGCAAGATTGAGGTTAAGAGTTAAGAGCTTTTTTAATAAAAACATAAATAAAGTTCAAAGTATAATTCCAATCTAACAGGAATGTCGTAAATGCCAAAATTCGATAATTTTTCGTTGGTTCCATTTTGTGATTTCATTACAATATAGTAAATTCTTCGTTATGACGTTAGACGCTGATTGTTAATTTCCAAGCATTCAATATTTACGATACATTTGACTGTTAAAAACGCCACATAAAAACGTTCCACTAGTATTTTCTCGTGTACCTTGCGATTACAAACACAATACAATATGTACATGATTACAAACACCCAGAGCCCGAACAAATACATGTAGACACCTAATATAAATATTGGTTTCATTTGGGGGTGGAACTCACAACCCGTGGCGTAGAAACCAATGCTATTTGCCTTATTATTATTTTGTATGGTCTTTTATGAGACCATTTGACCATAAATAGACAAAAATGAGTTATAAGCATTAAATTTTTAAACTAGATAGAGCACTATAGTACCGTACGTGCACCATACGAATTTTATAGTTACACTCGTTTTGCGGTAAAGGGACAGAGCATTTATCCATCCCCAGCTAATACTTTACACGCCAATAACTTAGACTTATATGTATTAGTAAATGTTTAAATAATTTTTGAGTATCTACTTAGACGAGTTATATTTTTCAGTACATAGGCGTGTTATTTTTTAATAAATCAACTGCCTACTCGACTCGTATTACTCAGCTTAGCGTGCTATCATAATATTTATTTGTAGGCTCAGTATAGTGTGTTTTTATGACTGAATATATTTTAATGGTGAAAGGGTGTGTGCTGTACACACGGCGCCACATCAAGCTACTTATCATTTTGCCCTTTGGACCGCCCGTATTCCGTTATACTAACAGTGATTTCGTGTACACTTCGTGCATGCGTACGCAAAATTAAATATTGTGAAATATATATTTTTTTAATGTCATTGCAACATGATACATAGGGGAGTGTTGCTCTAGTCAGTTTATTATGTTAGTCCCCGGAATAGAGCGGGTGAACTGTTACTATACTTCTACTATGAATAAAAAAAAACCCATTAATTATACAAATTCCTCTTCAAAGATGTCTTTAAGTAGGTGTACATATTGTTTGTCTTAAGTAGCGATAGGAGACGATTACTAAAATTATGCACATATATAGTTAGTACGATCTATGTGCATGTAGACTTCTTCTTAATTGTTATAGACTGTTATTTATAACGCACTTTTAGATTTGGAATTAAAAAGGACGGACTGTCACATTTAATACTAAGCCATATTAATCTAATTGAATATGAATCGACAGAGTTACTTTCAGTAACTTTCAGTAACTCTGTCGATTCATCTGTTTATTTATTATTATAATTCATACCTACACTTTGCTTAAACCTCTGAACAGATTTCGATAAAATTGGAAAAGATATAAGTACATCCTGAAGATGTTAAAGACTACATCCGTAGACTACCTTATGTCTCAAAAAATGGAAATAGTCATTTTGGGAAGCGAGTGAAACTGCGGGCAACAGCTAGTCAAATATACATTATTATTATATTTCTATTAACATACCTTTACTCAAAAAATTAGTACAATCCTCCAAACGTTTTCTCTATTAACACCACGGGTAAATAATTAGCAGTAAGATAATTGTTTGAACTAATTCATAATTACTACGATATTTACTCACTTAACTAACTATTAACTTAGTTCCTGGGAAGGTGGAACACTGGACGAAACTGGTGTTTATGATGGAATGATGATTTTAAACAAATAAATATACATGTCACATTATCAGATATTTTTTAACCGGCCGGACAGATTGAAGTGGTCGTCACATCGCCAACTCATCACGTGAGTAGACTTGTTGTCGTATCAAACTACATATTTGTTTCCAATGCCTAGCATTTTGATTATACATAGGTAGACGGGTTCCGCGCAAAAAGGCGACTGTGCTTACAGGTTGTCTGTGCCCTTATCTCGTAACTTGTCGTCTCCAATATGTTTTTTCAACAGAACCAAACATACAACTCCTCAGCAAATCAACAACTACTTAGATAATTATGTACATATTTGTTTAGCAAAATTGATAGCATGGTAAGTTTTTAGAATTAAGACTTATTCGTTATATTCATGCTCGTTTGTCTGATTTTTGTTTCCAGGGATTATTAAAAGTATTTATTAATTTGTAGGTAAATATATATTCCCTATATATTATAGTATTTCTTGGTTCGCGAGGTAAGAGTAATCCGAGAAAAAATCTGGTACTTTAATAATATTCAAAATATAATTCCAATCTAATCTCGATGTTGTGAATGTCAACATAAGGTGATTTTTCCATGGTATTTGTGATTACATTGCAGCATACTAGACTTTGATTGGTTATTTAGAAGACTACTATTCGAAATTTATGATACACTAGCTTCCGCCAGCGGCTACGCTCGCTTTATCAACGACCCATGTCACTTCCCAGAACAAAATAATCAAATAATTTTCCCGTTTTTGCAACATTTTTTAATTGTGCTCCGCTCCTATTGATCGTATCGTGATGAAAAGTATACTATAACCTGCCCAGGAGTATGAAGAATTGCAAATGCATTTTTAGCGTCAGTTTCGATCACTAATCACCCGCTGATAGTTATTTTGGAAATATATTTCATGTACAGAATTGACCTCTCTACAGATTTATTATAAGTATAGATAGAAGAAGATTGAGACTAGACTGTACTTACATTTAGAACAAGACTTACCCTCCAGGCCGCAGTTCAATTAGTTCTTTCGTGAAGGCAAGTGAAATTATACCTAGTAAAAGATTAGTCTGTTACCAATGATTTTAAACTATATAATGTCATTGTCTGTTACTATGATACTGGCTAGGCCGGTCGCAATAACAAATGCATCAACAGATTTGCTTACCAGAGATAGAATTCCAACATTACTTGTTGTATGTATGTTTTGTGAAAATCCTATCACTAGTAAGCAAATATACTGACTGATTTATTAGATTAGCCAATCATACATTTCTGAAAAAAAAACCTTGCGTCTGCGTTATTGTACGTTATTTCTGACGGGAAAATTTTAAATGAAAATTAATAAATCATAAATATTTGGTAGAATCTCAAATAAATCTTAGTTATGGAATGGTAGCTATTACATGCGAGTTTTATGACCCGTATGCCAGATAAGCGTTTGAATGGCGTATCAAATACAGCTATGTTCATAGAAATTTTCATTGTACAGATATTTGTATGTAGGAAGTAGAAAATTCCTACATTTCTATATAATTACTGCTAAACAAAGGGGTTTTAATTTATCATTTATAGTCACTGTTACTTTATATATAGGTATTTCCCTTTTAAAGTGTTCCTCACGGCTCGTCTGCCACCTCATCGCCAGGGTATGTCATACTCGCACCAACACAACAACCTAACTTTTTAAGTTGGAGAGCCATACTTTGTCACGAGTGGGCCGGCTCGACTGGAGTGATACCACGGCCTCACAGAAAATCGGCGTGAAACAACGTCTACGTTGTTTCGCCGAGTTAGTGAGGTTACCGGAGGCCCAATCCCCTTTTAAAAGGTCGGCAACGCACTTGTGAGTCCTCTGGTGTTGCGGTTGTCCATGGGCGGCGGTAATCGCTTATCATCAGGCGATCCGTCAGCTCGTTCGCCTAAAAATCCCATAAAAAAACCTCACTCACTCACACTAAACCGACACCTTCACCAACTGTACACTTCCTCACCCACACCACACATCATTACTCACAACTCACACCACAAGTCACCTCACTACTTTTGATTTCTGTCTGCTTGCTTTCCTGCACCCATATTATTGTACTTGTAATTAAGAATTTATTTATTTATTGTATAATTGTGTGTAATGCCATTCTGTGAGAGAACCTTGACTTCTATCATATAAGTTTCACTTAGTTTTGAAGTTACAAATTTTGTGTATCATTTATAAAAAAAATGTTTAATTTTTTAATGATTTGTTCGACTCGAAACTGTTCTTTCGTGACTTATATTCAATATCTGCTTTCCTTATGTATAAAAGTCACAAATCTCATGGCTGTGACTATAAGGATTATAATCACAGCCATGTGAGTATAATCCTTATAGTCACAGCCACAATAGTCACAATAATTAGTCATTGATTTCCATGACTAGTGAATGAGTCAACTGACTCATTAGTCTAGTGGTCCCAAGCGCGACTGCTACGGAGGACCTGGGTTTGATTCCCAGGTCAAGCAAAGTGTTATTGGGTTTTTCAATTAAATTCTCAGTAGCCGCTCCGAGTTTGGGTGACCTCGCCCTCTATTACATGGAACCTAAACTTATTGGCGTACTGTGTGGGTTCATCAGTATGCCTCTGCCTTACCCTTCGGGGAATACAGGCGTGATGGTATGTTATGTTATGTTCTTGAATCCCATTTTACTGGGATTCAAGAACATAACATAACATACCATCACGCCTGTATTCCCCGGTATGGTTTATCAATTACATTTTCTAACCCTAATCTGCGACGTCCAGTTACAGACTTTATCTGAAGTGCTGCGGTGATTACAAAAGGCGTGTTCTTGGGTTAAGAGTGTCACTACTTCACTTCTCGGACGATTCAGACTTGTCGCGCATAATAACTCGATCACAAGATGCTATTATCTTTAGAAATAATGTTCCTAACCGTTTATCTCAACTCAACTCAACAGTTTGGAGGAAAATGAGATAAGTGTTAGTTCCATGTAAATAATCCTATAAATTGACCAGTTTGCAGCAAATCCCGCACAGGATTCTAAACCTAAATACAGTGCCATTATATTTATAAATTTAAGATGTGTATTATTAGTAGATTGTTTGTGATACGTAGGCCAATAGTAGGTTACTTATCAATAAGTGTCATTCACAGGTTAAGGAAATGTTCTTTAGTCGACCTGTTTAAAAAATAATTAAATAACATTATTATGACGTACTTCCAAAAACATTATTTTAAAATACATACGAAGACAGATCGTACGAATTTTGGTCAATATGTAATATAATTCTGTTAGAATTGTTTATCAAAACATTTTTGTCACACCGCGGGAAAATTGTCGCCATCTTGCCTTCACAGATTAACAATTGACACTGTTTGAGCAATAGTGAGATTTTATTGAATTTCTGTACTTATAAAAATAGGTACTTACAGTATTAACTTTCTTTAATGAGTAAAATGGTATAAATCATTATGACGAAAAGAAAGTAATATTTCACTTACCTACTTGTCTTTAGTTAACGCTATCTCAGTGTAGATTACGGTTTGCATTATCGCATTAAATATATTTGATAATTTTGTATTTATTCACAAATCTTAGAATTGAGCTCATAAAATTTAATAAATAGCTAATTCCCCATAAAGATATGGTATAGGTACATAATACCCGGTACCTACACCCGGTTTGCCGGATAAAATACTTTTACCTCATTAAGAAAAGGATATGCTTATCGACAAAATTATATTACAGGCATTGTCTATAATTACAGGTCAATAAAGCCAAAAAATATATCTGAAATTTAACATCAAATCCCTTTAAATTTTCATCTACGATATGATCTAAACTCTCGCACTCCAGTCAAATTATCAGACACACAAAAATTTCTTAATATTTCAAAATTAACAAGGGAAATTCCCAGTAGATATTAAATACAAGTAAAACAAGAAGCATTACATCGGGAAAGTTGAAATGATATTGCGTTCATCAACTCAATAAACCAAATTAGTTTAAGACCTATCAACGAAATTTATTACGTGAATTAAGCAATATTATAATGAATACCTACGTACGAGTACATAGACTGTTAAACTCATTACCATTCCGTTTCCGTAGTCAGGTTAGAAGTGAAATCCATAGATTATAACCGATGATCTAGCAATAACTTGTTTTACTTGTTACTCATAATGGTTTTGTAGCATCTTACAGTTTGGAACTATATAAATTTACACTGTAAGAGCTGGTGCCTGAAGCAGGTTTTAGTAAAAAACTGTATTACAGGTCACCATAGATAGACGCAAATATTATCATCGACCCATTTATTGTCTCATTGCTGCTGGACACGGGTCTCCTCTCAAAATGAGACCCGCACTCTGCCAGCGATCTGTGGACTTTTGCCTAACCCCATGCTTTGGCATACTTCACCAGTATTGGGCACTAACAAAACAAATTTCAATTAAATAATCAATTGCAATTAAGTATAATTCAATTAATGTGAATTGCAAATAAATTAATATAATTGACCAAATTTTTAATTGTTTAATTCCCAATTAATGCCCAACTATGTTGGCTTTCTAATCGATTTTAATTTCGATTCTCTTTATTGGACAACATTGAAATCAGCACTCAACGGCTTACCGGATCTTGAATAATAAAATCTTACATTTAAAGATCTTTATGTATATAGTTTATTATTGATGTAAATAAATGAATGTTCATCTAAAAAAACATTTAAAGTATTAAGATTTTGGTTGAGATTGTTTTTTCTTTCTTTATTAAATAATTTGCGCGATGGATTTTGATTACCTGTTGGAATTCGTGACTTACGCAGCATAGGGTTGTACTAGTAACTGGGAACTTGTGTCGTGTACAGGGGCCTTTAGAATTTCATTGTGTTGTAGTTTAATTATTATTATTTAGATTAAATTAGATGAGGTATAATAATGTAAGCTTACTGTATCTTTTTGCATGTTTACTTATGCAGTGTTTACCTATTAGTAATTGTTACATCTACAATATTATATATTTTTTTTATGGAATACGGGGGCAAACATGCAGATGGATCGCCTGATGGTAAGCGATTACCGCCGCCTATGGACACAATAACAAAAAGTGCATTACCGACCTTTTAAAAGGGGTTTGGGCCTCCGGTAACCTCAACCACTCGGCGAGACACAACGTTAGCGATGTTTAACGCCGGTTTTCTGTGAGGCCGTGGTATCACTCCGCTCGAGCCGGCCCATTCGTGCCGAAGCATGACTCTCCCACGTATGTATATACAATTATTATAATATACAATTATTATCTTTGTGTTTGGATACATTTTGTGTTAGCTTTTGGTTTACCAATAATTGTTTAGGTACATTAAGTAGGTACCTAATAAAATAAAAATAACACCGGACTTCACTCAGTTTTCCTTAACCGGTTTAAGCAAGTGATCATTTTATAAATTATTAATACGCGCATGATTTCGGGAAGTCTGAGGTTTGGATTCGTACTCGAGACCTACGACTTCGCAGTCCAATGGTCGCATCACTGGGCCATTACTTCTGGACGCAGTAGATGCAAAGTTTTATATTTATAGTGCATTTGTCATTGCCACTGTATGTATGACTAAATGTAGATGCATAATATGAATAAGTATATTGTGCTTTTGATTTAATTCTCGTCACAATGTGTGCACTGCACTATTTTTATGATTAGGTCTGGTTGCAGTCGAAGAAATTTTAGAGCGTTATTTCTTATATATTTATACTTTAAGTCTAACTTAGCCTACATAACTAATAGTATACAAAAACAAAACTAAGTAACTTATAGGTATATAAAATACATAAGATATGCGGAGGCATTAATTTTTTGGCAGAAACCTATCTTGATTGAGGCACGTTTTTGCCCAAAATAAGTATATAATATTAAGTAATATTAATTATATTAGATATAATAGGTGCAATTAAAGCTCAAAGTATTTCTAGGCATCCATCTCTTAAGTAGCTTACATATGGAAAATGAACGGAAAATACCTACCTTGCATGTCCCTACTTCTTGATTTAATTAGGTAATAGATAAATGTAATACTAACGTTACCCAACGAGTTTCTAACGTCAGGCATATTGGATAGCTCGCTAGGCAGGTTTCACTACTTTCTTCAACTTGTATGGTGTGTTGCACTATCATTACAAACTTATGGCTACTGAGTAGACCAATCCACCATTTATTGCGAAGTATTTTCAAAACAAACTAGTCAATAACAGTTTGTTGACTTAAAAGTATTAACCATTAATTTGGTGATTGATCACCACCCGGTCGCGATATACAATTAACTAATCGAATTCATTGAACAATGGTCATTTACCTCTATGTAGATACGAGATACGTGTATATCTTAAGTAGACTACTAGAAAGGAACGATATTGTGACATGATTGCTTATAAATTATCTTTTCCATGTAATATTACCTACTGCAGAACCTCTAATAATGAAAAATAACGTGAACACGTAATGTTGATTTGTTTTTAAGCAATGTGTTCTGAGTTATATTTTTCCAGCTGTTAATCGATATTCGTTACAAATAAGTTTAAATTAGTACTCATTGTTACCTCTTTGGCTATTGTTTAAGGTATACACTACCTCTCGCCGACGGGTATTGTATCAAATAAATAGTTAAAACCAATGCATTATCCAGTTCTTATAGATATAAGTCAACATTTTTGTTAGTATTAAAAGAAGTAATTCGATCCACAGGTGACTGAGATTTGTTTAAAATATTATCTACTTTTTGTCATTCAGAAGGTGATAAGAGCAGTAAGCCCTTGCATCGGCTGGTAATCTTTGTTTGTCACGATCTTGGAAAATGTGATAAAAAATCACATGGTTTTCTTGTCAAAGTAAATTGTATTTATTATCATTTATCCATTTACCTTATTGAGTTGAAACCCTCGGGTAACTTTTTAAATGTTAGGTACATATTTAAACCTCCTTTTAGGAAACTTGAATAGGTAAATACCTTCATGATGGCTACGAATATCAATATTCGAAGCGTTTTTAAAAAATGTCGTTCCACTTCCCAAGTCATGTTAATCCTTGTTTGCAAGTTTGTAATTTATGCGGTCAATCGACATTAAACATATTTTTCAAACTAGCCATGTACGGCATTATAATTTGTGGTTCGTCAATGCGGGAGATGTTAACAAGCATACATGGAAGCGCTAATTTGATTGTTTTGTCTACGATCCTCGACCGAGGATACGTCAGAATCACGAGGATCGATGACAATTGTTCCGATTACATATACTACACTGCTTCCCTATGGAAGTTTTAAATTGACACATTAATTTTATGGTTTTATGCCATGCTGCATACCATGCACAATGCACATGACATAACATTTTAAATGAATTCATGGTTTTTAAATTATGATTTATTTGAAATTTAATGGTAGTAACATACCGATGTAGCAGATCGTGAAGTCCTGCCGGGGTCACCGGTCACCTCCAGGTGCAGCTTAACAGCCTCCACGCCGGACCGCTTGACGCGCTGGCGGCCTGCTGCGGTCGCTTCGCTGTTAGTAGTCGCGTTTGCTTGCCGCTTCCCACCACGCGAAATCTCCTGCTTCGCCCCCTTCTTGTCCTGCTTTCCCCGAAAATCTTGTTTCGCTCGGCGATCTCGCGTCTTCATCTTAAATATTTTCCAATGTCCATTCTAACGTTTCACTCAAACATTGTCAGGTATGTTCACTAACTTTGAATATTGATCGGAAGCTGGGCCAAGATAAGATATTTGCGTTGAAGGTGAAAGAGCTTAGATAAAAAAGAATACACAAATCAGGTGGTTGGATACGTGACAGAAAAGGCCCTTTATGTTAGCACCTCGAATTGATCACGTAGAGTCCTTGAACCGGCGCGGGCGCGTTGTGACAGCGCGATTGTAGCGTTTGTTTCAGTATTTACGTTTTTCTGAGATGAATTGAACGAACGTGGCGGTGTATAGCGTGCGCCGGGGTCCGCTCGGACTGGCGGGCGCAGCGTGCGCGCGCGCCGCACTCCTGTGCCACTTGTTGATCTCCGTCTGTTAATTGAAGGGATCTCATATGACACTATTTGATGAGCCGCTATCACAACATCATTAACACTAATGTATATTTCAATAATTGTGAATGACCTAGAAAAAAATAATGCTACCTTCTTGCGATCATCTGCTAATTTAAAAAAGTTGTCTAAGGTCGTCTACTATTGAACCTGTTAGGCACTATTTTATATAATGAATATATAAATGTCCTTTAAGTATAATCCTAATATTGTATTAACGTACCTACCAATATTTCATTCTAAGTAGCGTCGTTTACTTTGTGAAATGAAGTCATAAATAAATTAAACTAAACTAAATTGTTCAAGCAAACAACAAAACAAACTTAACCCACTTATATCAAAAGTTAAAATACACTTCAAAAACAAATATTCACTGTGTAGAGATCCATATGCACTAAAGTTACCATTTAAACTAGATATTTTTTTAACATATATACGTAAACGTAAAATTCAACAAAATCGTGAGTCGTAAGTTTGGTCTTTACGATAAAGGACGGTGTCGCCATCTCGGGAGGGTTATCCTTAACTACTGTATGGCATGAAAACGTTCGCCAGTGTCCTCGAGTGAAAACCGCAAGATAATTGAAGAAAATGACAACAGATGGCGCTGGGGGCATCGAATTGTTTTTTGTGTAACTAAAAGCTTTGTTCAGATTTTCAGATTTAGTTAATTGTAGGTACACTAGATAGCGATAGTTTTATTTTATTGCAGTGCAGGCTCTATAGGCTGCTCATAATAAATCACGTAACGTACGTAATCAATTAATTTTTAATTTTTTTCTAGAAATCTAGGGTAGGGGGAGACCAAGGAAAAGATGGACGGACTGTGTGAGATATGATATGGCTACAAAGGAAGCGAATAATGGGCAGAGCCGCTGCAACCGAGGGGAACTGGCTCTTACGTATAAAAGTCGAAACACATACCAAGGGCTTTACGACAGACATCGACGTAAGGGTGGTCGCCAGCCAGTCAAATACCAAGAGGTTCTACCACCGAGCTAGTCAGATATTTTCATGTCTTTTACGGGATGCCTATCTGAAAGGCAGTGAGGAATAGTATTCTAACCCGTCCCCACACTGGGTATATTGCAAGTTTAATTGCAACGTAAAAATATTTAATAGGAATAAGTAATATTTACATGCGTGCACCTAGTTTTGACAAGTCAAAAGAACCTGTACCTGGTTTATATGAAATAAAAGTGAGACTTTGACATCTTACACTTGAAATTTTGTACGTCATTCAGTTCGAGTACTTACTTGACACTTTTATGACAAGCGTGTGGCTTAGATTTTGTTTTTACAGTTCAAAATACTGTTAATAGATTGAGCTTGTTTGATTCATAATACAGTTGAGATAATGAAGAGGTACAATTTAATGGCATTATTGCCACTGCGCATAAGCGATTAGTTTCTATAGTAACCAGGTTACGCGTGGGTTCGACTCCCGTAAGGAATCATTATTTTAATTCGTTGTTTCTTGTTCATTTTCAGTCAGATATTCAGAAAAAAAAAAGATTGTGAAGTTAGGCAAAGAAGAATTGCAAATTAGGGTAATTTTTACTTAAAATACTTACACAGACAAAGAAATAATAAAGATATGGACCCAATATCTTTATTATTTTTTATATTTTAAATTCACGTAAATTTGTTGAGTTTTTTAATGTGTTGATACTGAAAATCTGAAATCGTCATAGTTCTGCCCTCTGCAGAGGCAATGTGAAACATGACTCCTATCAACAGGATTCGCAATAGTTTTTCTTCCACCAACACCAACAATTTCAGGAACATTTCAAAATTGATGAAAAAATAAATAAATGTTTGAAAAAAAAAGATTACAAAAAATGAAATAAGGAAAAAAATTATCATTAAATATTTTATTTACATTCTTAAAATAAACTTAAAATAATCGTAATATCCGTAACTTCGTAAATTAAATAACAGATTGTTATCATAAAAGAATCTATTAGATGACATTCACAAAATGCAGATAATTATCTAGACGGGTTTTTTTCGTTTTGATAACAATTCTTATGTACGATAAGTACCTACTTCTTTCAGTATTTTTTGTTTGTTTGTTCGATAATCAAGATATATATTTATAAAACCGGTGCTTTAGAACCACTGTTCTGGCGTAGACCTCTTATAGCGCTTATAGAATTATGTTAGTGTGCCTATGTAATTAGAACATGAGCAACAAAAATTACAGTACCTAATATATAGTTTGCTAGCGACAGGCGCACGTGGACAATTTATTGAATAAAAAAGTATACATACAGCTGCCACATCATTAGTCTAGTGGCCGTATGCGCGACTGCTACTCTAGAGGTCTTGGGTTCGATTACCAGGTTGAGCAAAGTGTAATTAGGTTTTTCTATTAAGTTTCTATTAAGTATTAGTTTCTATTAAGAGTTTGGCTTTGTGCTCTGTGAATGGCAATAAACTCGCCACTCTATGGCATGGGAGTGGGATACCCGACTAACTGTCGGTGTTTCTTAGCAGTAGGTATAAGTCTGGCCATACCCTTCGGGAAATAAAAGCGTGATGGTACCTATGTTTATTGAAGTGAACTTATAAGTTCAATTAATGCCCTAACGTATTACCGAGTATTAGTTTAATTTCTTTATATTTAATTCACTTTGTTTTTTAATTTGGCAAAAAATAGTGGTACTTGATACCTATATATAATAATTATGTTCGTTAGGTTGTATATTATGTTTTTAGCAGGGTTTCCCAACCTGGGGTCCGCGGGCCATATACAATGCAAGCCAAGCAATTATGTAATACCATTTTGTTTTATTCTTAGGTATTCGCGGATAATGGTAAGGTAACGCTTGCAGTCCGCCCTAGAAAAAGGTTGGGAACCTTGTCTTAGAGTATTTGAACTGACAAAAACAGTTCATAAATTGACCTCTATGTCTAAGTCAGTACCTGGATTCCTAAGGGCTGTTTTACATGGCTACGAATCATCATTTTTAGGTGCATACGTAATTTTCACTTTTTAAATGATGAATACGTCATCGTGGAAAGATCGACGATTCGAAATTCCCATGTAAGCTTAAAGAGATGAGAATTGGTCTTTTTTCAGACGAAGACCACATAGCAAGTAGAACATAGGTACAAATACTTATATATAAAATAAATAATCCTATTAAGTTAATGAGATCCTTAGGTTGATTAATTACTATCAGGCACTGGATTCTGAAACAGAAATATCAATTAATTAGTATAATGGTTAGGAAATTCTACAAGATTACACCCTATTCTGTAGGTTTAAAATTCAGATTTATTTTAATTAATAATAATATATATACTGCCCGTGTATTATCTATGACATATAATAAGTTTGTAGAAAAGTCGTGTCTGTAACTGAAAAATAATTGAAAAAATAAAGTTAAAGAGACTATTTATTTTTTACTTTACTTTGCATTAACCCATGCTAAACATTTTAAAATTTATATATTTGGAGGAGATCAATTAAACGAGACCTACTGAAGACGAATTAATGATTTTTAGAATTGTTGTATGTCTACATAAACTCGTAATTCCAGATCTACTTTACGGATTTCTATGAAATCTGGTGTACAGGTAGATTAGGCGCCTGGTCAACATTTAGGGTATTTTTCATTGTTTTAACTCTTAGGTACTTTCTTAAGTAGGTATCTTACATAAGTGAAGCCGCTGGCAGAAGCTAGTTTGATATAAATTGGTTACATATCAGTCAGGCTAGCACAAACTATTTTTGTCGTCGCCCCATCGTGCCGATACAATGGCTAGAGACGAGATAACGCGACTACTAAATTATGTCGAGGATTACATGCTAGTTTTGACAAATTAGCGATTCCGAGCGATTCTTTGTGTTTAAAAATTATGCATCAATTTCGTACTGCCATCTCTGCATTCGCAGTGTAACGGCCAATTATAATGTAATACACAAATCGTTCAAGCTAAGGGGGAACGAGTTGTTAGCGTATTTGTTGGCAAAGACCCAACAATGTTATATGAGTAGGCATATAGAATTTGTATGTTTATATAGGCAATCAATCCAAAAGAAGGTTATACGTATCGGTGATAAGGAAAAACTTCGTTTACAAAATTTTATCAAATAGGTCTACATTTTCATCTGCACTGACAATCTTAAATAATTATGAGTTACGTTTATTGACTTATTATATTAGGACATGTGTTTTTGAAGAGAGTATTATTCCATTTATATCCATTTCGATTAATATACCTAGGCTTTTTCCAAATAACCCTGTAAATAATAATTATCTTAATTGTAATAGGTCAGTATCGGGCTTTTAAACAAGAATAATTTTAAAACTCTTAGTGCACTGGTGTTAGGTAATCCTCTCTCTACTGCATGATAAGGCTGGTCCTTATCTCCCGACAATACTGTCAAAATCTCTGATTATATTTTTGTGCCATAGGATTCTGGTCCTTTGGGACGGTTCCAAGAGGACGGGGTATATTTTGGAGAAACCTTGTCAAAAACTTTGACCTGGAGGCCAGTTCAAATAATCACCAGAGTTAAACGGTCAATTTCGTTTTGGTATCGGATTAATTCACATTCGATAATTGCAATTTTCGGTCAAAGCGTATCGATAGTACACATACCTACCTAGTAGAACAAAGAAAATGGTTAAATGAGATGTGTTTACATAGTATATATTTATAAACAGTTTTCGGAGTTCCACAAATTTTGATTCACCGACACATGGCTACGCAACGTGCCATGTATGCATTGCATTGTATTGCATACAGCAGACATTGCATTGTATAGCTCATGCGGCACATTATGTAATTATATTGTAATTCATTAAAAGAGTAGTGTTTTTAGTCCCCTACTCTTCTAGACTGTATCTATGTATATCCCTATTTCTGTATCTGATTAATAAAACATCCATATTTGTGTACTACACATTACCTTTTTTCCTATTTTCATGCTTTTCGTTTAACAGTATCGGACCTAAATGGTTGACGAGAAGGAAACCAATAGGCGTAGTGACTAGAATGGCCTGGACTATCAGCCTCATGAGATGTTCCGCGTACTCCATCTTCACCTCATCATGGTTGCCGTGTGATATCAGCGCGTTAATTGCAACAGGACACAGAACTGCCTGAAAAAGGTAATTCTTGTTTGTGATTTTGTATGTACAGGGGTCATGTACTCTCCAGAACTAACGATCCCATTCTGAAAATTTGTTTTTTTTAATATGTGGGTCGCACATTATCTACTAGTATTACTGTTAACCCATTGTGCTAAGCTAAATGCTTGTGTTACGAGTGAGTTCACGTCGGTAGTGCATAGGGTGGGTTTCGAAACGGCAACCACATGATCGCAAGCCCGACGCCCTAGCCATTAGGTTACCGCTTTACTGATAGATAGCTACATTATCCCCGAGTCCTAGAATAGGCTATGTTTTATTCTGACCACAGGAACAATTGAAATAAAACTACTTTTTACGGATTTTATCGCGTTGTATTGATATTTTTTACCACCTGCTTGGAACCATGGGGTTCCAAGCAGGCGGTGGCAATCTATAATGGTATAGATTCCATAAAATCAAAATCCAAGCCCAAAACTGCAAGACCGAAGGATACGGTGAGCTCATTCTGCGTGAATCGGATCGCCAATAACACTGGTTAACAAGGTTTTTGCCCAGTGATAATGAGTTGTAATATCAAGAAGTACGCGGTGACTATTCATCAACCATAGACGTTTCACAGCTGGCTTAGTTCGATTTTCTGAGTTATGCTCATGGTGTGCTTGTTATAACATGTATTGGTGTTATCGCCGCGCATACCCACGAACGTTTCCTTTCTTGTTCAATGGCATAAGCCATTGAACAATTTGTTTCTGTATATCATACTCGTTAGATATAAATCTAACGAGTATGATATACAGAAACAAACTTGTGTACAGTGTTGATCTGAATCTACTAAACGTGTAGTGTTAAATCTGTAGCTAGCAAATAATTTGAATAGTGTATATTGTATTTAGTGAATTTTTAGCTTTTTAATTGAGTTCTGCGTGTTTGTTTTTATTTACATCGATTTGTGTCTAAGTGTTTTATCATTATAATGCCTCGCAGTTGTATAAGTAATCCAGATAATTTTTGTTACGTGTGCGGTAGTTTTACTGTAAAAGAGAAAAGTGAAAAATTAACTCCGTGAATTTGTCGGGCATACGAACTATACTTTGGCCGCGCAGTTAGAAATCAGGGAAAGTGGAGCCCTGCTATGCTAGCAGACTATTGTTGGACGTTAAGAAGAGAAGCTGTAGATCTTGATTATAAAAGAAAAAGTAGTTCAACTTTACACTTTTAAAATTAAAAAATGTATTAATCTAAGTAAACTTTTAACTGAGCTGTAAGTCTTTTTATTGATATCCACAAAAAACCCAAGCTAACTAAGACATAAAATTATTACCACTGTGAACATTTTTTAATGTTCTCTTACAATCAATTGAATTCGTTTCATGGGTTTGCAAAAGTAATTTTTTTGTTGACCAGTGTAATTAACAAAAATGTAAGGTAGCTGTTAGTAATTGTAACATTAAGACGTCTAACAATTTAGTCTACCCGTGACCATGGATGCTGTAAAGGATCCAAAATATCGGGAATCAAATAATATCAATACAACGTGATAAACTCCGTAAAAAGTAGTTTTATTTCAATGTCTATTATTCGCGTAAGTGTCAGAAACTAGAACACAGGAACAATGTTAAGGGCGAAAGCCAGTATAGAATATTTTCCATGAAAATTATTGCTCATAAATTGACTAATGGTCCTAACTACGACCGTTAGAGGTCCTGGGTTCGATTCTCAGAGTTTGTCTCTGTGCCCGGTTTATAGCAATTGGCTCGCCCCCTATTACAAGGAACCGAAAAATACTGGCAAACTGTGGCTGAGCATTAGTATCTTCATCTCCTCCTAATTCTTCGAGGATTACAGGCGTGATAGTATGTTATTAAAATTGTTGTTGACCTGACGGGAAGAGCCGTATTTGCCCGCAGACCAGTGAGGTGACCTAATGTACAGTCACAGCACATCATTGTATCCAAAACTTTCAAATTTCTTCAATCGACTTTCAATTGAGTCTCCAAATAATAGTGTTTATTATTCAATGGGGAAATTTGACAGTTTGTGGTAACTTTATGTGCTGTCCATACTTAAATATGTATAGCTTCTTTTTTATACAATCACTAGATACATACTTCTACAATGGACTTTGGCACCCATGCGCAGCAGACAAACAATTTCTCTCTTAATGATAGCTTTGTGCAGACAAGGAAAGCAACGATCAGCCTGACGGTCAGGCACAGGAACAGTATGCCAAACCCTATGAGCATCACCGTAGATATTGACGACTTTATCTGTAAATAAATACGTAACATTATTACTTTACAATCATAATGCAATTTGCAAAGGATTAAAGAAGCTTACAATAATATCGGATACAACGCTATTTTATAAAATATATCGAATGCTATTTATTGTAGTCATAACAAGTTTAAAACATTTAAATTGCGTGTAAGTGTTCAATAATTTATATCTTTACCAGCTGCTGCCCGCGGTTTCACTCGCTTACCAAAAGGACTTTAGATGGCGTATCAAGATGAAATATGCACAAGATTTTAAGTTAGACCTCCATCACGACTGTGAAAACCGCATCCAATTTCATGCGGTAGTTCTTGCGTGATACTCGTTAAAATAGACAGACAAGAATTATAAAAATTGTTGTTTAGGCTTCTGTTCCTCTAATAAAGACTCCCATTCGTTTTTCTTTAATATCTATGATGTACCTACAGACATCAGTCTTGTACAATTTAATTAAAATATGTATAGAATAGAGATTTTCTCGACGGCGTGTGAAATCTGCCAACCCGCACTAGGCCAGCTTGGCGGACTATAGCCTAATCCCTCTCATTCTGAGAGGAGACACGTGCCCAGCAGTTGGACAATGTATATGTATATAAAATAATCGTCCGTACGTCTGTTTGTAATCTGATAGACTAGATAGTGTAACTTCTGATAGACTGGACAGATTGAGGTAATATTATTGATTTTGTCTAGAATTTTAGACCATAGGTAGCATCATAGCTGTTCTAAGATCCAATAGGAGGCGTTGTAGTCAAGTTATTAAAATTTTGTACATTATACCGTAAAGTAACAAATTACAGATGAGTACAATGTAAAACCTATCTTCTGCCTCGGGGCCCTGTACTGTACCTAGTTAAAAAACTATATTTTGTAATACAGAGAATACCGTGAAATTCAGCTAGTGAAGTCAAGCTTTATTATAAAAGTAAAAGACCTGATTGTTTTAACAAAGCCGACCCAAGAGAGCTAAAATTTGGAATTTAGGTGACTTCTGCGACATAAAATCTCCTTAAGATAAGATTTAGAAAGATTAAAACAAGATTATTTAGCGAGTGACACTGTGGGACACGATTGTAAAAATAATATTAAAATGTTTCAACAAAAATTCGATTTATGATTCTATATATTTATTCTAATAGCTCCTTGCTCAACTAAGTTGTCTGAATACTAATATTACCAGATGTGGCTCAATATAAATATCGTACTGCCATCAGACCTCCATACTCCAATTTTTTGTCAATTATATCGCCAGGATATATTGGAATTAGGTTCGAATCCTGCCTAAGATCGGTCTTTTTTTTCGCAAAAGCTTACAGGTCTTATTCATCTATATACCTATTTAAAAGAAGAAGCTGACTGACTGACCACTGTCTAACGTATCAACGTACAGCCGAAACTACAGGAGCTAGAGTTTGCATGCTGGGTCCTTTTGCACTGAAGACGAGCACTAAGAAATAATTTTTGGAAATTCAACCCCTAAGGTGGTGAAAAGGGGGGTGAAAGTTTGTACGAAACTACACACACTACGCATAGCGTATGACACACGCATCGTCAATATATATTTATAGCTGTCATTCGCTGTTGACATTTGAGAATTGTTTTCTTCCATATAAATTAGACTTAACACATTTTATGATATGAAACCTCCATGGTGTAGGTACAGTGGGCTCAGTTTATTTAGGAACGAAAATTATCTAAGTACGCAGACGAAGCTACGCACAGGAAGTCTAGTAATAATATAAAACGTCTTATTAACCCTCGACTCGAAAACGACGGGGTGTTATAGGTTTGACATATCTGTGTGTGTCTGTCTGTGGCATCGTAGCTCCCGAACGGATGAACCTATTTTGATTTTGTTCTTTTTT
The DNA here is from genome assembly GCA_910591435.1 of Acronicta aceris. Lineage (NCBI taxonomy): Eukaryota > Metazoa > Arthropoda > Insecta > Lepidoptera > Noctuidae > Acronicta > Acronicta aceris. The sequence continues at coordinate 10,694,045 of OU342759.1, forward strand.
GTTTGAAAGGTGAATTAGTCGGGAATGTTTTTAGCCATGTTTGATGAAAATCGTTCCAAGATGGCCGTCGCCACAAAACGTCGGTGTCGGTGGTCTCTTTAAATTTTTAATTTAATATAGTTATTAAGACGTTTATGAAGACGGTCCTAATAAACCTACTAATATCTATAACATGTTTTGACTTCTTTTTTCTGTCATAAAATATCACGTGTCAGAACATATTATAGCTACAGGTTTAAAAGACGTTTTATCCTATTAATATTATAAATGTGAAAATTTGTAAGGATGTATGGATGTTTGTTATCTACTCTTTCACGCCACAACGGCTGAACGGATCTAGATAAAATTTGGCACAGAGATCTTTGTGCCAAATTTTATCAGCCTATGTGTTATTAAATATGAATATATGCTACTTTTTATCCAGGTGAACCCAATTCTGAAGTCCACGCAAACAAAGTCGCGGGCACAAGCTAGTATTATTCTAAAGAAGACCGTAAATCTTTGAAAATTTTTAATGATCATTGTACGTACCACGAAAAAGGTTCCTGTGTAAGCGAATAGGGCCGGTTCGACCGCGGACCACATGACCCGATAGGCGGTCGACGCGGGGTTGTTGTTTAGCGTCCAGCCGTCCTTCGCCCAGTGCCGCGCCGCTGTCGCGTTGCATGCCAGTACTGCTATGCCACCTGCCGAATTTATTTGCTGTTTTAGGGACTGGCTCCTTGAATGGTGACCCCTTATTATCAACATCATAAACCATTATATTATCCCACTATTGTCCACCATGCAGGCCTAGTGCAGGTTGGCAGACTTCACATGCCGTCGGGAAGATCTCTCAGACACGCAGGTTTAATCACGATATTTTCCTTCAACATTTAAGCGCGTTATAATTGACTATTAATACACACATGACTTCGAAAAGTCAGAGGTGCGTGCCTTGGATTCGAACTGACAGGCCAATGTTCATATCACTGGGATATCACTGCAGTGGCCCTTAATATGTGGTACCTAAAATATGCGGCAAACCGCAGCAGTACCTACACCTGTACCTAACCCTTAGACGAATACAGGCGTGATAGTAGCTGGTATGTAGATACTTAATATTGATGTGATAAATGGGCAAGTGGTAAGTGGCAATTAAATACGTGAGATATTCAACTGGCAGATTGTAAAATTAATCTTATTTAAAAAAAACCGGACAAGTGCAAGTCAATCTCGCCCACCGAGGGTTCCGTACAAATTTGTAGGTACGTATTATAATTAATTATAAATGGATAGTTTTCAGATTTTTCCCTATACTTGTAGAATAAGGGGTATTACTTGCCAAATATCATAGTTCCAGGTCAATCGAAAATACCCTATAAATTTTGATTCCCTTGAGTGTCGAAATATACGTTTTTTGCGGTATCTGCGGCCGTATATCTTTTTTTAAGTTATCTTCGAAGTTCGATTTTTTCACAACTTCAAGAGCCTGTAGACCTGAGTATAATTTCAACTCGATATCTCCACGCGTTCCCGAGATAAAGGGTCTTGACAGACAGACGGATGGACGAACGGACAATAACGTGATCCTAAAAGGGTTCCGTTTTTTTCCTTTTGAGGTACGGAAGCCTAAAAAGACCAGAGACTAGTACTTTTGAATGTCGCTTAAAGTAGATCCTAATAATAATAAATACAATAGCCCCTAAACATACGGGCAGACCTCTCCTCTGCCCAACCCTTCAGAGAATAGAAGTTTGCTGATGGAAATAAAGTAATAATCTAAGTTTAAGTGTTAAAAATGTGTAGGTATTAGAAAAAAAACGCAACTATAACATACCTAATTTAAATTAACTATGCAAAATGGACGACCAATATTTGCAAGTATGATTATCATAGAGCAGTTTAAAGTAGTTTGCATATTATTTTGATGATTCATTCTCAGGTGACTTTTTGCCAAGCAAACAAGATTTTCTTTGTAGAATAAAATTTCATAATTATATTTGCTTTTCGACCTTAAGTCAACTGAGCTTAAAAGGTATCTAAGATACTCTCGTTTACATAAAAATGTACGAGCTGCCATCGCGTAGTGTTTTCTGAAATACATTTTAAGGTGATATTAAATCACTGGTATGAAAGATGTATCTATGTTAGAAAGATTCAAGCTTGCTTGGGAAAAGTCAGCTGTTTGACGTGCAGAAAATAAGACAGTAATTCAACTGTTTTGTTAGTTTTGTGTACGAGATATTAACCTTTCTGAAAGGTTATTGAAAAATGATAGTTGAGGAGTTTTACATCATAGGTATCTAAATGGAAAAAGATAAGAAAATCCTGCCTTATTAGTCTACGTACGACTGCTACGGTAGACGTGGTCGGTTCGATTCCCAGGTCCATAGTGGTATTGGTTTTTTCAGGAGCTTTTCAGAGTAGGGATTTGTGGCCCCAATAAAAAGCAGAACAAAATGCGAGCACCATATTCATGGGTAGAAATTGATAAATTTAAAATTACGCGGACCTTAAATTATAATAACCAGATACTTTTGAAAGTGTGTATAAATGGGGAAATTTTATCGCATAAAAACCGCGAAAAAATATGCTTTCTTCTTAAATAAAGCGGAAAGTAAAGTGGAATACACATGAAAAAAAAAAACGGTGTGTTGTGTGCCTTCTGATAATTTATTTGTATTTTGTTTGTGTGGATGTTTATAATATACAGAATAGCGAATGCACTGGATGTGGATGCCAGTTATGAAAGCATCATTGGTTGTAAACGGAAATTTTCTTAGATAGACAGCTATCAAAGAAAATTTCTATGTATATTGTTAGTGTGTGTAACAATCTTTTCCTTTTTAGTATGTAAAAATGAAGACCGAGTGGATGAATTTAATGGAATAATTTAGCAGCATCTACACCTAATGACAGACAACGCTCAGCTTAAAAAGATTGGTGAACAAGCTCGACATATTTCAAAACAGTTCCTTAGGTACATTACTAGACGGGATTTTGAGAAACTCTATCAGTATTGGTGATAATTATGAACACTTGGTGATGATGATAAACACGGTTTCATTAATTTTACACATTGGTTGTGCATGGGCCTCCCTTCAGGATGAGAGCAATTAAGCCAACACAAAAACATGAACCTTTTCTTTATACATATGTGACCTTTGTACCTATAAACCTCCGCCTTTAGTGCCTGCACTAAAGGCTCGTCGCTTAAAGAAAGATATCTCGATAGCTGTAATGACGCAACCCTTAATCGATATCACCTAGTTTCTTAATCAAAATCAAAGTCGAAATGTTTTATTTCAATTACACCACTAAAATAGGTACTTTAGAAAAGTCAAAACTAGTTTCACGTTTCCCAAAAGTGGGTTTTATGGAGAATAGCCGGGAAAAAAGCCCGTAGACACTCTTTCTTAAAAAAAAATATGATTACAATATTAAGCTTTACAACTTTGTTTTAAATGGTAGGTAATCGTTAAGCAAGTGATAAAGAAATGTAGATCCGCAAATATATTCGAAATGTTTCTGTTGCGTCACCCATCTTTTAACTCGAAGCTGCAAACGAAACAGGAATACGTAAGTAAAACATAACCAACCTGTGCCACCCCATCCGAAATGCGCAGTAATGAAGTTAGCGAAGAGTCCGCCGATCACAACGTATAGTACCCTCAACTCCGTGACGAAAATGTCTCGCGAGTGCGGCATGAACTGGGCCAGGGCGCCCCAGCTGACGCCCACAACTGCGCCCACCAAGAGCGCACACGCCGCCTACGAACAAACTTCCACTTATATCCAAGATCCTACTTATTACGATAACTTTGTACCGTCTTTCGTGCAGTGTAGATATTTTGAGATTGTTGTTGTTAGGTCTATCAGTTATTTAAGCTGTAGTTTAAATGTGTAGATATACCTATAGATATTACTTATAAACCTATGTAAAATACTTTTCTGCAAAAATACAAAATATTTCGTATTTTTGATAGTTTTGGATTTGACCATCCACGCCCACTTGAAAAATTTACCTGTAGGTACCTATATTATAAAAGCTCCAAATTAGTTATTCGCTGAATAATTATGAAATCTCACAAACTACGCTAAGCTTGAAATTTGGCGAGTAAGTTCCTTATGAGGAGTAGGCGTAAGAGAAATTCCCAGGAAAATGGGGAATAACGTAGGTTACCGTTACCCCGACACAGCTAGTAAACTAAGAACATAACTAATCAATACATACCCTAATATACCGGTAGGCGTCGTCACCGTCGTACATGATGAAGCTGTGGATGACGCCGAACACGCCAACACTGAGTGCGGTGTCGATCCCTCCCGCGGTACATATGAGTTGCGGCCAATTCTGACCCAGGTTCTTGCCAGCGGTAAGTCGCTGCACCGTCGGCATCAAAATGGGACATGACACTGACGCGTATATTGACCCCAACAGGAAACCTTAACAATGATAAGTTTGTTTTAAATACAAACTTTTTTATATATCGACTTGAGTTTGACTAGACATATATTAGGTACTTTCTGATAGGGTAGGCAATGTCAACAAATATGATCAAATCCCTTATGGTTTTAGACATACAAATTGTTATGATCAACAGGATATGTAGTCTTAATTATAAAAATATAAGTAGGTACATATATAAATATTAATAAGGTTATTGCTAAGCAAATAATATTATAATGTGAAACTATGCTGGAGTGAGAACTAATTTATTTAGTTACTAGCTTCCGCCAGCGGCTACGCCCGCTTTATCAACGACCCATGTCACTTCCCAGAACAAAATAATCAAGTAATGTTCCCGTTTTTGCAACATTTTTTAATTGTGCTCCGCTCCTATTGATCGTAGCGTGATGAAAAGTATACTATAACCTGCCCAGGAGTATGAAGAACAATTGTATCAAGTTTCGTTGAAATCCGTCGAGTGGTTTTTGTTTCTATAACGAACATACAGACAGACAGACAGACAAAAATTTTACTGATTACATTTTTGGCGTCAGTATCGATCACTAATCACCCGCTGATAGTTATTCTGGAAATATATTTCATGTACAGAATTGACCTCTCTACAGATTTATTATAAGTATAGAAGAAGATAGGTTAAGCGTCAGTACTCATTATATCTATAAATTTTTATGATATAATTAGTACTGACGGAGGCTCCAGGTTCCAGGATAGGCTGGAATTAGAACTTAAATGCAATAGTAAAAACAATGTAGACATTGTTGTATTCTTGTCATTATTTTTCTCAGTATATTACGATAAAGCCGATTGATGGAATCGACAATATCAAACAAAAAATATACGGAGGTATCATTGAGCTAAACCTTGACACTTTTTATTTGCATTATTAAATCATTGCATGGAAGCGTAAACGTTAAACACGTCAAGCTTCTATGAACATTGTTATTAGTCAGCAAATATAATTTGCTTATGCAAATTGACAGTATGTTTATCATTTCATATTTTACGAAACGCATTTAATTCTTCGCACGTACGATAAAAATCCAATATAATTAAATTGCTATCTACGAATGCATTTTCATTATTGTTTATGTAACGCGAAACATACGGGTACTGGGTAGGGTAAATAAGAGCGTGAAAAGTAAAATAAAAAGTTACTGTTGAAACTTTTCCGCTTTGATACTTTGTCCGGAAAATCGGGCCGTGTAGGTACTCGTGTAGTCGTAATTACAGGTGTGCGCACGCAGAGCGGCAGCGGTCGGATTGACGCGGCAAGCTGGCATGGCGGCGCGGCGGCTAGGCTCGGCGCGGCACAGCTCCACATCACGTCACGCGGGGAAAATGCATTCAAATCTTTTGCAATACGAGTTCCGCACCAGAATTTATTGCATTGGCTTTATACCGCGCACACATCGCGCTCCATTTTGTTCAGCGTTCGTGACAAATTTTATTTTATTACACGCTTTGAGGCGTTTCGTATTTCATCGAATGTTAGCTGGTTTTTTCCGGTTATCGTTGATTTTTAATTTTCGCGACAGCTCGCCTCAGTATAAATAAGTTGGTCGTTTTAATAACGGACGATGAGAGCATAAATAGAGCATAAATTAATGTGTGACACGTTTTTCTAAATATAGAACAGTTTAAAAGGCTTTTATATTTAGTAGTTCTACTATTGAACAATTGAACATTACTAAACATAAGCTTTATATTTTGTATTGCCAATTGAGGAACCTTGTGAATCGGTAGGTACATACCTAGGTTTCAAATATAGATAATATATAATCCCATCAAAGATTCAAGAAATTCTAATAGGAATTACAGGAAGAATAGGAATTTCTAGAAAAATAATGCGGTTTTGAAATGTTGTTAAGCCGAGAGATGTGAAAGCCCCAGGTTTTAAAAAGGCAAGTTTCTTTGAGGGGTCACGAGGCTTTACCTTCCTAAAATCTTTGCGTGATCTATTTAAATTGTTCGCTGTAACGTCTACGTAAGAAATATGATCTAATAAATAATATGAATATTTTCCTTTACATTGCTGTTGTCAGCGCATAATACTATACTCGTATAAGTTCCTGAATTGAGTAAATGTGAACTACTACGTTTAGCTACTAAAATAAACAACAAGTTGATCCTTTTCCTGTTATTATCACATGCGTAATTTTGCGAGGAAGAAAAGGTATTAATTACTGTGCATTGTATTTTAGTTCCCACAATTAAATGCAAAAACAGGTAAACTAAAGAGAGATGATGATTGATGACACGTGATACATAGTGTAACGTCACTATCAATAAAAGTATTACAAACGACGTATAAAGTTTGTGTTCACCACCACTACCAGTGTGGACTACAGGTTTTTTTGCGTGTGGAAATCATAGACTCATGGACTTCCGCCGCTCAGGGAAGGCGACGGGGCGTGTCGAACTCAACCCAGAGTGAGTGACCTACCGACTAAAACCGCATAGGTGTTTCGCCTCAAGATTATGACAATAATATGTCAGGGGACTATTTTATAAACAAATGCAAAAAAATACCAAGGAGTGTTAACTGGGGGGCTGGATTGGTACGTGTCCATAATGCCCAATGGAAAAGTGGGGCTTGGCTGTGACCGGTCTATATTGATCGCTAACAAATACTCTTTGGTTTGGATCTGTTCAATAGATGGGCCGTTGTCAATGATGAGGTAAAAAAAATTATATTATGAAATTTCTATTACCCCACAGCCATGGGTATCCGAACAGCAAGTTCATGCAGACAGCGAGCGTGACGACTTCCGCGGTCCACGGCAGTACGCCGAGTGTCGCCACCTGCTTCCAGTTCTTTCTCATATAGCTCAAGTTCCAGCCCAGAGAACCCTTGCCCAAAATGATGACTGGGTATATTTTTCTGCAACAAATAGATATGCTTTATTATTGGTTCTGTTTCCTATCATCTATCTGTCTGTATCATATATACCCATACTAATATTATAAATGCGAAAGTAACTCACTCTGTGTGTTGTTTGTTAAATTTTAGCGCTTAAACCGCTGAACCAATTTTTCAACTAATTCTGAAACGTTGGAGAAAAACGTAGGTTTTTGTCTCAAACATGAGTGAAACAGCGGTTTTGTTTTTATTTTACTTGAAATGAAATGAAATGATATTTATTTCTGTAAATAAATCTCTTAAAGATACTTTTACATGTTCTTTAAAAAAGTACTAGATGGTGTCGGCATTTCCTAACTGACGACTTCTGAGAAGAAACACCGAAACAAACTCAGAGAATCATAGTCTTTTTTGAAGTCCAGACATAATAGTATCAGAATATAAGAGAGTGATACAATGCAGGGCAGTGTCTGAAATGGCCTTTTGAAGAAAGATCCATAGTGGTTTTAAGTAGACCAGTCCCATCCGACGACACGCATGTATTAGCCATTGTGTAGCTCAACCATATTATAGGGAGCACAACTCACCTCATGAATCCGTCTATGGCAGTGTAATGTCGCATATCCAGGTACCCAACATTGCGAGCTGTGATGCCTGTCAATATGGCTGCCAAGAGTGGCGGGAGAGAGGTGGTCTTCTGCAGCAATTCACCGGTGGCCCAGGCTATAGCGGCCACCACCGCTGGCCTGAACCACCGCCCATTCCAACCCCACTCATCCCCGAACGCACACCATAGTAAACCCCACGTCGCTAATCCTGAAGAAAATTTAATAAAATTAGTCAATAAAACTCGCCCCCTATCATATGGAACCTCAACACACCGGCAAATCGTGGGTGTACATTAGTACACCACTACCTAACCTTTCGGAAAATAAATGCGAGATGGCATGCTGATGATGGTTCCTGGTGTTGGATAGTCGATTTAAAAAAATCTTGATACAAAATTCATTTTACAGAAATCATAGAATTAAAGTGAGGTTATATACTTACTTAAGATTAAAGTTCGTTACAGTTTTACCTCATTCTATAGGAAGCAATGTTTGAAAAATATTTGCCATCTCTGTCAAGTAACATTTGTTAAACTTAGTAGAGCTTAGTGATATATTGCTTTATTATCTACGAACTGAATTAAAAAGTCTCCCTTTGATAAACTAGTAATACGGCTTTGTTACGGCTTAACGGATAATCGGAAACTATGTAATTTCCATGAATGTTTATCTATGTTTAGCAGCGTCATGAAACAAATAATTGATGTATATGTACGCTATAATATTATAGATACGAAAACTAACAAAAAGTTTGTCATAATTCAGTTACGTATTTATTGATTTACACGGTAAATTGCGTTTTCATAATTTATTCAGTAATTTGCTTATTCAAATACCTACATATATATATTTTATGTACATGATTAAGTAAGGTATTAGTACCTAGTTATATCTTGTTAGATCATTATCGAAAATTTGTATAGTATGTGACTAATATTAAGTCCACAAAAAGTCATGTGAGAAGCTAACAAATTATCATTTATCTAGACCGCGACAGTGACGGGCAAGTTCAAGTTCACTGCCGTTACATTACCATTGTGGAACAAGATTGATGGAAAAGTATTAGATTAAGAAAGCTAGAAGGCATCTACATTATATTACCAGCTAAGGGATTACGGTATAAAATTGTTCTTATTTCCAAAAATTGGTCTCCGCATATTTCCCTGCAGAAATTTATTAAAATTGTCGTAATGTATTTCGTAGCTATATATTTCGTAGCGTATATTCCGCACTCTATTGTACTCCCCGTAGGGTTAGACAGAGATGTATGTATAGATGTACACCAACAGTTCTCTGGTATGTTTTAGGCTTCATATAAAAATAAGGGCTCGCCTTATTTTATTCTCTCGCCTTATTGCCATTTTCGGGGCATGATTCTTATGTGAGAAACTATCGTTCATTTTGTATAGGAATATGGATTTAAGTATTTCGAAAAGTTTATCGACACCAAAATTGTTAATTGAATAATGGTTTTAATGACGAAATGAACAGAAAGTGCACAGCAGCACAGCTAATAATTCACTGATGACATAAAACATATTAGTGCCAAAATAGCGGAAAGGTACTTACCTAGTACTGTTAATATGAGATAGTGAAGCAAAGTCGCTGTCGCTGTGATGCACGCAGTAGTTTTTTTTTCATCATCATCTTCTTTCGCACTCTTTTCCGAATTGTAATTGAATGTTAATTCAGGCGTTCTGAAATAAAACTTTATTCTTTAATATAACTTTACTTAGCTTCTTAAAACACTGAAAAAGTGAGTTTCAATATTATTAGCATCTACGCTAAGATGAGTCCACGAAATAATTTTTCGTCGTATATTTCGTGCCATGACAATGTTTAAAGCCGAGATAATTCGATAAAATTATGTCGCGGGACGTTTGTTAGCACTCGTCCTGGATAGTCAGTCTACCCCTGCCCATGGTTACTAGATGGGGTTTTATTTCACTGAAAACTGGAGAATTAAACCTCATTTCATTTATTTAAATGACGTTCAGAAAGTACACTATTTAATAAAACATTATTTAATACTTGTAAAATCACTAATTTCGTTGTTAAATGATTTTGTTATTTATTGTCACTCACATAGAGTCTCTCATCACTGTACTTGGACGGCTCGGTATTGTTACTAATAACGTGTCGTCTTCGTTCATTACTGTTTTGTATTATATAGTGCAATATAATGATGCGCAGGCACACTAAAAAGTACTTACTTACGTTTTAAAGTCTTCGTTGTGTATAATATAGAGACCCTTATCTATGCCTGTCGTTGTTGTGTTTTTATCTGAAAATTAATCATAACAATGTATTCTTAAGATCAAATCTGCTTATTTTACAGTTTATTGCAGCTACTGGGTGTTGAAAAATATACGTTGCTGCTTTCTTTTATGATTAATACGTTTCGTTTTGGTTTATTTGCCATATTTAGTTTAGGGACAACCCAAGCGCGACTGCTATGCTAGGGGTCCTGGGTTCGATCCCCAGGTTGAGCCGAGTGTTATTGGGTTTTTCTATGAAATTCTCAGTAGCAGCTCGGAGTCTGGATATTGTGTGCCCGGTTAATGGGACATATTACATGGGACCTAAACACCGGCGAACTGTGGATGTACAGTAGTAGTTAGGTCTAACCCTTCGGGGAATACAGGCGTGATGGTATGTTATGTTATGTAATACGTTTCAAATGTTTATGATTTATTTTTTGTTCTTATTCTGTACGAAATATTTGTTATTTGCTGTCTGTTCTGCTTTTTTGTCTTATTTTGAAATACAGTACTGTGCTAGATATTTTTATAAATAAATATCGAATCATACGGTAGGTTTGTTGTTTATTTGTATTCGATTCATAATAATGAATGGATGCCGAGTCTAACACTAAGGTTGATTCAAAACTACAGATATTAATTGAACAAATTTATAAGAGTCATGTATTGAGTCGACGTTAGATGCGAGCATTTATGATTGTCGCAAGTTGCGCATCAATAAACAAACGACAACGATTGCTTTGATTGGGCATATATAAACGAAATCAGATGGTTTCATCATATATCTAGTTATATAATAACGAGATAGTCATATCTAAATGAACCTTTATAGCTATTTATATTTAAAAAAACTTAGACGACAAATACCACTAATTTACTGACATATTACAATTTGCGTAAATGTAAATAAAAGTATAGAAGAGCAAAGAAATTGATATCATAGAAACAACTACATATTTTAAAACTTATTTATTTCTAAAACAGGCGTATCGGATTTTTTTACTATTTGCTAACCGTAGGACTGATTCAATATTTGTTTAGTTCGGCTGTATAGTCTTCTGAAGTAGTTTTTAACTAAACGTAATTAATTGTATCTAACAAAGGTTATTCAATATGTCATAACGTACCTTTGATTTTTGAGGTTAGCAGAAAAACTAATATTATAATATTTTTTAAACCATAAAAAAGATGAGGTCATCCTTAACGTTGACATAAAGAATGCCTTCAATTCGGTAAATAGGGACGCTTTGTTGGCCGAAGTCAAAAAAGAAATACCCAAAATTTATAGTTTCCTTTGGCAATGCTATAGGCACCCCTCTAAATTACTATATAAGGACGATCTTTTGGAATCAGCCGTCGGATGTCAACAAGGTGACCCTCTGGGGCCAGTCATTTTTAGTTTGGCAATAAATCCCATTATCAAGGAACTAAATTCAAAATTTAACGTATGGTACTTAGATGACGGGACCCTAGGAGGTGATGCAGAAACAGTTTTGGAAGATTTTAAATTTTTAAAGCAGAAATTTAGTTCTATTGGCCTTGACCTCAATCCCACAAAATGTGAAATCTTTGTACCAGACACTGCTGACAGACAACTGACTTTACAGAAATTTAATGCATTTGCTCCTCACATCAAAATTGTTGAAAAAACCTGTCTTCACCTATTAGGGTCCCCAATCTTTGATGAATCCTTTCCGATTTTTATCGAAGATAAAATACAAAATTTTAATGATATATCAGAAAGACTTTTCAAAATTAATACACATTCGGCTTTTACCATTATTAGATTTTGCTGTTTTGGGCCAAAATTTACTTACTTCCTTCGCTGTTCACATTTGTGGACACAACCACATCTTTTGGAAAAAGTTGATAATATTATACGAAATTTTATTTCTTCTATTTTAAATGTGGCTCTGGATGACCGAGCTTGGTTACAAGCCACGCTCCCCATTCGTTTGGGTGGCATCGGTATCCGCAAAATTTCTAGTATCAGTTTACCCGCGTTCATATCCTCAGTCCACAGTACCGAAAAATTAGCCAGAGATATCTTAGGACCTTCTCTGGTTGATTTGGAAGTACCGTTTCTGGCTGATGCTATGAACGTTTGGAGAATGGCTTGTCCCAGTACTGATTTTCCCCTGGTCCCATCTTCCCAAAGGCTTTGGGATGGGCCGCTTTGCAGTTTGACGCGGAAAGAACTACTCAATACGTCAGTCAATACTGCAGAGCATGCTCGTCTGATGGCTGTGGGTGAATGGGAATCAGGTCTCTGGCTTCGAGCACTTCCTTCATCCAACACAGGGACTATGTTGGATGATACCACCTTTCGGCTAGCTACCTGTCTCCGTCTTGGCGCTCCGTGTGTTGCTCCGCATCGCTGTAACTGTGGCGAGGTTGTCGACAGCCTTGGATATCATGGCCTGTCGTGCTGCAGGAGTGCAGGCCGCATAGCGCGACATGCCAGCATTAACGACATTCTTCGTCGTGCTCTTGCCACCGCCGGCGTACCAGCTGTTTTAGAACCGAATGGCTTGGTGCGTGACGATGGGAAGAGACCAGATGGTATGTCCCTTTTACCTTGGAAAATGGGTAGGCCTTTGGTGTGGGACGCAACCTGTGTTGACACCCTTGCTCCATCCCATCTTCCAAGCTCAGCTGGCTGCGCTGGCGCTGCTGCTGCTGCTGCAGAGAATCTCAAACGGCGCAAGTATAGTAACCTGTCCGGTAACTATATTTTTGAGCCGTTTGGGGTCGAAACACTCGGGTCGTGGGGTCCGAGTGCTCGTCTCCTTTTCAAGGAAATTTCAAGGAGACTGGTCGACACTTCACGTGACCAGAGGGCTGGCTTGTTCCTAGGACAGCGCATAAGCATTGCCATTCAGCGTGGCAATGCCGCCAGTCTTCTGGGCACCTTCCCGGACGACAGCGATGCCGAGGAATACTTTGACGCTTAGTCACGCCTGTCTTTTAGATTTATATATATAGCTTTTTTTTACGTTCATGTATTTTATGTAAATAGTGTATATAGTAAAATAATTTAATTTAATTCAGATAATAAAGCAGATTATATTATAATGATATTTATAAAGTGTAATTGTCAACAAAACATTACGGGTTTGTTTATTGATTCTACAAAAATAACTTATCACCTTGCAGTATTTTTTTTTTAATTAAATATGGCGTATTTGATGAAATGTGATTATCGCGTAATTCATTATTACGCACCTCCTGACACAGCTGGCGCTACCACGGACTATTTAACGGCGGCGGGTATCAAGGTATTGGAGCATCCTGCCTACAGACCTGATCTTGCTCCTCGGGGCTTCCGTTTATCGACTTCTATCAAAAATCGCATGATGGGTCGCAAGGAGTAGCTGATAGCCGCGTTCGAAGAAGAAATAGACTTAATTCTTAAACACACAACCAATTCTTAAGAGTGCGAGGACTGGATTGATGATTAGTTTAGGCGTATGATAAAATGTATTGATAGACAAGAAAGACGTTACTTTGAAAAAATATAATTTTATACGATTATACGACAGTGTACATTATTATAGTTTTTCGATGTAAGAAAACACCATGAACCTATGCATGTCAGTGGACTTTTTAATGCACTATAAAGATTACAAATAAGCATAATAGCCGCCTAATTGTAAGCATGCCAACCAAATCTTATAGAATAAATTCCAGCAACACTGGGGTTGAGACAGGATGTTTTGTTCTTTTCCCGCAAAACAAGTGGAAGTATAGAGTTCGTTTTTTTTACGTTTTGATGTAACAACTTGCTATAGTGCTCTTTCTGTCCAGCACAAAATTAAAATGCTTATCATTTTCTGATTTTTGAACTGTTTTTAATTTTTATATTTATTTCGTTCGGCTTTATTTACTGTCAAATTTTTTATTAGGCCATAAACATATGCAGTCAGCTATCCTATTACCCTTTTCAAGTTAATTTTTACTAAAGAAAATCTATCAGTAATATGTAGTTTAGATTGGCTTTTTATACTCAATTCTTGAGATTTTATACTCAATTCTTGGGATTGATGGGAGATTGGCATTATATACTCAATTCTTGGGATTAGAATTAACGCGGTTCACCTAACAAAATCCTAACACTACCTACTCGCCACTGGTTTGAATAAGTACATCCCATCAATTTGCTTCATCGTTTGAATTTAATCATATTGCCTATAATCGGTATTTGTTCTCTTTTAAGGGTTCGTTTACTCGAACCCGGAACAACTCTCAACTAGTAAGGCTGTATGAGTGATATGTTCAGTGTGGCGATCGAACCTGTTACGTTTTAGTGCAATAGCCGATAGCTTTAACCGTTTCAAGCCGTAATTTAATTAGTATTTTCATTGACTTCTCAGTACGTGGATGTCGAAGAACCTAAAATTATGGCAGTGCATGCCCTGAGCGAGTGTAACTCTGCGTTGCACGTCACATTAATTTGAAGTCCATAGACAAAGTTGTTCAATTACTGTAATTGCTTCAGTCAGCTCGCTCCAGTTGAAGAGCAGTAAAATGAATGAATCAAAACATTGGAAGAGGTCTAATTTTAGTATTTCTGAAAGTCGAGTAAATTGATTGAATTATATTAACTCCAATCTGTGTCATATTAAAAAAACCTGTTTATTATTACACCTGTATTTCCGAAAGCAGAGACCTACATCCACAGTACTCTGTTATTTTTAGGTTCCAGGCCTACCTGGTACAATTGATGTCAATAAATGAATACTCTAATACCTATACTCGTATTAGAGGATACCGTACGTAAATTCTAGTTGTAAGGTGGCTAAAATGATCAATTTTGGTGAATCATAACATGATTCATATTACAAAATTGCTAAGAAATTATTCGGGTTCTAATTATGAATTGGTTTAGGGAAATTGTTATGCAATGTTGTTATATTTTTAACCAAATTAATTATATCAGTTTTTACTTCAATGCAGGCAGTGTTTGAAAAAATGCACGTCGTAGTTCAAAGTCCACTATTGCGCTTAGTTCTTGAGGACAGCAATAGGAAGCAGACGGAAAAGTGTTACGTTTTATAATAAAAAATGTTGTCTGCAATTTTTTGACCGACTACAAAAAGTGTTGACTGAATTCGTTTAAATACTTAATTTTTTTTACATATTCCTAAATTTGTCGTTGGATATTTTTTAGCTTATTGCCTTGAGACGTCAATTGTGAATTTTCATTTACATAGTAATATAACATTTTTTGGGAGTAATAATCTAAACTTATAATAAATCTGTAGAGAGGTCAATTCTGTACATGAAATATATTTCCAAAATAACTATCAGCGGGTGATTAGTGATCGATACTGACGCCAAAAATGCAATCAGTAAAATTTTTGTCTGTCTGTCTGTCTGTCTGTCTGTCTGTCTGTCTGTATGTTCGTTATAGAAACAAAAACCACTCGACGGATTTCAACGAAACTTGGTACAATTGTTCTTCATACTCCTGGGCAGGTTATAGTATACTTTTCATCACGCTACGATCAATAGGAGCAGAGCAGTGAAGGGAAATCTTGGGAAAACAGGAGAACTTACTCCATTTTTTAAGCTTCCGTCGCGTGTGCAGCCTTAATGGTTAAAGCTACACAGAAATAATGTATGACGGAAATGTTCTCCTTAAAATTATATGAAAAATATTCCACGACAGCAAATGTCTATCTTTTATGGTTGAATCACAATAACACGTGTAACTCCCGATAGCTTAGCAGTTCGGAACTTTCTGATTATATTTGTCTACTCTTACGTTAGGTGACTGACTGACTGACATAGTGATCTATCAACGCACAGCCCAAACTACTGGAGGGATCGGGCTGAAATTTGGCATGCATATAGCTACTATGATGTAGGCATCCCCTAAGAAAGGATTTTGATAAATTTCGACCTACAATGTAGGGGTGAAATAGAGGATGAAAGTTCATATGGAACAAAGTAACTATTCCACGCGGACGAAGTCGCTGGCAAAAGCTAGTTATTAATATTATTATATTTAATTATATAAACTAATATGAAACTAGAATATCTACACAAATACAACAAAAATCTACTTATTGAAGATACACCACAGTTTTTTTTTATGTATAGGTACAGGTAATAAAAATAGTAAGTAATAATTATAACGATCTGCGTTTCTCTAAGCTAGAATATATCTACGTGAAAATAATCCTTGATAGCTTAGTGGACCTGAGTGCGACTGCTACGCTAGAGGGTTCGATTTCAAGGTCGAGCAAAGTGTTATTTGTTTTTTTATGAAATTCGCAGTAGGAGTTTGTAGTTTGGGATTTGTGTGTTAATGGCTATAGGTTCGCCCTTTAATACATGGAACCTAAACATACCGGCAAACTGAGTACATTTGTACGCTTCTACCTAACCCTTCGGGGAATACAGGCGTGATGATACTACGTGCAAGTGTTAGTAATTATTGATACAGCAGCATGTAATATAACTTATAATCCGTATACAGTAGTATTGCAAATATTTGCTCTTTAAATCCTCACCACCAAGCTAGCACGTATTTACCGACGCGACGCAACGTAAGAATTTTAATGAAACATAATAAACAGATATTAACTATCTTTTTGCGTATTTTTTTTTGCATTTTCTATGTTAAGATTATAAAGTTATTTTAGTGAAGGAAGATATTAACTGAGAAAATGATTGTCAGTTCCTTGAAAAAAAATACCGTCAATTTATCAACCGACTTCAAAAAGGTTCTCAATTCGAAATTTTTTTGTATGTTTGTTACGCGATTATTCCGTCATTTACGAACCGATTTTGATGATTCTTTTATTGATGGGTAGGTCATACTTCAGAGGTGGCCTCACAAACATTTGGTCAATAACACGTAACGACCGAGTAAATGATAACGTTATCTAGGTACCTATACGTAAAATTTTACTCGCTACTAAAAATGTTGAAATGAAATAACTTTTAAGAAAAAGTAAAACCGCTTTCAAAAACATAAGAAATAAACTTATGTGTAAAACAGTTTCGGAAGTCGGAAATCAAAAGATCCGATCAAATCAAAGGCACCGAGTTTTAATTTTTTAGACAATTATGAAGCATATTTATTTGACACAAAGTCGAATAGATATGCACGGCTACACATCAAGCTATACATCTCCAGTATAAGGTGACCTCTTATACTACCGGAAGCCTATACATGGCGAGGTCAGCGTATACTGGAAATTGGAGTAGTATGTATGTACGTCAGCATTTTTTCTTCATGAATTTCGAGCTTTTTTCTAAGCTGACAGGGAGCTTGGCATAAAAAAGCCAAATTCAAAATTAATCGTTGTAGTTCAAGAGATTTCATGATGATTTTTTACCCGACTACACCAGAAGGAGGGTTATTTTTTTCGATTCTATCTATGTGTATTCCTAAATGACTTGATGGATTTTAGCTTGAGAGGCGTCGTCAGATTCATCTCAAATGTGAGAGTGACACGGTATATCAACAAAATTGTAAAACAAAAAAGTTAATTAAAAAATCAAAAAACCCGACTGAATAACCCCGACTGCATAAGATTGGTCATCTTGTTTCCATCTTTCTTGGCAGTATTAGTGTTAAAAAAGAATTATTAAAAGACTTGTTGGCAGAAATAATCAATAAATAGTATCTATATAATTTATGTAATTCGTTTGTGCAGATAATAATTGAATGCGAGATCAGATTACAAAAACCTTAACTTGGTTTATTATGACACATTCTATCGTCAGTTTCGTCTTATACCTACTAATTTATGGATAATCTATATATATAAGTTTACACTAAAGATATAAAGTAAAGTAAATTCATTTTTTTCTGATTGAGTATAAGTAAAAGTAAAATTCTAAGATTATAAATACCGCGTCCTATATTTTATTATTAAGTTTAATTTTAAGGAGTTTCATTTGCCTGCTTTTTATAGAGTTTTGTAAGTACAATGGGAACGCCTTTTTGAACCCCACAATTAAATGTGGAAAGCGTTTGAACTTTTTAAGTGCGACGTTTCTATGTAGTACAGCGCCACTTGTCGCTCTTTGATAATACTGAATTATATCATATCAAGAAGATCTATATGTGCAAGTTTTGTAGATTATATATTGATCATTGAACATTTATTGCTAGCCATTTTTAATCTTCTATACTTATAATAAATCTGTAGAGAGGTCAATTCTGTACATGAAATATATTTCCAAAATAACTATCAGCGGGTGATTAGTGATCGATACTGACGCCAAAAATGCAATCAGTAACATTTTTGTCTGTCTGTCTGTCTGTCTGTCTGTCTGTATGTTCGTTATAGAAACAAAAACCACTCGACGGATTTCAACGAAACTTGGTACAAATGTTCTTCATACTCCTGGGCAGGTTATAGTATACTTTTCATCACGCTACGATCAATAGGAGCGGAGCACAATTAAAAAATGTTGCAAAAACGGGAAAATTATTTGATTATTTTGTTCTGGGAAGTGACATGGGTCGTTGATAAAGCGGGCGTAGCCGCTGGCGGAAGCTAGTATATAATAAATTAGCAGTTATCATTATATAATATACATATTTTTTTTATTACATTTGCCACTTTAAAAAACTATAGTTAATCAAAATGGACCTTATTATCTTACGACGTGAAACCTACTTTCAATGTTAGCACGATCAACTACTTTGGACGACTGTAAAGGTAAGTAGCCTATTAAATTCGTACAATTAAAAAAGTTACTTCACTTGACATTATACTTAAACGAAGGTTTTAGATTAAGGAAGATTGTTAGATAATTAAAATCACTTTAATCGGTAGGTAATTATAATATTTACGGCCTATTCAGTGTTAAGAATGGCTACTAGAATATTCAAATTAGGTTATTTGCGGAAACCGTGGTTTTCCCAAGTGAATACAGCATCAGGATCTTCAAACGAGCCGTGAGAAAATTTTGCTACTCAGTTGGCGTTGGCGCCATGGGTAATTGAGTCGTCAAATTATTCGTATTGTAACATTAATTATGTCTTTGAATAGTCTTTGGAATTCAGTAGGTATTATCACCCTTACAAAGAATCTATTAACAACGTAGTTAGCTTCTTCGCTACGATTGAGTTTAATTTATGCATGGATCAATTTACTACACGCGACGAGTCCAAGACGGAAAATTCTTTAATACTTAAATACATATAAAAAACTTGACTTTTAGTTTTAGTTGACATCTTTAAAAACAGACGAGCAGTCTTTAAAGGAACCAGAATCTAGATGGTTGATTCCTAGCTGCAGATGCATGACAGTCTTGGACTGAAACGGACTACGAACGCATATGTGGCCATATTTGCTATCCATGGAAAACAGTTTTTCAAATATATCAATAAATCGAGCGTGAGACAAGCCTCCTCTCGATCCAATCGACATACATCCTGGCTAAAGCGGCTAAAGCCACTGCGTGCCCCGACCCAGAATCCTTCGTTATGGAAATCTATGGAAAAGCTTATGCAAATTCATTGGCCTCCCGTCTATATCCGTAATGGACATTAACGCAATAGCTGTTACTAAACCCTGGATGCTGAATGCAGGAGTTATATTTAACTGAATTTATAATTTATTATACATATATGTATCGTTTTTAGGAACCATTTTTTAACGTTGCTCCACCCTAGAAATTTCTCCTGTATCATAGGTGCGTTTATATACACAAACACCCAGACCCAGAACAATTACCCGTAGATCATAGAAATATTTGCTCCGTGAGAGTTGAGTGACTATGCTAGTGATATGACCATGGCCGTCAGGTCCCTATTTCCAATCGAAGGCGCATTTGAGGCTTCATAAACAATCGTTTAAATGGTGATGGAAAACATCATGAGGTTATTCGCGAGTCTGAGGGATTTTCTCAAATATGTGTATATCTGCCAGTTCTGCCACCCTTAATTTGCTACTATATGCTAACTACAGGAAAACCTATGGTCAGCAGTGGAACAATAAATGATATTGATAATGATGATCAATTTGACGACACGTTTGGCGTAGTGGCTGAGCGATCGGCTTCCACGCCACGTGTTGTGGATTCGATCCCGTTCGATCGTTCGAATTTGTGTTTGTAAACGCACCCACGACGATTAAAGTTTACAACCAATGACATTATCATACTAATATTATACCTACAATTATTTAATAACTCGCCGAAGTCTTTGGGTAGGACATAGGAGATAACTTTTGACGCCTTAGTAACTTAACAGACAGACATGTGTTTTCTATGTTTTAGAATTGCTTTTAGTTTATTTGGTTGTATGTTTGTAAGCGTATTACGCAAAAACTACTGCATGAAATTGGATGTCTAGCTTATAAATCTTTAATTAAATTGTAAAAAACTGGTGATTGATTGATGGTTGAATGTGTAATAGTATTATTATTTTTACTTCGGCGATTGTTAATAAAATGAGATGTTAAAAAATAAATCGTAATTGTATTTATGTTTTTAATTTTATAGATATGTTTTTAACTTTTTATTTTATACAACTATAAATTATTTTCTTTCCTTTTTTTTAAATGCATACAAAGTTTACATCGGGTCATGGCGACGACAGTTCATGAGAAGGACTCAACTGCTTACACGCTATGGCGGCAAACAATAGATTCGAGACACATTATTTTACGACATGATGAGGATTTATGTATTGTAATATTTCTCTGTATTAATTGTTCAGCAAGTTTCAGTTTCAGTCAACGTAATTAATGAGTTTATTGATTTTGTTTGTAACGTATATTTTTAGTAGTTAAGTAGGTATATAATGACACAATGATTTTGTTAATATTGAGAGGCATCATATTTTTTTTTAATATATCGTTTAAAGACTCTTTTACAAGACTGTTTTAATATTACATGGCGCTGACAATGTATTTTTTTTAAATCGCAGATGGCAATAGTACCTAAATCGATTTTAAATAGAGCGTGAAAATGTCACGATCAAGATCAACGGAGAATTTATTTATGCGCGTAGATAACTCATTGACTGAATAAAGTTGGTTATTCTTAGAGCAGCTATTTCCTTGAAACTAACTACTGATAAGCACAATATAAGTAAATAAATGCCTTTGATACAGCACAGCAACTTATTAAAAGTATCCTTATGTAAGTAACATTGAGAGATATTGATTCAGAATAATTGTCGCGTATGTATCTAATTTATTGTTTTAAACAGCTAGTTCTAGCTGTGTACACTTAATACATAAGACAAGGCAATTAATGACTGTACAGACTCCATTAATAACAACTATTGTACTAAATTCCAGTGTACAAAATTAGACATCGCAAAATTAATGTTAACATTGAAAAAAAAAACCAAGTAGGCAAGTATTACTTATTTTGAAGTCAGTTTATAATTAATTCATATTGGTATTACGTTTTTGTTTAGTTAATATGAGTGTCTATTATTTTAATTTACTTTATTATGAATTAAGAATGAATATAATTTTTATTTAACATTTTAAAAATAATTGTCAAAAAAATTTAAAAACTTACTTTCTGTCATTTTTGTTTAAAAATGAAAGCGTTTAGCACTTATTATTTCCAAAAACTAAAAACACAAAAATCTCGTTCAGTTTTCACGGACAATGGTGTACTGGAACATGGTTCATGAGATATTAGCTGAATGAGTGGATACAAAGGAGGCGAGTGTCGCGGCGCGGCGCGGCGTGATACCGCCTACAGTCACGTCACACACCGAACCAATAAATTTAATAGTCTATTATCATTTTCACTACTTTATAAAGATTGCTACCGATTTCCCGAACTGCTGATTACATATGTATATCCTTAAAAATATATAGCGGGTAATATATTATAGGTACATTCACCATTTACTTGATTAGTAAAATATATTATTTAGAAAAAAATATGTAAGAATTTTTTGCAGCACTGTTAACTTTAAGACGATTTTGCCTTGTCAACTAATCAACACATGTCCCTGTCCGGAGTAATTACGTTGCTATCAGTCTGAGAGGAGTGAATTAGTAATGTGTAGGGTTTACTGATCACACTAGCGGGTAACTAATGACTGGCTGCTTGCTGATCAACGACAAACACTATTAGACAGCTACACAAGTACTATATGACAGACTAACGTGGGAGAGCCATGCTTCGGCACGAACGGGCCGGCTCGACCGGAGTGATACCACGGCCTCACAGAAACCCGGCGTCAAACAACGCTTACGTTGTGTTTTACCGAGTGAGTGAGGTTACCGGCAATGCACTTGTAACTCCTCTGGTGTTGCGGGTGTCCATGGGCAGCGGTAATCGCTTATCATTAGGCGATCCGTTGGCTCGTTTGTCCCCCTATCCTATAAAAAAAAGACTACTGCCACGGGATAAAAACTTCCGTTTTGTTACGTATTTACCTGTTCTTCCTTAATTTAATATATTTTCACGCGTGTATTACCTAAAAGGTTAGGCAGCTGCTACTGAGAACCTAATAAAACTGCTCGACTTTCCAATTGAATCTGTGACCATTGAAATAGCTTTTGTTTAATTATTCCGTCGTTTTTTTCCCTGAAACAGTAAATAAACCTGCCATACCAATACTTCTGTATTAGGACGCTTATTGGTATTAAGAAGTTAAACGTCATCGATTGGTACTTATTAATGAGGAAGTTTCCTCTCATAATATGAACCAAATATAGCAATATATAAAATTCTAGGTAAATTACGATACGATCTTAATCGAACAAAAATCTAACTGACATAACCTTGGCTGACTGACATATTATAATTAGTATTTGAATCAAAATATTGGCCAGAGACATGGTATGTACCAAATAATTATTACATTAAATTTAAAATAAAAAACCCCTGCAGCATCAAGACTGAGAAAGAAAGAAAGAAAACGTTTTTATTTTCGTCCGCAATGACACACTACATTATTGCGCACAACAATGTAAATCTAGCATTAAAAAAAATGGCTACTGGCAACACAGCCAGCTTCCAGAGCGAACATACCACGTTCTTGCAATAACATTGAAGAAACAGGATACCAAATTTCAAATCGATCAGACCTGTGGAAGTTGCGCACATCCATTCATTAACCAGAAAAGAGCTGATAATCTTCAAACGACTGGCCACATTTTCTTAAATGTGGACTCTCGATCAAGTATCTTTCACATAAAAAAAAACCGTTTTGTACCGGGGATGAGTTAGAATACAATTGTTCACCGCTCTTCAACATAGACATCTTGTATGAGGTAAGAAAATATATGCCTTGCTCGGTGATAAGACCTTGGTGTGTTTTGACCTTTGCGCGTAAGAGCGAGTTCTCGTTCGGTAACTGTAGCTTCGGCAATCTGTCCTTAGGCGCTTATAAGGCTCGGCAACACTAGTTGGCCGATATATTTTTTATTGTATTCGGAATAAAAAAAACGTCTGTAGTTGTACAGCATATTACAAGAAGCCAGGCTTTTAACTATAAAATTTCAGGTCACTCACCTGACTAATTTCTTTTGGGATGTTACTGCAAATTTTAATTAGGTGTCATCATCCTACTGTTTTGCTAATGATGTCAAACTGATGATAAAGATATTGAAGGCTGATCTTTGGTTTCAAAGTAAACAGCGCTGTGGGTTGTGGTATGGGTTATGTCGGATTCGTACCTACTAAAAACCCTAGTGGCCTTTCATTGACCTATGGCTATGATATCATGTCTATGGCATTCATGACATCGCCGCATGTATGACAGACTGTAGTCGACAGCGTTCGCTGGATTCGTTCAGTGTTTTGATTACCTAAGGCATCTTTCTTTTTTCTCTCTTGTTTGTCAACCTTGCTTCAGTAATGTAAGAGAACGGAGATAAGGTCAGTGTCATTAACCTGCAGACCTACTTTAGTTCAGTTTAAAAACAAATTCTTCAACAGTATTGATTACATTGGAGTTATAAGGTTGTAGATAGGTAACTTTTTTGAGTCCAGTCTAGTACTGTGTAATATACTTAACAATAATTTACCTAACTTTTGTATTTTCAGTACATCCCTATGCACACACATACACATATACACTCGAATGTTATACCCGCAGGTCGCAGGTCAGGTAATCTAAGAATGTTATATTTCTTTAAATCAAAATGAATTACCGGATAAACTTAAAAAATAATTCTCAACAAAACATTGACATCTATTGGGATCAATGACTTTTATTAAGCAATGGATTTATCAACTGAATTATAAATTATTCTCTTATTCTATGAAAGTCGAAGTCGAAAAGGTAACTAAGGACAACGTTCGTTCACCTTCGTTAGAATCTTTCGTTTACCTATGATATAATCCACTCGTTCAGTCATATGATTTTTATTTGGCTTAAATTTGCATGACTCAAATCTAAAATAGAATTTTCACATAAAAAAATATTGTAAGCTTTTTAACATTCTTGTCTGTAATACCAGCTTCTACCAACCTACTAAAATCAATAAATACAATTGCTTTTGTGTTCAAAATTCAATTTGAAATGCATACACATTTTTAGCCTTAAATCCCATCGGTTTTTTCACTTAGTTCATTCGGACTTGAACCTGCGTTCTTTGGTTCAGTACACTAGAACCTTAAGTAATAATAATAATAGGCCGTCTACTCGTCTATTAGTATGTTTTACGGCCTCATTAAAAATCTTTGATCAAATCAATAAAGGTTCACCATCTCTGGAACTTAATTCCTTCAAGTTGGGTGGGGTTAGACGAAATGAAGGTGCTATTTTTGAAACATACATTATTTATTGCACATCTATATACTGGAGTGAGGTCGGAGTATTGTTTCGTCGGACGAAGTTCGATGACACGGGCGGTGATAACGTCTGGGTGCGATAGAAAGCTGAAAAAAAGAATTGTTACGTCATTAAAGATAAAAGGGGCTTCGGCCGTGAACGTGACGTGCCGACTTGTACTAGTCCAGTATGTTTTTAAATTATTTTTAGTAAAATTTAGTCTACATTTGACGACGCTATGTAAGTTGTAAAGTTTTGGGCCTACAAAAATTAAATATGTCATATTATCATCGACACGAAGAAACAGCCCGATCTGTCAGCCACCATTTCATTTACGAGCGTTCTCACAAATAAGATCGATTTGACGCAAAGCTAATTTGATATTAGAAACTCCATCGTGGTGGCTACTCCAAGTGTTGTATTTTGCGTGTGGTTAATCTAATCTCGATACCACCTCCGAAAAGTACTAATCACTGCACTGATGACTCACTATTGCCAGAACCAGATATCGATATTCGTACTTTCTCTGTTCATCAGCTTCTCTTACAACGGAACATTAGAGGCTTTATCAATTGTCATCATCCTCCTAGGCTTTTCCCATCTATGTATGTTGAGGTTAGTTAGACTAACCAGATGCGGCTGAATATTAATACTTTACATTATTATCTATTAATTATCTATATATAATTCTATTGCCATCATTCATACCTAAATTATTCCCCATATTCCACTGTAGTAATTAACTTAAAATTTAATACCGTCCGTGAGGATTGTATTAATTGTCACTCTTTAAAATGAACACAGAGGCGAAGCTTGAGTTGCTCACTAAAATGTAATTCCGAAATAAATTGTAATCCAGACAATATTCTATCCAATTACGTTATTCTTCGGATTTGGATACCAATAATCTAAGTTCCTACGGTACTATTTCGTCTACTACTACTTCACTGGAAATAAAAGACCGGAAAATCGTTCAAAACTTGGTAAAGCTATAAAAAATTGCATTCGCTTTCATTTATTTCCAGGGAAGTATTTTGGACGAAATGACACTAGTAGGAACCTAGATTAACTAAATTGTGTTTGAATTACGATTTATTTCGGTATTACGTTTGTAAGAGAAATTCGGTCCGCCGGACTCTTAACGCAAATTGCGTGGTCTTATTGAATCAGTTCAGTGTCATAGTAAAGTTTTTATCAGGCTACGGTCACGGTCGTTGGACTGTTCATTCTCACTGTGCTTTAGGAAACAGTAAGTTATTATGAATTGAATAAATGCTGATTTTGGATAATCAAATAGGTAGGTATTCATACAAATCATCGTTTATATCCAGTTTATTTATTATACCTGCATACTTCTAAATTATACCCTGACTTTTTTAAGCTGGGTAGAGAAACCATGCAAATAAAACGTAATGTAACTGTTTCAACACACAGCTTAAACAAAATTTATTAATTTACGACATTGATACACGTTTTTTTAATAAATACCTAAAAAACGTGAGTTTTAGAGTTCCGTAGCATGTATCACAGAGGGCGAACATGTATGTTCATGTTGGCTTCTGCAAATCAAACCAACTATCCTGGGCAATTTTCTCGGCAGTGTGTGAAGTCTGACAATTCACACTAGATGTCGTGGGCGTGGTTGACTATAGTGTCACCGCTCTCATCCTGAGTGGAAACGCGTGCCTAGCGGTAGTACAGTAAATGGATGATTTTTAAGATGCTTACATTTTTCCGATGAAAACTTAATTACGAGTATATATCATTTAACTCTTTGACTAGGTAGGTACTCATAACAGAAAAAATACGCTTTACAAACGATATTATACATACATAATACTTAATTAGGTAGATAACTAAATATGACAGGCGGAATTCGCATGAAAATTTTTGTCAGCTAAATCTGACTTAACTAGTTAACTTGTCAAGGAAGAATTAGCTGACACAATAGATAAACAATTGATATTAACCTTCTTGATTCCTGTATAGGGTAAATTTTTATTAAAGATTCATTAATTAAAAAATAACATTGATTACAGGCATGTCGTATCAACCATAACTTATCGTTTATCAAACTTATTATAAGGCACACGCTATAAATATGTTTATTCATAATATTTATTTTTAGACACACTTCCATACTTATTTAAAAATTTATCTGGCAATTAAAAGTAATCTGCTTGATAATTCGGCAAAAAGATAGAATTAGACAGATATAGAGGCTCAGTGTTATCATGACGCTTAAAGCAATAAGGCGATTCCTTGAACTTACTGTAATCAAATTGGATTGATTTATATGTTTATGGGCTTATTATTCCTTAATTAAACTACAATAAACCTATTATATAGGTACTTTATAGTTTGTTGTTATGGGAGGCATTACTACCTATACTCAGAAGTTCTTGGAGTAAAAGCAGAACTCATGAAAACAACTGAGATGGTGCGGACACATTTGGCGTATAGAAGCTTATGTTAGTACTCCGAATATGCATGTGGTAAACGCAACCGAGGTGGCTAGCACAAGTTTCAAGGATGATATCAAACACCACCTGAAGCTCTTCAATCTTAGAATAAAAATACCTGGAAAGAGTTTCTCGCAAAGCCCTATCACAAAAGTGAAGACACTTTTACACATAATAGACAAACAGCATTTATTTTTAAAACAGTCTTCTTTTGATTTTCTAGATGAGTTGGATCACCATTCTGTTTTCAAACCGATAATAATATATATTCGATACGTAAGTAATTACCCTTTTTTTTTAATCCGATTAGAATGGGAGGTATTAGCATTACAGCGGTCGGATTGGTATCCGTGAAGCAACAAAGCGTCAAAACTTCTATCCACGAAATAACCAATAGTTCGAATCAGGCAGATTTGACTTTATTTAAACATAGTAATTGCAGTTCACTCCTAATTTTTCTTCGCAATAGATAGGTATGTATGTACCTTACATACTTTAAAATTGACACTCACAGCCCTTTTGCTACTTGAATTAATGAAATGTAGGTATTAATATTCCATAGAAAAGTTACCTTCAGGGGCAACCCTTGAGTCATGCGAGAGGAGGACAGGGCCCAACACCGTTGTCAGCACAGATCCCAATGTGGTCGTTATCAGTATTGCGATAACGATGATATTCGCGTGCTGCATTGCTATCCGTCTGTCTTTTGAGGTGGCGTCCGCCCAGAGGGAATCCATTGCAACCCGTACGAGGACAGCCTGCAATTAATGTTTTTATTAAACGACTTTTTAATTATTATCTTCTCATTATAATTGCTTCCTTTCTGAGAGGATAACTAACATTTTTTTGTACCTTAGTGACGAACTTTTCTGGTTTTCGTATGTAATGATGGCACGTATAATTTCTGTTTGAACTCGCAATTTAAATTAATTAGATATTGAATCTTAGTAAAATTGTAACAAACCTTTAGAATTAGTAACATTGTAACACAATTTTGGAATTAGTGTAAACTAAAACAGTAATAGTTTTAGTATGTATCTTATTCTTATATTAACTTATTATTCTAATTGATACAGTCCAGCGAGAGAATAATTAACATACCATCACGTGTGTACCCTCAGTTTGCCAATCATACTATAATCTATAGGTACCTTTTTTCCGTGTGAAAATCCTCATGGATGCCCACCGTCTCTCAGAAAGGGAGGCGGAAGATTATGTCGGACTCCTACCGACTATAAACACACGGCCATCCATAGCACATTGTGGAGGGGGCTCCAAGATCTTAAATGAATGCACCGGTGACCCTCCTGTACTTTACCTTTGGCACACAACAAAATTGCACCTACTATATTATATTTTATGAACTATTAATTATTTTATTTCCTGATAATATTTGATATCCTGGAGGATATACATCCCGCAACTACAATTATTGTGGTAGGTACAGGCGTGGTCACTATCAAGTTATTATACTTAACCACATTCCATTACCGCGTATGGCCTTCTGCGATTATAGTCGGGGAGTATGACCGATTAACCACAAACGACGATTAAGTGACGGGTCAACTAAACCACAGAATATGTTTCGTCCAATGGCAGTATGTAGTTTACTCGGATACCGTTAAATAAATTAGGCAACTATCGAGTTATCGACTTGGCTTGGGCACGTCAAAGCTAACGACGAAGCTCCGATGACAGTTATATGCTTTGATGGATTTAGTGTTTGATATAATCTATCCTGTTATTTTTTAGTAAAGGAAAAAATTCAATCGCGGGCAGGATCCGAACCTTGGCATGGAAAATGTAAAAATAAAGAAAGCTATCCTTTTCGCCGAACAATGCTGTACTGTTACTATTACTGTACAGTGCTAAAGCTATCTCATCTGTACAAAAGAAAAATGAAAGAAAGAAAAATAAATTTATTGAGACAAGTTCCCGTACAACACACACATATAAAATGAGCAAATAAAACACGATCAACATGAAATGCTGTCGGCATGCTTGCCTCTAATGGGTTGCCAGCTCAGCATTATGCTGGGCATATTTAATACCCAGCGCTGGTTTTCAGTTGGCACCCTAGCAGTGACACACGGCCACAGAAAACATGAATAAATATAATATAATAAAATAAACTAATGTACTGTACTTAAATTATTTAAAAATAACTATAAATAAATTTAATATTAAATTACATAAATACGAAAAATTATAATGTCGAATGGTGGGGTGTGGTGCAAGTCAGAGTACGAGTGCGCTTCGCACTTCGCAGATCGAGCCACAGTCAGTCATTCGGCGAGCGACGATCCAAGAGAAAGGACATGTTGACTGATAGTGCGCTATAGCTAATAACTAATATGCTACTCGTATATAACTCATCAAATCTTTTTCAAACGCCAATCTGAGTAAGTGTTATGCTACCATTTATTACGGGAGTAAAAAGAACAATAAAACACAGGAAAACAGAGGAGTTAGCGTTTATATAATATAACACACCATCAAGCCTGTTCCCCGAAGGGTTAGGCAGAAGCGTACTAATGTACACCCACAGTTCGCCGGTATGTTTAGGTCCCATGTAATAGGCGGCGAGCCTATTGCCATTAACCCGGCACAAATCCAGACTCCGAGCTGCTACTGAGAATTTCATAGAAAAACCCAATAACACTTTGCTCCACTAGCGTAGCAGTCGCGCTTGGGACCACTAGACTAATGAGGCAGTCTATAATAATATACATATTTAATTATATATAGGGTATATAATTAAATACAAATTAGTTATCCTTCTAGCCTATTCCCAATGCCTTGTAGCCTATTCCTATGTTGGGGTCGACTTTCGGCTGAATATCTTAATTTTACACCAAGTAACTGCCATCCGACTTCTGCAACACAATTTCTGGGAAGTATCGTGCAACTAAGCAAAGTTAGTATACAACAGCAATGTAATTTAGCTAAATTAAAGCATAGCGTAATTACAGCATAATATAAAATTTAGTAAAATTGGTCGAATAATGAGTTCAACGTTCTTTTAACGGACATTTAGTTTTTATGAACATTGCGTAGTAAAGTAAAATTGACTCGTGCAACACTTATTTATTTATTTATTGATTATGGTAACATGTTTCTACGGCCAACAAAAAAAAACGATTAAAGTTGTTCAACAATCAACAATATCGTATAGATCAAACAGCAGTGCTAACACAATAGAGGTTTTTATTAGAAAACGTACACGTCTGTTGTAACCGTATAATATTATACCGATAGTTTACGTCCTTCACGTTTAATGTAAAAGTATTTATTATAATACGACCCGATTCATGAAACGATCATCATTTTAACCGACATTTTTAGTATGAATTTCAGCAAAAAGGATATGTACAATAACATACAATTCGCTGCTTAAAGGGAAATGTTTCACTCGTCATAATATTTTTAACAGAGTTTTTGCGTCGATATGCGAAATTTGAAGAATCGGAATTCCTTGATTGAAGATGAAATTATTTGTTGAACTTGTTTTTGAACCCGACGTGAGGTTTTCAATCCGATTTTTTTATGCGAAAAACGTTGTTAATGTTATATTTATACCATCACGCCTTTATTCCCCGAAGGGTTCGGCAGAGGCTTATTAATGCTCACCCACAGTTCGCCGGTATGTTTAGGTACGACGTAATAAAGGGCGAGCCTATTGCCGTTAATCAGGCACAAATCTCAAACTATGAGCTGCTACTGAGAATTTCATAGAGGAACCCAATAACACATAGCTCTATCTGGTATTGAATCCAGAACTTCTAGCGTAGCAGTCGCGCTTCGGACCACTAGACTAATGAGGCAGTTAGCAGCATGTTATACTCGTACTAAAAATTTCAACAACGAAAAAGAATTCATCTCAAAATATTCCCATATGTCACAGTTACTGAATTCTAATATTTAACACTTAGGAGTTAGAGTACAGTAGTGTTTATAGCTATGGTCGTAGGTTGCCATAATTTTAGGTTGGCAGCCACAGGTCAAACGGAACCCATTTTCTCGTAGTCAGGTAAAAAATGCGATAGATTTACATATATAGAAATTCTCTCTTTAAAAAGTATAGGAAATACTATTTACGTGGGCACGTAGTAGGTACCGTAGTATGTATTATTAAGTTCAAAGATCTAATGTCTAAGGCTAGTGAGATGAGGTTATAAGTCAGTCAGTTAGTTGGTAAGTGGCTTTCACCTTCATCCATTTGTTGCCTCGTGGTTGGGCCCTTGAGGTACCTACATAAATTGCCTAGCTACCTACTAAATTGTACTGTATGGCTATGTGAGCACATAAACCTTAACTTTATGTAACATGACTTTATATATTTACGTGCTAGCAGTGACTTAATGTAGAGATTATTTTTTCCTTTAATATACAGGGGGAAATCCATAGACGCGACAAATTAAAATATATGATTCTATGTGTAACAAAGAAAATTCAGAACACGTGATTAAGGAAAAAAGAGTTTGGCAACGTCTCGTGCACTTCAACCACTACTTATCTCGTGAATAGAAAAAAAATGGAAATGATAGTTGGTTCAAGGCGTTAATATTTCACTTAGTAACTATCTGCGTAGTAGATTGATCGGGCTTTAAATTATTAATTGTGTTTTTTTTAGTTAAATACCGATTATTAATGCTTTCTGAAGACAACAGCTTAGTTTGCACTACATAAGATAAAAAATATAATTTTTTGGACAATTTATATCATTCAAATTACATTTTATTTAATTAATAATGATTACTGAACCTCATTTGTCGCATGTTTTCAAAGTCACTGTATATCCTTGGAGATTTCTGTAAATCGCGTCATGCTAAATCACCGGTCAAGCTCACGGGTCAAGGAAAGTATTTTTGGGTTTTTCTATGTAATTTGCAATAATATTTAGGAGTTAATTTATTGATTAGTGCCTGGTTTTCTATATCATCGGACCTAATAAATCATACCACTGAGTAGCAGTACCTACCTGCACCTCTGTTTTAGTCTTTGGGGGTACAAGTCTTTGTGATATTATTTTGTTTTTATGAATATTTTATATCTGCAAAGTCAATAGCCTGAAGATTAGTATTATTTTGTATTATTTTTTATTTTATTAACTTATATTATAATAAAAGTTAATATCTAAACGTTAGCTAGCGTTTTTGTATAATATTGCTAAAGTAAACCAAAACTAATAGCATTTATTAAAAATAACTTCAACTAACTTAATAATAACTTAAATCCTTGTTTTTAAACTATAATTAGAATCAGGTACGATTAATTGATAGATGGTGATTTAGTGTATCTTACCTTATTAAATTACTTTTTCGAAAAGTAAAAGAAAAAGTTTACGCAAGGGCTTAGTTAATTAAGAAAAGTTGTTTTTGATGCTCACAATGTTATATTAGCTAAAATTATTGAATTTATCCCTCTAATTCAGTAAATGACATAGAGTATAGCCGAGCTATTTTACCCGAGACTAAAATAAAGTTTATTCTGTCGGTATGTATAAGTTACTTGTATTTTGTTTAATCGCGATTGGCTCCGACATATTTTATTTTAAGTAAATTTTTAGATATCTTTAAAAATATAAAATACTAGCTTTTGCCAGCGACTCTGTCCGCGTGGAATAGATACTTTGTTCCCTAGTTCTTCGCCCGCGGTTTCACCTGCGTTGCCCCGTTCCTAAGGGTTGTAGCGTGATGTTTTATAGCTTGAAACCTTTCTCATGAATCACTCATTTTCCCAACATTTCCCTTCACTGCTCTGCTCCTATTGATCGTAGCGTGATGAAAAGTATACTATAACCTGCCCAGGAGTATGAAGAACAATTGTACCAAGTTTCGTTGAAATCCGTCGAGTGGTTTTTGTTTCTATAACGAACATACAGACAGACAGACAGACAGACAGACAAAAATTTTACTGATTGCATTTTTGGCGTCAGTATCGATCACTAATCACCCGCTGATAGTTATTTTGGAAATATATTTCATGTACAGAATTGACCTCTCTACAGATTTATTATAAGTATAGATAGATAGATAACATTAATATAGGCAATTCTAATAATATAGCATTTTGCAATCTTTATAATTCTCACCTATCTCAATATTATTATAGTGTTAAATTGTTTGCTGAAGATGAAGCCGGTTTAAACCGGTATTATAGCTCAATGAGAATACTCGTATTAGTCGCGGTCGGGCCCATTGAGTTTAGCTTCCTAAGCGGATCCTTCTTGATGAAGGCACAATCTGACGAAGCGTTATTGGGGATATAGCACTTTCAGTAAGAACATGTCCATAACAATCGTCCTTGAACAACTTTTGGTAAAAAGAACACTAAATATTGCCAAAAATAATTACGTCGCAATATTACAACCGCAATAGAAATTACATTATTGATAATCTATCTTATCTATTTTGTTATGAAAATGGTTTCTTGAGATTAGAACATGGTTGAGCTTTACTTACCTTTACTTTGCATGATTCCCAGATTAAATTATGAACTACTGTTGATAAGATCTTCATGATTTTCACGACTAGACATCCAGACTTTATTGCACCTTCAGGAAAGTAAGAGATTGGTAACCAAATATCTTCTTCTGTAATTCCTTTTATACGAATACATAGAAAACACGGTCAACGGTACTTGTGAAATTCATTGGAAGAAAATGACATTCACATTGTAAAAAAAATTATACTTAAATTTCAATGCGGAGTTATTAATGAAAGCTCTATCAAAACCTTTTTTCTCGAGAACAATACGGGTAAAATGTCGGCATTAGCCTGCCTATCTCTCTCTCTACAGTCCCGACGGGTAATGATATCGACTAATTTATTTTCGTTCCTGTAAGCGGAAATACGATTCTCAATTGTTTGGACTGAATCATTCATTTCTATTACTTCGGTGGTATGTCTGTAGGCTGTAGATTTACTCAGTGGCGTGAGATTTGGCTTAAACTTTAGCGAACTTATTAAGAGAGACCGCGCTGTTAGTTAAGGAAGTGAATTTATTGTATTATATTGTAAGAATCTAAAAAAAAACCATTTACGAATTGTTATGGGATAATGGTCTCTAAGGTTGGTGTGTTCTGTAGGTACACAGTCATAGCCTGGAGTCGTCACATACATCTCTATGATTTTTTAAGTTGTAGGTTTCAGATTGGAATCAAAGCACACACATCAGGGCAGGTAGGCTTGGGTTTACGACACGCGTTTCTTCCATCCTCTGTCATCGAATATACCACTAGCGAATAATGGATGTACATCAGTACACATGTGTTCCACTTTTTCTATGCTGGTGTACTGGTAGAAGAATAATAGTTTAATTTTTTTTTTTTAAGTAAGTACATTTGAGTTTTTTTTGTATACAGGTGGAACAATTGGATGCGGATTTCAACATTAAAATTGCAGTCGTTCTAAAAAAGGCCACTTTAAGAGCACCCATGAGCATGCAAGAGGTGATTAAATGTAGATGAAGCGTTGAAGTAGAAATCAGTCTCTGTCTACCCTAATGGAGGACAGACGTGAAAATAAATGTACGGAGAGAGGATACTAAGCCTCTGGGTTGGATGCACAATTGCTCATCAACATCTGAATTGAAAATTTAGTGATTTATTAATATGTTCGTTACTAAACGTTAATTTACGGTCCATTACCAAATCCTAATTAGACATAAACTAATATTTTCATCGATGATAGCATAACATAATCCCGAGTTCCAAGAGTAAATATTGGTAACGCCTTCATTATTTATTAGTAATGTGATTTTTTTGTTCATACACATTTAGATAAAAAAAAATAACAAAGTAATTTAAACCATTTAAGAAAAGAACTACAGTTAGTTATTTCTAGTAATTGACAGGATGCAGTTGAATGTGAATGTGAATTAATTTAAGTATAAACTGGATAAAGTTTTATAGATTTTTCTACAGGATAAAATAATGTTTACAATTATCGCTAGAAAGGGATTGTTCTCAAAGTGGATAATTTAGTTTACATTGTTTCTACTAGGTACTTTGCTGAACAAAAAACAATAGATAAGCAGTATCCTTATTTTATTTTTTGCGGCAGCTACTGTGCGCAGTGCATTTTAATTACTCTTTGCACTACAAAGAGGTCTAAGATCTATATTAACCAAACCAAGCTTTGATGTAAATAAGCTTGAAATTACTAAACTGGTGCTGGGACGACTCAAAGTGAATTAAACCGGAGTCCGCTGGTCGCCTGTCTGTGTCTCTCTTAATGAAAAGATCACTTAAAAGTTATATAAGTACATAATAACATAGGTAATCAACCCATTACATTGTCCCACTGCTGGGCATGGGTCTCCTCTCAGAATAAGAGGGAATAGGCAGTAATGTGCGACTCACATTGCTAGTCAGCTTCAAAAAGACTATATCTACAAACTTTTATCAATTTGTTTCCTATCGGTCGTCTTCGATAGCGTTATGTATTTAGTGTGACGTAACAGAGCATATGACTGTGGAAAATAGGAAGTTGACACGTCGCACCGAAGGTCCCGCCACAGTATGAATATGGAACAGTACGGAAACTAAGTCTATATGATCAAATAACTACCTACGCTCCATTGAAGCAATAGGGTTGTAAATTTTAATATTTTTTATATTGTTTTTTTTTTTTTTTATTAAAACATTTTTGGTTTGTAGTGATCAATCAATCGAATTGAAATAACTAGTTTACAAATACACGGAATTCTTTATTATTGAATTTTATTGTGTAAAAAATGCTCATTCTAATTAACAGTTTTTATAAATAAACTGATGGGAAACAAGGACAAGGTACTATGAAACCGATTTTGTTTATTTATTTGTAAATTCGTTCAGCTACTTTGCAGTTATTACGCAATACGCTCGTGACATTTTTTAAAAGATTACGGAGATAAACTTATACGTGACCACTCGTCTCGAAGCGGCACTCAGTACTGACAGCACTTGTGTAAGTATGCCGTTTCGAGCGTTTGTAAGTAGTTTCCATACTGTTCCATATTTATACTGTGGTCCTGCCGTGGAGGCGATAATTGATGATGATGGAACACCGTTGGGCCGATATAAATAACATATTCTGTCTACCAGTAAACCCTTTTTAATGTCCTAATTCATTAGAAAGTAAAAATAATTTTAATACAACCTTTATTAACGTCTGTAGGAGCCCATGGCTAAGTAATAACAACGCTGATCAACTGATCTGATAGATTTAGTTGCGCCTGCTTTGGTCAATCTGCGGATGGGTGACCATTCTTAACACATCAAATCCGTGCCTCGGAGAGCACGTAAATCCGTCGGTCTCGGTTGTCTTACGAACACTTACGTCATATGATGGAGCACAATAACTAGTCTCACGTCACATACACAAATACTCAGATCCAGGAGAGGTACCATGTAGGATGACCTATTTATATGTTATCATAGTATAGTAGTCGCAAGACCGGGCACTAAGGGGGAGATCCTGGGTTCGATTCCCAGGTTGAGAAGTTTTATTGGGTGTTTCTATGAAATTCTCAGTAGCAGCTCTGAGTTTGTATTTGTGACCTGTTATTGGCAATAGGCTCGTCCTCTATTAGATGAGATCTATCTGATCTGCCTAACCTGTCGGATATACAGGCGTATCTTACTGCAAAATAATCTATTAAACAAAGACAAGTAAGATATATGTTTCTTCCTAGCAACTAGATATGTATTATGTCAATAATCCGTGACCCCGATTTTCAACGATCAGAAAAACATCGGATATTTACTTGGAATTTGATTCGTGTTGGAGTGTTTATAGATTGGCTAAAATAATTAATGAAAATCTTTCTTTTGTCCTGATTACGAAACAAAATAGGAAAAACCGATAAAATGAAATGTATACTTGTACAAAGTTATTGTAATTTCATGTCATTTTGAAATAACTGCCTCATTAACCTAGTGGTCCTGAGCGCGACTGCTACGCTAGAGGTCCTGGGTTCGATCAAAGTGTTATTGGTTTTTTTTAATGGAATTCTCAGTAGCAACTCGGAGTTTAGGATTTAGGCCCGGTTAACGACAATCAGCTCACCGACTATTACATTGTTACCTAAATATAACAGTGCACTGCGGGTGTACACCTCTGCTTAAACCCTTCGGGGAATACAGGCGTGATGGTATAATCTAGTGACTATATAATCTATGATTTTATAAATTTATAGAAATTATATGATGATGAAAAATATTAATGAATAGGTACATAAAATAACATGAACTCAACTGTCACGAGTCGTGACAACAATCAATGTCGCTTCAGCAACGTTATACCTGAAACATTTTACCGTAAACATGGTAATAAATGACGTACCTCTACAATCGCTTTAGGTATCCAAGTGACAGCTACAAAAAGGCTCTCCTTGATCGACAGCTCGTTAGCCAACGCAACCAGGAACGCTGTCAGTAGCCGCAGCACTAGCGCGGATGAGATGCATCCCAGGATTAGACAGAGCTCCTTCACACTAATTTGTGAAATCTAAAAGAAAATTGCTGGTTTTTAAATATATTTTGGTAGTCGTTAAAAAGAGGTTTATATTATTTGTATATTTTGTATTCTATTGATAAATGATATTTTTGAATCAAAGAGTTTTTCTTTCATTGTTACTTTTAACATTTTTTCGTTTGATTGTATTGTTTTTGGCTTGAACGATAGATGTATTCATTTATGGGTGGTCTCAGTCGAAGTAGAAGAAAAATAATAAAATGAAATGGATCCGGCAACTGGGACCACGGTCCGAGTTAATTGCAGTCCCAGTCACCGGAAGCCTCATAAAAAATTAACTTATTTACCTAAAATTATCTCATTACAAAAAACTAATTTATCAGGAATTTAAAGTAACTATTATAAATATTATACCTATTCCCAATGACATTATATAGTTAAAAAGTATATATTATCAAAAAAACTATAAAATATAACAAAAAAAACATTGCTACCAAACCCTCTTCGTCTCTCTCCTAACTTTTGCTGTGCTCGACAGGGTTCATAATGATCATTTTTTTTAAAGTCCACCTTTATAACACACTAGCGACCCGCTCGCGGTTTCGCGGTTCCGTTTTAAAGAGGCGTAGCGTGATATTATATAACCTTTAAACTTTCTCGATAAATGGACTATCCAACACAAAAAGAATTTTTTAAATCGTTTCAGTAGATCCAGAGATTACCCCCTATAACTTCACAAACCCACAAACTTTACCCCTTTTTATTAATATTAGTATAGATTATGAAATGCAATAAAATAATGAGTAATGACATATTTCGCATATAGGTGCATAATGCTATGGAATCCTGTGCATATAAAGAACGTAAAATTTAAGTAAATAATAACGAAAACATTCGTTGTTTCACTATTTTTAACTGCCAGGAACACGTTTCTATTACCTTCTATATATTTAGCAGCATATTAAAGACAAGGTTGTATATAGCTATTCTTATAACTTGTGTCAATCAGATTTTAAAGAGAGATTTTGATTTGAAATAAGAAAACATATTATATGAAAAGGTTAAAAAGGATAGTTAAACTCATTATAAAAATATCTTAGTGCATCCGAGCCGAAAAAGTGGTGATCGAATTTACCGAAAATAATTACAATAAAATTAACCGCCATTACGCTGCTAAGTAATTATAGTGCTATTACATATATGCAAGAGTCATGCATTTTTTTCTTTCAACATTTAATCAATAAAAAATATTCCGTCGTACTTGAGTGTTTAAAAATTAAGAGCACAAAATAGGTTGTAAAAGCGATATGTACATCCAAGAAATACCCGCTGAGGGTGAAAAGCATTGGCTCGAATATTGTCCAGAGCAGCTTGTAGACCTCCCAGACGGGGTTGTTGGTGATGGGCCAGTCGCGGCGTGCCCATCGCGTCGCCGCTGTGCCCGCGCATACCATGATCGCCACGCCCGCTGCAACAATTAATACAAGTTAGGTTTATATACAACCCGTTATGTTCGTGGGGAATGTTACGAACACTATGGCTATGACTAGATAATAATCTATTTATGCCGTAAGAAAGTGAGAATTCAGGTGGGATTTTGGGAAATTCCTATAGGATTAGAAAAACAAGATCATTGTGGGTAATACACATAGCTACTAGAAAATAAATGGCCTTTTACCTATACAATCACTACTTTTGCTTTCACAGCAATTTAGCTTACATATTTTTTCACGAACGTCTGTTATATAAAAGAGATTCCCATATCTAAATGATTTTCAACTTATATCTTGGTCATAAAAACTCGCGTGACGTTACCAATATTCTATCATTAGGTATTTCCTTATGTATTCTTAAAAGGAATTTCTAAAATTAAATCGCATCATGAGAAACGCGAACAAAATCATTGTGTTTGATTGAGGTTAATTGGAACGAAGGTTGACATAAGACGCGAGAACTAATTAATGTGATGATGTTATAGACTTCAAATGTGTGTTTGTAGATAATTACCCACTCGTACAGAAAAATATATGTATATGCGTTCCATATATGAACAGAAATGGCAATGACCGTAGTCGAACCGGACTAAAATTAAAATAAATGATGCAAAAGCAACGTCGACTAATTGTACAAGTATTGCTAATTCAAATAGTCGTCTAATTATTTTAAAAAGAATTAAGCGCAACCAATATAAATGTTAAATTGAACTGTGCCAATGAAAAGCAACAAAATAAAATATTATATTATGCTTAACTACATATTTTAACGCTTGCCTTCCATTGGAGTAAGACAGAGTCTATAGATTTCCACTTGCATCGTCCTAGCACACCACTGTCGCTTCATCACAAAATATTATAGGTAGAATATACAAAATTACTATTGCAATTACCCTATTTATAAAAAGAAATGTAAGTTAATTTCGTGTCCTACAATTAATTGTGCAAAGTAACTACATAATTGTTTTAGAAAAATTGATGATTAGCTGTCTTAAAATGTATAATGCCTGTATAATTTTAGGCACTACACATTTACCATAAAATTGTCCGTAATTATTATTTCCCTAAAGGCACCGGAGCTCAAGCTCGTTAAGCTTGAAACCACAAGTTACTTTCTTCGAGCATAATATTGTAACGACAAGGCGGAGATCGATGTGACGCGACGGACCAAATAGGTTTTACAAATAAGAATCATTCACTTATGCATTCCACGTCACGTTATTGTTAATACGATGATTAAGTGTTTTAGTTATACCTAATACTTATATTTGATT
Source organism: Acronicta aceris (assembly GCA_910591435.1). Lineage (NCBI taxonomy): Eukaryota > Metazoa > Arthropoda > Insecta > Lepidoptera > Noctuidae > Acronicta > Acronicta aceris. Next base: position 10,734,641 of record OU342759.1, read on the forward strand.
ATATATGTAATCGAGCTATCTGTAAGACGTGACGTAGATATTTTATTGCGAAAATTCGAAACATAATCGAATTATGACGAGTAAGTGCTAACATATTTGAATAAATAAACTGAAATGTTTGGCGTGCATAGAGGCATGTTACGTATTGTAAACATAAGTAAATCTAAATTCTTATAATGTTTTCGTAGGGAGCATATTCACGCGAATATCTTAGGTTATATTTTACGATGGAATTCCTGGAAGCACTTCTCTCAACGTGAACCTTCTCAGCGTACACCAACGATGAGTAAAATTCCTTTTTATTCGCATTTACTTTAGTCAGCCTCTCATAACTCCGCTGGAGCCAAATCCTCGTGTCGCTTCATAACTGCTGAACCCAAAAATAATTTGGGAACATTGAGGTATTTTTCACTAGCGCCGCCACGTCACACAAATTTGTGCGGTTCGGGATGTAGCGCCGAGTAAGGATTGAGCAAATAATCTAATTTAAAAAAAAATATTAAAAAAATACATTATTTAGACACCGTTATAATGAACATAGTAACGAACATTAGATTATCTTCAAGGAAATACATTTATACATACATGCGTGAATACACTCTCGCCTTTTTACCATAGGAGTCGGCAGAAACTACAGAATACAATTTGCTACGATTCTTTCTTACCTCTTTTGCTTCATCCACATTCATAAAATGAGCCTTAAATGAGGTGTAGAGTACGTACACAGCAACGTGATGGGACAATAACTGTTACTTCGTGGTGTTTTTTCTAGTACGTAAATATAATGACTCAATGTTTTGGGGAATGGTTAGTGACAAAGATTTACTTTACGTTTGGGTGCTGTCATAGGGTATATTCAGCCTTTGTTCACGTAATTACGTTCATAATTCGAAGTTTTTGGAATTGAGTATGGGTATGAAACTATAAGTCAGCAGGATGTGTATGTATTTTTATTATTCCTTCTATAAATTACATATCATGTACTTTTATTTATAACTTTTAACGCCGGCTTAAATGATTTACTATTCAGCGAAAAGAGAACTACTGCTTTCAGTCACATTGTTTCTACAAAAGTTACATAGTATCTTCAATAAAGAAGTTTCTTTGAGTAGCCAAAATGAGTTATCTGCTAAAGTAAGCAGAACAACATTCCTATTGAACGACGCTGTTAGGCTAAGTGTTTGTTAGTAACGAACTTAATCATTTCAGTGCTAATGTGCCCGCTCTTTGCTCCGACATCAAAAGTTCTAAGTCGTTCACTAAGTACCATGATAGGATAATCCAGGTAAATAGATTTCGTCCGTAAGAGGACAGGTTTGAATACAAAAAATTTTGTTCCTCACGGTGCAAACTCCTGTTGTCATTTAATAAGTCAACCAAAACCTGCACGGTTGATGGTGAGATCATATCTATATCGATCAATAGGTAACTATCATTAAGGTGTAGGAGAGGTTGGGCCTCTATACCAAAATCTTATTGTAGTATCATATTATAATATATTGGTACGTTTTGAGGAATTTGCAAGCGCACGCTGGATCACGTCCGCATTAATTTGGTTCGGACAACTACTCTTAATGCGTACTTCAGTATTAAGCGGTTCAAACTCGTTGCTCCCTACATTAGAATACTGTCAAAGTAGTATAGGCAGCAATATTCTGAGATCGCCGACATATGTAATTGTGGAATTCTTGTCTGAATTCCTGATCGGGTAAATTGTTATTGGGCTCTGCTTTATTAGGTGCCTCTTGAAGTGTTTTTCAAGGTCAAAATTGTATTAACGAAGGCTAATGACCTCGAACAACACCTAAAGATGTATCTAATAAAGCAGAACACAATAACAGTTTACCCGACGAGGGATTCAAACCTATGTAGGTAGCCTAGCGGCCGTCCTTGTCAATGATGTTTACTCAGGACAGGTCAACTTAAGGCTGCTAAGGCTCATTCTTCAAAAGGCCTGTTCAGATATTACCCTACATCGTGCCACTCACATTTAATATGTTATACTTAGTTGTAACACCACTACTACTGTCTGGACTTTAAAAGAGACCATGATTCTCTGAGTTTTTTTTCGGTGTTTCTTCGCAGAGGTCGTCAGTTAGGAAATGCAGGCGCCATCTAGTTAACAAAATGTAAAGCATTGATTTATAAAAGTAGATTATAAGATCTTTTTACAGAAATAAATATCATTTATCACAATGACTTTATCATCATAATGAAATTTGGCCGTCTAATCGCCATCTTTAGTGGTGGTCATTGGGATCCGAATGACAACCGAGACCGATTGCTTAACTTGCTCTCCGAAGCACGGAAGAAGAAACCGATTGTTTAACTTGCTCTCCGAAGCACAGAAGAATAAATAGGAATACAATATAGAATAGTCATTCGTATAATATAGAACATGTCGTTGGGAATGTACACAATAGTTATTATTTGTATTCAGTATCACACATCAAATACTTAGTATGTGTGTTTAAGCTTAACACGCGTGACGTTGTACATCGCATTGCGTACAACGTTTATAATTATGTTTCATTCATAATGATACAGTTACACTTGACTTTGACTGATTATCACTACAGTCTACAACTAACGGAAGTAAATAGGTAACAATATTTACGAGTGCGCTCCGTAAAAATTATAAATAAATGAGGTTCAAATTCAAATGATTTATAACTCTCTCTATACACATAAAATTATGACACAAGTTATCTAGTAAGTGATTTACGATATTTTAGGTGGCAAACATGTCAAATTAAATGAGTTAGTGGAAAAAGTCTATAAACTATATCATTTACTGTTCCGCTGCTGGGCATCCTACCAGAAATAATAGGGTTAACCCAGCCAATATGATGCTGGACTGGTGCGAGTTGGCAGACTCATACGTATTGTGAAAAGCAACACAATGTATAATAAAATTATTATCTTGTTATTGCACAAAGTTGAGACCCTAACCTAGTATACATACTATCACGCCTGTATTCTCCAAAGGATTAGGCAGAGGCATACCAATGTACACCCACAGTTCGCCGGTATGTTTAAGTCCCATGTAATAGGGGGCAAGCCTATTGCTATTAACCGGGCACAAATCCATACTCCGAGCTGCTACTGAGAATTTCATAGAAAAACCCAATAACAGTTGCTCGACCTGAGGAGAACTCAGAACCTCTAGCGTAGCAGTCACGTTCAAGACCACAAGGCTAATGAGGCAATCTTAACCTAATTTTGATAAAAATTGATGAGGCTATTTTCTTGTGACAAAATGGTCCTCTTGGCATCTTATGGAACCAAAGGGAATAATTTATAACCACGGTTACAAGTAGGTATGTAATTACACCTACAGGAACTATGTTAAGAAAGCCGAAGAATAAAATGTAGACAAAATGGATTTGTCTTTTAAATTTTGCTTTATTGCCAGTTGAAAAAAGTTTCCCAGTAATTGGTACAGTAGGGACCTGTCTGTAATAATCTCCTGTATCGTAAATTTGCAAACATGCCTACATCACCCATGCACTAACCGAAAACTTGGAAAAAATATTTGTAAGCCCTACATATATTAAATTTTTTTTTTTTTTTTTTAAAAAGGTTACTAGATATGTGGGTCGCACATTACTAGTATTCTTATTAACTCCTTGCGCTAAGCTAAATGCTTGTGTTACGAGTGGGTTCACGTCGGTAGTGCAATGGGTGGGTTTCAAACCGGCAACCACATGATTGCAAGTCCGAAGCCCCAGCCATTATGCTACTGCCACTTCTTGTTGTTTTCACCAATTTCAATTGTCCCAAACATAGTACACAGTGAGTTCGATACTAGGATTAGTGGTAATTTGTTTTTGTGATACGATATCAGAAAGTAATGGAGATATTTTTTATCCAGAATGAGCTTAGACTTAACTTCAACCATCCATTGTCTTATGGAAGAATAGGTATTTAACATTATTCGCTATGACGTATAGAGGAAACATTCACATTTCTGATCTTATTATCATATTTATTCAGGTAAACCCACTATATACAGGAGCTATTCTTAATAAAGATATCTCTTTTACAAATACTATTATCTTTACCATAAGTAAGCGTCGACTTTATCAGCCTTATTTGTGTGTCTCTGTGATATGCAGCTCAGCAGTTTTATTATTGTAATTTATATAATTATTAATGCAATTAAACACTTTACAGTAAGTCTTTATCTTTAAGAAGAAAAGAAACTCTTCAACCATTTTAACGCTTTTTTAGATCCAAGCAATTCCGTATCTAAGTACCTACTTATATTATAAATTCAAAACGCCTCCCTATGCGTTTAGTTCGTATTTTCACTGAGTGTGTTGACAGGTATACAAGTTGCAATCCGTATACAAGTTGCAATCTGTAAGGTAATTCGGTACACAAAAAAATAATTATAATTCCGACCTAGTCAGCCAGAAATTTATATTTCCCTCAAAATATACATTCATACATTAAACACCAGAATAACCTTACTGAAAATTATCTATACTTTTGACAAATTGGTAATCAATAATTCAAATGGATTGCAACTTGTCTCGGCCCCCAAACCTTTTATAAGAACTGTATGAACCGGTAAGGTTTTCTATTTTCCAAGGCTTATGAATATAGGTATACTAAATTAAGATGCAAATACGTACAAGTACCGCCCCATCCAAGATATCCACCGGCGTAAGTCAACAATACACCGCCGGCAAAAATGAGCAGGCTCCGTATAGTCGGCGCGTATATGTCATTGTGATCCGGCAACCAGTCCGATAATACTCCCCAAAATATTCCGAGGGCGATACCGACGAATATAGCTAGCAAACCCTGTCGAAATAACGAACAAAAAGGTTAAAAGCCCTATCCCAGGGTATCCCTAACCATAAAAGTGGTTTTAAAGAAAATATAGTTTGAGTGTTTCTTAGAAACCATATCCAGTGTGAATAAGTATGGTTGGATTTCGAAATTTAAATTTATCGTTGAAGATAAAAATACATTTAGATAAAAGAAAAACGCTTAGGCGACCAATAAATATTCTGACTGTATATTTAGGTATAATAATGGTTTTACGAATTTGCACTGGATTTAAGTCCGGTACATTAGCGTTAACAGCTTAAGTGGATAAAAAAATTATGTACCTAGTACAAATCGTCAGAATTGCCTTGTAAAAATATTAATTGATATATTTTTACTATTGATATAAATAAATGCAGATATTATTCACCTTTATAATCCTATATACAAGTGGTGCTGGATAAAATATGGCACTGTTAATGACACCACACATGCCTTCAGTGAAGGCTGTATCGAGCCCTCCAGCGTTCCCTACCAGAAGAGCTATTTCATTTTTGGTTCCTAAGCCCCTCTTGTACAAACTCGTAACAGTTGGCACTACTACTGCTGGCGACACTGATGCCAAAATAGAGCCTAGATGTAGACCTGCAAAACGTGAAAACATGTCAATAAGAGCTCTATTGGTTCCAAATATTTGTACAGTCATAGGTGCTTCTTTTGAAATATTCAGCTTTGTGTTATTCAATATTCTCGACTCTCACAAGGCACTATTGTCGTCAGATGAATGGAGATTTGTGTGAATGAACTCACTGAGCCGTTTCCAAGCAATAACCGGTGCTACTGGTTTTTCATCCGAGGCTTTTCTGTTGGTTAGCAATGTAAACAGGATTAACAAAATTACTGAGTCGTATTTGAATTTGTGTAAGCTATAAACATCAGTACATGTATTTCAGGTACATAAGGTTGAATTTGTAAGGTCATTTTAATGTTATGAAATGTTACTCACCCCAGTACCAAGGAAAGTCGAGTAGTATGTGGGTGAAGAAGGCAGTAGACAAACACTCCACGACCCAAGGCAGAGTTGCCAATGAGAAAACTTTGACTGAATTATTTTTTATATATTCCCAGTTCCAAGTAAGTGGTCCCTTCGTCAAGATAATGACGGGGTAAATTCGCCTGAAAAAATGAAAACAAATCATTGGTGATTGGATTGCAATAAAATTTCAACTGACTTAAATTAATATCTTTGCACAATATCAATAAAAACAAAATATTATTAGTTTTTTATTACCCACGGGGCGGAACGGAGACGGCATATGCGTTTAGGGTGAGAGGGTGTTTGTTTGTCCCCTAAACGAATGTTACCACTTATTTCCAGAACGGTTTGGCCGATTGAGACGCGGTTTTCAGTAAAGGGTTCGTAATTTTTCAGCGATTGTTCGTAGATAGATACAGCAAAAATATCACATTACAATTTTAACCTCAAAAATTGATAACGAAGTATTTATACATTTTGAAAAAGTAACCATTGGAGTAAATTTCCTATTTAAATAATACCTACACATATTCACTTGCCTACAAGAAAATCCGGCGGGGGCTGCATTTAGTTCTACAAGACACATCGCAGCATTTCTATGCTACATTTTAATTGAAATTGAAATTCCAAAAATGGGAACGGCAGCCCCGACGGATTTTCTAGTTTTCTTTCTTGTGTCGGGGGTTCCGAAAATGTTATTTAATCCTTTAACCATAACAATCGTCGTAGGTTCTTTTTTAATTTTTAATTTTGAGTTTTATATTAAAATTTGTTGTAACGCTAACAGTATAATATGTCCAGAAGGCAGGCGAAGTTGACACTCAACAAGCTATGCTGACTCTGTTTAGAACTTTTGAACAAAGCGCCTTTGTAGGACAGAAGTTGACAGATATAATTTCATTTAAACTTTAGCTTTCTAGGTTAGATTTGACTATAATGACCCTCCATTGCGTTGCGCAGTCGGGTAAACTAAGATTGAAATACAGCTCTTGTTTAGAAATGTTATGTTTAGAATAAAATAAAACAACAATAAATTCGAAGGTGACATGATAAATAATACTCGTACATAATTACCCATAATAAATATTTGATTGCTTTGTTAACTTTGCTACTAACTACTACTTTCTGTACGGTACGTCTTTTGGTACGCTATGGTCAGCGATTTTTGTATGATTTAAGCAATAATAGGACTTTTTTATATTGCAAACTGAGTGACTGATCGAAGGTTACAAGTGCAGTGATAGTCTAGTGATAAGACCATTGGACTGCCAAGTCAAAGGTCTCGAATCCAAGCCACGAACTGTTGACTTTTGGAAGTCAAGTGCATATTAATAGTTAATTCTTACGCGCTTAAACGGTGAAGGAAAGCATTGTCAGGAAACCTGCATGTCTGAGAGATTTTCTCGACGGCGCGTAAATACTGCCAACCCGCACTAGGCCAGCGTTGCGGACTACAACCTAATTCCTCCCATTCTGAGAGGAGATCTAGCATTGGAACAATATAATTGGATGATGATAATGATGATTCTAGTTTTATGTGATAAGTAACGGATTTAAGCTAAATAATAAAACATAATGGTTTCAGCGCATAGTGCGCGTGTAAATAATAATAAGCAATGTAAACGAATTTCAAGCGAAACTAAAATGAAGTTTTGGATCCTGAAAATGTGTATCCAAATTTTTCATCTCCTCGTAAAGTGAGGTGAGGAGGATGGCACGTCGACGTACAGTAATTAATTTAATGGCTTCCCTATCGTAGCATGTACCTGGAGTACGTATGTACTTCTATTAGCAAAATTAATGTAAGTCCCCATTAAATTATCAAGCATTCTGTGAAGCGGTAGCTCGTTACAAATATAGGTACCTTCATAATTACGTTACAAAGTTACGATGTGGCAAGATCCGTATCAATTAAGCACAGTCATTTGTTACGTCATCAAGAATGCTGAGACTTAACAATTTATTTATTTAATTAATTAATAAAGTTTCTGTGCAGGTGCTGTTTACGTCATTGTGGGGAGTTTGTGCATGACGAGACTTTGTATAAATGTCATTTTTCAAATACAGTTGAACAGTTTACGAACCTTAAATGGAAATCGATTACGTCCGCCGTTGGGTTTTGTAGAAAGTTTGGTGGAGCGAAATTTCTGCACAGTGCTCCTATCAACGTCATGCCGACTATTGGGTTGACTGTGGTGTATCGTTCTAGCGTGTGTCCGAATATGTACCCTGCTATGACTACCCCGCCCATGTTGAACAGGAACCCGTCAGGGAGCACGGCGTCCTTGAATACGAACCACGAGGTACCCCATAGTGTTAGGCCTGGAAAAAATAAGGATATAATATAAGTTATATAACATTGCTGACGATTTTATAATTGGTACATAGTGAGGTTCCACTTTGCAACTGTTTACAGTTTTTATATAAGTACACTGACTTTATATTCTATCATAGTAGGTACTAAATATTAAAGATTCCTACTTAGCTACAAGCCCTATATTATATAATATAACATACGTCTGTAATCCTCGAATAGTTAGGCAGAGGCGTGCTACTGTAAACCCACCGTTTGCTGGTATGTTTAGGTGCCAGGTAATAGGGGGCCAGTCTATTGCCATTATCCGGGCACAAATCCCAAACCCCGAGCTGCTACTGAGAATTTCATAGAAAAACCCAATAACACATTGTTCGACCTGGGAATTAAAGCCAGGATGTCTAGCGTAGTAGTCCCGCTTGGGATCACTAGACTAATGAGGTAGTTATTTCTGTAAAATAAATTTAATAAAAATGGTAAGTTTTTTCGAAGTTTAGGACTAGATGGCGCTAGCGTTTCCTAATGTGTGAGAAGAAATGTCGGAAAAAAATCAGAGAATCATCATCACTTATAAGCTAAGTCTACACAGTAGTGTCAGAAATGACACCTTTAAGTCAATAATCTCTTCACGTTTAGCGTTGTTTTTTTTGTATAGGAGAAAAAAAATCTCTGTTCACTCGAGATTAAGTAGACTACATAAATTATATAAAATACGTGAATAACGTTGTGAGCTACACATTTACAAAATTCATTGTTAATAATTAATTATCAGATGAATATGTAACTGTTTGTTTTCCCTGAATAAATAAAAAAATAGAGTATACCCATTTCACATTTTTGACGCTGGCTGAGACTAGATTGAATTTTTTTATCAGATCCGCCTATTCCGGTTACTAGAAAATAGTCCTTCTAATTTCAAATTTAGAATAAAACGCGTGTTGGAAAAATGAAAATAACTGGGGGCTTAGGTTTAATCAGTAGAATACCTATGTAGATACTCGTAAAAATAAATGTAGGTTGTAAAATATAAACCCAAACGGAGCAGTTTTACATTTTATGCTAAACCGAGCTTAACTAGACAACATTTAATTTGTTCATGCAAACCGCCCCTATATTTCATGTATCCAATTCAATATACTGAAAGTCAAATTTGCTGTAGTTATAGCTACTTAGAACTAGAAACCATATACTTATGGAAAGGTAAACATGACGAATATTCAAATAAGTTGTAGTTTTAATCGCGATTCGTGTAAATACACAAACTTCTACATTAGTAAATAATATACACCGTCACATTTATTTCGTTTTAATGCCGAAAGGACGGTATTAAAAATCGGACGGAAAAATTCAGTTGTTTCATACATTTGTGTACATTGAACTCAGGTATGGAACAGCTGTTTTTTCTTTCGTGATTCAGGGTCGGTATTATAGTAAAAAGTATTCCTAATGATGAGTATAATACCGTCCTTTCGGTATTAAAACGACTTAAATGTGACGATGTATGTACACGTTAATATTGGTGTATACCCTACAGGTGCATTCGGATTATTTAACTCTGTTGGTTTTCATATTTGAGTAGGTATACATCGTTTGTAAGGAAATGAGTAAAATATATTAAATCCCATTATTAACATGCCCTATATTACATTACATTACATTATTCCTTAGGGTTAGGCAGAGGTGTACTAATGTACACTTACACAAAGCAGTTCGCATGGAACATGGAAAATTTCAAGTTTGTAGGGTTCATGGTTTTTGAGATTTCGTGATTAGTTGGCAAATATAGGGTATTTCGCTTATATAGACACACAGATGAATTTTCATATCTCAAATTATAGGGAATAGCGGAAGCGCACCATCCGACAGTGTCGCTAATAAGGATCCAATTCTGTCAAGTAATTATGGCAAACTAAAGAAAAGATTCGTTTTTAACAAAATATCTACGAGTACTATTGGTGGAATCACAAACAAATTTTACATTGTATAAAACATTAAATTTTAAATTTAAAAAACCCAGCAGAATCAAGTCATGGTTACCATGTTCTGGTTTGCGTAAATCATAGCTAAGAACACTCTCGATCAGGTCACCTTTCAAACTAAAAAACTGAACCAAAATCGGTCCAGATGTTTGAGAGCTACTATGCAACAGACGGATACACAGAATGCACGTTAAACTTGATAAAAATCTTCTTTTTTGGGTCGGGGGTTATAAAAAATAAAACTCAACGGTGGTGAGTGAAGTGAAATGGCATTGTCGAAATTATGCCTAAGTGAATACTCTAGTCTAGTGGCGCCATCTATAAATACTATATTTATATTAATATTAATGGGATTAGGTTGATCGGTTGACGATTACATTATGGTGCTGGTCGGCAGATGGAAGCTGTAAATATACCGCAATTTCGAATTTTTTTATACTAATAAATCAATGCCGCGTGGCAAAATGACAATTCAGATTCTTCAATAGATTTTAATAAATTAGTACATGAGTGGGTCTTATTTCCTACATTTTCTTGTACATAAGTGGGACATAAACATATAAGCGAACTGTGGATTAAATCAGAAATTAGTACACCTCTGCCAAATCCTTCGGGGAATACAGGCGTCATGATATTATGTATTATTTTATGTTAGCAGGTATTGTAACCGGTGCGGCGTAATAAAACCACGTTCCAGTTTTATATCCCTAGTGATAAGGCACGCCCATGTCTCAGCTGAAAGAATATTTCAGCAATAGGACAATTTCATAAAATAAGGACGAATAAAAGTAATGTTTGTAATACTAGTGCTCAAGATTGTTCCATTACTTTTTCGAATAGTATCAGATTAGGTACCTATATCATGAAATATATCTATGTACTTGTACTTTATAACACCAGTAAATAGGAAAAATAACAATGAAAAATATTGAGTTAATCTATGATTTTTACATGGATGTAAATTTGGAATAGGTACGATAAATACTAAAAGTCATATAGATCATACATCAAGACCCTAGTTTTATCTGATGGAAAGCGCAGTCTATGATAGAACTCGAATTCACGTAAATATTCTTTCGAGCTCTACATACAAAAAAAGAAAGTAAAACTGTTTGACGCCGGTCTTTCATGAGCCGGCAGGTAGGTAGCCAGTTGGGTCATTAGACCTAGTAGTCGGCGCGAGTGTTTTTAACACGTGCGCTTTCGAGTAGGATGCTAGCCAAGGCCTCGCCCTTCTAGGGGTTCTTACAAAAGCGGCACCACAGCATGGCATGTCAGCCATGGGATTCGCAAGGGAAGTCAATTGCAGTTATTAATCGGTACGACATTTGTATTTTTATTTTTTGTATGTCGTCTCACGGTCTTCTCTTCTAGACAGTCTTTAAACCGCTTTAAGCTTAGTGGCCTATATTCTGAGAGGAGATCCCTGCCCAGCATCATTGTACGCCCGTCCTTATCAGTATTCTTATTTACTCTTATCAGTTCAGTACGTCATTTTCCCCATGTCTTTCTTTCATCATTAATCTTTTTTATACCTATCCACATTTAAATATTCCTGCCCAATGGGACGATAAAATGGGTTGATATTTGATAATTATGGATTTCCAAAGACGATCAAATTCACTTCGAACTCTCCACACTAATTCGATCATGGCTTATCAGGTTTACATGTTATAGTTATGAGTTACGAATGTCAACAATAATATTGTTACGTTTCTGTTTGATGTGTACGTTGGTCGCACGCGGCTATATTTACGATTTGGATTACAAGACAACATGATCGAAGCAATACGGACGTACAATGCGCGTAGTGGTACGCAATAACAATAGTAGATATCTATATATACTACGTCAATTCGCCAATTTGTATGTAGTTATTAGATTCCAATCCATTTCCGTTTGGTTCTAGATATAGATACATTATTTGATTTAGTTTTTAAACTTATAGAATAAGATCGGGTTTACTACGTAGCAATATAACAGTTCGATTCCAATTCGTTTGCGTTTTCCAGATGTAAGTAATAGTATAATTTGACGGCTGCTGCGAATAAAGTGACATGCCTACCTATACATGAGAGACATTTAAAGCTTAAAATGTGGATAAAATAAGGGTTCCAAATGATAACATTACTATGTTATATGTAAAACCATGATGGATTTGAGGAGATTTATATATATATATATATATAGGTATTATTAATGGTATTTTAAGTAGATTGATTTTTACATACATAACATACCATCACGCCTGTATTCCCCGAAGGGTTATGCAGAGGCGCACTTATGTACACCCACAGTTCGCCGATATGTTTAGTTTGTTGTTTGTTTACATTTACCGGGCACAAATCCAGACTCCGAGCTGCTACTGAGAATTTCATAGAAAATCGATCCCCAGGTCGAGCAAAGTGTTATTGGGTTTTTCTATGAAATTCTCATTAGCAGCTCGGAGTCTGGACTTGTGCCCGGCTAATGGCTGTAGGCTCGCCCTCTATAACATGGGACCTAAATATACCGGCGAACTGTGGGTGTACAATAAGTACACCTCTGCCTAACCCTTCGGGCAATACAGGCGTGATGGTATTTTATGTAAGTAAAAATCAAAATCTCGTGAGCGATAGGTAGATACTATGAAGATTTACATCATCACATAATTTTGACTGTTTCTTTTTAAAAAAGGTACTGATCAATAGGGTTCGTCCTTGTTTAATAAACTTTTCAATTTAAAATATTAATGAACATTGCAGACACCGATTTCAATAACAAAAAAGATATTGTTGATTCCAATTTATTCTGTAAAATATTTACTTTTACCGGAAAAAGTGTGTATTTTACGCACAGGATAAACGTTAACTATCAAAAAGCATTTTTTTATTGTTTTCGAGCAAGTTCGATGTGGACGCGGAGCTATGTGAGAGTGTTACACATTCGCGGCATGTTTGTTCAGCGTCTACACCGTTGATATTTACGGCAAATATTTTATGCAGGGTCATAGCAGCGAACGTAGCAGTGAGTTCTTTAGATAATTTCAGTTTAGTAGTCCAGTCTTTATAGATTAGTACTGGGGAGCCTCGAATCACAATATTATGATTCTGTGAGACTCGCCTACAAATCGTGCTATATTTTACCAATATAACCTCTTCCTCTTATTCTACTGACTTTTCGTAGACTACCCAAGTGTTGGGAAATATTCAATGGTTTCTTGTCGAAATTGAGCCTTGAGTATTCCTTTGAACTTGAAATTTATAGACACGACCTGTCAACAATATTATAAGGAAATTAAGTACTCGCCCGCACGATACGAGCTATCACTATCGTTAGTCGTGTTACTAGTTATCATTAGGCCAATGACTGATGCATGTGTGCCATCATTTGGGACTAGTTTACTTAAAGTAGTATTTTCCTTCTATGGCCATACAGCCCTACATCTACAATGACACCATGATTCCCAAAATATGTTAGAGAGTTTGTTTCCCAAAGGTATCTAAGAAACGCCAGTTTCATCTGGTGCTAAAACATCTAACACATTAAGTTGTAAAAGTAGCTTGATAAGTTTATGATGTGTGCTTGTAAAATATATATTTACAGAAATAAATATGATTTATTATCCCTATATCATAGAGTACAAAGATACGGCCTAGTCTGTTGTGAAGGTTGATTTAATCGAATTCATAGCGTAGAAATAAGTTCAGCAAAATTATTCGTGCTCTTCAATGTCGGTGAATATCAAACTATTTTACGTAGTTAAGTTCAAAAGCAATTAACAATGAGGAAGTGGCCTTTAATATTATAAGGGTTCTGTTGAACTTGCAATCAGAAATAGAAGTTCGTACAACGCTTTTGATAATAATGTCTCTGAAGTATTTGCAAGGAGCTTATTGATCGCGTGTCAATTAAGTTTTAATAGACAAAATATTGTGCTTTACTCATTGAGATACCAATTGATTGAGAAGTTTACCGATTTTCTTTTGGTTGAAATGGATCTACATACGAAGCGGACTTTATTGTAGTGCACAGATAAAATGACATGACTGCTTTGCGTCATACCATAAGAATCTTACTATAGCTAATTTAATATAAATAAATTTTATGGGAATTTATTGGAAATCCCGTCTTACTGTTCACCTACGTTATTTAATATTTTTATAAAACGATAATACCTACAGTGAATATATTTCTAACTCAACAGTTCCAAAGCGAGCACTCTTTTAAAGTTTCGGTGTCCCCTCTAGTTTACGGCAAATAAAATCTGTTTACTCGAAGACATCACGCGAACAAGACTAATTGTTTTTGATATAAAAGTTAACAAATAGTTCGAGCTCACTGAAACCGGTCTGATTACACTTCAATTGTCGCAATTGTCTGTGGTGTATCTTGCAATTGACTTTACACCTCTCATTTATCTGTCCATGCCGTGGGATAGTGAGGCATTTACTAGTTTAGGATATTGTAAAAGTATCAATAAGAAACTTCTTATTTCAAAATGTTGGTACTAACTTTATGTACCTTTTCAGATAAGCGTTGGATAAAAACTAATGTGTTTATTTCAATGATAGCTTTCATTGAAAAATTAATGTTAATGTAATGTAATGTAAGGTGTTTCTTGTGAACTGAATTTGAACAGTCTTTTCATGCTACCTACCTTTTTAGTTGAGCCAGTTTTCTTATTAATTTTTATTTTATTTTAAATCCATTCTGTTAAATGACTTTTTATGGCAACAGTAAACACGATGGTGACGTATCTGTCTACAAGTTTGTTGCACTCATTTAAATATTACTAACAATTAGACGGAACATCACAAACTGAACCGTAATCTATACTATTTACGACCAATAAAAAAACCGTTTGGTCGAAGTGTCATTCATGTCAACCAGATAAAAAGAGAAGTCTAATCAAAACAGGATACAATTTTTTGTATGAAAATGTTTCTAATATCTAATTTTTAACCATTAGGTACCCTTTCATGATGTTTTAAGTGAAGTTAGAACGTATTGTATAATTACGTCGTTGATGTCTGTGGTTGCTACCACCCTACCTATTACCATAGTTAAACCGTTGTTAATGTGTCTATGTGGCCACAAAGCTAACTCAGGTGCCTATCGAAATTGAGTTTGTCTTGTACGCAGGCTACGGCTTGATATTACAAAGTACCTACATAGGATGTTCGAAGTCAAGCCAGTCCGAACCTAGTTTGAATAATGCACTTTAAACATTATAATAATTGATTATTATATATAATTGATACAATTACTTTCGATTTACAGTTTTTAACCAAATTCAAAAAAGGAGGAGTTCATAATTCGTTTGTATATTTTATTACTTTATGCTCCTAACTCTGCATTTTATTTATTAATCTTTAAACATAAAAGAAGAACCTGACTGACTGGCCTACTGACTGACTGATGTATCAACGCACAGCTGAAACTACATGAGCTAGATCCCTGAAAGTTTGCATGCTGGTTCCTTTTGCACCGTAGACGAGCACTGAGAAAGGATTTTCTAAAGGAAATTCAACCCCTATGGTGATGAAAAGGGGGGTGAAAGTTTTTATGAAAATCCGCACACAATACCATCGTTTGACATACGCACACACACATAAACATATTTAATAAACGATGACATCGTCACGATATTATTTTTTTAATCCCGTATGGGATATGGCTCCACACTTTTGTGTATTTGCCAGTGTCAAGTATAAGGAGTAAACAAGTAATATTTATTAGTTCCCGTCATGGGATTATAATATATGGCGCTACACTTTTTGTATTTGTCAGTGTCAAGTATACAGAATATTCCCCAGTAAACAGTGGAAACTTCACTAAGGCTTCGATGGAGTTTAGGAGTGAACACAAAAGTCATGATTTACAATTTTATCTCATTTGCCTACACTCGCACACGTTCACGAACAAGTAATGGTTAACTATCCACTATAATTACACATTAAACTTCGGAGAAACACAAGTTTTGGAAAATAATATGAAACAAGTGCACTTTATATTTTACCGCCTAAACTCCCCCGTCAAGATATAAAGTACAGTTGTCATTCGCTGTTGACATTTTGACAATTGTTTTCTAAATTAGGCCTTACACATTTTATGATATGACACCTCCATGGTGTAGGTACAGTGGGCTCAGTTTATTTAGAAACGAAAATTATCTAAGTATGTGTAAGTATCTTAAGCAGGCGAAGCTGCGCACGGGAAGTCTATTTTTGAATATTTTTCTTCAAAGACAATCGTACATTTAATTTCTATAAATAATTGATTTCTATTAAAATTTCCATGGTAGGTACTGCGTAGCGTCTTTAATACTTTTTGGTATTTATTTTTCGATTATAGTAATAAAAATACAATAAAGTCGCTTGTTTTAAGAGGTTGCTTTTACTAATTGACATTTCACATAACATATATTCATCTCTTCCTCGACGTAGAACATCAGCCTATTTTAATATGGTATCGGAACTAATTTACGAATTACCGAAGAACTAGTAGGTTGTGACAGATGAGTAAGTGTTCGGATCATGAACGATGAACTGAACAAAAAGAATGATGCCGATTGTGAACGGGTTCGAAATACTTTCTAAGGGTTAATTTGATTTGTTTTCATTGAAATCTACCCGCATTTTTTTATTATTTGACACTATCAGGTTACATTTCTGGTTGTGCAAGAAGAAGCGTCGTGCGTCGCGGACTTTGGTGGTTCACCATCGCAAATTTGGTGGAATTTGTGTTTATCTAAGTGAACAGTTAGGCTATTCCGCTCGCGTTGATCTTAGACCCTTATGTATTTTCGCACGCGAGTTTTAGATGTACATAGCGGTAGTGGTACATAGCGGATGTACATAGCATAGTTTTAGATGTACACAGTGGTAATATTTCGATTTTAGATAAAGAATAGTGGCTGTGTGTAAGTGTAGTGACATTTATGTATGTTTAGTGAGTGCATAAACCAGGTGGCAACCAGGCAGTGGATGCGTTATGAGTACCCTTGATATCCCTTGATTACTCTTATTACCCGACTACCAAAAAGGAAAGCTATATACAACATATATGTACATTTATGTGTACCTATGAATATTTCAAGTAGCCCAAAAACTACAGTTTTTATATATCAATAGCCGCGTCAGGTCGTCAAACTCCTTAAAATATGGTTGAGCTACACGGCGACTGATTAATGCGAGCCATCTGTGTGATGTTGACGCATCAACTCAAAGCAGTTACAGCTTTTCATCAAGATGCAATTCATTACCCTACCTTTTATTATTATTTCCAATCATAATTCTGACGTCTGGACTTTAAAATAGACCATGCTCCCAAATTCGTATCGGTCTTTATACAGTATCATTAATCCATTTGTTCATATTGACAAATTTCAATGTTAAAAATTAAAAGAAAATCGATTATATTTGAGGTACAACGTGCGTCATAGTGCAGTTGATCTAAAATTCTTAAGCTATTACAAAACCTAGAGTGTCTTTCCTAGTCCCTGCCCTATTCCATTTAATCGCAAAAAGACCCAAACTCGAACGCGTTTTCGCAATACGGCCAAAAAGACAGTGAATCTTTAAAAACTCCGACCAAAATTAAGTGCTGTGTGAACTTTTAAACTCGGTACTGCGAGTTGCTGCCAAGAAATCTGTGATCTGACAAGCTGATTCTTTGCTGTACAACAATATTAAGTCAAGGCGAAGAAACCGCAGTAAGTACCTTAACCTTTGTGTCCACACTTTACGCTTTACGCTTGAAATATCTTTCTAAACATGATTGTGCTTGGTGACCGTACAGTAGAGCGTTGTGTCATAGGCACCGTAACGTAGGTTCACTTCTGATGACGTGCCAGTTCACCCGTTCAGCCGGTATAACCACCTATCACCTATTCTCAGAGCCGACAGCCTTATTCCATGAACTACAAGACAGAGATCAAGCAGATATGGAACAATGGCGATTATAATAAAACGGTCGCGAATCTATGGGACGTTCTTAGTGAATACATTTTATTAATGAATATTATTAATTATTATCGTTAAGTGTCCGGCGGACCGAATTTCTCTTGCAAACGTAATACCGAAATTAATCGTAGTTCAAACACAATTTAATCAAATTCTGTGATTATTCGGATTCCGATACCGTTAATCTAGGTTCCTACTGTACCATTTCATCCAAAATACGTCACTGTAAATAAATGTAAGCGGATGCAATTTTTCAGTCTTTTATTTCAAGTGAAGTAGTAGTAGACCAAATATTACCATAGGAACCTAGTTTAAAGGTGTTTTAATCCGAATAATAACATAATTTTGATAGTATATTGTCAGGATTACAATTTATTTGGGTATTACGTTTTTGTGGGCAATTAAAGCTCCGCCGAACCCATGATAATAATTATCGGATAGATTTCACGCTAACATACATAAATTGCCAGAAACGGATAACTTTAAGATGTACCGCTTGACTTGTAGGGTTCTGTATGATATAACTCATGCACACCTTTAATAATTTTGAACACTACATTCCTTATTAAGGGTCAGGCGGAGCTTGAATCGCCCACAAAAACGTATTACCGAAATAAATCGTAATGCAAACAATACTCTAACAAATTATGATATTATTCGGATTTGGATACCGTTAATCTAGGTTCCTACGATACCATTTCGGACTTCACTGGAAATAAACGACCGGAAAATCGATCCAAACTGGGTAAAGTTATCAAAAAGTGCATTCGCTTATATTTTTTCCAGTAAAGTATTTTGGATGAAACGGAACAGTAGGAACCTAGATTAACGGTATCGGAATCCAAATAATAACCGAATTTAATTAAATTGTGTTTGAATTACGATTTATTTCGGTATTACGTTTGTAAGAGAAATTCGGTCCGCCGGACTCTTAAAAGAAAATTATATTTTTGCCAACTAAACTACCGTTGTCACCACTCCTGACATCGTATGTATGTGTTACCTAGCATTTCATTCATATTACTTTGCAATCATTGATTGAAAACTATAATCGAGTGCCTGGGAGTGTTTAAGCATCCCGCACAAGTAACACTACATATTGTACTGTTCGATGTGTCATTCTTGAACATAATATGTATGTACTCACCACAAAGAAAGACACCGACGTATTGTTTCAATTCGGAAATAGTGGGAAGCGCCAGCAACAACTTTCCGAGAAATATTTTCTTTTCATTTTTCTCAGGGTGGTTACTGAAACAAAGAATGTAACTAAGTATACAAATACAAGTTATTCATATTATAACAATAACAATCTATGGTTTAGGAAGGCGAGTGTTTGAAAGTTATATACACAATACAAGTACTTACTCACGTTTTGGCGGAACTGAGGTCGAAAGTTGTCACATTAGTGCCTCTTATGTTTTCATTTTTATCTGGAAATTCAAAGATTTTGGAATTAATACCATGTATATATCGTATTAAAGTACCATACCGTACGGTTGAATGCATAGAGTACCTCTTCATTCTTGAGTGAAGTAAAGGTGACTGAGGGATTATAAAAAGGGAGTGGGCAACGGCGTCCCTGTTTAACATTTCGGTGATCCTTTATTGGAGATGTTTTTTGTTTCAACTTTTTTTATACCACTGAGGTGGCAAACATGCTTACAGCCCGCGTGATGGTAAGTAGTTACCGTAGCATATGGACGTTTGCAATACCAGAGGTGTCGCTGGCGCGTTGCCGACCCTGTGAAAAGCTTTTCAGCTTTTTACAGGGTCGGCAACAAGCAAGCAAGTTTTTTAGCTGTAGTCTTTTGGGAAAACCTCGGTAGGTAGCTCATTCCACAGCGTGATTGTACGTGGGATGAATATGTTATTGTAGTTTCGTTTATAATAAAAAAATATCACCTTTTATTTCATATTCTACATAATTAATATGATTGGATAGTGTGGGTGTACAATGATTGAAAATCGCAAACAATTTTGTTTCAATATTACCCTAGGGACTGTTCTATAGCCTATTAGGCTTTTAGTTTTTAAAATAGCGAAGCAGATGTTTAATGATATGCGCATCAAAAAAGTCTGCACTAGTGAGGATATACATACAAGCTGTTATATATATGACGTACAAATCAACGCTATGGCGCTAATATTGAATTCGAATCAATAAAAAATCGATACCAAAAATATATTTTTTATTGTAAATAATATTATGTAAACATATTAATTCTATTGTATTCATCTTACGCAAAACAAAACTGTGTGAACCCAACATTAAAATCACCCCTCTGATAATCCCAATGGCATGGCCCACAGTAGTGTAGGGTATAATCACTAGCTACAGTTTCGAGGAGACTTCTCTTTTTCAAAATATATTTATATTTTTATTATATACTTATTTTTTTATTATTATAGAGTCAAGAAAATATTATGAGCTATTTTTAAGCAAAATTGTAGTTTTAAACAAAGCCGAGGTTGTCTGTATCACACCAAAGTAAAACAATAAGAGATATATAGATAATGATGTAAGGTACGCAGCTTCGCACTAAGGTACATTTTGTTTACTTATTTGCAAAAACTCGTAGAACAAAAGTCGTTAACACGGGACGAATATTATGACCAGTTAAGAGCGTTGTGAATAACATTAATAACTTTGTGGAGGTGTCGACGAGAAAAGTTTAAAATTAATGTTTTAAGGTCGCAAGAAACGTGTAGGTATCGGAGTTTATCATTATTAGGTTGTTACGTAAATGACACTTGGAATGGCATTTATAACGAGTATTATGGCTGAGTTAATGTGAGGCGTGCATAAACAAAATGGTCGCTTGTATTCATTATGAAAATGGAACTATTAACGTATATCATCTATTATTGCTTGGAATGTGCACGTGTCAGGAGAGAGTTGTGATACGTTGTGTCTATATATACCTATAATAAAATTGGAGCAGGCCAATGTCTGTTCAATAAAGATATTAAAGAAAATCTAATATGGGGAGTCTTTATTAGAGCAACAGAAGCCAACATATTTTTATTAGAATTTTTATCTGTCTGTTTGTTTGTTTGTACGCGCATCACGCAAAAACTACTGCATGAAATTGAATGCAGTTTTCACCGATGTATTAATATAGGTCAAACTTAAAATCTGGTGTAGGTTTCATCTTGATACGCCGCCTAGAATCGGACTTTTAGTATCTTGATCTTTTTGGGACGTGAGGGGAAGCTGCGGGCAACAGCAGCTCGTCCTATATATTTTATTATTAAGCCCTGAGCTAGGTTAACCTACTTTTAACGCTTTACATCTTTTTAAAGTGTTGAAAATCGTCTACCTCGAAAAACAGCTGATCGCTCAGCGACTGCACCAACGGTGCCAATGCCAATAGTGTGTATGAAAAAATTGAATAAACATAACTACAACATACATACACGCCTTTTTCTCACAGTGGTAGGCAGAAACCCACCGCCACTTGCTACGATTCTTGAACATTTCTTTTGCTTCTTCCTCTATCATACACCAGCACCGGTTAGGAGTACCTGGCACTTGACCTTTTTGAATGACTTTGCCAATAAGATCGGCATAATTATGTCCTTTTAGGAAGACCTCTCCCAATGCTGCCACTGACATTCGCCTTATAAATTCCTTTTGTCAATCGTCTATCATTAATTAAAAATTCAAGAAAGTAGAAGTGAAAAAGGTCCTGTTCTGCCAACAAAGAAGTTCCCTTATTGCTCTCTCCTACATAGATAGAAGATGGTCTGTTACTATGTACCTACCTATGTTTATCAACAAATTGAGGGCACTTATATTAGTGTGTGTCGTGTGTGTAGTCAAGGTAAACACTATATGTAATAAAGAAAAGCGATAACCTGCTATCAAATTCACATATATAGCTCTATAACATATATATTTATTTATAACTAAAGGTATAGCTACCTACTTAAAATGTTGGGCTTTTTCGGGTCAATTACAGCATTTATTTTATTTCTAGCTACCGTTTACCTGTGGTTCCACTCGCATCTCAAAAGGAATTACTATAACGTTGTTTCTAGGCAGCTTATAAAGATTAAAAATGCATCAGATTTCAAGTTAGACCTCCAGCAACACAATTGTATTGTTTTTGCATGATGCGCATACAAACATACCTACTGATAGACAAACAAAAATTTTGATTAGATAACTGTTTTGGCTTCTAGTATTGCTTTTAAAAGGTCCTCATATTATTTTTCCATAAATATCTTCAATGTACAGACATCGGCTAATTACAATAAAATTATATTACCTAAGTAGTTAAGATTAAATCAGTTAAAACAGTGTCAGTGTTCTAACACTCGTAAGGTTCGATTCTCAGGCCGATGAATTTTTTATTAGGTTTTTCCATAAAATAGACAGCTTAGAGTATGGAATTGTGCCTGGTTAATGGAAATAGACTCGTCCCCTATTACAGGAGTTTGGGATTTGTGCCATTAACAAATCCCAAACTCCGAACTGCTAATTTCATAGAAAAATTCAATAACACTTTGCTCGGCCTAAAAATCGAACCCAACACTTCTAGCCTGGTAGTTGCGCTTAGGACCACTAACTAGGCTAAGGAGGGAGTTAGCAATTATTTATATTTAACTAGCTTCTGCCTGCGACTTTGTCTGCGTGGACTTCAGCATTGGGTCCGAACTGGATAAAAAGTAGCCTATGTGTTTATTCCAGGCTATATAATATCGGTGTGCCAAATGTTATTATTTTATTTTTTTACTAGAGATAGGATTTTGACATTACTTGGATGGATGCTAAGTCAAAATTCTACCTCTAGTAAGCAATATACAATTTTGATATAGAAACCGGCTGCTAGGGAGTCCGCCGTCAGACATTCCTTCGAATGTGAGGCGAGCCCTATCCCTTGATGGGGTCCAGAGATGACTAGACCGAACCAAATCCCGTAGCCATGACCATAGGGTAAGGGTGCCAAGTTTTTAGTCGCCTTCCCAGATGGCTAGCAATCAACTTTTTCGCACCCAATAAAAAGGTAGGAGTTATTTGCCCTATCATGACATTATAACTAGCTGGACCTACCCCATGGTCTCACCCACTAAAATGACGGACTTTCATTCAAACTTTCACCTCCCTTTTTACCACCATATGGGTTTAATTTCCAAAAATCCTTTCTTAGTGCTTGACTACAGTGCAAAAGGAACCAGCATGCAAACTTTCAGGGATCTAGCTCCTGTAGTTTTGGCTGTGCGTTCATTCAGTCAGTCAATAGGTCAGTCAGTCAGTCAGGTTCTTATTTTATATAATAGATAGATTATTATTATTTGTACCTTTACAAGGTACACCTAGGTATTTCATTCCATAATGTAAGCAAAGTTGAATAGGTACATTAACTGCAGGTAAGCGTACACTTTTACGTTCATGAACGCTGCGGTTATTACCAAGCGCGATTTACGAGTATTTTTTCAGCGATAATTTCAAACAATCACTGAAAACAGCCAGTTTTAATCAGTATGAAAGAAAGAAGCTAAATTTATTTGTAAAGGTGGTAATTATTTGTGAAGGTGATATTAATTATTATAATGGATATTTGTCGTTACATCCTAGTGGTCATTGTTATCTATTAAAACATTACATTGGACTGAATTAGCTGTGTTAAACAATTATCTACAAGCACCAGGCTCGAAATTGAAACTGTTATTTTAAACTATTATAATTTGACATCTTTCTCCCTATTCTCGCGGTGGCTTAGAGGTCAGAGCGTCTGGTATATCAAACCAGAAGACGCAGGTTCGAATCCTGCCCGTGATTGATTTTTTTCCTTTACTATTAAATATCTTTCTCCCTTTTAGCTATTCTATAATTATATTTTTCCACTATTGTTAAAATAGAATGAAAATAGATATACAAATATAAAAATCGAAAGTTAGTAAACTAACTACTAACCTTCTAATTTTCTATTTTTATTCTTGAGGTTAACAAAAATATCCACCTATCTTGTAAAAACTAAGATTAAAGCAAGAAAAACTATGCTAAGAAATGTACAAAAAAAAACAATACTTACCAACATCACAGCTGTTGGCGGTCATTTTGCCTTGACCCTGAGCACAACTCAATTAACAATTACATTCACGTTACTATCTATATTAATATAAAGACACCAAGCGAGTCGAAAGCGCTTCAGCGCAGACACAGTTTGTATAGAAAGCACAACGAACACTTGACCGTTAGTCTGCCAGCCACCGATGAGCCCGTGTGATCACGTTTAGCGTCCCTCTAATAATACAATTCGTCGCATGCGCACTGCGTTCAATTGCCATAATAGAAAATACATTAATCACTGGACGTCGAAATATGTCTATGCTACAAGTATGTGGGCATACAATCGATGCAGTTTGAAAATAAGCCAGTAAGAATTATTCAACAAGAAACGTGTGCGCTGGACGTACGTGTGATGCTGCTTTCGACGTCATCGACCACTGTGTTTTCATAACTTAACAATACTACATAAATTCTAATTTGCATTACCATCTATTAGCACCATTAACCACTCAGGTTTTAGATTTGTGCGATTTTTTTATACAATTATTTCATCCTTTTTTCATTTATTCGATCAAATGGCTAGAAGTCTGATTTTTCTAAATTGGATTGATCAGCATCTAGAATTAGACTAGACTAAGTATTTGGACTTGCAAATTCCTGTCTTTGGTGGTTATATTGCTTGTTTTTTCGCGTGTCATAATATCTGAACCATCGGCTTCTGTGTCACGGATTATTCAACCCCGGCTTGGAACAGATACTTGTATGTCCTACAAGTTAATTGTTCCCAGAGTATGTGGAAAATTGTGTTTGTAAACGACGAAACAGGATAAAATCGTAGTGTGAAAAGCAAGAATTTATAGGTAAAATACCATACCATATCGAGGTCCTTTAATCATTTATTTCTGAAACGGGTCATTAAAAACGATGCTACATTTAATACGCTTCAGCCAAAATAACTTGGACTGCCCATTTGTTTATCTGGAAAACTTGGGGATCAAAGGACCATATTGAGCCATTCTTCTAATGCATATTTCGATCTCATAGGATATCGTAAGAAATTTT
Organism: Acronicta aceris; assembly: GCA_910591435.1. Taxonomy (NCBI): domain Eukaryota; kingdom Metazoa; phylum Arthropoda; class Insecta; order Lepidoptera; family Noctuidae; genus Acronicta; species Acronicta aceris. Next base: position 10,759,776 of record OU342759.1, read on the forward strand.
CTAATGAGAATCATACCTAGGATTTATCATAATATGTGGCAATTTTACTCCAACTGGTCGCCTTAGGTACGTGTTTGATGGATTTTTCACTTGTCTTAATTTTTACTAAGTTTTGAATTTTTAATTATCAATGCGTGAAGTATTTTATCTCAAATCTTTTAGCGGGAAACTTGGCGCCTGTTACAGGCACATTTTTATGTTTTGTTTCACTTAGGTGTATCACGCGGCCAACGTGAATTCTTTATTATTACCTAAATACTATTGTAGTTTCCATTGTATTTTGAATTGCCTTATTATAATACGTTAAACATGACTATTTCATAACATTGACGTTGTATTTATCATTTGTACAATGAACCCTAGGATAGCAAAAGTTGTGATAATAACCGAAATGTATATATTAGAAACATTGTTAGTAGTGACACATTATTAGCCGATGGCTTAGATTTGCTATAAAATAAATACATAAGGGTCACAAATTTGTCGCCATAAGATATACGATTTTATCCCGTATCTTCGGTGCGTTTATAAACGCAAATTTTCACATACAAAAACAACGTTACACGTAGAAACTCAGACACGGAACAACTACCAGTAAATCGTACAATTATTTGTGCCGTACGGGGATTAAACCCGCGACACGTGGCAGAAGGCAAACGCTCAGCTTCTACATCAAACGTGACGTCTTATAACTTATGTAGGCACTTACTATTAAAAAATATAAAAGGTTTACCTTTTTTACTAGTACTATGTCAGCTGCATAGAAAATTAAAACAGGGTTGCATTTACATGTCGCCGTCGGAAGCCTACAGGCAACAAGGCCACATAAATTATGAACTTGAGGTAATTTATCATGATACGGCTCTGTGTAACAACCCCAAACGTTTCAATTTCTACAACATTTAAAATGACATTATTGTTTTTGACACCAATTCCTTACAACACACGTAATTACCTACCTTTAGTACTTAGCCCATTTGTTTTAGTTATATTGTTTTAAAATAGATGTCAAAAAGAATGTCACCCATGTTAGTTTAACCGGGTTGGCATTGGCACAAATTCAATAGAATTTTATTTTTAGTTATTCCAAGTCGTTTGCAACAAGATTTACGACGATATGAGCAAGCAAAATTAAAATGAAGAGTAATTATTAAATAGTTCACTTCACTTTTATGTAAACCGCCAACTATGCGCTTGAACATGATAAAAAATAGTGTACATTGGCAAAACGTCACGTATTCAAAGCCTGCTGCTATTCGTCCACACAAAACGGGCCATTAGCGTCGAGAGCTCCGCATTGATGGCTATATTTTGTTCACGTCACTCAAAAAAGAGATATGTTTGTGGAGTTGCAACAACTTGCAATCTATGTTGGTTAGGTGCGCTAGCAAAGGAAAGTCATTCCGGCGGTAAACAATAACGCACGCTCGGAAACGTCTTTCATGCTAGGCCGGTTCCCGTCGAGTTGGCAACCGGCGAGCCTCTAAAGTGCGGGCAATTTGCGTAGTAACACCCGCCGGATACTGGCTGCTCATTAACTATGAACGCCGTCATCAACGACTCTTCTTCAGCAGAAAAAATGCCGTTTAACAGTAGCACTCTCCACGAATAAACGGTGCGGTGAGCTGCTTTTGAACGGCCACCGCTACAAAGTGCATATAAATTGCGCTGAGAAATTGAAGCGGAGATATGAAAGGAGTGGTAACCTTTTGAAAAATACAGGCCGAGGGCAGCCCGCTTTGAATTCTACAGGCCTTTCTAAGATGTAACGATTTATCTATGAATAGTTGGTGTCGCTGTATAGCTGATAAAGACTCTTATTAAGGTGAACTTGCATGCGTAATTATGCGTTTTTTTGGAGAGCAGATCCTTGTCAGGAATCGTCCTCATTCATTAAAAGACGCACTTACCTTCTCTAGCCTTTTCTGGCTATGGAATTACTGACATTGTCTACGAACATAACGGACTTTAAGAAGACTATGGATAAGTTTTATAATTTTTAACTTTTTTTTATTTGTATAATCTATCACCACCATCCTCTTACATAAATCTTATTTGGTGCATGTTTCTTTTAAAATTTTTTGCAGATAAATCTGTGGTCTGCTGAAAATAGACGTCTCTATTAATAGAAGATAATTTAGAGAAGATGTTAATGATTTGGGATTATTAGGTCAGTGAAAGATAACGGAAAACCAATAATTAATATTCTATTAATAAATACGAAATTTAAATAAGTATATCGAGTGATAGACGGACATCATGAACAAAATCTTAATCTACTACTAGAATAAGAGTGTTTTGCATAGGAAACAAATCGCTTTAAGTGCCATAATAATATTTCAGCCTAATAAAGAGAGAAATCGAGTTAGGACCCGAGTTATTGTATGAAAATGTTTTCTAAGGCCATTTTAAAACTCTTTTACATTGTTTTAATTAATAATAAATAATGACGTTAAACGTAGATACGCTAAGTACGCGAGTTCGTATTTCAAGTTTTTATTTGACACGAAATACTCTGTATTTGAGTTATTCATGTTTATTTTGGGTATAAATATAATGACCACCAAATTTAGTAAATGGATTACCAAAATGCTTACCAAAATGGATAAATGGTCACCAAAAATTAGGTTTAGGTAAGGTTAGAACTTATTTTGGTGATCATTTACTTTTTTTGGCAATATAAAGTCATTTTTTGCCATTACATTTTACTAGATCTGGTGGTTAGTTAAACATAAGCCGTTTATTTTCACGACTCGAACATATTTTCACCAAGACAAAAAGAATGCGAGGAATCGTTTATCTTGGCGGTATTATCATATTTAACATGCATGAATCTCTTGGTTACAAATGCTCCCCACGTTACCGCTGGAGAGCTGCCGGCTAATCAGATCTTCAAATAACGACTGTGGGGTGCCATTGACTAGAAAATACTTATCCCTTCGCTCCTTTGAACAGGACTCGCCGTAGTTAGATTTATTTGAATAAAAAATAGAAAAAAAGGGCTTTATGTAGACGGGGCTAGTTAGAATGAATGGTTCTTGTCTATAATTTTATATCCTAATAGTATTCGTATCAAAAAACTAAAACAGAATCCAGAGAAAAATCTGCGACGGTTTTATACCTGTTATATTTTTTTTGGTGGGAATGGTAATAAAAATTCATCTGTTTCGGGGTAAACCATGCCAAAATGGGAAATCATGAAATTTAGGAATAAAATATTTGGAAAATTCGCTATTTCTAAGTTATGGCTCTTATCTGGTTGTAACCGATATTGTAAATAATAAAATTATAGCATAACAAAGCATCATAAAATTCTCAAATAATAAAAATGTTACTGCTAGAATCGTTTCAATAAGTGGCAGATTCTGAATGATTGGTAAGTTAAAGTGGTTCCGTGCGTTCCCTTGAGGGAAACATCAGAAAGGGTTAAAACGAGATATTCAAACACGTTTGGTTACCTACTAAGGCTACCTCAACACGACCGCTGCGCTAAATGTAGTGAGTTTGATTTCCACCTTAGATTCGTGGATCACGGATATTTGATTCGATAATAATTTGTCGTAATTTATTTGTTGTTATCTAGTGCGCAAACAGTTTAATGACAACATTAAATTAAAAATTTAAAGAAACCCTCGACACTGACATTTTCTTCGGCGGCCATCTTGGACCGATTTTCATTATATATAGGTAAGAACACTCCCGACTAATTCATCTTTCAAACAAAAAAAACTAAATTCAAATCGGTTCATCCGTTCGGGAGCTACGATGCCACAGACAGACACATACACACACAGACACGTCAAACTTACAACACCCCGTCGTTTTTGCGCCGGGGATTAAAAAATATCTAAACACGGTATGTATTTATCACGCTAGTATTACCCAAAGGCTTAGGCAGAGGTGTATGTTTAGGTCCCATGTAACAGGGATGAATTGCCTAACCTATTGCTATTAAACGAGCACAAATCCAAACTTCAAGCTACCACGGAGAGTTTCATAGAAAAACCCAACAATATTTTGCTCAACCTAGGAGTAGAACCCAGAATCTCTACCACTAGACTAATGAAGCAGTTTTAATCTCGCCTGCGCGTTTGCCGACATATTCAATAAAAAAAAAATCAAATGGTAGACAAAATATGAAGAAAAGAAAATTAAACCGTTCGTATAATTGTTACCCACACAATTACAAAAAACACTGAAAAATAAGCAGAACAATGGACTGCAACGAGTCCTCCGCACGATCGAGTTCCAGTGGGTGGCGCGATGATAAGAATTATTTGTAAAATTGTTGTGATTAGACCTCGTGCATTGGTGCAGTGCATGCATTGCATGTAACCTACAAAGATTTTTTTAGAATAATAAGATATTCAATACACAGTTTGATTAAATTGTATTTGAATTACGATTAATTTTGGTATTACATTTGTATGGAAAATTCGGTCCGCCGGACTCTTAAGGGTCGGCAACGCATCAGCAACTCCTCTGGTGTTGCAGTTGTCCATTGGCGACGATGACTACTTACCGCCAGGTGGCTTGTCAACTCATTTACCGACCTAAAAAAATTGTTCTTCAGTCATCATCATTATCATCGAGTGCTTTCTACATAATGAAGTGTGATTGGTCAGAAGGCAAAAATTCTTCGATCCTAGGTTCTTCTTTTTCCAGTTCTTCAGTGCTTAGTACCTATAATTATTAATCGGGGAAATACTTAGCTTATAAAACATACCATCACGCCTGTACCTATTACCTAAAGGGTAAGGCTGAGCGGTGTACAAAACTAAAAACATATTAGCAAACTGAATAGTTTGCCTAATAATAAGGGAAAAGTCTAATGACATTAGCCGGGGACGAATCCAAACTCCGAGAAATAATAATAACAATTTTATACAAAAACTTGATAAAATTTTAATGAAATTTAGTAAATGTGGAAGGTGCTTCCCGAGTGGGTCTTCCCCGATAGATATAATCACGAGTGCATCGGTTTCTTCTAGGCAAGCGCGCTCCATCGTAGATCACAGTATCGCTTAACATTAGGCGAACTGGCGGTCAAGCATATAATGAAAAACATTAAATCTGCAAATCGAACTTAGGATCACACCCAGTAACTGCGCGCAAAGCAGTCTTTGCAGTAGTTTTAACGAGTTTGAGTGAATTATTTGTTTTTAAACTTTATGTCCGTAATTTTAAAAATCACCCAGCTAGTCATAAAATGTAAAACTATTATTCCCCGTATAAATTTCTGGTTTCATCTCACTTGGTATTGTACGCTGAGCACATCTACCTGTGCTCACCGTACAATACCGATATATACAGACGTATAAGGGTTTTCAACTTTATTTATGTATATTAAGAATAGCAACGGATTGAGAAGCTCATGGGATTGCCATCATAAAAAGAAATCTAAATATACCCTGCAAGCCTCATCCAAAACCTTTACAACAAGCCCCTTTTGGAACATCAAACGACGTTGAAGTTTGAGTGGACATACTCGTGCATATGGTTTGCGCTCGTTCCCAACCTTAGTGAAAGACGACATGTTTACATTTTCCAACTCATCTCGATGAATGGCCTTTGGTAAAACCACAAGAAATGTATATAATGTTTGCTATTCGTTCACTGCGTGAATACCTAATAAGTGACTCTGACTAGCTAGCACGTTTAGTCTACGATAACTATTGTTGAAACTTGATGTGCAATCTGCATAGTTCTCTTGAGATTTTCACAATAATAGATACATTTTTATAAATATACTGGAACACACGCAAGGCCCAATCCCCTTTTAAAAGATCGGCAACGCTATCGTGACTCCTCTGGTGTTGCGGGTGTCCATGAGCGGCGGTAATCGCTTACCATCAGGCGATCCGTGTGCTCGTTTGCCCTCCTATCCCATAAAAATTCCATTAAAAAATAAAACAGTATTCTAATGCTTTTCTGATTGACCTTCATTACATAATTTATTTAAAAGGCTTGAGTGTTGTGATAATATTAGTGATCGTCGCTATTTACGGTGATATTTTTACAATGTCGGACATATCAACACCATGCAAAGAGTTCTGATGATTGCATACTATGTATACAAAAAAAAACTATTAACACTAAAGCTATTAAGTTATTTTTTAGTAAAGGAAAAAATTCAATCGCGGGCAGGATTCGAACCTGCGTCTTCTGATTTGATATATCAGACGCTCTGACCTCTAAGCCACCGCGAACCCTACCCGCATGATTGAAATTTTGCCTTCACATTCTGAATTTACGTCATAAGGTGACGTTGACTAAAGCTATTGTTTTGAAATTGACTCCTTAAGGAGCCAATTTCAAAACAATAGCTTTAGTATTCATTAAAGTGGATCGTGTTTGGATAAAAATATCACATGCATAGTTGCATACCTACTGTATGTGGTGTCCCTAATGGAATTATTTAATTGCAATCGGATGTAACGGCATGTTTGTGTGAGCTAAACCAATTTACAAGGGTTGTGTAACAGAACCGCGGTTGGTCGTCGATTTGTTCCGAAGGATTTCCTTGTGGTACGTAAAGACATCGCAACGTCGACTTGAAGAATATTCTTATTTATCAAAGTGTTCAGCTCTCGAATAATGTTTGCATAGGCAGCGAGCGGGCCGTATGAATAGTTATTGATTTTGAGAATAGTCCCCTCGCTTCGGTTTTCAAACATGTTGTAGGTTTTACAATACTGATTGCAATATCAGAGATTGATATTCTTGTGCTTGGATGATTTTATTTCGTGGATAGTGCAAATAGATGGGCACGAAAAGCTTCAGCTTAACTGTTGTTGCTTGTGAGTTTGAATTGACTGTGACTTTTGACTGATTGACAGAGAATCCCGCACCAAGCCAATATTAAAACATAACTTAGCATGCCATATAGCCATTATCTGAGTGATTTGTGATGTTTATAATATAAATTAATAAGTGTATTTATTAGCTGTATACCAGTGGTGTTACCTGCGATAAAATCATTTTTTCCCAATTTTAAAATTATATCTTAGTGCTCTCCTACGTCATAAAGAAATAAGAATCCCCCTGGTTTAAAATGTGCAGTGCTTGTCAGTTTTACTTAAGTAAACCATTACTTTTTACAGCTTTTGATGAGTTGATCCGACAAGTTTTTCCCTAAGTAGCCCCCGTTCCTCTCAATTCTAGTAATAGTAGTGAGTCATATTTCTCACTTTGTGGTTGTCATGCAGAATTTTCTTCTCGAACTTTCTTCCCCAGCTGTCATCGGTTCTACAAGCATGCGGCTTCACTAATTCCTTGAACTATGAAGGTAACTTTCGTTCTTTCACCATACCCGTATTTTATAACTTAGGGAAACTTCGAGCATTGTGCTCCATAGTATATGAGTGAGTGAGCTTTATGAAGGTATGAGAACATGTGAGATATTGAAATAGTACCTACTTATTTTTAAAAAAACAATGCCCTACTAATGTGGGGCATTGTTTTTTAGTCCTTCTGCCCCAAAATCCACTAGGATTTTGCCGATCGCTCACCCGGTACGCCAAATGTGTCATCAGTTCTTATTTAAAGATAATAATTCGTTATTTACACAGTGGTTTGATTGAAAATCTACATTCCTACTTAAAATCTACAATATAAGCACATATACCTCAACATGACCTACCATTAAATTAGAAGTAAAAAAATATATTGAGAAAAAAAAAAATAATATTGTGATATTCATTTGATGAAATTATGATTATTTTTCACAGTGATTTGAAATGAAATTAAATGATATTTATTTCTGTAAATAGATGTTTAGTGATTTCGCATGTGAAATTTCGCACTTGCTATTTTGCTACTTACAATGAAAACATGTGATTTCATTGAAATGCGATTTTGAGCAGGCTGCGTGAAAAAAGTCGCAGGTGTGTATAGAAAAAACTATGAAAAATACTTTCATGTGTTTTTCCACATGCTATCTACGAAATGTTCCATAACTAATAGCGATTTGTAAATTAATTTTAAAATAGGTAGCAGTAAATTTTTTGGATAAAGAAGACTGTTGCTTGGCGTGTACTGGGCATCCAAGGGTCTACTTTGCTCTAGAAAAATCAACGCTATTTCGATGGAATATGGACATTCCAAGGGGCAAAATGTATAGTTTGATGCGTCATCGTGTGTACCATCTCTCTGGAAATACAATGGGTAAGTATTTTCAGACACCACCCAAATTTATATGGAAAAAACCTACAATACAGACAAATTGACAACCACCTCTTTTTTAAAGTCGGTAAAAAACTGATAACATAGAAAATATAATCCATTTAGCCGAGCTGCTATAAAACCTGCCTCGACATAATGATTATCTTATCTATATTTATATATACGAGAATTTATGTTGCATACTACCGCCCATCAATCATAGGATGATCATGATAATGATAGATGGGCACCAAAATCTACTTTCTAATAAAAACATAGTTCCAACATAATAGATATCCTTTTACTGTGTTATTTTACCGTTTTATATTGGGCTTACTGTCATCGTAAGAATCATCATTTGAAGTCTATATATCTCAATAGCTCAAAAGGCCATTCTAGATATTGCCCTAGGGAGACCATGATTCTTTTAGGTAGTTTCGGCACTTTTTCTCCGTTTTTACACCATTGTGTCGAGCACGCTGGCCTAGTACAGGTTGGCAGATTTCACATACCTTCGAGAGAAGCATTCAGGCCATGCAGGTTTTCTCACAATGTTTTCCTTTACAGTTGGCATTTCCGATTGCCTTGGATTCGAACTTGGTTATCTACAACTTGGCAGTACAGTGGTCATATCACTAGGCTATCAGTATTTATTACAATATTATCTACTTTATTTAAATACTAGCTTCTGCCCGCGAACTTACCTGCATAACAAGTAGCCTATGTGTTATTCCAGGCTACAATCTATCTGTGTGCCAAATTTTATCCAGATCTGTTCAGCTGTTCTGGCGTGAAAGAGTGACAAACATCCATACATACAAACATTCGCATTTATAATATTAGTAAGGATGTGCCACTTCTAAATTATCCTAATAGCGAAATATTTGAGAATATTTTATGAATCTAGTTTAGATTGAAGATTAGAGAGCGAGCTTTTAAAATAATTGCAGGAACTTTTAGAAGTGTATAAAGGCGGCGAAGCTTTTTGCTGATAAGCCAGGCAATGCGGGCGCCGCGCCGGCATCGCGGTGCCGAAGTACTAGCTGCCAATTACACGTGCATCCACAGGTTAGGATTTTTTGAACCACCGCAGAACTCAAATAAAAAATACCGATCCCACCAAATGGGTATTTGGGGAAACGATCATATAATATCATTCTATTTTAACGAGAAAGCCATTTATCGGTATTGCATTTATCGGCTAAGCTCAGTTGGGAAAGTCGGTCAGTAAAATATTTATATTAAAAGTTCATTTTACAGAGATCAATGTTATAAAGTTTTATCTGTCTGGTCAGAAAATGCATAGATATTATTTTTTTAACGCTTACTAGTAATGTGGGTCGCACATTACTAGTATTCTTGTTAACCTCTCGTGCTAAGCTAAATGCTTGTGTTACGAGTTGGTCACGTCGGTAGTGCAATGGGTAGGTTTCGATCCGGCAACCACATGATCAGCAGTCTGGCGCCCTAGCCATTAGGCTACCGCCACTTCACTACTAGCTGTTGAACGCGGTTTTACTTGCATATCAAAGGACTTGATAGAAAAGATAGCTTGTGTCCTTCCAAAGATGCAATATGTTCGTTTATTCGTACGAACGTACGAATCATCATTCCAAGTTATATCGAAATCTGTTCAGTCGTTAAGGCGCTCAATCACATTTAAGCCTGGTCAGTTTTTTGTCTACGTTCTTTATTCCGTTTTGGATCGCAACTATTTAGCTATTTATAATTTAAGACCAGAATTATGTAATTAAACACATAACATTAATCGCTTTTAATGTATGTAAGTACAGGTTAATTAATATTTCCCGGTAACAACAGCGCTCATACACGTTACATAATGATAAGAAACCAATAAATTGTTCCCTTCTTACCGCTAGAAGTAACAATTTATCTACTTATCCCTACATAAATGAACGATGAGGTAAAAGTGAATGGCACAAAAAATTAATGACGTATCAAATAGTCATGAGTGTGATATCGCTGCAAAGATATAACTATAATTATCGTCTTAGCTAAAGAAAAACAAAGATAAACGTTAATTAGAAGATTATTGTTAAAAGAAATACATATGTACCTATATCGTTCATTCGATTATATACTCGTATTATGTATGAATCTTTAATGGTTTAGTTTTACTGGTAGGTAATCTGTGTGGTGACGACACGTTTGGCGTAGCGGCTTCTGCGTCACTTGTTGTGGGTTCGATCCGAACACGGAGCAAATATTTGTATGATCTCTAGATCATACAAATATCACATACAAACTCCAGAAAAACTACCTCTAGGTAGTTTTTCTGGAGTTTGTGTATGTGAGAATTTGTGTTTGTAAACGCACCCACGATACAGGAGAAAATCTTAGTGTGGGGCAAAGTTTTTTTATAAAAGAAAAACGGACAGAATCTGAGTATTAACAAATATAATAGACATGTTGAGATTTATGCAAGTATTGTATACTTGTATGTTATTGAAAAGCATGAAAACAGTATTTTCGGCTACCGTACATGTGGGCACTGTGTGCAGTGCCGGATTTAACCACAATGCCGTGTGGAAAAATGTCGCCCCATTATCGAAATTTTGCATAAAATTGATAAAGTTTAAATAAACATTTTTTATATAAATAAAATAACTCATTCATAGCTGAAAAAACATTATAAATAGGTTAATTACATTTAAAAACCTTTTTTGTACTAAGGATTACCTATGAAACATAACAACATAACATCACGCCTGTATTCCTTGCAAAGTTAGGCAGAGGTGTACTTTTATACACCTATAGTTCGCCGGTATATTTAGGTCTCATGTAATAGGGGGCGAGCCTATTGTCATTCACCGGGCACAAATCCAAACTACGAGCTGCTACTGAGAAATTCATAGAAAAACCTAATAACACTTTGGTTGACCTGGGAATCGAACCCAGGACCTCTAGCGTAGCAGTTAGGCTTGGGACCACTAGACTAACGAGGCAGACAGATTACCTATGATTACTCATAAATTAGTGTAAGTACCTTTAACCCGAAGATTTTTTTCTCACTATCAGAATTTGTCGCCCTAGGCCTCCGGTGCCCCAGTGCAAATCCAGCGCTACCTGTGTGTACCAAGAACTATAAGCGTAAAGCGTAGGTATTTAACCTTTCATTTCGCTGACTGTAACGAATACAGAATGTCGAATAATCAGGCCTATTTACATTTTGCTTAGGCCCACCTGACGCCAGATATACACAACCAACACGCCGCGCGTACCTATCATGGCAATGTAAATATTTTAATTTACCTCGTTATAACAATAAAATCTCAACTTGAATGTTTAAGCATTAAAATTTAAGAGTTGAAATGCGTGTTCTATAGGAAAGGCAGCTATTTTGTTATGATTACGCTCCAAATGTGGACAGTAAAGTTAAATTAAATCGAGCCTTGTCTCAGAATACCAGTATAAAATTGCGGCGTCTTCTCGAATGCGCTACAAGGCCATGAAACAATAAGTATTCTTATGGTGACGTCACTCCCGGCAGAGGGAATGAACATTTCAGCTAGATATTACACATGGTTAATGTGTTTTTAATGTACCTTTCTTAAATATTCTTGGAATTATTACGGCTATTTCCAGTGTGCTGCGGTAAAAACTCTAAATCGGTCAAAAACCAGTTTTCATATTTAAATTATAGTTTTATTTAATTTACGTGTAATGAAAACTAAAGTTAAATTTACTGTTAACTAGGAAGGTATGACACTTTTCCTCCCTAAATACAATTATTACTTAGTATTTTCTCAAAATATTTGAAATGTTTTTGTAATAATTGGTGGGCTTGTGTATAAACGCCTGCCAAAAATGTACCTATTACTACCAATAAAATTCGAAATACTACCAGAATTGAATTAAATTAAATTAAAAAAGTAGAATTACCAAAACGGATAAAAGGTCACCAAATTGTGTTTCCTGAAATAATAAAAAATAGATCCAATTTTTCTTTTCATTGAAAGCCATAAAAATATATGAACGCCTTTAAAGTTCGTTTCAGACCAAATATTTTATATTGTCAGTAAATAGATGTTACCAAATTTTATGTCACGAGTTTTAATTTGGTAAAAAATATTATAACAAAGGTGTAATAAGACTAATAAGTGATTCGTGTCTGGCACTCGCCGGCCGCTGTCGTGGCATGCTCGCTTCGCTCACTCGGCTTGTACGTCAGGGGGTCACAATTCTAACCTAACTCATCATTTTGCACAATATTTAGTGATCATTTATCCATTTTGGGAAGCAAAAAGAATAATTGTACAAAACGTGCAATTGTTCTGATGTGTGTTTATTTATTTTGGAACCTTTTTAGGGTTCCATACCCAAAGAGTAAAAAGGGACCCTATTACTAAGACTCCGTTTTCCATCCGTTCGACTGTCTGTCCGTCTGTCACCAGGCTGTATCTCATGAACCGTAATAGTTAAACAGTTGAAATTTTCACAGATTATGTATTTCTATTGGCCGGTTTTATAAAGACTTTTTATTTTTTTCGGAGTTATTTATTTTATTTAGTACATAGGCTTAGGGTCTAAAAATATTTGGGTGAGCCTTTAAATTATACCCTAATTGGTACAGTGACTGGACTGTCGTGGAATTAAGTCCCACATCGGACAAATATTCTGTTAGCTGATATTGTAAGTATTATCTACTACGACCAATAACAAACACAAAAAATCAGATCAAATCAAAAGTTAATTCATTAATTTATCGATCACAATTGTATTTTTGTTAAACACTTTTGATTAAAAGATCATTTATGTATTTTAAAAAAGGAATAAGTAGTCATATTTTTCAGACAAAAGATTTTAATCATAAAAAAGACAATTGACTGTAACATATTAAGCTACACAAGAATACGTCATATATCATGGTACTTATTACAAACTGACTAAGTGGGTTTGCAATTAATAATAAAGGAGAAGAGATTAGTAAAAACTATTATTAAACAATAGCCAATATACTAAAAATAATTATCATTATAACACTAGGTAGTATTCTTTAAGCACTATTTTACAATAAACTTGTAGGTATACAACAAAGGCACGATGATACGTAGAATCTTTTAATTTACCACTTTGGGAAACATCAATTAAAATATTTTATTTTTCGGTACAAAATTTAAAAAAATATTTTGTACTTACGAGAAGACATTTTGATAATTCCGTTTCCGTTTGATAAGATTGTTTTTCACGGGTATCTATTTTAAAACATCGCTTTAAGTCGGATCGTTCAGCTGAGCCCGCGAAATTCAAATTTCAAGTGATTTTTCGCAGTTTTTAGGTGTATAACAAGTTCTAGATTCATGGCAGTTGTAATTGCGACATTAACTATACAACACTCACAACTGAGAACTAAAACCTTTACTTATAAATCCTTATCAAGCCAAAAACTTGGCGCAATCTGTGTAATTGGTCAAAATTGACATTTTACACTACTTTTAGCTACAATAATCATTTTTAAGCAATGGCTTTAGATAAAAATTGTGAATTTTGTATAGTCAATGTCGCAATTACCATTACCATGAATGCAGAACTTATTATAGACCTACAAACTGCGAAAAATCACTTGAAATTTGAATTTCGCGGGCACAGCTGAATGATCCGCCTTAAGTATTTTTTTGTGTTTTTTTTTCATTTTCCATGCTAAGAATTTAAGGAAAAATTCAATCGCTTTAAGTACTTTATAAATTCACTATTCACAACCATTGATAGACTTTATATCTTTATAAATTTACTATACTTACTACATAACTTAAAAACAATTAATTTTAATTTAAAAATATAATTTATCCCAAAAATCGTAGATCCAAAACATTTCGCTAAGATTAAGGAGCGAACGAGACGAATGTGATTCAATTGTCCTCTAGACAAAGCCTTGTAACTTGCGATAACAAATTATTTAAAGGCATCAGAACCTATTAAAGCGGAAAATGGGGAAAAAATAATTGGATTTCTTAAAAATCTCGTTTACGAGTAAGAGGAGAGAATAAGAAAGCAATGGAATTATTTATTTAGCTAAATAATGGTGCGTCAAAAAGCTGTGCACACACGATCCAGAACTCAAGGCTTTTAAGAGCTATTTCTAGTCATAATAAATCCGAAAACAAGTTTTGTAAATTGATCATGTTATAATATTAATCATAATGTTACATCTAAAATAAGGTGTTTAACTTGAAAGTGATTTTCAAAAACCTATTCAATGATATCCCACTTGACATAGTTCGTTGACTTAATTTTTTCCTTTTTCTCAATATGGCGTCTGGTTATCACCATCTTGAATTTGCATTACTGTCATGTCTTTAGTAACACTCACCAGATTAAGACAAATCCATTAACGTAAAAATTGGCTCAGGTGTTTGGTTTCTAAAGCGCCACAAAGGAACATACATACCTTTATACAGGTTAATAAACATATTACCCTCCTTTGCATCACACAGTCGGGTAAAAAACAATTGATTGCCAACATTAACGGCGCCACACGTCAGGTGCAAAGTGATCGTGTGTGCACTCTAGCTTCGCAGTAAACTGTCACAATACATGAGCACCTGCAGTGAACTGAATCTGTTTGTGAGTCACGAGTGTTCGTTTTATTGTAGGAACATAACGTCGTGCTCGCTCCGAGCAATTGGTCCTTAGGGTAAAGCCGTGCCTAACGAACCGCAAGCGACTTACACGATGCAAGTATTGCATTCTTAACTGTCCTGTATTTCCCGTTTTAAATTTATGTGAACGGTACTTTTAATTTTTATATGGAATGTATTTAAAACCCTATGTAAAATATATAAGTAATACATTACAACAGAATATGAAACCTCAAGAAGATTAAGTGTTCAAGTGTGACGTTGTGAACGACACATACTTACTAAATTTCGTGTTAAGCTTCAGCGGTTTCGGCTTATAGAGATGAATCATATACCATCACGCCTGTGTACCCGGTAGGGTTAGGCAGAGGTGTACTAATGTAATGTAATGTGAAGCGGCGGTAGCCTAAGGGCGTCGGACTTGCGATCATGTGGTTGCCGGTTCGAATCCTATTGCACTACCGACGTGAATCCACTCGTAACACAAGCATTTAGCTTAGTACAAGGGGTTAACAAGAATACTAGTAATGTGAGACCCACATTGCAAGTAAGCTTTTTTTATAAAAAAAAAACAAATGGCATCGTGATGACCACTTTTTGACATTATAATAAAAAAATAAAAGACGTTATTTTTGGGTCGACCTTATGAACTTAATAATATGGGTGAAATATGGTCAACCGCCAAAATTCCTGATTATACAAAACAAAAGAAATTGTTGCAGTTATTGATATGCCTGTGTACAAAAGTAGTTGAAATAGTTAAAGAAATATTTTAAACCAAAGAATAATTTTTTCTAAAGAATGCAATTGTATAACGAAGACAATTACTTATTTTCAAATAGTTTGATGTTTGTTTTATTAGTAGGCACAAAACGATTTATTAGAACTACTTCAATAGACGGCGTCGCTAGAAACCTCGCGATGCATAATGGAAGAATGTATCAAGCGCAACGTGATCGATTGAACAGTGAATAAAATTCAATAGCCAATACATTTAGACACGCATACTTATTGGAACAATGTAAATAGCAACACACAAGCTCTGTTGTTTTGAGGAAAAATCGGCTATTCAAAACACTCCCTTAGATTTCTGAAGCATACAGCACGCCTTTTATAGAGATAACATAACATACCATCACGCCTGTATTCCCCGAAGGGTTAGGCAGAGGCGTACTCCATGTACACCCACAGTTCGCCGTTATGTTTAGGTCCCAGGGCATTAGGGCACAAATCCAGACTCCGAGGTGCTACTGAGAATTTCACAGAAAAACCCAATAACAGTTTGCTCGACCTGGGGATCGAATCCAGAACCTCTAGTGTAGCAGTCGCGCTTGGGACCACTAGACTAATGAGGCAGTCAATTATAGAAATAGTGAAAGTAAAAACAAAGTTTTATTTTCTTCTTCTTCTTCTTCTTTAACTTCACAAATTAATAGTGTGCAATGCGTATGGTATAATGATATTGTCTACGTTAGGTATTCTCTGCCTGTGACGGCTAGGTCACGTGACTGCCCCACGTTGACGTCATCGTTTGATATGTTACCACTAAGTGTAACTATTTTTACGAAGAACATAAGGTAAAAATAGTTGGCGGCCACTAAGCATTTTGTATTCATGACGAATTACTAAAAATCTCTTAATTGAATCGAAGATGTCAATCAATGGCAATAGTGTGACATTCATGACTTAATTGACGTAGTTAATGACTGGTATGACAAATATGGTGATTATTTAAAAAATATTATAACGTCATTAACTTCATCCCAAAGTTAAGAATGCAGATGTTTAAAACTACAATTATGATAATGAAAACTTAAACTACACCACTGCCACCAAGCTATAAGACAAGAATAAAAACATTCTGAATTATGAAAGAGAGAACTATGATACTACTATGATGAGAAGAATGATTTGTTAAATAATGTTCGAATATTTACCTAATTGCGGGGCATCTTGGGAAGAGAATATGTGGCGTAGAAATTATTATATTATACCATGATAGTGTGGAAAATCTTCATGGACAGTCCGTCACCACGAAGCGGCGCTCGTCGAGCTCGTACTGACTAAAACCACACATGCCTTTCCATGCCCTATAGTTCGGAGCAATGGGAATTGTTAGCACATTCACCACGATCCCTATATTGGTAGCGGTACTTATTCCCTTTGGTAAATAAGTGGTATCCTGAATACGCCAACAACATCGGGGGTGTTAATTTGTGCATTGTTACATTGTGTTGTAAATTGTTGTCTTATGTGCTTAGTACTGACTTACTTAATTAACATATCATCGCGTCTGTATTTCCCAAAGGGTTAGGCAGAGATATACTAATATACACCCACAGTTCGTCGGTATGTTTAGGTCCCATGTATTAGAGGGTGAGCTTATTATAACTGGACACAAATACGAACTCCGAGTTGAAACTGAGAATTTCATAGAAAAACTAATAGTAAATGCTCGTCCTGGGAATCGTACCCAGGGCCTCTATCGTAGAAGCAGTAACAGCTCGGAGTTTGGGATTCGTGCCCGGTTAATGGTTAAAAGTGATGGGACCTAAAAATACCGGTGAAAAGTGGGTGTAGATACCTACATTAGTACGCCGCTGCCTAACCCTTAGGGGAATATAGGAATGATGGTATGTTAATTATATCTTTTTTTGTTATAGTTGATTATGATACAGCCTTAAGTTACATTTGGAATCTAAATCTGTTAATACTCGTAGCACAATCTTACGTAATAAAGATCCAAAGTGCCCATCATAACGACATTCGAGTCCATTTAGTTGAGGAGGTGGAACGTTTTGATTGCATTACTACTAATTAAAATGAATTTATGCGACGACTTTGACGATTGAAGTTCTAAGAGAGTTAAGGATTACAATGTTTGAGTGAAATTAAATGTACTGACCGAGTTCTAGTATAGTCCCCGTCATCGTGCGTTTGTGAGTGACTGACCCAGAGGGAATCAACTTACAGGCGATAGTAGCGCATCTAGCGAATAGAACGGATATTATACACAAACAATGACAGATAACATGGTCATTGTTTGATGAGCTAACATAACTTTTCTCTTCTTTTCTTTTTTATTACACACATACATAGTGTATGCAGTGCTCTTTTTTATGTAATGGGGCATTTAGTTATTAAAGTGAGAATGTATATTTTTTTAATGTATCAGTGTACTCATTGTTGAAGAGCCAAATAAAATAAATAAAAATACATATATTGAAACGATAGATGTCGTCGTCAAATCTCAAATTTAAATAGATTTTCTAAAACTAACTTTTAAGAAAAAGTTAAACCGTCAACAACAGAAATCATGTTAAGTGCTAAACAGTTTCGGAAGTCAGTGCCTTTGATTTCATCGGAACTTCTTTTGGTCTCGCCATGTCAGTACTGACTGCGATGAAGTATTTACTTTCCATTCATATAAATCATAAACGTAACACCGCGCCTTTACGCATCTATTTAACGTATACGTTCAAAAGCTTTTGCAAGCATTTAAGAAACATTATGAGAATAACTACTTACACGGTTTCGAAATGTCGACACTCTTTTAAATCAGAAAGTTTTACAGTCTTCATGGGTAGAAAATTGCGATAACCGCTTAAAATTGGCTCTGTAATAAGATTTTTTTATTGTTTATTTGCTTAATCTTTTATGCATAACAGGCGGACATAAGGCGCACTAAACTACATAGTCTTTTTTTTAAAAAAAGAACGTTGCCTCATACTAGGATTTTCTCCTGTATCGTGGGTTTACAAACACAAATTCTCACATACACAAACGCCCAGACCCAGAACAACTACCTGTAGATCATACAAATATTTGCTCCGTGTGGGGATCGAACCCACAACACGTTGCGCAGAAGCCGGTCGCTCAGCCGTTACGTCAAACATGTCGACATAATTAATAATAGGTACAAAAACAAGCATTGAAAACTAGTGGTTAAACCTAAACTTAAACTTAACTAAAAAACCTAAATTTTAACATACCACCTACACACAATATTAGTTTGTGTCGCCACAATATTAGTCAATCGCCGCCCATGGATACCTGCAACATCAAAGGCGTTAGTGATGTGTTGCCGAGCTTTAAGAGTACCAATGGATTGCAGACTGCCAGAGCCGTAGCAACTGAGAACCAGGTGGAACTGGCTCTCAAGCGCAAAAGTCGACACACACCAAGGTGCTTTACGACAGATTCCAACGTAAACCCGTGAACGTAAGTCAGTCCAACCCCAAAAAGGGACCCCGTTTCAGAACTGGGTTCCTTCTTGGGGTTTGACTATACATACGTTCAGACGTATAGCTCCAAAATAAACACAATTCTGTTTCGTACATTTGTGTAATAAAATATTAATCCGTTAAAACGTTCACATCCTTACGTGATATAGGTACTGCACTGCGGCATTTTCAAGTAGCTCTTAAGTTTACTCGGAAATTTGAGGCCTCCGAGTCAAGAACCTAGAACAACCCTAAGTTAGGCTTAGTTTTCTCCGTGAAACAAAGCACTTGCGTCAATTTAACATCTTGTCTAACTCCGCTAACTACTATAACAATTGAACTTACTATTCTCAAAATCGCTCGATAATGTCGGTTCCGCAATTTGGTGTGAAAAGGCTAATATTTATCTATTGACATCGCGTTAATGAATTCTCTTTTATCAATATTTGGTATTATGCACACTTTATGAATATGTAATCGGCATACGCACGTTTCATATCTGCGCAAAACAGCCGTCCATATACACTTAGATGTATTTTGTAATAACATTGAAATATAATCCTCTAATTGAATTGATACAAAAGACAATTAGTGGCCGGGAACTGAATTAATTTAATTAATCTGCCTCGGTAGACAATTCAAATACGGACTAAGCCGAGATAATCGTTACATTTCATTAATTTAGTAGTCTTCATTACACAATTTAAAGTCCGTACCTATTTCTTAGTGTATAAAATGTAAGTTACGAGTGTAATTTCGGAACTGCTTTGCCGGAGTGAGTTCAAAAACTGTGAGCGGACGAAATCGTATAACGCGGTGGAAAGTCTTGCCCTATTACCACAAACTTCGACGCAGATCTGGCTAACAGAGTTTGCTCAAACGTTTTACGTTGTAAGTGCGATGGCGATGTAAATACAAAAATATTTTAGTGCTCTGTTCCGCATTTCCTAACTTTAAAAACTGTTTATGTTGCAGTTGGAATTTATTGTGTTTGTGTAAATTATTTAATGACTTTGTAAATAAATAAATATGTGCTATCCATTGTAATGCATTCCCATGCATTTGCCTGCACTATGCACTTTAACATTATTTAGGTATAGGTATTTTATTAAATTAAAACAGACAAACACACATTAATTTTATTGTTATCGAGAACAGTAAGGAAATAGTCGATTGTTGGGCATTCCTAAGACATTCATTCACATGTTTATGTTTAATGGTTCTGAATAATCTAGTAGTGCAGCGTCACGCAGACGCAGGTACGAGTGTACACAATTATTCACACGATACAAGGCACGTCCGTTGGCGTCGCTCCGAAACCGGGGAAATTTACGGGCGGCCTGATCTGTCGCGGCGGCTGCGTCGTAAACCCAGCCCACTTCACGTGCAAACCCACTATTTCACAAATGTAGCAAAACGTGATGTTTATTTTGTAGTCGAAACGTTTTTAATTTATGGGGCAAGTAATTTAATGTAACCTCTCCAGCATGCAATAGTGTTTTTACATTACGCATCTTTGAAACAAACCGCTAATACATGAATATTTTTAAGAATTAAGTTAGTGATGTCTCTCTTTAAAAAAAAATAACGAACAGATTTTTATGTTATATTGTAAATTGTACATTATAATATCCATCATATTACTCATCAAAAAAGCAGTACTTTTTGCACCTGTGTAAAATTTTATATTTTCCATTAGTAACAGTTTGCCTACGTGTGCTAACTGTAGATAATATAAGGTTCTTGGGTAGGTGTCATATTTGTTAATTGAATAAAAACTCCAACTATCGAATCGTATACCCTGCACAGTGAAATAAAAGTCAATGCTGTCACTGTGGTTGAAATTGCCAAAATACGTGGTCCGAAATTGATAAAAGTAATTTCGTTCAGGACCAGTTAAGTAGTTATTATTTCGCAGCGGTTTTATTTATCATCGCTATAAATACCACTGAAACCGAATTTCAACGCGTGGGTGGGACCCGAGCGGCGGTTTCCTCGGTCCCTTTATATAACAGATTTGTCATAAAATGAAATATGCGATGCATTAATTTTTATTAAATGTCTACCGACTTTACTCTAGGGGTAGCGGGCGCAGTGGCGGGTGTTATGGTGTCGGGTTTAATATCCAAGTCGATCAAATGAGGCATTCAACCAACAACGAAAAATGTCTAAATAAATTTACGAAGATATTGATTTGCTTTCTCGATTTTCTATGAAATTTACTCGATATCACCGCAGATCATAAACTGACTTTGGCTTTTCTGTATCTGACCCCACGTAAATTAGTTGGTGTCTCAGGATTAGTTCGGAAGACACCACATAATGCTTCAATTTTGTTTTAATTTCATAGAACATTAATTATATTTTAGATAGTAACAGTGCGACACTTAATGTCACGCGGACATCAGGAATATTTTCAAACACTTTGCTGATAATAGGCAGAGGTACTAATGTACATCTGTAGTTCGCCGGTATGTCTAAGTCCCATATAATAGGGGGCGAGTCTATTGCCATAACCGGGCACGAATCTAAACTCTGATGTGCTACTGGGAATTTAATTGAAAAACCAATGACACTTTGCCCATCCTATCCTTCGGCGTGGCCGTCGAATAACTGCTTTTGTTTACACTTATTTTCGCATAAATAGCAGCCATGCAACTCACTTTTTTAAAACCAAAAAGTAGTGGAGTGAAGTTCAAACAACTAAGAGCAGGGAAAGTAAAGAATCGAACGTACCAATAACTTAGCAGTGGAACTTAGTAACACCCGCACGGTTTAAAACCAGCTTTTATTTACTATCAACGCTATAGGAAGCCATGAGTCAATAATTGCCCTGCTTATTTTATTTTTATAATTGATATGGGGGAATTTCCTCAAATTACTGACATCATTAATATACTAAATCTATATTATATGTACACTTACAGTTTGTCGATGTGTTAGGTCCCATGTGAGTCGTGAGTCGATGTGAGTCATCAAGAGTCGAGCCTATTGGCTCTGAATGGTCACAAAAAACATTGAGAATTTTCTGATAGAAAACCTCAATAACATTTGGTTACATGAGAATCGACACAGACATAGCTGATAAATATAATAAAGTGATGTTGGTTTATAAAACTGTTGAAAAAGTTGCACATCGGTGAGGACATTGATATACTTTTAAATTGTGATAAAACGATAAATAAGCGTATGGGCCACCTGATGGAAAGCGGCAACCATAGCCTATAGGCGCTAGCAACAGTAGTTGTATTACTAGTGCGTTGTCATCTTGAGATCTCGGTTGTTAAGTCTCATATGGCCATTATTTTCACTAGCAACGCTTCAAGCCGAAACAAGAATGTTAACATATAATGGTTTAGCGGCAGAATATATTTTGTCACTGCCTCATTAGTCTAGTGGTCCCAAGCGCAACTGCTCCACTAGAGGTCCTGGTTTCAATCCCCAGGTCGAGCAAAGTGGATTTGGATTTGTACCGGCTATAGGCTGGCCCCCTATAACATGGGACCTAAACATCCCGGCGAACTGTGGTGGTGGCTGGTGTACATAAATACGCCTCTGCCTAACCCTTCAGGGGATACAGGCGTGATGGTATGTTATGTTATATTTTGTCAATGTGATAGTATAACCCCAGACTAAATCAGCAGTTCCACAGGTTTTTAACATCTAGGTCTTTGTTTTCTAACAAATATTGTTGCTCTTACGTTCGTGTTCGAAAATTACGAAAAACAAACCACGAATTAATTCTTCACATTTCGAACTTCAATTAATTATAAGAAAGAATTACGAAAGTCTAATAAACTCCCAATATTACCAAACACCAAAACAAGTAATAATTCTCGCAGTATATTTGATTTATTGTAGCAACTATACACACAAGTTTCGTAGCGAAACAAAAACTAGGAAAACAAAGCTACTCCCTTGAGCTTTGCTGTATTCTTATAAAAATAAATATAACTCAAGACGGAATCAATTATGGAGGAAAGATTCGAGAAGCTATGTCTGCATTTATGTGTCGCATTTCACGAAGAAAAAGCTTTTTAACATTACAATGAGAGCCATTTTATATTTCCTGATGTAATAAATCAAATCTCCTTGGCGTAGTGACGTCCCCCTTAAATCCCGTAGCCAATACTGAACGGATTTAATTCCGTGTTTCGTAGATGGCAAAAAGAACGATCTTCAGACCTAATTTACGACAGACCATCAGGAAAACATCCTAGATCTGGAAGTTTTTGTCATTTATTTAATTAAATTCACATAATTTTGGACAACTGAGCATGTAATACCTTTTTGTTATCTTTTTATTGATTTAAACGTTTACAACTTCCTCATTGGTCTTCGGTTGCTGAGCCTGGTATAGTGCCCGATTATTGGCATTAGGTTCATCCCTATCACATGGGACTTGAGAATATATAGTTGAACGTGTACATCAGTATATCTCTGCTTTCCTTTGGGAATACACACAGTAAGTGAGGAAAATACCTATGTAAGTATTTTGACTAATATTTTAGAGCAGTTACAATTCTTACTAGAGTTGGAATTTTTTCTAGTCGAAAATGGTACAATATTTGGCTATGTTTTGTACGACATAGTGGCAGTCTTTGCCCAATAGTAAGTAGTTTCGTACTTTAGTAGAGGCAAAAGCGTGATTTTATTCGAAATAGAGTAGCAAGTTGTGAAGTCAACTGCGAGGAACGGGTACGGACGTGCACTACGACGACTTTTAACCCAGCACAATACATTATCGCTGTACGTGGCTTAAGCTGACGCGCTCTGTTTTGTGTTGCACTGTTATTGTTTAAATCTATACATTAAAAAAAACTTAAAATTAAAATAATTGAATACTGGTATCTAACGAAACTTTATCGTGTTGTGTTGTTGATATTATTTGATTGACGTTTCGGATCATTCACAGCACTTCACGTACTACAGATAAACTGGCTGGGCTGTTCAGATTTCTGGCTACCACTAACAATTTTCACACATACGTCATGATGTACCGCGACTTTACGTATCCTCCAAGGTATAGAGGGATCACGATATGTTAAGAATGTTCACCCATCTATAGACTGACCGAGTCAAGCCTTGCAGATCCATTGATCAATTAGTATTTGTAAAGTAGTAATGACTCCCAGCAACCTTCACCAGGTCGTCCCACACTGCGTTTCAGGTACTAATATGCCATTCAACATCATAAACATTATATTGTCCGTCTGCTCGGCATGGGTCTCATCTTAGAATGAGAGAGATTAGTCCATAGTCCCACTGGCCTAGTGCAGGTTAGCAGTATTCACATGCCGTTGTGAAAATCTCTCAGTTAAGCAGGTTTCCTCCCGATGTGGTTCTTCACCGTGATAATTAACTATGAATTCGAAAAGTCAGAGAGCGGTTCCTTGCATGAACTTGAGACTGTCACTGCAGTCTATGCGAAGTGTGATATAATGTGATATAATTTAAAACAATGTGCATGACTCGGGCAGTCGACATTTTGGTAGCCCATTCTCACAGCTGGCGGCGAGAGACAGGCAACTCATTGTATTATACCGATCATTCTCGGCGTGGGAACTAAAACAAAATAGGTACTTAGCAGTTGTTTTCATTGCGCACTTTCTCCCAACAATAACAATGTCAGATACTTTATACAGTCCAAACGTATAACATCCTTCATAGTAATGAAAGATGTAACGTCCAAACGTAAGTATTTGGACATTATAAAGTTATTAATACCATCACGGCCGTATTCCCCGAAGGGTGAGGCAGAGTTGTACTAATATACAGTGTACACCGACAAGTCGCATGTATGTTTTAGGTCCCATGTTATAGAAGGCGAGATTGCCATCCGAGCTGATACTGAAAATTTCACAGAAAACCCTAATAACATTGCTCGATCTAGGAATCGAACCCAAGACCTCAAGCGTAGCTGTCTCGCTAAGACGTACTAGACTAATGAGGCAGTATTAGTAATTAAATTCCAGAGTTTTTTAATTTTTTAATTATTTTTCTAAGAAATATCAGGGAATTATCTTTGTTGGTGCTAGGGTAAAGGGAACCCCAAAGAAAACACAGATGCGAGCCAATAGCAGCGTGGGAGCGTGAGCCGTGACCGGCTGTCCGCTGTGAAGCCTTGAGAAGCACTGAACAACAACTGAAAATGATTCCCTATGCAGTTGTTTTATTTTAATCTTTTGTTTTCAGATTCTAGAATGTTCTGACGGACGCACTGATATCTAGAATATACCATCTGACAGTTGCCTGCCAGTGTGACCGACCGCAGCCCCTACTACTCTTTGTCACCAGGCTCTCACTCCCTTACTACGTCTTATTAATAAAAAAACAACGAAAACCTCTTTATTTACATATCAGAAAAAATATAAAAATACTACGTACTACGGACTAGTAATTTATGAGTTAACTATACTCATAATTAAGGTTGTAATATTTATACGTCTTATTGACAAAACATAGCGGACTCAATAATCATGTAAGACCCATACCCTAACCCTTGTATTTACTTATGTTTTACAAATTAATAAATTCTAATTCTACGCGGCCACGACACCAATATACAGGTGCTACGCGTTGCCAACAGTCTTCTTGCACTAAAATAATAATAAACTAAACTTTTACAAAACTAGTGCTGTATTTGTGTGTATTTTAATTTAGTTCGTATATGTTAGCTCTGTGGCAATGCTTTGGCAATACTTTAGAAACTTAGATTAGTAGTTAACTCGATAATTAAATTATATACAAATCTATTAATGCGTGAGTAGACATTCTCGGTTAAAACTTTAGTACTATCTACCTTTAATTCACATTTACCTACTGAACGAGAGAAGCTGGATTTGATTCCTAGTTGGATCTTGTTATTATGCTTTCTTAGTAACAGCAGTTTGGATTTGAGGCCCCATAAAAGCTCAGATCAAAATATTCCGGTGAATTGTGGGTGTACATCAGTACTCCTCTGCCTGTGATCATATATTAAATTGTATTATATTTTAAGCCTTAATTGTCTCTTTTATGTTAGGTACGTGTAAATTTCTGGTCTTAACCAGAATATACGCCAAGTGACACCTAACTTAATTTTCTACGTTGTTAATTTTGTTTAAGAATAAAGAACGTCGCCACTGTGCGTAATTAGTGTAAAGCCGCACGAGTGCCTCCCACGCACACCGCTTGGTTTTATAATTGCGCTTGCGAACGAGACGAAGTCCACGTGTATTGCGTAAAGCTCCACTTAAAATGGAAGATTAAGTTCAGTCAGGAGTCCCTGATGAACTTTTATGTTTATCAAGATTTCGTACAGGTCCTCAGTTGAGTTGGTAAAATGT
The DNA here is from genome assembly GCA_910591435.1 of Acronicta aceris. Lineage (NCBI taxonomy): Eukaryota > Metazoa > Arthropoda > Insecta > Lepidoptera > Noctuidae > Acronicta > Acronicta aceris. Next base: position 10,786,089 of record OU342759.1, read on the forward strand.
CGTAGCAAATCTGCGTAGCAATGTAGCGCGTGTAGCCTCGTAGCACGTGTAACTGCGTAGCGCGTCTAGGGTCTAGCAGGGTAAAAGCCGCTTTCGATGAGCACGAATGGTGTTGTGACTGTGTGAACAACTTAGTGCTACGAGTCCCGACATCGCGTTATAGCGCAGTGATTGCGTGAACAAATTCTGTATTACGGGTTTGAAATACTACCTGTATTTCCGGGTCTGGGTGTTTTTAATGAACGAAACAGGAAAAGAATATGGGGATTAAAAAGTGTCCCACAATAGAAATTATTAAGAATCTGCGAATTCTATAAATTAATTGATTTCAGAGGAATTGTTAAACTGAATTGCTAAAAATAATCCACGAAAAATATGTCCACGCAGTCAAAGTCGCAGGCAGAAGCTAGTTATTTATAAACACATACACATTACATTTCATTATTCCATAATAAAATTAACTCGTATAATACGAGCTTTGTTTTTCATTAAATTATTCAATAAAAAAAAATAACGACCAATTTTAACCGTCGAGCCACGGTTTCAGTATTGATTCAATAATTAAGTGAATTAACTCATTACAATGTTCCAATGACATTGTTAACGTGTACTGGCATATTCGTATGCTGCTTTCTTTCATACAGCGGTCACTTACATACCTATTTATGTGATAGATGTTGCATGTCAGATCAACCATGTACATGCATGCTGGAATGACATAATTAATAGTGTTTACGTGTTTACAATTAGTTGGCGTAAGTTGGTACAGAATACAATCATATTTTATTTTTATCACAGCAGTCTGAAATATGACTTTGGTGAGATAACTTAACATACCATCACGCCTGTATTCCCCGTGATGGTATGTTATTTTACGTAATTCTATGTTATTTTAATGCTTTAAAGAGACCACCAACTATACAAAGCTTTCTTATTTCATCGACCAATAATCGAGTACATACATCGGTGACGTAAGACTGCCTTTTTCGCTCAAAACTTTCGACTTCACCAAGTTCCTAACAGCGAACTTACAAAACTTTTTTTTCCGTGATCGAACGCGGAGGCGGGCAGTGCATCACGTGTTGCCGGGATTAAGCCTGCAGGCGCGCAAGAAGCCTGCAGGAAAGCCATTAATTTTGTTCAGCGCCTTACAAGTTACAGCGGACGCTAAGCCGCCGCCCCACTTTGACTGCATTACAAAAAGAATATTAAGAAGTGTCTGCACAACGGCGCCGGATTACAATGAGTCGCCTTGAGCCGATCCTCATATTGCTCACTTTGCTGAAGATTTTAGTCTTTTAAGTTCTTTGTCTGCTTATTTTGTACTGGACGGAGATAATAGATTACCTTTTTAGCTTATTACGATTTTCGTAGGACTGCGCGGAGAAATCTGATAGTGACGTTTGTAGTTTATTTAACATTATCACTAGTTTACTACACTATACTACAAACTACTAACTTACTCTATCTCTCATGCATTTAGTATTTAGCTTTGTGTAAGTTTAGACGTTATTATAAAGTCAATTTACCATCATTTCAGTCCTAGAACGCTCCCTTTCCCCCACATTGTAACTGACTATTTCTACCAATAAAGTATAATACTGCACTGAGATGTCCGGATAGTTAATTAGATAATCAAGCTGGAATAACTATAATTAACTAAACTATAATTTGAGCTATCTGTCTGATTGTAACATCTTTACGACTAAACTAGCGAATTAACCGATTACTTTTCAAGGAAGTCTTACTAATTTCTATGCAGACAAAGACAGTAAAAGAAGCTAGTTTCAAAATAAAACTAGATCTGTATCTGTATGTAAAGGATCCATATATTGGTTGTCTATGACCGCTGGGTCCGAAGGCGCATGAGTGCACGCACTGCTCGTGTGTAGGAATTTAATTTTTCCTCTCGGATTCCTGACAAACGCCGCGGTGTCACGACCCATTGAATTTACTGCTGCTAACACATGAATACAGATTTCTTATCCGTTGATATCGAAACGCTCTTATTGTCATTCCATACTAGCGCAGAGTCGAAGTGCATCGAAGCAAAATGGATTTATTTCACATAGCAAATTGACCCTTATACCTATCTACAATATAATGGACAATTTAAATAAGAACTACAACTACTGAAGAATTTTACGTTTTACTTCGATTCAATACTGCGCTAGTATGAATTGATCCTTACCAAATAACTCTGTTTTTTAATAAAACGTGGCCGCACTCATAAGACTTTTTGCCTGTATCGTGAGAGCGTTAAAAACAAAAAAAAATCACCTTACCCAAACTGGGTTTTGTGTCTGCATTCAGAACTACCTATAGGTTACGAAAATATTCGTTTCCAGAGAGGATCGAATCCAAAACCCGTGACGCTGAAGCGTTGATCGCTCAGCCACTACTTCAAACGTATCGTCAAATATTTGTCTCTTAGTGGTTTTAATATTTTGCTTTATGTGGGAGATTATTTTAACGTGGGAGAGCTATGCTTCGGTACGAATGGGCCGGCTTGACCGGAGTGACACCACGGCCTCACAGAAAACCGGCGTCAAACAACGCTTACGTTGTGTTTCGCCGAGTGAGTGAGGTCTAGAATTAGAAACTGGCTTAAAAGATATTAAATATGGCAACAGATGAAGACATAGTCTTACTCACAGAGTACTTTTTTATAATCTGAAACTCTTCCTGCTAGTTACCCACGGGAAACAAATCTGTCTAGTATTAACAAAAAAATCAAATCAAATCAGTACCAAAGTTTTCGTATAAAAATGTGTACCTATAATACCTATAGCCCTTTTAAATCTCTTTGGGTTTAACAAATAGATTGCTTTGTTTCTTATACCCCTATTGCTGCATATATAAATATATAAAACATGTAATATGCAATTGTTTGGAGAAAACATGTTTAACATTATTCATGTTTATTCGAAGTAATTAGCTTACAAGATGGTTCTGTTTGTAAGCAAATTGCTACCAGAATCACTTAATTAGTAATGTTTAAATTATTGTAAACTGCCTCATTAGTCTAGTGGTTGCAAGTGCAGTTACTAATAGTAAGGTCCTCAGCTCGATTCCCAGGTCGATCCATTTTTAGTTTGCTCCACGAGGAAATGAAGAGGACCGTTACCTTCTAATGGGATCCGGTAGTTGCACAGCCTGTCATACTTTTTGGAGAAAAAAAGGTCGAGCTGTGTTATTTTTGGGTTATTCTATGAAATTCTTAGTAGGAACTCGTAGTTTGGATTTGTGTCCAATTAATGACAATAGTTCCACTATTACATGGAACCTAAATATTTTAATTTTATTAATTGAGTACTGTGGGTGTATCTACATCAATAGGTACCTACACCTCTTTCGGAGACGTCATCAAATATCATAATTTTGTTTATGTTATATTTAGTTTATCTGTTTAAATAATTGATTGTATAATGATATCTTATAATTACCAAAAAATCGTAAATATTAAAAATATGTATTTTATCGGTATTATCTACTATTGACCGACCCATTTCCGCATTATTGTTTATTTTTGTATATTCGTGAATAATAAATCACAACGTAATTAAAAGATAACCATCGTAATTGACTGATAAATCATTACACTATCACGAATTTTATTTTCATTCATTAAACCTCATTAACTGTCTGATAGCTATCTCAATAAATAATTTATAGCTACAATCAATAGTTCTGCAAGCATTTCACTTCTGTTTTAGGGACGATGTTGCTTTTAAATAACCAACAATAGCTCGTGAAATGATATGTTCGGTTCCAAAAGCAATTGATAGCTTCATTACGGCGGGGAATCACCGCGTGTAACCAGAGTAGCGTCCAACCACATCGTGCCAAATGATGACTATTGAAACGTGCCGTAATATCTCACTACATTGAATCTAAATACCTTTTTGTTTCGGAAATAGTAGTGCAGGCAGATATAACGCATATATTGCGTTCTATATTCTGTTCTATTCATTATGTATGTTTTTCACATATGGAGTGGCTCGTGGCTAAGTAATAACTACGCCAAGCAATCGATCTATAAGTTGCACTTGCTGCGGTCATTCTATAGTTCGGGAACCATTTTCAACGCACCGAGATTACTCCGTGCCTCGAAAAGCACGTAAAGTGAGTCAGACCCGGTTGTCATACGAACATCTTTTACAATTGTTAGTAGTAGTCAGAAGCTCAAGAAGCATTATCAGGCTTCCAATCTTAGGCAATCTATGCTTAGGATATCGGTACTTCTCAGACAGATACCTATTAGGTTGAGGTCTGATGGCTGTCGCTTCGTGTATACTGATATTCAGCCGCATCCGATTCGACTGCTGAGTCGAGACGACTCCAAAATAGTTGGAAAAGGCTAGGGCAATGTGCTATGTATGTATATCATTCGCACGTGCAATATGCATATTGCACACACGTAGAAACATAAATGAACAGCACTCACTTGAATCTATAGATATATACATATATACTTACAACTAGCGGCCTGTCCCGGCTTCACACGGGTGGACATTACTGAAGTTTTAGTCGGGGTCCCTAATTTTTTCTATACGATACAATACGAGTAAGTACATAGCCTATAGCAGTGATAGCCTAGTGGTATGACTGTTGGACTGTTAATTCAAAGGTCTCGAGTTCGAACCCAAGGCACGCACCTCTGAGTTTTCGAAGTCATGTGTGTATTGAATAGTTAATTATCACGCGCATAAATGGTAAAGGAAAACAGAGTGAGGAAACCCGCATGCCTGAGAAATTTTCTGGATGGCGTATGAAGTCTGCCAACCCGCACTAGGCCAGAGTGGTGGACTATAGCCTAATCCCTCTCATTCTGAGAGGAGACCCGTGGGACAGTATAATGGGTTGATTATGTTACTCAGTGATAATGTAGCTTTCTAACGGGAAAAGAATTATTGAAATCAGTCCAGTAGTCTATAAGTTTATTCGTTACATACAAAAATATTTTTTTTTTCTTTACAATACAAATTTTCTAACTTTCCTCTTTATACTCGTAATATTAGTGTAGAAGTAGGTTAATACATCCAGTTACATAGGTTAAAGTTTCAAAGACAGTTAGGAAACAATTTCACATAACTTTTGGAAGTATTTTTTTTATTGATAAGTTGCTGAAAGAGACAATTAGATTAAAATGTAGAGCACGTAATTTAAGTAAAAACTATTTTGAACTCTAGATCCCGAAGGTACATACGACAGTACACAGCAAGACTATTTGGCGCTATTCATTAGATCCTCCCAAGCGTTATTATAGTATTTAGTGGCACTATACACGATATTATTGTTAAATGTACAGTATTTTGTTAACATTACATAATGTTTCTTACTTCCACAAACTCAGTTTATGTAATGGTTTTGTAGATCTTGCAAATTACCTTCAAACAGTTTGGTAAAGTGCAAACATGAAGTTGAAACAGAAACTGAATTTCAAACTAAATCCTTTGAGACTTGCTCCTACACACGTCGATGATACGAGCTGTGAAACCTGCACACGGCTTCAATTCTGTTCAAGAGAATAGATTTTTCAGGTTATGACTTTTGAACGTGAACAAAGCATCTAAGTACATTGTATAACATAAACATAAAACAATGATAGAGGAATGGATGGAATGTTTGAACAGTTCAAACAAAAACCAAAATATACTCCATCGTATTCAAACTCTTATTTTTAAATCATTTATTGGTTTAACTCTTAGCTTTACGTCAGCGTTAGTTGTTTTATCAGCCTATGTAGTTTATTCTCAAACCCATCGTTTTTTTTCAAAATCCTCTTAGCGGCTAAGAAGAAGGATTTTGAGAAATTTCCACGTCTAAGACTTAACCGATACCTATGACCTTTATACCAAATTTCAAGTGTTTAGGCGTTATAGTTTCTGAGATTTCTTGATTAATCAGAAAGTGAGTGATATTTGGCCTTTTCATATCTAGATAGATAAATACAAGATAAGTTAGCATTCTTACAAGCTTTTATTTCACTTACAATGTTTGTATGTTCCGCCAATTACTTAATTACTGGCACAATGCAAAAATCTATTGTTTTTACTCCAGGAAAATATACCGTCGCTATGCATAAACCTATTTCAATCAATGCATTGAAATTTTTAACCGAATATCATCAATAGCAGCAGGTACTCTGGTCTGGACCATTTGTTCACCACGTGTGTACGCCACGATGTCTATATAACTCGCCGTATCAGCTCTTGTATTGCAATTTGCATGGCTATCCTTTTTATTTTATTTTCCGTGGCTATTCACACAATATCAACGTTAGAATCAATGTTAGAATAAAATGCCTATTAAAACGGTTTTTTTTTAATGTATGTCGTATTTTTTATTCGCTAATGTTGCTATTATATAAATAATTAATCATTAGGTTTGTTCAATTATTAAATAATTGTTTTAACTTCTGGGAACGAACCCACGACGGGTTTGATTCCTAGTGAGTATAATGATAATATTTATATAATAATTTATATTACAATATATAGTATATAGACATATTCGTTGGTTTTTATTTATATTAATACGTAGGGTGGATAATTGCATAAAAGTATTTAATTATTAAATTAACTTATAACTGGACCCTTGACGAACAGTTACAAAAACTGTAATTAACTAATAACACTTTTGGTATGAAAAGTAATTTAAATCTTAAAATAAAATGTGTCAAAATAAATATTTAATTATTTAATATCAACATTTCATTTATTCGAGACACGCTCCAATATCTCATCCCACCAAAAAAAAACCACGGTGACGAGAATTTAACTTGTAAAAGATTCTTAACATTTTATACGGAAAAATGTAGCCGTAAGAACAATCGGGCGTTTGCATCAGTCTGTAAAATGGGAGGGACAGGCGGACAGGATAAAGTTAAGTGGACAGATACCGTCGTAACAGCGAGGGCTCCAATTTAAAAAAATATTTTTGAAATAAAATTCTAACTGACATCAACTGGTGAGTCTAGAAGCACTACATTTCACACAAATATTCCTATACTAACGCAGACTAGCACTAAGATGGTATTTCGAGAAATACCAGCAAAGTAATTCTTGGAGGAAATTTACAAATTATAATTCCAATCTAATCTCAATCTTGTAAATGTCAAAATTAGCGAATTGTGACAAACAGGTGGCAAACAAGTATACGGCCCGCCTGATGGTAGGCGGTTACCGTAGCCTATGGACGCTTGCAACACCAAAGGTATCACTCGCGCGTTGCCGACCCTGTAAATTACGGAGAAATAGTTTGGCCGGCAGTATAGGAGACATTGTGCCATGCCTGACAGTGGCGGTAACAAAACACCACCGGTCCCACACACTGCTAACACAACGCTTCCTCGCGGAGCTCTGGCGACTTTGCTCACTGTTAGGAACACAACATAGCACGGAGCTATGTTATTTGGCTACGATTTTCTACAAGGTGGAGGTACTTCTCCAGTCGAGCAGCTGTGTGTGAGTTTTTTAAGTAAAAGACTACTCGACATTTAAGACACATTGAGACTACAGTGGAATTAATATTTTGAAATGGTTTTTAAGTACCAGAATTTCCCTTCAGGATAGAAACAAAATTATTTTATCCCGCCTTTCGCATTTACACGTGACGAAATTTAAAAGGTCTAAAAGAACTAAGAATTTAGAGGTGGTAAAGTCTGCTGACCCTCACGCTGGTGTTGTAACATGATAATCGTAGCTATGGGTTTAATTAAGGACCTCATTTAGAGGCGGTCCACTCGTATCACGTAGTAAGACAGTTATTCTTGAATTTATTGTTATGGATTATATTTCAGACAATAAACAACTCGAGTGAGCAATATGGGTAGTAATATCGAGCGTACGTTAATGATCAAATATATTCTTGTCAGTTTACGGTCTTATCGGAATCGACGTCCCATCCATTATGATCGGAGTGCGGGCTTGAGATCTGTCAGCAATTTGACGCAGCCACGAGAAATTAGGTTATGCAAATTGGATGGTTATTGAGCCGCCCCGCTTTGTCATTCAAGAAATGTCAAAAGATAACACGGTTATAGCCACCAAGATAAAGATGTACAAAAATAATTATCAACATAGAAATGACAGGTTTTTGATAATTCATGTAATTGTTCTCGTAACGGTAGTTTTATGAAATGATTTGTTGAAGCTCTATTCAAGAGCTTTAAATAAAAATACATAGGTACGTAACGTAATTTATTTTTTACTAGCTTTTGCCAGCGACTTCGTCCGCGTGGAATAGTTACTTTGTTCCCTAGTTCTTCGCCCGCGGTTTCACCTGCGTTGCCCTGTTCCTATGGGTTGTAGCGTGATGTTTTATAGCTTGAAACCTATCTCATGAATCACTCATTTTCACAACATTTCCCTTCACTGCTGTGCTCCTATTGATCGTAGCGTGATGAAAAGTATACTATAACCTGCCCAGGAGTATGAAGAACAATTGTACCAAGACAGACAGACAGACAGACAGACAGACAAAAATTTTACTGCTTTTTTGGCGTCAGTATCGATCACTAATCACCCACTGATAGTTATTTTGAAAATATATTTCATGTACAGAATTGACCTCTCTACAGATTTATTATAAGTATAGATATTATTTGAAATCAGTCACTCACAGTTCTGAAAGAATTGTTTACTTAAATATTAGAAATATTTTTTTATTGTTCTGGAACACTATTTGGACATGATCTATTAAGTCATTATCCTCTGCTGGTCCTCGTCCTCTTGACTAGTGTTTTATTTGTTCAAAATAACAGGCTCAGCGAAGATTATAACTAATCTTTTATACCTATATATCAAAACAAAGCCGTGTTAGGTAAACCATTTATACCTCAAGAACGGCTGGACCGATTGTTAAGATCTTTGATTTGTTATATTTATCTCCGTCCTGAATAGTTCATCAAAATTCACGAAAAAAAGTATAAAGAAAATTGATTCGTCTTAATTTTTTTATCGAGAATGGACGATTTGTTGTGAAGTCAGTCATTTCACAAGAAACAAAACTGAAACTGCGAGCAACAAAAAGTTGATGTTTTCTGTGATGTGTGCGATAGTGTTGCGGGTGTATTTCATGAAGTGAAAACGTAATGTGACAGAGGAGTACCTATTACGGCCATGCCATTGTCATAAATGTCTACTTAACTAGAGTGGCTTGCAAGCTAAAAGTAGGAAATGCGTCTATTATCGATAAAGTAACTTTATACTCAAAGCCGCTATGTTATCAGGTATTTTAAATTCCAACCACAGGGAAAAGCTGCTAGATAGGATAGATACCCATTGTATGCAGGACGCAAAGAGGAGTTCCTCTACTTAAAAGAGAAGTACCCATTTGAAGTGAAGCGAGTTGTAACTAAAAATTGGAACCATTGTATGACAATTTGTCAGTTTTCAAATCACTTGGGTATACAAACTGGCAGGACCGTCTATGTAAAACATAAATATAAAATACTGTTACGCCTATAATCTCTGAATATAGACAGAGGTGTAGGTAGTAATGTTACAGAGTTCATCAGTATTTTATTAGGCCCCATGTAATAAGGGGTGAGCATATAGTCATTAACCGGTTAATCCAAATTCCGTGATGCTACTAATAACTTAATAGAAAAACCCGGTAGCACTTTGCTCTACCTGGCAAAGGAGGTCCTTCCGTTCAATAGCCGCGCCTGTGAGATGGCCACTGAAGCGATCAATATATAAAAAATTACGTCGAATAAATGTGTTTCGGTTTATTTACAACGTCTTTATGAGAATATTGCGAAACCGATTTTTATGAATTTTGGCAGACAGCATTGGCAGCCAGGTAATTTTGAACCTGGCAGAGAATATAACTTTTCGTAGTGGAATATTAAAAACTTTTATGCGTGTGGAACCATGAGTATCTCGTGGTTCGTTATTAGTTTTTTGTTTACGTATCATGTGTGGATGCAAATACCGAAAATATAGCTAATCTATCAATATATCTTTGCAGCCAAGTGACGTCCACTACTAAAAATGATAAAATATATTTATTTTCATAAATGGATCTTGTAAAGACACTTTCACAAATTAATATTTTCAATTTTTATTACTACATGTCATTTTCTACCGGACGAGTTTTGAGAAACGCAGAAACAATCACAGTCTCTTTTAAAGACGTGATTGTTTCTGCGTTTGAAAAAAGAGTGGTAGTTGGTGGCCTTTTGAAGAAACAGCAGCTTTGAGTTAACCAATCTAACTGACCGAAAAAAGACCTCCCTTTAAATTTCGGGACAATATTATTTGATCCTCTAAAATCTTAATTGATCTATTGTAAATGAGCACTTTTTAAAATAATGTTTAATCTTTAATATAAAGATTTAAACATTTATTGCGTCTTTATTAGTTGATCTACGGATAAATTATAAATGAACTGCGTCCATGGGAACGAAAGAAATATAAACATCGGTTAGGTTAAGTTGGAACTGTGACGACACAATGTACCGAATTGTAGCTATTGCATATATAAACAAATATTCTCTTAGTTTTGGGGCCCAAGGTCATGTCATCAGACATAATTTACTCTATGTCTCAAAGAAAGAGGATCAATCATTAAAAAAGATCAGCGTTTAGATTATTTTTGCTTACTGTATTTGGAAAATTAAAACGATAATTAAATACATGCCTTTAATTTCCACAAGGAGCAGTTCCGTTATATGCCGCCTGCATCCAACGACTCCCAGCGACCTTTACCAAGTCGTTTGTCCATCCCATCCTGCGCTTCCAGCTTAACGGTGCATTTTCCAGTGCATGGTCTCGACTCGAGACTCTTTTTGGCCCCAGTGGCCATCAGTTCTACGAGCTATGTGCCACATCAAATACGCCTTTATCTTCCTACAAAATTTTCAATTTTATCAGTGACCAAGTAATTGACGTTGAGTACCCACCATTAAATTGTGAGCTTACACTACAAAGTAATAGCAGCTGCAATATTAAAACTGAGTTGAGGTAGTCGTTTGAGACTGTAAAATAGAAAGCCAATTAATTATCCACCAGCAGTTTTAACGATACTTGATAATTCATTAACGCCTAGTTGAAGTAAAGAGTTCAGAGTTACGAGTCTATTAGCTATAAAGAAAAAAGCAGGCGTTTTAACGTCGTGTGGCGGAGCGAGGGTGCTTGGAACTAAACTCAGATTATTTGCAAGCACCGCGCAACTGAACTAACAACACTAATTAAATCAGGCTTTCGTCTGTGAGAGCTTCAGTGTTGTGAGAAAGGTGGAGGCCACGTAAATAAAGAAACGTCGACGAGCGAGTAAACATGAATAGGTGTAAGTACTTTCCACGAATGGTGTGTACAAGAAATTTAGTTAACGAACATGAATTTAATTAATCTTTTTAACATACATACCATCACGCCTGTATTCCCCGAAAGGTTAGACAGTGGCGTACTTATTTACACCCACAGTTCGCCGGTATGTTTAGGTCTCATGTAAAAGAGAGCGAGCCTATTGCCATTAACTGGGCACCGATTCCAAACTCCAAGCTGCTACTGAGAATATCATGGAGAAACCCAATAACACTTCGCTCGCCCTGGGAATTGAACCCAGAAACTGTACCGTAGCAGTCGCGCACAGGACCGCAGTTTATAATCTTTATATAAAACATATTACCTAGTTTATTAATTGAATGAAGCATTTACTATTTTTTAATACATTTTAATTATTATTAATAATCTGTAGGGAACAATTTGCGCACACAATAGCAAATCATTTTCTTAATACCGGCGAGCCACATACTTATGAAGAAGTTTGAAGTAGACAGCTCTAGCGACTTGTATCTATGTGAAAATATATCTCCGCTTAACATCCTTAGAAAAAATTGTTGGAATTTTAATATTGGAGATTTTATGTGAATAAATAACATTTTACAAGGACTGCCTCATTAGTCTAGTGGTCCCAAGCGTGATTGTTACACTAGAGGTCCTGGGTTCGATCCCCAGGTCGAGCAAAGTGTTATTGGGTTTTTCTATGAAATTCTCAGTAGCAGCTCAGAGTTTGGTATTTGTGCCCGGTTAATAGCACCCCTATCAAATGAGATCATACATAGTGACGAACTGTGGATGTATATACGCACGCTTCTACCTTACCCTTCGGGGAATACTATGATGAAAAGTATGTTAGGTATATAAATATTTACGTTTCCCTAAAAAAACTGGAACGGCATTAGTGAATATCCAGAAAATTATAAATAAAAAATAACTACCGCTTTTTTACAGTGCATATATAAAATACAAAGCTGTATTAAAATACCACTTACCTAACCAGTATAAATGTAGATTTCCCATCAATTTACTTTACAAGACCAGTAATACGTCAAATGGTTCATTCGAATCGCTTTATGTCCTTTTGTGTGTTTCTTACCTATTTTCTCCTTTGTTATTTGATCGTCCGTTCCTGAAGAGCAAGGTAAAGACAAATTAAAACTATTCACTAAGTATATGAGCAAATTTTCCTGTTTGGTTAATGGCGAAGTTGAAAAATAGCTTTGAGAGTGTCCCTCAATGATTTCGGATATTTATACGAACACTTAGTATTATTTACGGTGTCAGAGCGTGCCATGTATCACTTTGGGGTAACACGGGCATAAAGGCGTGCCCTGGATACTTGAGCTTACAAGCATTTGTTAACAACACGTACATTCGCGTCCTTACAAGAGAGTTTGGAAATGTTGTGTTTTGTTCTCTTTGTTTCTATAACTTAAGAGATCCTTCGCGATGATTATATATGCCTCGGAGAGCAAGGAAGCAGTCAGAAGGATGAGGATTTTTGTATTGCCCAGAAATCAGATTTTGCAAAGTAGCTTTGTGTAAAATACTAAAATGCATGTAGTTAGGATGATGATGATGCTTCTATATTATACGATCTTACCCATATACTATATATAGTATACTGAAGTACAAGTCAAAACAAAAATAGTCGAGGAGTTTAAGGATACTTAGGTACTTATATGAGTAAATAGCGGCGGTAGCTTAATGGTTAGGGCGTCGGACTGGTGATCACGTGGTTGCCAGTTCGAAACTCACCCATTACACTACCGACGTGACCCCACTCGTAACACAAGCATTTAGCTAAGCACGAGAGGTTAACAAGAATACTAGTAATGTGCGACCCACATTACTAGTAAACGTTAAAAAAAATATCTTTCCATTTTCTGACCAGACAGATAAAGCTTTATAACATTGATCTCTGTATAGTAAATACGTAGAACGCAGTATCGCTTAACATCAGGCAAACTGGCGGTCAAGCTTAAGCTTAGCACAAAAAAAAAAGAAACAAACAAAAACATTTCATACCCATGTCCAATTTTCAAACTATGCAGCTAAGATATTCAACAGGTAATTAAATTGTCTCCGTGTAAATCAGCCATATAGTTTGTTTTTGTTTGATTATAATTAACATTTTGCCAAAGCAAAATATAACAGTGAATGAACGACATGAGTGTTGTACTATTCGCTTATTTTGAAACCATAAATCCCTTGAGGTTTCCACAATACGGTTTCATTATAAACGTTAAATTTAAGGAATCAATATAACGTAGATACGTTATATTGATTCCTTAGGCACTATCGGCGCAAAAATAAAACGTTGCTTTTTTGTTTGTGTTTCCCGGATCGGTGCTAGTGGTCATGCAATGAATTTCTCTGCCCACAGTCGCAGCAAAAAGCTCGAATATAACACACACAGGATAAACATTGAAATCAACAACGCATGAAGTTATTTTTCAATAAAATTAAATTTAATCTATAACGTCTACGAGTATATTATTATCATCAATTTATAGTAGATACTTAAGAATATTATCAAACCAGATTTATTGGAATAAACTTAATTAATATTTTCTTTCTATTGGCAATATTAATAAATTATAATCGTTCCATATTTAATTACGTGGCGTTCAATCGGACGGAGCGACGTTTTTATGGCAACTTTTATATCAGTGAACTTCGTTCAGCACTTTCAAATCGGAAAAGAGCTCGTGCAAAATGAGTTCGCAAAGCATAAAAACTTAATGACAAGCAAGTAACAGCTATCGTTTATCTGTACATTTTTTTTTGCAAATTATCACTCCAGCGTAGTGTCGAACATTAAATACGCTCAAATTCTCTTTCGCTCAATCGGGGTTGGTGCTAAAACATTAAAGCAATTTTAGATAGCATTAAGTGGTTCGAGCCGAGTGGTCTGAGCATCGCCGAATAATGCTCCGTGTAAATTGTGGGCGGAGGGCTCTCAATGGCTCAGTTAGAGAGAGAGTATCCACTCGACACTACATAACGTCATACTTCATATACAGATGCTCATAATTAGTGTTGTCGTATTGTATTGTGTAATGAGCGATAACAGCGACACTTATGCTAAAGCTAAATTGACACATCATCGCTTAGGATTAATTGTTCGAAATTAATTTATGATTATCGGGTGAGTTGATGCAACTATAGCCATCGACCGAGTGAGAAACGGCAGGATTTTCAAGTAACAAATAGTTTTAAGAAATATTGTAGACCTGAACTATTGATCTACTTAGAAAACTTAGAAATTGAATGCCAGTTCACCCTGAAGCTCACAAAAGTGAATTCTAAGATAATAATAATATATCTATGAAATTATAGGTTAATTTTTCTTTCTTCTTTCTTTCTTTTCTTTCAATTCAGAAATAACGTATGTTAGAATATTTAACAAAAACATTTTATTATATTTAAAAGATTGAGATATGATCTCCCTTTTGAATATATTCTCAGTATTTTGAGGGACGGATGGTACGCCGTGTCATACTTAAGTTCTCACTCAGTCAAAGACGGAGGAATAACGTCTTTGTTTTTGTTAGAATATTAACTCGCAGACTAAGTTGTAAGTCGAACGCTAAATTGTGCTTGTTTAGTGTTGAGACAAATAGCGGTGTCTATTATGAGCGAGCTTATGTCTTATTAAGTCTTTCAGGAGAGTCTGTCTTACTCCGGAAATGGAATAAAACTGACTCAATTTAACACTAGATAAAGAGAGAACATAGACACAACACTAATTAATTTTGAAATAAAACTACTTTTTACGGATTTTATCGCATTGTATTGATATTATTTGATTCCCGACGTTTCGGATCCTTTACAGCATCCATGGTCACGGGTAGACTAAGTTGTTGGACGTCTTAATGTTACAATTACTAACAGTTACCTTATATTTTTGTTAATTATTGGCGATCCGATTCACGCAGAACGAGCTCGTTCTGTAAAGGATCCGAAATGTCGGGAATCAAATAATATCAATACAACGCGATAAAATCCGTAAATGGTAGTTTTATTTCAATGTGTAATATCCACGTAAGTGTCAGAAACCAGTATGGTAACTAATTATTTTTTTAAGCGGTTCCTGTAAAAATATTCTGGTTTCTGACAGTTGCGTGAATATTAGACATTGGAATAAAATAACTTTTACTTGTAAAGTAACCTTAGTCTATCCGTGACTGCTTTAAAGGATCCGAAACATTGCAGATTAAATAATTATCAATATAACGCGATAAAATCCGTAAAAAATGGTTTTATTTCAACCTAGGTGTATTTCGACTGAGTGAAATAACATTAAACTTAAAATTAAAAAACCCCCGCAGCATCAAGACATGGTAACCATGTTCTTGCAATATCATTGAATTAACAGGATATCAAATTTCGAATTGATAAGTTGCTCACATCCCCTCATGAACCAGAAGAGAGCTGATAATCTTCAAACGGCTGGCCAAATTTTCTTATATCACAGCTAAGAACACTCTCGAACAAGTCACCTTTAAGATAAAAAAACTGAATCAAGATCGGTCCATTCGTTTGGGCGCTACGATGCAACAAACACATACACACGTTAAACTTATAACCTCTTTTTGCATCGGGGTTTAAAAATAAGAAGTAACACAGTATTAAATAAAGTGCCAACTTCAAAGGACACAGGAAAAATAAATGTGGAGAAAAAATGCTACGTTTTATTTGCGTGGCTCGTATGTTACAGTGAAATATTTGTCTATAAAGTAACCGGTCGGGCCGGCAGAATGCTAAGTGCTTCGCAAACGGGCTACGCATAAGCAGAGATTGAAAATATAATTCATAAAGCTGAAATATTGTTTTAACTAGATTTTATTGCGTTGAGTTGTTACCGTTGTGTGGCGTTTCGTTTGTAATTAATGCTTACCAAAATAAACCACATGAAAAAGAAGTGCGCTTATTCAAAAGTTGGGTTTCACAAACGAGTTTTATAATTGGGGTTTAAATTGGTAAAACAAAATATGAATTGTAATTAGGGCAAAGTTATCCAGTAGTTTTTGAGCTTGAACTCACCAACTATATGTACCATTGTGATTACGATTACGATCAGCCTGTGTTCCACTGCTACGCAAAGGACTATCCCTCATTCCTCTCATATATGGGTGTTGGTATGTATGCTATATTTTGTTGCAATTATGATGTCGCGAGTATTCATTGTCATAAACGCTTCTTCAAGTAGGACGCGAGGTAAATACACATCCATTGATGAAGTTTTCAGATTGTGTCATATTGCCTATATAAAGGTCGTAATCAATGTAGATATTGACAAATGTTACTATATGTCAATGCGGTATGCAAGTGGGGTTTTGGGCCGATAAAAGTCTGACATATGTCTCCCTTGACACTTAACGATCCAATTTTTTTGTTAGTATTAACTTTTAAGTTATAAATCAACTTCAGTTCAAGCTAAGCACTACAAATGCTTCTACTAAGTCGTAAGATTGAACAAAGTCTCGTCGTAGCACGCTACGTTGCTATAAAATCGTAGCCATTATCAAACTTTCGTAACTCGATGAAAAGTGTGTGTTGATTTTTATAAACCATACCATCACGCTTATATTTCCCTAAAGATTAGGTAGAGGTGCACTAATGTTGAACCCACAGTTCACTAGTAGGTTTGGGTCCTATGTAATAGGGGACGAATCTAATGGCAACAAGCACAAACTCTGAACACAGAGGTAAATTCGTAAATACGTTTCACATTTTCTTTTATTTGAATATCCATAACATATCGAAATTATTTCTTATGAATATATTTTACCTACTTTAACGCGGAAACAGGAAAGAGTATAAAAATTCATCAGTAATTGCGTTGACACCACTCAAATTCAAAGAGAAAATAGACTCTTTCCTCTTATATAATATTATGTAAGTATATATTTAAGAAGAGCAACAGTTTTCACCTTCTCTCGTGTAGTTGTAGTATCTTTATTGGAAAAGGAGACAGTTTAAATAACTTGCAAGTTGTTACGCCTGTAATTAAATTAAATTGTCGCTGCCGTTTGACACTAGAGCCAGGCAATCATGTCTATTAATAAGAACCATCGTATTTTTCACTTGAAGATGATTCTTTGAACTGTCCTTTGGTTAATTAAAAGTGTGGAAATTATGACAATCATCACTTTATAATGTAGGGTATAGATAATAGGCTCGCCCTTTATTACATGGGACCAAAACATACCGGAAAACTGTTGGTATACACTAGTATATCTCTGCTTAACCCTTTGGGTAATATAACCGTAATGGTATTGAAATAAAACTACTTTTTTACGTTATATTGATATTATTTGATTCCTTTTCTTGGTGAAATTTTGGCACACGAAGGACCGATGCTGCTGTCTCTGCATCTTTTCAAGAAATTCATAGATGTTGTAAATCCCACCAAAATTTCACCAATCAAATTAAATCAATTTAACGCGATAAAATCTGTAAAAAGTAGTTTTATTTCAATGTCTAATATTCGCGTAAATGTCAGAAACCGTAACGGTATGCTGAGGTAATAAACAATAGAATCGATGAACATAAAATTGATGAGAACTTTTTGTTTTTAATCTTCTGTTTGACATTTTTTGATTTAAAAAAAATTGAGAGCCATGTACATTAATCTCTTTAATTCTCTATGCTATTAGACCTATAGAGTATTATAGAGGTCAGTAGCCATGTTTCAGTTAGTTAGCAAGTTTTATATTCATTTATCTAATTCTCCTGTTACAGTACAATGTATTATGTAAATAATTTAGTGTGTTGCGTAAAATTAAAAAAAAATACAAAATGTTACATTTTCGATGTATCCTTCCCAACGTTGTAGATACGTAGTCGTACGTCGTTTTTTCAAAATCGTAAACAATTAATACACAGAGTCAGTAGATCACTAAATTTCTATACGTAATTATTAGTAGTTGGAACGCGGTATTTTGGGTGCAAAGAGGTCAGATCACGTCCGAAATACAACCCTTCGTTCCAAACCGCGCATAGTGGATGTGGACATTCAAACTGCAAGTTTGAAGTGGCGATAGGCTGGCCAAATCAGCTGTATGCATCCAGACAGGTGGGCGAGACTAGATACAGAGTGGGTACCTCACAATGTTATTCGTGGTCGAGGTCGGCCTAGGAGACGTTGGCGAGGTGATCTTGCTCGCTTTTTGCCAATGTGGTATGAGGAAGCCCAGGATAGAAAATCCTGGACTGAGTTAGGGGAGGCCTTTGCCAACAGTGGGACACAAAATGGGCTATTAAAAAAATCATAGCTGAAATATAAACATTTTGAAGTTACAAGTTATACACAAACTTATAAATTTTCAACCTAATCCTACTATTTACACTCATAATCACTGCACAGTGCACAATACCTAATACCCTGACTTGTTGATATATTGGGTGAGCAGCAATGTTTATAACTACGTAGAGTTATCTACGCCAACGCTTCGACTCAACACCCTTATCAACCTTGAGGAAATCCACCATGACAGAGTAACGAGTGATCTTATTAGATGCCCGTTTTCCTTTTGAGCCCTGAAAGAGAACGGAATAGATTTTAAGGATAATTTTGCGTTTTAATATATTCTTCATTTTTCAACAACGATAAGTTTAACTTTCCCGAAAAGTCAGTTAGATTTACTAAAATAATTTCATTATTACAGAACAGATTATATTATACAATATATTAAGAAAACCCTGTCTGACCCGTAAACGTATTGTTTGGTATCGATATCCGGTTCTATTTATATAATCATTACCAATCACTTTACAAGAAAAAAAATCCCCGAAAGAAATATATTATAAAACGAGGAAACTGAAATGGCAATACTAGCGGTGGCTGCGACACCGTTCCTGGGTGCCAACCATAATAAGGCCTATGCTGGTTTTATCACATTTAAATTTGCTAGATTTTGTGGTAATAACGGTAATTTGGGCACGAAAATCGTAAATTTTAAACTTCATTAATACGTTTGCTTTCATGAATATTTAATTTTACTTATTTTATTTGGTGATGTGACTGGGATACCTACCTATATGCTCCTTTCGGATCGCATAGGTTTTTTTTTTAACACAGAGTATTATAGTAGCTTGTTTGTAAAGTAAATACATGCCATTATATGCACAGTTCATGTATTTTTTATCATCGAAAAATATTCGGGGCACACAGTCCGTGGAAAAAGATTGATGAAAATGCATCCCCGGAAAACCCGAAATTGGAGTTCAAAATTTACATTTCACGAATTATTCGTTCTGCGGCGTTTTATGAACACAACTTTTATTTTATTAGTTGTAATTTTACGAGACTTTTAGTCGGCGATCATTATTATTCTGGTACTACTTAGTACACTGAATGTCAAAAGTAGTCACAAATGACTATGTGTGCCTATTTTCTTTAAATAAAAATGAAATACTGCTCATTAGTAAGCGTATCACTTGAGAATGTTTGAACCAATTTATCAATTTTATTTTAAAAATGTTCGAAATAGTCCAAATATTTTTTTACAGAATAGAGAAAAAGTACATACATACACTAACGCTTTCACGGGATAAAAAAATACTGTAGACTGCCATTTGCAACGATTTTTGCATACTTCTTTTGCTTCCTCCACATTCATACATCTTTTCATACATACGCATATAAAAAAGTAGCCACGGAATATTCTGGAAAAACTGAGTGCCTTTTTTGAGATTTTTGTATGATTTCAAGATAATTTAAACTTAGACGAGACAATGTCTGTTGGGTTAACTAGTCTATACTAATATTATAAATGCAAAAGTAATTCTGTCTATCCGTCTCTTGTTGTTTAAATTCCTAAAACACTGAACTGAACAATTTTTATAAATTTTGATATAGATATAGATTTAACCTTGAAGAAGGACAAAGGCTACCTTTTGTCTCAAAAAGTGCTTTGGGATGCGAGTGAAACCGTGGGCAAAAGTTAGTGTCTTATAATCCATTTTTTTTATACCACTGAGGTGGCAAACGAGCTTAGAGCCCGCCTGATGGAAAGGAGTGACCGTAGCCTATGGACGTTTGCAATACCTGAGGTGTCGCTCGCGCCGATACTGTAAAAACCTTTTCACTCCTTTTTTAAATTACAGAATGCCACTTGTTATTCCTAGTAGATTTAATTTTATATAAAAAGTTTACCATTAATCATTTAATTAATCATGTACTCAGTTAAATTAATTGCTTGAAAAGAAACATGAAGCCAGCATGCCACCGCGTTAATTTGAACGTGTAACAGTATTTCACAAGTCCCGACTAGTTCCGAGACACTGCCGCTGTACATTTGAGCAAACTTGGCAAATCATTCAAAGGAAATGGAAGTCGCATACGGGAAAATTTGCAACCTCCGTGCGTTCCTTGAAGACGGCCACAATTTACATTAGTTTAACTACAAGCGGCAATCTTAAACTACAACTTGATTGCTGTGTTCACTGGAAAGAGTTTTGTAATTAGTTGAATACATAAACGATTTGTTTAAAGTTAAATTAGGTAATTAGATAATTGTCGAGATGCAAATGAAAGCGTAATTTATATGCAGATAATCATCCCGGACCCGTATTACATAGGACCTATTAGGTACTCTACTGACGACTGTGTTTATCCATCAGTTGTCCATATTAGGTATATACACCGTGATAAATACGGCTCTGGTGTATAAAATGTGTTAAGAAAACCGTGTCCGACCCGTGAAGGTATTGTTAGGTATCGAGATCCGGTTCTATTTATTTAATAGAATCGGATTATCTTTTTGTATTTTTAGTGATGAAAAAAATCGACTGTGGGCAGGATTCCAACCTGTGTCTTCTGGTCAATAGATGTCAAATACATAACCTTAAAGACGTAAATTCACAATGTGAAGGCAAACGATCTGGCAGGTGAGAGTCGCGGTGGCTTAGTGGTCATAGTGTCTGGTGTATTTGATCAGAAGACGCAGGTTTGAATCCTGCCCGTAGTCAATTTTTCTTTCAGTAAAATAACTATATAATCATTTTTAATTACCCATCCCCGAAATAAAACAAGGAAACAGAAATGGCAATACTTACGGCGGCAGCAACATCGTCCCTGGGTGCCAAATTTAATAAGGCCTATGATAGTTTTATAATATTTTAAAAAACTGCTAGATTTTGGGGTAATTGTGACAATTTAAGCACGACGACCTTGAATTTTAAACTTAATAATAATACGAATGAATGAATAAATATTTATTTTTTTATTTTATTTGGTGATCTGATTGCCCCTTTTGGATCGGACAGGGCTTTTTTAAAATAGTGTACCTAATAAAAAAAAACCCTGGTGGTATACAAAATCTGTCAATTTAATATAATTGTATAAAGATAATTTCCTCATTGATCTCCTCAGTATTCCTAGTCTCATAAGCTATAAAATTCTCTTAAAGAAATTGCGGTTAAAGGATCGCCCCCTATTTTATACGAAAATTAAATAAAATGTAACGACGAACTATGTGTTCAATACACTTCTGTCGATTGTTTACCATTCCTCACCTTTATACCCATATAGACATAATCCCATGCGCGACATCTACACTAAAGTTCGATTCCCAGGTCGAGGAGTGTTATTGAGTTTTTCTATGAATTTCTCAATAGTAGCTCAGAGTTTGGACTTGTGCCAAGTCAATGGCAATAGGCTCGCCCCCTATTACATGGGACCTAAACGTACCGTCGAACTGTGGGTGTGTACCTACGTTAGTGCATCTCTGCCTAACCTTTTAGAATTCAGGCAAGATGGTTCCTATGTTATGTTATGTACTTAGTATTTTTTGTAATATATTATGCCACACGGCGTGACCTAAATATTCTTTAATGTAATTAAATTAGCTTAGCCATTATCTTTGTACGTCCGGTCCGAATGAAAACATTATTTAATTAAGATAAAATTGTACAACGAGTACTATCGAATGTGGTGAGTGAACATTAAAAAGGCATGCATATTCCAATTTCCGTTTCCAACTTCCAATTCCAACGTCATTGTTACACGCTAATTAGCATACTTTGTATATTCAGTAAATTGTATTATTTTTTAAAACACAAGACACTCATGTTTATTTTTTATTAGAAAAACATATATTATGTTAATTTTCTTTGATGATATCGAGTACATAATGATTAATAATAATGATTACTTTTTTATGCAAAATTTAAAATATGCAAAATGACATGCCAATAAAAATATATTCAAATATGTACCCCGCTATTAGAACAATTTTATTTGTAGAAGCTATTATGCGGACACACTGGTGCATGCATTGCCAGCACCGCACATAAATCAACGTCAAAAAATAATGTTTGCGCTTTTTACGATGAATATTAATGACATAGACTAGGACCATATGATAACTTGTTTATCATATATTTTTTTACAAAATTTTTGATCGTGCTTTCAAACAAATCTAACACTCAATATCTGCTTAGCAATAAATCTTGTTACAAACGCAGGCCGAACAAAGATCCCCCAAGGGGTTCTCGCCTTGTCGCGGCGGAGGGATCGTGGCTCACGACGAAGGTAAGTAGAACCCCAGGGAGGGGCCGCTCCTGCGAGCTTCGCCCAGGAAGCCTTCATTGGAGTGGTCACTGTAAGTTGCGGTGTCGTATGTTAGGCACCGCAACTGAGGTGGGCCGCGGTGTTGTGTGGGCGACACTGTGGCCCGCCGCAAAGAGGGTCTTGGGCGGCGGACCCGGAATCGTCAGCCGCCCATTGCATTTGGCCCTAAGGGAGGGTCCAACATTGGACGTCCGCGGTGGGATCGCGGAGCATGCGAGAGCGATTCCCGTGATCCCACTACTATGCGGAAAGTGGCAGTGGTAGTGGTTTTAATCGGCATGCTGGCCACCTGGCCGGAGAGCCCGACACAACCGTCCCTCATCCCCGCAGCCGGGCGGCATGCATAAGGCGCATTTCCCCACCCGAAAAAAAAAGGCCGAACAAAGATGGCGACAGGAGCGTGACAATCGTTGGTTAGAAGCCCAAACCGCCTGACAACCATATCTATCATAAGGCTATTGATCGGTATTACCCAGAAATTTGTGTAAAATACTGATATCCAACCGCATCAGGTTAAACTAGAAGCCGACCCCAACGAACGAACGAAATGGATAGAAGGATGATAATGTTTAGGAATTACCGACAAAGCAAAAGTTAAAATTAGATCAACTTTTTTACATATTTAATCAGACATTAGTTTATTATAGATAGTATCAAGTACAACATGTATCAAAGTTCCCAACTGTAATATACTCGCGTGTAAGTAATTTCTCCATCGGCATTGTAACACCGTTTAAACACAAATTAGACTTAACTACTTTAGGGTAATCGCTAGTTCAGAAGTTATAATTACCAACTATTTGTGCGTACGAGACGATAGCGACCCGGGTTCGCTGGCCAGCAGCCACTGCCAAATGCTATGGAAATATTGATACAAGGGAAGTTTAATCTGTAGTTATTCTCAAACTTACTACGTAACTATAGTTGAAGTGGAAGTAGACCAACCGCTAAGCGTTAGATTAGTAAACAGGAGATCGTAAGTTCGACCCCAACATGTACCATCGACTTGAACCCACCCAAGCACCATCATATTAATCTATCGCACTTAACTGCAGGATATCTCCCAACTACAAGCGTAACTACAAAGTTTACACTTAGTGAATGAGTATAGAAAATTTTAAATGACACCTATTTATTTCATCGCGACGCGTACGAAAGTACAATCAATAACAGAACTCGCTTAAAACTATATAATGATATTGGTCCCGTGGGAAATATATAACTGAAGAAGATGTGTAATATACATTCGAGTAGGTTTTCCAGATAGTTTGATTTGGCTATAGTTAATTGATATTTCGTTAGTTGAAGAAATTGTTATTACGTATAAGTAAAACTAATTATTTTTCTATCTAGAACATCAAAAACTATTCAATTATGGAAAAAATATATCTAACTACATATTTTTATTTACTTTTGTCGATAACCGTACGTAAGATGTACACTCCATAGTCAAATCAGCTGTGTACTCGCAAACTGGTTTTCTATTCAACATCTGAGTTTCGTATTCGGAGAGCCCGGTCGGCGTTTCAACGAGAACTATTTCGTCCCTCGACACGAAATTTGTAAAGGCGTTGCCTACAGGATCCTCTTTTCAATAGAGCCGAGAAGTAAACCATTTTGTTACAGAGATAGCCAAGTAAAACGTACTTCACTTCAACCCTTTCATGTGTAAAACGGGCCTAATATTAATAAACCTGCTTTTGGCCACCGACTGGATAATCTGCAGGATCTTTTAATTAGCCGTATGCAAAATTCAATTGGGTTTGGTGCTGTAATCCGTTTTTATAACGCTATTAAAACCTCTTGGCGACGTAATATCGCGATTTGGCAGCTATTTGAGCTGCGCATTATCCAATTCATTCTGCTTATTGTATTAATCGACTTAAGTTTTCGCGCCGTACGGCTTTTTCTGTAAAAATGCGATGATTTCGTATTCTTTAATGAATTTTAATAAAAACTAACTAGAATTTTTTTCGTCTTCTTTAACCCTTTTTTGTCCATGGATTGTATATCACCTGGGGAGACGGCAGGGTATGTCGGAGTCATATCGCGGTACAGTAGGTACCGCGTTCGCTGGACCCCTTCAAGGATCGAGACTTTGCCTGTACCCCACTCAACCCCAAAAAAAGACCCCAGTAGACGACGCACGTGTTGGTCACACGCGCGCGACCATAGGATCTTTTTATTTAACCATGAAATAGGAATCCATAAAAATAATCCAGGATAATTGCATAAAAATCCACATTTTTATATATTTAATTAATAACAGCCTCATTAGCCTAGTGGTCCTGAGCGCGACTGCTACGCTAAAGGTCCTCGTTTCGAGTCCCAGGTCGAGCAGTATTTTTGGGTTTTTCTCTGAAATCAGTAGTAGTTCGAAGTTTGGGATTTATGTCCGGTTAATGGCAATAGGCTCCCCCCTATTTCATGGGACATACCGGCTAACCCTTCTGTGAATATAGGCGTGATGGTATGTTTAATGTAGGTATATCTAATTAATCAATAATTTGTACATTTCTATTCAAGCAAAATGTTAATCCTAAATATCCTTTCGATATGTACATATATACCTTACTTATGCTATAAAGGTGATCTCTAACTTTCTTACCATGGAAAAACAAAACGAAGGAAAGGTAAATGGCGGACATACGTAACCACGTGGCCGTATAATGCAAAGTAGGGACGCACATTACAATAAATTCAAAAAAGTTGAGAGAATATAGAAAACCACAACGTTTGTTAGAGATTTCATAGGAGTGCAAACAAAACAGTGGTCCATATGGTCCAAGGGGTGATCCATGCATCCCGCGTCATAATTTTGACGTCACATTAACTCATCTTCACCTTTGTAATAGAACGAGATATGCCACGACAAAATTATTTTCCTAATATATGCATTAGCATATATTAGGAAAATAATTTTCATTAGAACATACTGATTTCTGAGACTTACGCAAATACCAGACATCATTATTGAAATAAAATGTTTTATGTAAGAGTCCGGCGGAGAATTTTTCAATATAAATCTTAATTCTAACTCAACTTAATGAAATTGTGATATTATTCGGATTCAGATAATGTTTAATCTATACTCCATTTGGTTAGGTACATACCTAAAGGTAAACAAATCATAAAAAAGGTTCTTTTATAGGGCTATTTTTCGTTTCGAAATAAAACGTAACCGAAATAAATTATTTAATAATATAAAACCACATTTTTCTTTTATACACTAGCATATTTAACTACTTTGTTTAATATTAAATGGTTATTATTAATTCTGAAGCTTGCGAACAATTAATTAAATAAAAAAATATTATTATGTCATAGAGTATTACAATATGCCTAATAAAAAGAAACTAATAAGACAGTTATTGAAATCAATTTTCTGCGTCTTTTGATAACAATAAATAAGAGTATGTTCACAAGAAGTCAGCAGTTTGTGAACATACTCCAGACAAGGCCCAGCACTACATCAGATTTGATAAACCACAAGTCCTCGCAAAAGAAAACCGATTCCTTCCCAGGATGATCCGTGAGGCTATTGAAATTAAAAAATATCTAAATTTCAATAGAGAAGATGGCTGGGTCTTACCACCTGCTTGGCACCCATTATAGATTCCATAAAATCAAAATCCAAGCCCAAAACTGCAAGACCGAAGGATACGGTGAGCTCGTTCTGCGTGAATCGGATCGCCAATAATTAACAAAAATGTAAGTTAGCTGTTAGTAATTGTAACATTAAGACGTCCAATAACTTAGTCTACCCGTGATTATAGGATCCGAAACGTCGGGAATCAAATAATATCAATACAACGCGATAAAATCCGTAAAAAGTAGTTTTATTTCAATTATTTTGGTATTACGTTTTTGTGGACAATTCAACCTCCGACGGACCCTACTAAATATGACATCAAGACATCATCACAACACCTCAGTCTGCCCGTGACCTTGGAC
Organism: Acronicta aceris; assembly: GCA_910591435.1. Taxonomy (NCBI): domain Eukaryota; kingdom Metazoa; phylum Arthropoda; class Insecta; order Lepidoptera; family Noctuidae; genus Acronicta; species Acronicta aceris. The sequence continues at coordinate 10,812,921 of OU342759.1, forward strand.
GCTGTAAGGGGTCCCAAACGTCGGGCGTCAGGATTTTGTTCTTGTAAATATAACGCGATAAAATCCGTTAACTGGTTTTATTTCAATAGAACCAACCGAAGTTCAGGTTTGTACCCGGTTCAACGCAAGAGGATCACCCCTTATTATATGGGACCTAAAAACATACCCCCTACTTAATCTTTCGGGGAAGGCAAACGTGAGAATATTTTATGGCTTAACAGGTACCACATTTTGCAAGATTGAACCGCGTCGATAATATCAATAAGGTAAAAATACTTTTTTATGAAGATATCGCTCTCTGGATTAATATTTCCTTCCTCCTGCGATTAATCTATCTTAATCATAGTTGAGTTTGACTGTGACGACATGAACTTGAACCCACTCCGATGTTATGGGATTTAATTTTTGTTATTAATAGCATTTGTTTTGTTTTACTCATTGAACGAGAAAGAGTAGAGTTAGTTATTATGTACATATATTGCCTCTCTTTTATTTATTTTTTTAAATCTGTCTTGGGCGTGCACTCATAACTCACGTTTCCTAAACTCCTAAACAGACCAAAGTAATTGGATGAAGGATATAGGAATGCATAGAGGACAAACAATTTTCATGTTATATAGATTTTCTTGAATTAAGTTTTTGCACTAAGTTCAGCATTTATAAGTTTCATATCTGAGAACTAGTTGTTTTCGGTTCACAAGCTTATAAAGGAAATTTTCACGCTGTTTCTTAAAGCCACCAAAAATCCTGTTAACTACTTACAAAAGTTAACCAATTACACGTTAACTGTTCAAGTAAAATAACTCTAATATTCATGAGTAGACTCGGTACCTCAGAAGTAAATAATGTCGCAATTTACATAAAACTATAAAGAAATTAGGCAACTTCTTTGTGACGGCACCAGAACAGGTTGCGGGTAATGCAAATTAGATTTTATAATAAAGGTCTTAAGTGTTGTTGTTAGTGTTTTGTTACTAGCTCACGAACTGTCGTTAGGTTTATGTATGTATAATTATTCTGCTCTACTATCCTACCCCCTATTAAAGATATAGTTCGCAGTGTGAACCCGTTGTAGGCTAGCTTGGTGAACTAAGCCTAACCCCTCTTATTCTGAGAAGGGACTCGTCACCAGTGGGAGAACTGAATAAGGCTCGATTTCCTCCTACGCTGACATCGATCGCTGACGTCCGATGGTCGAGCGTATAGATAAGACAATGTTTTATTAGACACCGCAAATAGACGCTGACGTCCGCCGCAGATTTTCTGTTACATACGCCACTGACGGTCCGCTCTACCGACGTCAGCAACCGATGTCAGCGTAGGAGGAAATCAAGCCAAACAGTAGATGATAACTATCATAACCATCATCGGTTATGAGCTGTGACCGTGATCTCCCTAACTTCTTCAGTTTCGTCCCCCTTAAATAATTTTCTATGTTATTAAATCGTTAGGATTACTAGGAATTTCACAACAACAATTCATTTCACTATGCCGACTGTCGCACCCGGGTCTGTCAGTCAAAAATCTAACTGAATATTTTTTTATGAGCCGACAGATATTTTTGGGCGGCAATTCAATTCAATTAATCTCACTGTTTCATCCTGTGTATTTTAGATTTTTGTCCACGCGTGATTGACGTCAGTCACATTGTGAAATATTCCGGGGTCGACATTTTTTTTTCATGAATATGCATTTTTTATTAGTTCACACAGGAAGTTGAACTTTTGAAAATAAAAAAAGACGTGTGGCACTCGGGGACTGCCGCGGTAAAGCTATTGCATAGCGTTTTTTATCAACTTATGTAATACAACCAATGCCACCCAAAGGCGGGTTGCTGAACTAAAGAGACAAGCGTGTTTCTCTAGATGATTATATAATTTGAAGTTGTATGACAACTGCTATACTTTATGCTACCCTGGTACTGTATCGTACGGTTATCTCCTTCCTACAGTTATTTTATTCCAATTTGTTTTAGTCCTATCCTGTATCCTGGTTAAGATTACTGAGGATTACTGTAATTTTTATTAGTCTCTGGTACTGGAAAGTGGAAGTTACCAGTACTAAAATTCTATAATCTAAGCTGCTATAATTTATGCTATCCTGGTACACAGACAAGAAAATAGAAGCAAGTCGGCATAATAATTATCATTGCTCAGCTTAATTTCTATACACTCTATGCTGTCCTGGTACCGGATAGCTTAAATAGATAGAAAAAACAAGCGTGTTAGGTTTTTTCGTTACGGAATTTCTGGATTCGGTCCCCACGCTCAAGGCCCGCGATAGAAGCTATGCAATAGCTTAAAAAGGAGTTTATACCAATATGTTGCCTTGGTTTGTTTATCTAGTAAAATATGATATGGCATTTTTTCTTTTAGCAAGAGATTTATTATTTAACTAATTTATTTTACCTGTTGCAGTTATTTATACTATTTTTGTTTTGTAACCGCATAATTTTCTATTAAAAATCAAACACGTCACGTTTTGAAACATAATCCTGTCACGAATTTTGTGAATTTGATCTTTTAAGCTTCTGACGCTGACTGTAATGTGCAATTTACGAGTATACTCAGTGTTTTTCATTGTTTTTTTACAAAAATCTGCTGCAATTAAATTCTATAACATACCATCACGCCTGTATTCCCCGAAGGGGTAGGCAGAGGCGTACTAATGTACACCCACAATTCGCCGGTATGTTTAGGTCCCATGTAATAGGGGGCGAGCCTATTGCCATTAACCGGGCACAAATCCAGACTCCGAGCTGCTACTGAGAATTTCATAGAAAAACTCAATAACACTTTGCTCGACCTGGGGATCGAACCCAGGACCTCTAGCGTAGCAGTCGCGCTTGGGACCACTAGACTAATGAGGCAGTCGGTTCAGGCAGTTAAATTAGATAGGTATCCAATAAAAAACGGTTTAGGAAAAAAACAGTTTTATGAAATAAATAAACGTACTAATATTAGTACGTTTATTTATTTCATAAAACTGTTTTTGAAAAAAAAAATATTTTAAGTTTTATGCAAATAAATATATATTCTATTCTATTCGATTCCAAACTTTTACCTTAGTTTTTTTTTATTTCATCCTAGTAGGTATAATAAAACTCATAAATGTAAACTCAAAAAATACAGTATAGAATATATAGACCAGAATGAATTCGTACAGCTTTGCCCTAGAAATCATCTTGAAAGTCTTTCTTTTCTTTGTACTACATTCATCTCCGAACCTTTTCTGATTGAAGTATGAAAAATTCATACGATATAAACCTTTTCAAATTATCTGTGAAAAGATATTTTGTGAGGCAAATATGGCGTATATTCGTATACGGATAAAAGCATTTAATCGGTGTAGTCATTTTAATATTATATTTAACGTAAAACGGAAAGATTTGTCAACGTCGTTAGACTGAATACTATTACATAAACCTAGACTAAATATATCCATTACTATTTAATGCCAAAATAGAGAGGACCCGGATTTGTAGACCTTCTTTCAATTTTTTTTATTTAATGTCACAACATCACAGAAGTCCATAGTTGAACGAATACTTCTAACTAAATATAAACATTACAATGGTCTAAATGGAAAATTATAATATACACGCCAATCACGGCTAGTGGTATGGCCGTTGGACTGCCTAGTCTAAGTTCTCGAGTTCGAACCCAAGGCACTCACCTCCGACTTTTCGAAGTCATGTGTGTATTAATAGTTAAATAACACGCGCTTAAACGGTGAAGGAAAACATCGTGAGGAAACCTGCATGCCCGAGAGATTTTCTCGACGGCGTGTAAAGTCTGCCAACCCGCACTAGGCCAGCGTGGTGGACTATAGCCTAATCCCTCTCATTCTGTGAGGAGACCCGTGCCCAGCAGTGGGACAGTATAATGGGTTGATTATGGATGTACGTCTAGGTATTGATTGGAATGATTAAAGACTATTTTCATACAAACCATTTGACATCATCCAGTTGTCACCTTTCATGACACTATTCCATCCCATGGAATTAGTAAGTACTACCAAGTTCACGACGGAAAGGGAGAGAGAACTGTCCACCTCTCTCCCGATCTGCAGTAGACGTATCGGGCGTAGGAGGCCGCAAACAGATCTCCAGCGTCCATGACTTACTTGGCCTGTCAGGGTCGTGGTGAATATTACGAAACTCATGACCGTGACTATAGAGCAAGGGAAGGCAAGTACGGTTTTTAGTTTGTACGAGTCCGACATACCCTGCCGCTAAGGTGGCGGACGAACCTTGAAAATTTTCCGTCTTAAAAAAAGGAATTGCCAAGTTTTGTTAATAATTATTATGATCTATATTCTATCTTCTACATAAATAAAAAGGTATGTTTTTTTGTTTGTCGTCTATACATTGCTAAACCAATCATCCTAATGCGGTGAAACTTTGGTGAGTTGTTGTGTGTATACCTGGAAAGGTTTAAGACGAAAAAAAGCAAAAAAAAGATAAAAGAGGCATTGCAACGCATTCTGGGGAACAACTAGTAAATAATAAAAGTAGTTCCATATTAATCGTGGAAATTTGTCCATACGTAGCAATTAAGAAATAGCTATTGTCCATACTTATCAAAAGTCAATAAAAACTTGATATTATTTTCACAGAGTCACATATTCCAGTTGATTGCCATTAGTAGAACCAACATTTAGAAATCTCGCTAGCTTTAGATGATCCTAAAGTTCTTTTAGAACGAAAACATTTTCAATTTTTCTTTTAAAGTACCGGTCATATACTCTTACACTACTTTTCTCCAATAAATGTCCATTGGAAGCGAATCACCGCAATAAGGTAAAACGATCAAAACAATTGTGTTCGCTTTATACGTTACCAATTCAATAATTTGAACCAAATACTGTAATTGGAGTTGGTAAACAGTTATTACTCTCACAGGGGTTAATTAGTCTAATTTACTACTAACGACAGTTTGGGACAAATGGCTCGCCATTTTATATTTAAGTTTCCTGAATTAATGCAATAAACTGTGAAATGTTCTCTATTGATATCTAATATAGATTAATATATTTGTCCATGTGACAAATTTATACGCGAGCACTTTGAAAATATGATTCCTTTTACCAATAATTCGAATTCAATGTTATTAGGTATAGCGGGATCGTGAGAGAGCCGATCCTGCTCGGAGCGCCTAACACGCCGAAACCCCGCCTGCCTCACCTTAGTCAGGCGGGCCTTTGGAGTCGTGGTCGTACAGAGAGGGGACTCTATTCGCCCATCGCCTGACTCCAGAGAAGTCGGCAGCACAGTGGTCACGTGCTGCCGTGCAAAGTAAGGTTCAGGGGACCCGATCTCCCCAGGGGTGAGCCCGAACGGGCGTTGCACGGGGGGGTTCTGGGGTGGTCTTTTAAGAGAACACAGTGCCCCCCTTCATATGCAAAAATCCCACACTCCTCGGTCGAACCCCCGAAGACCGGTCGCCTTTTGAAGGTTTCCCCCCGTAAACAAAAAAAGGTACATTTTGTAATAAGATTGAGATATTGAAAGTTTAATAAGAAATAGTGAATCTACGATGTTATTCCTAATAATTTAATATGTATTTCTCTTGCAATGTGAAGTGGAATGAGAATGTTTTTATTAGAAGAGATTTATGAGATTTATGTGCGCCGAAAGCGGTTCAGATGGTGCAGCTGAATGCTGGCGACAAGTATGGAATTTAATTTTGTCGTGAGAGCTTTTCTATTTACTTACTGTTCGAGAATTATCGCAAGTGATATATTGCTACTGGGATAAGATATATATATCTGAAGTACTTTTTCGATCGCCTCTAAAGCCTATAATTTAATTAAAGACATGCATTATACAGTATGTTTGGATGTTTTACCTCAAATTATATTTATTATTTTTTTCAACATATAATTTATATCTTTTTGTGTTTTTTTTTTAATTTTCCATCCAACGTCACCTTATAACGTAAATTTAGAATGTGAAGGCAAATTTCGATCTGGCCGGTGGGACTCGCAGTGGCTTAGAGGTCAGAGGGTCTGCTGTATCTAACTAGAAGACGCAGGTTTGAATTCTGCCCGCGATTGATTTTTTCCTTCACAAAAATAACTATATAATTTATATATACGACAAATTTAAACCAACATTCTATTGCGCCAGTACCTATTATTCGAGGGTTAGGCAAAGGTATACATCGATAGTTGATGTAATGCGGGAAGCCTGTTGCCTCCAAATACCGAACTACGAGTACTACTGAGAATTTCAGAAAGAAACGTGAGACCTCATTCTTAGCAGAAGACGCTTGCAATCGCTAGACCAATGAGGCACGAGTAAATACCTACATACCATTACACCTGTATTCCCCGTAGGGTTAGGCAGAAGCGTAAGTACTAATGTAGGTACACCCACAGTCCGCCGGTACGTTTAAGTCCCATGTAATAGGGGGCGACCCTATTGCCATTAACGGGGCACAAATCAGAAACTCCGAGCTGCTACTGAGAATTTCATAGAAAAACCCTTTGCTCGACCAGGGGATCGAACCCAGGACCTCTAGCGTAACAGTCGCGCTGGGGACGACTAAACTAATGAGGCAGTAATTATACATATAGTATGTATTTATTGATAGTGAATAAATTAACCTAACTTAGTTGATGGATTAAATACAGCAAATGTGTTGATGTCAACCTATCAATTTTCAAGTCTGTCCTGCTCGCCCTGGGAATTAAACTCAGGACCTCTAACGTAGCAGTCGCGCTCAGGACCACCAGGCTAATAAGGCAGTATGAGTAAACACGTCATTGGCATGTCGCGTCTTATAATTTAAATCAATGTTTTTATCATTTTAATTATATATCCATCTAACAACTATACCTTATTGATACTCATAAATATCAAATTCTATTCCTAGTGCCTACCTACCTACCTATCTATATAGAATTTTTTGTCGCGCATATTACCGTACTGCATACATAATGTATGTCTAATAACTCCATGTTGTATTGGGTGCATGCCTGTAAAAACATTGTATGTAATAACTAAATAATTGCTGCAGAAATATAAAACGGAATCGAAACTCGAAAGGAGCTTTATTATCTACTGAATAAGGATGCAGCTGTTTCGTAACCGCAGAATATTATAAAAACGAGAAATAAAATGTACGAGATCCCAGCGTGACGTCAACAGGAAAATAGGTCTGTGTATCTTATTGTATCTTGGCTACAAACACATAACATACCATTACCTGTATCCCCGAAGGGTTAGGCAGATGTGTATTGATACCCGCAGTTTGTACTAATGTAGTAGGGACAAGCCTATTGCCATTTTCCGGACACAAATACAAAACGCGAGCTGCTACTGATAATTTCATAGATATACTAAATATAACATTGCTCAACCTGAGAATCGTACTCAGGACATCGCGCTCAAAAGCTACGCTTTCGACCAGACTATTAAGGCAGTTACAAACAGGTTCAATGATATTCAACATTCACTCAATATTTGAAGTCGAATTTGGATTAAAATCGAAGCTTTTATAGGAGTTTCAATATCAATAAGTTGGCGCTGGAAAGCTGCCAAATTAATTTATATCTACGCAGTGTATCAGACTTTATCATAACATCGTTTACTAGTTTTAATCTGCCGTGAATGATATTTCATTGCAGAGATCCAAAATGTGTCGTTTTTGTTACTAGTTTCATTTCTTAGCCAAGCAAATTTTGCCGCCACTTGCCCTATGGTCAAGTCCAAAAGACTCGTGATCCTAATCAGATTGACCACAACCCCGATAATGAATTTATACTTGAGCATGTTTCTCAAATTGGCAACCCGCACACATCAAATTGACAACATTTCAAAATTATTAAGCCACCAAAACAAAAATCCCATTTCTTTGTTTTCCTATCCTGAGTTCCATATCATTTTTATAATTTTTTTATATTTCTTAATTTTAGAGAAAAGAATTCAAAACTAAAAAACGTGTGATGACGTCACTTATACGGCAGACACTGAGAAAATTGAAATTTTGTCGAAATAATAGTAAATCAACAAAGAAATAAATAATATAACATACCATAACATACCATCACGCCTGTATTCCCCGAAGGGTTAGGCAGAGGCGTACTTAATGTACACCCACAGTTCGCCGGTATGTTTAGGTCCCACGTTATAGGGGGCGAGCCTATAGCCATTCACCGGGCACAAGTCCAGACTCCGAGCTGCTACTGAGAATTTCATAGAAAAACCCAATAACACTTTGCTCGACCTGGGGATCGAACCCAGGACCTATAGTGTAGCAGTCGCGCTTGGGACCACTAGACTAATGAGGCAGTCAGTCAGTAAATAATATACTGTTATTAATAAATAGGATAGATGACAAACCGACATAAGACATTTTTAAGGGTCAGAAAAATGACGTACCATTGACGTCAGTTGGCACTTACGTCTGTTTAGAATAAAAAGAACTTCAAAGTATAAAATAAATATGAAAATTATTTAAAATCGGGGAAATAATTTATACGGGTATTCTATTTTTCGACCTACATAGTTTCAAATAAAATGATAATATATGGGTTTAAAAAAAAATGTTGTCAATTCTAAAGTTAAATACGACCATTCGTTAAATCTAACACCCACATGAAAAATCCACAAATGGTTCGTATGGAATTTTAAATATTAGGTACGAGAGTATACGCGATATATGAAAAAAAAGTCTGAGTCGCCCACCGAGGGTTCCGTACAAATCTGTAGGTTTTTATGATTTAATTAGGAATGTATAGTTTTAAGATTTTTCCCTATACTTGTAGTATACACGGTATTACTTACCAAATTTCATAGTCCTAGGTCAACGGAAAATACCCTATAAATTTTGATTCCCTCGAGAGTGTCGGAATATACGTTTTTTGCGGCATAAACGGCAGTATCTTTTTTTACGTTAACTTAGAATTTTATTTTTTCACAGCTGTAAGGGACTATAGACCTGAGTTGAGGTTTTAATTTCAACTCGATACCTCCACTCGGTCCCGAGATAAAGGGCCTTGATAGACAGACGGACGGACGTACAACAAATTGATTCTATAAGGGTTCCGTTTTTATCCTTTTGAGGTACGGAGCCCTAAAAATTTTATTCTACCCCTTGTATACCTATTGATTGCGTCACGGTTAGTATTTACGCGGTTACACAAACTTGACAAAATGAAATTCGGATCAAAGTTTTTGTTTGAAAATGTTCCCAATCTATAAACCTTTTAATTTTATTTGGGTTATAAAAATTTGTATATACTTATAGTCAAACCATTTCTAGTCATATAAATAACGTGGCTATGCAAATATATATGGAATACATTATCAAAAGTGACAATTAATTAAGTGATTACGTCATCGCATTCGCAGTTTAATCCGCAAAACCCGTGACTGACTGCACGCTGACACGACCAATCATTATAACTTACCGACGATATGATTTACATTTATAATATGGACATATATGTATATATCTAACAATAATAATGTGGTTGTGTAATATATTAAACACTTAGAGAGACAAACCAACTTCAAACTATGATAAACTCTAATTTTATTGAAGACACATTTGGCATAGCGGTTGAGCGATCGGCTTTTGTGCCATGGGTTGTGGGTTGGATTCCTGCACGAAACAAATATTTGTATGATCTATAGGTAGTTGTTCCGGGTCTGGGCGTTTGTGTATGTGAGAATTTGTATTTGTAAAAGAACCCACGATATAGGAGGATTGTCTCCTGTACCAATTTCCTCCTGTATCTGTAACAACGATTTTCTAAAAAAGAGAAGTAGACAATTATTAATTATAATTTTGTTTCGTCTCCTTTTTAAAGAAATTTCAAGAAGAATGGTTGACACTTCACCTGACCAGAGGGCTGGCTTGTTTCTAGAGGAGCGTATAAGCATTACTTTTAGGGCTGAAACTGCGTTAAACGGGCGCCTGCGACGGGCAAACGACGTCGACGCTCCGTGGGTACGCGACGGGGATCATCACGGGTACCCGTCGCAGACACCGGATTATGCAGTATCGCTCGTTCACACTGTACTTCCATAATTACTTTTCCTGTATCGAAAGATATTTTCCTGGATTTTCTCCGAGTGTGCGTGCGGCCCGTGTCACATAGCATTATTGACTGAAGCCCGTACGTGTTACCGCTGGTGAGAACTGCGCGTGCCTCCGCGCGTGTTTCCGTCCCACGGATGCGGGCCTCCCTGCGACGGAGCACTTTTGTATCTCCATACAAAAGTGCTCCGTCTGGCAGCATTGCCACTTTTAAGGCCTGAGGGCTCCCCCTCAGGCCTTAAAAGTGGCAATGCTGCCAGTCTTCTGAGCAGGTTGCCGGGCGACAACAATGCCAAGGATTACATTGACGCCTAAATTTATTTTATGTAAATAGTATATATAGTTAAGTAGGTTTCTTTTTATTATGTACACATAAATTACTACCTTACAATTAATTTGACGACACGTTTGGCGTAGCGGTTGAGCGATCGGCTTCTGCGTCACGTGTTGTGGGTTCGATCCCCACACGAAGCAAAGTTTTGTATGATCTACAGGTCGTTGCTTCGGGTCTGGGCGTTTGTGTATGTGAGAATTTGTGTTTGTAAACGCACCCACGACACAGGAGAAAATCCTAGTGTGGGGCAACGTTTTTTTTAAAAAAAAAAAAAAAAATATGATTTTCTGTAATTTAATTTAGCAATTTGTATATTCCAACTTTAATATTTCCTGGCTTATTACGCAGTTTTACTGGTTAACAAAGAAATGTAATTATGTTTGGGAAGTTTAATGTCAACTATACAAACTTCATTGACCCACGAGATGTTATCTGAAGAGGCGATGAGTATACCGCTTTACTGTAAAACATGGTGGTCTTTTATCAGTACATGGATTAGAAGAGTTGGAGGTATCGGTACCTCTGCCTAACCTTTCGGAGAATACAGGCGTGATGGTATGTAGTTTCAAATAATTTAAACCTTTGAACAAAGTATTTATTATAGAAAGTTTTGTAGGTAGGTAAGTTTTGTTTTTGTTTTTGAGATAAAATATATAAGTAAGATAGTTATAGTACTTACGTATAAAGTTTATGGTATCTCGCATGATGTAGATAGGACTAAGACGTCACAAAGTACGGCCGCCGCCTCTTGTGTCCGTCGTGTGGTTTAAAGCTAATCTGTGCAACGTGCCCTGTAAGTAGGCATTAGTGGGGATTCACCCCACAATAATGCGGAGACGCTATTCGAGGACACACACACTCAGTCCCACTATAAAAGAACTATATTTGTAAAGAATATAACTGTCAAATAAGCCTAGTGGTCTAAACCGCGAATACTGCGCTAGAGGTCCTGGGTTTGATTCTCTATTTGAGCAGTGTTTTTGGATTTTTCTATGAAACTCTCAGTAGCAGCTTGGAGCTTGGATATGTGCCCGATTAATGGCAATAGGCTCCACTCCTATTACATGAGATCTAAATATACTAGCAAACGATTGGTGTACGCTCTGCCTAACCCTTCGAGGAATACAGGCGTAACATACATAACATCAGGTATGTATGTTATGTTAAAAAAAAAACTTCTAAAAGGGAATGGCATAGAATTGGTAAATTTATTCAAATGAACGGTACCTATATAAGAACACAGTTTCATTCGTATCACAGGACGTTTTATAATACTTAATAGGTAGCTCTTGTTCTTCTCCAACGTCCAATCTACCTCTTCACCAAAACTCTGCAAAATTGTTTCAGCAGTTTAGCATGCATTTTGCATAAAACAGATAGACATACAGATAATTCTTTAGAATCTCACTATCGACTTCGAATACACCATAATGTATGGAAATCGGTTTTCCTTCTAAGAAACGATGTTTCGCCACCACCCGAAACTTTCTAACAACTTGTCATATCAAACATAAATACGCTGCTACGCTTGCTACGGTTGCTACGCCGTGCTACGAGCTACGACTACTACAAAAAATGAAACAAACCCGCACACACAGAGTTCACACGTTTTTGCGATATTTTTTGCTTTGTGAGTTTGTTATCGCACATTGTGTGTAGTGGGCTTTATCTAGCGTTGTTATGTTATATTTTCCAAATGCAATATTTACTACGGTTTTTTGTACTAGGTAAAGCTAGACGGTAGTTATGTGTAGTCGTAGAAATTCATAAATATACAAGTTATTCATATTCATATTCATATTCATTTATTTGCATACCATAATGTGAGTAGTAGGTGTTATAAAAGGCTTAAAGCTAAATAACAATTATGGACCCTGCTAGGGCACAGCAACAAAATTAAAATTACATTAATCTCAAAGTATTAATATCACAACATAACAATAAACATAATAATATCACAATAACTCAAGATAATTTTTGTTATACCTATTTAAACATTCATATTAAAAAAAAATATATATATTTTAACAATTAGAAATAATAATGTCATATGATTTACTATTGCGATTAATGTTGAATGTTGAATAATAAAAAATAATAAATATAGTAAAATTAAAATAGTAATATAGAATAGTAAAATTTTCAGTAAAATTTTTGTCTGTCTGTCTGTCTGTCTGTATGTTCGTTATAGAAACAAAAACCACTCGACGGATTTCAACGAAACTTGGTACAATTTTTCTTCATACTCCTGGGCAGGTTATAGTATACTTTTCATCACGCTACGATTAATAGGAGCAGAGCAGTGAAGGGAAATGTTGGGAATATGAGTGATTCATGAGAAAGGTTTCAAGCTATAAAACATCACGCTACAACCCTTAGGAACGGGGCAACGCAGATGAAACCGGTTATATTTAGTCATACTAAATACATCAATAAAGAGGTGATTCTAGCCGTTATACTGTGATTCTAGCCAACAACTTTCACTATAGAACCCCTATCTTAGTATTATAAAACACTTTATTATTTATTTATTTTATTTATTAACAGGCAGGTACTTATGAAAATGGTGTCTAGTTGTACCACATCAATTGGTCTTTGTGTTTTTATGTGTTTATCAAGTCTTTTCCTAAAGATATTAAAGTTGGGCGCTAAAACCATTGCTACCGTTAGTTTATTTTTTTAAGAAAAAGAGTGTCTAATGGGGATTGTTGTTGGAGAAGCTGGTTGTTAATTTCAGGTATCAAAGTCGAAAGTCAAAGTCAAAATGTTTAATTTAAATTAGACCACTAAAATAGGTACTTTTGTTCAGTCAAATCTAGCTGCACTCCATAGATACTCATTTTAAAAAAACATGATTACATTATTAAGCTTTACAACTTTCTTTTAAATAGTTGATGGAATAGGTAATAGGTGATGTTCTCTGGCGGTTATTTTTGGCTCGCTTCAGTATATTTAGGTAATCTTGTTAGCAGAACAAATTTTCTATATTAAAAGAAATTCTAAGAATGATCGGCACCGCATTTTTTTAGATAAACACTAAAAAAGGGTTATGTTTTCCAGAAAAAACATCAGAGCTTATAACATTGCTGTGTAACTCAGTCAACCCGCTGCCTTCGCGACAATAACTAGATTTCCTGATAAGCACCGGCAATGTTTCTTGTTTCTTCCTTTTGGAATGTGGATAAAACGAGTTATCTAACCTGAGGAAAATCCACTTTCTGTAGCGCTTTTAAATCAGATATTTGGGTTTCACTTTAATGTTCATATTTTTCTGGAAATATTTTTTCTTTTTGATTTATTGGTAAAGTGATTTAAAACGCGGCCGTTGGGCGTGAGGTCGTGGATTCGATTTTTCAGGTCGAGTAATGTTTTATTGGGTTTTTCTCTTAGGAACTTCTCAGTAGCTGCTTGGAATTTATATTGTTGATCGGTTAAGAGCAATCGCTTCGCCTACTATGTCATGAAACCGAAAATATACCGGCCAACCTCAGAGAAAACAAAACTCGATGCAGTGAACTGTAGGCAAAATGTCATTTAAAGACATATAAAATCTTTTTAAACACATACGAGTATTATACAAGTATTTTTTTTACATTGTTTAACTAGAAGGAGCCAGAATTTCATAACTAACGACCTCTGCGGAAAAACATTGAAATAAACTCAAAGAATTAGTTTTTTCTGTAGGTACTGTATTCTGTTATAAAGAAATAAATTGAATACTGAATAGAATTCCTAATTGTATCTGTTAGTACCTACTTATGGCGATTGCACTATGTGCCATATCAAAACAAATTCCCGTCGTACCTCAAATAGTTATTATATAATTGTACTTACTCTAAATCGATTACAAACAACTCTCTGCCTTGTATAAGCATGAAAAATGTATAGAATTTTATTGTACCGACACCACACAGTGCATTAATCCTTGTCAACTTGGAACACAACCGATATATAATGACCAGCATGCTAATACATTTACATCTCGTAAGGTTCATTTAACCTAGTCATATTTGAAATCTAAATATAATTAGAGGATATTGACCTACAGATAGTTGTTCCAAAGAGAATCCGGAGAGAATCCCAAGAATGGAGCAAAGTTCGTTGAAAATATAAAGTACCTACATTTGATTTGAAACATTAAAATTGTGTTTATAATTACATATTACATACACGGAAGAAACGTATATTTAGCTCAGTAGCACATTTTGTTAGCTTATACTTCATACTACTTTGAAATAAGGTTCAGTGTCCCACTTACATTATCTAGCTTTCTAAACTTGGCTGGGAATAAGGCGCAGCGGGTCTGCACTCGGCTTGACAATTTGCTCTAGGCGGCGACTTTTGAATTAATGTCCTTGCAATGCAGCCTCGCCCGGAAAGTCAACTTTTTATGCCATTTTTTAATTTAATCTAGCTCCACTGAAGGTTTCCACTTTGCAAAAAGTTAAGAAGATAAATGTAATGTTCTGTTATAAAAAGAGTTGAGTAGTTTTTCTTAGCTGAAAAGTAGGGGTTTGTATTTTGTACGCCTGAATACATTACCTTTCGTACCCTTTGTGTCCATAAAATAAATTATGCGTGACGGACAATTTAACAGAAATTTTAATCGAATAAGTACCAAGATAAATCTACTTAATTTGCTTAGAAACACAACGGGCCGATCCGCTTTTCCAAACTCAATTTCAAGAAGATCAAAACGGAAAAGAGTTAACGTTACGAAGCGGCGACATGAATGCTTTCCAAGGGCCATTTCGGCAGATAATGCAATTTGTTACAAGTCGTTCGCTCGTTTGCTTTTATTATTAGTGGCTATTAAGGAGGCCTTAGTTCTCGGCGGCAGTTGCACGTGGCGCGGGCGGCAGCGGGCACAGCGTGGCGGTGGCGGGCAGAGAGCGGCGGTGGCGGGCAGAGCGCGACCCAGTTGCGAAGCGGCCGATGCCGACGCACTAACAACCCCCCCATCCAACATCTGGTTATTTAAATTGCGTATTTAAGCTGATTGCTATCATTACACTGTTGCTATTGAAAGGGTGCCTCAGAATGGATTGTACTTTAATTTTATGTTGAAAATAACGGTTAAAAATCGAAGTAAATTCTGTTTACATTATGTTGATTGCTAATTTGAGCCTGTAACTGGTTTAAATTTATCTTTGGGAAGTAACAAATAGGTATTTGCATTAATGTTTCGTTGCTTTTGACGTGCGAATTTATTAGTATTTGGCTAAGTATTTTATAGTAAAGAAAATAACAAAATTTGTACGTTACAGTTGAACAGTCCTTCGTATTATGATACTGATGATTATAATGTATTTTAAAATAAATAGGAATTCCATAAGAAACTTATTATTTTTTCCATAATCGTCGCACATTTTTTATTAGGTATTATGCAATACGATATTTTAAAATGTAGGTAGGTTCTATGCAATGCAATCATAACTTTATTAATTGCTTACAAAGCTATAGAAAGTTTAGTTGGTTTACTATTTTAACAAATCCAAAACGAAAAGCAGTACTTCAAATTCAAACAACTTTAGGGCAGCTCTACCGATTTGAGTATTACTTAATGATTGAATACGATATTATCCGAAAATGGAGTGATTTTGATTGTGATTAAATTTAAGTGAAGAGTACTGTAAATAGTAGGTACAAATGAGTGTTTACGAAAGCGTCGGCAACAAAAAAGACCGCGCAATTTCGGATTGGAGTGGCCATTACCCGCGCCGACTGCGGAAAGAACGCTCGCAATTGCATTGAAAATGTCGCTTTTAATTTTTCAAAATGCAAAGCGTAAATTCGCATTTGTGGCTGGCACGATAACTGCCCGCCTAAAAGCTCCAGCGATGCAAGTCCCGGTGTGGCTTTGTTGCTAATACAAAGCGCTCGCTCACATACAGATGGTTCTGCAAAAACTTTGTCACATCGCAGTTCCTCTTACATGTTAATAACTCAGCTGTGTGTCATTACAATCGGCGTTTGTTGCAACAACAACTAAAACTTGTGACTATGTAAGACCACGAAATATATGAAATGTAGAACATGTAGGTAGTTACAGCGCTCAGAGCCGCTCCCGTGCCCGTTTCATTGCAACATTCATCTCAATTGCCTGAGCGATGGGCTCACGATAGCAGCGCATTCCCCTCACGCGAACTCTACGACGACGCGGATACTCCAGACAGCACTCCGGCGTCCGCGAGCCTGCTCCTTTATGCCTCTTGATATATTACAAAGCGCCACATACTGACTTTGTAATATAGCTATGATTTATCCCTCCGTCGCAAACAATGCTACAGCACTAAACGTGTTGTCGACGCAACGCTGCCACTGTCCTTAGATTAATATTACGCCGCTAATATTAGACGTGTAGTTTTTCTTCCTTGTGACATCATTTGTTACGTGCCCCCACTAGATATGTATCGGCAATGGCAATCGAATGGAAAGACTGATAGATGACAAAAAATATGTACCAAGATACTTTCATGAAATAAAATTTGAGTAGGTACTCGTTGATTAAAAGAGGAACAAATACCGACCAAGATGTATCTCAGTATTGTGCTTTTATTCGACGTCTCCAGATTAAAAAGTGGGGCGGGTACAATGAACGGCACGACGGCGGCGAAATATCACGGGGGCCGGATGACGTCACAATGCGAATATGATGCTCGGATAATGTCTCGTAGAGCTTCTGCATGAGAGTACATCGGCGGGCCGTATGTTGATGAAAATTCCATTTGTTTTGATAGGTATATTAGCCGAGTCTCAAGATACCTATTTCCATTCTACAAACAACCGCTTGCGATGAGAAAGACCACTGTATAATTAATGAGATGCAGGATTTTTTAATTAACAGCGAACTTGAAAACGCGGTTAGCAAGATAATGCAGCAAAGGTCGTCATAAGGATTCTGGAAATTTATTATCTGAGCTTTAACTTCCTCCTCCTCCATCTCCGGTTCCATTTTCGTGGATTTCTAATGATCTCTATTGTAGAAGCTTTATTAAAGAAAGTTCTAGAACCTAAAGCATTTTTGTAATTTAAGGAAATTAGTAATAGTTTGAGGATAGGTAGGTACTATAAAATCCTGTTTCTATATTTTAATAGACCGACAAAAAGGAAAGAAAGGTATAAGAATACCTCAACAAAGTTTTATATTACAAGTGAAGGAAAAGTGAGAATCGAGTCATATCAAACAGAAGATAGAGAAGATTAAGGTGAAAGAGCTGAGCCCTTTTTAATAAATGAATCAAGATCTCAAAAACTCTCTGACAATAAGAGTGCACATGAGTCATAACACCCATAATGTATGAAATGTGGTAATTTTAACAATATTTGAAAACATGGCGACGAGAGCACACGGAACGGTAAAATTGCGGTTATATGACGTTAACAGCCTCTAAATCCTAACCGAATGGACTCCAATAAAAGTCCCTCAAGTCGACGCCGTTATTACTGCGTTAAAAAAGTGGGCCACGCTTGCGTCTGAAAACATTTACTTGCACTACAATGAACAAGGACAGCTGAAATATGACATACGACGAGTTGAATTTGAAATATGTCTGAACTTTTCAATTTATATGTCCGCATGAGATGCTGCAATGTTATATATAAATGACTGATATATGAAGTTAGTCATATTTATTTTGGATTTTGAACTATCCTCCTTTACGATGAAAAGTAAAGCAACATTTTCTTCTACCATAATTTGGTTAAAAAAGTAGCATAGTAGTAGTACAGTAGTCTCTGATACAACACGCCAATACAAATATTAGTATTAACGCTGATTTTTACTTCTTTTCTCACTATTTAACATAACATAAAATAACATAACATAACGTATCATCACGTCTGTATTCCCCGAATGGTCAGGCAGTGTACTAATGTAAACCCACAGTTCACCGGTAGGTGTGGACAGCAATAGAGAAGCGCAATGTTAGAATTGTTGGTAGTTTAGTTTTAACTATATGTTTAAGTCCCATGTAATAGGGGGCGAGTCTATTGCCATTAACCGGGCATAAATCCAGACTCCGAGCTGCTACTGAGAATTTCATTAAAATACTCAATAACACTTTGCTCGATCTGGGGATTGAACCCAGGACCTCCAGCGTAGCAGTCGCGCTTGTGCCCACTAGACTAATGAGGCAGTCTCTCACTATCTATCACAGGTAATTTAAATTGTAAACCAAAGAATTCAATACAGGCTAATCTATTGTTAATCATCGTTTAAGTAAGGCCGAATCATTGTATCGGTGTGAGTGTTGATCAATAGTCAGTAGCCTCAGGTAAGAGGGTTACTTGCCGTAAATATTCGAGTGACATATAATAACGTTAGCTCTAAACAGGAAACGCTAAAACGCCACCTATGAAAAAATGTTATTACCGCCCACTACCGTTAAAACCATATAAATCAAAATGATTTACATCGTATTCCACGCGGATGTAGTCAACCACGAGTAAACCAACCGAATAGCTCCTCGAGGCATTCCGTGCGGACAGTGGCACATCGTGGCACACTAGTCATGGCTATGTCTGAAATGACAAACAAGTTAGTTAGCGGCACACAATAATATTGTAGGCGAGTTAGCGGCGCGCACTCGCCCAACTCTGTCCGTCCTATTTACAGAGCCGGCGCACACTTGACTCGCGTTTGGCCTCCGCAACGTTCAAGTTTTGCATTTCATTCTCAAGTTAGCGCAATTTGTGTTGCGCACGTCTGCATATTTCATGGTGCCGCTTTTCTTTGTTAACTTATTTTGCATTTCTCACTTACCATCGCTCAACACATGGAGCCATATCACTTTTCATTCTGTTTTATAGAAACAAAGTCAATTATGCTCTTTTTATTAAATATTTTCTCTTTTAAGTTAATTCTCATTCGTGTGAATTCTATAGAACATGCGAATTGAAAACAATGTCTAATTAGCTTTTATTCTATTACCTGAATAGACTGAAGCTTCTTTTAAAGGTAGTGTATTGAAATCTAAGCCATTAATCCTGAACGAACTTTTCAGTGTATTAACGTTAGACGATTTATTGTCTATTCGAGTATATTCAATATTTCCAGTCGCACTAAATATAGTAGTAATAATAATGTACTTATTCAGTTGAATATAGAAAAGGCTTTGATTTTACATTGCGTGTTATCTAAAATTCTTGCAATCATGTCTTTTTATTTTCGGAAATCTTCACGATATCAGCATTTATTTTGTAAACATAAGATATTGCAGCGACATTTCCGGTGTAGCTACAAATAGCTGGTGAGTGTGCAGGTAGGATGTCGGACACGGCGCTGGCGGCGCGCCCGCGGCGGTGCGGTGCCGCGCCGCGTGCATCCCGCGCAGCGCCGCACACGACGCGCACCCGGATGCACATCGTCTGATTTATAAGCCGATATCCGGCTACACCATCTCTAGTAACTGTTGGCTATCGAAATAAACGATATCCTAGTTCAAACCGTTGCACTGGGAATGTGTATCATTGAGTAGGTAGGTATCATTCTTTATTGATGTAGGTCGAACTGATTTGTTTTAATGTCGCTTAATTGTTAAATTAATAAATATGTAGGTAGGTACTTAAACTTTGCCTCACATTGAGATTTTTTCGATTATTACACAACTCATCACATATACCTACGAGCCTTGACCTCCGTTCTGTTGGTCATACAAATATTGGTTCTGTATGGGAATCGAAACGACTAACCGTGGGGATAACACTAATGGTTCAGCCACTACGCCAATCATAAATCTCTGTATTTATATTTTTGAAATAAAATATATATAAAAATATCTTCGTACAACAATAGACGAATATAGCCTGATGATGAATTATATATTTAAAATTATACCTACCATTCTGTAACTTTGTGTTGAAATGCAAAAGCGAAACCAAACTTCGAAATTTACTTTCGCTTTCGCATTTTAAAAAGCGACTTATCTACAAGTTTCTTATCAATGTTCCGATTCATTGTGTTCCACGAAAAAATCCTTTGTAAAATCATAATTTGTCTTAAAAACGCGAGACACTTCTTCAACAAGAAAGGAGCAACAAAAAAGTAAGTAGCAAAGTTTTTTAAAGTTTTAATTCAATCGGAAGTTGAAATCTTAATGAACAGATCATGGTTAGTTTCTTTGCGGGGTAGTTCGATATTATGTGGTGAAGGTTTCCAATTACTTGGACGTGCAATTAAGAGGATTCACTTTGCGGACTTGTGCTCCAGACAGATAAGTGCTTCCACGCGGACTGCGGTCATTTATTAGTTTAATTAAATCCACACTCGTCTCATCCTGTACGTACTTTTAAAAGTTTAACATTGCGACATAGGTACTTTTTTATGAGACAATTATTTTCCTGTAAGAAATTCCGTTTGTGTGTGATTTCTTTAGCTGTGAGTATTAGGTACCTAGTTCCTACAACGAAAATATCATAAACTTAGATCTAAAAAAACTATCTGACTCGCTCGGTGGTAGGACCTCTTGGGATTTGACTAGCTGGTGACCACCCTTACGTCTGTCGTAAAGCACCTTGGTGTGTGTTTCGACATTTGCACATAAGAGCCAGTTCCCCTCGGTTGCAGCGGCTCTGGCAGTCTGTAATCCGTAAGGGCTCTTAAGGGTCGGCAACGCATCAGCAACTCCTCTGGTGGTGTAGGTGTCCTTGGGCGG
The DNA here is from genome assembly GCA_910591435.1 of Acronicta aceris. Taxonomy (NCBI): domain Eukaryota; kingdom Metazoa; phylum Arthropoda; class Insecta; order Lepidoptera; family Noctuidae; genus Acronicta; species Acronicta aceris. The sequence continues at coordinate 10,833,959 of OU342759.1, forward strand.
CGATGACTACTTACCATCAGGTGGCTCGTCAGATCGTTTGCCGACTTAATAAAAAAAACTACCTACCTCATTACCTAGTGGTCAAAAGCGGGACTGCCACGTTAGAGGTCCTGGATTCGATTCCCAGATTAAGCAGTATTATTAGGATTTTCTATGAAACTCTCAGTAGCAGCTCGGAGTTTGGGATTTGTGTCCGGTTAATGGCAATACGCTTACATGCAACCTAAATATACCGGCGAATATTGGTACACCGCTGCCTTATCCTTCAGGAAATACAGGCGTGATGGTATATTTTTAACCTAAATATACTTTTTACATAAATCTGTTTACAACTGTAGCTTTTTGCGAAACCGGTGCGGTGCATGCGGGAAAACATCTTAATTGCCCAGTGAGATATTTTCATGAGTTATGTCAAAAGTATTATCGACATGCGGTTTTCTATCATGTTTAAGTAGTACGTGGAAGGACACCGTTCTTTTCAAGATGCCCTCTTATTTTCGTAATTAAATGCTGAATACATTTTCAAAGACATACATTTTAGTGAAAGAAAAATGCTAAATATCTAATTTTTCTTTAAATTTTCATGTCTCAAACAGTAGATGGTACTGGCTCTAGATTGGAAGTTATTGTTTGTTACTAACATTTTATGGTCTTCTGGTCTGAAAATAAGTTATATATTACGAGTATAATATAAACTATTAGAGTTTTCAAAATGTTTAGCATACGTTAATGCCAATTAATACAATAAAAAATATTTCTAAAATACTATTTAACCACGTCCGTTTACAACATAAATTATGAAAATTTAATATCGTAAAATTATCCTTCTTCACAAAGTACTTGTCTAAGTGATTGTTATCATGCATGAAATGTGGTGATATCCGAAAAATTCCGATAACATTCTTGGCATCACAAGAAAAGTCTTGAAAGGAGTGAAAGCAACGCTTTGACATTAACGGCCCTCTAAATTCTCTCTGAATAGATTAAAAAAAACCTTTTAATATAAGAAGTTTTAGCCGCTATGAGCATTTTCTCGACGACGGATAACATTTTTCCGCTGAAATTACATATTTGCTGGGACGTTAAAACTTTTTACATACATCTGTTTACAACTGTAGCTTTTTGCGAAACCGGTGCGGTGCATGCGGGAAAACATCTTAATTGCCCAGTGAGATATTTTCATGAGTTATGTCAAAAGTATTATCGACATGCGGTTTTCTATCATGTTTAAGTAGTACGTGGAAGGACACCGTTCTTTTCAAGATGCCCTCTTATTTTCGTAATTAAATGCTGAATACATTTTCAAAGACATACATTTTAGTGAAAGAAAAATGCTAAATATCTAATTTTTCTTTAAATTTTCATGTCTCAAACAGTAGATGGTACTGGCTCTAGATTGGAAGTTATTGTTTGTTACTAACATTTTATGGTCTTCTGGTCTGAAAATAAGTTATATATTACGAGTATAATATAAACTATTAGAGTTTTCAAAATGTTTAGCATACGTTAATGCCAATTAATACAATAAAAAATATTTCTAAAATACTATTTAACCACGTCCGTTTACAACATAAATTATGAAAATTTAATATCGTAAAATTATCCTTCTTCACAAAGTACTTGTCTAAGTGATTGTTATCATGCATGAAATGTGGTGATATCCGAAAAATTCCGATAACATTCTTGGCATCACAAGAAAAGTCTTGAAAGGAGTGAAAGCAACGCTTTGACATTAACGGCCCTCTAAATTCTCTCTGAATAGATTAAAAAAAACCTTTTAATATAAGAAGTTTTAGCCGCTATGAGCATTTTCTCGACGACGGATAACATTTTTCCGCTGAAATTACATATTTGCTGGGACGTTAAAACTTTTTGTGTACCTACACAGACATCACATTTGTATTTATTTGAATGCTGTTGAATAATTGCTTTAAAAGTGACTAATTTATTTTCATTCCTGCTGTGAATACATTTTTGTGTCATTTCATGTCATACTTCTGAGTTAATAAGCTTCTTTTAGATTCAAATACATATATGAAGTATAATTTTGTGATTATAAGTAAGGCGAGGACGGATGGCGCACTTAAGGGGAGTTCTTCGGCCAGCAATGCACTTAATGACGATGATGAACGGCAGATGGAAGGATGATGATGATGAGGTACTACACGTGATTCTACTCAAATCAAATTAACACCTCGGAGACTCCATATAGGGAGTTTCCGATACCTAATACAACTATCACACCTAATATACTATACAAGAAAGATAGATAGAATATAGATAGGATACAGATAAAATATTGTATATAAAGAGGACTATGAAATGTACTCTTAAAATTACACCTAAACACCGTATAGATCATACTCAGGTTGCAAGTACTGTAGAAGCACCTGTGAGGAGCGAAGGTTACCTGACATATATCTGACCTCGCTATCAACTCACGTGGAAATCTTGCTCCGAATCTATTTCCCAGATATCTAAACGCTGAAATTTAATCAATCGGGTCTCCTTGGAATAGTTAGAAACCTAGATATATTACATAGCTATATGTTGGTTACGTAATTGTATTTCAGGAAACTGATGTAGGAAATTTGAGAGGTTAACCTATTTCAGACCTCCAGCTTGATAGAGGCTTTATGTGCAATGGTTAATTTTTGTACGACTAAGGATACGTTTCGCCTGATGGTTAGCGATAAACCGCAGCCTATGAACGCTAGTCACACCAGGAGTATCTACTTGTAGAAATCTTGCGTTTTACCACCTTCAGACGTCCTTGTAAAGTGTCATGTTCACGATAATATTAACACACTACTGCCTTGGCGACAGAATATTTAGCAATGCTTGAAATTTATCCAAACGAACTCAGCTGCAAAGTCCTAACTCCTACCATCAAAAGACATAGAAGTCAAAGATGAAAGCCATGTAAAAGCCAATGAAAGTAAATAGTAGGTAATTAATTATTTTACTGTACACTCTTATTTTAATCAGCTCGCTAATTACACTGTCTGAAACTGCTACAGGCCAGGCGAAATTGTTTGGATTGACTTTAGAAACTAATTAACAACTCGAAAAGAGTTGGTTAAGAGACTATCCGAGCAAGTTGGACGATCGCAAGCAAATTTAATGATAATAATCAAATATTTTAAGAGGTGAGAGTTGGACACTTGAGTCACGTACGAGGCACACTGAGCTAAACTGTGAAACCATCGAGCGATGTTAGCGGATAATTTATTTATTTATTTATATATACTTTATTGTACACCAAAAACAACATTGGACAGGACATAGTGGGACAAAATAACATACAATGGGCGGCCTTATCGCTAACTGCAATTTCTTCCAGGCAACCTTAGGATGGACATATCTGAACGGAACTCACAAATGGGGTTGACTACGGTGTGCATACCTACAAAAACATAATTAAAATATAATAAGAACAACACTAAGAATAAAATATATATTAATACATAATGACATTCATAATATATATATATATATATATATTATATAAATTATTATTATATAAATAAATAAATAAATATATTTACACATATAATAAGATATACACATATCGATTGTAGGTTCTTCAGTCCCTGGATTGCGGGCAAAAGACCTTATATTTCATAAATTTTATCCAATAAGGACAAGTAGTGGTCGTGATCGTGGTCTTTACATAAATCGAGCACACATTTATCTACTTACCGACAGGTCGTAGAATATTGGACCAAAACAGGTGCTTCGAACTTTTAGAAATTTATCACGTTGCGCCTACACAAATTCAGTGAAAATTTTCTCAATTAATTTTACTCAGTGAACTAACAGACAAAGTTGGGACAGGCCGACCTTCATTATTAATCTAAGTACCATAATGAGATTCACCTTCGGCTTATAATTAAGAACAAAATGATCGTACATTACAATCATTAAAATCCAATCTCCTTCCGGATAACTTATGTTTTCTTTTATCCAATGTCAAATCCAAGTTCAATTTATTGGAATAACACATAGGCTTTTTATCCAGATCGGACCCAATCCTGAAGTCCACGCAGACAAAATCGCGGGCAGAAGCTATTAATTATACATTTAGAATCAATGCGCTTAAATCTAATTTAAACAAACTTTGTATCTTAGTAGGTACTTATTTAAATTCCTGTCTTTCTATACTTTCTCAAAGCTTGATATATTTTAATTACTTGAATTTAATAAGGTATTCTTCTTCTTATTTATAATGCAAAACCACGTTCAGACACGTTTCTGTTAGGTAGTTTCGTTAATTTGGCCCAGTGCAATAACTACAGAACAGCTTGCCAAGTCCGGTCACTAAACCGGTTTCTTTCGTAGAATCCGCGTCAATTGGGACAGTACTAACGGGGTCACATTTGCCCGAGTTTTCCGATGCCAGCTCTTTTCGGATACCTTTATTTCGACGCTACGCTTGAAAATAACTGCATATATCTATGTTGTATGTTTTTAACCTCGTTGAAATATGTTATTTTAGAGATCCGTTGTTACATTTCTTATCTGACGATTTTACTCGTATTTGTTACCCAAATATTTTGCTATGTTAATGTACATAACATACCATCACGGCTGTATTCCGCGAAGAGTAGGCAGAGGTGTACTAATGTACACCCGCAGTTCGCCAGTATGATGAAGCTCTCACGTAATAGGGCGCGGGTTTATTGTTATTAACCGGGCAAAAATCCAAACTCCGAGCTGCCACTGAGAATTTAATAGGAAATCCCGAAATACTTAACTCGGCCTGGGATTTGAACACAGGCCCTCTATTGTAGCAGTCGCGCTTAGGATCACTAGTGAGTTGGCGGCAGTTGCACTGAGGCAGCTATGACAATTTATGGTAAAAAAAAATTAACTTCATGTAGATATACACATAATGTATATTATGTATATGTAGTCATAAGACTACATATACATTATGTGTAAGGAAATGATTTGTGATACTTATGTATAATATATATATATAAGATAGGTACCTAGACTTTAGAAAAATTTAAATCGAACTTAGGTGGCAAACGTATAGACAGGCAAATGACGCGATGGATGGCTTCAGAAAAATATTCTACTTTATGAATCAGTGTCCATAATTTAAGAAAATGCGTATAAGAAGGAAATAACATATTAAAATACCTATATGCTAATAAAATTATCAATGTTTTATAAAGTAATTACTTATAAGGAAATATAAAATCCTTGGCGCTATGAGACTGAATATTTTAAATGATCGTAATGGAAGGAAAAACGCCCAAAGGAAAAAACAGGTAATAATGTGTTTGTCAACTGTGAAGATTGGCAGCTTAATAACCGGAAGATAAATTGATTTCGAGGAAAAGCAACGTTGTTCTCCGCGAATATTTATCACAATAAAGCTCAGACGCCTGTGTAATATGTATCTATTGTTTTTTGGCCAACCATTAAGATTGTAAAAAAAAAATGGAGCTTCGCAAAAATAAATACCGTCAACAATTCAATAATGTTTTTACTCGTTCAGAACCATATCAACAACGTAATAGATTTCATAAAAATCATAAGACACCTCTTAAGAAAAAATTCTTCAATTAATATACTCGTAGAACATAGTATTCGTACAAACGGGATAACTTTTCTAATTTTGAATTGTTCCTGTGGTACCGACCGCGGACAATTTCACCGTATTATGCAAAGCTCATGTGACGCAGGGCCCACATTTGGTGCTTGATGAAACAAAAACACTTCTCATGAATTAGCTTCTTTGTTTTTTTTTTTTGCGTGTAAGTCCTCATGGTGTATACCTTCCGACTGGAGAGTATTATGCCGACATAATCCTCTAGCAGTCTAAGCCCCGATCTTCTAAAATACACGGCTATCAATAGCCCATTACGAAGTACTCGAACCTTTTTAATCTCCTGTAGGACGCCTGAGGTCGCCCACATGTACTATGCGTTTGGAATGTTTTGAATGAATGCTCATAAGCTCTGCTTAGACACTATAGAAATTTTACTCTGCAATTTTTGTTTACGGTGGGAAATCTTCAAAGGCGACCGGTCTTCGGGGATTACACTGGTGAGTCTCACCCACTAAAACCACCATAGCCACTGCTACGCCAGAGGTCCTGGGTTCGATTATCAAATGAAATTCTCAGTAGCAGCTCGGAGTTTGTGATTTGTGCCCGGTTAATGGTAATAGGCTTGCCCCCGTTACATGGGACCTAAACATATCGGCGAACTGTGGGTGTACATTAGTACGCCCCTGCCTAATTCTTCAGGGAATACAGGCGTGCTGATATGTTATGTACTCTCAAAATAGCCGCTTTAGCCCCCAGGCCATTACAAGCTCCTTTCTGAGTTACTTTCCTCATACAATATTTTTAAATAAATTTAAACACGGTCGCGTATATACTCATATATTAATGGGCCTTGTATCTGGGTTGCGGTGGAGCAGATTTACCTCTCGCAAACTACACCTCTTCTATAATTAAATACAATTAACACGGCTTTGTTGATAAATACAATTTATTTACTCGCGGTAAGGGGGATTACTCCTGTTTTGGAATTAAAGTAAAGCCTCTCAGTCTGTTGTAAAATATCAACTCTCATGATGCAAGTAAACGCATCGCTATTTGCTCAGTCCTTAATTTTGTACTCCTTGGAGGATTACCCAATAATTATTATTTCTTATTAGAGCCATGAAGGGTCTGTCTGAAATTTATGGGAGCACGATTTTTTTTATACCCTCATAAAATTGACCATTTCCCCCCATAACGACTCTCGACCCATGATGGGTTATATATCGTTAGCGCCCTTAAATGTTACCTAAAATGACTGCCGTAATATTACCATAAGTACATGATCGATTTTTTTACATTTTTTTACGATGTGCAAGCAAATTGCTTGACTTAGTATGCGCCGCCACAAGTACCTATGTGAAAATCTATAAAAAATATCTGTCTCAGAAAAAGTTTTAAAAAGTAAATAAACACATTTTTCTAGATCCCAAATATCCACACACGATATAGAATTTAGGAACCTTATATTAATTATACTGTAATAATCCATTATTCTATTTAGAGCAGGAAATATTGCCGCATAAATCTAATGAAATATTTTATTTCAATCAGACCATTATTATCGTACGTTTAAAATTTCAAAAACTAGTTGTTAAAATCTTTAATTCCTATTATCAATGTTATATATAAATATTTTGGAAAGTCTAGACAATATTCAGTTATACAAAATGTAACAGGATCGTTCCTCTGCATCCGTCAAGTTCAAACAATTGACAATCAAAAGTACAAAGAATTCTAATGACATTTTATTGATTATTTGCTTTTGTTTTTCCGAATTCATAATTCAAATATTTTGTAGAATTCGCAAGGAAAAGGTTTTAATAAATCCTAAAACCTTTGTGTCAACATCTTTTTATTTAAAACAATATGTTCATATTAAAAAAAATAATCAATATTGTTTTTTAGATATTTATTTAAATTAAAATCCCATGCAAATATTGAGGTATTCGGGTGCCTGATGTGTACAACGTATTAAGGTAACTTTATGGAAATCGGAAGGCCAGACCGTAATAATTCCACCGTTTGTTTGTGTACATCTGTTGCCCGTCTTACACAATATCTCAAACAGCCATCATACAGGTTGATTCGATTTAAGATATCCGCATTGGCGAAGGATACCATTAATAGAATGAGTAAATATTGCATTTAAATATTTACACATTCTCTGAGTATGTTTGATTAATATCTTTTTGTGTTTTTTTTTGCATTTTCCATGCTAAGATTATTAAGTTATTTAATAGTAAAGGAAAAAAATCAATCCCGGGCAGGATTCGAACCTGCGTCTTCTGGTTTGATATAACAGACGCTCTGACCTCTAAGCCACCGCGAACCCTACCCGCATGATTGAAATTTTGCCTTCACATTCTGAATTTACGTCATAAGGTGACGTTTGGTGACATCTATGAGAGGCAAGTTACCTTACCTCTCAACCGACACGACTTACTTTACAGTTAGTTCAGAGTCGTACGATGCCACCTTACCTTTTAACTATCTTTTTGTGATTTTTTTGCATTTTCCATGCTAAGATTATTAAGTTATTTAATAGTAAAGGAAAAAATTCAATCGCAGGCAGGATTCGAACCTGCGTCTTCTGGTTTGATATACCAGACGCTCTGACCTCTAAGCCACCGCGAACCCTATATTAGGTCGATGATAAGTTTTTTTTTATGGGTTAGGATGGCAAACGAGCAGACGGATCGCCTGATGGTAAGCGATTACCGCCGCCCATGGACACCCGCAACACCATAGGAGTCACAAGTGCGTTGCCGTCGTTGCCGACTTTTTAAAAGGGGATTGGGCCTCCGGTAACCTCACTCACTCGAAACACAACGTAAGCGTTGTTTAAAGCCGGTTTTCTGTGAGGCCATGGTATCACTCCGATCGAGCCGGCCCATTCGTGCCGAAGCATGGCTCTCCTACGTAAAAAGTACGAAGTATTGAACTATACTCGTATTATGTCAATAAAAGAAGAAGAAACCAAGCAAGCAAGAAGCAATCAATTTTTTATTCCAATTGAAATCGAAAAGTCAGATGTCCATATCCGGGTCGTGAATTTTGGAAACCTTGTAACTTATGGTCTCTCTATACAAACTAATATTAAAAATGTGAAAGTAAGTTGATGTCCGTTTGTTTGCTTGTTACGTTTTCATTCCTAAATCGCTTGAAAATTTGATCTTGGAGAGACACATAAACCACTTATTGTATCAAAAAGTCCTTTGGGATGCGAGTGAAACCGCGAGCAATAGCTAATGTCTGTATAAATGTATCTAAATAAATATAATTATAAATCTCCAGACAATTGATCTGTAAACGAGGGTACCTACTCAACTATCAATAACGAATAAATTAAATGTTAATGAACCAAAAATTGGAACCAAAGCGGTGCCGCTGAGTGAAAGTAACTCAGTTTAATTCCTTTGACTGCCTGACGTCACGTCAGCCCTTCGAGACTTACGCGACGCGCTATTTAACACGCTCATCTTTTGAATATAAATAAGTAAAAACATTACTGCCATTATTTGAAGTTCTTTTTTCAAAAAATAATAAATCTACCACAATAGTTACACCACATAATGAGGTAGTTTGTAACTATTATTTCCTACTGCCTAGTGATCCTAAGCGCAACTGCTATGCTAGAGATCATAAGCTCCGAGTGGATCAATTCGGAGTTTGGATTTGTACTCGGTTAATGGCAATAGCCTCGCCCCATATTTAACAGGACCTAACCTAATTGCTGATTATGGCCTATGGCCACATTTAGCAAGGCTGGATGACTCATGCGCAAGAGATATGCCTCGATGCTCCAGCGATTTAGAGTCAGCACCAATAGTATTCACGCCACCTTGGCGGATAAAATTGATGGTCCATTTCTCAGGCACTGGCTGGGTGTACATATACGAGAAAGAGTTTATGTACCAAATTAATGTGTTCTGTTCATTTATGTATTTTATGTATTTCTACTGACATTAGTTTTAAGTATGTACTAACATGTTGGATGGTCTGAAATAAAAAAATATTAGATATATTATTATTAGCGATTTCTATAAATAAATTAATATTTAGAACCCGTTGTATTCAATACGGGGAATCATATTATTATTCAAGTTAGTTGGCGTACCTACTTAGCAATGTATTGTAATTCACTCCATTACTGTTCTTATAGCCTAAATTATGAGTACATGCAAATTAGGCTTGTATTAATGATAACATGCAGTATATTTGCGTGTACAACAGTATCGTAAAAGCAATATTAACGAACAAAGTATATGTATATCGTCCGTCAATTTATATAATTAATGGTTACCCTTGATAGTCACGTAACATTAGTAAGTTATAATTTAAAAGTAATATGATTTTTTTAAATATAGTTAACTTTTTCTATTCCGTATTTTTAAGCCTCATGGATACCTACCCATGAGGGCTTCCACACGGGCGCAAGGGTTATGTCGGACTCCTACCAACTAAAACCATACGGTGACCATTTCCCGCACATCATGAGGAGGAGCTCCAAGATCTCCAAACGGAACGCTACCATGAGCCCTCCTGGTACAGGTACTCGTCTAAAAGTAATAACCACGTTGGTCAATCGATGTACAAATTTAAACTTTTAATAAAGTAAATTGTAACGTTAAGTTAAGCTTGCCGCGGTCACTCGATGGATAGGTGACCATTCCTTAAATGCACGTAGGCACGCTAACCAGTCTCGATACATAATGTACTCTAATTTCTCACAGAAATATGAATAGATTAAGAATATACTCACAGTATAAAATAGTGAGACAGCTGTTAAATCTGAGACAGCTGTCTCGCGTAATTATGTTATCTTTTTCTATAGATAAAGTCCGTGTATACCTGCCTCCTTTCTACCAAAACCTTTGTAAACGAGTATGACAGTAATAATATCGGGTTTTGGATCGCATGATAACATGTTGTTAGAACGTAAATAGACAATTATTGAACAGAATAACTACAACGTTGGTTAGACCGAATGAAATTTTGATAACGGCTCGTCACAGAGCCCGCCGTGCTTGTACGTGATTATTGTTATAATTGGAACAGCGGGAGTGCTCTTGATTATTCGCTTTCAGAATACAAATTAATGAAAACGATAATTATGAATTTATGGTTCCAGTGTTAAATTTTTAATTAAGTGTTCTATAAACTTGAAAATTGATAACGAATGAGATGTAGTAGTGGATAATTCACGTGGGAGAGTCATGCTTCGGCACGAATGGGCCGGCCCGACCGGAGTGATAGAAAACCGGCGTTAAACAACGCTTAAGTTGTGTTTCGCCGAGTGAGTGAGGTTACCGGAGGCCCAATCCTCTTTTAAAAGGTCGGCAACGCACTTGTGACTCCTCTTCTGGTGTTGCGGGTGTCCATGGGCGGCGGTAATCGCTTACCATCTGGTGATCTGTCTGTTCGTTTGCCCTCCTATCCCATAAAAAAAATGGAACTCACAATTCTCCCCACTTGAACATAGGTCATCTATCAATCACTCAATAATCATTTTTATCGGTCCGAACTGATGTCGTGTGTGTAAACTGTATAGTAATCTGGTTGCATCGATTCAGATGCTCGATAACGCTTTGATTATTTTATTGTTAAGATTGTCATTTTCTGGCAGAGACTTAAAGCGTATAATGACATCTGAATCAGGTATCACTATTTCATGTACTATGTTCGTTAAATTATCCTTTAATTTTATCAGATAACTGTAGCAAGTTGTTGACATCGACATATTTGCTGTATTTAATCCATCAACTCAGTTTGGTTAATTTAATCACTGTCAATAAATACATTCTATATGTATAATTAGTCTAGTGGTCCCCAGGGCGACTGTTACGCTAGAGGTCCTGGGTTCGATCAAAGTGTTATTGGGTTTTTCTATGAAATTCTCAGTAGCAGCTCTAGGCTCATCATCCCCTATTGCTCGGGACTTAAACATACTGGAAAACTGTGTATGTACATCAGTACTTACACCTCTGCCTATGCTTTTCTGGAAATAAGGTTTTATGCAAATATCCTTATGATATCAATCAATTATTCATAGTCATATGTCTGATTCATTTGTTTTATAGGGTATTTCTCTCATAGTGGTCCTAACTTTCAATTGTATACCATTGACTCCAAAACAACGCCACAATACGTTTCAAGACAGTTCGATAAAAACAAAATGGCTCGATTTTTATTCAATTTACAGTAGGTACTGAAAAATATTTTACACTGAGTAAGTCTTCACCAACTTCGATGTACCGACTTGACTTTCACCCGTACATTTAAATAAGAATCTGCAATGTTGATAGAAATCGATTTTTCATTCAATAAAAGATAAAAGGTATTCATAGTTCAGACAGGCTTTTGTATAAGAAAGGTTAGACCCAAATGCGGACCTCACAAACCTATTTGAACATGAAAAGAAAGTTAATAAGTTCTAACAACGAATACTGTGCGACCGGACAATTTTGTGAGACAACTTGGCAAATTCTGTCACATCATTAGCTCCAAGGCATGTCCGGCCGTTTTCCGTTACATCGCCCTACGTACCTACCCTATCTATACAACACTGCGGAACGATATTATACATTATGAACAAAGGTAATAACCGCTCGGTAGAAGTACAGTTTAAATGTATCAACTACACGATGCGCAGGAAAGTGCAATTTTGTTCGGATAGCTTTCAGAATTGGTGCCAGTATAGAATCAGGCCCCAGAGACGTGTGCCAGCCACCGAGCCTCGCAGAAGACTACGATGTACTCTTTATTTTTCAAGATAAAACTTTTTAACTACCTCCACTTCGCCAAGATCGAGATTTAATTTAAAAATATGAGATAATTATCCTTATTTATTGTTTTGATACTAAGAAAACAAGTATCGTATTTTTTTTCAGAGCTCTGCGTACAATAACTTGGTAGAATAATGAGTAATTAATTTAAAAGCCCAACAAACAATTTATTCTTCAGAAAATCTGTAATTGGTTATTCCAACACAACACAAAATCCAATTTCGTTGGCTTTTTAATCGAAAAATCAGGTTAAACTGGCTTATACAGGGTATACTCGTATAACTGTGTTTATTGAATAATCCCAAACGAATACGCTGTATATAGTATAACTAAACCGTATTCACATAGATGACAGAATTGATAGTCAGCGTAGTTATTGAATACGATGGATTGCGAGCAATTTAAAAAACATCATTACAAAATTCATGCTTTTTAATTTATCTTTTTTAAGTTGTCATATAGACAGATCCCAACTTTAGAAAGACGAAACAACATTCACAAAGACAAACACAACCGAGCTACTTCAAAAAGTTAACGAAAATACAACCAATTTTAATTTAACTCGCTAGGCGCCTATCATTCGTTGAAGTTACAAGCACGAATTCTAATTTTATGGTTTTCAGTTTGAGACATCTTAAATGGTTTTCAACTTGAAAAACAATTTAGGACTTAGTCATCCGTAACTACACATACATCATTCTAGTATAAAGTAATAGCTTGTAGCATCAAATTGTTTCCAATATGGTAGTGGAAAGTTGGCAACATTGAATTTATTCGGAATCTCTATGTGGTAGGAACACGTAGGACAAAAAAGCTGGTGTAGCGGCCACTCAGCTGTCACCGCAAATTGGATTGACTTTGCAAGATATAAATATACGGACGCTCCCCACAGTGCATTTAGGGTTGCGAGAGACGACAAGACGGAACACATGTTATCCGCTATTACGAAGAAAACTCATTACCGTCCCCAGATTGTTAGTTACAATGAACTATTATCAAATGTTTTACCTTCAGTTCAAGGTTGACGTGTAAGTAAAAACCTTACAGAAATAATGCTCAATGCGTAATATTTTATGATAGATATAAAACTAGACATTATTTTCAAGGTTTACCGTTCACATCCGTAGAACACAAAAATGCTACATAACGTGAAACTTGCTCTCCTAGGCACAGTTATACCGACTGAATATAAAAATCTAATAAAATATTTTATTACACCAGTGCTGCACCAAATGTAAGTGTAGATAGTGTTGCGTTGTTCTATGTTGGGTCTTATTTACGATGCTCAGAAAGCGGGAGTTCAAACAAATTGTTGTGCAGATCCCTCCGGCTAAACCTCGGTAAATTGTCGACATAAAACGTTATGAGAAAACGCCTTAAACCGCAAAGGCTGCCCCCAATCTCTTGTAGCCGTATTTTGCATCTGGAGTATATACTTCTAAACTGAGTTTAGGGTCCCAAGACACGGCATTGTCTGCACTGAATGACCATTCAACTTACTTACTGTGAATATTTTCTAAACTTGGAGCGGTAACCTACTTTGGGCACATAAAATATACATGCAACGATGCTGTCAAGTGTTAGCTTGCTTCATTCATTTACGAAAAATTTGTTTTCTTACAAGGTTTCGGAGTTCTCAATCCTCAATGGCTTAGTGATATGCAAGCGCAGCTGCTGAGCGCGAGATTCTGGGTTCGTTTCCAAGTTCGAGCAGTATTATTTGTATTTTTTCATGAAATTTTCTATATAGCAGCTCGGAATTGATATTTACGCTCCGCTTCGACTTAAAACATACCGGCGAACAATACATATCTGCTTAACCCTTCGAAAAATACTGGCGTAATGAAACATTTAAATAAATAAAACCAATTGAACACCGATCTTCTGCTACCACCAGTTGTAAAGTACAAAGTAGACAATGCAGTACCCTTTGTCATACGTAATGTGATCTTTATGATTTCAGAAAGGATATTTAAATTTGGTAGAATTCCAAGTGGAGTCCTTGCCAACGTTCTGCGGAATAGATTTATGATCTCGGTCTGACGGTGAACTAAATGCCGACGATATACTGCGAGGTGACGCCGACTTGCGAATACACGTGCTGATCTACTGTGGAATGAATTTCAGAGGTATTTCAACTTTATCTCTATCGATGAACGCGTAAACATTCCCCGAACGCGTTCGTTTGAAAATGAATCTTAAACGTGAGACGAGTTCGGGTGTGAATTTATTTGATTAGACTTTGTTTTTAATAACTTTTATAAACTTTTAAATATAGCGTGTTGAAAATAAAGTAACATACCATATCGCCTGTATTCCCCGAAAGGTTAGGTAGAGGAGTACTAATGTACAACCAGCGTTCACCTGTATGTTTTGTATCCCATGTAATGGGGAGCCTGTTGCCATTAAACGGGCATAAATCCAGACTCCGAGCTGCTACTGAGAATTTTATAGAAAACCCAATAACAATTTACTCAACCTAGGAATCGAATCTAGGACCTCTAACATGACTAGCAGTTGCGATTAATACCACTAGGTCTAAGAGGCAGTTAAGTATATGTATGTATATAGCGCATTCAAAACTAATGTGATACCTTTTTATAACATTGTGAACCCAAGTATGCAGGTAGAAAAAAATATTTCAGGTAAGTACGTCTTTTAATATAATTCTAACTTCCATGTAAAGGTTTAATTTTCATTATTATGATTAACTTGATCATTTAGTCTATATCAACGGATAAACTTAAAGCACAAAGAACATTACTTACGATAATATGGCCGCCATTGTAATCCCACAAAAACCAGCTGATGGTCAGCGTGAGTTTGGCTCAAACATTAAATGTGCCACTCTTATCGCTGTGCAAGCAATTTGCATTACATTATAGAGTGAATTACGTCATGCTGTCCCTACATAATCGAGCGTAATAGTGTGTAATGGTGTAAGAGTTACGAGAATCGACCGATGGATCGTTCGATTCATACACGCAAGTCCTGTAAATCTAGTTCATCGATGAGTATTGTTCATCATTCACCATTGTGGAGAGTTTTACACCGTATACAACGGAAAGTTACAAAGTCTAAACAGACATACCATCACGCCTGCATTCCCTGAAGGGTTAGGCAGAGGTGCAGTACTAATATACACCCACAATTTGTGGGTATGTATTACGGGCGAGCCTATTCTAAAATCTATAAAAATAGTCTAAAATATTTATAAATAAAAATGTTCATCTGTTCAAAATCTTAACACTCCGAAAGACTTTAGAAATAAAGCATATCTATCACCGATGCTTTGGATTTTTGTAGCCATATTGCAATTGAATATGCGGGTATTTTATTATATTTGTATTTTCTGAAACACAGCAACGTCGGATATACCCGACATACGCCAGACGTTAATAAAAAGTTATTTTAAATATACATAGACAAACGTACATTCATATCGGTTCAATTGAAATTTCACACACCTGTTTAGAAGCCCACATTGCACAATAATAATATATGCACAATATTCGTTAAATTGTTCGTGCAATTCCGACAATATTACTTACATACGGGAACAAAAGGGAACCTCTTTTTTTGAAGTCGGTTAGAAAGAAAGACGTCTCTTTTTACTATTCTTAAATTCTTCGACTAGCAAGCAAATAAAAATAGATTTAAAAAACCGGAAAAATGCTCGAAAGTCGGGCTCGCCAACCGAGGGTTCCGTACAAGTTATAATTAATTACAAATGTATAGTTTTCAGATTTTTCCTTTTCCCTATACTTGTAGTAAAAGACGGCATTACTTATCAAATTTCATAGTTCTAGGTCAGCGGAAAATACCCTATAAATTTTGTTTCCCTTGAGAGTGTGGAAATATACGTTTTTTGCGGCATAAACGGCCGTATCTTTTTTGATAAAGTGAAGTTAAGTTTGATTTTTTCACAACTTTAAGGGACTGTAGACTTGAGTACATGGCTTAATTTCAACTCGATAACTCCACGCGTCCTCGAGATAAAGGGTCTTGACAGACGGACGGACGGACAATAAAGTGTTCCTATAAGGGTTCCGCTTCTTCCTTTTGAGGTATGGAACCCTAAAAAGGTCAAATAAACCACACTTATAAATCGAAACAAAAAGAGGTTGACTTTGTATAATGGCACTTCTAAAATACAATTAAACAGCAACGCCATCTGTCCGAATCGCGCTTTGACTGGAGATTAATTATTAATCCGGCCACCGTTATACTGTTACAGGGTATTATTTATGACTACAAGGGCAATGATGCGAAGCAAAGTATCCATTTTCGACAAAGATTTATGTTGCAATTCCAGAAGGTGTGAGTTGAACAGGGTACTATGGACACAATAGCGGGATTTGTTGACGCACCGCCCTTCGGAGTATTCATCTCTATCAATCAAGTGCTTAAATAACATAGCGATGAGACAAGAGGTCTCGTTATCGCTAAGGAGTTACGGTCTACCCTGGAATAATAAAACTATATTTTATTCATTCATTAACTTCTCTAGTTTATCGTCGACACTAAATTTTCTGAAGGTATCGAAAACAAACAATGTTTATCCAGATAAGTCTGGTTAGATTACATTATATTTATTTGGTGATATTTTCATCGCATACAGCTTAATTATTGGTCTTTTTAAGTGAATTTCTCTGATAGAAAAACTATGCAACATCCCCGTTCATGAACTGTGTTTGTCATTATAAGATAAAAGAGGTGCTTAAACAAAACAAACAAATGAAAATATTTCATCGCTCAATGTGGTTGGTACCACAAACAGAAACAGTGACAGTAGTTAGCAATTATCGCCAGCTATCGGAGAGGATTATAACGGTATCCCCACCCAGAACAATATAGCCCTACTAACATAGTATACGCCACCACAAATCCTCTAGAGTTAGCTGCTGAACTAGACCTCGTTCAAATTTCTTACAAATACATTCCGCAAGTTAAACAGAGAGTTTTTAATAAATTATATTTCGTTACTGCGGTCCATTAACCAATATTTTTTCCCATCTCGTATCGCCGCGCCACCCTGCTGTGTAATTGACGCAGCATTAATCCCTATTGTGAATGCTCAGTTAATTTTAACAAATGTACTTACACGATTTCAAATCGTTTTGGGACTGGATTCTAGAATTTTAGGCATAATGACGGCATTGGTGGAATAGAGATAAGATAGCAAGAGGAGTAGGATTCCGAAGTAGGATTCACCAAAGTGGTGAAATTTTGGGTGAGAAATTTGAATGAGAATAAATATATTTATATATCTGCTGAGTTAGTTCATTATTTGTGTTGACTAAAACGATGCATTGCTGACCCAGGAGCATCATGCGCAAGCAAGTTGTACAAAAAACTACAGGTAACCTGCTGTTCACATTTTCTCTCATCTCCATTGGCCGTTGCAGTCTAAACACAGCAGCCTAAAATACTTAATGGTTGTAAATTTACCGAAACCTTCCATTTATGACATGGGTATCCGATAAGACGAGATTTGGGGAATTTCTACGAAATCTGATAAACCACAGCAACTAAAATTGTTATTTCTCGTCGTAGTCATCTTATTGCGAAGCTATGACAATACGTACTTGATGATATGCAAATTATGTATTCAATTCATTAATTAATTAATATTATCAAAATTGCTATCAAAACGAAAAATAAATTGTTTGAATTCAAATATTATCTAAATAGCATATAAATGGTTTAAATTACAAAATCCCTGTCATGTTACGAGTTGTACAAAACAACATGTATGTTATGTTCAAATAACATGTTATGAAGTAATGGTTTAAAATAATGTTAACGTACGTTAACGGTTATACGTTAACGGCAATAAACCGTTTTAGTTGTACAAATAACAACTAAAACTGTTTGTTGCATGTGTGTTTGGCGATATTAGTAATAAGCTTGGGCACCCGGCTTTACTTGTTATGCATTGACGTAGGGACATGCCAAGTGAGTTATTCCAATGGTTCTGTTTTAAATTTTTAATTATTCGCAGATATAATCTACAAAAGATTATAAGCTGTGTTTTAGAAAATTAAAACGCAAGTGTAGTTAGCTGCCTTCATATCATACCCAGGTATGGTATGACAGGTAATTATTTATATCGCGGTCTATGTCAAGAGGCATGATGTCGTTCGCTACCTGTATTTTAAAGTCTTTTGTCGACTGTACAAAACTTAATCAACAACAGCGCTATCTATGTAGTTGAGAAATAGTTCTCCGCCCCCCTAAATAACTAGGTCATTTTCTTAAATGAAAAGGACTACCTTTTATTTTTTTCGAATAAAGCTTTGCGCCCCTTCAATCAAATCAAGTTAGGAGTTCATCTTTGGCTTATGCTGCAAAATGACGTAGTGCCTAAAACTAGATAGATGGTTTCTAATTCCACCCATGGGGTACTAGACGTTCATTTCAAAAGAGAAGAGCCAAAAGACGTTCACTGCTGAATAAAGATCTTCCATAGATTTCCACAAGGATCGGTGAGATGCCACCTGTATCCCACGACTCCTAGACGTCCTTTACTGGGTCGTTTTACGTTTCCTGCGAAATTCTCAACAGCATCTCGGAGATTGCGTTTATGTCTCCGCTTACTGATAATAGACTTGCCTATTATCAAGATATTATGGACACTAAATGGGGCCTGAAACAGTAGTTACTAAACAAATATTTTTTTTTAGAATTCTATAGAATTAATCATGCTAAACTTAAGGTAAGTACTTGTTTCGGAATCTCATTTAGTTTCTTAGTATCTACTTTGTTAACATTTCGGGATAAAACCACAAGGCTGTTTGTCTTGTTAACGAGAGGTAGGTTTCGACGTAGGTGCGTATCTTGTATATATGTTTTTATACATTTGAATTAAACCCTAGATTTCACGTGGAAAGGGTCGGAGTTAAATTAATAGTGACAGGTATGCTGTTAACTATAAAATACGCCGCACTTTTATATGTTACACTTTTTAGATTAACTTGACAGATACATAAACCCGTATAAAAGATAATGAATCGCCCTTAAATATTTAGGTTTATTTAAAAATGTTAATGATGATAAAGGATGACGACCTCATTACTCTAATATGTCATGCCTTGTGAGGTTCCATTCGCAATTCTAAATTGTTAGTAGCAGCTTAGGGTTTGGATTTGTGCCCGGATAATAGCAACAAGCCCGCCCTGAAAACATATGCGACCTAAAACATACAGTGATGTCTATGTGTAGGTAGGTATATCTTCTCACCTCTGCCTCACTTTTATGGCAAAATCAGCGTGATTGCTTAAAGTCTAGGCCAAAAATCACATAAACGTAATTCTATCAAATTTTATAAAATCTCCGTTTTTCATAACAACAAGGACAATTTTGCTGAAACACAAAATCTTTTCCGGTTACATTCAAGTAAGGCGACAGCAATGAATCATTTTTAGCTTTTTTATTTCATTCTGACACGTAACAGATACCCTAGCCGATTGTCTTTTGTATTATAGGAGCAGTCGTGCGGGAAAACTGGCAACATTTTACCGAGGAAATAGTTTGTGGCGTGTAGTTAATTGGGTACACACTACATTATGTTAGCAGTAATTCATCAAGCTTGCAGTTCGTAGTCGATGTAAGCAAATTATTAATAGTATTATTAATATCCTAGCCTTTTGAAGTTATCAGATAAGGCGGAGTAATGTTTTACATAAAGAAACTGCTATCCGACCGCCGCCATCCAAATGCTGGCCAATATCGCTTCGTGTAAAATATTTGTAAATACGGTATGGTAATTTGGTTTGAGCATGTTGAGAGAATGAATGAAAGACGATTTACATAATGAATTTATATGACAGCAGCATCATCGGGAGAGGTCGCCATAGAAGGACGCCGATCTTATAAGCGAGGTCCTTCAAAAAGGTCTCTAATTATAAACAAGTAGGTACCTACGCGAGTAAAGAAAGAACACAGGTGTAAACATAATGACCTCGGTAAAGGAATATACACAAGTCTGTATGAACAGTTTATCCGTGAAAATAGCGTCATATGTAATGTGAAATATTGCTTTGCTTATCTGCAACGAATGGAAATTGCACCGCGCTGTAGTACCGGCGCAGGATGCACGAGGGCGCTCGAGGGGTGGCGCGCCGCGAATCTTAATTTCCTAGAAATAAAATGCAAACATATTTTCACGAAGTAGATCTCATTTCAGGGTACCGCATTGATGAAGGATTATACCAAATTGAAACGCTAAGTTATTCCGGTACAGCGTAGTATTTTTTCGGTGCGTTTTCACGAGTTTTTGACATCGATACGAGTTTTGCTTACGGATTAAAATTACTACTAAGTACTTGGTTTTTATCTCGACTACTAATATGTCTAGGAGCTACTGACTAGCATCGCTGACTACACTCTGGATGGAAGGATTGATTAGAGGTTTAGTTTCAATATGGTATTTTGTCCTTTATGGGATCTTCTTTATAGATCTCTAGTAGGTATAAGCCATAATCGATCAACATTAAATACCTACCTAAATCAGATTATAAGACAGCGTATAAGCATTGCCATTCAGCGTGGCAATGCTGCCAGTCTTCTAGGCACCTTCCCGACGACAGCGATGCTGAGGAATACTTTGATGCTTAGTCACGCCTCTGTCTTCTAGATGTATATATACCTTTTTTTTACGTTCGTTGTAATTAGATTAAGTTATGTTTATGAAATGAATTACACATGACATGTTAGTTATATTTACTTAGTTTATTTCTTAAATTCATTTCACATTATGTAACAAATACCTAAATCATGACTTATAAATAATATGTACCATTTTGATTATACGGCCACATTTGCAGGCATTAAACAAAAAATATTTAACAAAAAAATAATTATAATATATCTATACATGTAATAAAATTTTACATATAATTTTACATATTGTAACAGGCCGATGTTGGAGTCCGATATTAAAGAAAAACTAACATAGGATCTCTTTATTACAGCAACAGAAGCCAAAACAACAATTTTTAGAATTGTTGTCTGTCTGTGTGTTTGTACGCACGCATCACGCAAAAACTACTGCATGGAATTGAAGGCAATTTACACCAACGTATTGCTAGAGGTTTACTTAAAATCTGGTGTATTTTTTTATTTTAAAGAAACCAAACATTAAATACAGAATATTTCTTATAAAACGTCAAAATATTTCTTATAAAACATCCCATAAAATATACTGGTAAATATTTTATTCCCAATAGAGCTATACATAAAATTAGAGTTAGACGTAATTACTTAACTGATTAGTCATAATTAAAACACCCATCGTGTCCACTGGAGAGCAATTTAATTTCAGAGTCCCTGCTAAATGTGCTTCTACTTGATTGGATGCTGGGACCTTAGGTTTTTCCACTCGGTAATTCATTGCCTACACGACACGTAACTTACTGGAGAGGTCAAAAAAGTAATTAGTTTCTGTTAATGGTTACACGCATTTATTTTTTAAAAGAACCGCTGCTACTGATCTTGATTTAGTATCTTAGCATCTAGACGTACATTAAATCTAAAGACTTGTTTATTTATTTATATTTTTTTAAATATATTTGTACTCCGAATTTTTCCTACCGATGAAAATCCGTGACTTTAATGTGTTATAATTAAATTATTTAAAAAATAATCGATTGATTCGACTATTTCGCAATCGATATTGTACGGTCAACAGCACATGATGGTATCCAAAACTGTCAAATTTCTTCAATCGACTTTCAATTTAATCTCTAAATAATAGAGTTTATTATCTATTGGGGAAATTTGACAGTTTATGGTAACTTGATGTGCTGTTGTCTGTACTACAGACTATATTGAATTTATTAACATATAACATAACATACCATCATGTCTTTAGTCCTCGAAGGGTACAGCGGCGGTGTACTAATGTAAACCCACAGTTCGCTGGTAAGAGAATTTCATAGAAAACCCCAATAATACTTTGCCCTACCTGTGAATCGAACACAGGACCTCTAGCTTAACAGTCGCGCTTAACACCACTAAACTGATGAGGCAGTTATAAACTTAGACTTACATATTATATATTCTGATGAAGATCCGATCACCTATTTCCATTGAAATTATTTAAAAATTGCAACATTGAAACATTTCAATATCGATATTGTTTCAGTTTTATTGCGTTCAAGAGGCTATTTTATTGCTCCGGTTAAATGGGCCTCTACTCCTTAAAACTTAGGCTCTCTTACTACTACTGTGTTATATGATATATATCTTTGTTTATAATACCTATATCACAGTAGTAGTACGAGTATATATTTACAAAATAGGCTAAGGCGCTATTTAAGGTGACATTTAAAAACCTGAGGTCGTAGCACAACGTGTTAACGCGATAATTTTTAGGTTGCTATGGAGGGATGCCGCTCTACAGACTATGTAGCGCTATCTCTCTGTCTCTATCTCTCTGCCTCAATCTAAATTCGCAGTTAATGAGTAATTAATTACAAACCGTTACTAAAAGAAATTTTTCAAGAATTGAGTTGCTAATACTATTTTCTATTAATATTTCATAGTTCAAAGACAAAGTTCAAGACTAACTATCATTTTTTAAATCTCGAAAAGATGGCTCACTGCCTGAGAAGGTACCTAATATTGCAAAATCTGCATTTTTTTAGTCGTTTACGTAGCGTGGTTTGACGCCGGTTTTCTGTGAAGCCGTGGTAACACTGCAGCTGAGCCGGCCCACCGTGCCGAAGCGTGGCTCTCCCACGGTAGATGATATTAATTTTATGTTTGCGTTTAATACGGTATCTACTCTAATACGGTACTAGCTGATTGAACTACATACCTACGTTGACGTAGGTACGTTGTGTTTTTATTAATAAAGAATAAGAAAATATTACTCTTCTCACGATACGTACTTATATGTGACAAGAAGTTAGCTATTTCTAGATTTCAAGTCACACGCAATACCTAGAAACCTAATCTAACTACCGAACAGCCTGAAGTCAATGTAAATATTTCTAGCTTAAATGCTAAATCTCGTCCCTAAATCAACTCTATAAATCATGTCTCGTATTTCTACAATGTTCCTCTTCGCTCTTGAAATAATGGCCAGAGACAAAATAATACCTATCAATATTCATCTTCTATATATAAAAATGAATAGGTATTTCTGCCCTTTTCAGATATTTCATCCGAAGTGTACAACCAATAAATAATAACTTTCTGAAAATACGAAAACCCTCGTGTAAGTCAACATTATCTATTAAACCTCCTTTTTTGAAGTCGGTTAAAAACCGATCAATAGGTCTTAAAAACTAGAAACTTAAAAAATCAACTGTTAGACAAGGACAATCAAAAGTTAAATTAAAGTCACGACTCTACACGTAGACATTGCTTCACATTACATAACCATAACGAATTGTCGCGCAAATTGGAGGTTTAACCTTAACATTCTAGATCACGTCCGAAATTCGATCACAATCAAAAAGCTGCGCACTTAACTGGGCTCGATTCTGACGAGTAGACCGAATCAATAGAACACACGTGTCACCGAAGTTAGGACGTAAATTAGAGGGCGAGCGATTTGGTCGAGACGCGCCAACATTGCCACTTAGACTTACCATGTTAATGTCCCCCGCACTTTACCATGAGAAACGAGTACGTTAATGGTTTGTTGTCTTACGGCCAGTTTCTATATCCAATCTGTCGGTACATTTGCTTATTAGAGATAGAATTTTGACATAAGCTCCATACAGCTACTGTAAAATCCTATCTCTAGTAATCAAATCTACCGACAGATTGGATATAGAAACTGGCCGTTAGTATTCTACAGAAACTTTTACATTCTTAACAAAGATGAACATTTGAAATTAATATCATAACGATGTAAAGTGTTATGGAACAACTCGCCAACTTCTCGAAACATTTCCACAGTTTCACATTAGCAAAGTTGTGTTTCGTTTACAAACGTAAATACGTATAGAATTTTAAAGTTCTCGCGGACGGGCTAACGTATGGCCAGAGGTAATAAGAACGAATGGTCACCACGTAAAAGCTTACTTACAATGAGTAGATAGTGGATACTTGAGTAAAGAATGGCCTCACCTGTTGTGTTGAGAGCTACAATAATGCTCTCCAGCAACTTACAAAATAAATGTAGACGCATTTAGTACTTAGATATATTTTATTGCTGGCGCAAATGCACAAACATTCGGTGTATTTACCTTTAAATAATATGATCTATGTCTATAATATAATTAAGTATCACAAAACATTCATGAAATTGAAAATGATTTGGTTGTTTCCATTCCCGAGGGTATCTCCCAGTAGTCTAGTCTAGTACGCACTTGTAAACAAGGAATATTTCCTCTAAATTTAAAATCTCCAGGTCATCCGGCTTAGGCTGTGCATTGTCTGTCTGTCACGGTCCTGATTTATAAGTATAAAAAAGCAAAGACAATCACTGAAGACTAATCGTGAGAAGATAGTCCCATTATGGATTCATATCCATAATGGGACTATCTTCTGCATCCACGAGCATCCACGAAGAAAGCAGTTAGGGAAATTCTAAAACCACTTGACACTTTGTCGCTTTGCATATGACAAAATTCACAATACAATATAACTAACAAACTTGCAATACGTACATATCATTATATTCATAATTTTCCAAACTTTTGCGATAAAGTGAGCATACAAAGAAATAGTCAGTTACAAGACTATTTTTGTAATGTACTCTCATATCGCGAACTCGCTATCTTGGTACTCATAAAGAATTGTCAGTTCTTACCGTCTCCAGCAACACGATTCATATCAAACACGAAAATTCAGGTACGGAATTCTTGTCCTACGTCAAATATTAAATTCCTTCGCCTTGCGTATTAATATTCCAACACTTTTTCTCTCGTTCGATGATAAAATTCCTTTTTCGAAAATCATTTGAGGTGATTGCACAAAGCCTTCAATTGTAAGGAAGCCCTTTCAATCAGACATTTCTCGACTTTTAATTCTAATGAAGAACTAGGAACTATTCCTTTATTAAAAATGCCTATGTATTATGTAGGTAATAGGGTTAAATGCTAGTAATAGGGTTGCTATATAAGCTAAGTAGTCAGCATCGAACAATATCGTCGAAACATGTATGTATCTAAAGGTACCTTATAGAGACTCCCCATAAAGTTGTAGTCGGGAATGATTACAATGACGCCCGCGAGATATTAGAACTATTAATCATACCAGAATTCGGATGCATTACATTTTGCATTAGGTACAGCTTATATAATTAGGATTATCTAAAACCATTAATATTTTTGACATTTTAATGTCAATGACGTAAGACAGTATCAGTGACATAACACAATTTAGCCATCTTCTAGCTAAATAATGGTTATGAATAAGGTGATTCTAGTTTAAAAGTGACAGTTGTTGATATACGGAAAGTAATCCAGCAACTCTGATTTGGCAGATCCTTCTGCTCAGTACTAGTCACAAATTAATTATAGAAAGAAAAGTATTGATCTCAGAAATATGTAAACACGACACACGCGAATATTAGACATTGAAATAAACCTCCTTTTATCGCGTTATATTACTATTATTTATTTCAATATAAGATAGGTTTTATTAATTTTAACATTCAGACGTCCAACATCTCATTCTACCTGTGACCATATATACTGTTAAGGATCCGAATCGTCGGGAAATAATAATATCAATACAACCCGATAAATCAGTAAAAGGTAGCTTTATTTCAATTTCACAAATAGATGTCACATTATACATTGAATTATTCTATGTTTAAAAGATTTAAGACGTCTCTTAAGCCACTCAAGGGAACATTAAGAGACTGTGAATTTCGGCGAACTAAGTAAAAGCCTTTTTTCATTAAATCCAAACAAAGCTTAAAATTAAATAGAATCCATCTTCTTGCTTACTTCATAAATCGCGGAGACAATGTATCACAATATGTTGAGTCATCGCATATTTTATATTGTCATAGAAACGAAATCACATTTTTCGCTCAGGTGCGGGGTGAGGGTAAGTCGTAAAGTAAACAGTAGCCTTAGCACGAACAACTTGCGAAAAAGTATTCGTATCGTCACGATAAAAGCGCTGGTCCAAATCTCATACAAATTGGTCTCCATGACGATGCTAAGGCTACTGTTCAGTAGCCTTAGCACGAACAACTTGCGAAAAAGTATTTGTATCGTCATGGAGACCAATTTGTATGAGATATGGACCAGCGCCTCTATCGTGACGATACGAATACTTTTTCGCAAGTTGTTCGTGCTAAGGCTACAGATCAATCGGTCGTCATTTAAGGAGCGGCGTTCATTGGGCGCAGTGCGGCGATGTGGCACAAGGAGATCTCTTAGAGAATCTCTAAAAATGACGTCACTGTAAGACGTAGAATGTAAAAGAGAAATTCGACATTACAGGGTGGCCTTTGTAGCTTAGTTGGCTATAGCAACCTCTGTATTTAATCGAAAGTACGCAGGTTCTAAACGTCAAATCCTAAAAAAGTTTACTTGCTAAAAATTAGGCTCCAAAAATGATCAATGCCAAATACCTACAACAAAAAATAACAAGACTTTGTATAAGACACTACTTTATTACTTTTGGCACAAAGTAATTCAATAAAGGGTAAATTAATTCATTCTAGCCGGTTTATTTAAACTTGGTACTCCATTACTTTTATTAACTGCCGAAATTTTAGTTAACAAGGTATGTACCTATTGTTTCTTTATTAATATGACAGTTTGATCTAAGCACTAATTACTTTAACAGATGACAGCGTAAAAGCAAACATATATAGGTATGCGCAAATATTAACGAATCAGTATACTTTATTTGCAAATATATACATTTTATATAAGCAGTTTGTCAACACAAATAGGTATTCAATCCTGCATACAAATTATCCTTACTAATATTATAAACGCGAAAGTTTGTATGTATGGATGTTTGTTACTCTTTCACGGCGGAACGGCTGAACGGATCTGGATAACATTTAGCACACAGATAGATTATAGCCTGGAATAACACATAGGCTACTTTTATCCAGGTCGGACCCAATCCTCAAGTCCACGCAGACAAAGTCGCGGGCGGAAGCTAGTGATTGTATATTTATCATTCATCGCCCGGAAGCCCCTGACTTGAGAAAGGTCTGAACTTAATAATTATACTAAAGTTTGCTCTCAAATAATATTATATTACATAATTATAATATAAGCAATAAAACATTTTTACTACCTTTTGCGGTAAAGACTCCATTATATATATAGAAAGAAACTAATTCTGTCTATAACACAACATGTCTTAAACTTAAGTAGGCAGTTCAGAAAGTAGTTTTTGATTTAGTGACGAAGTTTGAATATAAAAACAGCACGGATCGACATCCCCATACCAGTTATTTTTCACTTTGTCGTTGGTCTTTTCGCCATCGATAAAGGGCCTGAAATTTGAACTCGTGCATTAGTGTGTTTTCGAACGTGACCAGGAACAAAATTCGTTTACTAAAAAAAATGCTTTTTGTCGGCCTTTTACAAATTTGAGGCTATATTTCGGCGGTCAGAAACAAAAGGACCGGGTTACTTCCGTATTAAATTGGTGTCTGTATTTATATACTATACTTTTTTCAAGGAAGCCGTTTGCTACCTTGATAAAACGTAAATACACAACTTCCTTTGCTGGGAACAATTTTTTTTTCTTATAATGCTTCAAGAACGCGTCTATTATATTCAGAGATTATTTGTTTTTGATTCGTAAATCTCATATGAAAGAAAATTATCATCATCATCCACCTATCCGGTAGAGTTTTTCTTTGATACTTACATCTTTATCAAGTCATCACTTCGTTTTAACTCTAGCTTCTTTTAATTAGCATTTACAAAATAGCGGCGACGTATTCATATGAATATAAATGGTAAATAAGGTACCTATGTTTTAGTTCGATACATATTTGAGCCTTTTGCATCCCTTCCTCCTAAATGCAGTATAAGAAACATAGCTTCAGTTTGTGTGTTACCCTAAAAAAAAACAATGTTTTACTAGATGTAGGTCGTACCTGGAACTTTAACCGTATTTAGCACGGCTCTTACACATCTCGGGTATGAGATTAGTGCAGCTGTCTGCGCAGTCACGTAGACATCGTGTCGAGTGTCACGAGAGCGCGGCGATGTGCGGCGCGCGGGTGCGCCTCGGGCTTATGCCGATGCACGCGCCTCGCCTCGAGCCTCGCCGCTACGTCTCCTTGCACCGAGACCGCCGCAAAATTCACTTGTCAATAATTTGTTGCCGTCTTCCGAACTGGAATGAGGTGTATGTAAGGAGAACATTGTCGTGAAGTTTCTAGTTTATAGGGTACATTTACCTGCATTGTATACGACATTTATTTATTCTATAATGCACATAAAAACATTCACAGACATGGAGTCAATGTCATAAGTTTTATAACAGTCGTGCGGTAACATAAAAAATTGCTTATTAATGTAACATTACAGTAATGGAAAATACAGAGATTAATATTATTATATCCTATTTAAGGTTAATATGTCTATGATAGTCTAATTGAACTGTCCAATGAAATATTCAATATCACTGAAACATACATTTCAAAGAATGTTTGCGATGGATGCAAAATATACCTGTATTCAAGTACCAGTGTAATGATACGCCTGGAGTGAGTCTTCTGCATATGACGTTAAAGTCAATCGCCGCGAGCTACTGGAAATACCAGAATTATGTATACCCATTGAATTATCGCTACATAGTATAAAACAAAGTCGCTGTCGCTGTCTGTCCGTCCCTATGTATGCTTAAATCTTTAAAACTACGCAACGGATTTTGAAGCGGTTTTTAATAGATAGAGTGATTCAAGAGGAAGGTTTTAAGCTATTTAACATTACGCTACGGCTCTTAGGAATGGGGCAACGTGGGTGAAACCGCGGGCGGGCCGCGAGTTAAATTATATTTCTATCTACTTAGATATTCTTCTCGAAGGGAATTGATACTTTTTGGTACTCTACGCTCTCTTAAGCATTACGAATCAGGGAGTCACAAACGCATTCACGAATCGAATAGGTACATAATAACAAATAAGTATTAATAAGTAAAATATATAAGGAATCATAAAAATGTCTAATGCCTTTGAATGTCATGCAGGTCACAAAATCTCTTTCTATCATAATTTTGACTAATAATAATCATTCAAGAATAACGTCAAGTTCGAGACGCGACTTTTCATCGGTATTTTATCAGTTAAATATGGTTTGAAACGGGTACTTTGGTACCATAGTATCTCAATGCAAATACAACGCTTTTCCAGTACTACAAGTAGGTTTGGCAACTGTCATTAATACGAAATTAATGTAATAGCACAAATTCGAGTAATAATACTACCATTAAAATTTAACAGTGTTGAAAATTGGCGCAATCCATTATGGTAAATGACCGCCCGTGATCAAATTGTCGTAGAATGAACACTGGTACATTTCCATCGTCATTTTATTGACAATTCATTCCAAGACGTAATGTTGTCTTAGAGTATATCTTTACACTTATACAGTCTCTACCAGAGTTCAGTGATGTATCTACATCTAAACAACCTGTGTATTCCCAATTCCACAAATAACTGCTGGCGGGGCTATCAATTAACACTGCATAGGTAGGTCGTATATTTTCAGATTGGTACAACAGCCCGGTAGTCCAATCACATTAGGCAGACTAAATCTATTCCAGATAAATTAAATACATTGTGAAAGAAATTGAAAATAGTTATCCTTACTTACTTTATTAATATTATAAACGTGAAAGTTTGTGAGTATAAATTTATGGATGTTTGTTAATCTTTCACGACAGAACGGCTGAAGGGATCTGGATGAAATTTGGCACAGAGATAGATTATAGTCTGGAATAACACATAGGCTACTTTTTATCCAGGTTGGACCCAATTCTGAAGTCCACGCAGACAAAGTCGGGGGAAGAAGCTAGTATATCATATTTGCGTCGACTAGCTTTTTCATCGTAAGTAAAATTTTAATATTGAAGTCCCCCGGTAGATGAGTAAAGTTCTCTTCATCGAAAGACGCGAGGTCTTTGTTGTGTACCTACCGTCTGTCATGAGAGAAAAAAAAAGTTGAAAAGTTGACGTCCAATCTACTGCTTACTTTCAAAAATGAGAACGTCGACGGCCCAAAGACGCACGTACAACTTTCCGTCTAGGTATTTGTGTTGTGGATTTTTTCTTTGCCACTGAAACGAATTGTTCATACTTTTCCATATGAATTTAATTACATAGCGTAAATGTTAACAATTGAAAGTTAAACGTTGGCCCCGTTATTACTACAGATAGACTACGAAAAATCTAGACTTTAAACTGTTGATTTAACTTAAACTTGGCTTAAATCATATGTTGTAATAGTTTAATATGTATAATAACGTAACATTATTATCTATATATATAAAACAAAGTCGGGTTTGTTACAACACTTATAACTCCAGAACGGCTGGACCGTTTTTTATGATCTTTGGTTTGTTGAATTTGTCTCCACCCCTTTTTTAAAAAGCTTACTAGTAATGTCGGTTGCACTTTACTAGTATTCTTGTTAACCCCTCGTGCTAAGCTAAATGCTTGTGTTACGAGTGAGTTCACGTCGGTAGTGCAATGGGTGGGGTTTGAACCGGCAACCACATGATCGCCCTAGCCATTAGACTACATTATGAACAACATTAATTTACTCATACATTTTGTATCACAAAATGAGAGTATCACACAAAGCAACATGGCGTTGTTTTCTGTGAGGTTTTCTGTTTTGATAAGATGCCATTATATGGTATTCTGTGCATTGTCCGAACTCCTCATAAGCTGCTGGTGTGATTTTGATTTTTTTTTTGTGTATGTTTAAATGGGGCCCTGGATGGTTTAGATTCACAATTCGAGCTGGTAGGTGGCACCGCAATCGGGTTCTACGATTTTTTTTATATACAGGGCCAGACATAAGAAAAGAAGTGAATGATTGAGGTGACGGCTGATAGAGATGAATGGAAGAAAAGAACATGCTGCGCCGTCCACAAATAAATTGGGACAAGGGCAGAAAGATGATGATGATGATACAGGGCAAGACAGCGTTTGCCGGGCCCGCTAGTATTAGTATATTGATTTGATTTGTTGTTTAATTGATTGTACTACTTACTATATAAAATAATAAAATCGTGAATCTCTTCGCCAAAAATAACCATCAAATTAAGGTCCCGAGTATCTCTGACAACCTTGGTGGTTGTTACTTTAAACCTTATTATCAGAGCTTAGAAAGTCGAAAATCAATCATGTCAGTATTGACAAAAATCTTTATTAGTCCACTTTTTTTTTCAATAATTTTCAATTTTATAAGTCTAAACTATATAAACAGTAACGTAAGTAACTTAGACTAAAAAAACTACTTAAAGTGACCGTATAGGTAGATAAAGTGACATTTAACCTGCAAACATTCACTTAGGCGACGGTGTAGTGCGCATCTTTTCATGTTTACGAGCGCAGTTTCGGCTGTGCTATAAAATCCTCTTTATGTGTTAGTTCATAGTATCACAACGATCGTAGACAATTCACACTTTTTATATCGTTCTTTGATGTGTCAATTCTGATCATATCGGTTAAAGTATTCTTCGAGTCACAAACCCTTTTGATCATTCACATGAATTAGGAAAAACCTTCCATTCAAAAACAAAATCAGTCAATATTTTTTTATTATATATGACATGAACGCATTCTAAAAGTCTTTAAAGATATAAAATTTAATGATAGAACTATTCGAACCTGTACCTCCGGTTAAGTCCGTCTGACACTTTCGCCACTAAGCTAACTAAACCACTGTCACTGTCTGACAGTGACAGTGACAGGAATCATCATCAAATTTTCCTTTTATTGTAATTTATAAAACAATCTGTCAATTAAAATTACATTGTCTTCATTATTATTGATTTCATCCATCATAAAACCGTAAGTATATGCAATGAATTGTTCATTGCTCGGTTTGTCTGAAAACTTTGAAGCGGAGAAAGACATCCCAACAAATTTAGGATTATTTGACTGTACGACAATGGGTATTGTCTATCTTTAAATGGGTTGGGCTCGAGACTGGGACAATGGGCTCATTTATTCCTTCCCTAAGGCGTAGACACCAACTACGGCTATAGGATTAACGGGTTGAACACAACGAAATAATTACTTTTGGTGGATTGCAATAAGTGCCTATACATTTTATTGCGACAAAATTTGTCTTACTTAAAACTGTTTTGATAAAGGTTGATTTAAAAAATATATACTTATCCCTTTTTCCCTGTCGTGGTTTTTTATAAATAAGAAAAATTGGATATAAGTAAGGAAATACAAAAACCGATAGCTCAACTACTACAGTGATTATATGAGTGTGAAAATGACCACCAATTTTTATTTAGAGAGTTAACTTGAAGTATTGAACTGATCAATTTATAATACGTATTTTGCATGAACTCAAGATCATAATATACATACAATGACTACTATAGACCGCCACTTGCTACGATTCTTGCATATTTTTTTTCTGTTCCACATACACACGTACCGATTGCGAGTACTGTGCATCGAACCTGACCTTTTTGAAGAAGATCGACAGTAAAATCGGCATTTGTCCTTCTAGAGCGACCTCTTCCGACACTACCGCTGACATTCGCTCTATAAATTCTTTTCGATAGTAGATGCTCGGGTTTCTCAAAAGAAATACTAGGGGCTTTAGGATGGCACGGACTAAAACCACGCTATATAATGCGCTGGTTCCAGCGGAATATCTCCCAGGTGTCCATATGAACAGCGTCTCCAATATTTCAAAATGTATTCTCTGCGTGAAAGACGACGGATGCAAGACATGATGTTCCTCTATAAATTGGTAAACAATAAATTTGATTGCAATAATTTAGTTTCCCAAATTACTCTTAACGTACCATATAGAATACCCAGATATCCTATAACTAACATCTTTTATGTCTGTTCTTCCAAAACAAATGTAGGAGTCAATTCACCTCTCACCAGAATTTGCAGAGAAATCAACTCATTTATAGGGATTGCATCGGAGGCTGACATAAACCACGACTCCTATAACAAATTTAAATTAAAAATTTGTAAGTCTCTGAGAGTTCACACTGACAGATAAGGCATGTTAGCTTAAGTTTCTTCTCTTTGATATTGTAATGTTATTTGTAGATTTAAATTTAAATTAATTTAATTTAATTTTTATTCATTTTAATTTATGTCAATTGTAATGGTTATTATTTTTAATTTTCAATTCGATCTTATTGTAATTATTATTCACTTTAAATCTTGATTAATTGTAATTTTTAATAATTTATAAACATATTTTTAATTTGAATGTTGGTTGGCCCGTAATTGGCTTACTTATAAGACTGAGGCCATTATTGTTATGAATTTATAGTTGAATGTTGTATATTTAAGCTGTGGGAAAACCTTAATAAATAAATAAATAAATAAATAGTCTTTCATTCATTGTCTCAATATGTCCAGAGCATTATAATCATGTGCACAAATTAATTATTAATGGTGTGCACAAGAAATTATAAAGATGTCTTTCAACTAGCCGTATAATTAATAATGATTACAAGATGGTATGTTTATTCAAGTATTCCAAGTGTCACGCACCTACGTTAAATCTTAAACAAGCGTTGTCAGATAAGTCGTAAAGATGACTGACGCTCAAGATACGAAACGATTGTCATCGTCTAGCTCGTAGCTCATTTGGATGGATATAAACATTGGAGATGTCGAAGTGAGCGACTGATACATATCTTCAGTGGGAACTCATAAAACGCACCTCTCCAGTGTAACGCTCAGAATTTCTTCCATCATTTTGAGAAACCCTTGTCACTTCCATTACGTTGCCCAACGCGGGAGGTCGTTCTGATCCGTCCGTCCTTCATTTACTGGAGTTATGGCCTTCTCATATTTCTTAAGTGGCGTGTACTTTAGTTTTGACGAATTTGGAATCTCCAACCAGATCGTACGTCATTCTCTGGTGGTCTACTTTACTAACAATTCAAACACTTAAGCCGTCCGCCGGCAAGCGACTTGGTAAGACTTTGCTACATGAATTAATCATGTTAACATCGCGAACTACTGCCATTTGCTCTTATGAGTCTAAGGTGGTAAATATTAGATCATGTTAAACTCCTCGAGTTAACTGTTTGTTTACTGGCGACTAGTGAGGTGGTGAGGTAGCGACCTACTTCTACCTTTGTTCGCGAGATAGAGATAGATTTTTACGGCTTTTTCTTTATTGACTTTTAACTTACGCACTTTGATATGCGAGTATCCTACAACAAATAAATGGTAGGCTTTAGTACAAGCCTTTACGTTACGCCTTTACGTAACGTTAAGTATGAATCTATATACCTACGTATATTAAAATCAATTGCCGCGCGTTAGTCTTGTAAAAACTCTAAAATGGCTCGCTCGACCGATTTTGATAAATCTTTAGTCGTTCTGCGTTTTTTATAACAAAAAAGATCAAAGAAGGAAATGCAACATATAATTTTTTTGGAAATCTTAAAATAAAAGAAACCAACATACAATAATATACCATCACGCCTGTATTCCCCGAAGGGTTAGGCAGAGGTGTACACCCACAGTTCGCCAGTATGTTTTAGGTCCCATGTAATAAAGGGCAAGCCTATTGCCACTAACCAGCCACAAATCCAGACTCCAAGCTGCTACTGAGAATTTCATAGAAAAACCCAATAACACTTTGCTCGACCTGGGGATCGAACCTAGAATCGCTAGCGTCGCAGACCACTAGACTAATGAGGCAGTAAATTTTTTAAGTCTTAACATGAAATAAATTTTATGGAAAAATACAATTAT
This sequence comes from Acronicta aceris, assembly GCA_910591435.1. Classification (NCBI taxonomy): domain Eukaryota; kingdom Metazoa; phylum Arthropoda; class Insecta; order Lepidoptera; family Noctuidae; genus Acronicta; species Acronicta aceris. The sequence goes on from OU342759.1 coordinate 10,869,192, forward strand.
TAGCAGAAGAACTAAGATTTGATGATGATCTCCTTGGAATATACTAAGGTTAGCCTTCAGTTTAAACAGATATAACTTACCGTTGCAGTTACCAAGTTTGCTATTGGCAAGACACAGAAGCAATAACACATTATTTTGTACCGTAACACTTAAAATAGTGATAATATTATTGGCCACTCAAGCCTCAGAGGGGCTCACAAAAGGCGAAAGTAGTAAGTTTATCCTCTCTCATAGTAGTCAAGTACAAAGACAATAATTTATAGTGAGTCACAGCGAGTACAGGCACTAAGCCGCACCAGATTAACCGACTCGGGCCAAACCACACGCGAATATAAACATAAAGACCTCTTTGTGCTGCGCTCGAATCGCATTTATCATAACATCTAAATGAAAATTTAATATTTACACGGCTTTCCAAAATACCGTGTTATATTAATAATTTGCAACCGTTATTAAACGAATCCTTATTTTATTATAAACCTGTAAATAAAATCCGTTTTCTCTTACGTATTTGCAACAACACTGAATTGTGAAAATTTTTGAAATGAAAAATACATGTAATGATACGAATATTTCAGTAGATAGATATTTTAAAAAACACAAATTATTGTTTTAAATTTTGAGTACTAGATAAAGCTATCGTTTCTTTGCTGAGTAGAACCGCCATAACAACTCAGAGATAATATATTTTATAGTCCAAACATACTAGTTAATATATATTAAAAATTAATAATAAAGAATAATAAATGCAAAACCTAAAGGTAGAGCCATGACAGCGTTGAGTAGACCAGTTCCATTGTGTAGCTCGACCATTATTTAGAGAGCTCAAGAACCCGTCGCACGTTGATTCCAGGGGGTCTACTATGAAATTTTATCGTCAAAAATTGAAATGAAAGTAGGATCAACGCAAATTAAGAAGTCAAATTGCGAAAATCGAATTGATCACCGGCTCCGAAACATTTATGTGGTAGAAAAACGTGCGATCCATCAACCGAAACCGTAGTAGGCCCGGTCTGGTAGGCGGAACGTTTCCCTAGGTCACACAAAATTCTCAAACTGCCGATATATGTAAGTATACCCTACATAGTATTTACATTTGCACTTCGTTTTTATATTTATTGTGAATCTTTTTCTCAAATAATACGATCAAGACTTGAAGAACCGTGTAAAACTTTACTAAAATCACAGATGATATAATACTACTAAGTACTAAAATTTATCGCATAATTGGATATTGTTAAATTAATTAGCTTGTCTAATTGGTCTCAATTTTTTTTTTTTTTAACTGCCCCACCCTAGGATTTTCTCCTGTACCGTGGGTGCGTTTACAAACACAAATTCTTACATGCACAAACGCCCAGACCCGGTACAACTACCTGTAGATCATACAAATATTTGCTCCGTGTGGGGATCGAACCCACAACACGTGGCGCAGAAGCCGATCGCTCAACCGCTACGCCAATCGTGTCGTCAGTCATTGTTCTAAATCAACTTTGTCGAAATCCGTTGTCAGTTATGAACTGACAACTCATACAAATACCTACTACAAATTTCAAAAGTTACTCATCTGTCTATTTATACTTAGGTAGGTACCTACTTATTTTTAAACAGATTTAGATATTTATGATAAAAAAATATATTTCTAATAAATGTTGAAACGGCTAAACTCATCCATCTCGATTAAATCATCTTTCCAAAAACAAATTGCATTCAAAACGGGTCGTCACTTTAGGACAACGTCTTATACAGACAGAGAAAACCTCCAAACTTACTTATTTCGGAGTTTACTTGACGTAATACATTTATGTCCATTTTTAACCGACTTCATATACTGTAGAAATAGCATAGCACTACGACAAAAGATTTTCGTCACATTATCTCGTCTCAAGTCCATAACTCGCACGAGATAAACCACGTCAAAAATTACCGATATCGCGCCGCGCATGTTAGTCTTACCTTCTACATCTACAATATTTCCCTTAAATCACTAAGCAAATTGTAAGTTATCAAAAGCAAAATCGAATAATATTAGCATTAATTTGGAGTTACAAACGCGAGAGCGTTGAAATACGCGTGATAATCGCCGGTATATCCCGCTATCCGAATAAATCAGGGACAATAATGCAATGAATAGGTACTCGGTTTTACGAAATCAATTCCATTTAGGCAGGTAATCGTCAGGGAAACCATTTTGCGCGATGTACGGATTCGAGGTCGGACGATTCGAACCGAGTCGATACGAAATGAAACTTACGAGATGGCACAGCTTATTGTTGTGTGACGAGGGTCGACAAGTGTGTAAAACAATTTGCCAACTGAGTTAATTTAGAAGACGTTGCGTGTACTCGTAAGAATCTCATGTAACAATGTCGTAATTAAACTTTTATTGTATTCTGTGTATGCAAGAGAATTAATCTATAATACCAAACCATCATGCCCGTATTCCTAAAAAGGTAAAGCAGAAGTATACTGATGTAAACCAACACAACCGGAATTTTAGGTGCTGTATAATAGGAGCAAGCCTACTGACATTATCTAAAGATGAATAACCAAACTACGAGATCAATTTCATTTAAAAATTCAATAACATTTCATTGAACTGGGAACCGAATCCAAAACTTCACTCCCAGCAGCCGTGTTTGCAATCACCAGACCATTAAGGCAGTCAAAACTTATTTAATAATTCGCTGGCTTAAATGCGACGCCAAGTAATATCACTTTGAACGTTATTACGATACGATACTATAAATTGTAAACTAATGCGGGATCGCTCGCTAAATCCCAGCTTTAATAAATAACTACCGAATGAAAAGTTATACCAAGACCACATTTTGTACATAAATTACTATTTCTCGCTAAAGTTCTACATGCACGAACCTCGTCGAAAATATATATAATATAAGTTGTCAATATTCATACCATCTCCTCATATAGTCCTGCCTCACTAAAATACAATGGCACCGCCGGGCCGCAAAAAAAGTTCAATAGATAACCAAATTATTCAATGAATAGCGAACCAACGACTTTAGTAACCATAGTTCTTTGCTGTTTTGGAATAAAGATAACATTTATTGTTAAGATGATGAATTAAATTAACAGATATCGTCAAATATAGATAAGAACAAATAAGAATCAAATCTCTGTTAAAAAGCAAAAGATATCTACTATTCAGTAAAAACTAAAATAGGAACCTTTATTTTACATTTGGAGAACTTTTATAATATTAAAGTAGTCATACATCACACGAGGATATCTATAACTCACGGGAAAAATTACTTCTCAGATAAAAATAGAAAATAAAAAAATATCTCTAGGATGTACCGTCGACACAAATAGAAGGAAACGTAATTGGTGCCCCTATTCCATTTCAATGATATGTTTCGCGTCTCTTTGTCAGCGGAGCGATACACATCGAAATGCTATACTTTCTTAAGATTCTCAACTCCCTTGACTACACTTGAATTCACAATATAGCAATATTTACTAATTACGAACATTGTTTTATTTCTTCACAAAAATTCATACAAATAAAAAAAAGCAAACTTCACAAAATTATGTTCTATATAATATATAGGTACGCAAATAAGAACTCTATAGTAAAGTTGGCCGATGTGCACAATGCTGATACAGCTTCTATCTGCGACTAGACATTCGACTGAACACAATGCGACTTAATGCACCGTGTGCACCGGACCTTAAACTATTAGGACGAAGGTGGATCTCACAAAATAAATCCGAGAGACACCCTTTTGACAGTCTTTGTCGTCACGTGATTGTAGAAATATATTCGGAATTCTTTCAGCGTCAGACGACATAACGCCGGGGTCAAAGCCTTGAACACAATGGAGTAGTTATAACTCGCATCATAGAGTTAGTCGAGTGAGAGACAGACCCTCATTATTGCGTTATCAGTCCCGAGTGGTACCCAGTAGCTTTATGCGGGTCAATCACACAACGTGAATCTTGATTGAATACTGTCTTATCCAAAATACTTTAAACGAAAAGTAGGGATTGAACGAATGATATCGAATACGTGGATCACGTCGTTCAATGTTCCTTTGATTGTCTTCGTAACAAATTACTGCGTCCACAAAGACAAACAGCCAAAGTATACAAACATTTGCGTAACAGATATTTCAGCGTTAATTTATGCCTTTAGCTATGTTTCCTTATATTTTTTATACAGATTCCGTGAATTTATTTCGCTCGTTACTGATATTCCGGTACCTATTATCTTCAACTAAATAAAGATGTTTTTTTTTGTTATGTCTTACGAATAATAGGAAAAGTCAACCTATTAGTGGAATACCTTCGAACTCAGATTTCAGATACCAATTAATAAAATAAATGATAGTATCATACAAAACTCATTCTTAACAGCCTCATTAGTATAGTGGTCCTAAGTGCAAGTACTATGCTAGAGGTCCTGGGTTCGATTTCCAGGGTGAACAGTGTTATTGGGTTTTTCTGTGGAATTCTCAGTAGTAGCTTGGAATTTGGATTTGTGCCGGGTTAATGGCAATCGCCCCTATTATATAGCACCGAAACATACCGGTGAACTGTGGGTGTACACGAGTACACCTCTACCAACCCTTCGAGGAATGCAAGCGTTATTGTAAATCATGTGATATGTATAAAGAGACGATTGAATTATTTAAAGTTGCTGGAAAATGCAATTCGTGGTATAAATTTAGTTCAATTTCACCCTGAAAGCTGAATGTTTTATGGGAGTCACATGCCAATATCAGTTTCAGCATTGGTAACAGTCATGAAGTTTTAATGAAAATTGCGAACGAGTCACGTGTATAACATAGTAAAATAAAATAAATAGTTAACAAAAATCTTTTTGATTCACCTGCTTCTTCGCGCCTTCAACAACATAAAAAATAATTATGATCTGAATCATGAATTCGCCACGGATTTCCGAGACTGTTTCACACATAACATAATTTTCTATGTTTTTGAAGGCAGTTTTACTTTTTCTTAAAAGTTATTTTATTTCAACATTTTAAGTAGCGAATAGAATTTTACGTATCTAGACGACGTTATCATTTACTGGGTCGTTACGTGTTATTTACATTTTGTTCTAAATTTTGTGATCAAATCTTGACCAATTTTTTTTTAATTTCATCGTTATTAACATCACTAATTAACCGCGGGCCCTTAGCAATTGGTATCTATAGTTAAGTTTAAAGACGCTGAATGACTAAGCCTTATGGACAGACACAGGACAAACACTAGTAAGAATAAAATACAAAATGAACTCTTGTTTTAATATCCCTATTTTATTTTGTCTCGACATGCCTGTTACAGTTCAGCACCAATAAGAACTGCAATACATATAGTATAAGGTTCAAATTCAAAAGAATTTACTCGCACTACTTAATTGTAGAGCCTATAAAAAACTCAAGCATAGCGGGCTCTAGGAAAATGTGTCGCAATAGAAAATGATAACGCCTGTTAGCGATGACGTAATTTTCCTTGATCTTATTATATAGCCAAAGGAAATAGTATATTAATATGCTGTTCCAATTTTAAAATGAAGCAGTATATGTAGTTATAGATCCATTTCACAGCTCTACAGTAATATAATTACTTATTGAAGGTATGTTCCGCTCGCGATTCTGTTCAAACATGAGTGGATTTAACGTTCTGAGAATATATTACGAGAGCACAGTGAATTCGATTAATATTACCCGTTAAATACAGGTACGACAATACCGGGAAACGTAAAACACCATGTTATATAGGCTGCATTGTGTAATTTTACTGAATTCTGAAGTCCTTCCTGCAAGCGCTTGGTTACATTATTTTTATATGATTTTTTTGCATAATGAAACCCTGAATAACAACTTTTTATCCGGCGAAGAATTTGTGGATATAGTGGCTGTTCCAAACAAAGACGTTTCCATTTGCGCAGTAGTTATTAGATATTTATAAAATAGTATTCCTTCGTTATTAGTTATTTATTTAATCGATCCGCTATTTATAGCTGTGTTTGCCGTGGCTGGTCGATGGATAAGTGACCATTCTATGCAACAGGGCTCCTCCGTGCCTTAGAGAATACGTAAAGCCATAGGTCCCGACTGTCATATCATTTATCATTAGTGGTAGTCCGAAGCCCAAAAAGCCTGACAACCTATATATTGCCCAGAAATTGATCTGCGGAGGTCTGATAGTAGTGATAATCAACCCATTACATTGTCCCACTGCTGGGCACGGGTCTCCTCTCAGAATTAGTGGATTAGGCTATTGTCCATCACGCTAGCCTAATGCGGGTTGGCAGACTTCACACGTCGTCAAGAAAATCTCTCAGGCATGCAGATTTCCTCACGATGTTTTCCTTCACCGTTTAAGCGCGTGAAAATTAACTATTAATACGCACATGACTTCGAAAAGTCAGAGCTCTCGAAGATCTCGAGGCCTTTGACTTGGCAGTCCTATGGTAGTCCATATATATGACCATAGGACGACGATATACATAACGCATAAAATATTGATATTCAGTCGCAAGCTGACCCCGACATAGTTGGGATAACGCTAAGAGGATAATGATTTTTATATAGCAGACGACTCTCAATTACTTTCAGAAAATCTAACACCATCTGTTTCGTACACACTACTTGGCTACAATTACTCTCCTCTCTTCACACGAGTTCGTGAACTCCGTTGTTGTAAGACTAGCTTCATGTAATTTTATCACATTATAAGTTCCAACACCTTCATAGCGAACAAAACAAGCAACTTTCTATGAAGATTAAACAGCGGTGGAGTTACTCTACAGTTTTCCTAGAACTTTGGTTCATATCACTTGAAGAATATGAACTCCGTGGAGTTGTTAACAGCATTATTAAGATAAATAAAATATACATAATATAAATTACTGTTTAAATGAAGTTCTTGCTAATAAACTTGTACAGTCTCCGGTTTATAGAAAACCTAAGACATTGCCAGAACTGGAATTCAAACTCGTGCATTTTGCTACTACTATTAGGTACGTTAATCGTTTATCCTAAATGAATAATCCGGATTGATAACGCTTGGTGCTTTAAATCTTTCAGTAGACGTAACTTGACACCATTAGACCAATGACTGTTGACTCTTGTCATCTATCTATACCTATAATCAAATTGTAACAAGCTAATCTCTGTATATTATAGATATTAAAGAAAAACTAAAATGGGGGGTCTTTATTAGAGCAAAAGAAGCCATAATAAAAAAAAATGAATTTTTGTCTGTCTGTCTGTATGTTTGTACGCGCAGCACGCAAAAACTTCTGCATGAAATTGAATGCAGTTTTCACCGATATATTGCTAGAAGTCTAACTTAAAATTTGGTGCATGTTTAATCTTGAAATGCTACCTAGAATCGGACTTATTGTATGTAAATCTTTTTGGGGCGTGAGTGATACTGCGGACAACAGCAACTAGTTACAGCATTAAAATTGATATTTTGTTGATTCTGTTTTAAAGGTTTTAGTTAAAAAGTTTAAATTATAGAGTCAATAAAGTTATAGAATCCAAATATATCCAATATTTATATATAGGTATTTGACTATATAAATATTGGAAATATTTTGATTCCGGGAAATTTTCACATTAACCATTAATGTAGCCGGGTTTAAATGGGAAAAACAAAATAATGAACATAATAATATAATATCACGTTGAACAGAATAGTGCTTCAAACCTTTTTGGGTAAACAATTACATAAAAAATACCATACTATTACACCTGTCCTCACCGAAGGGCCTAACCTAGAGGTGTACTAATGTGGACCCACATTTCACCGGTATGTTTGGTCCCATGTAATAGGCAGTACCTACCTATGTATGTCAAAATATTAACTGCTGTTACCAGTACTCTTTTCCTTTCTAATCCCATGAAAATTGCCCTAAATCCTTTTTTACCAGATACCTGCCATAAAAAAACTTACTTGTAAAATTTATAGGATATATAAGTCCTGAGATCTCGTCATTAGTCAGTCAGTGAGTGGTGTTTCAGTATGATATAAAATTATGTAATGGAATTTATAAATCTTTTGTTATGAAGATTAACTGTAGCTTTGTTTATCAACTTTAATACTTCCATTCCTTTTACATAAAGCTTTCAAAACGCTACGGTAACATTATGTCCCAAATATTAAATTTCGTTCTGTTGCTTACACACCAAAATCATAATGTTAACGCTGTTCATATTAAAATTCTGGTTTTAGTGCATTTAGTCTCGGGAAGATGAGCTTTCAGGGTCAACCATATTGCGGTTAATGTTGACCATAAAACACTCCCGCAGTTAGGTTGTGTGCACCCGCCCTTGTGATCCTCGCTGATGTATTTACGTACCACGAATTATATGGAAGCTTGTTTACATTTTAATGAAAGGCGTGGGCTTGTAAATTCTCTGTTTATGCCCGCACTCGCGCCAGATCCCACAATTCTCCGCGCCGAGACGCGAGCTCCGTATTAAACCTACGTCATGTGAATGTTGCCGTAATTAAACACAATACACACATAAATGGAATTTATTGGGTAGCACAAACGAGACGCTCTCCAATAACATGATTATTGGAAACACTCCCGTACAAATATTTTTTTCGAAAACCGCGAGCGATGCGTAGTACTCATATGTCACCGAAAATGGAAATAATACCTACGTAAGTATATAAAATATCGACTTTCGCCGCTTTTCATCAATATTTTATATACGAAACCTTTTAGGGAAGTCACCGAGAGGGGATATATAACCGATAACTGTCATCTTCGTTTCGCCATAATACCGCCTACATTATCTGAATATTATGCCAAATATAGCAACGTCAACTACGTCAGTGTCAATATAAAAACCTAGTCTAATGCGAGTTATATTTGCAGCTACAATATAATAGAATAGTATTAAGTTGTTATCTATACCTATAAACTGAATTCAGTTTAACAGGAAATGAATTTAATACCCCAAAAGTAACGCCTTGAGTATGAAAATTTCGACATTTGACCTCCCGTTTGTGTCTCGGTAGCTAAAACTGCTAAATTTTATCATTATGTGAAATAGTCATTGAAAACAACAAACGTAAAACATACACAGACACCAAGGCAATCCCATTAGAGTTTCATTTTTGCAATTTGGCTACGGAACACTAAAAAGGCACTTTCAGTAATGCAGAAAGTTGCCATTAGGGAACTTCGTAAGAATACGATTTAAATGGAAGCCTGCGAATAAAGGGTGTTCTTAAATCACTAAGATTAATTTTCTGCGCACATAATTTATATCAGCAAACCGGGACGCGGGTCGACGAGACCATGAGGCAATTTACAAACTCGAAAATCGCGGAAGTTCGTTAATTATTCGGCGGGAGCAGGCTCGGGCGCGCCGGGACTCACCGTTATTGACAATTAAGACATGGCCCAACCGCTTCACGCGCCTTATTGCTCTGCTTGTGGTCGCCCACTGGTACCCGGCCGGATTTCAGATATCCACTATTCAATAAAGTGCACCAATAAACTATGAGGATTTAGGAAGGTCACCGGCGTTGCCAGGTTTACAACCAATCGCAATGTCAACGCTCATTAGTTACATACTAAATTACTTTTGGTGGAATGTAGCTTATAGCTACTATTATTGTTCAAGAAACATAAGTAGGTACCCAAGTTTATTATTAATCTAAATAACTTTACTAACTATAGCTTAAAATTAGAAACGGCATACCTACCTGTTACAATATGTATTAGGTATATATTTTTTTTATTCAGCACAAGTAAGCTATATTAAGTAAGTAAGTTTTATTAAGACATTGTGCGGAGAACTTGGGTAATTACTATTAATGTACGACATTATTAACAAACACATAACATAAATAATAATAGCATACCATCACGCCTGGTTACCTGAACAGTTAGGTAGGTACTTATACTGTTGCGCACTCTATAAATTCTTAAGGGTCTGGCGGAGCTAAAATTGTCCACAAAAACGTAATACCGAAATAAATCGTAATCCAGACAATATTCTATCAAATCATGTTATTATTCGGATTTGGATACCATTCTCCTCTATAGGTTCCTACGTTTGTAAGAGAAATTCGATCCGCCGGACTCTTAAGTCCCATTTTATAGAAGGCAAAGCCTGTTGTCATTAAATAGGCATTAAGAAACATACAACACACTTATTTTTAGGCAAAATCTTAATCTTGTATCTACATCGTAAACCGTAAAGGAACGTAGCATCAAGAGAAACAGGAAACGGGCATGCGGTAAACCAAATTTTAACTCAACAGTAGGTTTATACGAGAGACTAGGGTCGATGATTATGTAAAACTTGCCAACATATAACATACACACAAATATATTTTGAAGAATTCGTTTGTCACGTTTCTTATATTATAGTAGAGATTCGCAACAAACGCACAAGACACGTAAGTTCAATGTAAACAAGTGACTCGGCTCCGGAGATCCCTCTCAAAGTAGGCCATGTATCGTATTATGGGGCTCCACTCTGTATTCATAGCGAATCTGGGACAGCGAGCAAGCCAAAATGGCGAATATAAAAATGAGTTAAGTGATAGTAAACGACGCTCTGTCCCGGGATCCGATATTATAACTTCGGTGTCTAATAGATTCTAAAAGGAAACTTAAGTCGACCATATTTAGTTCTTCAATAAAACTTCACCAACTTTTACTACTTGTTAGAAGATAAGTTTCGGAAATCGATATCAATCATATTTATTACATACATTTGTATCTAAGTACCTAAATCCACAGTGAATGTTCCGCAATGTTGCCAGTTGCTGATTCCAAGTAAACAAGATATTTCGTTGATTTCGCTGTGATATTCGCATTTGAAATGGTAATTATGCCCGACGTTAAAAGAACATGTTACAATTCAAAATTATAGGCCCGTCCTTAAGTCTCAACATTCATGTAGGTACATAATTATCATTCATAAGCATACGAAATGGCGCTGGTAACAAGACGCCTCGTTTCAAAGTACTATTTTAAGTACGAAGCAATAAAATAAAATAAGTAGGAGACAATTTTGTTGCGAATAAGCTTAAATCAAATACGTATAGAAGGCACAAGACGGAAGTTTATTACACAATTGACAAGTGAAATCGACGCCCATAAAATGTTACAACGCGACCGTAAAGATGTGTTTTAACTTAAGCTAAATCTTTGTATTCCAAACGCATTTAAATCAATATGAAAGAAGGGGAAATACAAAGTTTAGTTTAAGTACTATGTAATAAACGGGATAGTTTCCTCCCTAAAATGAAATTTAGCGAATTCACAAAGTTGTGATACTTTTAAGTACTAAGTATTTAATTCTTAGATATTAGGTATGTACCAGGCTGTGCCGCGTGTGCCACAGACCACGACTTTAATTCCCGTATGAAAAAAAAATGGCATCCAAGTAGGTTTGTCTCGGTTTGCTTATATGTGTTTGCAAGAATTTGTGTTTTTAAACACGATGCAGAAGAAAATCAGGTGTAGGTTTCTTCATCATTCTAGTCCAATATTTACAGAGTATAACCTATTCACTATCATGTCAGTCGCTGCCAGTATTCCCTGAAGGGTTATGCAGAGGTGTCATAGTATACACCTACAGTTTGCCAATATCTTTAGGCAGTATAAAACTACAAGCTGCTACTGAAAAACATAGGAAAACGCAATAACACTTTTCCTAACCTGGGAAACAAACCCAGGATCTCTAACAGCCGCGCTTAGGGCCACTAGATTAATGAGGCACTTTATATGTTTATAAAATTCAAACTGATTTGGTTTCTTACATTATTTATTGCTCTTACATACTTTGGACAAATATTCTAAAAGTAAGAAGAATTACCTACCATTTTCTTTGGAGATGGTATGAATTATTATGTAAGTAAACTTTTTCACTTTGATAACAGTTTTAGTTCTACGGTTAGCAACTCTTTTATCCTCCACTTTATATATATATTTTATATAAAAAAGATCCTAAGGCCCACGCACTGAGCCCATTATTTTTGTGCCCAAATGACGGTGAACGATACAAAAAATATTACTTTGATATGAAAACGCTTCAACGGAGTCGTCTGTTTATTGGGAAACATAATACCAGCATGCTATTCTTTTTTTTTTCAGAATAAAACCTACGTTGTTTATGTGAACAGAAGAAAATGTCATTTGATATTGAATCGAGCGAAGTGTTATTGGGGTTTTCTATGAAATTCTCAGTAGCAGCTCGGTGTCTGGATTTGTGCCCAGTAATGGCAATAGGCTCGCCCCCTATTACATGGGACCTAAAACATACCGGCGAACTGTGGGTGTACATTAGTACAAGTCTATCTAACCCTTCGGGTAATACGTGATGGTATATTATGTTATGTCCAAGTAAATTAATGCCATGGCACAAATTAAATTGGGTTAAATGTAAACAAATAAATTCTTATGGCTACAATATAATTCAGGATAGTAAATAGCGGCGCTTACACGACCAAAAAGATTGATGTAGACTTGATGAAGCAGAATAGCTGAGTCACAGTCTCAATTTATAAAGACAGGGATGGGTGGTATTGCCTTCGCGTAATTATGTACCCTGCTTACGTATCTACGTGGTCGGATTATCTAGTGCGCTGACTGATTATTTTGTCTAGAAAATGTGCACAGTAGATTGTCGGATCCGTGAATATGTATTGTACGTGAGTCGGACATGTGAAAGCGAAACCTAACCCAATGACAATACGCCTTATACGAAACGTGCTTATCGTAGTTCTTTTTTCCTTATTGGCAACCGTTATGCATTACTGTATTAATATTAGTTTCATTGGCGACATTAATTAAGGGCTTTTAACTAGGTTTAATATTTACAAATATTAGATCAACGACGAAAAAAAAATGGAAAATTGTTATGATTTTAAAAACACTTTTCGTGTTCTTGTCCCCCGGCGCCATCATTAATACAAAAATCTTAATTGCCGCAACGTACCTTTCGACACGACAAAGTGGGGATTTCATTAAAAATAAATAAAAAGGCATAAAACTTTTCCTTTTTATCTTATTGGACAGGAATTTCTGGAATTAAATTGAATGGTGTCGTGTTCATCATTAATCACGGGGGTGCTGGCTTATTCGCGATCCGCTCTTATGAACTTTTCTTTTTCATAAAAAAGAATATTCCTGTTTTTATCATTTTTTTTGTGTTGAGATTATGCTGTCCCAGTTTTTATTTATTTTTTATACTGAAATTATATTGCTAAAGAGAAATATATACGGACTAGCAGCCGTCGTATAATCACAGAATACACATATTATGTTCCTGTTTAAAATATGAATTTTATGTGAGAACTAATAAATTTTGCGCCCAGCCGAACCAAACAATACAGCTACTACACCGACACCGGGTGCATTGTTGATACATTCGTAACTATGTTAAGTATGTGTAGCATTTAACCATTAAGCATTTTTAGTTTTAATGAATAAATAATTTTAATAAATAAAATAATATCTGTTTAACGCAATTATAAATATAACTTGTTTTTCTTAATAGGCTTATTAGAAAGGATATAGTTTCATTAACGCTGAATAGATCTTTTATAGACACTTCTACCAATATTTTACTTTTTTAACTAGATGGCGCTGCATTTCCCTGCACTTTCTCTCGACCTCTGAGAAGACACGTCGAAACATAGTTATATAATTATTTAACAACAACTTTTATGAATATTTCATTTACGTCACATAAGGATTGACGACACTTTAGCTTTTAATAGTTATTTATGTGTTTGTAATTTTTTTATACATTAATTTCATTTTAATTACTCATCCCGTCATGAATGACATAGGTATGCTATCGTAGTTTTTAATTATTAAATCATAAATAATAACATTGATAATTCTGTTTGATCAAAGGAATGGGTCGTCCTAGCGCTACTAAACTATCTCCGAAGATTTTATGTTTGCCCGGACGAAATTGGTAACACATACAGAATCCAAGACTTATAGAGACGTAAATCTTGTGAGAAAATAGCAGAACGTCTTCACATGACCTGTGTCTGTAATACCTACCTACTTGAAATAACACCGTTGTTCAAATCGTTGAATATTTACTTTCAAATATAAAATACTTACTTTAGACTATAAATACTTTCGAAATGAGTTATATAAATGTAGTTTTTGTTGTTGTCGTGGATAAAAAGTTAAACGAACATTTATACATATATAAGTTACTCGTGGAAACTCTCCTAATGAACCTGAGTTACTTTAACACGCCAGTTACTGAAAAACTTGTTGACTTTAACTCAATAGCAAGAACATGTTACATGAAAGACCTTCAAAAACGAATCAATAAAACAAACAGCGTTTGAAATCACCATTTTTAAAAGAGGCCTTTTTTGATGGGCCCTCTTGCCGAAGGCATAATAATGGTTTCCTGTTTAACATACCATCACGCCTGTATTCCCCGAAGGCAGAGGCGTACGAATGTACATTGGTCCCATGTAATAGGGGGCGAGCCTATAACCATTAACCGGGTACAAATTCCAAACTCCAAGCTGCTACTGAGAATTTCACCGAAAAACCCAATAACACTTTTTCGACGACGACAAACGACCTGGGAATCGAACCCAGGACCTCTACCGTAGCAGTCGCGCTTGGGACCACTAGTCTAACGAAGCAGGTTCCTCAGTTGAGGTTTCCTATTTAAAATAATAATTAATATATATTATTAATACCAATATGATCAATATTTTCTCTATTAGGAAGAAGAGGAACCTCGTTACCATTAGTTAAACCTATACCTAGTTTTTATTAGTTGGATCTGTAACTTGCTCCCAATGGATATTTTCTAATGAATAAATATGAAAACTTCCGATGCCATATCGATGCATAAATAAATTTCAAATTATGACAACTACTTTTTTACACAATACGAGTACCTATCTACCTAACTATTACGAGTAGTACGTAACTATTATTCTCAAATTGCGGCAATTAGAGAATTCAAAGAACCGACGCACGACTCACTTTTGACTCATAAGAATATGCTAAGTTCTCGAGAAGAACACACGACTCAATTTTATACCAATGTTTATAATATTATCATTATGATACCTCCTTGCACCGGTCTCTACAGTATTTTAAACAGATCGAATTTTGACACGAAAAAAAATAAAGCGCTTGCATCGAGCGTACGCCACGGGAGCTATTAAACCACGAATAGGGTCTTCGGATCTCAGATTATCGTTAAGAAATTCAGTAAGACGATAAAGCGGTCATTTAGCTCCTCATAGCCTGTCGAAGGCGCATCACGTAGGGGCGTATGCCGCGATCAGTTTTCAGCGCACCTGCAGTCGCAGTTTGCATACTAATCCACAGAAATATTCATATTACGTGATAAAATTAACATATTTTTAAATAAAATTTATATCTAAGTATTCAACTTATTTAGTCTCAATGGATTAGTAGTCACGAAAGTGGTTTCATTTTCCTGATCTCGGATTTCAATTGCTTGGATAACGGTGATAAGTTCCCTCATTTTAAAAGTAATCAGAAATTCCCACAGGATAAGGAAAAATTAAATCAACGCTGGTACACCGCAGGATACAATTAACATGTAAATGCCAGGTTAAGGGTGTGGAAATGATTATAACTACTTAACAAAAGCCGTTTTACGACACTGGGAAATGCCAAAAACAATTCGTTTCCTTGACAGCAAACCATTCTTGTATTTGAAAAAAAAATTAAAAAAATACTATAACATTTCTCGGATATACCTATACGAATTACCCTGTATACAATGAAGATTGACTAGACGGAACAGTATGATACTCTCTATTTTACCTTTGATAATAAATTGTATCTTGACTTTTCTATAATTAATCTGAGAAAGGATATTGTTATTTATTCATACCTCTTACAGAAAAGCTACCTTGCCCGAGAAAACAACGCTCTCCAAGTTTTTAAATAAACCTTTTAAAAACTTTTCCAAAATTTAATCTACCTACTTAGCCGTTTATTTATTCAATCTGAAGGTATAACCTTTGTAACAACAATACTTGAAGAGTTCCTGTAATTTTTATTGCCAGCAAAAAAACAAGGAAAGTGAAAAAGTTTTGTTAAAATATTCCTAGAGGCGTTGCAGGATAACTGACTGCACAAGCGACTCAGTGACAGTGTTAAATAAAAACACACAATACTAATGCAATAACCATCTCCGGCGCTTTGTAAATAGATCTCTCACAAATTTGTGAGCACATCAAAAGCGTCGCCCGTAAGCTGTAAAATAAAAGTGAGTGTTTGAAGACCTGTGAATTATGTAACATACGCTCGCTTTCTTACCTGCACACTGCCGCTTGTGTTCCGCAATGGCGAATAATAGCCTCTTTTTTATTATGCCTTTCTTGAAATTAAAAATATTAAGAGGAGTAAAAGTAGAAACATAAAAGTCACACGTAGAGTCGCATTTAATTGTACGTAGGCAATTATGTCTCACTACGGTAAAGTAGCAGACGACACGGTAGCGGCTGAGCGATCGGCTTCTGCGCCGGGTGTTGGGGGTTAGATCCCCACACGGAGCAAATATTTGTATGATCTACAGGTAGTTGTTCCGGATCTGGGCGTGTATGTATGTCAGAATTTGTGTTTGTAAACGCACCCATGATACAAGGGAAAATCCTGAAGTGTGGTAACGTTCTTTTTTAATAATTGAATCGAGTATTAGTAGTCATTTTCAACGGAAAACTGTATTGGCAGTGTAATATAAATATATGAAAAATGGTTCTTCGGTATTTATAAAATAAATATCAAATAGTAAGTGTATCTTGCGTAATTGCTAAAGAACCTCAAGCAGGAAAAAGTGTACCGGCTAGGAAACGAAAGCCTTTGAGCACTTAAGCAAAGCTTTTTTGAAATTCTAATGCGTAGTCTTTAGAACTTTATTTCGACGCGTTGACGGTCTTAAGCGCAGTTGAGAAGCACTTTACAACTATTTTGTCTTATTATTGCGTTCATAGTAGCATTTTTTTACTTAGGAACAGCTTACCTACTTTTTATATTTCAGTAGGTGTCGGTCTGATCTCTGAAGGAGGAAATTATCTTAAATAATGTTTATACCTACTAAATAATGCGTGCAAAAAATCATACTGCAGTTGTATAAATCTATTTACTTAATTAATATTATTATACTATCGAAAATTGGATAATTATCAGGGGAAATAGAACTTTTTTTAATAAAAAAGTGCCTAGTTTTACAGTATGTCAATTACAGTCAAAAATTATCACTGAAAGGCACTTATAGCCTAGTGATCTGACCAGGGTCAAGTCATATGTCTCAAATTCGAATCCACGGTCGGGAATCCAAGGGGGAAAGGTCTGGTTCGTACCAGTTTTCGAAATCTTATTATTTACATAATTGCCAATTAATCAGGGAAGTTACATAAATAACTGGCAAATATATAACTGACACTGATATAACTGGCAAGGATAGGTCATACGCTGAAAGAATCTTACGAGTTACTAACATAAATGAAGACGTAAAAGTCAATCGTAATAAAAAAAAACTCAACAATTTCCATTCATTGGTTATTTATTCATTGGGACTTACCAAGTCTGCAACAGCATAGGATTTTTTTTTTTAAATATTACTATTTTCCTCCCTACGCCTATCAAATCGTAAATAATTGAAATCATCCATCAAACCTTCACATTTCCAAAAAAAATACCCTTCATATCTCGGCGAAAGGGTTACATGGGGAAAAAAGGAACATAGATAGGTCTACAATGTATCTATATGGTTTTCCTCAACAATTTAAAGTAATATATATGATGTTTGCATTAAATCTAAGTCGCTATTCAAAATTAATTCGTTATTATCTAAGTTAAGAAACCTATTTCTAGGTTCGTTAAGTCATTTTAGGCGTCGCTGACTGTCAAACTCACTCTTCATCATTTATC
Source organism: Acronicta aceris (assembly GCA_910591435.1). Classification (NCBI taxonomy): domain Eukaryota; kingdom Metazoa; phylum Arthropoda; class Insecta; order Lepidoptera; family Noctuidae; genus Acronicta; species Acronicta aceris. Next base: position 10,887,109 of record OU342759.1, read on the forward strand.
GTCTTTATACGGCGGCTGCTTAATTATACAAACTAAATCTAAAACAGTGTAAAACAATATATTAAGCGCAAAGCACTGATATTTGCGAAAATCGTTTAGGTTACGATCCACATTCGCATAATTCGTTCACACCCAACTGTGTAGAGAATTTGAGAATTGGAGATAACTGATATTGGCGCGAAATTCCAAGAGGGCGTGAAATAGTTTCACGAAATATAAGATACCAACCTTACCTTAGCGACCTACTTAGATGCGTACATGGAAGAATTCGAGGCACTGGGAATTAAATCGTCAGAAGTTATCGTCACCGTCTAAAGATATCCTAGTTAAGCAATAAGCGTACAACAGACGTCATAAATTGTTATTGTAGGTATATCTAAATATGTAAGTAGGTACCATTGATCCGAATGCGACGAAACTTTGGTGAATCTCTGTATGACTGTTTTTCGTTGGCGGGCACGAAAGTTTATGACAAAAAAATAATAATAAAAAAAGTAAAACCGCCTTCAAAAACATAAAAAATAATGTTATATGCGAAATAGTTTCGGAAGTCGATGCCTTTGATTTGATCGGATCTTTTGATTTCACCACCGACCTCGGACGTAGAATTTTACGACGTTATCAGGTTTTCCCAAAGGACTACAGCATGGGGTTCGGGTCGGCAACGCGCTTGTGATACCCCTGGTGTTCAAGCGTCCATAGGCTACGGTAACCGCTTACCATCAGGCGGGAAGTATGCTTGTTTGCCATCTTAGTGGTATAAAAAAACATTTACTCGATCGTTACGTGTTATTGTCATTTTATTCTAAATTTTGTGATCACATCTTGACCAAATTTTTATGGGACCACCTACCGATCAAAAAAGAATCATCAAAATCGATAATGGAATAATCGGAATAACAAACATACAAAAAAACATCCTCCTTTTTGAAGTCGGTTAAAAAAGAGGCTTTGCTAACAACAGATCATCATAATAAATGATAGAGTACATTCTGTTATGTTAGGAGTTTAATATGTAGTTACAATCACAATTTAAACCAAATCCATGAATTCCGCAGTTGTTTGAATTGGTACGTATAGTTGCTTTTATATGCGTGTATGTAGATGAATAAATAATTAATCGAAATCCTGTCCGAGGTCACAATGCGGTTGGCAAAAATTGCTTTACGAGTGTGGGTGCTCGCGGGAGGCGGCCGCGCCTGGCGCGCGCGGGGGCGACGATGCCGCGTTGATATAACCAGACGGCAGGCGGCACCACCACGCAAACAAATTGGATGCTTAAAATTCAATTTGAAGGTTTCGCGGTCCGCTTCATTCGCTCTCCCCGTTCGTTACAAGCTGGACTCGCTCACATATCCAAATGGAAACACAATTATTTTGCCGTAACTTGGTATGTTTAAATGTTTATCGCTAGCGACGTGGGCGTGTGTGACGGAAATCAATTGAAAGAGCAATATTCTAACGTGTATATGGGATGCTATCGCATTAATTGTTGCTGGGAAATCATACGTTATCTTAGAAGTATACCACTGGTGTTGCAAGTCTATAAGCTGCGATTTCCACTTACCATCAGGCGGCTCATACATAATTATGCTTGTTTGTCATCCTATTTAAAACATATAACGAAGTAAATCTACCGCACTTCTCAAATTATTTTAAAATTTTAAACAATTATGGCTCTTTAAAATCATAGTCAGTACAAAATATGTAGGCACTGACTATGATTACATTATTAATTGTTGATCATAAGAACATATTTATGAGAAACAAACCCTATTAATCCAACTATTTCTGACAAATGAGTACCTATGGAACTCAAATAAAAAGATAAATTATTATTTTTTATCTATGTCACTGTTTATAATCGTGCTTAAAATCGCGGTGTTGTTATAGAAACTTGAACAACAAAACTAAACGAGCTCTTTAAATAAAGCGGGATTGTGGTGGGTACTATACCGAGAAGAATTTCAAGTTGAAATAACTACTAGACGAAGTTTTCCTTCTTCAGATTCACGAAAGTTCTCGGAATAAATTCAAGTTTCCTCAAGCTGAAAATTGATGAGTACTTCTAGAAATTTAAATATTACCCGCATAATTTCCATTAGCATAATGGCAATAAATTCATCCGTGATATCGCAGAGTGTCGTAAATGTTGAAGGCCAATTTGTTCCACGTCACCATACAATAAACTGAATGTTGACAACGCTTAGAAGGCACAGGTTAGCCTGAGATATACACTAAGTTGATGTTCCGTCGTCTCAGTGCCGTCTGGAACTTTTCTAATCCTGTATTCTTCGGTAAACTTTTCCAATATTGCGAACATAACAAGCTTACTTGTGCGCCTAATCCGAGAACATCCAAGCTGCGAGGGACTGCGGGAAGTTTTCATAAGATTAACTAATTTATTCATATCATCCGCCTGGAGCGTAGGTAGGTTTTTAATCCTGAGGATATTGTATGTTTGAATAAGCAACAAGTGATGGCGCATTCAGAATTAATGTCCTTTGATTCTCTTCGTCACACATTGCTCGGAATAGTGAAAATGGATTAAGTCGGTTCGCCGTGAATTAATCACCTCGGGTATATGTCGAGGCAAATTAGACCGCTGCAATTCCAAACACACTAGCTCGCTTTGTCGCAAAGTAACTGAACGAACTAAATGAATTATCACCGCTGTCAGCTTGGGAATCAGCACTTTCATTAACTTTCTAACTTGTAGTTTTCTCGGAATTTTCAGTTAGATACATATTGTTCTACTTAATAATAATCCTAGTGAATTACTTGGACGCAAGATATGTGAGTTGTGCTCTCCTGGTATACTTAAAAACTGTAAACAGTTTGGAGTTTGATGCAAATCCAACCACTAAGTTTTTTTGAAAGCATTAGAATAGGTGCACCATTTCTTTTAAAAGTAAATAGCGTGAAGTACTGTAGGTACTTATATTTAGAAAATTAAGGAATGTCTGTTTTAGCTACCTACCTATTAGTAATTTAGGTACTTATAGATTTGGGAAATGTACCTAGTTTTGACGAAGTAGTATCTAGTAGAGTACCTAGTTTTTACGTGGGAGAACCACGCTTCGGCACGAATGGGCCGGCTCGACCGAAATGATACCAAGGCCTCACAGAAAACCGGCGTGAAACAACGCTAACGTTGTGTTTCGCCGAGTGAGTGAGGTTACCGGAGGCCCAACCCCCTATTAAAAGGCCGGCAACGCACTTGAAACTCCTCTGGTGTTGCGGGTGTCCATGGGCGGTAATCGCTTACCATCAGGCGATCCGTCTGCACGTTTGGCGCCCTATCCCATAAAAAAAACGACGCGACGTGACGGTCAGGTTCATGCAAGATAAAAACAAATAAATTTCAATTCTTTATTCGACACCATATTTTATGCATTCCATTAAACACCAAATTGTAACAAAATGTTGATGTTCAGTACATAGCAACAGTTTTAAAGGATTTTTCTAATTTATACAATTGTAATGTTTTAATAAAATGATAATATAATATAACAATATTAAATATATTAATAAAGAGAACAACTTAAATACCTACACAATTCCTCTGAGGATTACAAATTATAATTTGAAATATATATATTTTACTACACATCATTTCGTTAATATTTATTTTTATTTATCAATGTGATAAACATAGTCATATTTTCCTAAATTGTTACTACTTACGAGTATTATGTAGGTACTCTGTATGTACTTGATTTATGTGAACAACATCATAAATCAATGTACAATGATTCAATAATCATACTGTATATTAGTAGTTTTAAGAGCTTCAGAAAATCTTATACCTTTTAGCCGTCAAAGACGGATTTATCCGATAAACATTTTCTCGTCAATTTCGCCTGAGTAGTATATATATATGTCCATATCTAAATCTGACTTGTGTGCCTAAACATTATAACGTCGATAAATTATATCGAATATTTATGTTAAAGAATCTGTTGACAAATTTATGAATGTTAACGTGAATGAAATATTTAGCACAGTTCCATTATCTCGAAAATAGTGTCATATAATTTCGTCAAAACCCTGTTTGGCGTTCATATAAAATTGACACCCTTAAAATAAGTTGATTTTTAATTGAATTTAATTTTTATTATAATTCTTTAAATAATTTGGCACGCGAGAAATTATTGGCATTTTCAATTTAGTATCTACAAAATATCTATAATTTCAAATTACACACAATAAATATTATTTTGTTAATGAGTGAAGTCGAAAATAAAATATTTTGGCAGTTATAAATAGTCAATTCCAGTTTACCTATATGTTAATCTCTTTTTATTTAAATAATTCTTACTTAAAATCATAACAAGTATGGTATATATATAACATTTTTATAACAGTTCACATTTTGTCACAATGTGGAAAATGGTGTTAGTATTAAATATTACTCACCATTAGGTAATCATCGTCAATTCCTGTGAAGATAAAAATACGGACGAGTACGAGGGATTAGCTTGCGTGGACCGAGATAATATTATCATAACAGTTACGGTATTTTTTACTTTTATATATGTTTTTTCTTTAATACATTCCCAGGGAAGAACAAATCTCCTGTAAATATGTATATAATAATAATTATACGTATTTGCATTTGAAAACAGACGTATTAAACGCACAATGAAGGACTAATTGGTGATTCATTGAAAAAACAGTCCTGAAATTTCTATATATGGTAAGAAAAGAATTATAAGCTTTATTAAATGGATCCTTACGGTATGAATACGAGCTCACATTCTTTATACAAACGGCGGGAGGGTCACTCAATGGGGCTTACTTTCGAAGGACCGAAGAGTAGACTATGTCGTCTATTACCCTGATTACCTTTTGAAGCTTTATTGGGAATAGGCGTGGGCTAATGTTCTGGTACTCTCTATGTACTCGTCCATTAAGTAATAAGTTTTCAATATTTACTTATCAAAAACTACTCAAATCAATACACTTCACTTAAAAGTAACTTTACAAAAAATTACAACATATGCGATGTTTTTTAAACAATTTTTGTTTAGTTATCATACCCTACGTACCTGAAACACTTCATTTGATATAAGTATGTACAGCTAATGTCGGTTTGTTGTTAAGTCTTTTGTCACTAATTTATTGTTATATTCACATTTATTAAATACATATATATTCACAAGAGCCTACAATTCCGTCATTCTATATCCGACAGTGAAAATAATTATAACTGGCATATTTTACTGTAAAAGGTAACTTGGATTACTGTTACATCTTTATCCAGTCATATATACAAGAGAATATGATCCTAGTTTGCCTTTCACAGTAAATTTAACAAGATCCTTTTCATCACCATAATCTCACATCATCATGTAACTAGGCCATAAAATTGAATATTTTTCACATCCAGTTTCAAACAGTTAGTATAGATTATCACATTCAGCTGAAACGAATTTATGTAACACCTGGTGGTACCTATTCTTCGCATAACATGAAAATGTTCCTGCAACACGAATCACATCACATTCGTTCACATTACCCTCTTTCGTATTCTCAATCCACAGAAATAGGGCAAAATATAGACGCGGTCGCGATCACTATGATACAACACAGTCTCGTAAGATTAGGATGGAGGAATCACACGGTTCTATATGACGTACACTCACGAATAATTTATTTAGACGCCATTATAATTATTTACACATACACAAGATGAATTCATACACAGTTCTATATACACGTTTGAATTACATCACAAATCACAACTTAGTCCGCTTGTTGACTACGACCTCGGCGGCAGCGTCGAGGAACCCTCATACGGATATCTCCTGGATCTGCACACGCTTCTTCATGATACCGGGCGGCGCGGGCGCGGCGGGCGCGGTAGGCGCGCGCAGGATGCCGCCGCCCTCCCCCTCCGCGCTCGTCTCGCCCGCGCCTTCTGCGCCGTCCGGCCCGAACTTTACTTGTGTCGAGCTGTCCACGACGCGTGGCTCGAACGTGCTGGTGCGGCCCACCGGGTCGCCCGGCCGCCCGTCCACCTTCTGGATGTCCGGTTTCTGAGTATCAATACACACTACGCTCCCTGCCTCGATCGCACTGCCTACACTTACGTCAGGCATGGAACTGCGAGCTGCACGATGCTTCTCATCGTAGCAGCTGTACTCGCCGAACGTCGGCTCGCCACAATCCGACAACGTCCGCAAGTCGAACTTGGAGCCAACACCGCGCGGCACGTGCGCCGACTTGCACTCGAAACCGAATCCTTTGCCGTCAAACGCGCGCACTTCGTAGTCGAGCTTCCCGTCATAATTATCCGAAGAAGAGGAGCTGCCTGCCTCGGCAAGATCATCTTTGGAGCGGCGCGGGCGCGATCCACGCTGGTGGTAAATGCCAGCGAAGATGAGCACATTGAGTAGTAGGAGGAAGCAGCCCACTGCAATGGTGACAGTGAGCGCGGCAGTGTAGGACTGATAGTGCGAGGAGGCAAGACGACGCAGGAGTGCATCATCTGGGTGCACGGGTGGCGCAGTGGCATTGGGAGGGCACTCGGTGGATGGTGGTACGGCAGGCGCGGGGCGAGGCGGCGCTGTACGTGGCGGCACTGTACTACGCGCGCTCGCACGCGCACCGCCCTCTAGCTCCACCACATGCGGCACATGCGCGCGCGACATCGACTGTGGCCGCACCGCTCCTAGTTAAAAAGTTAATATGAATTTCCTGTTAAACAAATACATACCAGTATCAAGTTCTTTGCGTCAATAGTTTACCTTCGTAGTAGTTAGCGTTGTCATCCTGAAAGTGATGATGTCGCATGGCAGCATCGGGCAAGTCCGAGCCGGGTCGATGCAGCTGAGGAATGAGCGACAGCCACAGTGACATCTTGTGCCCTCGGTAGTGACTGCGCATCTCTGGCTTGCCGCCTGTGCCATAGTTACGACAAAATTGAAAGTAACGAACCCGAACAAATAGCGGTTGACCCGAAAGTTTTAGATGACCTCCAAATTCCTAGAGACATACCTAATGCTGTAATTTATAGCAACTGTTTCTATGAGCTTGTATGTTTTTAGATGCTAATTTTCGTAACTACTTGAACAAGTTAGTTTCCGGGGCCCATAACATACTGGCATATTGCTACGACATCGAGTAGTTGAGCTATAAAGGGAAATCGGAAGTATCCGAGAACAGATCTGTAACGCTTTCGTATAAACTAATCGAAAGTTTTTCATGAGAAGAAACATAAAACATATTATTATGAGGAGCTACGCACTGATCTCCATATACAGTTGGTTGATAGTGTCATATGTGTCCCAGTATGGTGTTTGGTCCGGGCCCAGGCGAGGAGTATCACCCAGCATCGGGCTTGGAGGCGGAGTAGCCGATGGGTCATTTGGATTTCTAAAAATACACAAAGAACATTTTCATAATAAAAATTCTTACATACTAACTGCACTAAGTCGATACAAGAAATATAATTAAACTTCACCTATATAGACGAAACTTCTGCTATGGTTTGCAGCAAACTGTTTAAACCTTTATGGGTAGAAATGTTGTTTCCAAACAAATTCAATTCTAAATTCCTCTCAGAACCACAAAATTCTTGACTTACCCTACTGAAATAGTTGTCTGGTACCTTTACGAGGAAACGTTTACTCAATGTAATGTTTTGTGATACAATAACTTTTTAAGAATTAAGTTCAAACAACCAACTAACTTCAATAATTTGGTGGTAGACCTTCACAGCCGATGTTCAGATATAAATATAAATATTATTTTTTATTTACTACATACATATAACTTTCTTGGGCAGTCTAGGAAGACGGTTAATAATATCACGGTATATTCAGTTTTCTTTAAGGAAATATATATAGTAGTTCTTCACACTGATAATCTGTTTAGACCAAAAACACAAATAGCGTAGGTTACGTTATTAATTAATAGTTAACTTATTTGGTTTATTGATCAATATTTGCACATCTTTAGATTTAAATATTTTTATAATAATTTGGACATATTTTAACTTTTTGGTCAGGTATCAACTAAATTGGGGAAGATAAGAAATGCGCTATATTTTTCAAATACTGCATTTCTTTTGAATTAGAAAAAAAATAATTAGAATTTTGACGACACGATTGGCGTAGCGGTTGAGCGATCGGCTCAACCGCTCCGCAACATGGAGCAATTATTTGTATGATCTACAGGTAGTTGTTCCGGGTCTGGGCGTTTGTGTATGTGAGAATTTGTGTTTGTAAACGCACCCACGATACAGGAGAAAATCTTAGTGTGGGGCAACGTTGTTTTTTTTAAAAAAAATTGTTGAGTATAAATAAATTAAATGTATTAAAATATAATTGATATCTATCAATATTGAATGTAAATACTCTTACCCGTATCTAACAAAGTTAGAGATATAATGGATGCACAGTTTGGAGAGACGCTGCTCCTGCTGTGTGAAGTTCTGTTGGTGATGGGTCAGGGAGACGGGCACGCCCAGGTAGTACGGCAGCTCTTCGCCGTGCACCGACCCTGGCCTCTGCACATAATATAACATAAGTAGGTACCATCACGCCGCCGTAATAAAATATTCCGTATACACTCTGTAAAAATCCTTATCCGATCCGCAAGACAAATTAAAAAAAATATATATCCCAATCATATCACCAAATAAAATAAGAAACATTAAATATTCATGTAAGTAAACATATTAATGAAGTTTAAAATTCAAGGTCATCGTGTCCAAATTGCGGGGTTTGTTTTTCTTGTAAACTGAAAATTATTATATAAATAAAAACGGATCTCGATACCTAACAATACTTTCACGGGTCGGACACGGTTTTCTTAACACATTATATAAGCCTTCTCTAAACCTACAGAGTGTGCTACAGACAAACCAACCTCCAAATTACGACTGAAAACTTCCTAATTCTGAAAAAAACCTCATATCACTTCGGTCAATGGTATCTGTGCCTGTATCGAAGCCCAATCTCCCGCCCAGAAAGACTTGTAACCTGACCAATGATGGAGTCTTACGTAATTCGAAAATTTTGTTGAAAATGTAAGTAGTGCTCGAGGTAAAAGACAAATAATGAAGTCAATCTTTGAGGCAAAGCTGCTCGTAAGATGGTCTTTTCGTGGTTGGATGACGAATGTTAATTAATCGAGACAATTCCGTACCCCGAAGCTCAATTAAGCCGTCAGTCCCGCTCATCATACAAAACTTAGTATTGCAATAACAATCGAATCTCTACTCCAATTTAAACCAAAGGCCCGCATGGCCCGATTAATAACTCCATTCAAGTGCTAGCGCTAGGGTTGTCGAGATAACAAACAGGTGTATAGAGAGACATCGACCAATTCACAACGCGACCGCACGTGTGGTGACACGTTTCGACAACCGCAGCCCTGTCAACATCGACTATAACAGTTTAGTGTACATCATTGAGTGTATTTTTAATATAGATTAGATACACATAACATACCATCACGCCTGTATTCTTGCCATTAACCGGGCACAAATCTAGATTCCGAGCTGCTAATGAGAATTTCATAGAAAAACCGCATAACACTCCGATCGACTTGTGGATTTAACCCGGATTTAACTGTGGTAGCAGTCGCACCAACGGCCACAGTCTAATAAGACAGTTTTAAGAAATAATGATGTACTTAATTTTTTTTTTATAGAATTGGGAGGAAAACGACCATGTTGGTCACCTGATGGTATGTGATCACCGCCGCCCATTATTCTCCAAATGCCAAGTACCTATTTTAGAGAAGGTCTCCAGAGTAAACAAGATGATATAGTAACTTCCCTAAACATAGGCTGTTTGTTTGTCTATTCAGTTGACGACATCTATTACAACCAGAGTTTATGGGCCGATATAAACGAAGACTAACAACTTTGAGAAGAAAAGCGCCTCGCCACCATTCTCAGTTGATAAGCCGTTGCCAACAACTACGTTATGTTGAGTGTACTTATAACAAATAAACGTTCTGGCGTAATTAATTATTAGCAGATTAATTTGAAAAGACATAATTATCTACTTATAATTGAAGTCCTTGGGTTTTTTTGTAAAATTCCCAGTAATGGCTCAGTGATAATAGACCTGCAAACTGTGGGCGTACAAAAGTAGATCTCTGCTTAACCCTTCGGGGAATACCGGAGTCTATACCATATGCTACGTACCTACTTACTTATAAATAGTAAAAAAAAATATTTTCAGGTCTTACGCCTATATTTTTGTAGGCCTTATAGCATATAGATTATTATTATTATTATAGATTTATGATATTAATAATAATATCTTAAATCTCCAAATACAATATACTATTCAATAAATAAGTTTATGGTAATGTTCCTATGTATTTATTAATAAAAAAAAAACTCATAAATCCAAATCGTTTCTTAGTAGTGTGCAAAAAATCTATGTCTTGAAACTTTTAATAGATTTATATAATAAATGACGTTATCACAGTGTAGCTCACCTGTGGATAATCTTTCTCCTGTGATAGATGATGAAAATGTGTGAAGTATGTGGTGCCGCCGCGTAACGCGTGCAGATACCCCAGTCTGATTAGTGGCGCCGCCGTCCGCCCGTCACTTAGTACCTGGATTCAATTAACACCTCAGAAAACAGCTTCGGTAAGCCATTAACAACGAAAAAGGACACAATTGTAATATTTGTAATACTGTACTTGTTTGAATTTACATAATTAAACTCAAACATTAACTGACTGACAAATAACACACAGCTTACAGAATATTTTTTGGTTATAGATAATTACAACGTTCCTTGTCGGTGTATAAGGGAATATAATATATTTTTGGGAAATTCCCAATAGACTGGAAAAACGATATCATCGCGGGTCATGTTAAGAATATTGTTATAGATGTCAATAAAATTTGTTCCACTCATTTCGCATCGTTATACATTATTAAGGCAAACAAACGTCAATAAAATATTATTATTTTAATAAAAATAAAAAAACGCTTTTAAATTTCGCTTTCACAAAGCTTTCACGCTTTAAACACTTTTAAATTTCATTAAACATCTAAATCAAAATTATTTCAGATGTTTGATGTAAATTTAAGAAATTATATTCAAACAAATTTAAATTCTAACCAATAGTTATAGTGAACGCATTCAGCTGAATCATAACGTCGTCGTAGTGATTGGTTGTTTGGCAAGTATTTTCCAATAAAGCGTTTCCACGCGCCCATTGTGTATTCAGCGTGCGCGGGCGTCATTAACTCCCTTTGTACGACATAGGAGCGTTTTGAGTAGCGAAAACCACTTGAGGCTTAAATTGAGATCGTCTGCGATGCCGAGGACGCGCAGCGGCGGCGGGCGCCCAGACCGGGCGCTCCACTAATGTCAACTCAGCCGACGGTTATCAACTTTCAGCAGTTTCACTATCGATGACGCTAATCGTGTTTCGATATCAAGAGAAGACAAACAAAAACAAAAGAGGAGCTCCTCGATACTTATATTCAGAGGGTATCTCGTCGATTACTTGTGAACTTATATTCAAGCACGCTTGTGTATTCAGTTAATATCATCTTATTATTTGTATTTGTATTCATAATATTAAAAGCTCTTGTCAATATCGTTCGTAATGATATTCCGAGTATTTTAGCCTGGGAAAGAGGCTTTGAAGTGTTGCTGTGTAAATTACCTACTTATATTTAATATCGCAAAACCTTTCTTACAATAAACACCTAGTGTAATAACAAAGAAAAATACTAAAGATAAAATGAAATAGGTCAATTTATCAATTGTGCTACTCGTATTATTATATAACTATATTTTTTCTTTTCTTTATATATTACAGTCAGACAGAAAAATCAATGTAACTTTCAAGCAATTTCATTGTATAAATGAAAATATAGTGACACATGTTGTTGACTGTTGACAGGACATCCTGTGTACCTTGTTATTATGGTACACAGGATGTCCTGTCAACAATAATCCATGGTGTGAAATACGAATGTCGGGTGTCACTCACCTCGAGCGTGGCGTCGCGCACGCTCAACGGGTTCTGCACGGGCTTGTCCCAGTCTGTATACTCATTCTTCAACGTTGAATAGATCTCGTTGAGGTGGTAATAGTACGCGTTGCGCACAAATGTTCGGAGAATGCGATCGCGCCGGCTTTCATTGAAACCAAACTCCAAGTCTTGGGCGTTAAATTCCAGGTATGATTCTGCAAGGAATGGCATTCCTCTCATTTGCATATATTTATCATTCACTTCGGAAGCTTCATTCAATTTATTCTGAAGTATGTTAACGCTATGTGAATTACAACTGCAGTACTTGGAACCATAAAACGCCAGCCATATTGTGTCGTTCCATTATACGGCGCACATAATGCGACGTTTGTAATAAATAGTCTAATTCATAAATTTAAATGGAGTTTATTTGTCTTCTAAGAAATACCTCGTTACGAAACAAAAGAGTAAGTACTTTCACAGGTTGACATAATGAACATGTTTAATGGTAAAGTTTAGTTTTGTTTCATTATTCCGACGAATGCACGTTACTTACTATACAGTGTGTCCGGACATGGGCTAGCGATATTCTAAATACTTAAATATAAACTATTTTCAAGTACAATTACACTCTAGGCTTGGGTCCAATACACTTCCCCGCTATGTGGCAGCCATTTTGTTGAAATATGCTCTATGCGAGTACAAAAAATATGATATATCCCAAAGTTTTAGTCATACTGAGATAAAAATAGGCTTATTCGAAAGGCAATAACATTGTCTACCATCTGCATTACAAAGCAATGTGTTCACAATTCCATATCTTCAACAATAACTCTTAAAGTATTAGACTTACAGTTGTGAATTGTTTATGTTGTATTGTAGCTTAGATCAAAATCTGTCGATCTAGTAAAAAAAATAAAAAAGTTGTCGGGTATGTTTTTGTAGTAATTAACAATTATTGGTTGAATTGCATAATTTTTCTTTTTTTTTCGACTCTCACGTTTTTTTTCAAAAGTTATGGAATTGTAAACACATTGCTTTGTAATGCAGATGGTAGACAATATTATTGCCTTTCGAATAAGCCTATTTTTATCTCAGTATGACTAAAACTTTGGGATATATCATATTTTTTGTACTCGCTTAGAGCATATTTCAACAAAATGGCTGCCACATAGCGGGGAAGTGTATTGGACCCAAGCCTAGAGTGTAATTGTACTTTAAAATAGTTTATATTTAAGTATTTAGAATATCGCTAGTCCATGTCCGGACACACTGTATATTGCTAGAAATTATATAATAGCTAATCTACAATGTGAATATAGCTGTATTTTTGGGACGTGCCAAAGGCATAGTACAGAACTGGTGCGTTTAATGGAGATCTCAAATTCCCCTTCCACAATTTGCTACGGATGGCCATATATTTTTAGTTGGTAGGAGTTCCACTTAACCCTTCGCCATTCTTTCCACAAAACGAAGGGCATCCATGAGGATTTTCACACAAAAAAGGTACCTAACTAAATATTTATGCAGTTTTAAATTCATCAAAAATACAATTAACAATTGTTACCCGTCGTGGTTAGTCCGAAGAGCAGTTCTCTGTGTGAGAAGTCCGCGAGTTCATGTCCAGCTGCATTGGCGACGGCTGCCGCGCCCGCGCCTAGCCGGGAACTATCCGTCGGAGGAGGTGCCTGTCATTGCAATATTGCAGATAACTTACAATGTATAATAAAAAGTGTTTGCTATGTTATTGATAACAGTTCTTTTCTATAAAAACAGTTAGGACTGTAAGGGTCTGCAAAATACCTAAATGTTTCTTGAACTAAGTGAGTAGGTAAAGCCGAAAATATTAAACATAAAAATAAAACCAATTAAAGTAAGGGTTTAATTAGATTGTATTTTCTTGGAATCCGGGGTTCTTACAGGCTTTGCTAGATAAAAAAATTGTATGAATATTATGGTAAAATATATATTTTCTCCATAAAATCCATTTAGCTTTATTTATTTCATGCCTTCCGTGAGTATTGAACTCACAAATCACAAAAGTGTGTAATCCTATAAATTTGGTTTTATAACGTAAAAATTCAAATCCTAACATAAATGGAAGCCGGGTTAGAAACAACGATATACCAACAATGTTATAATGAACTTGTGCTAATTGAAACAATGTTCAACATAAAATTTCATGTTCTTTAATAAGAGTCAGGAATAAAAGCTTTTCCTTGTGGAATAAAAAATAAGCTTTTAACGTTACTAATACAAAGCGGAAAAAGACGGTACCATGGCGAATTGAAATTGAAAAAAGGAGGTACTTTTGCAAAAGCTGTAAAAAGTTCCTATATCAAGTTTCTTAATTTTTTTTTTCATAAAATATTGTCACCAACTTCAAATAGGCTGTAAGACGGTATTCATAGGAATTCGACAATATAGAAGAAGACCAGTTTAAATTATTTGGCGAAACAATTAGTGTATCGAACCTAGAGGACGCTGGTTCGAGTCATGTCGCTGTGGTTGATATATTTTGTAATACATTTTATATAAATACGTTTTTCCATAAATTGAACATAAAACATAACATACTATCACGCCCGTATTTCCTGAAGGGTTAGGCAGAGGCGTTCTTAATGTACACCCACAGTTCGCCGGTATGTTTAGGTCCCATGTTATAGGGGGCGAGCCTATAGACATTATCCGGGAACAAATCCAGACTCCGAGCTGCTATTGAGAATTTCATAGAAAAACCCTACCACACTTTACTCGACCTGGGGATCGAACCCAGTACCTCTAGTGTAGCAGTCGCACTTGGGACCACTAGACTAATGAGGCAGTCAGTGAACATATAACATACCATAACGCCTGTAATCCCCGAAAAGTTAAGCAGAGGTATACTAATGTATATCTACAGATCGCCGGTAGGTATGTTTGAGTCCCATATAATAGGCGAACCTATTAACCGGGCATAAAAATAAACTATGAGCTGCTAAGTACTGTAGATTTTATAGAAAAACCCAGTAACTCTGTTCGCCCTGGGAATTAAACCCAAGACCTCTACCAGTAGTCGCGCTTACGACCACTAGACGAATGACGCAGTTTCACAGCTGCAAAAGTTATAACATTATTTCCTAGATATTATACAGGCTCAAATTGGCATTCAAAGACCGACAATAAAGCTGTAAATGATATTCAGGTGGGCTGTTATTAGGCCGTTATCTGCAAACTGTACCAATCATGTGAAACTCAAGACGATTCAATATTCTAATTGGTTCTAAATATCTGGTTCCTTGAGCATTAATCAACAACGCGTTACAAATTTTGAATAGTTAATTGGGTTGAAAGACTTCGTTTACTTCCATCGGTTATACGATAAAATGTTTCGGTTAATATTTTTTCTTCGAATGTGTATATATTTTTTTTTAATAACCTAAGAGGAGATGTATATTTTTATGTATACTATACCATCACGTCACATTTGGCGGTACTTTTTAAATACATTAACATAACATAACATACCATCACGCCTGTATTCCCCGAAGGGTTAGGCAAAGGCGTACTAATGTACACCCACAGTTCGCCGGTATGTTTAGGTCCCATGTCAAAGGGGCGAGCCTATTGCCATTAACCGGGCACAAATCCAGACTCTGAGCTGCTACTGAGAATTTCATTGAAAAACCCAATAACACTTTGCTCGACCTGTGGATCGAACCCAGGACCTCTAGCGTAGCAGTCGCGCTTGGGACCACTAGACTAATGAGGTCACTAAACTAATAATACATTATTTAATACTAAAATATATAAGTATAAAACAAAGTCGGGCTTGTTACAACACTTTTAACTCGGGGTCCACTCGGGTGGACCGATTTTTATGATCTTTGGTTTGTTGGAATAGTCTCCTCCCCGAATAGCAGAATAACTATTAAAACATGGAAATAAATCACGAAAAAGAACATTATGAAGAGAATTTATTATGTCATACATTTTGTATCTGGAACGGATTGACAGATTTGACAGAAATAAAACACGGACACAAATGAACATGGCGTTAGTTGTAACGGACGGTACGGGTAATAGATGGCATTCTGAGCATTGTCCGAACTACTCGTAAGCTGCTGGTGTGATTTTGATTATTTTTTTTGTGTAAAAATATGTTTAAATGGGTTCCTA
The DNA here is from genome assembly GCA_910591435.1 of Acronicta aceris. NCBI lineage: Eukaryota > Metazoa > Arthropoda > Insecta > Lepidoptera > Noctuidae > Acronicta > Acronicta aceris. The sequence continues at coordinate 10,903,234 of OU342759.1, forward strand.
GATGGTTGAAATGATGGTTGCCGGTAGGTGGCACTGGCAATCGGGTTCTACGATTTTTTTATATACAGGGCAAGACACGGGAAAGGGATTGAATGATTGAGGTGACGCCTGATAGGGATGAATGGAAGAAAAGGACATGCTGTGCCGACCACTAATAAATTGTGACAAGGGCGGGAAGATGATGATACAGGGCAAGACAACGTTTGCCGGGCCAGCTAGTTCTAAAATAATGCACAAAAATATCCCTTACAACCTTAAAATATTCGCGATATTTTCGACAACGATTGTTTTAAAGCTTTAAAAATTAATAATAAACTATCTCATCAGTCGATTTCGATTCCCGGGTCGAGTAAAGTGTTATTAGGTTTTTAAATGAAATTCTCAGTAGCAGCTCGGAGTTTGGGATTTATGCCCAGTTAATCGCAATAGCCTCGCTCCCTATTAAATGGGACCTAAACATACAGGCGAACTGTGGGTGTACATTAGTACGCCTCTGCTTAACTCTACGGGGATTACGGGCGTGATGATTTATAATGTTATTAAATAACATAGAATCGTGATGCTTAATGCCACTATGTGTAAAACAAATAAATCACAAACAAATGAACAGATAATAAACAAGTAAGCACCATATTTCTCGCTACATTGATACTTTGATGCAGGTGTGACTGTAACGTCAATTTGTTAACGAAAACATCCTGTTAATTCACCAGAGGGTTGTTCATGCCGCTGTTCCATTAATTTGTCATGAATGAGGTGTCAAAGGAAAGCGAACAAACGATACAAATATTCTGGAAGTTCAACTATTTCAAACTCGGTAAGCCCTACTCTGTTAACAGCAAGATTCTAGCCTATGACTTCCTACTACTAATAATAATAGATGTGAAATTTTATATTTTTTGGATATTTGTGACTGAATCAAGCAAAAACGGTCGAACGGATTTGGATAAAATTTGGCACACAAATGTAACTTAGATTAATACATAGGATACTTTTATCCAGATTGGACCCAATTGTGAAGTAGGGCAGAAGTTACTTATATATAGATTAATAAAAATACCTAGTTAATGAGGATCCGCCAGACGTAAATCTTAATCGAATAAAGCTGTAGAAAAACCTTTCTTTTGTTTTATTGTTTGGCTGTCCTATATTATCTCATATACATACGTATAGTTCTTATTACATATCCCTATGTGTTTTACACTTTATTGTTCACAGTATTTTATCTCGTTTTTTTCTTTTTTCTCTTTTTATTCTTCAGATTTGCTAAAAGCATGAGCTCTAAGTGTCACCACTTGTAACTTACGTAGCGGTGCGTCTCCTTTCGCTGTGTGGAAATGATAGCCACCGTGTATTCTTAATAGATACGAGCTCTATTAAACCTTCACTTGCCTTAACCATGCCACATTAAATTAGGGATGCATTAAAAGAATACCCATATATTCACATTTTCTACCTATAAATGATTGACTCACACATGCCCAAACAGTCAGTCAACCACGCTCTAAAATTGCTTACGAATCATCTTCCCATAAACCGTTATATTACACAATAACAGTTCCGTTCCCGTGATCAAGGATGCTGTAAAGGATCCGAATCGTCCGGAATTCAATAATATCAACACAACGCGATAAAATCCGTAAAAATAGTATCATTTCCATGTCTTAATATTCGAGACCAGAGGACTAAAGACTCATACCCCTAGGCCTCATTATAAAGCTTATGGAAGAGCTGTTTAAAGAACTGGATGAGGATGAGTAATAGGTATCTAGGGGAAGCACAAAGGATCCCATTGGGTCGAAGTGCACTGAGGCCTTGCTGCCTCGGCCCCATATAAGATAAGATAAGATAAGATGTCTAATATTCGCGCCAGTCAGTGCCAGTACTTTCATGGGAAGACCATACCAAGAAATAAATTAATAAAAATAAAAGGTAGAACTCACAGACGGGTTGACGATGACGGTGCCATCGACGAAGGGTGCAAATCCGGGCAGAAACCGGGGTGGGTCTAGACGCACTGCAAGTAGCTCCGCCAGTGGTTTGTTACGCAAACACGGTGCCAGGTCGTCCTCCAACAAGTCCCCGTGACACCCCGTCTGCTCCGCCACCTGATTGAAAAGGTAACTATGAAAAAAATAAAATTGAAGTATTTTCCCTTAAAAATCTGTAAAAAGTTTACGTTTAAAAAGTACGTATTTAAAACACGTTCTCACAAACAAATGTATCTACGTTGAAAAGTATCGATGGTTTTGTTTTGTCAGTTCGTATTTAATATTTACTGTTTTAAGGTTCGAGGTTACTGTTGGTATTAAAACAGTGTAAAAAATTGCAAGTGAAAATATTGAAGTCTTTCACACTACGCTAGTCTTCAATTGAATGTAAGTCTTGCAACATTTAAGTTCCCTTCATGTTCCTAAACAATATGCACTCGCTACTTAAAGCGAAGCTCACACCCGATGCTCTATAGCATAAATGTACCTTTCTTTTTATTGTGAGAGGTTCCCTCTGCAGCGCCCATGAACTCAGCCCCGACCCACTTAACAAGATGACGCGCTTCAGTAGTTCTGAAACAGATAACCTAATTTAATTTTGTCATTTTGAACAAGGATCACCCAGATAATGAAATCAACTCTTCTAAAGAAAACATTTTTATTTCTTCCCAGTTTCTCGTATTCTTTAATAATAAAGATCTTCAGAACAGTTTCAAGTGTGATGTTGACCTTATTTTTAAATTACGTGGAGGAAGCTTTCCTCTTTTGCATGTCTGATGTGACCCTTTTAATCGTATTAAGTGACGGAGGATCTAAACGGGATGGTGACACGAAATAATGAAATCTGCCCGGAGCGGTATAATTACGGACAATGGCTGTCCCAGCGCACACACGCACGTGCGAAGCTGACAACCGCCCGCTCACCGCGGTTCCCTTCCTGTTTGTGTTGGCAGTTAATTAAAAAATATACCTAATTAATTTAACGTAATAACATTTAGGGATAATTATCCCGTCATTATTTTGAAATTGTATTGTTTGTAATATTTCAATGAGATTTTACTCAACATTTATGTCATGTATCATACATACATATAAGTATGGCTTGATACCTTAAATTATTGTTGTGATTTATTTGTGCATACATTTTTTATTCAAAAGATTGATAATTTCTGAATTATTTAATACGTTAATTAAACAGTAAGTACATACCCCTAGCTACGGGTGAGACAGCTAGGAAGTTCGCAAGCGCAGCTCCTGTGCCGTGTCCCATGAGCGTGACGCGTTCGGGGTCGCCTCCGAACGCTGGCAAGTTCTCCCGCAGCCAGTGGAGCCCCGCCACCAGATCCATTAGACCGAAGTTACCCTGCGCCGACCCCTTAGCACCAGTCTTTAAAAAACCTGACGACATACAACAACCCCTTAAGAGATATGATGATTATGTCCATCTTCACCTTCCTATTCATCAACGACAAACCCTGTTAATTATTTTTTGTGGTAATAAGGTGACAAACAAGTATACCCATACAGGGTTCCTGATGGTAAGCAGAACCGCAGCTCATAAGCCAGCAAAACTAATGGTAACAATCGCGCGTTGTTATGAATTCGTTGATTCGTTCAATTATTTTGAGACTCTAGTTGCTGACTCTCATATACCCAGTAATTTCACTATTTAGCCAGTAAAATTACTGGGAATATTACTGTATAAACTGAAATTTAGCATGTTATAACATTATTGCTATATTTGGCAATGTAACGGTACTAATCCAGAAAAACTCAACAGCAAAGTTCTACCGGCTCATAAAATGTACATATATACTCTGTTAGTGACTAGCCAAGCCAAATTTTGTTTTCAAAGTGCTACTGCACATAATAGCGTACAATAGAACCAAGTAGTGTTATACTCTAAGTATTTTTGTTCTTTACAGGGAAGGGATGTTCATAAATTTTATTACAGCCTTTGAAACAAAGCGCCTCTCCCGTCTCTTCTTTACGCACTTAATAAATATATTACATGATATAGTATATATACATGACATAGTCTCTTCAATAATAACATAAGAATATAAACAGTTTCATAATATATAATGCACACATAAATACATGGCTTGCTGCTGAGAAATAGTGGCCATAATGCAAAATATTTCACTGTCACGTGGCGGAACAAGAGCCGGAAACAGTAAGGAGCTTCTTCAATAAATTATGATATAATGTATTTTTTGCGCGCCACACGAACACGCCTGCCACAGAAGATACACTTCAGTGGATAGCGACACTTATGTAAATACAAAAACTTACACATTTCATACAATCCCCCAGATGTGTCATCGTTATTCAAAGTTTCCTCTCAGGAAAATTGTTCACAAGTGAATCAATATTTTCTATCACATCAGTTACAATTTCGAGTATTGACTTCGATAGCAAACATTTGAAATATTGTGTAGGAGGTTTCGACCTTATCCTCATAATATTTTTGTGTTTCCAGCGCTATTTATGGCACTGTTTTAAGAGCAAGAAATAAAGTAGAGAATCTCTAAAGAAACACTTAATGTCGATATTTTTTTGCGACTTTTTTTAAGAAATTAGTTACCCTGAGTTAAGCTCCGCATCACATTCCGTTATAAACATTTTTAAATAATTTCTGATTACGTAACAAGAAAAAATTAAGTAAAATTATAGGCATTTCACTCCAAAAGGCACCTCTACTCGAGTTTCACTCCCCTTTCTTGTTAGGTACATACTGCAAATTTATTTATTGATCATAGTTTACAATAGGATAAAATAACAAGCATTTTTTCATATATACTATGTCCTCTTTGGCCTCTGCCAAATGTTAGGTACATAAGATTATCCATTTTTTGGGTGGGAATAAAACATGCAACCCACGGAGAAGTCATCTTCTCGGCCACTGCGCCAATCGTGTCATCTTTTTTATATATACGAGTAGGGTATATTCCACACCGAAATATTCTTTACATTAACTTACTTCCAAACGTTAATTAGGATATTAGGATATAGCTAAAAATGATATACATATAAAATATGCATAATTAATTATTTTCATCTCACTTTATTAGCAAAACCAAAAAACCAGTACCTACGTTTTAATATGTAATTGGTAAATAGTGCCTTGCTGCATGGTTTAGAATAAAGCCTTTCGTTCATATAAATATACCTACAATATCCAACAGACCAAATATCCTCTTTGTTTAGAAAAATCAATATAACGCTATATAAAATAAGTGCGAGGAAAATGATATTCGTTACTGAGAAGCGCGGAATGAATTTCACTTTATTATTTTTGAAATTGTCTTTTTACAACTGCATCAAATGTCGCCGGTCGCTGTAAAATTTAATAATACGAGTATAGGCACTCGCCCAAAAACACATTTATAAGATTTTGTCGTATTGTCACAATATCTGTGGCAATATATTGTATTTTTAAAACAAACGATAATAAAAAAGGGTGTTAATATAAAATCCAAGAATCAGTATTTATTACAAGAAGTATGCGCATGGTGATTTTTATAGAAATACTAGTCCCTACTACTACTCCCAACTCCAAAAATATTTATATTTTTGCTTCTTTGCAACTTCATCTATGTGGACTTCATTGGGTTCAACCTGGATAAAATCCTGTGTATTAGTCCAGTTTATAAAGGAGCTATGTGCTTAATTTAATCACAGCCTGTTCAGCCGTTTTTGCGGATTAAATAACAAACATACAAACTTTAACATTTACAATATTAGTAAAATTAAGATGTTGGGTATTGTAAAAATATATGGAAGTATATTGCTTTTTTTATCAAGTAAATGAACAACACTGTATTTTAGAAGTACTTGATTTTGACTATTTTCTAAATACTGTAATAAACTTAATAGAACTGTGATGTTCAATAAAATAGTTTTAATACCTATGTATTTATAGTTTTTTTCCGAGAACGGACAATCATAATATGATACGTAAACAATGATAAGTAAATATTGTTCAAGTACCTAAATTGGCAATACTGTGCTTTAATAATATTATAATATATATGAAAATATGATCGTCACTTGTTTGCCGAACGCGGCGATAGGAGAGCCCGTTTGTTACAAAGCAAACACTTTTCATGCAACCACTTTAAGCTGTGGACACTTCATATGATGGATTAGGCGTAATCGTTATTATAGCCAATATACAATTCTGTTAGATTTCATATCCAAAGTTACAGGAAAAAATAATTACCTACGTATCATTAGCATTACACACAGTTATTTATTAGCTTAGTGGTCGAAAACGCGACTGCTGCTATAAACTTTTTTAAATTTAAATTGTTACTTTACATGTACATCGATCTTCCTTTCCCGAAGTTTTGGGTGTATTACAATAAGCAAGGCAGACCCCTGTAGCGTAAAACAACCCTTGACATCAAATTTTAGGTCTTTACCGAATCTTTTATAATTTTTATGTGGTATAAATAAAGTGAAGGTATGGATTAGAATGAATGCAGCTAAACTTAATATGTAGACAATACTTATGATGAATGTAGCTAACGAATGAAAGAGAGGTATATGTGTGAGCGAGAAAGGGGATAACTGGTGTCAGGGCAGGACGAATTCTAAGATACGGTTCTAAGTTGAGTGCTCAGAAATAAAAAGTAATTTTTCCCAGTCAAATGTGTTTATTTTGCCTCAAAAAAATATATACCTCCCATTTCATTCAACTTATTATTTTCATTTTACATCTCTGTCTATTTGTATGCAAAAATATTTTATATTAGTTGATTTTTATACAGTTTTTAATGGAAATGAAATATGTCCCCTGCCTTTCTCCGCTTATCATCGTCGTTTTCTTCATTATTTCATCTTTTATTTAGTCGTGAAGACAATGAGGCAGTAAAACCACCAGCAAATTTTATTATTAGCGGCTATTATTATTATTTTGTATTATTATTCACTTACCCAATACACCTAACCTAAAGTTGATAGTGACAACTACAATGTTGCCGTTGGCCGCCAGCGTCGTGCCGTCGTAGGCATTGCCGGAGCTCCACTCGTACGACTCGCCGTGTACGAACACCAAACACGGCAGTCCCCCGCCCTCGCCTTCCTCGCCTCCTGCTCGAGCAAAGATTTAAAATAACATCCCCATTGAAAAATGATACTAAATATAATTCGTATACTGCAAAAATATTCACCAATAAAGTTCTAAGATATTAGCTTTTAAAGTTTTTGATTGGAAGTGAGAATTGATGCTCTGTATCACTTCACACTCCCAATTAAAAACTTTTCCCGAAAAAATGAATGACACCTACCTATAGAATTTTTATAGCGCACGCGCGATTTGACGTCTGATCGTGCTACGCTCTGTCTAGTATACAATTAAAAAGCTTAAAACTTCGGCTCTATTTAAGGTCAACTTTGAGACCATAAAATATAGTAAGTTAATTAGCCTATTATCAATAACACACCATAGAAGACAACCAAAGAAAAGTCTACATAAAACTCAATTGAAAAGTAAGAATTTTTTACTGACGTTCTTTACCCATAACAAAACTAACATAACTATTTGCAACCTAAATAGTCCACAACCGGACATAAGCTACCCAAATATATATAATAATAAGTTACACCCCGTGACAGGTAATATAATGTTCTAAATTTCAGATTAAATTGGGATAGCGTCTATTATTAGATATTAATTACAAAGTGTTCTCTAATTCCAAGTTAATTAGACAATCAATATATAATTATGTGGTTGTTTTGTTAATTACGTACCTATAGCATGAAACACGAGTATCGTAAGATTATTTATAAAAACATAGTTATTTATGGCAATTTCGATGTGTGCCTTTTTTTTTGATAAAATTATCTAGCCCGGTTGTGTGACAAGGATTTTTTTTAGGTAGGGGGCAAACGAGCAGACGGATCACCTGATGATTTCGTATGGCCTACGGATAGTTGTTCCAGATCTGGATGTTTCTGTATGTAATAAATTACGTGTCTACAATCACATCCGCGATACAGAAAAATTATTTATTACAAACCTTAATCTACTTCGTAAACACCCTTCGTAAATCTACAAATTAACGAAAGAAACCTTTCCCGTAAGCTTATAAATCACAAAGTGTAATCTCAAATATTATATTACGTTAATTAATGGTTATTAGAAAGTGCTTCCTGGATATTATAATGAGTTATTTGAGAAGCGTGATTTTATAAATTACTGCTATTTAATACTGCTCTTTACATCCGCATAACGTAAGTAGGTACAGAAAAATATAATAACTAAACTGAGGTATTTTGATTGAGAATTAATTAACCATGTTATAAACAAATCATTATTTAGTACAGTCAACACATCAAGTTACTACAAACTGTCAAATTTTCTCAATGGATAATAAACTCTATTATTTGGAAATTAAATTGAAAATCGAATGAAAAAATTTGACAGTTTTAGAGACCATGATGTACATTAATATTAAAAATAAACAATATATACGCTATTCACATTATGTATACATTATATATCCACCGTCAATAAACCAATTTAAATGTATATTACCAGTGACCATATTAACACCATACCACAAATTAATGTCATTAAACTATTCTATATATTTATGCCAACCATCGTAACACCACAAAATAACATCCACCAAAAATACACGTTTTCTGTGACAATGCGTTATAATAACAATAGGAGTTTCCATATATCTATTATGCTCACTGTATTGGGGACATCGTCGTCGACTCTTGAATTGTAGATATGGGGTGCCTCAGCCTCACTTCCGCACTGCTTGCAGGGGGCAGGATGCACTGCAATGCACTACGGAATTGAGGCCTCGACACCCTCCACCGCGAATAGCCCCCGCTTCCTCTCGAACGATGCATCTTCTGTGTCATCTTATACGTCTTCCGTAAGTGTTTTCTGTCGCACACATGTAAATATGTGCTCCAACATTTGTTTACATAAAACTTTTGAAGCCTTAAATGCTATGCAGCTGAACCATCCGTGCATACATTATAACCCAGTCAAGTTGTGATGTAGGTAACTATACAAACTAACAACTTAACCTGAGTGCCCTGGCTAAAATGATGTTGGTACATCAATTATTTAAGTATTGTTACCAGCAAAGCATAATGCCGGGCCGCTATAAATAGAATGGATGTAAAGACACATAATTATGTAACAAGTTGTTATAACATTAATACGCAATGGTTGGTGCTATTAATAAGTACCTTCTCCATAAATCTGTTTTCTACACTGTAACTGTATGTAAGCCAATAGTTTATCGCCCGTATACGCATAATAATGTGTAGAATAATTATTTTATGGAAATTTCTAACCACCAATACATAGTTGTAATTCATTCCTCCTTACTTAAGTCCATTTGATGGTTAATTTCATCCATCTGTTCATCAGTGTATCTTTGCAGTCACAGTTTTTTCTTTTATTTTTTTATTGGAATCTCCAAGAAAGAATACACCTTACATGCTATATAACAGTTACATTTCAGTTTTAGGCCAAGTGCTTCTTCAATTATAAGAGATCACATCTCAATGCAAAATGAGAAGACAATTAAATAAAATCATGGTATAATTATAATGGAATTTAAACTGGTCTGTCTTTATACTAAGTATACCTACCGTTATCAATTGAAGATTTACTGCCTTATTAGTGTCATTTTCTTAAAATAACTTCAATTCCGCTACAACTGACGTTTCACTTACTATACAAAATCCATTTAGTGTTAGTATCACGAACAAAGTGGACAAACGTGTATTTTTCGCGTGAATTTTGCTACAATACAGAGTTCCTAGCTTCAATATAATAGTGTTCACAAATGGCATTCGTGAACAGAATGAACAAACAAAAAAGCTAAGATCAGTGTAATTCCCAGAATAATTTACACTAAATAAAGAAATTCACCGTGGGATCACAAAAATAATTTAATTTAATTTAAAGATTTCATATTGCATGCTATAAATATCCTTTATAAATAAAGTTATGAAGTTTTTATAAATCACATTCATTTAGAAAATAGTAATGTTGCCAATTTCACTTAGTATTGCTTCACATGTTGCGTAAACACTGGTTTTATACCGACACTCTTCATGTGCAATTAAAGAAACAATGCTGAATGAATCTGTTCATGTAATATATGTCGTGAACATAACTCTCGTACAGACGCTTTACGCGTACGCGTACTATGTAATGCAATACATTAAAATATATCAAAATTCCCAATAGATCATTTGGATACGAGCTACAGCGCTACGAAGAGAGCGACTACGACAAGCGAGTGCTACGGAGCGTCGTAGCACTGATCCGTAGCTTTTAGGCCCTCTCTCGTAGCTCTACAAAAGCTACGAGGAAAAATGTTTCAACAGTATTCCAAGAATGGTTACAGTTATTTAAGTCTCTACGATAATGGTCTCTAAAAAAGACTATTAAAATAAATGTAATAAATAGATAAAATAATAAATGACGTACAGAATACAGAACACATTCATTTCACAAGCTAAAAATAAAGTACTTTAATATTTCATAATATATTAAAATTTTTATATATATTAAATATTTGCATTTTAAGAACAGTCATACTATTAACACATTATATTTATCTGCAAAATGACCCGAATAAATAATATGAATAAACCACTGGAGAAGATTAATGCGGAGCGCGAGCCCTCGACGTAGTCGCTCTATTATGTTGATACCATTGTTCTCCTCTATTAGACAAGTGCTACACAACAAAAAAAAAGAAAACAAAGACTGCGTTGCACACATTAGACCCACACATAGATGTCACGCCAGTAATCCTGAGAGATTAGGCAGAAGTGTATGTATATTATTACCGACTCGAAGGACCAAAAAGTTATTCGGTGGATTTCCTGAGTGAGTATGAGTGTCGCGACCACGATCCGGTTTCGGGAATATGATTAAAACGATGTTTAGGTACGGATTCATTGGTACTAGATAACATAATATATGTAACACAAATTAACAAAGTAATCGCGTCATGTTAATATTCGGCGCAAGCGTCAGCATAAAAGCAGAATAATTATTGCTAAATGTACGAATTTGCTCATACGATAGGAGTACCAGTAATCTTACAGTTCGCGGATTACGATAATATATGAGAATGCATGCGATGAGAGCAAAGGTATCGCGGCGCTGGGCACGTTGCCAACTTACTGTGTCTGAGAATACAGTAATTCTTAGATACAATCTTGTGGCATTAACCGACTGTGTTATAGAATAGACCACCAACCTGCGTTTCGTTCGCTATTGTACATTAAGACTAAGTATTAGGGTATATGATTTGCTTCACCGACGGTTAAAACGACCTATTTAAAGCATTTTGTCAGGGTACAACACAGAGTGTTGTTTATAGAGTGTAAGCCCTGACAAACTTTCTTGTTAATGTCACGTATGACATATCATACAGGCGATAAAGAAACCTTTCATAAACATGAACCTATTTCTCGTCAGACCAATGTCTACTAACTTTTATGCCCCTAATGATTAAATTGCAGCTTTTATAATATATATAAAAATGAATATAAAGGGGAATGAATACCAGAATCATTACCTATGCAATTATAGCAATTGTTGATGAGGTAATGAGCTTAACAACTTAGTTCGTTCTTACCATTGACAGGCACATAGAGGTTGACGTAGAGGCAGTCCTCGCTCTGGTTGGCGAGCATGGGCAGCAGGCGCTCGAGCTGTCGGATGCGCGCGCGCGGATGCAGCAGCAAAGCGTCATCGCGGGGCGCAGCGGCGGGCGGCACCTGCGGGCACGCCGGCCCCGGCGCATCCGCCAGCCGTGTCGTGCGCCACTGCGACGGAGTCACCGGCGGCATGTATCTACATTATACCAACATATTAGATTTAAGTAAAGAAAGAAAAAGCAACAGCTAATTTTAAGGTAAACTGTATTGACTAGTTATAACAATGGCATTAAATAAGTAGTTTAAATATTAAATCATTGAGTAGTAAATTACCACCACTCAATTATTTAATATTTAAACTATTAAGTTTACCTTAAAATTCACCTTATTCATCTTAATTTAAGTTTCGTTGATTTTACTTGTAAAATGAAATTATTACCTGAGACTACCTAATGGTGGTGTAGCATATGGTACGCCGAGATAAGCCTCGACTTGCGGATGCGAGTGCACTACGATTCCGCGCAGCGGTCCGTACTTGGTCCTGACGACGCGCGTGCTGTACTTGTGCGCGGAGAGCGCGGCCGCGCAGCAGACGAGCCACGCGAGCAGCGCGGCGCGGTCCGCGCGCATCACGCGCTAGCGGCGGGCGCGGGCGCGGGCGACGCGCCGCCGGCTTCGCGCATCACGCGGCCCGCAGCGGACTCGCGCACGCGCACCGCCTCACGCGCCACCAGCTCATCACACACGCTTTTCTCGCGCCCTCGCACACTGATATTACATTTGTTACGCACTTATTTTGCAAATCATCTTTTCACCACATCTATACCTGAAAACACTTACCCGAATCATTGTTTGGTTGTATTAGCAATACTTTCCAAATGTTTCACCATTTGCTCAACCTGTAACAAGAAATAAAACCTCGTTAACGATGGGTCAGCCATATTAAAATAAAGTCATTTGTATATAGGTACTTATGGCTATGAGTAATATAGCCGAAGCTTTCCCCGAAATCTCCATTTTAATCAAATATGAACGGGGTAAGCCGACCCTCGGACAATGGAGTAGGTAACGGAAAATGTTTACCTAACAGACCTAACCCGACGTTTGTAATTTAATGTAACACAAACACGACAACAACGTCGCATTTCTAAACAAAATTTGCCATTTTCGTGGCGGGCTCGCCGTAACACCGCGAGCGGGTCTCGTGCAGACGTTCACTTCCGCTTCATTTAGGTAACCAAAGACTGATTTTCATCGCAATTAAATGAGAACACAATTCAATGGGGTCTTACAAGCTCTAGTGCTTACGTCGCTACATAAATAGATCGGGTTCTATCGTTTCAATTCATTAGTAGTTTAATCTGTGTGTTAGCATATTTTGTACCACAAAATAACAATATTTATATTGCTCTTTTTATTTGCGGATTTATTTATAAAGTATTAACTCATTATTTATCATTAATGATAATAATCATTAGTGCTATGGCAGTCGGCAACATAAAACATTGAATGACGTGATTGCTGTCCACACCTAGACCATCTACGACAGTTTTAAGAAGGTTCAGTCATTTCCTATACAAATTTTACACTATAAATCTAAAATAAATCTCATAATCCGCTCGCTTCAGTGCCACGTCAGATAAAGCCTACACGACGGACATTTATATAAAGGCAGACGTTTATTGGCGACACAGCGGTGGTATTTACGGGCGCATTTGGTTGTGCGGGTGGGCCACAAAGAGCGCGACAAGAGAAGGACACACCATCAATCAACCGCGTGACGTGCATAAGCTTTGTGGTCGCCCCGCATTTTGTTGCACGCCTATTGACATGTAGCCGCTGACCTTTCACTTCAAATTTTTTTTATTAAATCAAGTATTTTGTCATTGTCAAAGCAAAAATTGCATAATAAAAGCCGTATAATGAAATCGCTTTATAATTCATCATAGACATTAGCAGAACCATTAGGATTCTTTCACAAGTCACCGGTATTAAAAAAACCATTTCGGATGTTTTAATCAACAAACACAATGTGTCCAATAGGGATGGCGAAAATGGCTCGATACAAATCTTTTAAATGATACCTATTATCCCTGGGAATATCCGGTTATGTCACGGACATTTAGAAAAAAGTAATGGCGGGACATGAAAACTCCCTAATAATTAAAAAAAGGAAATATATCACATAATGAATAAGCTCATCTACATGAGCTCATTCATGTATGTGATTGATGTATGATGTGTGTGATATTAGTCAGTGTGTGTGTAGACACATACACTATACACTAAAATGTATTTATTGTATGCATATAACATTCAGACACGAACCGATTCAAATATAACGTAGTAAAAACAAGTACCTACCTAATAGTAAATAGCTCAGCAAACGTTTCATTTTAAGATCTATCTAATATTTACTGGTACAGAATTTCTAGTAAAACACATTATTTATTTCCAATAATAAGTTCATAACCTTAATGAAAAACTTATTAAAGGTTTTTACAACCTATCTAGATCGTAGGACGTGAACACTTAATTTCAGTAATAGCCAATTTTTAGAACCAAGTGAGCTCCGACTTATCGGAAAGCTGATATACTGTTATTAATTGCATATTGTGGAGGTTTAAAATCTCGACGTTCTATTTTCGAAAATGTCGACATCAATCTGCGGGTAATATGTTAATCTTTTTAAGCGCGATCGAGCTCGGGGTGTCTCGCTGCGCTCAAGATAACACGCCGATTACCTGACTCACGCTCTCGGCTAGGGGTTGCAATTTTACTATACGAATATTTTCAGGTACCTACAGAATGTTATGTCCTATTATTTAAATAACATTTAATAAATGCTGCTGATGTGTAAACGCAGGTATGTTTTATATTATCTATATTCTTGGACTTTTCTTTCAATCGAGATACGTAGGGTGATGATTTGATACGCTGCGTAGAATCGGACTTAAAGTATGTTAATATTTTTGGGACGTGAGTCAAACTGCGGGCAACAGCTAGAAAGATTATAAAATTGTAACTTTTCGTTTTTCATATAGGTATAAGTAGAGTTCTGCAATGTTTGCTTTTATTATGTTTGTTGTATAAAATGTAACGTATATAATGAAAATAAAATGAAGTTGCCGTGACAGTTAGAATACTAAAATGTACTTAATTTACTACTTTTATTATACATTAAATAAACAATAATATTCTAATTCTAGAATTGCAAGCCCTGCTCTTATGTGATCGATCTCTGGCTTAGTCAACCGATGCAGAAGGGTTGTAATCGATATTAAATATATTACATTTGGGAATAACACAGGCCGGTTTTACAATCTAATATACGGGAACCTACCTACCTACAAACATAAATAAACATAAATAATGTTATATCATGATTAATTTTTGTTCATCCTCTATGCGTGTCTATACCATTCTTCCGAATACGGTCAAAATAGCGACATGTTGTGCCCACAAAGTTTTCTGACAAAAAGTAATATATTAAAAAAACACTGTAACGCATGCCACACGGCTAGTTGTTAATAAAAATATATGCCGTGTAACTTAATATACACATCCTGCAAAAACAAATCCTCTCTGTGTAGGTACTAAATATAAACTTATCTTATCGAATTTACTGTCTAATTTACACAAAATATTGTTATTACCCATAACATATTGCTTGGCAAAGTACTTCAAAGTGTAACAAGAATACGTGGTGTTATCTCTTGACACGCGTATGTAATTGGTGTCCCAATTTATTTCCAAAAGTTTCAATGCGCAAAGTTGGATTATCTAACTCGTCGCGCAGGTGTTCGCAAACTGTTAATTAATTTATATACAGGGTTTATTTTGTAACATTTCATTTATAAATACTAAAGAAAACGTTTATAATGATAAAGTAACATCGGTTTAATTAGGAGCGGGTGAGGTCTGTGTTAATTTGTAATTAATTTTATTAATGAAAACCCTTCAAAGGAAACCATGAAGTGTTTTATAATTGGAATGAGGTGGCAGTAAGAAGTTGCTTTCTTTAATCTCTTGAAAGTTCAAGTTAAATATTATGATGAGAACCAGATGACGGTCTTGCTCGTTTAAAATTTACCACAAATCAGCATTTGAATAAGATTTAGCTAATTACCAACTATCAAAAATTCTATTAAAACTAAACTATCAATCTCAGATTTTCGTGACAAAAATTCAAGTAAAAAATGTTCAATTATATGGAATGGAGCGTGCCAAGTCGTATAACGACGGCGGAGCTCGGAGTGAGGGCGGCGAGGCACGGACCAGGGCTAGCTAGACAAGTGGCGAATTGGCGTCATCAATCACGAGCAGCCGTCCGCCGCAGAGGTTTAATGGCACACGCTCGTCTTCCAGAGCCGACACGCTCCTCTGATCAACTCTCTCTCGATTACTTAAGCGCTACAGTCGGAACATTTGGACTAACTACCCAGTCACGTCATAATATTTAGACGTTAGATATCTGAAGGCTATCACAGACGCGGCTACGTCGTTAGGTTTATCATCGCAAAGATAATTATCTGCGATAACTACAGACAGCTTAGCGTAGTTTTTATTTCTGTATATCTATCAGGACAGTCTTTGGTTTTTTGTCCTTTTTAATGCATTATGTTATACAAAATATTGCATAAAACAAAAAAAAACTATCATGACTTGATTCCTCGAAGGAATAGAGGAATCTCATTCGAGGAATCCGGTCGTGATAGAATTTTTAGGAGCCTTTAACCTCAAAATACCGGTGAACTGTTGATTAGTACGAACCCACAGTTCGCCGGTATGTTTAGGTCCCATGTAGTAGGGGATGAGCCTATAGCCCATTAACCGTGCACAATTCCAAACTTCGAGCTGCTACTGAAAATTTCATAGCAAAACCCTACAATACTTTGCTCTACCTGGAAATTGAACTGAGTACGTACCTCTCCATAGGAATCGTAAAATATTGCATGTAGGTCTCATATATCAATGCCTAGTTTAATTCACAGCTGCATTAGTTCCGTGTATTTCTCCCGCTCTTTCGGGAGAAATACTCGACTCGTACTGGTGTCCCTTGAGACGACTGATCGACATATTATCTTCTAGTTACTAATGTACGTGCTCTCAAGATAACATAGATTACGATACAATGTTGTTTTTACACACCCAAACGAGGTAAAACGTGAAAGAAATACCATAGCACCACTAAAGAATTAAAATATTCCTATTCCATTACAACCAAGACAAAATTTATGAACAAATGTATACCCATTTTCAAAAATATACGGCAAGTTCTATCCACATTTGCAATGCAAATTCAGATGAAAATTCAAAGCGTCTCCCAGTTTAACTTTAACTGTCGACGGGTTCTTAATGGACGCCAAAGCGCTAAACCTCGGCAGCTTTGAGCTTTCCGCAACAACCACATTAGTTACTACTTAATGTTACCATAGGTATATTGAAATCTATGCACGGCCCCTTATTACAAAAAAAAGAAGCATTTTATTTATAAGTGTGATCGAGAGAGAGAGAGATAAATGATAGAAAGAAAGAAAAAACTGGACTGCCTCATTAGGCTAGTGGTCCCAAGCGCGACTGCTACGCTAGAGGTTCAATCACCAGGACGAGCAGTGTCATTGGGTTTTTCTATGAAATTCTCAGTAGCAGTTCGGAATCTGGATTTGTGCCCGGTTAATGGCATTAGGCTCGCACCCTATTACATGGGACCTGAAACATACAGGCGAACTGTGGGTGTACATTAGTACACCTCTGCCTAACACTTCGGGGAATACAGGCGTGATGGTATGTTATGTTATGCTATATTAGAAAGAAAAAAGTCACAACAGAAGACAAAACTAATAATAAAAAAATATTATAGGTACCTACCTATAATATTTTTTGATCTATGACAATAATGATCTACTGACACTACAATCATGTACCTACATGATTGTAGTGTCAGTAGATCATTATGTGTGACGTCAGAAAATACCTATCACAGCACTATGAGAGCGAGAGAGAACTTCATAAGTGAGATATATACAGTCGAACGCAAAAATACATACATAATGTACAGAAAATATGAACAGTCAAACATTTATAAATATGTATACCTTATTTGTGTATGTGATTATTATTTAAGTAGATGTTTGCCATTTTTACATCTTTGTTGTAAGTACACATTTATCTGAATTCAATATTATTTCAACATTTTTATGAACTTTTTATTGCAGCTTTTGACTGTACATTGCGAGGATGCATGCATTAATGCTAAAAAATATGTTAAAACACCACTATAGGTACCTCACGATGCTAAAACGAATTTAGTTCAGAATATATCATATAATGGCCTAGTGTTGCTTTTCAACCGCACCCTGACTAATAGCTATAATATTATGTTAATAATTTTACTTGATATTAACTTGTCTGTCCTGTCCTTGGTTCTTCGAAGACTGGTCGTAAGGGGGAATATACTAATATGCCAAGTTTGCAAACTGTTGATGACATATGTATGCGTTCGTGTAGGACTCGTCCACACATATATCGAGAGTCGTAAAAAAGTGATGAGTGAGTTATCGATAACGGTTTTTTGTAACAATATCGTCTGATGTCACTGCAAATGTCATTCTGTATTGTGAGTTGTTTTTTTCAAACAACAAACTCACTTTCAAAAACAACCAAACTATCAATAACTATCTGTACCTAGACAAATATTTGCTCCGTGCGGGAATCGAACCCACAATCCATAGCGCAGAAGCTGTTCACTCGACCACAATTGAGCCGTTTCGATAATAATTAGATTTACTATTGCATTAAAAATTAAAAAAAAAATTCATGCTGCGAGTACCTACCCAAGCTAGTTCCTAAATAGAAAATTCTCTTGAGAATATATAGATTATTATTCGTTACGAAAATGCAACAAAACTTAAGTATGCGCTGAAGAACATAGTCATGTTTTTCAGTCTCGTCAGACTTAATGGAATTTATTTGTAAGCTAAGTCTAGCTTAGAAGCAAATTCCTTAACGTATTATTCAATATATTAAGAAAATTCTTAAGAACAAAGTTTGCTTCGTTTAAAATTCTAACGTTACTGGTTACGATGCTTTACGTAAACAAGAAACTTTCAGCGAAATTCTCATCAAATAATAACGATCAGTCATCGAGACCTCATAAATCTTTCGCTCTTTACCACAACTTTTATTATTTGTTATCAAATTAGCTGATCTTTTCTTTGAATTACTCTCGAAATTGGGTGACAAGATCAATTCATCAATCTGCATAAAAAAACAATTGAGGAATTACGGCTATCCATGTTTCTCAACTCCTTACAATACCAAATAATCAAACAAAAGCTTGTTATTAAAATGTCATTCAAATTCTACGAGTAATATCAGAATTTTAATTTAATATGGAGTTTGGATACAAATTGTATAAAGCTGCGCCTCCACAGTTAATTTAATACAATTTATTCTGAAATTTCTGCGCTTACCAGTTTCTATATCGTTAGAATTCCGCGAAATAGCTGTTCTAAATGAAGTGCCATTAATCAAATCTCAAAACCAACGGCCGTTTACATAATTTCATCCAACCGCGCCGGGCGGCAGCGGCCGGTCCTATTGTACCTACCTAGACCTGCGCCTTATCGTGTGTACTTATGACTAGATATGTTTATGGGTTCATATAATTATGTTTTAATGCTTTTAGGGGTTTGATTCTTGCACGGGTCCAATATAATATAGCTTACAAGTTCCAAGTGTGGAACTTATTTGTACTCATAAAAATTATCAGTAACTAATGTGTGAGATTTTGTATTTGAAACTCACCCTAGATGCAGCAGAGAAATCCTAGCGGGAGGGCAAAGTTTTTTAATAAAAAACAATAATAAATGTATATACGTACTATAATTGCGTGTGTAACCTTCGTAATCTCGTTCATTCAGCGCACGGATATGGTGATACAGGTTTTTCGATGCTTGTCTCATAAAGGTGGAGAGGCTCGGTCGATATCGGCTGTCGGCTCAAGTGGCTTGTGGGAAGAAATGCGAGGCTAGGCCTGCTCTCGCGTCGAGCACCCTCCGGCCACGACCCGCCGCGCCGCCGCCGCCGCGCCACAAACTAGATTAACTAGGCGACCTCATCTTGCAGACCTTATGTCTGGAATTACTATATTATACCAAGTATCTCATAAAATTTAATGGAAAGTGGCTTGTGTTAGTTTAAAATTGCATTAGAAAGTTAACTTTTTTACATATGAAAGATATCCGTGGAGATATTTTTTATTTCCAGTTTAAAAAACTTATAGCTAGTTAAAGTTATGAATCAAAATCTATGATTAAGCAACAGCCAATTACAAGCTTTCACATTTAAATATGCCGATAATAACACTGGATTATCGGCATCCTTTCAATTGATAAGCATTAGCAAACCAAACTGATACCTTATGTCGCATTGACATAGGTGGGCCACCAACCTGTTAAAATTACTGCCCTTTAACATTACTTAGTGTTCACGCCGAGATTGATGAAGATTAAAAGAATTTGATAAATAATTCGTCTACATAAGTATAATTAGTCTTCATCTCTCTCTATGTAAGAATAAGCCGTGCTCCGCAGCGGATTATAATAGGCTCATTATAAGTTAACAATACAAATATATCCTACAGTGTTTAAAGATTTTAAATGAAAATCGTTTCAGAAACATCCAATTGATTAGTTTATATTAATTCCAATAAAACTGCCGAATGGACCAACATGTAAATTTACATTGTATTCCCGACTCTGGGTCAACAAACGACGTTTATGTTCCATTCGATTTTATATTCGAAAAGGTTAAATAAACTAAATGTTCGAGGCTGAACTGATTGTGCTATTAATAGAACAATTCCAAACCTAAACATATTGGTTTCCTCTGAATATAAATAACTATTTATAAAAGTAGCAGTTAGAGGCTAAAAGGTTTTGCCAAAGGTCAAAGTAAAAGGATTATGTTGGCCAAAGTTTTTAATGAAAAACATATATATGTGTCGCCACGGCAAACCTTTTCATTTTATCTAAACTGGTACACGCGGAGAAACACTTTTCCCAATATATATTTCTTCGCTCGAATGCAGTTTATACTGTTATTAATATTTTTACATTGAGTTTTATAAGAAATATGTGTTGAAAAAAATTTATATGCTTTCCTCGATGTAGCTGTAGAGTGCGTTTTATCTGTAAGCGGATAGAACTATAAATAAATGGGAAAAACAAAACATTTCTAAATCCCAAGTAGTTGTTAGATTCCCGGGGCACAGAAGAGTGCCGACACAAGAGCGGGCGGACCGACAAAGTCCGCTATACACGTAAAATCAATTTAACAAAGCCACTTTGAGCCGCATTGACCCTTACACGCTTATTCACAAACACGATTGTCTGTCGATTCGGTAGGTACTACGATTTATCTATCGCGATTACATCATCAATAAGTGATGGATTTGTTTTCGAATTTCCTTTTCCCAACTAGGTTTGAGCTACAAATACGGTTACAAATCAATATTTTATACGAAGTACTTATAAGTAGAGTATTATTATATGTATTTATAGATATAAGTATTGTAACAAACCCGACTTTGTTTTATATATAGGTAGATGCAGGCTTTGAATGTTCTGAGATTTCAGTCAGTGATTCAGTGAATAATTACTGAGAAACGCCGAAAAATTCTTAAGGCAAACTGATTGTTGAACTCCCAGAGTCCTGACATTATTATGGTAAGTCGTTTATTTTATTTAAGGGTTAGCTGTTATTAAGGCCTCTATAGGGATAATGTTAGAAAGATTGAGATCAACACCCTCTTAAACATTTTGTTCACTCCTGACCATGCATGGCGGTATATGAGGAGGCCAATGATTCCCGCTCGTGTACACTCAGGCCGTAAGGTTTGGATCGCATTCTTATCAGACTTTGCTCAAGCTTCACAAGTTTGACCCTAAGTATGTAATCTACTGAACTTATCAATACGGATCATCGACCTCGCCTTTCTCAACTTTGTTTGAGTTGCTAAACTAGATGCTAATACATATATGTTAGTTTTACCCAATACCCTGTACCATCTGATTGCAGAGAATTGGCAATACCAATAATCTAAAATAAGACCGGCTGTCAAATGTTTGGGCTAACAATAACCTGTCGCAGCTAGTCCAATGACAACCAGTTCCGGTTTAACATTATCTCCAAGAATCAGTAGTCTATTCTAAATTAACGTAGCAAGCACAGAACGGCCCCCAAATTGATCGATTCAGCGATGTATCAGCTAACTAAATATGTACATAATTATTTAGTTCGCTGATACTTGCAGGGCATGGATTCCTGAAAATTAAGATATTTTCAGGAATGCCCATGCCCTTCAAGTATTTTTATTGAGAATTTTAGTCATGAGCCAATTAACCTTCATTGCGATTTAATTTGAATAGTGTAGGTACATAAAAAAAATATATGAGGACATGGGACATGGGTACTTGCGGTACGTTTTTGGACTATTATTGGTATTATATTAAATTTTATTTGAAATAAAATATAATACTCCAAAAAAGTACCGCAATGTAACAGTCCAATAAAAATAGGCGCAGCAAATATTTCTCCGTCGTATTTCATCACAAACGAAAAATCGGAATTCATTTTAGTAAAAATACAATTTCAATTTCTTTCACGCCTACTAGAGATGTTCTAAATTAACACTTAGGCCGTTAAAAGTTTACGCGAAGCCAATTGCGAGACCGTCCATTGATACAACCATTCCACTACCAAAACATCCATTAAATGTGGAGGAAACGGATAAAAACAAACTTAGTTAAACTTGATGAGGAAAAACAATAAAAAGCTGTAATTACTATTAACCCTTTAAACGCGAACGACGTCTTAAGTAGTCCAAGTAATTGTGCTCAAGACGCCAATGACGTCTTCGGGAACCGTAACTTATGTTTGAATTATTAAGAACAACTTGGGTCGTGATTTTGCCCTGGCTTAATGACTTAGGGTAACTTTGGAAGTAGTAAACGTACAGGTAGATACTATTTTAGGGACTGCTCATATAGAACTACTTTTTAATTAGGTGTAAGTGAACTAGAGCTACTAAAATCGACGAGAAGGGGGCATCCGTTTCCAACTCGTTTGAATCGCCAATTTATAGTCTTATGACCTATGACTAACAAATGACAGATCCTGAGTTGATTGTTAGCGTTAATTTAACCATCTTGATAATGGTAAGAAGTCACACCATTTCTTTTATTATATAAGATGACAGCAAGCAATCGGGCTGCCCATAGCCGCCAGCGCCATCAGAACTGAGATCAGAACTATCACTAGCGCGTTGTCATCTTGAGATTGCAGTTTTTAAGTCTCATATGGCCAATAATGCATTGGCCTCATTACCTGTCAAACCGAAACACAATAACCTTAGTTACAAAATATTTTGCAATGCAGTAAAACATAAACATACTCCTACGGTCTAGAAAACATTCCTTTAATATTAAAACCATATAAAAGCTCATGTGAGCCGTGCTCAACCGACGTGGGTCGCGTTGAGCTGTGCTAACCGCGACGTGGATACTGGACACATTGAGTGTCAACCCTTCACCGCTACAATTTACACTCGACTATTGTTTGTGATCCCCGCAACTTATTTGAACATTTATGATAACATTGCTTACTTCTATGAATGTTTGTAGAAGATCATATTGTGTAATAAATTTTTGAGTGTTTAAAATGATCCTTTTTTTACATAAACCTCTGATATCTTCTGCTTTCCCATTAAGTTACAAGATGACTTTTATGACATAACATACCATCACGCCTGTATTCCCCGAAGGGTTAGGCAGAGGTGTATTAATGTACACCCACAGTTCGTCGGTATGTTTAGGTCCCATGTTATAGGGGGCGAGCCTATAGCTATTAAGCAGGCACAAATCCAAACTCCAAGCTAATAAGAATTTCGTAGAAAAACCCAATAACACTTTGCTCGACCTGGGGATCGAATCCAGGTCCTCTAGCGTAGCAGTCGCACTTGGGACCACTAGACTAAGGCAATTATGAGTCCTTCCCATTATAAAAACAACTAACTAGTGATGCATTGATTTACGAGTAAGTAGACAGGAATACGAGTAGGTATTCGCCCGTAAAAAACATATTTATTACCGCCATTTTTATTTCAAATTTTCCACACATAACGCTGGCTTTTTTATCAAGTTATTAATGAATATTTAAATTTCGAGTCGTCGTTATTCGGATTCGCCGAATATTAGAATCATTATTCACATCCGCAAAAGTATTATCTAGCATCAAACTCCATTTTTTAATATGAATTAATTTTACAAAAACAAATTGACTAAAAGATTGAAGTCCCCGATCGGCGATCACATCTTTAGTCAATCAGCGTCGCAATTCTCCTAATGGAAAAACTATTAGTCTCCCGCCTTCCGGGAACAATAGAATAAAAAATGTCCTCCATAGTAGGTACTTACTATGGTAATCTATGTTACGACGTGTTCCAGCGAGTCGCGCAATTTGTTCTGAAAACGGTTTTTTCTTTAGATAGTTATAACAAAATGCGTCTATAGCATAATATACTAGTGTAGCATTTAAGTATTTTAATTATTGCGAAAACAATATTCAAGTAGATATCCCTCCCCACAGCATACTGTTCACAACTTACTGATTGATCCTTACAAAATCACAGTATCTTATTGCCAATAAATAACAATAATTTCAAAAAAAAACTTCAATTGTTTAGTTATTTCAAGAACGGCTGTTGAGTGTGAAGTTCCGATTCTCAGGTCGAGCAAAGTATTTTGGTTTCGGTTACTCGGAGTTAAGATTTGTACCCGATTAATGGCACTATGTTTCGCTCCCTATTAGGTATATCGGACCTAAAAAATGCCTGCGAACTGTATACAGGCGTAATGGTATAATATTTATTATTATAAAACGACAACCCACAAGAAAAGACAAAATATACATCGTCTTACTACTTATTATATAAATGTATACAGTCCTACAAAACTTTTCAGAGAGCTTCGGATACTGTTGAAAGATACAAATACCCAAACATCTATTTATAAACAAATTCAAAAGCAAGTTTACTTCTTGAGTGAAGTATTTTAAAATAGGGCGAAGATATTGCATAAGAGAATAGTCGCAAATAGCTCCGGACAATATCAGCTAATGCAGGCTCTTTTTCAAGTTTCATCAGATCCACTTCGTTAACGAGGACACTACACTGCTGCCATTGTTTCATAGGATACTAGTGAAGGCTGTGTGTTCATCGAGCTAAAAAGTGATAATACAGTTGCCTTGATAAAGTACCTTCTTGATATCAGCCAACAATCCGCGTTGTGCCTTCCGCACAGCAATTACTGAGCAAGTTTCCTTGTGTTATGTTGTATATTTTATAAAATTAACTATATAATTGAATTCCGGTGTGTAGTAAAATAAATAGTATATAAGCCCACCGGAATACTACAACATCATCAGAAGGCTAATTCTGGTAATTAAAATATATGGCAAACTTGGGATGGTATAGGGAGCGAGTTTATTGCCATTAACCACAAACCAATTCCGAGTTGTTACTGAGAATTTCATTAAGAAATCCGATAACCCTTTGCTGAACCTCTGAATAGAATCCAGGACCGTGCGCTAAAAACTGCACTTGTAAAACCACTAAGCCATTTAATTAATAAAAACGATTGGGAAGTCGAATCATTATTATTTACGATATCTTTTATTAGATTTATCTTAAAATATACAAAAAGTCTGCATCTTATTTCCTCATCTGTCAGCAACGAGCTGTTTCATGTCGATCAGATACCATTCTGTGATTCCAGATATACAAAAACGATTTATGAATATTTTTGGTTTTTATTCAAAAGATATTACGTATTTGAAACAAGAACAAAGGATACAATAGACTCGAAGTTAAACTCGATTAAGTAAATCTGTCCTACGTCAATATTAAACAACAGTCGCTTCAATGCCAGCCTGTGCTCGCTGTAATAACTTTATGATTAAATTGAATATAATGGAAAAAGATTTAAAGGGTCCTAACCGCAAACCATTCTTCTATATTCGTTTTTACATAAAACTACACATGTCACATACAATACAAGGCAACCTTTATCCGTCCAATGAGTATCCAAAAGAAGCGAGCCTTCATGCAACAAAAACATACCGTATTTATCCTATTCTTGTGAATAACAGATGTTCAACGTTCCTTCATTGCCATTTATCAGTGTCGCTTCTGTCTAATCATTCCTACGCACATTTATCACGACATTCTTTTTGTATAAATATAGCATTTCAAAACATCTTACCGACATCATAAAAATGTGACAAATAGTCCTTCTTACCTTTTTATTATTAGATGGTTTTATCTCAGTTTCAATCTACGTTGAACCGGTAATTGCAGTTTGGGTTATCTTCACGCCAAGTAAGTATTATTATCTCGCCGAGTACAAAAGGCTGAGCCACAACTTCTGGTATATAATTATTAAGGACCTCCCCGTGTATGTAAGCACCACTTACAGATTTATCTTGCTTAAAACCTGCTTACGACTCTGAATTTATAACATAACATACCATCACGCCTGTGTTCCTCCAAGTGTTAGATAGAGGTGTACTAATGTACACCCACAGTTCGCCGGTATGTTTTAGATCCCATGTCAAGGGGGGCGAGCCTATTGCCATTAATTACAGGCACCGGGCACAAAGTACAAACACCGAGCTGCTACTGAGAAAGTATTCAAGGAAAGTTGTTCAACATTTTTATTGGTCTACATTACATTACTTATTAATACCTAATTAACATTACGCAACAAACCGAAACAGCGTATCCAATTTTTGTAGTCACAAGAATTGATATTTTTTTCGCTAGAACTAAACTATATTTTCTTTCTTTAAAATACTAATCTATACTTATAATAAATCTGTAGAGAGGTCAATTCTGTACATGAAATATATTTCCAAAATAACTATCAGCGGGTGATTAGTGATCGATACTGACGCCAAAAATGCAATCAGTAAATTTTTGTCTGTCTGTCTGTCTGTCTGTCTGTATGTTCGTTATAGAAACAAAAACCACTCGACGGATTTCAACGAAACTTGGTACAATTGTTCTTCATACTCCTGGGCAGGTTATAGTATACTTTTCATCACGCTACGATCAATAGGAGCAGAGCAGTGAAGGGAAATCTTGGGAAAACAGGAGAACTTACTCCATTTTTTAAGCTTCCGTCGCGTGTGCAGCCTTAATGGTTAAAGCTACACAGAAATCATTATTAACGGAAATGTTCTCCTTAAAATTATATAAAAAATATTCCAAGACAGCAAATGTCTATCTTTTATGGTTGAATCACAATAACACGTGTAACTTCCGATAGCTTAGCAGTTCGGAGCTTTCTGATTATATTTGTCTACTCTTACGTTAGGTGACTGACTGACTGACATAGTGATTTATCAACGCACAGCCCAAACCACTGGAGGGATCGGGCTGAAATTTGGCATGCATATAGCTACTATGATGTAGGCATCCCCTAAGAAAGGATTTTGATAAATTTCGACCTACAATGTAGGGGTGAAATAGAGGATGAAAGTTCATATGGAACAAAGTAACTATTCCACGCGGACGAAGTCGCTGGCAAAAGCTAGTAATAAATAAATACGTTAAGAAATAATAAACAATTAAATTTATTTTTTGACTGACAACATTTTCGAACGCACTTACATACGTAATTGCGGGTAGTTACAAAATTTGTTGATTAATAAAATTAGTCCGGTAGAAGTTTTGATTTTAGTGTCTTGTGCTACCGCCACTGGTCGAGTGTGTGTTCACGTGGCTGTGTGCATAGAACTTTTGACAAAGGAATCTCGCTAACTTCTGTATCTCGCTCTCATAAGATTCCCTTGAACTTTCCAGTGATTGTGTTTAGGAGATTGTGAAATATAATGAAGACAACGCTTAGTCAGGACTGACAAAGAAAAGAGGCCGACGCGTTACCCTCTTCAGGTAAGTGAATGCATGATTTTAATATTATTTTTCAAGTAGACCTTTTCGCTTTACTTGTCCTACTCGCGGTATCAGTAAAGGTCACTTATCTCGCGAATTGTCTATAGACTAAGCCAAATTCGGATCCCAGTGCTCGAAAACCACTATATTTCCTTAGCGGAAGCAGCAAAGCTTGAGGTTTTGATGTGTCTGGATAGTGTAAATACAACCAGTCTTCAAATTTAACTACTAGATAGGTACTTAAAGAAAAGCGAGCTCTCTAAAATGCGAATTTTATTTTAATATCCCAAGGGCTTCCCAATACAACACGGTCCGCGTAAAAATATTATTTTTAAAATATGAATTTAGTGTTGAAAATGCTCCCTTCTTTTGTTACGAAAAATATAACAATGCTTAAGATAAGTAGGTACAGCTCCTTGTGAAAAACTTTAGCGAGTGTCGAGAGTCTTTATAAGCGCATTATACTATATTTACCTACTCTCTAAGAGGCTAGATCCTCATCAATAGTGCAACAAACTTGATTTAATAAGCTTACCTTTTGTTATAACTAACAAGGTATAATTTAAGTGTGATAATGATGATTTAGTTTAACAAATAAAGTAATGTTGATGATTAAGTTTCGCACCTATCGCTAGTATTATAAACTACATGGGAACAACTAAAACTAATTGTCACCATGAATGAGCTATACAATAAATAAATATCATAGGTATAAGATACAAAAAAGTAAATCGTTCCACAAATCCTTATGGTTGAAACTAAGTGTCTACCTGCTTGACGTAATCCACTTCTTTTATCTTCGGATAAACGGAGAAAATAAAACTTATAAATCCCTGAGAATCCCTACAATATAACTTAGACTCAATGTGTAACAGATCTAGACAAGGTCAACTAAAACTTATATGAGATTGTCTCCTTAAATTGTCCTTTGAGACCAGTCCAACATTCTAAATTCCATTGTATTATGTACGTCGTCTGTAAGTAGCCTTTCAAACAATTTAAGGCCGTCTACACATAGGATACTATTGCGCGAGAAATTTTGTGACTTGCGGTTGACAGTTGAAAGGATATTGGCATTGTTACGTATTAAGTATACCTACAGACTTTTGTAGGATTCAAAATTACACACAATACATGTGTTATTAATTATCAACATTGCTTCAACAGTTATTGTTTTTGGGAAAATCTCGTGTTTAATCGTAAAACTGTCAAGTCGGGCGATTGATAAAAGAAGCTTGCGATTTATGTGATGGAATACAAAATTAATTACACAGCACATTCAATTTATTTTGCCGCAAGAGCAGAGGCACGAAGTCGTTTATATAACCGCTCAGTCATCAAATGTCAAGCCGGTCTACCATGCAACTATAAATCGTATGCGGTCGCTTGAACAACTAAAAATGGCAAGCAAATTTTTCATCAGCTTGTAAGTCGCCCATGTGAGGTCAGTGTTTGTAATATAAGTACTAAATTATATACAAAAAAAATCTTAGTCATCTTGTTTATACTTATAATTAATACTTATTTGTGATCTGAAAATAACTAAACTTAGCCAAAGACGTAATCGCTCTTTTATGGAATATATCAAATTCTGTTTTTCAATAATCACAAATTAAAACTCTGTTTAATCAGAATAAAAATCTCTCAAAAAACTGTTATAATGTACAGTAAAATCTTCAGACTTTTACAGTTGCTAAAAACAGACTGAAAAATGTTATGAAAGTACTTAAGCATAAGGTCAAAGTGTTTCGTATCTAGGCTACGAATATAACTACCAATTATTTGAAGCCCTTACATTCGTATCAAAAGCTAAAAGAGTATACGCAAATCCCTAACCTTTACTAGAGATTTTAAAAAGGAAAATATAGGTACTTAATCGTAAGTCAGCACACACAAATACCGTATGTTAAAAATATATTAGGTACGTAAGTACACCGACCAAACCGTCAGTACCCAAAAACTTGTACAAAAAAATAAGTGCGTGCTTAGAAAAAGGTCTTATACATAACTGAACTCTATGTTCTCAATCGTGTGGTCAAACAAGTACTTACGCATGACAAGGGACCTTTATTTTTGGTTTACCTAAAGTCTTGCTACAATACAGTAAAGATTGATATTTTTCCGACGGCCTGTGAAGTCTGCTAACCCTAGCGTAGTCTTCTATAGCCTAATCCCTCCTATTCTGAGAGGAGACCCATGTCCAGCAGTGGACCAATATACTTAATGAATTGATGCTGGATATTTTTATTTAACAAATTGTTTACACTCTTTGTTGGAGATCCTGAAATAAAAAATAGACAGTAAAAATATAAATTAAATTAGGTTCCGTAAAGCCAATTAGGAACAAAGTCGTGCTCCAAAACAGTGTCGTGTTAAATAAGGATGGTGAACTTGAGGACAGCTGTCTAAATTACGTGGCATCAGAGTAGCAACTGCGTCCTACGTGCCTCGAGCGTTGCACCAACAACTCAACAGAACTAAAACAGCTTCATTGCATGCGCAACTACGGTAGCCCATACATAGGGTTTGTTTACGTGTTTTCAAACTTTAAACAAAGTTATACTTGGTTAGAAAGCAACTATACAATTATTTATTATACTTTTATGTAGATATATTACCTAGCGTTCAATAGAAAGCCACAAAACACTGATGTTAATAATTGAGATATAAGTACATATCTGATGATTAATAAAAGAATAGTGCTGGGTATTATGTTTACAAAGTTTCCAATCGATATAATTATTTTATGATAATTAGGATGAAAATGAACATTTAGGACTAAACTTAAATCCTTTCTTTTCAACACCCGGAACTTACAAGGCATATTTTGAGTTTGTAGGCTTCAGTTTGTGAGATTTCATGATGTCAGTGAGTTCGATAGTACGAATGGCGCATGGCTGTTCGATCAGCTTCAGCGCTACGGATCATGGGTTTGGTTCCCGCATAAGACAAATATTATTTATTTATATATTCATTATTTATTTTACTTTCAAAAAACGTTGCCCCACACTAGGTTTTTCTCCTGTATCGTGAGTGCGTTTACAAACACAAATTCTCACATACACAAACGCCCAGACCCGGAACAAATACCTGTAGATTATACAAATATTTGCTCCGTGTGGGGATCGAACCCACAACACGTAGTGCTGAAGCCGATCGCTCAGCCGCTATGCCAAACGTGTTATATTTATCGAACGAACACATACAGTTTGTTTGTTTAGGTAGTTGTTTTCATCACTGAATGTTTGTAAAAACTGTAAGTAAAATTCAATGACAGTATTCACACTATTCACTCAGTGGAGAGCAACATTACTTTTTAACGACATGGAAATGTGAGCGGTATTTCTTCAGTATATGAAGAGTTACTATCGTATAACATACTGCTGATATAACTTCAAACTACTAGTTAAGCTGGGCACTGTATCACAATTCAGCAAATCCTATCATTGTGTTCACAGTTAAATACTGTTATGTATAGGGAGGAGGCCACACAACGGCGATAAATATCAAAATACAACGAAGGCCCACGGTGTAACTGTGGCTTGTTGCTGCGATTTCCAAATGTTTTAGCTTCACGCAAAATTGGACCCTATTGGCATAAACAACAACCTCCCATTATAAGTTGCGGCCAAAATTAAATTCCCACTCGACAACTTTTTATTAGTTTACAGCTCGTATCAAATATTCAAATAGATATACATACAACAAGTTTTCATGTTGTGTATCTAAGTATTATTTGTAAAACTATTCCGAAATATATAGTACTAGTTTGAACGTTTCCGACAATCTGAATGCAAAGAAACACGAACAATACTTTCATTGTTTTCGCATTGTTTGTTGAAATATTGAATTGGTAACTTCTCTGTAGATTTATTGTTCATTTATCACGCAGGAAAGGTTTTTGTCGCCTTACTAAGAGATCGTGTAATAGTCACTAGAGTTCATGAAACAATGTTGTCTATTAAAATCCAACATAACATACCATCACGCCCTATTCCACGAGAGGTTAGGCAGAGACGTACTAATACACACCCACAGTTCGCCGGTATGTTTATGTCCCATGTAATAGGGGCGAGCCTATTGCCACTAACCGGGCACAAATTCCAAACTCCGAGCTACTACTGAGAATTTCATAGAAAAACCCAATGACGACCTGGGAATCGAACCCAGGACCTCTAGCTTAGCAGTCGCAGGACCACTAGGCTAACGAGATAGTGACAATACTATAAAATCTATATATGCAAAAGCGTGCTCTCGGATGTATGGAGAGGTTTGAATGTGTTAAGAACTGCTACCCATCGAGAGACTGACCGCGGCAAGCTTTGCCGCCATACGCATCAATAGGACAATGGAATAAAGACATGATGCCCCAGACATAACATAACATGCTATCACGCCTGTATTCCCTGAAGGGTTAAACAAAGATGTACTTATATATACCCACAGTTCGCCGATATGTTTATGTCCCATGTAATAGAGAACGAGACGATTGCCATTAACTGGGCACAAATCCTAACTCCGAACTGTTACTGAGAATTTCTTAAAAGAACTCAATAGCTCGACCTGGGAATCGAACCCAGGACCTCTGGCCACTAGATTAATGATGTAGTCTTCGCCGAGAACATGAATTCATTAAAAACGATAAAGACTATATTATTGTTCTTCTTTGCATGAAGTTTGCGCGCCTTCTAGGTACTTCCATTTTCAACCCTCCGTCTCCCAACCTTTTTTCCCAACTAAGTTGGGATCGACTTCCATGTTCAACCATTTATGAATTAAATTTTGCGAACTTTGAGCTTGGCAATGCGACATAACATTTTACAGGGAATGTTACCGCAGGGCACTGGAAGTGGATACACTGCAAATTATAATACGAATATTGTTGGTGTGTTGGTAGCGCCTGACGCTCTCTGCTAATTGTTATATTAAGTATATACTCGTATACCTAATTACACTTGCATTACTGTTCATTTCTCGAATGTTGTCGTCCTGCTATTCTTGTTTTCTAGACCATTTATAATCTTAGCATGGGAAATGTAAAATAATTACAGAAAGAAAACCTAAGTAGCTACTTAAACTTTCTACTTTTAGTATAATTACATTTTCTATATATTTATATCTTTATTATTTTTAGACATTGCTTTATTAGTCGAGTCCATAGACTAATGAGGCATTTAGAATCATATTCCAGGACGTGAGACTAGTGATCCTGGGTCGAAATGCGTTGATTTATGCTGTCTATGTTATTACATGTATCATATGACATGTCATAGACGACATAAATCAACGCATTTCACGCAACACTGAAACGTATCTCCGATTTTCTCACTCACTATCGCACCCCGCTTTGTATGTTAAAGTCAGGAATAATATCGACCACGCATATAACCGCACGTAGGCCGAAAAATAAAAACACCCGAAATGGAGCCATCGCGACATAGTTTATTGTCATTGTTGTGGAAAGCGTAATGGGGAAAACTGTTCGGTTTTTCGATATTACGGTTATATTTTCTTTACTTATTTTTTCCAAATACATTTTTATGGAGGTATTGATTTTGAATTACTTTCAGTTTCATACTCAGATTATTGATACTTAGATATTTTTTCCCTCGTAACAAGACATAAGTAATTGAAGCAAGCTTTATGGCATGATTATTGAAGATAATTGATGAGACAATGCAGGTTTTAAAATAGCTCCATCTCTTCTTATGACGTGACATAAGAAAATAGACGATAGATATTAGGTTTAAAATAAGTACCCACTTATTACTTTATATTATCTTTTACTTAAATGTAAAAGATAATATAAAGTAATAAGTGGGTAATAAAGTTATATGAAAACTTTAAATCATAAATGTTATAATGTAAACTTTAAATCACGAGTGAATCGGTTTCTTCTAGGCAAGCGCGCTCCGTCGTAGATCGCAGTATCGCTTCACATCAGGCGACCTGGTGGTCAAGCGTAAGCCTATCACGAATAAAAAATTACAACAATTGAAAAGTATTATTTATAAACTCAGAATAATTTCCTCTTTCGTTAGACATCCCACTCGATACGATATAAAAATCAGAGACGAAGGGGTCTCTTCTTGGATGTAATATCCGTCGTATATTGTTCCATTTCTTCGTATAAATGTAACATGTCACCTGGACTTTAATATTAAATCTACTGACACCTCATTCATCAAAATCGGATGAGTATTTTAGGCGCTACGTGTGGATCTTACGTAAAACATATATTGACTGCTAAAACATAACTTTACCTTTAGGCTTTGTCGTAGTCGGGTAAAAAGAGGGTTCATGTATAATGTGGTACTATAAGGAGTAATGCAGTATTCATATATTATGTGTGAGTCACCGTGTGTGCTGGAGGTAATTGGCATTTTACCCGACAAAGTCGATAGTTTGTCATCACACAGTTTAAATTAGCTGAGGCCGACAAACAGCTGAATCGATTACTGAGCCTTTAGTATCTAATCAGTGACATTCATTTATCTCCAGTGACTGGATTCTAGCGCCATTTACTTAGTAGTAGCCACTTTATATGGTGATTGGGTAATTTAACCAAAGCTTTGCTTACTCCAAACGATTTGGTGCCTCGATTAAACTTTTTCGTACATCATTCCGTCTTCATTCAACGGAAAGTTATAAATAAAGCAGACCAATAGAAAATTAATATTGTTAACAAAGTGGATACTTTTGTTTATTAGAACAAGATATAAATGATTGCATTATGTAGGTATACGTCACTGTAAATTTGTAAATACCGTCCGATTATAATCTATCTAAATCACTTCGGTTCGTCGTGTGGTTACAGTTCTACTTATCCTAACCAATTTTTAACTTCGATAGAATATAATCTACCGAAAAATAATGCATTAAATTGTAAGCAGTATGTTACGATTTACAATATTTCGACATTTTACAATCTCGCGAGATAGTTAATAATCTAACGGTATTTACAATTTTACGGTGACCTAAACACTTAGGTGAATACAATTAAAAATAAATAAAAAGTCCAAATATGCAAACTATAGTAGGAACCTAATTATCACGATCATGGCAGCAAAAATGTTAACGAGTTTTCGTCTGGCTATTTCCACTATGGATGCTAGAAAAACCCACAAAAAACATCTGTCAAATAGAAATTTGAGCCAGGCGATGTCGGGATTACCAACTAGTCACACAAAGGATAAGCTAGCTTAGAGATAGTTCGCTTTGAAGTCACCGGACAGCCAAAGGACCTTTGAATAAGCATGGGTCAAAGGTAAAAAGGGTCGTAGACATCAAAGATAATTGAGAACTTATTAAAATATTCAACCGAATAACGCAGTACAATAGTTGTAAGCAAAATTAAACATTTTGAATAAATTATTAGTCTTAAGTAGCACTATGCAAATTTTATTGTGAATAGAGTAATCATTAATATTACGCAGAGATTTACATTATAAACTCTAAACCTATTCTAGATACGAGCATATAATAGGCACATGAACATTTAAAATTGTGTGTATTCAATTCAATAATAATAGTGAGTAAAACAATTGCGAATATCTTTGGGACCCATTCAATGCCCGACATAAGGAAATAATATATTTTTGGGGTGAAATGCCCTGAGGCCCTACGAAGTATTACTGTTTTACCGACAACAATGTGGAAGTTTGTTTGGTCACGGGAAAATAGGGATGTCTCCCGTCTGTGAATTATAGTTCCCCCATTATCTTGTGTCATGATCGTTATTTCGTCGTTTCTGACACGATATTTTTCTTTCATAAGATTAATACGCTTCGTGACCGGCATAGAGAGTGTTAATTAGTACCACTATCACTTGATGTCCTAAGTTTAATCTTTAGGATAGAGTAGGTACAATTACTCAGCTGTTACTTGCACGAAGCTGCGAAGCATAATTCAGAGTGGTGAGATACGTCGCTCAGTATTTTTTAAATATTACTGAATTTTCTTGTAATTTTCTGTCAAGATGATGAAAGTTTAAAGGTACTCAAAGTATCTTAGAAGTGGACTGTGTTCTTACTGAAATTTATACTACTATCTTATATAGGCATTATATACACCAATGTACACAAGATATAAGACACCTCTACACTGGTTTAATCCCATCTAATGAAACAACAGCGCCCAGCTAACCAATCCTATCTAAGATAATGCTGATAAGATTGGACGTTCCGAGCTTATCCAATATTGATGCCGTACGGTCCATGTCGACAACGCTCATTAAGCTAAATGTCTGTAGTAAATATATATAGGTAGGTTGGTAGGTTGGAGACGGTACCAAGCTTAACGGAACACAGTAGCTGGCGTGTACCCGACGGCGGCGGTGTCGTGACTGATGGCTTTCATTAAAACCCTCCCGAATAAACCCGATTATCCCTCTGAGCTCGCACCTGATCTATTCCACCGATGCAACCCTTTAAAAATTATATATTAATTACAACTGATGGCTATTTTATCTTTAAATAATCCCTTTTGTTTGTTTTTTATCTTTATTTTGCTTTTTATGGACTACGAAATTAAAAGCGTTAGGTTTATTAAATAAAACACATAATATAACAGACCGTCACGCCTATCTTCCCGGGAGGGTTCGGCAGATGTGTTCTAATATAACCATAGTTCACCCCGGTATGTTATAGGTCCCATGTCATAGGCAGCTAGGCGAGCCTATTGCCATTAACCGGGCACGAATCCATACTCGGCACTTCTACTGAGAAGAACCCAATAACTGTTGCTCTAATGAGGAAGTAAGTTTTATTTTTAATTTAAAGATTTAGGTAGGTACTCTTTGGCGATAGTATTTTAGGTTTCATTCATTATATTTTAGGAATGTCCAGTTTACTTTAAAATGTTAACTATTCCTTATAACACGGTAACAACTGTCACCGTAACAACCGCAGCGGAGATTAAGGTGAATATCTAGTAATTTAGCTGTAGCTAAGCTAACCGCGCATTAAACAACGGAAGCGGCAAACGTACTGCGACGTATCTCTACAATCACCTCGTTTAGCCTGCTGACGTTCAAATGTACCTTAAACGGTTGTGCTTACCTACTCTGTTTAATGTTGGCCATAAATGGTTTGTACATAAATGTAAATATGTTATAGGGTTTAGTTATTTATTTAGATTAATCTTATTCCACATACTCGTTTTTTTACGATTTAAATATTCTTATTTTATTACTTACTGTTTTTTTTATAAAAGCTTACTAGCAATGTGGGTCGCAGATTACTAATATTCTTGTTAACCCCTCGTGCTAAGCTAAATATTTGTTTTTTAATCATGATAGGCTTACGCTTGATGGCCAGTTCGCCTGATGTTAAGCGACACTGTGATCTACGATGGAGCGCACTTGCCTAGAAGAAACGAGTGTAACGCTTGTGTTACGAGTGGGTTCACGTCGGTAGTGCAATGGGTGGGGTTCGAACCGGCAACCAAATGATCGCAAGACCGACGCCCTAGTCATTAGGCCACCACCGCTTTA
The DNA here is from genome assembly GCA_910591435.1 of Acronicta aceris. NCBI lineage: Eukaryota > Metazoa > Arthropoda > Insecta > Lepidoptera > Noctuidae > Acronicta > Acronicta aceris. The sequence goes on from OU342759.1 coordinate 10,940,393, forward strand.
TAACTAGTTTTTTTTTCATTATTATCCCAGCAGCGCGCGAACTAATAATAATATACGAAAATTCTATTGTGTCTGTCGTTAGATGTGGAGGATCAAATTGTTATCGAGACAACGATATTATTTTATATAGATAATAATTTTTATCGAAACTGCCTCGTTAGTCTAGTGGTCCCAAGCGCGACTGCTACGCTAGAGGTCCTGGGTTCGATCCCTAGGTCGAGCAAAATGTTATTGGGTTTTTCTATGACATTCTCAGTAGCAGCTCGGAGTCTGGATTTGTGCCCGGTTAATGGCAATAGGCTCGGCCCCCTATTACATGGGACCTAAACATACCGGCGAACTGTGGGAGTATAATGGTACGCCTCTGCCTAACCTTTCGGGGACTACAGGCGTGATGGTATATAATTTTTAATATTTTCTTAATATGCCATTAAAATCTGTGTTTAACACTGCTTTGTAGTTGTAAGGACTTTTAATTTCGACAATATCTCGCACTCCAAATTTATAGCAAAGAAAACAAGAAACAATTCCCCGCACTCGTTACAAGGATTCCTTCAAGACGCAGCTCCCACCCTCTGCTGTAATAAGATTAAATTTTACTAATGAAACAGAAAATGAAAATTTCTTTAGCAGAAACGGAATATCCTAAATAACTTTCTGCCATTTGTCTTGCTAATGAATGAATTTTTTTTGCCTTTTTTGACCCATATCTCTTTTAGCTATCTTAGTTCAGTGATATCTTAGTTTTACTGTATTATTGGTCAAGTAGTAGCAAGGGTGGCTACTGAGCGTAAGATCCTGGGTTCGATTTCCAGGTCGAACAAGGTATTATTAGATTTTTCCATAAGGAAATTCTCAATTCTCGGAGCTCGAAATTTGGATTTGTGCTTTAATAGATTTGTGATTTAATAGACTTATTTCGTTCCTTATTATATCGGACCCAAAAACGTAACAGCGAACTTTGGGTGTACACGTCTGCCTAAGCCGAAAATGATGTTTATTGATTAATTTAGTTTCAGTTTTTCATAAACAAACCCAATGACACTGTTCGGCAGAGGAATGGAATCCAGGATCTCACGCTGAACAAGCTGGACTGCTAAACCATTGAAGCAGGTTTTTTTACACAATGTCAAGTTACAAATTTTGAATTCCACGTTTCAAATAACAATATTATTAACAGTATGTACTTAACGTTTTCTGTGCATTAGCCTATTTACTTCAAGTCATAAACAAAAAAGTGTACGAAAGAACAGAGAAGATTTATGCTCATAAAATATTACAAACGCTAAAAAAGTTAGTACGAAAATAATTAAGTAGGGTAGCCGCGTGTATCCCCGACACAAAAATAGATACCATGCATATTTAAATTTTGTGGCTATTTTTAACCGACTTCATCATAGGACGGTGTATCATCGTTTGTGTGTTGACGCATAACTTCATTGTTTTTTAAACAAGGTAATTTGCGAATTCCATTTGTCCAATAAAGTATACTCCAGTATATAATACTGGAGATCAGATACATATTGGATGTAAAATGCTCATCTTTTTAAACATATATTTGATAATCATTAAATTCTCAATACTAATCAAAAGCAGTCAATAACTACATACTTTTGATGACTTTATGATTCGCATTTGAATGAATTCAGAGGTATTGCTAAATGGGACTTCTACCTAAATTAACCACATTCAGCAATTTATTTAAATAAATTAATATTTAGAAACCGTAGAATTACTTAGCAATTTTGTAATATGAATCTCTGATAAGTATCCTTAACAAAGGACGAGCTTGCGAAAAATTATTATGTATACCGTGTTGCGGCACGAAATTAAATGCTGCCGACGTACCAGCATTTTAAACAAATGTAAATGTTCTCCCAAAGGAGTTGTGACTAACTCACAGCTAAAAAGTAACGACCTCTGAAAAGGGTTGCCGACTCTCTGGAGAAGACACGCGACTCCGGTATCGAATTCGGATTTTGCGTCAGAAATCATTACCCGACTTGAACAGCGAGCCGTAAAGTCTAGGTCGTCTTACACATGGGACATAAAATATATCTCTTCTACTTCAATATAAAAAGCTGGCTTAATAGACGTATATTTACGTTTAAAAGTTTCTCAAATAACATCTACTCAAACACATATAATATATAACTTTTTTGTTATCTCAGGCCCACGCCGAATAAGTTTTCACCAACAGTAAGTCGGGAAAAGCTCTCGAGGTATTAGAAACACGTACAATTTACTCTCAAACACATTTAATCTCGTCTCGGTAAATCACAGGAAGGCAATGTTAAAGAGTAAAGGAGGGCCGCAATCATTAACCAGCCCTCAAACTCGTTTACCAAACACTAACGTTTATTTCTTTACCGTCGCATTCTCGCTGCGCTGTTGCGCCCACAACGCTCTCCTGAATTTTAATAGAACTCTAACTTCTTAATTGAAATTCTAAACGGAATTGTTCTTCGTGTCTATCAACATTCAGTTACGGATTTTGGGAGATCCTTATTAATTTTGTTTGTTCAAAGTAATAAACTGCGGGCTCGCTGTACGTGTCGCCTTTATACCAAATGATTTTATTATGATCAAAATTATAATATGGTAAAGCAAGTACGTTGGTTTACATTTGCGTCAAGTTAGTCCGTGTGGTGTAAGGTGAAAGCTTATTTATATAAAGGGGTTATGTAAAATAGGTAGTTATTTTATATTTCATGCAGCTAATGCGGGCATACTCTTATATTTCGCAAGAAAATGATACCTACAATTTTCTTACCAAGTAATTTTACTTACGAAACTTATCGGCTAGCCACTCTTACCAATATTTCTGGTATGATAATATTCAAATATCTTATTAGTAGAATTGAGTAGCTGTTTGTATTCAGTGTGGAACAGAAAATATTTAACTTTGGGTAAAAGTGAATTGCGATCAGAGAACCGGGGTTAGGATAGAGTGATTGCGAAAATTTCTTTGAAAAAGTAGATATTTATATCAGAAAGTTGGTTTCTTTTGTGAATCACACAAGAGATATGTGAGCTATCAATCTATTCATCTTACTCAGAGTGAAACCTGTCGAAGTATTGAGATGTTCAATAACTGTTTTCTCCCAGCAAGTAGGTACTTTTGAAGTTAGCAAACCTCTCCTATACAATATCTGGATACATTATAATGTGTGCGGAACCATATTAAAAGACTACGCATGCAGACTTATTTTATTACTAGCTTTTGCCAGCGACTTCGTCCGCGTGGAATAGTTACTTTGTTCCCTAGTTCTTTGCCCGCGATTTCACCTGCGTTCCTAAGGGTTGTAGCGTGATGTTTTATAGCTTGAAACCTTTCTCATGAATCACTCATTTTCCCAACATTTCCCTTCACTGCACTGCTCCTATTGATCGTAGCGTGATGAAAAGTATACTATAACCTGCCCAGGAGTATGAAGAACAATTGTACCAAGTTTCGTTGAAATCCGTCGTGTGATTTTTGTTTCTATAACGAACATACAGACAGACAGACAGACAAAAATTTTACTGATTGCATTTTTGGCGTCAGTATCGATCACTAATCACCCGCTGATAGTTATTTTGGAAATATATTTCATGTACAGAATTGACCTCTCTACAGATTTATTATAAGTATAGATGTCTTATAAAGGATAAATCTATTCTAAAACCCAAAAATGGAATTCATTAAACAAGTTCAATTAATAAATCTATGAATTGCCATTTAAATTCAAACAACTTAAATACAGAACTAGTCTTATAATTCAACGAAACCGCTTTTTAGTGAATAAAAGTGAGAAATGGTGTCATTCCGACTTTTGTTAAAAGTTTTTTGCGACGATTTTGTCAGTTAAAAATATTCAGCGTGTGGATGTAGTGTGTGTGACGTCATTTAATCACGCTGACAAATGTACCGTCCCCGTGTCGCCGGCCGCTCCTGTCAACTACGTATCCCACAAATTGATAATGCTCGATTGCGCTCTGCAATATGACTTATCGTTATTCAACGTTTAATTGACAGTTCGATCACCGATCCACAGTTTTCCGAGCAACTTGATTTTAATATCTCATTGTTTTCAAATCGGTCATCGTTAATCTTATATCGATTAATGTGTTGGTATATGATCCTGAAAACCCTTTATTTATTGTCCCTAGTGGGAAGGTAGTTGTTACAATCGATGGATGTGGGTCCGCTCTATACTTTGTTACATGAGAGCAAGTTAAACTGTCAAAGCACATACATCACTGATCCGAAATCGCTTAAACAACCACTTCAACTTTTAAAAGAAACATAAGTATAGGTATATCTCTTTCTCTATTTCTGCTTAGATTGATCGTGTTTCGTTTGTGTCTATAGGCGGAAACTATAGGCTTAAGTTTTAAAATATTGTAATCTATTATTAAGAGTACTAAAAGCTGTTTGTTTCCCTAACATAAATAAATAAAATAAATATCCCGACTTCGGGTTGCGAAAGTCCTACTTGTAGGCCGTTTTTTGTAAAAACTGATATATAAAACATACATACCATCACACCTGTATTTCCCGAAGGGTTAGGCAGAGGCGTATTAATGTACAACCAAAGTTTGCCGGTAGGTATGTGTAGGTCCCACGTAATACGGGGCGAGCCTGTTGCCGTTCTGCCACAAATTCCAAATTCCGAGCTGCTACTAAGATTTTCACAGAACACCCAATAACACTGCTCTACCTGGGAATCGAACCCAAGATCTCGGAACCATAAAATTAATAAGGCAGTTTGAAATGGGGAAAAAAATTATATGAATTTTGACTAATTCGTCTAGATCTTATCTCAAATTCTAAAGAAAGAGGTACAGTGACATGGAATAAATAATAATCATCATATCTCAATCAGGGGCTAAATAACCACTATAAAGGAATTTATGAGTTTTAGCCTCCAGGCACTATTCAACAATTAATCTAAATATATTCCGAATAATTTTTAAACCTGATAAGTTCTACGGGTGCAAAAATTATACTTAGCTAGTCTTAGCAATTTTGCATTAAGAATCATATTCATTCATACTTCGACATTTATAAGGAATATGATGGTAACTTTTCATGAATATACGATTCATCAGTGACCATTTTAACACTCTCTATTCTTTGAAATGTACTCTTCGCTGTACACACGTAGTTTCCCGGTATGTTTTTACCTCCCAAGTAGTACGAGGTAAGCCTCTCGTCTATTTTTATACCTGGTATTCAGAAAGCGTATATAAATACATCTTTCTGTGAAAAGTAAACGATAACTTGTCGGATTTGTAAAGAAACATGTTTTCCTTGGTATAAACAAGCGGTTCAAGAATATAAGTTGTTGTTACCATGGGTTCTGTAACCCTCTTATGGTTCGGTATGCCCTTTAGCAAATATTTTTTTGTGTGAAATTATAAAGCTCTTAAGCGCGACTACTATGCTAGAACGTTCGATGGCCGGTTCGAGCAAAGTGTTATTGGGTTTGTCTATGAAATTAAAAAATCAGTCGCAGCTCGGTGTTTGGGATTTGTGCCCGGTTAACGGCAATAGGCTCGCCCCTTATTACATGGGACCTAAACATACCGGATAACTGTGGGTGTACCTTAGTACGCGTCTACCTAGCCCTTCGGGGAATACAGGTGTGATGGTATGTTATATAGAAAATGCTTAAGCAGTTCTTTTTGCCTAAACAATCCTGTCCCATATTTTCGAAGAATGAAAATATACTGTAAATGGATTTCATACGAAAATAGACTATGTACAATTTTTTTGAAATAGTATTTTAGTTTTACACATACAAACCGCGGTAACATTTTGTCGTCGCATTATCTCGTCTTTGACTATTGTCTCAGCATAAGATACAAGACGAGAAAATTATTTCGTGATGCGCATCGCAGATGTCGTTATTCTATAATGACACCTGCGATATACCTAAAATATCTTCAGCTATTCTGTTAAAGTATCTTTATGCTATTTGTTCTAACAACCAGATATCTTTATTTTAACTTTTTCAAGAACTCTAAACTAAAGAGATAAGTAAGCTGTACTTCTAATAATGAATTTTAAGGATTTTTCCTAATGACCCTTTAATGTTCATCAAAGTGGATTGCCTTTTTAAAGCGTTTAATTTATTTTATACAATAGATGTCTTTTGGAAATTTAAACAGCACTACCAAAAGCAAAGTATGTGGTGTTCATTAGCATCATTTGTATAAAATGCAGACGCTTTTAAGTATTTTCCAATAAAAGCTCCATTTATTATATTTATCACGGTCACCATTTCACCCAAGTTCACCGTGTTTCAATTCCGCCACTCTTCTATATACATAATATCGATAGCACTATTTTAACATATGCAAATTTTTGTCGGTATAATATAAAGTTACATATCGCTAAAGACTAAGTACTAAATCAGAGTTAAGCTTCAAACGTATCAGATTGTTTACCCAGCACATTTTAATTCAGATTATAGTATTAAAAGCGTACATAATTTTGTGATAAACTACATGACCACACCAGTTAAGTAAAATTTCCATTAAAACCCCGCGTTAATTAAAATCGTAAGCCCCTAAATCTTCAACTAAAGAGGCTTTAGCCGTATATTTTTAAACCAAACGATCTTTTGAAGTGGATACTCCAAATTTTATTGGTTTAGGTGCCAACCTACGCATAATGAGATTAGAATCTCATTTCAAAGCCTTTTGTCTATCGATAACAAAAGGTTAAGTTTGAATGAGAGCGTACTGTTGATCGATTAAGGCCGGGCATCAAAAGGATTCGATTTGGGTGGACCGCGAGTTGCTCGAGGCCGCTTCGGCCCCTGTTAGGGTTGCCGCCGGCGCACCGCAGCAAGCCAATTAGACAACTCCAGTTTCTGAGTCTATTCGTACGTGACGCGCGTGCCTATCTGGTTAGTACAAATTACATCGACTCCTACAATGCTACAATAACGAGGTAGATTAATCTATTACTCGTAGACGCAAGAAGTTAATTTGACGCAAATTTAGTTCACAATTTACCAATGTAGCTAACTTTTTTGGAACTTCCTAGCAAACAAATAATACAATCAGTTATTAGTCATATTGAACGCATTATTACTATTTACCGCACTAACTACAGAACAGTCCTCGGCGCAAGTTCTATCACCCCCCGCTCTGTAGACTATTGAATAGCTACAGGTATCTTGCAGACGTAAATTCTTGTACGTTTTGTTGCCTTGTTTAAATTACTATATTATTCAGTATAAACAATTGTTAGTGAGCCAAATAAAGAAAATAAAAATATTACATTTTACCCTCTTCAGAAGAATACATTTCACACGCTAATAATAAACAACACAAATGCCATACATTGTTGCTACGACGTAGTCAGTAGTCACCATCTCAGCTACGCCGTAGCCCATCGTCGTAGCATAGCCTAAAAGCTCACTGTATGTGGACTGGATGTGGTTGACCCGTATCAACAACAGTACTTTAATTTAAAGAAATCGAGCTGGAATAACAAAATAATTTAGTTCCTTGCCCAACCGGAGCATTTTATTTTCTACTTCGAAATAAAATAAATGTAATTGAAAAAAATAATAACGGGTAACAAAAAACTGGTGACACATAGTCGTAAACCCTATGAATATAAAAATACGATGTTCTCGGAGAAAATTTCTTTATTTTATCGCTGTCATAAAATTACTAGATTTCATAGTTCGTCCTTTTATTATTTATTCATATTTAACTTGTGCCAACGGATAGTGGGCCATTCCATTTAATTCCGTAGCTCATCTGACATTATAATATTAATTATCTTATCTGTTATTTCAAAACAACAACATAAATGTTTAACATCAACAATAAAAATCAATGTATATGCATTCGTGAATATACATTTACTTAATCAAGTTCATTACTAGCAGCTCAAAGATAGTTGCCTCGTGACGCAGACAGACGAATTAATTAGTATTGGCAATAGCAAAGTAATATGGGGAATATTTTTCCTTATTTTCTAATTATGAATTATGACATTTTCATACGTTACCACCAGCAGTTATTGCAGTTGAGGAAGTATAAAAAATATTATTATATCTATTTACTGAATTTTTATCACTAATTCTATTGATAAAATAATTTTCAAATCCATTACAGGCGAACAGAACTGTTGATAGAGGACAAACATAATAAACTACTCTCTATACTCTATCACCAAAGGCTGAGGTGTACTAATGTACACCCAAGTACACCAGTATATTATATTTTTAGCTCCCATTTATTAAAGGGCGACCGATTAGCCATTTACCAAGTACAAGTCTAAACACCAAGCTGTTACTAAGAATTTCATAGGTCATTACATAATGACACTTTACACACACACGAACAAGGGCTTACGCGGTTAATATCCATCTTATTGATGATACTACACAAATACAGCTAACATACGATTTCTTTCGTACAAAATGTCAAAGGTCTGAAATACGATTGTCAAACCCATTGGAATAGAAGTGACAGTGAATGAATAAAAAGGGGATATCCGAAAATAGACTGACAGATGTATTTGCGTCGTTACTATTGGGTAATCTGAGAGCTTATACAAACTAAAATAATCTACAAAGGCATTTGGCAAACAGCGTGTAGCAAAATAGGTTAGGATAATATTTAAAAATACCTTTCTTCATAATAGGCATAAGCTCGAGTACTCTATTATTATCATAACATACCATCTCGCCTGTATTCCCCGAAGAGTTAGGCAGAGACGTACTTAATATACACCCACAGTTCGCCGGTATGTTTGGGTCCCATGTTATAGGGGGCAAGCCTATAGCCATTAACCTGGCACAAATGCAGACTCCGAGTTGCTACTGAGAATTTCATAGAAAAACCCAATAACACTGCTCGACTTGGGGATCGAACTGCTACCTCTAGTAGCAGTCGCGCTTGGGACCACTAGACTACTGAGGCAGTCAATACTACTATTATTTTTTTATCTTATTACCTAGAAGACTGTCTCATTAGTCTAGTGGTCTGGGTTCCAGAGGTCCTGTTTTCAATTCCTAAGTTGAACTAAGTATTATTGTAGTGCTTCGAGCATGTTCACAGAGGCCAGAATAGATAGTTTTCACGCTATTATGTCCAAGCGATGCGCTTCTATCATGAGCAGGGTACGCGCCAGTCCCAACAGCATCCTAAAAACTATAGCAGAAAGGTGGGACAGTCATATACTGGGACACTGGATACGCTTACGTGCTACTGTCGCGTAGTCTTTAAACAGAAATCTCTGATAGATGTAAGTACTTACTAACATTAGTTTTATTAAGTTGTTTGTGTTCTAACAAAATGAACTTATGGTCTGAAATAAAAGCATTATTATTATTATTATTGGATTTTTCTAAGAAATTCTGAGTAGCAGCTTGGAGTTATATTCGTGCCCAGTTAATTAGAACAGATTCGCCCCCTATTACGTAGGACTTGAACATATCGGCGAACTGCGAGTGTACATTAGTACACCTCTGCGATATTCTTCGGGTAACACAGCCGTACAGGGTACTGTAACAAAAGTTACATGTGAATTAAAGTAAATTCTAACCACATTTTCCAGGGCCAAATTGGCAGACAAGAGATGAGACCAATCTGCAAGTTTCAAAACTTTCTTTCTATAATGTATATGTTGCAAAGTATAAAATTACAAAAAAAAATAGTTACACGAAAAACAAAAGATAATTTTAAAAAAGTAGATTTTTTTTAGTTATTATATGATTGATACATAACATGATATGATATTTATTGTGGTATATACTAATAAACATATTTTTTTGATATTATGGACATTTTGATAAAATTGTTTTAACATTATTGGCAGGTGTTTAAAATTAACATTAAATAAAGTTTACAACTGAAGATATGTTATAGAAGAAAATCAAATAATTATTAATTATATTTTATTGGAAGTTCCAGTTCTCATGCAAGATTTGTGAGTATACCTCAAAAATAATCGAAACTTTTACCGTTATGAATGTTATAATTTAATTTTCAAACAGTTTGGCAAACTTAAAAATGTTATTAAAACTTCGGGTTACTTTGCTTGTCTTTCTTGAACTGCTTTAATATTCTTACCTGTTTTAATTAAAACTGTTGTTTAAGAAAACGGCTGTTTAAAAGTGTTCAAGGTCAACGATTTGATGGAGCATGAACTTTGTTATTATACTAAAAATATACCATCCTTACCATCCCGTCTATATTTCCCTAAGGGTTAAGCAGAGGTGTATCAAAGTACATCCACAGTTCGCTTGAACTGAGAATTTCATACAGAAACCCAGTAACACTGTTCATCCTGGGAATTGAATCCTAGCGTAGTAGTCGCGCTCAGGACCACTAGGCTAATGAAGCAGTACTAAAAATATCTGTAAGTAAATTCGAGATAAGAAATAACAAAGCAATATACATAAGAGTATAACATATTTCGGAGCAATTTAAAGTTATATATTTTTTGACGAAAGAGCCATTCGAAATATTGAAAGAGTTATAATTACACCACTGTGGAGAGGCGAGTATGGTGCCCCTCTCACCAAAGGTGGGATCCTCCGACCAGGCGGGTGTTTTACCTGGCAGGCCACGGCCCTACGGTTGATGTCGGGCAGTTGTATACATATATCCATATATACAATCGCGCAAGTTGCGTTGCAAATTTCACTTGCGCGATTCAGTACTTGTCCGTTTAGTTTCTATATAGAACAGTAGATGTCGCTACACCACCACTCACCATTCGCCCGACAACTCACTGAGCCGATTCTCATAACTACCAATAACCAATTCCGGCTAATATTATCATCACGCTGCTGGACAAACAATCAAAATTAATGTTGTATCGGCCGTGTGCATATCAGCACGGCTTGCAGTTTACCAACGAGGTATTTGAATATCTATCTACTAACGTGCTTGAATCTCGGTAGATAATACATACTAAAGTAGCCTTAACTATCCTATTGTCCTGGATTTAATGTTTTGATTCTATGTTAATACTAGTGCTTCTAGTTATCTTGATATCATCTCTTGAAATAAAACTACTTTACACGGATGTTATTGCGTTGTATTGATATTATTTGATTCCCGACGTTTCGGATAATTTACAGCATTCATGGTCACGGGTAGGCTGAGGTGTTGGACGTCTTAATGTTAAAATTACTAACAGCTACTGTAATAAAGTATTTTTATTTCAATGTCTAATATTCGCGTAAGTGTCAGAAACCAGTTTAATATCATCTAGTTCTACAATTCTACGTATGAAGTCAAAAGCTTAGGAACAACTCCAGGGTACTTTGAGCTAATGATTTATTTAATCACAATACAAAGTAATTACTTTATTTTATTTTATTTCAAAAAACCTGAAAAGTCAAAGATTATTATATAATTACTAGCAGCCCGCCCTGATTTTGTCCGGAATGTTTATATATATATATACATTTACTTAATACAATCCCGCCTACTAAGTCCAATTGGGAATCTAAACCATTCAGGGACCCACACAAACATATCCAAAAAATACATAGAATTCGGTCCAGCCGTTTAAGAGGGGTTCATAGAAAAGTTTTAAATACACAGTAGTATCACAGTCAATGCAGAACAATTCCTAAAGCATAGGATCACCTAGTAGGGTTTACCCCGTTTAGTAGTTCTTTTTAGCGTTAAATCTCTGCTCTATATTAATGTATAGTTTTAGTGATATTTAACAGGCGTCATTACCGATACGATAATATGTGCAAATTATCCGTGTAACAGCTCCCCGTAACAGTGATTTTGCGGTTCACGTGAACGGTCCCAGCTTATAATAAACTATTTATTAATATCTGGCGCACCAATTGATAAGGCCTGTTACAACAAGAGTTCTGATGCGGCAGCACCAAATTCGCTACTGATTTAATGTTAACATGTCCCAAGCGCAACTGTTTCGCTACAGGACCTGGGTTCAATTCAGTGTTTGTTTCTTTTTATATGAAATTCTCTGTAATAGTGACTACCTCATTAATCTAGTGGTCCTAAGCGCGACTGCTACGGTACAGTCTTGGGTTCGATCCTCCGTTCTTCTATGAAATTCTCAATAGCAGCTCGGAGTCTGGATTTGTGCCCCGTTAATGGCAATAGGCTCGCTCCCTATTACATGGGACTTAAACATAACGGTGAACTGTGAGTCTACATTAGTACACCTCTGCCTAACCCTTCTGGGAATACATGCGTGATGGCATATTATGTTATTCTCAGTAGCAGCTCAGAGTTTTGATTTGATATTACATGGGACCCAACATACCGGCAAACTGTTAGCACACATTAGTACGCCTCTACCTAACCCTTCGAGGAATACAAGCGTGATGGTATCGTTTTGTTTAAATGTTTATCTCTCTATTATTAGATATGCCTGAGCCGATAATTATAACAATTATTATGGATACATAGTTAGTAGATGTAAGCAAACCGCACCAGCCATGTTCAGACGTTGCTTTCACGTGGTTAACACTAATTTATGGTTGACGTTTACATGAAGTCAAGTATTTCTGAGAAATTATATTAACAATAACTTGTAGGTAATTGAATTTCAAGGCGTGTGATATGAGTAAATTCTTGAAATGTTCATCACACCATTATTTGCTTGCTCTATTTGAAGAGAATATAAAACCACACAAACCAAATTATGATCTGCCTCATTAATCTAGTGGCGGCAATCGTGGCTGCTGTGCAGAAGGTTCTGCACTCAACTTCCGGGTCGATCCAACTGTTATTGTGTTTGTCTATGAATATTTAGAAGTATTGCTCTTAAAACCATAGCAAAATTAAGTACATAACAATTTAAAATCATAGGTCTATTATTTCTCTTCTCATTATTGTTGTCTCCTTTACTGATCTTTTTACATATAATTTACTTTTTTTTTTGGTGTAGTATTTTCAGTTCAATTCTATCTTAACATTTAATCATACTCCACAGTTTATTTATTTTACATCGCACGATGTTCTTGTTAGTTTAACTTTTCTTTATATTATGTGGAAAATGTTGTTGGTTATACATTTGTACTATCATTTTATTTTTAAGCTTTTAACCATACTGTAATGTGTAACCGTTTATTTTCCCAAATAAAATAAAATAAAATAAAATATGAAGTTATCAGTAGTCGCTTGGATTTTGGATTTATGACCAACTAGTGGAAATAAAGCATACCATAAACATACCCGCACTCTGTGGCATCAACAATTCAGCACATATCTGCCTAAACCTTCGAGGATACATACAGGCGTGATAATATTTGTTATAAAACCACTTTTGCAAATTAAGTCAAACTACTTTTCAATGGACGCTATAAATTAAGAATAAAAGCAATGTTTGCTGGTTATGGCACAAGCACTAGGTACATCCAGCTCAGATAATTTCCCCTTTATATGTCAAATTAGTCACTTTTATAGGTCGTAAAATAGAATTATACCTGCACTAGATCATGAAACGTATGTTTAGCATAATTTGGTCTGTCATTTTATGTATTATGTTAGTAGATACCTAACTGTGCCCTCCCAAGCGACAGAAGACGGAGCTGGCAAGTGTATTTTATTACATTATATACCATTACGCCTATTCGAACATAGTGATATGACCACTGGACTGCTAAGTCATGATCTCCAGTTCGAATCCAGGGCAGAAGAACACAGTGGCGTGAGGAAACATTTCTTTTTTTTATGGGATAGGGGGGTAAACGAGCCGATGGATCGCCTGATGGTAAGTGATTACTGCCGCAACACCAGAGGAATCACAAGTGCGTTGCCGGCCTTTTAAAAGGGGATTGGGCCTCCGGTATCCTCACTCACTCGGCGAAACACAACGTAAGCATTGTTTCACGCCGGTTTTCTGTGATCCCTTAGAGATTTTGTCCACGGCATGTGAAGTCTGCTAACCCGCAGTAGGTCAGCGTGGACTATAGCCTAATCCCACTCATTCTGAGAAGAGATAAGTAGGACTGAAAATAGGTTGATGAAATCAAGCAGGCAATCCCGCTGAAGGATCGGCCAGAGGTACTGATGTACTTAGACTACTGTTCATAAGTCTTCTTTATTCTTAACTAGCTTTTGCCAGCGACTTCGTCCGCGTGGAATAGTTACTTTGTTCCCTAGTTCTTCGCCCGCGGTTTCACCTGCGTTGCCCCGTTCCTAAGGGTTGTAGCGTTATGTTTTATAGCTTGAAACCTTTCTCATGAATCACTCATTTTCCCATCATTTCCCTTCACTGCTCTGCTCCTATTGATCGTAGCGTGATGAAAAGTATACTATAACCTGTGGTTTGGGCTGTGCGTTGATAGATCACTATGTCAGTCAGTCAGTCACCTAACGTAAGAGTAGACAAATGTAATCAGAAAGCTCCGAACTGCTAAGCTATCGGGAGTTACACGTGTTATTGTGAGTCAACCATAAAAGATAGACATTTGCTGTCGTGGAATATTTTTTATATAATTTTAAGAAGAACATTTCCGTCATACATGATTTCTGTGTAGCTTTAACCATTAAGGCTGCACACGCGACGGAAGCTTAAAAAATGGAGTAAGTTCTCCTGTTTTCCCAACATTTCCCTTCACTGCTCTGCTCCTATTGATCGTAGCGTGATGAAAAGTATACTATAACCTGCCCAGGAGTATGAAGAACAATTGTACCAAGTTTCGTTGAAATCCGTCGAGTGGTTTTTGTTTCTATAACGAACATACAGACAGACAGACAGACAGACAAAAATTTTACTGATTGCATTTTTGGCATCAGTATCGATCACTAATCACCCGCTGATAGTTATTTTGGAAATATATTTCATGTACAGAATTGACCTCTCTACAGATTTATTATAAGTATAGATAATAGTTCATAAGTCTTAGTCTTAGTAATAGTTCATAAGTCTTCTTAATCTTTAGTTCTCATGTAGTAGAGGGTAAACTTATTTCCAAAAACACACGCACAAATCTAAGCTCCGAAATGCTATTGAATATCGAATTTCATAGAAGAATCCGACAATACACAAAATAACACAGAATCTCAGCAGCCATGATTGGGACTATTGAGCCAGTTGATCTGGTGAATCATGATGGTAATGTTATATGCTAGTAAACAGTTGACTAATGACCGAGAAGTGGTGGGCCGCAGACGATCAGTTCATTAATTACATTCAAGTTAAATTACTAAAGTACAGGACACTTAGAGCCTACTCAACATTTAGTACAAGTGCCTTAATGTAGGCTGCACGTTTGGTGTGACACAACCGTTGCGGCGAGAGTCGTAGATTCTATTCCCACTCGAGAAAAATATTGTTGTGGTCTACAGATACGTATTTGTCGCGAATTAGACTACTCCTTGCGTTCATTAATTGTATGTTTCAAAACTGTCCCAAAACCACGACTTGCTTAATAATAATAATCAAAATACTTCGTTTTAAATCCAATTAATTTAATAAGCTGATAAACAACGTTAATTCCTAAACGTAAGCGGATCATTCAACAAGTATTTAAACAAATATTGTCAACGAAATATTAATAAACAATGTAAACATTGACCAGGCCCTCGTTATTTTAACTGTCAACAGAGTACATATTCCCATTGTGTTATGACAAAAAACTATATTTCAATTCGGTACAATAACATTGTGTTTCAACCCAATAACCTAAGTAGGTAAGGTTAGCTTAACTTTTGTTGTTATATAGATTCTTTAATTTTGGTTACTTTAAAGAAACAATAAATTTGGCTTCACGCTATAATGTTACTCATAAAATCGATCCATGCCATCATTTTGACAATACATGTATGTAGGAGTGGGGCCGAAAGAGAATCTAAATCATATCAATTTAATTAAATTTTAATATTATTTATAATATTATAAATAATTATATAATTAATAATAATTTTTAAATTTTAATATAATATTTGCAAGGTAGCTATAGCTAAAACCGACCCGACATCAACAACAAAAAGATCGTACGTGTAATAAAATCCCATTCGTATATGAAGTCATTTCGTCACGTATCGAGTGAGTATATTGGCTGGGGTAGATGTATGTGTATGGTACTCATCACTTAACATCACGGGACGTGCGGCTGCAAAAGTAAACCACATTACAGCGACGTCGCGCCCGCGCGCCCGTACGTTACCAATAACGTTTATGTGCTTGCTCTACAACGCCCCATGACTGCTCCGCACACGTATTGACACACATCGCAACACGACCGCTGGAATATTTAGTGAGATCGACTCGATATTTATTTCTATCTACTGCCAAGATCCATTTTCTATTTTATACTGCCACAGTTTCATATCAGTTACAACCGTAAAACAATTGATACGAATGGCCGAATTTAATACTGCTATTAAGATTTTATTAGCCTTTAAAAAATTTACCATGATTATGTTACCGTACAACACAGGTAAAAGTGTAAAAGTGATGTGCTCGATCAGTTACAACGGCCTATAAAGTATATACGGGCGAGCTAGAATGAAACGTGACTTTATAGACCCATAAACAGGAGCACTCGTTTAGAGTCGCAGACCCAAACATAAATACATGTGCCTACGCTAGGAGTAAGATTTGTCCCTTTGTAAAAACATGACGTTATCTGCAAAACACATGTATAAAATCTATTTCTATTGTTATAAAAATAAATTTAATTATAATTTATTATATTGAGTATATTACAAAATATATAATATCCAAACTTTTTGCTATTTGTCTTTAAATAAATAATAAATAAAATTTATTCATAATTACAAAGGTAAAAGATACTACAAAGATGTCTTACAAATAAATAATAAGGAGGTATTACAGTGTTTGTTGCCTGTACTAGGATAAACCTCTGTCACAGGCGGCAAGTGCTACAAGATTACATAGTAAAATACAACAAATTTATAATAGCTTATTAGTAAGTAACATAAATTAGAGAAACTAATTACCTAAGTACCTATAACAAAAAATAATAGATTTAGATATAATGTGAAGATACGATAAAGAAAATTAATTGTTTTTGTATGACATCAGCTTAAAAGTGGGTATATCGGTATACAGGTTCTATACACAATTTACTAGAAGACGCGGTGGTGGAGGTAACGGACGAACATTCTCCTATAATTACCCAGAGCCCGCACATAGGCTTCCAAACAAACTTTGCACGAAATTTGTTCCAACGAGATTTCCTCTCCTAATGACTCTCATAACAAATAAAACTTAATTATCAATTGGCCTACTTAGGAGGAATTCTGGAAGAACTTTAGCAAACTATGACGGAGGCGACAGTCCCCGTGAAATACAATGTGCCCGTTTTGCAATGTACCTTTGTGAAAAATAACATGGTGTTCTTCTTCATGATCTGTCAGAAGGCTAATTAGTTCAATTATCATCTCATGTAGCCTCCAACGATACTACTGGACTCAAGACAAGTTTAGATTGAGAAAAATGAAGGTACCTATCGATGCTATTATTCATAATCACGCTGTCAGTAACAGCTAGGCGATATGATTAAACATTATTTTAAAAATAAACCGTAGAATCTCTGAAATGCCCTTGATTACTCGTAGCCAATGATTTCTCTTTCTTTGTAAACCCTAATGTTAGTTCTAGGAGAATGATCATTACGACTAGCACTTCTATTTGATTCCCTTATGTTCGATACCACACTCACTGTAATTTCGTTTTATAATTTTATCCAATGTTATCACTTAGTTAACAGCTCTTGTTTTCTAAAGTTGCAATTTATCTGTGAAGATTTTTTATTGGCACTGGATTAACTACGTATCTCGATGTTTATGATATTATTTGTCTGTAAATATTGCTTGCAATAAATAAATAATATATTTCTTATTACTAAATTATGATAGAAATATGTTATTAAGATCAAAGAAATCAGAGGAACGCAAAACAATTTGCAATAAACGTTATTAAAACACACCCGCTACAGATCGTTAAATAAAGATTATATATTTTTTTGATAAGACGATCAAGCTGTGACAAAATTAAGGAAAAAACAAGAGGAAAACGACTGAATAAATAGAAATTACTAGGTTTTCAGAAAACAAAATGTATCCCGCTTTCAAAGAATATAATCGTCGTAAAAATAAGGGTCCATATTAAAAACCAGCGTTCCTCGGTCCTCCTCTCGTGGGATAATGTGCAAGGATGTAATAACAATAACATTTTAGCGGATTCGGTTTTTCCATGGAATTAACGGTGTGTGGGCCCTAGCGACTAGCCCCTTTATGCACGACGCTGCCGTACGGTGATTCAACACCCGACCATTCAAATACCGCGGCTGTAGCGTGTATTTCTAAAGAACGCGGTTACGTGCACGATTAGGCACGTCGATATCCACACGTCATGGTTTTAAACTGCCATACGTAAGCTATATTCAAGCTATATTGCAATTTAACATATGTAAATATAAATACTAGGCATTGTTAATAGTTTTGTTATTAAAATGTTGTTATTATATCTAGCTACTTACTTATTATATCCGTATTACTATATATAAAATATATATATATATATATATTGATACATGAAAACCTTTAGATTTTCCTTGACATATATATCATCATAATAATTATGTGATTTTGACAAAAAATACTTGTATCAATATATTACACCGACCGCTGTAATGTTTAATGTATGGTGAATGCATAATGTTATAATGTATTTATTAACAATAAATACGTTACGGTCAAAATATAAATACATCGCTAAATATTTATGCACAGTGGCGACCAAAAGTCCATAGGCAATCTCACAACGCAATAGCTTGACGTTTAGTTTGACTTACGACCTTCTATGACACGCACTGGCTGTATCGAGCTCGCTCGTACTGTTCATAGCAATGTAATCCTTAGCGTGCTTATGGACTTATGAGCATTAACTGTACATACTATTAATTAGTCCTCACATAAACATTATTTAAACGGTTAGATTTTAAAAAACGTATCTGAAATATAACTAGAAATAACCGTAGTGTTTTCTAGTTCGAAAAGAAAGTGGCAATGGAATTCAACGCGCCCTTTCAAGGTTGAATGTTAATGTGACTTTATAAATCACAGATTGTCGCATTACTTAACCTTGGTAGCGCGTCCAATTCCAATTGTTTTAACGAAATTTATTAAAGGACGCCTGTCAAACGGCTTCTACGAGAAAGCGGATTTGGGAGGAACAGTTTGTATTAAAGCCGTTACAGAGCTTGGAGAAAATAAAATCAGCTTACTACTCTTTCTGCTTTCTACTACAGAAGGACAGACTTCCCAAACATGTCCAAAGTCCATCCTAGAATAAGAATCCTATTGTTATAGTCTGCCTTGAAGATCTACTACAGCATAATAATAGACGGCAAATATAAATAGCACACAACTGTAGATACGAGTATAAAGTCCTTTATATGTGCGAAATTGATATAAATCACATAACATACCATCATGCCTGTATTCCCCGAAGGGTTAGTTAGAGGCGTACTAATGTACATCCACAGTTCACCGGTATGTTTAGGTCCCATGTAATAGGGGGCGAGCCTAATGCCATTAACCGGGCACAAATGCCAAACTCCGAGCTGCTACTGAGAATTTCATAGAAAAACCCAATAAAACTTTGCTGGACTTGGGAATCGAACCCAGGATTTCTAGCGTAGCAGTCGCGCTAGTCTAATACTACACTACTACAGTACTTCACGCTAGCAGCGTATGCATTTTGTCGTATACCTTAAGTATTTTCTGTATTTTATTACAAAATACATACAATTTCATTAGAAAATAAATAATAGGAATTTATGTTTTTGTTAGAATATTATATTAAAACTATATTAATATTATAAAACTGAAGATTTTGTTTGTTTGGTTGAAAGCGCTAATCTCAGGAAGTGCTGGTTCAAAAAGAATTTAAAAATTCCTTTTGTGTTGGATAGGCCATTTATTGAGGAAGGTAGGCTATATAACATCACGCTACAACCAATAGGGGCGGAGCATCAATGAAAAATATTGCAGGTGAAACCGCGAAAGCCAATTATATTATAAAATTACAAACTACAAAATCAAAACAAATAGAAAATTGCTGTAATTTGTATGTTTTTATAAAATTAGAGAACATTAAAAGGTTCGCTCCAGTGAGTTTCGGTTGATGAATCGCTCTACGTAAGGATGTGTATATGTTATTCAAAGCAATTAGAACCCGTCCCTTTTTAGTGGCAGTTAATAAAACCGCGGAAGCCAAATTTCCATAATTGTTATGTTTACCAAAAATCTGTATTCTAATTCGAAGGACTATGAATATTGCACGGTTTTACTAAAATAAATTGCCTCGATGCTGGTGGTCGCAAGTGCGGTTGCTGACCGTAAAGTCCTTGGTTCATTTCCCAGGTTGAGAAGTGTTATTATGAAATTCTCAGCATTATAATTTGTGCCCAGTTAATAGGGGCGAACTATAGAATTTACTACGTCTCTGCTTAACAATTCGAGGGTACATGCGTGATGGTATGATAATGATTACTGGAATTAACTGTCATTCATATAAAGTTTACAAAATCAGTGCCCGATAAATTCTAAATTTATCTCGCTACCCATTTGCTACGAAAATCCGTAGCAACTATTACTACGAAAGACTGTAGCATTAGCAGCAGCAATAGTTGCTACGCTCTCTCGTAGCAATAGTTGCGTAAGGCTAGTTACATACATAGCATAATTTAATGGCTCTACGTTAACTTTAGGGACAATTAATTATAAAACTTCCTGCAAATGAGGACGTTGGATATCACATTTTCTTCAACAAAACCAACAGAACTCTTACGAAGTCATGAAATATGATCATAAATTTTTAAGGGAACCTCGAGCCTAGCAAAATGAAGTCGCAAAAATTCTTATCTTTATGGACACAATTTTAAGGTATTCGGATCCGAACCGAGTTTGTATTATGAGCAAGTGAAACATCGGACGACGTTAGAACGTAAATACTGATATGAACACCGACAAAGCATAGGATTGTATTCATACTTTATGTAAAACGACATTATTTATGACTATTGATTTATCGGCTGTAACCTCACCCTATATTACATTGAACTCAATACCTTCCCCGACAGAACATTATATTATATATCCGCTTACCCTTTGGAGAATACAGACGCTTTATTTATTGCCAAAAAGTATTAAACAAGTTCTTGCTTACTTTATTCAAGAACAAATTAACCTCAGACGAGTTACTTACAAATTAATGATACCAAATATATGATTTAAAATAAGTAGGTTATTGAAGCGTGTCTTGCCGGGTGACTTGGAAAAGTTACCCCATTATTTACGGACGCCAATGCGAATGTGAATAAACAGCAGACGCACGCGTGACTCGAATAAATAACTACATAATATTCACAAAGACGAGATACTGTAAAAGTTTTATGTTAAAAAAATACTTACCTATATTTTATTCAATACAGATCTTTCTTATACCTAGCTTTGTTTGACCCAAAAATAAGAAAATTTTGATGAAATACTTACATTTTTATATTTGAAGTAACTACGGATTTTAGGGTACGGTACCCTAAAAATAAACTATATATTTGTATTCATTGCAGTAAAGTACAACTGTTTTGGACAAGACCTTTGTCGTTTTTGTCACGAATCTTACCATGACCTTTGTAAAGGACGTCGGTAAAGATACTAAAACAAAAGAGCGCTAGGATAAGCAAAAAGGAACAATATTATTAACAGTGAAGCGAGTCTCATTGCAGTTTCTACTACATTGAACCTTCCTCGTCATTTAATATAAAGAGTGAAACTCAGCAGTGTGCCAGGAAACAATGTGAAAAAACAAGTTATTCGGATAATTAAAACGTAATGCATTATGCATTTTGTGAATTGATTGCATACAGAAACTTACATACATACCATCATGCCTGTATTCCCCGAAGGGTTAGGCAGAAGCGTACTAATGTACACCTATAATTCGCCGGTATGTTTAGGTCCCATGTTATAGGGGGCGAGCCTATTACATTAAACAGATTTCATAGATAAATCGAATAACACTCTGCTCGACCTGGGAAACAAACCTAGGACCTCTAGCGTAGCAACCGCGCACAGGACCACTAGTTTAGTGAGGCAGTTACAAACACTTATTTATGTAAATATACCTTTTCGAACGCTTCTAAATCATATATTAATGTTAATAACGAGCCGTAGGATGTTTAGAATCACAACATGCATTCCTTGCCGAGCAAAGAACAATACATGTCATATAAAATATCATGATGTGCCCATTTAAATACACAACAGCTGTGGGTGTACAATTGTACACGTCTGCCCAACTTTTAGGAAATACAAGCGTGATGGTATGTAAGGTATAAAGGTAAAACCATGCATATGTGATATCGATTTCTAAGAGCATTTCACATGATATAATCACAATTCATAGCCATTTTACTAAGAATAACATATTTCAATAAAAATCACAATGTCATCCACATAAAATAACATTATGCAGTCTGAATCAAACAAAGTTATTCTCCCCTCTTGCATGTAATAACGTACGAATTGTTGACAGGGTTCGAATTTTCCATACGTATTACTGACAATCGAATGCTTCAAACACATGCAATTTATAATGGAGTTGGACTATAAGTCACCTGCAAATTATAACTTTTTACTATTTTGTCTTCTTTTTTTTAAAAAAAACCTTGCCCCACACTAAGATTTTCTCCTTTAACGTACGTGCTTTTACAAATACCAATTCTCACATATAATCGCACTTGTATTGAATCCAGACAACAAATACTGGTAATCAAAAATGTTCTTTTTTTGTGAAAAGCAACACCTGCACTAGAGAAGAACTCCTCTGTCGCGGGGGAATTTAAAAATATACAATTACCAGACACAAAGTACACTCAAACTCGGAATAAATATATAAGAATCACACAATCGGGAATCGAAGCCACGTCACCCGGCGCAACGGTAGTGACCATCCTTACTGTTATAAATTATAAGATATTTTTTGGTTCCATAATGTAGTATACAATTCTTAAATCATAACTATATTTTGGATTGGTTCAATCGGTAGTAGATGGTATTTATGTAGATCTTTGGCTTACTAACTAATTTACATAATTTTGATTGTGTACCTATCTACCGTAGCACCAGATTTGTATCCGATTTACGTATATTACCATAATTACGTGTAAAATACACTAAATCGAGTACAGGAACTCCCTTTAAAATAATAACAACATAAACGCACCTTAAACAAGCCTCCTGTAGTAGGTACCTTTTCTACCATACGCAGGTGAATGAACTTCACACACACCGTTATAAACTTTCTAAAGTGAAATGTAATGTATCGATTGACAGAGCAAAATAATGGAAGAAAGAAAAAGGGTAAATGCGTCACAAAACCGTATCTATTTGCAAAATTTTCCTATTTTCCTTCTTTATATCAGTACTAGCTGTTGCCTGCGGTTTCATTCGTATCCCGGAGTACTTTTTAAGACTAGCGGTAGCCTATGTCCTTTTTCAAAGCCTGTCTATCCTTATACCAAAATTCATCAAAATTTGTGAAAACGTAACAAACAGACCAATTACGAAGCAGAAACATTTATAGACATAACTATCTATAAATGGTCCCGAACACCTAAATATTTGTAGTACCTACAAGAATTTATATCATAAAATCAAAATGTTTTATTTGATTTACTCCATTAATGCATACGCCGTGTATGTATGAGAAGATGTATGAATATGGACAAAAGAAGTAGGTATGCTAGAACTGTAACAGTGGCGGTCTATAGTTTCTGCCCACCCCTGTGGGAGAAAGGCGTGAGTGTATGCATGTACATGCATACACTCACGCCTTTGGCTCTGTTTATAACTTCCGATTAATGGAGTACTCCATTAATCGGAAGTTATAAACAGAGCCAATTCAGTTAGGCACAGGTGTGTATTATTAGGTTAGTGCAGTGGCAGTTGATTTGTCCAAGTGAGACATATGTTGTGGGGGCGCGGGGGGCGGTGGGACCGCGCTCAGTATTATCGGCCCTGACGCATTCATTATTCAACTGCGAATGGCGATCGGCGCCGATCTGTTCGCATATTCCATTCATTCGCTCCTTTTGCCAATTCACTCTTTAACACCTTCTCACGGCTCGATTCACGACCTGAATAAAATAACGTGCCTACTCAAACCTCATGAGAGAAGATTGACTGCTCAACGAGCTTGTAATACTGATCGCGTCTAAAGCCGACAGATTTAAAAGTAATAGTTCCTAGTTATTGTTTAGTATTCTTTTACGATATTTAGTTACCATCATACAATTGCGCCTCTAAAGCCCTATAGGTACTTATTATTCGTCGTAATAGTGAAACTACAACAATCGTAGACTTCATAGAACGTCTACGAGAACTACGAGATTTTCCTTGCCTCCGTCTCCGTACGCCTTCTAAAGGTCACGAGTTCATAGTAGACTAATAGTGGCCGCAGTATGACGGAATTATTCAGATAAGCTAATAATAATCTAATTTTAGCCGACTTCAACAAACAATACATTAAATTGTAGTGTATATTTTGACCCTCCATTCCAATCTTTAAGATTGATTAGACTTGATTGGAATATTGAATACTTTCGAGATGATCTCATAAAAATTCGGTGGATGCCTGACTGTTAGTAGACCTACTGAAGAAACACCCCAAAATGCTTCAAGTCGGTTTTCTTTTTATACTAGTTGTTGCAAATAGAAATCTGAAGCCAATATAAATTGTTGGACATTACACCATGCTTTATAAATCTAAGATTTGTAAACACATTACAAAATTTAACAACATATCATAAGTACCATAGTTAATTGAAAACCCAAAGCTAAATCGAATCCTGGTGACATGAGTCGTAACCTAAAGCAAATAAACTATTTATTAGTTTATTTCAGTTTTAACTTTACGACCCATTTTCTACATAATATCATTCTGTCGGCTACTTGTTTAGTAAACTAATAGAATTAAATGCATTAGAAGGAAAACTCCTAATTTGTTTCGCCACGAGCTGAAGGGTCGTAGCACTTTGAGAAAAAGGTCACCGTAGCATACGAACTTGTCGGAAGGTCGGGAAACGAATTTTTAAAGTACCCTGCGGTCCTGAGGGACGTGACGCGAATCACGGCGAGCCTTCAGCCTGCTATCTATTTGTTCGGCAAAATTTTCTGAAGATATGTACCTAAACTCGTAATTTTCACACAAAATTGAACCGCGGGCGTCATCGGACGATTTATTTTGTGGACATGCTTGGGGTTTTGACTGAAGATAAGAACGTCTTCACGCAGATAGTGTTCAGTAACGCGTCTGGTGAAAACCCGCCGCTCCCCAGGGCGACCTCTCTTTTATTTCTCAAGTTATAAAAAGTAATGACGTATTTTATATCTATGGCCGCTGCGTTCTATTGTTCCAAGTTTTCCAACCAAAACGGAATCCTCAAATATATTTATCCAAATGTCTTATTAGGTTTATCGCATTTTACTAACTTTACCTAGATATATTAGATAAGTAGGTAGTATAGGTATAAAATATCGAGCCTGTATTCCCCGAAGGGTTAGGGAGAGTTGTTGGTAATTATGTACACCCATAGTTCATCCTATGCCATAGGGGGCGAGCCTATAACCGCCGCTACTGAGAATTTCATAGAAAATACCTATTACACTTTGCTCGAACTTAAAATCGAAGCCAAGACCTCTAGCATAGCAATTTAAAAGTCGTGATTAAAACCATTTTACTACACATATACTACAGAGTTCACTTAATACTATTAATATGTAATATATATAGCTTTACTTTGACTCAAATTTAATTGTCAAATTCACAAATTGACCAATATATAATATGAATGTACATAGGTAAAGTTGGCAATTTGTCTTTATCGAAAGATCCCAACGACGGGTGAGTCATCTCTCGATAGCAGTAACTTACTTCGCATGAATGGTTCTGAATTCTTTTCAGTAGGCACTGTGCCTAGTTATTTATTTTCATTGAGTGGCTTTACTTTGTGTATCTGTACTGAAACAAATGCCTTGATAAAACTTTGCTTCTTTTATTAAAATAGATGTTTTACAGGATGATTTTGATGTTTGATACAATTTACAAACAACGTATGATCTTATTGGCGAGATCATTAAAAAAGGTCAGGCGCGTAGTACTCGCAACCGGCGCGTATGTATGAGAGGATTTATGAATATGGAAGAAGCAAAAGAAGTATTCGAGAGTCATTACAAGTGGCGCTCTATAGTTTCTGCTTACTCCTGTGGGAGAAAAGCGTGAGTGTATGTATGTATGTACAAACAACGTTTTTTATAAACAAAAGAATCATCACCAATTACTGAAAAGCGGTTTGGCAGTCTTCAAACGATTGATTTATTTTTAAGTTCCAGAATCCTACGTTACCAACAAAATTTATATGGATTTATTTGAGTATTTACATACTAAATCGTACAAAAATTAATCATCGAAATCGTTTCAGAACGTTTATAGATGAAAAGTGATATACTCCTCCATTTTTAAATTAGTTAATGAAACTCCTGAAGCGGAACGATACGTGATTTAATTTAAATGGCATATACAAAATTGTAACGTCTAAAAAGGTCGGTTGGGACATGGCTCTCGGACACCGCCCGTGTAATCCGACGCACGCAGTGTCCGCCGCCCGACACTCACACCACAATCCGGACATTTCTCTAAGACATACGACACACGCATAAATTTTCACGCAAATTTGAACCCGCTATGTTCCACGAGGCCGTTTCTAAGAATATTTTTAGGCTACCCAGTGTGTTATTGGAAAGGGTCCTTCCAACATAATATACTAAGTACCTATATATCGAAGGTATGTCTCATCTCCTTCCTGAGCAACGTTAAATTAAATGGCCCAGACTTATATAGGTATATAATATTATGCAATGCGTGTATATGAGAAGATGTGAATGTGAAAGAAGCAAAAGAAGTAAGTATGCAAGAATCGTAACAACACGTAGGAGAAAGGCGTGAGTGTATTGTATATATGTATGTGCAAAATTAATGTACTGGATGATAAATGGATAGTGTTTAGAACCACTGTTGAATAAGGTAGTTACCATAATACAAATTTCAAGTCGGTTGAAATAAAACTATTCCCAGGATTTCTCTGACAATCAATGGGACTGCACTAACCGTATAGCTAATTTCAGAAACAATAGGATTATAGATTAACCTTTAGAGTTTATTTTACCTGCTTATACTACTGTTACTATCTATTAATAACCAGGTACAATATAGGTATTAATAATCTTATCAAGCATTACAAGTTTCATTAAGGTTTTAATTATGTCTATATTCCTTTAACATCTCTGAAATATAAGAATAAGTGCCTATTAAGACAAAATCGCATATTAAATTACCTAATAATGGTCCTTACTTAGAGCTTAATTACTAGAGGGTTAGTTATCAGCAGACGTAACGGCGCCAATGTGTAATTGTAGTCTGATAAGAATAAGTAATGGAGACACCTCCTGAGATGGTGAGCAGTAATTAACGCAAGCTGCGTTCGACAGGCGCGCCCCGCCGCCGCCCGCACAGATAACGCACCCAACCCTTATCACTACACGCTCCTTACCGTTTGTCATAAATTTTATCACTCCGATGAGCGGACGTAAGCGGGACCTCTTTTTTGGATTCCCTCCTCCACCGAATTAACGACCCGTGAACTCGTGAGCAACGCTCCCAGCGTCTGTTTTTTTTTTCAGTCACAAACACGATCACTTCAAACGATTATCAAGCACCTCATATTTTACTTTACACCATAACACCAACTTTAAATTAGCTTTAAAACATCCGCCAATTACTACAGGTTGTATTTTTAATTTATAAAATTTACTGTATGTAAATAAATAAAGTTTATCACTTTCTGTAATCTGTCATTTCAAAGTCAGGCTATTTAGTAAACGTCATCGTAGCTACAAGTTTTCAATAGTTTCGAAGTGATAACACTAAGGCAATTCCTGAGAGATGGCGATTTGTGGTTGTGCGAGTGTTGTCGCGCGTTAAATGTCAAACGTTGCGACCGAAGGTACGCGTCGCGTGGAGGGGTCCACTGTCCCGGGTGCTCGGCAGTCGCTTGGCTGGCGGCCGGCTGCGGACTGCGCGGGTGACGGGCCACCGCGCGCGTTCGCTCTGCTCGCCGCCCGCGCACGCGCCCCGCGGGGATCGATACACCCCGCCCAAACCACCACCGCGCCCGCCGGGGCCGCCCTCACCCACACCACCACGCAGCCACATCGTCGCCATACACGCACACTACCAGCCGACTTCTCTCGCGTGCCTTGATTTTTTGAGTCTCCTCCAGTCACCTCTTAGTCAAGTGCAAACTAAAACTTTCACATTATCTGGCAATAGCTTATAAATCAGGTAAATGTGCGTAATATTTACTTTTGTTTGATCTATATCTTTTATGAAATCAAATATAATTTTGCTGGTGTAAGACAAATTGTACAGCTAGACATAACACTAGAATCTAATTAATTAGGAATAAGTTTAACAGTGATAGTCACTTCAAGGAAATCGCATAATAAAAACACATGACCCATTTTCAGGCGGTGAACACAACACACGATTAAATAAATATTACACAAAATATCTACGTTTGTGCTCGAAAGCTTTCAAACACGCGAGCCTCGTCCACCAACTACCCACAGCAGCACACTGTTCGACTTGTCGACTCCACGATATTATGTCCTCTAGTTTATCTTCGTCATAAACATATTAGTTTACTATGTACTAGATATAGCACTACATACAACTACACATATGTGCTCTGAACATTTTCCATGCGAGGCAGTGCTATTTACTTTTTAAGTGGTTGGAGGGAGAATACCGCTTTAGAAGGAACTAGGAGTTTTTAATAACTTCGAGGAAAACAGGACATTAATTTACATATGTTACTGTAAAACCCTAAACTACGGTAAATCCTAAGATTTACCGACTCTGAATACTTACTAATTAAGATGATGACATGAACGACGATTACATTACGGACTTTTTTTTACCATTCAGAGTTGGTCAATCTTAGGATTTACCATAGTTCGGTCTTTTACAGTAACATATACAAGAAACAAACGCGGGCGATAATTTTAATGTACCTACTATAGTTTCATACAATCTCCGTTAAGTACATTATCACCTTTCTGTTGGTTTCCATCTTCTTTTATGTGCTCCTGATATGTACTACGTAATCTCGTGTGACTCGCACCAGTTGCAGGAAGTGCCTACATGAAACAAAACGTTTCCTTACAATTTCGTGTTTAAATTGCAAATTGGTTTAATTTGCTTTAGTTTTTTCTCTCTAATCTCAAAACGGCGCCAATGATGTCATCATTATAATACTATGCAGAGCTCTCAAACATTATTACGGTGAGCTAATTCATAATCCTCCTGCCCTTATCCCAAGTTACTGGGGGTATTTTTCTTCCATATATCTCAGTCATCATTCGCTTTCTTTGTAGCCATATCATCACGAACACCGTGCATCCATTTTTCTTTGGTCTTCCGCTACCCTTATATCCATCCACTTTTATGGTCAAATTCTTTCTGATAACATGCTCTTTACTAATGCGCATCACATGCCCATACCACAACAAACGCTTACTGCACAACTTTTCCGTAACCGGTGACACTTTCAAACTGCCTCTTCTTACACTCATTCCTTATCCTATCCATTCTTGTCACCTCACACTTCTCGTAGCATTCTCATTCATTCTCATTTCATTCATTCATTCTCATTTCAGCTGCATGCGATGATCTAATTATAACAATAAATAGTTCTTACTACTTTGTATTAGTCAACTAGTAAGTCACATTTATTGCTACAATAACTAATAATTACATAACGCAAACCTATCTTTTTTATTGAGTTAACAGGCAAAATCAAACTGGCTTGTGGCCAGTTTGATTGTAGGTTGTAAAACCTAACTTGAGCTTACCTCTATTACAAAGAAATAAAAAATACACGTCACAAGCAAACCGTTGATATGCATACATATTATATTATTAGAACACCTCTGCCTACACATTTTGGGGAATATAGGCATAATGATACGTAACCTAACGCAGTAAATGTAACAGAGTAATAGTTTATATTAGTGTGTTACGGGACGCATGAGGATGGCGCGCACGTAGGAAAGCAATCCAAATTTATAGCTCGCTCAATCAGCTCCCGATAACCGCTCCCTCCACCGCCGATACACCGTTAAACTAAATCGGATAGCAAGGAATCAGTCTCGCGAAGCTTCGCATTCCCAAGCTTCCCAAGATTTCGTTTAGCGATCCAATACTAACGTATAAATCCCACGATTCTGTTAAGCAAAATTCAGGCGAAAACGTTTAGGTAAAGTATTAAAATAAATGATAGTAAATTAGACATACCTTCACATAAACTTTAAGTAACTACGTAATTATTTCTGACTATTTTCCGATGAACAGCGAACCAATGTAATATAACATTGACGGTTACTATCCGGGCTGTCACGATCGCCCGCATCGACAAAGGTCTCTCGCATAAAGGGGACGTCGGTAATCACCACGCTGAGCCAGCAATTTGGTGACTGCGGTACACCGCTGAAGTTGCTGCCCGTCACAGACTTCGGACATTTCACCCGATATTAGTTACTTTGAAGGCTTTTCTCCAATGCGTCGCTTGAACAAATTCGTAGCATCGTAGGTCAGTTACAACGCACAGTTAGGTCCGTGTTTGAACTCCATTAGTAGGGTCTCTATCATACAGCCCTATACATTATTAAATTTTGAAAACGTGTACACAAGTCACAACTTAAAATTGCATATAACTTGTGCAGTCAATTAAATTAATTAATTAAGAAAGTTCATTAATTACCAAGACTTCGATGTAATAAAATTAAATGATTTATGGTCTAAATTGGTTTTTGAAATTACTTTCACAGATCGGTTTTTTCATTATCTAGCCTTCGAACCGAACTCAGAACCAATTTGTGTTAATTACTTAGTTCGTAAAAAATAAAAATAGAATAAATGAGGTACCTACTTACGCGATAAAATCAGTTTTAAGCTTTGAACTGAAAGTAATTACCTACTTGATTAATATTCAAACATTTTTGTGTAATTCTATCGATGAGCTGACACATTTTCTGAAAACCTTAAATATGATCATTTCTAGTTTATACAAATTTGAGATAATCGACTTAGTAAAAGAACTCACTTCCATACGTAGTGTAGAGTATCAATACGTTATCATAACACACCTTGATCATGAACAAAATTCCTAATCAAGAAGTTTGATCAAATAAATGTCCCAGCCGGCTGTCCCGTAAAAATCACAAAATATTCATCGGGGTTGGAAGGCACGTGGGAGGTAGCGCGTCCCTCCGCATTACTCCGACAAAAACCTCCACTAAACCAGAAAAAAACTTCCATTCAACTGCCTAAGGAGTACATAAAACGTGATGAAAGGACACCCTAGAGCCGCAGCAATATGAACAGTGTTTTTGTTCCGTTCGATAATATTTTATACAGTACTATTGAGTCCGCACAGATATTCTGTTTACCGAAGTTAATGATAGAAATTCTTTACAAAATGAAGGTTATTCCAAACATTTATTACAAACACTTTGACTGCTTCATTAGTCTAGTGGTCCCAAGCGCGACTGCTACGCTAGAGGTCCTGGGTTCAATACCCAGGTCGAGCAAAGTGTTATTGGGTTTTTCTATGAAATTCTCAGTAGCAGCTCAGAGTCTGGATTTGTGCCCGGTTAATGGCAATAGGCTCTCCCCCTATTACATGGGACCTAAACATACCGGCGAACTGTGGGTGTACATTAGTACGCCTCTGCCTAACCCTTCGGGGAATACAGGCGTCATGATATGTTATGTTATGTTATTTATTACAAACAAAACATTTAAGACCTACGATGGAATGACGTTTTATAATAATGCTTTTGAAATCTGGTTATGACAAAATGATGAATAACTACTAATTAAGTATCACGTCGTATTTGCCAAAATACTTAGTTACTGTTATAAAAAACACATTTATTATAAAAAACACATTAAGGTATAAAATGTATGTATGTATCACTTCTACTTAAGTTTCGTCATTAAATGTATTGTTTTAAGTAATGACACACATTAAACAGAGCTCAGCTGAATTCCTCTGCAATTTTAAAATGAAATACTGAATTTGAGAAATATCATGGAGCTCATTTTTCATACTGCTAAACAGGACACCTGTTACCTGCCTGCTCTCTAACAAGGCACAATTGTCATTTCATTTAGACACGTCGTTCCTCGTATGTTGACTAATTAAATAGCTATTTTAAGCCGTGATAAAAGGGAATATGGTCGTCTCAAATCATTTAGAAATTTATACATAATAAAAAAAACCCATTATATTGTCCCACTGCTGTGCACGGGTCTCCTCTCAGAATGAGAGGGATTAGGCTATAGTCCACCACGCTGGCCTAGTGCGGGTTGGCAGACTTCACAGGTTCTTCGCAGGTTTCCTCACGATGTTTTCCTTCACCGTTTAAGCGCGTGATAATTAACTATTAATACGTACATGACTTCGAAAAGTCAGAGGTGCGTGCCTTGGGTTCGAACTCGAGACCTTTGACTTGGCAGTCCAACGGTCATACCACTAGGCTATCACTGCTTTATAAATTTATACGCTCTCAGATAATTTATTTTAGACAAAAAACCTACGGTTCGTGGTTAAGTAAATTCAACGCTGATCAATTAATTTGCAAAGTTAAGGCACTTGCTGCGTTCAGTTAATGGTAAGTAGAAGACGCATCGGTCTTCGAATCGTATTGTCTGAACCAATAACAATAGTTAGTCTTAATATGAAATTTTAAACGTGAATATTTATGAGGTTTGTAGTGTTGCGACGTCACTAGGATCAATTGATACGAGCTTTTTAGGACTAACGTACCTAACAGTTGGCCAAATTTAAAGGTGACACGCTAAAACATTACCTATTTCACAATTTCCAACGTGCCCCAAAAATGGATATCATAAAAGCTCTTTTTTATGTTTCGATTTTTTTTGGATCATTTATATGTATCGCTGGTCCGCAGCAACAAAATAATTCAACACACATTTTTATATTTTACTACTTATTACACACAAAGCATATTTCAGTCACCTATCCATATTCAGTCGAAAATTCGCAATTCGCTAGTGTTGCGATATCATACACATTTTACAAAGCATTTTTAACGCATAAAACCGTTTATCGAATTTTAACAATGAGTTTGCAATACTTTAAACTCATTATGTGGCAGGTGTTTCGACCGACAACGGCCAATAAAACAACTTTTATTGGTTTTTCTTTTATTGTTTTCTTTCCATGCCTTCGTCCTTAAACATATTTCGCTTCAGTATTCGATGGCATTCAATTCTGCAGATTGTCTTGAATAGGATTTTCGCAATAAATAAAGTATTTTTATACAGCGCTTTATTCAGCGGCTTGAAAAAACCAACAATTTAAAAAGCCTTAACAAGAAAAATCTACGTGGCGCCTTATTTCACACTTCTATGTTTACAAAACAGGAAGAGCAACTAGATGAGAGAGTAATTAATTTTCCAGTCTTTGTTTTTTTAAAACGACTGACGTGACTTTCGTCAGTACAGTCATAAAAGAAAATAACCGTGAAAACATTAACGACACAGAGTGCCTTCCATTTTCATTTACGGATGGGGAAATCTTCTTAAATTTAATTTATGAGTTACGTGAGTAAACGTTAATTATATCATACAGAACCACTGAACCAACCAAGACGTAATTATTTTTAAGTAGCTAGAACTGTATTATTTCACAGTACATAGATGCAACCAATGGGGGTAAGTAGCTACACATAGGGACAGTTGTAGATAGCAGCTTTAGCACCACCCCTGTATCATCCTCACAGGATACCTACACGTTAGCCATGCGCATTTTATTTCAATCTATAAAACTAATCCAAGTAATGGACACCACGTGCTATGTTTTTCACGCGTAAAAACAATTACGTTCGTATGCAGACGCCATAAAACTGTGTACATTGTTTCGCAAGTAGCTATTGGCGTATACGGTTTCGGCATACACAAATATTTTTATTCCGAATGTGACCGCACTTGGCAATAACTGTGTAAACTTTTACGAGAACTTAACAGACATTTACGGCGCGGCTTCAATAAGACCACGGTTAACTGGATGACAAAAGCCACATTAGACAGCTGCAGATCAATAAACAGCATTGGATATTAACTAGCGACGCGAGCGATGCACGGCACCACGTCACACATCACTTAGTTTATTTCAGTTTCCACGATTATCACTCATTTTTCAGTCCGTTTGATGTGTTGATTTCTATCTCATTCCTTTACACGTCATGTTTCTGTCATTCTGTATTTTGCTATTCATTAATTTTATTACATTGGAAAATGCGTACGCCTTTATAATAAAGTACGTCGTGAAAATGTTGTTTAATAGATAAGTGAATGATGTTGTTATCTCTACATTCAGACTATAATAGGCACTGAGAAGTATTCATTTTACATGTCGTAAAGGTGAGTTTACGGCGGTGGTGGTAATATTTGCGTTGTCGCTGTAAGCATAACTGTGACGCAGAGAGTGCTCCTGCGATATTTGCCGCGTGCTCGAGCCGCGCGCTGTTTGCGAGTCAAACACTCCCAGAGCCAACGACCCCCTCCCCGCCCCCCTTCCTGCTAACCATCAGGCTATCACCTGTCGCGCTACTTAGCGACAAAGAGTTCTACTCGTTTATTGGATAGTCGTTTTGGATTTGATTTTGGATAGTCGTTTCTGTTAAATCGCAAGCTACTGAGCTCAGTAGCTTGCGATTTAACACACAAGGGTGCCTAGCTTAGCTAAGCTAAGCACCCTTGAAGGACGTAAGGTCTTCTACTTTCAAAGACACTTTTATTACCAAAGTTTGAGTAATATGTCTTCCTATATGTTTGACTCTACTATACGAAAAATTGTATGTTGTATTCAATTTTTCATACTACAGAAATGAATTCTCAACGGGCATTAAAAAAAGCTGTGTATTTTGGTTATTATGTGTGCAGAAGTCCAAATTGTGCAATAACTGCAAACAAATAACGAATGAATTCAGAGGTGGTACATTGTAAAATTCCCATTCCCTTATGACATCTCCGCGAACAAACTATACCTACTACAAATAAAAAGTGCTAATTAGACAAACACAGGAAAACCGTACTAAGTTATTAATTGCTGTTTGTTTTTTTCTGTTATTACTTTAAAATCGTACCATATTAGGTGGTTTTGGAATGATTTGTTACTCCTCGAAATTAGAGGTTGCTATAATATTTGAGTTAATAACATGTGTAAATTCTATTCGAAAAGGCCTCGCTTGGAATTTATATAGTGAAACAACTTCTCACAAAACTCGTGACCGCATACGAAATGAAATAACAAAATATTTAAGTTTTTGGCACAAACTCGGTATGTCGTGCTGCGCTCGTGTTGTGGCGTACACTTTTAAAATAAGTTTTACATGTTCATCGCTATTTTCATTTTGATCTAAAAAAAAAACAAGACCTTGCTCTTAACTTGTCTACATGGTAACAAGTAAAGAATGATACTCTTTCTAATCATGGGTTTGTTAGAAGCAATCTCTCGGTTAAAAACAAACCTAATTTATACATGTCTGTTTGCACAGTACCGTTTATTCTAGAGTAGGTAGACAGGGTTAATTCGAACATGTTACTGATATGATGACCTAAATCTAAAAAAAGTAATTAAGTGTACATCCATGTCCTTTTTCATACAAATAATATTTCATACAAATAATAATACTCACTTTATGGCCATACTAGACACACACCAAAAATATGGAATATGGCCACATAGAAATATGGAATGCACTTCCCGAGTGGGTCTTCCCTGATAGATATAATCTGTCTTTCGTCGTAAATCACGAGTGAATCGGTTTCTTCTATCGTATCGCTTAACATTAGGCACACTGGCGGTCAAGCGTAATCCTATCACGAATAAAAAAAAATTATAATATAATTTTAATGATTAATAATAAAAACGCTTTTTATCACAAAACCAAAATAACCGAATTGACATAATAATAATAAAATGACAGAAAATACTTAATACCTACCTACTTGATCATATGCGCCACATCACACCTTGTTGTCGCTTGTTATTAAATAAATGTTTATCATTCCTCTCTTCGATAGACAATGTAATGCCTTTGGAAATAATAAGCCGCGTCTCAAGTGGAATGTTTACGTTCCCGCTAAATGTTTGTAAGCAATATGTGGAAAAAATGTAAACGTATCGAAACAGGAGCATGGAATGCGCCGCGCGCCGCGCCAACCTCATCTCACGCATTTATTTTGCAAACACCACACTCTGTAACAATAACTGTTTCGATTTGCTCCGCTCTGACCGAAAAAAGCCTCTTAACATCATCAATATTCGAGCTAAAC
This sequence comes from Acronicta aceris, assembly GCA_910591435.1. Lineage (NCBI taxonomy): Eukaryota > Metazoa > Arthropoda > Insecta > Lepidoptera > Noctuidae > Acronicta > Acronicta aceris. The sequence goes on from OU342759.1 coordinate 10,976,871, forward strand.
GCGAAACGATGGCAATATTAATTTTTCATTCTCCATCAAACAGTTTTGATAACATTTCTGTTTCATCGATGTTAATGATACTTTAAATCGATTGCAATATACCTACGCATTTGGTTGACATTTTACTTATACCATCATACCATCACGTCTGTATTCCCCAAAGGGTTAGGCAGAGGTGTACCAATGTAATCCACAGTTACACTGGATCTAAACATACGTTTAGGTCGTTACATGTTGGACGTTACATGGGACCTACGACAAACATAGGGGGCGAGCCTATTGCCATTAACCGGGCCCAAATACAGACTCCGAGCTGCTACTGAGAATTTCATAGAAAAACCCAATAACAGTGCTCGACCAGGGGATCGAACCCAGGACCTCTAGCGTAGCAGTCGCGCTCGGAACCACTACACTAATAAGGCAGTCATTTTACTTATTGTTAACTTTAATAAATTCTGACGTCGTAAAGCAATCTACTTTTGTGTACATTATATTATGTATATATATATATATATATTATATTATATTTTGATCCGTACGGGGCAGTATAGAAAATATACTCACATAATTTGCTGATAAATTATTGATGATTATCGCAATATAGTTCGACACGTTTGGCGTGGCGGCTGAGTGATCGGCTCCTGCGCAACGTGTAGTGGGTTCGACCCCCCCACGAAGTAAATATTTGTATGATCTGCAGGTAGTTGTTCCGGGTCTGGGTGTTTGTGTTTGTGAGAATTTGTGTTTGTAAACGCACCCACGATACAGGAGAAAATCCTAGTGTGGGCCAACGTTTTTATTTAAAAAATATATATATAGTTTACAATATAATATGACATCAATACCGTTATAAACAGAGTCAGGATTAGCTTCATGCAGTTCCGCGATAACCAGGTAACACGTGAATACATAATTAATCCCTCAAACTTTCAGTCTCCGGTAAACAGTTAACCAACTTAAAATGTAGGTTGCTTTCAGCGTACAGCTAAACGCTCACCTACAACCAACTTCCAACGTTTATGTACAACCGAACACACAAGTTTACCGCAAAACTTGGCGTTCACTTTTTTATAATAACTGTTTTAGAAAGCGTTCCTAAGATAAACTTGAGCCCTGTTTACAAAAATAATTATATTCAGGAGTTTATAAACTGTGTACTGAGGTAAGCAGCCGCGTTGTTGGCGTTTAGTGTAGTATTATAATATTCCCGCAAACACTTGATCGTTCGACGGCAAAGCTTATGAGCTGAGCTGACACAACACAACACAACAAGGCAAGTGCCATTATTTAGGTATATATGTTAGGTACTCTCTGAATCGCACTTCTTGGTTGAAGACAATGAAAGGAATAAATAGTCGATGCATATTAATAAATTCTCACACACTCATTCTCCCGCTTACACGTATTAATATAAAATCCTCAAGGTAAACTGGTTAGGTAAGCTGTATTAAAAAATATAGCTATGTTAGGAATCAATGAAATAAAAAAAAACTGTACTTTAATTTCTAGGTTACATAGAGATAGAAATAGCTCTACCATATTATATTTAAGGACATAATAATTTCCACAGAAACCAAATATAATTTTGATTAAAAAAATTTACAAGGACGTAGAAAATATTAGAAATCTGAAGTAGAAACCGAGCGAGCGGTCTGCTCTCGTAGCCGGTAGTCGTAGCCGTAGCCACGGTCCGTAGATCACTAATGTTTGCTGCGTCAACACTGGCTACGGGCTCGAGCTATGCCGGCTACGACACGGCTACGCGGCGGCCTGGCCCAACAAAACATTATTAGACGAATAAACAAGCGCGGTGTTTTCAGCTTTTGAAGGTAATTAATTCAAGATACAAATAAAGATAATCATTATTACGTGCTTTAACCCAAGATTTAATGCTAAAGTCTTTGTATTTTATGCGAGAGTGAACCTACATATTTTACGAATATTTTTTTCATAACCTAATAATAAAAAAACGGTACCGTGTCAAATATTATGGCTATATGAAATCTGAAAGCCTACGAGTCAGCAGCACATTTGATGGAATAATAAAGTAAGTTTTATAGTGTTTGTTCGCCTTTATAAATCTTGAGGATTGGTCGACACAGATGCGCGTGCTGATAGCGGCTAGCTGTTTGTTGACAGCGTTACACCGGCACTATATCCGTATACCATCGCTTTATCTTTTTATGGACGGGTAAGTAATAAATGGGATTTCTTTCTTATTAGAGAAAGCTTTACCCTTTTTAAACAATACCTACCTAATGTTTTAAAACAATAGTAGTTCATATTAGCGATATTATGTAAACATAACATCTTTATTCTCTAAATACAAAACAACACATATGAGTCCGGCGGACCGAATTTTCCATAAAAACGTAATACCAAAATAAATTGTAAGTCAAACACAATTGAATCAAATTGTGTTATTATTCGGATTGCGGTACCGTTAATCTAGGCACCTACTCGACCATTTCGTCCTAAATACCTCACTGGAAATAAATGTAAGCGAATTTAATTCTTCATAACTTTACCAAATTTGGAACGATTTCTCGATCGTTTATTTCCAGCGAAGTAGTAGTAGACGAAATGGTACGATAGGAACCTAGATTAACGGTATCCAAATCCGAATAATGACACAATTTAATAAAATATTGTTTGGATTACGATTTATTTTGGTATTACATTTTTGTGGGCAATTTAGGCTCCGCCGGACCCTTAAGCTTTAAAACTTGACGGACTATCGAAATATATATCATCAAAGTTACTACTAGTAGCTTATCCTACCCAATGTCATAAATCTAGTCAAATTAATAACCTCTCCAATACGTGGAATTACTACCTGCGGTTACTCCAATCCCATTAACTGCTGTTTGTTATGAGTTGTAACCAGCTTAACTATACAATCAGTAATAGTTAAGACTTAATATGATATTGTTGTATTACGAAACAATACCTACGTCATAATAATTACATTACATATATAAAGGGGCTTGTGGCTTCGTAATAAACCCAAACTCATTATTTTCCTTTAATAAAAACATTGTCTCACAGTAGGATTATTAAAAATATATCTATCTACCTTTATATTTATATAAAAATTTTAAATTCGTAGACCATGCGTGCTTTGGCACTTGGCCTTTTCCGTTAATATTATTACGGATAATATTAACGGAAAAGGCCAAGTTTTATGGCAATAGGCACGTACAAAAAATGAATTACATTTGCATAAATAAAATTTGTAGGTTTTCACCCACCACTACTGACAAGCAAAATGGCTTAAAAAAATCTCATAAATCGCTATTCCCAAAGGCTTCATAATTCAGATAAAACTTTATTTATTGCGCTGATTTATTTGTGCATGTACCTGACATTACGTGTAATTTTTTGATATACGCATAATTTTGCTGATATAATTCACAAAACTTTTTGCGAACCCCAAACGAAACGAAAACGTAGTTCATATATTTTGAATGCACATATTTTCTGAATACTAAATCATATTGTACACTGAATACTAACTTGATCATATAAATCTTATGAATATACGGCGTAAGTAAATGTTGTAGATTAGGTATTTAATGTAACGTAATACTCAGCTCGGTCGTATCGACTCGCTAATCTTGCATAACGGAGGAAATTACTGGAAGGTCTTTGCAAGGGGCGTTTCTTTTACTAGAGCTTACTGCAACCTACTATTCATTCGAGCACGAACACGCCAGACGAAGGCGTCGCAGACGGCAACTCGACAAAGATCAAAGGAGAGTACTTTTCGATTAAACGCTGCCGCTCCTCATAATTTCTTGAATTTCAAACGGGCACGCTCTGCTACCTTGACAATTTTCAGCATTAACTCCGACAATTGAATTATCTTCGAATAATGACTGACACCCTCTCTCAGATAAATAATACGTTTAAACATATTTACTTTTAAGTAAACCATTACCCGCCTTATGTTGAATTTGTTTTGTTAATAATGATATTGCCTTGTTAAGATTTTTTTATGGGATAGGGGGACAAACAAGCAGACGGATCGCCTGATGGTAAGCGATTATCGCCGCCCATGGATACCCGCAACACGAGAGGAGTCACAAGTGCGTTGCCCGCCTTATAAAAGGGGATTGGGCCTCCGGTAACCTCACTCACTCGACGAAACAAAACGTAAGCGTTGTTTGACTCCGGTCGAGCCAAACTCATTCGTGCCGAAGCATGGCTCTCCCACGTTAAAATTATATATACTCGTATCATATATTATATATATCAGATTGCTGATAAAGAGCGTATCTAATGCTTATTTTTAGAAAAATACAACCAGTATTTATTTTTAACACTAAACCACGTTATCGTTAAACCTTGGCGTGAACGTCCAATTAATGCATAACGAGAAGTGGCGTCCTATTACGACATAAATTTTGCTAAAACGACGCTTAATTTAATCAAGAGTTATTCTACAAATTATAAATGTGCCGATAGAGACAATTCTAAAAGTTTGGATACAAGTAGGCAGTGCAGATCAACAGAGGCCTAAAATTAGATTTTGCAGCCAATTCAAACTAACTACTTTGATATCAATGCCGTTCAGCACTTGACACATACTTATATACTTAGACTCATACTTTACATATTTGTTTTATAGGTTCACTTATTTCAGTAAATATTTCAATATTTCAGATTTTCAGCTTATGAAAACTTTAAATCATGCAGCTGGAAATTTTCGTCGGCGTTTAATATAAAAATTTAAAGCTGTCTGTTTACGTCAAGTTGATAACTTTTAGTACCTGTTGCCGTTATAGTCGCGAATAGTTCATTGTGTTATTCAATGCACGCTGGCATAATTTACAATGCACCGGGCCCGCGACCTGAGCTGAATCCATGCCAACGCTATTATTGCCATCTAAAATAAACATAAGCATTCCCTACCTGGTAATTTATATTCTTTCCTGAGCGAGGAATAAACTAATTCCATATTCAGTGTATATTTTCGTGGACACCTTCATACTTACTTAAACTTATTTGTATAAATAGCCGTCTAGACTGTGCCATAACCTCGCAGTTTTTATTATCATCTGTCTCATTCTCATTACATCTCGACACGACGAGAATTGTCAGAATAGCACAAAGTGTCGTGCATAAATGTGTAATAAGTTCAATGCCTATTACTTATTATATTTTTGTAGCTGTGTCCGCATGATTTTGTTCGTGTAGATTTTCCCTGAAAACCGTCTAAGTGGGATGCCAATTAGTAAAGTTCTGGACCCCACTGCTTAGACGGTGCATCGTTAAAAGTATGTTATCATCAACGACGTGTCTCATACATATTCCATAACCCACAATGTTTTTTATATTTGTATTTTTTCTGCGTTTTTAGTGACGGAAAAATTCTACTGTGGGCGGGATTCGAATCCCCGTCTTCTGGTTCGATACACCAGACGCTTTTACCAACTAAGCCAAACATTTTTTTAAAGCTTACTATAGATATGTGGGTCGACATTACTAGTAACTCCTCGAGCTAAGCTAAATGCTTGTGTTACGTCGATAGTGCAATGGGTGGATTTCGAACCGGCAACCACATGATCGAAAGTCCGACGCCCTAGCCATTAGACTACCGCCCGCTTAAGCTGCCGGCGTCAAGTCCTCGCCGCCGGCAGTATCCCTCTGCTCGATACCTACGCATAAAACTCAAGTGCTTGAAGAAACTTGAGAGCCGAACTAACTCAAAGTGGAAAGATCGACTTCGCACTGTTAGCGGGTTTCAGCGAGCATGTTTGTACGCAGTATTTATAGTTAATGCAAACTTTGAACGAAAGCTAAGAATCAACTTGTTCTTTAAAATCAATATAATAAAGTATAGAATACTTGAGGTAGTAAAACTCTGTTACTGAGTTCGTGTGGGTTGGTATCTCTATCTCTATAGAATCGGAATATTTGACAATGCGGTCGGTGGGCATTGTCCAATATTCCGATTTGAAGGATAATTAAGTCTGTGAAATTCCAGGACAAATAAGACTTAACAATTGAGGTCTCAAGGTGATAATGCGCCAGTGAGTATCTTAGGTGTTGCAGGCGTAAATAGCCCACGGTTGCCGCTACAATCCGCCCGTTGTTTGACATTTATTACGATACAAACAATTTATTCTACAACATTTCTTAGCCATCTTATTTATGTTTATTCAGGGCGTAATCTAATTGAGTGCTTGACGACAAAATAAAGCGAAAATCCCACAGATAGGCTCCTTTCCCGGATCATTAACTTTAATTATGACTGGACTTACCTCCTTCAAACTCCGTGGATTGTTCGAATAACCATTAAATACTTTAACGGCATCTTAATTTCGAATCGAATTAAAGATGATAATGCGATGACGCTTCTCACTTTCATCGATAAATACTAAGGAGAGGGAGACATTAAAAATAAATATCCGTCGCAAGCATTTTTATGTATACCTTCAATATACCTCTTATAATGAATACAAAGAATAATTCCGATAAATTCAGCAATAAAAGCGTATCAATAGAGACATAACAAAAAACAGGAACAAGGACTGTGGAAGTGAAATACCATGACAAACGGAACCCGGAATCAATCCATCGCGAATTTTTTCCATTTATTGTTGTCGAGTCCAATACCGACAGATACAGATACGGGAAAATTATTTCGCCTATATTTACAAGCATTTTCGTTTACGTTGATTAATAATAATAATACATTGATGCGAACTGTTTTCTCGCAAATAAATAATTTACCCATCGTCCTGAACGTTAGATTCACTATTGACACGAATTCACACCATTATATTATACATCTATACTTATAATAAATCTGTAGAGAGGTCAATTCTGTACATGAAATATATTTCCAAAATAACTATCAGCGGGTGATTAGTGATCTATACTGATGCCAAAAATGCAATCAGTAAAATTTTTGTCTGTCTGTCTGTCTGTCTGTCTGTCTGTCTGTCTGTATGTTCTTTATAGAAACAAAAACCACTCGACGGATTTCAACGAAACTTGGTACAATTGTTCTTCATACTCCTGGGCAGGTTATAGTATACTTTTCATCACGCTACGATCAATAGGAGCAGAGCAGCGAAGAGAAATGTTGGGAAAAAAGGAGAACTTACTCCATTTTTTAAGCTTCCGTCGCGTGTGCAGCCTTAATGGTTAAAGCTACACAGAAATCATGTATGACGGAAATGTTCTCCTTAAAATTATATAAAAAATATTCCACGACAGCAAATGTCTATCTTTTATGGTTGACTCACAATAACACGTGTAACTCACGATAGCTTAGCAGTTCGGAGCTTTCTGATTATATTTGTCTACTCTTACGTTAGGTTACTGACTGACTGACATAGTGATCTATCAACGCACAGCCCAAACCACAGGTTGTAGTATACTTTTCATCACGCTACGATCAATAGGAGCAGAGCAGTGAAGGGAAATGTTGGGAAAATGAGTGATTCATGGGAAAGGTTTCAAACTATCAATGTATATATCATCACGCTACAACCCTTAGGAACGGGGCAACGCAGGTGAAACCACGGGCGAAGAACTAGGGAACAAAGTAACTATTCCACGCGGACGAAGTCGCTGGCAAAAGCTAGTACATAATATTACACATCCCGGTACAGTAGAAAATCCTAGTGGGGGGCAACTTTTCAATAAAAATACGTGAATAATATTTTGAGGGTACATTAAACTGGAATATATATATAACTGTTCGATTCGGACTATTTTGATAATATATTGGGAAAGCAATCGTCGGCATCGAGAGGCCTCGTTGGTCATTACTGGGAAATGAAGTCGCGCAAATGATTCGATGCCCGCCTGATTATACCCGGAGAGTTTAATGCGAGGCACGCAGTCGGCATCCCCCGACCGGGTATGACGGTTATGAGCGTATATGGTTCATATTTGCGAACGCATGTGGCTCATCGTTTACCTAATGCCCTAATTAAACCCGGTACATTGCAACTGTAAACATGTTAATGCGTTTTGTGAGAAAATATATGTACGGGACTGTCTCTTTGGTCTTTTGTCTGGAGTTCGGATTCGATTCCGGATAATAATGGTAATAGGCCTAAGCATTACATGAGACTTAAAAAATACTACCGAATTAGGGTGTAGATTAATTAGTACACCTCTGCCTGACCCATTGAGGAATAGAAGTGTGATGGAATGTTATGAAAATTTAAATGGAGTACCTATTTAGTATGTTTTGTAAATAATATATATTCAATAATTCTCTACAAAGACTACGTATATAAGATTGAAATAAAACTTATTTTTACAGATTTTAGTGCGTTGTATTGTATATTATATTTTGGAAGGATCCAAAACGTCGCGAATCAAATAGATAATATCAATCCAACGCGATAAAATCCGTAAAAAGTAGTATTATTTCATACCATAACATCACGCCCGTAAGTATACCCGAAGGGTTAGGCAGAGGCGTACCTAATGTACACCCACATTTCGCCGGTATGTTTAAGTGCAATGTTATAGGGGGCGAGACTATAGCCATTAACCGGGCACAAATCCCAGGACCCAGGACCCAGGACCTATTATTTGACGGAAATCACAATGTGCAAGTTAAATTATGCACTTAAAGTGAAATATTATTACTGTGAATACTTACTCTTTTAACGTCTGTAATAACAGTGTCCATGTTTTACACATCGTTGTCTTACCATAATATACTGAAAAATAGGACAAAGGACCTTTTACAGTGATTCGATTTTGGCGATAATATCAAAGTTATTTTCGCACATCGAAGCGGGGAGTGTTGCGAGGAGATTAACATGTAGATACATCATATCCCATTCCATTTTGCACTCCACAACACAGCCGCGGGCGGTTCGCAATATCTTATCGATACCGAAACTAGCACGTGTTAGCATCTGCTCTAACCGACGCAAAATAACATCAAATACGAAAAAATATTGAACTAGGTACATAGGGCCTTTGTAATTTTTATCAATCATGCTATAACAATTTTTTTCAATATAAATTCGACAAAACTAAACGGTCTGAACTGCCTCATTATCCTTGTGGTCCCGAGCGCGACTGCTACGCTAGAGGTCCTAGAGGTACACTAGAGGTTCGATTCCCAATTCGAGCAAAATGTTATTGGGTTTTTCTGTGAAATTCTGAGTAGCAGTTTGGAGTTTGGAATTTGTGCCCGGTTTATGGCAATAGGATCGCTTTCTATTACATGGGACCTAAATATATCTATCGGTCAATTGTGGGTGTACATTAGTACGCCTCTGCCTAACCCTTTGGGGACAGACCTGATGGTATGTAAACGGTCTCAATCCCTTGTTGGCTAGTAGTCGCAAGCGTCATTGCTGAAATCGAGATTCTGTCTTCTATTTCCAGATTGGACAATGTTATTGATTTTTTATAAAATACGTATAGTCAAATATAATTATAGAAATAAATATTCAATTTGCAATACCGCTAAACTAGGGCTCTTGATGAAACATTTTTCTACGTTTTACTTTCTTGAAAAAAAACGTTGCCCCAGACTAGGAATTTCTCCTGTATCGTACAAAGACAGTAATAATTTAATGTCAATAAATGATCTGCTTGATTGTATTAACAATAGAGTAATGTTATCAATGTAACTTATATTGTTGTAAATGTGCCTGGGCGTTCCTACAGGATCTGATCACCCGTCTGGGTGCGGGGCCGAAGCCTCACATTGTGGGTATCCGGTCTCTTTCCGGAGTCTCCGTATCGCCACACTCGATCGCTTACCAATTCCCGACACGACTGGAATCATGGTTCATTCGCATTTTGCCTTTACGTTTTATTTAATAGTAAACAAACACCTTAATATTACTATAAAAAAATAAAAATATTTTTATTATAACCTGGGTTTGCTCCTGGTTACAAAATATCATCACACGAAATGACATATCATCACGACTTTATTCCCTGAGGAGTTAGTCAGGGGTATATCAATGTACCTCCCTAGTTCACCGGTATATTTTTGTTTCTTAACCGAGCAAAAGTCCACACTCCGAGCTGCAACCCAATAACACTTTGCTCTACCTGGGAATTAAACTCAGTAACCCAACTGTAGCAGTAAACTCAATTGACAACATTTCAAAATTATTAAGCCATCAAAACAAGAATACTGTTGTTTTCCTATTCTGAGCTCCAAAACATTTTTATTTATTTTTTGTCGAAATAATGTAAATCAACAACGAAACAGGTAATGTGAGGTTATGAATAATTATGATAAATGCCAAACTGATATATGACAATTTTTATAGCATCAGAAAAATCGAAAGTGTCACCGTTTAACAGTAGAAATGACGTCAGAAAGAACGAACTTCAAAGTCGAAAATAAATATGAAAATTATCGATAAAGTAAAAAATACGGGTACCTCCCCTTTTTTCGAACTAGTTTCAAATAAAATTATATTATGTGTGTTAAAAAAATGAAATGTTGTCAATTGTACCTATGCTTACCACGAAAAGGTAGACAAACGGTACGTTATGTGCTAAAAACCAACGTAGTGTTTTCTTTCATCACCACAACACTACATAACACTGTATGTAAATGGTTATGATCTCCTTGTCTATAGGCCATTGCTTAGCAGTGGATCTTCTTTGGCTGATTCTCACAGTAGATACAGCTTACAAGTTTCAAAATATTGACTTAAACAAGTAGTTGTTGTTGCACAGAGCTTGTGTGTTTTAATTTATTCTTTATTTTCTTCTTAAATTGCGACATTGAATCGACTCAATACAAGAATTAATATTATTTCAGTTCCATTTTAAAAAAAATGTCCAAGATGTCAAAGACAGAAATCTTATTTCCCTAATAACGGCTGCTTTATAAAGTCGCAGACAGAGGCGCACTTGATAAATATGTTCCATCTGCAATCGCTTGCAACTGGCGAGGCGAGAAGGGCCAACAAAACCTCCACAAAACACTCCATTTTATAAATTTGCTTGAAGATCTCTCTGTGAGCCATTACCGTGTGAATTACCTATTAAGCAATTAATTCTGTTACTTATCCAAAATATAATTCCAATGTAGTCTCAATCTATAATAAATGTCGGATAATAGTCTTCTGAATTACCAATCAACGTCTAATGTGAATGTAGTCACAAGATTGAACCACCGAATATCACTGAATGTTGACATTTAGGACATATTGTAATTATATTTTTCTATTTTTATTTTCTTTATCAGAATTTTGGAAGCCAAGTATCAAAATGTCCATTAACACCCAATAACTTGTACATACCTGCAGGGTAAAAACAAACAACCCCTCACCCTACAGGCATACACCTTCTCCGTTCCATCGTGGGAGTCCTGTCGAACTAAACCTATCTATGTAGCGTAGTAATAAACTCGTCTACTGTCAGACCGAAACTAAACTAACGGCCAACTCGCTCTTGATTGGATAAATTTCCAGAAATAGAAACAGCCATGCCCTGTTCAATCGACGTGCGGCCCAAGTTCTTCATTTGCGGTTGAACTGGCGACGTTTCATATAATCTCTACGTGAGGCGAATAGCCCGCACCGACTTTATATCATTGTTAGCCACTGACAATTATTGAACTTAGCCTTACACGCCGACCACCAACGTAGCACATTGAAAATTAACTGAATGTGATTGTATCGGTGTACAGGGTTCCGTAACGTTTCTCATATGTTTTATAGGATAAAATATCGATTTAAGAAGTCTTTAAATTAAATCTCTAACCAACTTGGTCTTGCTCATTACGTACAAAAGACTATTAAGAATATTATAAATAATAGGTAATGGTATTATTATTGACTAAAAAATATTTTAGATTAAGATTCGATATTATGAGGGGAGCTTGAATTGCTCACAAAAACGTAATACCAAAATAAATCGTAATCCAAACAATATTTTCTTTTTTTTAAACGTTGCCCCACACTAGGATTTTCTCCTGTATCGTGGGTGCGTTTACAAACACAAATTCTCACACACACAAACGCCCAGACCCGGAACAACTACCTGTGGATCATACAAATATTTGCTTCGTGTGGGGATCGAACCCACAACACGTGGCGCAGAAGCCGATCGCTCAACCGCTCTACGCGAAACGTGTCGTTTTATCAAATTGTTTTGTATTCGGCTTCGGATACTGTTAATCTAGGTTGATTAGTAATTTAACTTAGTAAACACACAATTTGATTAAACTGTGTTTGAATTACAATTTATTTTGGCATTACGTTTACGGGAAAATCGGTCCGCCGGACTCTTAAGGAATTTTTATAAATTAGGTAAACATTTACTCACTTCAAAGAACAAAATTAGGAACTAAATGAAAAGTACCCTAATTTAGTTGTTTCTTTTAACCCATTACGTCTAAGTATGTAACATCAATGTGCAATGTGTGTTACTTTATTTACGTACTTTTATAAATACATAAAAGTACGTAAATAAAGTAAATAAGATACACTAGTCAACCCACAAACTGCCATGTTTTGTTAAACGTTCTAATGACGAAGAAATATTTGCGCAATCTCAGCAATATATTACAACATTACGTGCCCCGAGATGATTTGCGTGTTTCCTGTAAGTTGGCCCCGAATAAAGGGTCTGAGGGAAATCTTGAGTGACACAGGTCCGACAGCGGGGGATACATTTTTGTCATTCCACGCCTTTACATTAGTCCTCCTGCCACTGCCATGTCCAATGGTCATTGAAGAAAATGCTACAGATAAGCCACACCGTCGACTGGGACCACAAAGAACGGAGTCACTGAGATCGACTGTGATTAACGTTTCTTTTTTATATTGCATAGATTTTTTGCCAATCAGTCCTAGTCCTCAGTTACAGATGGATGTATCAAAACAGATTCTTATTTCTTCCCGTGCAATTTGTAAAACTCGGAATATAGGAAATGGGTGCATAGCCAAGTGGCTATAAACATGATGACGAGATAAAGGTTTGTCTGCTAAGTATTATATACCTTAATGACGTTACTTTTCCGGTGAAATCCCTATTTGACCTATAAAAACCTTTGTAATTTTATTTTGATACTACATTATTATTAATATGCACACGTATCTAAAAGTCATCCTGATAAATATGGTTTATTCAAACCTTAAAATATTATTTAAGTAAAATTTAATGACTCCTATTTAGGGTACACCCTTACAATTTAAACAACTCCAATGTTAATGTAAGGTTCAATGGAATTTCGTAACATAGGTAACAATTCGACCTAAATAAACATTATGGCATAATTCTAATACCCAAGTTAGGTTATCGTAAATATAAGTCCCAATAATCTGCGCTGTTTCAGGTCGCGTTTATACCAACATTGGATTCAGAAATTAATATTCGCTTTTATTAATGCCTACGTCGCGTTTACTTTTTCCTCTCTTATTAAAATTTACAATATTTCAGTAAAATATTTGAATAATCCTAGTTTATAATGTAATGTACCTCACTTATATTCGTAACTAGCTGTTGCCCGCAGTTTCACTCACGTCCTAAAAAGATTAACATACTATAAGTCCGATTCTAGGCGGTGTATCAAGATGAAACAAGCACCAGATTTTAAGTTAGACCTCTAACATCGGTGAAACTGCATTCAATTCCATGCAGTAGTGTTCACGTGATGCGCGTTCGACAGACAGACAAAAATTATAAAAATTGTTATTTTGGCTTCTGTTGCTCTTATAAAGACCCCCCATATTAGTTTTTCTTTAATATCTATAATGTACAGACATCGGCCTGTTACAATTTTATTATAGGTATAGAACATAATATGTAATGATTAAATTAAAAATCAAAACGAAACTGCCAGTTAGCTATCAGCTCATCCCTTCATAAGAAGAGTGCGTAGATGTGAAAGTAAGACGAATAGAGAAAATACGTGCCGGTGACACACGGACACTAAGATACGACGAAGCTTTTGTATAGTGCTGTGCTAAATACACGTGATAGTTTAGGAACGCCATACTTATCACGACGTATAAAAGTGTTTCTTTTCATATATCACATAACATTTCCATTGTTTTCATATTTTTTTTTGGGTTTGTAAATCAAAATTCTATTCTAAAAATGCGTGCCCTCGTTTTGATATCGTATTTATTATCTATACAATTTCCTTACCACTTTTGATCATCTCATTCTTTATTCATGATATTTCATTTGTATTGACTTCTAACGAGTCATTGGAATAGAGGGTGAACAGCTATTACGCCTCAAGTGTATATTCGCAAATTCAGTCCAAATAAATGATTGCTAAAAGTTGTTAATACCTACTTAGAATTTTATTAAATGCGAATTTAATGACGTTTTGATAATATGTATTGATATATTTTTTAGTATTCTTCTGTTATTGTCATTTCCGAATTCATTTTTGACTTATCTTTATCTACTTATATTAAGTATATAGAATAATCTACACCTAAATATTCCTACATAATGGTGGCAAATCTAGCTAGTTATATGTATGGAAATGAGGAGTTGTGTAGCACGAACCACGAAGGTTCTAACAGATAAAGTGGCGCCAGAAACCGTCCCCGCGGGTATTCTCGCGCAAGTGGCGACACCCCTCGGCCCCGCGAGCCAATTTAACATCTACTTGTCTTTAGTTAGCTCCAAGCTAAAGAGATAAGAAAATAACAGGAAATATCCAGTCTGTTATCCTGTCACTGCAGGTAATATCGTATATTATGATAATCTTACATGCTAAAATAATACAGAGCCAAGTCCCTACATCTCAAAAAGTCGCAAATGTTGTCTACAATAGACCTCTAAACTACTTACACATTTCCATTTTAGCCCTTACTGTGTAAAGAAGAAAGAACTCAAATAAAAATTCGTCATCTTACTTTCATTTTAAGAAGAGATGCAAGATAAATGTAACATCGATGTGGAAAGATTTTATTGAAAATTACTTATTTCGTTGTGCGGCGGTCGTGGCGCGTGTAGCGATTGCTTCACCTTACAAAGTTACGGCCGACCGGGGACTCTCCTAGCTTGCCGTTTGCTTAGATTTATGTTGACTCGTTTAATTACACAAGGGCCACCAAGCGATCTTGGTAATTTAAAAATTCGGAATAATGCGACCGAGCCCATCACAATCACTGTGAAGCCAATTACAATATTTCAACGTGGAATTAGGAACAGTAATCCTAACGTAGAGATAATAAAAACAAAGACGACTCGATTTATTTATTTCTTAAATTATGTAAGTGCACACAAGATCGCATAAAGAGTATAAAAAAACTGAGTACAGAGTCGTGGCAAATATCAACTTGAAATTTCGTCTAGCAGACTTGCGACAGGCGAGATGAATTGAATTTATTAACCTGTAGTTGAAATTAAGCGTAGGTATATTTAACACATAATAAAGTGGGTGTTGAACCCTATAAAATGTTATATGGGTCGTAAAAGTAGACACGCTGGTAGAGAGGTCGGCCCAAGATGACATTGTGCTGCGCGGCAAATAGCTTATCTCTTTACTTTTATACTAATATTATCCCATCACCTTGACATCACCGAAAAACATAAACTTAAATCTTTATGTGCAGACGCATGCAGTTACATTATAATGAAAGACGCTTTCTATTTTCTAATGGCACATTTATTTTATATAACATACCTACAATAAACCTATATTGTAGGTATATTATATAAAATAAATGTGCCAAAATAAATTCCAGGTTATAAGCAGTGATAGCCTAGTGGTATGACCGTTGGACTGCCAAGTCAAAGGTCTCGAGTTCTGACCTCTGACTTTTCGAAGTCATGTGAGTATTAAATAGTTAATTATCACGCGCTTAAACGGTGAAGGAAAACATCGTGAGGAAACCTGCATGCCTGAGAGATTTTCTCGATGGCGTGTGAAGTCTGCCAACCCGCACTAGGCCAGCGTGGTGGACTATAGCCTAATCCCTCTCATTCTGAGAGGAGACCCGTGCCCAACAGTGGGATAGTATAATGGGTTGATTATTTTAGGTTTTCCACTATTAAATGGGACCTAAACATACCCCGCGTAGGTATTGTGGGTGTACATTAGTACACCTCTGTCTATTCCTTCGAGGAATACAGGCGTCATGGTATGTTATGTTAACCACAATAATTTAGATACTAAACCGTATTTAATCCGTGCATTGCATATTTTTTTTACGTCTTTATGAACGTAGATGTACTGTTAAAACATAAATCATTGAATTATATTATATCGGAACCAAGCTTCATCCAATACTATCTTTAAATACCATTAATTCCTATATCTTTCCGCAACATGAACGACTATAGCGAGCGTGTTAAATCTTTGCGTCACCATTTATTACGACTAACGCCCATATATATCTACGTGGACTGAAATAAACTCAGATGGCTTTTTCTCCTCTTGCTTTTTTTCATCCACACAACACAACAAAAATTACTTCTTTTCTATGTTACCCCAAAATCCCTTATCTATAGGTACACTCCAATTTGATTATTAGCATATTATATATTGTGAACATTGTATATGTACTTGCAGACTCGAATACCAATTACTTGTAGGTACTTGGCCATCTCCTAATTACTCGGAACCGGCATTGCGAATATTATACTCGTAATTATTAATATTTGACCCTCAAGGAATCTCATCTCGTATATCACTGTATGTCGGTATGACAATAATATAGTCGAGTTCGTGACCTTCCTCGATCTTTCTCGGGAAAATTGGTTCCAATCCCCTTCAAAGAGGTCAGTATGTTTCTGATTTCCATTTCATTTTATTATTACATACCCGAGTATAAATGTTATTGGAAAACTGTATTAGGTCGAGCTATGGCTTTGCGGTGAATGCATCTAGTTACGAATGAATATTTTTATGGTTATACTTTATATTTTTAACGTTGCCCCACACTAGGATTTTCTCCTGTATCGTGGGTTTTTTGGTTTTTATGGGATAGGACGGCAAATGAGCAGACAGATCGCCTGATGTTGAGCGATTACCGCCGCCCATGGACACCCGCAACACCAGATGAGTCACGAGTGCGTTGCCGACCTTTTAAAAGGGGATGGGCCTCCGGTAGCCTCACTCACTCGGCGAAACACAACGTAAGCGTTGTTTAACGCCGGTTTTCTGTGAGGCCGTGGTATCACTCCGGTCGAGCCGGCCCATTCGTGCCGAAGCATGGCTCTCCCACGTAAAAAGATGGGTGCGTTTACAAACACAAATTCTCACATACACAAACGCCCAGACTCGGAAACAACTACCTGTAGATCATACAAATACTTGCTCCGTGTGGGGATCGAACCCACAACACGTGGCGCAGAAGCCAATCGCTCAACCGCTACGCCAATCGTGTCGTCAATACCTTTGGGTCATTAACACGGTATGTCCCTCTCAACGATGAGGTTTAATAGATACGTATTGTACTCAAGAGCCCAATTCTACTAAGTAATTCAAAATATTTTAAATATTGTTGCAATGTAGTCTTTTTAAAAAAATCAATAGCAATGAGGTCAAAGATTGGCCGGAGGTTGAAGTCTGTGGTGTTTATAACACAGAAATCGGAATTATATTAGACTATTGTCTAATTAAATATCAGAATTGGTCTCCAGCCTCAATCGGCAATTACTCTAAATCAATTTAGATACACGAGTATATAGAATCCATAGTAATTCCTTAAGAATATTTTATTAGTTATATATATTAATCTTATTGTGATTCATCAAAAGTGGCAATTTTAGTCTCCCAGATTGGCTACATAGAACTAATAACACACACACACAACACACACATGCCTGATACTGGTAGCATTAACGCGCATCCAGTTACGGGGTATCTTAATCTAAAACAAGCAGATCATGTTACTGTCCAAAGTCCTTCTGTCCTTCATTCTCGTATTCCGGCTGATAACGTACACATCTACACAGAAAAATCACTGTAAACGCAGAGATTTAACGAGTTGAATTTATACACCCAAATTGTTTATCTGATAAAGTTTTCTCTTGTTAATTAAAGAGTCGATGGACTTACGTTTATATTTGCACATTTTAGTAATTAAATTTCAAAATCTACTAATTTGCAATCCAAATGCACACAACGTACAAAGTTATGACGAGATAACGCAATTTCTACTATCTTAAGCTGTCACGAGACGTCAGAATTTAATTAAATTAAATACTACAGACGGCTGAGAACATAAAGAAAATGTATGTCTTTCTTTAGACCTTTAACATAATTATAACTTTCTGTGAAACTAATATTATGAGTATGTTTATATTTCGTACCTATAAAGGTATCTTCGTTCTTTCGATCGTACCTATAAATTTCACGCATTACCATTATGTGGTGATCCAGTTTCTTCCCAATCAAAACCGACCATATTTTTTTTTTTTTGTTTAGTTATAGTCACCTAAGGAACTGTAAATTGCCATACAAAAAAATTACTAGAGACGCATAAAACGATAATACTTATTAACCTTACTGTCCAATGTCACTGGAAAATAACCTATCGAAGTCATTTGGATAACAATAGAGTGAGACGACACTAGAGAAAGTTTTATGATTACCAACTAATTTGTATACTAGATTTCCAGGCATCGCATACTAGCCTAGACTTTTTGAAAAGTTAGCCTATAGGGCACCTATAGGCATAACTTCACACGCCATTTCTATAAGTCCAAATTTTCTGTATTCAAAAATTCATCAAAAAATGTTCAGTGAGTTCAACGTGAATTTAATATTAAATTTAATTTAATCCAACCAAAATATTTATTCAAAAACCAACTCACAAGAATTGGTTTCGGAATAAAATCGCTGGTTTTACTTATGCTCATTCTGCCCGAAAGTCCCATTATATATTGTTTTTTATCTATAAAAACATCTGCCTAATTAATTGTTAAGTACTGCTCAAAACAGTAAACAATCATTTTAGCATTGGTCGAGCGCCAACCCGTTCCCAACCCACGTGTACTTAAATGAAAACAATGGCCAATGTTTTTCTTCAATTTAGAAATAAAATGAGGATTGTAAAGGCTATCATACGGTGTGAACACACATTGAATTTTACTAGAATATGTAAAGTTTTGGTTGGTAGCGTATTCGGAAAATCTTTCTATTTCAACCAGAGTATTCATCTTCATATTCAATCTTATTCGAGCAGAATGCCAGACTTCTTTCGAGAAATATGGCAATCAGATATGTTATCATGACCGGGTACCGCTTTTATATGCAAACGCTCTTTTTTTTAATGTTAAATTTTATTGAATTTATACAATGTTAAGTATTTTTAGTTATTTTGGTATGGTATGGTAGAAGCAAATGTAGCCGCTACGCATTAAACAAAAAAAAAACTAGTTTGTTTTAGTAAAATGACTACATCAAAAGGTGAAGACGCCGTAAGGATAAGACAGAAGTTTGTCTCAAGGTTGTAAAAAATAAAAGCGCTCGTCATCTGGCTCTGTCTCAGAAACAGTCAAACATATCCCAGTCGGGGGAGCTATAAATTGTGCAAACAAGTTGTCTGTTACGAGTGCTACGAATGCTACGATGCTGTCGTAGCATCTTGTACACTTGACTACGCCGTAGCAAGAAGCTCAAGATGCTACAGCACATACAAACGAGCTTTCTGTCCGAATCACAAATATATTACTTAAAATAAAACTTGGCGAAACATTCTCGATTTCTGTGTAAAATACATTGAGGTCAGTTTCTCGAACAATATAAAAGTTATTTATGTTTTATTTTATTTTCTAAATCTCTATAAAGTCCTCATGCGTTAAATGATTCGTGGGCAAAGCGAACATTTACAGAACAAAACGACCTCAACAGATATTTTGTTGTTGTATTGTAATAAAAAGCAATAAAAAGATCGGCAGGATGGCCCTCGGCCAACTGGCGGCTTCGTCGGGGTTGCGACGCTCTTAACTCAATACAACCGACGCTATGAACTATACCTACTAATTCCTCTCTAACATTTTACATCGTTTAAATTTAAGATTAGCTTTGCATATTGTTCTAAGTTGTTTTCTCTTTCACCGACTGTCTCTCGTACGCGTACGATTAATTGTTAACGGGTACCCCAAGAGCTCTATCCATTTTAAATATAAGCAATATCAGCACAAGATGTGCATTATCTAGCAACACCGGTTACCACCATTATAACAATATGTACTGAGCTTAAAAGATTGCAATAGTGCACAAGTGTTGACTATTTGTTATTCCTTCGCCTACCAGGTCCAATAAAAGCCGTTTTCCTCAGTTGCTTCATGCTATTTGCCCGAGGGAAAAACCAGCGTTTCAGTTATATTTGTTTATTTTATACCCGAAGCAATGAAAACAAAAGAATATACCAATTACTTACTGCATACAAAACAGAAAGTACTTACTAACAGTTTTAAAATAAAATTTATGTAATACATATATGCATAGCCTGTATGGGGCTCAAACTATTTTCTTTTTGGTGTAAGTATTATTATTATTATCCAACAATGAAATATTTTTCAATAAAATCATATCCATAGACTTCATTTACACCTTACGGTTACGATAAAATGATGAACAGTAATTTGGAAAAGAAAACAATATTCAATGTCTTCAATTATATTTTTTTAGTGCGGGACATTCGAGCTGGTAAAACAAGCAGGCTTATATTTCTGCTATTGTTCTAGGAACAATTTCCTGATATGAAACCCTTTGTTATAGTGTGATGCAAGCAGCTGGCTCACTGCCAGCTCTCCTACATGTTTCATATTTCACTGGATCAGCGCAGCTTACAATAGCTGATGTAACGTTTCTTTAATTTTTACGCCATGCAAATACATTATCCATCGAACGATTATTGACTATTAAAATAATAACAGTGTATTAAATAAAAACGACAATACACACACCCCCAGCTATTGATCCATCAAAAAATAGGCCACCTAACGAACCATTATTGTGCTTACGATGGTAATGCACTCTTTCTTCCAAATAGGGACCGAGTGGAGAATTTCTCGAGTCGAGTGGATTCATTAAAGCGAATACTTCACATTCGATCGAAAGGTAATGGTATTGCTTAAACGTACGAGTAGTAACTTGCATAAAGGCGAACCGTTCACAAAGAGAAGGCGGGTTTCAGAAACCGATGTCCGCTTTAGATCTTCACATTGACTTCTTTATTGTATGTAAGTATTCTTTTGTCTAGCGCCATTTGGGAGCCGTAGTGTTCTACTCGTCCAAAATATAGCTGCGGGGCGTGTTTTGTGTCCGTCCTCACCAAATATCTTTCTTTTATTTTTATCTGTATATCTGTACACTGGATCTTGCCGACTTTCGATGTGATTGCGGAACTACGGATCCTCACAGCTTGAATCGTTTTTCAGATTTAGGTAACGTATAAGGTGGTAAACAAAAACAAAGTTTATTTTATATCATAAAGATGTTTATCACGTATCGACCTTAATGCGTCGTTACCCCGAGCATACCCCAAGTCATTCAGATACAAGTACTCGCCATGGGATTTGTAATGGGGCCGTTCTAATGAGCGCCTCGACCTAAGAATAAAATATAAAAAAATACGAATGGTACTTGTCTGTTTTGGTAATGTTTTGTATAAACTTAATCACAATCACCGACAAATCAAATTGATTGCAGATTAATTTATTAGAAAACTTCACGCTAGTAAATTTTATAATCAACTAGGTACATAGACAAGTATTGTAACCAACACATAGTATGAAAAATAATTTCGGAGTTGATGGTCTGACTCTGACACTAATTATTGGAACTACCTGGGGGAGTAGTGGAGGTACCGAGATACGGTAGACGATAGATCCTTTATAATTGATTTAGCTTTAGTGTTGAATTATTTTACTAACAATATAATTATTTATTTTTATAATACTTAATTATTCGCCCTACTCAATTGTTCTATCTACTGAAGGATCTGCGCTTAACCTAGGTGCAGCAAGGCTGCTTTTATTAAACAGCAATAGCGTGGCTATTGAATTTGAGGTCCTGTCCAATTTCTCGGTGAAGTAAAGTGTTGCCATTTAGTAAATAATTAATTTTATCAGTAGCAGCTTACAGTTTGGATCGGCATCGGCCACTTATCTTATGAAATTAAACCTACCGGCAAATTGTAAGTGTACCTTCTACAGTAAAAAAAAACCATTCTCGCAGATTGTAATAAAAATTCTCATCACCAACATTTATGAGAGATTGGTGTCCGAAACAAGTATTGAAATACCTGTTTTGCGGATCACCAGGGTCCCGAATTGTACATCATTGTTTTATACAAACGCAACTTGAACAGTCGCGAAGGAGCTGTGGTCGTAAACGGACTTTCAGCGGAGAGGAAATAGGAGCATAGCCGCGGCCGCACGCACGGAAATGAACCCACCCGCCGTCGCTTCCTCCGCCTGCAGCCGACGGTTAAAGCGCGCTGTGCCGGAACACTGCGACCACTGCCGCTCCTTCAATATGTCCCCGCTAATTTTCACAATGAAAATGATTGACAAAAGCACTTACCTACTCAATAGTTAATCTTATATGACAATACATCGTTGGAATTCCTAACGATGTATTGTTAGATATTATTAACGACTTTGATTTCATAAATCTATGAAATCAAAGTATATCCTTCGGTTGCATATTTTATAATGGCTTCTGTAAACAAGTAATATCTTATACTAATACATTATGAAGCCGAGTCAGTTCGCAGCGTGCTGACAGGCCGGAGTGACAGCCAACTGAGTCACCCTCCTCTCATTACACAACTTTCTTCCGCCTGTCTTACCTCACCTAAATAATAACATGTCTAGATGTCTACACATTCATTTTCTACATGTTAATTATGTTGAGTCGCTAAAACCTGTCCCGATATTTATTATCCAATTTAAAATCAGACGGCGTTTAGAAAATATATTTCTGAGGCTTTCTTTATTTCATGATCAGAGCCTTTCGCGAGAGTGGTTCAGTTTATATTCGCCGGCAGTATCCGTACGGCACATTTGCTTCCAATTCAATTCTCTGCTCGGCTCGTTGCAGCAGTGAATGAGCCATCGCCGAGATTGTCTCTTCGCCCGCACCGCGCCGCGCCCTGCGTCCGCCGAGCCACGCGTCATCCGCGCTAGGTCGCGCACCGCCGCGCCCCCTCCTGGCGACGACGCGACAAATATCTTCGTAGCTACACCTGCGAGTAAATCTGTTTATACCATTACATCACAGTAATGTGCGTGTAAATTACCTACTTGTTCCTTGGGGTGCGATAATTCAATAGGGGCACCGCAATTTAGGGCAAAAATTCTTATTTATTTTTATTAAAATGAAAACATAATTCAGGAATGATGCGATGGGCCTTAATGTAATTTGAGGCAAACTGCCTGTACCTAGTAGCCGCACTCTCAATGCTCCCACTGTTCGCATGAAAACAATAAGTTCCCATGTGGATTACACTTCCGCGCTACTAAATAATAAATAATAAACACAAAACAACGTGGTAACAACTTTTTGCTTTTCATCCAAACGCGTGGAAACTGCAGTAGATATCCATTACATCACTGGTTTGTTCCACGAGATAACTATGGCAGCTTTTTCTGTATCAACAAAAGCAAAATTGTTCATTTGCAAAAGGTTGTTTTTGTCGATATATTTGTCGTTAGTTCTGAAGCCATTCTACTCTGATCGCATCGGGCTGAATCTGGGAAACTGCCAAGTGTTCTTTCTGCAACTGCAACCATTATTCGCAGGTTTTGGTTAAAATCATCTAGTCCAAAAATTATACAAGAACAAGTCAGAACCATTAATCCTGATGTAGCTGTACTTACAACATTAATAAATTAATTTCGAACTAAAGTTTTTAGTCGGTCTGACATACCCAGCCGCCTCTCCTAGCGATGAAAAACCTTTAAAACTTTTCCGTACTAAAAAAATTTTACGCTCGACCAAGAACCCTTATATCCTTAGATATATTTTATGGGTCTTGCGTACGACTGACAGTAACGTGGACGTGAAGAACGTCACTATGTTGTATATCTGCTTGCAGTCTTACTACCTTATAAACTCGACGTCGAAATAGACCCATTGTCTACTAAGATAGATAGGTTACGCCTCTTTGCGATAACTATCGTCTCAGTCTCTAGCTATGAACTTGTGAATTCCCAGAAGCCCTTCCCTTAAAACACTTTTTTTACTTTAAAATAACAAGGCTTTATATATTATAATTATAGCCTCCAATGATCAACCACATTAGTAATAGTAGGCGTTTTCTTTATGATGAATTTTATTTGTAGTAAGAAGAATCAGGTAATGACTTAGACATTTTTCCCTTCAGTAAATAATAATTTCCACAACTGCATGAGATCTTATTTACACCGGACAAAGCATTATCCAGAAATAACAATTCGGTAATTGCTGTGTCAGCTAGTAGCGATACTATCGATATAAGGAGTCAAGATACCGATATCATACGTAAACATCGTATCGTCAATTAATCTAATTTAAGAACAAAATCCAAACTAATTCCGATTCCTTCCCAGGATGATCCGTGAGGCTATTGAAATTAAAACACATCCAAATTTCAATAGAGAAGATGGCTGGGTCTTACCACCTGCTTGGAACCCCATTATAGATTCCATAAAATCAAAATCCAAGCCCAAAACTGCAAGACCGAAGGATACGGTGAACTCGTTCTGCGTGAATCGGATCGCCAATAATTAACAAAAATGTAAGGTAGCTGTTAGTAATTGTAACATTAAGACGTCCAACAACTTAGTCTACCCGTGACCATGGATGCTGTAAAGGATCCGAAACGTCGGGAATCAAATAATATCAATACAACGCGATAAAATCCATAAAAAGTAGTTTTATTTCAATGTCTAATATTCGCGAGTCAGAAACCAGTATAACCGATAAACTTAACTGCCTAATAAAAACTAAACTTCCTCAGCTCGGACCTTGAATTTGTGCACGGTTAACGGTGATAGGTTCGCCTCCTATTAAGTGAGATCTAAACATATCGCACTGAGGATGTTAGTTGTAGACATTAGTATTTATGCCTCTGCTTAACCCCTCGGAGAATATAGGCGTGATGATAAGTTACGTTTATAAAATTAACATACAAACCTAATGATGATTGAAAGTCGATAAGATAACATTAGCTCGATATCAGCTCGGGCGGCTAGTGGGCGCCGCGGTGTGAGAGAGCCGTGCAGCTGTGTGGATTAAGGAAGGAAACGTCCAATCAGCGAGCCAATGTACGCCTGTTCCATGTAGCCGGAGGACAATCACTTGATTTACTGGCCGAGAGAAACCGCCTCACGTGAAGTTGCGCTTCCTGTTCTTATATCTATAGATATCGGACTCCACAACTGATATTTCAGGGGGGAGAGGGCTAAAATGTCCGCTTTGGATTAATCACAATTTGACGACGTGCCCTAGTGACCAGTGTAGATAAGCTGACCTCTAAGTGAAAAAAAGAGTTAAGCCTAAGTATACAACGTGTAGTCAGCCTATAAGTACTAGAAATACATCCTGCCTGTCCTGGCACGTTGTGAAACCTTGGGTAGTGTATAATGTAATTCCCTAAAGGTGGCGATTTTAACACGCCAGAAGGACTGTCTGACACTTATTATCTACCTACAATAAATTGTATTTATTATGGGTCCAGCGGAGCTTGAATTGTCCACAAAAACCTAATGGGTACCGAAATAAATGGTAATCCAGGGAATATTCTATCAAATTATGTTATTATCAGATTTGGATACAGTTAATCTAGGTTCCTATGGTACTATTTCATATACTACTATATCACTGGAAATATAAAACCGGAAAATCGTTCCAAACTTGGTAAAGTGCAGCACACGTGATCTTCGGTGTGCGTATCATCTCTGCGCTGATCACCTACAATTGTAGGTGGCATTTGGTTGTAGGTGCCAGGCAATACAATTGTATTGCCACGGGATGGTTGACAATATCTCAAGCGCTATTGATAAAATAAACTTGGATCTGTCAGCTATTCAGAATTGGTCTGATAGATTCGGTGTGGCGGTGAACCCAGCTAAGTGTCAGGCTATAATTGTGGGTAGTCAACGATCTATTAGTAAACTTGACAGTGCTCCCCTGCCACCTGTCATCTTCAACGGGACTATTATAGCACTCAGCTCCGATGTTAAGGATTTGGGTTTGTATATCGATACTAACTTTAAATGACCAGCGCAAACAACGCATGTGAGCCAGAAACTAACTGGAATGTTGCGATCTCTGTACCGGTTGAAAAATGTACTCCCATGTAATGTGAAGGCAATGCTTGTGCAGACTCTAATTTTTCCTATAGTCGACTATGGTGAGGTGTGCTATTACGACCTGAATGCAGATCTCCTCAACAAACTTGACCGGCTTCTGAATAACTACATTCGATTCGTTTTCAATCTCCGAAAATATAACCACGTGTCCAAGTATCGTACACGTTTAAAGTGGTTGCCTATTCGAGAGCGTAGAGTGCAGAGAGCACTGACTACTCTATTCGGTTTGCTCGATTCTCCCGTCTCTCCTTCATATTTAACATCACATTTTAATTACTTATGCTCTAACCATGATAGAAACCTTCGCTCTTCATCTAATCGGCTCTTCCGATGTCCCCCTCATCACTCTGACTTTCTACATTCTTTCTTTTTGTGATTTGTTTTTGCATTTTCCATGCTAAGATTATAGAGTTATTTTAGTAAAGGAAAAATTCAATCGCGGGCAGGATTCGAACCTGCGTCTTCTGGTTTGATACACCAGACGCTCTGACCGCTATCAAACCAGAAGACGCAGGTTCGAATCCAGCCCGCGATTGAATTTTGTCTTTACTAAAATTTCTACATTCTTCTTTTTTCATACAATCTATTCTTTTGTGAAATACTCTCCCTTTGGATATCCGGATAGCAACTAGTCGTTACACCTATAAAATAAAAGTCAGAGAATATCTCAGAAAGAAATTGGCAGAATCATTTCAGCATTGATATACTTTATAATAGTATTAATATATTTATGTTTACATATTATATATTGTATATTGTATATAAATGTATTTATTTAGTTTTTATGTAGGTGTATATTTCAGGTAGTATATATAGGTATATTATAGTTTATGTATTGATCTTCTCTCAACACACCCGGTTATTGCATCTGCCACATTTTTCTCTGTATCACCCTATGTATGGTCGACTAGTAGAGAATTTTTATAGCATTAAGTCCGCCTCTATACTATTTCGTTCATAAATGATTAAATAAATAAAGTTATCAAAAATTTCATTCGCTTACATTTTATTTCCAGTGAAGTATTTTAGACGAAATGGTAGAGTAGGAACCTAGATTAACGCTATCGGAATCCAAATATTATCAGAATTTGATTAAATTGTGTTTGAATTATGATTTATTTCGGTATTACGTTTGTAGAGAAATTCGGTCCTCGGACTTTTAATAATTTTTAAGTTTTAATAAGTTTTAGTCTTAGTAGCCTGATGGTCATGGCCAATGTTTACACATCCCATGACTGTGACTATCAAGCAGTGAAGGAAAGTGCGGATTTGACTAGGTGGTACGTGTTCGACATACCCTACCGCCTCCCTACGTGGCAAACGATCATTTGGTAATCGTAATCGGTGTGAATCGGCCCCATGACACGCGGCGGTATTTCGCTACATCGAACGTGCAATCGAAACCTGCTTCTGAGAATTTCCTAATAGAAAAACCAATTATATTTTCCTCGACCTGAGAATCTAACCCTAAAGTTCAACGCAACGACAACGCAACGCAGCTTCGACTTCGACCATTTCTATGGTGGCACTGTAAAATATAGGTACATTTTCAACTATTGGGTGGTTCAGTCAATGCGCTTTTATACTTAATATTACAACGTCCAAATAATGTTATGCTAAGTACCGTTCATTGTAATGAATTCTCTATTAAATTAATAATTTGGGTCACTTCATTTTTAACACCTCATTTTTCCTTATTCTGACTCATCTTAATGCAAATAAGCACTTTCACGACGATCTTTGCCTAAACTGGGTCATTTCTCGCGTCATTGGTTAAAATATATTTTAAATATCTAAGTATGTACCTACTTACATAAATATCTAACGGTTTGATTACTTTGCGTCGTAGCGTACCCAGGGGGCTATCTTAAAACAAATTGTAATGAGATTTTTGTAAACAATATAATTTAAGAAAATAAATGAAATTAATGCTAAGACGTTTAGTAAGCAATGTAAAATAGAAAGTAAGATACAAATGTGAATTGGAATAGTAGGTACCTAGGTCGAATTTTTAGTTAGGTTAGCTAATAGATATTGTTAACATAATTACAGATTTAAAAGTCGCTCGTAATATTTAAATGTTTTTGGTTTTGACGAACATAGGTACATAATACAAGAGTTACTAATAAAACACTAACAACCTAGCAGGACTATATTACTACTTATACTAGAAATATAATTTTATTATTACTACTTACTGCAGCCATTCTTATACCTAAACTAGGATCACCAACCGCAATACTACCTACCTATACCTAGTATTGTAGCTATATTATGATACCTACCTACTATCTGCGTCTACTATCTAGTAAGGTGTGCGTGCTTACTATATAGGTACGAGTTACCTACGGAAATAAAAAATATAGTAAGTACCCAAGCAAAAATACCTACAATTTGTTTTTGGTTTCTATATTTTACCTACGACATTTGAGATTAGATTGGAATTATTAATTAGATGCCAGAATTACCTAACTATTTTTACGTATTGCTTGTTGACAGTAAACTTATGTATTATAATTTCATACACTAAATAATGTGTGTCATGTCAATGAAAATGTCGGCAGACTTTATACGAGTTGATACGCCTAACTTCATAGGTACCTATAGCGTATACCTACCTACCAAATGGAAAGCTTTTAGCTTGTAATCGAATTTCTATACCTACTACTCGGAACGAGTGTGTTGAGTTGAGACGCACATCACACGACAACATTTGAAAAGTGTCTTTCAGATAAAATTTTATATGTACATAAGTACCTACCTAGGTATTTACATAACATCGCAAATTGTTTCGTTATTTCCTTTGGGATTGTGTCGATATTTTACGAAAGTGACGTCACGGTCTTGTACTACATTTAGATGTAGGTAGTAAAATTCTTTATTGTACACCAAAAAAAACGTATGTAACAGGACAAACAGGATGTTTAAAGATGTAAAAATTGTTCATGCCACTCACCTCCTACTAGTAAAATGGGACTGTATCTTGATGACTAATGTACCAGTCAACCACTAGCGATTCCAAAAATTAGTAAACCCGCACGTGCGTCAGTTTTTTAGCGTGTCACCTACGCCTAGGGTTGCCAACCATACTTTATTATAACGTATCCTACTTTATTTTTGGTAAATATACTTTATACTTTTGGATAAAGATAATGTATCCGAAAATACTTTATTTCCCATCTTATTCTGACGCGTTAAGATAAGATTATTTCTCATTTGTTCTTTATTTTTTTGGTAATGACCAAGAACCTTACATTATAATGACAGTGGCCAGAAGAGAGGAACAGATCGTCCATAAATTTCATAAAAATCGAGTTATTTTTATGTTGTATAGGTATTTCGATATTAAAACTAGCATTATAATTATATTATACATATCGCTTATTTATCGATAGTAAAACTATGAATAATGAGCTTGCGTTTAAAGTATCCAAAAATATGTTTTAAGAATAAAAACATTAATTTGACAAATACTCTTTTTTATATTTTTCCTATTTCAGAATTTTATATGTTATTATTCTCAAAAAAAGTTGGCAACCCTACCTACGCCATAAAAATATGTACAACTCCACGTATTCAAAAGTGGTCATACATACGTAGGTATCTACGGACGAAATTACTAATTTAGTAGATAGGTACTACTTAGGTGCTGCTTGCGATTTCTCGCGTCCCACATTTACTATTACCATTCGGCTTTTAGGCGGCGTATCAATATGAATGAATGAAAACTGCATCCAATATCGAGCAGTAGATAGATAGTTTATCAAGGTTTCATACCTCAAAACCCCAAACCTTACCTAATACTAGTGTGAGCTAATCTCTATTATTTTACTAAGAAATCTTTTTCTTAGCACCTACTATTTTATAAATAGAGCCTATAGGTACGATATACGCGTAACGAGATCCTTGAGGAGAAGCGCGGTCCAAACTCGGCCCCTCGGGACACCGGACCCTTCCGAAAGGTAACTGTTGTGGAAATATCTATACCTACTGCATTTGTTCTTTTCAAGGCTTTTATAAAATTTCTACTTATACGCACGAGTGGCAATACAGACACGAATACGTGCCTCATGTCTCTACTCAAATTCTATGAACCTTACCAACACGGTGCGATCGAGCCGCGAAAATATAAAAGATCTGTTGCTTATTTATTCAATGGTATCCAGGGCTCTTTGAAAGAAAGAAAGAAACACATTTATTTTGTCCTCATAATACTTAAAGGGGTAGGGTTCGCGGTGGCTTAAAGGTCAGAGCGTCTGGTGTATCCAACCAGGAGACACAGGTTCGAATCCTGCCCGCGATTGATTTTTTTCCTTTACTAAAAAAATAACTTTATAATCTTAGCATGGAAAATGCAATAAAATCACAAAAAGATAGTTAACTAAAGAGAATTATGATTTGGCTATGCTATGTAATCTAGTTCACCTGTTTCGACCGTTGTATGTTAAGTGCAATAGAGCGAGCTTTGGGATCTAAAGGCACACTGCCTATAACTTTGGTAGTGCCTATACTTACTACCTACGTCCTCGTGAGATGATGACATAGATATTACTTATGTATATTGGGATTGGGTTTAACGGTTTATTCATTATTTTAAATGAATCATTAATCTAGTGATCGTAAGCGCGACTGCTATGCTAGAGGGCCTGAGTTCGATTCCCAGGTCGAGCAATGTGTTATTCGGTTTTTCTATGAAATTCTCAGTAGCAGCTCGGAGTCTAGATTTGTGTCCGGTTAATGGAAATAGGCTCGCCCCCTATTACATGGGACCTAAACATACCGCGAACTGTGGATGTTATTTGTAGAAATAAGTAAGTACGCCTCTACCTAACCCTTCAGGGAATAGTTATAGGAGTAATGATAAATTATGTTTATTTTAATGTACCTATCCTAAAACTTAAGTCGTAATCCAATAAGAATTTTCAATAATCAAGATTGTATCTACAAATATGCAACATGTATAAGTAAGCCTATGTAACTACAATCTATTTTTTACAAATACGTTATTTATTTATTTAAATAATTGAGGAAAACTAAGTTCATTATTGTTAGAATTCTCAATTCAGAAACCGGCGGTGGTCACATAAAGTTAGAAATTTAAGAAATATATTCATATTCTTAAATTTATTATGGCACGCCACTATGAGCCACGCCATTCCATAATCAGTATCACAGTCGATGCGTTAATTAATACGCCACCATTTTGGTGGCGTATTAATATATATGATTGCGAATTGCGAAAGCAAGTAATTTATTACAAGAAAGTTGGGTGATTAGCGCCAAAAACACAAAAACCAGACACAGGGGAGAACGTTATCGACGACAGCATCTATTCTCAAGTCCCATTAGCCGCAGCGGGTATGTGTCCGCACCGTTTGCACCCAACCTACAAATGTACCTACGTAGTAATGTAATTAGTTACTTAGATCATAGTAATTATTTTATCCAAAGTACGGTAGTTAATCGTAGAATCGATGTAAATTTTGTAGTTCATTATTGTGTTGGTATTCTTTTTAGGGTTCCGTACCTCAAAAGTAAAGAACCCGTAGCCCGTCAACTGTCAAGTTACTGAATACAATAATTCGTATTAAAGGCACATGGACATGGCAATAAAATACAAAATATTGATAAACATTTTATTCATTTTATCTTAAATTTTATTTACAAGTATTTTTTACCTCTTCAAAGCACCAAGTTGTTATCTAACAATTATTATGCATTAAAACAAGAAGTGATGTATAACATCGTTTCTTATTAAAACATAGTCCAAGTTCCATTATTAAAAATACGTCACAAAACAGTTTAAAATAAAAGTAATAGATAACAATGTAACTTATTTTATACGAGATGAATTCCGAATGCATATGTCTTAGTTGCTATTTTTATAAATTTGCTACCTATTTTTTTTTAATAAGTATTGTAGACTTAATTAATTGATCTCGTTGTATTTTTATGGAGAAAATCCGTAAAAATAATGAGCTTATTAAACGTATTTATATGGCGTGGTTAGATACAGTTTATTTTGTTCGAATGTCAAACGAAACGAATAATAATTATAACATTATGTAACTATATATATCCTAAACAGTGTTTTTGAACTTCATAAGTTAACATTACTACGCAACTGATCTAAAATCGGTATGCCAACGAAAAAAAACATTACTTCTTTTTAATTTCTATTTTTAAAAGTTCATGAAAAATAGCAATTAGAATACAAATATTAATTTGTGCGGCATCCATATTATATAGTGGACGATATGTTTAGTGAGACGTAAACTATATCCCATAGAAATATGTAGCTTGGACTAACTGTCAGCTTTGTTGTACTATCATCGTTTTTTTATTATATTAATATCTGTGCCCTTCGTGTAAAATAGTATAAGTCAGATTCGATAAAATCGCACTTATTCTCACTAAAAGCAAATAATAATTATTAGTAGATACTAACGGTGGAAATACTATTACACTATTCTCATGACACATTAAAAGAAGTAGGCGCTAAATACATTATTAGGTCATTTTATTTAATACCTATACGATGACCCATCGTATCTATAGGCATTATTTGAAATTCGTCAAGGTATCATCAAGGACTAAGAACATTTAAAAACTTAACATTTACACAGGTATAAAAATACGTCTTAATAGGGTATTACACCAATTTTTGAAAAGTACCTGAATTAAATTATATAGTGCTAATAAACCACAAAAAAAACACCATTTTTATTCTATCGAAATAAGTACCACATAAATTATATGCCATAAAAATGAATTAAAAATTTCGCGCTTAGTTGACGAAAACGCTGGACGCAGTGGACGCCATATTGCTCTGTGGTTATGTTAACAATAAAAGTACAAAGGCTGATCAGTTGGGGACTTTTTAGTTTAGTTTACACAGCCTTATGACGTAATAACATGGCTACTATTTCATGGTATTTAGAAACAGTTAAAAAAAACTGAAAATTACAATTGAATTTCTTTTTTGTTATTTTATAAACTAAAACTAACATTTCCTGACTGCTTTTTGCCTAAGGTATCGCAATAATATATTTTTAGATTTCTTCTTATGTCAGGTGAGCGGAAGACCTAGAAGAAGTTTTGTGGAACAAGTGAAGGAAAGGGTGGGGCTCGAGTCGTATCAAGGGGTAAAACGGAAAACAGAAAATAAAGAACAGTGGCTATTGTTCCAGCGACGAGAGCCTACCTCTTAAATAAAAATAAAGAATAGAATACCCTATTGGCTACTTAATCTAGATAATTCATTTTGCATTCTTCACGCTGGTAATTAAAGTTGTATAACATTGTCCCCATTCCGCTGAATGTTTGATTCTCCTTATGGAACGCAGCCGTATTAAAAATATGGAGAAGATCGGGTAGAACTCTAATCCGGGTGTAGCAGTTCCAGAGTGAGGAGCAGCATAGTACAGCATGTCGTGTTACGTCACCGTGGGGGGCGGCAGCGGCGCGCGTATTCGGGCGCCACCTGCAGCAGCCACTGCGGCTGGATGGCCGACACCGTCAGCATGTAGGTGCGCGCCGTGGTCAGCAGCTCCGTGTACAGCAGCGCGGCGGGCGCCGGACGCGCCGCGTGCAGCGCGCTGCCCGGGTGCAGCGCCGCCGCCGCGCCCGCGCTCGTCACGTAGCGCCCCGCCCCCACAGCCCCCAGAGCCCCCAGAGCCCCAAATCCAGCTCCGCGCTGCCACGCGCAGTTCGTGAACAAACCGCATAAGAGACATTTCAAGACCTAAAACACACAATATTGCATCAGATGAACAAGGGAAGCTAAAATCGCCACTTTTAATTAATCGCACAACGTGCCAAGTATCCAATATAAGCTGGCATCGCATTGTGTAAGTTTTCGTACATTTCGGTTTATACTGTTTTGCAGCCGTGTGTCGGTAAACCACGTTGTGATTCATCAAAAGATACCATTTTGGGCCCCCATGAGTATTCTTACTAATTATTTATCATTGGTCGGCGTAGGTAGTGCCATTTAGAATGAATGACCTCAAATGTATATGTTTACATGCTTGATATCCATTTTGTGTAACTGCTATTTACACAAAATGGATATCAATAAAACCTTGTATTCTAACTCACTAGCTCGATAAAAGACCGCTAAGGTAGGTATTATCCCCAGTGCCGTCTCACCCTCACATTACTGTCATCAAAATGACCAAGACAAGATATTTATTTTAATTCGTCATCCATCAGTTAATAGAGGTTTACTAAGCTAAAATAAATTTGTGATAACAATTGGTACCTGATCATACGCCTGACCACAGCTAGACACAGGCATATTAAGTTTCTGACAGATCGCAAAGAGTTGTTGCCGAACCTCGCACGCATATGTCAAATTCTTGTGATTCAAATAGTTTTCTTTACACCATTGCTGCAATTTTACATTATATATTAAGCATTTGTCTTCATAAAATTAATTAATATTCCTACAAACAACCAATGGACGCATTACAATCCAAATGTCCCTATATTGTTTTTAGGAATCATCATTCAATCTCTGTTGTAGATTGTAGAAGTAATTAAAAGCTGTAGATATTGTAAATAACTGACGTGATTTATTAGACCACATAATGATTATGTGATTTAGACCACAGCCGGCCAAACTACAAAAGTAAAACAGTACAACTAAAGCTAGTTTCAATTTGTAACTGACCTTCTTCAAGGGAGCTTTACAAAATGCTTTGAACACGTTGAGTAGAGTTATGTGATCTCCTAAAGGCGACATAAACTTCTGTTTCACTTTTATGGCTTCTTCTCTTTTATGCATTGGAGTGTGAAACACATTTTCACTTGAGAGCACTGCTATCACACTTAAAGCCTAGAATAAAAAACAAACATTCGTCATTGCCACGCACTTGTGGACACTGCGCAAAATATAAGGACGCTGCGTGCATTGTGGAAAGGTCGGATCGCCTTTTTCAGCCATATTAAAATAGTTTATTTATTATCTTACTTACCTCATCTAAGCAGTTATATTCCGGCGCACTCAATAAAATCTTGGCATATTTCGGATCAATTGGGAAGGTCGACATCTTTTTCCCTGTGACTGTTAATTTTGGATTGACATCACTGTCAATAGCACCTACAATAAATTAAAATTTGGCTGTAATGCCTCTATGCGTAACATCAAAAATCTCTTCCAAAACTAAGCATACATGAGCATAAGCATAATCGACAATAACACCTTTTTTCAATAATTTCAAAATAGTCTAATTTATCGTTTATATATAATCGTAGCCAAATTTGTTAAGTGAGCAAAATATTTTATTTTATTTAATACAGTATTATAACTAAACTAATGCTAAGAATGGAAACAGAGATGTATTGTATTTATAATCGTTATTTGGAATAGCAATGTAAAACCGTTAAGTCCATTCTGATAAATAAGCCGTTTTAAAAAAAAGATCGTTGATTCAATGCCCGTTGCTAGTCAAAACTAACAACTACCATTATCTTGACAGGTAGGAAGATTTGTTCTTGTCAATCATGCCATAGAGATCCCTGTCAAAAATGACCTAGTATGCATTACCTAATTCCTTGAGCAATGTTAGTGACGCTTTGACAGAATCAGGTGGCGGCGTGTCGATCAGCGGAAAGGTACTGGGCTCTGCTCCCGCCGCTATCAATAGCAATAGTGTCGATGCTAGCGGACACCTGTAATAGGAGAAATAGTTTGATTGACCAAATGGTCTCTGGTTTATCTCCAATCTAATCATATTGAGTTACAACAAACATGGGTAACGTGGGTAGTCGCCATTGCCCAAATTGTTTATATCTTGTGAATTTTTGGCTTTGTCATGGAGCCGTGTTGGCCTAATAGTAGTCGGCCTGTATTATGTCCGTGCGCGCACCGATAAGCTCGATATTTTCACGTCAAATCATACCATACTTGAATCTTCAAATCAAATCAAAATATCAAATTATCCGATGATAGATAGTCCGTCTGCACCATACTCTTGTTGATCAGTTTCGAACCATGACATGAGCGTCTAAATCAACTACTAGTTTGGCCGTCCAATTCCGAATTATCGCCTGAGCCTCACCGGCTTAATATACAAGTATGCTTAAATTAAGGTGCAACAAAAAACTAGAGCATCCTTTTTTTCTAGTGGGGAAATGGGCCTTATGCATGCCGCCCCGCTTCTGAGATGCGGGACGGTTGTGTCGTGCTCTCCGGACAGGTGGCCAGCATACCGACTAAAACCACCACCACCACCACCTTCCGCATAGTGATGGGATTAAGAGAATCACTCTCGTATGCTCCGCGATCCCGCAATACGCGTAATACGCACTCGACATTCGTGTGCGTATCGCACTGATCTCTATGCTACTAGACTGGATAGGCTATGGCGTACAAATGGCAGCATAATTTTTGGCTCAATTTGAAGCGCTGCTCCGTGCTTTTAGGCAACTAAAATTGACACTGATTGACACATAATGCAAATGGCCGACGAGATGTTTAGAGCATCTCCGCGATCCGATCATTAATATCGATATTTTTTCATTGTATAATTTTGTATAAGTCCTCAACAAATGAACTGATAAATATTTTTGTGTAGGTCCAAGTAAGTGTTATATGTGAAAATCCTTATGGATCGTCTGACACCTGGGGAGGCGTTATTGTATTGTATTCTAAGTGCCGTGTTTTCCGCTGGGTGTAGTTGGCCCATGTGCACTGGTGTAAAAAGTAGGCCCCAGTACATCTTATAACTACTGTAAAACTATACCTTAGAAATGTAGGTACCAAAATGTTACCACGCACGGAAAACGTTCTTAGTCTTCGCTTGGTATTTGCATTTTTATGAAGTTGAAGTCGTATGAAGCTGTTGTTATGTAAATCGAAATAAAGAGGATTTAAATCAGCAGTGGATTTATTTTGATAAACTAAATAGTATTTTTATAAAATAAAAATAACTAGCACAAAGGAAAAACAAGTTTGAATAATAACAGAAGTTGTAACTAGTAATATTAACCTAATTATTAGACTGCCTCATTAGTCTAGTGGTCCCAAACGCGACTGCTACGCTAGAGGTCCTGGGTTCGATCCCCAGGTCAAGCAAAGTGTTATTAGGTTTTTTTTTAAATTTTCAGTAGCAGCTCGAAGTCTGGATTTGTGCCCAGTTAATGGCAATAGGCTTGCCCCCAATTACATGGGACCTAATCTAACCCATCGGGGAATACATTGTAACTAGGTAACACACTTAAAAAATATCTTTAAGGCTAGCATTTTGCTATTACAACCTTCATGGAAGAACAAGTTCCGTTACTGCGCACTTGTGCTATCAGCGCCAAAATCAAAGGGGGGCCAAAAACCGTTGACAGTAGCCTGTCCAGTGTACCTATAGAGTATTATAGAGGTCAGTGGCGTATCGACACTCCTCCCCCCTGCCACCCCACCGTGTCCACAGTCCGGCTGCAACCCCACAGAGGCCGCGGAAGGCAGGGAGAGCGCAGCTCTCCCGCTGCGGCCCCGTAAACCTTTAGTCGCAGTGTCGCTCATACAACCCCGCAGTCCGCCTCAGTTGCGGTGCCTCCCAACGACAACCGTAACTTACATTAGTTGCTCCAATGCGGGCTTCTTGGGCCAAGCCCACAGGAGTAGGCCCTCCCTGAGGTTCTACTTAGCTTCACCGTATGCCGTACACCATGACAAGACAAGAACCCCTTGGGGGGGACGCTAGTGCACCCTGGGCATTCGGCTTTATTCGGCAATGCCAAGTGGTTCCTCTTTTTACCATAGCATGAACTTTTATTGGGTAGATCGGGCACGAATCACGATAGAACTGGTCAAGTGCGATAGTTTCATTTCCGGAAACAAGCAGTGCGATATGAGGATATGTTGTAATGTGATGAGGGTGTGGCGATGTTTGTCACCTGAGGATTTCGGGCGTGTGGTGCGGCGGGCGCGCGCGGAACTCGTGCGCGGTGTAGAGGCGGTAGGCGCGGCCGGGCTGCGTGCGGCCCGCGCGGCCCGCGCGCTGCCACGCCGCCGCCTGCGAGCACGCGCGCACCGACAGCCGCTCTGCGCCCGTGCCGCCCGCGCCGCCCGACCACGTCCTGCGCACTCATTTACTCAATATCATTTATCCCACATCATTTACCCAATATTTTAGCGCTATTTTTTATGAATTAAGTCTGCAAACGAGCTGACGAGTCCCTTGATGGCAAGAAGTCATCGTTGCGAGTTACTGATGCGTTGCCCCTAAGAACTCCTACGGACTGCAGACTACCAGAGCCACAGCAAACGAGGAGAACTAACTCTTACGTGCAAAGGTCTAAACACACACCAAGGTGCTTTACGACAGACTCCGAAGGTGGTCGCCAGCCAGTCAGAGCCCAAGAGATCCTACCACCGAGCAAGTCAGATATTTTCACGCCCCTTACGGGATGCCTATCTGAAAGGCAGTGAGGAACAGTATTCTAACCCGTCCCCACAACGGGGACAGGCAAGAATACTGTTGTTGTAATTACTTTTTTGCCCCCCTTTTGAAGGTTTTCAAGAATAAAACCGGCGTTAGGGTATGTGGAATCCGTACGCACTAAAACCACACCGGTCGCCACCACCAGCAAATGAAAGGGCGCACTGTATCCTCTTAAAAAACCAAAAGCGGTATATAGATGACAATATATTTTGCATTGTGTCTGTAATTCATGACTTGAACGGTGACAATGAACGGGTTAAAATTATTTAAAAAATAAACCAGTTTTATCTTAATATTGTATTATTTAAATATGTATTCTAATTTTACGAGTGACGTACGACAAACAGCTGTAATACTATTAAGTTATAGTGTATAAATATTCTTCTAAAAAATAATATTTTGTTACAATTATTTATCTTTTGTTAGTATTTGCTGTACGTACGTTGTTTATATATAATATAAAAGTAATGTTACTGTTTTAGCCGTTGAAAATTTATTTTGTCTCCAAAATAGAAACTTATTCCCAACATACCTATAACTACGTTTTGTGTTGGAGACTTCTAAGATCAATATATTCTGAGCACCAGTACTACAACTATAACACAATAAGAAAGATAACACACCCTAGTAAACGCACCTTTCTTTCACGACACCAGTGTCGATGACGCACTTGATGCCAGGTATAGTGACCGAAGCCTCGGCTATGTTAGTGGCTAGTATGACCTTCCTG
Organism: Acronicta aceris; assembly: GCA_910591435.1. Lineage (NCBI taxonomy): Eukaryota > Metazoa > Arthropoda > Insecta > Lepidoptera > Noctuidae > Acronicta > Acronicta aceris. Next base: position 11,016,285 of record OU342759.1, read on the forward strand.
GTGCCTGGTGGAGCCTCCCGCCACACTTGCAGCTGTTTCGCAGGTGGAAGCCCCGCGTACAGCGGACATACCCTAATAGGAGGACCTGTAGCTTCCTGGAATTTTTGATCTAGCATAAAAGCAAATAAATGGTAATTATACATACTTAAATACCTAATCATTATAATCAAAACTAGTTAATGAAGGACTGTAACACTATTACTGTATTCATTTATTACCTTTGCAATCTGCTTAATATTGTACATCACTGTCTCGATTTCTTCCTGTCCCGTCAGAAATACGAGAAAATCGTGGCTAAAAGTAATATTTACCACATTTAAAAAACTTTCTATAATAAAATGCAATGATTATAGATGACAGATTTATTTCTTACTCTGCAGGAGTAGTGGCATGGAGTTGGAATATTGTACATACAGCTGCATATTGATAATCATCTTGTTTCATCTTTGAATGATAAATAGTGACTGGGTATGTTCTGCCTTCCAAATAAATTACAGGGCAATTTTGGAAGTATTTTCTAAAAGAGTCCACATCCATTGTGGCAGACATTATAATTAACTGAAATAAGAAATGTCAATTTAACAACATAACTTAACCTATCAAGCAAGTCACCACAGAGAAATTCAAAACTTTTATAATTATTATTCATATGAAGCTTAATTGAACAATTAGATTTATTAAATGTTCTAACCAGTTAAGTTTCTGGTCTGCTTAATCCCGGTCCCTCCCTATAATATTGTTTAAAGTAAGCAACACTATAACATAGATCTAAAATCAAAATCATATCATATCAAGATTTTACATAAACTTATCAAAAAGTAACTTCTGAAAAAAAAACACGAAGTAAATTATTTTTATTTACTAGAAAGTATTATACTGAGGGTCCTAAAACCAGCAGCGATGTGATAGAGATAATGCTCAAATCAGTTAAATACCTTTAAAGGATGTAATTTCTTCTCAATTCTATCCTTTTGTGCAAGTTTCACAATACCAAAAAGTACATCAGTGCTCACAGTGCGCTCATGTGCTTCATCCAACACTATTACAGAGTACTTTTTGAGCAAAGGATCCACTATCGCTTCTCTGAGCAGCATACCATCTGTCAAATATTTAACTTTAGTTCTTGAACTGGTTACATCTTCAAACCTTACTGAATATCTGTAATCATAACAAAACATAACATAAACATAACATCATGCCTGCATTTCCCGAAGGGTTAGGCACAGGCACTAAGGTATACCTACAGTTCGCCACGATGTTTAGATCCCATGTAATAGGGCTAGAGTCTATTGCTATTAACTGGGAACGAATCCAAACTCTGAGCTGATACTGAGACTTTCATAGAAAAATCCAATAAATTGTTTCTCAAAACTGCCTAGAAAAACAAAACCAAGTGCGAGTCGGACTCGGCCACCGAGGGTTCCGTACAAATTTGTAGGTAGTGTAAGTACATATTATTATTAATTACAAATATATAGTTTTCATATTTTCCCCTATACTTGTAGTACCTATAATACGGTATCACTTGCCAAATTTAATAGTTCTAGGTCAAAGGAAAATACCCTGTAAATTTTGATTCCGTTGAGTGTCGAAAAATACCTATTTTTGCGGCATAAACGTCCGTATCTTTTTTTTACGTTAACTTAGAAATTTATTTTTTTCACAGCTTCAAGGGACTATAGACCTGAGTGTATGGTTTTAATTTCAAGCATTCCTGAGTTAAAACTCAGGAATGCTTGGAGATATCAAGTCCCGTCCGTCCATCTGTGTGTTAAGACCCTTTAGGGCGGACGGACAGCAAAATGATGATCCGAGGGTTCCGTTTTATCCTTTTGAGGTGCGAAATCCTAAAAAATCAGTCATTGGTCAACCAAAATAATCTATTATTTCCGAGAACCCAAGCCATGCTTAATAAAATAATTTTTATGTAAACATTACACCAAATAAAGCATACCCAACAATAGATCCAATTTCAGTGTTCATTTCAGCAGCTACTCTGAGTGCTATTGTGATGGCAGCGACCCTGCGTGGCTGGGTTACAGCTATGGCACCAGCACCTTCAAGGCGCTGTTCATGAATTAGCTGGGGAATCTGGGTTGTTTTGCCACTGCCAGTCTCACCTATTAGTATCATAGTCTCATTCTTCCTTATCTCTTCTAGGAGTCTGAAATGTTAGAAAATAATGATAAAACATAAAAATCATGTGTATACACAATTACGTAATGTACTGTTTAATACTTATTCAATACATGTTCTAGGATAATATGGATAATTTATTGTTTAAGCCACATAGCTAATTTTCTATTGCAGGCACAATAGAAAATCCATTGAGTTTTTTTTTTAAATTTGGGGTTGCTAAGGGTCTAATTATGTAGAGCTTGTAAACTCGCCATATTGTTAATTCGTCACACTTATTTTCTACCACAGGAAAAAAAAATCAAACACAGGATAAATGAGGAATAAAAATATTGTTATTTATTTCTAAAATCACAGGAAGCTGAGGATGCCTTTATAAAAATCACAGTTTGCATTCAATTGCAGAATAGATAGGTACTTGACGGCTTGGCCACGGGGATCGGCGGTGCGAACGACGATGCGGGGGGCGAGGCGACCTTTCGCGCAGCATCGTTTGCAGGCCACGGGCAGTCACGTTCGCCGCCGCGACCAGTAAGGAAGTCCGAGAGCGAAATGTCTTTATCAAAGTTATCTCGATATTGCTTAGAAAGTAGTCGTTTTTTGGTTCAAGAAATAATATTTGGAAGAGATTGTGGAGTACATTATTTGAATAGGAATCGAGGTATAGATGGAGAATTCCACAAGTACAAGAAATACAGAATGTATCCAGAATTTTTTTTCGAATATACCAGAATGAGTGTCGAAACCTTCGATTAAACAAAATAAAAGTCTCGGTGTTCATTATTCGCGGCGAAAACAACTAAACTCGTTTGATCACTGCCCTAGTCGCCGCGACTGCCGCTCGACGCCGTGGCTCGCGCCGTACTGATTCATGTATTAGTTTCACTCGCCGGCCGCGCCGCCAGTCGCCCGTGTCGTTCGCTCGTTACATTACGCCGATCGCTTCGCCGTTCGCCGCTCCGCGTGGCTTGATAAATACATTTCTATGCGTTTGTTACAGTCGTTAGACGCCTCGCTGTTCGCACCGCGCAAATATTCGCTATGGCGAATGTCCCGTGGCCAGGCCGTAACTGTAACCAAACAAGTCTCGAGGTCTGGGGCTTTTTTGTTTGATGTTAAAACTAATAATAATATTTTTATGATAATATTTGGGACATTTTTACACATCACCATCTAGTGCCAAACTAAGCAGTTTGTATTATGGGTACTAGACAATGGGTACTAGACAATGGATACTTATGTACTTTTATTGTTAATGCATACATAAGTGTGGATGTGTATAACTACCGGACATTATTATTATTTTATATCTTTTTGTAATTTATGAATTATGTTCGATTGTTAATTTAATTGATTCATTGACTTAATAATAGCTAATATTGACATGGAATGATAACTCATTTATTTTGTTTATATTTTTAATGAATTGAATTATTTTACTGTTTATTTTCTATGTGTAATTCTTCTACTGTATGTGTGCCAACTACTTAATTTTTACTTTATGGATTTTATCTGAAATAAATATATTTATTATTATTATACTTTTGCCCAAGATTGGTAGCTAGCAGTCTCTGTCGTACCAACACTAGTACACGCTCACCCCTGCATCAATTGGTCGACACTTATAATCAGAGATCGGAATAGGTAGAGCTATTTTTGGTACTTGTGGTATGATGTAATAATATATACGTCCCGGAATTAATTGCTTATAGAAAAACCGCCCGCCCGCCAGTCGGCTCATCGCACGCGCAGTCGTGACGTCAGGTCTGATCGCTATACCGCGCAAGCCCCGCGCCGCCACCGCACGTGTGTCGTACTTGTACCTACCGGTCACGATGTCGGATTTTAGTAACCGCGAGTTTTATGAGATGGTGCGAGTATATTTATTAAGTGGTGAAAATGTACGAACGGCTCGCAGAATGAGAGAGCCACTGAGAACAATTTTTAAAATTTGAACTCATGATGAAGCTTCCATGTCTAATTTCATTTCTTTCACATTTATTTGTTGGCCGTACGTTAAGGTCAACAAATGAAAACTATATGTGGATAGTAAGAAGCCGGATAGTCGGCGCTCTTCGCCGAATAGTCGGAACATCTCTAATACATACCTAAAATGCGAAATTCCTAAAGTGCGCCTTGCCTGCTCCAGCACAAAATAGTTTAGTCACCCATAGAAACAAATTTTAAACTCGTATTTTCCATAATTTCGTAAAACTTAGTTTAACAATGTTTACCAAGAAACATACGAAAAACATAAGTAAAGATGATATTTAATAGAATATAATTACTGAAAACAATATTAATACTTAGAAAATTATGTATGAGGCAGTGTTTGTAGAATTAACATATATGCTATGATAATATTTTTAGGAAAAGTATTAATCATCAACCAAACTTGTGCGTTCCGGACCGATTAGAAGTGTAGTGAGGTGCCGGCCGAACAAACATCGATCAAGCTCGAGCCGTCATCTACGCATTCCATGTCACATTATAATTTTGCATTTACCATGCAAAATAACAGTTATTATTTACTAGCGACCCGCTCATTTCACCCGCTGCTCCGGTCCTAAGAGGCGTAGCGTGATGTTATATAGCCTATAACCTTCCTCGATAAATGGACTATCCAACCCAAAAAGAATTTTCAAAATCGGTTCAGTAGATCCAGACATTACCCCCTACATCTTCACAAACTTTACCTATTATAATATTAGTATAGATTTTGTTCAATTTGTTTCAATTTCAACTGAAACTACCTTAAATACTTAAAAAAATTATCTAAATATAAAAAAACAATATATCAATGTTAAAGAAATATCATCACAATATTTACGTACCTGTTTCTAACCATGTATACTGGTAGCTGCCGCCTTGCTTCTTGCAAGTCTTGTACATTTTCTTTTACAATTCCATTTATTTTACTATTGTTATGCCCATTTATTTCCACTTTAACATTATTTGAAAGACTGATATTATTATTATTATCATTAGATAATTTTAACTTCTTCACTTTTATGTTTTCAACTACATTTTTTCTTTTCAGTCCATTAATTTTTGGCCTGTTTTCCATACCAACAGAAGTATATTTAGAATCCATCTTTGTTGCTGTAACTGTAAGGAAAATCAATTAAAACAGTAATTATTTTTGTAGGTAATATATCAGTTGGCTGTGCATTTAAGTCCTGCATTCAATTCACTATATTATGTTTTTCTGACTAATTTTAAAATAGCTCAACTTACCCCATACTCACCCTAATAACTGACTAGCTGTAGATGGAATCAACTCTCTGATCATCCAGAGACATTCAAATTTCTTATAAATCTCTTTGATGTAACTTAAAATTATATGAATCTGGTTATGGAGGTACAATCCCAAGGCGACTCGTGAGCCAGTGTCTGTCTATACTTTCGGTACCAGCGGCACAGGCGTTTGTAATAAAAGTTAATAAATCACACGTGCTATGTGGAATTTCGGAAACAAGTAACGCATGTTTGTGCTGTGCCAGTGCTATTGAAATGGCATTCCAATAATATAGTACTCTGTGATGTAGATTAAATACCTCCTCCACATCCACAATCTTCAGTTTTCCTTTATATTAATAAACTCTAAAAGTTTGTAATTCATTTCGTGATTATGAATTTGTGACTACACTGACTGACTAGTAACTTGTAGTAGTGATGCGCCTCGAGTTCACTTTTTTTCGAGTGATTCGATCAATACGGAAAATATCGTACTCGTGTGAAAAAAATATCGATTTGAGTTCACATGCACTCGAGTCACTGGCTCATCACTCGCCAAGACAAACAAGTTTATTTATGCCTGTACGAGTATCACAAGTTAACGCACTAGTGTTGTGTTGATGTTTGAGTGAATGTTTGGTGCTTAAAAATAAGGATAATTTTAGTGTTTATTTTCTTACAAGCTTTTATTTTCAAAATGAGTGAAGATAATACAATAACCGGTAAAAAGTCGCTGGTTTGGAATTGTTTCCAAAAAATTACAACTGATCCATCAGTGGAATGGAATGGAAGTCGAGGAATGGAAGACTAAAACCCATTTGCTCAAATTCTTATTATGTGCATGTGCGCATCGATATCGTAGTCATTGCGAGTACGATTGTGGTACAGTCACAAGTTTTATGGTGTGTATAAAAATTTTGGTGTATATAGATAATCTGTAACAGTACAGGTTACATGTATAAAAATACACGACAATAAAGAAAACTCTAGTGTTCGGTTAAACATGAACTTATGACTGATTAATTAATTAAGCTTATGGTTTTATTACGCTTCCGCTTCTTTTAATAGGTACATGTTTTTATCAAGGATTATGACCGATTACTCGAGTTATTTGAGTCCTCGAAAACCACTAATGTGACTCGTCCAAGCGAGTGGTACTCAATTGAAATTGCAAAATGACTCGCATGACTCGAGTGGTAAAATCGTGCTCGAGTCTCATCACTAACTTGTAGTTATAGTATAGTTGTCAACTTGTCATTGTCATTCAGTGTTGCCAGGCGTTTTGAACTAAGAACTATGGGTAAATAAAAAGTCGTATTCCGGAAGGTCATGAAAATAAAAATAATTTTTAATAAATAAAAAAACTTTTCTTACCTTAAACACTTAGTAATCTTAAAAAAAATAGGTATAGCCTTATAATTATCATAATATGTTTTTATAGAGAGGTATGTTGTAGTATTTATTAAAGAAATAAAATTCCAAAATTAAGATTCTATACCTTTATAAAGAGTTTTACTATTCATATTATCTAACATTTCTCGTGTTGGAGAAAAATTAACACAACATCCAAAGCGTTCTATATGTATTGCTAATAGTGTGGCGTTCGGTCTCAATGCTGAGTCTATTTCGGATTTTCGTTTTAATTAGAGTTATCACAATCAGCATTAGAGTGAGGAAGGCATAGTAAATCGAGAGCAATGGGGAATGCCCAATGAATGACCATTTGGCCATGAAACGCTTAGCAATTTGCATTTGTTAACAAAAAATGTTTACTAATCGCGGTATTATAATATCCAAACAAGATTACAACAATTTAGCAATAAAAAATGTAGCGAAAAGATAAAACGAATTCATCTTAATCTGCATTGTAGACTATTGTTAAGGCGGATCGTTCACCTAAGCCCGCGAAATTCAAATTTCAAGTGATTTTTCGCAGTTTGTAGTTCTATAATAAGTTCTGTATTCATGGTAATGGTAATTGCGACATTAACTATACAAAATTTTTATCTAAAACCATTGCTTAAAAATCATTATTGTAAAATGTCAATTTTGACCAATTCCACAGATTGCATACAGATTGATAAATCTCTGTCTCTTCAACTTTCATTGTCAGCTCAGATTGTCAGTAGGTATTTTAGTGTAATGTCAATTTAAGTCAATTTGGTCATTCAGCGGATTCAGCCTTTCCTTTCCTATTTATTACTATACTCTTTGGTCTTTCCTATAAATTTGCAGTGATGGTCATTATTACAACAACAAATTACGCATTGCACTTTTCTTCCGTAATGTATAATTCATTATTGAAATTATCAATAACACGCTGTCAGATAACAATCCGCCATGCCATTCCATTTCCACGATCGCGCTGCGCTCGCGTCGCGCACGATAATGTCCTTACGCTACATCATGATAAGATTCATTTTCTTTTCGAAGTGACCAACGCTATTGCTATCCGTTGTCATTCAGTCAAATGTGTTTTACGAATATAAGCTTTAGGGCATCGAAATAAAGTCGATTTTTTTTTAACGAACTATCATTATTTCATAGCAGGGTTATAGGACAACACAACTTGTCGTTGTCATCACGTCGTCAATTACGCGCTGTCAAATAATGAGCCGCCATGCCATTCCATTTCCACGATCGCGCTGCGGGCGCATCGCGTACGATAATGATCTTACGCTACATGATGTTAAGGTTCATTTTCTTTTCGAAGTGACCAACGCTACTGCTATCCGTTGTCATTCAGTCAAATGTGTTTTACGAGTATAAGCTTTACGGCATCGAAATAAGGTCGATTTTTTTTTAACGAACTATCATTATTTCATAACAGGGATATAGGACAACACAACTTGTCGTTGTCATTACGTCGTCAATTACGCGCTGTCAAAAACGAGCCGCCATGCAATTCCATTTCCACGATCGCGCTGCGCGCGCATCGCGTACGATAATGACCTTACGCAACATGATGTTAAGGTTCATTTTCTTTTCGAAGTGACCAACGCTATTGCTATTCGTTGTCATTCAGTCAAATGTGTTTTACGAATATAAGCTTTACGAAATCGAAATAAGGTCGATTTTTTTTTTACGAATTATCATTATTTAATAACAGGGTTACATTTACATTACAGGCAGTGATGGTCATTATTACAACAACAAATTACGCATTGCACTTTTCTTCCGTAATGTATAATTCATTATTGAAATTATCAATAACACGCTGTCAGATAACAATCCGCCATGCCATTCCATTTCCACGATCGCGCTGCGCTCGCGTCGCGCACGATAATGTCCTTACGCTACATCATGATAAGATTCATTTTCTTTTCGAAGTGACCAACGCTATTGCTATCCGTTGTCATTCAGTCAAATGTGTTTTACGAATATAAGCTTTAGGGCATCGAAATAAAGTCGACTTTTTTTTAACGAACTATCATTATTTCATAGCAGGGTTATAGGACAACACAACTTGTCGTTGTCATTACGTAGTCAATTACGCGCTGTCAAATAATGAGCCGCCATGCCATTCCATTTCCACGATCGCGCTGCGGGCGCATCGCGTACGATAATGACCTTACGCAACATGATGTTAAGGTTCATTTTCTTTTCGAAGTGACCAACGCTACTGCTATCCGTTGTCATTCAGTCAAATGTGTTTTACGAATATAAGCTTTACGGCATCGAAATAAGGTAGATTTTTTTTTAACGAACTATCATTATTTCATAACAGGGATATAGGACAACACAACTTGTCGTTTTCATTACGTCGTCAATTACGCGCTGTCAAAAAACGAGCCGCCATGCAATTCCATTTCCACGATCGCGCTGCGCGCGCATCGCGTACGATAATGACCTTACGCAACATGATGTTAAGGTTCATTTTCTTTTCGAAGTGACCAACGCTATTGCTATTCGTTGTCATTCAGTCAAATGTGTTTTACGAATATAAGCTTTACGAAATCGAAATAAGGTCGATTTTTTTTTACGAATTATCATTATTTAATAACAGGGTTACATTTACATTACAGGACAACACATCATGTTGTCGTCGTTGTCATCACGTCGTCAGTAGTAGATTGGTATTCATCGTGCTCAGTGCTGTTTTGTTCCTCGCGATTTGCGTACTTTGTTTGACTATTATAGTTATTGTCAAATTGTCACCGGTCGTGTAATCGTGTTATGTAAATATTTATAAAGTATTATTGGTGACTTGTGTAGATAGGTTTAGTTTAGGTATAGTTTAGTTTTAGGATAAGTAAAACATTTAAAAATATGCCGAAAATTAGGGCTGGAACTATTTTGAAAAAATTGATTGTGAGACTAAAAAGGTACGTATAACTATTATAAAAATACTTTTTCGTAGAAAAGTTATTCATATTATTTCTAACTATATTGAGTTCTAAGAATATATAAGTAGGTATATTGAGCAAATCATGTTCTTAAATCCCAATGCAAAAATGTATATAGTAAAATAACCAGCTTGTATAAAGAGTAAAGAATGTAAATAATTAAATCATGTACAAATCAATGAACTTTAAAATACGCGTCAATGAAAATTCTTATTTGCAACAATATCATATTTGACTTATTTCTTTTCGTCATTCAAAACATGTTCATGTTTTATCATCTCTTAAAAATATATTCATATTTAAGGTGGATCATTCACCCGAACCCGCCAAATTCAAATTTCAAGTGATTTTTCGCTATTTGTAGGTCTATAACAAGTTCTAGATTCATGACAGTAGTAATCGCGACATTAAATAGACAACATTCGCAACTGAGAACTAAAACCTTTACTATGTAAAGTGTCAATTTTGACAAGTTTTCACAGTTTTTGGCAAGTTTTTAGCTTGATAAGGATCTATAGGTAAAGGTTTTAGTTCTCAGTTGTGAATTTTGTCTATTTAATGTCGCGATTACTACTGTCATGAATCTAGAACTTGTTATAGACCTACAAACAGTGAAAAATCACTTGAAATTTGAATTTCGCGGGCTCAGCTGAACGATCCGCTTTAATAAAACTTTATCATGGTGGTCACATCAATCAACTAAAAATCTTTGGCACGTGTGTAGAGCGCTTAAATTGTCTGTGGTATGCAATATCTATGGAACCGACGGAATGGAACGTGGGCTTTTTAGTTTTGACAGTTGACATTTGTCAATGTCATCAACACTAACATTTGTCGTAAACAAAGTTGTGTTTTGAGACAAAACTTTTGACTAACCGCCGAATATTTACGTCGTAGTTTCGACGCAATCCAACAGAATAACAACAACAGTATACAATAACAGTTGTTTGGAAATAACATAACAGTATAATTCATTATCGAAAAGTAGCCGTTTTTACCACCACTATAAATTTGTATACTCTTTGAAATTAGTTTATTCAGTCATTCTGCTGTGCGTGCTTGTTTGTTCAGCTGGCCTGTTGTTCAAATGTGAGAAATATGTTTAATTTTAAAAGTTTAGATAAAAGATTAATAATGTCAACACTATTCCTTAATAGAGTCTTCCATGTTAACCATATTTACGGTGTCCGCCAGTATTCAAAAAGAAACCCATATAAGAAAGCATTCGATATCCTCTCAAATGATATGCCAGCTTTATTTCGTTCGAAAAAAAAAACTATAATATATCCAGAGCATACTGATATAGTTATAATAGGAGGAGGTTTCATAGGATCAGCTATTGCATATTGTTTGAAAAAAAGGACTGGGGTTGGCCTAAGTGTAGTCGTTTTAGAAAAAGACTTTACAGTAAGTAAACATAATACTCCAAATCAAACATGGGGTTCCTTAACTATCAAATTATTTCCTGTAATTAATTTTATGCATTTCAGTACGAACATATACAAAATAATGTATCTTTAGGTACATTAAACCAGCATTTTTCTTTACCAGAAAACATTAATCTATCTAAATATTCAGTTGAATTTTTAAGAAACATCAAAGAAAATTTGGGAAATGATGTTGACATACAATATACCCCTACAGGCTCACTCATTTTAGCAAGTGAAAAGTACGCTAACAAATTAGAAGAGAATGTTACAGTCTTAAATGAATTTGGTGTAAAAAACAATCTTTTAACACCATCTGAAATTAAAAACAAATTTCCATGGATAAACACAGAAGATGTCAAATTAGGTAAGATTTAAGCAAGTAACCTATCTGATGGACAATACTTGCCTATCACAAGTGTGATTACCAAATATGAAGCTCCAGGTTCAATTCCCAGTGTTTTGGGTTTTTCTATAAAATTCTTATTATCTTCATGTTTGGATTACCTACAGTGCAACTCATCATACTTTGAACTTATTAATAATGCTTTTACTTTACAGGATGCATGCCAATAGAAGCAGAAGGAACCTTCAGTTCATGGGCACTGTTGAAAGGGTTGATACAAAAATCCCAAGAACTTGGAACAACTTATGTTAATGGTGAAGTAACAGGATTTGAAATAGAGAAACAGCAAGATGTGCTCATGGAAGGTGTGCCAGCTGGAGCATTTGAAAGGATTAATAGGGTTTTTTATAAAACTAATGATGGTGAAGAACATGCAATAAAATTTGCCATATGTGTATTAGCAGCCGGCGACAATTCAGGGCAAATAGCAAAATTAGCTAAAGTGGGAACAGGAGATGGTATTTTAAATATACCACTGCCTATAGAACGAAGGTAATTAGTTTTTTTTCTCATAATGAAAATGGAACTGAACATTGTATAATTACATTCATACTAGGCATGGAAATGATTGCTACTTTTCATTTTCACTTGATGAAATTATGATTATTTTTCACAGCAATTTCAGCTGTGAAATTTCACAGCCTGCTACTTTTCATCCGCAATGAATTTTCATTCAAAATCACTTATTTCCACATTTGCTATTTTGCTACTTACAATGAAATCGTGAATAAAATGTGATTTCTTTGAAAAGTAATTTTGACCAGGCTGTTTGAAGAAAAGTCACAAATGTGACATATGGAAAATTATTTCATGTGAATTTTCACATGCTATCTGCGAAATGTTCCATATAATTCATACACATTTTATAGGTATGTTCCTTATTATATGTGCACTAGCTGTTTTCCAGTTTTACCTATCATGACCTAAAAAAAACACCATTTCAGCTACAAAAAGAAGCACAATAAAAGTATAAATACACAGGTGCATTTTTTGATTACTTAACAATCATTTTTGCCTTGTGTACCTCACAACAATAAATAATTTCTATTCCTATTTTTGCTTTCACTTGAATGTATGACTTTTGTCATGCCAGATTAAACATACAAACAGGATGTAAAATGGAACATACAATTACCTGGGCCCAATAGGTAAAATGAAATTAATAATTTCGCATTCTTTAAGGGAATACCAAGTATATGCCATCCATGAAAAAGCAGCAGAAACTGGCTTAAACACGCCAGTAGTTACGGATACTACAGGATTATGGCTGATGAGGAACCGTTTAGAGAATAATTTATTGTTTGGCAATTTACCTCTCATAAAAGATGATACAAAAGACATGACAGAAAGTGCCTTTTTCAAAAATATTATTGAACCATCATTACTAAATAGAGTTCCAAGTTGTAATAATGCAAAGGTAAACAAGTTGAATTATTTTTATTTTATTACCAAGTCCCAAAGTTGAAAAAGCTTGGTGTTGGATCATTCAGGACATTGTATGTTTCATTTACAAGGTGGAGAGAAATTGATGCACCTTGGGAGGAAAAATGCCCTTTTGTCATCATCAGTGTAGTTGGCAATATCTGAAAGATTTTATTTGTATGAGGAGTAGTGTTAGTCTGATTCCTCAAATATAAAATATGACCGTTTGATAATTTGTTCTTAGAGACTACAAAACCAAAGCATTTTATTATTTTTATTACTTATTCCAGATAACCAAGTTAACTACTGAAATGCAAGATTGCAATACTTTTGACAATACTGGCGTAGTAGGACCACATCCCTACCATAATAACTTATATATTGCAGCTGGATTTGGGAAATTAGGTTTGTCTATTATGAATTTTAAAAAACTATGTAGGTACTGTTGTACAGCACGCTTAAACTGTGCTCATGTGAAAAACCGCACAAGTCAAATAAATGTTCTTATGCAAAAATATCCAAAAATCAGTAAGGACAATAATCACGAATGCAAAACATTGACGTCCCAACTGTCTTATCACCGTTTTTATATTGGAATGTACCAATGCAAAACCTCTTGTGGATAATTTCAGACGCGCACAGTTATTTTGAGTGTATTTTACCTATGAGACCACCCTCCTGCTGGAGCATGATCGCTTGGGCGTGGTGCTGGCCCACTATCACACGAGGTCGGATCCACTTTGAGGCTCTGTTTCCAATTATGTATCATTTAAGGCATCAGATTCAAAAGTTCTCTCTCCCTTTGACCGCCACGGGTCCCGCTAGTGCACGGTGTACAGTACGCGCAACATAAGTTGGCCGGAGTGAAGTTCGCCGTTTTAATGCGCAGTGGATTGTTTACGTTAAAAATTGTGTACTGCGCAACCAAACAGCTAACTTCAGTCCGGCCAACTTATGTCGCGCGTACTGTATGCAAAGCCTTTTTTATTACAGAAAGCCAGTGATGAGGTAAATCTCGGACATTACTAAATATCGATAAAATTATAATCCGTAATATTATATTGATTTTCCATACATAAAAGTGCTATTCATATTTATTTATAAAATAAAAGTTGCCATGATTTTCAATTGTAATTTATTAAAGGAACTATCACATAAAATAACAATCACATAGATATCTAAAATGACAAAATTATCGATTAGATTCCTTATAAAGAGAGCCTGTCGATGGCGGACTACTCCAAAGAAAAGTTAATATTTTAGGATTGCAGTTTTTTTTTTAATCAAAGGTTATCAGTTTCACGTTTTTCCAATTCGTCTCCATGACAGCTTCTGATTGTATTGATGTTTTTTCTTCTAGAGCTTATAATTCTTTTTTCAACAATTTTTGACAAATTCAGTCTTCAATTGACAAAAAGAATTAGATCTCTGATCTTTAACCCAAGTAGTTGCTGCGATCTCCATGGCCGCGCTCGTGCACGTTACGTTCGTGCGGCCGCCTTAAATTAAAACCCTTATAAATTCTTTATTTCTACTTTGACAAATTTTTGGTTTGTTACAACCCTTCGATTTTGACAAATTCTGAAAAAAAAAATCTGTTTGGATAACTGCGAAGCAATTGTGACGCACACGCCTAAAGGCGTCGTAGGCGGGTTAGACACTTTTTTTACGCCTATAAGCGACTTTGGCGGGTCAGTAATAATTAGTGATGAAAGAGACTCAGTCGTTTAAGTCGTGTAAGAAGCGACTAGACTACATTTTGACAGCTAAAGACTGACTTAGTCCTTTAAACCCTTAGCTTTTAGTTTCTTAAGTCTTTTTAGTTCTCGACTAAGGTTTGCGTAGAATAAGCATAGTCTCTAGTGCTTTAAGGCTTATAAGGCGTGTTAGTCTTATAAGGCTTGTAAGTCTTTTAAGGCTTTCAAGTTTGAACTAAAAACGCCTAGGGAGTCGTGTATGATTGATTAATTATGAAAAAGACTTAAATTTACTCAATCTTTTAAGAATTATCAAAAAGACTAATCCCCATTGCAGTAACTACTACTAAGCACTAGCTAAACTCCTCAACACCAAATTGTCATAATATTGATTATTACCAGCAGCCTCGTTCCGCAAAGCATTATGATGAGCACCATGTTCGTGTTTTTTGTAATGCTGCTTGAGCATACAATGTGAAGTTTTGATTGAATATTGTTTAGTGCATAATTTACATTTCACAAATGTATCACTTTTTTCAAACTGTTCTAGAACTAATGACTTTCTGTTCCTCTTGCTTGAATTCATTATGTCCCGCGTTAAATAGTTATAATTATATGATCAAGTAGTAATCAACACCAAAGAGGAAAACAACTACAAAATGAATATCTCGAACAAAATGAATATAAATCGCAATAAACAAAGAAAAAGGTTTATTGCGATTTATTAACCACGAATATTGCTGGATAGTTATTATCATTGGGACAAAGACTTAAAAGGCTAGCTGTATAAGATTTTATTAACCGACTAAGGTGTAAGCATTTTCTTAAAGGACTGAGTCATTAAGCTGTTTAAGTCTTCAAGCTAGTCTTATTAGTCTAAAGATAGTCTTTTTAGTCTGAACTGAGTTAGTCTCAACTGAGTCATTGACAACACTAGTAATAATTGTCAGCAAAAATGAGAAAAATATTTAGGTACTTACTCCATTCACTAGACTTACTTTTTTTATCTTTTATAGTCAAATATAAATTATAAAATAATTTGATTATTTAAAAAATCCACGTTGATAATTATAGCAGTCGCAAACCCATTTCTGGGTTCGATTCCCAAGCCGAGCAGTGATATTGGTTTTTCTAGGAGTGACAGTGGAGGCTTGAAATTTGGATTTGTGCCTGGTTGTTAAATAGTGATAGGTTCGCCCCCTGTTACACCTTTACAAATTGTGGGTCTACATCAGTAGATAGACAGACATATACATAATAGGTGGGGGAAAAAAGTTTCTTCGCATTTAATATGAAAACTCAAGACATTTTTTTTTTAAAGTTAATTTACCTACATTTAATTATAATATATATGTACCATTTTGCTCGACGACTTTTTGCCATCTTGTGGGTAGTTCCCATTGTTGCAGAAATTTTGGGACTTCTGATCAAAAAAACGTGACAAGTAGTTTTGGCAGTCCTCTCTTGATGTTAACCTGACACTGCTTAAAGAATTCTGAAGAGATCGAAACAGGTGGAAATCTGAAAGTGCAAAGTCAGGGCTATATGGCGGCTGCATTAACACCTCCCAGCCAAACTCTCTTAATTTTTGCTGAGTGGCCAAAGATGTGTGTGGTCTAGCGTTATCGTGATGAAAGACCACACCCTTTCTGATGATCAATTCCGGCCGCTTTCTCCCAATTTCTTGCTTTGAGAATGAGTACACGGTTCATTAGGTTTCTTTCAATGAGCTCGTGTAGCACCCAAATAGCTTTTTTGTAAACCCAGCTTTTTTCAAATGGGTCAAAACTGTTTTGTGGTCAATCCCCAGTTTTTCAGCTACGTCGTAACTACTGATATCTTGCTCCACTTTTTCAAAAATTGCGTCAATTTTATCTGTAACAGGGCGACTAGAGCGAGGTGCATCTTTAACATCAAAATTCCCCGGATCGAAAACGCTTAAACCAACTTTGTGCTACTCTTGCTGACACTGCATTAGGTCCATAAACGTCACAAATTTTTTTCGCGGCTTGCGTTGCATTTGTCCCCTTTTTTTAATAAAACTATAAAATGTATCCAATTTCTTCATTAGATTCACTCATTTTGACAGAAAGATAAACAAATGAAAAATAGCGGGAAACAAATTTTTACTAATTTGTTTCTTTTTTTTTAAATGTAACTTTTTTAATGTTATCAAAATCAGCCCGATAAAAATAGTACAGCCAAAGATTTTTTATTAAAAGTATTTACATACTAAATGCGAAAAGACTTATTCCCCAACCTAATATATCTCAACTGAATCCAATGTGTAAAAAATATGGTGTTATTTTTATTTATAAATAGGATCTCCAGATAACTATAATCTTCGATCTGGCGGGTGGGACTCGCGGTGGCTTAGTGGTCAAAGCGTCTGGTGTATCTGACCATATGACGCAGGTTCGAATCCTGCCCACAGTCGAATCTTAGAATGGAAAATATAACTAATAAATAATTAATATATTAATAACCAATAACCTTATCCTCAAAACCAATTGTATCTTTCCTCCTCAGGGTGTCAACATGCACCGGGCATTGGGAGGGCGATCACTGAACTAATTATTGACAATCAATTTACATCTGTAGATTTATCAAGATTTAGCTTCGATAGATTCTTACTTAATGAGCCATTGGTTGAATTTAATGTGTATTAACTAAATTTATAAAAGTAGTGCGATTTTGTAGCAGGTACTTTATAAAAAATCTTTAATTTTCCTGCAATTGTGTTTTTCCTAGATCTATGCTAATGCAATTACTATTCCAGGTCCAAAGAAATAGACAGTTAACCTTTAAAAAATAGCAGTGTATCTAATGACTACTGCATCATTGAAAACACTTAATTTATTTGTTGAATAAGTTTATTGTTCAAGAAAGACAAAATGTATACATAGTTTATAAATACCTAATAAGACATGAAATTTTTATTTACATACAACAACAACAAACCTACAAGTGGGAGGATTTAAAGAAATTAAATTGAAATATAATTTACTTAAATTGAGCTGGGGGTGCTGCAAATAAGGCGCCACCTTGTTTTGATGCAGCTCGAGATGGAGCAAATCCTAAAAGCTTCTGGATATTTTGCCTAGAAATATTAAAAATAATATTAGCAATACTGACAAAAAAAAAATTAAATTTGATATTAAAATTTTCACTATTTACAGCATCAACAAATAAAAATATTGTTTACCCACACCCTAAATATGGAAGTGCATGTGACATTATATCTGAAACCAGATCATTCAGAAATGGTTCCAGTACATTTAAAAATCTTAAAGGTGATATTACCCATTTCTACTTATGGGAATACACACATGTATCTAGGGAACAAATTTATATATAATTTATTAAATTATTGAAAACGAGAGAATTATAGATTTATTTTGACATCCATGTTTTAGTACATTTCAATTTTATTCATAAAATGGCAAGTGGCAAAATACTGTATTGTTTTATTCATCTTTCACCAAACTATTCTGCAAAGCAGAGCACAATGTGTGCACATTTTTTATGTCACATGAATTAAAATAAGGAGAGGGTTTTTTAAATAATGATGGTTAAATTTTAGCCATTACCTTATACTCATTGTACACA
The DNA here is from genome assembly GCA_910591435.1 of Acronicta aceris. Lineage (NCBI taxonomy): Eukaryota > Metazoa > Arthropoda > Insecta > Lepidoptera > Noctuidae > Acronicta > Acronicta aceris. The sequence goes on from OU342759.1 coordinate 11,034,565, forward strand.
ATATGTACAAGAAAATAAAAGAACAGTCCATATAATCATCACCCGGCAAGTTTCTGTGACTAAGACCTTGTATCCATGATATTGGATAGAAAGGAAGTTTGGCGACAACTCTTCCATCAAAGCTGCAAAACATATTTTTATGATTAGTAAATAAGTTATACCTGGAGACTACACAAGTCTGTGTAATAATACTTTGAGTTGTATGATGAACAAAATGTATTCATAGACAATATAGGCCCTCTGTAAGATCTGAAAAATAATTAATTCTCTTACATGCTGTTGAACATGCTAAGTAAAGCAGTGAATGCAAAACCAATGGCAAACATTGATTTCATCTTAACTAATGAAAGGTCTCTATTGTTGTTCTTCAGTCTTTCTTCCTCCCTCTCAATCTTTTTCTTATGTTGTTTGTCCAGTGAGTCTCCATGTGCTTCTTTTCGTTTCTCTACTGCAAGAATATATAGACACACACATGCATACATTACTGGAAAGTAATGGAATATCTTTCACATTTATTTAAGTAACAATTTGTTTTTAATTTAAGTGTGTTAACTGAAAACTGTGGGTTGGCAAACTGATCAAGAATGCAAGAGGATCTTGGAATATATCAAATTATGTTTGAAAGAAATGAATGAACGAATGTGACTTTAGCCAGGGAATAAGCATTACCATAAAAAATTACTCTAGTATTATTAATTTGTCTCCTGAAAAGTAGGGGTATTGTTTATACACCCATATGGCTTAAAGCCAGCGATATGTATCTTAATGAGGTACATATGGCTAATGTAGGTACAGGCTTTCCCCCTATTACATGGCATCTAAACCAGCGAACTGTGGGAGTACCTTAGTACATGTACATCTGTCTAACCCTTCGGGAATACAGTTGTGATGGTATGTTATGAGGTAGGTAGGTATAATATTATTAAGTATTTCAATTGCAACTTACACTTTTTACTTTGGCGTTCAACCTCAACTTTCAGTTTCTGGTATTTTTCTGTTCTATAAACCAGAATCCATGTTAACCCTGTAAAATAGTAAAAAGTTAGTTATAAATTTTTATTTTATCGCCAATAACATTACGAATGGGTCAAATTACAAACAGTAATAACGTCACAAAAAATGTTTTAGACATTTTATTACCTTCGCCCAGAAATGCCGTGCATATAGAAATAAATACAATAAGCAATGAATCACTCCACATTGTTAAAACTTGCTTTATAAGTCCAAATCAAATGGCCGTTTCCTTTCTTGTACAGTGCGCTCGCTGCTCGTACCTACATGTAATAACAGAGTACTTTTTACTTCTACCTGAACGTTATGTTTTTAGACTAAAATTTAATTTTTAGTTCAGACGAAATAAATTGTGTGCGTATCTGATGTTAGCCGTTCGACTTCGAACAGCCGCGTAGGCCGTAGCCAGGTTGATAAAATCACACACTATCAGACTGTTTTGTGCAATTTAGCGAAATTAGCAAGGACTAACTTCACAACACAAATACGAAACAATAAGATCCAACTGTATTTTAACTTATATCGAGCCTTACTACAACCATAATTAAAAAATTAAGCTCCACTGAAACCTCAGTGTCTCAGATACCTACGTACGTATTGCATGCATACGTAGTTAAGTTCATCCGAACTTGCATTTGAATGTATTCATAATCCAAAAAAAAACTAAAATAAAACTCACAGATAACACCGACCCAGTACCTACTTTGAACAGTTATTCTAACAGTCTACTAGAAATATAGATTATGATTCCATTCCATGGCAAATTATAGTAGACTCTAGTGATGCGATGCGACTCGAGTTCACTTTTATTCGAGTGACTCGCTTCACTACAGAAAATATCGTACTCTAGTGAAAAAATATCGTATCGAGTTCACATACAGTTGAGTCACTCGCTCAATGTCTTACAAGCTTTTATTTTCAAAATGAGTGAAGATAATACAGTAACCGGTAAAAAGTCGCTGGTTTGGAATTGTTTCGAAAAAAATACAACTAAAAAAAGTGATTCGTAAATTGTGTAAAAAGCAGTACAAAGACTTTGGGAACACAACAAATCTGATGTAACTGAATAAGTGCAAGACACACGACTGTCACGAACGTGCATTACAACGTGTAACTGAATAAGTGCAAGACCTCGAACAGGTCGATTAGAATATAGAGTCATAATTATAATGACGAAATCCGAAAGTCTTTGACCTGAAATTTTGTTCAAGAAATTAGTTAAAATCAGCTAAACATAAAATTGTGGCTGTACCACAATTGCACTCGCAATGACTGTCAAGGTATGGAAAACTGAAACCTGTTTGCACAAAATGTTATTGTGTGCATGTGAGCATCGATATCGTAGTCATTGCGAGTACGATTGTGGTACAGCCAATTCAATGACCGAATTGTATTAGTTCAGAGGGATCTCTTTACTGACTGAATAGGCACAAGACCAGGGAGGACACTTAGAACATGCCCAACTTCAGAAAAGAATATCCCGCCATCTAAGTTTAAGAGATACACTGATACCTAATAGTTTCAAGTACACCGATTGAGTTGAGGTCTCTTCTTTCAACTGTCATTATTATTAATAAAGTGACGATTATTTATTTATTTATTATATACTTTATTGTGATTATGTACTGGATTTTATTTCAGTATTATGTGTATGTGTGTATATAAAGTATTTATTCTACAAAACATTTTATATTATTTTCCGCAAAAATATCACATTATTTTATTTCATCTAGCTCTGTGGATTATGGTACCCCTGTCTTGAAACCCTTATGTGATTTTTAATTGGCAACATTACACAATAAGGTCGCTGCTACTATGACACAAAGGCCTCAGCAAGTCAGTAGGTCAACACAAAGTACTTTATATTTTAATGAAATGACTGACGAATCGCGAGTCGAAAATAGATTATACCTTTCTATATCTATATACAGAGTGTTAGTTACCGTTAAGAAATGCAGATAGCGCTTTGAATGTGGATGCTTCAAATCGGCTCAAGAGGGCACTCTTGTACTGCTTTAGTATTTTCACAAGAATACTGTATTATATGATTGTATAGCCATATAGATAGATACCTACCTATGTCATGTATATCGTCTATGTTGTTGCAAAGATGAATAAATAAAAAATAAATATTTTACGATTTTGTAATAAATTGCATGTTTTTATTTTGACTTTTACTTGTATTCAGTAACTTGACAGTAGAAGGGTTACCAGTTTTTAACAAAAAAGAAAGAATGAACGAAATTGAATTAAGGCGAAGGACATTGTCTCAATGTCGGTTGAACATAGAATTGAAATGTCTTGTGTTGAGCTGGATAAGCATATTAAAGTGTGTGTTTATAGGCCCCCTAATAGTCAAAAGTATACAACATTTGAGACTGTAATGGAAGATGTACTCAAACGCTCAAACAAGTTTTTAATTCAAATAAATCTGCAATTATTTGTGGTGATTTTAATATTAATATATTGAGGGATTAGGGTATAGTCCACCACGCTGGCCTAGTGCGGGTTGGCAGACTTCACACGCCATCGAGAAAATTTCTCAGGCATGCAGGTTTCTTCACGATGTTTTCCTTCACCGTTTAAGCGCGTGATAATTAACTATTTAATACGCACATGACTTCGAAAAGTCAGAGGTGCGTGCCTTGGGTTCGAACTCGGGACCTTTGACTTGGCAGTCCAACGGTCATACCACTAAGCTATCACTCATTAACTATGTGCTCACCAGCTCAAGACACGTAACTGTAGTATTGTGAATCTGACTATACGATGCTTGCTTAGACCATCTAACCAATAGACCAATAGATCAATAGGTCAAATACATCAATATACAAGAATAAAATTAACGACTACACGACATTACATACATTTTATATACATACATTTACTTATATAAAAGACAGTAAAATTAATAAGGAAAGTACTGTATCCATATCTTATATTGATAGATTATTTTAGAAGGAATGTACGTATTCAAAAACTTAACCCTACATTAACAAAACACTTTCATAAGAACAGGTATTGACTAACAATATTTTATATGGTTTTAAAAATGGCAAGGTACCGGGAGCGTTTGGAATTTATATGCAAAAATAAAATCCTCCATACATCCATATCTTTCATCGTATCTTCGCGATATGTCCCTCATTCTTATACATTTCATACCAACAAAATTATTTAGTAAAATTAGAATACTATGTAATGTAAAATAAATTAATTTCAATTTAAAAAAAGACTGCCTCATTCGTCTAGACTAGACTCTAGTGGTCCCAAGCGCGACTGATACGCTAGAGGTCCTGGGTTCGATACCCAGGTCGAGCAAAGTGTTATTGGGTTTTTCTATGAAATTCTCAGTAGCAGGGAGTATGGATTTCTGCCCGGTTAATGGCAAAGGCTCGCCCTCTATTACATGGGACCTGAACATACCGGCGAACTGTGGGTATACATAAATACACAGGTACACAGGTAGGCAGAGGCGTACTAATACATTAGTACGCCTCTGCCTACCTGTGTAACCTTTCGGGGAATACAGGCGTGATGGTATCTATATTATGTAAAAATACTAGAAATTTTTTGAAAAGGATAAAATATTGGGGTCGTCGCATATTTATAGAAAAAAAATTTTATTTTCCACAGTTTGAGTACAAAAAAAAATATACATAAAAAAGTTCGATCGATCGATCCGCAATCGTTAACAATCACTTTATGATTAAACTGACAGATTATTTCGTTCTCGATTATTGAATCTGTAAAGTTACATAGTATGAAAGTATCTCCATCTTTTTCTAAATAAGATGTTACATATTTTTTTGCATAATATATTAACTGCACAGGGCGGAATTTTGTACGTAGCGTTTATGACGACGAGTGAAAATGATTCTGACTGAAAAAATCGAATCCGTAAATAAATTTAATAAACGTTTAACACTTTTACGTCTTATTCTTTTTGTTTTGTTACAAGGTCATCGTGCCCAAATTACCCCAAAATCTAGTTTTTTGTTGTCACTACCATTTCAGTTTCCTCGTATAGAGTATAGAGGTCAGTGCTGCTCCATTAGTTAACAAACATTATGGCAACATTCGTCTCGATCTTTCGTTCAATAGTTAGTGTCTTGCGCGCTTCCTTTTCCGCACGTACCGTTCATTGCTCAATTTTTATTTCGTTTCATTTCATTCCTCAAGCAATCTCTTCGCTTGGTCAGCCGTGTGCTCGGATCGGATCGATCTAACGCTGTAACTGTCCTTGGCATATTCCTTTGTGCCAGCTCACTTGAGAAGTGAAAGTATTTGATATAAAATAATAACTAATAATAATCAAACCCTTTCTGTAGGGAATAAGGAATTGAAGTAATAGCTAAAGGATTATAAATTGTGTATGATTACAACTTTAGATCTAATACGCAATAAATTCTGCTTGCCCTGATGTGATCACAGACTATTATGAAAATATATTTTTAAATGCATAAAAATAGTGTACATAAATTGTTAATGAACTGATTAAAATATAGAATAAGTGTTCTTTCGTGCAACAAGAGTATTTTAAGAGTATTGTTACAATGACGAGACGCCATGTTGTTTCTGGAGAATAGGGCGTGGCATTTCAATGTGCAGTCGGGTGTCGTGATAAATTTCGAAGTACATAATATAGATAAAAATGGTGAGTTTTGCCTTTTGCCCTACCTAATACCTACTCTATTTTAGCAGATTCATGTATTTAATAAACGCATAAGTACGCCTCTAAATTTTTTACATCCACTTGAATTTGTTTGTAATAAGTACTAATGGGTAGGTATTATCTTGAAAATGAAAATACAACCGTAACAGTATGTACCTATTAGTTAGGTACGTACTTACCTACTTTCTACCCTTACCTACCGTATGTTAAATTAGCTCATAATGGATGCTTCTAGAACACCGTCACGTGATGTGGTCATGTGGTATTTTGTTAGTGACGTAACTGAGCGACCGCTCTTGCGAAGTTGCGACGTGACCATTTTGAATTTGTATTATCGAGTAGACTTGGACTTTGAACCCGGATTCACTTTTTTATTCCGTTCCGTCCATTATTTCACCATTTCAAACATTCACCACTGCCCTGAATAGGTACATAATTATATGCAAAGAAATTGAAAATTATTACATAACCAACAATTTTACTGCAATATCTAACTTACTCAATTGTCGATTTGTATTAAAGAAAGAGCCTTCAGGCAATTATCTATTAATTTAAACATGGCATACCTACTTAAATTCCTATCTAGGTACCATAAGTCCATTAGGTACCTGTGATGCTGAAAATTTTGTGTGTGTGTGGTGAAAAATAACACACAACAATCCGTCAAGCTGCGAAAAGCGCCTCTATTGCAACGAAATACGGGCGGTACAAATGCCAAATTGTGCAGCTTGACGTGTAAATTGAAGATTATCACATTAGCTTTGATTTTCGGAAGAATCCTCCAAATCCAGTACGGTTGAAACAACTGCGCCTCTGAAGTTGTCCGCAAGTTGTTTTGCAGTAGAAAACTTTAAGGCGCTTCTACTGACTTACATACGATTTTTCATAATTTTAAATTGAAGATCACGAGTACCTAGTGTCAATGTTATTGACCTGCAAATTTTTTTATTAGACGAGCATTTTTTTTTTATACCACTTAGGTGGCAAACAAGCATACGGCCGTCCTGATGGTAAGCGGTTACCGTAGCCTATGGACGCTTGGAACACCAGGGGTATCACTCGCGCGTTGCCGACCCTTTAAAAATCATTTCATACCCTTTTTGAAGAACCCCATGCTGTAGTTATATATCGTGCGCGGATTAGCAGAACTCTTTGCGGATGAGGAGCGGTAACCAGCAATGTACCTCACTTTAATAAATAAAATTATTGGTACATAATATAAAATATGCAGTACATACTTCAAGACGAATAATGGACATCGGAAAACATCGGAAAAAATCGTCTAACATAACAAAGACAATAATTATCAAAAAGTAGTTTGGCCCTAAAAATCATTTACAATTTCAACTTAATTACAATGAAATAAATGTCAACGTCGTTTATAAGAAAGCAAGCCGTGCGAGCGGCGCGCCGGTGTCACTAACGCGTCAGTTGCAGTTGTTTTGTAGAACTATACACAGCTGATAACCCTCCATCGTGTTTTGTTTTGATGTAGGTAATATTTTCAAGTAATACTATTATAATGGTTAGAGCTATTTGATAAGAGCAGCTCTATAGGTATCATTATACTGGGTGTGTCGGTCATCTTCGGAAATACGAAGTTGACCGATGCCCATTATTTATCTTGAAATACAGTACAATGAGCTCGTATTATACAATAAATACCTAAATAGATAAATATAATAATAAAAATTTATCGCATTCGTGATTACTGTCCATACTAATTTCGAAATATTAAAGCCGGATTTAATGAACATTACAAAATTAGTGGCATAAAATTAGTTTCACGACACTAGTTTCATCAACAATTTCACGTGTAAACAAAGTTTTACAATGCATGCATTAATTTCATGTCACTGAAATAGATTCGTGCCACGCGCAATTTTTTGATAAAACGAATGTCGTGCACTAATATCGTACGTAAATCCGGCTTTGTTATTTTACTCGCGCGACTTTGCGCGTTTTGAACGGCTAATTTAAGACACGCACAGTTATTTTGACCGAACTGTACTTAATAGGTACACAGATAATATGTACCTAATAGTTGGGATGGTCTTTGATACCTCTATGTATAAGGTGTATGGTGCATGGTATAATGATATGCTACGCCAGATTTTCTTTTGCGTGACACGTTAAATTACGTCATCGAGTCTGTCGAGTTTGATGTGTTGTAGATAAGTTATCCTAATAGTTAATATGCAAGAATATTGAAATTACTATGGAAAATAATCATGAATGCGAAATATTTACGACCATAAACGCCTGCATATAAACGAGTTTTATATTAGAATTTACAACTGCGCAACCTCGGACACGTAAAGTTATTTCTTCCCAACTGTAAAGCGCTCTTTTAACATCAGATGAATAACACGAAATACATAGTTGGGCTAGTCAGCAATTTCTTTTATATTCAACATAGCGATCTGCCGGCGGTTTCATCCGCGTTGCTCCGGTTCTATTGGTCGTGGCGTGATGTTAATGTTATATAGCCTATAATCTTCCTCGATAAATGGACAATCCAACACGAAATTATTTTTTCAATTCCAACCAGTAATTCCTGAGATTAGCACGATCAAACAAACTCTTCAGTTTTATAATATTATTAGTATACATGAATGAAGATGTCCATTGGCGGTAATACTGACCGTGACATATTCGTGGGCCATGCCACTGAAGGAAGAATATAATATGGCTTAGCATATGATTGTAAGACGTACCCATAGCCACTATCAAATTACAAAGGTATTAAAATATCGACGTAGAGGTTCTCAAACTTATTTCGTTTACCACTTTGAGAATTAATAATTTTTTAGCGCCCCCCAAAATTTTTCACTACTAAATCTATTCAAAACCCCCAATTTTCTCTGAGAAAATGGGCTCACAGAAAATTGTTTATTACCTTGGGCTCCAGCGCTCTCGAAGTGGTTTTATCGCACACTTTGGGAATTACTGGTCTCTAGGTACGTTTTTGATCTGACAGATTAAGGGGCGATTTTTCCATCGCCAGTTAACTTTTAGCTGAGGAATAAAATTGACGTTTGACAGATTTTGAACTGTCTAAAATTCGAATTGTTTCTTCAGTTAAAGTTATCTGGCGATGGAAAAATCGGCCCTTATATTTAAAAAAAATTGATTACCTTCGAATACATTTGGACAATTAAACATTCCATTGGTCACGAAATAGGCAAACCTGTATCTTGGGTACCAAAAGATTGATGAAGGGTCACATACTGGTATTAAACGTACCGGTACATTTTGTAACGGTATTAAAGCCAATTAGCAGCTAGTTTTTAGACCCAAAAGTTTGTGACCTCATGCTTAATTGTGTCTTTATCACAAGAACAAACAATCAAATTAAAAAACAAATGAAAAAGGTTAAAAAGTTAAAAAAAAAATCATTTTTATGGAATAATTTTATTTTATTAATAATATAATTAAAGTTAAGGTATGTCATGTCCCGATATGTCTGTGAGCACTTTCTTATATTTTATCCAGTGTTCTTAATCGATAATTGCCAAATTGAAATACGTAAAATATTATTTCAGTTTTGTAAACAAATATGTAAAAATGCTTTTAATTTTATTAATGCCCCTTTTCTTGGTAGTGGTTGTGTGGAACAAATCGAAATTAGCCCGGAAAACGATGTTTTATTTTACATTTACACATAAACTGGTGAGAGTGTTAAATAACTAGGTAACACAAGAATGTTCGTCACACACAGGTCAGGGTATTGTAATATGGTATGTATTACAGCACGCGCGACACGACCGTACCGCGCCCGGAGTTCTCAAGTTACTGGTGGGTAGTGGTCTGGTGGTCCGCGGTACAATCGGCGTACGCGCGGGGCAACGGGATGCGCGCGCAGGGCGTAGATTATTCTAGAAAACGTCTAGGGATACGACCGCGGGTTGCGCGAACGGTTGAGGGGTCTACATTTTCGTTAACTACAATTTTTAAATTTCGGATTCGGTGACCAATAAGGGCAGCGAGGGGTTTATTTTCCATAGGATTAGGCAGAGGTGTACTAATGTACATTGCCAGTCAGTTCGCTGCCATTAACCAGGCAATAATCGAAATCCTAGCTGCTATTAAAAATTTCATAGAAAACTCAAATAACCCTGCTCAACCTAGGAATAAAACGTTGTCGTCCTCGATGAGACCTCAGTTGTTGAATCTCCTCAATTGTTCAATCAAAAAATCTTAGCACATTATTTCTCAGCAGCAGAATATTGGGCAATATGGTGGTGCTAACCCAGATGAAATCGGCGGCAGAGTGCCACCATCTCAAAACAACTGTTTGTGATTGGCACAGCTGTCATATTTTTTTTTTGTTACAGACGCGAATTGACCCAATAAAGTTGCTGAACTGCGTCAGCGTGCTCCTGTCGCCTAATGGCGGGATCAAAAGCAGAGATGAAGTCCAGAGGCTGGCTAGGTAAGTTGAACAAATTTCATGCTCTTGCTGAATCAATCAGTGTCTACTAGACACTAAGCTAGAATCTAAATAAAGGAATTAGATTGTTACGCAAATAATACATACAAAGATAAGTACCTATCTCTATAAGAGAAAGTCCTGATTTAATGACTAGACAGACATGGCACAGCCTAAACTGTAGGTTGTAGATGTAGAAACTTGGAAATTTGAAGGATGTATTTGCCTGATAGGTAAGTGTACTAGAAAAGTTTTTTGAAACTGCTGTAGAAATGGGTAAAACAGGCAGTATAAAACTCCACTGCTTTTTAACGGTTTGACCGTTTTAATGGTTTTTTCCTACTTAAATGGTTATATATATATATAGGACGCTGTTGTCGAATCCTTTGGAATGCGAATGCACCTGTATGTCTCTACAATATGAAAGTAATTTGATTATTTTAAGATAATAAAGTACAATAATAAGATAATATTTTATAGAATGTTTAGCCACCAACTTGCATACTGATAGGTTCAGACTGATTTTTTCGAGTTTTTTCGTAACAATACTATTGCTAAAATGCATTTCTAAACATGTTGCACTTTTTTCTTTCAGCCTCATGACAAAATTTTCGAAGAAATTAGTGTCTAAATGTATTTACATACAAATACTAAAATGTACAGAAACTGAGTTACTTGGCTTATTCATGGGATCTGGCGGCTGGATACTTGTACACATGTGGTTTACTGAAAGTATCGCAGCACAGAACTGGCCGCTAGTCAAAGAATTGTTGGAACTATTGTTACTGTGTCCTGTTGACATAGAGCGTTTGAAAACCAATAACTGTCCGAAACTTGTAAAGGAACTATCAAAAGATGATAACCACTTCGGTAAGAATCGTTCATTTCTAGTTTTAGTTCTTAACCCACCAGTTACCTACGAATGGAACAAAATGGAACCTACGAATTTACACAATCACCATTGTGTAAATTCGGTTCCATTTTTATAGTTTCATTAATTGTAGAGAAGATGCAATAAACAGCAAAAAATATAAAGGATACGGTAGTTTAAAAGTAGAAGGAATCTGTTTAAGAAAATTTTAAAATGTGGTATTTTTTATTGCAGCTATTAGAGCCCTGGCATCGAAGTTAGTTGAACAGTGGTTAAAGACTGTTAAGGGTGAACAAGTTGTTCCTGTGCAGCTTTCTGATATACCGGAAATAATATCAGAAGCTCAATCTGAATCGGAGGCCTTAATTAAATCAGAGTGCAATGTAGAATATAAACGTAACGATAAAATTGTAAATAATGTTGAAATAAAAACAATTAGTGAAGAATGTGGTAAATTGGATACCTTAGCTAATAATATTAATACTAATAAAAATGCATGTGATAAAAAAATAAAACAAGAGGAAGATGAACCTGAAGCTCTGCCCGTATTAAAAATTAGTTTAAAAGATGGAAAGCAAGTGATATCACAGGCTGATGAAGATAATAAAAGTATAACATCAGAAGTATCAGATTCAGAAAAGCCCAAAGACAAATCAAAAGCTAGAAATAAAGATAAATCTGATGATAAAAATAGTAGCTCAAAGTCGACTAGTTCTAGACATTCCAGCAGATCACATTCTTCCAGTGATAAACATAAAAGTCATAAAACTAGCTCTAGCCGCCATAGCAGTAGTAAGGACAGATCAAAAGATAAGGATAGACATTCATCTCACAGTTCTAAGTCAAAAAGTGATAATAGCAGAAAATCTAGTGAAAAATCGTCTTCGTCTTCTAGCAGCAAATCTAAAGAAGATCGCAGTTCAAGATCAACCTCCGATAAAGACAAAAGTAAAGATAAAGGGAAAGAGGATAAACATGAAAAGAGTAAGGACAACGCCCCCAGTAAATCTTCTGAGAAGCCTGACGATAAAACGCCCTCAGTTCATAAATTAGGCAAAATACCGAAATTGAGTGATGCGAAGAAGGAAAAACCTTCAATATCAATAGAAGTCAGAAAACCGGACGATCCAAAACCAAAAACAGTAAAAACTTTTAATTCTAAGTTTAGGAAACATGGCCTAGAAGAAGAAGTTAAACCACCACCATCTCGTGCTGCGGTATTAACAAAAAAAACTCCACCTGTATTACCACCTACGGTATCGATACCGAAAAGACCATCTCCTGTTCATAATGAGCCTCCTCCAGAGAAAAAGCCAAAAATTATAGAGCCTGTCGAAAAACCGGGTGCAATCAAATTGATTCCTCCTAAACCCAAACGTAAGTATTTTACTATTTACATAATAATGAATATATTTCTAATGGTTTCTTTTTTTCCAGATTTACATTGGTGGTGGCAAGTTCTTCCATTGTCACCAAGTGTTTTCAATTGTTTAGGTTGCCATTTCTTCAGTGGTAAGTCTAAAATGTATAACTTAACGGGTTCTAAAGTGTTTTTACCACTTGTAAAGTATTTTTTTCAAATAAACATTGAAATCAATATGTATGAATCTTTCCGTTTTAAAAAATACTGACCTGACTCTGTTTAAAGACATAACCGTGGGGTGGAAATACCAGCGCACCTTTACTGGATGCTTCCGTGGACTCGCCGCAGAGCTGATGAGAACGACTGGTGCTCCAGGAGTAATTCTTCAGCAATTCATGTAAACAGAAAGTGAAGTAATTATATTTCTACAGAGAGTTCAGAAATAAATAAGAATTACAATAACAGTAACAATATGAGCTAATTTTATAACAATCATAGGTAGCACTTTACCGATATTACCCGATTAAGTGTTTCAAAATAATATACTGCTTACATACGATGTACAATTTATGAAGGATGAACTAATTGGGACCATTAGAGAATCTAGGAATATTTAATAGCACGGGCCGTCGTTGCAACTTTACCGAGGCTCCATGTAATAATTGGTATATGGTATAGTCCATACAAGTCAATTACTAATATTATGTATCTACCTTCCGCCAGTGGACTTCGATACCTATAATCCTAAGTTTATTATTGGTCGTTTCCTATCTCTCAATATATTTTTCATTCGAAGTCAATTCTTTAGCTCTGTCACCCAGCGTAGTCTTCGGCTATACAATAATGTAAAAACCAGTCCGGTCCGAAAAAGGGCACGGTACTGTACCTATAGAAAATAATTTTAATAAATTATTTTTAAACGAAAATAAAAAATGGTCTAAAGGATAACAATATCATTAGGAACCAATTTTAGTGCACTACAATATTCTGGATGACAATCATTTCGAATCGCTGAGTGAAAAAAGCTATAACGATTCAAACTTTCCAAGTAAGAGGGTTAAAGATAAAGAATGTATGAAAGCTGACGCACTATCCCGTATCTTTAAGCCTCTGACCTGGAAACTATTGCCATCTAGACTATTTGTAGTGCATTAAAATAGGTTTCTAATAAATATCATATGTTATCCGTATTGACCCGCAGACCAGCTTTTATACATTTTTGGCGATTGTCCTTTGTTACTTAAAATGGTACCAACATGTGATCGTAGGTCTCGAGTTCGAATCCAAGGCACGCGGCCCTCGAATTTGAAATCAAGAGCTTATTAATAATTAATTATCACACGCTTAAATGATGAAGGGAAACATTGTGAGAAAACCCATGCGGGTTTGCAATGTGAACGTCTTTTCTTGAGAGATTTATCGAAGGCGTGTGAAGTCTTCCAACCCGCACTACAGTCCAGCGTGGTGGAACCCCTAATTTTGACACGAGACCCGTTACCAGTAGTGAGATTTTAAATGAGTTAAATGATAATGATAATTTAATATTCACTGGCTTAATTCTCTAATTTCCATAAAATTAGATTATTAAAAATTAGATATTTACATATTTTAAATTTAGATTAGATTCTGGTTAACTCAATATTTTTACTTTCTCTCATGTAATTTACTAATCTCTTGTAAATTACTAAATAATACTTAAAAACTTGATTGTGTACCCGAAACCTGATGACTTCCCTGGGATACAGAGACTGTATTCCACTGTAAGTATAGACTTAGAAAAAAATGTGTACCTAATACAAACCTACTTTTTTTTTACTAAGTCTATCCTCAATAATTCTCAGTTTCAAACGACTTCACAGCGCTCCGAAGGTGAACGTTATTTTCTTGCTTCAAATTCGATAGCCAAGTAAAAATAAACAGAATTCCTAAAATATACCAATCGTTACACGGACTCGTACTAGCCGATGGATCTCGTGGCTGGGCAAATTCAAATTTTGGAAAAAGTATCTAAAGGTTCATAGGTATAGTAATAATAGACAGGCAAATACGTGTCTAGAAGAAAATGTATCAAATCTTTTAATTAACCTTCAGTAAACTTCTAAAAGGTGAAATAATATCATTGACACTGTAAGGAATAATAATGTTTTACAAGTTTCTAGCACGTTGCAGCTGAAGTCAAGGCTTCGATTGTACAACAACGTCATTTCCTAATTAATGTTTTATTTATTCATTTAGAAGAGAATGTTAACGTCTCATCAACATTGTACCTATCATCGGTACAATACAGTAGATGAAGATTACAAATGATCGATAAAATGATAGAAAAACATTTACTTAGCAGGTATAAAAATAGAATTATGCAAAATTGCATAATCGAGTTTCTGAGCGAAATCCCGCAACATGTTTTATTACTTTATACGATTAGCTAGCTACCCTCAAATATAGACTATGAAATCGAGTAGGTACCTACATAGTGTTTATAACATCCACCACTCGTCGTGTCTACCGAGAGAGTATGATGAAAGTTCAGATTGTAGTACCAATGAGATCACAACCTCTAGCTAGACCTATTCTGGATAACGGTCTTTATTAACGGAAAGACTGATAATAAAAAATCGTAAGAACCGGAAGTTAAGCGTCTAGGTACACGACGTAAAATAATAACCTAAGTACACCCGATTCCCGCGGTGTTACCAGCATTGAAGTTGTTTTTCCCAAAACCGAAATCCCCAAATACCTTCTTCAGCGGGTGCCTATCTACACCCTATATCAGGAACCGATATGCCAAATTTCAATAGCAGGATTTATTTCTGAGATTTCGTAATTGGTCTGTCGAGAGTGGTTTGTTCCCACTTGCTATTTTTACAAATTTATAGATGTAAAAGTTATCCAGTCAACAGCAAATAAAAGGCACAAATTTACTTTTGGCGGTGGTGAGTCCTCGTTAATACACGTAGTGATGCAATCACGTGTCTACATAAATCTAAGTACCTACCTACCTACGTGTAAGCATGCCAACATTATTATAGTTATAGCTATCGAGACGACCACAAGTTCGGCTACATAAAAGAACCCTGTGGCTACAATTCTTTTAATTTGGAATACAATGGAGTCCAATATATAACTGAAATAATTATTATGAACAAGATGTTGTTTGTTACAAGAATATTTTCCTGTTTTATAGTAGGTATTCATTACCTTTGGACCTACTTAAAAAAGTTTATTAATGATTTTTTCAATCAGTAAAGTCGAGTTTAGGTACTGTTGTTTGTCTTAATGACAATGCGATTCGTGTAAACTACTCACTAAAATTTTCTAAACCTAAGAATCTTTTTTTATGTAGAATGTTAATTTATAATAAATACATTGTATGCACGAGCTGTGGGAAGACCATTTAATAGATAACTGCAGCTCCTGTGACAAAGAACTGTAGTAGTCAGTTGTCATTTTTAATGTTATTGTGTTTAACTATCAAGAAAATAGTAGATAGCTCTGCTACAATATAATATGACTAACGTAGGTGCCGGTGTTTGGTTACATAACGTACTTAGGTTCGGGCGAAAATGCTATTTATTTAATTATATATATGAGCATAATTTTGGCTGCCTAGTGCGCGGGTTTCCCATACGCCGTCATTTATTATGTTCGACTAGCTTCCGCATCCTAGCTGCCTAGTCCGCGGGAGGCCTTAAGAATTCAAAAAGATTATTCCAATAAATACCTAAATACTTACAATAGCATAAATAACTGTCAAGGCAATATTCAAAAACCATTTCTTCTCGTCTTGATTGAAAATGCAGTGTAAGCAGCAAACCTTGTTTTAGAACCGTTATTACAATACTATATTTAGTGTTAATGATCTCAAAGTTTCTATAGTTATTTCACGTTTTAACGCGTTTAAAATTTAATGTGTAAATAGCATCATTTTCGTAGGGTTCCGATCGCTGATTTAGATAAAATTAGCATAAACGTCAAAACAATACCTAGGTACTTCAAGAAACTACTTAAATAAGTATGTAGGTACTTAATTATAAAAAAAAATTATATACCTATTGAAAATATACAATTATAGTAGGTACAGTGTTACATAAATATAAAATGCGTCTCGGCAGATCTCGGCTAAACCTTTTTGGAAACTAAAGCAGGTATTTAAAATTTGTATTTCAAATTTTTAATCAATTCATAATTGATTAAGAATTTGATACTAGCTACATAACTTTTGAGTAGATTGTCGAGGCGTATAAGTGGCGTGTTTTCGTACCTATTTTTGTAGATAATGGCTTTGGAAAGTTTAATCCACAAAATTAGTTTTTTTTATTTTAATTAATAGGTACCACTACCTACTAAACTACCACATAGGTACATCTTATTTATATAAAAAAGTTAAATACACTAGTTTACATTTTTGTACCCAGGGCTGAGACATTTTTTGACGCTTAATCTAAATCCGACAACAGAATTGCTCTAGGACGTCAGAATCTCTCAGTGCTAAAAACACGGGTTTTGGTAATATTTGAAGTATTTTTTTGACAGCAGTTTTTTTTCACGGTCATATCTAACTAAAGCATCCTTTAGTAGTAGGTACTACTTTTCCGCTTTCAAATCCATTTTCGTTTGCTTCGCTACGAGTTTTTTTTTTGAATAGGTAACCGTAAAAATTTGCTGTCCTCGAAAAAATACTTAAAATCTAATTCCCAATCCAAAAGTGCTAAAAACTCGTTTGACATTGTTATAGGTATATCATCAAATTTTGAATTCCTAGAGCAATTCTGTTGCAGATCTAGATTTAGCATAAAATAATCTGTAAGAAATGATGTGCCTCACCCCTGCGGATTTGTTGTATTTTTGTAAACTAGTGATATTAAGGATAGGTAAGTGCCAAAGTAGGTCCTACTACGCCGGAGATAACGGTATTTAGTTGTGATCTGCTAAACTAATGATCCATATTAAAAAGTACCTAAATACATAACAAATTTTAATTTAATGAAGTAGGTAGGTACCTACTTCGGTAGGTACTCATTTACTAGGTACAAAAAACCATTGGTTCAATAAACCTTACATACTTCGCTAAAAAATAAGCGTAGATCAGGTAGAAACTAGCCTGCCTGCCTTCATTTATTTTCATAGTATAGGTAAATACATAGGTAGTTTAATAGTAGGTAATATTATTAATTACTATCGATCCCATTTTAATAGATGTAGGTGGTTATCCATGGTGATGGTTGGTACCTATTGAGTAGGGACCTGTAAAAATGTAGTGTATTTTTGTAGACTACCATAATGATGGCATTTTATTAATTAATTTAATGCTTTGTAGCGAAATAAAAATAATGTAGAATTCAACGCGTACGCGTAGCGGTATTATAATGCATGGTTGATTACGGACATTCCTACATATTCAATAAGCTTGCGTATTTACTATTAATTTTTTATTTAGTGTTATTATTTTTTTAACATCTTTGTCCCACACTATATTTTATCATGTAGGTATCGTGAGTGCGTTTACAATCACTCAAACCCGGAACAACTGTCTGTAGGCCATAGAAATATTTGTTCCTTGTGAGATTCCAACCCGCTACCTGGGGCTTCCAAGCCGAACGCACAGCCACTGCGCCAATAGTGCCGTCCCATATCTATTAATAACTTTTAACACTAAATGAGGCGATTTGGAATCGTCGCTATAAGCTAGTGTGTTTTGTACTTACAACACTTATATTGCTGGGTAAACAAAATACTTATGTAGGTACCTACACCAACTGAATTTTGAGTTGTATACATTGCCGGTTCTACCTACAATGTGTTAAGAAAACTGAAACCTTGAAAACCCCCAACCCGTGAACGTGCTGTTAGGTACCTATCGATATCCTATTCTATTTATATAATATGTAATCGTTTTCATTTTTCAACTAATAAAACAATTCCTCGCAAAAAATTTAAAAACGAGGAACAAAAATGACTGTACTTATGGTTGCAGCGAAACAGTCTCTGGGTGCCAAATAAACTAAGGTTCGGGGTATTTTTTACTTGAAAAGCGAAAACGATTACCTACCTAAGTACATAATCATTAGAACCACAACCAGATATCGATACCTCACAATACCTTCACGGGCCGGGCAAGGTTTTCATAACGCATTGTAAACATGGTTAAACTTGTAATGGAAAATTTGTTTTGATGAAGTATTTCTTTTACCCAGTAAGATAGTTTTGAGAGTATAAAACAGTAGCATATATGTATAGCGACGACACCAAATCGCCTCATTGTATTGTGTTGTAATTTGTAATACATAAATACGGCATAGTACGATTGGCGCAGTCACTGCGTTCGGCTTATGCACCGCGGGTCACGGATTGGAATCTCGCACGGAACAAATATTTGTATGGCCTGCTGGTAGTTATTCCGGGTCTGGGTGTTTGTATATACGTAAGAGATTGTGTTTGACAATGCACTCAAAATCCTAGTTTGGCTGTGAGGCAAAGATTATAAATACGGAATGTAAAACATTTTAAACTTACATATATTATTTACTAGCGGGCGCGTGCCCGCGGTTTCACCCGCATTGCCCCATCCTAAGAGCCGTAGCGTAATGTTAGCTTAAAACCTTCCTCTTGAATCACTCTATCTATTAAAAAAAACCGCTTCAAAATGCGTTGCGTAGTTTTAAAGATTTTTTATACTATGTAGTGATTACTTATCTATACTAATATTTATAAGATGACACGTTTGACGTAGCGGCTGAGCGATCGGCTTCTGCGCCACGTGTAATGGGTTTGATCCCCACACACACGGAGCAAATATTTGTATGATCTACAGGTAGTTGCTCCGGGGCTTTGTGTATTCCATAATTTGTGTTTGTAAACACACCCACAGTACAGGAGAAAATCCGAGTGGGGGCAACTTTTTTTTTCAAATCGAATCAAATCATTTATTCGTGATACATTGGTTACATAAAGGTGTTCATTATAATATAATTATATACTTAATTATGTTCATACCATTATCAGCCACTAGGGCACACAAATTATTAATTATTATATTGCAAAAATGATTGTAAAATTTGAAGATTTAATATTAATTTTATTATTAATGTTAGTCATGCGGGACGTATACAAGACAATCAACATCAAATAAATTATCGTCAAGCAAACATGACACATTAAAAGAGTCTAGGCGATAGAAAATCATCAATAGAGTAATAACAATTTTCTACAAGAAGTTGGAACAGTTTATTTTTATTTTTTATTAAAAAGAAATATATATATATATATCTACTTAATAGAGCTGAAGAATTTTAATTCCTACGAAAGGTTAGAGCTATTTAACATCACGCTAAGGCCCTTTGGAGCGCGGCCAAGCGGTTGAAACCGCGGGGAACAGCTAGTACATTGATAGTGCTAAACTGAAACAAAAATTAGGCCATAGGCACCAGACACTGGACATCTAAACAACTGAGGTCTTTAGATTTAATATTAATTATAACTAGAAATTGCGTTGCATGCGAAACTACGCAATTATTACTATAAAAAATATTATTAAGTACCTAGGTAATTTAAGTTACGAAGGTATCGAGTCGTTATAATGTTCGATAGGCCGATGACCGATGATATGGATTGCGCTTCAGTTATTTTGACACCAAAGTACTCGCACAACTATGAGGGTAGATACTGATATATCCTATTAAGGAAGAAGTAAATAAGGCGCCTACATTGCCTGGGTCAATAATTAATTACCTTAGTTTAATTAAAACACGGAAAAACGGATTCTCCCAGTAATTACCTAGTACTAGATAAATTAATTTTTGCCCTATATGATAATTTCAATGAAATTGTTAGCTTCAGAGGAATCGATTACAAACATACCTAAATTATAAATATTGCTTCCTAAAGTAGTTATAGAACATAACTATTCTCAGTTATTATAAGTTTATGTAGGTATTTAATTATACAATAATAGGTACGTAATTTTTGGACAAACTTATTCATTTCATGTACTTACTAACAGCTTTCTCACTGCATATAACCATAAATTGGGTGCGATTCAATAACGCTAAACAAACAAGAGTATCTATATCGGGTGTATCAAACACCTGGATCTTGTATCAACGATGTATACCTACATTTTGTTTGTATTTTTTTTCGCTGAGAGATTAGGTATGCCACCCTGTAGAAAACAAATCGCTACACGTTGCACCTACAGTTACATTTTTAACCAATTATTTAAACATCTAGCTTTATCAGACAGACAATATTAGTATTTATACCATTACTTAAACTTACATACAGGGTTATTCGTAGTTATACCTACATACATATATTTACAAACTGTCTATAGGTAATTCTCATTTCGGATACAATCCATCAAAAGATCTTGCACGTATTCGATAACTGCAGTTATCTTGGTTGTAAAGATATCTGGCGTTAGGAATCGCCCGGCCTTAAACCGGCCTATCACCAACTTCGTAGTTCACAACATTTAATTTTTTTAACATCCATTTATTATTATTTTATTTGAAACTAGATCGAAAAATAGGATCCTACCAGTATTTTTTATTTTTCCGATATTCAATCATTTTCATGTTTATTTTCGACGTTAAAGTTCTTTCTATTCTAAACAGACGCAAGTGCCAAATGACGTCATTTGTACGGTTAAACGGGCTAAACGATGATTTGGGTTTTTCTGACCCTTCCAAAAATAGTTAAAAGGCAGTTTGGCATCTATCATATTTATTCATAAACATTCATTATCTATCTTTTTGTGATTTTTTTGCATTTTCCATGCTAAGATTATTAAGTTATTTTTTAGTAAAGGAAAAAAATCAATCGCGGGCAGGATTCGAACCTGCGTCTTCTGGTTTGATAAAGACTAAGCTCTGACCTCTAAGCCACCGCGAACCCTACCAGTGGCTTAGAGGTCAGAGCGTCTGGTACTTATATCAAACCAGAAGACGCAGGTTCGAATCCTGCCCGCGATTGAATTTTTTCCTTTACTAAAAAATAACATTCATTATCTATTTCGTTGTTGGTTTCCTATCACGAATAACAAAGAAACGATTTCAAACAAACAGAATTACAATTTTCTCAGTTTCTGCCGTTTAAATGACGTCATCACACGTGTTTTTTTCTTCGAAATATAGAAATATAAAAATAAATAAAAATGTTGTGAAACTCAGGATAGAAAACAAAGAAACAGGAGCCGTATTATAACCTGTTAATGCGATCAGTTTTAGGAAAAGAGAAAGTTTTTGTAAGAAATAGATGAGGCTATTTAATATGTAATACGGCATCTCTTTCTCACAACCTAAAAATGATCGCGTTAACACGTTATAATACTGCCCAGTAGGTATCATTTTTGTTTTGGCGGCTTAAGGCGGATCGTTCAGCTGAACCCGCGAAATCCAAATTTCAAGTGATTTTTCGCAGTTTGTAGGTGTATAACAAGTTCTAGATTAATGGCAGTTGTAATTGCGACATTAACTATACATCATTCAAAACTGAGAACTAAAACCTTTACTTATAAATCCTTATCAAGCCAAAAAATTGGCGCAGTCTGTGTAATTGGTCAAAATTGACATTTTACACTACTTTTAGCTACAATAATGATTTTTAAGCAATGGTTTTAGATAAAAATTGTGAATTTTGTATAGTTAATGTCGCAATCACCATTACCATGAATGCAGAACTTATTATAGACCTACAAACTGCGAAAAATCACTTGAAATTTTAATTTCGCGGGCTCAGCTGAACGATCCGCCTTAATAATTTTGAAATGTTGTCAATTGGGCTACTTGTTTATATTTGACGCGCTTTAGGGTATTCGGAAAGGCCTACCCTTCCCTTCCTCTCCTTTATACCAACCCAAAAAGAGTTTATGAGTTTCGAAATGCATAAATCTTCCTTATAATAATATAAGTAGGTACTAATTATTACCATATCTGATTTATATACCCTATCTGATTAACCTTATAAAGTAAAATCAACATCTCTCATCTTCCATTTCATTAGCTTCGAAAATTTTCTAGATTAAAATGTGAATGAAAGATCGAAGAAAGAAGAGAATGAAGGAAATAAATGAGTTGCATATCATTGAGTGATCTCAAAAGTAGATAATTTATGTTGATAAAGTAAAACTGACTACATAAGTAATTTGAATATGTATGTCTTCGATGTACCTGCATTCAAAATTTCGCTCGCGAGACTGATATTTTTATTTCAGACGTAGCTTATGTTATAATTTAATTAATTTTTAAGTAGGTATCTACATAGCTATGAATGGAATATGGTTAGAGCCCCCATTCCCATTTATTTGTAATATATTAAATTAATAATTCTTAATAGGGCCTCTGGAGTTGAACTCGGTTCCTCTCGAATGCCTTGTGATTGATCAGAATCCCTTTTCAGAGAAGGTTATCCAAGATTTATAGAAAAATACCAATATAGATTACATGAGGTCTAGTCTAGATCATCTAAGTATTCTCTATTCCTTCAATAGTATTTAAAGTAAGCTTAAGCTTTATAGACTCCAGAAAACATACTATCAGATTCCACCCGAAAATATTTCCGAATATTCCAAATCGCTTGATAAACATGTAACATACCTATTGGCATTCATTATAACATACCTAACTACGTACTTATTGACTTTGATGCTTTAAGCATGAATACTTACTACCTACTTAATTAGTGGATCAGCACGAACTACTCTACAGTTTATTTAGCTATCTTAAGACTGCTTCTCTCTCTCTCTTAAATTATCTTTTTGAAAAAAAGCCCATCTGTAGACTAGGTATTGTGTCACCCTCTAAGTTTCCGTCCTCAGGCCTCGTGTTAATGCTTCGGTTCAATTAAAATGACACTCGCATGGTTTGGTACTCCATCCACCATAGATATCGTTTGGCGACTTTTTAATTATATTTAAAATGAACGCATTCTAAAGATTATTGAACGTATACATTAAAAAAAAAGTATCTCAGGCAGGATTCGAACCTGCCATATTCAATCATAGAAGATGATACAACCGTGGCGCAGGTTCCGCACTTTCATTTATTACTAAAATATCAGATTTCTAGCCTTGGAGCCTCGCTCTGATCGGTCTGTAGCTTACCTGCTATGTATAGTAGTGATGATTAATAATTATGATGTGTGATTACTATTTTTTTTTATATAATTATAAACGACGGTTTTACTCTAGTAGGTATTTATGGTAACTACGTAACAAGTAAAATAACCTATAGGTATATACACGGTCAAATTTGTTTTTAACAAGATCTCACTCATGATTATTACCTATTCGCGACTATCGCCTTGTCTTATTTATTATATTAAATGCCTCTTTGTGTAGTCATTCGACTATCGAATATTGTTAAAAGTAATGTAAACGTGGTCCAGCTATTGTTTTTTTTAATGTTCTTAGGGAAACTGAAATCGCTGAATATCGCCAAAAAAGGTGTAGAAATAAAACTTCGTGGTGGCCGAGTTATTTCGACCAAACTGTAGTTAAATAACTCTTTAATTTCCCAGTTTGGTACTAATATCTCACAGGTATTTTTTAGATACCATGCATTTTACTATTACGGGATCGTTAATACTTATAGACAACCCGTCCTTGAAACATGTGGTAGTAGGCAGTAGCTGATTCAGCAATATTATTTAGAAGGGCACAGGTAAGGGCCGGTACAGCTTTTCAATTTGTATTCAGGGTTATTTTTTTAGGAACATACTTAAAACACCTACTTATGTATTTACATCTCGGTATAATCTTCATCGATTTAAATGTTATGTAGTAGATTAATATACTTAGGTGACTTCTACAAATTCTACAATAACTATTAGTAGGTAGGTACATAATTAAACTGTGATACTCTCTTTATCACCCAAATGTCACTTATCTGGTAGAAAATGCCTCTGCCAATCAAACCGCCTTTGTAAGCTCTTTTACATTATTTATAATAAAATAGAGAAGCGACAACTCTGAACATAGGTACCTACCTACCCTTCCCCTACCCTTCTCTTAGTATTATGTACCTACATAATACTAAGAGAAGTACTTTGCATGGCCTTGTTCCGCTAATTAACATTTACCTACGCAATTTAGCATAATTATTATATCAATACCTTTATGTATAGGTCGTACCTACTTATCCGTGAATGTTTTTTTACTAGGTACTCAACTTCTGTTATTTAATTAAAATTATTTATATCTACCTCGTGTACAATTCTTTCGTACCTAATAGGTACCTAGATACATAACATCTCTCTCTAGTAGTTATTCTACATCACAATGGACGGGATCGCTTCTTAAAGTTGCAATCTATTCGCGATTTCTCTGAAACTTGTTACTTACTTATAATTATAATCGAAATGAAATCTTATAGAATAATCATAATTATGAAAGTCTCGCGTGATGACCCTGCATGATCGTTTCATCGACATTATTCTAATAGTTTAGTCGTTATTGTTGTCATTATGTATGTATTTGCTTGTATTAGTTCATAAACACAAATTTAACATTTACAAGCGCCCTGTTCCAACGTGGAGCGGTAGTGTCCTTTATGCGCTGATCGAACCGCGTTCCGTAGCAGCGATTGACTTCCGATCACTAAAGCCAATGCGCCCTTCGAGCCATAAAAATGTATAAGTACTTATGTAGGTAATGTTGGTGTTTCTTTTTGAGTACGTTTTCACGTGTAGGTACAGACCACCATCTTTTAATGTATTTTTGTAGTAACATTACCAAAATGTTTTGAGGGCTCGAAACAAATATTTTAACGGGTCCTTAAAAAAGACGAAGATACCTACATGCCTGAACGTCGAACCGAACGAAGTGGGTAAAGATTCTCCGTGGTGAGCAATAGTAGCGTAGGGAAGTGTTTCTGTGACTAATTGCCATGTGCTGTAGGTACAGCAATTAGTTCGATACACACTGTCTTGGCGTACTTACTTACAGAAATGAGTCGATAAGTACCTAAGTGGTTAAGACACACCATGTAGATAGTTTCTACAATCTTATTTCTGATTGCTCCATTAACCAGAATTACGATCCGACTAAACTCAAGATAATTTACGACGTCGACTGTGTACTTTCGTACAGGAACGATAAAATAATTATAATCCAGATTTATGACTAGGTTTCAGACTTACGGTTGGGATACAGCAGAAAAGGTTTCACTTGTATGGTGGATCAGATATTACGTAGGTACTAGGTACCTACCCTAGGTTAATGTGGATAGTCATAAGGAAGTATCGAATACCTACATGTATATTTTATTTTATTCAGAGGGCATAACATTATAGTTGGATATACTCTACAATTAGTTTCTGCCCGCGACTTTATCTGCGTGGACTTCAGAATTGGGTCCGACCTGGATAAAAAAGTAGCCTTTGTGTTAGTCCAGACTATAATCTATCTTTGTGCCAATTTTCATCCAGATCCGATCAGCCATTTCGGCGTGAAAAAGTAACAAACATTCATACATACAAACATTCGCGTTTATAATATTAGTAAGTTTAGGCTTAAACCATAGTTCTGATGAAAAAAAAATGTATCAATGTCATATGTAGTAGGTTCTCAGTCCATCAATTTTTATCGTCACAGCGTACGCCACCGTTACCGACGCGGGTAACGGTGGCATGCAGCTAAACTTTCACTGTCCGTTGACCTCATGACGATAACATAAGATAGGCTCACTTATGTATTTCATATTTCATTAAGTATTAAGTAAACAGCTATTAATTGAAAATAGTCTTGTATGTATCTGCGAATTAATGTAATCTCCTTAATAATTACTCAATTTGCCTGAACCGTAATGATCGTACTGATATCCAGAAACCGGTAGAACGTTTTATAAAACACATAGGATCTACTTTCAAGTTATACTTTCGTTCTTTGAACTACTTTGCTAAATTAATGTTGTTAACTTATTTGTTACGTTGTCTAGAATATAGATGGGGTTCTGCCCAGGCATTTTGGGCAAAACTAAATAAATGCCTTGGCATAAACCCATCTCTAGTCTTGTACTTATAGGTGTAGGTACTCATGGCTGTGTGTTCTGTGATACACCAAACCACAATGGCTGATAAACGAAAAACCATTACATTAGGAAACATTTCTGGCGAAGTGCTTACCCGGTCAAGACAAAGGCTTATTTTCATGTCTGCATACTTGATAAAAATAACTGCTGTAAATGTGTTTATAGCAGTTAGGTATATAGTGTAGGTATATAGATTTAATTGGAAGTTAAGAACTTGATTAAGCTTAGTTAATTTATTTAATTAACTGAACCCGTTATTGTACATTTTAGACTACTTTTTTAATGTTTTATTTGATGCGTGAACCTGTTGTACATAAATTTTAGATTATGATTTTTATCGTTTACTAATATTTGCTTTTTTTTTGTTTCAGCTATGTTGTTATTAGAAAGTGATATGTTCATGGATGCATTAAATGCTTCAGCAACTAACAAAAAAGATCCTAAGAAAAGGAAACGACGGACTAGTGGATCTAAAGATGGAAATCCGGGAAGCGAAGGTTCACCTCCTCATACTCCTACTAATATGAGCAGTCCCAGTAGTGAAAGCAAATCGGTCCCGCCGAGATTTTATCAGGATACACTTGAAACAGAGGACGTTAAAGAAAAAGAGAAAAATACTGATACAGATGAAAACCCTGATACAAGTGTCATTAAGAAAGATGATGAGGAGAAAATGGAGACTACAGAGCCTCATACTTTAACAATCAATGGATTAAAAGGTGTTTTATGTTATCATAAACGAAAAGGCCCTAAGAAAAGCATTAAATGGAAAGCGGACTCTGAACTGGAGGAAATTCAATACTTTGAACTTGATGAAACTGAAAGAGTCAATGTGACAAAAACCTTTACTGACATGAAATATTTGGAAAGGATTCACGAAAGAGACGCATTCCAAAAAGGAAGAAATCTCAGCAATGATGACGTCATGGAGGAGAAGACTAACTGGAGGCCACTTATCCCTATCGACGCCGATGGACAAGTACAAGTAGAGCATGGCAAAAACAGCAAAGAAAAAGATATTCAGGCTATACGTCAAAAAGGGACGTTGCAACCTCTTTATTTCTCTAAATCAATGATACCTGATTCTGCGTTTGAACCTGATCCTGAAACACATCCCTATACTGAACCAACAATAATACCTTTAGATGATGTTACTGGTAATCAGGATAATATAAGTGATTTTAGAAATATGCCCTGGCCAGAACCCAAAGGCAACGCACCGCCAATATCGACTACTATGAATGTACCTAACATGTTCCCACCAAATATGAATCAATTTCCTAATACCTTTCCAACCCCGCAATTCCCAGGTGTGCCTGGATTTCAAGGCGGTAACATGGTGCCTACTGAGTGGCCAACCGGAGTGCCGCCACATATGATGGGTAACGGTATGCCAGGTCCTATTCCGCCAGGAGCAATTCCTCCTGGAAACATACCCCCGGGAATGATGATGCCACCAGAAAATATGATTATAACTCCGGATATGTTTGGTGGACCCAATGCGATGTATCCTGTGCCACCAGAAGGTTTTAATATGCCACAAAATATGTTTCCAATGGATTTCAACATGTCTGGACCACAGGGGCCTCCTCCCCCCGGCCCAGATAGTTTTCCGGGTATGTCAAATTTCCGAGGAGCTATGCGAGGCCGTGGCAACGGTGGACATTGGCGCGGTAAGAACGCTGGAAATTGGGAAGGACCTCAACGAGGCAGGGGTGGTTCTCGAGGTGGCCGCAAAGCGGTTTGCATCTATTTCCAGCGAAAGGGATCGTGCCGACAAGGAGACAATTGTACATTTTTACATCCAGGAGTTAATTGTCCATTCTAAGAATCAAGGATGGATCCAATCTCCGAGTCAGGGGCTCACAGAGCCTAAGTCCAGCCAGGATAGGTTCACATTCAACATACAAAACAGCAAAAAACTTATGGTCGACATAGGCACAATTCAAGGAGGGGGTGAAGTCATAATCGCTTCCTGGATCCACACTTGCTAAGAATATTAGGTACCTTAAAATAATGTTGTAATTATAATAGATAACGTTTAGTCTGCCTTTACACGGCTGGCAACTACAACGTGCAGTATGCCGCGGCGGAGTACCTGTAGAAACTGAAACAATAATGTGAACCGAGATCAGGCTGCATGCTGCACGTGCAACAATCCTATAAACGATCCCTTAGCGTAAGACATTCAATAAGACTGCTAATCGTAATGCTACTTTATGTAAATAAGCATTTAAGGCTAGGTTGTAATATAAATGTAAATTATGTAAAGATAGCGTTTATACGAAATACAACTTTAATAATTTGAGTATGTAATTTTTATTTCTTAGCATGGATGCTAATGTCACAACCTGCCACCTTGGGAGGCGACTAAAAACCGTACTTTCATTTCCTTGCCCAATTTCAATCAGTTATTCATTCCTGGTCGAGAAGTGTTATTGTTTTTCTATGAAATTCTAAGAAGCAGTTGGGAGGTTAGAAATACGACACATGATACTCAGAAATGCCCATTGAATATAAACAGCGGTACCAGTACAGTAGTAGAAATGACAACGCGCGTCTAAGTTAGCCGTCTTTGCGAACAGCCGCAAAGGTCAAAATAACTTGTGTTCTTATGCAAAAATGCCGGAATCAGTAAGGAACAATATTCATGAATACAATACAATTACGACCCCAACTGTCTTTATACACCCAGTTTTTATACTTATTATAATTTACAACGGCAAACCCACTTGCGGATAAATTCAGACGCGCGTTAATATATCGGGGGACTGTTTAAACTAGGATTGGGTGATACAAAACGTATAAAGATATTGAAACTATATATTGTATCAATATCGTATATCCTATATATCGATCTTTGTAATATCTATATATCAAGCAAATCGCTATATCCGTAATACGTGTAACGATTTGCGACGATACCATATTAAGCCACGATATTTTAATAAGTTTATACTGTTCCCGTGCTCTGTGATCATTTTTAAATACGCTATATTCTTTTGCTTTTAAATAAAGGTATTCATGTTTTAAAACAAATCGTCGAATTCGTCACAAAAGGTTAAATAATAATGTAGCTGTAATCCTAAGTATGGGTAAAGTATGAAGGAAAGTTCGTCAGATTATTGTAATGGCGTCTACTATATTATATATTCCGCAATATTTATAAAAGATTTGTTTAAGACACAAAAATAAATGCTAAAAGTACAAGTACCTATTCGGTATTGAAATATCTAAATCATAACCATATTCAGTGATATAAACATTAATTATAGATTCATAAAATATATAGTTTCGGTATCCGATATCGCATATCAGTATATAGTATCGATTAGATATTTAGAAATACCTATATCACCCACCCCAAGTTTAAACGCTGGACTGAAATAAAGTAGAATAAAATCAGAGACCTCTATTTTTTTTTGTTGTAGGTAACATACACTGATCTTATTATTTCTCCGCAATGAAGTAACAAGGTGTAATATACGAGAATTGCACCGCGTAAATAAGTACATAGGTACGATTACGTATCTTTTTTTGCATTTTCCATGCTAAGATTATACAGTTATTTTTAGTGAAGGAAAAATTCGACTACGGGCAGGATCCCAACCTGCGTCTTCTGGTCAGAGGCTAAGGCACCGTACATGTCAGTGAGGTAACACCACATCAGTCATATCATATACTTATCAGCGCTCACTACAGCGTTACTGGTAACTCGACGACGTATTCTTGGCAAGACTTGATAGAGGAGCCAAAATATTATTATTTTAAAACTAATTCAATGTATTTAATTTATATTATTTTAATTTAATTTATATATAGCTGGCACTTTAAGTAAAATATCGTAATCATAAAGAGGGCACAAAATAACGTCAAAATTTAAATTCACACGTCATTATATTGAATTTTAGATTTTTAATAAACATATTTTCTTTAAAAACCTGTTTATATCGGAAAATTTCTATGAGCTACAAATTATTAAAGATAATAAAACTTCCATCGTGTACAAATGTCAAATTATTTCTTTACTAGCTTTTACCCGCGGCTAGGCTCGCGTTGATGTCTTTAAATAACTGTCAAAGTCATAATCATTATCATTAGAAAGTAAATAAAATAAGGGGCATCTAATGGACTTTAAAAATTATGTTTCGCACTTTAAAATGTTTAGCTTTAAAATTAATTGAATGAACTAATAGTTTTCACAATAAATATGCTTAGCTTTAAAATTAATTGAATGAACTATAAAAATAATGATCGTCAAATATTATGCAAAATGTTGGGTTAGGTTAGGTTACAACTCCCCAAAGGTTTCTCGCCTAGTCGCGGTGGGGGGGCTTAGTAACCGTGGAGTGACGAATCACGGTGAAGCGAAGTAGAAACCCAGGAAGGGGCTGCTCCTGCGGGCTTTGCCCAGGAAGCCTGCAATGGCACCGCAACTGAGGCGGGCCGCGGTGTTGTATGGGCGAGGGCGACACTACGCATGATTCCCTAGCTCTCAAAGCAGATTGTCGCCTTGCTTGTTTTTGTCTTCTAAATTCCACATGAATGGAAGATTCGTCTGATCAATTAATTTTTGCCACCCGGGCCCGTTATGAATTTTAGACAAGTTAGATTTACTCTGCAAGGCATTCTGAAGAAGAAACTAGAACAAAAAAACATACAGTCGAATTGAGAACCTCCTCCTTTTTGAAGTCGGTTGAAAACTAAAGAAAAAGTAAGTAGAAATAAAAAATGTATATAGACACCTAATCTCATATAAATAAACATTATCTATTGCATAAAAGTGATAGAACAATTGAAATAAAACTACTTTTTACGGATTTTATCGCGTTGTATTGATATTATTTGATTCCCGACGTTTCGGATCCTTTACAGCATCCATGGTCACGGGTAGACTAAGTTGTTGGACGTCTTAATGTTACAATTATTATCAGCTACCTTACATTTTTGTTAATTATTGGCGATCCGATTCACGCAGAACGAGCTCACCGTATCCTTCGGTCTTGCAGTTTTGGACTTGGATTTTGATTTTATGGAATCTATAATGGGGTTCCAAGCAGGTGGTAAGACCCAGCCATCTTCTCTATTGAAATTTGGATGTTTTTTAATTTCAATAGCCTCACGGATCATCCTGGGAAGGAATCGGTTTTCTTTTGCGAGGACTTGTGGTTTATCAAATCTGATGTAGTGCTGGCCCTTGTCTAGAGTATGTAAAAAGTAGTTTTATTTCAATGTCTAATATTCGCGTAAGTGTCAGAAACCAGTGTGATAGAACAATGTAAATACCTAAATATAGATTAAAAAACTAAAACCAGACTACGAAAAAAATCAACTGAAAAGTATAAAAAAAGTATACGTCCATTGTCCACGAACAGTGGTATCCAGTTTATAGACGTGGTCGCATCCCGTTATTATGATCTGTAGGTGCAAACTTTACCATATTTAGGTACAGCGGCATGCGACTACGGCGATAAACTGGATACGTTACGTTCGATAGTTTCATGCTTTCGTTTTTATTTGTCAATTTTTGGTGTCTTTTTGTGTTTTTTTTTTGCAAATTTGAATTTCGCGGGCACAGCGAAACGATCCGCCTTACAGAGTATCCGATACAGAGATAAAGGGTTGCCAGTCTCATGCAACCCAGCCCCCCTAGAAAAATTGGCGTCCATCTGCCATCCTTTTCTTAGCCTCAGGCAGAAGGGTTGGTACATGATCTGACATTACTCAGAATATATCTCCGGCTGGACGCCATTTTTTAATCCCACAATGAACACTAGGTAGTGTTACCAGCATTGCGGGAATAAATAGTGAGTCACAAAATCTTCTTCCTACCGACGCTGTGTGTTTTTCTTTCAACACTATTATAATGTAGCTGATGTCAATGCTTGCATGGCAGTTTCCCCCGCATTTCGGTCTTCGACCATAGTATTAAATTCCTAATTCAATTTTAGTGTAGTTAGAGATGTAAACCGATTACAAATTTACAGCACCGGTTTAACCGATTAATTTATAAAATAAACTGGTTTTTGAGTAATCGGTTTTTATTTTAAAAAGAAGTTTAAACGTGTAAAAAAGAAATGATAAATAAATGATTATTAATCTATAGTTATGTAAATCAACAGATTAAACATAATTTTGATTTACATAACAGTTCATCCACTGCAGGTAACTCTGCTGTAACCTGCTTCTGCGTGACGACAGAACTTCAGAAGGTGCTGGCACTGCACTTAGCGAACTCTTCGTTAAATCTAGCAGTTTGTTCTGGTAGTTTAGCGAAAAATGAGATGAAAATATCTGACGGCTAATGGAAATAGTTGATTTGCATGTACTTCAAAATATGAACTAAAATATATTTAAACGATATATAAGATATATTTGAACTAAAATATATTTATAAGGTTCACTCTACTATTCACGGCATTTTATTGGATATCTTTGTACTTAAACATTTTAAAAGTATTTATGGACACTAATATACAACCTGTAACAGACCTGAAAGTAGTTTGTTCAGAATCGACTACTGAATCGATTACAGTGGTTTTTAATACGTGTCAATTTTTCCTGAAAAGATAATTTCAATACCTGAAATATGGCCCCCTGATCCATCAGTGGGTCTAGGTATGGAAAACTGAAACTTATTTGCACAAATTGGAATTGTGTGCGTGCATGCGTCGATATCGTAGTCGTTGCGAGTACGATTCTGGTACGAGCACAAGTTTTGTGTTTAGCTGATATAACTTTAGGTAAGCATATTATTTTCAAAGAAATGAAAAGAATATCCTTACATGTCTCAAAATGACTCTCGGGTTTCGTTAAATTATGACTCGATATTCTAATCGACGTGTTGGTGTCTTGCGCTAGTTCAGTTTCACGCTGTAGAAATTAGTAGCGTGTACCTCCATAGAGCTGCTTAAACTTAAACGGTTTTCTTTTAAACAACCGGTGCGTAACGGTTTTCGTAAAAAAAACATTATTTTAGGTTTTCCTAAAATCGGTTGACATCACTAATTGTAGTCTTTGACTTCGTCGTGAACGTGAATCCGTGCGTGAAGTGAGTGAATGTCAACTCGTGAAGCTGGCTGGAGAAGGTTGTTCGTTGAAATTTTATTGGATAAATAAAATTAAAACGTCTAGATAGGTACCAAGATAGTGTTTATAGTCTATACAATGTCTAGATAGTGTTTACTCGATAGATTCTGGTGTGTATTTTTTCATATGTATAAATTAATTTGTTACAATGCTTTAAAACAAAAAAAAATATTTACAATTCATAACAAGATGCAACGCTGGTTTTTTTTAGAAGACCCGAAAAAACCAAAATACAAACCACCTAAAAAAATGTCTGTGAAGCAACCGGATTCCGAAGCTGAAGTATCGTCACAACAATGGACTTTCACAGTATCTGCACCAGATGTTGGATCCAAAGAAAAAATTTTCATTACAGGAAGTATTCCAGAACTTGGTGAGTGGGATTACAGCAGAATAGTTGTTCTCGAACATGAAGAAGGTACAGATTTGTGGTCCAAGTCTATTACAATTCCAAACACTTGTGATATACTATATCGTTATGGTAAATGTATTCTCAATGATACTAATCCTAATGCTATCGCCATTCGCCAATGGGAAACTAATTTAAAACCACGTATTATAAAAGAAACAGTACTACACCCTTTTACTGACACATATGGTAATTATGCTGACAAACAGGTTGTTTCTTCTGGTTGGCTAACAGTACTGACATTGCTACAGTTTAAATTTATGAATAATCCATTAAAACTACATAGTTGCCTTACTAAACGGATCATGAACATTAAAATTACCCCTGTGAAATTATCATTTGGAGCAGATGCACAGGGAGATGAGTCATCACTTAGCACAGATACAATGGATGTAGAAGTGCAATCAGGAGTACTCGTTGATGTATCTACACTTCACAATGATAGATCTCTTTGTGTTATGAAGCCACAGGAGCAGTTTGGTAGAGAATACAAACCAGATGATGTGTTGCTGATAAATGTTCAGGCCCCAGATATTAAAGCTCTTGCATATCTTGTGGACTTTTATTCCTACAGCAGCCGTGCTGCATCTGAAGACCCTCCATGTCATGTGGGCTATACATATGTACTGCCAAATATGTTTAAGCCATCTGAGGGATCATTGGAATTACCTGTGACATGCAATGTGAAACATCGTCCTTTAGGATCAGTAAATATTGAATATTTAATAGTAAAGCCTATGCCTGAAATGCTTTGTAATCTTCAAGTATCATATGCAAAATATTGGGATCCTACTTGGACTGGTCTGGAGGTTGGACATCGAGGTTTAGGTGCTAGTTTTAAAACCAAAGAGTAAGTAATTAATTTTATTAGTAATTATTTTAATTGCCTCATTAGCCTAGTAGTGGTAGTATCCGTGACTGCTGCGCTGGAGGTGCTAGGTTCAGTTCCCAGGTTAAGCAGGGTATTATTGGGGTTTTCTATGAAATTCTCAGTAGCAGCTCGGAGTTTGTAATTTATGCCTGGTTAATGACAATAGGCTTGCCCCCTATTACATGGGACTTATATATATCTGCAAACTGTGAGTGTACATTAGTATGCTTCTGCCTAACCCTTAGGGAGTACAGGTGCAATGGTATGTTATTTTAGTTAAAAAATTTGTTCAATTTTTCAGAGGTGATGCTATTCGTGAAAATACAATAGCATCCCTTAAAAAAGCAGCTGCTAGTGGTGCAGACTTGCTTGAATTTGACGTGCAACTAAGCAAAGATATGGTGCCAGTAATTTACCATGATTATTATGTATGTATATCAATGAAAAGAAAGAGAGAGGTCGAACTTAATGAAATGTTAGAGTTACCAGTGAAGGATTTGACTCTGGAACATCTACAAAAACTTAAGGTATAATAGTAGACCTAACATATCAAATCACTGTTTGACCTTTGATGATTATTATTCTTTTATTAATTAGGTTCATATCAAATCAGTTCTGACATGCTTTTGTTCTGATTTGGAACTGCTATTATTTTCTTTATACTGGAGTAATAATTCTATTATTGTTGTAAATTATTACTGTTACAAAAACTCAGTGTCCGACCGAAACAGGATTATTAGCCGAAACAGAAACGGAAACCAAATCTTCCGCGTCAGTCTCAGTTTCGGCCGAAACCGAAGTCGAAACTTATTTAGACGTTTAAAAAAATTCTACTGTATAGTGAAATCTAGTAGCTTTTTTGTGTATAAAAGACTAATGGAAATATGTTACCAAAATAATTATGTATTAACAAAATAACATCAAAAAAATGTTAAGACTTTTTGACAATAATCAACACTTATACATAAAGTATAAACTACTTAAAATTGTGGAAGTTAGATGTTTTTGTGATTGAAAATATGAGTACAATGTGCAATCAAACAACAATAAATAGGCTAGTTGACTAAATATGTTTTATAGTTTTATAAAAATGTTTACCTTAAATATAGTCCATATACAAAAACTAGATTAAAATCGGTTAAAAAATTAGGAAGTTGTAAACATTTTAATTTTATGATAGACAGCGCACTATATCCGTTTGTGACGTCCTAAACTTAAGGCCATAGAAATTCTATATTAACACTCAATTTACGGGAAAGGGATAGAGCATCCCCTCTCAATCGCCACCAAAAACTTCAAACGTTCATATCTTAGAATTTTATTAAACAATTTCAATATTTTTTTCTGAATACCCTAAGTTTTTATTTACACTTTTCGCTAAGCCTATTATTTTTAATAAATTCAACACCAATCAACTACCCTATTACCTACAAATAAAAACATGATTAAATATGTAAATAATTTATGAAACAAAAATAACCTTTTTTATATTTAGGTGCTGGGTGAGAATGCGTGATACAGATGGCCGTGCATTATCATGCATTAATGTCATTTACCTCTCATGATTACGAAGAACGGACTTCTATAAACTTACAGTCCCACTGCACTATGGTTCGTGTAGAACAATCTAGCTGGACAGAATTATTTGTTTTAATTTTTTGTTTCTAAATGAGGTTATTAAGCATAGATGTATGGCTCTTATTACTTTTTTAAGGATAACTTATCGTTTGAGCAGGTATCGTGAATAAAAAAAAACAATGTTCAGAAATATGTAGGTACACAATATATTTTTTTAAATATTTAAAAAAATAATTTATCTATAAAATCTAATAACAAATACATAAAATACTCAACTATTCTTTAAATCTAGGACTTCAGTAGGGAGCGTACCTATTTTCTTCCGGGTAACTTCTCTTAAGTGCCCGGTGGAGCTTGAATTGCTCACAAAAACGTAATACCGAAATAAATCGTAATCCAGGCAATATTCTAGCAAATTATGTTATTATTCGGATTAAGATACCGTTAATCTAGGTTCCTACGATACTATTTCGTCTATTACTACTTCACAGGAAATAAAAGACTAAAAAGAACAGCCGTTCAGCTGTGTGGGTTAAACCAGGTTAAACCAGGATTTATCATTATGCTACCCACATATTATACAATAATGCTTTTAGGTTTATCATTTAGTTGAAGGCCGCAATCAAGAGATATTATTTTTTGATGACGAGTTAGAGGAACATCAACCTTTCCCAACTTTAGAAGAAACACTAAAAATTATTGACCCACATGTTGGTTTCAATGTCGAATTGAAGTGGACCATGGAGATGAAAGACGGTACCTTTGAACTAAACAATCCATTTGACATGAATTCTTATGTTGATAAGGTGAGGGACAAATTATTTTTACGAATAATAGTTAATTTTCTATTTATGATAATTTAATTGCTTGATTTTATTAATTCTTATATTCAAGCACTAAGACATACCGTAAAAGTTGTCGTACCGTATATCGTACCGTGTACCGTAAAAGCACCCGTCTATGATCGACGGCGTATCGATCGATTCCTCAGAAAGTCCGATATCCAAGCAACGAAACCTGTGGGCAAGCCATACGATGAAAGCTTGCTAATAAGGGTATCATGCCAGACCCTGTGTACACTAGCAAATTTCACGATTTTGGTACTTGACCAGTCTCAAGAGAGAGACGAAAGAGGCGTGTCAGCACTGGTATCAACTCAGGCGCACATGTCCTCAGAACAATAGCTGTACCGCCTGGTCCACTGGCTTTATTCACGTCAAGAATGCGTAGCGTCCGAACCTCCGATTGGCGTATGCGGTTTTCGGACATAACTGTCGTGCTTCCAGGCGAAGTTGGAAGTTTCGCACTACCAGAGTCTAGACGCGAAGACTCCGCAAAAAGAGAGGCAACCAAGTTGGCCTTCCCTTCAGCGGTATGTGCCAGCGTCACATCAGACTTCAGCAGTGGAGGGAGTGAGAGGCGGCAGAGGTTCGCTTCGACTGATTTAGCTAGGGACGAAAACGCTTTACTACCAGCTGAGTATAAAGCAAGTTATGTGGTCAAAGCGAGCCTTCTGAAGGACTTTTTTACAAGACTTAGCAGCCCTGTTAAACGCCTTTTTCTTCTGACTCACGTCCCTAGCCTTGCGGTGTCGAGCATCAACCCAAGCCAATTAAAGGAAAAGTTATTCAAACTTTCCCTTGATGTTTTTACGTGTTTAATACTGTAAAAACTCCATCCCATTTTTACCGTAGGTAAGTAACCCGTAAGTTGTTACTGAAAACGAGGTCTGTGGCACTTAGGGTTTGTAATCCCGCGAAGATGGAAATTCCGAGTGACATCGCATGGGTATCATAATTTTCGCCCTAGCATACAATTGCACCATAGTGTACTGTACTGTAATACTCCAAATTACTATACGTATTGTAATATCGAGACATTTTTTGCAACGATAACGCGATGCACACGTACGTGCTCACGTTTGCGGGATAACTGATGAACTGAGCGCCGGCAGCGCTGGCGTGGCGCTGGGCAGCGTGCGTGGTGGCCTCGCTCGCAGCATTAGTGCCGGCTACTTTATGCCGTATTGCTTGTTGTCCAATGATGTCACAAATCCAATGGTCCTGAATATAGCTCCAATGCGGTAACGTGCGGTTTTTAATTGGTTGGACTGTTAGAAATTGATGTCGTCCATTAAGATTCATTTGTACTATAAAACTAGGTTCCTTATCTCCGACAAAAGACAGAATTTACAGCCCCTCTGCAAGTAAATACTCAAATTACAACAGGTTTTCCTTGTTATTTTCAGGTTTTAGAAATTGTTTTAAAGCATGCTGGTGATCGTCGCATTGTATTTTCTTGTTTCAATCCAGATATTTGCACGATGGTGAGGAATAAGCAAAATAAATACCCTGTCATGTTTTTGACTGTTGTAAGTATTTTACACGCACAGTTT
Source organism: Acronicta aceris (assembly GCA_910591435.1). Taxonomy (NCBI): domain Eukaryota; kingdom Metazoa; phylum Arthropoda; class Insecta; order Lepidoptera; family Noctuidae; genus Acronicta; species Acronicta aceris. Next base: position 11,073,283 of record OU342759.1, read on the forward strand.
ACCTACTCTGATGAATCTCTTGTCGCCAAATGTAATTTAATGTTTTTATCTTTTTTTTAGGGCATAACAAAGAGGTATGAACCATATCGTGATCCTAGATGTTCTACCATCCCTCTTGCTGTTCAGAGCGCAGTTAGTACAGAAATATTGGGGATTGTTGTACATACCGAAGATTTGCTCAGAGACCCTTCCCAAGTAATTAGCATTTTCTTATTTATCGCCATAAGATACACAAACGTAAGACATAAACAATAGGTACCCACAAGGTCGCTGTGCCAATGTTTCCGCGTGCAATGGCTATATTATTACATAAACTTGTGATAAAGTATCACGTTTTAGTTGCCTAATCAATAGTAAGATAAAACTCATCGTGCATATTATTACAGTTTCGACCTTGAACCGTATCGGTTTGTTCTGTTTATAAATCGTCCAACGTCCACGCACACTCACGCCGCTCCCAATGTTGGAATAATCTATAATGTCCCCTATTCGAAGACATATTCGACGTATACAACACGTCTTTAGTGCCGCTATGAACAGCTGTGCGAACTTGTATGTGTATACAGTAAATTGTTTAAGAGAAAGATGACAGGAATATTTTCAGTGGATTCTTTTCGCAGTCAGATTTTAGTATTTTTAACTTTCATCATTTTAATAGCTTGAAGAATGGTACACAAGTTGGTAAAATATAAAATTAACCCAGACATTTATATCACCAGTAATTTAAGCTAGCAAAATATTACAATATATTAAGAGATATTAAGACATGTCAAAGGAAGTTATAATCAGTACTACAATTACAATTAAGATTCATAACTACTAATATTAATACGTTAGGAAATACCTAACAGTGTACCAACTCTCAATAGAGGTCATTTTTGAGTGCAACTATATAGTTGGAAGTATTGTCATGAACAAAAGACTTGGAAATAATGGTGTAGGTTTGGCGATGAGCCGTTTTCACCATTAAATATAAAGTGAAATGTTTTCAGGACCGGAACTTTTAGTTATGCTAATGCACTGTCAGATACTATTATCGAGTTAAAATCGATTGTGTCATGTCCTGTCTCTCTTAACAGGTAAAATTGGCTACAGACGCTGGTTTGATAATATTCTGTTGGGGCGACGACAACAACAACAAAAACACTATAAAGAAGTTAAAAGGCATGGGGCTACATGCTGTCATATATGATAAACTAGATCAATACACCACCAAAGAAGTGAAGGTAATTCATTTTTCTAATATATATAATATCAGTGAGACATAACGAGAAGTACCTTCTTGTAAACTTAACATTTAACATGACACTAACGCCAAAGATCGACATACCGACTGATAATACTATACTTTTAATAATAACATATTATTTTACCACACTTGCGTTACTAACTTTTCATTCTAGCTGCATGACAAGATAATACATTTTATGTCAAAATGTATTTTAGTTTATTGCATGACGTTTCGACCTTTTGCTTGTTTATGTGACACTTGTGGTTTTTGAATTTTATGCTATGCTCAACAACCATTTTGTATACATATCCATATATACACAATTATTGAAATAAATATAGCTTACGTTACTCAGGGATAATGTAGCATTGTAATTGTGAAAGAATTTTTGAAAACAGTCCCGTTATTCGGTACGGCCGGCGGCCGACGCGTCGCTATGTAGGTACATAGACGTGGGGATTCCGGCGTCCGGGAAATTCAAATTCAAAGTATTTATAATCTATACTATAATAATATTATAATGAGAAAAGAATTGTATTTTTGTGTGTTTGTAACAAATAAATACAATAACTATGGGACTGATTTCAAAAATTCTTTCACAGTTAGAATGCTACATTATCCCTAAATAACATAAGCTATATTTATTTCAATAATGTCCACCCGTGCGGAGCCGGGACAGGCCGCTAGTACTTAATAAACTTATTGTAACATTACCACGCAAACAGGCAACGGAAACGGAACGGAAAACCAACCAATGAAAAAAGACAGATCTAACTGACAGGGGCACAAAAATAATTGCTTTTGTCCTGTTTTGAAGATAGGCACTACCAGCAACATAATTTTCATATCGTTTAGTGATTTTTGTACCTATATGCCGTTTAATGGCACAGCTCGTAGTGTACCTAACTGCCAACTCTTTTTCTATTTATACAGCTATGCATTTGTTAAACTAGACGAATGAATGTGTTATTTATGAATAGAATCACAGTGTAGCTAGAGTGCTAGCAAACGTGACTAATCTCGAGTAAATTTAATTTTGACATATCGACTGAAAATAAAGTCGAAGAAAGGTCATTCTACATCTACATTACTATAGACACCTTTGTTTGTTAGTGTAGCTGTGGTCTTAGCATCTCGAATCGTGTGCTGCGTGCATAGATGTTACATGTGTAATTGTAAATAACTGTTTGCTTATTAACTCAATTTGGGTTCGTGGACTGATGAAATTTTCTGGCGATAAACAGGAAAGCATATTCCTGATTGAAGCACGTGAGTCGCAGCGTGACGTCATGCAACTTGCTGCATTCGAGGGATCATCTCCATCTGAGGCTACCCCCAGGGCCAGCGTCGTTGAACTGGAAAATCGACCGTTCCTCGATCTTTCTGTTCGAGAAACAGTACAGGCCAATACTTCTACTGTTACATCCCTTGAGTCTCTGGCTTCTTCTATCGACTTAAGGGATGAAGAAGCAGAAAATAAACTTAAGCGCAACAGAGATATTATTGCACCTATCGATAAAGAATCCCAAGTGAAAGAACAGCGTAACTACACAGGGGTGTACCCGTACCCATGCGGAGACTTATCTAAGATAACCCGCAAAAAAACCCGCAGGAATTAATTATATAAAGGCTATTCTTACTTATAAACGATGACTAGCTGTTGACTTACTAGTTACCCGTTATTCAAAAATGCTCATTAGCAAGAAAAGAGCTTCTTGTTAATGAGCATTTTTCAATAGAAAGAAGTTTATTTATAGTGCCATGTCACTTTATGCTAGATAACAAAATGACAACGACATAGGAGATATGGAGAATTACTTGGCATTCTGGAATAAGGCCCCTAGGCCTCGACCATGAAAATATCGCGACGTTTGTAGCGTTAATTAGCTCAAACCTTCAATTTTAAAATGTAGGTAATTATGTGTTCTATGTCGTTCGTAGCGAATTTCCTTCCGTTGCTTCGTGGCCTTCTATATATAAGATAACGTATTTAAAACTGGCTTGAAGCATAGCGTGAATTCGCTAGGAGCGTCATGTTTCATGACCGTCATGTTTCGTCCGTTGGGTTGAATTTAGAATGACCTTGCAATATTAAGATAAGTGACAAATTAATCAAAGTTGCTAGTCAGCTAGCGTCTATAAGTAAGGTGGCGAAAGTGCAGTTGAAGATTTATTTGCTCAAATGCCCGCTTTAAAATACTACAACTCAATCACTATCTTTCGAGTTTTTATTTTTTATGTGTTTATATTACCGATGTAATTTGTATATTGTTCTCTGGTTTTAACTAAGTAATAATTATTGTTTATGTAACGAAAAGTATTGTTTGATGAAATGTGTAATAGGAATAGTGTGCGTGGAAGTGCTAGTCACCACCTAGGTATGTGAGCAGTGTGACTTTTCTTAAAAGTGCTTCATTATTTTAACTGGGCTTAAAGTATATTTTCCTAGATGAACACTGCGCTTGAGAATGAGGGATTCCACATTCCCCTAGAAGGTGAATTGAAGTTTCTTTAGCCTCTTCACAATGATAAGTTTGTGTATCGGTCAGCTTTAGGTAGGCAACAGTATCCTGTTGAGGCTCTCGTCACATTACGCAGATCTTTCCTGTTTAGCGCTAGTTTAAGGTGTGTGTGCATTTTATTATGGGCTTTACTTAAAGCTTAGGAGTGGACCATTCCTGGCGATGCCGTCCAGAGCTGATTGCTAACAGTCTCGAAGCTTAAATTCGTAAGGGTTCTTTTAGCCAAGGATTTTTTATATTCTACAGAAGTGCTAGGGGCCCTGCAGTGTGCCACAACCGTCGTTCTTGCGAGTTCATCAGCACGCCATCTTGGTTTTCTTGGGTATGTTAGCCAAGTGTAAGTTCGATACAGCTTTTGGTCGATAGTGACGCCAAAATACTTACTTGAGTTCCGTGGAATGTATTTTTTTATACTTGATAGGCCTACGCTTGACTGAAAGTTTAATGCTATTTATGATTTTCTTCTCATTCAGCTATGGCAATATAAGTTTGTCCAAACATCGTTTTACCATAAAATGTACAATAACAGTTTTGTCAGCGATGACAGAGAGGTCTCACTTTTGTTTGAGGCACTAATCACTGACAGTGCTTTATGCGTTCTTCAGTGTGATATGCAAATATTACGAATGAAAGTACGAACCGAGTAGCATTTGTTCATTATTTAGTTTGTCTGACTTGACAGTTGTATAATCAACAATCACGTACTTATCACACTCAGCGGTCGAATTATTGCGCGAGTCATATTAAAAAAATCACAATTGCGGAAATTGTGATTCTCGGCCTTGGCCGAGACTCACCCAAAAATAAAGCCAAAACCGAGACCGAGATCTCGGTTGGACCTTGCATATGACCTGCAGCCTTTAACATTTTAGGGTTTAGTTATGTCTGGTTTAAATGCCCAATCCCCTAACCCCCATACTCCCTTTTAAAATGCCGGCAACGCACTTGTGACTCCTCTGGTGTTGCAGGTGTCCATGGGCGGTGGTAAACGCTTACCATCAGGCGATCCGTCTGCTCGTTTGCCTGCCTGTATCCCATAAAAAAAACTTGCATCACCCTTTTTAACTTACATAGTAAGTTTTTTCCTAACATGTACACAATGGTGGCAGGCATTGTCTATTACTTTCACTGAATTAGAGGCTAGTTTATTCTTCAATTTGTGACTAAACCAGTCATGAAAATTCGTGGCATTCATATCGCCATGGTAATCTCCGCATTTCGCATCTGATTTGAAAATTGTTATGGCACCGTCAAGTAATCCGTCTCAGCTACCACTATGAACAATCACTAAACGACGCCCTTTGCCAATATCAGCATAAATTCCAGGCTCAGATTCGGATTGTCAACACATTGGAGGTGTGGCCACTGTTAACATAGGTTTCGTCCAGAAAATATGTACATGTTTCGGTTTCCATTTCTATATTTCCGTATAGCTCTTAAATACCTCACTCGCGAACGCCATTCAGCAATACTGGCCGGACTCTTAAGTATCCCATCTTATGTAAAAGCTGTCGTAAATAAGTACAACCACAGTTCACCAAGCCATCTTCTTATAAAACTGCAAGCAGCTTACGAATACTTGGGATTTATTTTTAACAACAGTATAAAACTGATGAATTTTTCTTCGTACCTACTATTAATACCTTGTCAAAATCGTCAGTTTGCAGACTCGAATTTCCTTCAGCTACAATTCGCATTACAGTGCGAGCTGACACTCCTTTAGTTTCCGTCACTAATTTATTAATGTTTATAATATCATATTTGTGTTCCATACTTTTCTTGTCATCTTTTCGTCTGAGAAAAGAGCTGTACATTGTAAATAACATTTTTCACTTGTCGTGGTATTGGCGGATATGTCTTAAGATATTTATCTCATGTGTGTTTAGAACAAATACCGTCGCGGCGGTCGATGGCAGACTGAGTTAGATTGACGTTTGTCTACCTCCCCCGTCCTGCCGCTCACATACCTCAGGCGGTGACTAGCACTTCCGCGCACACTATAGTAACGGTTTTAGCAACTATAATCAGTATATTTTTTTATATAATACCATGCAGGGTAGCTGAATTCATTTAACTTTTTTTTACTAAGTATTAATTTAATAAAAATGTTATAAAATCCTACACCTCATTTTCCTCAAAAGTGAATTCATCATTTTTATTTAAAAACATAAAAAATTTGATACAAATGGTAGGTAGCCTATTATAGGTATCCTTCACCAAGGTCTTGCCTTGACTTGGCTAGGCAGCTTAGGCGTGAAAACGTAAGAAACAAACAGTTACTTTCACTTTTATAATATTAATATGTATCAAGAACCCTTAGAAGTATCCTCACCGGGTAGGTATTGATAAAATTATTTTTTTTAAACTATTGTTCTCATATTATGTGGTCTTATTGAGAAATAAAGATCTTTAAACCGAACTTAGAAGTTGAAAATTTAATAACCGCTAATGTTGAAAAATATCTAATTTCTTTTTTCAGAAGTTTAATTAGAAGTAATATTAGGTTTTATATCTATATTTTATCATGAAAATATGTTATTATGTTCTATAGGTACAAAGTCAATTTATGCTAGCGAAGATTTCATGCTTGCACACTAGTAGTAGAGTAGTATTACATCGAATCTTTAATCTAAAAAAGGTCACCCTTATATACAACGTAGATAATGCTCATATTTCTGCCGAAATAGCCTGAAGCGATGGTCGCTAGCAGACGCATGAATTCGCACGTATTTTTTTATCTCGGGAGATAGGTACATATGAGCATTACGTTGTTGAGATAAAGGTGAATTTGCTATATTTACTTTTAGATTAACGCTTCGATTATGTTCTAGCATGAATTGACCCTTAGGCATAGTTTCAATAACATACCAAAGTGAGATGTGAACATCTCACTTTGGTATGTCATCACTTTATGGTCTGAAATAAATTTATGGTCGGAAGACCATAAATTTATTTGTGGGTTGTTTTTATTTTATTTTAAAAATATGAGGCTAAAGGATTTGCGAAATTTTTCAGTTGAATTAATAGCTGAAATTAGGTTTATTATTGTTATAATATCCAAAAGTGTATCTATAGATCGGTTTTACGCTTTTTTTCACTATTTTGCGTATAGCATTGGGTCAAACATACTGTAATGTTATTATTATTATACCTAATGAAACCATGTTATTATGAAAGTAAAGAAAGAGCGCTCGCTCTTCAAAATGCGGCAAATTAAAACGAAAGCAGGACGTTAATAAGAATCCGTCGAAGTCATTCACACACACTTTTGCCCGCAAGCATTACCCCATAGCTCTAAAAATACTTTTTAAATGGCGTAAGGTACCTAATAATTTAAATATTTTCCTGGCTCTGATTCAGTGGACTGGGACCCTAATTGATGCATCTCTGTTATGGTGATCGTTCTAAAATCAACTGATAGATATTTTATTGGCGTTAAAAACAATTATATTGTGTATTACTTTCAACATTTGAGTTGATATGCCTTCTGTGATATTTTTTTGTATGAAATCAATAAGTCGACAGAAAACTAAATTATGCTATTTTAGCATTTACTATTTTGTTTATTCATATACCTACTTACATACTTATTATCAAAGAATAAAATTATAGTTTTTATCTGTGTTCTATTATCATTTTGAATTAAATTGTTACCGTGATACGTAAATGTTTTTTTTTTATTTATATTTGGTATTTAATTACCTATTCAATACATACCTACATAGAACAGGTGCAGGTCGGCCTTTTACTGTCACGCGGATTTACGCCCGCGCGCGGTTCTGGTCCGCGTGCAGGCTGCCCGCATCTTATCATTTCATACATGTTTTTCCTATCATGCGGGCAGCACGTGCGGAACGCGGATTGGCTGCTAACGCGCATCGTCGTGATCGCGGTCGTCCGATTAGTAATCGGACGCGGGCGGACGGGCGGTGTTCTTCTGTATTCAGTGTTGTATTTACTGTGATGCGGGTCGTACGCATGGTCATAGTAGGTACACATATAATCGCGAACAAAAATGAAAATTGATACCTACAGAGAGAGTTGTCACTGGCGACACGCACGAAACTGCAGCGGCAAACGCAAATCTTGTCCTGCGTGTGGCCAGGAGCGTGCTATCACCCCCATACGGACCAGATCCGCGCCGGCGTAAATACTCATGACAGGAAAATCGCCCCTCGTCGTCTTCAAACACGCGGGCGCGGGTCGTCGGCGGATCAGCCGCAAGCATGCCATGCTAGCAACAGCGGATTCAAAAGGCGACACATACAGTGTGATTGATAATGTCGGGGATTCAGACACGGATGAAGAGTTATTTCTACTTATTTTGTAAAAAAAAGCACGGAAACTAAAAAGAATCTGTGTTCATGAAATTAATAAATAAGACTACAATATGGAGAATATAAAAAAATAGTTATTATCACGGTTGGTACATACAACTATGTGTAATCCAAAGCAAAATCTAACTATTTATTGTAAATACATATTCACAAAACATCTCTCGACACGCGCAGCGCACGATCCGCACACGCGCCAGTGTGAGTGCCTTTCGGAGAATACGTGTATTACGAATGCTTAAAAGAACGACAGCGACGGCAACGTAATGCCCGCTTCCAACCCGCTTACACGCGCAATGTCCGTAGTGGCGGGCGACGGGCGCCCCGCTCCCGCGCACTACTCGCCCCCCGCCCAACCCGCACACGCTTTCAGTGTGATGTCTTTCATATAGGTAAATACAAATAATTATGACCCGCCACGCCGCCGTACTCCCGTCCCGATCCACGCCTGACCCGCACCCTCTCTATGTGTGTTTTGTTGTTATTGATGAACTATTAGGTACCTACCTACCTATTGATGTATTGTAATAACTTTAGACTATTTTTTTTGTGACATGTCTGCACAAAGGATCACCGGTTCGTCAAATAAAACGAAGGTAGGTAAATACCGTTATAGTTTATTAAACCTAGGTATAAATTATGAATACCACGAATTGCCTAGGCACACGCAACAAATTCTTCCTGTTAATTGAATTATTTTTTTGCAGAAATAAGTAGGTACTGTTCGCGACGGGTCCTACATGGCTATCAGGGTATGAGCTGAGGCGCGGGGAGGGACACCGTTTATCGATTTCGATCTCGCTCACATTGTTTTTTGTTGTTGTTGGGTATTAAAATGACTACCTTCGGTCGCTTCTTCGTTACGTGTTAAAACAAAAAAAAAAACATAATTCATTCTCAAGTACAAGAACTAGCCAGAAAAGTATTAGAAAACTGTGACATTGAACGGAAAAACAATTATTATAAATATCCTGTCAATCAGACATTGGATAGGGCTGCGTTTTACACTGGCTTATCGAAAAGAACTTTGTCCAGACCTAAAATCCGAATCAAAATTAGCAGGATCCGATAAACAATTAAAATCGCCCACAAAACTGATGAAGACAGGTCAAAAATTTAGACAATTTTGATCGTACAGTGATTCATATTACTATAACAGAATTTTATTTACTTACAAAAGTAAATGGTTCCGACATGTCCCAAGCTATTTGTTGCGTTACCCGAAGAAATACCTTTTCCTTGAGGAGTTCGCACGTTACAACGGCTGTTAAAATAAGCTACAGGTGGCGTCAGTGTCAAATCAAACGATCTTAAATGAAAAGGCAGATCTAGTTTTCGAACGTTATCAATATTTAAAGAAAATTTGACAATTCCGACAACACAGGGGGCTTACTCTTGAACTCAATTCCGATACCTACATCGACATTGGAATTGTGCCGTTTCGTCAAGTTTCGTACTCTTGAATCCGAGACTAGCGCCAAATTGTTTCAATATTGCGCGGTGATTGAGTGAACTAAATAAGATTGGGAAACGACCCAACCATTGGCCAATCAGGGATGCCGATACAAGGTTACGGATTTGTGCCTGAGTACGAAATCGCCCGACAGCCAAATTGACATTGGAATCGGATCACGTTTGGATTGGTATTGTATTGTTTTCAAGAGTAAGTCTGCTGAAATAGTTTTTTTTTTTCGACCACGAGCCGGCTGATCGCCACTCGAGGGGATTTGATTGATACGCATGAGTCGTTCGAAAATAGTAAGTATGCTAAGTGTTTTAAGTATTGAAAAGGGTCTTTAACATCTAAATCATGTTATATAATTAATGTTATGCAACAAAAAATAGATTCAGTACAATTCTCAATATCGTATAAACTGTTTTTTAAATGATTATATCTACTTCTTTATAACCGAAAACCGATAATAATGCGGAACAGCATTTCTGAACGTTTGTTTATACTAAAGCGAACCGCTCAGCAATAATGTAGCATGTGTGAACTAGATATCTTGCAGTTCAGTCGGAATTGCTCATGGTACAAATAGAAAACCTGGCAGGTTAGCATGCTAAGTTGACCTATCATGTATTTGGCAAATATTTTAAAGGTTCATGGTAGGCCCACTGTACCTACTGTTAATTCATCATTTGCAAAAAGACTTTTCCCACATATAAAACATTTTATCAAAGTAGTTTTTAAATGTAATATTAAACATTCCTCAGGTCGGGAATCAAAATCTATTGTATCGAATTAGTTAGCTTCCCTAACATGTACCTATCTAAGAGAATGGTTGTTAATCGACTCACACAAGTTTACATAACATCAACAGAAATAGGTACATTATAGTAAACATACTCGTACATATAAAAGTATATAAACTCATTTATATTACATAAGTGTATAGGTACGTTACTAAGTTTTCTATAGATTTTTAGACGTTTTTTTAATTTCTTTTCTTAGATACAAGTTACTTAATATTTTAGGTTGAGGTGTACTCAGACGGAAAATATTAAAATAAGCTTTTCTATGTTTGATCAATGGTATCCACGAGTTCTACGACACAAGATTGCCTACTGTGGACACCTTGACAAATCCTAATTTTTAAATTACCCACCATTGTGTAGAACGCTATGTAACGCCATTATAAGTCGTAGTTTGTTTTTGGTGAAATAAATGATTTGTGTATGTATTGTATTCACACTGAGACGTCCACAACTTCGACCTATTATTGTAATAATAAATTTTGGTAGAAAATTACATTAATTTTAGCTTTATGATATCATTTGAAAGCTAACAAAATTACCTTTCAAATTATATAGGTACCAAAATCCATAGTTCATTGCATAGAAATTGTAAAAAAAATGTTTTGAATAGGTAACGCGCGATGGAGTGATACCAGTTAATTGTTAGTAGTGAGTGTAGTTAGAATTGAATAAAAAAAATACAAATCTATTCAGTAAGGATACGATATTTATTTAAGAATTTGCTGTTCGTCATACATGATGACTAGAATAATAAAGCAAGAATCACTATTTTCAGGAACTATGGCAACTATTCCACCCAGGTCACCTAGTAAAGTAGATAACTATATTACCTATTATTTACTTTGAGTAGGTAATTTTAATTAATACCGCAACTACTTACTTATTTTATCATAATCTGGAAAAATGCTTTAATTACCGGTAGTTACGTCTCTTATGTCTCACTGTTGACTGTAGGTACGTACTACTCGGTTACCTTTAGCCAAAGGGGTTAAAGGTAACCGAGTCAACTTAGCAAAGGTAGGGAAGTATTTATCATTTATTAGCTAAATATACATAAGTTATATCTCCAGTAGGCTTAGGTACTCGTTCTTCTTGGTCCGTTATCCGTTTGGTTGTATCTATCACATTGGAACATACGGAACTCCAAAACGGAGGTGTCATGCTTGGGTTATTCCTCTTGTTCCCCAGCTCTTCGGCCCTACTGGGGGTAAACAGGAATTTTTGCACTGTTGTCCCCCACTACAAGGAAAAAATGTATAGCCTCAAAGTTAGGGCGTGCAATCCCGGTTTCCGGTTTTTCTGAATCCCGGAAAACGATAATTGGATTCCGGGTTTGAGAGACCGGTAGTACCCCCGGTTTTCCCGTTTTTGTATTACGTTTTGATTTAAATCAATTTTAACGAACACACTAAAAAAATGTTTAATTTGAGTTATTAAATTTATCCGAATGCAACCTACTTACACTCCTCCCTCCGGAACCCCGCACCCGCGGGGCGACTGCTGCACCTTCCTCCCGCCATGCCTGCTGTACCTGCATTGTCGCAGGGACTGCACGTGCGTAATGTACACACTGTTTGGACGCCAGTGACGCGACATCTTGTTTAGTATATTGAAATTATGAATGCGTTTTGTATGTTTAAGGGCCGATTTTCCCATCGCCAGATAACTTTTAACTGAGGAATATAATTGACGTTTGAAGGATTTTATATAAAAAATTGACAAAAAATCGAATTTATTTCTCCGGTAACGTTATCTGGTGATGGAAAAATCGGCCCTAAAATATATTATTATTGATAACAGAATTGTTACTAAAGGTGCCACAAACTTGCTTGTTGTTGATTTGATCTCAGTTAGTTAAGTTCTTCATGTTAGTTCTTTATGTTATTTTAAGTCTTTAGTTTATCTATTAATGTGGTCTACTTTGTAGCCATAAATACTTGATAAAAAAGAGGAAGATATTTTATACAATTTGTTTTATTTGTAGATTTTGTAGGTATCCAAGAATATTGTTTTCTTGTTCAAATTTTACTATATTTTTTTTTTACCAATTCCGGTTTCCTGTTTTGCGCCCACACCTGTTTTGTTAAAACAGGAATTCAAAACCGGTTTTGAAAGCCTTCGGGTTTTGCACGCCCTACTCAAAGTATACATAATTAAAGTAATCAGTCGTCCAACCCTACTTAGGTACTATAGGTAGGTATAAGGCTGATCTACCTAAGTACACAACTATGACAGTCGACGCAACGCTGCCGCTTGACGCTCGCGTAGTTGTTGGCTTTTTAATTTTTCTGGTATAAAATATGGGGAGGTAGGAAGGTGACTAAACCTTCCTACATTTTTGGGGATTCCAGTGTTTATATTATTAAAGATGATAAAAAAACATGACTACACTCCATTTGGTTAGGTACTTAACTAAAGGTAAACAATAAAAATGGCGGCGTTCAGGGTTATTTAACCTTTTATTACAATAATATCTCATGAATTGGGAGTGAAATGAATATACCTATAATTGACTTTTATAAGTTTTAATCTGTAAATCACCAGCACTAATAATAAAACGATCACAGGTGTCACATATTACACGGATCGGGATCGCTTTTTTAACAATTAAAATTAATAACAACACAACTAACAATCAATAAAAACAACGAACAAACAAAACCTTAAGTAATTCACAATTTATGGCAAAAAAAAACCTCAAAAACGAACGAAGTAAAGTAAACACGAACTATCACGAATGGCGTCTGGTTACCCGACTAAGTGTAATATCGGTTAAATATTTTGCTGCGGTTCCTCGCAGTACTACTTCTCAATTTATTCGAGTTATCAAAAGTCTACTACGTAGAAAAATGTTTTGAATACCTGTCTTATTAGTTTCTTTTTAGTAGGCACATTGCAATACTTTATGACATATTAGTATTTTTTATTTAATTAATTGTTCGCAAGCTTCAGAATTAATAATAACCATTTAATATTAAACAAAGTAGTTAAATATGCTAGTGTATAAAAGAAAAATGTGGTTTTATATTATTAAATAATTTATTTTGGTTACGTTTTATTTCGAAATGAAAAATGGCCCTTTAAAAGAACCTTTTTTATGATTTGTTTACCTTTAGATAAGTACCTAACCAAATGGAGTATAGGTACCTACAGTAAATCCTATCAAACTGAAAACGAGTCGCCATGCAAATATTATATTACTATTATTTACTTAATATTAATGACTAGCGACCCGCCCGCGGTTTCAACCGCGCTGCCCCGTTCCCAAGAGTTGTGGCGTAATGTTAAATAGCTTAAAACCTTCCTCTTGGAATCATTCTATCTATTAGAAACACCGCATCAAAATCCGTTGCGTAGTTTTAAAGATTTAGGCATACATAGGGACTGACAGACAGCGACAGCGACTTTGTTTTATACTATGTAGTGATTAAAAATATACCTACAACAGAAATGAAAGTCATCGGGTGTCACTTCTGTGGAGACTACGCCTGTACCTACGCTCACATCCCTACCTAAGTATGTAACGTAATGGATAATAAGTTATTTACATAGGTTTATAGGTATAGGCTTTATCTATCGAATATGTAAACAATTCTTAGCCTAGCAATTACCAACTAGAACTGAATGTAAGTAGGTTGGTTACTTACAGGACACATCAGGCTTCGATATTCTTTTAAAAAGTTATTAAAATATATCAATTGTATTTCTACGCGTTGCTTTTATTTACATAATACATAATTAGATATACTCTCCCATTGGTTTACTTACGTACATAACTTGGGTACAAAGATAGATCACCAACCACCAAGCTACTAAAAATGTAGGTAGTACTATGAACGATAATGGACTTTGATATAAATAATTAGTAATTCTATTTCCTGATAAACGCAATTTTATGGCTTTATTACCGGAAATATATTTTACACATCAGCAATTTAATTATTAATAAATATTTAATTTTTACAAGTCAAGCAAGGTGATACATACGTAGACGAGAATTTAATTCAGTTCCACTTTTAAGACTATTCGACGCTATCTTGTGTGTAGGTACCTGGTACAGTTGCAATCATTGTGTATAAAAAACTAATAAAACTCAATAATTCCATGGTTAGGTATAGATAATTATTATTTCAATCCTTATACAATCATTTAGTTTATTAAAAAAAGTGCTTTCTGGCTGGTCCCTTGACAACCCTTATAATTTTGGAACCACATACCGACCAATTCTGTTATTTAGCGACTAATTACGACGACTAATTCTGGGTACAAATAGATTTCCTCTAGATGCTTTGGTTGTCGAGATACAGTGGTGGTCCAGAATGAGTGCTTTCTGGCCGGGCCCCCGGACTACCCTTATAACTTTTGAATCATGGACCGGTTAATTCCCATACTTTAAAACTAATTTCGACTAATTCTCTGTTCAATCAAATTCAAATCAGTGATGGTGGCTAGCCAGAAAAAGCCACACGTATCTCGGAGGTATCCTACTAACTCTGGATTCACCCATTTTCGGATTGTCCTAATATAAAAAATCCCATGATTATCTTTCACCATACCATATAGGAAATAGGACCTACCTACCATAATAATGTAAGTACATCGAATAACAATAACAATTTAAAAAATAAGTATAGATATTTTATTCAACATAGTTCTATAAAAATTATAGGTATATTACATAGGTACGTATATTTTTATTGCTTTTTACCATTAGCTATAATACTCAATATTCAGGACGGAATATGTTGATATTAATTACTAACTACCTATTTTATTAATTATACATTGTATGTAGTTTATTCGGTAAAAATAAGTATGCAAGTAAATTATTTAATTACTATCATTGATAATTTTATTTTAACGTTTAATTAACCACAGGGCGACAAATATTCGTTTGAGATTCAAAAGGTAAAAATTAGTTTATACTGGAAGAATACTTATCGTCTTTATTTCGGGAGAAAACGAAATGCAGCTCCTTATGACACCAGCCTTGTGTTTAGGTTTATATAATACCTATATCGGATTTTTTACATTTCCACCAACTTTTCTGTAATATGCCTAGTTTACATACAACATCTTAAAACATTTTATTTTACAAATATTAAACATCAATGAGTATAAAAACAAAACAAAAGTTTCACAGTGTCATATTCATGCGCAAAGGTATGATGACTAAATTGACGCAGTGACGTAGCGATTGGATTCTAAGCTACACACATAAGTTCGATTCCAGCATGAAGAAATATTTGTTAGTATAGGTATAAATAGGGATACGTTAGGTAGTTAGTACTGTGTTCCAGACTGGCACAACATGCGTTACTGTAATACGTTGATTGCACTCTTCCAAATCTTATTGCGAGTTGGCTTGCTCAGTAATTATTTGTTTCCTTTAAGGCGGATCGTTCATCTGAGCCCGCCAAATTCAAATTTCAAGTGGTTTTTCGCAGTTTGTAGGTCTATAATAAGTTCTACATTCATGGCAATAGTAATTGCAACATTCGCATTCAACTTCTTAACGCGCATCATTTTAAGGTTTTGAATTGGGCTTATGAACATTGGCATTTTCCATGCTAAGACCAAGAGGTCTCGCGGTTGCTTAGAGGTCAGAGCGTCTGGTGTATCCAACCAGGAGACGCAGGATCGAATCCTGCCCGCGATTGAATTTTTTCCTTTACTAAAAAATAACTTATGCGAGGAGATTTTTTAAACTTCAAGCGCCGA
Organism: Acronicta aceris; assembly: GCA_910591435.1. Lineage (NCBI taxonomy): Eukaryota > Metazoa > Arthropoda > Insecta > Lepidoptera > Noctuidae > Acronicta > Acronicta aceris. The sequence continues at coordinate 11,089,350 of OU342759.1, forward strand.
GCGACTAATATTCGTTTGTTTGTACTACATGTATGTTCTGACGATCGCTTTTTTAAAGATCCGAGTCCGTCAGTTGTGCCTGTATTTGTCTACTGCTTGCAACTGCTGCGGACATGAGCTGAGTGCAATCGAAGTATGGCGATTTTTTTAGATCTGATTAGAAAAGATGGTGGCACTATCTTCAAGCAATATTTATAATGTACCTACCTACTTTATAGATACAGACTGTGGAATGTAAGCTAGGTAATCTTATTTTTATAGAAAATTAAGTATAATGCTAAGGTAACATTATATCCTATTATTATATCGACGTAGTCCACTTAGAGCACCCGTCTGAATAGCACCTAGCCTTAAAATTTATTTTTACATTTGTGTCCACGAAGAGCACCTATGACTCGGTAGCCTAGTGCTGGGATGTATTTGTTAACAGGACGTCTAAATGAAAGATATCGATAAAAACACTTGAAAGTTTATTTGTAGATACGCATCATACTGCCTAGTTCTTTTCTTTCCTAAATTTTTATATCACAAAGGAGCATTTACGGCGTGGAACCGACGAGGCGGGCGCATCTCGCTCTCTCATGTCGCCTGGCGGAATACACGGACAAGCTGCAACCTAATGACAGTAATAATAAGAGCGATCCGTGGATACTTTTTCGGCAATTGTCCATCGTCTGTGAAGTACCTAAGGCTGATTTGGCAATAAATTTGGTGATATTTACATAAAAAAATAAGATTAATAAAAATGTACCTACTAGTGAATTCATAATTTTATATTTTTATAAATAAAATATCGCCTAGACAGTTTTCGTGTGTACCTACGTATGTGTACTTAATTAATAAACGTTCTAGTTATTTTTATCGATGTCCTGAAAAACGAATACGTCCCAAAAATAGGCTGTTGAGTCTAGGTTATAGGTACTCTTCGCGGATAAAAATTTAATAATAAATTTTAATCCACCAAGAGCACCTGCCTAAAATATTGGTAGGCACTCTTCGTGGACTAGGCTAGGTGCTGTCCGGACGAGTGCTCTAGATGGACTACGTCATTATATCCTTTGACAAATTCGTTATTATAGTTAGGTAGTTTATAATAATTTTAAATATGTAGTTATTTTATATAATTAAATAGGTCGTTTAAAAATAAATACTTAGTTCTGAAACAATGTCACACTTTGAGCTTTGGTTTTAATATAAGATTTATTTCGAAACACTGATATAGGTAATCATGTGTGCAGTTTAGATACAGTAGATGACTAGGCTACATGATTGTGTGCATCATTTTTTCTAGATCCTTTATTCAAAACGTAACAATTTCAACATTCCAAACTTTTGATAATTCATAAAATACTGCTTATAAAACTAAAGAACTACTTACATAAAACAATTTAAATTTACGCGACTTATTCCAAAATGCTTATAAACTTCTACTTATACCTACTAAATGAATACTTATTTAAAATATATAGGTACATTGTATATCTCTCCTCAGCTATCTCTGAGCTAATGAGCGTTTTAGAATGACGGGGTAATTCGATAATAATACAAAAATATTCATAGTCGTATTTAGGTACACTGCGAAAGGCGTCAGTACGAAGGTATTTGCATTTTATCCATGTGCACCAATAATAGTGTAGCACCTAAAGGGCGACTAAAGACACGCGCGTCATAGGTAAATCTTGTGGGCTGTGAAACAGGAGGTCTAACATTAAGAAATTACGAAACATTAAAAAATGTATGAAAAGCTAACACGATCACCTTATAAAAGTGGCAAAATGCTTGTGATCATGCAGCAGTTATAAGAAAAGCATTTATGTACCTACCAAAACTAGCTGCTATTGATTTTAACCGAGCGACAAACATCAAGACAGCAAACAAGATCAAGTTGATAAAAGTAAAAGGATCGATTTAGAATTAAAATTGTATTTCACGTATTTTCTATAAAATTTTAAAGAAAAGAAACTAGTAGCGAATCCAACTAAAATGGACTTGAACGGAGTAGAGTAGACCGGATATAGATTTAGGGTCAAAAAATTTACAAGCAATCATGTCTCACACCCAGGTGTTTCCTGTTGACTAGTGTTATTTTTGGTGATCTAAACACACACGAATAAATGTTAACGCCTTTCGCACTGTACACTAAATATGAACATTATTCCGAATGTAGATATGGCATTGATGGACATTTTCTAGAAGAAATTATGTATGTATGTAAAGTACAGACGGTGGATGCTTCACCGTAAAAAAATAATTAAGGTACAGTTCTGATATAAATTTTATAATTAAATAATTAAGTAGAATTGCAACATAATTCATTACCGAGACGTAAGTTGTATAAATTGACATATTTCTACCTACATTATGTGTGATATTATATTTTTAAATTTCTATTTGTTTGCGTAAATAATTTTTTGCGAATAGGACTATCAGTCAATATAACGTGTTTAAAAAGCTGCAGAATGTTAAATGTTTAAAAATATATAAAATAAAAGAAATTGAAGAATTCCTTCCTCACATTTACGTCTTCTACTCGTATTTTACGTTTTCATTTTTAATTGATGAAATGAAACGTGAACATTATTATATAATTCTAGCTTTAGTACCTAGTTTAGGTTTTAATATTGGATGTATCACCATCGCAGAGGCTTAAACTAATTTTAATTAACTTTTCGACAGTGTTCCTTGTGTAAAGTAAAAGTAGATAATTATGTAGGTACTTAGCTTTTATATACTTAAGTATATATTTTCAAAACCAGGTCAGTTCAATTCAGTTTATTTTATGTTAATTTTAGAATAGATTTTCAAAAGTAAATGATGAAGTGAGGATGCATCTTATCAACATAAAAATATACAAGTAAATTACGTTTCATACCCAAATATTGACTCAAAAAATAAAGTGATTTTAAAATTAATTAAAAAAACAGCTACTAAAACAATACAAAATATACACGGTTCCTTATCTTTTCGAAAATAAAATTCTGTAGGTAGATATTCGAATGAAATAACTGATCTCTGTACAACAGCTGAAATTTAAAAAAATATGGCCACACGACATAAATACTTAAAACTTACAAGTCTTAGGTAAACTCATATATATATATACAAGGACCGTTATAATGAAAACGATTTGAAAAATATCATAAAGCGCAGACCACACCGCCAGCTAGCGAGCGAGCGAGCCGTGCGAGCATCATTTCACCTCTTTTCATACTTCAGTTCACACTAGACCAGGGTCGATAATTTTGGAAATAAAAAAAAATAATAGTAGGATGATTCACCTGATCTTGACTTATTATCGAAAAAGCTCCCTAATTTTCAATCGAAAATTAGGTATCAGCTTCTTTAAAAAAGTCTGTGGGCTTTTTGTTTGTTAAAATCTCTACTTTCTGATGGTGTAAAAAAAATATACTTACTATGGTAAATATTCTCAAAAAATGCAAAGAAACGAAAATAACTCGAATCCGATTTTTTTTATAAACATTATGTACAATTTTGAGCTATTTACTAAAACTTACACTTTAATTACTCGAAAAACGTAAGATTCCATATTACATGGATAAACAAAAAAATTGCAAATCGAAATATACTACTATATTTAGCAACCAAATATGTTAATAAAGTAAATATTTAATACTAGCTGCAGCCCGCGGTTTCACTCGCATCCTAAAACGACTTCTTGAGACAAAAGGTCTAGACCTATGTCCTTCCCCAGAATGAAACCTTTCTCCTTGCCTGATTTTATCGAAATCTGTTCAGCGATTAGGGCATTAAAAGGTGACAGAAAATAAATAAAAAGAGAGTTAGTTTCACTAAATTATATGCGTAGATGCCTATTTATTGCTATTTTAAGATAACTTATATACCTGAGTGAACTACGGAAAATTTTAGCCTATCAAAAGGTATTTTATAGAGAAGTGGGGAAGGGGCTAGGAGGATCTGGGCCTTACGACCTGTTATTTCGTAGCAGCTGTAAAAACCGTTTTTCGATATTAGGTAGGTTAAAATAAGGTGAGAAAATAAATATTTTAAATCAAAACAATTACAGTGTGTTTGGGACATAAAAAGGTAAGTTTTCACCAAATTTCGTGAAAAAAAAAGAGAAAAATAAAATACCAAAAACTTGGTTATTTGAATTTTTCACATAAATTTTGAGGTTATGTGAAAAAAGTGTAAATACAAAAGTTATAGATATTTTTAATATCTACAACTTTGCCATAGGACTTGTAGTTTTGCCGCAAATCGAGATAAACAGTCTTTTTTTTCCTTAAAAACTTACACCCCCATTCCTCACACTTCCCGACCTCAGATCGCCCGTAAATTATTTTTCCTTTCATTTATGTTATATTCTCTTCTTTTTCCAATGGGTTTTATCCTACTATTATGTTTTTTCACTTTTTACCATTCTCAAAGGCTTCTTCTTCAATGTGTGTGTGTTTACCTCATTAGCGAAAAGAGAGTGAGCGTATGAAAAGAGGTGAAACAATGCTCGCTCGGCGCGTTCGCCTGCTCCCGCTTTGGCGATCGTCTTTAGACTAGTCGACGCTCGTCTTTCGAATAAGAGTGTAGTTACTCACTCCCTCGCCCGTCCGTCCGTAGTTTTCAGTGTGAACCATAGTTTAGCTAGCCAACGCTTCGCTTAGTTTAAATATAGATTCCGTCGACAGCCAGCTCGCTCGCTCGCTCGCTCGCTCGCTAGCTGGCGGTGTGATTTATGTAACTGCGCTTCAGATATTAGTAGTAGTAGGTTTATATCCATGCCATGTTTTTAGGACAAATGTGCTTCTTCCTATAAAACTAGATTACAAAAAACTATCTACTGTTATAAAAAAACGTAGGAAGATTCCTATGGTTTCATACGGTTTTGATTTGCATATACTATATAATTATTATGTTTACAAATATTATTTACAGTGATTTTTTTGTTGGTAGGTATTGATTTTTTTAATGATTTGTACCTACAATCACCTCCCTAAAAATGGCAAGGATACAAATCAACAGCTTGTAATATTAAAATGTATTGACCAGAGCGGCCGCCTTATTTTACGGTGTTTGTTTAATAACTACCTAGTAGGTATTATTAGTATTACTTATTTATTCTGTAACCTAGGTACGAGCTAAGTAAATCTTATAAACTATTATTACTTACATATATTTAAGTACCTACGCTTTCGTTATAACTAGAATTAGGTATAAATTTATGATATGATACCATGGACGGATTGTTAACAAACGTTGTAAATATTACGTGTTTAACATGGACGAATAAATTTTTATAGTGGGTAAGTAGGATGGCGTTGTTAATAAATTTGAATATTCTGATTAGGAAGTGTAAAATATTTAGCGATGCCTGCGGGGGGTTTCACCTTAAGATGCTCTTCAATGAACTGACAAGGACAAACATATTTCTCACCATGGCGCCCAGGGACCATACTGCTCAGATTGAGTCGATTTTTAATAGCCTGCGACCCCCAGCGTCCTGCATATCGAAAATATAGAAGAACCCCTCGCTCCTGCGGAAGATGAAATTATAATCCATTAATAAAGGTAAATACATTAAAGTATTCGTAAACAATAACAAATCTGTAGACTTGCCAAAAGTGAAGAGATTTGGTCAATCTAGACCCCGACGCCTGAGCCAATCGTTGCAGAGCGGGCAACAGGCGCGTGTATCTCTGGGCTCTTTGTTCCGTAATACTTCCTCAACATATTGACAAGGACAGAGCGCTTGTGTTAAATGACGGGGGGCAGCGGGGTTGCCACCTTCCTCGTCAAGGGTCCAGTCGAGCCGGCGGCGCAGGAAGTCTTTGCCCCACCGCTGCAGGTACCGGAGGTACACTTGCTCTGCCATACCCTGCACATTCGTATGCCTTGCTTACCCACCAAACTACATGAGTTTACCAAACCAGTTATGTGTTAAAACTAACAGATACATAGTTTAGTTAGTAGGTACTTGATAAAAATAATGTTTTTAAGGAAATTAAGTTAAAATTAAAGCTTTCAGACGGCCCGTCCCAATATCAAATCAGTCAGTAGATTTGTTTACTAGAGATAGGATGTTGACATTAGGTCCATTCAAACAAAATTTAAAATTCTATCTCTGGTAAGCAAATTTATCGACGGATTTGTTATTGGGACTGGCCGTAAAACAATCTTGTATTATTACGATTCTTATTTAAATAGCGATTGTTGTGCGAAAAGGAAGTATAATTTTATTTACATTGCAATGCATGTAGGTATTTCACTAAAGTAGGTATGTGTAAGATGGGTACAAATGTGGGTAAAAAACTTACTATTTTCTTTCTCAAAGCAAGCTGAAAGCTCAAAGCTAATTGGAAACATTCATTAATTATTGTCAATTTATATTTTGGTTTAGATTTATGATTAAACTAGCTGTTGCCCGCAGTTTCACTCACGTCCCAAAAAGATTCAACATACATAATTCTAGGCGGCGTACCAAGGTGAAACATGCACCACATTTTAAGTTAAACCTCTAGCAATACATCAGTGAAAACTGCATTCAATTCCATGCAGTAGTTTTTGCATGATGCGCATACAAACAGACAGACAAAAATTCAAATTGATATTTTGGGTTCTGTTGCATTAGTTTTCCCATCTATATTAGTTTTTCTATAATATCTATAATGTACAGACATCGGCCTGTTACAATTTTACTATAGTTAAATATATATATATATATATTAGCTGCAGCCCGCGGTTTCACTCGCATCCCAAAACTAATTCTTGAGACAAAAGGTCTAGAGACCTATGTCCTTCCCCAGAATGCAACCTTTCTCCTTGCCTCATTTTATCGAAATCTGTCCAGCGCATTAAATGGTAACAGAAACTAAATAAAAAGAGAGTTAGTTTTGCATTTACAATATTGGGTATAGCTGTCGCTTATGAATATCAATACAACGCGTAAGTATTATTAATAGGATGGAATTAATAGAAATGATTTCGTTTCTGAATATATACGTAAGTACTGTTTCTACACCGTGGAGGTTTCACGTTATAAAATGACTGCTTGTTGTTTGATCTTCCTTCAAAAGAAGAAAACAACTGTCATGTCAACTTAAATGATGTCAAATCAATTAATGAATGAGGTAATAATGACATCGTATTAGTTGTTAGAGAAAAAATTTACAACCTTTGTTAACTTCTTTACTTTACTCTAAAATTGGTCAAATCATTATGTTAGCCATTTACTTTATCTTATTCAGTATTATATTTTTAACCTCTGCAAGTCTTGTACATATTTATATGTGAAATTAACTTTAATTGTTATTTTTAATGTTCGTTTTCAATGGGTAGTTAAATATTGTAATAACATAAGATAAAGTGAACAGATATAAATAAAATTAAGCTGAACAGTTGCCGATACTGCTAATATATTTCTTTCCAATTTCTCTGAATGATTAATGATGATCTAAGAAAAGTATGGAAAAAACAGTATCCCTCATTTTTGCACAGTTGTAGTCGGATAAAAAGTACCCTAAATGTTGACCAGGCTCATAATCTACGTATGCACCAGATTTCATAGACATCCGTTAAGTAGAGAATGAAAGAACTCAATTGTTCACCGTTTCGGGGTTGAAATTATTACGGTTAAAGCTCTGGCTCTTCTTCAGTCTGGTTTAAGCCAGAGAAACATGAATACACAACTTCACATAAGCCGATCCGCTGATCAAAGAGTACCACAGGTTCCTAGAGACTGGGGGATATGTTCGTCGTTTACGTGGACCACGATTTCGGGTAACAACAGAACGACAGGATCGATTTATGGTTACGACTAGTTTGAGAAATCGTAACCTAACTTCGGTCCAGATCATAAGTCAGCCAATGGGCCCAAATTAGAGCGTGCTCACCGAATGTCGCGCCTTCATTTTGCGCAAAGGCAATGGAGCCAGGTGCTCTTTAGTGACGAGACAAAGATCATGCTTCATGGTAACGGTGGAAGGAGGAAGGTCTACCGAAGGCAGGGAGAACGTTTTGTGCAGTGTTGCATAGAACAGAAAGTAAGTTATGGTGGTGGGTCGTGGACCGTCTGGGGAGGCATTTTCGCCGCAGGCAAAACTGCACTTGAGTTTGTGTCTGGGCCTCGGATGCGATCACTAAATGCGGAGCGTAATATACGCCAATGTTTGGAGGCTCATGTAATGCCGTATGCCGAGTTTGTAGGCCCTAACTTTATTTTTATGCATGACAATGCCAGACCCCACACGGCAGGAATCCTCAAAAATTACCAAGACGTTATCACCGTAATGGAATGGCCATCAAGAAGACCCGACATGAAACCAATTGAGCGCCTGTGAGACGAGTTAAAGCGAAGCGTTCGAGCTCGTCATCCAGCCCCACAAACATTACAGGAACTGAAAACTGCTATCAAAGAAGAATGGGAGAATATCCCTCAATATGCGATTTTAACACTGATTAATTCGATGCCAAATCGCATGAATGCTGTCATGAATAAACAGATTTTTTTGACTAAACCATTTTTTCTTTAAAACTCCAACAAATGTCTTAGTCTGTACAAAGGCAAAATCAACACTTAGGTCATTTAAGTTCATTTAAAAAAAATGTGTTCATACTCAGAACAACAACAGTACATGAGCCTAACTTTGAATATGCCAGCTACAAAACTACATAAAAACTTTTTGATAATTCATATATTTATTTAAAGTTATGAACGATACAAACTCATTATGCTAGGTGGCTCGATTTAGGTGTCCGGGAGTGTATTTCCGGTAGTTATTTGTTATTATAACTTCGTCCATAATTGTACAGACAAAACCTTTGGTTTCCCCAAAGAGGTTCACGAAGCGTAGCCAGGACACCGATGCTAGAAAATCTACATCGGGTCCATGAAGGGCCCGATAAAAGCGTCCGTGAAGTTCCTTGCTTTGCCATATCTCCCTGCGACACTCCGCCCCTAAGGCGACTCTCTGAGCCCATCATGCATTAAGTAATGTCAATTTTAATTTTATTATGTTTTTAAAAGTGCCATAAGTAATTAACTTAATTGATCACAATGCTTTATTTCCTGCATTTGGATGGTCCTAACAAAGCCTATGAAAGTATAGGTAACTAGGTACTGTAGTAAGTGTAGGTAACTAGGTACTGACTGATCATACATTGAAACCCTGCCATATCTACGCCGGCGAATCGAACGAGCGCAGAGCTGATATGTAGGTACTTAGTGCGCGCGCTCCACCGCGCGCTGTAGTCATAAAATCAGTTACAAAGTTATCTTTCGTTTTTTTTTATGGGATAGGAGGGCAAACGAGCAGACGGATCACCTGATGGTAAGCGATAACCACCGCCCATGGACACCCGCAACACCAGAGGAGTCACGAGTGCGTTGCCGACCTTTTAAAAGGGGATTGGGCCTCCGGTAACCTCACTCACTCGGCGAAACACAACGTAAGCGTTGTTTAACGCCGGATTTCTGTGAGGCCGTGGTATCACTCAGGTCGAGCCGGCCCATTCGTGCCGAACACGGAACATTAAATAGGTGGAATTAGCATAATGCCTATTTTGTATGAAAACCAGTGTTGCCAAACTCACACATTTACGTCTTACACACACTACATATTGTAACTGGATTATGACTGGTCGAAAATAACAATCACGATCAGATTTAACACACTAAACTATTTGCATTGAATTCAACCTTATAACAATTGCACATAATTCACATTACCAAATAGGTCTGTAACCTTTTATGACTATTTTCTTTTGGAGTTAAAATCGATTTCAATACGATGAAGTACCGCTACTCCACGCTAGATGGCATTTATAACAATTTTTTTCGAATAAAACTCTATGGTGCTTGTTATAAGAGAAGATTTTGAATGACAAATAGTGCGTCACGCATACCGACAATAGTGATGTGTCCATATAATACATTCTTGTGAACTTATCGATAACGATACTACGAAATAAGTGAATAAAGTGAAGATATAATGTTAATGTAAATACCAAACATCGTTTCTGATATAATATAGTTTAGTATGTATTATTATGTATTACTAACGTTGTTAAATAGTGCGTTGTAAAATTTTATGAGATATCAGGTACATAGCAAGCAAATTAAACTGCCTCATTAGTCTAGTGGTTCCAAGTGCGACTTCTAAGCTAGATGCTCGGTTTGATTCCCAGACCGAGCAGTGTTATTGGGTGTTGGTGTGAAATTCTCAGTATCAGCTCGGATCGATTTGATCTGTGCCCAGTCAAAGGTGATAAGCTCGCCCCCCTAATTATAGGACCGAAACATACCGTTAAATAGCATTCGACTTGAACAATATCAACATAATTATTTATATTTCTATAAATTATTTAACTTAAAAAAATATATCAACTGAAATAACTGATTACCGGTTTTTAATACACATTCCATCACGCCTGCATTCCTCGAAGAGTTGAGTTGAAAATACCGCCGAACTGTGGGTGAACATTAGTTCACCCACAGTTCGCCGGTATGTTTAGGTCCCATGTAACAGGGGGGCGAGCCTATTGCCATTAACCGGTAACAAATCCAGACTCTGTGCTGTTACTGATAATTTCATAAAAAAATCCAATAACCCTGCTCGACCTGGGGATCGAACCCAGGACCTCTAGGGTAGCAGTCGTCGCGCTTGTGTATGAGGCGGTCAATAAATTATGATATAATGTGAATAATTACACAAATAATTATATTTTTCATAATGATACCTAGGTATTTTAATTGGAAAGTACATGAAGTAGTAGAGTACCTACCTAACATTCATTTGTGATAGTATTTTTACTCGACTATCAAAAAAGGAAGAGTGATGACTTACGGCCGATTTCTATATCCTATCTGTCAGTAGATTTGCTTACTAGAGTTAGGATTTTGACAGTAGCTGTATGGAGCTTATGTCAAAATTCTATCTAGTAAGCACATCTAATTAAATTAGTATTTTGGATTCTAAAATAGTTTTAGCTCCGTAATTCATACTAACTTCTGAGACGGCTACGTGAATATTAGACATATTATAATATCGCACTTTACGGATCCTATCGCTTTATATTCTTTTTTTTACAGTAACAAAATCCCTACCTATATCATGTTTACGAGATTAAAAATTTGCATCACAAGCTAAATTTTTCTTAGTATACTGGAAAGTAATATAGGTAATTTTAAAAATGAAAAATAGTCGATAACATTTTATCGATATGGCATGCACTAATTGAATAGCGGCATCAATTTGGTTAGGTAAGCAAACATTCTAGAACAATTGATTGCCAATAAAAGAAAATCGACTCTATTTCTATAGGAAGAGGGATAACTTTAGATTGTCATTTTTGTGCTATGTTTGGCGGAAGAAAATTCAAACTTATTTTATCATTTTATTGTTATAAACTGAAAATAATACTTCCCGATGATACGAAATCCCTTCATGTGATAGATTTTTACCCCAGCTATGGTTTTTATATTCTTAAAAGGCACAAAAGGGCCTTTTATATTTTTTTTTTTATTTTTTTAAGTTTTCGACGCATGTTTGCGCGTTGGCTATTTGCGAACGCGACTGAGAGCACTTTATACGGCAAGTGAGTACATCGTACCAGACTAGTGGAAACAAGGTTACGCCCACTTACTGCTTCTAGGTACTTCTTTGTTCTGTGGTGCCGAAGCATGGGTCTCCCACGTAAAAACGTTAACGATAACTTTATTTATTTGTACTAAGACATATCAAAATAAAAAATAGGTGTTTAATAACATTTGTTTAATTTTAATTTGTCAAAGTTTGCGCATTTTACAACTCTGCCAACACTTACTTTAACAACGGTATCGAATTTTAGCACTACTTATGAATCGGGTCGGTGAAAAAAGAAATGGAGTATTTATACTTTGTCTAACGTTCACCACATGTATCACCAGCACATAGCTACACTGTAAGACCCGTTGATGTTTGCGTTGAAATACACTCACACAGACCTACGGGCAGAACCGTGCGTGCAGGCGAATATGAACATTGAGGTGCTAATGGACTTGTGCTCTTGTCTGTATCTGTCAAGTACGACAAACTTGCTGCGGTGGCTACGGTGCGCATGCGATATGAGCAGACTGGCGGGCGCCAGTCCGTGACTTGCCCAGGCGCCCCCTACCCCACCCCGCCAGTTTTAGTTAGCGGGCCTTTTGTTATTATTACGAATAAATAGTGGCCTTATTTAGCTGATTTAAAGCCGGATAAAAAATAAAAAAGTTTTGAACTGATATTGGAAATGGGTTCTATTACTGATACTGATGCACCAATTCTTTTAATTAAAAAATATATAAACGAATAATTAATATTTATACTAAAAATATGTAGATACGATACGAATCGATTGATAGTTCTTTCTAAATAAAATCGATTATTATTTCAAATCGAATCGGTGAACTAATTTCGAACTAAAACTCCGACTTATAATTGTATTCAGTAACAAGACAGTTCAAAATATTGATACCATATTACAACTAATATTGTTGGAGTAGTGAACGATTTTGCGTAAAGAACGAATGGCAAAAATGGTTTAAATTGAATAAAACTTTAAAATTGCGTGTATAAGATATGGAACATAAGAAATATTATAAACGTGAAAGTTTGTGAGTATGGATGTATGGATGTCTGGATGTTTTGATGTTTGTTACTCTTACACGCCAGAACGGCTGACCGGATCTGGTTAAAATTTGGCACGCGGATAGATTTTAGCCTGGAATAACACAAAGGCTACTTTTTATGCAGGTCGGACCCAATCCTGAAGTCCACGCAGACAAAGTCGCGGGCAGAAGCTAAATAGCAAGCAAGCGAAATAAACTAAGAATAAAAATCGTGTAAGTAATTTTGCTTTTTTTTACTTTTGTCATTTTATTTCCTCTGACAAACTTCTACGATATTGTAGTATTGTATGTTTTTCAGACAAGTTATTTTTAAAATAAAAGTTAGCTTAAACTTATGTACATTACTAAGTTCATTCAATTTCGTTCATTCTTTCCCCGCCTCTCTATTTTTTTTTGTCAAATACTAGTAACCCTCCAACTGTCAAGATACTGAATACAATTAAAAGTCGAAGATATGTCAATAAACGGATGGACAGAGCATAGGTGACGTGGTTGGCTCGCGTCGCGTTATTGTTTGAAATGATTCCACTTTATGCTAGACATTATATAGTTTAGCCGAGAAGGATGCATTTTTGCACTTTCTTGCTTCTTTATTAGTGGAACTTTCAATTAGTAATTTTATACAGTTTACTTTTTAACTAAATAGACGAAGAACACGAGACAAAAAAAGTTGGGCTAGTAAGCAATTTATTTTTACTAGCTTTTGCCAGCGACTTCGTCCGCGTGGAATAGTTACTTTGTTCCCTAGTTCTTCGCCCGCGGTTTCACCTGCGTTGCCCCGTTCCTAAGGGTTGTAGCGTGATGTTTTATAGCTTGAAACCTTTCTCATGAATCACTCATTTTCCCAACATTTCCCTTCACTGCTCTGCTCCTATTGATCGTAGCGTGATGAAAAGTATACTATAACCTACCCAGGAGTATGAAGAACAATTGTACCAAGTTTCGTTGAAATCCGTCGAGTGGTTTTTGTTTATATAACGAACATACAGACAGATAGACAGACAGACAAACAGACAAAAATTTTACTGATTGCATTTTTGGCGTCAGTATCGATCACTAATCACCCGCTGATAGTTATTTTGGAAATATATTTCATGTACAGAATTGACCTTTCTACAGATTTATTATAAGTATAGATAGATTAATCATGAATAAAAAAAATCCTTATTACCAAATAAGGATTTTTTCATCGAAGCTGTGAATCAACGGCAACACTGTCACTGAGAGCTATTTTTAGGAATAGAATACCTGACGCGTAAGCAAATCTTATTCTGCCATGGTATTTACGATGTGCACAAACTAAACGTGTCAAAACACGCACGCATTGCGGTAGTAATAGAGCGCGTGGTGTGGGAGAAAAGTAAGTAGCTACATACATTAGGCTAAATGAGCGAGAAACAGTCACGACAATAAGTTTCGGCCATAGTAGTTTGACGACACGATTGGCGTAGCGGTTGAGCGATCGGCTTCTGCGCCACGTGTTGTGGGTTCGATCCCCACACGGAGCAACTATTTGTATGATCTACAGGTAGTTGTTCCGGGTCTAGGCGTTTATGTAAGTGAGAATTTGTGTTTGTAAACGCACCCACGATACATAGTTGGGGAGCCCATGATGTTATTTTGGATTTACTCGAGCGCGTCAGATTTTCATAGAGGAGATACCTTGCACCCTATTGAGTATCTCCACCAAATATGAGCCCTATATATAGGGCCGAACGTCTAGGGCAGCCCATCAGATTTGTAAAAAAAAATCGATCCTCGGAAATACTCGAGCGCGTCAGATTAAGCTATGGTGGGTTAATTACTAGCTAAAAAGTATACATTTTGAAAATCTGACGATTTGAGCGTAACGTAAGGGATTGGGAGAGTCACAAAGTTGTAAAAAAAAACGATGTCTTGACATTCTCGAGCGCGGTTAATTTATTTTTTATTATTAAGGGAATAATGCATGAATTACGAAAAAAATATAATCTGCCGATTTCCACAAGCCGAAGTAATAAAATTCGTCTTTGAAGATTATATTCCAGACAACATTTTAGTTTTTTGCGTATATCTCTGAAACGGTGAGAACTACCGGAAAAATGGATAAGAGACAATTTGTAGATAGTGAAATTCTCTACAAAAAAGGTACAATACTTTTTCCTATGAAATACCGTTCTCGAGTTATCGCGATTTCAGACTGTAGGAAAGTCGTATTATCAATTAGGTATAACATATATGCACACATTTCCGCACCACCTCTGAGGCAGCCACACTTGCAATTAGTAGAACACACGAAACAAGTGTTGATATGCAGAAGCAGATGTTGGAGGGAGACAAGATAACTGGAACTGCACTATTTTATTTTTCTAGAAATACAAAAATCTACCTATACTTGTCTATGGATTCCAATTATTTCGGAACTCAATATAAAGCAAGGAGAAAACTAATTCCATTGGTGAGTGATAATTAATTATTTAATACGCTTTCATTGTGAAAAGTCAGAGGTGCATGCCTTGCATCCGAAATCAAGACCTACTACTTATGTTTCGCACCAAGCTGCGAATTGACGAAGTACAAAAAAGCTGATATACACCACGGTCCCAAAAGGGTCCTTCTGCGATTTACACTGTAATTTTATGGTTACTGAAAATTTAAATAACAAAATATTTTTAGTAATCGTCAGATTAACAAAACCCCTCAAGATAAACGTCAGATTTTTGGCTACCACATCTTAACATCATAACTAGAACATCATGATGAACCTTCCGTATAAAAATCTGACACGCTTGAGTATTTCAATTTGACGATTTTTTTTACATTTTCGAAAATTCACCACGAGCTTGTGTCACTTCCGAATCGTCAGTCTTTTGAATGGGAGCATTTTTAGGGTTCACTTAACATCTCCTGTGAATATCTGACGCGCTCGAATAAATCAATTTTATTTTCTACTTTCTACGCTTCCATATGGCCACCCCCACCACGCAAAACGGCAGATAAACATACCATTGATATCAGGAACACTTTGGGGCTTCTAAAATATCAATATCTGACACGCTTATGTATATCCATGTATCTGTTTTTTTTACATTTGTGAAAATCTGTAGCCGCTTTCTCCACCACTAAAGGGGAAACATTATATATAACCTTTTATGCTTCCTATCATCTAACCTACAATATCTAATAGGTCCCCATGACGCTCGAGTAAATCCACATTTAGCATCATGGGCTCCCCAGCGGAGAAAATCCTAGCGTGGGGCAACGTTTTATTTAAAAAAAAAGAATTAAAAAAGTATAAATATAATATACAGTATTGTGACTCGGCCTTGTCCTTGAAATAATTACCTACAGCCGTGCGGTAGATACGTAAACACGCTTTAGGGCTACCCGCCTACAGTATTTTAAATTCATCTACCTACCTATCTCCTCCCAGTGTATGGTTATGGTTAGTAAGCAAATCTACTGACGGATTTCTTATTCAATCAATCAATCAAAATCATTTATTAGCCTAATATTTGGCTATTCAGCCAAGAAGCTCTGAATAACCAGTATTTGGTGTAAAGCTAAATATACTATTACTTGAAAGACTAATAAAAACCTTTGGTTGTTGGAATGTATATGATTAATACTAAGAATAAACAAGTAATTTATCTAATAAACTGATCACATAATTGTTTTGCATAAAAACTATTTTTAATGTATGTTAGGATCACCAATCACCATGCTACAATCAATTTCTGAAAGAATGTGTGATGTATTCCTATCATAATTCAAACTAAAGTAAGTAGTATTAATATATGCATTCATTATTTTATTTATATAGCAATAATAGTGAATTTAGTTCTTTCAGATATTGCTTGAATAAGCAGCATTGGAATGCTTAGGTATGGCATACAATCTTATTTCATAATCAATACCAACATATAAGAAATTTCGTGTACCACCAATATATGTTTAAATTACACATATTTTATTAGTTACTTCAACTTACTTTAAATATTCAGAGATGGTTTGATTCCCTCAAAGTCTAATTAGCAAATAAGTAATTAAATGAATAAAAGCAAACATACCTGTTTTCTGGACAATCTGGTAGACTGGGTTCCTTGAATTACAATATCATTTGTTGGTACATCAAGTCTCTGTTCCCAGCCTTGCATTATTGCTTTACCTTCTTCACTCTCAATAAACTGTTGTATGTGAGCAATACAAGGTCCAGAATCAAAGTATATGAAGCAAAGATTTACTTTATGACAAGAAATTTTTCCTCTATCATCTAGGGCTAGAATCAATTTATGTTTACTGAGCAATTTGTTAACTCTTGCTAAACACTGTTCTAACCCTTTAGACAGTCTCAATTTTATCCACATACATAAAAATATTGCAGCTGCATTAAGAATCAGCCATAACACACCCAGTGAAAATAACATAAGACCAGTCAGGCCAGAAAACAACAGTGCCAGCAGCACAAGGAATGCAAGTGTTATCCAACAAACAAGCACACGCTTATAGCATATGTTGTACAATGTAAAACGAGCATCATTAATAAGCAATTCCATAGCATGAACATACTCTTCAACTGTGAGCTGAAATTAAACAATTATTGGCAATCATTACAAATGCAAATATCACAAAATAAGAAACCTGATGTAGCTACACTATTCAGAACTTACAGTTAAACCTTGTGCCATTAATTCCTCAGGTACAAGCTCTGGTCGAAAGTGTGCTGCCGTCACCCAAGGCCATTTAGTATTTACAGGTAGGAGAGTCACAATTATGTCTCCATTTGCTGTAATTATATATTATTATTATATTTAAAGTGATTTTGCAAAATTTACTTTATTTGCGATTCACTATGTACTTACTGAAACCTGGACGAACATTTACAAACTCTACATTTTTTGACAGTATCCCCAATGATATGGGTTCCACATTTTTGTCTCCTCTTTCTAAATTAATATGGACAGTTTCCGTTTTCAAAACAGCGGCAGTTTCGGCAGGCGTGGACGTACTTGCTCCGGCTGAGGATATAACACTGTGCGGTATTTCTGTTTTTGGAACAGTGGTTTTTGGACTTTCGTCGTCGAATTTTACCCATCCCTTGCGCACTTTATCTGAATTTAGACTGCCATTTGATGCGTTAACTTCAGATAAATCACTTTCATTAACCGTGTTACTCATCCTTTTAAAATGTAAAACTATATCAGTAGATGTACGTAGAACTAGAACGGTACACAGTTTTTCTATTACTTATTTATTTTAAGATATGGTGCAGAATCTTTTTTTAAAAACCACACAACTAAATCCTACTATTGAATTTGGAAATATTGTAAATGCAGTTTATAAGCTGAGCTGATGTAAGACAAAAGTTAAAGTTAAGTACGACAGACACAGACACAGTAGCAGATGACAATGACAGCAGACAGATCACACTCACAGAATTGACAGCCAGTGTTACCAACTTTTAATACGAGTCGCGAGACGAGACACGAGTAGAGATGGGTCGAGGGTTTAACCCCAAAATGCAAAAACTGGGCGAAAACCCATTTTCTATCTAATACAATACTCTTTGGGCAAAACCATTTACGCCCAAATGCTGGGCAGAAAAAAACTATTATATACTTATTATATATTTTTTTTTTATATAAGTACAGTCAAACCTGGATAAGCGAGAGTTCAAGGGAGCACAATCTCATTCTCGCTTATAGAGGTTTCTCACTAACCCGAGTTTCTCGCTAATGCAGGTACATGGGTAGCGTTTCTCTCTTATAGAGGTACGCAGCTCAATTGATGAACGATAAACTGAGTAAGTCCGACAAACAGGACGGTACACAGGCACACGTGTCCATTTGAAAAGAATGCGATAAAATAACAACGTTATTTAGTTCCACGATATAGAATAAGACAATATTGACGAGGAAACAATACAAAAACAATGAGAGAGTCAGAAGTTCTACGAAAGTTAAGAATGAGTCATTAAATAGCAGATGTTAAATTTGTAATTTGTTTTGTCATTTGTTCCTCCTAAATAATATACATAAATAAATAAAGCTCGACTGTCGCTTATAGAGGTATAGATAAGTAGCAGTCTCACTTACGGAGGTCCATGAGAGAAAAACGACTCTCTCTTACAAAGGTTTCTGTTTCTCGCTAATAGAGGTTTTGGGAGCTTAAAATGACGGATCCTGACTATTACTCTCACTTATAGAGTTTTCTCACTTATCCAGTTCTCACTTACCCAGGTTTGACTGTATATATAATTTTTATGATTAAATAAAACTTATATAAGCAATTTGCATATAAAATGTTTAATGGTTAAGTTATGAAATCACATGCTTTGCATGAATCAAACAATTTTAAGTAACATAAATATCTGATCAATTTTTTAACAATTTCAAAAAAATATCTTTCAAAAGGTAAAATGTGTCAAGAAAACCCTATTTAAATTATAAAACGAGGAAACTGAAACGGCAATACTTACGGTGGAGCGACACCGTCCCTGTATCAACCTTATGGATGGACTACGATGGTTTTACATTTTAAAAAATTGGTGGATTTCGGGTAATTGTGCCAATTTGGGCGCCACGACACAACGATGAATTTAAACTTCATAAATGTATGTTTATTTTTATGAATATTTAATATTTCTTGTTTTATTTGGTGATGTGATTGGGATATCTATATGCCCCTTTCCGATTGGACAGGGTTTTTTTAGACGTAGTGTACTCGTATATATATATATATAAACCACTCAGTGGTGGCAGCTTACTGTATAGGGCCCGATAAATCGAGCCCGCCGCGTAATTTATTTATTTAGTTCCTTACATACAAATATCCTTACAGGCTAAACTCAATGCGATATTGTAGCATATAATATATAATATAGATTAGTTTTAAAATAACAAATTTTATAGACTGCTATCCTCGTAAATTCACTCAGAGCACACCAGAATATGTCTATATCGTTCGCTATAAGGTTGAAAGTGCGGAGTGCCCGCGTCAGCGATGCCTCATGCAGCAAGTTAGTGCGCGCGCGCGGCACTACCAGCATCTGTGGCCGACGACGCCGAGACTCGTACCCGTCTGGGTCATATAAACCCAACCTCTCCAATAGATCCGCGTTGTGTATCCTCCCTCTTATTACTTTAAAGATGTAAGTTACGAGTGCAAGTTGCCTTCTGACCCTGAGTTCATTATAACCGACCATTCCCAAAATAAAAAGAGTCGGATACATCAACGGATAATATGGGTAAACCCCGTATTGCCTCATATAAATATAACTAGTAAATTTATTCTGTACTCGCTCCAACATAAGACTATACTTAGTTTCATGTGGAGCCCAGATAACTGCGTTGCATTCTAGATGGCTTCTTACTAAAGCATTGTATAATGCCTTAATAACTTGCATTTTAGTAACGCCTTTAACCATACGGAGTACAAAACTCAGCTTCTTATATGCTCTTTTGCAAACCTTAACTATATGGTCACGAAACGTTAGCTCAGTATTAAAGCGAATTCCCAAATCAGTCACTTCTGCTGTAACCCTAACCATTGGTACCCCATCTACCGTATGTTGAATGTGATTGACATACACTTAGATGTGTTAAACTGTAGAAGATTGTTGTTGCTTCAATCAACCACTCTGTCTATATCTCTCTGCAGTCATCCACGTTTGTAACAGCGAGAGATAACTTAAGGTCATCAGCAAATAGCATCTTGAATAACTCCCGGCAGATGGTTTATCATCATCAGGAATTCTAGTGGGCCTAGATTACCCCCCTGACTTACGGCAGATCGGGTAAAATATGCCTCAGATTGATATCCTTCATAATCCACATACAGCTGCCTATCACTCATATATTCTGCAATAAAATTAAGTAAATGTGGAGTGAAGCCGAAGGCTGCTAACTTTTTCACCTACACGTCATTATCGACTAAGTCGAAAGCTTTTTTAAAGTCAAAGTATGCAGCATCGGCTTGTCCCCCCCTATCCACTGTTGGCAACACATTCGCTACGTAGCTAAGAAGATTCGTGGTGTTTCTAACCGGTCGAAATCCGTGCTGGGCGTCTGTCAGTTGCGAACTTATCTGCAGATATATACATTCTTATGAATAGCAGATTGGAATACTTTCACTGGTGTTGATAATACAGCAACAGGTCTATACTCCTCTTTTGTTGCCGAACCTCCCTTCGGTACCGGTATGACCCGGGTTATCTTCCACATCTCGAGAAAGACACCTGATCCAAGACATAGATTGAAAATGTGCAACAGTGGCTCAGCTAGTGCCATCCTACAGTCCCTAAATATATATGGCGGAATACCATCGGGCCCTGACGATTTTTTAGGTTTCAGTTGCTGAAGAGCTCGTCGCACGTCCTCCAACAGTAAACTGTCAATATGTACCCGCGCCGCTCCGTTTTCAGCACCCGCTGCCGCTATTGCTTTACCCACGTCTAACAGAGGCTTTTTTGTGCTATAAACTGAGTGAAAATATTCCGCGAATTCTTTCGCCGCTTGCTCACTTGTCAAGGCTTCCCCATTTTTTTAAATCCGGGTTTTTTTAAATTGGGTGCTTCTACGGCCTATTTTGGACTTAACATATTTCCAAAATGATTTTGGGTCTCTTAACATATGATCTTGCACACGGTTGCAATATTGTTCTTGTGCTACTAGTAACTTACTTTTAACTCGGGTCCTACACTGAGCAAACGCTTAGTAATCCATTGATGAACCAGTAGTCTTGTACTTTTTAAGCAGACTAGATTTAAGTATTATGTCGCGAATTATCTCACCCGTATACCACTCGGGATAAATGTACCTCGAGCGTACACGGCTTCGCTTTTTCCTCGGAACACAGTCATCTTTTATTGTATTAAAAGTATCATAGAAATAATTTAAACTATTTTTAAGTCTAAATTATACAAAGGAGTCCAATCGATAGATGCAATTTTCGAATAAAGTACAGAAAAATCGGCCTTATTAAAATTCCAACCGTCATGTTTGTTTGTTTTCGATGTAGGCGAGGTCAAAGTTAACCGTAGGTCGGTACATTCCCGTATACGCGGTCTGATGGATAGTATAGGGTCCTCAGCTGCGCGCACACAAACACTCTCTCCCTCCACAAATGTATTCAACAATAATCAAACGTACTCAATGTACTCAAAAATACTCAACGATAATTGTAGTTGCATACCTACTTAATAGAGTTGTGCCGACTATGAGTTAGTTTATGTATGACTATGTCTTAGATTAGTCGGTTGTAAAGAGGCCGACTAGGCGGACAAGCCGATCACGGTTTCGAGGATGTTGCGCAATTTCCGTGTACCTTCGTTTCATCATCAGCCTATATTCATCCACTGCTGAACGTAGGCATCTCCTAGTGAACGCACCAGAGCCCGATCTTCGGCTTTCCTCATCCAGTCAGCTGCCTCCCGCAAGTAGTCACATCACCTGGCCGGCGGGCGCCTTACACTTTCTTTTTTCTTATATGCGCCTTATGCACGCTGCCCCGCTTCGGGGATGTGGATTGTGGGACGGTTGTATCGGGATCTCCGGCCAGGTGGCCAGCATACCGACTAAAACCATCACCACTACCACATTCCGCATAGTGGTGGGATCACGGGAATCGCTGAATGTAATGGGCGACTTTGCGACGGGACAGATATGTAGCCCCGCCGCCATCCACATTTCAGCCGCAGAGGGAAGGGAGAGCGGCGCATCGCAATACTAACATTCCTGTCCCCCTGCGGCTGCACCGTGTCGCCCATACAACACCGCGGCTCACCTTAGTTGCGGTGCCTCCCATACGACACTGCAACCTACAGTGGCTGCTCCATTTTTTTTTTATGGGATAGGCAAACGAGCAGACGGATCGCCTGATGGTAAGCGATCACCGCCGCATATGGACACCCGCAACACCAAAGGAGTCACGAGTGCGTTGCCGACCTTTTAAAAGGGGATTGGGCCTCCGGTAACCTCACTCACTCTGCGAAACACAACGCAAGCGATGTTTAACGCTGGTCTTTTGTGAGGCCGTGGTATCACTCCGGTCGAGCCGGCCCATTCGTGCCGAAGCAAGCTCTCCCACGTAATAAAATCCAATTCGGGCTTCCTGGGCAAAACACAGAGGAGCAGCCCCTACCTGGGGTTCTGCTTTTGGTGCAACACTCCACGGTTACTAAGCCTCCCGCCGCGACAAGTCGAGAACCCCTTGGAGGGGAGCGCCTTATATTGCCTAGGTACTTGGTTGAACTGCGTTTGACAAATTAGGTGACATCTCAAAATCTGAATCATCATCAATACGACAGTGTCTAAAGACGCGCTTAGTAATCAATGTCTTCTTCCCACCTTGTTTTATGATGCCGAGAAATTGACACTTTCCCAAGAGACAAGGAGCGTGCCATGCTCCAAACTAAGAGACCAAGTTCCAAATATCCAGATCCGAAAATGAACGAAGGTTCAAGACTTTAGAAGAGGGATCATGGAACTAAAATGGATTTGGGCAGGACACTTGGCAAGTCACGACTATTGTACTGTTACGTAACAACGTAAAAAAAGTTTAAAAAAAACTCGAATATATTGGAATAGTTGACCAACACTATTCGAAAAACTCCAATAGTAAAATATATATAATATTTACCTACGCAAAAATTAAAATAATATTATTATTATATCTCAATAATAAATAAGTAATAATTTAATTTTTGCGTCACAATAAAAAAGCATCACATAAGTAAGACTGCTTCATACGTTACGTTACACGGTAGGTCAATGCCCTGTATCGGACGACACGATAGGTAGTGTCGAAGTGAGGAAATATTATGTATTTAATAAAATGAACGTGAACCTAATCATTTCGTATAGAACAAGTGCAATTAATTAATATTACTGAGAACTGTGTAGGCACACGTAAAGACTCATATGTCGTAGGTTCTCACGTTTTTCATGCATGCTGTGACTAGGTACAGGGGCCTACCTGCTTGATGCCGAACTGCCCGAAATGTCGTTGGACCGGTTCTCCGCTCACACTAGTAGGCTATTTATTATTTCTCGCAAATTCCCTCCCAGTGGCCGATTGGTTCGCCCATCATACACATACCGTTTGACAAACGGTTAGATTTTTTACCCAATGTGGATAATTAATAGACATTGGTGTCAGTGTTCAAGTGCTAGGTACTTAACTCAATAGAAAATTCAGTTAAATTTAATATAAGCGTTCTATAAGTACATAACTAAGTATTTGTTATAACATTATATTTTAACAGTGCGACATTATATCCGCGACGTAGGTACCTAAGTACCTATCTAAATGTTTTCATGGTGATACATAAAATGTGATGTGTGCACTTGGAAAAAATATGTGTTTGTGAAATTTGATGATATCGTTAGTGAAACCTAATTGAATTATTGAAGGTACCTATTTACTTCGCAAAAATGGTAGTAAATAAATGTACCTATTGATTTCAGTCAGTAAGATGTAAAAAATAGCTACCTAATAATGAATCGTTCTCCTTGTAGAAATATGGAGTCTTTACCAAAACAATTTGTTTCGGCGATGCGAACTTTATTTGACATTATGGATGACAAACGTACAGGATATGTAAAGCTTACCGATATAGAAAATCGTTGGCGAGATGATCGTACTAGAGGTTTACCACACGGTGTCATAGAAAGCTTGCAGAAGGTCGCATCTCACGAAGGTCTGCTAACATTTGAAAGGTTCTGTACTGGACTTAAAATATGCCTGTTGCGTAATCAAGTTGAAAGCTCTTCTAATGAGGATAGATTCAATGTCAATACAGGACTACATTCCCAGATAGGTACACAAACACAACGACCACCATCAGCACCGTTGCTAGACGTCAACGATCCACAAAATATAGAACGAAATTGGATGGCTTTAAAAAACTCAGAAACCGCGTCCCAACATAGAGCTGTAAGTATGCCTCAGTTGATAGGACGTAAGGATATTTTGGCCCAAGAGTCTTGCCACATGGGAACAGTGTCGGTCCCGGAACATGATATGTCTCGCCGAGTTTACGGACCTCCAAAACCACCAAGACTGGAGAAACAATCTACAGAAAGAAATGAAGCTTCTAAATGTAGCTATAAATCGGTGGAGGAAACTGTTTTTGAAGAAATATCCGTTGACAAAATTGATTTTGAAGAAATTTCTCGAGCCATAGATCAAAGTAGAGGCCTAGGTGATGGAAGATCTGCGAACGAAACACAATCACAAATACGCCGTGCACGTCGGCGAGAACCCCGGCGTCACACTTTACATAATGGTGTCGACTACAATCTTTTAAAACGAATGAAACAGATAGAGCAAGAAAAAGATGTTTTACTGCAAGGTTTATCAGCAGTTGAGGAAGCTCGAGAATGGTACCTAAAGCAAATAGCTGAAGTCCAAGAAAAAATGCGTTATGCAGGCAGAATGGGTGCATATGTGGTAATTACTTATTTTCATTATTGTAGGCACATAATAATAGTGTGTGCTTTGTATGTACATACCTATATGTAAGGTTGGGTAAGGCGTCCAAATCCGTTTACGGGGCTTTGCCGTCTACTTGTATTAACCCTCGTCACAATAAAACCACAATATAAATATACTACAAACAGTACGGAAACTACCTACAAACGTTCGAAACGGCACACTCACACAAACATGCGCATCGACGAGACCCCTAAGCGGTTGTCGCGGTGCTGTCAGTATTGAGTGCCGCGTCACGACGAGTGGTTATGTAGGTATAAGTATATCGTCTCCGCGATCTTTTTCGTTTTTGCTTCATAAGAGAAACACATAAACTGCAAAATAGCTGAACTAATTTACAAAGAAATAAACAAAATCGGTTTGATAGTAGATACCTACCCTGTCCTTATTTCCCAACAGTTTATTTAAAAAGACTGTTCAATATTGAGAATTTTTTACACAATAAAATTGTGAAATGAAAAATAAAGATATATTTTATGCACCTACCTGGTTTTTTAATTGCTAGGTAAGTTTCTCACGCATTTTTGGATTAAAAAGGCGGTACGGTACGGTTTGCGTCAAACCGCGGCTCGTGTACCTACGCTCCCGCTATAACTTGTAAAAGGTTACGCCGTAATGACAAAGTTAAATATCTATAGTTCTACAAATTGTTGTGTGTTAACCTTAAACTGTTTTCCGAGTTTTAAACTATTGTCTTTTGCTGACATTATCCGACGCTATGAGATTACTTATTTAAATTGTAGGTGTTTGTAAGCTAGTTATTTCAATTCGATTGATTGATCACTACAGAACAAAAATGTTTTATTAAAAAAAACAATATCAAATACATTATAAGTTACAACACTATTGCTTCAGTGGAGCGTAGGTAATTATTTCTTCAACTAGGCTTAGTTTCCGTAACGTTTGTAGTATATTTATACCGTGATCAAGCTATGCATTTGATTCCCGTGTCGGTAAAGCAGCATCTCTTTGTGGTTAAAACCATATGAAGATTGCGCTAGACGGCATACAGTAGGATAAAACAGTGTTTAAATTTCAGTTGTGTTTTGAGACCGAGAAGTGAGTAACGTGTACCGCTGTTTTATTGAAGACTAGCTTTTGCCAGCGACTTCGTCCGCGTGGAATAGTTACTTTGTTCCCTAGTTCTTCGCCCGCGGTTTCACCAACGTTGCCCAGTTCCTAAGGGTTGTAGCGTGATGTTTTATAGCTTGATACCTTTCTCATGAATCACTCATTTTCCCAACATTTCCCTTCACTGCTCTGCTCCTATTGATCCTAGCGTGATGAAAAGTATACTATAACCTGTGGTTTGGGCTGTGCGTTGATAGATGACTATGTCAGTCAGTCAGTCACCTAACGTAAGAGTAGACAAATATAATCAGAAAGCTCCGAAGCTCAGAAGTGTTATTGTGATTCAACCATAAAAGATAGACATTTGCTGTCGTGGAATATTTTTTATATAATTTTAATGAGAACATTTCCGTCATACATGATTTCTGTGTAGCTTTAACCATTAAGGCTGCACACGCGACGGAAGCTTAAAAAATGGAGTAAGTTCTCCAGTTTTCCCAACATTTCCCTTCACTGCTCTGCTCCTATTGATCGTAGCGTGATGAAAAGTATACTATAACCTGCCCAGGAGTATGAAGAACAATTGTACCAAGTTTCGTTGAAATCCGTCGAGTGGTTTTTGTTTCTATAAAGAACATACAGACAGACAGACAGACAGACAGACAGACAGACAAAAATTTTTCTGATTGCATTTTTGGCATCAGTATCGATCACTAATCACCCGCTGATAGTTATTTTGGAAATATATTTCATGTACAGAATTGACCTCTCTACAGATTTATTATAAGTATAGAAGATAAATAAAAATATGCAACTTACAATGTTGAGAGACTACAATATACCTACATATAAAGTTCAATATCTGCTTAAACGTTTTTTATATTAACTACTTTGAAATAAAACCCTGTAAGTTATGATTTTTGCACAATTTTAACATGAAATTAATCATAACATTGGCTTTACTTTCATAGTATAATATATATCTAATATAATTTTATTGGTATATAGGTACTTTAACAGCGGATGAGTAATATAATAAATAAGATAATATAATATAACATTTGTTTCAGTTAAAACTAGGCAATATGTACAAATATAATGATATGAAATTACAAAAGAAAGACAAACAAAGGTCCCTATGATAAAGATCAGTTTCAGATATTTACCGTGCAGAATGGTACTCTAAGTGGTTACAAAGCTACATAAAGTTACCGACACGACTTACCAGAAGACACAGGTTCGAATCCTGTCCGCGATTGAACTTTTTCCTTTACTAAAAAATAACTTAATAATCTTAGCATGGAAATGCTAAGATTATTATGCATGCAAAAACATCACAAAAAGATAGTTAAAAAGGTAAGGTGGCATCGTACGACACTGAACTAACTGTAAAGTAAGTTGTGTTGGTTGAGAAGTAAGGTAACTTGCCTCTCATAGATGTCACCAACGTCACCTTATGACGTAAACTCAGAATGTGAAGGCAAAATTTCAATCATGCGGGTAGGGTTCGCGGTGGCGGAGGTCGGAGCGTCTGGTATATCAAACCAGAAGACGCAGGTTCGAATCCTGCCCGCGATTGAATGTTTTCCTTTACTAAAAAATAACTTCATCAAAATTTGTTAAGCGGTTTAGGCATGAAAAGGTAACAGACTGATAGTTAGTGTCGTTCATCATCACCGTATCATCGTATTTATGTTAGGTGCCTACTCAGTCGTATGGGGACCCAGAACTAGATCCTTTATTATTTGTTCCCCAATAGCGGAATAATTGAAATACTATATTATGTTAACTCGACCTTTGACAATTTACATAAATATGATTGGAAAACAACAATGTTTTTGAAGTGGCGGTAGCCCAATGGCTAGGGCGTCGGAATTGCGATGATGTGGTTGCCGGTTCGAAACCCACCCATTGCACTACCGACGTGAACCCACTCGTAAGATAAGCATATTTAGCTACATATGCTTTATTCTATACTGGTTTCTGACACTTACGCGAATATTAGCGTTTATACATTGAGATAAACCTACTTTTTACGGATTTTATCGTGTTGTATTGATATTATTTGATTCCCGACGTTTCGGATCCTTTACAGCATCCATCATGGTTACGGGTAGACTAATTTGTTGGACGTCATAATGTTACTATTACTAACAGCTACCTTACATTTTTGTTAATTATTGGCGATCCGATTCACGCAGAACGAACTTATCGTATCCTTAGCTCTTGCAGTTTTGAGCTTGGATTTTGATTTTATGGAATCTGTAATGGGGTTCCAAGCAGGTGGTAAAACTCAGTCATCTTCTCTATTGAAATTTGGATGTTTTTTAATTTCAATAGCCTCGCTGATCATCCTTGGAAGGAATCGGTTTTCTAAATGTATCAGCCTGTGGTACTACCTATATATATTATTTTTGTATTGTTTTTCTTTATTTATACGTTTTTTTATTTATTTATACTTATATTTAACTTGTGGAGGGGCGAGGTGTGTTGCCCCTCACACCAAAGGGAGGATCCTCCGACCAGGCGGGTGTTTTGCCTGGCGGGCCACGGCCCAACGGTTGATGTCGGGCAGTTGTATATATGCAGGTTGCGATGCAAACTTCACTTGCGCGATTCAGGACTTGTCCAGTTTGTATTGTAGCGCGGTAGATGTCGCTACAAACTTTAATCTCTGTGTTGAAAGACTGGTTTGCATCCGTGGTTCTCACTTTTTCAAGTCCAATTGAAAACCAGCGCCAGGCAGCTCACAGGCAGTCTGGCATTTAACTGAACCTATTTGGTACAGCCGTGGGACACACAATATTTATTTATTTTTGTTTCTCTTTCCCTGTCTCATTATTTTATAAGATAACTAATTAGTTTAGTTTTTTTTTATGCTATGTGTGCAGTGTCCGTGACTGTGTCAATAAACTCTTTTTCTTTCTTTCTTTTGCGAGGACTTGGGGTATTAAATCTGATGTAGTGCTGGGCCTTGTCTAGAGTATGGTTATAAACTGCTGACTTTTTGAAACGGCGGTGTATGACATCGGCGATGTGTTCTTTTGCTATTCTTCTTTTAGTTTGGCCTATGTAAGACAAAAAACCAATTTACAGTGCATAAAAACCTTTGCGACAGGCCTAAATTAATCATTCTACGTACAGATAAAGGCAACGCCACGGTGGTTATGGATACGTCGGGCTACAACCAATCGCATGGCGACGAACCCATCTTGGGTTTCGACAAACTGTAACGTGACTGGCAGGAAACCCATCATGGGTTTCGCGCCAGCCGCTCCGAAAAGTTCCGTAACATAGCAAAAAACAACGACGGTATGTTATCTATCTTACTCGCGCCGCGAGAACAGGCTAGCAGACAAACTATAATACGGACTTACACGGAAGGATATTTTTAAACTGTGGACGGTGTAATATGAGCCGTGTGGCGCGAAAGATTAAATAGAGTACTGTACTATTTATAGTCAATTTTTAATGGTGTTTAATGCTTGAATTACTCATAAATACAAGACCTTTTATCAGATGTAAACACATACAAACAAGTGAAAACGAATCCTACAACAAAAACATTAAAGTAAACTAGTGATCTAATAAAAAAACGAAAGTTTAAAAACTAAAACCCGACTAAGAAAAAATTCAACTAAAAGGTATAAAACAAGAAAAGTTTTCTATCTCCACGAACAGTGGTATCCAGGGGGCCTAGACAAAGTCACATTTTTATTAACGATAACGAAATTCGACAAATACGAAATGTATGGAATTGGCATAAGCCTTCGAAATGTCACGTGATTAATCGTTTTTGATCGCTAAGTACTAGACAATGTCCAATTGCGTAACGAAACGATGACGAAATCGAATAACGCTATCGATATTCTCATACAAATACGTAGACAAGTGGCGCTCTTGACAATCGAAATCGCTAAGATATCGAAGCGTTCAATCGACAACTTAGCGAACGTTTGGACCTTGTAGAAAAGTAATACAATATGGTCGATTGTTAGTAAGCTGTTGATGTTATCACGTCATTGTTTACATAAAGCATTCTCAAGTCTCACGCCTGACGTTATTGTTTACGTAAACTTTATTAAATTCATTGATATGAATTTATTACGTGAATACCTTCTGCCTTACCTTCCCATGAATAATTCCAAAATGGTCATTGTTCACTTCTGGCACGCACTTTTCATTCCATTATTATTATTATTTAAATTAAATGTCATCCTTAAAAATGAAATAAAAATACAGTCACAGTCAGTTATTTTATCATATTTTTTTAATATTCACATAATGAATTCTATTATTAAAACTTTAATTTTAAAACACCAATGTTCATCGATTACACTTTCACCGAATAAACTTAATTTTATTTTAAACCATTGGCGCGGGCCGGTTGACAGAATTGATTTAACTGATGTCTTGAATTTGACGTTTCATTACGACCCCAAAGCCAAGAAGTAGTTTTTTATCGAATGAACGCTTCGACATCGCTTCGACATAACGTTCGGTTTGCTAATGTTACTTTGTCTACCAGTTGGCGATCGACATCGCACAAGCGATATCGATTTTCGAAATCGAATCGACACGGAGCGATTGCCACTTGTCTAGGCCCCCAGTTTATAGCCGTGGTCGCATGCCGCTATTATGATCTGTGGGTGCAAACTTAAGTATAATTACGGCGGCATGAGACTATTATGATCTGTAGGTGCAAACTTAAGTATAATTACGGAGGCATGAGACTATTTTGATCTGTAGGTGCAAACTTAAGTATAATTCCGGCGGAAAGCGACTACGGCTATAAACTGGATACTTTTTTCGTAGTCGGGTAAAAACGCACTCCGATACATTGATGTTAGACGAAAAATACCTAATTCCCAGTTGTGCAAAACCACCAAAATTGTATGGGCTGCCTAAGATACACAAACCCAATGCTCCGCTAAGACCAATTGTAAGCCAAATCGACTCACCAACCTACAGATTGTCTCAACACCTAGCTAAAGTACTTCTCACCACTAAAAAGAAACACGGCAGCATATGTAAAGGACTCATACCATTTTGTCAGTGAAATAAAACATCTACATCTCGCCGACAATGAAACTATGGTCAGTTTTGATGTTCAGTCGTTATTTACATGCTTACCAGTTGAAGACTGCATCAGAATTGTATCTAAGAAACTGTTAGAGAATAACATGCCCATTAAATATGCTGAACTATTAAAACATTGCCTCACATCTGGCTATATGTTAAGGAATAATCAATTCTACACGCAAGTGGATGATGTAGCAATGGGCTCTCCAGTATCTCCCATTGTTGCTGATGTCTTCATGGAGGATTTCGAGGAGACTGCCCTTTAATCTGCACATGTAACACAAAAGTTTTAAAAGCGGTACATAGATGATACTAGTACTACGAGTTTAAAGAATTAAGGTGATCTAAAAATGCTGTTACTTTATTAGATCACCTTAATTCTTTAAACTCCAAAATTCAATTTACTATGGAGGCAGAGGCCAATAACTCTTTAGCTTTCTTGGATGTTTTGGTAATCCGTAATCCCAATAACACCTTGAGTCACACTGTGTATCGAAAGAAAAACCCATACAGACAAATACTTAAATGGTGAATCACACCAGCACCCCACACAGTTATCTACCGTCGGTAAATCATAGTTTCAGAGAGCGCGTGGGATCTGTGATGAGGAACATCTGGCTGCAGAGCTTCAAAATGTCAAGCAAGTACTGCATGACAACGAGCTCCGAATACCGCGCCCTCGTCACAGAAACCGCGTGAAACGTGCCACAGTCGAAGCCTACCTGCTATATTACCATATGTTAGAGGAGCCACTGACAAGATTGGCTATATCTTGAAGCGAGCTTCAATCCAAACGTACTTCAAGCCGCTGAAGAAGATTAGTCCTGTCAAGTACCACATACCTCTGAAAGATACAAGCTAGATTGTGATTGCGGTCTCTCTTACATAGGCCAAACTAAAAGAAGCATAGGGACCCGCGTAAAAGAACAAATCGCCGATGTCAAACACCGCCGTTTCAAGAAGTCAGCAGTTTGTGAACATACTCTAGACAAGGCCCAGCACTACATCAGATTTGATAAACCACAAGTCCTCGCAAAAGAAAACCGATTCCTTCACAGGATGATCCGCGAGGACATTGAAATAAAACTACTTTTTACGGATTTGATCGTGTTGTATTGATATTATTTAATTCCCGACGTTTTGGATCCTTTACAGCATCCATGGTCACGAGTAGACTAAGTTGTTGGACGTCTTAATGTTGCAATTACTAACAGCTACTTACATTTTTGTTAATTATTGGCGATCCGATTCACGCAGAACGAGCTCACCATATCCTTCGGCCTTGCAGTTTTGGGCTTGGATTTTGATTTAATGGAATCTGTAATGGGGTTCCAAGCAGGTGGCAAACCCCAGCCATCATCTCTATTGAAATTTGGGTGGTTTTTAATTTCAATAGCCTCGCGAATCATCTTGGGAAGGAATCTGTTTTCTTTTGGGCCTTGACGCAAACATGAAGCGGCGGTAGCTTAATGGCTAGAGCGTCAGACTTGCGATCATATGGTTGTCGGTTCGAACCCCACCCATCATCCCCCACCCATCACTACCGACGTGAACCCACTTGTAACACAAGCATTTAGTACTAGCAATGTGCGATCCACACTGCAAGTAATGTTTTTTTTTAATAAAAAAAACATTGTTATACTTATGTATTTTTCTTTTGTTATATTCTGTTTTTTTTTATTGATGCATGAGCAGCAGTTATATTTCTAGAAATAAGAAAATAGATTTAGGATAGAGGACATGTGAATAGCGCGCGATAATTCCCCTACCCAATTCTATGTGAGTACCTAAACATTAGTTGTGGGAATCCCCGAAAATACGTTTCGTTTTCAAACATAGACAATGTGTGGGTTGCCATATGTGTAAAAAAGTAAATAAGTACTACTGACGTAATCACCATCTAGACCCCCTTAACCCATGTCATCAAAAATAAGCATAACAAAGACCCCCTATAGTGCTTACCTTTGTAATACTTGAACGGCCCCTTAATGTTAATGATTATGGTTAGGAAGAGGGTTACGTTCGCAACAAATATTATATTTTTTTTCAAGTTCCTAACATGTCGGGTCAGGTTCGGTATAATCGATTAATTCGGCTTCAGTATCGCTTAATTAGTCTTCTCCACAATTTTTTTCCCAATCATCTTGCAATTACAGACACGAATTTTTTACAGACTTGGAAAATGTATAGATGAAACGAAAAGAAACAGTATTTTACTCAGATGGGTACGATTATTCTGCTTTCAGGAACCTTGGAGTGAGGCACATCAGGAGCGATTAGAATTACTCAAAGCACGGGTGCTAGAACTCAATCGCCAATTGGGAGCTTTAGCCGCCGGATGGCGGCATGGACATCTGTCACTGCATATGAATTTAGCGTTACCGGCCGCCTCGTTATCAGCTACAACGGCACCCAATAATGCTGCAGTACTAAGGTCTCAAAACCGAATACTGGCTGAGGTGTGTATTAAATACATCGTAAAAGATAAAATGTAGGTCGACATTACAAGATATAAACAAAAAGGAAATAGGTATGCTGTATTAGGTTCGTGTGGCCTATTAGTAAGGTCCGATCGAGATCTCGGTCTCGGTCTCGGCAGTATTTTTAAACGAGTTTCGGCTAAGACCGAGAATCACAAATTCGGCAATAACTAGTGAAATTTTTTAATATGACTCGCATGCTTATTCGATCCCTGAGTGCAATGCATGATTGATAAATTGATTAAAAAACCACCAAATCAATAAAATCTAACTAAATAATGACCAAATGCGGTTTGTATTTTAATTCGTAATCATATCACACTGAAGGCCTCAGTCCTTCACTTAACATTATCAGTGATTGGTGTGTCAATAGCTTAGAATATAAAAAGTGACCTCTCTGTCTACGCTGACAAAACTGTTATTGTATCTACATACATACATACACTCACGTCTTTCTCCCACAAGTGTAGGCAGAAACTATAGACCGCCACTTGCTACGATTCTTGCATACTTCTTTTGCTTCTTCCACATTCATACATCTTGTCATACATATACGCCGGTTGCGAATGCTACGCACCTGAGCTTTTTGAAGGGTTTCGCCAATAAGATCGGCGTATGTCCTTCTAGGGCACTAACCTCTATAATACTCTGTGTTATAGGGCGACCTCTGCTGACGCTGCTGACATTTGCCTTATAAATTCCTTTAAACGTCTTTCATTCATTCAATCAACATGTCAAACCATCTCAGTATATTCTTTCCAATACGTGTCACTACATCATCTATTGTATCTTTTGTTATTTTTTACATTTGGACAAACTCACATTGCCATAGCTGAATGGAAAGATCAAGTTACATATAAGATCATAATTACATAACATTAAACTGGCGGTCGTGTAGGCCTATCAAGAATAAAAAAAATACATGCCACGGAAGTCAAATATTTTGGCGTGCGGATCGCTAACACTCAAGCGCAGTGTTCATTTAAGGAAAGCCCAGATGAAATAAAGGAACGCTAGACTGGAGACGCTGAGATTTGAGCGCAAGATCGTTGAACGCTCGAGTCTTCAAGAAACATGAGCGTCGACTCAGCGCACAAGGATCGGCCTCAGCGCTTGTTTTTACAGCACTACTACGGACGATCCATCAAGCCGTTTAGGCTACGGAGCGTGATAAATAAATATACAGACATACACTCCAAACTTGCCTTCTGGCACAGTCTGGTAAAAACATATTAAAAAAGAGACTCTTTAATTTAGATTCTCGGTCTCGGTCGAGATTTTTTTTCATTTTCGGTTTCGGTCTCGGCTAAAGTCAAAAAACTAGTCTCGGTCGGACCTTACATGCTTCGGCACGAATGGGGCGGCTCGACCGGAGGGCGGGGGGGTCTTTGCTTTACTTATTGAGTGTTCACATTTTAATTGTTATGACACTTTAATTGTTGACACTTTAATTACTCTTATATTATTGAATTGAATTTTGACATCTATGAATTTGTTAATAGTTTGCCGCGACATTATTGAACTGTGACATTTATATTCCAGTCATAATATATACACATATATATATATATATATATATATATATATATATATATATATATATATATATTAGGTTGGGGAATAAGTCTTTTCGCATTTAGTATGTAAATATTTTTAATAAAAAATCTTTGGCTGTACTATTTTTATCTTGCTGATTTTGAAAACATTAAAGAGTTACATTTTAAAAAAGAAACTACCTACTTAGTAAAAATTTGTTTCCCGCTATTTTTAATTTGTTTTTCTTTCTGTCAAAATGAGTGAATCTAATGAAGAAATTCGATACATTTTAAAGTTTTATTACAAAAAATGCAACGCAAGCCGCGAAAAAAATTTGTGACCTTTATGGACCTAATGCAGTGTCAGCAACAGTAGCACAAAGTTGGTTTAAGCGTTTTCAATCCGGGAATTTTGATGTTAAAGATGCACCTCGCTCTGGTCGCCCTGTTACAGATAAAATTGACGCAATTTCTGAAAAAGTGGAGCAAGATCGGCATATCAGTAGTTACGACGTAGCTGAAGAACTGGGGATTGACCACAAAACAGTTTTGACCCATTTGAAAAAAGCTGGGTTTACAAAAAAGCTCGATATTTGGGTGCCACACGAGCTCACTGAAAGAAACTTAATGAACCGTGTACTCATTTGCGATTCTTTATTGAGACGTAATGAAACTGAACCGTTTTTAAAGAGATTGATAACTGGTGATGAAAAGTGGATCACGTACGACAAGAACGTGCGAAAAAAGTCGTGGTCAAAGGTCGGTCAGGCTTCACAGACTGTGGCAAAACCCGGGTGAACTTGCAATAAGGTGATGCTGTGTTGCTGGTGATGGTGGGATTGGAAGGGCATTGTTCATTATGAGCTTTTACCGCCAGGCAGAACCATCGATTCGGATCTTTACTGCCAACAACTGATGAGATTAAAGCAAGAAATTGGGAGAAAGCGGCCGGAATTGATCAAAAGAAAGGGTGTGGTCTTTCATCACGATAACGCTAGACCACACCCATATTTGGCCACTCAGCAAAAATTAAGAGAGTTGGGCTGGGAGGTGTTAATGCATCCGCCATATAGCCCTAACCTTGCACCTTCAGATTTCCACCTGTTTCGATCTCTTCAGAATTCTATAGGCAGTGTCAGGTTAACATCAAGAGAGGACTGCCAAAAC
Source organism: Acronicta aceris (assembly GCA_910591435.1). NCBI lineage: Eukaryota > Metazoa > Arthropoda > Insecta > Lepidoptera > Noctuidae > Acronicta > Acronicta aceris. The sequence continues at coordinate 11,125,778 of OU342759.1, forward strand.
TACTTGTCACGTTTTTTTGAACAGAAGTCCCAAAATTTCGACAACAATGGGATCATGTGTCACTACCCACAAGATGGCAAAAAGTCGTTGAGCAAAATGGTACATATATATTATAATTAAATGTAAATTAACTTTGAAAAAAAATGTCTTGAGTTTTCATATTAAATGCGAAGAAACTTTTTCCCCCACCTATTATATATATATATATATTTTGTAAATGTGAGTACCATGTAGGCTATTGATACAATCATGATAATTAAACAAGCTTATTATAGTCTGGAGGCTTTGGGAACTTCATTAGACCTACACGAATGTCCTGCTGATCTGGTATGGTCGTGCGACAGGTCGTTGAGCTCCATAAATTATGGTTGAGCTACACAATGACTGATGCATGCGTGCCATCAGTTGGGACTGGTCTACTCAAAGCTGATATGGTTCTTTCCTCAAAAGGCCATTTCAGACATTACCCTACATCGTACCACTCACATATAAGTGTTCTTCCATGTCTGGACTTTAAAAGAGACCATGATTCTCTGAGTTTGTTTCGGTGTTTCTTCTCAGAGGTCGTCAGTTAGGAAATGCCGAAGCCATCTAGCTAAAAAAAACCCAAACCATTGATGTGTAAAAGTATCTATAAAGATCTACTTGCAGAATAAATAATTTCATTTCATTTCATATTTTTGATGACAGGGGGGTCTAGATGGTGATTACGTCGGCAATAGTTATTTACTTTTTTACACACATGGCAACCGACACATTGTGTTTGAAAACGAAACGCATTTTCGGGGATTCCCACAAAAAATGTACCTACCTTTAACATTGTTTACGTAAGCATCGGTAAGAGCTTTGCTTACAAGGGGGGTGGGGGAGTAAATAATTTTAATAAATCTGCTTACGTAATACTTGAACGGCCCCTTATCGTCTACGCCGCAAAGGTGCCTTCGATTTGGTTTGATCTTTTGTTTTCGCCACCAACTTCCAAAACTGTTGTGTACCTAACATTATTTTTGTTTTTGAAGGAGGTTTTACTTTTTGTTTTAAGTTATTAACTTTAACAAACGGTTTTGATACTTTCTAATGCGCTCAGACGTACTTATTTAATTTTTCCAGGAGGTCAACAGGAAAAATGAAAGAATATCAGTTTTGGAAAGAGAAAAATCAGCACTTATAAGAGAACTGCTACTTCAAAGAAACAGATCAAAATTAATAGATAATTTTACATAGGTAAATAGGTGTAGGTACATACAGGGTGTCTTTGAAAACATGCGACAAATCGAAATGGGACCGAATGATCAGAAGTACGTAGGTAGGTACCTACTTATCCATTAAACCATTATGTAGGTAATAATCATCATGCTATCAATTTATTAATTAATTACGGAATTGTAAACATCTTATTTTTTATCTTAGATGGTGCAAAGTAAGCTTTTGTCTTCAAGTAGGCATGAATTATCGGTAATTTAACTAAATAGACATAAATAAACACCTAGCAATTACCAAGATATTCCCGCGGCGCGCCCGATCTAATAATTATGCTGTTAGTTAGGTACCTACCTACTACGTGAAGTAGGTACCTAGGTATTAACGTTAATCGCTATGCACTTCGTGTTCCAGACGGAACAAATGGAACAAACACGCTAGCGAATCAGTCGCGAGTCGTCTTCTGGCGTGAAATCACGAAGGTACTCGTATCGGTGCACAAATTTCAAAAAGAGGGCCTCGCTTTAGCAGTTATGTGCGCAATTGACGACAAAAACAAAGGGAAAGTGGATGAAGCGTTGGTTAAAAAAGCGATCGATTCTCAGCGTGAATGATATTCATAACTTCCTAAGATTGGACAAGGGAACTATCCGATAGGCATGGCTCTGGTTTGTGGACGACATTTTGTACTAGCATACGTGCGCAACCGCTGCCTGTCCAGGGCAACTGTCTTTGGATAAATGTAATCCGCCGCCTAAACGCTTAAGCATGTTCCAAACGGATGTAATCCAGCGTCCCAACAGAGGTGACCTTCCTTGTTGCCATCCATCTAGACTGCAGATGTAATCCAAATTTTGATTTGACCTTCAACGTCCTTGGATTATGGGCGCGAGTAATCAGACCGACTAAGGTGCAGAAGTGTGTTTGACAGCTTGTTGACAGCGCTATAGACAGCAGTAAATTGTAATTTTATTTAAATATGCCGCCCTGTGCTGTGCGATACTGCACAAATTATCATAGGAAAGTAAGGAAAGAGCATGGAGTATCTTATCACAAGTAAGTAAATAAATTCTTGCTTCTGTACAATTTATTTTATTTTCTTCGTTGCAAATAATATGTAAATTGAAGAAAGAGTCAGCACATGCCTTAATATAGTATGAGAGAAAGGGACTCAATACTTTTCATGTCACACGTCACTACAAACAGGCATACTAAGTATGGAATGCATTGACAGGACTCATAGATCAAAATCAGAAGCGACGATTATAAGTATACTTAAATGTACCTATTATCTGGAAAGATTTTTTAAGGACTTTATTTTTCATTGTGATGCGTTTTATTGACAATATTACTGATGTTCTTATTACATAACATACCATCACGCCTGTAATCCTCCAAGGATTAGGCAGAGGTATACCGATGTACACCCACAGTTCGTCGGTGTGTTTAGGACCCATCCTTGTCATATTATGTATTATAATAGGGTGCGAGCCTATTTCCATTCACCAGGCACATATTCAAACTCCAAGCTGCACTGCGAATGGCATAGAAAAACTAATATCACTTTTTGAACCTGGGACCCAACCAAGACCTGTAGCGTAGCAGTCGTATTTTATTTATATTGTTTTATTTCAATGAAAAGGTTATTAGGGAAAAAGTTAAGGCCTTTACTCAGGAGCGGGAAAATACAGGCTAATTAGTATAATATTTACTTAAAATGTAAGTTCGCTAATAAAGTAATCATCACGTGTAGTTTGATACAGTAGGCAGGTAATAATCAATATTTACTATGATACTTTATTTTAGAGTTCCATCTAATGATATCTTACGAGAACAATGGGTGTCCTCTCTTCGTATTCAAAGATTTGAACCCAGCTGGATGCCCACAAAATATAGCTCAGTATGTTCTAATCACTTTAAACCGGACAGCATAAATGTATGTATTATAATTATTCGTTACTGTAAACCGGAGCTTGTGAAATAGATCAGATATTGATTAATATCCATCACTTCAACTTGCTTTGTGTTATAAGCTGTTCGTAGTTCTTGAAGTAAAATCAGTTTTGATGTGTGTGTGTATTTTTGCCTCTTTTTCTATTATTTGTCGTTAATATACAAAGACATAATTATTTCCATAAATCATTCTCGCGAGTGAAACTGCAACTGGTTATTTTAGACAAAAGTTAGCCTTTGTCCTTTCTCAAGATGCAATCTAGCTTGTTGCCTTATTTATTTAAACGGACAGACTTATTTTAATTGAAATAAAACATTTTTGACTTTTGAAATGTGTCATTTAAGACAACCTGCTTATTGGCTATTTCTTTTCATCATAACCTACCTGTATCTATGCTCGCGCTCATTAAAGCCTAAAATGTTTAGATATAGGCATGGACATGTAGAGCGACTCAATTTTAAATGACATATGACTATGAACATGGCGTATCTAATAGTATTATATCATTGGTTGCCCACGAAACAATGTTCGCATTTGAAGGATGATAGTCGTGTCTACCTCTATTTAACTATATAATGTCATTGCAATAGGCTATAAATTTTATGAAAAAACATGACAATACAGCCCGCAAAACACAAAAAAGGGGACAGAAAAAAATAAAATTTAATTTGATTTTAACAAATGAAGTGTCCCCAGAGTATCATGCGGTATATTGTATTCCAGGAAATAAAATATAGTAAACACTGGACGAAAAAAGTGTACCTGCTGGGACTTTTTTACTACTAGTGCCAATAATGCGAAAAAGTGATATTGGTTTTTCTATGCAATTCGCAGTGCAGCTTGGAGTTTGAATGTGCCTGGTGAATGGAAATAGGCTCGCACCCTATTATAAGACATAATATGACAAGGATGGGTCCTAAACACACCGGCGAACTGTGGGTGTACATCGGTATACCTCTGCCTAATCCTTGGAGGATTACAGGCGTGATGGTATGTTATGTAATAAGATCAGTAATATTGTCAATAAAACGCATCACAATGAAAAATAAAGTCCCGGAACTTTCCAGATAATAGTTATATTTATGTATCAAGAAAATCGTCGCTTCTGATTTTAATCTATGCGTCTTGTCAATGCATTCCATACTTAGTATGCCTGTATGTACCGATGTGTGACATGCAAAGTATTGAGTCCCCCTTTCTCTCATACTATAATAAGGCATGTGCTGACTCTTTCTTCATTTTACATATTATTTGCAACTAAGAAAATAATATAAATTGTACAGAAGCTAAGAATTTATTTACTTACTGGTGATAAGATACTTCATGCTCTTTCCTATGATAATTTGTGCAGTATCGCACAGCACAGGATTTCTTTATAAATAAAATTACAATTGACTGCTGTCAATAGCGCTGTCAAACACACTTCTGCACCATAAGGCGGATCGTTCAGCTGAGCCCGCGTAATTCAAATTTCAATTGATTTTTCGCAGTTTATAGGTGTACAAATTTGTTTGCAAGTCACGGTAGTGACGAAATTAGTTGGTTAACCTAAATTTTGATACATATAATATGTGGAAGCTTGTAATTAGCAAACGTCGAACCTATATTTGCTATTTAACGTTTATTATTAGTCTGTAAGCTTTCTGTAAAATATTCTAAATAAATAAAATAAATAAATAACAAGTTCTAGATTCCTGGCAGTTAACTATACAACTTTCACAACTGAGAACTAAAACATTTACTTATAAATCCTTATCAAGCCAAAAACTTGGCGCAATCTGTGTAATTGGTCAAAATTGACATTTTAAACTAGTTTTAGCAACAATAATGATTTTTAAGCAATGGTTTTACACAAAAATTGTGAATTTTGTATATTTAATGTCGCAATTACCATTACCATGAATGCAGAAGTTATTATAGACCTACAAACTGCGAAAAATCGTTTGAAATTTGAATTTCGCGGGCTCAGCTGAACGATCCGCCTTAAGTCGGTCAACCACGTGACACACTACATATGACTATAGATGGGTTTCTGCCCAGGCCTTTTTGGCGAAAAAAATAAATGCCCTGGCATAAACCCATCTATATAGATGGGTTTTCGCCCAGGCATTTTGGGCGAAAAAAATAAATGCCCTGGCATAAACCCATCTCTACATATGACACATTGCCCACAAAGCAATATTCGCGTTTGAAGGATGATAACGTGTCTACCTTTATTTAACTATTTAATGTCATTGTCTATATCCCTTAATTTGGCAAGACAAAAAAAGATGTACATAATAAGAAAATGCCGTGAAAATATTGTGTTCATTGGCATTCAAAACACACGTGGAAATCTATACTTACGTATAAAATGCTTATTGATAGATCAACGTGATCGAAGAGATCTGAAACTTGGAGGATACTAGTATCTCTTAGTAGTCTGTGCTTGGAGGGTGTGTTCTTTGTATGACGTAGGCATCCGATAAGAAAGGATTTGCCGAATTTCTACCCGTAAGGAGTAGCCCCTGAAAAACGGAGGCAAAGTTTGTATGAAATTCGTTCGTCAGTTGTTAGTCGGCATTTTTAGCGGGTGAAACCGCAGGGTACAGCTTACAACAAGGGTTTACTGAAAAGACTCAACAATTTTCGATGGTTAAAGAATTAAGATCCTACACTCTTTGCGCTGTAGCATGGTGCGGGTGACAGTTGCCTGTATGACGTTCTTATGGCATTCTGGTTGGGTTTAATTTAATATACTACAGATATTAATGATTTAATATATTACGAATGTGGTACAGCTAAAATACTAAGTCATAATTTTAAAATCGCAGCAACCTTCAAGAGTGAAACGAAATGTTACCAAACTATCACCCGCACCAATCGCACCATGCTACAGCGCAAAGAGTGTAAGTTGGTAACTGTTGTTATGTATAAATTATACAACATGTGGGTTTATTAAAAATAACATATTATTGAACAGATGTATAAAAGTGTGGAGGGGCGAGAAGTGCTGCCCCTCACACCAAAGGGAGGATCCTCCGACCAGGCGGGTGATTTGCCTGGCGGGCCACGGCCCGATGGTTCCTGTCGGGCGGATGTATATATCCAAGTTGCGTTGCAAACTTCACTTGCGCGATTCAGGACTAGTCCGTCTATTTTCTATGTAGCGCGGTAGATGTCGCTACAAATGTCATGATAATCGAAGTAGTTACATATTTAATTTCTATCTTTAAGAAGACGTAACTTTACGTTATATTTTAGACAAAAATCTGTAAATTTGTTTTTACATTATGCGTATTGACCTTAATATTAACTTACATTAACAATATTAACATATTTCATAAATATGGACATTTAGGTTTTTTCACTTCCAGCATCCCCATTCTCATAGCTTACTGACGATGTTGAAAACGGATTATCTTTGTTTTCCTTTTTAAAAGAGTTATGATAATTAAGTTATCCTGGGTTTCTTTAAATTTAATATTTTTACTTATCTTGACGATGCCATTGTTTATTCCAACAGTAGGTAAGTAGGTTGTTATTGTTGTTTTTTTGGAAATTCTGTGATCAATGTTATCATATCTTGACCAAATTTGAATGGGACCACCTCGGTATAAAAATATATTGAAATCAGTCCACCGTTGACAACTATTTACACACAAATTATTATACCACCAAAACAGAAATAGTACTCTGAGTCTGTACCAAAACCTTTTTATTAATTAACTAGGTATTTATATTTATTCATTTCAGAGAAAAAAAAACGTGTGATGACGTCACTTTAAATATGGAGGAAATCGGGAAACTGATAAAATTAATTTTTTGGCGAAATAATAGTAAATCAACAAGGAAATAGGTAATGCAGGGTTATGTATGAATAATTATGATATAATACATGCCAACAGAGATAAGACAATTTTTTGAAGGGTCCGGTAACCCGTACCGTGCAAATGACGTCATTTGGAAAAAATAAATAGGTAAATATCAATTGACGAAAATATTAGCGAACATAAAACCAAAATAAAACATGCAGATGAACATAGAACTTCCCCTTTTTTGAAGTCGGTACGTATTAAATAAGTACTTACCTACCTATGTTGTAACGGTTATTGTTATTGAACCTCCCATTTTGATCTGTCGTATGTTTTCAGTTATTCTATTTATATTATCGTGAAAACAACACACTCGGTATCATTTATGTAAAAATATCACGTTCAGTGCTACCGACTCGCCCTGCGAGTTCACGTAAAATTTATTCCTGTGCCGGCGACTCGCGTGGCGAGTTCAGTGTATTTCGGGAATATTTCCAAAACGCTTCCGTATATTCTGTTCAAAATTACAGTGTAGACTTATAATGATGTTATTTTAAATTTACATGGTGGCCTGGGTGTGAACTACATTTTTATATATGAAAGAAAAAAAGTCATTCTGCAATGCCATTAACTCGCTAGGCGAGTTCAATGCAGCAGATTCTCAACATTTTAACGTCGTCAACACAATAGCTTGGACACTACTTATAATATGAACCTACAACAGAATGAAAGTATCCCAAACATCTAGCCATTTTGCTTTACCACCTACAGAAATAGAATTAAATAAATTGTTGATTAATTTCAGTTTAAATGATTTTAAATACTATATATAGCTAATAATAAAAGGGTATAATAAGTATTTAATCAAACACCAAATATTCATGTTTTTCCCATCAAAAATTCTAATTGTACGTCAAAATTACTAACTCAGCATCAAAATATAACATAACCTAACCTAATATACCTTTTTGGTGCTATAATTAGATGCTCAATTAGTAATTTTGATGTCAAGTTTATTTTCCATGATAAAACCAAACAAATTCAATTATGTTTATAATTGAATTTGTTTCCTTTTATTTTATTTTATTAGCGTCGCATTAAAAATAAAAAGTATATATTTATGGAAGTTGACACCTCATTCATAGAACTAGGAGACAGAGATAAATATTCAGGGCGAAATTGCTATTCAGATATATTATTAATACAAAATATAACCTTAACAATAACCACTGTATAAAAAGTTGACAACCACTGCTAAAATTACGAAACAAACTGTGTTATTTTATCCTGTGAGATTTTTGCCATGTTTTTAGGTTGAAGCACACTGAACAATCGTCAAACACTTCTTACTTCCGATACACACGTTACGGAGACTGAGACGACCACAAAAATAGCAAAACATTAATTTTACCCTTATACAATGCCAGTGAACTCGCTACGCGAGTTCTTTAAATTAATATTGTAATGCCGGCGACTTGCTTGGCGAGTCCAGCGTGAAATGTACATATGCGGCATAAGGGAACACATCATGAAAATCGTAATGGCATTGAACGTGTTAAAATGTGAAGTCAGGTTATGGTATGTATGGCCCGCGTTGTGCGTAGCCGTCTGGCCATGAATTAGCACTCCTGGTTCTTTGTAATATACGTAAGGGGCTGTCCATTAATCACGTGAGGCTCGAAAGGGGGGGGAGGGGTTCATAAAAACTCACGAAATATCACAAGGGGGAGGGGGGGTGTAGTAATATATATCACGTGTATTTATTTTTTTGCGCGATACTCAACCGAAAAGCGGCGTTACATGTATTTATTGTTTCGTCAAACGCGTAGGTACAAAATCGGAAGCGGCTTATAGTGTGACCTTGATTCGCCGTTACCAGGCAACGAACGAAGTGAAGTTCCCGCGAGCCGCGCGCGACAACCGCCCGCCGGACTCAGCTTGTCAGTGTCAGTTATTATGTTGTTTTGGCACGTATGCGCAAATTGTTTAACCTCATACGTTTTACATTAAAACAATGTCTGAACTAGATGATACATAAACCTGTATTTTTTAATATTAAAAAAAAATTAAGATTCTTTGTAGGTACTAAAAAATACACGTGATATAAGGGGAGGGTAGTCTTAAACCTCATCATGTGTCACCAACGGGGAGGGGGGGGTTAAAAATGCCAAAAATAACATCACGTGATTAATGGACGGCCCCTAAGTAGTTTTTATACTACAAAAAACCAGGTACTTTTAAAGAACAGACTTTTTTTTGATATCAGTTTTTATTTTATCTAAATAGATTTGTTTTTAAAAAAAACAGCCTGTCGCTTTTGGCCGTGATTCGGTGCATGATCGGGGGCGAGAGTGTGTAGGAAGACTAGGCAGGTACCTTCGACCTTACTGCGAATAAGTAATGCTTGCAAAACAGGCGGCGGAAAGGGAGAGATAGCATCAGACTCTCTCCCAACTTGTAGTAGACGCACTGGCACCGGAACGTGCAAACAGACCTTCCGTCTCCAAGAGCTGTAGGTTGTGAGAGGCTGACTAGTCTAAGTTCACCGCCCGATCAGGCAATGGCCCCAGTAGATGGTGCTTATGTTTTGAATATGCGTGCCTTTGTGTAGAATGCATAGCATAGCAAGGGTAGCCCTGTGAAGGGGTGCTGTGGACGACAGTATTTCATGGTTGTGTTGAATGTAGTGAATCTTAGACTTGACTATTATAGCTACCTATAGAGCAAAGAATCACCTGTGTGGTTTTCAGTCGGGATAAGCTCAACGTAACCTGATACCTTCACCAGTGGCAGAATTACTTAGGTATCGCCAAGAATGAATTAGAGAAATTACCTCAGGATTGAGAAAATGCATTTAAATGTAAAATGAACTAATTGTTTACATTTCATTAAATGGTAAATTTAGTAGGCCTAGTTAAAAGAATAGTGCCATAAACACATGAGAGCTTCCTTCATAATAATTAGGTATGTGCAATAAAAAATCAATAAAAATTGTCTAGTGTAATAATTATGAAACTATAACTATTTTATAAACTGATTTTATGCAGAAGTGGCATTTTTATTGTATAATGAATAATCATATTCCCTGAATGGCACATCATATGTCAGGTGACCATGATCCCAGGCTCTTTCAATGGCAACTAACAACTCCTTATGTTTTTTTTGACAAAGTCCTGTTTTGAAGGCATCCAATATCTGCAAACAAAATATTCCATTAGGTTTTTATAATAGTAATCCTATCTAACTTACTGTCTCATTAGTATTGAGAGTCCAGAGTTTAGTTTACATACCTGCCCTGTGTACTCAGAAATAAATTGTTCCAGCAGTTCAGTGTTCCTGTGATCCAAAACTAAATATTCATCACGACAAATGGGGCATGGGTTCCCGGTAGATATGACACCATTTCTGACACACGACTTTCTGGTCTTCCGCGGGGCAAGGCCACCTTTGTGGTTTCGTCGATACAATACCCAAACTGCATTTTCACCATAGGTTTGTTGATAAGCTTTGCTTTGCATGTATTTTATACTAGTTTCAACTGGAATTACTTTAGTTCTATCTTTACTTGGATCAATTGGATTTTGATCTTCATTAGACTCTTCAGGTTGGTCTGAATAAAAACGTGAAATTGTCCTTAAATCCGTCAGAATTACTCTTCTGATTACGGAGCGAAAGTTAAAGGCGAGTGCCATAGCCATAATGGTTAGTGTGATAAATGAGCAGATTTTCCTAACTTCACAACAGATTACAGAATTGAAAATTTATAAGCATCAATCAAACCTCGAACTCTCCACTTGTTTTTTTTAATGGCTTGTTTGCCGATGACGACAATTCAGTCAAGATCTAATAATTTTAGTAATCTCACAAGTTGACATTTGATTTCATTTGACATTTACTGCAAAATGATCAGTGCTAAATTTTTTTTAGTGTCAACACCTGTTATTTAAATTCCAATACAGTTGATTAAATCATTCAAGTAACGAATGAAACAGGCTATCCATGGCTAGGGGACACTAGAGGTGGCAAAAACGGCTACCTTTCGATAATGAATTATACTGTTATGTTATTTCTCAACATCAGCTATTGTATACTGCTGTGTTATTCTGTTGAGTTGCGGTTTCACAACCAGCTAAATGTTGGCGTATAGACAGAATGTGCGAAATTTGCCCAAAATCGCGGATGAGCTTGAATATTTTCGCGAATACCAGTACAACGACACAATCTCCCATATACTATTAAGTAGCGTAAGATTATTTTTGTACCTACGCAATGCGCGTGAAGCGCCATCGTAGAAACGAAATCGCGGCTTACTATTTTATGTTATCCCCTTAATTAATAATGATAGTTCGTAAAATAATTAAAAGCAACTTTATTTCAATGTCAAAAAGCTAGTAGAGTAGCAATAACAGCGGTCACTTTAAAAAGAAAATAAACTGTAATATTATGTGTTTACTTAAAAACACACAGCGTCGATATGAAGAAGATTTTGTGACTCACCATTTATTCCCTCAATGCTCTTAACACTACCTGTTTGTCTCCAGCTAGACGCCAATTTTTCTAGGGGCTGGGTTGCGTGAGACTGGCAACCCTTTACACCTGTCATAGCGATTTGTGATTTTCCCGCGTCACGGACGGAAAACTTTATTTCGGAAAGTTTTCATGAAAACCATGCTTTTATTTATGCAGAATTATAGATAAATTTAGTGCTCGGAAGCGCAAAAGTATATATAGTTCATAACTATCGGTGAGAAAACTTTTGAACCGTATTCCTAGTGAAGAAATATGAGTTCTCAATTCACCACCTAGTAATCCTACCTAGTATTATGGTAGTGTAGGTGGATTCGGAGTCCAAGGCTGCCACTGTGACAGTGAGTACCTACACACCTACACTTAAAAATCAAGTAAGTCAAATTACCTACCTACGTACTTATGTACAAGATTGATACAGCACACATAGCCCGTCTCCACGGTGGAATTTGTGGTCAATCCCTTATCTTAGACCTTGGGAGACGACGCTATAATAGATACGGCAAAACAAATAAAACTGCTCTGGCAGGCTATTTAGGCACAACGTTAATTAAACCCTTACAGGTGTCTATACTACTCTTGCCAAGGTGGATTTGCTAAGAGAGTTGCCTCGGAGGCTGGTTACTGACTATTAACATGTGATGAGCCTTGTTGCCTGATAAGAGTAAAAGTTTTTGGTTGATCTGAGTATACATGAACTGATCTGAATATACACGAATCGTATTCATGAACTTGGAGATTGGAATGGTTTACAGGAACACTAACACTAACATTATAAACTGGGCCAATGCCACTGTATACCTAGAAAAAGAGTAGGTTGAAGTAACATTATTCTTTGAGTGCCAGGGTCTCAGAAATTCTTTTTTTTTACAAGTCGATGGGGAACATCTGTATGTATGCATAGATGTAGAAACGATTGTCTGATATCAGAAGTGTATAATATTTGTAAAGTACATCAGTACCAGTACAGCAGGTAGACTGCCAGGGGTTAATTAAAAGAGCTCTAAGAAAAGTTGAGAAACAAGGAAAGCCTTACAGTACACTTAGCTCTAGATTTTTTTAGAAAAAAAACACTTATTGAGACATTTTCCTATCACAGGTGATAACCAATCACCATTGGTAGAGCCAAGTAGTCCAGACCAAGGTCTTTCTACAACAGCAATCGTAACATACAGCAACATACTACAACATGTCAAGCTTTACAGTTGCACTACAAATATCATTGCTGTTGCTTTGGAGAATGGTTGGTCCAAATAACAAACTGTATGCGATACATGCGTCGATTCGGAATCAATTACATTGTCTGCAGAATATCCACTTTCTGATCTAGTCCAACTGTTGGACATGTTTAACTTGCAAGTTGTTGATACTGACTGAGTTGTACCTACCCTCTCGGGTAGGTACAACTGCATTGCCGATCGTTTCTCTAGGCATCAGCAGCGACGATACGAATGGCATCTGTTGCCCACGGCAACAAACCGAATTTTTCATCGTTGGGGCACTTCAGTCGTAGATCCATTACCGTCTGCAGAAGCAACCGTGGTCAACAGATATGTTTCAGTAAACTGAAAAGTTCAATTTGTAATCTATTGAAATGCTTTCAGCTGAAAGTGGAAATTTCGGTCGAGATGGATCTCTCTTTTGTCTAAAGGTCCAATCTTTTTTTCTTTAAACAGGGTAGTGCTTTATAATAGTAGCGAACTTGGATAAAATATTTTGACTGGTGATAAAACTCACGCTCTGCTTGCTCCACGGTATGTGGACTTGATGTCGATTCCAAGACTCCCGGAGAGTCGAATAGACCCAGAACAAGCAGCCTTCAATACAAATACACCTACTGCCAGTGCCGGCTGGGTAAAGTGGAGGTAAGGGGAACAGACCGGCAACTGGTCTGTTTGTGAGAAACAAGTCTGTTAGGTCAGTTGTTGTGCAAGCTGGAGGAAATTGACCAGAGACATCTACTATTCAGCCATCAGAAGATGGATTAATGGTGTTATCATAAACTAAAACCTGATAATCAAGGACTATTAACTGGAGTAAAAAGTCACAAGCTAAAGTTACATTAAATAGCTTACCTACGACTTAGAATTTCTGGAGATTTTTTCCCATGATACTATATTAATACTGAAAACATAGATCAGCTAATTTTATATTTTACACATTCAAGCTAGGCGCAGTTGAGGCTGCACAATCGACAGCACAACCAGTCAAATCAAAACTGTAAAACCACCAGGGTGAATGCTTCAGTGAAGTCCCGAATACTAGGGATATATTTATTCATTTTATGTTGTCCTAAACAACAGCAGCCAACCTCGTCTTAGCCTCAGGCAGAAGAGTTGGTACATGATCTGACATTACTCAGACTTTATAATTTGTACATAGATGTTTCAGTGAAGTTTCAGATGATTAGATAATTCTTGGCCAGTGTGCAGTTATAAGATTGACATGGTAGGCACTGCAATCAGGCTGTGGCTGTTATTTACATATAAAAAAAACAACCTTTTCCGGTTTCATCCACCTAGATCAAACAGTATTACACATATTTGTGCCAACCCAAGCAGAAGGTTTGGATTCCTTATTTATATATTACAATTGACTGCTATAACACACACAACTTAAATCAGGTTATTGTGCGGGTAAAATATGTTATGTAAGATGTGGGGGTGCAGCAACCCCAGGTTACTTTAAATTGGCGCAGCCTCGGCCAGCTGGATGGGGAATCATTAAATTGATGAAATTTTGGTGGGGGAAAAAGGAAAAGTAGACAGACTGTCAGGAAATTCTACTGTAATTAAATAAAACTATACACTAAAAGATCTCAGTTTTTCTTTACATTTTTGAACCAGAATACTTGTTATCCCATAATAATTATATTCAAATGTCATAAAATAATCATATTATTATGTTTTGATCAGTAAAGGACTCTGATGAAATGGGTAACAGTAATAAGAATTAAGATTACTGTAAATTATATTGAATGGTAAAATTTAGTGTTAATTTACTAATATAAACATTTTATTCTTTCACATACCGTTTTGTGTTTTGCACCAGCAGATACCAAACAGGTCTTCATAACGACGGTGTGTGTTTTTAAGTAAAAACATATTATAATATTTTGAATAACAACAAAATTGTATACACACATCGTCGCAGGAAGATCTTCCTGGTGAATGAAGACACTATGACAGGTGTAAAGGGTGTCCAGGCTCACGCTACCCAGCCCCTAGAAAACTTGGCGTCCAGCTGGCGACAAACAGGTAGTGTTACCAGCATTCCGGGAATAAATGGTGAGGCACAAAATCTTCTTCATATCGACGCTGTGTGTTTCTTTCAATACACAATTTTGTTGTTATTCAAAACATTATAATAAGTAGCGTAAGATCATTATGATGATCAAAATGGAGACTTACAATTTTTAGTGATAGTCAAAGTGCTTGTAAGCTTGTGTACACTCCTGCAATTGGAAAACGTTCCAAGCATATCAACATTAGATATCAGTTTGTTCGTGAGTTGGCAGAGCAAAGGGTAATCAGTATTAAATATTGTGAAACTGCTCTTATGCCTGCAGACATGTTATCAAAAGGAGTCACTAGGCAGAAACATCAGTTTTGTGCTAGACATTGTGATTTAAGTGGGAGTGTTGTTCTTCCATGAAGGTTATAATAGCACAATGCTAGCCTTATAAAAAATTATTTTTAAGTATGTTGCCTAGCAACAACGGTTGTTAATATCAAATCTTTTTTTTTCTCTTGTATTAGTTATTTTTACTTTTACTACTGTCGATTTATAATTGTTGATGTTATAATTTATCGGAATAGATCCACTGATGATAAAATACTCTTTATTTCGATTTACATAACAACAATGATGATATGATATATGATATTTTATTTGTGTAAATAGATCCTTCAAGAATACTTTTACAAGCCAATTTTAAAAAAATTTAAAAGTTGATGGCTCCGGCATTTCCTAACTGACGACCTCTGAGAAGAAATGCCGAAACAAACTCAGAGTTGAAATGGGATGTCGCGGAATTCTGCTTGGTACTAAAAGTTGGATGTTGCTGATTAACGACCAGTCCCAATAACAAATCTGTCGATAGTTTTGCTTACTGGAGATAAGATTTTGACATTACTTGTATGGACCATATGTCAAAATCCTATCTGTAGTAAGCAAATCTACTGACTGATTTGATATTGGGACTGGTCGTTAATCAGCAACATCCAACTTTTAGTACCAAGCAGAATTCCGCGACATCCCATCACCAAAATACTCCACATTCCATTCTGCACACCTAACGTTGGCAAACATTCACCAATGATACGAATATGTTCAGAGTACAATACTATGTGCGGCAGCACAGGTGATTAGGACATTTTCTTGGACTCATTTGGAACACTAAAAAAACTTGTGCAACCCCGTTGATTATAAGTATTTCCTTTAATTTAAACTAAAATCGTAACTCCATAAATTTTAATTTAATCTTAATTTAGTTTTTATTTAATATATAGCATAATCCCTCTAATTTTGAGACGAGACCCGTGCCCAGCAGTGGGACAGTATAATGATTATGATGTATGTATGTTAGTATATGTAATAATAATTGTCAATTCTAACTATTGTTGCTATCAATCGTAATATTTTATTTTATTGTCTAATTTAAATAATTTGAGATGCTTTTCTTGTATTTCCCTTTTTTTTGTTAGGGAAGGGAAATAAAAGAAAAACGTCATATAGTATCATCTGCAGTAAACGTTGTATACATTTGTAATTGATATACATATAAGAACCTCTATCCAGATGCATGATTTCTAAAAAAGTATATATGATTATATACCTATTTATTAATTAAATAAATTAAATAATGATGGGATTTTACCGTACGTATAGAAAGAGATGCAAGCTATATTACGATTGTGTGAAGGTTATATTTCAAGTCTTCAGTCGAATGATCTACTTGCAATAACCAGTATACAATCACATTATTGGAGAGTAGTGTGGTACATACGAGTTTAGCCGGGAAAATGTATAGTGCACTTTCGGTTTTATATTAATTTCCAAACATGTGTTTCAATGAAGTTTAATGTGTAATTATAGTGAATAGTTAACAATTATGTGTTCGTGAACGTGTGCGAGTGTAGGCAAATGATATAAAATTGAAAATCGTGTCTTTTGTGTTCACTCCTAAACTCCATCGAAGCCTTACGGCCAGTCTCTACATCAAATCCGTGGATAGATTTACATAATAGTGATAGGATTTTGACATTACTTGTATGAACCTTATGTCAAAATCCTATCACTAGTAAGCAAATCTATCGACAGATTTGTTATAAGGACTGGCCATTAGTAAAGTTTCCTCTGTTTTACTGGGGATAAAGTGATGTTTTTTAAACTACAAAAAAGACATGACCTAAAGGTCTAAGTTACCATCATAAAATTCCATAGACAAATAAATGTAGTACATACCATAGAATAAATTCTAATTCTATGTCTGTGGTAGAAAATTTGAAATGTAGAATTTTTTATTTTTTAAATTTAATCGGTTCGGTTGGTGCGTGTTGCGGGATACGTTATTAATTTAAACAGTTAGCTACCGTAACAGCAAAGTTTTATGCTGAAATGTTAGTAATATAATTAATTTGAAATAATTTCTGTAAACCAAGCCCTCCACTTGTATCGTGTTCTGGTTAAATAATATTAAACCTACCTACTATCCTAAACTATAATTTTATTGTAACGGTTTTTTATCTTGGAGTTTCTCTAATAAATTATTATCTACTATTATTTTTAAAATTACCAAAACATTTAAATAACGCTTTTTCCAGAATCTTGTCTGCTTGTGACGTTTAATTACAATCAAGATGGATGAGATATTACCTGACGAAGTTTGTGTAATGTAAGTTCGATTCATACCTACTTTGGAAATTTTAATTTGTATCGGTCACCCGATGGATTAGATGGTAATTGATATTATTTTTATTGTACCCCTTTTTTAAAGGTGTTTGTTTTTCTCTGTTTCTATGTACTTATAATTTGAGGTGGTTATTAGTTTCATATTAAACCAAGGAATCAAAGTTCTCTCAGTGCTACAGTGAATGATTTTAACGAATTTTCTGTGAATCTTGAATCATATTTTTGTCATTTGTGGTGTACCTAGTCATCATAATTTGTGTTGAGATTAGGGTTTCCAACTATACTATTAAAAACAGTAAAGTGTATACTGTTTTTTATTATGTACTTACATTACTTTTGCTACTTTTTGCTGTTATACAAAAACAAACTATACAAAATACAGTTTTCTACATCAAAATGCCTACTTAAAATTTTTTAAAGTCAGGTAATTTATTTGTTTCTATGTGGTCATAAAGTTGTTGTAGAAAACTATGCTCTAACATTTAGAAAATAATGTTTGAACTGGCCTGGTAGTGTGGGGACCGATGAGTCCAGTTGACGCTAGCGAACAAAGTGCAATTTTTCTAACATTGGACTCATTGGTCCCCTTCAGGAGCAGCAGTATTAACACAGTCAGTGCAGTATAGTCACAGGGGCATATAAAACTTGGTAAATTTTTCTAAGATATTGTTTATTTTCCTTCTCCAACAAGAATACCTACATATACTTACATGGTTTATTTCTTGTTAAAAAGTTACAACCCTAGTTGTGATTGGGTTAGAATGAAAAAGGGTCTCACTGGGTTTCCCTATGAAATCTGCACTATCATCTTTTTTAACATTGGTGCCTTTATTATGTTGCTAGTTGTCAAAAAATCATTTTAAGTTATTAAACCTCTTAATTTGTATTTAGAAAATAAGGGTAGCAACTCAAAACTTCAAAATTATGTTTCTACGAAACTAATAGATTTTCCAATGAAACCAACACAACATAAAAACTATTATGATGTGTGATTACTTACATTTTTTGTTTAATTATTTTTGAATTAAGTAAGTATAGAGCAGCAAAATAACATTGAAAAATTTAAGGGTGGTATGGGCTATTTCTTGACATACACTGACCAAAAAAATTATGCAAATTACCTAAGTATTCACCTTACATAGAACTTTATGTGTAATGGGTGGAACATGTTCAAAACAATAAAAGTTCTAAAAAGATTACCTGATTATCAACCCTGCATACTCACAGTGTAAGAATTCAATGTTCAAATGGCTCCATCCTAAAAGGAACGGACTATGAGGAAATGGAAAAACTAATACACAGGCTTGTAATAGACATCATATAAACACTTAATTATTACACAAACATATTAATATACACATTATTACGCACGCACTCACGCACGCACGCACGCACTCACGCACGCACGCACGCACGCACTCACGCACGCACGCACTCACACACGCACGCACTAACTCACACACGCACGCACGCAGGCACGCACGTACGCACGCAGGCACGCACACAGATCCGACATGAGCTCATACATATTGAAAAAAAATTATAACAATTATAAAGGACTATTTGTAACAAATCAAATGCACAAATGCATAAACATATAAAACTGGGAAGAGACTGTACCCCATGACACAGGGCATCCTAGTGTGGGATACAGGGATACAGTTATAGGTACTAAATAAATTAACTTACATGTTACTATTGTATTTGAAGTGTTCCAAAATAAACAAACAAATATAAATTACTTATCTTTTTATCTACAGTATTGTAATCTGATACTAGTTGAAACTCATTGGGAACAGACAATAAAAAAATTGTGCAACCCTGTTGATTACATTTACTTAAATTTTAACTAAAATCTTAACATTATTTTATATAATTTTAATTTTAACATAATATATTAAATTAATAACATTTTGCAATTCTAACCATTTTTTCTATCAATCATATTATTATTGTCTATGCTACGAACATTAATATATAAGTACCCTATATGTAAGTATATCTTTTTTGCAAATGTAATGTGATTCACATGATATTATTATGAAAAATTTGTCTGGCGAATTCAAAACATCAAGTAAATTAGTCAATTTAAAAAAATAGCGGAGGTTTAGTAGATCCGACGCATATTGTTGAAAGTTATGAAAAATTAAATCAAAGTACTTAATAGAATTGTAAAAAATAACAGAAATACTCTGTGACATAACTCGCAGGACAGGATGTGATGGGTGGAACATATTTTCAAATATGTTCCACCCATCACATATCTATGTAGTTGCTAGGGACGTATTTTTTTGTTAGTTATAAGAATTACACATTGAAAAATAAACCTTCATAGATAAGTAACAAGATCTAATATCGATTGTTACTATTATGGCGATACTATTTACCTATCTACGATCGATATGTTCCACCCATCACACATCGATGTAATTGCTACTAATTTTTATGGTATAAGAATTACACATCTCTATATAAATATAAAACTCAAAGGTGACTGACTGACTGTTCGTTGATAGATCACTATGATCTATCAACGAACAGCCCAAACCACTGGAGGGATCGGGCTGAAATTTGGCATGCAGGTAGATGTTATGCTTATGACGTAGGCATCCGCTAAGAAAGGATTTTGATAAATTCTACCCCCAAGGGGATAAAATAGGGGATGAAAGTTCATATGGAACAAAGTAACTATTCCACGCGGACGAAGTCGCGGGCAAGGAGCTAGTGGAAACATAAAACTACACAGGGAAGTAATAAGATCTAATTTCGATTGTTACTATTATGACGATCGGTACCTACTATGTATCTATGATCGAAACTGGTGTTTGATTTATTAAAAACTAGCCGTTTTTATAAATAAAGGTAAAAAGGAACAACTTAATTAAGAAGGAACCAAGATGACCAATCTCTTGCAGTCAAACAAGTTGTTTTAAAACTTGTGTTTAAAACAGTTTGAATTAAAACCGTGTATTTTATCACGTGTTTAAAAAAACAGAATCAAACAAGTTTTATATAGGTACCTATTCCATGGGAATTTCTCAGTAAATACCATAATAACGTACCTATACCCCCTAAAATATGGCGGATGGTTTTGGAGAATCTGTAATATTCACTGCTTCGTTTTTTTACTATAATATGTTTTAGTATAAGTAAAACGTAAAATATAGAAGATGTGAAGATAGTTTACTAACATTTATAACCCGTATGTGTGCAGGAAGTAATGTATAAATTGAAAAATTGGAACAAACTTTCATGATGCCGCTAGCCACTTCTATTTTTGTTTAATTATGCGGTTCACAGTATCCGTTCCATTTATCTCTCTCTAATAACGCAGCATCTCTCTCTTTCTTTTTCCTATTCCCTCTTACAATATGAACTAAAATGCTGGCCAACTGCGTTACTCGCTACGTACATCCCGATGTAATGCGATCGTTCCCGAATCCCACTCGAAGTCCCATATTATTCCATCCGTCCTAAATTCAGTAACCTATCGTGAACCACGTCAAGCATAATATTATACCTAACCAAAATGGTTTACTAATTACCTGCGCCATTGTTTATTTACAAATTTGTTTGGCCTAGTAGTTTTTAAGTGTAATAATGTCATAGTGGCCAAGTAACATACGTTATCTATTACTTTGATGCATATTCGACACAAATAAGTGTTGATCGTCGTCGAGTTGAGTCATGATTCATCGTGTTTTGTTCTATTTGCTCAGTTTTGTGTTTTAATTACTACTTAGGATTGTGTATTTGAATGCGTAGTTATGTAACAAGATATCCTCAAACAAAATGGCAACATTACCTAGAATGAATAGTGCCAAACAGGGATCTGGCATGCCATCTCCGTTTAGGTAAGTAAATCTAATTGTGACTATTACTGTGCGGTTACAATGTGAGTACCTATATAGATTAGATAGGTAGGTAGGTACCTATAACCTATACCTACCTTTACTAATACCTACATAAAATTATATTTATAAATAGTTGTAAATGGTGCAATAACTAATCCTCATATTTACTTGCCATATTTATCAAGGTTAGTTATCACCTGTGGAAGTTTCTAATTGTAACACTGGAAGGTTGCTGGTACTTATAGCAAAGGGTTTCCTATTTTAAGTAAGTAGGTATCTACCAGCACAACATAAATTGTTAGTTAAACTTTTACGTTACCTTTAGTTATAACCGCTATTTGTATCAAAACCTACTGTGGCAATTTATACATTTATTATTATTATTTTAAAAAGTAGGTGCCGTAAATACAATAGGTACCTAACTACTTACAGGTAGCTGATATTTTAAATGACAAAATTGCTTATAAATTAGCACTTCCACTCCGCCCCAATAGGCCCCTACATAAGACTTTTTATTATTTAGTAAGTAGGTATTTCGCAAAAAACGCCGCGGCTGGTGAGCGGGTTAATTAAGCATGTTGGTAGGTAGGTACCTACTTAGATAAACCACATAAACAGGTAGATAGGTATGTAATAGACAATAAATTAATTTCGAACAACTTTGAACTTGAATGTTTTGTATTTTAAAATATACCTAGGTAATTAAGTATGTGGGTATAATGTTGTCAATTTGGTACCTTCTAACAAAAATCTACAGCTCTTTATAAAGGGGTTTTATATGGAATCTAGGAAAAGGCCAAACACACAATTACCTCTCGTCATACACTGATTTTAAAACCTGCTTTTTTTCTTCTACGTCCATACGATAAAAAAGTGCCGCCTCAAAAAACTGCCCAATATTTGGATACTTTTTACCGCACAATTACAGGACGTCATTCACTGAAAATCTGTTAAACTCAAATTATGAAATTCGAACTTTTTCCGCTGGGGAACACAAAACTGCCTTCAACAAAAAGTAAAACTGACTTCAAAAAATAAAAATAATGCAAAAATAAAATAACAGTTTTGGAAGTCGGTGATGAAAACAAAAGTTCAAACCAAATCGAAGGCACCGCCTTCCGAAACTGTTATTTTATTTTTGCATTATTCTAATGTTTTTGAAGTCGGTTTTACTTTTTGTTAAAAGTTATTTCATTTCTTAAATAGACTGCTTCATTAGTCTAGTGGTCCCAAGCGCGACTGCTACGCTAGAGGTCCTGGGTTCGATCCCCAGGTCGAGCGTGTTATTGGGTTTTTCTATGAAATTCTCAGTTCAGCAGCTCGGAGTCTGGATTTGTGCCCGGTTAATGGCAATAAGCTCGTCCCCTATTACATGGGACCTAAACATACCGGCGAACTGTGAGTGTACATTAGTACGCTTCTGCCGAACCCTTCGGGGAATACAGGCGTGATGGTATGTTATTTTATTTCAACATTTTTAGTAGCGAGTAAAATTTTACGCATACCTAGACGACGTTATCATTTACGTGTTATTGTCATTTTGTTCTAAATTTTGTGACCATGACCTATCGATTAAAAAAATAATCATCAAAATCGGTTGGCGTGATATTGCGTTATTCGTCCATTTGTCGCGCAAATATTTAATGCAGATTTAAGACTTATATGGTTTTCTCATGGATGCCATTGTCGGAACTGGACCAAATTAAAATTTTACTTACCTCGACGATGTTGTCGTGTATTCGTATGATATCTAAATATTTCTTAAGGCGGATCGTTCACCTGAGCCCGCCAAATTCAAATTTCGAGTGGTTTTTCGCAGTTTGTAGGTCTCTAATAAGTTCTACATTCATGGCAATGGTAATTGCGACATTAACTATACAAATTCACAATGTTTAACTTGCTTAAAAATCATTATTGTAGCTAAAAGTAGTGTAAAATGTCAATTTTGACCAATTACACAGTTTTCGGCAAGTTTTTTCGCTTGATTAGGATTAATAAGTAAAGGTTTTAGTTTTCAGTTGTGAATGTTGTATAGTTAATGTCGCAATTATAACTGCCATGAATCTAGAACTTGTTATAGACTTACAAACTGCGAAAAATCACTTGAAATTTGAATTTCGCGGGCTCAGGTGAACGATCCGCCTTAATATAGTTTTGTTTTGTTTTCAGCACCAGCCCGCGAAAACTACAAGAAATGGCGTTACCCCCAACTGAAGGGCATGGTGTGTATATTTACATAATACTAATCTGGGTATACTTACCTATATAATATAATAATAATAAGAATAACTATCTTTTTGTGATTTTTTTGCATTTTCCATGCTAAGATTATAACTTATTTTTTAGTAAAGGAAAAATTCAATCGCGGGCAGGATTCGAACCTGCGTCTCCTGGTTGGATACACCAGACGCTCTGACCTCTAAGCCACCGCGAACCCTACCCGTATGATTGTGTCTGGTGTATCCAACCAGGAGACGCAGGTTCGAACTCGAATTAAATTTTTCCCTTTACTAAAAAATAACTTAATAAGAATAAGTTTCGCGTATCCGTACATTGCTTATATTTGCAAAAAAAACGAATTTGAGGGGATTGAGAATAAGAAACACAATTCAGATCTCCGGCCTCGAACTATTGTTTTTTTTCGCGGGTGCCGCTTTCGAACGTGTTCTTTTCGTTTTGTTTGTTTATTCGACTGATCCAGAATCTTCGTGACCGATCTCCGTCGTCCTAATAATTTGACATTACAATTATAATTGTTATCAATCAATGATATTAGCATTGACATCATGACTGTAATTTTTTGTGACATTCAATTGACAACGTTTCATTTTTTTAACACCCATTCAATAAAATGTTATTTGAAACGAGATCGAAAAATAGGATACCCGTATTTTTATTTTCCTAATATTCAATCATGTCCATATTTATTTTCGCCTTTGCAGTTCTTTCTATTCTAAATAGACGTAAGTGCTGGATGACATCATTTGTACGGTAAAACTGGTTGATCGGCGTCGAGTCCTCATGCTTTATACTCTTAAAAAAATTGTCTTATGTCAATTTGGCATCTATCATAATTATTGATAACCTTACCTATTTCGTTGTTGAGTTGCTATTATTTCAACAAAATTTCAATTTTCTCAGTCTCCGCCGTATAAGTGACGTCTCACGTTATCACAGGTTTTGTTTTTATTTAATTTCTCCGAAATGAAGAAATATTTTTTTTAATTAAAATGATTTTGAAGTCATGATAGGAAAATAAAGAAACGGTATTTTTTTTGGTGGCTTAATAATTTTGAAATGTTGTCAATTATAATTTAATAGAAAAATGTTAATGTGAGTATTATGTAAGCTTGATAATTAGATATAGGTATACAGATTTGAGCGGTCTGGCGGCTTTGAGACTTCTATCTGGCCTACGCAAATGTTCCACTGATCTGGTATCGTCATGCGACGGGTTGTTTAGGTCCCTAGATTATGGTCAAGCTACCCAAAGTCTGATGCTGCATGCGTGCTGTCAGATGGGACTGGTCTACTTAAAGCCACAATACTCTTCAAAGGCCATTTCAGACATTGTCTTACATTGGAACACGCATATTTGCTACGAAGTACTACGTCGGGACTTGAAAAGAGACCACGATTCTCTGAGTTTGTTTCGGTGTTTCTTCTCAGGGGTTGTCAGTAAGAAATGCCGGTGTCATCGAGACAATATTGACTTTTAAACGCGTCCTTAAAAAATGCATTTACATAAGTAAATATCATTTAATAATTGAGTTACTCGGTGTAACACTGCCCCCTCCACAAACATGCTCGTCCCAAGCATTATAAGATCCTGATAATGTGCCAAACTATCCACATGAAAGATCTTCGCAGTACCTCTTGGTTCTTTTAGTATTCAGTACTGCAGCTTCTTGCCGAATGTCAGAATGTGCGACATTTCCATTCTTCCTCCAGATTTCAGAGCAGGGTGTGCTCTAAAAGCTTCCATTAGATCTTCTATGCCGAATTACCCGAAGGTAATTCATCCGGAGGTGACCTTTTTCTCCACAGATGTGACAGCTGCTACCGTCTTCCTCTCTTCATGAGATCCTTCCACCTTCCATGTATTACATCTCCAGCAACTGGCTTGGAGGTGGCTTTTTCCGCAGAAGTGGCATCTAGGTGACGCCACGCACTTCTCGACCCGGTAGATTCGATAATTTTTTCTAGCCACTACCACCTTTAAAGCATGGGCTGAAGCGTCTTTCAAGGTTTGATGGTGCCCGAGTCTTACAAAAACTCTCATTTCAGGGCATCCACAAAAAACCGTCGATAACCGCAGTTTTTCTGTTGTAGTTACCTAGCTGGATGCCAAAGGACCAAAATGTCTCGCGCATTAATACCAACATTTTATATATAGTAATTATTTACATAATTTTTAATCAACTTTACATATTTTACTTTACTTTACTTTGTGAGGAATTTCATTTTTGAATAGGGAATTTAATTTTAAATATATAAAGGTATTTCCATTACTTCCTTTACAACGACACGCTTCTTTTTGTCGTATTACTATTTTTTATCTATGGTTATTTGCTTGTTCCCAACCGGTTTTAGATATCGATTGCCAGAAAAACGCTTTTTCGTATCGATTGTAAAATGTCTGACAACTGATAATCGAATGAAAATCGACTGCAGCACATCGCATAAAACAGTGTGTGCGTTGCGCTATTGTGGATGACTGCATGGTCCTAAATGAACAACAATCGACGTTCGAAAAAAATCGATCATGATTACATGTCGTGCATTTCAGGGAACTAGATAAGTGTGTGTAAACGATCGCTCAACTATCAAATAATATCTTTATTTCGGATATCAAAATCCATCCATAATACAATAAATTCGTAATAGAATATATTGAAAAAAAATACCCATCCCACCGCTACATCTGACATGAATTGACCGACATCTAGATCACTGCCACCGTCACAATACGTTGAAATACGTTCCGTTGGTTTGGTTTGATGTGCTATTTAATCTTTCTTTTATTGAATGCGCTAGCGTTTTGAAATGTGCCATGGATATTATAATTAATGCTATCTATTACGTGATCTTCAGTGAGGGTAGTGACACGAAAAATATTTTTTAGCCCGTGCTACGTAAAAAAGGTAAATGTATTTTTTTATGTTATATATTCGATTTTATCAAATAACTTCGGAACCCGGATTTTGTTCACAAAAACAACATTTAGAGGAGTTAATATATGTTCAATGTAGTCTCTAAAAAACAAGGTTTGACTTTGATGCAAGACAGGATTCCATATATGGATGCGCATTGTCCTTTCAACAAGATTTTTTTTCGGTAGGTACAGTAAAACAACTTCTGTATTGAAATTTGGGTGTTCTTAGGGTTTCGTACTTCAAAAGGAAAAAACGGAACCCTTATACGATTACTTTGTTGTCCGTCCGTCCGTCTAGACCCTTTATCTCGGGAACACGTGGAGGTATTGAGTTCAAATTACAACCATATACTCAGGTCGACGGTCCCCTGACTGTCCCAAGGAGCGTCTATCAGCAATCGTACAGAAGCGCATTTTGACATTCTTTGGGCACGTATCGCAAAGAGACAAGGGATCCATCGAGCAACTGGTTGTGCAGGGCAGGGTTGACGGTACAAGACCTCGCGGTCGGTCACCAATGCGATGGACTGACCAAATCAAGAACGTAGTGGGTGGCCCCATAAGTGAATGTACCAGGATGATGGCCAACAGACAGATAAAGCGGGACATCGTGAAGCCAATAAGCCGATTCGCTCTGGTACGAGCGAATCGGCTGAGAAGCAGACAGTCTCCTGAAAGTGCGAAAAAATTAAACTTCTAAGTTCTCGCAGTTATCGCAAAAATAAGATACGGCCGTTTATGCAGCAAAACAACGTATACTTGGACACTGTCAAGGGAATCAAAATTTATAGAGTATTTTCCGTTCCTAGAACTGTGAAATTTGGTAAGTATTACCGTCTTATACTATAAGTTTAGGGAGAAACAACCGCCCTCTATCGGGTATAGGTTATATTAATAGGTTTATTAAAAAGCTACCACACTTAAGGGCTAGATGGCGTTGTTAAAAAGCTAACACATTTCAGCGCTAGATGGCGTTGTGCAGTTTACGTCGCTTTCTGAATCGCGGTGTTAAGATTCTCCGCGACTTAATGACCTCCGCTAATACATTGTGCTTTGTAAATACTGTCTTTACGGTTGCATCTGTGAGAAAGGTTCTGCCGTTGGAACCTTTTCCCGCTTGGACGAAGGTGGTGGCTGCAGTCCTCTAGTTAAAACAATTTTGTTATAATAAATCTGGGTCTAATAAATAATTTTATCGCAACTCCCGGATTTCACTCGGCTGGCGTGACATCAACTCACACCTACATTTGTAATTAATTATAATATGTACGGAGCCCTCGGTGGGCGAGTCCGACTCGCGCTTGTCCGGTTTTTTGATTTCGATAGCCTCGCGAATCATCCTGGGTAGGAATCTTCTTTCTATTGCAAGGTCTTGCAATTTATAAAATCTGATGTCTTACTGGGCCTTGTCGGGGGTATCCCTTAGAAGCGGTGTTTCGGCGATGTGTTCTTTTTCGCATCTTACAGGACAGGTGGTAAGAACTGACTCATCTTCTCATCTACTCATCTACTCATCTCAGGGGCTTGAAGTTGAAATACCAACTTCAAGCCCCTGAAGAAGAAGCAAGCTTCATGGTATAGCAAATCCTATATAAATCCATATCTGTCTAATATTTGCGTAAGTGTAGAAACCTAAGTATAAATATTTTACAAGTCAATAATTTTGGGCACTAGATGGCATCGATGTTTTCTGACTGACGACCTCCGAAAAGTAAAACAGAATCGTACTCGGAGAATCGAGGTCTCATTTAAAGTCCAGACTTATTTTTATCAAATATGTGAGTGTCACAGACTAGGACAATTCCAGGAATGGCCTTAAAAGGCGGCAAAGAAATAGCGGCTTGCGACACTCGCCTCTCTGCCTCCTAAGCTCTAATCCACCCCGGCTATTGCGCTGTCCAAGGGCGTTCTATGTTCAAACCCGACAAGCTATCCGTATCGCCCATACAAACTTAATATCAAATTAAGATTAAGAGGAATCAGAGGAATGAGTGCCTTCCCGCTAGACTGAATTTCACTTTTTGAGATTTTTTAGATTTCCATCGAGATTGCATTCTGTAGAGCCAAGTTCCGACGTGGCGACGTAGTGTTTCCCTCGCTTGGTTTTTCAAAACTCATATTCATTTTGTTTTTTTTTTGTTATATTTGGCATTAACACATAGTTAACATTTTAAATTGATGTCGAATTTTTCTTCCAATCAAAACGGATCAAAACGGAATTTACGTCAAAGTACACGTGACCCTCTTGTGATGTCACCGTAAACATTTAGGTTTGTAATTACAAGGTATAAAATCGATTTCAGTCCTCTCCCATCTTCGAATTAGTTAGAAAACATAAGAATATTGATAATTGATAGGATAAACCTATCGATAAATTTAAAAAAAATAAAACAGTGACTTTACAGAATCTGACGTCACAGTACTCACAGTGTACGCGGCCAAGGTGGCGGCGTTTAAATCTGAATCTGATTGCCATTTTAGCTTTTTCGCCGCCAATGACTGTATAGAAGTTCGATATTTTCGTGCCCTCAGCGCAGCACCACGATTTCATTAGAAATACCTACTGTACTAAAATCAATTTACGATATTTAAAGCTTTCTTTTTGTTTTTACCCACGACGGAACGGAGAAGACGCTATGAGTCATTTAGTCGGGGGTTTCGAAAATTTAATCCTTTTACGATACCAATCGTCGTGGGGTTCTTCAAAAGTTTTATTTTAATCTTTTTACAGAATTCTAATATAAAGTATGTCTTTAACAGTTTTTTTTGAAATCCTTAAGTTTCTACAATAAACTTGTCGCACTGTATCTACATCGTAACATAAGTTTAGTACCTATTAAACTTCATATAGAAGAAATGAATTTGCCAAAATCGTCAACTAATCAGTGAATGACATGAATGACAGGCGTAGTAATCATTGAGGTAATAAAAACGACGTATTAGTCTAGAGAAAAAGCTGTCAATCTAAAATTTCGATTTTACTCAGCCGAGGCCAAATAAGTCCCGTGACTTCATTTTTGTGGTAGAATAACTGCACTAATACGTATAGTTATTTTATGTATATTTATCACATTAATGTTTTTTTATTTATTGGCGTCGAAAAGGTTAAAATAATCGAAAAACTGTAATAATGATAATGTCGATTTATAAAAATATAAGGTACTTGTCCTGCTGTCCTGTCAAGGATCACTATTAATTACGTATTACAGATACAGATTTGATTATATTGTATAACGTTAATATTATATTAAATCACCAATTATCACTTTAAACTGATCTAACCGATTTATGATTTAGAAAACAATATGCCGACAGATGTTACTAACGCAAGCGGTATAAGTATGAAACAGTATGAAGAACAACTTAATAGTTTAAGGAAAGAAAACTTTCACCTGAAATTGAGGATATATTTCCTTGAAGAGAAATTAGGAAGTGGATCGCCGCCAGCTGTTCAAGTAAGTTTCATATCGACTTACGGCCGTTCCCTATATTCACTAAATCTCTGGTTTTGACTTACTACAGACAGAAAATGCTACCTATCCATTGTTTTTCTGTCTCAATATTCTTGACGATAGGTAATCCGATCCGCCAACGCTCTCTGTCGATGGGAGGACGATAGCTATTCCGGAGATTGCAGTTTGTATGAAAATGACAATTCACGCGTCCCAATATTATTATAACTGACATCGGTCAGTTACTGTGGCTACGTCTAGTAATCTAGTACGAGTACTCAATCCTGTGTTTTCGGGGGATAGCTCGTGTTGTAAAAGTTGTTTACTTCTATAAAATACGAGTTTTTGAGAAGTAAATTATGTCGGACTCAAGTTAAAGTAGTGATTCTAGTGATGACAATGCTCTTTTGCAATAAATGTGTGATTCTGACGAGAACAATACGCCCGGACCTGGCCTACAATTATTGTATGAAGACCGCATAACTATGACGATTTTTAATGTATGTACATACTAAGATTATGAAAGAGTGTAGAAAAGATTTTCGCACAGGAACATTCAGTTTCTAGAATGAAGCTACCTACTTTATAAGATTAGATAAACATAGTAGCTAGGCATATTAAGATGTATAACAGCTCTACCATTATCAGCGGCCTTATCAGAAGTTGGGGCAATTTCTTTCAGGCATCTTTCCAATATTCCGGCAGCTAGTTCCAATTTCATCTTGCTTCAATGTCCGTTGGCTACTGGCTATTAAAGAATTGAATTGATTCGTCATTTTGGACCACGTTACTTTTTTGGGTTGGTTCATGGTACAAGAATACACCAATATTCCAATTTTCTTCTACCATGGGCTGGTTATTCATTGCTCACATTGATGGCTCTACTAAATATGTAGAACAGGATTCTCCTCGACTTATTATGCTACACTGCTACGGTAAGGGCAACCAACCTAGTTTTACAATGTCAACAATTACTGGTGATGGGGCGGACTTCCATGGTTCCTGTGAAAAGGAGATAAATATTAGAAGGTATCGATGTAGATTCATAAATAGACAAGAAGGCAATGTAAATAAGTGATAAAGCTGTTATACATACATCTTAATATACCTAGCTACTACGGTTATCTAATTTTTTTTTAAATCCCGTTATGGGATATGGCGCCACACTTTTTGTGTATTTGCCAGTGTCGAATATGTGGAGTAAACAAGTAGATAATATTTATTAATTCCCGTCATGGGATTATAATATATGGCGCCACATTTTCTGTGTTTGCCAGTGTCAAGTATTCTGAAATCTACTATTTTTACCCGACTACGAAAAAAGGAAGGGTAATGAGTTTAACAGTCTATGTATGTTATGGATATTCGATCCTAGCTCAAAAAGTACTCATAAAAAATGAGGTGTCGATTGATTCGTCTTTGCAGTGAGAGTGTCATAGGCCATGATATTTTTTTAAATATACATGTATTACAGGAAATCTATCTATACTTATAATAAATCTGTAGAGAGGTAAATTCTCAGAGCAGTGAAGGGAAATGTTGGGAAAATGAGTGATTCATGAGAAAGATTTCAAGCTATAAAACATCAAGCGTAAGCCTATCTATACTTATAATAAATCTGTAGAGAGGTCAATTCTGTACATGAAATATATTTCCAAAATAACTATCAGCGGGTGATTAGTGATCGATACTGACGCCAAAAATGCAATCAGTAAAATTTTTGTCTGTCTCTGTCTGTCTGTCTGTCTGTCTGTCTGTCTGTCTGTCTGTCTGTCTGTCTGTCTGTATGTTCTTTATAGAAACAAAAACCACTCGACGGATTTCAACGAAACTTGGTACAATTGTTCTTCATACTCCTGGGCAGGTTATAGTATACTTTTCATCACGCTACGATCAATAGGAGCAGAGCAGTGAAGGGAAATGTTGGGAAAACAGGAGAACTTACTCCATTTTTTAAGCTTCCGTCGCGTGTGCAGCATTAATGGTCAAAGCTACACAGAAATCATGTATGACGGAAATGTTCTCCTTAAAATTATATAAAAAATATTCCACGACAGCAAATGTCTATCTTTTATGGTTGACTCACAATAACACGTGTAACTCCCGATAACTTAGCAGTTCGGAGCTTTCTGATTATATTTGTCTACTCTTACGTTAGGTGACTGACTGACTGACATAGCGATCTATCAACGCACAGCCCAAACCACAGGTTATAGTATACTTTTTATCACGCTACGATCAATAGGAGCAGAGCAGTGAAGGGAAATGTTGGGAAAATGAGTGATTCATGGGAAAGGTTTCAAGCTATAAAACATCACGCTACAACCCTTAGGAACGGGGCAACGCAGGTGAAACCACGGGCGAAGAACTAGGGAACAAAGTAACTATTCCACGCGGACGAAGTCGCTGGCAAAAGCTAGTCACGAATAAAAAAAAAATCACGCTACAACCCTTAGGAACGGGGCAACGCAGGTGAAACCGCGGGCGAAGAACTACGGAACAAAGTAACTATTCCACAATATAGGAAACACTGGATGAATGAAAATTGTACCCGCTGGGACTTTCTTCCTACCAGCGCCATCTCTAATTATAACGAAAAACATTTTGTTTTTTTCGTAACCGATTTTTGAAATAGTGTGTAAAACTTGCATCCTAATAGTGAACAAAGTTTGCATGAGCCACCAAAAGTGTCCAATAAAAAGCTTAAAAAACTAAAACTCGACTATGAAAAAAATCAACTGAAAAGTATAGTTTTAGTTTTTTTTGTAGTCGGGTTTTAGTTAACACCTACTTATGTTATAGGGGCTTTTGGAACACAATGTAAGACTTCAAGTGGAAGTTGAAGAATTGAGAAGGCAACTTACTGATAAACAAGAGCTACTTGCGGCAGCTGCAGAAGCAATCGATGTTTTGGAACAGCAAGTAAGTACACACACATACCTAACTTACTTACCATCTTGCCTGTATTACCTGATAGGTTAGGCAGAGATTACTAATGTACAGTTCGTCAGAATGTTTGAACAGTGTACAGTTTGAACAAATGAGTTATGGGGACCGGCAATTTTTTTTCAGGGCTCTATGTCAACTGATAGCGTAGAAATATCCATGAACAATAGCAATACGGTAAAAAAAGAAAATGCTTTGGAAGACCAGGTACATACCTAAATATTTCATAATATTATTATTATTATAGTAATAGGTACTATAATTCAATTTCATATTGGCTTTCATATACTCGCAGTAATCCACACAACTTTACTTATAATGGAAACATTTTAGGAACCTGTGAAGAAAGAAACAGTTGACGATACATGTGCAGAATCTGAATCGGCTGGGTAAACTAAATCACGCTCTGTTCTGTTATGTTCTCTCTTCAAGCCACGATTTAATTTTAATTTAATTGCTTTCCAGGGACTACTTGGCTGTAACGGTGAATAATGACGATTTGGTATGTGAAGTGACATATAAAAATAAACATAAAATAATGTATCATTACGCCTGTATTCCCCGACGGGTTCTCTCGCTGAATAAGCATCGCAGAGGTCTGAAGTTTTTTTTAAACGTAGGTTTTTAAATCTTAGGTTTTTATGTTTCATACGTTTACGTGTATACGTTTTGAATGTTTCGATAGGGTGACCAGGGCTTCTTTACAGAAAACTTTCCACCTATTGTATTAGAAATTATATTTCAAGGATTGTACATTTAATTAAAATGAAACGATAAAATACAATAACATTTTCTTTAAAAAGCACATAGATCACAGATTATTAACTTAGACTAAGATAAGTATTTTTTCTTATTAATCCGACCTCATCGCCAAAAACTTTATCTAAGGAACTGTAAAGTAAGAAGTACTGTAGAGTACTTCTTATGAAACGTCAATATTTTTGAGATTGCGACCCGTTCCTTGGGCGATGAAAAAAAGTTGTTGCATAAGGGAGCTTATTCCTTTTGTATCTTATCGTTTCATTTTATTTAAGTAATTTAGAATCCTTGAGATATAATTTCTAATACAATATGTGGAAAGTTTTCTGTCAACAATAAGCCTATCGAAAACCCTATCGAATCAATTAAAACCGTTTTGAAGGCTGTATATTATGAAAAATATATTTTTTTTGCCTATCGGTAGTTCTACATATTAGTAGGTGTTTTTTTATAAAAAAGATCTCTCTAAAACATACTTTCTTCGACAGATAATCACGACTTAGTTCTACGCGATACGGTACTACAGCTCCTGAAATATAATCTTAGGATTGTTTTTTGCATTTTTACATATTTTGACAAATTCAAATCTAGGTTTTACAAAAATCTTCAGAACACTGCGATGCTTTTTCAGCGAGATATCGGCGATAACTTGTTTGTCACAGTTTCAATGGCGCGGCCATGGGATTTTAGTCTTACAGCTCCTGAAATACAAACCTAGGATTTTTTGGTGTTTTAAATTCAAAATTGGGTTTTACAAATAACTTCAGACGTTTGCGATGCTTTTTCAGCGAGATATCGGAGATAACGTGTTTTTAACCGTTTCAATTCAATAAAATTCAAAACTCAGCAAGTTCTGCAATGCTTAGTTTTAATCGCGCGGACACATTAAACTCTTATAACTTTTTAACCATAACTTTGACAAATTTACTTTACTACAGCACTACACTACTACGATATAGGTTTTCGACCCAAAACCTCTAGGGTACTTCCGGTTGACCTAGAATTGTTAATTTTGGTTAAGAGCAACGTCTTACAGCACAAGTAAACGGAGAATTCCGAAAAATAAAAAAGTTAAAAATTAATGTAAATTTTGGTACTTGCAAGTTTTCGCGAAAATCTAAATTTGCCCATATCTTTTTATCGTGTTGATTTAGGTTTGTTAATTTTTATACACATAATAGGGACTATAGACCTCAGTATCTGGTAAGAATAAATTCCAACTTGCTAGGTGCACCCGTTCCTGAGAAAATCGGTGGTGACACACGGACAGACAGACGGACAAGAGAGTGATCTTATAAGGTCTTGGTCTGGATCTTATCTTTTTACCGTTTGAGGTACTAAACCCTAAAAACCACCGTTGCCGCACCATCGAAACGCACACGTCGCCCTTTGGACCGCTAGACTACTGAGGCAGTGTTTTCAACTTTGCACTGAAGAATTAATAAATGAAATAGGTATCCTAGTTAAGTAGTTAGTAGTTGTGATTTTTATTATGATTAAAACCAAAGGTACTTATAGGTACTTCATTTACTAGATTATTTATGTACTAGCGGGCCGGCCGGCAAACGTTATCTTGCCCTTCTGACATCATGTTCCTGCCCTTGTCCCAAAAAGTTCCTGTCCAGTCGTTTTAGAGTTATTGCTGTAATATACCCGACTTTATATACATAATACAGATATATTTAGTATTTTTACTAAGTTAAGGTAACGCAAATAAGAATAATACGTTAATTCTCACTTGTACTAGAGTATGAAAGTTGGAAAGGTGTTGTCTGAAAGTAACTGATGTTTATCTTGGAACATCTTTTACACTTTCAGACAATTAAAAACAAATAATAATTTGATTGTGATTAATCTACCCGATTTCATAACATAATTATACTTGTGCATTTTAGTAGTGATTTTATATTTTATTGACTAGTTTCTACCCGCGGCTTCGCTCGCGTTGATGTCTATAAATAACTGTCAAAGTCACAATCATTATCATTAGAAAGTAAATAAAATAATGGGAATTGTAGAAACGCACTTTAATAATAATGTTTCACAGTAAGGTCAGGCACGTAGTACTCGCAACCGGCGCAACCAAAGATGTATAAATGTGGACGAAGCAAAAGAAGTATGCAAGAATCGTAGCATGTGGCGGTGTTAGTAATATTAGAACGCAACCCTATTTAGTGATTTTTAGGATGGTGCCTCTTTACCCTTCCGTTTCCTTTATCTATTTTCCATGATTGATTACCTAATGTATGTGTACCGCATTTCGCAATAAAATTAATTTATTTATTTCTGTTTTGTTTTTAAAATTAATTGAATTGAATGAACTATAAAAAGAATGCTCACCAATTATTGTGCAAAATGTTTGGTTAGGTTAGGTTAGGTTAGCACTGCGACCCCCTACGCATGATTCCCTAGCTCTCGGAGCTCATGGTCAACTTGCTTGTTCTTGTTTTCTAAATTCTACATGAATTCTGTTCGACTTATTTTTGCCGCCCGGGCTTGTAAATTAATTTTTAGACAGGTTAAATTGTCGCTAAATAAAAGTAAGAAGAAAGAAAAAATGTTGACACCTAATCTCAAAAATATAAACATTAACTGTTGCTTAAATGTGACATAAAAATGTAAAATAATTAAAGAAAAAATAAGATTAATACAACTAAACTTATTTTTTTTTATATTATTTGAATTGCTTTTTGTTTATGAAGCTCTCATTTATTGCTTTTAAAAGTGCATCCGAAATAGCTGATGCTATAACTAACACTATAACAATTGAAGTGAGCTGACTGCCGATATTTGAACTTCATTTTTGATACCTTACATTGTAATGTCGTGGGGATGTATAATTAAGAAAAAATAAAAATACAGCCTATTTTGCTCGCTGATAATGTAACTTTCTATTGATGAAAGAATTTTTATTATCGGTTTAGTGGTTTAACTGTGAAATTGTAACAAACAAACAAACTCACTTTCGCATTTATAATATTAGTTAGGATTAGTAAGGATCGAACCCACAACCCGTGGCGCACTAGCTGATCGATCACTCAGTCGCTATACCAAACGTGTCGTCCAATTTACCTACGATAAATTTTATTTCATGTAATTTGGATCGTCACGCGGCGGTTATTCATAACTAGCTGCAGCCCGCGGTTTCACTCGCATACCAAAACGAATTCTTGAGACAAAAGGTCTAGACCTATGTCCTTCCCCAGAATGCAACCTTTCTCCTTGCTTGATTTTATCGAAATCTGTTCAGCGTTTAGGGCATTAAAAAGTGACAGAAAACAAATAAAAAGAGTTAGTTTCGCATTTACAATATTGGGTGTAGCTGATTCTCTCGGTTTCATTTGCAGGATCCTTTTTTTTCTTGAACATCAATACCACGCATAAGTATTAATTATTAATATGTATTAATTACTAAGTACCTCTCGTCCGCGGTGTTACTCGTGTTTGTCTAGTTTTTTCAATCCTGTGGTTTCTCAATCTCTAAATCATTTCTTAGTTGTCGTCTACACCCTATAAGAAACCTACACGCCAAATTTCAAGTTTCTGCGTCTTATCTTATCCTTTAGTTTCTGAAGTAATGAATGGGTGGTATCGTATGTCACTTATTCATAGATTAACAAACATCCTCATCTCTCCCTTAACGCATACACCTCCTTCCCGTAGTATGCAAAAAAATACTTATTGTCGCGCATTTCAATGGTCCTCACCATTGAAATGCGTGACAATGAGTATTTTGAGAGAAAATGATTGAATTATCTATCGTTTATGGCTTTGGCTGGCTTTTCAACAAGAGTGGCAAGTGCGTGCGGCGTGACTGATACCAAGAGCTCAGAGTCCCAATCCTTACGATTTTCCGTTAACCCAATACAAGTTGTTTACAACGTAAATGATTGTTACAGGATGAACTTGTAAAATTACGCAGGGAAAACAAAAAGGCTTTACAAATGATTAAAGGATGTATGAAAAAAATTCAACAGCAAGACAAGGAGATCAAAAAAATAAAATTAGTAAGTTATTGCTAGTAAAAGATAGGTACTTACCTGTATACATATTAAAATTTTTTGTTATTACGGCTAGGAAATGCCAAATTAGTCGTCAAGTGACCAAAAAATAATGCATATTAACAATTACTTACTTATATTTTTAAGGACAAAGAATTGGTTTACGCGCATGTAAGTGACTGCCAATTGGAGAAATATGAAGAAATATTAAAATGTAAAGATGAACATATTAAAGATTTAGAAAATAGAGTAAGAGATTTACAGAAACATTTCGAGCAAATTAAAAATGGCGACGCGGCAGGGTAAGCCTGACAATTTATATTCAGCACAATACAAAAATAATAAAATTCAATAAGATGGGTTCTGATTGTTTTTTGTTAAGTAATACAGAATTATCCTAATTTCAGAAATCTTCAGCAGCTGCTTACTAGAAGATTACAAGGGTTAACGTATTTCCTCGATAAATTACTATCACACAAGTTAGTATAATGTTATTAAGTAATTGACGAGTGAAGAATTCGAGCCAGGTCCAAATCAAGAGTTTAAACCACGTTTTCTGAATCTTCATGTTCTGAAAAAAAAATATCTTTAAAAATAATTATCTTTAGCCACGGTTTATTAATGTTATGCTGAAAGACATTGATTAAGAGCCTGGCTTTAAAAATGAAATCACAAAAAACACTTTAGATCATAAATAATAAATTCATTTATAAGTGATACGAATCTAGAGGGACGGAGGGCCAGAGGAAAAGATGGATGGATTGTGTTCAGGCCGATATGATGGGAAAGGGAGTGGATGATGAAGTTACGGCTGACAGGGATGAATGGAAGAAAAAGACATGCTGCGCCGACCCCAAATAAATGGACAAGGATAGGAAGATAATGATAAATCTATTTTTAATATTCTTTTCTAGTATTAATTGCTGACCCTATCATAATAAATGTTCGATGAAGTAGGAACCTCGCTCAAACTCTTCACCTAACAAGATGTTCAATTGGTTTCAAATCAATATTTGGACCTCTAAAAACGGTATAGATAATTTGATAAACTAGCTCTTTTAACTACTCATTTCTCTTTTACAGATGCGTTCTGGGTGAAGATAAAAAGAAATTAGCCGAAAGTATATTAGAGCAAAGTCTTGCTTTACCTGTCGGTTTGGAATTGGACGAGTCCGTGGCCCCAGAGGAATTTACTATGGATGAAAGTAACCTGGATATTTCGCAGTCACTAAGAATTGAAGATTTAACGATGATGTTCGGACATCATGTCGCATGTAGCGATGATAACAGATTTTCGACACATAGAAAGGCTTTAATGACACACTTTCCTCAAGCAGATGTTATATCCGAATCTGAATGCTGGTCGGAGCCGGACAGAAATGTTTCGCTCGCTCGAGTTGGCTTGTGCGATACTGGTGTCGGATTGCGTGAATCTAGTACAGATATTAGTAAAAATCGCTCAAGACGGGCGCGGGTTTCGTATGGTTCTCGCTCAGAAGATATTAAACCTTGTAATGAAGCTCTAATTGAGGAACTCAACGTTATTGCTAAACGAAGTGAACACTTGGAAGTAGAAAACAATGACTTAAATAGTAAACTTGAATTTTCCAAAGAACAAATCTGTGAACTAATTGCAGAAAATAATGAGTTAAAAGAAAAAATTATGTCAGAACAATCTAGTTTGACTGAAGCTAATAAAAACATAGATGAATTGAAACATACAGTAGTAAGCCTAGAAAGTCGAATTAAAGATATCGAGCAAAAACTGTCTGACTCCATACAAATAACTGAAAAGTTACGAACGGAACGACAAGAGTTGGAAGCGACATTTATGGAAACGGAGCGTTCTTTGAGGCGCGCTGCAGACGAAGCGACTGTTCAAGCCTCACAAGCTGCATTAGAACGGGCTCGCGCTCAACATGACAGGCTACGTATAGAAAGAGAGCTAGAAGAAACACGTGAAAAACTATCAAATGCATTAGAAGTAAACTCGCAATTAGAAATAGAAGTAACCCGTAAAATGGCTTTGGACGCTAGTAAAGTAGCTATTGTACATGAAGGTCTTCATTCAGAAGAAGAGCGACCTACTTCTCCTGATCAAGGTATAGATAGTGATAGATTATCAAGCTTGGAACAAAACGATGCTGTCGCACTATCACCACGTAAGTTACCTTTGAGTATTGTCTATTGGAAATTGATCTTTATTCTGCGGGGCCGTTCCAGACTAACTTATTTTGTTTGTATATTCTGTGTAGCCTCTGAATAATCCATCTGTTAAAACTATGCAAACTAAAAAAAAACTGTTCATTATTTTTAAAAGAGTAATAGCTTTTTTTACAAAATTGAAAAAAGGTTTATTGCCTATTTCTATATTTTTAAATACCATATTTATGCTCATTAGCATAAAGGCAAACCGTTTGAGTCTTCGCCTGTGGGGTATAGGTGCGCGGGGGTATAGGACGAGAACAGGGGCCGGGAGAAGTGTGGGCGGCGGGCGCTCGTAACTTGATACACAAGAGGCGAAATGTGCACTGGACAGCAGGCTTACTCTTGAAAACAATACAATACCAATCCAAACGTGATCCGATTCCAATGTCAATTTGGTTGTCGGGCGATTTCGTACTCTTGAGCACAAATCCGTTAACCTTGTATCGGCACTCCTTATTGGCCAATGGTTGGGTCGTTTCCCTATCTTATTTAGTTCACTCAGTCACCGCGCAATATTGAAACAATTTGGCGTTAGTCTCGGATTCAAGAGTACGAAATTTGACGAAACGACACAATTCCAATGTCGATGTATCGGAATTGAGTTTAAGATTAAGCCTACAGTTCGGGACATCACAATCGTTAACGGTGAACAGGTGGTGATTTTTTACGAAATAAATTGATGACTTTACAAAATTATGTGAAACAAGCTAAGTAGCTAGGGATCTAGCTCCTGTAGTTGACGACAGTCAGTCAGGTTCTTTTATGTTTTAAATACTAGCTGCCCCCGCAAACTTCTTTTCGCCTTTTTTCGTTTTGGTTTTTCACATTTCAATTCCATAAAAACCACCCTCAGAAAAAATTACCCGAATTGGTCCAGCCGTCTTCCAGTTTTGCGCTTAGCAACAAATTTTGCTATTCATTTTTTTTACTTATAGAAAAGAAAATCTTAATCTAAAATTCTATAACTATGAAAATAAGTTTTCTTAAAGTCCACAAGTCCCAATTTTTGTGCAGGAAAAATATTTTTTTACGATGATGCCTGTATATTATTCCCTGTTCCGTTTAATGTTTGCTTTTGATAAAGTATTAGGTACATATTATGCGAAATTTCATGTGTTAATTTTAATTAAAAAAATTACAGGTTCATTATATGAGGAAAATGTTACATTGAAACAAAAGCTCGCCAGGACCAAGGCAACGCTAGCAGAAACTCTGATGCAATTGAATGCCGCAAATATGCGCAAGAGAAGTGTTCAACGTGCTATATGTAGAGAGATTCATAAGACTCAAGGAGTATTGCGCAAAGCTCGTGATCAGTTTGAAAATCAAACCAATAACTAGTTTACTTGTTTTCACATTAATGCCTGTTATGTAATCAAGATTTTTGAGAATGCAAAAGCAACAAGCTCGTAAATTATCATTTATCAGGGTTACTGGTAATTCGTCACGATCCCATGAAAGGGCTGTAGAACACATTATTCTAGCTATAAAATAAAGTCGTAAAGTGAACTTTCTCTGAGTTTTGATTTTTTCAAATATTTTACTTCTAGTAAGGGATATACATCTTAAAAAACTTGTATGGAATCATTATTTTGTGTTAACAGATTTAAGACATAATAGCAAAGCTTTATCAGCTATTTACTTAATCAATATAATCTGCTGATTATATTATCATTATCAGATCATAGGTCATAATTTCAGGTATTGTAATTATTTTTTCGAGAAAATTTACCACATATTAAAAACCACTCTGTAATCGATTCAGTAGTCAATTAGGAACATAATACTTTCAGGTCTTGTGCTTATTTATTAAATAGTACAACCACATCATAAGTTTAATACATCAACAATTTATATTACAGACTAGCTTTTGCCAGCGACTTCGTCCGCGTGGAATAGTTACTTTGTTCCCTAGTTCTTCGCCCGCGGTTTCACCTGCGTTGCCCCGTTCCTAAGGGTTGTAGCGTGATGTTTTATAGCTTGAAACCTTTCTCATGAATCACTCATTTTCCCAACATTTCCCTTCACTGCTCTGCTCCTATTGATCGTAGCGTGATGAAAAGTATACTATAACCTGCCCAGGAGTATGAAGAACAATTGTACCAAGTTTCGTTGAAATCCGTCGAGTGGTTTTTGTTTCTATAACGAACATACAGACAGACAGACAAAAATTTTACTGATTGCATTTTTGGCGTCAGTATCGATCACTAATCACCCGCTGATAGTTATTTTGGAAATATATTTCATGTACAGAATTGACCTCTACAGATTTATTATAAGTATAGACGAGAGAGAAGCCACTGCAAGTGAATGCAATATTTCTTATAAAGGCTTGTGGATGCTTTTTTACAATACTGTCGATGCGGGTTGTAACAGTTAGTTTTGAGTCGACGATAACACCGAAGTCACGAATTTCTTTAACTTTATTTAGGTGTTATGAGGTTTATACTGTTACAGGTTGTAGGTATATCAAACTACAATAGTACCTATATCTGCCATTCTAATATTCATCTCGTTTTATTTCATGTTTTAAGTCACAAAGACCAATTTATTTAGAGTATGATTTAATTGATGATCGTATTATCTTCGTCTTTTCTAAACAAAACCCTAATCCTAGAAATGTCACTGATATCTGTCGTGCGTATCAAGCTATGTCTAAGAAACTATAGTAATTGCATCTCGGGAACAGTTTGAAGTAAAGGAAAATACATGATTATTTATGTTCCATGGCATTTTAAATGTTAGAAGAAATCCCATTTCCACAAAACAATTCATAGTCTATTATTTTTAAATTGAATTTTATATCAAGACTGTGTATCATTCAATACTTATTTACCTTTCTGGAGAGCCTATAAAGTCTTGTCGTTTTTAACAATACTGTACCGTACTGTACCGTACTGACTATATCATAGTGATTTTTAGGGTTCCGTACCTCAAAGGTAATAAAAAAAAGGAACCCTTATAAGATCACTCTCCTGTCCGTCTGTCCGAGTGTCACCACCGATTTTATCAGGAACGGGTGCACCTACCAAGTTGAAATTTATACTTACCAGATACAGAGGTCTATAATAGTCCCTATTAGGTGTACAAAAATTAACAAACCTGAGCCAACACGATAAAAAGATACGGGCATATTTAGATTTTCGCGAAAACTTGTAAGTACCAAAATTTACCTTAATTTTCAACTTTTTTACTTTTTGGAATTTTCCCTTTAGATACTTGTGCTGTAAGACCTTGCTTTTATCCAAAATTGACAATTCTAGGTCAACCGGTACCTTAGTAGCTAGTACCCTTTAGGTTTTGTGTCGAAAACCTATATGATAGTTCCCGTTGACCTAGAATCACGAAATTTGGCAAAAAGCAAGGGCTTACAGCCAATTTTATTATGGCGGTATAAT
The DNA here is from genome assembly GCA_910591435.1 of Acronicta aceris. Lineage (NCBI taxonomy): Eukaryota > Metazoa > Arthropoda > Insecta > Lepidoptera > Noctuidae > Acronicta > Acronicta aceris. Next base: position 11,168,939 of record OU342759.1, read on the forward strand.
GAGTAGGTACGGAACCCTCGGCGCACAAGTTCGATTCGGGTTTATTTTGTTGAGAACTACTTTCTGCCCGCGACTTTGTCTGCGTGGACTTCAGGATTGGGTCCGACCTGGATAAAAAGTAGCCTATGTGTTTATTCCAGGCTATAATCTATCTGTGTGCCAATTATTATCCAGATACGTTCAGCCCCTCTGGCGTGAATGAGTAACAAACATCCATACTCAGAAACTTTCACGTTTTTAATAATAGTAAGGATAATAACTTGTGTCCTACAACCCTTTCATGGGATTGTGACGAATTACCAGTAACCAATTATACAAATATTTTACTGCATAAATGATATAGAATGGTTGGTACATTATGCACCAAAGGGAGAAAAATTTTCAACGTGTGTTTATTTGTGGCCTGAATTTGTTATCTGAAATTCTCCCGTGTGATGCATAGTACTTTTTACCCGACTACTAAAAAGGAAGGGTAATGATTACTTGACCTATTAGGATAAAATAAAGATCACTAATTATTTTTTTTTTATGGAGATTTCATGTATTGTACAACGTGTAACTTTTGCTTTTGTTTTTAGCAATAGAATACGGAGTCCATATCGCTAGATTATTATACTTTAAATATTTTTACAAAATACGTATTCTATTGCAGTGACTGAATATGACCGTGATTTTGTTCCGTTAATTATAGTCCGCGCGGAACTAGTTGGCCGCTCCTTAGTGGAGACGAGGCACTGTGCGTTGTGATCACTAGGCACCGGTGCCTAATGATCGCAAATGAGATTATAGACAATGGTGACTAATCTCGAGATATCGCACTTAATAAAACAGATGTATCACGCCTAGTAAGTGAACAACAGAAATAAATACCTAATTAATAAAAAACTGTTGATCTAATCTTTTATTGTAATTATGTTGGAATTTAAAATAAACTTAATCAAATTATATTAAATTATTCTGACATATCCTCTAAATCACTTGATTCAATCATGTTGTAAGTTTTTAATGGTTTCGTCCATCACAACATCAAATCTCATAATTATCATGATTCCAGTATTCTTGTTCATTTTTTTTTGTACATGCCAGAGAATTAAGAAAATAACCTTGTAGTATTGTAATTTGTTCGTCCAATGTTGCTCTGGTCCAAAGGTCTGGATGGTATGGAGTTACCCTCAGAACAGTATGACTTGCAGAAAGGTTTAAGAAGTTCATCAATCGTGTATTTGCTCTCTGATTGGTTCGTATTATTCAACCTCAAGAGTTCAGGTTTGATCATTGTGGAAGAAAACTGCACGTTATGATTTCGTAACCAGTTCTGAATATCAATTTTCAAACTGGACATAGTCATAAGCAGCTTAATCGATAATTTCGACCCAGTTTGGTATTAATTTTCGATTAACCCAGTTGTAAAAATTTGTAGAGTTAATAGCTCCGTGATACTCATCCGTTTCTTTATCTTATTTAAATATCAACAAAGTATCGTCGACTAACCCGTTCCGACCACCGGCGTGAACTATTATTACCAGTGATCGGAATACGTAGAGCTATTTTGGTTCATTGACCGCAAACATATATGTTAATATGGACATACACCTGGATTTCGACTACAATCCCGGGATTTAAAAAATAAATGAATGTAGGAAACAGAAAAATGTAATAGTTTGTCTTAAGTAAACCATTGCACACGCGACGTTGCCAAACTTACATCAACAACATCGGATGTCCGAAGTCGCAAAAGTTCAATGCGCACACGCGCGTTGTTGCCGTCCTTGCAGGATGCAAAACACAGGTTGTGGAAACAAAAGAGTTCCCTCCCGCGGTAAGTATGTATCGTCTCTTTCTAACGTAAGTATTACAATTTTCTATTAGCAATTAATTCCGGGACGTAGGGCATGTCCATATTATTACATCATACCACAAGTACCAAAAATAGCTCTACCTATTCCGATCTCTGATTATTACTAACTAAACTTGCTAACATTTTTAAACATTGTGACTGGTTGATGTAGGTTTCGTCCAAAAGACGTAGGCACAAACGGAGTTTTTAGTGGGTGCGAGCCCCACATAACTTCACCTTTCCCCAAACGTGTCGTATGCGCAAGGCATTTTCTCCGACAAAAAAAATAATATTTCGGTTCAAAGAGAAATTTATTTCGGTTGTCCGCTCTGTATTTTGCTTATGGCCCTCAAATATTTCACTCGCAATTCAACAATGTTTACTCTCTCTTTGAAAATATCTTCGATTTACATTTTTTGAATAAATATCCCAGTTTGTGCAAAAGTTCCCATAAAAAAGTTAGTCTGCAATGTAAAATGTTATCTTCTTTTAATACAGCATGTAGTTTTCGAAGACTTGGAATTTTCTTCTCAACCGTATAAACTCGTTTATTTTTCTCCTTATCACTCCCAAATTAAAATCATCAACTTGTATTTTATTTTTTATTACTTTTGGTCTGCGCGGATATCTAAATTTTGCTTCCCCCGTATTTTGCAAGGAAGTTTTACTTTCAGCAAGCACTCCCCTTACACTACGTTCTGTTATCCCAGTTACTTCTGCTACTAATTTATGTATATTGGCACCAGTTTTATATTCCAATTGATTTGAAAAAAACTTATGCACTTTGAATATAATATTTTAACTTGTCTATTTATTGGCGGACTCGTCTTGCTATTGCAATCTCATGTGCGTTTTATCTAAGGTAGCCGGGACTTTTCACGCAAGCGCCCCCGCCTCTCCGTCCCACCGCTCACATACCTAAGGCGCGGCCAACTAGTTCCGCGCGGACTATAAAAAATGTGGTTTATTAAAATTCATTGGTTAGGTACCTACATAAATATGTCAAAGAATTAAAATGTTTATAAATAGAACTTTGTAGGGAGGGGTTTTAGCCAAATAAGAATGTCTGAGTAGAAACGGTATGTGTGTATAATTGGCAATAAAACTAAAATTAGTGAACAATAATAATAAGGCATAGAACTTGACGCGACAATTTAGAGACGACACGCGGAGCGCGAGAGCGCAGTAGAGATAAGGCGCGCGTGCGTCGTTCGCGGTGATGCGTACGTGACTCACGCACGACTGTGGCAACAGTGCGCGAGCGGTTATGCGAGCAACGTTGCTGTTCCGTCACGGTTTATGCACGTTTATGTAAGAAAGCGAGCTGGCAACCTACGCGTACGAGAGGCGCGCGGAATTGCAATAGGAGGACGCACTATAACTTGACATTTTCCTACTTAACAAAACTTAAATGGCAATAAAGTTGATTAGATCATTGTAACCTTTTATTTTAATTTAATAATTCTAATGAAAATCATATTTTAACCGTTATTTAAACAATGTGTTAAGAGTCCGGCGGACCGAATTTCTCTTACAAACTTAATACCGAAATAAATCGTAATTCAAACACAATTTAATCCAATTCTGTTATTATTCGGATTCCGATACTGTTAATCTAGGTCCCTGCTTTACCATTTCGTCCAAAATAGTTCACTGGAAATAAATGTAAGCGAATGAAATTTTTGATAACTTTAAAAAGTTTGGAACGTTTCTCCGGTCTTTTATTTTCAGTGAAGTAGTAGCAGATAAAATAGGACCGTAGGAACCTAGATTAACAATATCTAAATCCGAATAATAACATAATTTGATAGAATATTATCTGGATTACGATTTATTTCGGTATTACGTTTTTGTGGGCAATTCACGCTCCGCCGGACCCTTAAGAAAACCGTGTCCGACCTGTGAAGGTATTGTTAGGTATTGAGGTCCGGTTATATATAGCAGATAATATAAAACGGCAGAGATTTATCAAATTCAAAATTTGTTTTTTTTGAGAGATTTATCTAAATATTTTAATCGTAAAGGCATTAATCAATTTAAAAATGGCTGGCTATGGCTATTTTATTAACGTCTAATAGGCTGGCGTATTCGTAGTCGTAGTCGCTGGCGCGTAAGCTGACCTCATTCGTTACACTCATGCATCCTGCATCAATCGCTCCCGAACAAACAAACTACAACATTAAGCTTTCAAGTAAATCAATCAAGTCTTCAGTTGATCATCAGAGCTACTGCCACTGAGACAGGGGCACTGACTTCTTCTATAAGGCACTTCTCACACGGCAGCTATAATGTAAAGATGTATAATATAGCACGATACATCTCATTACTCTCATCTTTCCATAGAAATACTCATGTACATCTCGGGATCAATACTTACACATTATAGCTTACATTAATATAGGGACATTATAACTGCCGTGTGTGAAGTGCTTAGTACTCTATAGGTACACTGGACCGGCGACTATCAACGTTTTATTAGGACACGTTGATTTTCACCAATATGGCGCTGATAGCGGAAGTGAGCATTAACGGAACCAATTTTACAGAGCGGTCGGATTAATGTCGATACAAGGCAGCTTTAGTTTCAGCTGCTTTAAATCTTTCATGTTCTACTGATTCAGCCCTCCTCGTTTTGTGGTAAATCTATTTCTTGATTTTTGACTGAATTCTCCAATCACACTCAGTTTAATCGACAAAAAAGGCGCCAAAAATTATAACGTATAAAAACTGAATTAAAAAGTCAAAATCAAGCAAAAGTATTGTCTGTAGGGGGAGTTGGTAGGTAGGTAGGTTGGATGGTAGGATACTTTTGCTTGATTTTGACTTTTTAAATCCAGTTTTTAAACTTTTTAATATTTGGCGCCTTTTTTGTTGAATATCGCGTATTTAACATATCAAGTTCTGCTTCTGATTTCCTCTGCTGAACATCATTATTATTTTATAAATAGCCTAGTACATATAAATCTATGAAATATGAGAATAAATGTGCTGAATCCTGACCTAAACAATCTTGGCTACATTATCGCTACTGTAAATATCAGTGATAAACATGATAGGTCAACCCCTTCGCATTACCATTGGAAAATACTTAAATGCAGGTTTGTTGCTTCAGTTTTTGTTGTTAGGTACAACCTAACTTCCTAGATGATCCCTTTTTCTATTAGTGAAAATCGTAAGAAAATCCGTAAGTAGTTTCTGACTGAGATAGGTAAGCCCAAGAAAACAATCTCGGCTCGGTGTGGATTCAATTTATTTTAGCTGCCTAGCTAGGTAGATAGGTAGCTGTATCTAGGTTTTCACCCCCGTTTCTGACATTTTCAAAGGAATTTTTCAAATTCGACTGGTCTGGTTTTCGAATCCATCTTTGAGATGTATTAATCATAAGAGGGATTTTTCAAGAAATAAATAATAATCTAAACCTACTTAAAAAAAATTGACACAACATGCACAGTGTACCTACAATTTTCGATGCTATTGTGTTGTGTTCTCGGCAAACTATATGCAGTCGATTAATAGAGTGATAACAATAACAGTAAATATGGTATGTTCAGGCAGGTTTTAAAATGGGATGTATGGATCAGGTCTTCTCCCTATGGTGAATAGCCGAAACACATCTAGCTAAACCCACGAGTCTTCTGCGCTTTCATTGGATGACTCGGAGAAGGCTAATGACAAAGTGTGGGGTGTGTGAGGGATCAATAATTGTGGTCAACGCTAGCTATGTAGACAATCCTAACCCCACGTTTCTAGAACGAGCCAAAAGGATCAAGCTGGTATGCTGGTGCTCCCACCATAGGTGACAGTAGTACTTCATATGGGGTTGGACTAGCGACTTATAAAATAGCAGTCTTTAGACCGCGGTGAAGTACCATCTTGTCTTATTAAGCACCCCAAGTTTTTTGGATGCCAGCTTGCCCTTGCCCTCTAGATGACCGCGGATTTGAACACTGCTAGAAAGGTCTACGCCAAGGATCCCAATACTGTCACAGATGTTAAGGGCGGTGTTCTGGAATTTGAAAGTCACAGCAAATGGGGTTTTCTTTGCGGTGAACACGCAAAACTTGTGTCTTAGTGGGATTAAAATGGACTAAGTGTAGTCGTCCCTCGATTTCAGACACAAGTTGCGTGTGATTTTCCTCCACTTTGGAACGAGGGATGTTAGCACGCCCAGTATAAGAAGCGTTCCCTGTACTTTCGTCTGCATAACAATGAATGCCATCTATGGACAGCATATAATTGATGTGCAGCAAAAACAGTATTGGAGACAGTACCTACGGAGCCATAGGGGACGCCAGCGTTAATGTCCACAGTAGCAACACAGGAGCAACTGCTATCTACAACGGCTCGTATGCTTCTGTTGGACAGAAAGCTAGCTATCCAGCCACACAGCCCCTGGGGTAGCCCGTATTATGGTAACTTCGATAGATGACCCTGATGCTAGACCCGATCGAATGCCTTCACTACATCAAAGGCTTACTGCCAATGCCTCACCCCGACTCTCAACGGCAAGAGCCCAGCGGTGAGTGAGGTAAACTAGAAGGTCACCAGTTGAGCGACTATGACGAAACCCATATTGGCGGTCGCTAATCAAGTCGAGACCTTTTAGATACCTTAAGAATATGCCGGCTGAATATGATGGTTTGGACATGTTGAGAGAATGAATTAAAAACGATTCACGAACTGAATTTATAAGGCGAATGTCAGTGACATCGTCGAAAGAGGTTACCTTAGAATTAGAACGACGTACGCCGATCTTATTGGCGAGATCCTCAAAAAGTCAGGTCCGTACCTAGTACTCACAACCGGCGTGTATGTTTGAGAAGATGTATGAATGTGGAAGAAGCAAAAGAAGTATGCAAAAATCGTAGCCAGTAGCGGTCTATAGTTTCTGCCTCCCTTAGTGGGAGAAAGACGTCAGTGTACCTATATTTGTAGGTATGGTTGTATGTATGCATGCACCATTGTTACTGATCTGTACGCCAAACTGTGCTAGAACTAGTATTTTGGTTCATGTGTAGGTATGTAGAAGGAGTAAAAGTCGAAACAGCAATAGTAAGCGGCGGTAGCCTAATGGCTAGGGCGTCGGACTTGCGATCATGTGGTTGCCGGTTCAAAACCCACCCATTGCACTACCGACGTGAACCCACTCGTAACACAAGCATTTATCAAGAATACTAGTAATGGGCGACCCACATTGCTAGTAAGCTTTTTAAATAAAAAAATAATAAAAAGTATACTTAACTATGTATTTAGTGAAGTACCTACATACTGGTTTTCAGAATGATCATTTTCTCCAATTCATCTATCTTGGCTTGCCCGGATAAGAAGGACGTAAAACAAGTTCATATAATTTTCAATAAGACAGGCGACGACTACGATAAATTAAACTCGCTGTTTGCGAAATTTTCGCTATTACAAGTAAGTATTATACTTATCTATAAATATATTTAAAACAATTCCATGTATTGTTTTACTCGATAAAATAATTTACAAAAAATAGGCCTCTCACGTCACGTCTTACGTAAGGCTGATGCCTCTACCCTACCCCCTTGAAATTTAAATGTAGATTTGGATTTTCAAAATTATCATTAGAGTTAAAGGTACCTAGTACCTACTTAGCTAGTTTTTGTCATGGCAAACCGATATTTTGCTTACGCATGGTTTTGCTATAGGTACCTAGACCTAGTGATGAATGTAATGGTATATTTTTATGTACCTATATAGGTACCTATAGATAGTAAGTCTGTCGAAAAGTCGTGTCTGTAATTGCAAAATAATTGAGAAAAAATAAAATAGTAGGAGACTACCTGAGTGATACAAAGCTAATTTTTTTTTAGAATTGTTGTGTCTGTATCAGGACATGTTACAAATGTCACAGATTTCACATTCGCGAATGCGAATTTTCTGGATACCTACGAATACAAATTCGAGTGTTTCGGAATAACATTGAAAAAAACTTTATCAACTGGCCATCATTTAAATTAGGTACCTATTATAGGAACATGAAAAAATATTAGAACAGTAGGTAAACCAGCGTACTTTAATTATGTGATATTAATAAAATCTTAAACATTTATCCTATGTGCTTATAAGATTGCAAAAAACAGTAACAGATTGGCTTCTTAAACTAGACTATGAAGAGACCGAAAAATAATTAATTTTATTGCCGCATATGATACATCCCACAGCTGATTAATATACCTACACCCGCATTATATCTTTTCCATTTTACTTTATCTACACAAATTCAGCGCAATGTATGTAAAATTTAACAACTTAGCAATTTTAATTTTAAATATTATACGGAGTAAGGGAGCCTAGAGATCCGTCATACAGGCTCCGAACGGTATGGACTCCAGCTCTCGAAAAGTGAAAATCTTATGCTAAACGTAACATAATAATTTGTTAGTGTATTTTTTGAGAGAAAATAAATGAACTTATTATTAGTATTATTGTTGATTGCCTTCAAATTCTCCATTATTGCCAGTAATGACTCCAATTGGGTAGATAATCGCTATTGGTGAACTGGCGGCTAAGCGTAAGCCTATCCCGAATAAAAAAAAGTCCCACTAATACGCTGTCCATGTCTGCTGATGTGGTCTTTGAAGAGGCCAGGCGGAGGCTAAATACCAGAGCTTTACACGAATTGCACTTCCAAGTTTGCGATCCCCTAATTTTCTCCATGTGCCCTCCGTAATGCCGGCCCACGGAAAGTCAAGCTGACCCTCAGAAACGGTACACGTAACCCAGTCATTGGCTGCGGATTCACACCTCTTACAAGTAAACACTGCTGCTGTGTTTAATTATTATCCGAAAGATTGAGAAACTGTCGAGATTCGAGCAGTGCAGGGAGCGTAGTTAAGCGTGCACACAGTTCACCGTCTACCGTCAACTGATGGTGGTGGTGTTGATGGTGTGTTATGTGAAAAAAATAAGTATAGGATACTCTCTCTCTCTCTCTCTCTCTCTCTACTCTCATACTTTCTTAGGTATCTAGGTATCCTATGTGAATGAAGTTGCGGGTAAAAGCTAGTAAGTAATAATGTCGCAGGTAAATAATATCTACTATTGCAAATTATCAGTGGAAACAGTGTAGGTACATAATAAAAATTGATGTTTTTAAAGGCTGGCGAAATAAAAAGTACCACTGCAGAAATCTTTCAAATGTGTTTCCATTATACAATGACCGCCAAAATAGCACCGATATGGAATACGCTGCAAGATAATTATTTAATTAATAATAGAGACTTTCTGATTGCAAAAGGACCTCAAGAAGGAGTTGACTATAATATTTCAATGGATGGTGAGTGAACTAAGCATGTATACCTACAACTAGGTTTTTACTTAAACTTATGAAACCCAATTAGTTAGGTCAACAGTACCTGGAACATAATATCTTTGATGCCTGGGAGGAGTCGCATTATGCTCTAGGTATTTTTTGCGACTTGTTTATGGCTTTCGTTTGCGTTTTCATGAAACACTAGTCAGGAAATTACATTACTATGGAATAAGGAACATTTCTTTGGATCTTCTTACTTCTTGGGAAGTTCTCATGGGAGTTACGCAAGGCTCAGTTCTTCGCCCGTTTTTATTTCTTGCATATAATAATGACTTACCTAGCCTAATAATAGACAATCACGAAGTAGTGTTATTTGCAGATGACACATCACTTTTATATAAATTGAAACGACAACAGCCCATAACTGACTATGTAAATAACGCTCTTCCTAAAATAGTACACTGGTTTAATATTAATAATTTACTTTTAAATTAAAAAAAAGTCAATACTAGAAATAATGATTTCATCTAATGATATCTTACGACAATGGGTGTCCTCTCTTTGTATTCAAAGATTTGAACCCAGTTGGATGCCAAAATATAGCTCAGTTTGTTCTAATCACTTTAAACCGGACAGCTTATATGTATGTATTATAGTTATTCGTTACCGTAAACCGGAGCTTGTGAAGTAGATCAGATATTGATTAATATCCATCGCTTCAACTTGCTTTATGTTATAAGCTGTTCGTAGTTCTTCAAGTAAAATCAGCTTTGATGTGAGTGTGTGTATTTTTGCCTCTTTTTCTATTATTTGTCGTTAATATACAAAGACATAATTATTTATAAATAAATCATTTTCGCGAGTGAAACTGCTAAAAGCTAGTTACAAATATTACTCACTAAGAGTTCGCTGCGGTTTCACTTGCGGTCGGAGAGTTTATTTTAGACAAAAGTTAGCCTTTGTCCTTTCTCAAGATGCAATCTAGCTTCATGCCTAATTTATTTAAACGGAATGACTTATTTTCGCATTAAGGCGGACCGTTCAGCTGAGCCCGCGAAATTCAAATTTCAATTGATTTTTCGCAGTTTGTAGGTGTATAACAAGTTCTAGATTTATGGCAGTTGTAATTGCGACATTAACTATACAACATTCACAACTGAGAACTAAAACCTTTACTTAAAAATCCTTATCAAGCCAAAAACTTGGCGCAATCTGTGTAATTGGTCAAAATTGACATTTTACAATGGTTTTAGATAAAAAATGTGAATTTTGTATAGTTAATGTCGCAATTACCATTACCATGAATGCAGGACTTATTATAGACCTACAAACTGCGAAATGTGACTTGAAATTTGAATTTCGCGGGCTCAACTGAACGATCCGCCTTAATAGATAGTATGGACGGTATCTAAGTACCTAATTAGTCATTTAATCGGTTACAGTTTGTGTTTCATTTTCTTTTTGTTAGGTACTTCTAATATATTTTTTTATTAAACTATCTAGTTTAAAAAAAATATATTCTACTTCTTTTATTTGTAACTAGGTTATGTACCTTATTTCCTTAATGTTCAACAATTAAAAAATCTTAATCTTTGTTTTAAACGACACTTTTCAAATGTGTCATATAAGACAACTGCTTAGTGCTATTTCTTTTCATCTTATGATACCTGTATCTATGCTCGCGCTCATTATTAAAGCCTAAAATGTTTAGTTATAGGTATGGACATGTAGCGCGACTCATTTTTAAATGACATTTACTATGAACATGGCGTATCTAATAGTAATATATCATTGTGGGAGAGCCATACTTCGGCACGAATGGGCCGGCTCGACCGGAGTGATACCACGGCCTCACAGAAAACCGGCGTTAAACAACGCTTTCGTTGTGTTTCGCCGAGTGATTGAGGTTACCGGAGGCCCAATCCCTTTTAAAAGGCCGGCAACGCACTTGTGAGTCCTCTGGTGTTGTGGGTGTCCATTCTACAAGATTCATTTTTTTTAAGGCATTACTCTCCTCCTGACTCCTCAAATATTTCCATTGAAGAATCTGTCATGCATGCGCCTATAAATTGTTTGGTCGCTTTGTAGACCTAGTAAGATATTGACAATTATCGGAGATGATTAATTTATACTTTACCTTACTTATCTTTTACTTGTTTTCGCTGTTTACAGATAAAAACACTGTAATAAACATTAAAGCTGTAAAGATTAATTTAATGATTTCCAAAGAGGAATGCTTCCCTGGTGAATGGATAAGAATCCTACCAAGGTTTGAAATAAGTATATCTTTCCTTTTTATTACGATTTTCTCAAAACAATTTCCCATATGACTTAGGTATGTATATGAGTTAGGTCCTTACTGCCTCATTAGCCTTGTAGAAGAATAAATACCTAAGTCAAATTAATGTGATGATCTTTATTTGTTTTAGCCTAAAAAAGGCTATCATCGAGAATTGTTATGAAACCCTTCCCGAAACATCAAAATTTAAATCGTACAAAGATTTACGTCGCCACTGGAAGAACATTGTAAGTACCTAACTACCTAAGCTAATTAAGTACATACGTAACGTAGTATTAATTTAATATTGCTATGAATGTCATGCTAGTAGGACCTTTACTGAATTCAGAAGACTGACATTGTGTACGAAAACTACTATCTACTCTACTACTTATGCGTAGGTAAGTACGTACTTTAGTGCAAAATTCAAACCCAAGCAACACATAAGCCCGATAACAGTATACAAATTTACTAATAAACAGCTTAAAGCATTATTACAAAGCTATTAAAGCTTAAGGGATAGACAAATGCTGTATTAAATTGTTTTTGGGCTGTTATTACTTTTTATGCTTAATAAATTATTTATAGCACTAACATTCTTTTTTAAAGCATAATAATGATCATGAACAGAACTACTAAAAACACGTTATTCACTTTAATGTATCCCGGACCACTGAAAACTGCATTTTTCAGTTTTCAGTTTCGTATCAGTGATGTGATAAGATTTATCTGTATACCTAACTGCACTCTTTGCGCTGTAGCATGGTGCGGGTGACAGTTGCCTGTATGACATTGATTTAATTGTTTAATTTAATTTACTACAGTTATTAATGATTTGTTAAATTATGAATGTGGTACAGCTAAAATATGTACTAAGTCATAATTTGTAAATCCTGTCACCCGCACCATGCTACAGCGCACAAAGTGTAAGGTATCAATTTTCATTATACCTACTGCTTGATGTTAAATAACCTATTTCCATTCTATACAAGCTGTATTACACTTAACTTATAACCAGTTAATCAGTAGCTGAATATTTACGGTTTTTAAGTTTTTGTTAAGCAGAAGGCTGGATAATTGAAAATGAGAGAGCTCTTTCAAGTAACCTCGAGAGTCCAGTGGACCGAATTTTCCATACAAACGTTTACCAAAATTAATCGTAATTCAAATACAATTGAATCATGTGTTATTATTCGTTTTCAGATACCGTTAATCTAGGTTCCTACTATACCATTTCCTCCAAAATACTTCACTAAAGCTGTAAAAGGGTACCTAAATCAACGTTTATACAAACGATATTATGCTTGTTGTACATTTATTCAGCTACTATGTTGCTATTATATTAAAATTTCTATTATACAAATTAAACTATTTTATTTTGTGCCTTGCTTGAATAATGTCTGTGTAAGCGCATAGCAGACATTGGCCAGTTAACTATGTAAGCTTGAAGTTTCCAGAAACACTTTTATAGAACCATAATTCGGCCAATCTGTGTTGCTTGGGAAGTAAGAGGATAAAGTGCGGTCTGTAACCGGTACGAAATCAGTCACCATGAGCTATTCGGACCACGGTGTGAATCACACAAGTACCTACCCTTTTAAATTCGTGGTTTCGGTCCATGGTACGTGTGCATCAGATAATGTCTTTTTTATACTTCGTAATCATGTAGTACCATGTAGTAGTCATGCACAAAAGTTTTATTAGGAATTTAATTTAATTTTTTAGACTGCACTTGGGGAGGCAACTGTGTGGAACCTTTTTGCAAAGACACGAAAATGTTTAGATGATTTTAATATGATTTTATCATAATAGAACGACTTCAGTCGCTGTGATACTATAGCCGCAAACAAATAATAATTAGATGATATAGTAAAACAATGGTTCTTTACTAACTTTTAATATTTTTGATATTTACGAAAACAGCAAGTTAATAATAATGAAATTGATAACATATGTTAATTATAACTTATTTAATTATATTTAAAAGCAAGTGATAGCCTAGTAATATAACCATTGGACTGTCTCCTTGACCTCTGACTTTTCGCATAGAAAGCGTATTAAATTTGTTTTGGATAATAAAGTCTCATTTATTATTTATAAATAAAATTAATGAACACTGGCTTAATCGTTGAAAGAAAACATCGAAACGAAATTCGTCGTCGAGAAAATCTCGACGGCGTGTGGTATCTGCCAACCCACTGTAGGCTACTGTAGTTTGTGTGTATGACATAACCCCTTTCACTCTGGGAGGAGACCCGTGTCCAACAGTGGGGACAGTAAATGTGTTGGTGATGATTTTATTTATTTTGAATCCGTAGAACGTGCATATACAGCTTACGCAGGATGTGTTGGGGGCTCACTTTTAACCCAAATATGTATGGCCTAATCAAAATAATTTTTTTTGAGAAAATTGAATGTTTAAGTTGTTTCTTTCTTTCAGCTGCCCCCCTGCCCCCCCCCCCCCTCGGTACGCCCATGAAATCAGTAATTCGAATACGACACACACCGTACTCTGCCCAAAAGCCCAAAAAATTAAAAAATTGACACGAAACTCCATGGTAGGTCGGTGGGTGGGCTTATGATAGGTATCATGGAGTTTCTTGCCTATAAACCCAATAATAATGTAATAATAAAGCGTAGCTTTTTCTGTTGATAGCATGGATATCGCCTGCCTGAGGATGAGTGTCCGTATTATTCAATTCAGTTCTGGCGTGGAGAGCCATTGCTTTACCCAAAGCTATGTGTAATTAGAAATTTTCCTATTGTGACTCCAGTAGCGAAACCATTCGATGTAAGTTGTCTATCTGGATCTACTTTATTTTTAACGCGCGTATTCGAATGTAACATGTTAAAAATAAATATACCTAATCGGTGAAGAACTTTAACGTTTTGTACCTACTTATTATGATTTAGACGTAGGTCAAGGACACGGGCAGGTACGGTCCGGTGCTTATGTCCAGTAGTAGTGTCGCAAAACTATAGAATCAAAGGATCAGTCGCACTAAATTTATAACTTCTATGATGACATTTCACACACACACAATGTGCCGCATATCGCTCCTCCTTCATCATTCAATAGTTGGTCGGTATATCCTGCCTGGCGCGATGCCGGTGTCGACGATGATTTTTTGAACTTACCGAGTTAGGTACACAAAACGAAAAAATGAGTGTAATATGACGTTTACGAATAGTTACACGTAACTACACAGTTTACGAGTGTTAGCGTTATTGCTATTAGTAGTGTCTTGTTAGAATAACATTATGTATTAGATAAATACAATCAAATTAAGTATTAACGGCCAACATTGTCGCCTTGCATAGGTGTGCGTTCGCGCAGCGGAATGTTGTTGAATTTAAAGATTTTAATTATGCAGATATTTAGTGTATGACGTCGTATTATTGTGTATGGTAAAAAAAAAATTGTGCACGCAGCCGTTGTTGAGAAATTCACCAAAAACTGATTCCGATGGGCGAACATTGTCCTGGCGGAACTCTTTTTAATCCATAGACTTTAGAAGAAAAAAGATGTGTCCAAAAATTAGTGTGTATTTGTGTGTAATTGTGTATGTATGAATAAAATTAGTGCATGCATAAACTTCGGAGAAATTCAAGTTTCCGCTACGCGAACGTTAAGCCACTAGCTAGTTTTCATATAAAGCGCTTACATAGAGAGCTGTAGATTTTTACATATATTGTTTTGAATTTGTGTATATTTGTTTAAAAAACAGATTTAGAAAAAAAACGTAGGGCTTAAAAGATAAAAATATAAACGTAAAATACGCTGATTAGGTCTTAGTTCTTAAAGTATGCACTTTGGGGTCTAGATTTTCACGTTTATACAAACCTTGTAAGTGTCTGCAACATGTTGCCAAGTATCAATGATGTTCCGTTAGTAATTATAGAGTTATAGGACAATTTACCATGAATAGATCACTGTTTACAAAGCAGTCAAATATCACGACGTTCTAAGGGAATTGCATGGTAAAATGTATGCCAATAATTAGTGTATTCATTCAACTATTCACATGCAAAATTTCATGTCATTAAATTCAGTAATTAAAGAAAAACAATTATAATACTGACGAAGTATCGAAAACCTACATAACCCGACCAAGTTCAGATGGCTACAAAAAAGCGGCCGTGCCATATATCTAAGAAACGTTCTTAACCTTCCAGTATAGTATTTATTAATATGGTACAGTTGCGTACACAAGCGTTAGGAAAAAAGAAAACAACATTTTCTTTGGAAGCTAACTAGCTAGTATTATTACACGGGCTTCGTATTTTTCAATCGGGTCGATAAAGAAAAGACAGGGGAGTATATTATAATGATATCTTTGTTTAATGTTGACCACATGTATGACCACTATGACTAACATCACCTTACTTATCGACAAGTTAATGTTTGCGTTAAAAGAAACACACTCACGCTATGCTACGCACAGAACCGTGCGGTGTGCGGGCAAATACATATATTCAATGAGCATTGAGGTGCTACTGGAATTTTGACGCTTGACTGTATATATTTATATAGGTATATTATAGCGCGATATATTAAAATACACTACACAACATATTATATATATTTTTAAATAGGTATTACAATATTTTTCCCATATAAAATTTTTTTGAAAATTTTCTCTATGCAGAAAATAATTATATCAAGATTTTTGAACTGTTTTCACAACAAGATGCCCACTATTCTCGGATCGCCTCTGATTATTGAAATAAAAGACACACAGCATGAAAAAGACAGCCTCCATGTAAGTATCTTGGTCTAGGACGATTTAGACCATCGAGATCTAGAATCTTGCTCAATAAGAGATTGTTTATATTTATAGTTATAGGTACCTAGACCTATTATTATACCTACATATTCTATAGAAGAATTTAGAAAGAAGTGCCTCTTCTGGCATCTAACAGTCACTTTATTATACCTTATAAATCAGTTAGGTACCTACCTAGGTACTTATTTACTTTTTTAAATCGACGCTATAAACATATAAATTTCATATATAAAAACGAGTTTCACAGGTAATAAAAACAGAAATTGTATAATTTTTCTTCCTTTTCGGGTTCGGTAACATTCATAATATGAACATGAACATTCGGTAACATTACGGTTTCGTATGATCGGATCGTTTGAACCTAGGGGAGAGTGGGTAGCAGTGGATCACTTTTTTTTGAAGTCGTAAAGTCCCAAAGTTTATGGCTTAATAATTTATTTTTGAAATTAAATTATTAAGTATATGAGATTTTCAAAGAAAAAGGCTTTTATTAGCAACTATTACCTAAACTTACAAGTTTGAAAAATGTTGGAATACGAAATGTCTCTTGGATGACACGGGCCACCCAAAATAGGACACTTAAGCTTTAGTGACGGGAGGAGTGACTAATATTGCTCCTAGGCCTATGCACTCAATAATAGTGACCTCAACTGATCTGGAAGACACCAGTAACACCATGGTGGAAAAAGATAGGTCGCAGTGGACGCAAAAGGAAACCGTATTCGTATCGTTAAGGTATGAAAGGCCCGGGATCAGAAGGTTGTCTTGGGATGCCAGGGTAAGGAATGGCTGGAGGCGGTGAAAAGCAGACTGGGCGGCTCGTCGGCAAGATTCACAATCGAGGAAGCGGTTAACAAGGATCCCTTGGTGATGTTGTTGGACGTGATGTCATATAATCTAATAAAATTATTAAATTACAGCACAAACGTGTAAGAAAGCAAAACAAAAACTGAAAAATAAATTGAATGATGCACAATGACCCTGCTCATGGTCGGGAGTGACGCGTGTCTGGGCAGGAGTAAGGTTTTAGCCGGTAGGAGGCCGGTATCTACGGTAGGTTGGTTAGGATAGCGAGCCAACCTGTTCGTCCATGTTCATTTTGCATTTCAATGATATGTTGAAAATTAACAACATTCATTGCTATGCAGATGACAGTACGGGTGACGCATACTATGCTGGTCGTTCAAATACTCCCGGATCCGTGGTGGAGAGCAGAAGACGAATTGTGTCTGAGATGAAGACCTCCTTGGAGCAGGTCTCCGAATGGGATCGTTATAGCCTTGTGGTATTTAATCCCACTAAAACACAAGTCTGTGTGTTCTCCGCTAAGAAATCCCCATTTATCATAGCGCCCAAATTCCAAGATACTCCCCTTAAAATTTCCAAGAGTATTGGGATCCTTGGTGTCGAAATTTCGAAAGAGGTCCAATTCCGGGGTCATTTGGAGGGTAAAGCCAAGTTGGCTTCAAAAAAACTTGGGGTGCTCAATAGAGCGAGGCAGTACTTCACTTCTGGTCATAGACTTTTGTTTTACAAAGCTCAAGTCTCTCTTGTGGAGTATTGCTCTCATATCCTGGCTGGTGCACCCCAATACCAACTCCTTCCCTTTGACTGTATCCAACACCGGGCTATTCGTGTTGTCGACGATCCCACACTCACAGACGATTTAGACACCCTTAGTCTTCGGAGATGTTGGCTTTTTTTGTTTTTGGGGAGTGTTTCAAGGAACTGTTCGAACTGGTGCTTCCGTCACCTTTTCATCACCGCACCACCAACCTCAGGAGTACGGCCCATCCTCACATTTGTGGAGACCTGGCTCTCCAAGAATGTTAGAGCGTCGTGAGGTTTTCTCCCGCGCACGTCGAAGATTTGGAATGGTCATTCTCCTGATGTGTTCTCACTGCGCTATGACATGGAGATCTACAAACAGCGCATATACAGGGCTCTTAAAGGCCGGCAACGCATTAGCAACTCCTCTAGTGTTGCAGGTGTCCATGGGCGACGATAACTACTTACCATCAGGTGGCTCGTCTAATTATTTGCCGACATCTAAATATTAAAAAAAATACAACTGCTAACCTAAACAATGAACATTAAATTGGTTTTAATAGAAACATTAGAATTTAGGACAAAAATATTTTTTTTTAAGTAAAAATTAGCATAAAGGTTAAATTTAACAAAAATATACTTAAATCTTTTCCCGTGAGCTCGTCCTAGGCCTAATGTTACCCGTTGAAGAATACAGGCGTATTGTAATTGTTTTTACGCGTGGTGTACCTACTAACTGTTGTTCTAATTTACATCTTTTGTTTTAGACACAGAGCGATTATAATCTGACAGAAACGCAAGCAGTGAGTCTTTGCACACCGACGCAACATCCTAGACCTACATAAGTAGATTAAGTAGTTTATTATTATTTAAAAAGTATTCTTGTTTTTTATTTGCATTAATAAATTTAAAAGTAACCATTGTATTCATCATTATGAACATAGGACCAACCCGGAAATTGCGAAATTCAAATAAGGTTGTTTTTAAGTGAGTTTTTACCTGACTGCGCCAGAAGGAGGGTTATATGACAGGGATATCTATACCTACATACAATAAGTCTGTACAAAAGTCTGTAATTGCAAGATTATTGGACAAAAAGGTGAAGAAGACTAATTAAGCACTACTGAAGCCGAAATAATGGTTTTTGGAATAAATGTATGTCTGTATCTGTTTCTACGAGTATTTCTGTATGTTCGTTTATAACTCAAGATCTACCTGACGGATTTCTATTAATACTGGTGTATATGTAGATTATGAGCCTGGTTAAGTTTTAGGGTACTTTTTATCCGACTACAACTGCGCAAAAAAGAGAGACCTTCTATTTTTTTCCATACTTTTCTAAGAACATCCTTAATTAGTATTTAGAGAAATTGGAAAGGAATGCATTGGTAAGTACCATAAGATAACGTTTGAGCTTAATTTTATTTAAATCGGTTCAGTTTATAAAAGTTATTACAATATTTAACTAGGTATTGAAACAAACTTGAAAAATAACCATTGAAGTAAATTTCATATTTAACTATGTAATAGAGTTGCAGACGTTAAAAGTATAACAAAAGAAAACATATTTTAATAAATACACTTACAGATACCGAATAAGATAAAGTCATTTTATAACGTGATCGTTCAGATCGTAACGTGATCCTGTTGATCGTAGACAAAGTCGTTTTATAACGTGAAATCTCCACGGTGTAGACAAGACACAGTATAGATAATTATGAAATAGTTTCAATTAATTCGTACCAGGAGTACTACTACTTCTTATTTCTCTACGGCCCGCATCGTTAGGAAGTTCCTTTCTCATACACTGGGTGCTATTTTTTTATGTAAATATTTAAAAATGTAAGAAAGAAGAAAAATTGAAGAATACAGAAATAAATAAAGCAATTAGAAAGGAAAACTTTAATTAGGTACTGGTTTCTGAAACTTACGCGAATTTAAGACATTTTTCGGATTTTATCGCGATGTAGGTATTGTTATTATTTAATTCAAGAACAAGAAGAAGAAAAGGATCCGAAACGTCAGGAATTAAATAAAATCAAATCAGTCAAAAGTAGGAGTTTTATTTCAACCTTTATTAGATATTGAAAAATAATTATTGCAGCGCATAGATAATAAAGTAAGTATTCTGATGCCGAAAGTTTCTATATGCATTTATATGTTCGAGTTACACACTGATTTTTATTGGCCAGTATTGGCGTACAATACTGGAGAAGCATTGTTGTTTTCGAATCATATTTATGTAATTATGTCAAAGGTCGAATTAACATAATACCTATATTGACAAATAATGAAGTATTTAATTCTGGGTCCCCATACCACTAAGTATGCATCTAACATAAACACGTTGTAATGATGAACGAAAATAATTGTTAGTCTGTTACCTTTTCACGCCCAAATCGCTGAAACAATTTTGATGAATCCTATTATAGAGATAAATTGGACCTTGGAGGACGACATAGGCTACCTTTTCTCTTGAAAAGTCCTAGCATGCAAGTGAAACCGCGAGCAACAACTATAACTAGGTAATATTGTAAATGCGAAACTAACTCTCTTTCCTTCTATTGCCTAAACCGTTGAACGGATTTAAATTAAATTAGGCAAGGAGAAAGGTTACATTCTGAGGAAGGACATTAGGCCTTGCCTACCTTTTGTCTCAATAAGTCGTTTCGGGATGCGAGTGAAACTGTGCGCTGCATTTAGTCTACCATAAATATCTGCTACATAGGTAGGTACTTAAATCTGCTCTAAAAAATACGTAGATCTCCAAACAAAGCTCTTACTTATTTATTTACTTACGACGATATTGTAGTTATCAGATATTTATAATACTTAGGTACTTTTAAAACCTAGCTAACCTATGCCTAACTACCTAGTAATAAAAACGCTTATTAATGTAGTTTTATTTTTTTTTGATAAGGATTGGAATAATCGCTTTGTATAAAAATGTGAAGTTATTACTAAGATTAAGACAAGTAATAGTACATACAAATCAAAAGTGTTTAGGGATTAAGTACCTACGTTTTAAAATATCGCCGCAACTGAGGATTATTATTTTAACTTTTTTGATTCTTATTACATACTGAATTTCACAATTTGAATTAAGAATTTTCTTAAAATTTTGAATAAAAACAGAAAATCAACTGTCAGTCAATAAAAGTGTTTTTACAAAACCATTACACTTTCTGCATCGGAACTGAATAAAATTGTAGGTAACTATCGACATGGAGCGACGACATCATTTTAGACGAGAAGAGATGATGAGAGCCGTGTAAATGTTGCAAGCTGGTTCCAGGCAACGTATTGTGGCTATAGATGGGTTTCTGCCCAGGCATTTTAGGCGAAAAAAATAAATGCCCTGGCATAAACCCATCTCTAATTGTGGCTATCGCTCTTGGCACTAAACAGAGCCTCTTAAGCCTGAGCCGGACACGCTATCGTATCACGGCCAGCGTGACCGAGCGACATTAAGGACGATCGCGCATCACCACTCGCAGACAGGAACGGTACCTACATCCGAAATACCAATTCCTAAATCCCTCGAGGCTCCACAGCTCTTCAGGCTTCCTGATAAGCAACCAAACCATCCGAAATCGTTTACGTGAGTGAGTCTGTGTTCCCGAAAGCCGCTGAGGGTTCCACATAAGGGGCCGTGAGCGCAGAAGAGAGAGAGGAAGAATCTCATTTGGATCAGGGGCAACCTCAATGCACAGATTTATGCGGAGAGGATTGTTTTAGATGTGATCATCCCTTTGCGAAGCAGGTTGGGTGAGTCGCTTCGACTAATGTACGACAATGCACGTCCACACATATACGGCTAGAGTCGCAACACGCACTCTTGCCGATGCTCGCATCAACGTTCTGCCGTGGCCTGCTCAATCGCCAGATCTCAACCTAATTGAGCAAGCATGGAATATGCTTCAAAGAAGTTAGTGCTCTACCAAGTATGTATGCCGTGCATGCCCCATAACATCTTTAAAAAGAACGTGGGCGGCCATTCCTCAAAGTGATTTTGATAAACTTATCTTATGGTTGAATGATTCGTGTCAATGGCGGAAACACAGATTATTATTTTTTATTTTTAAGTATGTACCTACCTACTAGATTTGGTACCTAAATATTAATTGGATGATTTTTATAGTTATAGATGTACTTGATCCTTAGAGACTTTTGATGTATTTAGATACAGAGTCAATTACGAAAAACTTTTAGAATAAATTTAGTAAAATGCACATTTTTTTACCTCGTCTCATTTAGATATATTTAATCGAAATCTATACTATATTCCAACAGGATGATTGGTTATTTCAATTCATTCTTCCAACCATGTGGCATCCAGCTCAGTCAAGTTGAAATGGGTTCCGGTATATCAGGTCCTGGCGACAATAACGGTCAATAACGTCTAGTAAATCCCAGTACCGCTCTTCAGGTCATGGCCGTTTTTGTTGCCGTTATCAAACTACGCGCCATGTAGTTTTGTGTAGGTCCTGAACGAACGACCTAAAATACACGTTTCCGATCAGTGAACTAGAAAACACGGTTCCTAACCAAAATCGCTAATCGGTCCTTCGGTCTTAATGTTAATAGTACTTCGTACTATTCGTGCCTTTCGTACGTTACTGTACCGTACTTTTAATGTTTCTGAACGAGCGAGATCAAATAGCTAACAGAGTAAAGTTAAAGTATCAAGGAAAATTAAATTATGTAGACATATAAATTAATTTTATGCATAAAAATTGTATTTAATATTTAATAAAAAAAATGTTTATCATCAAGCTCAACGAATCAGTTGAACATTAAAACCTAGTACTTAGTTTAACTATTGACTTAACTTAATTAACTATGACTGTCGAACTATTGTTATGTGACCGAACGATGAACAAATAAGCAATTTGGTCAGATGTCCTTTATGAACTAAAAGACCGAATAGTACTAATAAGGTGAACTAGTTCACTGACCGAATTGTACTAGTTCAAAGCGATCTCTTTACTGACCGAATATGTAGACACAAGACTAGCGCCATGGTCTGAACTTTATCTAATTTGTCAAAATTATGATAAAAAAATTAAAAAACTGTACAATGCGTTTTTTTCTATCTTATTCTAACAAACCACGTAATTAGGGTTACAATCCGTCCGGATTTCTTCGGGTCTGTCCTAGTTTAGAGGGTGTCCGGGGAGCGTCCGGGTGGGGTTTCATTTGTAGTCCGGGTTTAAAGGTTTTTTAACTCACCACTTTTAAGGCGGATCGTTCAGCTGAGCCCGCGAAATTCAAATTTCAAGTGATTTTTCGCAGTTTGTAGGTGTATAACAAGTTCTAGATTCATGGCAGTTGTAATTGCGACACTATCTATACAACATTCACAACTGAGAACTAAAACCTTTACTTATAAATCCTTATCAAGCCAAAAACTTGGCGCAATCTGTACATAAACATACCATCACGCCTGTATTCCCCGAAGGGTTAGGCAGAGGCGTACTAATGTACACCCACAGTTCGCCGGTATGTTTTTAGGTCCCATGTAATAGGGGGCGAGCCTATTGCCATTAACCGGGCACAAATCCAGACTCCGAGCTGCTACTGAGAATTTCATAGAAAAACCCAATAACACTTTGCTCGACCTGGGGATCGAACCCAGGACCTCTAGCGTCCAGTCCAGTCCAGCAGTCGCGCTTGAGACCACTAGACTAATGAGGCAGCGCAATCTGTAATTGGTCAAAATTGACATTTTACAATGGTTTTAGATAAAAATTGAATTTTGTATAGTTAATGTCGCAATTACCATTACCATGAATGCAGAACTTATTAAAGACCTACAAACTGCGAAAAATCACTTGAAATTTGAATTTCACGGGCTCAGTTGAACGATCCGCCTTATAACTTGCAACACGGGGTCCCAACATGGACAGTTACAGTAGTAAGGTATTTTTTTTTTTTCCTGAATCGTAAAAAATAAAATGACAGACAAGTGGTTAAAACTAATCATTATTTGAAATTCTAAATTCGAACAATTATATAACAAATCATTCTTGTCGTCATAGTAATTCTCTCTTTCATAGTTCAGATTGTTTTTATTCTTGTCTTATTGCTTGACGTAAGTTTTCATTATCATAAGGGACCGGCGGAGCTTGAATTGCCTACAGAAACGTAATACCAAAATGAATCACAATCCGGACAATATTCTATCAAATCAAATTATGTTATTATTCGGAGCTGGATACCGTCAATCTAGGTTCCTGCTGTACTATTTCGTCTATTACTACTTCACTGGACACAAAAGATTGGAAAACTGTTCAAAACTTGGTAATTATATCAAAAATTGCATTCGCTTACATTTATTTCCCGTGAAGTATTTTGGACAAAATGGTAGCGTAGGAACCTAGATTAACGGTATCGGAATCGAAGTAACAACATAATTTGACTAAATTGTGTTTCAATTGATTTAGTTATTTCGGTATTACGTTTTTAAGAGAAATTCGGTCCGCGGGCCTCTTAATGTAATTTTAATTATCTGCATTATTAACTTTGGGATGAAGGTAATGAGGTTTGGAATGGAAATGGAAGGTAATTATTTGTTTCAATAATCTAATCAGCTAAATACTGGCGTCAGCTGTAGGTGAAGACGTCAACACCATCCCTCTTCTAGATGGCGACAAAGATGACTGACTCGCTGTTTGATGGAAAAATCTGGCGACTGACGGTGATAAGTTTCTATGCCCGTGATACGAAGATAATGTGGCTGAATCCTGCATAATGAAAATCATAAAACTGTTAACGATCTATTCATACCTACTAATATAGGTACACTGAAAAAAATTAATTAGTTTACATGCAACTAGCGACCGTAGCGGATGGTACAGGCAACTGGTGTACTTATTCATTGTGTGCGTATATACGTACAGTGCGTAATAAGCACACACTCAAGGGAGCATTGATAAAACGACTTGCACACAACTATATCCAAACCAGAAATTAATCTCATACACAAAAAGGAATATGATGCAGTATTTCAGCTAATTAATAGAATCATACCCAAGCAGTAATTCAAGCTGTATAAGAGCTGCATTTTAGTTCGAGATTACACTAAAAGAGTCACATATGGATTATAAGGTGGTGTTATAAGCGCTTAAAAAGCCCTATAACTCCTAAAGAGGCCCACTTTATACGGCTTTTAGCATTAATGGAGGTATAGAGTTGCTGTAGAAGCAATAGATAAGCTGTATTAGAGCTGTTTTCGGTGTAAAAAGAAACTATAACACTACAGTTAATCTCTTCTAGGTATCTTTTAAGAATAATTTGAAGAGAAAATAATGTAAGAAACTAGGTTTTATTAATATCGCCATATTAATTATAAATGTAATATTTATAATTAATATGGCGATAAACTTTAAAACTGAAGTAAGTTAAATAAGTAGAGGACTTATGAACTTGGATAGCAGCTGTTATTGGTGAAATTAAAGTGCCGATTAATATTTATTATGAATATGTGTATATTTTCCGACAAAATATTCACGCGCCAGCAAAATAATAAAGAAAAACATTTAAAGGAAAATATTAAATATCTTTCGCATCATCAATATAATGTTTGTTTTTAAAGTTAGAATATCATAACTATATTTTAAATAATACATCTGAGGCCACAGTCACCTTATTATAGCTTTTTTTTATTCGGAAATATCGACTTTATTAAAACAGCCTCAACGATATTTGAAGAGCATTATAATCTTAGTAGATGCACTATGTAATTAATGGAGTCACTTAAACAGCTTTTGGCATATAATCAGCTTTTTAATATAATATTTTTATTCTTTCGGTTCTTCATACATAATATATCTACTTATAATGAATTCTCTTTAGAGATCCAAATAAGATTTGATTTTTTACAATTTTTTTAGTTTTAAAGCAGCCATAACATCCTAACTAATGCTTTCGCATTTATAATGCGAAAGTGAGTTTGTTTGTTTGTTTGTCACACTTACACACTTAAACCACTAAATCGATTATACAAATTCTTTCATCAATAGAAAGCTACAGTATCAGCGAGCAAACTAGGCTGTATTTTTATTTTTTCTTAATTATAGATCCCTACGAAAATTATAATAATGTCACACAAGGCATCAAAAATTTGCCTATAGAACTCATTATTTGACGTGCGCTGCGCTGTTTTGTTATTTCTTAGCAAATTTACTATGGGGATGGTTATTGTGGAAATGCCTACCAAACAATATAGTAATAAATAGGAAAATGCTTACTATGGAGATCCCTTTCACATATTTAAGTGTTCAAAATGAAGGCTGTATTTTTTTTTCTTAATTATAGATCCCTACGAAAATTACAATGTAACCCAAGGTATCAAAAATTTGCCAATAAAACTAATTATTTGACGTGCGCTGCCAGTTTGTTAATTCTTAGCAAATTTACTATGGAGATTGTTACTGTGAAAATGCTTACCAAAGAGTAAGTAGTAAATAGGAAAATGCTTACTATGGAGATCCCTTTGACATATACATATATATTGTATATGTACAAAATTATTGCAAAATGAAGTTCAAATATCGGCAGTCAGCTCATTATTCAATTAAGTATCTAATTATAGCATCAGCTATTTCGGATGCACTTTTAAAAACAATAAATGAGAGCTTCATAAACAAAAAGCAATTCAAATGATAAAAAAAAAGTTTTAGGGTTAGTTGTACTAATCTTAATTTTTCTTTATTTATTTTAAATTTTTCTGTCACATACTCGTAATAAGCAACAGTTAATGTTTATATTTTTGAGATTAGGTGTTAACATTTTTTTCTTTATTTAGCGTCAATTTAACTTGTCTAAAAATTAATCACGGGCCAGGGCGGCAAAAATCAATTGATCAGAAGAATCTTCATTTAGAATGTAGAAAACAAGAACAAACAAGGTGACCATCTGCTCCAAGAGCTAGGGAATAATACGTAGTGGGTCGCAGTGCTAACCTAACCTAACCAAACGTTTTGTACAATATTTGGTGAGCATTCTTTTTATAATTCATTCAATTTATTTTAAAGCTAAACATTTTAAAGTGTGAAATATTCATACAGACACTGACTCCTTTCTCCCACAGGGGTAGGCAGAAACTATAGGCAAAACAATAATAAACAAATTAATTTTATTGCGAAATGCGGTACACACACGGTAGTTAATAAATCATGGAGAATAGAGAAAGGAAACGGAAGGGCACCATCCTAAATATCACTACATCGGGTTGCGTTCTAATATTACTAACACCGTCACATGCTATGATTCTTGCATAGGTACCTACTTCTTATGCTTTTTCCACATTCATACATCTTCTCATACATTCACGCCGGTTGCGAGTGCTACGTATCTGATCTTAGTGTGAAACATTATTTTTAAAGTGGGTTTGTACAATTCTCCTTATTTTATTTTATTTCTAATGATAATGATTGTAACTTTCACAGTTATTTAAAGACATCAACGCGAGCGAAGCCGCGGGTAAAAGCTAGTAAGTTATAAAACTACTGCATTCACAAGTGTCTAATTAAGACACTTGTGAATGCAGTAATTTAGTTTAGTTTAGTTAATTAAGGCTATAAGAATAAGTTTTATAATGGAGTTTGCATATACCGAAACAATTATCGAGTGATACCATATTAACATTTAGAGCGGTAATAAGTAAGTGATCACATGCAAAATTTTAAAAAGCTTAGGTACTAGCAATGTTGGTCGCACATTACTAGTATTCTTGTTAACCCCTCGTGCTAAGCCAAGTGCTTGTGTTACGAGTGGGCTCACGTCAGAAGTGCAATGGGTGGGTTTCGAACCGGCAACCACATGATCGCAAGTCCGACACCCTAGGCTACCGCCGCTTAAATAATAAAATACATCCTTTATGAAGCTTTAACGATAAAACTAGCTTAAAGTCTCACAAAATACTTAAAGTTGCATAGTAGAGTTTTCATTTTCATATACAGATTTTATACAGCTCAAGCTGTAATAACTCAAAAATCCCTCATATAAAGATAAAAGCATCTTTTGAAACTCTTGTACGTCTTTAAAAGAACTTTAAGTTCTAGATGAGCTGGTCAATTGATGTTGAGAACACTTGTTTGCTGCTTGGGTAGCTTCTGTGGCGTTACGGTGCGATGACTGGAATCGAAACACAAGCGGTGTCGTGAGTTCAAACCATAGTAGAGGAATTGTTTTCATGTCATTTATCTTTTGAAATAGAATATTGTGTAGTCAATCAAACCAAAAAAGCGGAAACTCTTTTGATTTGATTGATTTATTTTTATTTGTGTCCTATTGATTTTTTTGTTATTTAAATAAAACTAAAAATATATATATTAAAACATTTAATAAACTGAATAACGATTCGATGAATAGATACAATAGAAAAACAATGTTATCGAGCCTCGTAGGAGTTATCATTTCTTTAATGAGAAGGTTACTTTTTATCAGTACCTAATGCCGGCCATGTTGGAAGATAATTGCGCAAATTTTCTAGTTGCGCAAGTTCTTTAAAATGTTCCAAATTTCAATTCCATACTTGTGCAAACTTGCGTTTGGGCAAGTTTGCATGAACGTGTGTGGAAGTATTACGCGCGTACTGTTCCAGACACCTCCCGTCACGTCGTTTTCGCGCCAAAATGACCGAGACTACTGAGAGACATGGAGTTCGTGATATTATGGAGAATTTATAACTATTTACAGAAATGAGCCATGTCTTTGGCAAATAAAAAGTAAAGACTGCCACCACAGGGACAAGAAAAATGCTTAAAATAAATTAATTGAACAATACCGAAAACTACAACCAAACGCCAACCGTGATGTAGTTGTTAAAAGATTGAATGCTTAACGTATGAATTATCGTAAAGAAAAGAAAAAAGTTGAAGAGTAGTAGTAGCTGCATGTACGCACGCTTGTACAAATATCAGTGAAATCATATTTGTGCAAGCATGCTTGAGCCGTATGTGGTCACCTCTGAAATACGTCACCGGAATCCGCAAATCGTCGAACCCATAACCATGGGTTCGACGATTTGCGGATTTGCGGATTAGTATTTGCTTTTATTACAGAGAAGAATGGTTATTCTTCTCTGTAATAAAAGCAAATACTCAGTACCCAGTATATAAATGCTGAATAACAGCATTGTAAAAAAATATGAATCATAATTTAACATGTCATGATAATAGAATTATAATACTCAAAACATTGATATAAATGATACCAACGATATATTATTTTGTATCATCATTAGTAAACATGAATATTATTAATTACTTCTCTATTATTACTAATACTAATTACTTCTAGGTACTATTATTGATCCGATTTATTTGAATTTTGGCTCAAGCATTTATGGCACACCATAAATTTTATTTTATTTCGATACATTGAGTTATGTCAGTATTACTTTTATATGACACTTTCCTTAGATTATTTAATTATTAATATGAGTAACAATCAACGTTATGAATATCATTTTACATTGACAGACAAGAAGAGCTCATATTAGGTTGATAATGAAAATGTCCATAACTATTTCACTGATAGAAACGTTTTGCTCGTGTGAAACAATAATTTCGGCCTTCTTAAACATCATTAAATGTTGCATGGTAAAACAATAAAAAATTGGATAACACCGCACACAAAATAATACAAAACTCGTAAGAAGCAATCGATGCTTCATAGGTCGTAATATTTGAAAGAAATGTGAGTAGCTTTGTCTAATAAGGACACAAAATAAATTGCTTAGAGTTAGTTACGATGGCATATCTCAAATGTTGCAAACTTCGATAGTCAGGATATAATAGTTGTAAAGGATTTAAATAATACAAAAAGAAATAATTTCACAAGTGTGATTTGATTCTGCGGCATCTTGTATACCAATCGGAGGCGTTGGCAACGGTGCTAATGAAGCTGTAGTGAAGTTGTGCGAAATAGTGTAATTAATTCAGCTGTTATTAAGGACTATGCTATATTATGCTTACTAATTTCTTGTACGTTTACGCACACAATAACAACGGCAGTTATCCATGTGTTGATGTAAAATAATTAAGTGGTTTTACTGTACCTACTTAGAGATTATAATACCATAAGTTATCTTTTTGTGATTTTTTTGCATTTTCCATGCTAAGATTATAAAGTTATTTTAGTAAAGGAAAATTCAATCGCGGGCAGGATTCGAACTTGCGTCTCCTGGTTGGAGAAGGTCTATAACGAGTTCTAGATTCGTGGCAGTAGTAATCGCGACATTAACTTTACAACATTCACAAGTGAGAACTAAAACCCTTACTTAAAAACCCTTATCAATCCAAAAACTTGCCAAAGACAATGAGACAATAGTTTTAGTTATACGTTGTGAATTTTGTATAGTTAATGTCGCAATTACTATTGCCATGAATGTAGAACTTAATAGAGACCTACAAACTGCGAAAAACCACTTGAAATTTGAATTTCGCGGGTTCAGTAGCCTTAGCACGAACAACTTGCGAAAAAGTATTCGTATCGTCACGATAGAGGCGCTGGTCCATATCTCATACAAATTGGTCTCCATGACGATACGAATACTTTTTCGCAAGTTGTTCGTGCTAAGGCTACTGAACAGTAGCCTTAGCATCGTCATGGAGACCAATTTGTATGAGATATGGACCAGCGCCTCTATCGTGACGATACGAATACTTTTTCGCAAGTTGTTCGTGCTAAGGCTACAGGTAAAAGATCCGCCTTTTTTTATGTGATAGGAGGGCAAACGAGCAGACGGATCACCTGATGGTAAGCGATTACCGCCGCCCATGAACACCCGCAACACCAGAGGAGTCCCGAGTGCGTTGCCGACCTTTTAAAAGGGGATTGGGCCTCCGGTAACCTCTCTCACTCGGCGAAACACAACGTATGCGTTATTTGACGCCGGTTTTCTGTGAGGCCGTGGTATCACTCCGGTTGAGCTGGCCCATTCGTGCCGAAGCATGGCTCTCCCACGTGAGAAAATAAGAAACGCCTTAATGCTATTCAGCAACTTGACAGTTTAAAGAAAAATAATGATACCATACTACGACTCGTAATAGTGCTGGGGTAGTGAACGATTATGCGAACGAATGATAAAAAATATTTAATATGAATAAATCTTTAAAAAATCGTATGTAAGATCGTATTAATTAATATTTATGAATAAAATTAAAAAAAAAAATCATGTAATTTTACTTTTTTACCTTTGATATTTTATTTCCTCTGACGAACTTCTTTAATTTTTAATAGTGTATATCGTGTTTTTAAGACAAGTTATTAAATTTAAAATAAAAGTTAGCATACAAGTACATTAATTAATTTCATTCATTCTTTCACCACCTCACTATTATTTTTTTATCAAAAACTGGTAACCCAAAAGTCGATGTTTAAGTAATATTTTAATCTACTGGGAAGTACCTATTTCATTATTTTATATGCCTAATGTAGTTACCGTTTGGTCTCGTCTTGAAATTCTTGGTGACATTGTAGCAACATGTTCATTATAATTTTGTATAGTTGGTGTCTTCACCAAAGGTGTGAGTTTGTAACCTTTAGCCAAAAGCTCCACAGTTTTACCTGAAATGTTAAAAGTAAAAGATAGACTATACCTAATATACCTTCCTACATATCGACGACCTGGTGCGACTTTTTCTGGCTGGGCCACCATCACCTGTTTGGATTCTGGTGAAACAGAGAATTAGTCATGAAATAATTATGGGAGTTGGTCAGTCTGTGGTTCAAAAGTTACAAGGGAGGTCTAGGAGCCCAGCCAGAAAGGACCCATTCTGCCTGGGCCATCAATGTAGCTCGACAACCTAAGCATCTAGCGGAAATCTGTTTACACCCAGAATTAGTCGTCGTAATTAGTCGAAATTAGTCGCTAAATTACAAAATTGGTCGGGCTCTCTCAAAAATTATAATGGAAGTCTGGGGGACAGACAGAAAGCACTCTTTCTAACTAAGCCACCACTATATCTCGATAACCTAAGACATATTTTGTTAAGGGTAGTCTAAGAACTAATATTCTCCGAAAAAGCTTTTATACGAAAATTATACTTAATTGTATGAGTTCAATTTCCTGATAAGTGGAATATTATGGGTTTATTGCCGCAAATATACACATCTATCATAAATAATCAATTAATTATTATTATATAATTTGTATTATGTATTTAATATATAATTTGACAGTTATTGTATTTTACAACAATTGTAGATAAAATTGATTATAATATTATTATTATAATTAAGTAATTTATGTACAAATGTAGACAAAAATGTAATTCAGTTCCTTTTAGACTATTCGACGCCTTCTGGTTTATGTGTACAGTTGCATGCAATGGTGTAAAAACAATAAAACCTAATAAATTAGTCGATCTTTGTAGATAGAGTTAACTATAACTTATTTTATCATAGCACAAAATTAAACATTTATTTTTAAAAAACATATTTTACTCTCTAAGCGTATTAAACTCGGACCGCGATCCCAGTTGCCGGATCCATTTAATTTTTTTATTTTTCTCAGGCGACTGGGACCCCCCAAAAATAAATACAAAAATCTATCGTTCAAGCCAAAAACAGTACAGGCAAGCGAAAAAATGTTAAAAGTAATAATTAAAGAAAAATGTTTTGATTAAAAAATATCATTTATTCATATATATTTCAGGTCTCTACGGTCAGCGGTTTAGGCTGTGCATTGATCCGTCAGTCAGTTGTTCAGGACAAAGCATTTTATATACCTATATAGATACCAAAGGTGATAACCAAAAATCATTAAGCTAGATTCTGTGAAGCTATGTTGGTATTCTTTTAATATGATTTATGTGAATTTTTTTTTGGTATATTTTTATTATATTTTAACATGGTTAAGGTTGATTTTGTGATACATAATTACTTACTTGTTGTTAATTGTTGATTAATGTTTTTATTGCGTAAATTCCGAAATAATTGCGGTTCCAGTCGCTGGAAACCTCGCAGTGCGAGGGTGCGAGGCTTCCGGCGACTGGGACTGCAATGAACTCGGTCCGCGATCCCAGTTCCATTTAGATCCACTTAATTTAAATATTTTTGTTCCGGCGACTGGGACCAGACCGCGGTCCGAGTTAATTGCGGTCCCATTCGCCGAAAGCCTCGAGGGTGCTACCCTAATCTAAACAAACATTTTACACAATATTTGGTGAGCATTATTTTTATAGTTCATTCAATTAATTTTAAAGCTAAACATTTTAAAGTGACATACATACACTCACGCCTTGCTCCCACAGGGGTAGGCAGCAACTATATACAAAGCAGTAATACCTACAAATTAATTTTATTGTGAAATGCGGTACACACACAGTAGGTAATCAATCATCGGAGGAAATCAAAACGGAAGTTTAGAGAGGCACCATCCTAAAAATCACTAAATAAGCCACTTTCTACGATTCTTGCATAATATTCACCCCCTGTGGGAGAAGGCCGTGTGTATGTATATATGTATGTATAAATCGACTTTTAATTATATTCAGTAACTTGACAGTTCAATGAAAAATAATGAGGTACTTCTTTTGCTTCTTTTAGTGTGAAATATTATTTTTAAAATGCGTTTGTACTAATTCCCTTATTTTATTTACTTTCTAATGATAATGATTATATCTTTGACAGTTATTTAAAGACATCAACGCGAGCGAAGCCGCGGGTAAAAGCTAGTGGACTATAGGGCAAAGAAAGGCAAGTACGGTTTTTAGTCGGTACGAGTCCGACATTCCCTGCCGCCTCCCTGGGTTGCAGACGATCCCTGAGGATTTTCCGTACACAAAAAAAGGTCCTGTACATAGTTACGATACCTACTTAATGTAAATAATTATCAACTGTATAGGTACATACCTGTTAATGTGGTAGGAATATTAGTGTTACATCTTCCAGTTGCTAAAATCTTGTTTAGAGCAGCTACGTTATTAAATATTATTGCTACGGCTGCACCGTCAGCTAGTTGGGATGAATCACAACACGACAGTAAAGACGACCATTGATCAGTGTCCCAATGTTCTCCAGAAAATACCGCGAGTTGTAACGTTGAAGCTCCTTTAAAAAAGAATCGCTAAAGTTGCATATTTTGACGACATATTTGGCGTAGCGGCTAAGCGATCGGCATCTGCGCCACGTGTTGTGGGTTGGATACCCACACGGAGCAAATATTTGTATGATATACCTACAGGTAGTTGTTCTGGGTCTGGGCATATGTGTATTTGAGAATTTGTGTTTGTAAACGCATCCACAATACATGAGAAAATCCTGGTGTGGGGCAATGTTCATTTAAATAAAAAAATATATGAAATCATCTTAGGCCAGCATGGTGGACTATGAGATGACCCTTTTAGCGAGACCCGTGCCCACTAGTGGAACTGTAGAGATGCGTTGAACTTAGCGGATTATATAGGTACTTATCGCTGTCTAATAATATTTTAATTAGTTCAATACTAAGAACCATTGAATAACCATAGTAAGTATATTAGGAACACTCACCTGATTCACTTAATATATGGGGATTTGCTCCGAATCGAAGCAATGCCTCTACGATTGTGGAACAGCCGTACCGAGCTGCTAATCTAATTGGCCAACCTCCTTCAAAATTAGGATCTAATCCAGAGCGCAAGAGTTCAATAAAGTCTTCCTCCTTTTTACAAAAAATGATTTCTTTAATCTTTTGAGTGTTGCTTTCCATGATTCTCAATGACTAGTCCGCTACTATAATTTTGTAAAACCTACCTACCCTCAATGTGTATTAAAAAATTGAAATTAATGTTGCTTGAGTGCACAATATGTACAGGCTAAATAAAAAATTGGCATGCAAAGGCATTTAGTAAAATTGTTTGATTATTTCATTTTAAAATTTCATTTTTGGTCATTGTCTTATTATTTTGAATTGTTATTATACGACAATTTTATACCAGTTTTATGAGGGCTACTGTTTTTAGGCTCACCAGATGTCACCACTAGCAAGTAAGGTCCTGAAGTATAAACTTTTAAGGTGGATCGTTCACCTGCCCGCGAAATTCAAATTTCAAGTGATTTTTCAGTTTGTAGGTATTTAACAAGTTCTAGATTTATGGCAGAAGTAATCGCGACATTCACTGTACAACATTCACAACGGAGGACTAAAACTTTTACTTATAAATCCTCATCAAGCCAAAAACTATGTAATTAGTCAAAATTCACATTTTACACTAATTTTAGCTACAATAATTATTTTTAGGCAATAAATCGTTGACAGTAGCCTGTCCAGTGTATTATAGTATTAAAGAGGTCAGTGACTAATAGCCAATCCCAATAACAAATCCATCGATAGATTTGCTTACTACAAATAGGATTTTGACATTACTTGTATGGACTTTATGTCAAAATCCTATCTCTAGTAAACAAATCTATCAGCTTATTTGATATTGGGACTGGCCGTTAGAGATACTAGTAGGCTACAGTGCGCAGTGTGTGTCTAGAAAAGAAATACCACAGAAACTATTTTTTTTTTGATCTACGAAATAAAAATATAATAAAATAAATCTTTTTGCCAGCTTACTTACGGAATTATAACATAATAATTCAATTCTTAAATTATTCAATGTAACCTAAATGACTAACTAAATTATCAAACTCATTAAAATAAAACTAAATAGATATAACTAAAAAGGGCATCAAAGAACTCCCCCGCATAACTATCAGCCGGAAGGGTACCCAAAAGGCTGGCCGCATTGCCACGTTGGATGGCAATGCTGATTCTCTGACCTAAGTATAGGCCAGCCATTGGGTCACGTGAAGCATCGTGCAGGCGTTTGGCAATTGCCTTAAAAAGAGAATGTGCACTCAGACCCCATGGCCCTAGCGTTTCAACCCCAAACGGTTAAAAAATATAACAGTTAATAAAATTGTTATATTTTCGCCGTTGTTGGGCTCAGCAGTTGCAGCAGCAGCGCCAGCACCACCCGCCGAGCTAGGAAGATGGGATGGCGCAAGAGTGTCGACGCATGTCGCGTCCCACACTAAAGGCCTACCCAACTTCCAAGGAAGTAATGACATCCCGTTCAGTCTCTTGCCATCGTCGCGAGCCAGGTCATTCGGTTCTAATATGGCCGGAATGCCGCAGTGACAAGAGCACGGCGAATGATGTCATTAATAGTGGCATGTCGTGCTACGCGACCTGCGCTTCTGCTACAAGACAAGCCAAGGTTTCCGAGGCTGTCAACAGCCTCACCACACTGACAACGATGTGGAGCACAACAGGGAGCTCCCAGACAAAGGCAAACAGCGATCCGGAAAGTTGTATCGTCCAACATAGGTACTATGTTAGGACAGAAGTGCTTGTAGACACAAACCTGACTCCCATTTACCCACAGCCAGCAGGCGTGCTCGCTCTGCAGTATTGATTGACGTTTTAAGAAGTTCATTCCGTATCAAACTGCAGAGCGACTCATCCCACTGCCTCTGGGAAAAAGGGTTCAAGGGAGGGTCGGCATTCGGGCAAATGCTACCCCAGGCATTCTTAGCCTCGGTCACGTAAGGTATCTCGAACCAGTGACAAGGCTAAAATATTCCTGATTAATTTCTCGGTACTGAGAACCGAAGATTGAACGCCAAGGCCTCCAATACGGATGGGCAAGGAAGCTTGTATCCAGGCTCGGTCGTCCAGAGCTACATTCAAAATATTGGTTAGGGTTTCACGGATAATATAGTCTATTTTTTCTAAAAGTTCCGGACGTTTCCATAAAGGGGAAGAGCGAAGGAAATAAGTGAATTGGGGTCCAAAGCAACAATAACGAATTATAGTAAGTGCCAAATACATGTTAATTTTTCACATTGTTAAATTTCTCAAAAGTAGTCTGTCTGTCAATGGAGTCTGATAAATATAATTCGCACTTGGAAGGGTTGAGTTCTAGGCCAATGGATTAAAATGATCTTTTAAAAATATGAAATCTTTTAAGACTGTATCTACATCGCCACTTAGAGTGCCATCATCCAGATACCACACATTAAATTTAGAATTTAGCTGACGAATAATGGGTTGAATTCCTAAACTAAAAATCATTGGCTCGAGAACCCTCTCGGGCCAATGATTCTTCTTCAATGGCTTCTTCTTCTTCTTCTTCTTCAACAGGGATGTTGGCAGCCTACTGAGGAATTTAATAGATGGTCTTGATAAAGTAATTTTGAAGGATATCTAACTATAACACTGCCAGAGAAAGCTGTAGATTTTTGGAACTTCTTTTTTAATATCTGCCAACAAAGAGTCCCTGCTAGGCGAATTAAAAGCGTTCTTTATGTCAACCTTAAGAATAGCCTCTCCTTTCCCGCTATGTAGATAAGTGGACAGGGCAAGTACGGCAGCCTCACCGCCCCCTTTCGAACCAAACCCGACCTGTAAGGGCTGTAATTTTTCTGAAATAATCTCACTGTAATGCTTACAGCAGATATTGGTTGCGGTACGACGATAGGTACCACCTACAGCAATGGGACGAATGCCGCCATCCTTTTTGCGCAGTGCACATAAATTTGCTCCATATAAAATGTCTATGACGGCCTCGTGCACATTGCCGGAGAGCATGAGATTGGTCAAAACCGTGAGCTCCTTCAAAAGCGTCTCACCAGGCCTCCCCGGCACTGGCACTCGTGGGGTCCTTTAAATGCTGGGGAGACAAGCTATCGAGACCACCAGCAGAGCCGCTTCGGAAGAAGCAAAAAGTAGTGACCAGATGTCGAACTGTAATTACAAGTATGTCAGAAAGGGGATCAGGGGGATCGGGAAAAGAAAGGTCATCTGGTGGAGATGGATGTTTCTCGAGAGCATGATGCGACCACGTCACTACTAAAAATTAACCTGGCCACACCACTTATATCACCTTCACTTAGTTTTGATTCTACATGGGGGCAGATATCTCTTATGGAGTATTTCTGCGATGAAAATTTCGGATCTAAATATTGATTTGGAGTGTTGCAATTTTATTTGATTTGAGCCGTTAATGATTTTGTGTTGCTAAATTTTTTTGGACGTGTAAAATCCTATACGGGAAGGTGAGTAGATGCTCCCATGTACGAAGCGAGTTTTCCCTGGAGGCAAGGCGGACACATCGTGCTAAGTGCAATGCAACTAAAGGTCTAACTCCTCGGGGAACTCGCTTAAGAATGGGTACTGAATGTTTTAATTTTGAAAGCCTTTTCCAAAACGGTGAAATAATGGGAGAAACGAGTGACTGTGGAATTGGCAGGGGGATGGGGGCGGAAACATCATTACGGTGGTGATGAACCTTCCCAAAAAGGATATAAAGACCCCGCTTACCTTTAAAAAAACGAGCTTGAGAGCAATGGGGACATCTCACCAGATCGTTCGACGACGATAAATAAGGCTCACTTTAAACTTCGAATCCGCATCACTGTTGCCGCTTAAGGCGGATCGTTCAGCTGAGCCCGCGAAATTCAAATTTCAAACGATTTTTCGCAGTTTGTAGGTCTATAATAACTTCTGCATTCATGGTAATGGTAATTGCGACATTAACTATACAAAATTCACAATTTTTATCTAAAACCATTGCTTAAAAATCATTATTGTAGCTAAAACTAGTGTAAAATGTCAATTTTGACCAATTACACAGATTGCGCCAAGTTTTTGGCTTGATAAAGATTTATAAGTAAAGGTTTTATTTCTCAGTTGTGAATGTTGTATAGTTAATGTCGCAATTACAACTGCCATGAATCTAGAACAGTTATACATATATAAGTTATACAACAACTACTACCTACAAACTGCGAAAAAACACATGAAATTAGAATTACGCGGGCTCAGCTGAACGATCCGCCTTAACATAAATAACACAAGATTTACAAAGGTACTTCACTAACGTTTATATAACTAAAAATATAAAGTAAAAAATTTAAAACCGCAAATACAACTGAAAAAGAAATGTCACTATAAACTTCACAAAAATAGTCGCCACTAATCGACGAACTGTGTCTGGGAACCGCACCAAAACAGATCGCACCAATCAGAAACAAGGGAATAGATGACTTTGAAATGCCATATCAACGGGCACTGTTATTTAATGAACTGTCAGAATGGACATAGAAGTGTCAACTCCGAGACTCCGACGGTCTCAATCACGATTAATTAATGCGCATGCCCCACACTAAGACTAATAAGTGCGCGTCTAGCTGATCACTACACCTAACCAGAGCACGTATTAAAACTCGTGATTTTGTTGAAAATACCAAAAATTTAAGATTTCTTTACTACAACCACCCAGTGTTGTCATTGAACTATAAAATTCAAATTGAATGTCAATGTCAAATCTGTATTGACCTGACAGCCAGCCAGTGAGCCAGCCTGCCACTGCCCACTGCCTGACACTTGAGAGCAATCAGTAAAGAAAGAGTATTGCTTGACAGTCTTGAGTTGACAGGTCGGTCTGACGTCTACCAAATTAAAATTAAAAACTATTTGTTTAATGTATGGTATCTCTAAAATTCTTCTGTGAATACAATTCTCCTGTAAGTATTTATGGTGAACACTGAACACATGTGGAGCATTTGTTATATTTCGGGCTAAAAATCTATATTGAGGTGTTATTTTCACTGCCTTTCATGTTCCTGTGATTGTTTCGTTGCGTGTCGTGTTTGTTTACTTCAAACAGGTATGTACCTACCTAAGTTTATTTGCGCTTTTCCAGTGACATGCGAGCCGGCCGTAGACATGTAAGTTGATTTCGAAGGCCATGGCCGTCCGCCGGATCCTTAAAAATAAAATACCTACCCAGAAAGATCCATCCCAAACCTCTTCAATAAATAGTCGCGCACATTACTCTACAAGGAATTCTGCCCCTACCTTGTCCATGCTTCTGTCAAGAGTGATGATCCTTCTGCTAGAACTTCCATCCACCCCATCAAATTTAGTCAGCTTCTAATGAAACTACTTATAAAAAATATTTTACCAGATGGATTTAAGAATGTAGGTCGCATTAGAATTTCAGTTGAGTTTAAGTCTCCTGAAGATGCGAATGCTTTCTTAAATAATACAGATTTGGCAAAAAACGGCTATACTACATCAGAGATGTTATTGAGCTCCATAACCGTAACCAAAACAATTGGATATCCGAATTAAAAATCTATCTGAAATCGTAACTGTATCCAATAAAATTGTTTCAAATAATTTTGGACAGAGTAAATATATTAAATTTTTACAATTCTTAAACACTGGTCTGCAAAGAAATCCTCCTTCAAATAAAAACAAAATACTGAATATGCAGGGCTTCATAACTATGCTAAATATAAATCTTTCTTTAGTTTATATTCAATATTTCGTGCTACTTACTAGGTGTTGGCCATGTTTTCTTATGAAAACAGTTCTAACTGGTAGAAAGTGATAGAAACTGGTAGAAAGAGTGAAAAAGATATAGACTGAACATACATTCACACCTTTGGTTGGCAGAAACTATAGAATGCCACTTGCAATGTTACCTGTATAGATATACTTCGTTTGCTTCAACAACTTTCATACATGTTATCACACACATGTGCAGGCGCCAATACTATACATCTGATCTTGGTACTTCAAAACCAAAGGGTCTAACTGGGTTTCCCTATGAAATCAGCACTGATATAAAAAAATATATATAAATATAAAAAATAATTTTGGGCTAGTTAACAAACCCAAAAATTTACCTACAAAGTGAAGTAATAAGATTGTTATTTCGATTGGTATTATTATGATGATACAATGTAGGTATATACAATCGAAACTGCAAAACGGATCCACTTTTGAAATAAATTCTAAAATTATTCGTTTTATATCCGTTTGAGTAAAAACCCAAAAACGCCTATATGTCTAGTACCTATATTATAAGTTTCAACTATAGGCCGACCGTATAACTCGCGTATCGCCTGCGCGGTAAGAAGGGAGCGGGGGCGGATAACGCTACACACGGAGTCAATAATCCAAAGATTTATCTTGAGATAGACATTGTTGGTAAAGAATAAAATAATAAGTATCTTTTTTAAGTATTTATTTTTAAGTTTTACAAATACGAACTGACTTTTACGACACTGAACTGACTGTAAAGTAAGTCGTGTCGGTTGAGAGGTAAGGTAACTTGCCTCTCATAGATGTCACCAAACGTCAACTTATGACGTAAATTCAGAATGTGAAGGCAAAATTTCAATCATGCGGGTAGGGTTCGCGGTGGCTTAGAGGTCAGAGCGTCTGGTATATCAAACCAGAAGACGCAGGTTCGAATCCTGCCCGCGATTGAATTTTTTCCTTTACTATTAAATAACTTAATAATCTTAGCATGGAAAATGCAAAAAAATCACAAAAAGATATTTTACAAATATTTTATAATAGCTTCATAGGTACAAAATCATAAAACAATAATTAACTGGGTTTAAGAAATATTTAACCATAGATAAAAAAATTATAGGACTATTTGTCACTAATATCCATATCGCTTGAATCATCATCACTGTCTGAGTAGCTTGAGGAGTCAGAATCTTGCAAATTAATAATAAATCGGTGCATCTCTTCATCAACGATGCGATCGTGCAGACAATATTCATCTTCAATAGTTTGTACATGTTTATCGCAGTTAACCCATTTTTCTACAGAGAATTCGGCAAATGACTGTTCCAGTGTATTTTTCTTTTTGTCTAAATTAGAATCAATTTCAATTTTTGCGAGCTGTCCTTTGATATCCCCCCAA
Source organism: Acronicta aceris (assembly GCA_910591435.1). Taxonomy (NCBI): domain Eukaryota; kingdom Metazoa; phylum Arthropoda; class Insecta; order Lepidoptera; family Noctuidae; genus Acronicta; species Acronicta aceris. The sequence goes on from OU342759.1 coordinate 11,210,385, forward strand.
ACCAATTCGATTGGGTTCAAGTCTGGATGATATGGAGGCAGTCGTAAGACTTCATGACCTGCCTTTAAAATTTCATCTATTTTGTAAGTATTTTCTGTCGCGTGTTGTTTAATTAAATTCAATAAATCACATTTTCTTAACGACGTATCAAATTCAACATTGTGTCTTTGCAGCCAGGTCTGCATGGTGGCTTTTGTGGATGTCATTGTAGGCTTTTTGTCCTCTTGTACCGAGTGGTATGCGGCATTATCCATAATAATAACTGAGCTTGGCGGTAAATTTGGCAATAGCTTTTCTCAAGTCCATTTGCTGAAGTTTACAAAATTCATATCGCTATGATAATCTCCGGTTTTGCTTTTGGATTTAAAAATTAAAAGAGCTCCATCGATAAATCCGGCTTGTCCACCAGCATGTACAATAATTAAACGTGGCCCTTTGCCAATATGCGACAGCACCCCTCGTTCTTCATTGGATTGCCAACACGCTGGTACATTTAATGACGAATTGACATATGTTTCATCGAGGTAAATAATGTTTCTTTGATCTCTTCTGTGCTTCATTATGGCATTAAGATAATGCCACCGCCACGATACGATGTTTGGTTGTTCAATCAGTAATTTTGATTGACATTTCTTAAATCGAAAGCCAAGTTTATGAATCAATGTTCTCAAATATTCTCGGCCACAATTTAAAATTCCTTCTTCTCTGAGTTTCGCATTCAAAATTTTTAACGTAGGAACCTTCTTAAAAACCGTATAAAATTGAGTTATTTTTCTTCTAACAACGCCCTCTGTAAAACTGTCAACTTCAATTTTTTTCTTTCGGATTTGTTTAATTTTTTTTTGGTGATTTAAAATTTACATTATTTTGTTCATCTTTCAGTTCATTTCCTTCTTTTATTATTTTACATATGGTAGTCACCGAAAGTCCTGTAGCTTTAGCAACAAGTTTGTTTAGGTTTACGTCTTCAAGATACTCTGTAGAATTATGATCTTGTTTTCTGGCTTTAAAAAAGGAATATACATTGTATGCTATTTGTTTAGCTTGCTTGTTAATTTTGTTCGCAAAACTGGAAAAGCGATTCAACTTGAGATTTATCTTGGCAGTCGTATACCTTGTCCGTTAATGTCCAAGCGTCCGTAACAAAAATACCAACCGCGCACTGCGAGCACAGCCAGCGCACTGGCGCACTTGACGTAAGCTCTGCTCCGCGCACCTCTTTCACCCATCCGCTAACATCTCCCCCCGCTCCCTTCTTACCGCGCAGGCGATACGCGAGTTAAACGGTCGGCCTATAGTTAGCGCTTTCTAAGTTTCTAACTATGTCGTAACGGTAAATTTATCGTTAGACTGCTGTCATCTCTACCTGTTCCCATTATAGCGACTTTTTGTCGTCCACATTTTTATCGTTGAACGACTATCGTGTCTACCTGTTCCCATTGGATCGTGACATTTTATCTGTGCACGGCAGTCGCTTTGTCGTTTGCACATCAGAATAGCTAGCTACAAATCTAACCGACGAAATGATATTTTTATCGTAGATACGATAGATACTCGCAACAGCGACACACTATTTGTCGTCGGGATAGTCGTGACGATTTTTTATCGTTTTACGACTGTCGTGCTAGCCGTTCCCACCGTCATGACAATCTGTCGTCACCGCAAAAAAAGTCGTAAACGACAGTTAATTTATTCTACCATTTTGTCCAAAATACTTCACTAGAAATAATTGTAAGCGAATGCAATTTTTGATAACTTTACCAAGTTTGGAACGATTTTCCGGTCCTTTATTTTCAGTGAAGTAGTAGCAGACGAAATAGGACCATAGGAACCTAGATTAATAGTATCTAAATCCGACTGATAACATAATTTGATAGAATATTGTCTGGATTACGATTTATTTCGGTATTACGTTTTTGTGGCCAATTCACGCTCCGCCGGACCCTTAAAACTACACCATTATCTGTCGTCACGACAAAGTGGGAATCCGACCTAGGTATCAGATTTCAATACTGTAGGTACCTCATTTTTTTATACCAATAAGGTGGCAAACAATCATACGGCCCGCCTGATGTTAAGCGGTTACCGTAGCCTATAGACGCTTGCAACACCAAGGGCATCACTCGCGCGATGCCGACCTTGTAAATTAAGGAGGAATAGTGGGCTGGAAGTATAGGTGACATGCTGCCATGCAACACAACGCTTCCTCCCAGAGTTCTGGCGACCTTGCTCACCGTTAGGAACAAAACATAGCATGAAGCTATGTTATTTGGCTAAGATTTTCTGCAAGGTGGAGGTATTTCCCCAGTCGAGCAGCTCCAATTTTGAGTGGAATTATTCGATTCCACTATGCCCTACCACTGTTTTTAGAACTTTAATTGTTTTGAATATTTCGTAGTTAATAAATAGAAGGCAAGATAATAAGTATTTTTCTGCAGACCAGTATATCTAATTTAATATCCGTAACCGAAACTATCCGAAACATTGGGATAACCCGAAATAATTTCATAACTGTAACAGAAATCGATAAAATATTATTCATGCTACCTACTCTGTCAAAAAAGTACCGGGAAAAGATCAATAATCCGTAAAAGGTTAGTTATTCATCCAAATTTATTTTATCGACCTTAAAGTATGCTCCTTCAACACTTACGCAAACGAATAATCCAATCATCAACACATTTTTAAACGCTTTTTCCGGAATTGAGTTCAGTTCTCGCCGCGAATTCTCCTTTATGTCTTCTACCTAATCAAAATGGGTGCCACGAAGTGGTAATTTGAGTTTAGGAAAAAGAAAGAAGTCGGCTGGAGCCATATCTGGTGAATAAGGTGGTTGTTCGATGGCCCTGTGCGAAGGCGCATTATCGTGGTGCAAAATCCAAGAATTTTCCTTCCATAATCCTGGCGATTTTCGTCGAATTTTCTCTCTTAAACGCCGCATAACGCTCAAATAATATTCTTGTGATAATGAAAATAAAAAAAATATAAATAGCTCATGGAAAGCGTTCGGTGACGATGACGCTTGAAGTTCCATGATTTTTGTTCACCCTCTTTGATGTTTCCTTTTTCAGAGCAGTACCTCCCTACGGACCATTACGTACGGTACTACAGTCTAACTCTACAGTACCTCCAAAATAACTGCGTGTCTGATTAAGTTGTATGTGTTTCCAAACACAGATTTGTTGTCGAGTCTAAGTAGCGACCACAAGATTTATAATATACAATAAAAAATAATTTTGTATTACAAATGAGCGTTAAAGCAGAAGACCAGACTCTACAAGGAACAAAGCCAAGAGGGTAAGCAAAATCTGTACTTACCTATATTATGTAATTAAATAAAAAATATTTTTCTTCTCTATGCGTTCGGTGTTCCTAAACCATTTATCTCATTGCGTGATTATTTGATTTGTTGCGTGAGTGCCGGGAAGATTTATACAAAAATATCCAGATAAACGCGAGTTGGACCACCGAGGGTTCCGTACAAATTTGTAAATACCTACAAGTTATACTTAATTACAAATGTAGGAGGTGTGTGTTGATGACGTTATGCCAGCCGATTGAAATCCTGGAGTTGCCAATCATTCCACTTAACCCTACCAAGCTGACCCACCAGTGGGGCAGATTCCGAAGGGGGCCTGGTAATCTGTTATACAGGGAAACCTAGTGCGGATACCAGTCCTTCACAAAGGAAATACGTACTATCTTAACCACTGTTCTATAGTATCTCTAACTTAAGTACCTACCTACCTTTGTGAATGAGAAATAAACCTTTTTTTTTATTATTCTTTTTTTTATTCCACTCTCTTCATATTTACAGTGGAATCCAGCTCAAATTTGAAGTAGGTCGGCACTTTAGAGTTTACTCATATTGTAATATGAATAATTGTATTAAGAATTTAAGTAATATATAAATATGTAACTATGGGTGCATTAGATGTGTTATATAGGTAGTGTTTTAAATAAAAGTAAGAAGTATATTCTTAAGAAGTTATTATAAATTAGCGACCCGCCCGCGATTCCACCCGCGTTGCCGATTCCTAAGAGTCGTAGCGTAATGCTAAATAGCTTAAAACCTTCCTCTTGAATCATTCTATCTATTTAAAAAATCAGCATCAAAATCCGTTGCGTAGTTTTAAAGATCTAAGACATAGGGACGGACAGACAGCGGGAAGCGACTTTGTTTTATACTATGTAGTGATAATTGTTCCTTTAATCATAGATCAATTACATAATTTGTTAAAATAACAGATTACAATCAAATTAGTTGTTCTTATGGACGCGTTTTTATTTTTCATACTAAGTTTACCTGTTTATACATACATTATGGATTGCAATAAATATATGAATAATGAATAAGTTCAATATCATAAATTGAATACGTACATATTTGTGCCCTTAAATAGGAAACAAAATGGCATTAATTCTCTTCATTAATTAAAAACTAAAATTAAAATTTTTGAAAAAACCCACGACGATTGTTATCGTTATAGGATTAAATAACATTTTCGAAACCCCCGACTAAATGTCTACACATATTCACTTACCTACAAGAAAATCCGTGGGTGTTGCCATTCCCATTTTTTTTATTTTCCATAGCATTTCTATGCTACATTTTAAATGAAATTATGTTATTGGACTTAGTATGAAATATATAAACGCTTCCGTAAGAACAACTCATATGATTGTAACCTGTTATTTTAACAAATTATGTAATTGATGTATGATTAAAGAAAACACTAGCTATATACCACTTCTAATGCTACCACCCATAGTTACATGTCTTAATATTATATAAAACTCAAAGGTGACTGACTGACTGACATAGTGATCTATCAACGCACAGCCCAAACCACTGGAGGAATCGGGCGGAAATTTGGCATGCAGGTAGATGTTATGACGTAGGCATCCGCTAAGGAAGGATTTTGATAAATTCCACCCCTAAGGGGATAAAATAGGGGATGAAAGTTTGTATAAATCTTCTTAGATTTTCGACTGATTGAACTGAAATTAAAGATTGGAGCTACTATGATGAAGACGTCCGCTTAAATAGGATTTTGATAAATTAATTAAAATAAGGGATGATGGAGGATGTAAATGTATTAATTTGAACTATCAGTACCTAATGGAACGGATAAATTAAGACGAACAAAATATTAATAATAATACTTCTTAACGCGAGCGAAGCCGCGGGCAAAATAATTAATAAATTTCGACCTATATAGGGGTGAAATAGGGGATGAAAGTTCATATGGAACAAAGTAACTATTCCACGCGGACGAAGTCGCGGGCAAAAAGCTAGTTATTAATCAATCATATTTTTACAATATGAGCAAACTGTGAAGTGCCAGCCCTAGTAGGGCAGATTCCATCACATTTTTAGCGAGTGGAAACAGCCCCACTAAAGTCTTTTTAGTGGGTCGGATTCCACTACAAATTTGAAGGGAGTGGAATAAGCCCCACTGGTGGGGCAGCTTGGTGGGGCAAAGGGGAATGATTCGCGTACTCGTATTTCAAATGACCTCTGAACCCTCTTGCACAAAAATTTTGCGTCACAGTCTAAATTTGTTGACACGCAGTTTGACAACTGTTCGTTTTACGAAATTCATGTTAATATTTTTAGATTAAGCTTTTAGATAAGTAAATAGGTATGATAATTTATATTATATACCGCACATAGCTCGTAGAACTGACGGCCACTGGGGCAGAAAGGTTCTTGAGTGGAGACCACGCACCGGAGAGCGCAGTGTGAGACAACCTCCACGAGATGGACGGCCGACCTGGTAAAGGTCGCTGGTAGTCGTTGGATGCAAGTGGCATATAACCGGTCCCTGTACAAGTCTTTGGGGGAAGCCTTTGTTTAGCTGTGGACTTCTATTGGCTGATATGATGATGATGATGATGACTACGATATTATTTATATCTTCTGGATATCTAGAAGCGGAGTTACTACAATTTAAGCTAGTCACTAGGGGCGACTTTCACTGACCATACCTACTTTGATTTTGATTCCTTTCCAACGCGTTATAATTATATGTACGAGTAGTAGCAACAAACATAATAGCAAATTTCTTTTCGTTATAACTGCTCAGGTATTTAATTATAGACACAATGGAAAATCTATTGTCTTGTACATTGTAGGTCTTTATAGGTTTTGCTATATTAACTCTTAATATCCTCTTCTAAATTAAAGAGAGAAAACATGAGAAAAACTGTTCCCAATATAAATCTAGAATGGGCAAGATTTACTTTGATGATGCTTTGCTCGTGCATACTTATTAAAAATCTAATAATTATTTATTAAAGTTACCTACCTACTACAAAAACGAATGCTTAAAAACCTGAAACCCGACTACGAAAAAAAACAACTAAAAATTATAAAATAAGAAAAAAAATCAATGTCCAAGAACAGTGGTATCCCGTTTATAGCCGTGGTTGTATGCCGTTATTATGATCTGCAGGTGCAAACTTAGCTTTTATTTATGGCGGCATGCAACTGCGACTATAAACTGGATACCACTGTTCGTAGACATAGAGTTTTTTTCTTGTTATACTTTTCAATTATTATTTTCGTAGTCGGGATTTAGTTTTGACAGTTTTTGGTGGCTCGTGCTAACAACTTAATTCACTATTAGGATGCAAGTTTCACACACTATTTCATTTCAATGGATCATGGAAGAAACATTAATTTTTCTTATTTATTTATTTAAATAAGGATCGCCAACAAAGAATATACATTAAATTCTACATACATTTAACAAATAACAAAATAAATAAGGCGAAATATACCTTCAATTTATAGGCTTACAACTTACATCATGACTGTCGAGTATACATTAAAAAATAAAATTATAATTGTGATTAAATAAAACATTAAATAACAATCAAAACAAAAAATATTCACATGAAAGAAAATACAAATAATAATCTCAAAAGCGATTTCGTTTCTTCGTTATATAGATTTGGCGTTAGTAGTAAGAAAGTTGCAGCGGGTACACTGTTCATTCGTTCAGTGTTTAATAAATTGGATTTCCTGTAATACCATGAACGATACTCTGGGGATCAAGACAAATCCTAATATACTTACCTCATTTGTTAAAATCGAAAGAAATTTGATTTGAGACGGTCCCCTTTTTTGTGTTTTGTTAGCCTATGACACTCTTACTGCGAAGACAAATCAATCGACACCTCATTTGTTAAAATTTGATGAGTAGTTTTTGAGTTAGGATTGAACATCCATACGATACATACATACATAGGTACTATTACTGAACTCCATATCTAGCCAATTTGAAAAAAAAACCATGCACGCGATCTACAGCTGTTCGCTGCCCTTTTTCGTATTAAAACAGAAAAGGATCCTTTTTGAACGTCCAATAATAATAGAACAAAAAAATACCAAGGAAGGGAAAGCTTTTACGTAGCATATTTACATAGCGTTTCACTATAACCAAGCACTATCATAGCAGCCGACCGCTGCAAGCAAGAATGGTTAAACTCATTACCCTTCGTTTTTCCGTAGTCGGGTAAAAAATATGTGTCATGTCATGGAATTGCGTATAATTATAACAGCTAAAGTCCTATACCATACCATTAACAAACTATAATTATAAATTTAAATATCCATCCATCTCAATTAGTCGATTCGTAAATTAAGTACAACACATTAACCATACCCATTTTCTTTATTTGTGTGGGTTCTACAGTATATGTTGGTACCTTCTAGCGCTACTGTGTATATTTTTAGTCATGCAGAATGGAGGAAAATTGCAAAAAAAGAAAGAAGAAAACGGATCCGCACCTGCCTTGCTAGAGAAAGAGGTAAGCATTGGTTTTTATTGCTGGGAATTATTTTCTATCATAATTTTTATTCTGATAATAAAACTCAAAATTAAAATTTTTTAAAACACACAACTATTGTTATGGAAAAGGGATAAAATAACATTTTCGAAACCCCCGATAATGACTACCTCTACCTATAAGAAAATCCGTCGGGGCTGCCATTCCCATTATTGTTGTGAATTTCAATTAAAATATAGTATACTTAGAAATGCTATGATGTGTCTCGTAGAACTACATAAATGCAGCCCCCACCGAATTTTCTTGTAGATAAGTTATTATGTGTAGGTAGTCATTTAGTCGGGGGTTTCGAAAATGTTATTTTATCCTTTTACCAGAACAATGTTCGTTATTTTTCAAAAGTTTTAATTTTGAGTTTTTTTTAACTTTTTAGGGAAATCCTTTGAAAACTCCACTCATTATATAAGTTACTTCCGACTAACAAAGTTGAAATTGTAATGACTTTGTATGTTTTTATAGAACAGATTTTTATAGAAATTATTTCGTTTCTGAAATAAACTGTGCGCACTGTGTCTGCACTATGAAGGTTTTACATCATAAAATGAGTAGTAGGTACTCTACTTCTTATAGAAGAAGAAAACAATTGTCAAAATTGGCAACTAATCAGTGAATGACATGAATGACGGCCAGTCCCAATATCAAATCAGTCAGTAGATTTGCTTACTAGAGATAGGATTTTGACATTATAGTCCATACAAGTAATGTCAAAACCCTATCTCCACTAAGCAAATCTCGACAGATTTGTTAATGGGACTGGCCGTAGCTGTGGACGTAGTCTTATCTGAGAATTTCACAAATCATCCCCGCTCCCCTCGACCCGGAGTCGCTCAATACCTTTCATGTTAGGCTTGTTCTTGCTCGGACATTGATCGGAGCGCTCCGTACTAGTACTATCTTTCAAATGTACTAGTTCGGTCTTCTAGTACTATGGTAGGGTCATGAACATAAAGTTCAAAATAGCTTCATGAATCTAGTCGCGTTCCGTGTTTAATATGTGTTAAGAAAACCCTGTCCGACCCGTGAGGCCGTGACTGGTATTGTTGGGAATCGAGATCCGGTTCTTTTTACCCCTACTGCCTAGACGCGGTCTCTACTCGAGAAGTCGTTTGCTCCAGCGTTTATCGCCTCTCCGATATATGTATGTGACCGGCCCATTGCCAGTTCAGCTTGCTAATCCCTTGAGCTAAACAGCCGATTAAAAAATATATAAATACAGGTGAGAACATTGAACGGTGGTAGGACCTCTTGGGGTCTGACTGGCTGACGACTACCGTAGTGGAGTGTGTGTTTCGACTTCTGCACGTAAGAGCCAGTTGCTGCGGCTCTGGCAGTTTGCAGTCCGTAGGGGCTCTTAACTCCTCTAGCGTTGCGGGTGACCATGGGCGACGACTATCTACCTACTTACCACCAGGTGGCTCGTCAGCTCGTTTGCCGACCTAATGCATAAAAAAAAAAACAAATACAAATAGGACATTATCCCATGTGTGATTTTATTTTTTCTTTATAAGTAATTTTAGAGACTAACTATTACTAAAGATGTACGGTGCAGCCCAACAATATTAGCTATATCAGCGCTCTTCGCCGAATAGTCGCCGACTACGAAATTGGCCGGATAGTCTGCTTTACCGACTAGTCTGAACATCTCTAATACTTAGCTAAAATCCGGAGTGCGCCTTGCCTGCTCCAGCACAAAATAGTTTAGTCACCCATAGAAACTAATTTTAAAATCGTATTTTCCATAATTTCGTAAAAAGCTTAGTTTAACAATGTTTACCAAGAAACAGATACGAAAAACATATGTAACTAAAGACGATATTTAATAGAATTAATTACTGAAAACAATATTAATATTCAGAATATATTTTGGTATAAGACGGTGTTTGTAGAATTAACTTAACTTATATGCTTTAAAATATACGCTACGATAATATTTGGGGAAAAGTATTAATCACCAACCAATCACGTTATCATTTTGAATTTAACGCGAAAAATGACGGTTATTATTTACTAGCGACCCGCTCGCGGTTTCACCCACGCTGCTCCGTTCCTAAGAGGCGTAGCGTGATTTTATGTAGCCCTTAAGACCTACCTCGATAAATGGACTATCCAATACAAAAATAATTTTCAAAATCGGATTAGTAGATTCAGAGATTACCCCTACGATCTTACAAACTTTACCTCTTTATAATATTAGTTAGTACCTATAGGTCATTTTGTTAATATTTGTTTTAATTTCAATTGAAATTACTTTAAATACTTAAAAAAAATATCTTCGTAAGATATTCATAAGAATTATAAATAATTTTAAAGTATTAAAAGTAATTATTAGTAATTAAGTACGGGCGGATATTGTGCGTAAATTCAATCTGCCCAAAATGCCGTGGCGTAAACCTATCACTAATCATAACAGAAGTTTGGGTTGCAAGCGAAACAGCGGGAAGAGCTACTTTTATAACGCGTAGATGTGTTACGAGAGCAAAATCAAAGTATGGTCAGTGAAACTCGCCCCTAGAGACTAGCTTAAAAAGTATTACCTCAATGTCATTCACTGATTAGTTGCCAATTTTGACAATTGTTTTCTTCTTTATGAAGTAGAGTAGGTATCTCAGAGGAAATTGTCTGTCTTTCCTCTGAGGTAGGTACTGAACTCATTTAAATGTAAGTAAAACCTTTATTTTAGAAACTGAATAATTTCTAAAATAACTGTTAAAAATAAAGAAAGTCACTACGATTTCACCTTTGTTACCCAGAAGTTCAACTATATAATGTCGTTTGTCAGAAGGGTCAGAATCAGAAGTGACTTACTTAAGAGTGGAGTTTTCAATGGATTTAAAAAAAAGAACTTACTAGCAATGTGGGTCGCACATTAGATACTAGTATTCTTGTTATCCCCTCGTGCTAAGCTAAATGCTTGTGTTACGAGTGGGTTCACGTCGGTAGTGCAACGGGTGGGTTTCGAACCGGCAACCACATGATCGCAAGTCCGACGCCCTAGCCGTTTGGCTACCACCGCTTAAATTCTCTAAAAAGATTAAAATAATTCAAAATTAAAAAAAAATAACCTAGGTCGATTGTGATGGTAAAAGGATTGAATATCATTTTCGAAACCCCTAACTAAATGACTACACACATATTCACTTACCTACAAGAAAATCCGGCGGGGCTGCATTTAGTTCTACAAGACACATCATAGCATTTGTATACCTACTACATTTTAATTGAAATGCACAACAGAAATGGGAATGGCAGCCCCGACGGATTATACACACACGGGTACCTATCTATTTAATAAAATGAAAAAAAATCGTAGCCCTACCTATATATTAGACTCACTTAAGTATAGTATGCAATGTTGCTATTCTCTTATTAATTTTTAGATCAAAAATTATATACAGAGTGTTACATGCAGGAACAAGAATTAATGGAACAATTGAAACTTGAACAGATTATTAAACAGAATAATCTAGAAAATGAAAAATGGATACAAGCCGAGAGAATTGCAAATGCGCAGTGGATAAAACTTCAGGAAGAAAAAGAAAGGCTTAATCAAAAACGTCTAGAACACGAAGCAAAAATAAAGCTGGTAAGACCATTTTGGCAAATACCAATTGTTTAATGTTTGGATTAATATCAAAAAAATAAAAAAATGCGACTACCAAATAAGATGGAATCAAGATGACCAATCTCATGCAGTGCAATAATAGGTAGGTATTCACAGTTTGCCGGTATGTCGAGTACGCGGCCTAAGTCGTTTAGTATTGGGGCGAGCCTATTGCCATCCTTTTATTAAAGAATTTTATAGAAAAACCAATAACACTACTCGACCTAGGAATCGAACTCAGGAGATCTAGCGTAGTAGTCGCCACAAGACTATTAAGGCAGTCTTGATAAAAACTAAATTTTAAATAGTTATTTATCATAACATAATTTTGGGTCGCGAGTGAAACAGCTAGCGTTTAACTCTTATATTATCAGCCATTATTAAATTTTTAAAGGAATGGGAATTAGAACAGAGAAAAAGGAAAATAGAAGAAGAGAAGATAAGATCAGATCAAGAAGAATTAAGAAAAAAACAAATGATCTTCATGGAGAATTTAGACAAATTTTTATCTGGAGATTCTGACGAGCCCCCATCTGAATTAAAAGTTATGCGTGAGACGAGAACTGATGCTGAAATTTGTCCATTTTTCTCTAAAACAGCGTGTTGTCGATTTGGTGATCAATGTTCAAGAAACCATCAATATCCAGGCATCAGCAAAGTATATCCTTTTCATATGGTTTTCATTTTATCCTTACATACCTCTAATTACTATTCGAAATACTTTTTGATTAAAACAAAGACGATAACTATTTTATATATCCAACTGTATTAAAGTATGAATTAATTGGCGGAAATTAGAAAGCAGTGACAGCTTACTGACTAACGCAGTGATAGTAGCCCGGACTGCTAGGTCGTGATTGCGTACTTTGAGTTGATAATGAATTATTATCGCTTAAAAACGACAAAGAAAACATAGTGAAACAGCTTGCACGCTTGAGGTATTTTCATAATGGCATGTGTGGTAAACTAACCTGCAATCATCTTTTTATTGGTGGCCTGTTCCCGTTAGTGGGGTGGTTTATGGAATGAATAAAATAATATTGATACATTATTTTTATTTTAGGTGCTTTTAGCTACAAATTTTTATGTCCATTTTGGCCTTAGTAATGCAAATCTCAATGAATATGACACGGACATTATGCTAGAATATGAAGATAGTGACACATATAAGGAGTTCAAAGATTTTTTCTATGATGTCCTAACTGAATTCGAAAAATTTGGTAGGGTTTTACAGTTCAAGGTGAGTTATTCATCAGTTTTGCTTTCGTGCATCTCGATATTCACTCTTAGAAAACCTGCATTCAATTTAAACACCTTTACGAATTTCTCTCATAAAAAATGTCGTGATTAAAATAATTAATTATAAGTTTATACCTAGTGTTTACAATGATAGTAGAACGCGAGGAGAGTGCACCTTGCTCCTTCCTACTGGCAAGGATGTGCCTTGCCTTGGGAAAAAATGGGATGCATACGATAGATCAACAAGTTCAGCACTGAAAAGATCCACATTTAAAATAGCAACGCCACACAGTGGAATGTCTATATAGAAAGTGTGTGACATCAGTAGTACATGTGTTATTTTTTTAACCCATACATAAATAACAAATTACAGACAAAATGCGAAATTATTGTTCTTGCGCTATGTAGTGCAGGTATGACATAAGATTATGATTAAATGGTAGGTAACGATATAGCCATTATGTTGAAATGTGTCGAGGGAACAAAGTTAAATAATACACAAAATACATTTTATTAAGTACTCAAATGAACTTCAGCTATTTCAACCATCTTGAAAGCGTCATCAACTGTTGATAATGGAACAAGGTGCGTATTCAAATTTAACGCCTTTGATTAAGTGTTAACGAGCCAGCAGTCCGAGATAAGTTAAGCGCTGTATAGAATTTTCATTTTACACAAAAGACGATGCACACAAAATGTACTATGAACCAAAATAACCCTTAAATCTTGTCACAGGTCTGTAACAACTACGAAAAACATCTTCGAGGAAACACGTACATAGAATTCGTTGAACTACGATGTGCTGTCGCAGCCTATAAATCTTTGCATACTCGTTGGTATGGCGGCAGACAACTTTCTCTACAGTTTTGCAATATAAGTTCTTGGAAAAATGCTATATGTGGTAAAGTATTTTTTTAGTGTAAGTAGGTATTGGCAAGCCTACCTTACTTAGATTATACCGTGAATCGGAGTTCTTACGTGATAAATTATTTTACAGGCCTTCAGCTGCGGAGGCGTTGCCCCAAAGGGCGTGCTTGTAATTTTTTACACGTCTTTAAAAACCCTAATAATTTATTCAATAGATATACCGATGAAAACATTCAAGAAAACGATAGGTAAGCCCGATAATTGTAAATAATATACGGGTCAGTGGGTCACATATCAGGGAACTATTTAAATAGTAATACCTACTTTCAGAACTTGCCGTTCAACAGCAAGATCATGGAGGTGGTCTAAATCACCGGAACTTGAAGTTTCTACAAGAATATCTTCGAGATGCTCAGAAAGTAGGGTAAAACGACTTCGGAGAACTAGATACAGCGAGGACGATGGTAAAAATTATACTTCACCTCGACGAAGTAGGCGACACAGTCGTAACAGTAAATTAAACTAAATTTACTGTTACAACTGTAATAATAACACCGTAAAAACCGTTTATAACGACGTATCGCGTGTAACCAAAAAATCTCAAAGTAACCTTCTTGTAAAATACATTTAAATAGCACTAATTAAAGCGACTTTAGCCAAGTACTGACTGAGCGACCAGCCTCGCGAGGCAGCCGCGTGAAGCCAAAACTCGGTCGGTCAGGGCGTACCTCGCCCGAGGCCAATGCACGCGCTGCCTCGCCCGAGCGTGCCGAGGCCCGAGCCGAGAGTTGTTGATTTTTGTCGATACTTAAAAGAAAGAAAAGCACCTCAGTTGGTTTGCCGCGCGCATTTGAGACGGTTGTGTTTTGTCTCGCTTGTTAGACGAACGACGGAATCGTTTGCGTCATGGATAAAGGACAATTTCTTAAATTAATACAATTATATGGCGAATGTAGACTACTCTGGGATGCACAAAACTGAGCGCTTGATGCTGGCTCGGCCTCTACAGAACGAGGCCTCGCACGGCAAACGTTGCGCACCAAACTTCCGAGGCTGCTCCCGATGTTGGTTTATAACAACATCGGGAGCAGCCTTGCGAGGCTTTTGACTGTAGCTTCTTGTACTACCTACATCAGAACTAACGCCGACGCGAACACAGGTAGATAACACAAAACTGGACCAAGCACAAAGGATGATTCCAGAGTTCCTGACGCACTTTCATACGAACTAATAGTTATTAAATGGGCTGTAAGTTTGTGTGAAAATCTGACGCTGATACTCCTAAATAGGTATATTATGTAGTTGTCATTAGGTATATTATAACCCTTTCATCTCAATAAAATGATAAGTACTGACTGATTTTTTCATTATTATTCCTTAATTATTTTTTTATAGCTTTTATACACTTTATTAAGAAAAAACCCTGTCTAATCCGAAAGGGGCATATAGGTATCCCAATCACATCACCAAATAAAATAACAAAAATAAAATATTCGTGAAAGTAAACGTTAGTGAAGTTTAAAATTCACGATTGTAATTTTTAGTAGATTAAGACAGATAGCTCTTGGTGGTAAGTTGTCATCAGCCCATGGACAACTGCTATGCCAGAGGAGTTGCGATGCGTCACCGACCTTTCAGAGCTACTACGGACTGCAGGCTGCCAGAGCCGCTACCGAGGGGGAGCTGGCTCTTACGTCGAAACACACACAAAAGTGTTGATAGACTCCGCGTAACTCCGGTCGCCAGCCAATCAGACCCCAAGAGGTTCTACCATCAAGCAAATCAGATAAATTATCCTCGCTTTTTACGAGATGCCTATCTGAAAGTCGGTGAGGAACAGTATTCTAACCCGTCCACCCTACTGGAACATCACGTCATGCCGCAATTACCCCAAAATCTAGGATTTTTTAATTTTATTTAACCCAATATGTCTTATTATGATTGTATGTTTGGCACTCAAGGACGGTGTCGGGTGTCGCTGCCACCGTAAGAAGGCAACTGGTTCAAAGGTGGTCCCTTATAAAAAATTGGTCTGATCACAAAATTTATGACAAAATGACAATAATACGTAACGACCGAGTAAATAATAACATAGTCTAGCTAAGTAAATAAAATTCTGCTCGCTACTTGAAAAACACCTGATTGAGTTTTGTTTACAATTCATTGATAAGAATGTTTATGTACCTGTTAATTCTGACACAATACGACGATTACATCATTTCTACGCAAAGCTCGTATATTTTATTTTCGGTATTGTGTTGATATGAATTTAAAAACTTGTCAGCGTATACATTTTATTGCTTGTGACTGTACACAGAATCGTATATTTTAATTTGCCGCGTCTAATTAAATTTTACCCTGTATGGGGTTTTATTTTTTGGTAATAAGTAGGTATTTTGAAGCTGAGGCACAGCACTGGGTTTGAGTTTGAGAAATTCACAATTATATCACTACAAAGATTTGCATCGTCAGCTGATCGGTAAGTTTGTAGATCTATCGATAGTGACAGATTAAGGTACCTACTGGATAGTGCTAAAATAAAAAACGAGTTCTTTATACGTTTTATTTGTCATACACAGTACCTACCTAAATGTTTACCCCGTGAATAAACTAAACACCTCTTAGAAATGTCTTAGCTAGATTCCTCACACATCGCAAATCGCTTCACAGTCTGCAAAAGACGGATCAAAGAACCCAGCTATTTTTTATGAACAAAGCTCCTCGAAAGTAACCGATTTTTTTTATTTATTTAATTCAGGCTACAAGGCCCATATCATACAAAATACTATAATATAATACATTATAACTTAAAACGAATAACAATTCAAATACTATAAGTATTATATATACACAATAAAAATAAATACTAATTCACACGAAGAGTCGGCGTCGTGTCCGGTAGCCAGCCTCGGAATCGCCGGAACACTACTCCTCTTGACCAAAATTCCTCTTTCATGAAGGTCGACAGATGTTCGGTCGGCACTCTCACGACAAAAGAATTAAAATCGTCATTTTGACGAGACTCCAACCGCTCAACCCTTACGGTAAATTTGGTCTTGATGCGGTTGTACTCTACAATCTCTTGGACTTTTGTAGAGTAATGCAGTCAAGACACGGATAGCTGCGTCGCTGATACAATAGGTCGCAGCATATAATTCGGTCCGGTCGGTGCGGTACCGCACTGATTCCGACGAGTGGGTTTTCTCTTCTTCTCTACTTTGGTAAAGCCCTCCTTGTCACACTGCAGCAGATCTGTGTGAATGACTTCACGCTTGTTCTGCTTTATCCCCTTCTTGAACTTGCTGTTTTGATGCACCGTGCTTGTTGCCGGCAGCAATAGTAGCATAAGCACGTTTCAGGGTTGACGTACCTACGCATGGCACACGTACTTGTGACCTGTATTTACTTTCACAATATGTACGTAAAACAGCGAAGGACAAACGTACAAACGGTCTGCTGCGTATTCTTAATGCCCATTTGTTAAATTAAACTACTAAGAAATGGCTTCCCTAAAGAGCTCAACAACTTTTGCAGCAATTTATTTGCTCTCACTATGCGGAACTTAGTAAGGAGACCGTACTTGTTCAGACGCTATTAGTTTAAATATCACGGCATTCAGCCATTGGCTTGATCAAAACAAAATTAAAATGTTTAAAAAGAAGGCAATTATAAGCTTAACAAGAGCTTCAAGACATCCACAATAACATTTTTTTTTTGCACATTACTAGTATTCTTGTTAACCCCTCGTGCTAAGCTAAATGCTTGTGTTACGAGTTGGTTCACGGCAGTAGTGTAATGGGTGGGTTTCAAACCGGCAACCACATGAACGCCAGTCCGACGGCCTAGCCATTAGGCTGCCGCTTCATAATCGATCGCTAGTATTCTAAACTTTAAAAGTTAATGTGCTAGGTCTGTTCACGGTTTTCACCTGCAAGACAGAAACATTCATTAGTTAACTACATAATTACATTACCCTACAGTACCATGACGTGAGGAAAGCAACAAAGGCCTTGGATCTGTCAGCTCCGAATCTAGGAGAGGGCAAACCACCTGCCCCAGGCCGTTTCAAGACCAAAATCATACAATAGGTAAATGGATTCACAGTTAAGTATTCATTAGATTTTAAAACGCCCAGTTGTTTATTGAGCACATAAAAAAAGTTATCTAAAGGGGTCTTATTCTTCGGGTCCCAAAAATTTCCAAAACTAACGTTGGGGAGGGGGGTGTTACTATCAATTTTCTGCCCCGGTTTGAAAAAATCGTAGATCTGGGGAATCGTAGATTTTTCAATAATTTAATTAAGGTTTTCCTTTCTAATTGCTATATATTTTGTTATTTCAAAGGAACAGCAAACAGCCATATTATCCATTTAAACAGTAATTTTACAATAGAAATCTTAATAATAATGCAGCTCAGAGATACATAAACATAACATAAATAATCTGCTTATATAGTAACATAATATAGTAAAAAGTAAGCTACAGTAATGAGTAAAAGTGAGAGGGAAACATTAATTACACAAGTATACCTATCATGTAGAAGGTTCTTGAACCTGCCGATACAAGTAGAAAAGATGTCTACATGTGCAAAAACCGTATTAGATGTACCTATTGACCAAACGACGAATAGGTGAACGGATACCCGAGATTTGGATTTCTCAATAGAGCGAGGCAGTACTTTACTTCTGATCACAAGCTTTTGTTTTACAAAACTCAAGTCTACCTATACTTACCTACTTAGTACCTATTTCAACTTGAGCAATAAATATGTACTTACTTTCCTTAGATATTGCTTCAACAGATTCACAGTACTTTTTGAAGTCTTTCTTACTCCTACATAGTACATTCAAATTGATTTGACTTAATCCCAATTCACGTAGTTTATCTAATCTTTGCTTTACTGTTTTCTGAGAAGCAGACAAAACCCTTGGTTTGTTAGCTATATCTTCCACATTAAACCCTTCTGTTAAAAGGAAATCTAGAAAATGTTTAACCTGAAAATAGAATGTGTCTTAAATTATGTATTCAATAAGAAAAAAGTAGTTATATTAGAAAACTGAATTAGACTGCAACCTTCGTAACTCGAATGGTCTTCAGAGCCGGTATTTTAAAGCACATTTCCTCTACAGTATTAACAGAAATGTTTAAACGATTAGCAAGATATGTCTGTTTTGATTTACTTTCACCCAATATGTCCTTTGTTTCTTGTGAAATACATATAAACCTGGAACAATTTAATAGAAGACGTGACATCTATCTCTATAAGTACACACATACACACATCAAGAGTCTAAGCAACATGTACGGTTTTCAACTTTTGAACGATTTTTACTATTATATATTTACATTTCTTTTATAAATAATAACTAATCATTTTTGATGCATTACTGACTAAAGCAAAAAAAAACCTTCATTCAATTGTTAATTTAATCACAATATTTTATCAATATTCTATTCTGTGTACCGTAACATACGTAGTGTAAAACACAGATAAAACTAAATTAAACTTGTCTTGTTTTACAATAATAAATAACGACTTTTTTAACGAATTATTACGAATGAATTATTTGGTAATTCAATACAAAGTGTGCCTCTGTTGTTTAAAACTTGTCGGGAAAGATTTTTCATTGAATTTATAAGATTTATTTTCTGATCCTGCGGCAATCGCTCCCAATGGAATTTTAACAAGTGTATTGCGGTTTTGGTGAGGAAATAAATGATTTTATTTATAATTTATTATTTCTTTCTTTTAGTGTTGACATTACAAACACCGACGATCTTTTGTTTACATTTATAATGAACAATTTCGAAGAGAAAACCTCATTGTCCGACGAACTCGAAGAAATGATGACAAAAACATATTTAAGTACCTGTTCCTTTATGTGGTATGACCGGTACCTATCAGTACCGACCCGCAGCGGCGGATTTAGACATTTTACCACCCGTAGGCTAATGTCATTCCCCCCCCCCCCCCCCCCGACTAAAATAAGGGTAGAAAAAGAAGAAAAGAAAACTGCAGACCCGTACTTACCCGACTTATGGGGACTGAAAAACCTGTAAGTATCTATGTTTGCACCCGTAGTCTGGAGTATTTTTGTCCGGTAAATGGCAATAGGGTCGCCCTCCATTACATGGGACCTAACATAAATGAAACTTGTAGTAGCATCTTCCTTCCGGCTGGTACAAAATCCAGCTCACAAGCGAGAACCCCAGGAAAACCAAACCACAATAATTATAATTGACAACATATTTCATTTTTTTAACACCCTTAAATTACACTCCTAGTATAATGAGTTAGTATCGTCCATAACTTTAAAAAATTATATGAATGACCAAATAGTTTTTATACAGTTTTGTAGCTGGCATATTTGTCGCCTAGGTTGACATGCATTTGGTTCTAAATTTAAATTTGTAATCTCGAAAAACAAATGAAGATCAGTTGTTCATTTTTAGGAAACCTGAACAATACAGAAACTGTAAATTAGAGCTTTGATTATTGTTTTTTTCGTATCTACGGTTTGAAAAAGTTCCTTAATTTTTTTTTTGTTAATGTTTCTGTGTTGAAATTATGGATACTTCGCCTGAAGTATCCATAGTAAGCTGTGGCTCTTCTTCAGTCTGGTTTAAGCCAGAGAAACGTGAGTACACGACTCCACACCGCTGTTCAAAGAGTGTACCACAGGTTCCTAGAGACTGGGGGATATGTTCGTCGTTCACGTGGACCTCGATTTCGGGTAACAACAGCATGACAGGATCGATTTATGGTTACGACCACTTTGAGAAATCGTCACCTAACACCTAACCTAGCTCTTTAGTGACGAGACAAAGATCATGCTTCATGATAACGATAGAAGGAGGAAGGTCTACCGAAGGCAGGCGGAACGTTTTGTGCAGTGTTGCATAGAAGAGAAAGTAAGTTATGGTGGTGGGTCGTGGACCGTCTGGGGAGACATTTCCGCGGCAGGCAAAACTGCACATGAGTTTGTGTCTCGGCCTCAGATGCCATCACTAAATGAATGAACGTTATATACGCCAATGTTTGTTTGTTTGTTTGTAATGCCGTTTGCCGAGTTTGTAGGCCCTAACTTTATTTTTATGCATGACAATGCCAGACCCCACACGGCAGGTATCGTCAAAAATTATCTCCAAGACGTTGGTATCGTTGGAGCACCTGTGGGACTAGTTAAAGCGACGCGTTCGAGCTCGTCATCCAGCCCCACAAACATTACGGGAACTGAAAACTGCTACCGAAGAAGAATGGGAGAATATCCCTCAATATGCGATTTTAACACTGATTAATTCGATGCGTAATCGCATGAATGCTGTCATTAATGCTTTAGGAGGTAATAGAAGTTATTGTTGCAGAAAATTTCACATTCTTTCTTTTTGGTTTAGTGAATGGTTCAACTGATTGCCCTGAGCTTATGAGCAAAATTGGGCTTCGCGTGCCATCTGCATTGTTACGAAAACCTCAAATTTGTTTACCCCCTCTAGTCGATGTATTTATCAATAAAATTCTTATTTCGTAAGAGTTAGTAGGAATTTTAACGAACAGTGTCAAAATGTTGATATTAACTTATTTTCTACCAATGTTCGAAAACTAAAACAAATTTTAAATAACCAATTTTTCAACGAACATTAATAGCCAATTCAAAATATATACATTTATATTTTGAATTGTATTACTTTGGACACAAGTATTCATTTCGAATTGTCTTTAACTGGTTTACATATGTCTATTGTCTACCTGACATTATTACTTACTACTTAATGTGTTATTAGCGAAAACTTGTAATTGGCCATATTTTACTATTTTTTATTATATTTGTATGTTAGCTGTAAGTTTTCTAAAGTAATAAAATAAAATAAACAGATTTTTTTGACTAAACCATTTTTTCTTTAAAACTCCAACAAATGTCTTAGTCTGCACAAAGGCAAAATCAACACTTAGGTCATTTAAGTGCATTTAAAAAAAATGTGTTCAAACTCAGAACGACAACAGTACATGACCCTAATGTTGAATATGCTCGATTTAGGAGTCCGGGAGTGTATAATTTTATTTGAAACTAGATCGAATAATAGGGTAAGTGCAAAATGACTTCATTTGTACGGTTAAACGGGAAGATGACGTCATTTTTCTGACCCTTCAAAAAATTGTCTTACGTCAGGCAGCAATTGGCATCTATCATCATAATTATTCATATCCTTAAATTACCTATTTCGTTGTTGTTGATTTGCTATTATTTGGACAAAATTAAAATTTTCTCAGTTTCCGCCGTATAAGTGACGTCATCACGCGTTTTTTGGTTTTTTTTTTTCTCTAATATAAATAATTAATAAAAATGTTTTGGAACGCATAATAGGAAATAAAGAGCAGTATTTTTGTTTTGGTGACTAAATAATTTTGAAATGTTGTCAATTACAAGTTTGTATGTGTGTTAAAGATCGCCTTCCCGATTAGTAGTAGATGCACCTGACGCCAGAGTTGACAGAGTTGCTAACAAGTCTCCGGTCAGCTGACAGGGGAGGCCGTCGCGCGACCAGGCATTCCAAACAATGACTTAGAGAAATTCGAAATTGGAACTACTACTAGGTCTCCATAAAAAGTTATTTGATTAATAATTATTATCTTCATACCTATTTAGTATATCTTCAGAACATCGGACCATCCATGGATATAAGTTATCAATGCCCATGTTTTTAACTCTTAAAAGCCTCTCAGAAATTGTTTCATGGTGATACTTCAGCACCCATAAGTCCCTCATTATACGTTCACTAGACACATCCATTCCTATAATAATATTTTAACAAGAATTAAGATCACCCTGGTCCATTACAATATATGTACTTATAATATAATAATAGGACATCCATACTGTCTATTGCCTGTGTCTCAGTCTTACCAAAGGTACCTTATGATGAGGTCAGTATGTGATTTAGTGTACCTAGGTAAGTAATTACTCCTTCAGACACAATCCAATCATGTTACGAACATTCATTTTTACATCATGTATGTCATAGTTGGATTGTAAAACATCTGTACAACATCTAGCTGGATTGTCATTGAGATATGTTTAACATAACCACTACCCATATTTAGTTGTTTTGTAGGATGACTAATCTGCAGTCATAAGTGTTTCAGGTAAAAAAACTATGACATTTAGTTATTTATATTTGCAGTCAGAATTCATTATGTCCGGGTAACTGTAATGAATGAATATTGGTTAAGTTAGGTTAGAACTGTGACCACGCAATGTCAGAAATCTTGGTCATGTCAAACAGTGATAGTTTAGTGAAATGACCAAGACCTAAATTACATTGACATTTGAACATTAAAACCTGAAAATATCTTACCTATTAGTATATCTAAGGCTTTTTCAATCCAAACAAATGACAAACTATAAATAAAGGTTCTTTTTGCAAGTTTTTCACTTAGTATACTTGGAGGCACCTGTAAAAACAAACATTATTGAAATGGACTTACTTTTTATGGATTTTATCACATTGTATTGATATATGTATATACATAGGAAGTAATATTAAAACATCATTTATACATATTATGTGTTGTAAATTCATTTTTCTTCTATACCATTGTATGGTATACTTTTAATAAGTGTGCAACTATTCTAACAATATTAAAGAACTGTCTGTACCCATATTTATTGCAAATAAAAATTCTTATCTTATCTATCTTATTGTTTAATTCCCAACATCTCAGATCCTTTACAGAATTAAATAATATCAATGCACCATGATAAAATCTGTAAAAAGTAGTCTCATTTCAATGTCTAATATTTACATGTATCGGAAACCAGTATAAACAAACAATATATTAATATTATAAAGGGTTAGCTGTACAGTATATATCAACATCATTACTTTTAATAAAATTAAATAGTAAATATTACCTTAATCCGGGAAGCAATGTAATATAATCTATTTTTACAGAAGCCTTTATGTTCATCATCCTTTGTAGTTTTATATATATGAACTAATGTCCTAATTGGTAATTTATAAAAAGGTAATGCATCTTCTGGAGATTCAAAATTTAGAGCTAAAATTATCTTTGCTTTACACTCATCAAAACCTAAAAAACAAAAGAAAAATCATGTTTCTTATGATTATCATTTCTCATATTGTATAAGATATCACAAATAATACCTACCGATCTTCTCAATACTCCTTGTCCTAGTCTTATATGAAACTGTGACTTCTTGTTTAATATGAAAAGGGCATAGGAATCTCGTTGATAAATTTGCTAAAGATGCAGCAGAGGTGAACATACAAATCTTAAAAGTTTGCTGTAATACTAACTTATAGCATACCGATCTAAGAACCATTGCCATTAAAAAAATTAAGTTCTGGTTGATATCACTGAGATACTTATCTATAATATTTGAGTTTAAATGAGCCTGTTTCTCTATAATTTCTTCAGGACTTTCACCAAGAACACAACAGGTAATTTTTAAAGAATTTATTTAAATTTTAATATTTTAATCAGCTCGATACGCGCGACAGATGTCAGAGTGACTCAGACAGATGACAGAGTTTTAACCTCTAAATTTTAGAGGGAGTTTAGGCGGGAAAATGTAAAGTACATTAAGTCGGTTTTATAATATTTTCCAAAACTTGTGTTTCCCCGAAGTTTAATGTGTAATTATAGTGGATAGTTAACCATTAAGTTTTCGTGAACGTGTGCAAGTGTAGGCAAATGATATAAAATTGAAAATCGTGACTTGTGTTCACTCCTAAATTCCATCAAAGCCCTAGTGAAGTTTCCACTGTTTTACGGGGGATACAGTAAAGTGAAGTGTTTTATACTTTAAAAAAGACATTTATTTATTTATTTATTTAGGTTGACCAACAATTGTTTACACTATATACATTTCTGATTTAATGACTAGAGTAACATTTACAAGTGCAACAATTAATTACAGGTCAACACCACATGCACAGAAAGCGGCTTTACATAGCATATTTATAAATTATTGAAATTGGAACATTAAATACAATGAATAAGTAATTTAAAACTATATTATAGAAAAATTATCATCTGATTAAATTGTAATTGATTAGATAGATTACATTATGATTAATTATTAATTGGAATGAATAGAATGAATAAAGATATTGACCATAAATTGATAAGAAAATATAATTAAAATTAAAAGAAGAATAAATTGAATACATTAATACATTGATAAAATTGAGACAGGTATAATATTAAAATTAAAATTATGTCGTCACTGGATTGCTTACAAAGGCTCGTAAAAATGTATTTATATTATCGTGGTGCACATCTACTAAGTCACTGCGGCCATTAAGGATTCTACACAATCTAGGTATTGGAGAATTTGCACCAAGTACAGACTTTCGAAATGGCGGACACAGGGGTGTTATCTTATTCCTAGGATGTCTGGAAGGCGCGCGGAATCTAATAAGCTTCAACAAACCGGGGCAGTCGATCTTATTGCGCAACAGTTTGTAAAGAAACAAAGCATCGGTTATATCTCCGCGCGTAGACAACGATTGCATCCTGAAATGACACAGACGGACTCTGTAAGAGGGCAGGCGCTTAGATTTCCCCTCACTAAAGGCTAAATGCCACGCAAAACGTTTCTGTACCCTTTCTAGACGCAACATGTGAGTGGCATAGTGAGGTCTCCACACAACACTACAGTACTCCATAACACTGCGTACGAGACTGTTATATAACATTATCTTGGTGCTACTTTTACGAAAGCCTTTGGTGTTACGAAGCAGGAACCCTAACATTTTTGATGACTTTTTAATGATGTTTTCGATGTGAGGCACAAAAGTGACCTTTTTGTCAAAGTGTACTCCTAGATCCCTTATTGTTTCGACTTCTTGGACTCGCTCCTGGTCTATGAAGTATTCTGTGTCAATACAGTTAATTTTTCGCGTATATTTAATATGGTAACATTTCTTCGGATTAAGTTGCATTTTATTATTGTGGCACCATTTTATAACTTGGTTAAGATCATGCTGCAGAAGTTCACAGTCTCTTTTTGACTCTATTACTCGCGCAAATTTTAAGTCATCAGCATACAGAGAAGGTTCGGAAAAACGAAAACACTCAGGAAGATCATTAATGAACATAATAAATAGTATTGGAGCTAAGTGAGATCCTTGGGGGGCGCCCGATGTTATTTTGTGTGCAGCCGATCGAAAACCGTTTACAACGACAAAGAAATTGCGTTCAGTAAGATAAGACTTGAACCATCCTAATAAAGGCCCTGTTATACCATAGGCTGCTAGTTTATAAATCAGTATAGAATGGGGCATTTTATCAAATGCCTTACTGAAGTCGGTATATACTACATCAAATTGTTTGCCTCCATCTACAGCCTGTATTAGGGACTCCGTAAATGACACTAAATTTGTGGCTGTAGACCTTGATGCCATAAAACCGTGTTGATTGTCATTAAGATACAATCTCAACTGTTGCTGAATGTGCGGACATATAATAGATTCAAAAATCTTTGCGAATGTGGATAAAATTGAAATTGGCCTATAGTTGCTTACGGTATCTTTTTTATCTGACTTATGTACTGGGACTACCTTGGCTTTTTTCCATTCTGATGGAAAAGTTCCAGTAGCCAGATATGCATTGTATATTATTAGTAAAGGAGACACTAGAGCTGTGGCACAGTTAGAAATAAAAACATGTGGGATCCCATCCGGGCCAGGCCCTTTACTAGTATTTACTGTTTTAAGTTTTTTTAGTAAACAGTCGCGGTCAATTACTGGAATACTTAATCCCTGACCATTATTATGCAGTTCTTGGAGGTACTTTGTATGGCAGTTCATTTCTGTATCTTTGTCAGGCGTGTACACGGTTGCGAAATGGTTAGCGAAAAGGTCGCAGATTTCAGAACCGATTGATGTAACAACCTGTCCATCAGTCATTGCCAGAGGGTAGCCACTAGTGCCACCGCGTTTCGCTTTTATGTAACCCCAGAGGAGTTTGGGATTATCTTTTATGTCCTTTTCAATTCTATCAATATAGTCATTACCGTCAACTGTGGCAACATTACCATATTTTTTTACTTTTATGCAATCTACTCCGACATGGAGCTAGTTGTTTAAGTTTTTATTGACATATTTTGTGAAAAAGGTGTTTCTCTTTTGGTTGAACCAATGAATGCTACTAAATCTTACATATAATCGCTATAATAACCCAAAGTATGAGCGGGGTAAAATTGACACATTTTTGGCGACTTTACCTTGCCTATAATTTGCATTGACTTCGTGTTCCAAAGTACAGGCGACGTAAAGTTAGTAATGGTCCTGGTGATAAAAAAGCGATGTATTTAATTTAGAAGCTACTATTTTATTTTAAGTAAGTACTACCAATACTTAGGTAGGTAAACTTGCCCCAAGAAATTAAAAATTATCATACAAACGGATGCATGTCATCAAGGTTGTCAAAAAATAATAAAACATTACATAAATAATTTTTTAATAAGAAACCAAGAAATAGAAATGAAAACAATATGTATTACTTTACATAAAATGAGTAAATAATTAAATACTTAGCGTACTATTTTGTTCTAACTAAATCAACAGCTAATAATAGCATCTCTTCAGAGTAATTTTTGTAATTTCGAGCTCCCAAACGTCTTCTATTTCTTTTTTTGGTGTCTTCTGGAGGCATTCTGAGTAATATCTGAAATAGGTAGATGCAAATCAGGAAAATTTTTAAGGTAGGCAGATACCATTTATATATGTATTTCTGTTGGATAGAAATATTTCATAAAGGAATAGAAAAAAAACGATAGGTTTTATTAATATTCTAATGTTGTATATAAGTTATTGTTGTATATAAGTCATTGTTCTGAAAAGCTAAATGAAATCTTATCCCACACAAAACCAGATTATTTAAGCATACTAAATTTGACAACCCTAGACATAGGTATAGTTGCCTTCATGTTATGTGAGGTAACATTACCTAACCTCAAATAACATTACCTTATCCAATAACTCAAGAAATAGAAGACTTATGGGATTTAATCAATGACATACATCTTAACAACAATATATCATATAATATTTTATATGAACCACTTACCTGCACTTTGATTTTCCATAAGAAACACCGATCTTTATGGGATGATGCTACAAACGTATTTGACCACATTTAATGAAAAATCTTACTGTTTTGAAAGTTAACGAAGTTGCTAGCTTGAAAAACTTTTTGGGATACCACAATTTAATATAAAATCTACCAATAAG
Source organism: Acronicta aceris (assembly GCA_910591435.1). NCBI lineage: Eukaryota > Metazoa > Arthropoda > Insecta > Lepidoptera > Noctuidae > Acronicta > Acronicta aceris. The sequence goes on from OU342759.1 coordinate 11,238,207, forward strand.
TCTAAAATTGCCTCAACTGCCACAGATAAAATAATATTTAATGGGAACAAGTATAGGGTATGCTTAGGTAAAGACGCCCACGGAAAGTAAAGAAGCCACAGTTGACGGTATATAAATTCATGGCTAGTTTTTCACACCGCTTGGAAACCAGTTTCAGTTCAATTTTATCTAAAGGATTCTTGTATTTTTTGAAACGTAACCTGAGCCTATTTTTTTCTTTAAATGATTTTATCAGTGCTTTATCAAACCACGGTGGATAGCGACTATCGTTTGGTTTCCGAGCAGGCACAAATTCTCCAATAGCATTACGCAGACATTTGTAAAAAATTGCTACCATGTCATCCACATCACAAGTATTGTTAAAAAGTTCATTCCAGTTCAGGTCATTTAGGTAATTATTAATTTCAGGGTAATTAGCCTTATAAAAGTTAGGTCTTGAGTCCATAATATAGGGTAAATTACGACATGACTTAAAGGTCTAAGTTACCAGGTCATAAAATTCCTATAAAATCATGTTACCTCCATGTTACACGACTACAAATGTTACTTTTACGTTACTTTTAAGATTTAATAAAAAATATTAAAATATTTACCAGCAACCAAAAAATAGTCGTAATACGCAATACGCATTTAAGAATGTTTCATTCGTCGTGTTGGCGCACTTGATTTTGTGAACTTCGTCACTTCGTTTTACCGCATATTCGATTTATTCACTCGAGTCTATTTTTAATTCACCCATCCCGCTTAATTATGGCCAGTCCCTATAACAAATCCGCCGATAGATTTGCTTACTAGAGATAGGATTTTGACATAAGGTTCATACAAGTAAGGTCAAAAGCCTATCTATAATAAGCAAATCTAGATAGGACTGAAATCCTTTCTATTTTTAAGTGCCTTTGTAGTATTAAGTCATGTCCACATAAAATTAGGTAATGTTACTTACATTACCTAATTTTGACTTTGGTAAAAATGTTACTTTTTGAGCTGGCCCATGTTATATATATCTATCTGTCACTGGCAACACTGCTAAAGTGTGTCATTGTCTTGCGTAAATTAATCGTGTCTTTAATTTGTAAAGAAGATGGAAGGTGTTAAAAGCGGAAAAAAACGGTCCCACCTGATGACCCTTCATCTCATTTATCATCATCAGACTCTGATGATGATAAAAATCCGTGTAAACAGCGTCAACCTGTATCCGGCGGTCCATATTTTCAAGAGATAGTTAAATTAGGATAGGTATTGTAGAAAGTACCCTGACAATCAGGGTTGGATTTCGTACTTTAGAGTATCGATACTATAATTTCATGCTTCGTACTATATAATATACTATCCATATGTAAGGATAGTACAAAAAATACTATATTTTCATTACTTGACGGAAGTGACCAATATTTTGTAATCACGTTTTAAGGCGGATCGTTCACCTGAGCCCGCCAAATTCAAATTTCGAGTGGTTTTTCGCAGTTTGTAGGTCTATAATAAGTACTGCATTCATGGTAATGGTAATTGCGACATTAACTATACAAAATTCTCAATTTTTATCTAAAACCATTGCTTAAAAATCATTATTGTAGCTAAAAGTAGTGTAAAATGTCAATTTTGACCAATTACACAGATTGCGCCAAGTTTTTGGCTAGATAAGGATTTATAAGTAAAGGTTTTAGTTCTCAGTTGTGAATGTTGTATAGTTAATGTCGCAATTACAGCTGCCATGAATCTAGAACTTGTTATAGACCTACAAACTGCGAAATATCACTTGAAATTTGAATTTCGCGGGCTCAGCTGAACGATCCGCCTTAATGCTTCATTAGTCTAGTAGTCCCAAGCGCGACTGCTACACTAGAGGTCCTACATGGAACCTACAGGCGAACTGTGGGTGTACATTAAGTACGCCTCTGCCTAACCCTTCGGGGAATACAGGCGTGATGGTATGTTATGTTTTATAGTGGTGGTAAAAACGGCTACTTTTCGATAATGAATTATACTATTATGTTATTTCTAAACAACTGTTATTGTAAACTGTTGTTGTTATTCTGTTGGACTTTTAATGCTGTCGAACAATACAAAGTCGATATTACCACCGATCAGTCATTGTCAATTATTACCACAGATTAGTGGTATTTCTTTCGATACTCCGCTTGTTCGAACAGTAACTTTGCATAATGCACTCTATAGTACGACTAATTAAAAAAAACGACTTATTTTGAATAAAGAAATCAAAATTTGCCCTAGATTTTAAAATAAAACTACTTGTTACGGATTTTATCGCCTTGTATTGATATTATTTGATTATGTATCTATGAGACTATTAGAGAATGACATATGCCTATTGAATATGCTGAACTAAAAACATTGCCTCACATCTGGCTACATGTTATAGAATAATCAATTCTACATGCAAGTGGATGGTGTAGCAATGGGCTCTCCAGTATCTCCCATTGTTGCTGATAGCTTCATGGAGGATCTCGAAGAGACTGCCCTGCAATCTACACCTGTAACAAAGTTCTAAAAGCGGTTCTTTCACCATAGTATGATGTATACTACTACGTACCGCTTGTAGAGCCTATAGGATACAAAAATGTCAATAAAACGTATTGACGGAATAAATAATGTCATCGTCGCCCTACCTAAGTAAAATTACACTCGCCACTCAAAATCTATACTTATAATAAATCTGTAGAGAGGTCAATTCTGTACATGAAATATGTTATGTGCAAAATAGTTTCGGAAGTAGGTGGCGAAAACAAAAAATCAAAATCTAAAATCCAATCGAAGGCACACTTCGGAATCGGATCGGACTTTCAAAATTATTTTGCACATAACCATGTTTTATTTTTGAAGGCGGTTTTATTTACTTACATGAAATCTTTATGACAATTGTTAAGAATTGAGGCTTGAGGCTGTCGGTAAATTCTAGAAGTCTTGGGTTCGATTCCCAGGTTGGGCAGTGTTGGGTACCTTTTGATTTTTATAAGTACCTATCTTTCTATGAAATGACAGCTCTGAGTTCGGATTTGGGCTCACCCCTGTTACATGGAACCTAAACATAACGGCTAACTGTTCTGGGTGTACATTAGTAGGTAGGTACACCTCTGTATAACCCTTCGGGAAATAGGCGTGATAGTATGTTATGAATTTAGAATACTTACATATGGAAAGCACTTTGGTGCAACTCGGTGCGAGTTCGTAGGGAAATGTATTTTTTCCCTACGAACTCTCACCGAGTCGCACCATAATAATTTAATTTAATATAAGTATTAATAAATTATATAAAAACATTTCATAAAATTATTCACTGTGTTTAGTATTGAGTAAAGAAAAATATAACAAATACTTCTAAAATATCAAGTTTTATTTTTCCAACAATTAGTAAGTATCTATATTATAATTTTTTTCTCTAATATTAAACAAACGGTATTTTCTACTCACCTGTACCGAATGTATGGATAAACATGTTTTCGCAATATCTTTTGGACCATATTCCGACCAATTTTTAAAGACACCCTCTTAAATCACGAGTGAATCGGTTTGTTAAACGTCAGCGCGCTCCATTGCAGATCGCAGTGTCGCTTAACATCAGGCGAACAAGCGTAAGGCTATCATGAACAAAAAAATTTTGCTGAAACTGATAAATGAATTGTATACTGTGCTACTATATAGAATAAGTAGTTAACTAATCTCCTACCCTCAAAACGGACGAAAAAGTTATTTTTTAAAAGGGCACTCTTGGAGGGCTTCCACTGTTGATTGAACCAGAGCCTATCGGGGTTCAAGGCCAATGTGATCACGAGTTCCATAGCCCCAAATGAAGAAAGAGAAAGCAACTACGCCCGCAATTAAGTCCCGCCCGACATAAGTACCTCATAAGGACTCAGTACTAAATAAAAAAGTTTATATTTTCTACAGGCCAGATAAAACAAAAATATATTAATAAATAAAACCTTTACAAAACATTCACGATTGTTGAAACTTTATTTTCCTAAACGCAATATTTCCGCAGTACAGTCAAAACGTACCATATTTCTGAAGCAAACAGCTAAGTACCTAGGTATAGGTAGGTACTTATCTATAAAACTTGGCAGATGATTAGTGACTTGCGTTCTACCAAACTAGAAGCATGATTGCTAAAACTGCTCTTTACCAATTTTCAAACTTATCTTCATTACGATAAGTAATCAATCAACTACGAACATACCTGACAGAGGTCGTACCATGACGTATTACTGCGATTATTTTTAGGTTGTGAGAAAAGGAGAGCACTATTTAATATGTAGAGGCATCCCTCTCTCTCAATCGCAAATTGCTCGCAATAACATGTCATGGTATAGCCACTGTACCCACTCACAGTTTGACAGTAGTGCTCAACACATATACATTTCCCCTTTATAAATAAAAAAAGTGTATATGTTCCTATTTGTTAATAATTAAAAATATTTGTAAGAGGTATCACTACATTTTATTTATCATATAATACATATATATTATGGAATCCAATAACCCATTAACAAATCATTAATGGATTAATATTAATCTAGTGCTAAGTTTGAGCTGATGTGGTTGGAGGGACAACTCTTACTCAAACTGTGCCCCAAGAACCTAAAAGTACTTAGCTCATACTGTAATAAAACAATACAATTTTAACACCACCTATAAAAATGATAGTAATTAGACCTATGAGGTATCACAGGCAGATTATTACTCAAACTGAACTTTATTAATTCTAATCCTATATTTTTTGGATATCATAAGCCTAGCCAATTTAAACAACAATCTTATTTGCACAATTTTTACATGACTCAAGCTTGTTCTTGAATTCTGCAAAAAATTTAAAAAGGCAAAGGAGTTATTCCAAAAAAGTCAATACACTGCACATAATAGTCAAATATTTCTAGCATTCTGTGTACTAAGTATAGTGTATACCTACTTAGTTTAATTTACATAGTATATAATCTATGATAAAATTATATAGTGTGAGGTTTGAGTAGAAATCCATATTATTTAAATAATTGAACTACTGGTGTGCACACTGCACACCAGGCCCAGTGTGCATGTGTTCTTCATCATCACTGGCATAGGCTTCCTCACGTCCCCTGCCACGTTCACTGGCTGTATACTCCATCAGATTTACTTCCTCTACATCTTCTCCTGTTGGCATTACAAAATCTGGGCGAGGTGGTAATACAGTTTCAATTTGTTTCAACTGCTCTTCAGTAGCAAAGTTATTATCAGGGAAAACAACATCAAACTTTATATAGAGATTACCTTTCTCAAATGGATTTTTGAATTGAGGCATTCCTTCACCCTGTATGCCCTTAAGGTCTCCAGGTTTAATTACTTCACCTGGTGAGTGTCTTACAAGTAAATCCCTGCCATCTAAATGCTTAATAACAAATTCAAAACCACACAATGCTTCTGTCAGAGTGATTTCATGTTTAATCACAAGATCATCACCAGTTCTCTGGAATATATCATGAGGCTTCTGTTGCAGCACAATAATTACATCTCCAGGTTGAGTATCAGGCTGCTGATCGCCTTCTCCCCTAAAGAAAATCTTCTGGTTTTCTCGCATTCCCTTCTCAATGTGGACCTCCAAGATTTTAGTTTCATTTAAGACTTTCTTACCTTTGCATTTTGGACATTTATCTTTTTCATTTATGGTTTCTCCCAGACCATGGCAGGTTGGACAGCGGGATTGAAATTGGCGAGTCATGTGTGGAGCAATCTGTTGATACGAAACTTTTACTCCTTGCCCATGACAGTCCTTACAAGTCACAACAGATCCTGGTTTACCACCTATACCTTTACATGGCCCACAAATCACATTTTTACTTAGTTGTAATTTAGTTGTTTTACCCATGTACATGTCTTCTAGAGACACTTTAAGTGGATGCATGGTATCTTCACCCCGAGCAGGGCCGCGAGCCCTGCTACCGCCTCCCATACCGAATATATCACCAAAAAAGTGCCCAAACAAATCGTCAGGAGGGAATCCACCACCTTGGCCACCCTCTTGTAAGCCTTTCAACCCATATTTGTCATAAACCTGCCTTTTTTTCGAATCGGACAAAACTTCATAGGCATAGCTAATTTCTTTGAATTTATCACCTGCAGCAGGATTTTTATCAGGATGGAATTCTTTTGCTAATTTATGATAGCTCTGAAATGAAAATAAAAGATATTACAATAATATATCAACAAAATGACGACAATGAGGACAATGGACAAAAATCATGCGATCAACGAATAGGTGAGGTGACATTACATGTGCGATATTAGCCATAGTCCAACTTTAAAAAAGCACACTTACTCTCTTTATTTCAGATTCACTAGAACTTCTAGAAACACCCAAAATCTCATATAATTTATTATCAGCCATTTTTCCCAATAAAAAGGAAAGAAAGAACAGGGAGTTACGCTGTGTGAATAATGTGCACTCGAAAAGATTTTTAATTTTTTATGCACAAAGGTCGTATCTACGTTCAGCCTACTAATAGTGAGATCGATTTAGTTTATGGTCTAGAAGTTGTTAGAAATCTTGGTAGAAACACAGCAAAAAGTATTAAACTAAATAATTATAATATGATTCAACACCTCAACAATAAATAATTATCTTTTCGGTTTGGTAAATTTTTTAATATAGGCAGAGGCTTTAGAGTAGCCCGCCAAATTTAAATTTTATTAGGCTTTTGCTTCCCACGTTGTGGTTTCAGCAATAATAATTGGCTAATTGCCCCATTATTTACGCCATATTAACAGAACTTTGTTCTTAATCCTTTATTTAAAAATCGTCAACATGATAAGTCCACATTATGTAAAACTGTATGTGTATCATATACAATTTCTGTGCACGTTGACTATTATTATCAAGAACCTTAAAAAAATAACATAACAAGAAAGAAAAAGAAAGAAAACATATTTATTCCCTCAACCAATGACACACAGAGACAGATATAAAGTATCACACAATAAGATTAATAAAATAAAACTTTGCATAAATATCAATTACCATACCATCACACAACATACCATCACGCTTGTATTCCCCGAAGGGTTAGGCAGAGGCGTACTAATGTACACCCACAGTACGCCGGTATTAAACATACCGGTCCCATCGGGATCATCGGACATCATCGGGTCCCATGTAATAGGGGGCGTGCCTATGCCATTAACCGAGCACAAGTCCAGACTCCGAGCTGCTACTAAGAATTTCATAGAAAAACCCAATAAGACTTTGCTGGACCTGGCTGGGATTGAACCCGGAAACTTTAGCGTAGCAGTCGCGCTTGGGACCACTAGACTAATGAGGTAGTCACCTTATATTTAGGTAGGTATTTAAGGTTCTTGATTATTAACAGTTACCTTTATTTACCTAAGCTACACCGTGGCCTCGGTATGCGTTCCAAATGTTTCAGTGCCTATTTTGCGTAGGTAAACATTTAAAAAATTGTGTGTAACAATTTGTATTGCAATGGGAGCTACCGTTTTTAAGCCTCATTTTACACTAGATGTCGTCACTGGCGACTCGCCCATTACTCTAGCAATGAGTACTATGTGGCTCTTTAAAATTCTATGATATTTCTCTACGGGCCGTAGTCCCATATCCGCCTTATTGCCTATTGTCAAATTATGTGAATTTCAATATTTAAAATTACTGATTATCGTCAAATAAAACCTAGTTTCTTGCAATTACATTGATACTTGCAAATTGTATTACTGTTTGTTGTGTTAAATGTAGGATAAAGACACAACTGCCATTTTACGGGTACATATTGAAAATGAAACCCTGACGATCTGAAAACGAGAGTTAAATAGTTTTCTGAGTGGATTAGCATCTCAGCACAATGCCGGTAAATATTATTATGATTTCTAATTATTGTTACTTACTTCTGCCTTTGCTAGCGGTTACTGATTTTCTAATTTACCTCCAGTTTAGTCCATTGATTAAGACAATGGTTTAGTCCTAGGTTTTTAATTACTTTTTTAACTGAGATAAGTTTAACATCAATAAAACATAGCTCATACGAAACAACTCCAGGATATTGCGTTTGTTGAACATACTTTTATTCTAAAATCTAGTTCAGGGCCACGGACATGTCAATGACAATAATAATAAAAAGAGGACATGTCAACAAGTGCAATAATTTGGGACTAGACCCATTATGATTATTTCATTGTAGCTTCAGTCCTAAACAGGCACACTAGCTAACCACAATCGGCACAATTAGAATGCCATTGTAGAACCTTAACAGTGATACACTGACAGGGCAAGACTATTAATAAGAGTTCTTATGAGCCTTCAATAGTTTGTATTAAAGACATTGTTTTTTTTTTCAGAAATTCAAGCAATTATTTATGGATTGCCATCACACAGAAGCCAGACTTTACAGTTTGATCGGCCAACATGTCATTCCACAAAATGTTATGATGAAGGTATGTTTCTAATTTCTTTTATATTCATATTCTGCCATATACATTTCCATTTTCCATTTAATTAAAAGTATAGGTTTGTTTTGCCTTTGTATGTATGTACATAAAAACTTCCACAATACATTTTTTAAAGGTCCTGGGTTCGATCCCCAGGTCGAGCAAAGTGTTATTGGGTTTTTCTATGAAATTCTCAGTAGCAGCTCGGAGTGTGGATTTGTGCCCGGTAAATGGCTAAAGGCTTGCCCCCTATAACATGGGACCTAAACATACCAGCGACCTGTGAGTGTACATTAAGTACGCCTCTGCCTAACCCTTCGGGGATTACAGGTGTGATGGTATATTATGTTAAAATCTTAGATTATTCATATAACCATATTTCGTTTTTCAGCTCATTATGCAGACGGAAGAGCAAAGTAGCAAAATACTCGGGACAGTATTCATAGAAACAGCACCCAACCCCCAGTTTTGGACGGATGCAATTAATGACAGAAAATTAACTAAGTGAATTGAAAACAAATGGTCTGTGCAGTGTGTGAATTTTATTGTAACAGAATATTGTCTTCTATCACTTTATTTCTGTATAACTGTATGTTCAGTGTTCACATTAATGTACGTAATTGTCTCGAAAAACATTGTAATATCATTACTATTTCTTTAACACTCAGTACAGGGTGCTTAGTACGTAAAAATAGTGTTTTAAAAATAGCGAAATTGAGACAACTTTTGTTGTCGTTGGCGTCTCAGGCACGAGATCGTTGTGTTACTATAGTTGTCATTGGCGTGCAAAAGGTTAAACTATGTATAAACGGATCCATAATAATCTATAAGTTTATTGCGATGTATGATGATGATGATTTTATAAAAATAAAATCATGTGTTGTAAAAATAATGTGTTTTAATATTTCTTAATTTTTCTTAAAACAAATAAAATGGACCAGTATAAAATACGGCATGGCTGTAGCAAAATTCCTTTGCCACAAGTTAAATTTTCGCTTCGGTCATATTTAAAAAAAGAAACGTCATTTGACATCAAAAGTCCCCCCCTTAAAGTCCAGTTTTGTTCGAGAGTTGGTGGTCTGTTAATAGTATCTCTTATTCGTCTGTGCTCTGTATTACAGTACACTAGCATAGAGAAATATAAAGATCAGTGGTTACGGTTCAACACAGAGGAAAAAGGTCCTAACTATAGATGGGTTTCTGCCCAGGCATTTTGGGCGAAAAAAATAAATGCCCTGGCATAAACCCATCTATATAGATGGGTTTCCGCCCAGGCATTTTGGGCGAAAATAAATGCCCTGGCCATAAACCCATCTCTAGTCCTAACTCAATGCGGTTCAATGAATTAAATTGTTTTGTAACAGTTTTATCTTTCGGAAACTTTATGTCCCCCTTTTTTTCCCAAGAAAACCAGACTACACTAAATCCCTCTGCGGCATAGTAGTTAATTTTACGGTACGATTTAAAGGTAAATATTAAATACGATATATTCTAATCAATGACAATAATATAAATTAAATGCATGAGGGTACATGTTATCATCCTTCAAACGCGAATATTGTTTTGTGCACAGACTACTTAGACATACTAGTATCAGATCGCCAACTCTCGAACAAAGGGGTTTGAAGATATTTGTATGAAGCGTGCCCTTCTTTAGTGGGCGGCCACTTAAAAAACTTCAAAAATCAATTGCAAACATCAATACCAACAAGAAATGTCTCTATACAAAATCTTGTAGAGTCATGTTTTAAAGGTAACGATACCGGAAGTATCGATAAACCTAAGGACCATTTTAGAAAAATGAATTATGTAAATCGTTGATTCGTTGTATTTGGAATGTCATGGTCTAACGACTGGTGTACTTGAAAATACTGTAACGATAAAACATATTTTCGAACTGTCAAGGATGATTTTTGGCAAATTTAAAAAGCCGTACAGCGCCATGATTGTCAGATTCCTTTGTTTTTGTGGACTTGCAAGACTTTCAAAATAATACTTGAAGTCAATTCACAGATAATTAACAGTACAACTTTGATAGCAATTTGATTCTTTTGGAAACGTGACACTTTACAAAAAATATGTATCTGATATTTTTTGTTTCTAATAATGTCAACTATCGAAATATATAGATCAAATTACTAGCCGCATTTAAAAAAAAAATGGCGGACGCCACACAAGGCCAAAATATTCAAACCCCTATTGGGTGGCGCCGGTAAGCCATAAAAAAAATATCAGTTATGTGGCGCGTAGCCGGTTGTCGGCAAATAACCGATGCGATAATAAGAACCTATACTATATTGGCGCCAAAACTATATCGATCCTTCTCTAACTTATACGATGATGCAGAGAAAAAGACAAGGAACACTATATATACATTTCGGTTCAACAAAGTTAAGTCCGTTAATCATTCGTGTCGCCAGTTGCCGGTTAGAAGAAAAAAATCCCAGATTTTTTGTTGTTTATGTTTAAAATGTCTTTGATATGGGATATCCCATGGATAAAACCTAGCGACGAGCCAAACCGTATTTTTTTCTAACTGAATCAAAATTTGACTCAAACCGGTTTGCAACTCGGTTCATCCAAACTGAAACGACCGCGTGGTACGGGTAGGTAACTCGTGGAGATGACGACTTTGAACTCGGTTAGAGTTCCCGATTCGGTTCGAAAAGTCGCTTGCGTATTATTTGCAATTGCGTAGGTAACCGAAACGTTCGCAACGGTTTGAAAAATTTAGATTTTCATTTTGGATTTTTAGGTAAGTATAAAATAAAAATCAGATACACCAAAAATCTTTCAAGTCATCGCAATGAGTTTATTTATTATGACCACTTACATGTATGTAAATAAAATTACATTATTAATTTATTAGAAAACAACTGTCTATGATATGTTCACACTTCACCTCACACACTCACAATGCACGACACCAGTTTAATCTACTTACCTATATATGTATGTAAATAAACATTTAAAAGACAATTAACAAAACAATTCGTATCAACAAGTACAATTTAGTATTAATAACTTGCAGAAATAGTAGTGAGTGACTTGTCACACACAAGTTCTGCTTTGTTTTAATGTTTAAAAGTGTTTAATTCTATATGAAAAATATTAAATTGGCAAAATAACATCGCGCGCAAAGAACAAGTCGTTAGTCGGCGACTATTGACTGAAACTATTATCTTTTAATGGCCAGTCCCATTCAAATCCGTCGATAGATTTTGTACTAGAGATAGGATTTTGACATAAGGTTCATACAAGTAATGTCAAAATCCTATCACTATTAAGCAAATCTATCAACGGATTTAATATAGGGACAGGCCTTATGTCAATGAATGACATAATCCAGTCTAACCTCCTTTTACTGTCCCCAAGTAGCACTGGCAAGCACTCTCTTTGGAAAGTAACTCAAGGTGTAGAAAAAAAGCGCGGGAAACTTGATTGAGCGGACGCGATTTTTTGGCTCCTTTCTTTTTATTTGATATTTAGTAAATTTTGTAAATATTAAGGCCAATTAAGTTGTAGTTATATGGTATATTAGTAATATTGTTTATATTTCTTAGTTATTAGTGTTTAGTTTCATCATTAGGTAAGTTCTTTTCCATTTATATCATCGACACTTCGATAGATGGTGGTCATGAACGACCCGCCTGACCCGGAGGGCTTTGTCCCTCCGGCAGGCAATTTTATAACAATTAATATGTAGTGGAAATTCTATCATATCTAACGAATCTGAAATGGATAAAGATGGTTCGACATCTGCCCGTTCTTTAAAACGCAGTTGTGTACATGTTTGTAAACACTGTAATAAAAGCCGCCGGCATCATAGTTCGGATGGAACATCGGGTTGCGGTTGTAACGATTCTCGGTCTGTGCCAATAGATGAATATTTTCAAAAAAACAAAGAAATAACGAACGAGATCTCCCAGCCCCTATTAACTCAAACTGTATCTCTTGTTGTAGGTCGTAAGAAATACAACAAAAATGACAGTTCTCCCCGTTATCCACGTTCAAAAAAAAAATTATTCGCCTACAGATAGTGCTACACTGCATCTTCTATCGTTAGGTAAATTACTAAAAAGAAATGCTTTCCAGAATATAATAAATGGTAGTGTAAAAAAAATTGGTGGCAATAAAATTTCTCTTTCTTTTTCTTCCTTCATTAATGCGAACTCTTTTATTTCACACAGTTGTCTCGAAGCTGCCAATTTAAAAGCTTTTATTCCATCGTTTAATGTTATTAGAGTGGGATTAATCCGAGGAGTGCCTGCAGAGTGCTCGCCAGAGGAGGTGATGGCAAATATCTCAGTGCCAATAGGTTGTGGCCCTATTCTAAAAGTACACCGATAACATTTTAAAACTTCCCTTAATGGTGCTACAGTGTGGAAGCCCAGACAATTCTGGTGACATTTGATGGTCAAGTACTTACCTAAATGCATATTCATGCATTGCCAGTAGAGTTGTACATTTAGTTTAAAATTTGCCCTGAATATGAACGTCAGAAGCAAATTAAAACATATATGGCTCAAAATTCGATATCTTATGCTGAAGCTGCCAAATTACATCCTGCCATAACTAAATTGTATTCCGACTCCTTGATTAGTTCCCCCTCAAAAAATGTATCTGAAAAATCTCCTTTTACATTCCAAACAAACAAAGAACATTCTTCAAGCTATAAAAAGGCAGTATTCCTATACCTCGTGCACCTCCTCCTTCTACTCATGGGTACCTATAATAAACATACCCATAACTCTATTCTTAAAGAATTCTGTATCCCAGAGCCAGCAAATGGCTGTGGTCTCAGTAATACACAGGTTCTAACAATTAGTTCTCTTTAACTGATTTTATTTCAGCATTATTTAATCTATTCACACAATTTAACTTTTCACCGTCCAACGTTGCACCAATTTTAGAAATGCTTTCTCAGTTAAATCAGAATGGACAGACAGACAGACAAACTAATCCAGTGGAATTGTCGCAGTCTAATAAAAAAAAGTGAGGTTATATACCTTTTGAATAAATATGAGTCCTTCGCCTGTGTATTGTCAGAGACATGGCTCAAACAAAATCATGTTTTTAAAATTTATAATTATTCTACTATCAGAGATGATAGATGGGGATAGGGTATGGTGGAGTTGCCATACTCATTAGAGACTCCATCCCCTTTTCCATTATTTCATTACCTTCCCACAGTAATGAAATTTCAATTGTAGCTATAAATGTATGTAATATTTGTATTGTATCTGTATATATTCCTCATTCTTCATCTTCTATTCTTGAAGAGATTAACAGTCTCCTTTCTACTCTGCCCAGACCTTTCTAATTACTAAGGGATTTCAATTTTGTCACCGTCAATCTTGGGGCAGCTCTATTTCCAATTGTTATGGTGAAGAACTTTTAGATATATTTGATGTTCATAACTTGTGCACCTTAAATACAGGTTCTCCCACTCGCTGGTCTGATCCCAGTCAGAACCAAAGTGCAGTAGACCTTTCTGTTCGTACCCCCAAATTAGCATCTTCTTTATCGTGGTGCACTTCCTTATTGTAATAACTTTTCCATCTCCTAAACCAGCTAGCCTTCATAAACGATCACATGTAAAATATAAACTCCCTGACAAAACTGCCAGTGATTGGGAGAAATAAAAAGCTAATGTGGAGAAGTTTTCTTCACTTCCTATCCTATCTGAGAAGAATGAAAATGTATGTGCTGAGGCTTTAGCTCGTATATTGATAGAAGCCGCATATGAGGTGTTTCCTAAAAAAAAAACAATTCAATTAGTAGAATTCCTTCTCCTCCTTGGTGGGACTCCGAGTGCACAGAAGCAGTTAAGTAAGAAACGGATCGGCGCCGAAATAAATTACAACATGAATATGTCTCAATCCAAATATGAAACAGTTTCAAAACTAATTACAGATAGGTAACTACTCGTAAACTCTTTAAAGGAAAAAATATGAAGGGTGGCAAATATTTTGTTCATCTATTTCACCAAACACACACCCTAAGATTGTATGGCGTAATATTAGAAGATTTAGGTCCGTCTTTAAAATCCTCTCGTTCTCCTATCACCGAGTCCATAGCAAACGACTTCACTACATAGTATAAAACAAAGTCGCAGTCGCTGTCTGTCCGTCCCTATGTATGCTTAAATCTTTAAAACTACGCAACGGATTTTGAAGAGGTTTTTTTAAATAGATAGAGTGATTCAAAAGGAAGGTTTTAAACTATTTAACATTACGCTACGACTTTTAGGAATTGGGTAACGCGGGGGAAACCGCGGGCGGTCGCTCGTTTTAGATAAATTAGCCAATGCCAAATGTCGCGCATGAGTGGATACGTCAAATGGTATTGCATTGCCAATCTTAAAACCGAATAAATTACCATCGGATGTATCTTCGTACCGTCCTATAGCGCTGTCCTCTATTTTGATAAAATTAGCGGAACACTTAATAAAAAATCGCCTTGAATGGTATGTTGAAAGTAAAGGCCTTTTAGCATCTTCCCAGTATGGCTTTAGGAAAGGCAAAAGTACTATTGATTGTTTGAGTATTTTTACATCTGATATCCGTTCATCATTTTCTTCAAATTTTCATTTTCAACAAATCCACTGTTGCGGTATTTTTGGATATTAATGCCGCATATGAGAATGTTTTGTTATCAGTTTTACATTACAAATTACATGCTCTACAAGTGCCGACTATTCTTTCTAAATTTATTTTAAGCATCCTAACTGAACGTTCGGTACTATTGTCAGTGACTAGGAGAGGCCTCAGGGTTCAGTACTGAGCCCACTTTTGTATAATATTTATTCATACGATTTAGATACTTCTTTTAAGAACCATGTTAAAGTTCTATAGTATGCCAATGACTTATTATTATCTTACTCAAGTAAATCAGTTGAATACGCGTGTTCAGTTCTCTCTTCTGCTATGACTTCTATCAGAATGGTTAGATTTAAATGGCTTATATCTATCTGCGTTCAAGAGTTCAGCTGTTTTATGCACACGTAAAAGAATTGTTCCCCCTATTACTCGTAATATTTTTTATAATGACACTATAATTCCGGTTAATGATAATTTTAAGTAATTGGGACTTATCCTAAATTCCAAATTGAGTGGGGTACCTCACTACGATTACGTTGTAAACAAATGTGAACGTCAGCTAAATATTCTCAGATGTCTCTCCGGTGTGTGGTGGGGTGCTGACCCGTTCTCTTTAATTTAACCGTTGAAGTAAATTTCATATCTTAGTATGTAATAGACTTGCAGAGGTTAAAAGTATAACAAAATAAAACTTAATTTAAAAATACACTTACAGATACCGAATAAGGTAAAGTAAATGACTAACGTATTTATTTAACCAATTTTAAAGTAAAGTAAAGAAGTAAACAAAGAGTGTCTTTTTCTCTAACAACTAATACAATGTCATAATTATCTCATTGAATATTTGATATGCCATTACAGCTGTCATTTACTGATCTGGAAATGACATGACAATTGTTTTCTTCCTTAGAAGGATCGCAGCTCGATCGCAGACAAACATTTTATAACGTTAAACGTCCACGGTGTAGACACAGTATAGTTAGAAACGAAATAGTTTCTATCAATTCTATCCTTATATTAATACTTCGATAGAAATATTCAGAAAGTAGTACTCCTGGATACAGCCCGCATCGTTATGAAGTTTCTTTCTCTGAAGCCCTGATCGCCGCGCGCCGGTAGCTTGTATCTTCCCCGGTACCGGAGGGCTATTGTATCTGCTATTTTTAATTTTATTTTATGGTAATATTAAAAAATTTAAAGAAATATGTACAGAAATAAATAAAGGAAATAATGTTTACATACCAATTAGAAAGGAAAACTTTAATTAGATACCTACTGATTTCTGACACTTACGCGAATATAAGATTTTTTTCTGATTTTATCGCGTTGTATTGATATTATTTAATAGGTTAAAGAAAAAGAAGAAGAAAAAGATCCGAAATGTGTAGAATTAAATAATATCAACACAACGGGATAAAATCTGTAAAAAGTAGGAGTTTCATTTCAACCTTAATTAGTGAAAATTAAATATTGCAACGCATAATAAAGTAGCTAAGTAAGTATTCTGATGCCGAAAGTTTCTATCCGGCGGAGCTTGAATTGCTCACAAAAACGTAATACCGAAATCAGTCGTAATCCAGACAATATTCCATCAAATTTTGTTATTCTTGGGATTTGGATACCGTCAATCGAGGTTCCTAACGTACTATTTCGTCTACTACTACTTCACTGGAAATAAAAGTTTGAAAAATCGTTTCAAACATGGTAATTTTATTAAAAACTAGCTTTTGCCAGCGACTTCGTCCGCGTGGAATAGTTACTTTGTTCCCTAGTTCTTCGCCCGCGGTTTCACCTGCGCTGCCCCGTTCCTAAGGGTTGTAGCGTGATGATATATACATTGATAGCTTGAAACCTTTCCCATGAATCACTCATTTTCCCAACATTTCCCTTCACTGCTCTGCTCCTATTGATCGTAGCGTGATGAAAAGTATACTATAACCTGTGGTTTGGGCTGTGCGTTGATAGATCACTATGTCAGTCAGTCAGTCACCTAACGTAAGAGTAGACAAATATAATCAGAAAGCTCCGAACTGCTAAGCTATCGGGAGTTACACGTGTTATTGTGAGTCAACCATAAAAGATAGACATTTGGTGTCGTGGAATATTTTTTATATAATTTTAAGGAGAACCTTTCCGTCATACATGATTTCTGTGTAGCTTTAACCATTAAGGCTGCACACGCGACGGAAGCTTAAAAAATGGAGTAAGTTCTCCGGTTTTCCCAACATTTCCCTTCACTGCTCTGCTCCTATTGATCGTAGCGTGATGAAAAGTATACTATAACCTGCCCAGGAGTATGAAGAACAATTGTACCAAGTTTCGTTGAAATCCGTCGAGTGGTTTTTGTTTCTATAACGAACATACAGACAGACAGACAGACAGACAAATTTTTTACTGATTGCATTTTTGGCGTCAGTATCGATCACTAATCACCCGCTGATAGTTATTTTGGAAATATATTTCATGTACAGAATTGACCTCTCGACAGATTTATTATAAGTATAGAAGATTACATTCGTTTACCTACATTTATTTCCAGTGAAGTATTTTGGACAAAATGGTAGCGTAGGAACCTAGATTAACGGTATCGGATTCCGAATATAACACAATTTGATTAAATTGTGTTTGAATTACGATTTATTTCGGTATTACGTTTGCAAGAGAAATTCGGTCCGGCGGACTCAAAAGCATTTGTGAGTCCGAGCTACTGACTGAACAACTTAACATAATAATATAATCTTTCAATTAAATTCCTTTATAGGGACAAATAATAATAAAGGATTTAGTTCTGGGTCCCGATATCACTAAGTATGCACCTAACATAAATACGTGGTGATGATGAACGAAAGTAAATAAATAAATAAATAATAAAATCGTTTATTTCTCCTCACATAACTCAGTACCTATCTACAAAATTTTCTTAAACATAATTTAAGTAAGTACCTATTACAAGTAATTTTTTTATTTATTTTTTTCTTTGACATTATTATGTGAAGAGCTGGTGTCTGAGGTAGCTCACACTCTTCACATAATAATGATAACACAATGAAACAACAATGTGGTTCCTAACAATGTGGTGATCTGTAATACAATACAGGGTTATCCCTGCGGATAACCCTGTATTGTATTACAGATCAGCCGTTTCGGTGCTGTTCCGGTCTTGGTCAAAACTTGGTCTTGGAAACTACATACAGTTATAACTATAGTTACATATAGTTAGATACATAGGTGTGTATATTTCTGAGAGGTCTTCAATCTCCACAGATCAAATAATGTTCAAAAGCCTTGTGCCTTTCACAAACACAAATTGATCTCGGAACAAGACCATACTTGCAAATGTAAGGTGAGCAGACGATTGCTCGACCACTGCGTCAGTAGAGTTTTTAGTCTTAGATTGTCTATACACCTTGTATATGAAGTCGCAGGCGGTAACTAGTCTAGTGTAGTAAAAGGTGGAATGCAACTTCTGCCAGGGGCAGGGGGCAGGGGGCCAATGAAGTAACGCTTTGGTCATGTGCCCGACAAGTTCTACGGCGGCAGCAGCGACGGGGATCCGCGTGCGTCGCGACGACGTTACGCAACATACGGCACTCAACGTTCATCTTCTCAAGCCTTTCCATAATAACCTCGCAGGTAATTATCTAAGGCGAGGATATCGCTGGAGACGGACGGTTCGAGATTATTTTTAGAGATTGTAACTGTGCCGTTAGCCTCATATAAGATGTAACGGACTATGTGTGTATACGACGCACAAATTCTATTGCTTAGTTTGGATTCACAGGATGTAGGTTTACGATATTCACAGTTAGGTAGTGGTTAATCTTCAATGTACACGTTTGTGTGTACACATCCGTACTATACATGATGGGTAACTACAAATTACAATAGATTTATTCTCAGAATTTAATATTCTAAATTAGGGTTGGTCAGAAATGCGAGTAAAAAGTTAATAGGTACTTAGATTGAGAGTGATAGACTTAGATACCATTATAATTATGTACTTAGTAATTAGGTACTAATTTAAAACTACCCAAAATAAAGCTTCTGGAGTCACCCCACATGTGCATGGGGTGTAAGCAACTGCGCACCATTCGCCTGGTTCGCCCCTTGGGTATTTCACCAACCCGACACAAGGGGAACTGGACGCAGCTGGACACACGTGTGTCCAGTTGGTGAAACTATATCACTTATTATTTCGTCATATGGCAATGGCAAAATTTTACGTGTGTCCTTATATTAATTAAACTTAAATTAAATCACTTTTATAATTTCGTGAACTGGTTCACATTTTACCCGAATTCATAACAAAGTACAGTCACACAAATTAATGTTTTGTTTCACAATTATCATTGGCCACTAAATGTCCTACTGCTGGAAACGGGTAATTTTGGATAGGTAGGATAAGTGATAAGTGCGCATATCGCCAGTAGTTCCATATCTTTTTACTTTTTTAGTTGACTTTCACTCCCTGTGCCGCATAGTTAGGTAAACCAAAACATTCGGTAGGTAACACAACTCTAATCTACACGACCTCGCATCCAATGCTATTGCATTTGTAAATTGCACAATTGCAATGGATGTTGCATAGGAACCACCTACACATAAATTATTACTTTATTTTCGCGTTTTACCGATATAAGTATCTAACTACCTAGAAGCGGCGGAATAGGTATCACTATCAGCGTCATCAGACTTGCGCAACTCAATATGTGCGGGCAATACGGAATACCATAAGAATACACGGGTTGCAGGCTTTTTGATCTATTGACCACCACTATTTTCATCTGTATGACAACCGGAAACAACGCATTACATGCTCTCCGAGGGACGTAGCGGTCTGTATGTCTTAGGAATGATCACACAGACGCACCCCTAATTGATGCGGCAAATTGATCAGCGTAGTTATTACTTAGCGACAAGCCCCCCATATAAAAGTACGAGTTGTTACAAATGGCAAACTAAGTTAGTAGTAGTTCCTATAGGTAAATGTAGGCTGTATTGGAGTAATTACGGAAATGGATTATATGATTTTGTTACAGAAATGTAGGTTGTATAGTTTTCAGATTTTTCCCTACTTGTAGTATAAGACAGTATTACCTGCCAAATTTCATAGTTTTAGGTCAACGGTAAATACCCTATAAATTTGGATTCCTTTGAGAGTGTCGAAATATACGGTTTTTGCAGCATAAACGGCCGTATCTTTTTTTGCAATAACTTGAAGTTTAATTTTTTTACAGCTCCAGGGGACTGTTAGACCTAAGTAGGTATATGGTTTTAATTTTAGCTCAATACCTCCACGTGTTCCCGAAATAAATAGTCTTGACAGACAGACGGACGAACGGACGGACGGATGAACGGACAATAAAGTTATTTTAGTAAAGGAAAAAATGCGCAGTGGCTTAGCGGTCAGAGCGTCTGGTGTATCTCACCAGAAGACGCGGGTTCGAATCCCGCCCGAGATTGAATTTTTCCTTTACTCATCAGAATCAATTCTGTCTCTCTCAGATTCATATGTAGCCATTTCAGCTTTCACATTAGCCTCTGTTTCTGTCATAAATTTAAACGAAATTTATCGGCAATATGCAGTCGATGATGGCCGATCATTCTGCCATACTGTATTTCCACTTGAAGTCATTAACTTTAGTGGTACAAGACTAGCCATATTATAAATACCGTTGATAAATCTTTCTCACTTGTTGTGTTCCTTTGATGGTAAACACTTTGACTCGAAGCTCCATCGAAACCCCATTTGCTATGAAGACAAGTTGTTCACCTGCATCAAAAGTAGATCCATGTCAATCTATTAGCCTCTTAACTGTGAGATCAAGAAGAGCCTGCAGCCGTATCTTCGCAGAAGTATCAGTCACAGTTACGTCTTCCTTTGCTGGGTAGCACTTAATCTTCTCTTTTACCAACATGTAGTAACTTGGGAATACCAGGCCTTCTTTCAAACTGAAGTCTGTAAGTGTGATATAACGCCACTTGGATAATTGCATAGAAACGTAAAGTACAAGGGCTTTTTGTGTAGAAACTTCGCGAAGCAAGGAACTCGGTTGATTTGGTTCATTTTTTAAAAGATTCAAAACTTAGACACTTCTTGAGGATTATCTAACAAATGTTTTACTAAACTGGCCACACCATTTCTACCAGCAGACTTAAGAGCACATTCAACAGAATATAAAAGCTGATCCGGATGACTGCAACTAGCTATATTTTCTTGGATGCGTCTCCTTTTCTGTCTATTTGATAGATCTTTAAAGGATTTACGAATAGGTTTATGTGTTGAAGTGGATGCATCTAATTTAGATGGACTGAGTACCTCCTCTTCTTACAAATTTTCAAAAGTTTCTTCAGTGTGAACGATATTTCCCTTAAAACAATCTGGCCAACTGATATCGGAGCTTAACCATTCTGTATTTTATCCACAGACCTTTTGGATTGCATCCATTTGGAGTTGATTCGATAAAAAAATCGACGACACCAGTTCTTTAAACCTGATTCATCGTTTACACATAACTGCACATTACTATTCGACATTAGGGTATTAAATAATTGATCATAATCACGAAGATCCTTATGATTGCGAAAAGCAACATAGATATCTAGATATGTAGAAAAACCACGGAAAGACATATTGACAACGCTCAGTAGGGATTGTAATTACAAATGAATTATATTTTGCAATACTAACACGTATTTATACATAGCAGAAGATGTGCAGCTAACGAGTAATTTGATAAGCTAATGATGATAATAGCCAATCACAATCGAGGGCGAAAGGGTCGATATGAAAAACTTATTAGCCGAGTAATACTAATGCATTTCTTAATGACTAATTAGCGACACTTGTTAGAATGTAGATAATTCACTAATGCGATTCTGTAATTCCTGAAAGGCCTAATTATAGCTTATACTCTGTATTATTCTTGCTAAATGCACCTATATCAAATCTGCACTTCATTTCTCTTAGTAGTCCACAATATCAAAGTAAATACTCTAGGTAAAACGGTCGTTTCTACGAACATTTCATTTTTATTATATCTCAGAAGGGGCACCATGCGTCTTTGGCAAAAATGTGGCATAAAATAGGTACTTACCAGTAATGAAAACCGTAAACCGAAACAAAGAGGGAATCGTGAGATACAGTCATTGTAAGTATGTGTTGCCCCCCATAAAAAAAAATATTTTATTCAAATTTCTCCTAAAGTAATGGTCAAATAAAAAAAATGATGCGGAAACATTGGTTGCCTTTCAGTAGACAAACACAAATGCGTATTTAGTTTTTCGAAATTGAATATTTTTTTAATTTTCAATTCTGTGTCCGACCGCTTGTATGGGGACGCCACTGTGCGGCGCCGGCGTTAACAAAACACAACCGGTTTCCCCCCAACTGCCAACACGACGCTTCCTCGCGGAGCTCTGGCGACCTTGCTCACCGATAGGAACACAACATAGCACGGAGCTTAGCTCCGAGTTATGTTATTTGGCTACGATTTTCTGCAAGGTGGAGGTACTTCCCCAGTCGGGCGGCTCCAATTGTGAGTGGATTTATTCGATTCCACTAAGTATGCCTTACCTCTCCTATAAGGGTACCGTTTTTTCCTTTTGAGGTACGGAACCCTAAAAAGACTGAAGGTGCATCTCATCAATACTGACAATAGGTACCTTTTTCTAAAAAAACTAGTGTGTACATAACTATGGTATCTACCTAGATCGAAGAAATATTTATACTAAATTAATTAAAGTAAAATTAAGTTTCTCATTTTAAGTAAACTTTGTAGGTAATTGTTTTTTTGGGAAATACATTTTTAAACCGAACTTCGTTTTTATCATTTATTGGTAATCATCTCTGAGTCAAAGACAAACGTCTTTATAGTGAAAGGCAGTGATTCTCAAACTATGACGATGAAAAAAATGTATTGTGAATTGTGATGTACTTAGACTTACCTACATAAAATAATTGTTAATTTTACCTAACTATTACGTTAGCAAATCTTGAGAACCATATTATTTACTTTGTAAAGGGTTATTCCGATCCAATTCTATCATAAACAGTTGTCGGCGCAGGTAGTGCCATTTCGCGGGATTCGTCGATCGTGGCAGAACGTGGACATACCTTCTCATTCCAAACCCGGGATTTTAATGATGCACATTATTGATCATACATTACCGACATATCATTTACAAATCCAGACGCTAAAAGTGTCACTACTTTTTTTTTAACTATACCTACACACATAGCTAGTTTTTATTAAAGTATAGCCGACTCAGTAGTACTGGCTACCTACACTGTTTTTAAACTTTCGCGATTTTTACATAGTTACTTATCATAAACTATTAATCGCGTAAATCTAAACTAATAGGTACTATAGTTTTTTCCCGGCGGCTCCGCTCGACTAAACTGAACAATTTTATGTCAGCATATAAATTTGAAGTAATTTATCCTAAATATATAAAATATACGCCGACCAAAAATGTTAATACATACCTACGTTCTCATCACATCGATACTTTTAAAGTAATTTGGTATTGGATTAATTCCGAATGAAAATCAAACATAAGCCTTAGAGCAAATCGTAACAAAACACACTTCTGAATGCAAACGGAATTACCCCTGGATATATCGCACATATCAACTGTGTAAGAAAAAATTGAGTCAAGATTTAACACCCATGATTTAAAAAAATTAAGCATGTTATCCGAGATATCTTTACATTGCCGTTTTCTCAAATAAACAAAGGTAAAATAATATTTAAAGTGACAATTTAAAGCAGGTATGTAATTTAGCAGGATGTACAAATCCCGTCATGTCATCAAAATCACTACATAGTATAAAACAAAGTCGCTGTCGCTGTCTGTCCGTCCCTATGTATGCTTAAATCTTTAAAACTACGCAACGGATTTGGAAGCAGTTTTTTTTAATAGATAGAGTGATTCAAGAGGAAGGTTTACACCTGGTCCGGTGTGAGTCAGGGCAGCAATTTAGGGCCTCTCGAATTCATAATAATGATA
Source organism: Acronicta aceris (assembly GCA_910591435.1). Lineage (NCBI taxonomy): Eukaryota > Metazoa > Arthropoda > Insecta > Lepidoptera > Noctuidae > Acronicta > Acronicta aceris. The sequence goes on from OU342759.1 coordinate 11,262,245, forward strand.
AACAACTTACCGGAGGTCGTCAGACATGGTTCATGTTTGTTATTTGCAGATGACCTTAAATTGCTGCTCGAGGTTAAAAGTGATTCTGACTGCAAACACTTACAGGATGACATCAATTGATAGAATAGTTGAATGGAGTCATAAGAACAAACTCTATTTCAACCCATCCAAGTGCTCGATGATGAGTTTCACTCGCGCGCGTTCACCTCTACTCTATGAGTATGTGGTGGATGCAACGCCATTGCAACGAGTCACACAAGTACGTGACTTAGGAGTTTCTATGACACCTGAACTGTCATTCCGCGAACACATAGTCAAGATCTGCAAAAAGGCATATAGAAATCTAGGATTTCTACTTAGACAGACGCAAGGCTTTAGTAACATCTCGGCAGTCAGAGTCCTTTATGATGCACTGGTTAGAAGTCAGTTGGAGCATAGTGCTATCATTTGGGCTCCACATGAGGTTAAGAACTCGCTTATGTTGGAACCAGTCCAGAACAAGTTCACGCGCTACTTATACATGAAATTGTATGGTGTATACCCATTTTACCCGCTAATGTACCCTACTCTATTTGTTCTGGGCATGGTCGGGTATAATATAATCCCAGTTTTTTGAGTACCATGGGGGTAGCACAGGGTTTGCATGCCATAATGTAGGTTTGCGACTGTACCTACTTGGGTTTTTTAATCCTTATAATATAATTCGTGCGAATAGCCCACTACTTATTTATGAAGTGGTCGATTGGCACGAAAATAAAAACGCTTCGTGCGAAACGCCACCTGCTAAATAATCAATTTTGAAAAGTGTCGTTTCACCCGATTTGTGCGAAACGACTATTAAGCCAAAAAACCGGGTAACTTCCTCACATAAAATAATTAGGTAAACTAAGTATGCCGTGAAATCCCACGAACTCTAAATAATAACAAACATGAAATTATTGTCTTTACTAAGTACCGAGTCTTAAAGTAGACTATGTACCTTGGTAGGTAGTTATACTTGATACGAATAACAAACTAGTTTGACAGATATTTCAAAGGACTTTAAATAAGAAGAGGTTGTCAATTCGACTGTATTTTTTTTGTTACCCCATAACTTTCGACTGGGTGAACCGATTTTGATGATACTTTTTTTATTTGAAAGCTGGTGCTTCCCGTATGGTCCCTTTTTATTCCAGTTCTGACAATGGCATCCATGTGAAAACCTTAAAAGTCTTTAATTTGCATTAAGTAGGTATGTGCGCGAAAAATGGACGAATAACTCAATATCACGCCAACCGATTTTGATGATTCAACAACTTAGTCTACCCGTGACCATGGATGTTGTAAAGGATCCGTAACGTAAAATCAAATAATATCAATAGTTACAACGCGATTAAATTCGTAAAAAGTAGTTTTATTTCAATATCTAATACTCGCGTAAGTGTCAGAAACCAGTATGATTATTTTTTTGATTGATAGATACTTCAGAGGTGGTCCCATAAAAATTTGGTCAAGATCTGATCACAAAATTTAGAACAAAACTGACAATAACACGTAAATGATAACGTCGTCTAGGTATGCGTAAAATTTTACTCGCTATTAAAAATGTCGAAATAAAATAACTTTTAACAAAAAGTAAAACCGCCGTCATAATGAAAATAATGCAAACATAAAATAAATGTTTCGGAAGTAGGTGTAGAAAACAAAAGTTCAAACCAAATCGAAGGCACTGACTTCCGAAACTGTTATTTTATGTTTGCATTATTTTTGTGACTGCCTCATTAGTCTAGTGGTCCCAAGCGCGATTGCTACGCTAGAGGTCCTGGGTTCGATCCCCAGGTCGAGCAAAGTGTTATTGGGTTTTTCTATGAAATTCTCAGTAGCAGTTCGGAGTCTGGATTTGTGCTCGGTTAATAGAAATAGGCTCGCCCCCTATATGGGACCTAAACATACCGGCGAACTGTGGGTGTGCATAAGTACGCCTCTGCCTAACCCTTCGGGGAATACAGGCGTGATGGTATGATGGTATGTTTTTTATTTTTATGTTTTTGCCGTCTAAATTAGCCGAGTGAGCCGCCTGCGAGTGCTAGAACCGAATTATAGTCATTGTGCATAGGTACTTACTGACATAGATGAAATTAGGTCCGACGTTTCCGATGCTGCGCTCTATTGATGAACGCAAAACGTTCATGAAATTCCGCGTGTTGAAAGTCAGCAATTATGAAAAACCGCTAAAGGTCATTCAGCTATGTAAAATAACGAATTATACAATCCAACTGCGACATACCTATGTACACATTAACCTACCTACCTACTTAATAAAAGGGTTGATTCAGCTCTCATTCTCGTACTTTGAAAGTCATAAAGTAGGTACAATATGTATAATGCATGTAATAAATTAGGTATAGTAATTTACATGATTGAAAACATAGACGTCCTTCCTTGCATTCTACGTTCTGCGAAACAAATTAAGCTGATTTATCTTACACCATACCTAGAACATTAAAAACACAGAATGGAGGCCTCGGTGTACCTACGTGAAGCGTTAACTTTTAACTCCTAAGTGTAAAGGTCACCAATCTCATGCAACGATTAAAAAAGTATTTTTCCTACCAGTTGTTTTTTTGGCACGCACATGAACTTACGCAACACTTAATTGGTACAATAATTCTATTCACGATCAGTGCAGTGTTCCGTAAGAATAGGAAGTGAAATTAAATATGTAATTTTTGACATTTATTGAATACTCACACATCTATCACAATCTACTTCGTCATAATTGCGGCTACACAATAAGAGTTGTCTGACTGCTGTGCAGAGTTTATTATGTAAACTCCAATTAAAGATGCATGGGAGTGTGCCATTTTATTAATAAAAAAACTCTGTCCGATTCGCAAAAGGACATATATGTAAGTATCCCAACTAGATCAACAAATAAAATAAGAAACATTAATTATTCATAAAAGTAAACTTAATAATGAAGTTTAAAATAATTCAAGGTCGTCGTGGCCATCATCATCATCATCATCATCATCAGCCTCTAGCAGTCCACTGTTGGACATAGGCCTCCCCCAATGTGCGCCATTTCACCCTGTCCTCGGCTTGTCGCATCCAGCTTCCGCCCGCAGCCTTTCGCAAATCATCACTCTATCTTGCCGGAGGGCGTCCTACGCTACGTTTGCCGAGTCGCGGTCTCCACTCAAGAACACGTCTACCCCAGCGGTTATCGGTTCTTCGACAGATATGACCAGCCCACTGCCACTTCAGCTTGATAATTCGGTGCGCTATGTCGGTAACTTTGGTTCTCTGTCGGATAACCTCGTTGCGGATTTTATGCTTCAGAGAAACTCCGAGCATGGCACGCTCCATGGCACGCTGAGCAACTTTAAATTGATGGACTAGTCGTACTGTGAGTGTCCATGTCTCAGCACCGTAGGTCATGACGGGTAGGACGCACTGGTTGGGGGCCGTTTCGCATGAATTCTGCTCATGGGGGTTATATGCCCATAATCGCCACGCGGGGCAAGCGGATTGGCGATCGCAGGGACACAGCTTTTCGTACCATTGACACTGCTGCCTGTCAACGGCCAAATATTTAAGCTGTGTCCGTGGAGCTGCGTTATACCGCCGTCAGACGGTCGCCAGAGCCCGTCCGTTCTTCAGCAGGATGACCGCGGGCAGGTAGGGTTGGCTTGGAGCCTTAAGGTGATAGGCGGCTCCCGTACATCCCCATCCCCGTCGTGGCCAAATTGACACAATTACCCTAAAATCCAGCAATTTTTTAAAAGGTTATAAGTAAGCCATCATAGGCCTTATTGGAGGGATATATGTGAGGCACCCAGAGACGGTGTCGCTGCCACCGTAAGTATTGCCATTTAAGTTTTCTCGTTTTTTTTCTAGTCAATTGAATATGATGAAGTATACATTTTTTTATTATTTTTTTATTTAGACATCGATAAACAAGCAGATGAGCCACCTGATGGTAAGTAGTCATCGTCGTCCATGGACACCTGCAACACCAAAGGTCCCCATGACATAGCACAATGGGAAAATCTTTGGAGAAAGACCATTCCAAATCTTGGAGGTGCGCGGAAGAAAACCTCGCGAGTCGCGACACTTTAACATTCCAGAAAACCCAGGTATCCAAAATGTGTGGATGACTCCTGAGACGGGCGGTGCGATGATGAAAAGGTGCCGGTGGTACCATTTCAAACAGTTCCTCGGAACACTCCCAAAAAAACAGGCGGTAGAACACGCACAGAGAGCTAACGTCTTTTCGAAGGCTAAGGGTGTCTAGATTACCTGTGAGTCTGGGATCGTCGACAATGCGAATAGTCCGGCGTTGGATGGAGTCAAAAGGATAGAGTTGGTATTGGGGTGCACCAGCCCAGATATGAGAGCAATACTCCAGATGAGGCCGGACTTGAGCTTTGTAAAGCGAAAGCCTTTGACCAGAAACCACTGACGGAGTCAACATTTTTCCCAGAACAGGCAGGGTTCAAACCAGGAAAATCATGTTGTAACCAGGCTCTAAATCTCAAGATAGATGCATTGCAAGGGCGCAAGGTCAACTAGCTATTTGTTTTGCACGTCAATACGCAATGTTACTTAGTAGCAAGGAGAAGGTTTGGGGTGGGGGCCACGCAACATCACCATCATGCCATCATGCTTCATCAATACCTAGAGAATATTTTGGAGCTGTAGGGAATAAAATTGGTAAATGTGGCTTTATTGAATATTGAAATAAAAAAATCCTGGTAATGAATGTATGGAAAAATGAATTTTAGAGAACAATAGATCTGGAGCGCACGGGAATAAGCCACGTAAACGGAGTGCTAAGTAAAACGTAAAACTTACAAAATAAGTAGGTAGCTAGGTAAGTACTGTAGGAGGCGTTATTCCAGGTACGACACTGGGATCACTCCTCCGAAGGAAAAATCCGTTTTATGTTTAAACTCGTCTCATTTATTCAGTTAATACTCAAGGAATCAATTCATTTTACAAAATCATTTCTTCACGTCACTTTCAAGACAACGCTACTCAATTTTTAAATCCTTAGCTCTAATTCCTTTTCTAAAATTCTCAACCAACCAGCTGGATGAGACGTCACCTCTTTGCGGCAACCTCTACAGTACCTACGTCATCTTAGCTAGATCAGATAGGTACATTCTCTATATAGATTTGTTTTAACAAAATAAAGCAATAGAGTCGCTATTTTATGTGTCCAATCCGCGGTATTTACCTGTTTGTGATAAGTAATGTTTATTAAGTACCTACCTACCTACATATACCTATTATAATGTAGGTACTAAAAACAATTTAATTAAAAATAAATAATAGGTAGGTAATTATGGAAAAAAATAGTTCTAATAATTCGATAGACCGCATCTGGTGACATTTATAACAAGTGGACTAGCTATGAACAATTGAACAAAAGAGGTGAATTCCGCAAACCTACGTAGGTACCTATTTTTAGATTTATACGATTTTGTAGCCGGTTAAATATGGCAACAAGCTCAGGTGGACCCCTTTTACCGATATGAAAGAACCTAAACATAGGTAGGTACCTACCTATCTTCTTAGCTATGTGCGAACTGTGGGTGTACTGTAACCTACACCTCTGTCTACCCCTTCAAATAAGACACACAGACGTGACGGTATGTACCTATGAAAGTAAACGATTATGTATCCGAACTTACCTTATTTTATGGTGTCCGTACCTTAGGTAGGTAGGTATACGTACCTACCTACTTACCTATCTAGTTGATTGAAATAATCTCAAAACGCGCCAATTTAATAATTAAATTGTTGTAGTTGTAAATAACTACGTACAGTACTACTATTTGTTATGTAAACTAACTCTCGTATCCGGCTACGACCTCTAGAAGGTCTTTGGGTTCTGTATGGTGAAGAGGTGCGGCGAGGCGGGTGGGTCTTCTCTGGTATTAGAAGTGAAAGTGAATGAATGTCGGAGGCTTAATTAGAGAGGAGAGCTGCGGCTGCGTCAGTCCCTCCGACACCGTCGCACTACACACCTGTGCATCGCGTACCGATACAGCCGCACGCGCACCCACTCAACCGCACGCAAGCGCATCAACTTCGTTCGAAACTTTTTCAGAGGTACGCGCTGCCTTAATCAACGCTATATCATTTGAAGTGAAAATAATTCATTATTGTGTGTGGTCTCTTTTACATTTCTTGAAAGTTCTAACAATTTAATAAGTAGTGAAATGGTGCTTTTCGCGCTTCTTAAAAATATTTTTTTGTATGACCTAACATGTACTTATTTTATATTTAATACAAAAATTATCCCCACACCTCGTAGAAACCTAAACCCTGAGAAAATAAATGTCTACTTATGGAGTTTCTCGCCGGATTCTTCTCCTTAAGAACAACTTTTTGAAACCCTAAAACTAGATTCATAACATTTCAAATGCTTGTAAAAGCTTGTCATTTGAAATAAACAATTTAAATTTTGAATTTGAAATGATTTCATGTAAGTAGGTAGGAGTTATTTCGTTAATAAAATTTGCTTCTATCTTATCAATATAATCTATAGATAAGTTAAAAATAAAACCTATGTACTTACCTACTTAATCAAACTGCAAATTTATTAAGGGTAAAATTACATTATACATTACTATTACTACTAATTTCACTATCTTGGAGAAAATTGTTATGTAAACATTGGTGTCCTACCAAGTCATCATGTTTGTCAAACAAAAACTTGTGAAGTAGCGAGACGATTTCATTTTTATGAATAAACAAGTGTCGTGACATAAAGCGTACGGCTTTCCGTTACCATAAAATGCGTCTCAAATCGACGATTTCTCGCACTGAGTAGCTTTTCACGCAAACATTTAAACTCGCAGCAAGGAGGTCAGCGAGGCGGGTTTTGCTTTCACAAATACAACAAAATAAATTCATCTCACGTATCGATTGTCCTCGAGCATTCGTGCTCTGCATAACTAAAAGAAAGCGAACTTGCAATACGGGCTCACCCGTGACCACTTTCGTCAAAATGAGCGCCCGACACCGGTGTCAGTACCGTCAGCTGTGTGTCGGGACCGCCAAGCTGACTTACTTACAGCGTCCGCAAGACGACCACACCTAGGTACTCTTATATCCACTCCATTGATAATCTTTTATTCAAAAAGATTATCAATGGTGCAAAATGACGGTCGAATATCGATATTCAAAGGAATGTTGTTCAAATACCAATAGATATCTGATCTATTTTTGTATAAAATCTTACCACTAAAATAAGGTACCACTACTACCCCACCATCATCATCATATAAATTTATGAATTCTGATCGTATTACCTATGTACTCAAAACAGATGAACCGGCACGTATGCCTGGGGGCCGTCGCCCTGCTGGCGATACTCTGCGTTGCTGATGCCCAGAGACGTCTAGCTCTACCAGATCCCAGAAGTTGTGCTAACAGTAAGTACAGAATCTGTGTGCATTATATTTTTAAAAACATTACTTATAAGTCCATTAAAAATATGACATCTTTCTGCCATCACATCAAAAATAATACTCAAACATAATACTGAATGCCGCTTTGGGGTGGTGTAACCACTACGTGTAGTTATTTTTAACAGTTACAAATCAATGGACGTGCCCCGTTGTGCCAATGTCAGTTATGCATCGAAGCACATTCGGACGAAGCAGACGGCAAATTTAGAACATGTCATGCCATACCTACCTCCTTTATTATGTAGACCGGCGTGACAGATACAAAGCTGCTCAATTTGTAATTATACCACAACGTGGTAGCGCAATCATTTTTAGGTTGCGAAAAAGGGATGATGCCTTTGCGGTCCGTCCTCAATCTCATCCGTATCTCAATAGCAAAACAATCGTAATAATACGGCGTGGAGTAGCCTCTGATCTTGCGATTTGCGATTAGATACTCCTATTTAAATGTATATTTGCCTTTGAGTAGCTTAAGCTACTAAATAAAACTTTTGATACGCATTTTTGATTAGATATAATTTTGTCTTAGTCATACAATATGTATAGCTGAATAAAGCTAAGAACTAAGAAGTTGCCGAAGAAAAAATAGGTAAGCGAAGATTAAAAGTTTTATGGGTACTATTTGAGGAGTTTAGTGAAACACCAATAATGAGAGAATATTTATTATATAATCCAAAGTTACGAATCCAAAAAATCTATTTTAATTTAAGCTGTAGGTCCTATTCATACGGTATGGGTTCCATCCTGAGGAGAAATAATTTTCTAGCCTTCAAAAGTATTGTTCCCACCTTGTTGCCCGTTGTGTAGGTTATTATGTACACCTGTATATCTATTCAGCCTGCAACACATACTGCTGGGGTAAGGCCTCTTCTATATACCGCTAGGTGCGCAACTAGTGTGAGTCGCACCCACTGATGCCCCGCTGCCGTCATAATATCGTCCAACCATCGGGTTCTGGTCTGCCCTGCGACCACTTGATCTTCGATAAAATCGTCTCGTTTGCTTGCTACCCTAGTAACCCAACCTGACCATTTACACCTATACCTATAAAATTAAAAGACTGGGAGGGAAAAATTAATACCAGTGGAGGGCACTGATTTATGGAGAAATGTTAATAGGAATAGCTAATAACACATAAGTTCTCAACCAATCTTAATTGATGTGGTTGTAATCAGAAGCATTACAATTATTATATCTTTAGCATTCGGTAGTTAAGGCTCGTGTTTTGTATGTAAAGTCTGATTGATTGTGATTTGTGAGTAGAACCGTGACTCGATAAATGTTTTTTCCCAACGCTATGGTCGCCACGATGATTTATTATTTATTAACATTTATTTAACTACACATAGGAGATGGTGACCCACCTAGTATACATAATCTTACACATAAATAAATTACACATAGATAAATTCACTAACCCCCAGTGTTCAGCTATATTTGTAAGGTTTGTAAACTGATTTATAGAGCAGCCAACAGGAAATTGGTACCTACTTACTTATAAATTTTAGTAGAAGAAAAATTCGATCTCAGGCACCGTTAAAACCTGCGTCCCTCTGGTTAAGTAGACCGTACACCGGACGCTTTAGTTTAAAAATACTGCTAGGTATCTTTGGGAATATTTAGCATGCGTTAATGCAAAATAAAATAAAAAATAACTAGGAAGTAAGTAGATACTTATACCGATCCCCGAGGCACCCGTATCGGAGGACCCCGAAAACGATAAATGTTATAACGTTTCTTTTATCATTTTTTTCAAATTGTACGGTCAACATAAAAAGTTCTTAAATGTATGTGTTTGAAATACTTACATAAGACGAAAGTAGTTTTTTTTTAATTTTGTAACATATCGAATCATAGTTTTGGTAGAGGTTTCAATAAAATGAATAAATAAATATACCTAGTTGAAATAATTGTTACAATATTAATCTATACTTATAATAAATCTGTAGAGAGGTCAATTCTGTACATGAAATATATTTCCAAAATAACTATCAGCGGGTGATTACTGATCGATACTGATGCCAAAAATGCAATCAGTAAAATTTTTGTCTGTCTGTCTGTCTGTCTGTCTGTCTGTATGTTCGTTATAGAAACAAAAACCACTCGACGGATTTCAACGAAACTTGGTACAATTGGTACTGAGAGAGTAATCCCTTATACCTACCTACTAATTTTGTTTTTAAAATTTAATCTAGGATATGCGCGTAGGTACTTACCTAACGAGTAGCAACATTATTTTTTAAATAATAGGTATTATGTAAATAAATCAATAGGTACTTAGGTAGGTACCTATAATTTCCATGGGTGTGTCCCACCTATATCTACTTACCTACCTACTTTCTTACCTACTTGGTGCAGGTTTGCCTTCAAGTTTCAAAGTATGTAGTGATTATTCTCCTTTTAAAGGAAAATAATTCCTAGGTTTCTTCCAATTATCTTAAACAGAAAACATGATTTTAATCTTCTCGTAGGTAAGTAGTGGATATTCCATAGAAAGATACAATTTTGGGAGTTTCATTTTCGATGGGGGAGTAAAAGAGCCACATGAAGTCTCTATAGGAAATCAGTGGATGTTTCGCAATTCTGTGCCCACGTGGAAGGTGTGGCTCACAGTAAATATCTGTGTGGTGTGAACTGGTGTGGTTCGTCCTATGCAATGTCATTTGGGAGCGCAATCGTGATCACAATACTCATCGCATAGGTAGGTAGGTACGTTCCCACAATGCGAACAAAGATTCTTTGTTAGTTTTATAGCCATATTATGTAGTTACCTATTACATAGGCAGCTATATAAAGTAGGAATTTAAAAACAGTAAGTAGGTAGGTACGCACCTAGGTACAGCAAACGCTTAAAAGTCCATAAGAACGCTAAGGATTACCTATATTTCTATGAACAGTACAAGTGAGCTCGATACAGCCAGTGTCACCTGGTAATGACAATGAATGAAGGTCGTAAGTCAAAATAAAGTCAAGCTAGGTAGGTATTGCGTTGTGGGTTGCTGGATTTTTTGGTCGCCACTGTACCTATTTAGGTATTTACTAAACGTTTAAATAAGCATAGTTTCAATGAGTAGACTTCGGTAATTCACCACTAAACTAAAATAACCACTAATTTTATTAAATAGCGATAATATAACTATCTTATGTAATTAGTATGAACAGCTCCCTATTTAGATAGCCTTGGGAAGCTCTTCTTGATGGCAGTTATATAATGCACAAGTTCCGAGGGAAGTAGGTAACAACTATGAAAACATTTACTTTTACCAATATCTAAGCGCACCTACCTATAATAAATTTTAATTTATCTATTCACGCTTAGCCATTCACTGTTACATAAGATGGCATTCCTAAAATTACGTTCTTTTATGAGATTCGAAAATTGTTCCGCTATATACCTACACAATACATAACTATCTACCTATTTGTTGAATGTATAGATAGGTATATAGGGTGATTGCGCTGGTTTTCATCCAATTATCGGAGTTGCCAGCTTTGTGATCCGAAATAAATATCTGGAAGTATCCTTACATAAATGTGTTAATTTTTTTCTTAATGCTTATTTAGTCTTCTTTTGGTTATTAAGTGATAATAAATAATTATCACGGCTTTTTTTTAAAAAAATATTTTGTGCAAAAGTAGCGATTTCGCTAGTTTTCGTCCAAAAAAACTGGTTTTCGTCCGAGTGTGAGCTAGTTTTCGACCACTGTGTAGAAAAAGAAGTTTATGTGAATTATTAAGTTAAAACCAATTATATACTTACTTAAACTTTTATTTAATCAACAACGTATACATATATCTATTATTAAATAATAGTTTCTTAGATTTATGGACATCTTTTCTCGACCATTTAGGTATTATTTCTTTTATTAGTTATAATTAAAAAATAAAAGACGTGTAGCACTCGGGGACTGCCGCGGTAAAGCTATTGCATAGCGTTTTTTATCAATTTATGTAATACAACCAATGCCACCTAAAGGCGGGTTGCTGAACTAAAGAGACAAGCGTGTTAGGTTTTTTTCGTTACGGAATTTCTGGATTCGGTCCCCACGCTCAAGGCCCGCGATAGAAGCTATGCAATAGCTTAAAAACAAATCTTTTTCAGTCTTATACATTCGTATTACAATGACATAACCGTTTACAGTGATTATTGGTCACTTTTAAACATATATATTTCACGTAAAATTGTAAATAGGTATCGTTAGATTATCTTAATTGATCTCGCGAAATTGTAAACTGTCGAAAGATTGCGATGCGACAATCTTGCTGCTGTACATCGATGGTCTGCTTAAGCCCGGTATCTTTGGGTACGCAGTCGACAGCACTGTTGTAGGGAGTTATACAGTTAACGCACGAACCAGTGGGCCGTTGTCAAGCGCCTGAATTTGTCCCTTCAGGCAGTCTCCGAATGGGGCGATGCGGACCTGGTCACATTCAACGCTGCCAGGACCCAGACGGTAGCTAACAGTAGCTTTCAAGGTGGTCAGGATAACTGACCAGTCAACCCTCAACTAAGGCCCTTATATAGAGTCCAAGGCTCAAGTAGCTGCCAGAAAGCTGGGTATCCTCTCGAAGGAGTGTCGTTACTTCACGCCGGAACAATTGGTCACATTGTATCAAGCACAAGTTCGGTCGTGCATCGTAGATCGCAGTATCCCAAAAAATTAGGCGAATGGGCCGTCAAGCGTAAGCCTATAACGAATAAAACAAAGGAGTAAAATAATTCCACCCAATAAAAATAGTAATGAACTAAAATCATCGCATACATCTCGACTACTCAGTAGTCAGTACCCAAACATCATTCGGGTGGCATGCTCTTCACCACTTGCTCGTGGTGATTTCGGAATACCACGCATGGTGGACAGATATCTCCATAAGCATTGAATGTTACAACTCACAAGGACTGCTAAGTTGTCCTTTTCGTTCCCTAGTTTACTGGTAACGAAAATCCCTGGGACCAGTAATTTGCCAGTCTTCGGCGACAGTGCAAAGCCACTTTCGTCGGCGTTAAAATGCTCACAGGACGGTTAAGAATGTATTTTTGATTAATCTCATCCAAATGCGTCTCGATCTCGAGACTTCTGAACCCGTTTCGGAAGGACACTTCGCTTACTTGAGCTCTTGCCTGTGTAGAACATGTGTGAAAATAAAAGATCCCTCACCGACTGAAGACGAAATTAAGAAAAATACGCTGCATTTTCCTGACCTACTTTTATTTACGTTATTTATGGTACGAATAATTGACCCTAATCCACAAGGAAAATTATGCATAAATAGTAGGTACCTAAAACTCATTGATCAAGATCTTAAAAATGTAAAGAACATACGGGAAAGAAAACTGGGTATGGGTAATTAAATACTGATGTTAGTTTTAGATTTTGTCTACTCACAAATAACACTATGGACGAAAATTAATGCAAAAGAATAGCTATTTTTAATTTTCGTCCACCCCAGTACTCGTTCATGGACGAAAACTGAAACAACATTTAAGCTACTTTTTATTTTCGTCCACGTCCTTTAAATATTTTTTTACTCGCGCAACATTCACTAAAGATTGGACGGAAATTAAATTGTATAATCTAATAGCATTATAGATCATATTATGAGAAAATATTCAGGATTTGATAGGTCCGTTGAAGGAAAATTACCTTTACAAATATTGACTAGTTGTTTAAATATTTTTCAAAATTGGTATGCTAGTATTAGTCCACAAAAATGTTCTATGATTTTTATGAAAAAACTATAATAAACACTTAAAATTGTGCTTATTAAGGCGGATCGTTTCGCTGTGCCCGCTAAATTCAAATTTCGAGTGGTTTTTCGCAGTTTGTAGGTCTATAACAAGTTCCAGATTCATGGTAGTTGTAATTGCGACATCAACTATACAACATTCACAATTGAGAACTAAAACCTTTACTAATAAATCCTTATCAAGCCAAAAACTTGGCGCAATCTGTGTTATTGGTCAAAATTGACATTTAACACTACTTTTAGCTCCAATAATGATTTTTAAGCAATGGTTTTAGATAAAAATTGTGAATTTTGTATAGTTAATGTCGCAATTACCATTACCATGAATGCAGAACTTAATAGAGACCTACAAACTGCGAAAAACCACTCGAAATTTGAATTTCGCGGGCACAGCGACACGGTCCGCCTTAAGCTTATAAATAGACATACGTGCCAAATACATTAAGTAAACTAGCTAAAATAGTATATAAACTTGCCATGAACTTTTCCTGTCGGTATATTTTTTTTCTAGCGCGATGACGTCTGACGTATGTGAAGTCACCACTTACGTTATTTTTTTTAAGTCACTACTAGTGAAATCACGTTTTCATGTTACTAGAACTGTTGCGTAGACATTAAGGATCACAAAAAGTCCTAACTTGCGCGGTTTGTATTCAAATTTTACGCACATGTTTGTAGCAGTTCAGTCAAATGGACGAAAAGTGGAACTGGACGGCAAACCAGCGCAATGACCCTATGTCAATACAAACTCGAAAAAAATTTGGTAGGTAAGGAGGTAGGTACCTACTAAGTAATTAAAAATTTTAAAATAGGTAGGTACGTACATTATAGGTAGGTACTTACGAACTTTCTAGTTACGAAAGAGTCGCTTCATTTAACCACCTCACGATGGACTCATTTTGATTGCATAGGTAGGTAGGTACCTACTTACTTTATGAACGATAATGTCACACATTAAAGCGAGAGTTTTATACCTATAATTACCCGCCCATGAACAGCTTTTTGTAGTTAGGTAGGTATTTAGGTATTATTAATAATATGCTTTTGCAAGCACAATGTTCCTTTTAATAATATCTAATTAGACTACACAAGATATGTAGGTATCTATTTCACTATAGCCTAACCCTCTCACTCTGAGAGGAGACAGTTATGGGTTAATGATGAATGGGTTCAAAAGGCTATATACCTACCTACTTAAATTAACAATTTCCCTGGAATAAATTCATATTCATACTTACTTACAGTTCTGACGACATAACTGTGTGTGTCTCATATCTGAAATTGGAATCATTCCACTTTGCCCCACCAAGCTACACCACCAGTGGGGCAGATTCCACTCCATTCAAATTTGCAGTGGAATCCGCTGTATCCACACTAGTAAAAAATGTGGTGGAATCTGCCGCACTACGGTTGGCACTTTAGAGTTTGCTCATATTGTAATTTTTTTTAAGTAATACTATGTAACTATGTGTGGTAGCATTAGATGTGGTAGGTATATAGGTAGTATTTTAAATAAAACTAAGAATATTCTATTTTATTACATAATTAGGGGAGACTTGGTAAACTTGATTTTTAGATTTATCAAACCTGATACACACATTTTACGCTAGCAACACTGATTCATTAATTCTTATCTTCACTTTCTATCATGGCGCACTTTGACAAATGTCAGTAGTATGCGAATGGCGGACTGTGAATTATTTGCGTCGCGCTAGATTTAATTTTCGGTAAGTTTTAGCTGGATTTATTTAATAAAATGTGTAGGAAATGCTATTAGTTTATGTTTATTTTGTTAGTCGTTTATTTTAGTGTAGGTTAGCTTTGATTAACTTAAAATACGTAATCACTAGTTTTGAGTACGACGAAGTTTCATTACCTCCAAAGAGATTTAAAAGAGAAATGTATTAAATGTCTTTGATTACCTCACTATGTATAGGGAGACTTTCTTTGACCTTATTTTTGGGGGTAGCACCGTAGCATGATCCCGGGATCATGTGTCCCCGTGAGGAGAAACGAAAAGAAACTTAGGAGAAACTGAATTTTTGCAATTTCTATTGTACAATGTTCGATTTTTGATAATAAAAAAAAATATTACCGTTTTTGTGTTTTTATTTGGAAAATACTACAAGTATTAAATTTAGAAAACATAGATGACCATGTATTTGATTTCTTCATAAATTCATTTCCTATGGCTCAAGTTAATGAATTAAGAGTGAATCAAGCCTCTGAGTATGGCATTTGCGCTAAAAATCTGCATACCATATGTCCCCAATTATGTGAGACTTGATTCCTGTGGATAAAGTAATTTAATCTTTGAGAATTAAACTTCTAGATATGGAAGGTACATTCAATATCTGTTCGGTATGTGTTTTCCTATTTATAGATACAATTTTGAGTGCGAATCGAGCGATTTGGTTGATGAGAATTAGGTATGGGGAGACATGGTTAAAATGTGTTTACCACGTCTCGCACACACCTGGAAGACTTGATCCCGCGGGATCAAAGCTCCCAATCAGGGGTAAACAAGTCTCCCTAACACAGGGGACACATGGTGAAAGTCTATAATATGGCATTAAATAATGAGCTAAATTGTAGCACAATCTAGTTCTCATTCAAATTATCAATGGATAGATAAATTCTAAAGCGTTTGATCTAAAAAGTTCGCCAATACTGCAAAAAATTAAAAGAATAGAGTCCAAAATCAAAAGGGGTGATCATCCCTCCCCAGATTCCCCTATATAATTTATAATATATATTACATAATTTGTTAAAATAACAGATAAGGTACAATCTAATTAGTTATTCTTATGGACGCGTTTATATTTTTCATACTAAGTTCAATATAATAAATTGAATACCTACATATTTGTGTCCGTAAATAGGAAACAAAATGGCATTAAATCTTAATACTTAACTAATTAAAAACTCAAAAATTGAAAATTATAAAAACCTATGGCGGTTGTTATCGTAAAAAGACATTTCGAAACCCCCGACTGTGGCAGTTGTCCCACCACCCGGCGAGGAAACGACTAACTATCGGCTATTATATTATTCTCGGTCGAGAAACGTACAATAGATATATATTCGGTGTAAAGAAAAGAGATGCATAATTATATTAATAGTTGATCGCTGACTGTTTACACTGCCAGTGAGGACTCGTTCCACTAGTTTGTCGCTGAGCGACAAGAGCTATCAAAGATAATATTCGCTCAGCGATACTCGTTCAGCGATGCTCGCTAGGCAGTCAGAACTCAACCCGAGAGTTATAATTGTTTATATGAATTCAGCTTTGTGTCCCAAAGACACGGATATTGTCGGACCTTTTTCTCGTTGGGAACACGTATTGCGCGTGCATGTTTGTGCAGTACTGCCGCGAGTAATCGCCCGTCGCACTCGCACACTCGCTTATAGCTCATCGACAAAACTATCGGAACTACCCACTACACACACACACTACCCCGGCAAGCAGCGGGAAGCGCCCGCTGCTCGCCAACTCGTTTCTAGTTTCTAGCTCTACTTGCTTCTCGTTCATCGTCGGCAGGTGGGACAAGTTCCTTAATGACTACCTACACTTATTCTAGGCAGTCAGAACTCACGCCGAGAGTTATAATTGTTTATACGAATTCAGCTTTGTGTCCCAAAGACACGGATATTGTCGGACACTTTTTCTCGTTGGGAACACGTATTGCGCGTGCAGGTTTGTGCAGTACTGCCGCGAGTAATCGCCCGTCGCACTCGCACACTCGCTTATAGCTCATCGACAAAACTATCGGAACTACCCACTACACACACACACTACCCCGGCGAGCAGCGGGAAGCGCCCGCTGCTCGCCAACTCGTTTCTAGTTTCTAGCTCTACTTGCTTCTCGTTCATCGTCGGCAGGTGGGACAAGTTCCTTAATGACTACCTACACATATTCTAGGCAGTCAGAACTCACGCCGAGAGTTATAATTGTTTATACGAATTCAGCTTTGTGTCCCAGAGACACGGATATTGTCGGACACTTTTTCTCGTTGGGAACACGTATTGCGCGTGCACGTCTGTGCAGGACTGCCGCGTGATCGAGTGGCGCGACTAATCGCCCGTCGCACTCGCACACTCGCTTATAGCTCATTGACAAAACTATCGGAACTACCCACTACACACACACACTACCACCACACTACCCCGGCGAGCAGCGGGAAGCGCCCGCTGCTTGCCAACTCGTTTCTAGTTTCTAGCTCTACTCGCTTCTCGTTCAACGTGGGCGGTGGGACAAGTTCCTTAATGACTACCTATAATATTCACTTACCTATAAGAAAATCCGTCGGGGCTGACATTCCCATTTTTTTTTAAATTTCTTTAGCATTTCTTATGATATTTGACTTCGTATGAAAAATATAAACGCGTCCATAGGAACAACTCATTTGATTGTAATCTGTTATTTTAACAAATTATGCAATTGTTGTGATTAAAAAATACCCTACCTATATACCACATCTAATGCTTACTACCCATAGTTACATATTATTACACATTTATTACTTAAATATTTTTGCCAAAAAAAATTTACAATATGAGCAAACTAAAAAGTGCCGACAAAAAAAAGTCTATTTAGTAGGGCGGATTCAACTGCAAATTTGAAGGGAGTGAAATCTGTTCCACTTTTTTTTATACCACTAAGGTGCAACCAAGCAACCACTGGTGGGGCAGCTTGGTGGGGCAAAGTGGAATAATTCGAAAATTGTAGATAACATAAGTGTTTACGCAGGGGTAAACTACTCGTCGGTGCACAGTTGGAATCGTAACTAACTGTGCGCATTTGTGATTATTGTCCTTAATAATAAATTTCGACATTGTTACACAATATCACTTACAAACTGTAAGTACCTAAGTGACAGTGGTAGGTAGGTATATTATGATTTTTAATAATGATATACCTACTTACATTTGTAAGTAATTTAAAAGCGGCCTTTTAAGGCGGATCGTTCCGCTGTGCCCGCGAAATTCAAGTTTCGAGTGGTTTTTCGCAGTTTGTAGGTCTATAATAAGTTCTGCATTCATGGTAATGGTAATTGCAACATTAACTATACAAAATTCACAATTTTTATCTAAAACCATTGCTTAAAAATCATTATTGGAGCTAAAAGTAGTGTAAAATGACAATTTTGACCAATTACACAGATTGCGCCAAGTTTTTGGCTTGATAAGGATTTTTTAGGAAAGGTTTTAGTTCTCAGTTGTGAATGTTGTATAGTTGATGTCGCAATTACAACTACCATGAATCTAGAACTTGTTATAGACCTACAAACTGCGAAAAACCACTCGAAATTTGAATTTCGCGGGCACGGCGAAACGATCCGCCTTAAGGCGCGCAGCTCATCAATACAGATTGCACGAATACTATGCAATGTGTTATTTAGGTAAGTACCTACCTAAATAGATTTACCACAATGGTTGTGTGAATCAGGACAACGTGCTATGTTGTGCAAACGGCAAACTTGTGAACGACAAGACGTTTTAGATAAACACCATTTCGAAATCCTAAGTAACTAACTGATCTGTCGTCATCGACTTTTCAATAGGTGACAAGCTTTGTACAAAGTTTTTAGTAGTTCAGTGACTTACATATGTGATGTTGGTACCTATTTACTTACTTTCGTACGTTGCGCAATTATTTCCAATTTTCGCAACTGTACCTATAGCTTCATTGTGTCATTTTCTTCTGCACGTCTATTAAGAGTTGACACTAATTCGCTTATAATTTTTGTTCATGTAGGAGTTCGCCACTCGGTCTACCGCGACGCACGAGGTGTCCTCCACTCCTATTTCTTCAGCTGGGAGCATGCCCCGACCCGAAACCTGGAAGTAGACTGGCTCGACGCTAGAAACATTTGCCGTCGCCACTGCATGGACGCCGTCTCACTGGAGACTCCACAGGTAGGTACCAAACACTAATATAAATAAGGAAATATTTTACCAAAAGCTGCAAAATCTAAACAGGCTGAGATTTGTAATTTATTACTTACCTACTTATTGCAAAAGCAAATTACATTGTACCTACCTATTACGTGGACCATATAGGTATGACCGGGTCGAGGTTTAAAACAATTGTATCAACGTAAAGAATGTCGATGAGCCTTGAGATAATCTTCTTTAATAAACATGTGATCATTTAACACTCACATACAACTAGGTCAATCGTGATTATATGTCCTTTCCCCCGCCATGATCCACCTGCAAATTGTATAGCCGTAGTAGGTACTAGGTGCAATTTAATTTTGAATACCTAGCAATTTGTATTTCGTAAGGATCAAATGGTATATCTGCTAGATATAGGCGAATTGCACAATGGTATAGGTATTTTGAAGAGAATAGCCGAAGTCTTAGAAAGTATCTAGGTGTTCCTTCAACCTTGACGATTATTATAAATGATCAGACGAACTTACCAGTTGTGAAGTTCGATCATTATTATACGAAGTGCTTTATTCGGAGATACATATATTTTATAAATAACCATGAAGCCCTCCTCGCATCACTCGGCAACTGTACGCAATTTTAGAGAAAAAGTACTCTATATTATCTATGCTCTGTGATCTGTCATTCTTTTTAGAGTCGTATTTATCTCAAATTTTAGTCGGGGTGGGATGGGGACATTTACCTTCGAACAAAGCACTTCGTATAATAATGATCGAACTTCACAATAGGTAAGTTCGTTTGATCATTTATTTTATTATACTGTGAGCTTTGTTCTCGATATATAATAATCAAGAAGATGTTCAGAGTAGGTACCTAGTGTTAAATTTGAGATAAACCGTAACATAGAATGTACGTATTCCTGTAAAATAAATATTTGTTATTTAAGCAATCTGGTGTAAGGTACTACACCTTATAAAATTGCTTTTGACTTAGTCCTGTATGTAGAAGCATGGCGTCATATCTATACTTAATGCTGTCTGAAAGAATACTTTCATCTGACGATGGTAGAACAGATATGGGTAAGTACCTAGATAGGTACTTTAGGTTTTTTACAGATTTATTTAGGCATTCCCCTAAGTGTCTCTTATGATCACCCCGTCCCAATTTTAGAGCCTATGAACAAGAATAGCGCTGACTTATGAGATTTTAAAATAAAAATAAGTAGGTACCTTCTTATACCAAAAAATACTTCAAAAATGTTAATAAATGGTATGGATGAGAAAATAGCTCTCTGAGGAGGAGTCCACCACATTCTATACTTATACAGTACCTATAAATTGAATAGGTAGTAGGTACCTACTTGACAAAGATGCAAGTTGCAAACTTGCATCCATTGATATAGGTGAAAAAACCCTTTTCAAGCATGCTAACCTCTTGACAATAAAAGATGTTTGTGGTGAAGGTCTTTGAAGAGAGACTAAAATATATATTCAGTGAGATTATCAGTTTGTACTAAGGGGTGCCAAGGCTCTCCTCTTTTTTCATTGTAAGTAATCCTTCTCATGAGAAAGGTCTTTTGAAGGACAGCATTGCAAAAGAAAGAAAAATTTATATCCAAGAACCAATAAAAGTATCAATATTGGCTGCCTCGTAATGTGGTTTCCGGAAAACTAAGGAAATACATTTATTTATAAATATGTGTCTTTTGCACAGGTTTATCCTAGTATTAAACAATATACCTATGTGCGTCTAAATTCTCCGTAAGTACTTATACTTTTATCAAAATTTATGACTGATTGATGCCAAGCATTTCCAGGGAGCTATGGGTCCATTAACATTCTCATAATACCTATATGCCTCTCTATATGAGGCAGACCTTATACGAGATGGGAAGACGAAATAGTAAAACTCGCTGGCCCTTGCTGGCCACAAACAGCTCAAGACAGAGACAATTGGACTTCTTTAGAGGAGGCCTTCACCCTCATCTGAGGAGGGGTTCTTGCATACAACATATGTGTTAAAAAAAAAAAAAATTAAGTTATAGATTGCAAAAAAACTAGTATGTATTAACTTTTTTTCATTGTTTATATTTTTTTTTTCCAACAACGTTTAATTCTTTTCTTACTCTTATTAAGTTGTATCTCTATGCAAGAAATAAAAGGCTTTTTATTTTTATAATACCTATATGATATATTGATAACCTGCATAGCACATAGCATAATATTGATACCTGCATAGCACATAGCTACACATTAGATTGACTTCTAATGTCACAACTTTATGAAAAATTATGAGGGTAAGTGAGCAAACCTCAAGTAACTCATATTATGACTAGGTAATTTATAGGAAATACTTTCCTATATTGTGGATAAACATTTACTAATATAAACATTTACTAATATAAAATATGTTTCATAATAGTTTTTGGGCCATGCCATTTCCAAGGGGAATAAAGCTCCTTTTGATAGTATCCTTCTGATATGTTATTTGTCTACTTATAAGACTTATTAGACTAATAGTTCATATAACTGGTACCTATATGGCTTACAAGAGGATACCTCTCATAGGTAACTTCGAATCTTAATAAAATGTCGATAGCTCAGCTGATTTTAGTAAAGTAATGCCAATTACAAAGAGTTAGCTTTGACATGGTTAAAGTTATACACTTAACATTACAAGCTATCTGTGAGGCAAAAAATGTGCTAGCCTTGCGGCATGACTTATCCTATGTTTGAGCAGGTCATTTCTTGCAGTTGGATTTCTTGGCAGTGGACTTTTGTGTAATGCTGGTTTTCTAGCCTGCTTTGAGGATGGGGTTCTGTATCTCAATGTTGTCCTTGGATGGTAGCGGGACACTTGTGGTTTTCCCATTTGTTGTAAGTTTATTATTAAATAGGTCACTTTGATGACAAGATTTTTAATCATTTATGTATCTTGTCCCTCAGTTTTATAGATAGTTACACTCATCATAGCAGCATAGCTAGCATCTTTCAATATTTTACAACATATAAAAAACTTACTGTCACATACAGGGAGGACTACGTTCCTCCTAAATTTTGTTAGGACAAAATGTAAATCAGTCAGGATCTTGCATCACTAAATTCACTAGGTACTTAGTGAGATGGATTTCCATTGGTCCACTGTATCGGTATATATATCAACCATGATAATGCATTACTTAAGTCGGTTAATACTAGACTGTCCTACATCAAAGTGGTTTTGTTCCAACTCAATATTCTTGTCTATGCTGACAATAGGACGTTGCCCCACACTCGGATTCTCATATACACAAACGCCCAGACCCAGAACAACTACCTGTAGATCATACAAATACCCGCAACACGCGGCGCAGAAGCCGATGGTTCAGCCGCTACGCCAAACGTGTCGTCAAAATTGTTGCGCTTAAAATATTATTGCTTTTTAATGCAGAAATCTGTTGATTAATCTTTTTAATAGAGTGCAGTTTTCTGGGATCCGCTCCACGAATCATTGTGTTGTCTTTAGGACCATCTTGATGAGAGGGTCACCTTAAGGGTGCCTGGACCACTATTTATAGCTGAAAGCAGGACCATACCAAGATGTAGGTAGATTTATCTGGCATGGGATTGCCAAGGTTTTATGTGGACAGGTATGATGTATTATCGTCTGGAGCGGAAATATAGACATTTCCACGTGTGTGGAGCTTAGTATAAATGAAGTTTGGGTTATTCACCCGTTTTAATTATACATATATACTTATTCAAATTGTGATCTTGTGTAGTAGGTACAATATGAAACAATAATATAATACAATGAACACAGAGACTCGCAGTATCAGTTGCCGCGCAAACGAAAAGAATGACAGATCACAGAGCATAGATAATATAGGATACTTTTTATGTTTGGTTGTACCTCTAAAATTGCGAACAATTGCCGAGTGATGCAAGGAGTGCTGCATGATTATTATACGAGTAAATCGAGAAAAAGCACACAGTAGTTAAATAGGTATCGTAGATATTATTTATCGTGTCTGCACGAGGAACAATAAAATAAAGAAGAGATATAGGTAGGTAGTTATGTCTTTATTAAAACAATTTACTTACCTAGTACCTATATTTTCGGAGTCTAGGAATATAGTACCTACGTGGATACCTACCTACTATATATATTGTACTTATTTTAACGCCTAATTTTAAAGTTAGTAAAGAACTAGGGCCTAATACAAATATTTGACACTTATTTATTTAAATAGCTATTGTTAACGTTCATCCGGGAAGTTAATCATCAATGGAAAACACGCAAGTTTTCTCTAAACGCTTCGTGTCGGTTGTAACATAACAATAACCGTTCAAGTCTATTGTTATGAAAGCATGGCAAATAACCTTTTGAATAATTTCTTTGAGTTGATTTTTCTACCCGTACAATTCTGGAGAGCTCTACACATCCGCAATTTCTGCAGGTATATAGTTCCTGCATCCATTGTACACCGCGTATCAATATTCATTAGGATAGATTGGTTCAATTTATAGAGCGTTGAAGACATCGCGTGAAAGGGGTGCAACGGCCGAGTGCGTCACATCGACTCTGCGGAGGCGATCGGTCAGGCAAGTAGCGCGTGGCACAAATACCTCCCGCAGCCGTGTTGGCCACTTTTTGTAACGGACGTACGCGACAGACATGGACTTCCCGCCGCTGACACTAACACACATGACACTTCGCCTTACTATCTAAACCCAAATTAAAGGCATAGGTATAGAAGGTACACTAGGAATTGTTTACTGGATATACGGCAATATTTTCATAATTACACTACAAAATCACACGTTTTAACGATGCAGCTGCGATAGGTAATTTTAGGGTTCCTTGAGTTTTGAAGTGATTGCGGGAATCTTACGCCCCGTCACGAAATAACAGTAAGTTATTCACTATGTTGAAAAAATCATGTCCGATCCGATAGGGGCTTATATCTATAAACCCCTATCCCAATCACATCACCAAATAAAATAAGAAACATTAAATATTCATGTAAGTAAACAAATAATGAAGTTTAATTCAAGGTTGTGCCCAAATTGCAACAATTACCTAAAATCCAAAAAAAATGTTTTATCTACCCATCATAGGTAGGTATCTTTAAATTTGGCACCCAGGGACGGTGTCGCTGCCACCTTAGAATTGCCATATCATAATTTTTTTTCTTGTAAATAAATAGACACGGATCTCGATACCTAACAATACCTTCACGGGTCGGATAGGGTTCTCTTAAGATATTGTATAATTAGGTACTGTCAGAACAAGTAGGTAGGTACTTAATTCAAGTAAATAAATACCTAGTCTATTTAGTAACAAAAAGTGGCCTTTAAGAACGCGTTGACCACCTATCTACCTCAATATCTACAAAGTAGATATTTATAGAATACGAAGTAAAGTAGCTAAGTGGTGCAGAAATACTACCTAACCTACTTCTTTTACATGAATAAAAGAATTGAAGAACTTCTACCGTGTACTCGTGTAGTGTTATAGCAAAATTATTTTGTTTGAAAAACAAATTCATCTTTAGTTATTTTGTAGTATACTTATTTGGCATTTATGCATGTCTGTTGAAACATGGTAATAATATGTTGTCATGTCGCTGACGTACAATGTAGAAAAGAAATCTGACATCACTGTGGTCTCGGTAGCTTAGGTAGCGTAGGGACGTAAGTAGGTAGGTTCGACTCCTGCGTGAGATCGTATTTTTTTCTCACTAAATCTTTAAAATCATATTTTTTTTGGCTTCGGACTCATTTCCCAATTACGAGTATACATTCTAAATATTCTAAAATAATGTTTGTATTTCTTTAGGAAAATGAGTTCGTAAAACAAAGGATTGCACGCGGTAACATCCGGTACATATGGACTTCTGGTCGTAAATGCAACTTCGCCGGCTGCGACCGCCCTGACCTGCAGCCTCCTAATGTGAATGGATGGTTCTGGTCGGGCTCTGGAGCCAAGATTGGACCTACTACACAACGCAACACCGGAGACTGGTCGTATACGGGCGGATATGGACAACCGCAGCCTGATAACCGAGAAGCCGCTCAGGTCAGTTCGATTCCACTGTTTAATAAATTTCTCATGTTATCTTAACACCCGTGTGGGGACGGGTTAGAATACTGTTCCTCACTGCCATTCAGATAGGCATCCCGTAAGAGGTGTGAAAATATCTGACTTGCTCGGTGGTAGGACCTCTTGGGGTCTGACTGGCTGGCGACCACCCTTACGTCGGAGTGTCGTAAAGAAACTTGATGTGTGTTTCGACTTTTGCACGTAAGAGCCAGTTCCCTTCAGTTACTATTGCGCTGGCAGTCTGCAGTCCGTAGGGGCTCTTAAAGCATCAGCAACTCCTCTGGTGTTGCAGGTGTCCTTGGGCGACGTTGACGACTTACCACCATGTGGCTCGTCAGCTCGTTTGCCGACTTAATCCATAAAAAAAAAACAAAATTCAATATTATTATGACTATAAAGTGTTAACTGTGTTCTTATTACTCAACAGGTTAGGCACTCCGCTACAGGACCTGGGTTTGATTCCCAGGTCGAGCATTGTTATTGGGTTTTTCTATGAAATTCTCAGCAGCAGTTCAGAGATTGGATTTTTATCCGGTAATGCTAATACGATAAAATAAATATTTTTAAATAAAAATAATGTGATTGTTTGTCGTGCAGGGTAACGATGAGTCGTGTCTAGCGATCCTGAACAACTTCTACAATGATGGTATTAAGTGGCACGATGTGGCCTGTCACCACGTGAAACCGTTCGTGTGTGAGGACAGTGATGAGCTGCTCAACTTCGTGCGCTCGCGCAACCCCGGCCTTCGCCTATGAAACTTAAATCTTATCGCACTCTCGCCCTCTAGTAGCATAGATGGCTGACATTGTACAAAACCAAGTGTCTATTCTATTATTAAGTTATTTATTAAATTAACAAATTGTTCACAATTGCGATATTTTACTCAATAATAGCCATAACTACTTCCTCAACGCGTTGGTGTGAAATTGTATACCTACATATTAGGTGCTATGACACTAATGTGTGGGAGCAACAAAATAAGCAGGTAGAGCTAGAATTTCGTGCCTAATCGTGCCAAAAGATCTACATTTAAAAGTTATAAGTAAGTAGGTACAGTTCCAAATGACTATCATTCAGATATTACTAACAGTATTTCTACTTCATCGACTCGAAAAGTGAGTTAGCCCAAGGAGAACATTTCTACTTATAAGTGGGAACAAAGATTTTCCGTCCCTAGAGCAGTCAGTATGCAGACTTCATAGAATTCTCTCATAGATGCAGGTTTCATCATGTTGTTTGATGTGAAATCACAAATTTCTAATGATTTCCTGAAATATATCTACTTCTATTTATTTTCCTCATAGATAAAGTAAAAAGTCTACATCATTCAGGAGAAAGTACCTAAGTACAGGGAGAGTAAAATTAGCTCCTTTTTATGAATTACAATCGTGTGTCCGAGAATTATATTGTGATTCACCATGTGGCTATTTTAGTCCACCATATTACCTTATGTGGCTCAATGGCACGCTTAGTTTAGTAATGTCACTTAGTTTAGTTACACTGTTATTCAAGGACCCTTGAATAACAGTGGTACTTTACTATTTAGTTATCTTTGTTATCACTTATCTTATCACCCATCAACCTTTAGATACCTACTCTTAAATTACGATTTACGATTACTACCTAAGACTGTTGAAACAATTCTCTTATGATCTGTAGGTACTTATTTTACTCTGAGACAGTCATCCACTTAAAACCCTAACAATCATCTATTTCATTCTATAAATAAAAACCGGACAAGTCCGACACGGACTCGCCCACCGAAGGTTCCGTACAAATTTGTAGGTAGGTAAATAGTACATAAATTATAATGAGTTACAAATGTATAGTTTTCGGATTTTTCCCTCTACTTGTAGCATAAGACGGTATGACTTGCCAAGTTTCATAGTTCTAGGTCAACGGAAAATACCCTATACATTTTGATTCTCTTGTGTCGAAATATACGTTTTTTGGGAATAAACGGCCGTATCTTGTTTTTACGATAACTTAGAAATTTGATTTTTTCACAGCTTCAAGGGTCTGTAGACCTGAGTTTATGGTTTTAATTTCAACTCGATACCTCCACGCATTCCCGAGATAAAGGGTATCGACATACAGACTCACGGACAATTAAGTGATCCTATCAGGGTTCCGTTTTTTCCTTTTGAAGTACGGAACCCTAAAAAGGTATTTTTGCACTAATAGGATAAACTAAGAAGTGTTGGATATAATAAAAAAACCATTACAATGCATCTTAAAAGTACTTTTATTGAATTATACCTACCGAACAAATATACATAGTACTTACATAACATTTTAATATACTAAGTACACGTATGACATTCTAATAGGTCACATTTAGAATAAAACGAGACTTAATTATTGGAATCGCAGATCTTCTTCAAGCAAATCAGGCCGACTTCGTTCGCATGATTACTTTTTAAAACATACATGGGGTTATTTGCCAAATTACGTGTTTCTCAATTAAAGTAACAATATCAAAACACTTACATTTGATTAAATAACACCACATTCATAACGTTTTTAGCTAAGTCAAATAAATAAATAAAAAGGAAACATATATCATTATTTAAGACGTAAGCTCAAACAAAAATGTCAGGGGAAAAATTAACAGTCGCTAAACTTAACTTATATCTTAAGTTTACAAACTAGTATTACTAAGCGTCACAGAATATATTCTAAAAAGTTTTAAAATTTTAAACATTATTCGATACAATCATCACACAATAGATAAAAATATTACTTAATTAAATTATTATCGTTTTCTCATTTTTAGAATCAGTGGTTTAATTGGTGGGAGGGACTCATAACTCTATTAAAATGTCCAGTTCACGGCTCAAAATTTCGTAAACGGATCCCTGTGGCCTAATCAGGAGATAAGTGGGCAATAGCAGCTAATGTATCTGCCAAATATTTTGTATGGATAATTTATATAACGCTGAGCCGTCACCTGGGGAACTAAGTTCTAACTAATAGCCAACGCTTATTCTAGCTAAGTAGGTACATTTCAATGCATCAAGACAAGTAGTCGAATGCACGTCAGAATATTATTAGTTATGATGATTATATAGTTGCAATAGTCGGACAAATAGCCGCGATTTTGTGCTTGACGACTTCAAGCACAAAATCGCGGCTATTTTGAAAAATATTCTTACAAATATGTTTTATTATTCCATATAATAGCAGGCCAATACAATTTGTCCCTGACCATTATTATAAACACAACTTTACTCATATCTATTATTTCATTAATGTAACACAATACATATATAGCTAAACAAACATTGCATAATTTAACAAAGTTGTACATACCTATAATAAATAATGTTAAAATAACATCACATTAGTGCAAGTCAGTCAATTTAGCATTAAAAAAACCAATCAAACCTAAATACAAAATGGTCTCAACAATAAAGGGTGAGTCAATAAAAATTACAGAGTATTACTATATTAAGTAATATGGCGGAGGCTATGAACGCAGGCAGCTGACGTCGTCAAGTATGGCGGCCAGCAGCGGCTTGTCCCGCAGTGCGGCGGCCAGCTCGGCGCGGTCCCACTGCAGGCGCAGGCGGCGGGCGCGCGCGGGCGCGTTGCCCGCCGCCACGCGCACGGCGCCGCTCGCCTCCAGCAGCGCACAAGCCGCGCACATCTCGCTTATGTCCAGTGGCAGGATGTTGCGTGCCGCCGCCACCCTGACAACATACCGTATAATATACCACCTATATTTATACAAATGTACTGTAAAAAATGTACTACTACAATGGTCTCCATTGTACTTATCATATGAACAACTTTACTATGGTGCTCTAACACTGAGATTGCGAAAAAAGCAGCAGTTCTATACATTTTGTCGAGTTGAGTACAACATAAAAGGCTTGCATAGGCTTATACATTGACACTGACCAAGTTAGCCACTGACATCGCAAAAAAAACTTAATATTAATGAACAAAAAAAACTTAAATGTTTTGCTTGCACCGGGCCTGCGTAAAATTTGTATGGATAATAGGGTATTTTACTCTATTTAAGAAAAAAATCTAAAAATATATTATTCAATTCAAAGTTTTAGTTAGTTTCAGTTTTTTTATTCTGTTTATAAACACCATGAAATAGTAGCCGCCATGTTATTACGTCATATGCTGGCTGTGTAAACTAAACTAAAAAGTGTCAACTACTCAGCCTTTGTACTTTTATTGTTTACACAGCCAACTGACGTTATAACCACAAAGCAATATGGCGTCCACTGCGTCCAGCGTTTTCGTCAAATTAAGCGCAAAATTTAAATGTACATTTTAAATGCATTTTAATGGCACTTATCGATGGAATAAAATATTATTTTTTTTATCGGTTTTTTTAGCACTATAGAATCTAATTGAGGCACTTTTCAAAAATGGGTGTAATACCCCATTACATTAAAATTACACACAGTGCACACTCGACACAGGGTTCAGCGAAAAAATAGGGACAAAATCTGTGACTTACTTTTTGTAAACGTCGTGCAGTTTCCCCAAGACAATTTCCTTGACTTTCCCCTTTGTTAGCATTAACATTATGCTACATAGTATTAACTTCTGTTGCAGCGGAAACCCATCTTCGGCGTCCGACTCAATCTTCTTTGAGCCTCCATAAACCTCGTTTAGTACTTCAAGCACTTGTTTGAGTTCCACTGTAACTGTAGAATCCTTCATCATGTCCTCTATCGACTTATTATCTGAAAATTTTGTTCGCCTCGCGAGCTCTATTACTCGACGTCCTATGTCTAAAGCCCTTCTCATGTCCCCAGATATAGCCGCAATTTTCGCTGGAATACCAAATATAAATTAAACTTTGAAGTTCAATGAAAAGTAAGTATGACATTAGTTTATTAAAAACACTAAAATCACTGCGCAAACAAGAGAGACGTATGCAACTGGAGACAAATTACCTGCAAGCATTTGTAATGCGACAGGAGAGAATATGTTACTTTTGTCTTCATTGGCTAGTACATTAGTAAATATATTGATGATCTGCTCTTTAGTGTAGGGTGCGAAGTGCAGCGTGTTGGGGCGAAGTGAGCAGCGCGCTTGCAGTCGCGGCAGCGTGCGCTCCGTCAGATCCAGTGCGTTCGCGATTCCGATGAGCACGATGCGAGAGTTACACATCGCGGGCCATTCAAATATTGTGTACAGAACTGATTGGCGCTTGCTATCTAATTGGTCTATCTCATCCAACACTAATAATCTGTTTGACACAATAATTAATCATAAGTTATTTGAGTGAGTTATATTTTTAATTAAATCTGTAGTGATTTTGACAGAAATATTTCACTTACATCATTTTGTGTTTCTTAGTTAAATATTTTTCAATTGCATTGAAACAAGCTTTTTCAGTTGATCCAGATGATGGGACCTGAAGTTCTTTACAAATTCTGCTATATATACTGGCAGCCGATTTCATCATAGTGCAGTTAATGTAGACTTGTTTGTATCCTTCCCTAAACTGTAACCATTAGATAATAATTGTTTAATAGGCACATTAAAATGTATTTATTTCACTTGAATAAAATTTTAAATACTAATTCATTCAATTTTTAATAATACCTACAGGGAAATTTTTTGAAAAAAAAAACCCTTTTGAAAAAAAAAAACAGAATATCTCAAAACGATTTAACCCCAGTTCAATGAGTCCCAGCTCTAAGAAATGGTATCAGCATAAAAAATTAACCAAACATTTTTACATAACATACCATAACGCCTGTATTCCCTGAAGGGTTAGGCAGAGTCGTACTAATGTAGACCCACAGTTCGCCGGTATGTTTTGGTCCCATGTAATAAGGGGCGAGCCTATTGGCAAATTATTTTTTTAAGAAATATTAATACAAATGCATTTTACAAAAGAACCTATATTTTCGTAAATTGTGAAACGATTTAAATAATTCCTTTTTTAATTGTAAGTGTACATGCTCTCAAGATGATTCCATTCAAATTTGGTAAAGATCTGATTGCAAAATTTAGAACAACTTGACAATAACACGTACCGACCGAATAAAAATTATGACATCATCGAGGTACGTAAAATTTTACTCGCCACTGAAAATGTTGAAATAAAATATCATTTATCAAAAAGTAAAACCGGCTTCAAAAACATAAAAAATAATTATTTAGTGACAGTTTCGAAAGTCGGTGTCTTCGATTTGATCGGATTTTTTTTTTAAATAATGGTACGAGTATGTGCTAAACTGTTTTGGAAATCGGGGGTGAAAACAAAAAAAGTTAATAATAAAAAAATTCCATATACAATTTGTTAGTAGAAATAAAAACTTACAAAACTATGCTAGTATTAATAGGCACATGCAACAGACTCAAACAATGCATAAGTGGACAATCCAGTTTGCTTGCAATGACATTCAGGAGACTCAACAGTCTCCTGAATGAGTGTGCTGCCACACACTCTGTGTAACAAGGACGCTGCACGCTTGCGTCTGATTGCTGTGAAGCTATCAGTATGTGTGTCCGCGAACATTCCTGACGCGCTACAAAGGCGTGACAGCCCCAACGGCATCCTGAATGCATTATTGTATTGAACTCGAAGAGTATTGACGGCTCTTAGAGTACAGCTAGTCCAAAGGGTGCATGAGTAAAATATTTGGCAGTATGCCTTGAAAAGTGTTATTTTAACTGCACCCGTGCAGCGTGAGAACTTTCGAATGAGCATGTTACTTCTGACCGCCAACGCTTAAAAACGTTTAAATTTTTTTTCGGGTAAATAAAAACAAGATGGTCGACGAGGCATAAAAAGGAGATTTCTTTGCATCATCGGCCAAATTAATATATTTATTAAATATATTACTGCTTATTGTAAAGACAAATCAATCAACAATTCATTTTTCAAAATCTGATCAGTAGATTCTGAGCTAGGATCGACTCACCATACATAGACACCCTTCCTTTTTCATATTCGCGATATAATTGAGTATCCATATGAATATCATGTGTCGTCTAAAGTATAGTCTGACTACGAAATCTTAGGGAAGGTCATCGGGTGTGTAAAATAGGGTCACAGGGGGCACCACACGCGAAAATGCTTAGGGCACCACGGAGGGTTAATCCGGCACTGGAGAGAACCCTTTCAATGTTCACTAATTACCCTCATTTTTAACCTATATTTGACGTGTTGGGGTAGTGCTACCTGACGTCTCTATAACTATTCTTTTCTTTTATACGTCCGGCAGCGCAGGCGGTGGGAGCTCTTTGCTTTTTAGTACGCTTTCAACGTTCACTCCATCAAGACGTATATTTCGTAAAATATCAATCTGTAAATTTTTCCCGAAAAGAAAACGAAGACAGACAAGAACCAAGGACAAATTTCACAAAAATCAATGAACGGAACGAGACAACAACAAAAATAAAATTCCGAAAAGAAACCATTACAACACAATCAGAGTCGAGAAGTTCAGAAACAAGAACAAAAAGAAACCAGTCCAGACCAATGTCAAACCTCATCCAGGAAAAAAATGGGGGGTGGGTAATAACTCATTCGTGGCAAGCCGCTGAGCAGACTATGCTCCTTATTAGAAAGAGGCGCCCAAAACTCTGTCAAATATTATAAAAGGATACAGAAAACTTCTCCTCTTACAAGATTCTCAAAAAGAAACATCATGATATTCTAAACCCAAGTCACTCCCGATATGACTTCAGAAATACAGAAACTTCTGGATTCCAAAGCTATTCAAGAAAGCATACATCTAACCGGTTTCCTCTCCACCATGTTTCTGAGAAAGAAAACAAGTGGCGAAAATCGACTAATTTTCAATTTAAAACGGCTAAACGTAATACGTTATTGCCTCAAAATTCCTCATAAATCTCCAACAGATCCCTTCCCATCTGCAAAACAAAGACTTCGTGATGAAGGTAATTATATCACAAGCTTACTTTCAAATACCCATAAGTCAGAATCACGGGCGTTACCTATCATTGTCATATCAAGGAATATTGTACGAAATGACATGCCTTCCAATTGGCATGGCGAGTACTCCATCAGTTTTCGCCAAAACAACAAACTGGGTGGCCCACCAGTTGAGACAACAGGGCCTTCAAGTTACAGTCTACATAGACGACTTTCTTTTCATTCACGAAACGCCTCAAACTCTCGCTCAATAAACAGATTTAGCAATAGAATATCTAGAGAAATTAGGATGGCAAGTAAAGCGAAAGAAGTCATCCTCAACGGCAAAAAGAAAACTAGAGTATCTGGGGGTTACCTGGAACACGATGGAAAATGTCAAGCGTCTATCGTCATCTAACGTCGCACACCTAAGGAACTCCCTGTTGAATCTAACGAGAAAGGGTCGACGGAGTTGGCACGACGCCAACATCATTCTAGGGAATTCATTGCCGCCCCTTGCAAAGAGCTCTACGTTAGCTCCCTCAAAAAACACCACATCGAAAGATTACAGAAACTGCTACGGAAGCCTTGACATGGTGGACAAAAAACGCATACCGCCATTCTTTAATCCATCACCCGGATCCGTCGTTCTTTATAACAACCGATGCTGCAGATATAGGCTGAGGTGGTATTGCAAACAGCCAACACATGTTGGCTGTTTTCGGGAAAATGGACCCCGTTCCAAGAAAATTGGCACAGTAATATGAAGTAACTATAGACGGTGTACGAAGTCCTACAACCCGAGATACAGGGAAAAACTAACATGCTACAAGCGGACAATCGAACGAGCGTCGCCTACATCACAACACAAGGAGGCACGAAGTCAGTAGGACTACTGAAAATAACCACAAAGTCTTTTGTTCTGCGAACTGAAAAACTGAAACTTACAAGCCAGTGTGGTCTAAATGGTGTAACTGGGTTCGCGAAATGGGAGTACTAGTGAATAATCCAGAACCTCAGGCGGTAGCAAAGTACCTGTGCTACCTTTACAAAATAGTAAAGCTAGCGCCCAGGACAATAGCCCTACACAAATCAGTTGCCACCAACTTCAGTAACCCACTGCGGACAGACGTACTATCATCGCATCCTCTAATTAAACAAGTAGTAAAGGCTAAAGGGAATCTTTGCTAATAAACCCCCTACTAAAAAGCCAATATCTTGGAAAATATAAAACTTAATCCACTATTACAATAAACTGCAAAGTATTTTCTTAAAGATCCGATCAAATAAAAGGTTTCCGGCACCGACTTCCGAAACTGTTTCGCACATAACATTATTTTTTATTGTTTTTGGCGGTCTTACTTTTTCATAAAAAGTTATTTTATTTTTAATATAGTTTTATTGCTGTTATCGACGCTTAGACATTGGTCTAAGCGTGAGGTCCTATATTCATAAACAGGTCAAGTATACATAGGTACCTCTGCCTAACCTCTCGGGAATGAAATGTGTGTGTTGGTATGTTATTTTAATCGTTTAATTAATTTATTTGGATTTTCAATACTTATTATATTATACATGGTACATAACGAAAGGCAGGCTCCTTCAAGGCATCCGTAAAGAATGCGTTGCATAGTGCGGTCGCCAACCTGTGCTACAATAGACTAGCTGACTTCGTACTGGCTGTTGTAGAGTAATATTTTAATTATGGTACTTTTGAAATCCTTACTATTTCTAACTAAGAATCCAAACAAGCCCGAGGTTCACATCAAGACGTGTTCTAGATGGAATAAAATTCTGATTTTTTTGTCTAAATAGTACCACTAGATCTTTTATGACCTTCTCCTCCTCCTTAGTTTAATAAATACAGCAAGTTCTTAAATACCTTAGTTAAATGTAGAATATACGACAGACTTGCGGTTTTCCCGGTCCCTGGCTGTCCTGACACATACAGTGATGCAGACTGTTCTTTTTCAAGATGTTCAATCAAGAAATTGTTTAACCACTCTATTTCTTTCTCTCGGCTTGTTAGAGGTTTTAAATACTCGCCATCACTAGAACCAAACATATTACCTATAATTATTATACATACTTATAAAATTGTTTGTCCTGACTGACTGACTGATCTATCAACGCACAACCAATACTCAAGCCCCAAGCCAATACAAAGAAAGAAAGAAAGCAAGTACCTACGTAGTTGAAATTCGGAACATAGGTTTATTTTATAACGTAGGAGAAGTTTGTATGAAAGTCTGTTCTTTAAAGTTAGAAACATGAAAAGGACAATGCCCATGCTCTTAGGCGATTTGGGCCACTACATTTTTTTATGTTACGGTGGTTTTAATATTTTTATTTAAAAGACAAAAATGTATTTATTATACTACTATTTATTATATTCTGCAAACGGATTTAAATTTTTCACTCTGGGTCAAAAGAAAACATTTTTTTATGCTGAAATTGAGGTTATAAAGATTACATTTCGTTAGATTTGACTTCGAGATTAATCGATATTTACGATCCTAATGATTATTATTATGGTTAATATTATTGGGGGAAGCCTTTGCTCAGCAGTGGACATCTTACAGTCAATTTGACCTCATGGCTCCTGATCCATTATCAGGAGCCATGAGGTCATTACCCCCATTCGCCAGAGTAGTGGGCTTATTCATTCAAAATTATTGATAAATGCTTGTTTTATTAAAAATTATATTTTAGATTGATTTCAATTAAAAAAAGTCGTTAATAATATTAATATATTAGGTCCTTTACATATGAAATTGCCGTTTTGTACGGGAGGAATATAAAGCCAATTTTTTATTTGTAAAATATATTTAATTAATCAAAGTATGCACCGTTGTTATGTATGCACTTTTGCTATCTCATAGGTAGTTCATTGATCCCTTTACTAAAAAAACCATGGGGGCGAGAATCAATAAACTCTTTGAAGGCGGTTTGGACTGCCGCATCGGAGTTGAATTTTTTTCCTTGTAAAGAAGTTATCCAAATTCCGGAAAAAATGTTAATCTGTCGGAGCAAGGTCCGGGGAGTACGGTGGATGTCTCAGACATTCCAATTGTAGCTCACCTAACTTAGTGGCTGTTTGTTGTGCAGTGTGTGGTCTTGCGTTGTCGTGAAGCAGCAGTGGCCTAGAGCGATTGACCAATCTCGGTTGTTTAACAGCTAGTTCTTCCTACATGGTTTGCAGCTGACAATAGATATCTGCCGTAATCGTTTGGCCAGATTTTAGAAAGCTGTAGTGAACGACACCAGTCCACCAAACACTCACAAGTGAAGTAACTCTTTCTGAGTCAATTTTCGTTTAGGGCAGGATTTGGCTGGGTCTCCAGGGTTCAGCCAATGCTACGAGCGCTTCCTATTATCGTACAGTATCATCCACTTTTCATCACAAGTAATGATTCGTTTTAAAATCCCTTCATTATTGTGTCGGTTGAGCTAAGTAACACAGCAGTCGACGCGTGTTTGCATGTTCGATTCACTCAATTCATGAGGTACCCATAGTTCAAGTTTTTTTACTTTCCCGATTTGCTTCAAGTGGATTAATACAGTTTTGTCACTTACCCCGCATGGCCGACATGTCGCCGTGTTAAAGACAACAGGTATTAGCAAGAATATAAGGTTTGCTTGCTATACTTCGATACTGAATGGAGAAAAAAAAATATTTTCTTCCATACTTAATACTTACATAATTTTTTTCAATATTTTTTTAAAAGTTGTAGTAATAAGTGTTCACCAGAGTTAAATTTTCTATACAAAACATTTTTTTATTAAGTCTAATGCATTTTCGATCCTACGTCCACCTTTTTGAAAATCCGGACCACTGTGCGATGCCAGTACCGTTTTCTTTCAACTTGACTGCGTCTAGATATTTATAATACAGCAAGTAAATGTGAAAAATAAGGTTTAATTTTCGAATAAAATTCTATGGTTTTGAAAGTGTGTTTGGGCATTGTCCTTTGAATTAAAGCTATGTAGGTACTGAGAATAAATAAATTGACAAGTTCTAAGGTTTTTCGATTTTCAAATTTTAAGGTTGAAATTTGAGCTTGTCTTTAATAAAATGTTTCATACAAGTTCATTCGTTAGTAATGATTCGATTCCCTTACAAACAAGGCTTTATTTTCGCGATATTTCTCTAATTTGTTGGTCTTTCTTACGATATTTATGTATGTATTTAAATTTAGACTATCTTCAAAAATCAAACACATATCATGCATATGTCCCTACTTGAATGAAAGTTGACAAAAATCTTACTTGCTCCGATTCTTCATTTTATCCGTTGCAATATTTCGCGATTTTTTTACAGCCGAACATTCTGAAAATATTGAAAATATATATGTATATGAAAAGGTAATTGAACAGACACAATGTTTTTTTATGTAAACTATATAATTTACAAGTGTAGATAGGACACTGTTGAACCATTCCACCATTTAGTTTAAACGACATTCTAAGGACCTGTAGGTACCTACTGCTTAGTGTTAGGCCGTTGCTGCTTATTAGTCTACTAATAATAAAAAGTATTCCATAATTCATATAAATAGCGTACCGTTATCCAGGGCTTTTTCTACATGCCTTTTCAATATCCTTTCACTAGATTTCGTAATGTTCAGTATGTCTTTATTTTCATTCGATCCAACATCCACATTACCCATATATACCTTCTTACGGGGTCTAAATTGAATACTCGTTTGAACTCCAGACATCTGCAATCAATAATGTTGATTCATTTATAAACAACAAACATTGTAATTGTCCTTATTATAAAATGCAAGTACCTTATCCCGTAAATATGTAGATATAAATCTACCATAGAAACAAATAAAACAATATATTAGTTATTGTATTTTTATTAAAAAATCGTTTTCTCTAGTATAAATTAGTTTTCACTAACGGCCTCTGTTATAACTGGAATTAAGTGCTGTTCAAAAAGCTACTTTAAATATGGGTAGAATTTAAACGCTTGCCAGAAATATTTTTAGTTAGACCCTAAGCTTAAGTACCAAATAAAAAAATAACTCCAAGAAAATTCAAATGACTTTATATATAGGGTCTTAAATATACTAATACAATACTAGCTTCTGCCCCCGACTTTGTCTGCGTGGACTTCAGAATTACGTCCCACCTAGAAAAAAGTAGCCTAGTGTTATTCCAGACTATAACCTATCTCCGTGCCAAATATCATCTAGATCCGTTCAGCCGTTCTGGCGTGAAAAATTAACAAACATCCACACATCCATCCATAAACTTTCACGTTTATAATATTAGTAAGGATTATGGTCCAAGATAAATAAACACACATCAGAATAATTGCACGTTTTGTACAAATATTCTTTTTTTTCCGAAAATGGATAAGTGGTCACCAAATATTGAGCAAAATGCTGGTTTAGGTTAGGTTAGAACTGTGACCCCTATCGCACTAGCGTACCGCGGCAGCGACAGAATCGAATCATTTATAACAGGATTTTTTTACCTCAGCAAAAATTACCAAATTAAAACCTTTTGCCGAGATTTGCCTGGGCAGATCACGATGTGCCGGCATTTCGTGACATGACCTATTATTTCATGACGTGCCTAAACCTAATTCTTCTGTGTGAGTATATACAATGGCTACAATTCGGTTCTGGCAATGTGTGGCTGTGGTCACAATTCTAACCTAACCGATATTTATAATATTTCTTTCATCGGCCATATCACGAAATCCGGCACATCGTGATCTGCCCATTTAAACGACATGACACGAACAGCCCGCGACATAACTGACTGGGGCAGCGAGCGACGTGCGGGGTTCACAAACACAACGAAGCCCCCGCCACCGCCTGCGCCGCACCCCCGCACTACCCACCTACAATTATTTCACTAGTTTAGTGAAATAATTGTAGGATTAACATGGGAGAGCCATGCTTCGGCACGAATGCGCCGGCTCGACCGGAGTGATACTACGGCCTCACAGAAAACGGGCGTCAAACGACGCTTACGTTCTGTTTCACCGAATGAGTGAGGTTACCGGAGGCCCAATCCCCTTTTAATAGGCGGGCAACGCACTTGACGCACTGACTCCTCTGGTGTTGCGGGTGTTCATGGGCGGCGGTAAACGCTTTCCATAAGGCGATCCGACTGCTCCTTTATCCCCCTACTCCATAAAAAAAAGTAATATAATTGTAACACTAAACTGGAACCATATTATATTTATATTCCTAGGAAAATAGTAATGAATCGCTTTCGTATAACTATGTTACGGTATATAATTATAAGTATCCCTAGAGATATAAGTATTACGGCTATATGTACCACACTGCGACACATACATACAGTGGAGACTAGAATATCCGGCATTCAGTTATACCTACGGTTTCGCGATTATGTGGACTAGCAATGCGATTAATATTCATAATTTTATATAAGTCGAATACCTACATGTAAGCACGGACGTTTGAAAATGTGTCTTTTTTTTATCTCCTAATGAACATTGATTTTTGTTGATAAAGTACCTAAGTAATTTGTTTTTGTTGTTGTAATAAACACCTTACATTATATAATACACTAGCTGTCCCCCGGGCATGCGTTGCGATGCCTTTTGTCGTCATAAACCTTCTCAGGCATGCACAAAACAACTCGCCAAAGTTTCGTCGCAATAGGACAAACAAACAATAATTTTTATTTAAACAGATTACTAGCGACCTGCCTGCGGTTTCACCCGCGTTGCTCTGCTTCTATTGGTCGTAGCGTGATATTAAATAGCCTATAACCTTCTTCGATAAATGGACTATCCAACACAAAAAGATTTTTTCATTTCCAACCAGTAGTTCCATAGATTAGCGCGTACAAACAAACAAACTCTTCAGCTTTATAATATTAGTATAGATGCAATATATAGTCAGCTACAAAAACCGCTTCTCTGCATACATTCAATTATCCGAATAATACCTAAGGGTGAAGGGTGAAGGTTGAAGAGCGGGCATTTTGGGGGCTGTCTACTACTCGTACTTACTACTTGTAGTCTATCACGAATAAATGATTTTGACTTTGACTAACGACAACAAATAGTCCGGCTAATCAAGTTTTCACTGTAATAAATAAAAAAATATATATTTTGTAGGATTGGGTAGAATAATTAAAAAAGTTTTAAAAATATAATTTATATTAGTTTATTTTACAAATTCAATTACATTTCCGACACACTTTTTTGTGTTATAGCTAATGAATTTATGAATATTATACACATTAAAATTACATAATAAAATAAAAAATAGATATTATCATATCATAACACATTAGAAAACATGGAATTTTTTTATTGCTATACCAGTGAAGAAAATTAAATACAGATGACTTATGGGTTATGGGCCAAGCCTAGATAATCAGATTTCATACCAAATAAATATTTACGAGGTTCAATTCGATAAAATTCCTACTACAATGAATTCATAGCATCGATACCACCATCCACCATGTCTTTAAAAAGTCTTTATGAAGTGTTTAATTAAGTCAACCGTTAGTTATAATATTGATTAAAACGGGATCTTTAACCCTTTGGGCAACCATATTGTATTCAGGAACTCATAAAAAAGAAAATGGTCAGTTTGCAGTTCAAAACTTACATGGATAGTGGCGCAGCTGGAACGGACAGTTTCCAGCCGGTCCACCACTCTTCTCGACAACCAGAGCACCTTTAAAATGGACCGACCAACTCCCATATTTTACGAATATTTTCGACTAATTAGCAACGATACAATCAGAATTTAAATCAGGCAATCAGTCCTTTTATCTGGCTAGGCCAACGCCTAGACAGTTTATTAAGGATCAAAGTTTGTATAAGAACACTAAATCTAAATCAAGTAGCTGGGCTATTTTCCGCAACTTCACGACAAGGCGCGTATTTTGCGTGCGGGTGGGAAAGATTTGTTACTCGAGCCACCCCAACTCCACGCAGCAAGCGGTGACTTCACCTTTACGGGGTGGATACGTACGACGTTACGAAATGAAAGAAAATCACAGCCTACAGCAGTCTGAAAGGTATAGCAAAAAAAATAACAACTTCACAGAGAAACTTATAC
Organism: Acronicta aceris; assembly: GCA_910591435.1. Lineage (NCBI taxonomy): Eukaryota > Metazoa > Arthropoda > Insecta > Lepidoptera > Noctuidae > Acronicta > Acronicta aceris. Next base: position 11,303,373 of record OU342759.1, read on the forward strand.
GGAAAGTTGTTTTTTTTTCTATTAAAATTACTGTGGTGTTATTTAATTTCCTAACGTCGTATCTACCTCGTAAAATAATTAATAACGCTTAGTTATTATTTTTAAGTTATTACTAAGTACCATAAAAAATCTTAAATCAGCTACCTCACTATTCTTATTTGTACCTAATACATATTTTAAAATATAAATTCAGTTTAAAAAAACTTTTAGGGTTATAAAACCGACTCCCAAGTTTTTATATTTTTGTACCAAATTTAATTTAATTTCTGGACCGTCTCTCTTTCACAATCGACGAAGATACCGCGGAATATTAAAACAACAATAAAATCTGATTGAGAACTTCCTTTATTCTTTATTCCTTTATTCTAGATCTTCCTTTATTAAAGTCGGTTAAAATGTGTCCTTTGTTTTCTGTTTTCAATAAGCAGAGAACTTTTTGGTTTTAAAGAATTATAGAAAATATTATATAAATATTTTCAAATTTTTCTAACTCTATTGCAACTGCATTTAAAGATTTTTAAAACAAAAATATATTTTGTTACATATAAATAATATAGGGGTTACTGGTAACTCGATGTATTCCTGGCAAGACTTGATAGAGGAGTCAAAATGCTGTAATTTTAACCTCCCATATATACATATATATGGGATACATACATATGCATAGGGCCGAAAATCAAATTTCTGAGAAAATTTAAATTTTAAGTGTTTTCTTTGAAGCCAGAGTTTGACAGTCATGTTCAATTTTTAAAAAATCTACAGACAGGTAGACGTAAAAATCACTCAGAAATTTTCTTTCCTTCTATTTAGTTAACTATTCAAAAATGTATAAGTAATGTTTTAATTATTGCTGGTTAGGGTAACCAGTGAATTCATTAAATTAAAGAAAAATCTAATACTCCCACAAAATGTAACGAAACTCATCTCTTCGAAAGCCCTCGATATGAGCCCTGCGGTTTCAGATGCAGATCCGAATCCACTTTATCATTTCTATTTTGATCACTCTTGAAGAAGAACTCTCCCTATGTCGAGACGGGTTGAAATACAGTTTCTCCCTATGTCGAGACGGGTTGAAATACAGTTTCTCACTGACGAACTGGCTCTCACGCGGAAAAGTCGAAACACGTAGGTACGTAATGGTGGTTGCCAACCAGTCAGACCTTAAGAGGTCTCACCACCGTGCAAATCAGTTGTTTCCTCGGCTCTTACGAAATTTTTATCTGAATGGCAATGAGGAACAGTATTCTAACCCGTCTCCACACAGGGAAAGTTTTTCTCAAGTGTGTTCTGCATCTGAAACTGCGGCTCTCATACAGAGTAAGATGTATGAACGTTTCTGAACATTTTGAGTGAGTATTCAATTTTTATTTAAATTCATTTTTCAGTAATGAATTCATTACTAGCAATACATAAGTAATACATGATTATATATTTATGGAAAGCTAACTAAATGTCAAGTATTTTTAGTAATTTTTATTTGTATGTTCACTGCCATAGTAATTTTCTGAGATAAACAATAGGTTTTCAAAGAAAACATACCTACATATAAATTAAAAATGAATGTAATGAAATGACAGAAACAAATGTACAACAAACGTCATGAGATGAAGTATTTTTGCCCTTTTAGTGATTAGGTACAATAGCTTAGTTAAGGTATTGGTTTTGGCCACACATTATGGGGGTTAAAATATAATAGCATTTTAGCTCCCCTGTCACGTCTTGGCAAGTACCTATACGTCGAGTTACCATCACCACTTTGTATTTAAAGACTGTAGATGGAACACACCTTCCTATAATATAACATATTATATAAATAGAACCGGATCTCGATACCTAACAATACCTCCTCGGGTCGAACAGGGTTTTCTTAACACATTGTCATTATTGCTATAAAAGCTAAAAAATATTGTGATTATTAAAATAAATACTGTTGATTACAAAAATTAATTAGATTTAAAAGATTATTCTTTCATGTGAACACAATGATAAATTATATAGCTATGTATTAACATATTGTCATCTCTACGATGACCAGAGCCCCAAAAGTTGAAATGCTTGATGTAATAGTTTAGTAAATATATTATACATAGTTGAGAATGCCTTAAACAACATTATTTTTTATTTCTTACAATTTAATGTACTGTTATATAATTTAAATAAACAATGTTCATTAAAATTACATTTATGTGGTTAAAATGTTATAGGGTTTACATCAATCAACTGGTCAGAACAATACATCACTAGGGATTCCTGCCCCATATAATCCTTATTCTTTCAGGTGATAAACACTTAGTGTTTGTCTTTACTGTTGAAGTCACTTTGGGTCTGATGAGACATGTTTGTTGACATACTCTTGATTATACCCATTTGTCTTTGAGCTTTTATCCATGCATTCATTTCCATTTGATGCCTTAGTAAAACATGGTGATGTGGCATCAGTTGTGCTCGTGGTTGAGACATAAGATAGTCTGCTGATGCATTCATGGTAGGATTTGATTTCTGTGACGATGTTAAAGGCTGTCGTAAACCTGATAGTTTTGCCGTAGAGGGTATAGGTTTTAATCCAGGTTTGGAAGGTCCAGGCGATGCTTTCGATGGATTGCTGTTAGCAGAATTGATGTTGGAAATTTGGGTACTAGTTATTTGATTTGACTGGTTTATGTTATGTTCTGGAGCAGAATTTCCTGCTTGTTTTTCCTCTGCTATTACTAATTTTGGTGAAGAACTAGGTGAACGCGTTTGGGATCTAGGTGAAGGCTGTGCTGTGCTTGGAGATGTATGGGTAGCTATTTGAAAACTTGGGGTTGTTATATTGGAACTCCCACTATTTGTTGGCTTCAGTGGATTGGTTTTATTACTAAGCATATCCTGACGGTTGCTTATCTGTGATACACCTGGACTGCTTTTATCCATATTCAACTGATTTATATTAGCTGTTGATGGAATTCTTAGTGGGCTTATACCTGTAGTCAGCGGTCTATTTGTAATACTTGTACTAGGAAAGACATTACTTTGGGGCATTGTGAGAGGTACACCTTTTACTGGAAGACTTTGCTTCTTAGCCAAATTGTCAATAGATTGCATAGTTTCAAAAGCTTTATGAAATGTTTGCTGTTGCACTAGTTGGTTTTGTATGTTATGAGGAGTAGATAGATCCAATGCAGTGCTTGGTTTGTTTTCTAATACAGGTATGTTACTATTATTAGACTTATTTGCAGGATTGCTAGACTTGTTAACAGCATTCAATGATTTTGGAGTGGCAGGCATAAGTTTGGGAACTTGTGCTTTGTTTTTTGGCAACTTGGATTTTTTATCACTTTGCAGATTTTGCAACTGTTGTTCAAATGTTTGCTGAAAAGTAATAGGAGCTGAAAAATTTGCACTTTGTTTTCCTAATTTAGTATCTGAAATCGGCTTTAAGTTAGGAACAGGGCCTTTGGCAGAGGTTTCAGATGATTTAGTTGGAGGTTTAGATTGTGCTGGAATATTATCTGCTTTTGAAGGTTGACTTAGCTTTATTTCATTATTTACTTCTGATTTTTGCTTTTTTGCTTCAGTATCAGGCAGTTTCAGTATTTCTATATAGTTATGTACTGGAGGACTAGGGACCTTATGGGTTGTATTACTAGCACTAGCAAGGTTTTTATTTACCATATTCTTTTTCGGATCAGGATTTATTATTTCACCAGCATTTCGTGAATCTAACTTTTGATCAGTCAGTGTAATGGATAATGATGATGGTATATTAATTTTACAAGAATCAAATAATGATTTTAAAGGATCTCCAGATGGTTGTGTGCCTGGAATTGGTGTACCAAGTGATGATTTAACCTGAGATAATATTTTACTTCTATCAATTGTAGGGTCACTGTTGTTTGCTAATAGATCCATTCTTACTTTATTTACTGGCTGTCCCTTATTTAGTGCTGACATTGGAACACTCGGTTTTAAATCAGGCATCTTCTTAACTGGAGGCTTGGGTACTTCCGGTATTTTAGTATTTGTTGCTGTTTCAGATTTTGTAATAGGTTTAAGTGGAGAATTTATTTTCTGTGTTCCTGGTGAAGGCAGTGTCATGGATGGAATCTCATTTGGAGGTTTTCGTTTAGGAGATGATATATTTTGAGACACTGGAACTGTTCTTTTGACTCCGGGGTTTTCTTGCTGTTTGGAGCTTGTAATTTGCTGCTTAGTATCTTTAGTGGGAGCCACCATTGTGGTGGGTAAGGTATTTGGTACTGGAACTGTCTGGAAATTCTTAGAGTTTCCTTCAGCCTCTTTTCCTTTTACTGTATCCCCTACTTTATTATTTTGGTTAGATGTTGAATTTGAAACACTAGGAGAGTTATTGGCTATATTAATTGTCTTTGCCTTCTCAAGTTCAATTTTAATTTTTTTCAACTCAGGGGCATTTGGAGGTGCTTGATATTTTCTTTTAGATGGTTCCATAGTCTTGTCATCTACTTTTTGAATTGACTGATTCTGAGATATTGCATCATTGATACTGGCTTGCTCATCTGAAGATTTAACTGGTGATGATTTAAGTGGTAACATACTCTTTGCAGTTAGTTCAAAGGAATTTAGAAATTGCGATTTTTCAACTTCATCATCATTCTTCTTAGGAACCATGCCAGTATTTTTATCAGAGTTCACAGTGTCAATCAATTCCTTACTCTGTTGTTCCATATTTTCATTTTTCTTTGACATATCACTTGCATGTCTGATACCATCATCTGGCATTGGACTATCAGTTCCTGATGAAGCTTCAGATCCTTGATCTTGTAAATGTGGTGCTGGACTGCTTACACTTGTGTCTTCAGTGGAAGCGGGACTGGACTTCCTGTCTCTAAAATGACATAATGCAGAACCTTTCCTGTTAATTTCAAAGAGCCTATTCCGTATAGCTACATAATCTGTTATTTGATAGAAAAAGCGCATTGGTTCATTCCTTTTCCAATTGTATATGTATGCTATGTCCATCAAAGTATAATAATCTGGTAGAGGAACTCTTTTGTATAAAATATCAATAGCAAATTGAGTGCTGTCAATATCAAACTTCATACTTAAAAATTTCTTGAGATGACTAATATTAACCACTGCAGGACATTGCAGAAACCTTCTTGGTGTGGCTGATACTGGTTGAGGCTCATTGCTGTCAGATGATTTACTAGATATGCTATCAGTGTCAGTTGCATCAGCATATTCCAAAGAAAAGGATATCACATCTTCAGGACTAAAAATTATTCTTTCAGTATCTTCACCTCTCTGTTCAGGAGTTGCTGACGCAGCTGGACCAGGTCTCGATGAATAGAATTGCTGTCGTCGTTCCATTTCTTTTTGAAAAAGTCCTGGTACAAGCTTATACACTATATCTTGGAGTGCTTTATCTAACTTAATGTTTGGCTTGGCAGAATTGATCATCATTTCACATACAGGGCAATAACTCTTCGCCTGTAAATGTTTGATGATACAGCTACGACAAAAAGAGTGTAAACATTCCACAATCGTCGTTGCATCTATGTAATAGCCCCGACAAAGAGGACATGTTATGTGTTCGTTGACTTCGCCTAGCAGAGTTCTCTGGGGCACCACTGCAGAGCTGTTCTGCTCAGCCATTTTCATTACTTTTTTATCGGGTTGTTTATTGGACGTAACCATTTTTAGGATCCACCAATACTATAAAATTTTACTTGTATAAGACCACGTAGCTGACAGTACAGTTACTGAACAAAACATTATTTTACGATATTGATTTATATATTTTACGACTGCACTATTGACACAACACTTTTAATATTTAGGAAACATTTTATTGGGAAAATTAATCAATAAAACTATGTATTAAAAAGGCTCACATTGAAAAGACAACTACAAGCTTCAACTCAACTTCGTCAAAACGTCATATTATGTATGTTGGTAATACTGTTATATTTATTTACCTACCTAAAACAGCGACAAAAATAAAGTTCTTTAATATTTTTAAAGTATTACTCAATGTTAACGTTTAGCACGTATCACTTACCGTTACAAATGTCCAGTATGGTGAGGTATTTAGAATTACGAGCAAACTATCAACGAAATACACAAAACTTTTGGCGCCAATGTGATAGGAACGAAAGAGCCCAGCAAACAAAAAGAATGATGTGTCAATGTCAATTTATCTAAGTTTTCTAATATCGCTATAGGTTGGCACTCCTGACTGTGATCACAGATTAAATAATAACGAGGCATGACAATATGGAGCATAGAATAAAGGAGAACCAACTTTGTGTATGAAAAGTGTCCGTCAAAATACGTTAAATTAGGGTGGCACTACAATAGCCACAGGGTTAATTTACGCCCACATGGATAACTTTTTACAAAACAAACACTGCCCAATAATGTTAATTATAAGTTTTTTACCAATAAACAATATAAACTCACTAAATGTACTATGCTATTCTTAGCGCCTTTTTGGAGGGATTCTAAACGATTACTGCTTACAGCTGTTTATGCAATCTCAACATTATTAACGAAGCGATCGTTAAGGCGGATCGATCACCTAAGCCCGCGAAATTCAAATTTCAAGTGGTTTTTCGCAGTTTATAGGTATATAATGTGTTCTACATTCATGGCAATAGTAATTGCGACAGTAACTATACAAAATTCACAATGTTTAAATAAAACCATTTTAACAATGGTTTTAGTTAAACGTTGTGAATTTTGTCAAATATAATAAAATCATTATAGTATACTGGTTTCTGACACTTACGCGAATATTAGACATTGAAATAAAACTACGTACGTACTAAGTAGTTTTATTGCTACTCTACACGTGTATTCTAATACGTAAAATATTAAATAAGGAAATCCATTCAAAGGGGAATGCCTACCTGCCATAGACTCTCCGGCCCTGGGTGCACACTTATAACAGCATATGGAAATGTTAATATGCAATTTAAAAAAGGAAATGGTAAAGGAATTGGTTTAGAAAATAGTCCGGGTTGTTAAAATATAAAATGGTAATATTAGTCTGATGCCGTGCCCAGACCAAACGCAGTCTTACTGTCATTAGATTCTACCGTTCGGCGGCCGACAACACAATTGCAACTACACTTTTTAGTTGCACTTCTGCCAGAATCATTGCCAACGAAGTCGACTTGTGATTATTTAGTTATGACAGACGTCAGACAGCCGGCTTTTTTTAAAGGAATTTTATGACCTGGTAACTTAGACCTTTAGGTCATGTGTTTTGCTAGCTGAAAACACATCACTTTATCCCCAGTAAAACCGTGGGAACTTCACTATGGCTTTAATGGAGTTTACGAGTGAACACAAAAGTCACGATTTTCAATTTTGTATCATTTACCTACACTCGCACACGTTCATGAACACATAATGTTTAACTATCCACTATAATTACACATTAAACTTCGGGAAAAGGAAACAAGTTTTGGAAAATATTAAAAAACCGACAAAGGCACTTTACATTTTCCCGCATAAACTCGACAGCCGGCTTGCAGTCAATTCGATGTTGCCACTTAACAGTCATAAGAATTCAAATTATTATTCAAAACGAATTAATTATAGCGCGTCATGGTTATTATTTTATTTCTTTTAGGTTTCAAATTATATGTTTATTGTTCTTAAAAATAGTATCAAAAAACTAAAAGAAGACTAGACAAGGGTTTTAGATAAAAATTCACAATTTTTATCTAAAACCATTGCTTAAAAATCATTATTGGAGCTAAAAGTAGTGTTAAATGTCAATTTTGACCAATTACACAGATTGCGCCAAGTTTCTGGCTTGATAAGGATTTATTAGTAAAGGTTTTAGTAACAATTGTGAATTTTGTATAGTTGATGTCGCAATTACAACTACCATGAATCTAGAACTTGTTATAGACCTACAAACTGCGAAAAACCACTCGAAATTTGAATTTCGCGGGAACAGCGAAACGATCCGCCTTAGGACGTCATTTTTCTGACCCTTCAAAAACTTGTCTTGTGTCAGTTTGACATCTATCATAATTATTCATGACCTTACATTTTATGTACCTATTTGTCAAGTTACTTTAATTTTGACAAAATTCCAATTTTCTCCGTTTCCGTCGTTTAAATCCGCCATCATCATCACTCACATCACATCATCACTCACTCACATCATCACACGTTTAAATTTGATTTTTTTTTCTGCGAAATGTAGAAATATAAAAAATAAATAAATATATTTTGAAATTCAGGATAGGAAAACAAAGAAACAGTATTATTCTTTTGGTGGCTTAATAATTTTGGATTGTTGTCAATTATTAGTAATAAACCTCTATCCTCTGAGAATAAGCCCGCGTAGCCCACACACAAACAATTTAATTTGACATTTACATTTACACTAGCACCTTTGCTGGCGAATTCACACGTGTATTGTACCAATTAAGTTGTATTGCACCGATTGCACCATTTTTAATAGGTCTAATAGTATAGAGCATTAAAAGAGATCAGTGTATTGCACACATCGTTGAGTTTTATTTTCAGAGGCAGTTACCTATTAAGTAATCGTGTGCTTACAGATTTGCCCATAAAAAATTGACTATAAACTTTATAATTATACGTACATACATGTATCATGCAAACTTCAACACGGGAGGAAATAAATAGGTATCTGTCTCATTCCCACACGTAATAGTTTACGTATGTAAAAAGCGTTCAATAAATGTCACGAAGTCAATAGGATATTTGGATTGTGTACAAATTGTACGATTGACAACTATTTATCGATCATCATTATCTTCGTACCCTTGTCCCAATTTATTTGGGGTCGGCGCAGCGTGTCCTTTTTTCCATTCATCCCCATCAGCCGTGTCTTTCCCGTCATATAGCCCTTAACCCGCTCATAACACTTTTTAGGTAATTAATTTAAACCTACTTCTATTGAATTTCACATGTGGCAACATTATAAAGTATGACTGTCAAAATGACAACTAGGGTGTATCGGGCAACTCCAACAATTCTTTCTTTTCATTCTGCGGAGTCCGAAGCACAGACCGATATCTTCATCGTGAATTATTGAATTAATCACGAACTCCTTTTGAAGGAGGACAGACCAGTCTTTTCCTTCTAAAACATGAGAGCAAAGGTATATATATATTTGGTTAATTAATAATTTAATACCTACTACTTTTATCTATAACCGCGTTTTGATTTCTGGTGATTTGTTTCAGTGGCGTAAGAAGCGCATGCGAAGGCTAAAGCGCAAAAGGAGGAAGATGCGTGCGAGGTCCAAATAAAATGGTGCGTATATTTCACTTTAAAATCCTGATTCATCTGTTGGGCTTGTAGATTTGGTAATAGATAGAATCCAGAACGGTCGATAACGGCGTACCACCCAGCCTGGCATGTTTTGTTGTAATTAGTTGAATTGACTTGTGTAGCTTCAATTCTGAACACAAGACATGTGCTCTGTGAATTGAAGATGTGATAAAATAATCTCATCTTTTAAGTAACGGGCTATTCAATAGGTAGTTACTTCAGTAGGAAAGTATGCTGTTAGTATACTAAGTATGCATTTGTAAGAATAATTCTTAAAATAAATTGCACTTGCAATAGGTGTACTTTTGTATTTGTGTTCCTTCAATTTGTTTGGGAAATTGCAGGCATGCAAGTGATGCAACTAAAATGAGCTGACACGTTTTTGTAAAAGAAAAGACATTAAATTCATGTGCTTCTATGGTTTACATCTTTTATGAATGTTGTATTGAAACATTCACATGCTGCATTGTTGACCTCATGGTAATACTTATTTTATAATCACATGTGGCTTTGTGGTGGAATTTCTTCCTATAGGCTAGAGCTATTGACAATTCTTTATAATTCTGTCAGCTTACTGTAAATTAGTGAACAATGTTGGTTACAGTATCCCTGAAGTAACAGTGTTTGTCTGAAGTTACTGGCAAGTGGTTTTGCTGTTGTAAATTTTAATATTAAAAGGGGCCATAATTATTCACATTCATGATTATTAGTCCTAATTGATTTCAATATTTTTGCATAACGATGTTGCAATGGTCAACTTCAGACATAAACTGTTATTTAAGGGTACTGTACATAGTGTGGTGTTATATTTTGAAAAGATATTGTTAGGGAGTGGCATAATTAGTAAAAGCTTGTTACAACTAATCTCCAATCCAACATCAGATAAAAGTATCTGACTGATTAGTTAATACTGTTTATAATTTATGCAACATTGTTTTATGCAAATAAATTATTTATTATTAGTGTCAGTCAAAACTCACTGACCATGCCTTGAGCGTCAATTCACTGTAGTTCTGTTTTTCCTTTTGTGCCCCAGCACTTCAGACCTGCTGGGGGCCACTAGTTTTCACTTCTTATTAATAATGTCAAAAGGCATGTTAGCTCCCTAGCTACAACTTGGCGCCTTTTCCACCATGGTTTGGTGTGTACTACTGATAACATGCACCCATTGTATTCCTATTTCATGGGGAAGGATAAACATTAGATTACTACCTGCTTGAGACATTTTAGATGCACATAATTCAATTTAAAATATCTATTGGATAAGAACTTATGACAACATAAAAAATAAACAAAATGTTAAATGTTGATACCAAGGTGCTATTTATAATAATATTTATTATTAGGGGCCAACATGAAATCAAGATAATGTTAGGCCCTGCTTAATTGTAGTGGGGGACAACAGGAAAAAAAAACCTATAAGAGGAATAACCCAAATAATTTACATCGGCTAAATAAGACTGCAATAAGTTTGTGCTTTTTTTCAGTAAGTGTACTGTCAGTCAATACAGTGTACTTGTGCGGAATCTGTATGTCCACAAACAGTGGTATCCAGTTTATAGCTGTAGTTGCATGCCGTTATTACGATTTGTAGTGCAATCCTTACTAGTATTATAAATACGAAAATAACTCTGTCTATCACGCTTTCAAGCCAAAACTACTGCACCGATTTAACTGAAATTTGGTACACAGTCTAAGAGCCTGAGAAAGGATATAGGCTACTTTTTAATGCGAAAAAAGGGTTGTAATGGTTTGAAAGGGGCAGATGAAAAGTTGTATGGAGCTATCAATTCGATATAAATAAATAACATTCAAAGTTTGTAAAAGTTTTACCTTTAAGGGTGTAAAATAACAATAGGGAATAGGGGATGATAGTTAGTACGGAAATATGTAAGGTTTATGTGAATGTTTTATAAGTTTGCGACAAGTTTCAAGTTCTGCAAAATATTAGAACTATTCTGATGTAACATTTACGGAGTCTTTTTAGTAGGTTTTTTCTTATACATTTTGTATCGAGAACGGGTTAACGCGAGTGACCGCGAGTAACTGCGGGCAACAGCTACTCTTAAATAAAAAAACCACTTAAAGTTCAAAGTGATGAAATGAAAAGTGTTTTTGTTTTTATTTTATAATTATTTGTAGGTCATAAAAATGGTCGTATGCCGCTGTGGACTGCTGTACAGTCGAATCAATCGACACCTCATTTGTTAAAATCTGATCAGTAGTTTTTGAGCTAGGATCGAGCATCCATATATACATGTGTGTGCCAACAAATGTTGTCACTTATCTCCAGAACGGTTTGACCGATTGTTTCGTAGTCGGGTAAAAAGAGGCATGCATCACTATTTCGTATTCACATTGTCTACCCCTCCAAGGCAGTCGTGATCTCATCCATGAGACTAACGTAAAGATTTGCGAGGGTATATTAACTATGCTGGCTCCACCCTTATGGTATGATTTATCATAAGAACTATTTCTAAGCATACATTATTACAACATAAAAGATATTAAGATACATGTGTACCTTATGTATATGTATCTAAAGTCGGAATTTCACATTAGTATATCAATTTTGTATTGAATTATCAATTATTTTATAACAATAGATTTTGCAAAAATTTAAAATAATAATTTGTTTATTGTTTCAGGTACATGGGTAGAAATTAGTTGCAACTAATACTGCTAGTGTATCAAATAAAAACCTATAAAAATCACAGACCGTGTTTAATTTTAGTAACTCGAAGGCAATTCTAGTTGATTCACACAGCTTTTTCTGCATTAATTATTTCCGTTGCACCAGAGCTGTCACCTGGTATAACTTTTAGTCTGGCTGCCAACTGCAACAGTGGGAAGCAGTGTAGTGCCGTTCTCCACCAACGGTGCACAGTGGCAAGTGTGGGAACTAAGATTTGACAATGTTGCACTGCGAAATAAGTCTTGGTCGACACATTTTCTAGGTCGGATAATGTAGGTATACATGTATCAAGATCAAGAACAATATGGTATGGTATGGTCAATAATACTGAGGGCCTAGTGCGAGTTTTATTTCACCGACTCGATTTTACACATCGATTGCGTTTGGCTCTCTGATTGGTGGAGAGTGGTGAAGGTCACGTAATTCGCCAATCAGCACGCCAAACGCGGTCGATGCGTAAAATCGAGTCGGTGAAATGAAACTCACACTTGGCCCTCTGCTGCGTGTGGCTTTTCCTAACTGGGGACACAGCCACCGATTTGAATTCTGATTGAATAGAGAATTAGTCGTGAAATATGGGAATTGGTCGGTCAGCCAGAAAGGACCACTGTATCTCGACAACCAGAGCACCTAGCGGAAATCTGTTTGCACCCAGAATTAGTCTGCATTACTCGCTAAATTACAGAATTGGTCGGTCTGTGGTTCAAAAGTTATAAGGGTAGTGCGGGAACTTTTTATTCATAGGTACATTCGGTACAGGTGAGTAGAAAACACTTGTTGTATTTGAGAAAATATTTTATTATACTTACTAGTTAAAAATAGATTATAACTGCCTAGTGGTCCTGAGCGCGTAGGCTACGCTAGAGTTCCTGGGTTCGATTCCCAGGTCGAGCAGTGTTATTGGGTTTTTCTATGAAAATCTCGGCAGCAGCTCGGAGTCTGGATTTGTAGCCGGTTTAATGGCAATAGGCTCATCTACAATTATATGGGACTGAAACATACCAGCGAACTGTGGGTGTACATTAGTACGCCTCTGCTTAACCCTTCGGGGAATATAGGCGTGATCGTATGTAATGTAGTCTTACTAGACTACTAAAAATAGATTTATAACTTTCATTAGCCTAGTGGTCCTAAGCGCGACTGCTACGCTAGAGATTCTGGTTTCGATTCCCAGATCGAGCAGTTAAATTGTATTTTTCTGTGAAATTCTTAATAACAGAGCTCAGAGTTTGAGTTGATTTCTGCTGAAAAGGTAACAAACAAAGGTAGTTACTTTAGTGGGGAATAGCATGGTACCTATAGTATCCGCCGAACTGAGTACATTAGTACAATTCAACATAACCCTTCAGGAAATACTGGCGTGAACCATCACGCCAGTTTCCCGATTTCATAAAAAGTAGGTAGGTATGCAATCGAGACGCACACGAGAAAAGTGGCACAGGTCCGTTCAACACAGAGCGCTCCTTCCCGAACAGAATTACGAGTACTTAAATGGCGAACTGGCGATAGAGTTGATTACGAAAAAAAATACATTAAAATAATTAAAAAAAAATAACCCGTAGTCTCTGCATATTGTTTTAACTAATATAATATTCTGGTAGCTATACTAAAAAACTTAGTATTGATAGTTTAAGAGAATATGAATAGATATAAATAGGTAGGTAATCAATACTATCTTTTTGATATAGAATAGGATACTAGAATTGTACTTGCTCGGCAAACAGACTAGCAATATGCTTGACTAAGGTAAATACTTACAATTTGTTTAAAAAAGATAACTAACCTTTATGGAGAAACAAGTAACAGACAGCATTGAATAGATAATAAAAAATGATTAAGCGTTGCTCTTTTTTTTGACAGTAGTAGTTGGTAGTTACCAGTTATAATTTTGCTTACAAGATTCAATCTAAGGCTTGATTTCCTCTTAAGCTGACATTGGTCGCTGACGTCGGTCGTACCGTAGGGTTAGGCAGAGGCGTACCAATGTACACAATGTAAACAAAAATTGAATACCCACACAAAATGTAGGTATCGAATCATTCAAACATCGTGCTCGATATGGACACAGTATAAATATACAAACAGTACGGAAACTACCTATAACGTTCGAAACGGCACACTCACACAAACATACGCATCGACGAGAGCCCTAAGCGGTTGTTGTCGCGGTGCTGTTAGTATTGAGTGCCGCGTTACGACGAGTGGTCGCGTAGGTAAAAGTTTATCGTCTCCGCGATCTTTTTCGTTATTCCTTTTTATGAAATACTTAAACTGCAAAATAGCTGAACTCATTTACAAAGGAAAAAACAAAATCGGTTTCATAGTACCTACCTACCCTGTCCTTAAAAAAGACTGTTCAATATAGAGGAAATTTTTTGCACAATAAAATTGTGAAATGAAAATCAAAGGTATTTTATGTATCTACCTGTTTTTTTAGTTACTAGATATCACACGCATTTTTGAATTGAAACACGGTACGGTTCGCAGCCGCTCAGTTCGTCCTGCCCGCGCTCCCGCTCCGACGAGCGCACGAAACGTTTGCGTCCAACCGCGGCCCCTGTACCTACGCTCCCGCCAAAACTTGTAAAAGATTACGCCGCCGTAATGACAAAGTTAAATATCTATAGTTCTACAAATTGTTGTGTGTTAATATTAAACTGTTTCCAGAGTTTTAAGCTATCGTCTTTTGCTGAGATTAACCGACGCTATGAGATTACCTATTTAAATTGTAAGTTTTTGTAAGATATTTATGTGTTTCAATTCTATTGATTGATCACTACAGAACAAAAATGTTTTAATAAAAAAAAAGCAATATAAAAAAAATATAAGTTACAACCCTATTGCTTCAGTGGAGCGTAGGTAATTATTTCTTCAACTAGGTTTAGTTTCCGTACTGTTTGTGTATTTATTCTGTGATATGGACCCGCGGTTTCAGATGCAGGCCTGAATCCTCTTTCTCACTTCTGTTTTGATCATTTTTTAAGGGAAACTCTTGGGAAAATCTCTCCCCGTGTAGAGACAGGGTAGAATATAGACATAACATACAGCCACAGTTCGCTGATATGTTTCAGTCCCATGTAATAGGGGGGAGCCTATTGCCATTAACCGGGTACAATCCAGACTCCGAGCTGCTACTGAGATTTTCATAGAAAAACCCAATAATACTGCTCGACCTGGGAATCGAACGCAGGACCTCTAGCGTACCTAGCAGTCGCGCTTGGGACCACTAGACTAATGAGGCAGTAAAAAGAATAAATGCAAGTAAAAAACAAGAATGATTATAATTATAACTTTTATAGATCTTTTAATTTACATTATATAAAAGTTTAAGATAAACGGTCCTAAGTAAGGATATTACTAGAATTATTTTATGTATTAGGTTGTCATCGTGTATTAAGAATTTAGAATACATTAGGGAAATATGCTAATAATTCCTTAATGTATTCTAAATTGTTAACAATTACTCATTATTCTCAACGATTTCAAGTAGAAAATGATTTCTTTGAATAAATCTATGATTTTATGTTATAATATTAATGATTGTATAAATAAATAAATTGTCTACAACAATCAAGGTATTGAGTTTTATTATTATTAAATTATTGTTACACCATTGCATGCGACTGTACACAACAACAAGATGGCGTCGAATAGTCTAAGAGTGATACTCAATTAAATTATCGTCTACATTTGTATCACCTTCCTTGACTTTAAAATACAATAAATGTCAAAATTAATTGTTTATTTATAAATTATCGGCAATAAAGTCATAAAATTAAGTTTATAAGGAAATTGAATTCATACAATAAAAATTCTCGTATGAAAGTTTTTTTGAGTACATTAGCTCTTAGGCTACCCCTAACAAAATTCTGTAATTTAGCGACTAATTTCGACTAATTAACGATTAATTCTAGGCGCAAAAAGATTTGCGCTAGGTGCTTTGGTTCTCGAGATACAGTAGCCCCCGGACTACCCTTGTTACTTTTAAACCACGGACCGAACAATTCCCATACTTTACGACTAATTACGACTAATTTCGAGTAATTAGCGACTAATTCTCTGTACAATCAGAATTCAAATCGGTGACCGTGGCCCAGCCAGGAAAAGCCACTCGTCAATAGCGCTGTCAAACACGAACCAATATTCGCATTTGAAGGATGACAACGTGTCTACCTCTTTATAACTATATAATGTCACTATTTCTGGCTGTGCCATCGCGCTACTCTTAGGCCTCTGCCTCGAATTTTGCGGGCAGCGGGGCGGCGGCGGTGGCGGCGCGGGAGCGGCAGGATCTTATGCGTAAAATCAAATGGAACGGTTCTCGAAAACAGCGGCGTGGCAGCGGCGCAGGGGCGGGCAACGAGCGGTGCACTCCAGTCAAGCGGTGACCGCCCGCGTTGCGCGTCTGCGTTGTAGTATAATGTTGTACATTTTTTTTGTGAAGTATCAAAATGTCCTCGGACGTGCAAGAGCAAATTATTTCGGCAATCTTTGAGAGGACACCCATATGGAACAGCAAAGATGTGAACCATAAAAATAGAAGAATAATTAACCAATTATGGGAAAAAATAAAAAACGAACTGAATATTATTTATTATTTTATAATATAGTCAAAAGTTTCTACACTCATTCTGGTGTAGTCGTAGAATTTGTCGGGATTTTGTCTCTGTTCTTCATAATTTCGATAAAACTCGCCATTTATTTTCCTTGCCCTATAGTAGGGATCCACTTCTTCTTTTGCCCACAATAAATCGAGCGTTAGGAATAAATTTGAATCAAAAAGGTGTTGTCGCCGTTTTTCAGACATTTCGTTAGCGAATAAAAACAAATATCTCGACAACACAACCACAAACACAACACTACACCGCTATAATGCCGCGCGATCTGCCGGCTGGTTTGGAGGTATGCGTTGCCCGCCCCGCTCCCGCGCCGCCGCCGCCGCCGCCCCGCTGCCCGCAAAATTCGAGGCAGAGGCCTAAACCACGCGTAGCGTGTAATCCGCACTGCTGTAGCGCTCGGTGCCCTCTTGTCTGGACACAATATAAATTTAATACACTGTAGTCTGTCTTGTCTATGGACACAGTATAAATATACAAACAGTACGGAAACTACCATATAACGCTCGAAACGGCACACACACAAACATAAGCATCGACGAGAGCCCTAACTAAGCGCCTAAGCGGTTGTTGTCGCGGTGCTGTTAGTATTGAGTATCGGTAGTCTGTCTTCGTACAAACGGTCGGAACGCGAGTCATACCTACGCGCCGCGAGTACAGTCTCCACTCGGTAGCCCAACAGCCGCTATGTCCCGTAGTAACGAACGTTCGTTGTGATGATTTTGGGTGCGATTTGTGAATATTTGATCGAAATAAGCACAAGTAGGTACTTACTTTATGCCCGAGATAAAATATAGACGATATTGTGTTGTTTTTGGTTGCTTGAATTCTTTATTAATGTACCCAGAGATAACATTTTTTAAATTACCTGGAAAGTCCGAAC
Organism: Acronicta aceris; assembly: GCA_910591435.1. NCBI lineage: Eukaryota > Metazoa > Arthropoda > Insecta > Lepidoptera > Noctuidae > Acronicta > Acronicta aceris. The sequence continues at coordinate 11,320,852 of OU342759.1, forward strand.
GATAAGACTATAAAATATTTTTTATATACCTACCTAGTACGTAATGTGTTTATTTTTTTAATAGATAGGTATTTCATTTTTTCTACCGAGTAAAATACCTGGATTAATAAAAATTAAGTCGATAGGGTAAAAAACAGTGACACACTTAGGTACCTACTAAAGTGCTTAGTACCTACTTAGGTAGTTTCGTTAGTTAGGTGACCTACTTACATACTTTTGTACTTACTGAGTACATAATAGGTACCTATGAAAGTAGCTAAGTACTACTTAGCTACCTACATAGGTATTATTGAATTAGACGAAATATCATTATTTATAAAATTATTATGAGAGTAATAAATGGTAGGTTTAGTAAGATTTACGCTGCAGGCCAAAAGTTTGAGACCACTTGTAACAAACTTTATCATGCACAAAATATTTTAAAAATACGAATGAAAAAGGATAAATCTGCACTATTGCGTATTCTATTGTTATCAAAGAATGTCTAAAAAGGCAATTCTTTTCTATATTTTTAAGTTGTAATACTATAAACGTGTATGTTTTCAACACATCAACGAACGTCGCACAAGGACTAGGTCGCAGAGTTATTGTAAAAGTTTTATTACCTGCTCATTACTAATAGTTTCGCAGTGACCAAAATTCAGCTTTATTTTAGCTTGTTAAAACATATTTATTATTTGAGTTTTTATGGAGTCAATCTTTCTCTATCTTAGTTAGTCTGAACGCGTGGTTTGTACAGTTAAGACGTCTTAAAAATGGGAAAAGTTCACGAAATTAGCCATGAAATTCGTTCTGCCATAGTTGTTTTACATAACGAAGGCAAATCTGAACGTGCGATTGCCTCGCAAGAGTGACAGAGAGTGACAGTAATCAAGCTTGTCCACGCTCAGGGAAGGCCGAGAGCTACCACTTCTAGCGAGGATAATTTCATCGTTGTTACTAGCAAGCGGAATAGATGCTTAACAGCACCAGAAATCTGCGCTAAAGTGAATAAATCCCGATCTAAACCTGTGTCATTAACCACGGTAAAAAGAGGATTACGAAATGCTAACTCATTAGGCCGCGTTGCCGTTCGAAAACCCCTGTTAAAGCCACAAAACAAAAAGAAACGGATGCAGTGGGCCCTTACCCATCGTGATTAGACTGAAGAAGACTTCAAAAAAGTTCTTTGGACTGATGAATCCAAATTTGAAATAATTGGTTCAAAAAGAAGAATTTTTTTTAGACGTAGACCCGAGGAATAAATGATGCCAGATTATGTGGTGCCAACAGTCAAGCATAGTTGTGGTTCTATAATGCTCTGGGGATGCTTCTAAGGATAAGGAACTGGAGATTTAATACGAATCGAAGGAATCATGAAAAAAGAATACTATAAAATTATTCTACAGCATAATACCGTCTCTTCCGGGTTAAGTTTAATTGGAAATGGATTTTTTTTTCTACAAGATAGTGACCCAAAACACAGTTCAAAATTGTTTAGGTGTTATTTAGATCAGAAAGAGACGAATGGGGTGTTAAAAAACATGGTGTGGCCCCCTCAGAGCCCAGATCTCAACCCGATTGCGCTTTTAAGGGAAGAGGTTAATAAAAATGTGTGTAGTCGTTGTCCCTCCTCGCAAGAGGACATGTGGAAGACTTTACAAGAAAGCTAGAACAATATCGTAAAAGACACAATCAATAAATTGATTGCTCATATCCGAGACTAGTTAAAAAAGTTATCAATTGCAAGGGAGGGTTTTTTGATGAAAAATCGGTTTAAAATATTAATACCTCTTTTAACATAATGATTGATATTTCTGGAACATTTTGATATATAGTTGATTAGTGAATAAGTACTTTATTTAATAATTAAATTATTTTACTATTTCAATTAAATTGTTTTGAGTTTTATTTCATTTTCCTACTTTAATCAAGATGGTCTCAAACTTTTGGCCGGCAGTGTACATCATAGGTACCTAATTTACTTTTTTAGTAAGATTTTGTACTACATAGTTAGAGGTTTTGATTGCTGTAGATAACGCCGACGCGATGAGATAGTTCTAAGTTCACCCCGCGATGGGGTCTGGCCTTAGTCTTGAGACCTTACTGCCTTGTCTTCTCAGTCGAGGCGCAAATATTTTTCAGTCTTAAATGTATAATGGTGATTTTTTATAATTAATTTACTAATAAAAAACAACGTATTTTTATTGAATACTTCCTATTTCATTCACAACTAATTTCATTCTTTTAATAAAACATAATTATAATATTTACAACCACAAAACTAGAAAGAAACTCAGGTAGGTACATGAAATTAAAATACTTACTGTAGGCGGGCAACCCTATCGCGTGTTTCCGTACCGCGTGGCTACAATACTGTATAATATATTTATACTGAGGTTTGGATAACAAAATACGTTACGAGTGTGCTGTCACCATAGATATGAATAAGTACTAAAGTTATTTGATTAATGAATAGGTATAGTTTGCGTAAAAATTCGGATTTGCGCCACCTGGTGGCAGAGCCGTCGTTGTGCACGTTCCTTAAAGTGCTATAGTATGAAACTGAAACTCATGAAACTATAAAGCATAGAGAAATATAGAGATCAGTGACTGGACCGGAGAAAAGAATTCTTTTTTCAAAACAATAAAATTTTCAATTCAACGACGTTCTTCATTCATTCATGTCTTGTGAACATCTTTACCAATGATTTTTATTTTATTTACCCATGGACATATAAACCAAAACCACAATGGGCCGAATGACCGGTATTAAGTGGGAAAAGGCCACACAGTGTCGACCGGTTCATAACATCATTTCGTCAGATTTTCCTAGATACAATCCCCAACCATGGAAGTTTATGGTAAGCCCCAAGCACTTACATAATAACAACGGCTGATCCGCTTTGATCCTTAAGCTGGGTAAAGCCTTTGGAAACATTTATTGGTCATGATGATAGGTAAGTACATAGGTATGTGTGAATTTACACGAACCACTTATTGTTTAATATCCAATGATATTGCCCAATAAAATATTATCACGGTCTGTATGATAGGTAGGTATTAATTAGGGTTGCCAACCCTACTATTTAATATAGTATCCTACTGTATTAGAGACCAGACTACTATATTTCTGAAAAAATAAAATAGTAGGCGAAACTGAAATAAAACTACTTTTTACGGATTTTATCGCGTTGTATTGATATTACTTATTTGATTCCCAACGTTTCGGATCCTTTACAGCATCCATGGTCACGGGTAGACTAAGTTGTTGGATGTCTTATTGTTACAATAACTAACAGCTACCTTACATTTTCGTTAATTATTGTATTGGCAATCCGATTCACGCAGAATGAGCTCACCGTTTGGTCTTGCAGTTTTGGGCTTGGATTTTGATTTTATGGAATCTATAATGGGGTTCCAAGCAGGTGGTAAGACCCAGCCATCTTCTCTATTGAAATTTGGATGTTTTTTTAATTTCAATAGCCTCACGGATCATCCTGGGAAGGAATCGGTTTTCTTTTGCGAGGACTTGTGGTTTATCAAATCTGATGTAGTGCTGGGCCTTGTCTAGAGTAGGTATGTTCACAAACTGCTGACTTTTTGAAACGGCGGTGTTTGACATCAGCGATGTGTTCTTTTACGCGGGTCCCTATGCTTCTTTTAGTTTGGCCTATGTAAGAGAGACCGCAATCACAATCTAGCTTGTATACACCCGCATCTTGCAGAGGTATGTGGCACTTGACAGGTGGTAGGAACTGACTAATCTTCTTCAGCGGCTTGAAGTATGTTTTGATTGAAGCTCGCTTCAAGATATAGCCAATCTTGTCTGTGACTCCTCTAACATATGGTAATATAGCAGGTAGGCGTTCGACTGTGGCACGTTTCACGCGGTTTCTGTGACGAGGTCGCGGTATTCGGAGCTTGTTGTCATGCAGTACTTGCTTGACATGTTGAAGCTCTGCAGCCAGATGTTGCTCATCACAGATCTCACGCGCTCTCTGAAACAATGATTTACCGACGGTAGATAACTGTGTTGGGTGGGAATCAAATAATATCAATACAACGCGATAAAATCCGTAAAAAGTAGTTTTATTTCAATGTCTAATATTCGCATAAGTGTCAGAAACCAGTAAGTAGGCGAAACTACTATATTTTAAAGGCATCTAACACAAAGCAATAATATTCATTTCAAATTTTAATTAAATTGTAATAGCTATGAGGCATTCTTTATAAATAAAAAAAATATTAATAAAGGCTAAAGGTAGCAAAAAATATTCTTGTAAGGAATAAAGTACATATTTTGGAACCTATAATACTCATTTTATATTATATTTCCCCAGAGTATCGCATCGAGTATACTCTGGGGTATTCCAGGAAATACAATATAGTAAACACAGGACCAATAAAAAGTGTACCTGCTGGGACTTTCTTACTACTAACACCATCTCTTAAAAACTTAGAGAAGTTGGAAAGGAATGCATTGGTAGTATCATGAGACAGAATTTTATTGAAATCGGTCTACGTTGTCAAAAGTTATTACATATAATACTTAACGATTGAAAACGAACTTGAAAAATAACCATTGTAGTAAGGAGATCACCCAGCCTCTATACATTTTTGGGCTATTTTCAAAAGTGCCAACAAAAATAAACTTATTATTTTAATAGAGCTTAGCATAATAAACATTTTTTATTATTACACCTAAGTCGTAAGCCAATTCACCGAGATGCTATTCAACCTCAATTTTTTTTAATGCTTATTTTAAAAAAACGTTGCCCCACTAGGATTTTCTCCTGTATCATCACAAACACAAATTCTCATATACACAAACGTCCCGGAACAATTACCTGTAGATCATACAAGTATTTGCTCCATGTGGGGATCGAACCCATAGCACGTGGCACAGAAGCCGATCGCTCAGCAGCTACTCTAAACGTGTCGTCTAAACAAACAAAATATCAATTCTATCTATGGAATAGCACTTAATTATGTAGGTATGTATTACAGATAACATATAACAACAACTTTTTGCTACGATTTTATTAACAGATTAAAACCCTTTTCATTTTTAAAACCCTTTTCATTTCATCTATATAGCTACTATAGGTATTATTATGTTTTGTCTTCTTTTCCCTGTCAAAAAAAAGTCACGTGTCTATGTATGCAAACAAGAAATGGACAGAAAAAAGGAAACCTGTTTACCAGATCCTAGATTATAATATACATATATACTACTAGATTATATATAATATATACATAATTATATAAAAATTTTTTAGCCAACTTCTTTTATACTTACCACTAAGGTGGCAAACAAGTATACGGACCGCCTGATGGTAACCGGTTACCCTAGCCTATGGACGCTTGCACCACCACGCGCGCGTTGCTGACCCTGTAAAATTCTATTCATCTTTTTAAAGAAGCCCATACTGTAGTCCTTTGGGAAAACCTCGGCGGGGAACTGATTCCACAACCTGAGTGTGCGCGGGAAGAAATTCATCTGGAATCGAACAGTATGAGATCAAAGTGGTTCTAAGGTATGTGGATGAACTCCACGCCGATAGCGAGAAGTGCGGTGATAGAAAGTAGCCGTTGGCATCATTTCAAACAATTTCTCGGAACACTGCCCATTATACAAACGGTTGAACACACACAGAGAGGCAAAGTCTCTCCTCAGAGTTAGGTTCTAGGCCGTTTGTGAGATTGGGATCATTGACAAACCTATAACTATATGTCTCTGGACAACAATGTTGTTCTGCCAATCAAAGTTTAAATATGACCTAGCAAACTCAACCCGAGGTCGTCGATGTGCACTCGACAACAAAATCTTCCATGCTGTATCGTTCCGTAAAACAGCTGCACGCAAGTGGGTCCGCACGGTTTGTAAGCACACATTATGAGCTGTTACGGTTATCCCGGTAGGGAGGAATGGGTCCACTCTGTGCCTGGATACCATGTCCCGATATCGTTCCGAAAAAAATGCCGATGATTTGGCCCACGTCGGCGATTGCCTACGTCACCGGAATCCGCAAATCGTCTAACCCATAACTGCACGGTTCTTCTCTGTAATAAAAACAAATGCTCAGAATCTAGTATATAAAAGCATATTATCGGCATTGTAAAGAAATATGAATCATAATTTTACATGTCATGTAAATAGAATTAAAATACTTAAAACATTGATACCAATGTTAAATTATTTAACATAATTATTATAAAGTTATTTGACCTGAATAATTGAATTTTGGCTCATAGCCTGTGCCGTAAATTTTATTTAATTTCGATACATTGAGTTATGTCAGTATTACTTTTATAATAATATGACACTTTTCTTAGATTAATTAATTAATCATACAAGTGTTTTAATATAAACAATCAACGTTATGAATATCATTTCACATTGACAGACAAGAAGAGCTCAAATTATAGGTTGATTTTGAAAATGTCCATAACTGTTACTCACCGATATCATTAATCGCCTCGCTATTTCATTCACTGATAGAAACGTTTTGCTCGTGTAAAACAATAATTTCGGCCTTCCTAAACATCATTAAATGTTCCATTGTAAAACAATAAAAAATTGGATAACATCGCACACAAAATAATACAAAACTCATAAGAAGCAATCGATGCTTCATTGAATACCGATATTGCAATTAAATATTATTTTATTAATATGCTCAACAGGAGGGTAGATCTCGTATCGAATGGTTACTGTCATATGAGTACCAGAGAATGTGGTTGGATGAAATAGAATCTTGGAAAAAGCGAATGTATCCTGAAAACACGACGGTCAACGTTGATATTGTGAAGCGTTACGTCCTGACTTTTAAAACCAATCATCAAGCTCCGAAACCCGAGAAAAAGAAACCATTTAAAATGAAAAAGTAAATACATTTTGATGTTTATAACTGTGATATTCACTTATAGGTAATATTATTTTGTAATCAACACTGATGATTAACATGCCGTCGATAAATTATTTCGAATAAGTTTTATCGATGCTTGATCAACGTCCATCGCAGTCGTATGCGTCGATTGCAATCTATCAATTAGCGTCGATTGCAATCGATTTAATAATAATCGGCGTTAATCAACACCCTACATAAATTGACTTACCTATTCTTACTCTGTGAGTGATCAACACCTCAACACCATCGGTGCTTGAGGTTGTAGCTTGTAGTACTGGCTTTACATTTCAGATTCGAGGGTATAAAAGGAAAGACTGAAAGTAAACGTCTTCAAAACGACAAAGCAATGAGAGAACAAGATTTTGTAAAAACAAAAAGTGAAGAATACCAATAAAATACTCAAATTATGATTTAATGTTTTATTCCTTCTACACATCGATATCGTACAATTGTGACTCGTTTGATTGAATGATATATGGATGAATATGGATTTTAATTATATAAATATAAAGGTACTTAAATAGTTATTTCTGTTCCTGTACAACAATACCTGTGCCTACTTACTCAAATACTTATTACCAATATTTTAATGTAGGTAGGTATTGATTGATTTTATGAAGCTTTCTGTTCTGTAGGTACTTAGTAATATCAACGAACGCATTTTAATATTAGCATAGACTTTATTTTTCTTTTTAATTAGACTATGTCCCTCCTCAGGACATCCTTCATCATTTCACCGTTCAAGGCCGTAGCCAGAAATTCATTTCGGAGGGGTTACAAGACTTACAAGACATTAAGTAGGTACTTACCTAACCATTAACTTTCGTTTCGTTGGGTTAAACGTGGTTTTTACGTGGGAGAGCCATGCTTCGGCACGAAGGGGCTGGCTCGACCGGAGTGCGAGGAGTGAGACGCTTACGTTGTGTTTCGCCGAGTGAGTGAGGTTACCGCAAAGAGTATAGTAATTTTATACTGGAGGCCCAATCCTCTCTTAAATGGCCGGCAACGCACGCTCTCTGGTGTTGCGGGTGTTCATGGTCGGCGGTAATCGTTTACTATCAGACGATCCGTACGCTCGTTTGCACCCCTATCGCATAAGAAACCACAAACCAGGGAGGGTTTGTGTTTTTTTTATGCGAGTGTGGCTTTTCCTGGCTGGTTACCTGGTCACTGATTAGAATTCTAATTGAACAGAGAATTAGTCTCTACTTAGTTGAAATTAGTCGTGAAATATGGGAATTGGTCGGTCCATGGTTTAAACGTCATAAGGTTAGTCGGGGGGGGGGGGGGTGTCAGTTAGAAATAACTCTTTCCGGCTGGGCCACCACTATAGAACCAAAGCAACTACCGCAAATCTGTTTACGCTCAGAATTAGTCGCTAAATTACAAAATTGATCGGTCTGTGGTTTAACTTTTAAAAGTAAAAGTTATATAATACATTTTGTTAGAGCTATATCTAACATCTAGTTGATGTGTACTTAAGTACCTATGTATTTTTTCCCTATGCAGTGGTGTATTATAAATATTACGAGTATATTACACCATTGCATAATGTTGTATTAAAAATTTATAAAACTTAATAACTCGATCGTTGTAGATATCTATCTATAACTATTAATTATAACATACAACAATTTTTATCAGTCTTCCAAAAAAGTGGACGTTCTAAATTCGTATGTTTTTTTTAATATTTTGTATGTTCGGGCGTAACTCCGTCAGGTATAAACGGATTTAGATGGTTCTTTTTTTGTTCGGATTATTTCAAAATGAGTCTCATTTAAATTTCATAAAGATTTGATAAACGATATCAACTCGGTGCTTTCATTCCTCCCCATCTACTCTGTTTTACCGATTATCTATATGAAGATTTTTTCTTCTATATCATCGGTTAACGCATTCCATGCTATGGAGTGCCTTCAGTCCGATTTTATTATTGCCCACATTATACTAGATCTGATGCTGGGTTGTCACTTATAGCCGGAAACGACGAAACAATTGAAACTTTTTACCATCTTAAGGACACCTGGTACCGAGATGCGATTTGTATGGGATTTAGGCGTTTATCATGGTAATAAATAACTTTTGACGTGCAGATTGATCAAATAGTGGCTAAGGCATCTAAGTCACTAGGGTTCAATATGAGGCTCTCGAAGTGCTTTAAACCAGCTAAAAAATTTAACATACTGTACTGCACATATGTGAGAAGTCACGTGGAATATTGCTCACAAATCTGGAATCAATGTTTTGACAAGTAGACCGTACCTCATAGAAAAAAATCAGAAACATTTTATCAGGTAGGTATCTATGTTATCGGTTGAAAATTCCTTGAAGTTCCAATAACTATCCAAACATATGCAAAAAATATAATATTAGTCGCGTCGCCTTCTATGAGCGACGTGTGACTGATACTGGCATGGCCATAATTTTATTTTGATAACAAAAAAATTGTCGCTAATTAGTCGCCAAACATCAGAATTAGTCGGGCACTGGTTGAAAAGTTATAAGGGTTTATAGGTGGCCGATCTGGAGAACGCCTCCCCAGCCTCCTCCCAATTTGAATCTCTAAAACTAGGGCACCTAGCGAAGATCTGTTTTCTTCCCAATTAATACGTAATGTATGGAGAACATTCCATCTGTATGTAGCCACACAATGTCAGTACTTTCTGTAGAACTCGTGGTATGGACGGGGCCGGGCTGAAAGTGTCAGGCTGACCCGGCCCCTATAAGTGCTTCTAACTGGAATACATTCGATTGATATATATCTCGTTAACAAATTCGCCGGGGGGCTGGGCCAGCCTGACGGACATGCCCGGTCATAGAACGCGAGTTCAGCGCGCACGAGGCGTTCGCGTCGTTCATACTCTCGAGGAAAGCGCACGCCCAATGTGGGGTAGGCCTTAAAACAATTTTTAAGGGTTAGAAAAATGACACCTTTACCGTACAAATGACGTCATTTGGCACTTACGTCTGTTTATAATAAAAAAAACTTCAAAGTAGAAAATAATATGAAAGTTATTGAATATCGGGAAATTAAAAAATACGGGTACCTATCCTATTGATTTCTGAGACTTACACGAATACTTATTCGACAACAAAACGTCGGGATTTTATTAATGTGAATACAATGCGATAAAATCCGTAAACTGGTTTTATTTTGTTTCAATTAGTATTTATGGGTATTAAAAAAATTAAATATCAATTCCTCATGACTGCCTCTACAGGCATTTCCAAAAATTGGCGCACTTGCTCGGTGGTAATGGTAAGACCTCTTGGGCACAGTATAATTGGGGTTTGATTGACTGGCGAACACCGTTATGTCGAAATCTGCCGTCAAGCCTTGATGTGTTTCGATTTCAAAAATGGATGTCAATGAAATGAGAAAATAGGTACATCAATTTCAGTACCTACTTATTTCTTATGCTCCTGTAAAATAATACTCGAATGTTACCAATATTTTAATGTATTGATGATAGCCAGCCAGTTCCCACTTGGTTGCTGCGGTTATGGCAGAGTCCGTAGGTGCTCTTTAAGCTGTGCAACGCATCAGCAGCACCTCTGATGTTTTTTTTTTATGGGATAGGAGGGCAAACGAGCAGACGGATCACTTGATGGTAAGCGATTACCGCCGCCCATGGACAGCCGCAACACCAAAAGAGGAGACGCAAGTGCGTTGCCGACCTTTAAAAGAGGATTGGGCAGATTGATGTGACAGGCGTCTCTTCTTTTGCCGATTTAAACAAGAAAAATAAATCAACTTGCCATGTTTTGGAAAATCGAAACCCATTCAGTGGTGTGACAGTGATTTACACATTTGCCGCCCCCTTCCTACCCTAGTTCACAAGCATAATTAATATACCTATACAATTACTTTGTCAATGATTTTTTTTACGTGGGAGTGCCATACTTCATCTCGAATGGCTACGGCTTTAGGCCGGCCGATTTTTTACTTATTGGTCACACTTGTTTTTACTTTAAAATAAAATAGAATGAACCCTAAAATTTTACCCAGTGCATTAAAGTATCATGTAAAATCATATAGAGACCAGAAATTTAAAAAATGCCCGTATGAGTACGTTAGTGTCGATAATTGGGGGTTACCCTTGCCTATTGACAATAAGTTTGTTGGGAGCTTGGGACGGTAAAATCTTTATATATATAATTCTTCTGTAAGTGTGTATGTGACTGAACTTCTCTCAAACGACTGGACCGATTTTGATGAAATTTGTGTGTGTTCAAGGGGATCTGGGAATGGTTTAGATTCACAATTGGACCCGGTAGGTGGCGCTGCAATCGAGTTTTGGGTTATTTTCAGGGCAGGACAACGTCTGCTGGGTCCACTAGTAAAGTATAAATGTTCTATTTGTAGTAAGTCAAGAGCGAGATAGAGTAAATATTGAGAATTGTTGAGAGTAGGCTGTCTGGCAGGATAACTTTCGAGTCAATGATGCCTGCCACGAAAGCATAGCTTTTTAATAATTAGGGTACAAACTGGTACCTATACTTCCTATTATGAATTTGTATTGTCAAGAAACATCATGACATGGTTTAGAGACCTCTATAGCTACTAAAGCGTCAGATGTTCCCAACATCATTCTGACGCTTTAGGAGCTAGAGGTGCGGTCACCAGAAAACGCAGCAGCCCGTGGTCAAATTTTTCTTACTGAAAATTTTTCTTACTGATTAACAGTTTTTTAGATCCAATTACAACAGTTAATTTATAAAATGGATGGTCACACAAAATAAAAAAATGAGAAGCAGTTAGAGGACTTTTTTTATTTGAATTTCATTGTAATAGATTAAATCTACTGTGAACGTTCTTTATTTTTGATTAAAACTATATTGAAACTACTATTATTAATCATGTCAGTAATAATCTATAACCACGTTTTTATTCTACTTGACGATTGAACACAAAATACCCAATCTTAATTAAGCGATTAACTAAGTTTAAAGTTTTCGTTCCTATTTTCTTTGTTATATACATGAGTCAACATAGTGATTATTATAAATGGTAATAGTAACTAGGTATAATCTTGAATCTACTTAAACATACATAAATTCGCGGAGTTAAGGTTTCGCGATTCAGATAAATATTGAAACAGATGGCTGAACGTATTTTACTTAAGGCGGATCGTTCACCTGTTCCCGCCAAATTCAAATTTCGAGTGGTTTTTCGCAGTTCGTAGGTTTAATGTTTAACTAAAACCATTGATTAAAAATCATTATTGTAGCTAAAAGTAGTGTAAAATGTGAATTTTGACCAATTACACAGTTTTGGGTAGGTTTTTGGCTTGATAAGGATTTATAAGTAAAGGTTTTAGTTCTCAGTTATGAATGTTGTGTAGTTAATGTCGCAATTACAACTGCCATGAATCTAGAACTTGTTATAGACCTACAAACTGCGAAAAATCATTTGAAATTTGAATTTCGCGGGCTCAGGTGAACGATCCGCCTTAAAATCGAGTAATAAGGATTCATGGATTTCTAATAAGATTACAATAATAAAAGTTGTTGGGTACGTCACCAGTTCTCTTTCATCATTCGCAAATTGAGATTATACAATCTAAAATTCATGAATTGTCTATTGTTTACGGTGTTTGTTTATATTTTGTGATAATATCAGTTCTTAAATGTTTGCCTTCGGGAAGATGTACTTACATAAATACATATATGGGTGATTCATAGAAAATCCCGAGGTATTTATTGTTATTTTCTAGTTTTATTTATTATTAATTTACATAAAGCATTCACATGACTCCGCATGTGGGCAACAATGAAAAAATTACTTAACCAAATCAGTCATTATTATAATAATTAGGTACTAGTCCTGAACGCAACACCATCAATGTACATAGTTTTCACTTCTCTCTGCTCAACAATATACTTGGTCATATTTCGTTGTGAATGATTGTGATATTAAGTCTATGGCAATTGTGTATACATATAAATGTATTTTCAATGGAGCGCTTTTAAATTGTTTAAGCTTGGATATAAATAAAACCAATAAATTCGCCATTTACCAGTCACTCTTTAAGAAACATATACATATTTTAATCTGGAATGATGTACAAAATATGTGTTCAGCTTTAACTATTCTTTTATAATTACATAAAGTACACATACGAATTTATTTTATGCATAACATTTATCCGATTATCGAAATTGTTTTAATCAAAACAAAATGAATAAATTAACCAAACTGAAAGCTGAATGCAGTCCCAGGGAATCCGCCACCCGAGTTGAAATCGAAATGTTGCCCACCTCGGTTGAAGAAGGTTTGGAATACTACGTTAGGGTCAATATCTGGAAATATTGAAAAATACAAATTCAGAACATAACAGCTTCAAAGTTACAAATATATTTTAGTATGGGAATTAGCAACTATTTTCTGCTTGTTTCCATGTGTCCAGGCCCATGGGCCGTGAGTACATTCACCACGATTCCGACTAGCAGGCTGTAGTCCCAGTTCTCGAGACCTTAGTGAATGTAATGATATTTACGAACCTGCCATGCCGGAACCGTCGTCATCGAGATCTTGTCCGTGGTCATAGCGTGCGCGCTTCTTAGGGTCGCTGAGCACTCCGTACGCCTCGCCTACTTCCTTGAAGCGACGTTCCTGCTCGCGCCGCTCAGTGTCAGGTGCACCTGCGTGCCGGTCTGGATGGTGCACTAAAGCACGCTTCCTGTATTTAATTGGTTTAAATTTAGTCCTTTTCGGCTACAGTGGCAATCAAAACAAGCAAAGTCAAAACTATTTTTTTTCTCCGATAACTCTTCGAAAAATCACGAAAGAGGAAAAGTTGTTTGTACTGTTATTATCTATCACATAAAAAAATAATTAGATCTATATTCCACAAAGGGACCCTAACTCCACGAAATATTAAAACGGATCCACTGTGCGGCGGCGGCGGTACGAGGAGCGATTCGGCATCAGAGTACCTATCGTGGAACACGATAGGTACTCGGGTGCCGTAGGTCAAATAGCGTAAAGAGTGATGAATGATGATTAACATTTTTAAACACAACATGTGGTTAGTGGTTCATTGTAGAAAGTAATTATTTGTACCTACCTGCCTGCTGTGGTTAAATAATGCCATGTTTAACACTTTTCATCCACTTTGAACTTTAAGTGGTTGGCATAAGGTGAAACAAATCGCATTGACTACATTTTATCACTTACGGCTGTATGTACGAATAAAGTAGGTAGATACTTATTACAGCTTATTTAATATAATTATAATATAGATATAACTACTGTGAAATGTTATCCTAAATGTTGTGCATATCTATAATTGATATAAACACTAGTCTTTGTCTCTGTATTTTGCTACTAACCAATGTTTGTGTTTATATTGTTGATATGCCTTGTGTAAATAAATAAATAAATAGATACTGAAGTATATAATAATATCTACATACACTTGACCATTACGACAGTCCAAAGCCTGCAAGTGTGATAGAAAATGTTATCACCAGTTAATTACATACAATACAATCGCCGTACGGTTAGTTACCTACTGCCAAATTATTATCAATGAGCGCAAGACGAAGCTGCGCGGGCGACGCGGGGGCGCCGCGTGGCGTATTTGTTTTTGTACGAATAACTGTGATTTTTCATGACAGTTTTTAAATTTTTTACATAAAATAAAAACTTTTTGAGAAAAAGTTAAACCGCCTCAAATAAAAAAACAAATACGCACTAAAAATCGAAAAATAACTGAATTACAGATTTAACTTAATTAGCTTGGCACCGACTTCAAACAGATCAGTAGGATTTTCCAGTTCTTCTCAGGTCTCTAAGTTAAATCTGTAATTCTGTGTTGCGTTTTGTTAAAGGCGGTTTAACTTTTTTTTTAAAGATTATTTTTTTTCTATTTTAGTGTACCTACGTATGTACGTAGCGGGCACCAATGGGATTAGAAATCTACTATAATATAATCAATGTGTCATATTAAAGTACAACTTTAATTAATACGTAGATTATAATTTACTTTTATATAGACAGACAAGTAGTTTATTTTTGTTCAGTTATGTGTACTTTTATCGCTCCGTCTTAAGAAGTCCCTTTTGTAACTTCATATAAACACTCGAATATTTGTATAATCGCGTCCCAACGATTTCTATAATTGGAGAAATACCGTTACACTAAAAATGGAAATCTCCAAGGTCCAATTTACCTCTCTAAGATTCATCAAGATTTATTCAACAGTTTAGGCGTGAAAAGGTTACAGACACAGTTTCGTTCATCATCACGACGTATTTATGTCAGGTATCACCTACTCGTATGCAGGACCCAGAACTACCTAAGTCCTTTATTATTTCTCCCCTAATAGCGGGATAATTAAAACACTATAATATGTAGGTATTATGTTAACCCGACCTTTTAAATAATACATACGGAGCGTGTCAAGGAGCACTGCATAGAATTAATAGAAATGAGGTATGGGGCAGACTCCCCAAGTCAGTATCCCGTAAACCACATTTATCAGATAACCTGACACCCAAGGTTGTAATTCAAAATTATCCATTCCTCAAGTCACATGTCCAAAGTTCTATGGAACCCCGAGTTCGATTAGTATAATATCTAAAATTACTTCACCCTAAGTCCCGTGGTTCAGGTAGATAGTACTCTAATCTCTGTTAATAATAATAATATATTCTTAACACTTTGTTTTGAGCAAAAATTCATCAGTATTACTACTGTATCGCTATGTAGTACCTACATAGCAAGCTATAAAATAATACAATTACAAGGAAGAAAAAGGCCCAAAAATGTATAAGTACCTGTAAGCTTTTTTTATTTCATCTTCAGAAGCAGTTTTTTCAATGCCAAGTATTTTGTAGTAGTCCTTGCGTTTCGATTTCTTTAGAGCCATTTTGGCTTCATGCAATAATTGCTTGTTTTCCTTGCTCTTGTCAATCTTGTAAAGCTTTTCGTAATCCTTCACAGCCTCTTCATATTCACCAAGTTCAGTGTAACACTTAGCACGTCTCAGTAGCGCTTTTACGTAGTTTTCGTCTAATTCGAGGGCCGCTGTGCAAGCTTCGGCGGCTTCTTTGATTTGGTTTAATTTAGCACATACTGTGGCCTTATTGAAGTAGAGTTTCGCATTAACAATTTTATTATTTTTATCAATAGTTAAAGCTTCGTTATAAAGGCTCAAAGCTTGCTGCCATCTACCCATTTTGAATGCTTCATTACCTGTAAAAAATATATAGCCAGTAGTGGTTTACTATTCTTTATTCCAAATCGCCGTAAGCCATCACCGTCTGATTGAATTTGAGGTCTTAGTCACTTGAGCTCATCAACAAACACAAAATAGAAATAAAAAATGAGGAATAAAATACCGAAATAAATCGTAATCCAGACAATATTCTATCAGATTATGTTATTATTCGGATTTCGATACCGTTAATCTAGGTTCCTACGATACTATTTCGTCTATTACTACTTCACTGGAAATAAAACACCGGAAAAGTTATCAAAAATTGCCTTCGCTTACATTTATTTCCAGTGAAGTAGTAAGTATTTTGGATGAAATGGTAACGTAGGAACCTTCCTACGTTACCATTTCATCCAAAATACTTTTTTTTTTATTCGTAATAGGCTTACGCTTGATCGCCAGTTTGCCTGATGTTAAGCGATACTGCGATCTACATAAATACAAAATACTTAATCTAGGTAGATAGATAGACGGTATCGGAATCCGAATAATAACAGAATTCGATTGAATTGTGTTTGAATTACGATCTATTTCGGTATTACGTTTGTAATAGAAATTCGGTCCGCCCGACTCTTAAGCATATTAATTTTATGCTAGACAAACAACGTACTATGGAGAATTATGACGTTATAACTCACGGTGCCATACAAATCCTCTATTAACACTCGAACTTATTAGCCAGTTATTATTTTTTTAGAATACGAATTGTATTTAATTACATTCCGATCCGAAGGGAGCATATAGGTATCCCAATCACATCACCAAATAAAATAAGAATATTCATGAAAATAAACATATTACAGTTTAGCCGCTGAAAGAATGCGTTCCTGATAGATCGTGATCGAATAGATGACGTAACTTTGAAATGGCGTTGAATTTACGATAGAAGCATTTTTATTCTTTATTCGCCCTACTAACGAACAATTATCATTAAAACGCTATATTATATGTCAATCGATAATAAATATTATGAATTTACACTAAGTTTAATGTTATTTAAATAAGAAAACAATATTTTTTTAAATAAATAAATTATACTTCGCATACGCAAGGTTATGTCAAGTCTTTACTTTTGTAGAGTGTTAAAATTAACAGGTCATTGCACAGTGTTTTATAAAACCAATTTTGTTCAATTTCTTTTTTAATGTAGTAATAGATACTTCATCATCATCAATAATTTTAAGCACTAGAGTAAAATTCCGCCATTGATACGACCTTTAGTATTTTTTAAATCCTAAACTTTCCCTAAATCCGTGTCATGAAAACCAGAAAAAAAATCATATAAAATAAACTAACTTCAAATTTGATTAAATGAAATGTTTACACCCATAATAACAAATATTATGACCACTTTTGTACTGTTTAAAAGCACTAAAGCACTAAAACACTCGAGTCCCTTTCATCACTGGTTTGATGAATTACATATATAAAAGATGATGATTATAAATGAATAAAATGGGAATTAATGGCAAGCTGAAGAAGGGTGGAGTTCAACATTTGTAGTATTTTACACGGAAGACTACCATCAGAACTCAGCAACCCAATTTCTGGGCAATACAAATAACCTAAGAATAGACTGATTGTCAGGAAATTCAGGCTTCCTTCTTCTTTATAATTAAGAGGCAATAATTATGTTAAGTAGGATACTGTATGTATACTACCCATACATGCATATTTAGGGTATCCATGGAATTGATAATTTATACATCGTTTCGTGAGCTTCTTTCTTTTCTTCTTTGAGATCTAAATTATTTACGAAAATGACTTACTTTATTATTTTTAGAAGGAAAAACATTAAAGTTGGTTAAATAATACCTATAATTTGCCAAAAATCATCCTTGGCAGATCGAAAATATGTACCATATGGACAGTTTTTTAACGATAGAGTAATTTCAAGTATACCAATCGACAGAGCGTAACATTCCGAATACAACGATGTACATAATTCATTTTTCTACTATGTTCGTTATCGATAAACCTAAAACTTTGATTGCTTATATCTTGGAAACTTGACTCTTTACAAGATTTTGTATAGAGACATTTCTCGTTGGTATTGACGTCTGCAATTGATTTTTGATGTTTTCAGGAGTGGCCGCTAACCACCGCTTTTTTTCAAAATGGCGCCTGGGAGGAAGGCCACGCTCCATACAAAAGTCTTCAAACCCCGTTTGTAGGTACATATTAGGTCCTTACATATGAAATTGACGTTATGTACGGGAGGAATATAAAGTCATTTTTTTTTTGTAAAGTACATTTAATTAATCAAAGTATGCACCATTGTTATCTATGCACTTTTGCCATCTCATAGGTAGTTAATTGATCCCTTTACTAAAAAAACCTTGGGGTGAGAATCAATAAACTCTTTGAAGGCGGTTTGGACTGCCGCATCGGAGTACGGTGGATGTCGCAGACATTCCAATTGTAGCTCATCTAACTTAGTGGTTGTTTGTTGTGCAGTGTGTGGTCTTGAGTTGTCGTGAAGCAGCAGTGGCCTAGAGCGATTGACCAATTTCGGTTGTTTATCAGCTAGTTCTTCCTTCATGGTTTGCAGTTGCTGACAATAGATATCTTCCGTAATAGTTTGGCCAGATTTTAGAAAGCTGTAGTGAACGACACCAGCGCTAGTCCACCAAACACTCACAAGTAACTTTTATTGAGTCAATTTTCGTTTAGGGCAGGATTTCGCTGGGTCTCCAGGGTTCAGCCATTGCGACGAGCGCTTCCGATTATCGTACAGTATCTTTTCATCACAAGTAATGATTCGATTTAAAATCCCTTCATTATTGTGTCGGTTGAACAAAGTAACACAGCAGTCGACGCGTGTTTGCAAGTTCGATTCACTCAATTCATGAGGTACCCATAGTTCAAGTTTTTTTACTTTCCCGATTTGCTTCAAGTGGATTAATACAGTTTTGTCACTTACCCCGAAGCCTGCAGCTATCTCTGAAGTGCTTTGTAATGGATCCGCTTCCACAATAGCCTTTAATTCTTCATTCTCCAATTTGGTCTCCGGCCGTCCACGGGGTTGGTTCTGAAGGTCGAAATTTCCAGAACGAAAACGTTGAAACCAAAAATGTACCGTGCTTTCTTTTGCGACACCAGCGCCGTACACATCATTAATCCTTCGAGCTGTTTCTGCAGCACTGGTGCCACGGTAGAACTCGTAAATATACCGATATTTCATGTTTTCCATTGTGCGGTAATAAGCGACGCCAAAGAAAAAAATAATGAGGAAAAAACAAATGAATGACTGTTTTCAAAACTCAAATGTACCAACTAAATGAATTTATAAATTTGAATTTGGAATTCTTAACCAAAGAGGAGATATTTCAAATCAAAGTGGTCAGTACGACAAAACGCTAATTTCATATGTAAGGACCTAATATTATAATTAATTACAAATGTAGTTTTCAAAGTTTTCCCTAAACTTGTATAAGACGGTATTACTTGCCAAATTTCATAGTTCTAGGTCAACGGAAAATACTCTATAAATTTTGATTCCCTTAAGTGTCGAAATATAATATACGTTTTTTGCGGCATAAACGGCCGTATCTTTTTAGGATTCCAAAGAGTAAAACGGACCCTATTACGACTCCGCTGTCCGTTCGTCTGACTGTCTGTCCGTCTGTCACCAGGCTGTATCATGAACCGTGATAGACAGTTGCAATTTTCACAGATGATGTATTTCTGTTGCCACTATGACAACAAATACTAAAAAACATAATAAAATAAATATTTAAGGAGGCTCCCATACAACAGACATGATTTTTTACGGGATATATATATACGGGACCCTTCGTGTGCGAGTCCGACTTTCACTTGGCCGGTTTTTTTAGGCTAACTTACC
This sequence comes from Acronicta aceris, assembly GCA_910591435.1. Taxonomy (NCBI): domain Eukaryota; kingdom Metazoa; phylum Arthropoda; class Insecta; order Lepidoptera; family Noctuidae; genus Acronicta; species Acronicta aceris. Next base: position 11,340,816 of record OU342759.1, read on the forward strand.
GCCACGCGTTCCCGAGATAAAGAGTCTTGACAGACAGACGGACGGACGAACAACAAAGTGATTCTATAAGGGTTCTGTTTTTTCCTTTTGAGGCACGGTACCCTAAAAACTTATACAAAATAAATAATTTTACCTTCTTCTTTCTTTTGCTTAAGTAGTTTAGCCTTTTTGTATATTTCCATAGCTTTTTTATGATCTGGAGCAAGACGTAAAACTTGTTGGAAATGCTTGAATGCTTGTTCATCTTTATCCTATAAATAACATTAAAATTCAATAAAATGTTATTAAATTTTATACAAGTAATATTTTTATGTAAAAATTAAGAAATACGGTAGGTACCTCAAAATACAGGCAGAGACCACGCACGTATATAGCCTCAGTATCAAAACTGTCAAATCGTAATGAGTCGTTTGCAATTTCCTGGGCTTCTTGGCAACGCCCAAGCATAGCCAAACATTCTGCTTTTGTGAGCTTCGCCCTAGAAAAAAAATATCCCTGAATTTTTTTTACCACAAGTCACTTGGACAGGCCACACACATAATTTTATAATAAAATAATTGTTTGTAACGAATGGGTATCAGTAGCATCTGAATCCCAAAGGTTTCCTTTGATAAAGTTACCAGTAGATATAAACTAGATTAATAATACCTGCAAATGAGTGGTGAGCTCATGCTATATAAATTACAATTCCAAGTATCCCATACAAATTACTACGTAAATAATTTAAGGCGACGATGGACGCCAATAACCTTGCTCGATCGGGGGTTCGTGGCATAAGCGAATTGCGCCGCACCCCACTTCGTCAAGCGGGGGAGCGCGCTATAGGGAACGTGCACGATCAAGGCTCTGCCATCTGGTGGCGTTAATCCGAATTTTTACGCAAACAATACTTGACATTGATACTTCAAGTTAAAAATTAGTAAGGTTTGTTGAAATGCAATTGTGGACGCTCGAACACTTAAAAAGATAAAGAAAAATAAGTCAAATGGTGTAAAATTCTAATACTTTCCCACGAATAGTACTCACTTTCCATAGTACATAACTTTAGAAAGTGAGTACTATTCGTGGGATAATGGATAATCGACAAAAGTGGATAAATGCAGTAAAAAAAACATTATGTATGTACCTAAGTATGAGGTTCAAAAACATTTGGAAACTATTTACTAATAATGTTATTTGTAAAAATAGCTAAGTTTTGTATGTAGTAGTACTTTTCTATACAAACCAAATCTGTAAGTAAATATTTCTATTGGAGAATCGATTAGCGCAGTGAACTGACGTGTTTAACTTTTACAATTAAAAAATAGTTAATGTTGTCATTCAAAATTACACTGAATATAGTGACGAATCCTTACTATTATTATAAACGTGAAAGTTTGGGAGCATGGATGTTTGGATGTATGGATGTTTGTTACTCTTTCATGCCAGAACTGCTAAACGAATCTGGATTATAGCCTGGAATAATACATAGGCTACTTTTTATCCAGGTGGAACCCAATCCTTAAGTCCACACAGACAAAGTCGCGGGCAGAACCGCAGAAGCCAATAATTTAATAAAATACAACTATAAATTAAACCTTATCAACATTTTAATCTTGTGAAATATCTAAACAAAGTAAAAAACTCTTTAAAAATAACTTATCTTAACACACTTAGGTACTAATTTCAACATTTTCAAAAAGTTAAATATTTAGGTAGGTACTAATGTTTTTTATAGTTGAATTTTGGAAAGGATTTTTTATTTTCTCTATTGTAAAAACATTAATTTTAGCAACCTGTAAAACTGATTCTGCGTGTCAAAAGATTATTTTAGATTGAACTATCTACTATTCTATTATACATTATAAAAAATAATTACTGAAAGTGAGACTGTTTGTGCGTATATTTTAAACTATGTTAATGTTCCATGTAGACTAGGTATTTGGATTTTTTATATTGAAAAAGGTACAACTATTGTGATAATAATTAAAACCTGTGATTGCTCTAGGAGACTATTGTATTCTCTAATTATAATTTTTCCCTTAAGAAACCATCCTAAAAATCGACGCATTTTAGTGAATTTTGTTTGCCGGTTCTGAGAAAACGAAAAAGAATTATTCTTAATCCTGTCACTGGTGGTAATAGATTTTTCAAATTATTTCTCTATTAATGGTAAATTACATAAATTGTCAACTGTTCTCCTTTTCCCAAAAAACGCATAATAATCAAATTTCCAACAAATTTATTTAAATTCTTTTTCCTTTTCTCAGAACCGAACAACAAAATTCACTAAAATGCGTCGATTTTTAGGACGGCCTTTTAAAGTTAAGAATTTTAATTTTAGTAAGTAATAAAATTTTAGTTATCACTAGCTACCGCCCGCGCTTTCACTCGCATCCTAAAACGACTTCTTGAGACAAAAGGTCTAGACCTATGTCTAGGGTTGCCAACCGTATAATACTACTACTCTACTACTCGTATAATACATAGTATTGTACTATATTTCGGGTCTGTGTACTATATACTGTTGAAGAAATATAAAGTACGCTAAGATAACTCCAACCATTCCTAAAAATGAAGGGTCTTGACAGGCAGACGAATGGACAGACAGACAGACAACAAAGTGATCCTATAAGGGTTCCGTTTTTGCTTTTTGAGGTATGGAACCCTAAATATAAATACTAATTTAATGTTTTAATTGAGGTTAAAATCATTTAAAATGAGGTTAAAGAAATTAAAATCGTTATGTTATGGGAAAAAAAAAACATTATTTTACTAATAAATATTGGCAAAATGATTTTTAAATATATGCTCTCCTGGAAACCTATTTCGAGATACAACCAATCCTGATAGGTATATTATTAAGTATAATACATTGAAATATTTTCTTACTTGGTACAAGAGGGACTGTAGTCAAGGCAGCGGTCCATGCAAAAGACCACGCGGCGGTAATCATTAGCCTCCATAGCGCGCTGCGCGTCTTCGTGAAGCTTGCGAAGCGCTTCAAGCGCCCGCCGCTCGCTCGCTGCGCACTCAGCACCACCCAGCTCACATGCTCGCCTAACCGCCTGTTCTCCACCCGATAGGTCACCTGCTCATCAATTTATTAACATAAATAATGATTACATTAGTTAGTTAATATGTTAACCCATCAATTTACATATTATAGACACAATACACAATCTATCATCTTGGCATCAGTTGGCATTCGCAGTCGTATCAGCAGTTCGCATTACAGGTGTTGCTGAATTAAGTAACAAAACTTTACCACAGAGTACTCTTAACAGAGATACCAGGCTAAATCAAACATTTATATTTACATCATTAAGGTTATTTTATATGTACTATGGCTTAGTTTTCCATGTATGGTTTCTAAATTGTTAAAGAAAACCTAATAAATCAAATATTCATTTGAGGTCACAAAAGATCATCTATGTAGTGTAGTAATTAATAATTAGCCTATATCATTGAGTCATGACTATGATTAGCATGGTGTATCTCACTGCTGGGCAAAGGCCTCCCCTTCATGTCTCCATCTATCTCATCATTGTGACAAACCATCCAGTTATTGAAAATGAAAATTCTATAATTCATAATCTAAGTTACATTTTGATATCTACATTTTGTTGACTATACTTTATTGTATTAGTCATTTGTAAAAGGAGTATCCTTACCTATCGCAATACAACATTTGGCCATACGTATATACCCCTTTGTAAATGTAGAGTCCAAGGAGACAGCTTTCTGAGCATCTTCAAGAGCTTTCTTGTACATGCCCAGCATCATGTAGCATGCAGATCTGTTTCCATAGTATGCTGCATTCTCTGGACAGAGTTGTATAGCTTCATCATACATAGCCAGGGCACCCTTGTAATTTTTAAATTTGTACAAATGATTACCACTTTCTTTCTTTTCTTCAGCCACTCTATATGAAAAAAAAGTTGTTCAGTCGAGACTAGTAGATGCAGTTTATTAATAAAAGTGTTCAATGGATATGATATTTTGCAGCTTGGATGGAATGGATCTTAAATTGAAATTTTTCTAAACAGTAAATAAAGTAAGAATTACATAATATTTAAATCGGGCGACATCAAAGTTATTTATTTGTGCATTAATGCGTCATATAAGCAAATTATAGAGGTGCATATCAATGCACCCACACAGTGCACGACCAGTTAGGCTATTGTACCGTATTTGGGTCATATGTCAAGTAAACTATAAATATTATTGATTTTAAAATATTGTACAGGATTGATGATAGAAAAACTACTTAACTAGTATGAATTGGAATTACCGACCTGCTCAAAAAACGTGAAGGACATGCATAATTTTTCAGTTTATATCAGAAATTTATATTTACCTTTCGGGACTCTTCGGAACTAAATTATCGATTGTTAAATCCAAGTCCACTACATCTGAGTCTGCCATTTTATATTTTATAATTTTTCAAGTAAATCCAATATTTCAAGAATTTTTGCCCTCTTGTATTTTGACGACGAATTCACAAAAGAACTTATTTATCAGTGTTGCCAAACTTGAAACCACAGATTACTTACTACAATGAGTTATACGATTAGTACAATAAAGCACAGATTACTACACTATAGTACTAAAGAGGTCAGTGAATTGTGACAATATATATTTTAGATAAGGTATAGAATAGAGGGTAGAGGACCCTCTATAACTTTTATAGACTGTTGTATGTTGCGACAAAGAGCGCGAGCGATGAATTCGCTTGAATTCATCGCTCGCCAGCGTGCGCTTTTTTAATTTGTTAAATGCTAATGTAGCATTCGCATGCTAACAATTAATGTGAATGCTAATTAATCCATTACTAGTTGGTATAGGGAACGTGCACGAACAGCAGCAGCAGGTAGCAGCATAAAAGGACACGAAAGCCACAGCGTGGTTAAAAAAAGAAACTTTCAGTCCTGGCGTCGTGTTGCCGTCAATGATAACATTATATTTAAATAATTTTTATTATGATTAATATTATAAAAAATATGGGTTCTGGCCGATCAATAATTACCGGCAGCGTTGCTAGAATATGTCAAAAGTCCAAAAAAATAAATAAAATATTATTTGAGGTTATGTTTACTTACAGATTTGTTTGTATTGAATAGTACTACTACATACAAAACCATACAAAACTTAGCTATTTTTACAATTAAGATTATCAGTAATTTCCAAATGTTTTTGAAACTCACACATTTGTTTTTTAATGCATTTATCCACTTTTGTCGTTTATCACATAACCATGGAAAGTGAGTACCTACAACTCTTCGGAAAGTAATAGAATTTATAACACCATTTCAGATATTTTTCTTTTTCTGTGAAGTGATCGAGCATCCAGAACAGAAATGCAACAATACATTTTCACTTAGTTAATGTGATTATTTTATAACGTGAAAGTATTGTTTGCGTACAGAATACAATAGAATAATCTATAATGTACACCATAAAAGAAACGGAATCAAAATCCTTATAAAACGAAGGGTACAATGGCGGTCTTATCGCTAATAGCGATATCTACCAGACAACCTTTGGATGGGCAGGAGAAATATGAAACTAGAGGTTAAGGGTAGTCCATGGTGAAAAAATAATCATTTTAAATAAAAATTAACTACATTGTTACGAATAAATATAATATACTTAGACTTACATATAATAGTATTGTATATACAAATTACATATTGCAACAAATACATAAATATATATCAATATTATATTACCATGGCGAAAGTAGCCGGAAATACAGAATTTGCAGCAATATCTGCACTGACCTCTTTATTACTCTATCTGTCTATGCCAAGAACCATAAGTACTTACATAGGGGTTTTCAGATTAAAGAGACATGGAGTTTGCTATAAATAGCTTGATAGGCGCGACAGCTGTCAGAGTCACATTTCTAAGACTGGATTGGGTTTTCGTCGAATGGTTTTCGAGGACTCACTCACTCACCTATTAAAAGAAACGGAAGCGTAATAAAACCATAAGCTTAATTAATTAATCAGTCTTAGGTTCATGTTTAACCGAACACTAGAGTTTTCTTTATTATCGGGTATTTTTATTTAATCTGTATTGTTACAGGTTATCTACACACACCAAAATTGTGTTAAACACCTTATAACTTGTGACTGTACCACAATCGTACTAGCAATAACTACGATATCGATGCATACATGCACACAATAACAATTTGTGCAAAAAGATTTCATTTTTCCTTGCCTCGACCTACTGATGGATCAGGGGGCCATATTTCAGGTATTAAAATACAATTAACAATTCACTTTTTTTCACTTGTATTTTTTTCGAAACAATTCCAAACCAGACCGACCGACCGACTTTATACCGGTATCTATATTATCTTCACTCATTTTGAAAATAAGAGAGAGATAAAAGCTTGTTAGAAAATAAACAACTAGATTATCATATTTTATAAGCACCGAACATTCACTCAACACATCAACACAACACTAGTGCGTTAACTTGTAATACTCGTACAGGCATAAACTTGTTTGTCTTGGCAAGTGACTCGAGTGCATGTGAACTCGTTAGATATTTTTTTCGCTTGAGTACGATTTATTCCGTAGTGACTCGAGTTACTCGAATAAAAGTCAACTCGAGTCACATCACTATGACTGACGTCGACTTCGTGTCAAAACTGTCAAATGCTTCGTGTTCAACTCAACTGTCGGTGACTGATGACACGGTGTCGTCTGTCGTTGTCGATCGCTGTTGGTTGCATATTTATTACAATTATCCTGAGGATAAACTTAGTTAGCCGTATTTTTATTTTATTTATCGAAGGTACTATTGTAGTGATTAAGGCGTTGCTTATATTTTTCTTTTCAATTAGAATTTCTACATGTTATTTGCTACAGCTTTCTAGGAAATGAAGCGAAAATGGAGGATGAATCTGTAAATGATGTTTTACACATTAAAGGCGAAATAGAATGGCAACCACTGGCTCTTACTTTAATTGAGTACCCGAAAGGTAAGTTATCAAAAACCTATTTAAATTGAGGTCATAGTTCGCAGTTCTCATTAAGCTATCTGATAATGTATTTTTTGTCCTTAGGTGACTGGCTTGGAAAGTTCTTCGCATTTATAAGCTTGTCCCCATTTGGAATCGGTTCTGGGTTTATTGCACTTATTTTATTTCGTCGAGATCTTCACACAGTAAGTTGATATTTATTTGGGAACTGTTAAAGACTAAAATTATGACTTATTAAAGTACCTATATTTTACATCTCTGTGCTCAGGTAAGTATAATAATTATAATTAAGTCAATTTGTCATACTTACTGACCTTGCAAACTTAATTTGTTAGAATGGAAGCCTCCACTATGAGTATACATATTTATAGATTTCTAATGTCTTTGCTATTTTTGTAGATAACATTTTTCACTGGCACATTGGTCAATGAATTATTGAACATAATATTGAAGCATATAGTGTGTGAAGCTAGACCATTATCAAGAGGTCACCTCTACAATGAATATGGGATGCCATCATCTCATGCTCAATTTATTTGGTTTTTTAGTATCTATGTTTTATATTTTGTGTTAATCAGGTGAGTTATTGTTCTTTATATCTATAGGCTTTAGCAAGAAAATGCTGAAGCAACAACTCACTGTTTTGACTATTTTTTGAATCTATGTTTATCTAAGAGTCCTAAGAAAATTTAACTACTAGATTTTTGGGTTAAATCATTGTAGTCTTTGGATCAGAGACCCCGGTTCCTTGCCAACTTTGGTGGCCCGAAAAAAAACAGTGCTAACAAAATATATGGTAAATTTGTGGTCTTGACGAACTGAATTTTCTCTAACCAAACTCCACTAAATATTGTTCCTAAAACTTAATAAACTTTAAAGTGTGTCTGCTTTTGATCTTTTTAATGTAGGTATTGTGTAACAAAATAGTTTTTTATTTTTAAAGGAACAATGAATAAACATGATAAATAAAACTATACAGTTTTCCAATGGACCATCTGTTCCATTGGAATAGCAGTGTTTTCTGTGGTGCAACTGTATAGCTTGACAAATTGTAGTGTGTATCAATAGTTTCATGACTTTCATTTGATTTTCAGATTACATCACATCAATAATAATAGTATAATATCAGCACTGTGGCGCATGATTATTGTATGTGGCTGTATTGTCTTAGCATTGCTAGTAAGCATTGCAAGGGTTTATCTACACTATCACACCACATCTCAAGTTGTAGTGGGTGGCATTGTTGGATTTATTTTTGCAACCTTGTGGTTTGCAATAGTCCACAGAGTATTTACGCCACTATTTCCTCAACTTGTTTCATTGTAAGTGTTGTATTATTACAATTCATTCAATATTAAATTTCATTAATAAAATATTTATTATAAATTCAGATACAATTATACTAACTATACCTGCGTACCCCTAGTGGAATATAGGCATAAGTGATTTTACTTTGAATCATAGATTTTATCATATATAAGAAGTACGTTTAAAGATACATAAGCTGAATTTTTTTCATATTTTTCTTGCAAAATTTGACGAATTTTAATACAAGAAATTAATATGTATCTTTAAACGTACTTCTTAAATATGATAAAATCGATGATTCAAAGTAAAATCACTTATGCCTATATTCCACTAGGGGTACGTATGTGTTAAACAATCCCTCTTTTTTTATGAGAAACCTTCATGGGATGTACATAGTAACATACCAAATGCATGTACCCATATGGGACAAACAAAGAAACATATTTTTTTAAATAAATATAGATAATGGTGGTCTAATTATTGATATATGTGTTTCCAGGAAACTATGTGAAATGTTGATGATAAGAGATACAACACTAATACCAAATGTGTTATGGTTCGAGTACACGACGTCGCGGCAGGAAGCACGAGCGCGCGGCCGCAAGATGGCAGCTCTGAAACCGACGCAATGACGGTGCGCCCCCAGCTCAGCGTCGCGGGCGTCGCGGCCGCGCGCGTGACGGCTGGCGGCCGCCGCGGCCCTTGCACTCCTCGGCGGCGTGATACTCACTAAATCTGAACCTGCTCGCTCCTTCCTCCCTTAACAATATATCTGTAAACTTCTTTGCTACTGCTACAGGCGTAGTATGAATTTTACACTACACCTTCCTTTGTCACGTCGAATTGTCAATATCAAAATCATTACTATGCAAGAACAATCAATCATTGATAATTGATTTACGATAAAGTTGTTAAATTAATCTTGAAAAGACATATTTAATCACTGAACAGTTTTAAATGACCTTAGCATGTAAAATGCACAAAACTTCAATCATATAGATTTTTTACATACATCTTTTTAGTGGAATTTTCAATCAGTAGTTGTTCAATCAATTATTCGTCATTTAGTTAAAACTAAATGACGAATAACACGAGGCAAAATAGTTGGGCTAGAAAGCAATGGTAACACTGATCGTGAAATTGTGCCGTCGTTGCGAGCCATTACGGGAAGAAAATACATGTTGTCCAACTAGGGTTGGTATCGTTTATAGGTGCTGACTGCTTAAGATACACAAAAAATCTTGAAATCCTTTTTTTTTTCAAATTTTCTTAACTTGACCTAATAACTCTATCTAATTTAGTGTGGTATTGCTTCTTTGGCCTGTGATAGAGCTATGTGAACCGTGACAGAGTGGGTATATACGTATTGAACTATTTACTCACGTGACCTTAAAATTCATGCTACACTTGTTGGGAGGAGTGGTTCTGTCGTCATGGATGGTCATCATGATCATGGTGATTACTAACTTAAACACACTTGCTAAATAATGAAGCTGTAATCTAAATGCAATAATAATTAATGTAGGTAATGTAATTATAATTAAGTAGTATACATGTTCCTTTGAAGTTTATTTGCTGTGTTTATTGTACAGATAAATTTTATAATACCTATCAATTGAGTTAGAATTAGTAAATAGTATTTTATAATAAATAGATGTTACTTTCAATGTGTGGATGGCCAGTAAAGGGTAGAACCACATAGGTTGCCTGTAAGTCATTAGTCAATGCAAAATTGTTATGTAATCCTAAAGTTTTCAAAATTTCTAACAGCCACACCAAAAATTAAATAGCAGTTCACAATAGTAAAACCTTCGATTGTAATATCTATTGGCATTATTATGGGTGAGCGCACGAAACGGTATCATACCTAATTATAAGAAGATGTAGATCCATGCTTAGTTCAAACAAACACACATTTTTTATCCTAGAAAAAAATACTTCCGAGAGTGTTTATAATAATGATGTTGTACAGTTATACCTTCTCAAGGTTGTGTTATATTATAGTTATATTTGTATGCATTATAAGGAAACAAAAAGGATAGTACTTATTAAAAAAGATTTAAACTGTAATAGTGAGTAAGTAATTATAAATAAGTAATCAATACAAATATGGTTACATAATACAACTATTATAATATAAAACAAAAGACCATGAATGGTGCATGAATGACTTGCACTTCCATATAAATTCAAATTTATAGGTACCTACAATGGACAATATATTATGTCAAAATTTCAATATAACTCAGTTCATGTCTATACATAAATACATAGATCATTCATGGATTATTATGTACAGTAAAATACCTACTACTTTACATACGAAGTGCTAGTTGTTTATCTCTCCTAAGATACAAAATTGTTTATCTTTAAATATCCAATGTTCTTCACAAAATAACTAAAAGTAGATAATTTTGCTAAGAGTGCAGATGGAAAGCAATTAAAAACTAAGTTATAATAACCTGTTTTTGGAACTAAAATAACACCTACCACAAAAACAACACTAGAACGAAATTAGGATAGGTAATTATTTCTATAACAAACATGAGCACAAAGCCTATTCTTTAAAATGTTACTTAGCATAAAGTAGTAGGTACTTTATGAATATTGAATACTTACAGAAATAAAAATAAAACTTACAAGTGCAAAAAACTATACGAAGTCACAAAGTCAATATGACCTTTGGGACTGAATTTCATACGAACGACTTTGTGTTTGCAAACGCGATGTTAGTATTTTAGCAGGAAAAATAGTGTTATATGACAGTACAGTGTGTAATTGTAAATAGGTACGGTTAGATTATAATCTATTCTCTCTTTCTTTCTATGATAACATACTACTTACAATTTAACGCATTATCTTTCGGTAGATTATATCCATCGAAGTTAAATTTTGGTTAGGTTACAGAACTGTGACCATATGATGCCAAATCCGAAGTACCTACCTACCTACTATGTTACGATTCGATTCCCAATCTTTCGACATTTTACAATCTCGCGAGATAGATTGTAATCAACCGGTACCTATATAAAACTTTACGGTGACATATAGGTAGGTACATATAACTTAGATACCTTTAAATAAAGTTCCGAAATGTTTTAAAAGGCATCATTACGTGTGGATGCTTAGACTATATAAAATATTTGACAAATTGGTGGATAATCCATTTGTCCATGTATGTGTGATATAAATGGATGTTTTGTTGCATTAGCACGTATAAGCATACACACAATATATACAATAACTATTTGTACAAACAACCATCCAAAAACCACGAATGAAATTAAATATTGCCTTAACAGATTACGCTTATCTATCTATATAAAAAAATAAATCCCTATTTCCCTTTACGGCATCACGCGTGAACGGCAGGACCCAAAGTATTTTTATATTCCGGACGCTTCCTTAAAGGAGAAGAGCGAAGGAAAAGAATGAATTGGGGTCCTCTTCTTTGGTCTCGTCATGCGACGCAATTTATTTCGGCCTCGTGTGTTATCTTTCGTAAGTCTTATCTCATGTCCTTTTGGACCTTTGTCATCCATGTGTTTCGAGCTTCCCCTCTTCTCTATAGCCGTGGAATGGCACTTTTTCACGACTTAGTCATGTGTTGGCGAAGTACATGACTGTACAATTTGTGTAGACTTTTTGGCTTTATCCGCTATTTCTGCTATGGAGCTTCCTCTAATATGTTCGTTGCGCACCTTGCCTTGACACCTCCTGCCCATCGTAGCATATACGTTTCTGTCTTGTGGAGTTCTTGTTCGTGGTCGCCCAGACTTCGCTGCCGTATCTACAGAGCGCAGGTCTACCAGCTATTTTGTAGACTTTGCCTTTCATTTCATTTTTATGGGTACATATTTTCTAAAAAAGGAAAGGTAATGAGTTTAACAGTCTATGTATGTAGGTATGTGTTTATCGTATGGATGTTCGATCCTAGCTCAAAAACTACTCATCAGATTTTATTTAATGAGGTGTCGATTGATTCGTCTTTGCAGTAAGAGTATCATATGATATGCTATGATTTTTTTAATGAAAATATAAGTAGCCGGTAAAACAAAAAAGTGGACCGAAAAAAATTAAATTTTACTCGATTTTAACGATTTGTCTGTCCCAGAGTATGGTGCGGTACATGGTGTTAATACTAAATACTGGACGAATGAAAAGTATACCCCGCTGGGACGTTCTTACTACTAGCGCCATCTCTATATGTAGGTCAAGTATGTTTTTCCATTACCGATTGTTTTATTATTATCATTATTATTTGGTAAAATACACTAGCAGCTAATTAGCTGATGCGTGTGTATCAAATAGCTTGGAGATGTTTTCCTTGTCCAATCTGTTCTTGAAGCAGTTCAATGTTGGAGCCATGACAGTTTTTTTCTGGTAGTTAGCATTCTTTTTATATACAGGTCAAGACATGGGAAACGGAGTGAATAATTGAGGGGACGGCTGATAGGGATGAATTAAAGAACAACATGCCGCGCCGACCAGAACTAAATTGGGACAAGAGCAGGAACTTGATGATACAGGACAAGACAACGTTTGCTGGGCCCGCTAGTAGTGAATAAAGTTAGCATGAGCCACCAAAAAGTGTCAAATAAAAATGAAAGCTTAAATAACTAAAACCCGACCACGAAATCAACTGAAAAGTTGATTTCGTGAATTTGTACCCCCACGAAATCTAGCTGCAACTTTTTACTTGAAGTATTTTTGCTCGTTAAATTAATGAGGCGTAGAAAATGTCAAAATTTTAAAAATATTTTTTCAAGAAATTACTAAGATCTCCGTCACCCATTGTTGATTTTTGGAGGTCCAAATTCAGGTACCTACTAAATACTGGTTTGATCAGAATAATGTAATTCATTGTAGTTTTGCGAGTACGGACATGGTCTCGCCATTATAACGTCATAATGGCAGGACCAGTGTTATCGTGAAATTCTGTTTTTCCCCGTCAGGTACAAAAAACATTCAGGATAGGTACAAAATGGGTACTAAATATACGTCGTAGAATCATTCAATTTCAGAAGTTGGTCCCGCCATTATGACGTTTACTGGATATTTAAAGCCTTTTGGTGGCCCTAGAATCCTAGATATTTGAAGTATAATTTGATTGTATACATAAATTACTAATAAATAGGCAGTTATTAACGTCTTTTTTAATCTAAAAACAATGTAAAAATACTAATACCTCGAAAATACATAATCGAATAGTTGAGCAACACTCAAAAATCTCGAATAGTAAAATCGAGCGAATATACATGCATGCTCTAGTCGTGAGCTAGGCCTGGAAGTCGCCCTTACACTTACCAAAGTCCTCTGCAAGCGAGGCGTAAATTCACCATAACAGGTGAATTTATGTATTTTATTCCGAAATAAAATTAGGTATTTAATATTCATAATAAAATTAGAGATTTATTGTATAATTATGTGGTTATAGCATATATGTAGTATGTAGTTAGAATTGTCCGAAAACTTCATAAAATTGATTTTTTTTCTTTAAAATAGTTTCACATTTGCCTTTACAATATTATTATTCATTTCTGAAAAAAAATGTAACGGTAAATTTTATCATAGAGACAAGAATTTTTATAGCAACTAGAGCTTTGCCTGAATGTATAATATATATTTCTTTGCCTTACTTAATGAGGTACCTTTCGTTCAATATGTCATGTGAACTAATTTCTTCTGGGGTTGATTGATAAGTGCTTCCAATGTGTCTTCTTTTCTTTTTTATTTTATTTTCATTCCATTCACCGTCAGCTATTTCATTATCAGCTTCATAATCACTTGATATACCTTTTCAAAGAACTATGTTGTAACTTTGACAAACATTGTTAGAAAGAGAAAGATGAAGAATATCTTCATCATTCTCTTTAGTATGAGATAATTGTACCAAGTATTTTTGTTAATATTACATGAGAATTTATTATTGTCAAATTACTCACAGTTGCTAAGTAGTCCAGAGTCTACGGAACAATATGAATTGCTGTTTTCAGTCAAACTTTCCATCCATTGCTGTAAGCAAACAACAATATAATAATACTAGCGACCTGGCCGCGGTTTCACCCGCGTTCCTCCGTTCCTAAGAGGCATAGCGAGATGTTACATAGCCTATAACCTTCCTCGATAAATGGACTATCCAACACAAAAAGTTTTTTTTAATTCCAATCAGTTATTCCTGAGATTAGCGCTTTCAAACAAACAAACTCTTCAACTTTATAATATTAATATAGATTATAGAATAAAACCAATTTTATAGCTAAATTGTAGGTATGTACCCACGGCGACACATCAAACTAAAAATTTCCAGTATCAGCTGACCTCAACATTCTGAATTCATACAAGACGAGGTCAGCTTACACTGGAAATGTATAGCTTGATTTGTAGCTATGTGTACTTACAACCGTACTAGATCCTGTAATCTATACTAATATTATAATAAGCTGAAGAGTACCTATAACATCACGCTACGCCTCTTAGGAACGGAGCAGCGCGGGTGAAATCGCAGGCGGGTCGCTAGTGTCTCCATAAATTTTAACTACTTTTTTATATTTGCCTAGGAAGAACTCGATCTATGCTCAGAGGGCCTAGTGTGTTTCATTTTACCGACTCGCTTTTACGCATCGACTGCGTTTCGCGAAATCGCCAATCAGCACGTCAAACGCGGTCGAATCGTAAAAGCGAGTCGGTAAAATGGAACTCGCACTTGGCCCTCAGTTCCATCTCTTTCCCATAAGGGGCACAGGCCCAGGCTTCCGGCTTGTAGGAGCCCCGCAGGACGCCTATAAAAGGAATCGTAAAAGGACCTCCGAATAACCTAGACGAGCCTCATACTGGTTCTGACACGCGAATATTAGACATTGAAATAAAACTACTTTTTACGGATTTTATCGCGTTGTATTGATAGGCATAGACTAAGACGGCCCTGTTTAAGCTAAAGGTTGCGGGTTAATCAATCCCGAGAAGATGCGCTTCGTCTATTAATTAATTCTGAGTGAACTAAGAAATAAAATTTTCCGTACTTTCGGCTAGAAATTGTGACTTAGCTAAGTATGGGGCGCAGGGAGGGTAGTGATTTTACGGGACATAGACAAAGACTGAAATTCTGGTGCCGCTAATATTTAATAGCAATTAAAAAAAATCTTGTAGCTTGTGCAAGATATAGGTACCTACTTATTAGGTACCTACTCAGCAGTACCTAAGCAAAGGATTAAACCTGGAAAAAATCTGAGCAGTGTTTTTGTTACTGGGTGCTTCCAAAGATGAAGAAAAAACACCGTGCCGTGTAGTTTAGTCGGTTAAAGTGCGACGGATTATTGTGAATGAATAACGGGGCGTCGATGTAAATAAATGTTCAAGGTACGTACTTTATCGGGTGGAATCAAGCGGTCTGCCTTTTTCATAAAAGTAAAATTGGCTTTTTGACCAAGATCCACTAAATGTCTTGTTACTTCTGTTGTCGACATTGCTTTAGTCAACATGCCTTGCAGTGTTTGCGGGTCTTTGTCAAGTAACCCCGGAAACATAATAGCTAGCGGTTTCATCTGAGGTCCATCTTCGCACTCTACCTAAAAATGGATTACTGTTTACATACAAGTAGGGTTTAAGTATTTTATTTTACTAATTTACTCCATTTTTCTTGCTTCGCGTTTCTTTGTCCACTGACCCTTCTTGTTCTAGAGATCAAGTAGGTACCTACATTATATAGAAGATAAAATTATTATAGTTATCTATTATGTACCATTACTCACTGTTCCACTGCTGATCACTACCAAGTACCTACCTAAATAAAGTATTGTCCGACACTGATTCATAATTCATTTAGGCCACTTCATTTGCACCGCCCGTTCCTCCTTCCCAGAAGTTTCAATTAAAACGAAGAAGCGCCCTTGAAATCTGTCGCCCCTAGGCCGCGGCCTATACGCCTTGTTGACAAATTCAGGAGTTTCAGGACTGCCTATAGTCTATCCAGATCCCATAGGGCTAGTCAAGTGTGGGTTTTATCTTTGTTATTTTTTTATCTGCACATGATTAGGTATGAACACTGAGTACATGTTTGGATTTGAATTCTGAACCCCGAGCATGGCGGGCTAGTGCACATGCCAAGAGATTAGAGAACAAGGAGGCCTTCACCGCTTACTTTAAATGTAAGCAATCTTAGTTAAAAATAAACAATAAATTACGAGTTGCAATACTTCTTCCTCGTCAGAGACATTTGTTGAAGATTTGGCGGCGTCTGACTGCGACGTCTGCAAAATGTCTACCCATTCTGAATCTTTAGCTAACAAGGGACATAAGGGTTCAGGTGGTTTTTTCACAGCATCTGTTCGCCTATTTCTTGGTGTCTGTAATTTGGATAGGTACCGGTTTATAATAAACATATTATTTAGGCATGTAGTATCTCCGAGAGATTCTCGACAAGAAAACCTGTAAAACGTAGGTAAGTGTAACCCAAGCTAATATACTATCACCATATTTATACCAGACTACAGCGAATAAAAAACGAGGGTTATAATTTTTAGTTCTCTTCAGCACCAGCCCAAACACTTGATCAAGGTAGAGCGAGATTATCTTTCAGCGTCCTTTGGTCGGGGCGTAAATTGGACTTAATAAAAATAATAATTCCCAAATGTTATTTTGAGGGCTGGAAATTGTTTTTCGCATTTGCTGCAGCTTGCGCCTAGGAGCGACGACTGCTCTGCTCTACCCATGTCGTATACTATGAATACCTACATAATTATGTATGCGATTACGCGGTAAGTTTGTAAATGTGAAAAGTAAAAACGTTTAAGCGATGTCAGCAGTGCTTACGGCGTAAACAGGGACTTAAGAAACGCCTTAGATCAATGGAGGAAAAATTCACTCATCTACACTGTGTAAAGCGCCATGAATCTATTATAATTACTGTTACCTACTGATGTTCCTGGATTTGTAGTTGCTAGAGTATTTTGTTTTGGCCTTTTGTATTTCTTATTATAATCACTGCTCATTTTGTAGATACCATATTGTTATATTATAAATTGTTGTTTATAAACAACATAGTTGATATGACATAAGTAACAAGCACAGAGTAGATACCTATAAAATGGTCGAGCAAGGAGTTTACAAAAGTAGGTACTTATCTATATTTATAAAACAAAGTCGGGTTTGTCTACACTTACAACACAACTCGAGAGCGGCTGGACCGATTTTTATAATTTTTGGTTTGTTGGATCTGTCTCCTCTCCGAATAGCAGAATAGCTATTATAACATCGAAAAAAATTCACATTACATTATGAAGAAAATTTATTTCCTCATACATTTTGTATCGGGAACGGATTCACAGATTTGACAGAAATAAAAAGCGGTTTTTATTTCGGTAAGGCCAGTAGATGGCGTTGCACGAACTCCTCATAAGCTGCTGGTGTGGTATTGATAATGTTTCTTTGTGTAAGTATATTTAAATGGGTTCCTGGATGGTTTAGATTCACGTCGACAAATAAATTGGGACAAGGGCAGGAAGGTGATGATAAAGGGCTTGTATACAACACAAAAGCATAGTTAAAAATGTTGACCCAATATCCCTTTTATTCATTTCATTCATGGAAAGTGAATGGGTAATTAGCAAGTTCATAATTTTTATTAGATTTATGAGTAATCATCATCTTCTTCGTCATCAATCCTAGGTCCAGGTGGAGGAGGCACATATGGCTGTGGAGCCCCACCTTCTGCTCCCACTAAGCCTTGCTGCTGTAACAACAACCATTGTTGCTGTTCTTGTTTGGCTTGTTCTTCTCGTGCCTGCATAAAATATCAAATAAGTTTTTTATTTCCCCATTACTGTCCCACTCCAAAGAAAAGCCCACCTCACATTTGTTTCCAAAAAAATGAATACCTACAAATTGTTTATGCATTAAATTACCAAACTGCAAAACAAGAAATAAAGTTAATAATTTTTATACAGAGAGAGACAGAGTGATTTGATGGTCTAAGACTTGTTTTAAAGAAACAATTTTGTTGCAAAAATGGAACCTGTTACCTTGGCAAAAAGTTCTTGTTGTTGTCTTAACAATTCTTCTTCAGGTATACCAAGATTTTCGAGTCTTGTACTTTGTCTTCGTCTTTTTGCAGCAACAGCCTTACAATCTTTCAAAACCGCTTCTGCTTCCAGCGTATAATCACTAAAACCTAATCTGTCCAAGGCTGTAACAAAATAATTAGATAGCTATTTAAAGTAATAATTGATAAAAATAATCGCATTTGGTTGTATCTAACATGATTGCAAACAATTTGCTACACATAATGGGGACCATGCCTTAGATCCTTAGATTCAGAGAAGCATTCTTGTAAGGTTGTTCATCATTAAATGTAATTTTGTAAACTAAATATACCAAATGTATGATAATTATTAGAGAAATTTAAAACACTTATTGGCAAATAAATTATTTATTATTACTACAAGTTAAATACTACATCTAAGCAGAGAAGAGTCTAAGCATAAACTATGCTTGTACAATAAAAAAATAATAAAAATAACTATAATCCTTACTATTTTTTTTTAATGGGATAGGTGGGCAAATGAGCAGACAGATCACCCAATGGTAAGCGATTACCGCCACCCGTGGACACCCGCAACACCAGAGGAGTCACGAGTGTGTTACCGACCTTTTACAAGGGGATTGGGCCTCCGGTAAACGCAAAACGTGCGGCGAAACGCAATGTAAGAGTTGTTTAACACCGGTTTTCTGTGAGGCCGTGGTATCACTCCGGTCGAGCCGGCCTATTCGTGCCGAAGCATAGCTCTCCCACGTAACTATTATTATAAACATGAAAATTTGTGAGTATGATGTTTGTTACTCTTTCACACCAGAACAGCTGAACGGATCTGGATGAAATTTGCCACAGAGACAGATTATAGTCTGGAAAAACATATAGGCTACTTTTTATCCAGGTTGGACCCAATTCTGAAGTCCACACAGACAAAGACGCGGGCAGAAGTTAGTAAAAAAATAATCCAAATACAAAGACATTGAAAGATTTAATGGTTTAAAGACAGGATGCATCCCAATAACCATATTTTAGCGGCCGAGGCCTTGGTTTAAAAAAAGTTTAGTTCAAGAGTAGTTTGACCGATTACCTGTGAGTACATGTTCTGCATTGATTGTCTTTTTGTTACTCTGATTGCAAACTTCATTAGCCTCTGAACTTATTAAGTGTATGAATTCTGTGCAGCAGTTAAGAATTAATTCTCGCGACTCAAAGGCTACGCGCACTGAGGGCACCAATTCTTTAATCATTTTATTGATACTTGCTCTGGGTAGAGTTAGTTCATCTTCCTCTGAAGGTGGTGGGCATAATTCTCTTTCTGGGCTTCCCATTTTAGCTTGTATGAGATGTTATGATTACTCGAAATCGCAAAAACAAGGTTCCTAAGTTCTTTTTCTTTCTTTTTACCCAGGAGTCCCAGGAAATGTTTTTGCCTGTCTGTCAACTCTGTGAACTCTGTCAAGTCTGTCATGTGTGATTGTCTGTCAATTATTAGAGATGTGTCAAGTGTCAACTCGATTTGGAAAACCATCAAATCGCGTGAAAACCAGGTCATATCGGATTGAGTGAGTGTAACTTTTCTTATTTAATATTATTATACTCTTTCATGTAATTCGAGTCAAACTGAGCTAATAAACTTCGACTTTTGTAGGGATGTTAAAAAATAATCAATTTAAAAAAAAAATATTATTTCATAAAAACAACCCTTTTTACAACCCTTTTTTCGCATTAAAAAGGGCCCTGTCTCGCCGTTCTCAGGCTCTAGACTAATTGTGTAACAAATTTCATTTAAATCAGTTGAGTAGTTTTTGCGTGAGAGCACGACAGACAGACGGACAGACAGAGTTACTTTCGCATTCATAAAATTAGTAAGGATAAACAACTTGAGCTTATTTCATAATAAAAGTATTAGTCTGATGGATTAAATGAAACTAAAGTCGTTGAAACTTGAAACTAACTGTTACTCAGCTGATTAATTTAAGTTTATTGTAAAGTACCCACATTTATTGTAGGTACGTATGAAATGAAACAATCGACAATATCACAACAATAACACAAGCTTTACTCTCAATTAAATTATAGACATGTATAATCAGGATTTTTTATTTTAGTAATATTACCTCATCTAAATGTATGTTAAATAAAAAGTCGCCTTAAGTATAGATACCTCGTTCTATGAGAAAGTTATGTGCCATTATTGACATTGACATCATTAGTCTAGTGGTCCCAAGCGCGACTGCTACGCTAGAGGTCCTGGGTTCGATCCCCAGGTCGAGCAGTGTTATTGAGTTTTTCTATGAAATTCTCAGTAGCAGCTCGGAGTCTGGATTTGTGCCCGGTTAATGGCAATAGGCTCGCCCCCTATTACATGGGACCTAAACATACCAGGCGAACTGTAATAATAATAATAATAATAATAAGTTTATTGTCACAAGGAAACATACATTAGTATACAAAATTACAAAATTATACAAAATTAGGATGCAAACTAACGACTGCAGAAGTCTGTATACAAATATTGTGAGCCCTGCCTCTCAAACTAGGATAACCTGTATCTTGAGAGACAGTGTCCAGCTGTGAGGTTAATTAAAAATAGGTATCATACAACTGCGGACTGTGCTAGCTTATAGTATGTATGAAAGAGGAAAAATATAATAAAATAACAATTTAGAACTTAGGTTGCTTATGTATGTGAATAAGTGAGTGTGTGTGTGTGAGTACGTTTGTATGATTTATGTGTGTGTGAGTTTTTGTATGGGAGTAATGAGTGTGAGGTGTTATACATATGTGAGGGAGTAAAAGAAAAAGTAAGGCAAATTAGTCAATACATTTTAGCAGTGATTCAGTTTGTGAGTAGTCCTGTTGAGGCAGCCATTCCATCAGCTTAGCTTTCAATTCAAACTTATTGCAATCCATTATATTTAATTCTTTATGAATTTTCTTGTAGATCAGTGAACTCAAAGTGAAGTATTGGTGTTTGGCAAAAGCAGTTTTGTGTCGAGTACCTGGGGGAATGTTGGTTCTTCTGGTGGGATCAGATGGTGGGACAGTGGAGTGTCTTCTGAGAATAGATTTAAATACGAAAAGCTGTCGAACTGTTAGTACCTTACAATCTGAATAAAGTTGGGTAGTTGGATAACGATAAGGTTTTCGTAGCATCACTTTCAGTATTGCTCTCTGAGCTCTTTCCACTCTAAGAAAAGTAGTTTTACCCGCACCACCCCATGCATTGATGCAGTACCCAAGAACTGACTGACATAGAGCATAGAACACCATTTTTAGAGTTTCAGGATTTGCGGAAGCTCTAAGTGACTTGAAGATATGTATCAGTCTCAGCGTTCTCGAGGTTAGGGCATCAATGTGTTTATTCCAGCGTAACCCAGCATCTATTTGAACACCCAGGTATTTGACGTGATCGGTACGCGTGAGAGTTGGACATTGGCATGAAGATGACTGTTTCAAGCAAGTGTGCGCTATTATCGAAAAGTTGTGGTCTGGTGCGGTATTCTGACGAATGGCGAAAGGAATATATGAAGTCTTATTACAGTTGAGGGTAAGCAGGTTTAAGTTCAACCAGTTTATTATTTCACGTAGTGCCAATTCCGCGTTACTTTTAACACAATCCCATGTTGACCCGTCAACTATAACCACGGTGTCATCGGCATATACAAAGATGGTCGAGTTGGGGAGGGACATTCTGCATAAGTCATTCACATATATTTGAAATAAAATGGGACCTAAAATGCTACCTTGGGGCACTCCGTAGGATAAGGTTTCATCATCACTATAGTGGTTATCAATTTTTGTTCTTTGAGTGCGGTTGTTCAGGTAATCTTTGAAAATTCGCAGTGCTATACCGCTAACACCGAGTCGCTCTAATTTGGCAATAAGAATGGGAACAGAAACTGTGTCAAATGCCTTCGAAAGATCAAGGAATATTCCTAGGCATTTGGTTTTTCTGTCAAGGTTTCCGGCAACCACCTGCGTCAAATCAAGTACTGATTGTCTGCTATGATCTTGTATCTTTCCAAGAAGTTTTTAAGCCGGTTACTAAGAATCCTTTCCAGAACTTTGGAGAGAGCAGTCAAAACCGAGATGGGTCTGTAGTTGTTGACACAGCCTCTGCTCCCACCCTTGTGGATTGGGTGCACAATTGCTTTTTTAAGTGCGTCCGGAAAAACACCCGCGCGGAGACAGCTATTAAAGATGTACGTCAGTGGTTTTATAAGTGTCTGACGGCTCATTTTTAGCACTATAGGGGAAATACCATCCCAACCCAGCGCACAGTCATTACGTAGCTGCGAAACAAGAGACTCCACCTCAGATTCGTCTATATCTAACAACACGAGGGAGTTAGCGGGAGAAAGCGGGGTGTTATCATTCATATTCAGAACCTGACCGCTCATATCAGCGGGACACTGACTCTGTGATAGAATTTTATCCGCTAAGGTTTTTCCTACATTACTGAAGAATTTGCCAATTTCATTTATGGATGCTTTAGGACTGTCACATATTTTCAGTAGTTCCACAGGACTAGTTTTTATTTTAGCTGTATTTGTAACAGTTTTAACAGTGTTCCAAAGGGCTTTGGGGTTATTTTTTGTTTTCTCAAATTCATTCCTTTCGTGCGCAATTTTTAGTTTTCTAAGGAGGTCATTGCAAAAATTCCGGTGGCGTGTATACGTTTTTTTAAGAATTAAATTATCTGGTTCTTTAGATGATCGAATATGCATTTTGTCTCGATTTTGGATACACCTCAAAAGGCCTGGGGTTATCCAGGGTTTGATCGTCCTTTTTTTACTGGGAATCTTTACATACCTGGTGTGTTTAGCAATAATCGGTGTTAGCAAGGTTATAAAAGTATCCATCATTGTATTTAGGTCGTCCAATTTATAAATTGCCGCAAAATCGAGGGTTTCTATTTCTAGCTTAATAGCTTCATAATTTACGGAAGTAGAATATTGACATGTTTTACGAGTGGGACTTGCATTAGAGATTGTAAGGACAAGAGGTTTATGGTCTGTGATGTGTGATTCAAGAACTAGTGTGGTGGTAGGCAAGCTCGATTTTATGAATGCGTGGTCTAGACAATTCTCAAACCTAGTTGGTAGAAGGTGGGATGGTAGCAGGCCATGCGATGAATTAAGTATTAGGTAGTCTAGACTTCGATCATTTCTACTGCTCATGCTAATATCAATATTCAAGTCACCAATAAGAGCAATGTTCTGCCATGTGGAAAGTTTAGTGTAAATATTATTTAAACTATCCAGGAACATATCAAAACTTTCCCTCGAACTGAGCGATGGGGACCGATAGACTGCCACCACAGCAAGTTTTTTGTCATCCCGTTTGCAAACTAGGCAGTTTCCACCTATAAATGTAGGCTCCCACACTGAGACTTGCAGACTCGGTTTCGCATATATAACGATTCCATCGTTCTGGTTCGAGTTTATGTCTGTACGATATGATAGGAAGCCGTCTAATATAGGTAAGCTAATGGCCTTGCTTAGCCAGCATTCGGTCAAAACAATGATGTCAAAGCTAATGCTAGTTTGGTGCAACAATACCCGTAATTGTTCAAAGTTTTTGTTTATGCTTCTAATATTTAAATGTAAGATTTTCGTCGTTCCATCGGAATTCTTAACAAAGTTAAGGCAGTCTTCTGGGTTACAAGTCAGTGAATTGCCCACGTTTATTGAGTCTAATTCAGAGTTTATATTATTTATTACGGCCATTTGGAAACAACACAAAATCCCAAGACATGACCTGACCGCTTAATATTGGAAAGGGAAATGCAGCTTTAGTCCAAAGAACCAGAAAAGCTTTTTGCCTATTTTTGCAAAGAATGTGTATTGATAAGATACTCGTGTGATTATATAATTGTGAAGAGTATTGTGATTTATAGTTGCAGTGTGTGTTGCATGAGGCATGTTTTTGTGGGTAAAGAGTGTATGGAAGTGTGTGTGAAATTTTAAGTTCCTGAATTACGATAAGTGCTAACTTATTTAAAGAGAAAGTAATGACAACGGTAAAATACTGATGAAAGGGATACGAAAGTGAAAGCTTACTTATGACTAAAGAATCATTCCTATTGGATAGTCACTTTTGAACACAAAGTTTTTCTAAGCAGTGCTTGGATTGTATGGTGATGGATTTCTGGCTCTCCTCCTTGCGCAGTAGGACTTTACCATTAGCCGTCCAGCAGAATTTGTACCCGTTTGCTTTTGCAAACGCACGGGATTCAAAAAAGAGTTTTCTAGTAGTGCCAGACAATCGATCTGAAATGTAGATCGGTATACGCGTTCCAGGAAGACCGATGTGTTCAGTATTAAATTTTTCGGAGTGAGCTCGATTCTTATTAAATTTCCGGGCTGCTGCGAGGACACTATTTTTGAGAGTAACGGTCTGAAATTCAGCAATGATAGACCTTTTGTCGCCTTTCTTATTGGGGATGCTATAAACATCACGTACGTCGGATGGAAGAACATCTAAATCCAGAGCCTTGCATGTGTCAATAATGAGAGAAGGCAGTAGTGGTGAATTTTTTTCAGCTGGAGACAGGTTTCTTATTTCAATAGTTGAGCTACGGGAGCCAACATGTATATCCATAACTTTACGCTCCAGATCCTCGATATGATTTAGTAGATTTATGCGTTCCTTACCAAGATTCGCGACACTGGACTTAATTTCCTCGTATTTTGCATTTATAAACGTGATACTTTTTTCCATTTCCAGATAGCAATTGTGGATTTTTTCATTTTGCAACTTCACTTCAGCTACATCTGAACTAAGTTTATGGAGGATTTGTTCTTGTTCTTTTTTCCACGATGATAACATTCCCATAATTTCATCCTTAAAGTCTTGCAGCTCACTGGAAGGTAGCTTGACGCGTGGCTTTTTTGCACGAGAGGTGACATTTAAAAATTCCATGTCTCGAGAGGTGTTAGTAATGTCAGGGTTGGAAGCCGAATGTTGAATTTCTTTTGGCGGGGAACGTAGTGTTTTAGGCATGGTAATCCAATAGCTCCCGCTGAGTGTTTATAATAATTATAACAAGTGAACGCGTCGTAATACTTAAAGTCGACAGGCACGTAGCACAGTGATTTGATGCGAGATCAGTGGTCGCGTAGCACTCGTAGCTGTCAGCCGCGTAGCACTCACCGCTCTGCCCGTAGCACAGTTACGTAGCACAGGTAGTAGGGATCCGATATTTTGCGTTGATGCGTCAGCGCAGCTTGGCGTAGCGGTGTACGTTACCGACTCCCGTGCATGAGGTAGGCGGATCAAACCCGACGCAACTTCCAATCGTGGCGGCCCTCAACACCCAGTTTATTAGGGACAACGAGCCTAATATTGTTGTCACTTTCGCGGGGAGTGGCTTACTCGTAAAAACGCTTTAAGAAGAAACGAGAATTTAAATATTGGTTTTAGACCAATGGCAATTTATCGCGATGGAATTTTAAACGTAAGTAGTCAGCGGTAGACGCGCACGTCCGCTCACTTAGGCGCCCGACAGCCGAACTGTGGGTGTACATTAATACGCCTCTGCCTAACCCTTCGGGGAGTACAGGCGTGATGGTATGTTATGTGTTACTTAATATATCGTCGTCATTTAAATCAAATGTATGCTAAATCTAATAAACTTTCGCTAAAACTGAAATATAGTATTTCAGTTTTAGCGAAAGTTTCTCAAAGGTCTCAAAACAAGCAGTGACATGTATAATGTAAGCGACGGAGTATAAAGTAAAAACTTTTCTAACTTGCTCATATTTGTTACTAATAGTTTTTTAGCAAAGATAAAATTAAATTTGCCGCAAATAAGCGAAATTTACCTAAAAAAACTATTATTTTAGAAAAATCCATTATTATTTCATTAAAAATCGATTGTTATATAATCGATTTTATGGGAGCAAAGAAATATCGATTATTAATTAATTGATTTTTTTCCGGTAAAGTCACATCCCTAGACTGTTGTTGTATTCAGTAACTTGACAGTTGGAGGGTTACCAGTTTTTGACAGAAAAAATAGTGAGATGGTGAAAAAAATTAACGAACTTAACACGTTGGCGGACAGTAACGATCACAGGCGTCTAGGTAGCTAAAAGTTATACGACAGTACGCCGGTCGACGTCTGAGTTTTTACTTGCATAAAATCAGTACGCCACACGACGACCTATTTTCCATACTATCCTATAGAACGGCATGTTGTACTGTCACCACAGGTATATTATTTATGACTTTAGTACTGTCACTACACAATTTTTTAAAATTCGTCGAAGAAAGTAACTTCACGCACACATTTACGTTTTTATGGTCCCCTCCCTACGCACATTACGCCCGTGGGCGTCGTAGTTACATACGATTAAAATAGTCGAGTAGTGCACCGCTGCGGTGTTCGCGTAATATTTTTGCCTATGTCGTCTCTAGACTCTTACGAAAAAGAAAAAAACGACTTCAAGACCTATTTGATGCAGCTTCTAACCCTGAATCGAGTCAAAACCCATTTGCTGATGATGTAAAGTACGGATCTGACAATGACTATCAACCATCCCGAGCTGAATCCACGAGTTTAATTTTAAGTACAAGTTTTTAAATATAAGTTTTTTTTAATATATCAATATTAATTCAGTAACAATTTTATTGTTTTTATTAATAATTTGTTATTTAGTTTAATTTAGTTACCTACTGATTTTATTCTCGATGATGATTTTTTTTATAAAATAAGTACAAATTTTAAAACTGTTTTTGAATCATACAATCCAATACAATTAAATATACTAGATAGCTACCATGAGTAGCAGATATCCCAGGTATAAAAACGAACGTTTGAGATTTCTTAGATTTTTTCGGGCTATAGTGTAAAAAAAATATTGTAAATTAGGCTTGGCATACTCATATTTAAAGCATTTAAGCATTAAAATGAATCGTATATTACAAAGATTTTTATAAAACTTTGTATAATGTTTTAAAAAATTTGGATTAAAAAAAATAGCACAAATGGTACCGCAATACGAAGTATGTCAAAGAATTAAAAATAAATAGTACCTTAGCTGTGTGTAAAGATAAATTGGCAAACCTTAAGATTCCAGAGATAGCCTCATTTTTCATGTCAGCGCCATACAAATTTTTCTTTAAAAAATTATAACTCCTGCATTTGTACACGCAATTGCCTCATACGAAATTTTATAGTAAAGTAATGATCAGCAGAATCTATTTCTAGCCAAAAAAAGGTCCTTTCAAAATTCAAGCCTCTAAGTCTATGAAAGCCGATTTTCAGCATACCGTGCGTCGGGCCGTGGCCTGCCAGGCAAAACACCCACCTGGTCCGAAGATCTTCCCTTTAGTGTGAGGGGCAGGGCAACATACCTCGCACCTCCACAAGACGTTTTCAGAAAGGAAAAAGGAAACCTTTTTTCAAACACTTAGGATAGAAGGCGCTAATTTGTTTTAATTTTCGAAAAACTTCCTTTTGTTTCTGAGTTGAGCGGAGATTTCCCGAAAAGTATTACCAAAATTAAGTAATTAAGTATACCCAAAATGTATAGTTTCCTTTGGCAATGCTATAGGCACCCCTCTAAATTATTACTGGTCAGCTCTTACTTGCTGTGGCAATCCCTAATTCCTTTTGTATATTGAATAAATCTTATACATCAAACTGCAGAATTCTCAGCAACTAGTTGGAACAAAGTTGTAAAACATAACTAATATTGTAATCAAGTTTTTCTATTTTTTTAAAAAGACCGGCCGGCTCTTCTCCATACGACCCACTTTTTGGAACCGTGCAAATAGTTTTGACTTTTCAAAAGTACCTATTTAGTGGTCTAATTGAAATAAAACATTTTGACTTTGACTTTGACTTTGACTATAAGAAAACGATCTTTTGGAATCAGCCGTCGGATGTCAACAAGGTGACTCTCTGGGGCCAGTCATTTTTAGTTTGGCAATAAATCCCATTATCAAGGAACTAAATTCAAAATTTAATGTATGGTACTTAGATGACGGGACCCTAGGAGGTGATGCAGACACAGTTTTGGAAGATTTTAAATTTTTGAAGCAGAAATTTAGTTCTATTGGCCTTGACCTCAATCCCACAAAATCTGAAATCTTTATACCAGACACTACTGACAGACAACTGACTCTACAAAAATTCAATGTATTTGCTCCTCACATCAAAATTGTTGAAAAAAGCTGCCTTCACCTATTAGGGTCCCCAATCTTTGATGAATCCTTTCCGATTTTTATCGAAGAAAAAATACAAAATTTTAATGATATTTCAGAAAGACTTTTCAAAATTAATACAC
This sequence comes from Acronicta aceris, assembly GCA_910591435.1. Taxonomy (NCBI): domain Eukaryota; kingdom Metazoa; phylum Arthropoda; class Insecta; order Lepidoptera; family Noctuidae; genus Acronicta; species Acronicta aceris. Next base: position 11,369,428 of record OU342759.1, read on the forward strand.
ATTCGCAATAAAAGCTATAACGTACAAAAAATAGATAAACTGATACAGGGCGAGAATGTCTTGAAATGTCCTTCTGATATTTGTAAGGCTTTTAATGAATACTTTTTAAACATAACGAATGAACAAACGTTTTCTATTAAAACCGCTGATAATGAAAATACTTGTAATCCTATACCCAGACAATTATCTTCTATTTACCTCTACCCAACTACTGCTTCAGAGATAGTAAATATTATAAAATCTTTAAATGCCACAAACTCTGTTGGTTATGACGAAATCTCCACAAAGGTACTTAAATTTTGTGCACTAGACGTGGCTCCAGTACTTAGCTTCCTAATCAACCTATCATTCTTAAAGGGTACATTCCCTAATAAATTAAAAGCGACAATTATAAAACCTTTATATAAACAAAAAGGTGATAAGGAATTGCCAGCGAATTATCGTCCAATTGCACTCATCCCACAATATCAAAAATATTCGAAAAAGCAATCCACACTAGGCTCGATAAATATCTCTCAAAATTTAATGTAATAAGTAACGCACAATACGGTTTCCAAAAAATAAATCCACATCTTTAGCTGCTTTTGATTTGATTAAATGTGTCTCAGCAAATCTAAATAAAGGCATTTCAACAGCAGTAGTCTTTTTTGATATGACGAGGGCTTTTGATTTCGTTTCACGTGAAATACTTTTGAATAAATGTGAAAGATACGGCATAAGAGGCCCTGCTCTCAGTTGGATCAAAAGCTATCTTAGTGAGAGAACACAAGCTGTGGAAACCACCTATATTTCGAAGAATAATAGAGTTATTAAAAATCAATCCCAATTTAAAGCTAATAATATAGGAGTACCTCAGGGCAGTATATTAGGGCCCTTACTATTTCTGATATACATTAACGACCTGCCTAACTCAGTAAGATACAAAAGCGTCCTATATGCAGATGACCTTTCCCTGATAGTACCATCACACCAAAAGCAGAATCTTAACATCCATATTAATAACGCAATTGAGGATGTAATGCACTGGTTGGAAATGAACAAACTTCAAGTCAATTTAAAGAAGACCAAATATATGACATTTTATAATAGAGTCAAACAAAAACTAGCGCTTGAAGTATCTTACAACAATCACATTATATCTTCAGAAGGTAAAATTACATTTCTGGGGATAATTCTCGACAACAGAATGTCTTGGGAATCACACATTGATAATGCATGTAAAAGAGTAAATAAATTTGTATATGCTCTATGGCGGCTCAGTAGGACGGTTAACCAAAAAGTAGCATTGAAGGCCTACCATGGGTATGTAGCATCGGTCCTAAGATATGGCATAACAGTCTGGGGTAACTCGGTTCACATTATGAAGTTATTTATTGCACAAAAACAATGTATCCGCGCCATCTGCGGAGCACCTCCTTTGACGTCTTGTAGACCACTGTTTAATGATCTAAAAATTTTGACCCTGCCAAGTATATACATATATGAAATCTGTGTACTGGTAAAACTAAACCCGGGACTGTTCACAAAATTTAGTGAAATATCTGATTTTAATACAAGGTACCCCGAAAAACTCATACATTTTGATACGATTAGAACTGAAATGTATTCTAGAAGTTGTTACCCAATGGCTATAAAAATTTTCAACAGATTACCAGCTGACATAAAAAATCCACTTATCAAGGTAAACATTTTTAAAAAAATATTGCTAAAATGGCTCATCTCTATGAGTTTTTATAGCTTATAGGATTATTTTGACACAAAATCGTATAAAAGTTAATTTTGACATCCAAATAATTGTGATTTTCTTCATAGAAGTTTAGTGGTAATTTTAAAATTTGATGACAATCTTTTACTTTATATAACTATTGATGAATCTATTATTTGACATTGCAACAATTATATTTTAATGACTAATTTTATTGAACTGAAAGATATTCTGTAATTACTTTCTAATAAAATTTTTGCATGCCAGCTCCTGGTGAAACATGTAAAGCTACTTCAACATTATGAAAGACCATTTTGTACCATGTTTTAATGCAAATAAACATTCATTCATTCATTCATTCATTCATTCATTCGGCTTTTACCATTATTCGATTTTGCTGTTTTGGGCCAAAATTTACTTACTTCCTTCGCTGTTCACATTTATGGACACAACCACATCTTTTAGAAAAAGTTGATAATATTATACGAAATTTTAACATACCATCACGCCTGTATTCCCCGAAGGGTTAGGCAGAGGCGTATTGAATGTACACCCACGGTTCGCGTATACGAAATTTTATTTCTTCTATTTTAAATGTGGCTCTGGATGACCGAGCTTGGTTACAAGCCACGCTCTCCATTCGCTTGGGTGGCATCGGTATCCGCAAAATTTCTAGTATCAGTTTACCCGCGTTCATATCCTCCGTCCACAGTACCGAAAAGTTAGCCAGAGTTATCTTAGGACCTTCTCTGGTTGATTTGGAAGTACCGTTTCTGGCTGATGCTATGAACGTTTGGAGAATGGCTTGTCCCGGTACTGATTTACCGCTGGTCCCATCTTCCCAAAGGCTTTGGGATGAGCCGCTTTGCAGTTTGACGCGGAAAGAACTACTCAATACGTCAGTCAATACTGCGGTGCGTGCTCGTCTGATGGCTGTGGGTGAATGGGAATCAGGTCTCTGGCTTCGAGCACTTCCTTCATCCAACACAGGGACTATGTTGGATGATACCACCTTTCGGCTAGCTACCTGTCTCCGTCTCGGCGCTCCCTGTGTTGCTCCGCATCGCTGTCACTGTGGCGAGGTTGTCGACAGCCTCGGACATCATGGCCTGTCATGCTGCAGGAGTGCAGGCTGCATAGCGCGACATGCCAGCATTAACGACATTCTTCGTCGTGCTCTTGCCACCGCCGGCCGCCGTACCAGCTGTTCTAGAACCGAATGGCTTGGTGCGTGACGATGGGAAGAGACCAGATGGTATGTCCCTTTTGCCTTAGAAAATGGGTAGGCTTTGGTGTGGGACGCAACCTGTGTTGACACCCTTGCTCCATCCCATCTTTCAAGCTCAGCTGGCTGCGCTGGCACTGCTGCTGCTGCAGAGACTCTCAAACGGCGCAAGTATAGTAACCTCTCGGGTAATTATATTTTCGAGCCGTTTGGGGTCGAAACGCTCGGGTCGTGGGGTCCGAGTGCACGTCTCCTTTTCAAGGAAATTTCGAGGAGACTGGTCGACACTTCGCGTGACCAGAGGGTTTCTTTCTAGGACAGCGTATAAGCATTGCCATTCAGCGTGGTAATGCTGCCAGCCTTCTGGGCACCTTCCCGGACGACAACGATGCCGAGGAATACTTTGACGCTTAGTCAGGCAGTCTGTCTTTTAGATGTATATATAGCTTTTTTTTTACGTTCGTTGCAATTAGAAAAGTATTAGAAATGTAAAATAAGTATTTAAAAATGAAAAAAAAAAAACTATTGTGATGGTGATGATTGATGATGTTTGGTGTACATAATTAACTGCAAATCTTTCTAATATTTTAATAACTAGAGCTGTTATTTCCGCAATATTATTTATCTTTTATTTTATGTGAAATATAAATATGTTGTTTAGTGATGGGTTTACGCCGCGGCATTTTGGGCAGATTGAATTTACACCCAATATCCGCCCGTGCCCAATAAATGCCCAAATGTCAGGATATTTTACTTAATACTTTAAAATTATTTATAATTCTTATCAATATCTTACGAAGATATTTTTTTAAAGTATTTAAGGTAATTTCAATTGAAATTGAAACAAATATTAACAAAACAATCTATACTAAAGTTTGTGAGGTTGTAGGGGGTAATCTCCGGATCTACTGAACCAATTTTGAAAATTGTTTTTGTGTTGGATAGTTCATTTATCGAGGAAGGTTATAGGCTATATAACATCACTCTACGTCTCTTAGGCGCGGGTGAAACTGCGAGCGGGTCGCTAATTAAAAATAACCGTAATAAAGTAAGAAATAAACAATAAAGTAATTTTTCGCGGTAAATTCAAAATGATAATGTGACATGGAATTCATAGACGACGGCTCGAGCTCGATCGATGTTTGTTCGGCCGGCACCTCACTACACTTTTAGTCGGTTCGGAACGCAATGTTTGGTTGATAATTCATACTTTTCCCCAAATATTATCGTAGCGTATATTTTAAAGCATATGAGTTAACTAAGGTTTGAGGGGCCGCGGTGGAAGAGCAATGCCGGGTATAACGCTGCCTCGCTCTCTCTGCCTTCCGCGGCCTCGGCGGGGTCACATTCATTAACATTTTACACTACTTTTAGCTCCAATAATGATTTTTAAGCAATGGTTTTAGATAAAAATTGTGAATTTTGTATAGTTAATGTCGCAATTACCATTACCATGAGTGCAGAACTTATTAAAGACCTACAAACTGCGAAAAACCACTCAAAATTTGAATTTCGCGGGCACAGCGAAACGATCCGCCTTAACTGTCAGTCAGTAGTGTCAGTGTGTCACTTGTCAGTGTCCTTGTCCATTCATAAAATCCATGCGAGTTTCTTTTTCAGACTTTCAGAGCATTTCAGAGGAAAAACTTGAACTGAGTCTCATACGACTGGTATAAGTGTAATAGTACTTACTTTAAAATTGTATAAAAATTCTAGTCAAGTTTAATTCTCCTTCGATTCCTCAAGTGATGAATTTGCTGTTGTGAATTCCTGTTGCCCAAGTTCCAACATATTCAGTTTTACCTAGGGACGAGAGTGAATTGAAGATTGTGGATAAAAAAAACTTAAAATTTGATGACAGATTTGGATTAGAGAGCTAATATGGTTTTTTATTTCACGAGTACCGTAGTTTCTCCACCTGTAACCCTTTTTATGGGTGCAGATAAACATGAAAGTAAGGGATATTTCAATAGCATTTTTCTTTATGGTTGTGCATGTTATTTCCAGTTAAATTAAATATTAACCACCATTATATAATTTGTAGATGAGGACTTGATAAAGTGGGGTTGGCCTGAAGATGTGTGGTTTCATGTAGACAAGGTGTCATCTGCCCATGTATATTTACGGTTAGCTCCGGTAAGAATAGTATTCTATGACCAATAACAATATAATTATTGTTCTCTTATTAACACAGTTAACATTTCAGGGTCAAACTATTGATGATATACCAAACTCTGTTTTGGAAGATGCATGTCAGCTAGTCAAAGCAAATTCTATAATGGGAAATAAAATGAATGATATTGACATTGTTCATACTATGTGGTCAAATTTAAAGAAAACTGCTGGCATGGAGGTAATATTAAAAAAAGTGAAAAGTATATAGTTTTTTTCTGGTAAACAAAAGTAGGTATTTAAATTTGATACCATTTTAGAAAATAGTTGAGTATGTATTGACTTAAATACATTCTATGTATTTGTTTCCCTTCGTGACTGCAAGCAAAATCTATTCTTTCTGTAGCAAAAAGGAACAAAATTGGTTCTATAATTATAAAAGCAGACATGCTTTTAGAATTACACAAACCACTATACCATTTAGCATAGCTTGGACGCTTAAGTGGATAAAGCTCCCAAGCTGCGCGACACTGCTCTCACCTGTCCATGCGTCACATAAGCTACTCCTCTTTCACCTGCCGCACAGACTTTTTCCACAAAAACAATTACTACTGACAAACTATATATAACTATAGCTACATACGAATAGAAAATACTTACAGAGAGCTCAAAGAATCCAGAATTTAATTTTGTTAAAAGTAAATAGTGCTGTAGCAAAGGGGTCTTCAGCTCAGGCGAGTAAAAAAGAACTACTAACGAAGATGCAACAATGTTTTTTATTAACATGCTACACAGTTACAGTACTACAAGTATTAAGAGAACTTATTTACTAAGACTATGCAAGTTTTCCCATAATTATTGCAGATTCAAAGAGATCCCGGTGAAGATAAGTTAGTATACTGTCGCATGTTACAAAACTATAGCGCTATTCAGCCGGACGGCACAACGCCATTTATCGCGGTATAGGTAAAATTATTGTACAGTGCAAATTAATAATAAAGAATGAACTGCTCAAAGCTGCAATGGTTCTTTCCTCAAAAGGCCATTTCAGACATTACCCTACATCGTACCACTCACATATAAGTGTTCTTCCATGTCTGGACTTTAAAAGAGACCATGATTCTCTGAGTTTGTTTCGGTGTTTCTTCTCAGAGGTCGTCAGTTAGGAAATGCCGAAGCCATCTAGCTAAAAAAAAAAACCGCAAACCATTGACATGTAAAAGTATCTCTAAAGATCTACTTGCAGAATAAATAATTTCATTTCATTTCATTTCAAGAACATAAAGCTTAAAGTTGAAGAACAAAAAAATATATATCATATTTATTTTTTATTACAAAAAAGTATCATAATTATTGGCAGTAGTTATTTCAATATGATAGGTATATGATATACTCTTTCAAATGACACTTTTTTTTCTTTCAAAAATAAAAACAAAGTCAAAGTAAGTCAGTCAAACAAGTACTCCTCAAAAGTAGTGGTGGCAAAAGCGGCTACATTTTGATAATGAATCATGCTGTTGATTTTATTTCTCAACAGCTGTTATTGTATACTGCTACTACTATTCTGTTAAGTTGCGGTTTTTCAACAAACTAAACATTGGCTGATAGACAAAATGCGCGGAATGTGTGAAATTACCCAAAATCGCGGGTGACCTTGAATGTTTTCGCATATACCACTACAACGACACATCCCGCCTAAAATTTATTAATGGATTAATATACTCACTTGATTTGATATAATAAGTAGTCTGTTTTCAATACAATCATAATGTAATAAAATTCGTCACCAAATGAAACCAAAATGTTTACATTACTTGTGTCATCCTGTTACTAAATAATGATAATAAAAAAAACCAAAAACCGACTTTATTTCTATGCTAAAAAGCTTATATTAGTAAAACATATTTTATTGAATAACAACAAGTAGCAATAACCTTGGTCACTTTGAAAAGAAAATTAACCTTAATATTATGTAGCGTAAGATCATTGTAGTGCATCCACCTCCTCCCACAAACCAAGGTCAAGTCACTGCCACTCAGGTAGCTCACCAGATTTTGCTTAACAGTAAACCACCTAAATGGTTACACAAGGTTCAAAAAATACCAAATTTAAACGAGTCCTCCAATCTCATCAGTGGGCCCTTTACTCTCTCTGAAATAACCTGTGCCATTAAGGCTTTAAAAAATGGGAAAGCTACAGGAGTTGACGACATAATGGTCGAACAAATAAAATAACTTGGACCAGTGGCAGTCTTCTGGCTTCAGAATGTTTCAAAAATTGTCTGGAAACACAAAAAAATCCTAAAATGTGGAGGAAGGCTAAAGTAGTGGGTCTCATCAAACCTGGGAAATCTCCCGATGACCCTAAGAGTTATAGACCTATCTCACTGTTGTGCCACTTATACAAACTATTTGAGAGACTTCTCTTTTTTTTTTTTTTTTAACACACTCGCACAACATATTGAGGATGGGTTTGAGAGGAATAGTGTCACAGGTATGGTTCTTGTGGATCTTTCAGCCGCCTATGATACTGTAAACATTAGAAGACTCTTCAGAAGGTTGAAGATCTAACTGATGATGTTGGCTTTATAAAAATATTGGGCGAACTTCTAATCTAAAATATCTAGGAGTAATATTAAACCGGTCCCTCACTTTTAAAGCACACTGCCAAACACTAAAATGAAAGTAGGAACTCGCAATAACTTACTTCGCCGCTTGACATCCACACGGTGGGGAGCTACTCCGGACGTTCTTCACACGACAGGGATAGCTTTGTGTTTTTCTGCTGGAGAATATGCATGTCCTGTATGGCATCGGTCCGCTCATGCAAACCCCGTCAATGTAGCTCTAAATGACACCTGCCGCAACTGGCTGTCTCAAACCCACGCCATTAAATATGGTTTACCCATTGGCGGGAATACCACCACCTGAGATTCAACGAGATGTAGCCTGCTCTCTCGAGAAATACAAACAGAAGTCTGACCACCGTCATCCCCTATACGATCACCAGCTACCCCTAGGACGTCTCAAAAGCCGCAGCAGCTTTCTCCGCAGTACACAAGCTATCAAAGACCACCCGGCTGTCACAAGACGCAAACTCTGGATCGAACGCCACCCTCCACCTCCTGGTTTTGTTTCTCCACAGGAGAAGTTACCACCTGGGCACGAATTACAGTAGCCAGTTTGGAAGTCCCTAAATCGACTCCGTACCCAGATTTGCAGATGCAGAATCAATATGTGCAAATGGGGATTCAGAGATCTTAATCTTGCTCAATGTGACCACGGCGACCCACAGTAATCTATGTCAGATCTATTGGTGTGTCCTTTGCGCCCGTACACCTGCACGAGGGACGATCTCTATGCGGCCACACCTAATGTCATTGAGGTGGCCTCATAATACTCGAATATTGTTTAACCATTGACACGAAAAGAAGAAGAAGATTATAGTACGGAATGCGCCCGCAGCGCGATCGTGGAAATAGACACGCGGCTTGCTATTTGTGTTATCCTGTTATTCAGTAATTATAGGTCGTAAAATAATTAAAAACTACTTTATTTTAATGTCAAAAGCTTATATTCGTAAAACACATTTTACTGAATGACAACGAATAACAATAACAGTGGTCACTTTAAAAAGAAAATAAACCGTAATATTAAGTAGAGTAAGATCATTGTCGTACGCGAGGCGCGCGCAGCGCGATCGTTGAAATGGAATGCCATGGAGCTCGCAGTAACCCGCCGAGTGGCGGTTTCACTGCGAACCGAAGGCGGCTCGCAGTGTGCTCGTGGACGGCGTCACGACTAGCGATGGGCCAACCCGTAAATTTTTCTAACCGAATCAACCGAATCAAAATTGGACTCAACCCGGGTTGCAACCCGGGTTATCCAAACCGAAACGAACGCGGGCTGCGGGTAGATAACTCGTGAAGATGACGACTTTGAACGGTTAGAGTTCCCGATTCGGTTCGAAAAGTCGCTTGCGTATATTTGCATTTGCGTAGGTAACCGAAACGTTCGCAACGGTTTGAGAAATTTAAATTTTCATTTTGGACTTTTTGTTATAAAGTGAAAAGCAGATACACTAAAAAATATGTATATTTTAATCAGTCTCACTATCACAAAAAGTTTAATAAAATTCTAAACATAACGGAAACCATTTAGGTACGAATTATAATCAGTCTCATGTAAGTAACTACAATAACGTACTTAAGTACATAAAATAAAATTCTCAAAAATAAACATAACGACAACTATTTGGGTACCTACGAATTACAATCAGTTTCATGTAACTAATTACAATTACGCTATCGCTAACTCGACTCGGCGGCGAAGACTTCGTTCGGTGCAATTTGGTTACGTTCGGTTATCGTTCGGCTCGGGGCTTCGGGTCGAATCGGGTCAAACCGTCAAACGATGTGTAGCGTCGCGCGCACGTCGCACCGTCTCGTCTGCGTTAGCGGTTAGAAACCCAAACCGAGTTGGATAGGTAGTAACTCGGTTTGATTCGAGTTACTCTCAACCCGGGTTGACCCGGTTTGCCAAACCGAGTTGACACATCGCTAGTCACGACCGCTTGTGTAGTGAGTACGTATGCGCGAGCATTCGTTTGAAGCTCGCGCATACGTACTACACAAGCGGTCTTAGACATTCTGAAGGTATACTGTAAACTAATGAATGAACTTGCTTAGACATTCTGAAGGTATACTGTAAACGAATGAATGAATCACCACTTGCTAAAAATCTCAATGTTAAAGCGAATTTGTCTTGAACGGGTATCGCTTTTCTAAACCTTGTGTATCTAGTGCGAATTTGAGGTCCAATTAACTTAATTAGATACTCAAAATCTGTACTCGACATACGAGTGAAATTCTTGAAATGTCCACTAATCTCTTGAGACTTCATATCCATTACTAAATTTTTAAAACGATTTCTATCTTTGAAAATTTCACTTTGCCAAAATCGACGTGGGCTTTTATATTATTATTATTATTTATTTATTTTTTCTTTTTTTTTCTCCGGTTGACCGGGGTGACTGACATCACGGGCCAAAGCCAAGTGTACGTCAGTGGTTTAAACTGTAGAGAAGAAAGATTTAAGAAAGTTGATGAAATATAAGTGTTTTGCTGTGAATGTGTTATGTGTTTGTGTTGTCGGGTTCACACTGCAAGAACTTTCTTACCAGTCTGCACGTGTTCAGTATAGCTGCTTTCTGGAGTAGGTAGTAAGTGTTTGCGGGAAGATTCAGGGTGTTTAGTGATTGGTGCAGTTGTTTAGGTATAACTCCTGTTGTAGATAGAACTATGGGGACTATTATGACTTTTTGAAGATGCCAGAGTCGGGATATTTCATCCTTTAGTTCAGCGTATTTAGAAAGTTTCTCTGCTATTGTAGTCTGTAAGTTGTGTGTATTTGGTACTGCAATGTCTATTAGGTAGCCGGTTTTGCTTATTTTATTTATTAATGTTATATCTGGTCTATTAAAATGAATGGTTCGATCGGTAAGGATGGCTCTATCGAAGTATAATTTTGTTGCAATGTTATCTAATACGGTTTCAGGTGTGTATTTGTAATATGGAACCACGGAGTTTATGAGTTTGTACTGGTAAGCTAGTTTCTGATGTATGACGTTTGCTACTTGGTCGTGTCTGTGTTTGTAATCTGTTTGGGCTATTGACTTGCATGCACCTGTAATGTGTTGTATTGTTTCTGGGGAACTATTGCATTTTCTGCAGGTGTCGGTGGTTAAATTCTTTATTATATGTTTTCTATAGTTTTTCGTTTCTATTACTTGGTCCTGTATGGCGATCATAAAGCCCTCGGTCTCCGGGAAGAGTTCGCCTCGACGAAGCCACGCGTTCGACGCTTCTTTGTCGACATTTATTTGGCACAAGTCTTGGCGATGTCTTCCGTGTAGAGACTTCTGGGTCCATTCTAGCAACTTGGTTTTATCATCTATAATTGTTTCGTTCTTCTGTTGTGATATGTCTTTTAAATTGAGAGGTGTTAGCTTTTGGTCATTTTGTACTATTAAATTGTGGAGTGTAGATAAATCAGCTTTTGCAAAGAAGTACTGTCTAAGAGTTGAGATTTGCCTGTTGTGTAAGTTTAAAACATCTATTAGTCCCCTTCCTCCTTCTTTTCTCGGTAGTGTCTGTCTTTGTAAACATGATCTAGGGTGATTTTTGCGGAATTTGGTCATTGTTGTATTAATCTTGCGCTGTATATTTTTTAAGTCTGTTTTCGTCCAGTTTATTACACCAAAAGAATATGTTAGAATAGGTATCGCGAATGTGTTAATTGCTTTTATTGTATTTCGGGAATAAAGCTGTGATTTCAAGATTGTGTTAAGTCGGTGTTCAAATTGCTGTTTTAGTTTATTTTTGGTATCTTTATAGTGTATCTGGTGTGACTGATTGTATCCTAAGTATTTATAAGTTTCTTGTTCATCTAATGATTCTATCTGTTCTCCTGTTCCTAAGGTATATTGGTGTTGGTAGCTCTGTCCTGCTCTAACTGAGTTTATTTTGCATTTGTCAATTCCGAATTCCATTTTTATATCGTTTGAGAATTTTTCTGTTAAATTAGCTAATTCGTTAAGTTGACTCTCGCTTTTAGCGTATAGTTTAATATCATCCATATACATCAAGTGATTCAATGCGTTTTTTTGTGGGTCAGTCTCTCCGTTAGTGTTTGTGTCATTTAAAGGGATTCCTAATTGTGTTGAGTTCAATATATTAGATAGAGGGTTTAGAGCTAGACAGAACCACAAAGGGCTGAGTGTATCGCCTTGAAATATGCCCCTTTGTATTTTGATTGGGCTAGTCTTAATTGTTTCATTGGTAGTATTGTATTTAAGAACAGTTGTCCAAGTAGTCATTATGGTTTTCAAAAATGTTATTATTGTGGGGTGTATTTTATATATTTCTAAAACTTTTATAAGCCAGGAGTGGGGGACTGAATCATACGCTTTTTTATAATCAATGTACATGCTAAATAGATCGGCCTTTGATTTTTGTACTTTTTTAAGAATAACGGAATCTATGATTAGTTGTTCCTTGCACCCTTGACTAAATTTACGACACCCTTTCTGTTGCTCGGCTAGGATATTATTGTCATCAGTGTGTTGATATATTAGCTCGGTTATACATGATGTGATAATTTTGTACAAAGTCTGTAAACATGTGATGGGCCTATACTTAGCTGGGTTAGTGAGGTCATTGCGATCTTTTGGTAACATAAAGGTGGTGCCGTTTGTTATATATGATGGAATTGTGGTGGGGTCCAGAATGAAATTATTTATATAGTTATGTAGATAACTGTGCACATACGTAAATTTTTTGTACCAGTAATTGTGAATATAATCTGATCCAGGGGATTTCCAATTGTGTAACCGGTTTAATACTTTTATAAATATTTGTGGTGGGATATATTCAAATCGCATTTCCGGAATGTTCGCGCAATTATTTGTCGATTCAGTTTGTATCCAATCAGCTTGGTTGTTGTGCTGGGTTGGGCTTTCCCATATACCAGCCCAGAAATGTTGCATCGTCTCTGAGTCAGGAGCATTATTATTATCATTGACAAGATTTTCCTGGGTATTAGTTGCTGCCTGCTTTATATTACGATAGAAAAGCTTTTCGTTGTGGGTGAACGTAGTGTTTTGCTGTTTTCTAAGTGTACATGCTTTATATCGCTTTAGTCGGCCTGATACGACTGAGAGTTTTTGTTTAAGTGTATCCAATGTATGTGTTGCTTGTCTATTTGGTTCTTCGTGTACGGTATGAGTTTTATATCTTTCTATAATACTGTTTACATGTTTAATTAGTTTTCTGCTTCTATTGCCGTTAATAAATTGTGTCAACCTACCTATTTTTGCACGTATGTCTCCTATTTTTTGTTCTAGTCGCCTTTGCCAGTTAGGCTTATATTCTCTTTTATCGTACTGGTTACTTTCTGCTGGCTTAAGTGTTATTTTTGCTCCATTAACCTTAGCAGTAGTCCAAGCTGCGCAGTAAATAATAGTCTGTAATGTGTAGAAGTCAGTGTCTATATTGATATTTTCAGGGAGTATTATTTTGTTTATGTAACTGACTATCCTTGCGAGTTCTTTGGATGTTTTTTGCTTAGGAATGTAATTTCTACCGATAGGGCTAGTGTTTCTAAAAAAAAGGAATGCTTGTTGAAAAGTTTCGTCAATTTGTAGATCTCGTTCTAAATTAGTTTGTGGGTTAACTAAGATTGGTTCTTGTATATTATTGTTGTTGTTTAAAATTTGTGTGTTAATTAAAGTTTGTTCTGTATCAATTATATCTGCGGCGTGTGAAAAGTGGGTGTCATTATTATTACTATTTAAGGTTATGATATCAACAGCTTCAGTAATGCTGTTATTCAAATTATTGTTAATTGATCCCAGTTCTTCCGATACTTCAGCTTTAAGTGAATTAAGTCTATCATAACTAATATATTTATTATTTAGTATTGCCCTTCTCTGATCTGCTATACGTTGCTCACTAAGGTGACTAAGTGAAGGAAAACTATTGATAAAATCTTCATGCATGAGCTTTCGGTACGCTGTTATATTGGTGCCTAGTGCTGTTACTCGATAATAAGACCGCATTATCGCTTCATTATGTTCGTTAGTCCATCGCATTCGTGTCTGTGTTAATTGTGTGTGTTGTTTTGGTTGCTGTGCATTATCATTATGTGTGTGTGTTTGTTGGGTACTATGTGATTGAATGTTTGATTGTATATTATTTAATTCATCTTTTACTTCCTTATATATTTCATCTATTGTTTTTTGTGGAAGTAGCTTGTTCCGTACTATTGCTCTGCGTTGGTCACCTATTCTTTGACGGCTGACCTGCATTTTAGGGTATTTTTCTATGAATTTTAGGTGGAGAGGTTCTAGATAGGCTCTTGTGTCTGTGTTTAAAGTAGTCAATTGAAGGTAAGTGCGCAGAATAAACATATTCATTTCAGTTGTCCATCGTCTGCGCGTATTAGAGGCGTTCGTAGTGGGTGCAAGCTCGCAGTCAACATTGACATCATGCACAACACTATCGAGCGTATCGGTAGTGGCCAAGCTAATTGTTCTTCTAGTCATATATGAGGGACGAGTGGAAGGGATGGATGAGAATAATGAAATGGTGTCATCGTCCATGATATCGGCTGTAGCTTCTACGTCGCGAGCCCGCCTGTTCAACTCGTGACGATCGGCTGTAACATTTTTGTCGGTAGGAGCCCGCCTGCTCAGTTCCTCACCGCCGATGGTTCCCATACTGTGGCATCCAGCACCGGCTCCAGATGCGCCCCGGCGACCCCCGGGAAGCGACCGCAAATTATAGACTTTTTTACTACTCATCTCCATACAGGGTTACCTTTGCCTTGTTGGCCGCGTAAGTTTTTAGTACATCTGTACAGTACGCGTGTCCGCCCCCCACGTGGCTAGGTGTTCAGCACGGACGTCAGGCAAGGATTTTGGGGGGCTTATTATTATTATTATTAAAAGCCCGTAGTGTCCCACTGCAGGGCAAAGGCCTCCCCACTCTCCTTCCACTTCTCTCTGTCTATTGCTCTTAAGGACCATAGGTTTCGTAAAAAATGAACAACTGCAGCTCTTCATTTGTTTTTCGAGATTACAAATTTAAATTTAGAACCAAATGCATGTCAACTAGGCGACAAATATGCCAGCTACAAAACTCCATAAAAACTATTTGGTCATTCATATAATTTTTAAAGTTATGGACGATACTAACTCTTTATGCTAGGTGGGTCGATTTAGGAGTCCGGGAGTATATATATTTATATATAAATATATATTAAACTAAGTCAAAAAATTATTTTCTCATACATTTTGTATCGGGAACGGATTGACAGTTTCAACAGAAATAATACTCTGACACAAATGAATATGGCGTTGTATACTGTTTCGATAAGGCATGTAGATGGCGTTGTGTGCATTGTCCGAACTCTCTTAAGGCGGATCGTTCAGCTGAGTCCGCGAAATTCAAATTTCAAGTGATTTTTCGCAGTTTTTAGGTCTATAATAAGTTCTGCATTCATGGTAATGGTAATTGCGACATTAACTATACAAAATTCACAATTTTTATCTAAAACCATTGCTTAAAAATCATGATCATGCCAAATATTGTACATGACCGTCACCAACTTATCTCTTTCATCAGGTTTTTGTATAAATATCAATATTCTTTTTTCAGGCTGGGCAAGTAGCATTTCATAAAGATAAAGATGTTAGAAAAGTGAAAGTAGCTAAAAGATGTAATGACATTGTTAATAGACTAAATAAAACTAAACGAGAAGCATTTCCTGACTTAAGACTAGAAAGAGAAACTAGAGACAGATTAGAGAGAGAAGACAAGAAGAAACTTTTAAGAGAAAAGAAAGAAAAGGAAAAAGAGGAAGAAAAAAGAAACAAGGAAGAGGCTGAGATGAGAAGTTATGCTACTTTAATGAAAGCAGAAAACATGACTACCAATTACGATGGAAATGATTCTGATGACTTTATGTAACTACCTATTATCAAAACATACCACAACCAACAATAGTTTGAAGATTACCACTTGACAATTCTGGATGGGCCTCACTTGGATACCTAGTTTTTGGTTTCAATTCAGTTTTGAATCATATTTATCAATATTTTGCTCGGTGGTAGGACCTCTTGGGGTCTGAATGGCTGGCGACCACCCCTACGTCGGAGTCTGTCGTAAAGCTCCTTGATGTGTATTTCGACTTTTGCACGTAAGAGTCAGTTCCCTCGGTTGCTGCAGCTCTGGCAGTCTGCAGTTTGTAGGGGCTCTTAAGGGTCGGCAACGCATCAGCAACTCTTCTGGTATTGCAGGTGTCCATGTGCGACGATGACTACTTACCACCAGGTGGCTCGTCAGCTCGCTAGCCGACCTAATCCATAAAAAAAAATATCAGTTTTTGCCAATGCTAAAAAAGAAAATCTTTTATAGAAATTCTCGTGAAAAATATTTCTTTGACAAAAATATTAATATTTTATGTAATCAAAATGAATACAATATTCAGAACTCCAATCAAATTCAGGTGATTTAAACGTAGTCAACATGGCGCGGTTTCTGTCGTCAGTACCGTATACATATTATGCTGCACACTTACCGTCGGCGCAGACAGCCGAAATGTAGGTAGCTAAGTAGTACTTAGCCACTTTCATAGAGGTATTCCATGAAGCACACCCAAAGTATTCCACTTAGCACACCCGTAGGTGGGCTTCAAATAAAAATTTAAAATAATTAATTTCCTATTCCACGAAGCACACCTACTTCTTCTATCGACATTTTTATTTCTTAGTCTCCGCACTATGCGAGTGATATTCGTAGGTGTGCTTCGTGGAATAGGAAATTAATTATTTTAAATTTTTATTTGAAGCCCACCTACGGGTGTGCTAAGTGGAATACTTTAGGTGTGCTTCGTCTGGGTGTGCTTCGTTTGGGTGTGCTTCATGGAATACCTCCTTTCATAGGATACTTAGCTTAACTTGCCATATTAATGAAACTACCTACTATAATTTTTTTTTAACGCGAGCGTAAGTAGGTCACTACTTACATACTAGTAGGTATATAAACAATATTTTATAGTCTTATAGTTCGGAGTCTCCAGGTAATTTAAATAATGTTATTTCTGGGTGCGTTAATGAAGAACTCAAGCAGCACAACATAGTCTATAATTTCTCTTTGCCATATTAAGTAAGTACCTACTTGTACTTATTATTCACAAATTGGACACAAAAACATCACAACGTCCGTACGTTACTACGGGACATCGCGACTGTCGGGCTACCGAGTGGAGACCGTACTCGCGGCGCGTAGCCCTAGGTATGACTCGCATTCCGACCGTTTGTATGAAGACAGACTACTGTATATTATATTTATACTGTGGTAGAGCGGAAATACCCTTTTGGCTAAAGGTTATGAATATTTGACGATTGTATATTTCTGCTTTTATGATGTTCGGTACCATTATCTATAAAAAAATCATGTCTTTTTAGTATTTGTTATTAAAGCGGCAACAGAAATACATTATCTGTGAAAATTTCAAATGTCGAACTATCACAGTGCATGAGATACAGCCTGGTGACAGACGGACAGCGGAGCCAGTTTTACGCTTTGGGTACGGAACCCTAAAAACCTGTTGACAATCGTATATATACGGACATTTTAAAATATATATTTATTTATTTTAAAATATTATATTTTAAAGTATATTTAACAAATTGTAGAATAGCCCCCAAAATCTAATAAAATTTTAAAATATTATAAATAAAATGAATATTTTAAAAAGTTACAAAAGGAAAGTGGGCGGTGGGCCTTTGTATGTTTGGCACCCAGGGATGGTGCCATACTGCCACCGTAAGTATTGTTATTTCAGTTCCCTCGTTTTATTAAAAAATCTTGCTTATAAAGAGATTTCTTAAAAATAATGATGTGGGCATACATAATCCTATAGCGATAAAAATATTTGAATGACATGCATATTTCCAGGTGCTTATTCATACATTTTAACTACCGTATACAGACAGTTTTTGACAGAGCAGTGTATGGCCAAATCCAGAACAAGCAAAATCAATTATATTTAATAAAAATAATTTTGATCAAACAGTTTTTTTTTTCTTCACATTTACTTTCAAGGTAACAAAAGTGAACCGAAGCAATCCCTTCTTAAATTAAAGCACCAATTTGAAAACACAATATATGTAATATATGTATAAAGACAATATGTAGATTTTTGCTATCTATTGTGTGCGCGCTAATCATTGAATTATCCTTAATAATATTATAAACGTGAGAGTTTGTGAGTATGGATGTATGGATGTTTGTTACTCTTTCACGCCAGTACGGCTGAACGGATCTGGAGGAAATTTGGCACAGCGATAGATAATAGTCTGGAATACATAGGCTACTACTTTTTATCCAGGTCGGGCCTAATTCTGCAGTCCACGAAATCGCTGGCAGAAGCTAGTATCGTATATAGCATCTATGTGATTATTTAAACTACTTGTGCTACTATTATGATCAGATACACATTGAAATGATAAATCATTTTACGAAGGCCAGTGAAAGGGAGAAAACGGATGGGGCACTTGTTAATGAAACAATTTAATATTTTTTTTCTATATTTATTCCAACTGTACTTAAAGAGTCAATAACCCATGTTGGATAATTACCATCAGTATAATATTCACTTACAAACTTCTGCACAAACTGTGGAAATGTTCCATTCTCAATGTTTTCTCTCATGTTTCTCATAAGACTCATCTGAAAAATAACAGTTTAATATTATTAAATGCACATTTACCCTGTTGCTCACCATATTATAAAATGACCTGAATTGCATTCATAGAAATTTTCTTGCGCATACTCTTTTCGAATTCGAAACGGAGTTATCCTTCGGAGAACTAAGGTTACCGACATAGCTCAAAGGATTTGCAAGTTGAAGTGGCAATGTGCCGCTCACATTTGTCGGAGAACCGACAAACGCATGAGCAAACGATTTTGACGACACGATTGGCGTAGCGGTTGAGCGATCGGCTTCTGTGCCACGTGTTGTGGGTTCGATCCCCACACGGAGCAAATATTTGTATGATCTACAGGTATTTGTTCCGGGTCTGGGCGTTTGTGCATGTGAGAATTTGTGTTTGTAAACGCACCCACGACAGGAGAAAATCCTAGTGTGGGGCAACGTTTTTGTAAAAAGAAAAAAAAAAAAAAAAAAAAACGAGCTCGAGTGGAGACTGCGTCCAGGCAAACGTAGTATAGGGCGCCCGCCGCCCAGGTGGACTGACGACTTGCGGAAGGCGCTGGCAGAGGCCTACGTCCATGAGATTTTTTCACGAATTATTTTATATTGATGATATATTTTATTATTAAGTGCACATTGAAAACGAGAGGAATAAAACTTACACGTCACTTGGAAGACATATATTTTTATAAATCCTAACATTTAAAATAATCGAGATTAAAATGCACAAGTACCTACAGTTTCAATCTCGATTATTGTATCACTGTACTAGACAACGTTAATCAAAGCAGATTAAATTATGTAAATTTATAATTAATAGTAATGAATACTTAATTGCAATACAATATAAATACACTCGGCCGTAACTTCCGCGCTCCGATCCTGTCGATCAATCCCTTCCACCATGCTGTTGACGGTTCGTAGAGCAGTGACGACGTAACACTTATCAATGATCAAGTGCGTTCTGTAGTTCTGGTGCAGTTTCGTTAATTTATTTATCAATGACGTAGGAACTATTCTGCTTCTCGCAGGATTTCAATACCATACCAAAAGGAAACATAAAAGTGGGTTGACTGTATGGGAATGTTCAAAAAAAGAATATTATTGTGGATTATACATACACACATCAACAGAATCTAGGGATATTTTACATAAATTTCATCAAATATCTAAAAATCAATGAAAAAGAATTTTCTGATATAGTAAATGGAATAAGGATAGGTTATTTTAAGGTCTTTAGTAACATAAGAAAAAACATTTCGTGTTTTTTTTTTGTTTTAAATAAAAATAGTATTTTTTTAAATTGCCAGGGCAAATTAGTATCATTATAAAACTTTATTTCTTCATAAAAAAAGTATTAATTTTAATTAAAATGGAAAATATCCTATAAAATTATTAATAATCAATGTTGCAACCGCTTACATTAATTACACATCGACATCGATTATTCATACTTAAAATTAAATTGTCAATGTCTGGCTGTGGTATCAGGTCCTATGTTCTTTGCAAGTGTTCATAAACTTGTTGTTCCGTCGTCAAATTTGGCGGGAAATCTCTCAAAGCTTTTCGATGTAACATGTCCCAGGCATGCTCGATAGGATGTAAGTCGGGCGACTGTGCAGGCCAATCCAAAACATGAATATCGTAGTCTCTCGTGGTGAGTGACCGATACCTGCGATAGCTGCGCCGTATGGGAAAGAGCATTATCGTGTATGAGTAGAAATTCCTGGCCCATTTGTATTCTGTGTGGGACAATAACAGGCTCTACTACCCCCACGAGGTATTTTTATGCAGTCATGCTGCCTTGGATCCAAACGAGCTTGGTTCGTCCGCCAACACGAATTCCTGCCCACACCATGATTGTCCCGCCTTGGTATAAGTGGACCTCCTGAGGGTGCCGTAGACGGCTAACTCTCCCTGGTGTTCTTCAAACGCGTGTTCTACGTGAATCCGGATGAAAACCAAACCAGGACTCATCGGTGAACAGCACCAAAGACCATTGTTCGTCACTCCATGGTAAATGCTCCCGAGTCCACGAAAGCCGCCGACCGCGATTGGCACGTCACAATGCTGGAACACGTAGCGGTCTTCGAGCATGAAGCCTATAAACCTTCCCCGATAAATGAACTACCAACACAAAAAGAATTTTCAAAATCCGTTCAGTAGTTCTACAGATTACCTCTTTGTAATATTAGTATAGAAGTATAAATAAAGCATTGATTAATCTGTGAAATGTTAATCTCGATTATTAAAAATATTGTGATTTATAAAATAGGTATATGTCTTCCAAATATCGTATAAGATTTTATTTCTCTCATTTCAATGTGCATTTAATAATAAAATATGTTATCATTTCAATTCATGAAAAAAAAATATCAATATATTATATTCAGCTCTAGCACCGCCACTACTGGGGGCGTATCAAATTATTTTTCCCACCTCACCTGGCACCACTAGTGGCCACTGGGAACAAAAAGAGTGGCCACTGCCAATTGCTATCCCTGGTGACGCTACCGCTGGTGGCAAATGGGTCATTTTTTGGAAAAATAAAATCCATTTGTCACCCGTGATGGCTTCGACGGTGTTGGACGACATTGGGATTCTGGGAATAACGCAGTAGAAGGACACCAGGTATCGTATTCCGATAACAGCGATTATGTGGTAGGCTCCCGGCGACGTCATTGTTTGAAATGATACCACTATGTGTAAATGCCGAGCAAAATGCAATTTTTCACTTTCTTGCTTAGTGGAATTTTAAATTATTAGCCAAATATATGAATAACACGAGACAAAAATAGGCTATAAAGCAATTTTATATTAATCATGAATTAAAAATTTCCTTATTGGTATCGAAGCTGCCAATCAACGGCAACACTGATCATGAAATTTGTGAGTTTGTTGACATCCGACATCCGGCCTTAAGCAAATCTTGTTCTACCATGGTTAAACATAGCTTGATACGAGTGACAGCTGTCATCGAGATCGTGAGCATGGAGTTACTACCTATTTTTACCAGACTACGAAAAAAGGAAGGGTAATAAGTTTAACAGTCTATGTATGTTGTATGCCCATAATTATGTATGCATATTTGAATGTATCGTATGGATGTTCAATCCTAGTCAGGGGTAGAGATGGGTTTATGCCAGGGCATTTATTTTTTTCGCCCAAAATGCCTGGGCAAAAACCCATGTATAGTCAGGGCTGCCAAACCATTTTTTTTTATTTGAATATCAATTAAAATGTAACAGAAATGCTATGGTGAGTCTTGTAGAACTAAATGCAGCCCGCGCCAGATTTTCTTGTAGGTAAGTGAATATGTGTAGTTTAGTCGGGTGTTTCGAAATTGTCATTTAATCGTTTTACATTATCAATCATTGTGGGTTAATTTTAATTAATGAAAATATACTGAATCGAATAATTTGTTTTAGTTAGTACGAGTCCTGTCGCTTTATATAAGTATCAAAGGCTACAAATTTATACCTTCCATTGCCTACTACTATTTCACTTATTCCATGTCTTATCACAATAAAATGGATCTTAATTAAAAGATTGATCAATGAAGATGACAGATGATGATGAGAAAACGATACCTAATTGATTTTTTCCAAGAATACCCCAATCCTAAAAATGTCACTCTGACATCTGTTTCCCCTGGTATCAAGCTATGTTTAACGAAAAATTCATATGACAGGAACCCACATAGTGAAGAAAAAATGAAAAGTAACATTTACCTGATATGCAATGTTATGCACAGAAATAAGATGACAAGAAACTGTTTCCACTGTTACAATACTGTGTAAATAAGCTCTGGTGTAGGTGTTACACGTGGAACAAGTACAGTCCTTGTCAATAGGGTTTAAATCAGCTTCATAAATTTTTTGCTTTAAATTTAATTGTCCATTTGAAACAAGAGCACAGCCAAATCTCTGAAATCGGTAAAGCATTTATTTCCCAAAAGAACATTATATAGTTCACTTATAAAATATGTTCTAATGTACAATTTGAATGTGTTTAAATACGATTTAAACATCTACCTAGTGAGTTTTACATTGAACTCGTAGGTAATTTACTTTTTAAGTAAGATTTTGTAGTAGGGAGATAGGGGTTTTTATATATATAGGCAGGCATACGCGATGGTTTTATGTTCACCCCGTGGTAGGGTCAAGCCCATGAGACCTTATTGCCTTGTCTTCCGTTTTACCTCATATTTCTTCAATAATGTTAGGCGATTCAATAGTCATTTTGTTTTAGAGACGATGATGGCGGTCGTCTCGCTGGGAGATAAGTAGGTGGATGAAATTAAAATACTGTAGGCGGGCAGCCCTATCGCGTGTTTATGTACCGCGCGGCTGCAGGTAATTATTTCATTATCTTTACCGTGGCTCTGTGTTGGATAGTCTCTTCACAGTGATGCAAAATTGCCAAATTCAACTAAAAAACGTGAAATTTATGTTTTTTTTAAAAACATTGATAATTTCTATACCTACTACTTTGGATAGCCCTATGATATATGTACCTATTATTGAATAGATAATATGACCGCCCATCCTAGATTTCCTTTTGGACTACTAGGTCTGGGAACCCTGTATGTTATTTTATACACTGTGCTAAAAAACCCTGTTGGACCCAAAAGGGCATAATAATATAGGTACTTATTCCAATCACATCACTAAATAAAATAAAAACTATTAAATGTGTATTCATGAAAATATTCCGAATCCGATCCGATTTACGATTCACCATGGATACTGCAAAGGATCCGAAACGTCGGGAATCAAATAATATCAATACAACGCGATAAAATCCGTAAAAAGTAAAATGTGATAAAATGATCATAGGCCTTAGTACATAATAAATAATATACAGAATGGCCTCTCCCTAAATCAGATACCGCAGGCCCCCCGCATTTTGCCGGATCGTTTGCCGGATTGTGAATAAGGGTTGTCATTCCGCGAATTGAACATTTTTTTCTAGCCTATTTCGTCCCACTGCTGGGCAAAAGCCTCCCATCCCTCCTTCCAAACCCTTTAAGCCGCCCAATCTCTATCGTAAGAGTTCAGTTCATCACGCCACCTCCGTGTGGGATCCAATTTGTGATGGTTTTTGCCCACAGTTCGTTTGGTATGGGGCAGACGTGTCCCGCCCAGATATTTGAGTTTTGGAGCGCAGTATTGTATTCCGTATACAGTCAGTGAGTTTTACTCCCAGAATACTGCGCTCCATCGCTCGTTTAATGTTGTCATGTTTAATTGCATACTGAATACTTACACTGTAAAATGTATTTATACACAGATCGTTATTGTCGATGTTGTATGTATTCAACATGGTGATAAATCGTGATTTAAAATATTACCTACATTCAATATACGCATACCTACGCATTTATGTCTTTCTTAAACACACTCGCTTTATTATAGGTAGGTAAGTCCGGTCTCGTCAGCATGTCGGCGAGCAGGCACGGTCGAATATTCGTGTTTTTGTTAAAAAGAACATAATCATTTAGATTTTATTCTTTAAGAAATTTGATATTTTTTCGTTAGTTTCATTCATATTAAGTTAGATTTTCATCGATAAAAGCTTAGTTAGACCTGCGTATTTGGTTTTTCATTTTGAGTAACGGATTTTAGTTTTACAGATTACACAAAATGCTTTGTGAATTATGTATATACGCTACCTAGTTATGGCATGCAGCGCGCCGGCAACCCTACGTACTTCACGCACACATTTACGCTTGTACAAACGTCAACTTGTCAATGTAGTTGTAGTAGGTATTGGAATCGGAGCGTTTCTACGGAGTGGCCGAGGTGTGGCCTTAGTTTGGTACCCAGGGATGAAGTTGCTGCCATCGCAAGTATTGCCATTTCAGTTTTCCAGTTTTATAATTTTTTTTTTCAGGTTTTTTTTCTTGTAACATGAAATTGATTATAAACCATGTTAAAAATACCCTGACCGATCCGAATTTTGTTTTTAAAGCTTACTAGCAATGTGGGTCGACCATTACTAGTATTATTGTTAACCCCTCGTGCTAAGCTAAATGTTTGTGTTACGAGTGGGTTCACGTCGGTAGTGCCAAAAACGGTAGTGCAATGGGTAGGGTTCGAACCGGCAACCAAATGATTAAATATTCATGAAAGAAAACATATTAATGAAGTTTGAAATTGAAGATGGTCATGCCCAAATTTCCATAATTACTCCAAGATGCAACAATTTTTTAAAATGTTTATGTTATAAAACCATCATGGGCCTTATTATGTTTGGCATGCAGGGATGTTGTCGCTGCCACCGTAAGTAGGTATTGCCAT
Organism: Acronicta aceris; assembly: GCA_910591435.1. Classification (NCBI taxonomy): domain Eukaryota; kingdom Metazoa; phylum Arthropoda; class Insecta; order Lepidoptera; family Noctuidae; genus Acronicta; species Acronicta aceris. The sequence continues at coordinate 11,394,049 of OU342759.1, forward strand.
TTTAGTTTATACTATACAAATTTTGTACACTTACTGCAGTGCGAGTTGGAAACACACAATCAAACATATCAACTCCAAGGGCAACACAGACAACAAGATCTATTGCCAGACCAACACCCATCAAGTATCGGGGTCTGTATTTGTCAAGTATCCCTGTACTTAGACTGACCATTGGCCAAAAATCATCCTTTGCTTCACCTCCACTGTAACAAAAAAAAAAACAAAAGGTCTTTCAGTTAGTTTCTTAATAAGTCAAATTCAAAATTCAAATTCAAAATGTTTTTATTTCAAACTAGCTTTTGCCAGCGACTTCGTCTGCGTGGAATAGTTACTTTGTTCCCCTAGTTCTTCGCCCACGGTTTCACCTGCGTTGCCCCGTTCCTAAGGGTTGTAGCGTGATGTTTTATAGCTTGAAACCTTTCTCATGAATCACTCATTTTCCCAACATTTCCCTTCACTGCTCCGCTCCTATTGATCGTAGCGTGATGAAAAGTATACTATAACCTGCCCAGGAGTATGAAGAACAATTGTACCAAGTTTCGTTGAAATCCGTCGAGTGGTTTTTGTTTCTATAACGAACATACAGACAGACAGACAGACAGACAAAAATTTTACTGATTGCATTTTTGGCGTCAGTATCGATCACTAATCCCCCGCTGATAGTTATTTTGGAAATATATTTCATGTACAGAATTGACCTCTCTACAGATTTATTATAAGTATAGATAGATAGATTAATATAATAATAGACTGCCTCATTAGTCTAGTGGTCCCAAGCGCGACTGCTACGCTAGAGGTCCTGGGTTCGATCCCCAGGTCGAGCAAAGTGTTATTGGGTTTTTCTATGAAATTCTCAGTAGCAGCTCGGAGTCTGGATTTGTGCCCGGTTAATGGCAATAGGCTCGCCCCCTATTACATGGGACCTAAACATACCATACGCCTCTGCCTAACCCTTCGGGGAATACAGGCGTGATGGTATGTTATGTTAGATTAATATGTCCGGAGTTTTTTAAATACATATTATGTATTTAAAAAACTCAATCACAAATGCAAGATTAATTACACAAGTTTATTTAGCCCTATGTCAATCTGTCAATTACTACATGGGGTGGAGCACTAAAAACTTATATGCTTCTTCTTGAATGAGCTCAGAGAGCTAATTTAAAAGTAGCCAACTTAAAAAAGTTATATTACGTATACATTTAACATTCTAAATAACATTGCTGCACTAAGCACAGGTAGTGTGTGAACGCAATCATCATGCTAATCAGAATAATATTTTATTGGGGGCCAACAGGAAATTAAGATTACCATTTGGCCCTATGAAATTATAATGGGGGATAACAGGAAAAAAATCCTATTAGCCCCCCGTGGGGGGGGGGCAAAGAGATGGGGGACTAGAGGAATACCCCATTTTGTTGTGTGTATAAAATGTTTCCACACATCCTCCAGGTAATGAAATGTACCTAGAAAATTGTTTTCTTATAACATTGAAATATGGTTTCATTTCGGCAAATAACATAAGATTATATTAAATTTATTTTCTTTACCTCAACCCTCCAATAGCAAATCCATTAACATCCTTGGTCATATGGTCTTTTGCGCTTTGCTCTCTGAGTTCTTTATTTAATAAACCCTGTACTATGGGAAATATGCTCTGCTCTGTAGGTCTCTGGTGAGCTTTTAAGCAGCGGTCCAGCCAACGGCTTGTCCTTTCTGTAGCTTCTTTGATGCGATCATAATCTTGATATGTTGTCTGAACAACATCATCTAACTGCATTATAATGTCAGCACCTACGAATTCAACAATAGATAAATAATTAATTGACACATCCAGTAACAAATTTGGAACATTGGCCATAAATTTTAAGTAATTAAGTAACATACCTACCAATGCAATTTTGAATTTCAATAGATTTCTCTGGTGTCAACATTATTTCAGAATCATCATAAGGAGATTTAAATTTAACACCCACTTCAGTTATTTCGGCTAATTTAAGCAGTGAGACCATTTGAAAACCTCCTGAGTCGGTAAGAAGTGCTCTGTTCCATCCCATAAAGTTATGAAGACCTCCAGCTTTAATCAAAACATCTGTACCCGGACGATTTCCTAAGTGATAAGTATTACCTAAAATTATTTCACAGTCTAAACCCTCTAGTTGATCAGGTAAAAGACCTTTCATTGTTCCCTGAAAAATTAACAGGTTTAATTTTCATATATCGAAAATAAATGAAGAATTTAGAAGCACCGTTTTCATTAATTTTTTACGTGGGAGAGCCATGCTTCGGCACGAATGGGCCGGCTCAACCGGAGTGATACCACGGCCTCACAGAAAACCGGCGTTAAACAACGCTTACGTTGTGTTTCGCCGAGTGAGTGAGGTTACCGGAGGCCCAATCCCCTTTTAAAAGGTCGGCAACGCATTCGTGACTCCTCTGGTGTTGCGGGTGTCCATGGGCGGCAGTTATCGCTTACCATCAGGCGATCTGTCTACTCGTTTGCCCTCCTATCCCATAAAAAAAAAAATTAATACAGGAGGAAATAAAGTAACCCTACTTGTGTTCCAACAGGCATAAAAACTGGTGTTTTGACTTCATAATGGGGTAATTTCATCAAGCCGGCACGAGCTTTGGATACATTACATTCTGCTTTTACTTGAAATGATAATGCAATCGAGTTTGCACCCATTTTAGATCGGCTAATTGCTTCGTTCGTTTTCAACGAGTCTATTATGATGTGTGTAACAAAGACTATACGAGATACTGTGTGCAAGACAAACGTCACAACACCACAGGTTATTAATAATAGCCTTAGTAGGCATAGCCTTTGTGCCAATAATATTACTAACACTATTACCAGTGTAAAAATCTGAGCTGCCGTATGTTTTTTTTTTTTTTTTCATTTATTTTCTTGACCATGGATACAAGTCCTTCAGTCGGAATAGATAGAGTACATATTAAAATCCATTAAATGTGAATAATCATCAACATTAGAAACATAATACATCAAAGAGTTAAATAATTATTAATAGGTACATTACATATAACATAAGAAAATAATCTAACATACACCTAACATACAAATATTCTTTGCCCTATGTAATTTTACACGTAACATCTAACAAACATTAAAGCTTACATAAACTAGAATTCAATGAACAATGAATTAAATTTTTTCCATAGTATTTGAGATAAAATTAAACACAGGTATGAAATAGACTGGGTTTGATAGTAAATCTTGAACGTGGCGGGGAACACTTAAAGAATTTTCGTCTGCGATATCACTAATTGCACTGGCAAGTGTCAGCCTTTGAATCGCAAAAGATTCACATTCAAACATCACATGTTCTATACCTGCATCTTCTTTTGTACAATATGAACACTTGTCATCATTAATGATTTTCATCCGATATAAATGCGCTCGGGTCAAGCAGTGACCCGAGCGCAAACGATTAATACACGTTATGAATTTTCTGTTAAAGTATTTAAAACGGTTGTACCACGGTGCTGTTGGTAAGTTTCGCTGTAATTCTGCATACCATTTTCCTTTCGTTTCTGTAGTAGCTGTCCAGTATTCCTTCCATATTCTCTTTGATGACATTTTAAACTGATGATAGTAGTCCGTAAAAGGTACTTTAAATGATTCTGTTAAATCCTCATCGTGGTCGCGACGCTGCCGTATGTCATAAGTCTGGGTTGCCGTATTTTAAGGAAAAACTCACTGAATAGGTTATTTGACTAATTTTGGATATAGTTTTAAATTAGTCTTTACTACATATTAAGCACACTACATTGATATTTCCGGGAGATCTTCTGTATTATCAATGAAGCTCAATGATAAAGTTTAAATTTTCAAAACCGCACGAAAACTATGTTTCTGTGATGACGCTGGTCACGTGACACGTGTAAATTTATCGGATAGAATGGTGTCTAAATTGTGTGTAGTGCCTCAGTGAACAAATACGTCTTAGAGTCCAAAAAAAATCGTTGTTACAATTTTATAAGCTCGAAGAGACCCAAAGGGCACTATAATGCATTCAAATGCATTAAAGTATTATGTGTGAAGAACACTTTGGAGCAAAAGGAAAGACCGTTACGACCATTACAAAATTGATATAATATTTTCAACATAACCTAAAATGAAATTTTACAAAATTTATGAATGACCACACGCAAAGGTTGGTAAATAAATCATTCCTAGGTGGTACTTATATTGCTGGTACTTACTGAGGATGTACGGGAGCCGCCTATCATGTTAAGGCTCCAAGCCAAGCCTACTTGCCCGCGGTCATCCTGCTGAATAACGGGCGGGCTTTGGCGACCGGCTGATAGCGGTATAACGCAGCTTAAATATTTGGCCGTTGACAAACAGCAGTGACAATGGTACGAAAAGCTGTGTCCCTGCGATCGCCAATCCGCTTGCCCCGCGTGGCGATTATGGGCATATACCTCCCATGAGCAGAACTCATGAGAAACGGCCCCCAGTTCCCGGTAGCCCTATTATTCCCGACCAAGGGATCACGGTAACGGTGCGGTGCGAAGAAACCCCAGGCTACGAAAGGCCGCCCATTCCACCTGACCCTGGCTACGTATAACGGACGCAATCTGAGGCTTGACGCACACCTAGCACAGTTGGAAGTGGAGCTGGAGAACATTAGGTGGCATGTTTTGGGGTTGTGTGAAATCCGAAGAGAGGGAGAGCACACCATAACCTTAGACTTGGGCCACCTACTGTACTTCCGCGAGAGTGATAAAACATCACAGGGTAGCGTACCTGGGCCCATAACCTATTAAAGGTTAAGTTCAGTGGATGGCATCAGAAGTATTAAAACACATTATTAATGGAAATAACTGGAATAAGATTTATTTTGTACTTCTTACTACATTTTTATTTCACCTCTCTAGTTCAATTGTTTTCTACTGACCTCTTTAATATTCTAGCATAGAGGTCAGTTAGATCCTGTCTTTCCTCTGAGGTTAGATCAGTGAATACCACAGACAAATTTGTTACACCATGAACTAAAAAGATTCAACACTTCCAAGGAGTTATTATGTGTACGTTCATTGCTCTACACCTCAACAACTACCTCAACCCCGTCACTTGGATAGGGTCGGTGGTGCACAATATTCTCGCTTTATTTCATTTTTTAAGTTAAGATAAAACCAATTTCATTTAAAATGTGATAAACACGGTTATCGATTTATTTCCAACTAGCTGTTACCTGCACGTTTCACTCACGTTTCAAAAGGATTAAGGCGGAACGTTTCGCTTTGCCCGCGAAATTCAAATTTCGAGTGGTTTTTCGCAGTTTGTAGGTCTTTATCAAGTTCTAGATTCATGGTAGTTGTAATCAACATTGTAATTGCGACATCAACTATACAACATTCACAATTGAGAACTTAAACCTATACTAATAAATCCTTATCAAGCCAAAAACTTGGCGCAATCTGTGTAATTGGTCAAAATTTACATTTTACATTACTTTTAGCTCCAATAATGATTTTTAAGCCATGGTTTTAGATAAAAATTGTGAATTTTGTATAGTTAATGTCGCAATCACCATTACCATGACTGCAGACCTTATTAAAGACCTACAAACTGCGAAAAACCACTCGAAATTTGAATTTCGCGGGCACAGCGAAACGATCCGCCTTAATCAAGACCAGCACCACAGAGGTTCAAACTACTTGACTTGACCACTTTTTTTTCAACAATTCTAAAAGTATCGCCAAATACTACCAAAATCTAACACATTTTATATATCTAGTATGTTCCTACTCATCAAACACCATATTTATTTTTCGCTTAAAATATAAAAATAAAGCTGGTTTACTTATTATAACATTAGAACGATTTACAGTTAATTATCAAATATCATTAAGGCGGATCGTTCAGCTGAGCCCGCGAAATTCAAATTTCAACTGATTTTTCGCAGTTTGTAGGTCTACAAGTTCTAGATTCATGGAAGTTGTAATTGCGTCATTAATTATACAACATTCACAATTGAGAACTAAAACCTTCTTACTTATTTACTACTGCGGCCTCTTCTAAGAATTTCCATTTTTCTCTGTTTTTTGCTGTTTGTAATTTGTTCCTGCGATTTCCTCTAAATCATCCTCCCATCTCCCTATTCGACGGAAAGGATAGGAAAATAATATAATAATACTAAAATTGATTTCCAGATAAGTTGTAATCTAATATTGAGAGGAGAGCCAGGCTTCGGCACTAATGGGCCGGCTCGACCGGAGTGATACCACGGTCTCACAGAAAACCGGCGTCAAACAACGTTTACGTTGTGTTTCGCCGAGTGAGTGAGGTTACCGGAGGCCCAATCCCCTTTTAAACGGCGAACAACACACTTTTGACTCTTCTGGTGTTGCGGATGTCCATGGGCGGCGGTAATCGCTTACCATCAGGCGATCCGTTTGGTTGTATGTCCCCCTATCCCATAAAAAAAAATATATCAGAACAGAGGAGATCTCAACTACGAAATCGGATGTAGACAAAACACTAAAAATTCAATTAATTTATCACAAAATGAACACGAAACACAAAAATGCGTCAACGCAAGTTGCAGCGACCATATGTTGTAAAGTTGCCAATTAAAAAACAAAAAAAAGGTTTCAGAAATTATGTAAGACAAATCATGAAATAGTCGGTTACATCACGGAATCACCCATTTACCGGCACATCGGCAAATCTCGAAGGCCCACGACAGTACCATGTATACGTTGATGTGATGACAATATTGTTTTAGCTGGCCATATCATGAACTACAACCGATTCATGGAATGGTCACATCATATAAACTAAATTGCTTACTAGCCGAACTATTTTTGTTTCGTGTTATTACTTTATTTGGTTAAAAAGTAAACTGTTTAAAATTACTGATTGGAAATTCCATTATTAAAGAAGCAAGATACCTAGTGAAGAAATGCGTCTTGCTCGGTTAATTTATTTACACTTATTGGTATCCAAAGAGTTTATTGAGTACTTTTTAAATAACGTGGTATGATTTCAAAGAATGACGTCCCCGCGAGCTATCCAACCACGTGACCTAGCTGTCACTGAAAATATATAATGAGCAATAAGTAATAAAATATGTACCTTCAGAGGAATTTTCCTCTAAGGTGTCTTTCTCGTCTTACTCAGTCTATAAAATAAGGGTTTAATAATCTGTGGATTCTGCGCGCTGATGTGAATGTCTTGTGGTGCCATCTCTGTACACCGTGCTAAAATTACGATTACTGCTTGTTCGCAGTTTTTCTAGTTCGTGTTAAAATTGAACCTTATTTCGATGGTGCTAACTACATTTTTTCAATTCTGAGATGTTTTTCTCTAATGAAGGACTATCTATAACCTATACGAATTTCATACGAATTCGTTTTCGTTTTGCTTGATAAATTACTGATGTAATTTCACTAAAACGAAATTTGCATTAATCGTGTAAAAAGTTTGCATACATATGCTCTCAATAAGTTGTTTTACAGTAATTGTAAATGCATATCGTGTAAAAGTAGCCTGGAATTTTCTTTTGGATAATATGCTACTAGCATCAAGGAGTGCAAAGATTCGTAAGTTAATTTTTTCAAGTAATTTTGTTTTTTGTAATTATCTAAATGTTAGTTTTTTTTTTCTTACTGTACATAATAATATAAAAAGGATAGCGAATTACAACATTGTGCAAGGCGGTTTCTTTGGCTTAGTTGGGAACACGTGTGATCATTGATTTTGATGACCACGGTTCGATTCTGAGTATCAGTTTATAGTTTTTTCCATTTTTATTTTATATTTTTGTACAATGTTCTATTTTAATGACACAGAAATATGATAAAAAAATCAAGATGGTAATACTCATGATGGTAAATTTATTTTTTATTGTATTTTAACTAATATTCTGTGTAAGTATCAAAATTACCTAGGTATTATCTACATAACTACGATCACCTCCTTATGAACAATAAAACAATCATATAAAAAAAAAGAGTTTATGATGTCCTCAATAGTCTAGTGATCTAGTCAATACTAGAATATTGCACCAATATTTGAAAAATGTTTATTTTTTGTATTTAAGGTTCAAACAGTAATAAACACACAGGGATGAAATGTAGCAGTTTTATATCCTAACACCATTTATAAAGTACCTATTACTAAAATGGATACTAAAAGTCTTCATAGTGATCATCCTAAAAAGATAAAATCAGGAACTGGCAGTGGAAAGCATGAAGTATTTGTGTTACCACCAGACCTTTTAAAGAAACTTGGTATAAGCATAGGTAATATAAATGCCAATGGGAGCCAACTAGTTCCTCCTGATGCACAAGGTAAGTAAACTTTTTGTCAGTTATTAAGGAAATCTAGATAAACATGGTACTTCTCTGTATCATCCTGATATCATTCTATTCATTTCAGATATTGAAATAAGTAATGAAACCTTTGATAACTCACTGGTATCAAATAATTGTAGTAAGGAAGCTCCGGATACATCAATTATAGAAACTGCAAGCTTGATGAAGAAGTCAGTTTTTTTGAGTCCTACTTTCGTTTCTACTGTTACAAACGTGATTTCAGGCGAAATAGAAATTTCACACAAAAACAATGCAGGAGGTCTGGTTAAAGACTTAACAGAGACACAAGGTAGAAGTTCTGTAGATATAATTGACCCTAAGACAAATAGTATGCAGAAAGCATGTCACATAGAAGACCAAGGTAATTTCAGTGACAATGTTACTGTGAATGGAGAACATATTTCTGAAATAAATTATTATCAAGACTGTTCACACATGGCTCCTAATGGAAATAAATTAGAAGCAGATGTAAATAGAAATTTTCATGAAAATCTAAATAAGGTAGAACACAGTTATGATAATATTGTGCATAATGCACATTCATCCAAACATTATACTGATATCAATTCAACAGAGACAAATTCTATTTGTTCATCTGACACTACTGCTGATAATGATACAATTGTACGAAAATTTTCGAGAGAAAATATCATCTCTGAAGAAACAATCCCACTTTCAAAACTTAAAGAGCTTAAAAGTTTACAGTATTCTAACATACACAATCTTACTTCATTACCAATAAATTCCATTATTGGTACTAGTAAACCAATTCCTATGCAACAAAACTATACTAAGTTGATACATTCAAATTTAAATGTAGAAACAAGTGAAGTCAATATAAATATAAACAATCTGAATAGTATAGATACAAATAATGACATAAATACTGTTGCTGCTAATGCTGTACTGTCTGTGTTTCCACAGACAGTGGAGGGCACAAGTAGTAGAAAATTAGATATAGCATCAAATGTAATTGAAAATGAAAATATAGGGAAAAATGACATATATGTTGAAGACCATTCTGAAGATAATTTTATCAATGAAGGTGAAATCAATATAAATGTAGAAAAGTGTCATGGTCATAATGAACAAGATGTGCAACATTGTGATGCTATACATGTTGATAGTATTGAAGTAGATAATTGTGTTAAATCTTATATATGCCCCAGTGACCAAAGTAGTAAAGAGGCACAACCTAAAATTAATAATATTGGAAACCATATAACGACACTCAATGAGTATGAATGCAATTCGGATACCAGAGATAATTCTATTTGTTCAATGAAAGAAACAAGTAGTATAAAAAACAATATCACCATGCCAAATTTAAGACAAAATCCTTGTTCAAAGTCTACCAACAAACAAGTAATTCATTCTAAAGCTGTTGTTGATAATCATTGTAGATTGGGAAAATGTACTGAGAATAATACTGTTAGCAATATTTCTTTAAAAAATATTGAAGATAAAATGTTACCAAGTGACGAGTTGGCTAATATTTTGAGCACAAGTACAGAACTTTCAGGTAACAATACAAATATAAAAGTAGATAAAGTTAAGGAGATAGCTGCATATTTAAAGAAATTTTCTCACATTTATATGGATAAAAAGAAAATAAAAATGGAGCATGGTAATTATATCATCAAAAAAGAAACAATAAACTCAAATGCCAGTACAATTAAGTCCAAATTATGTATTCAAGGAGTAGAAAAGCCTGGTGGAAAACATTTAGACAAAGAAAAAAGTGAAGAGTGCAAAATTGTCAAAACATATATGAGGCGAAACCCGAAAAAGTCTGCATTATCCACAAATATATGTCAGACATATGAATTCTGTAATGTGGTTGATGATTCAGATAACAAACTCAATACACTTAATATTTTAACACCTTGCGAAATGCAAGAATTTTGTTTATGCTCTGATTTTGGGCGCTTAGCATATTATGATAATGATAACTTGTATGAACATTTACATTTTTGGCAGCATACTACTGTTGATTGTGAATCAGACTTAATATTTTCCATATACAATGATGAGGCAATTGTTAATAATAATGAAAGTGGATTGGAACAAGAGGAAAAGACTGTAGAAAAAGGAGAGAGGACTGTAGGAGTGTACACACATCATGTTTGTTGGAATATCTTACAGAATGAATCTACTGAAAATGTAGATAATTCTAATCAAGAGAAGATATTGTACAGTCATGAAAAAAACACATTTAAAGATGACTCTGAAGAAAGCTTTCAAGTAACCGAAATAGAAAATGTAACTCAGAAAGGAAAAAATAACTTAATTCCTGAAACTTCTAATCCTGCACTTAAAATACATTCAAATTCTAATATTTTAGAAACCAGTAACCATGGTATGGTCAACAGTGAACAGCCTTTGAATGTTGATCATAGTGATAAAATAAATTCTGCAATAATCACTTCACCAGATAGCGAAAATATAAATGCCGATTTTAGTTCATTGGAACCCACATCGACGGTGAGTTGTCTCTTTTATTGGTTCAGTCGGCAAACAGCAAACAAGTCACTTATGGCAAGTAGTAAAGCCTCCACTACACTACTCGCGAAGTTGCTTCGACGAAGTAATGGTCGAAATTGACCGAGGTTCGAAGTACGTGACTATACCCTCGTGCAATCTCGTCAGGAGCTCAGTAGCCTGGCGTCCGGACGCTGTGCATCATGGATGTTTGTTTACATTTATACGCCGATCCCAAAAAACTGTCCGTATATTTGTATGCAAACCAAACTGGACCAATCTTTTATGCACCAGCATAAAAAAAGTATCAGGTCACTAATGCGTTGCTTCTACGGATTACAGACTGCCAGAGCCGAGAGCCAGTTCACCTTTAGTTGAACTTAACTCTCTCACGCGCAAAAGTTGAAACAAAGCAAAGGTGCTTTACGACAAACTCCAACGTTAGCTTGTGTTAACGGAGTTTTTAGTGAGTGCGAGCCCCACATAACTTCACCTTTCCCCGAAGGTGTCGTATGCGCAAGGCATTTTCTCCGACCAAAAAAAAGGTGTTTCAAAGATATAAATTTTATATTTTAGCGAAAAGATATTTTGATTTTAATCAGGGTTTGGACCTGTGCCCTTTCGATGAAATATACCGGATTTTTTTTAGCATGCGTTAATGCCAATATAATAAAAAATAACTAAATACTGTTTCAGTTCAAAACAAAGACGACACTTAAGATTTCGTCAATTGTTAATATTATACAAAACTAGCTGTGTTCCGCTCCCCTTGGAAATATCCCAAACTCCTGTCCAATTGGTCCGGCAGACCGAATGGCCAGTACAAATTTAAATTTTGTACTTTGTTTTTGTTTTTTTTTGGCTTTATAGTTTTTGAGATTAATTAGTGAATGGTATTTTAATTTTATAAAACGTGTAAAACACCTCGATTAGAATATAGTCATAATTTATAATAACGCAACCTTGAAATGATTTTAAGACACGTAAGCATATTTTTTTCAAGAAATTTATATTCGAAGCTTGAAGACTTGAGCGTTTGAGCGTTGAACGCTCGAATCTTCAAGACTCATGAGCGTCGACTCAGCGCTCAAGGCTCGGCCTCAGCGCTCATTTTTACAACACTATCATAACGACTACGATATCGGTGCGCGCACGTGTGAAAATAGGTTTCAGTTTTCCATATCTCGACCCACTCGGATCTCTCTCGGATCGGGGGCCATCATTTCAGGTATTATTGTAATTATCTTTTCGGGAACAATTAACACATATTAAAACCCTCTGTAATCGATTCAGTAGTTGATTTTGAACAAACTATTTTCAGGTCACGCACTTATAGATAGATCTATAATTTATGGATTATAAAGAGAACCTATTATATAATTTCAGGTATATGCAGAAAGCACTGGCTTTAAGAGACGGCGTTCTGCAAAATCCAAAGAAAATACCTGTGATAAAAAGTATCAATATAATGAATCTAGAAGCATTGCAAACGAAGTAAACTTGGATTTGCCTAAACAGATAGAAAAGGCTACTCCAGTATGTCAAATGAGATTTAAAATATTTGGTTAATTTGGTTTTACTTTCTAATTTATTCAAAAACACATTTTTTAATGCTTACAGCAGAAACGCAGATTATCTAGGAAACAGATTCCAATTCTAAAGAATAGTGAAGATGAACCATCTTCTAAGAAAAATATAAAGTGTGGATTATGCAAAACCATACTTTCAGAAATGGATTGGGAAAGCCATGTTACCCAACAGCATCATCTGATCGCTTGGAGAGCAGGTTCTTCTATTGTAAGTGATTTTTGATACAACAACACTCTATTAAACATGTTTATGTTGAGTTTTTATAAAGACCTAGTCAGTTTGCGCTTCCGTGTGCATGTTGGAACAGGCTTGTTTCATATCACTGTGTTCTCTATTACCCTCCTGCATGAAATTAACTAAGTGACCATTGGCATATAAGAGGGTCCTTGCACAATGATCAAATCTTGTTACAGTTCCATACAACAGAAACACAACCATCAAAACAGAAAATAAAATATGCTAATATGCTTCATGTGATTCATTTCTTAATAAGTTTGAGTGGGAGAGCCATGCTTCGGCACGAATGGGCCGGCTCGACCGGAGTGATACCACGCCCTCACAGAAAACCGGCGTTAAACAACGCCGAGTGAGTGAGGTTACCGGAGGCCCAATTCCCTTTTAAAAGGTCGGCAACGCACTCGTGACACCTCTGGTGTTGCGGGTGTCCATGGGCGGCGGTAATCGATTACCATCAGGCGCTCTGTCTGCTCGTTTGCCCTCCTATCCCATAAAAAAAGTTTCCTCAATATGCTTATTAACATATATCGGCAAAACAGTAATTAGAAAAGTATTTTAAAGTGAATATTGTATAATTATGTAAAGTCTAATTTCATACATTTGTTTCACTTTATTTTGATAAACTGTTGATTGTTGTTTACAGAATATAGATGACCTAGATTTATTGAATAAATTGAAAAAAAGATTGAAGACTATGGGCACGTTAAAATGCAGTATATGCGAAATGGAAACAAAGAAGTTTAAAAAATTCATTGCGCACATCAAGGAATGTATACAACAGAAGGTAACTTATATTTATGACCTCAAAGTGCATGCTGATGCGAAGTAGTTTCTAATATTCAAATTACTAGACATGCGAAGACGACTTACAGTTCCAGTAGAAATGACAACTAACAAAAAGTAAAATAACTGTTTCGACAAGTATTAAAAAAATATCTAATATAAATTGTTCCATATTTAGGTTTGGTAAAACAGATTTTTTTCAGAGTCTATGGTAATTAATTTTGTTTTGTTAATTTTAGCTTTCAAAAACAAACACAAAATCAAATAAACCTAAGCGTAAATCAAGAACAACTGATGAAAATGTTACCTGTGGTGTGTGCCGGGAAACTTTGCCATCCTCTGGTTGGATAGAGCATATAGGCAGGAATCATTCCTATTTAGCTTGGACTAATGAACAGCCCGCTTTGGTAAGTGGACATTTTCCTAGTGTTTTGTGTTAACTATTTTTTCCCGTTGGAGGTATGCTTCGGGTTCTGAAAACTGTGACATTTTAAATAGGATAGCTAGGTCAAGTGCTCTATCTATCACGGTCGTGGGGAGTGTCACATCACGGTTGTGGGATTCGTGATCCCATAGCCGTGACGTGCTTATGGAACAAAAGTAGGCAAGTGCGGTTTTTAGTCGGTACGAGACCGACATACCATGCCAGCTCCCCAAGTGAAAAAAAAAAACTGTTTCCCTTTCTATTCGAATTATTTTTTTATTGTAGTAATCGATACTTCTTATCATTCTAAGCACTAAAGTGAAATTCCGCCGTCGATACGAACTTTAGTTAAATGCAATGTTTACTCCCATAATAACAAATTTTATAATCATTAGGCTGGTTACCATACATTACAGAATTCAGATATGACGTGTCTTGAATCGATAAGAAGATGTATAAAATTGGAAATAATATTTATTTTCAGAAAGTAGAGGATGAAGCAGTGGTTTGGCAACACTTACAAAATATTGTAAGGTTAAATGGTAGTTTAACTTGTTATAAGTGCGGGTTTAATCGCAGCCGTGTCAAACTATACCTGGGACACATCAAAACTTGTGATGGTAGTGGGGTGAGTACAGATACACCTAAACTATAGACGCGTAAAATCAGCCTGGAAATAGTTTAACACACTGAATATTTTTACATGACATTAATTATTCTGTAGGCATAGAGATTTAACTACACTTAAATTTATATAAGTTTTAATGATTCATTTCCTCATCTCCACATCACTTACTGTCTTACACTTGATGTCATATGATATTATTTTTAGATAAGTTTAGATGAAACTCCAGCTAGTGTCGATTGGAACTGTACTAGTAACTTTGAAGACCAGAGTATGGAACAGCCAGATGAGGTCACAATTATGAAGTGTGGAGTCTGTAAGGAGGAGGTGGACAGCTCGCAATGGATTGAGCACATTGCCAAGGAACATAATTACATGGCTTGGCAAGAGGGCGACACACCTTTGGTTCGTATTTATGTTAATGTCGATATAGTTATGTGCTTATAAATGGGTTAGGTGGAACTGTTGTAACTATCGAAGAAATAATATTGCCCTGACAAATGGGCGAGTGCCAAAGTGAGACTTCCACCGTTATAGCTAAATTAATAGTGTTGTATTACTTTAAATCACGTACATACGAACCCTTAGCTAGATTATATTCTACCAAATGTTGATTATAAATAAAATAAATAGACTGTCCTTGACATTTGCTGCTTAACATTTTTATTGTATTTTTTTTTACGTTTTCCTCCATACCTGAGAGTTTTGTCGGCCTGTAACAATACTGGCATCTTCCTGATATGGACTTATCTTTATGTATACAAATTGTATGATATAAACAAGAGTGATAAAGTAGTTGCTTTTTCAGAATTCAGATGATGAGGAAGCTGTGTGGAAACACTTGCAACAATTTATCAGACAAAATGGAGGATTAACTTGTTACAAATGTGGATTAAATCGCAGACGCGTCAAATTATATTTAACACACATTGAAACTTGTGATGGAACCGGCGTAAGTACATTAATTTTACACACCATCACGCCTGTTTTCCCGAAGGGTTAAGTAAAGGTGTACTTATTTCTAAATCGTGGCTATGTTGCGCTCCTATGTAATAGGGAGCGAACCTAATAATAATAATTAATCGGGTACAAATCGTAACTGGGAAATTAAAAAACCTAATAAATTTGTTTCACCTGCGAATCGAAACCAGGACCTCTAGCGTAGCAGTCGCGCATACGACCATTAAACTAATGAGGCAGTTTACTTGTTTTTACCTATACTTTACACCATTGTATAACTGTCGGCAAGTTTGTATATGACATTCATGTATTTGGCGACTTTTTTATATAAAAACAAGATATTTTAATTTCCAGAGCCAAGGTGATAATTCGTTTAGTAATACTGATCAATGGTTTGAAGTGCCAATAGAATCAGATGAGAGGAAAATCGTTAAATGTGCAGTTTGTAGTCAGGAGGTGGCGATTTTGGAATGGATACAGCATATAGCAAAGGAACACAATTATTTGGCGTGGCAAGACGGGTGTACACCACTGGTACTTGTTTTATTGTTACATCATTATTATTAGTAGTCAATTCATAAAAGTAGAGCAATTTTTTCTTGTACATTTTGTTCTTTTAGTAGAACTAATGTGACATCCCGATGGCTGTAGCAGTGGTGGTGTAGTGACCTACATTGTATGCTACTGACAAAACAGAAAAACCCGAATAATACTAATCCACCGGGGAGTCGAACCTAGAACCTGTTATTCAGCTATTACTTTTGCGATCACTAGACCAATGAGGCAGTGATTTTATAAAACTAAAGCTATAAACAAAAACTTGTAGACATATATTTTTTTAAATCCAATCTTAGAATGTTTTATTGGTAATACAAATTACAAAATGTTTCAGAACCTAGAAGACGAATCCGAGTTACGGCTATATTTACTCAACGTTTCTAAGCAGATTGGTGGGCTTGTATGCAGCAAATGTGAAAAAACTATAAAATATCCTAAAACATTTATGCAACACTTGAAAGAATGCAATGGAACTAGGGTAAGCACACTACTGTGGAACAATGTATGCGTCTACTATAAGAATTATACTAAAACCTCGTTTAAAAAGTTACAATGATGTCATCTTAAGACTGACCATGGGGAAGAGAAACTCGACGTTACGAGCATAGGCCTAGGTAGTTTAGTTCGATCGGTCGGTATGTATAACTAAGAAGGACCTTATTTCAACACATTGAATAGAGTAATAGGGGTTTACTGAGTGAAACTTTAAATTATTTCTCCTTCGTTGTCAATAATGTGAAGCGGCACATTATTACCAACTTTAACGTCTTGTCTAATAAGAGGGAATATTAAAGTATGTTATTTCATTTACAGGTGTCGTTCGAGAGCAGTAAATTAATCGTTTCGGCCAGCAGGGGTCACGATTATTACAGCAATTTAAAAAAAATAAAAGTTGAGAGTGTCACATGTGGTGTGTGCGCGGTCAAAGTAGAAACGGATGACTGGTTGGATCACCTACAGAAAGTGCATCAATACTTGGCCTGGATTGAAGGTCAGACTCCTCTTGTGAGTACCTAAATTATTGCTATTCAAAGAATTAAAAAAAACTTAAAAGAGTTTTATCAAAGACTCATTATTTTTATGGCCTCAAGAAAAAGTTGACCATATCATATAGAGCTGAACAACAAATCATATAGGAAGTTGCAAGTATTATAAATTGTTGATATGTATGTTGTGACGTTAAATCCTTTGTGCACTATACAAATTCTCTACTAACACCGGTTTTGTGGGAAAGGGACAGAGCCACTTTTCTATTACTATCAAAGTCATTAAATACTTATATTTTGGATCTTTATTGACCATTTAAATATTTGTTTCATTAATTATATTATATTTATGTATATTTTAAAGCAGCGGTAGCTTAATAGCTGGTACGTAGGATTTGCGATCATGTGGTTACCCGTTCGAACCTCACCCATTGCACTACCGACGTGAAAGCTTAGCACAAAAAATGATTTCAATGGACTTGTTATTTTTATTAAATCAAATACTCACTTTATTGTCAATTGTTTACCTGGAAATCACTTTTACAGGATTTAGAGGACGCTGATGCGATACAAAAGCATTTATATGAAATATCTAAAACGATGGGCGGCCTACTATGTGTGAAGTGCGGGGTGCGGCGGAAGTATGTCAAGACGTATCAGCAACACATAGAAATGTGCCAGGGGAACATTTGTAGTGGTGAACTTTCTATTGCTTTGATGAAACAAGGTATGACGTCACTTACCACACAACTTTTTACTTACCTAGCTTCTGCCCGCGACTTCGTCTGCGTGCACTTCAAGATTGGGTCCGATCTGGATAAAAAGTGTTATTCCAGACTATAATCTATCTCTGTACCAAATTTCATCCATATCCGTTCAGCCGTTCTGGAGTGAAAGAGTACCAACCATCCATATGATCCATACATCCATAATCACAAACTTTCACGTTTATAATATTAGTAAGGATCACTACTTCACTTTGTTGTTTTCTCATTTTTTTATACAACTAAGTAACATTAACTCGGTATTTGTGTAATTGCACATAGGTACACCTTTAACCCATGTTTCAAGTCACGTTGCAAGAATTAGGATTTTTTTTCCAGCATTTTTTGGGGTATTGTGCATTAATATTATTGTGCAAAATTTTATAAAAAAAAAAGTATTGTTAACCGATACTAATAAGCATGCTGTGTTAGCCTTTAAGTGATTATTATACTCGCACATGTGTTGTATCTTTTAGTTATAGTGATGAAAAATTGTAATAATTGTTGGCTAACCTGTTTAAATAAATAAATTAATAAAATGTTTTAAACTATAATACGCTTTTTTAAGCTTTAATAATGGCATATTTATTCTTTAGATATCCTGGAATGTGCTGTTTGTTCTGAAAAAGTGGAACCCAAAGACTGGCGGAGTCACTCTATGAGTAAACATTACAACATCGCTTGGGTGGTTGGAGACATTCCTATTGTAAGTCTTACATATGAATAGAGTCTGTTATCATCCTAACCATGGCGCAGTGAACCAACTAGAAGCGACCGTATATCATTACTTCGACCTCCGCAACTCTTTCAGTGACCATAATTAGCCTGCAGTAAGCCACTGCTTCTTCTATTGTACGCAACCAGGGTCGCCAGGTCACCAGGGCCAGTTCCCACCTTCTACTCATAAGTGGTATTCGTTCAAGAACTCGCTTATGCCAGCAGTTTTCAATTCTGCTATACAGCTAATTCAGAGTGATTTTATAGTTCTCTGGTGAATTTCATCAGATCCAGCGCCTAATAATAGTTAATTTTCTATAATGTCTGCAATTCGTGTTTGATGGGTTAAAGATACCCTGCATGTTCTTTTTTCAGTGTTAGATTAATAAAACCGATATCATTACATCGAACTAGTAAAGTATTTAGTAGACTTTAGTAGACTTTGGATATCCTGGGTGGTCAGATTGCAGATATGGTAACTCAACGTAATCGTGTTAGTAAAAAGTTATTTCCTTATTATATCACTAGCTTCTGCCCGCGACTTTGTCTGCGTGGACTTCAGGATTAGGTCCGACCTGAATAAAAAGTAGCCTTTGTGTTATTCCAGGCTATAATCTATCTGTGTGCCAAATTTTATCCAAATCCGTTTAGCTGTTCTGGCGTGAAAAAGTAACAAACATCCATACTCCAAAACTTTCACGTTTATAAAATTAGTAAGGATTATCATTAACGAAGACCAGTTGCTTAATAAACCGTGAGCATTTTATTTCTAATTGGCACTTTTATAACAGACACGAGTATTGTTTGTTTTCAGGAACTAAATAACCCATATACAGTTGAAAGTTATCTAAAAGAGTACCTACATAAACACCATAAATTAGTTTGTAAAGTTTGTGGTATAAGCAGGGCGTCGTGTGTTGGGTTTTATGCTCATATCATAACGTGCGGTAAAACTGAAGAGGTAAGTTATACAATTCTTTACATTGTAGCAAAGCCAAGCGTAAATTTAATTTAATTATTTATTTATGATGACTATTATTAATTGCCTCATTAGCTTAGTGGGCCTGAGCGCAACTGCTACGCTAAAGCTCTTGGGTTGGATTCCCAGGTAGAGCAAAGTGTTATTAGGTTTTTCTATGAAATTCTCAGTAGTAGCTCGGATTTTGAGATTTGTGCCCGGTTAATGGTAATAGGTTCGCCTCCATGGGACCTAAACATACCGGCAAACTGTGGATGTACATTAGTACATCTCTGCTTAAACCTTCGGGGAAAACAGGCGTGATGGTATGTTATGTTATTAATTGAACATTTTTAATGTCTCACAGGAAACGGAAATGTATAAAAGTGTCTGTGATATATGTCACAATAAATATTTGCGTATATACAAAAGTCAGCACATGACAATGCATAGAGAGCAGGAATATGCGTTAGAACGGAAGTTGTTGGCTGCCAAAGAGAAAGAATTAAAGAAAGAGGAACCCATGGACCTTATTCAGGGGGGTCGTAGGAAGGCAGCTGAGAGGTAAATATCGAGTATTCTTATATTATTTTAATGTTTGTAATTAAAAAAATAATCTATGAGTTTTTTTAACGTGTTTGGAGTGTCATACAATAAAAACATAATTATTATTTTTATTAAAAAAAGCCAATGCAAAATACAACACAATTATTTTCTTTGTAGGGCGAAGACCGTCATTGAAAAGTATAAAACCGGCTCTCATGATGTAAGTTGATTTCTTAATTATATAATTTCGTTGTTTATGCCATAATAACTGTGTCCTGCCTTGAAATATTGTATAATCTAAGTTCCTTTTAGGGCTATTTTCGTCTGAAGTGACAGAGACTCATTTACTCTCACTCGACCACAATGTGATTCAAGTCTCTTCTCTTCTGTTCTCTTTTGTTTTTCCAGCGACGAGAGATCATATTTACGAATGTAATTACTATTGACCATTGCTAATTATGTTTTTTATTTCTTAAAATAATGATAATTGTGATTTCTTCTTTAGGGTACTAACTATTACTGTTCCAAGTGCGGGTTTAGCTCTGAAATTGAGAATGAACTATCAGATCACATATGCGTAGAGAATAAGTGGGGTGACGGGAGCGATTCCGACGAGTCAGTTAATTTGGATGGTTATTCCGATGTCGAGTCTGAAGAAACTGATATCGATTCTAACGTATCGGACGAGGAGCATGAAGCGCGATACCGAGCTTCTCATAAAAAACGGTGCTCTGATATCAGTAAGTGTTTTGTTAATATGGTATACATAACAACACGCGTTAAGTTCATTCCTAGGGAGTTTAAGGTAATGTACCTTATGTGTTGAGGTATATGGCAGAAAGTACAATGCCAACAGTCCTTACATAATTTTTCAATGGCATTATTGAGTTCCCTCAGTTATTTCATACAACACAGTATATTAATTTATTACAAGTAAAGTTGTACCCGGTCAGAAATTACTGGAATTCATAATCCTTTAAATTAAAATAATTCAACATTAATTTACAGTTTCAATCTCATTTCAGAGGCCAGAATGCCATACCAGGTCAATAGCATAAGCGCATATATGAAGAAAAGCACAGAGGAATTGTAAGTTTACGATAAAATATTGTCTTATATTACATACCATCACGTCTGTATTCCCGAAGGGTTAGGCAGAACCTTACTAATAGTACACCGTTCACAGTTCACCGGTATGTTTAGTTGCGACGTAATAGAGGGCTAGCCTATTGCCATTAACTGGGCACAAATCCTATTTTTTATGTGATAGGCTTAGGCTTGACTTTCTATTATCTGAGCTGCTACTGAGAATTTCATAGAAATACCCAATAACGTTTTGTTCGACCTAGGAATCGAATCCAGGACATCTAGCGTAGTAGGTACGCTTAGGACCATTTAGTTTAGGCTAATGAGGCAGTGAGGTTATTTTTATATTGAACTGAAAATATCTACAATACTAAAATAAGGAGGTACTTTATATTTTTCTTTTTCAGTATTGAAACTTACCTAACAGACGAAGACATATTTCCTCAGTGGCGTAGTTGTGAATATAGGGAAGTTCCTGAAAACGAGGTGGCGAAATATATGCCGCCCATTGAAGAGTCGTGTAAAGTGAGATTTAATGAGAACCAAGATTGGATGTCGTTTAATCGATTCGAATCCAACAAAATAAGAGGTAATTGAGATGCTTGTGTTTTTTTTTAAAAAAGCTTACTTCTAATGTGGGTCGCACATTACTAGTATTATTGTTAACCTCTCGTGCTATGCTAAATGCCTGTGTTTCGAGTGGGTTCATGTTATTGTCGCGTATTAATCCATTTAATACCGATCTTTTACAGGAGGAATAGGCAAATCAATAAAATTAATAAGTTTAATCCATAATTTTTAACTCATCAATGTGCTTTCAAAATTTACACAAATCTTGTCTTTCCGTGTTTTTTCTTTATTTACAAATTCTTTTTTGTATGCCGAAAAAGGTGTTTAACTGATCTAATATGTATAAGACAATAAGCAATAGCGTGAATGTGAATGTTAAAAAAACGCGCTGCAACTAAAACCTACGCTAACGATTATGTCAATATCTCACACGATATCACTAAGAGTGTCTATTTGTAGTCAATTTTACGCTCCTTATGTTTTAGTAGGCAGTGTTCCTCCAGATATAATGATAAACAACTGTTTTAAACCGTCATGCAAGTACTTAATTTTTTTTGTTTTTTAAAAAGCTTACTAGCAATGTGGCTCGTACTTTACTAGTATTCTTGTTAACCCCTCGTGCTAAGCTAAATGCTTGTGTTACGAGTGGGTTCACGTCGGTAGTGCAATGGGTGGGTTTCGAACCGGCAACCACGTGATCGCAAATCTAACACCCTAGCCATTAGGCTACCGCCGCTACATTGTTATAAATGATGTTATTTCTAGTTCTATTATGTAATTCAGATACAGTATGTTTTTTTTTTTTAAGTATTTGAATATAATACATGCGGGACAAGCCCACTTTCCTCCTCAAAGTCCTTTCCGTCATTCCGGATGCGGAGCTAATCTTTGGAAACCAATGCGGAACAGCAGCAAACGTTTTATTTCCAATGACGACTTTCAGATACGATGGTAATGTTCCTCGGGGCCAGCATCCAGTGCATGTCGTGGGTGCCGGCGCGGGCGGAGGCGGAGGCGGAGGCGGCGCATGCGCAGTACGTGTGCGCGGCCACGCACCTGAGCGCCGACGTGCCGCGCATCGCCTGGGACCACACGCCCGCAGCGCACGGCCTCATACAGATATGGGACTGCGCCAATTTGATGTCGTTAGTACTCTTTGTTATTTGGTGTAATGTATTTTGGATAAAATGTCAATGCTTTAAACTAGCCTTTCCATTATTTATACAATTCTACTGTAGTGAATTTTTTTGCTATTTTGAATTTATAAAGAGACACAGTTAAGCAGTATTAATTTACGAACGTAAATTTTACGTACCCTTTGATGCCATCTGACAATAATAATAATTACAATTTTAGGACTGCGCCAAATTTAGTGCTGGGAATTGCACATGATTATGGCACGGTGTGGGCAATCGACTGGTGTCCATCCGGTGCTAGGGATGATTTTGACTGTGTGCCTGAAGGAAATAAAATGCACAGACTAGGTTTACTCGCCGCAGCTTGCTCCAATGGATCTGCTTATATTTTCGTAGTGCCATATCCCTCATCCATAACGGAAAAGTGAGTACTGTATTTACAATTAAACAAGTATCAATTAAAGACTCGAATCTAAACGAGTTTTTTATTTCAGGGACAAACTATTTTACAAATTAAAGCCAGTTGTTGAACTACGGTTAGTGAGTAACGAAAATAGAAAGATTTACCAGGCCTCTGCTATCAAATGGTCTGCCGTAAGTATACGTATTTTTGATCATTGAGTTTTTAAAAATGTGATTGGTAAAGGTCGCTCTCCTCTTAGGACCAGTCCCTATAACAAATCCGTCGATAGATTTGCTTATTAGAGATAGGATTTAGACATTACTTGTATCAAAGTCAAAGTCAAAAGTCAAAGTATTTATTAGTGTGATTTTTGGTGATACAATAGGCCTTTTAATTATTAAAGTGTATGAACCTGTGTGTATGAACCTTATGTCAAAATCCTATCTCTAGTAAGCAAATCTATCGACGAATTTGGTATAGGGACTGGCCCTTAGTGAACAAACAAACTTTAGTAGTTAATTCGAAGTATTAAATAATAATAAAATTTCAGCAAAAAGGACATTCTCACGTGGTGGTCGGTTACGCGGATGGAACTACGGCATATTATGATTTGAACGGAGAATCTCCAATACTGAGGAAAACAGAAAACAATATGACAATCTTGTATCCCTACCATGACGAGCGTGTTCAAAATTCTTGTATTGAGGGTAAGTAAAACATTGGCACGATTTGAACAAACGACGCGGGCTGCGAATTTAATACTAAACGTCGCCGAATTTTACGTGTGAATTTAACAGTTGCATTCCGAGGCTTATTGCTCGTTATGGCCGCTGCTGTAATCGATAATTTTCACTTCACTATTCTTCATTATAATTAGTTGGCACAGGTATTTATTACATTCACGTAACAAAAGAGTTATGTAGGATGTAGGTTATTTAAAATAGACATTTTCGTAAAATCAGTCAATAGGGATTTTTACTCTATAAAAGAAAAAATCTAAAAATATATTATTGAGATAGCTTATGCTTAAAGCAGTCGGAAAATATTAAGTAGTATCATTTCATAAAAAAATAAATTTAAAGTTTTCAGTTTTTTATTATGTTTTTAACATCATGAAATAGTAGCCGCCATGTTATTACGTCATACGACTGTGTAATGTAACCTTAAAAGTGTCAACAGTCAACTGATCAGCGTAATAGGCTTTGTACTTTTATTATATTCAGTATAATATGCATTCAGGAACTGCATACCGAATAACAACTCATTTTCAAATTATAAACAATTATGTTTACACAGCCAACTGATGTCATAACCACAGAGTGCACACCGAATAACAAGTCATTTCCAAATTATAAACAATTATGTTTACACAGCCAACTGACGTCATAACCACAGAGCAAAATGGCGTCCACTGCGTCCAGTGTTTCCGTCAAATTAAGCGCGAAATTTAGAAATATATATACCCATATAAATTGGAAATCTCATATAAATAAAATTAAATCAAAATTAGCTAAGTTTTCATATGCTCTCCGCGAAGTAAAAAAATCCACAGATATCCAAACTGCACTCGTCACCTATTACGCCTATGCTTACGCTTGGCTCAGCTATGGCATTATCCTGTGGGGAAACAGCACAGAAGCACCATCACTTTTTACTTGTCAAAAGAAACTTATACGAATACTTGTACATATAGAGGATACTGATAGCTGTAAGCCGCATTTTAAAGAACACAAAATACTAACGCTACCTAGTCTATACATTTTGGAAATATGTAAGTTTGTTAGAAGCCACCAAAATTTCTATGCAACACGAGAAGACAAAAACCAGAGTCTAAGACATAAAAATAGATTAAACCTACCAAGCTCCCGTCTTAAAATGCACTCTTCTAGTCCACATGTCATGTCGATAAAAATATATAATAAACTACCCCCACGAATAAAAAATGAAATTAAAGACAGCATATTTATAAAAAAATTAAAACATATCCTATTAACTAAATGTTACTACCATATAAATGAATACCTAAATGATAAAAGTATATGAAATATAATAAATGGAGATTTAAATGAATACTAATAATAATATACCTAATAATAACATAAACACAAATACATACATATTATATAAACAAACATGACATACATTTATGACTATGATTTAGGACATTTAATTTAATTTCTTTTCCTTTTACAAACTCTGATAATAATGACATAACTACAATAATATATAGTTAATAAAAATATAATTACATATAAATAAAACAATATAGTTATAACTACATAATAGAGTATCATATAATAAAAATAGTTGTAGTAATATAATATAATATATATATATAGAAATCGCAGCTTAATAATTACCTATATAATATACCAAATAGTCAATGAATATCAATCTAAGTAAAATATGAAAATAATAAAATAAATATAAAACTTCCTCCTCTCTCCTACATCTTGCCGTGCCGACAAGGCCCACACATGTTTCTTATATTATACCATTGTAACATCTATTTAACTTGTGGAGTGCAATAAATGTATTGAGTATTGAGTATTGAGTATTAAATGCATTTTGATGGCACTTATCGATGGATTTTTTTGTGTTTTTTTTAGTGGTTATTAAGCACTATAGATTCTAATTGAACCACTGTTCAAAAATAGGTGTGATACTCTATTATGCATCACTTCTGCGCAAGGTACAGACTAGCGCAAATAGCAATGAGGTCTACCGTTTTTAAGCTCACCAGATTGCGCCTCTGGCGAGTAAGGTCTTGAAGTATAGCTTTCAATGTTTGTTATTACGCACCTGAAAACAAAGTAAAACATTTAAATCATATTTAATGTTTTAAAACCGTACCGTAAAAATATTGAGCGTGCTGCAGAGTTACGTAGTCCTGTTTTGTTCGAAAAAAAAAGAAGGACTTATGTGTCCAAACGATAAAACTGTCACAAAACACTGACATTCATTAACCCGTAACCATGAACCCGTAACTCATAGTTGTTTTAAATAACCTCAGGTATTGCAACATATTCATAACATTATCTAGTTAGTAATAAACCCACATAATGCACCCACAGTGTAATTTGACATTGCGGAAACCTCACGCTACACTACCGCCTCTATCGGCGAATTCCCACGCGATACTCATCATTAGGGCATGACGGCTATACGAATACGTGTTTGTTTTGGCGTCTGAACCCTAACCACTTTGAGGTGATAACCAACCTGGAAATTTGGAACCGGAGGAACTGAAACCAAGTACAGCTGCAATAATAAAGTTTGAAAATTTTCTACAACACTAAAGAAACCGTGTTTTTCTATTGTATTGATCTCTCGATGAGTTTTTATTCTGTAAACGACTTAATTTTTATTTGGTTGAAGTTGATATTTGCAAATTGTACTTTATGTTTTATGCAATTGTAATTTGTTATATGTACATGTATGTATTGTTATTGTTTATTGGGTCTTCGCGTGGTAGTTGTCGATCGCGTTATTGTGACGTTATTTGGTTATTATAGTGCGCAAATTCCAATTACCCGTGTAGCACCTAACAATAGTATGTATTTTCAGTATAATTGAAGCATTGATCGTATTTTGTATGATCCATAAATCGCTTGCACGTTAAATAAGCCATGGCCTCTCAAAACAGCAGTGAGTCCATGAGTACTTTACTGATCATAGGTCACTTCTAAGAATAGCAGAGGCTTGCTCGATATTTGTGGGTAACCTATAGTTCACTACTCTGGTTTAGCGTAAAATTTATCGACGACGCGTATGATGTTTTTGTAAGATTTTACCGTGTACATCACACATTTAACGTAATTAGACATTTAACTTCGGAGAAACACAAGTTTTGGAAAATAATATAAAACCTACAACGTGTAGTTTACCTATTCACGTCTAAAAAGCCATCATAAATGTTAGCATGTGTAAATATTAATGTGGTATATTGTAGACGTGGACGTGTACCCGTGCGGGCGGGGCGGGGCGGGGGGCGGCGCGGGGGGCGCGGAGCGGGGCGGCGGCGCGGTGTGCGCGGGCAGCGCGGGCGGCGCGGGCGCGGGCGCGCTGCAGTCTCACCTGGCGGCCGCCCGCGTCTTGTTCCCGCCGCACTGGCCCGCCGCGCTGCTCGCCGGTGACGACTGCTTAGGTAACTTTTACAATTTTTTTTTACCACGGAAATTCTTTATGGATTCTACATACCGACTATACCATATTTGCCTTCCCTAACCCCCCAAGTCTAAGAATAGTCGTCAGAATCCTCATGAGATACGTGATACTCGCCATGACCATAATGGGGTTACATTATCAACCCATTTACTGTCCTAGTGTTGGATACGGGTCTCTTCTTATAATGAGGTGGTTAGACTTAGTCCATTTTCTTCATTAAAAAAGCTTACTAGCAATGTGGGTCGCACATTACTAGTATTCTTGTTAACCCCTCGTGCTAAGCTAAATGCTTTTGTTATGAGTAGGTTCACGTCGGTAGTGCCAAAAACAACAACTTTACATGCCGTCGAGAAAATCTCTCAAGCATGCGGGTTTCCTCACGATGTTTTCTTTCGAGAAAACAAATAACTCGTTTTTGCTTGAAAGGGCCAAAAGAAAGGACGGTGAACAGTTGTGGTCATCATGTGCACGAAAATAGAGTTCGGTGGTAATACTTGAAGACAAGTAGTGTTCGTCATTTTTAAACCAATTTCAAATAGGAGAGGGTTTTCATATCGAGTGTATGTTTTATTGTATGTTTGTTACCCGATTATTGCGTCAATTATGAATTTATGATCCTTATTTTTATCGGTAGGTTATACTTCAGAGGGAGTCCCATAAAAATTTGCGTGAGGATGAAATAATAACGTCGTAAAACTCAAAATGTTGAAATAAAAGAACTTTTAAGAAAAAGTATAAGTATGCTAAACATAAAAAATAATGTTATTTGCGAAACAGTTTTGGAAGTCGGTGGTGAAATCAAAAGATCCGATCAAATCAAAGGCACCGACTTCCGAAACTGTTTCGCACATAACATATTTTTTTGTTTTTGAAGGTGGTTTTACTTTTTCTTAAAAGTTATTTTATTGCAACATTTTGAGTAGCGAGTAGAATTTTTTTAGTAAAATGTTGGTAACGTGTTGTTGCGCAGTGAACCAGTCGATCAACGAGCTGGAGCGGTGGGGCTACGGGCGGCGGCTGGGCGGCGCGCGCGTGGCGGCGGGCTGCGCGTGGTGCGGCCGCGTGGCCGCCGCCGCGCCGCCGCTGCTGCGCCTCATGCGGCTGCACCCCTGCTTCGCCGAAGTGCACAAACAGGTCACATGTCACACTACTCACATTCACTATTTTTAAGAATTTTTATTTGCAATAAATTATGGTACAGACAATTATATAATATTGTTAAAATAGTTGCCACATACCATACAATAGTGTGCAAAAAATTAATGTACAACACATAATATTATGTATAAATGATGTCTTATTGCTTCAAAGTCAATGCCATTTAGTACTTTGCTTAAATTCAATTGTAACAATCAGCCCAACAATCAACAATCCAAAATCCTAGTGTTGCCCCACACTAGGATTTTTTGCTGTATCGTATCCAAATTCTCAATACACATACGCTAAGACCCGGAACTACTACCTATAGATCATACAAATATTTACTCGGTGTGGTAATCAAACCCACAACACGTGGCGCAGAAGGCAATCGCTCAGCCGCTACGCCAAACGTGTCGTCTATCTATACATATAAAAAGTATGTAAAATTGAAAATAAATAATTAATGATTTTTATAATTGTTGTCTATCTATATGTATGTTCGCTTATATGTATCTCAAGATCTACTTGAACCATTTCTATGAAATCCGGTGAACAGGTAGATTATACACCTGGTGAACATTTAGGGCACTTAAAATTTTCCGCTTTCATAAACTATTTTCGTAAACCGCACAAGCTAATCTTCGATAAACTTTAACATACCATAGTATAAATTTTTTCGAGACATTGTATTGGAGTACAATTTAAATCACAATTAATCACAATTTAAATCCTCAAGCCCATTCCATGATCGGACAGCCATAACGAAGAATTATGGTTTCGCCTTTCTTATAAGTGGGTACCCAAGTCCGTGTAAACTAGCAAATGGTACGGAAAAATTGCATTATGAGATAAGTAAACATTACTTAATTTAGTATGTTTTCATACAAAAAGAGGTTGAGAGGGTTGATGACCGCGTATGCTCTCTTAAATTCTACAATTGTTAAAACAATATCTACTTACACTAAATTTGTTTAACATCGTCTGAGAATGTAAACATCTGTCAAAAAATGAGATGAAATGGACAGACGGCTTTTAATAAAGACGTGACCTAAGGATGTTTACGACCTAGATTTGTTTTTGGGGCTTTAGGACGTACTCTTTATTTTAAGGAGAGCACATAATTTATAAATGTAAACAAACAACTACCCACTTGAAAAGTAAGTAATTCTTTTGTTAGCTTTCAATAACATGTACGTAGGAATGTGAATGTAGTTAGTATAGTTTAAATAAAATCACTATAAATGATCACATACAAGTCCACTAAGTTAATTTCTCATGGAATTGGAAAAATCCACCAGTCAATGATACCAACGTGGGCTATATCGTGGGTCATACAATTTTATTATTATAAAAGAAGAAACTGATTGACTGAATCATTGCCTGTGTAATCCTTGACGATCGGTCGGCTTTTGAAGGTGTAATCAAAATCTACAAAGTTGGAATTTGGCATGTAGATTCCATAGGCCTCATTTTAATAACGACTAAGGTCCTGTATTACTCAGCAGTTAATTTCATACAACTTTCGGCCCATTTTATTGAGTACCGACTACTCTGACAAATACGACCTTATACGAATTAGGCATCCGTAAGACATAATTTATGGATAATCCCACGAAGTTAGGATTTTGGGATAGGAATTCACGCAATATTAACATATAGTACATTTCAATAGTATACTTAAATATTTGTATTTTCATACCAGGTCGTAGGCACAATACAAATGGCTCCCCTGGGTAATAAACGGAAGCGGCAGACGGATGAGTTGGCTATGATTGTCGAGCCCATCACCTACAACGAAGCTGTCAATAAGTACGGCATTGAGTTCAAACAAGTCACCGCCAGGGATAGGGTAAGTTTTGTGTAACATTAAGACAAATTATTATCTTACGACGAAATAAAACATTTAGATTTTTCCCATGTCCATGATGCTTTTCGCATCTGCAATCTGCGATTTAATACACTTTTTGAGTGACATAATATTATATATTGACTCTCCTGACTGTGTCTCTGTTTTACATTAAAAAATGTGTCCTGCGGTTTTTAATGTAAAACAGACTATAGTTACTGTGCAGTCAATTCAGACAGGCACAGTATTTCGCTTAGTTTTACATTATCAAACAAGTTAAAACCACGTGGGTTTTATTGATTACTTTACTTAAGCAGGTGGATAGCCATTGTCTAGAAGAGATTTTGTGGAATTTAACTGCATACATGGGATGCATGATTGAATTTTCAAGTTTAGAAATCACGGAATTTCTTAGTGAATGTTAAAATGTTTTGATCTAGTTTATTTTGTTAGTTTATACAAACAGAAAGTTGTTATCAAATATTCCATTTGGGTTTTAGCCAAATAATCTATTTGACGCAAATGAGAGTCTGAAAAAAATGTTTAAACGTTTTACCGTGCCTTTACTTTTTGTTGTAAATAAAACGGATAAATAGTAACAAAAAAGCTGGTAACATACTAACATTTCACTTAATTTAATGATCACTTCAACCACGACTCAGCATAGCAAAATATACCTTATTTTGACGGTCAGATTATGAACCAATCTGTGGGATCTATGGACCAATCGGTGCTCAGTATAAACTTTACTGATATTCTACGATTTTATCTACATTCATATACATAGGTAGGTACATAGTTAAATTGTGAACTTTTCTCTGATAGGTCGGTGTTGTTTGTAAAACTTGTTTGCGGGATTTCAATAATGTGACCCAATTAAATAAATCAGAGCGCTTCTTCTGCTTCGTTCTTCACCTGTTCACAATTTGACGACCGGCTACCGATTGTGAACTATCAAAAATATAATTCGTCATGTTGTAATTAAATTGTGTCCATAATATTTCAGCAGTTTACAATGCCAATTTTTTACGTGGGAGAGCCATGCTTCGGCACGAATGGGCCGGCTCGACCGGAGTGATACCACGGCCTCACAGAAAACCGGCGTTAAACAACGCTTACGTTGTGTTTCGCCGAGTGAGTGAGGTTACCGGAGGCCCAATCCCCTTTTAAAAGGTCGGCAACGCACTTGTGACTCCTATGATGTTGCGGGTGTCCATGGGCGGCGGTAATCGCTTACCATCAGGCGATCCGTCTGCTATTTTGCCCTCTTATTCCATAAAAAAAATGCCGCTGGATTTAATGTAACCTAACAATATGTACATCTACATATTAATTTCTACATCTTTCTAACTGAAACCCTGCTTTACTGCACTCAGGAAAGTAAAAGACAAATGACAAACTATTATTATTTTAAAAATCTATTTATTCCAGTAAGTTCTTTTTGGTGAGGCATAGTTGTTTTTAAAGGTTTGTCATTTACTGATCTTTTTATAAACCATAAATCTACATTCGAAATGTAATTATAGTTTATCTGATATGATCGCTGAGTAATGCGAAGTTATTTGATACAGACAACGCAGCAGAAACTATCGTCGTTGCCCCGCGACGTGTACCCCGAGCGCTTCCCGCTGTCTGACGTAGCGGCCATGCAATTCTGCCCCACCTTCAGGAACCACCACAAGTTGGCGCTGGCCATGCACGCCGGCCTCGTGTTCATCATCAACGTATGATACCTGCCTTTACTTTGTATCAAATATAAAACCTTAATATTATCAGACTTGGTAGATAGACTTGACCGATAAAGATTATAGTGTAATGCAAATGTTATCGAAAGAAACGTAAGTTATTTATTTAATATGTATAGTTTTAAGTAGTTCCATTGGAAGATCGGCCGGTGAACGATAGAACTCGTCTTTATCTTTAGGTTGGGATTTTTAAATTAAATAACCTGTCACACAATCCATGTCATTCATCAAATCATCATACTCATCATGTCAAAAACTAATTATATCCTACTTTACGATAGCCATAAAGAGCCGTTGGCCAGCTAATTACATAATTGTTTTCTTGAATAAATCAAGTTTTACCAAAGAATTTGACATCGTACACAACTGTTTTCTACGAACGTGAATTTCAATTTAGCGTTTAACTTTCGGGAAACTTAAATACAGAAAGTTTGGTGTTGTCGTCATATTATGTTTTATATTATTCGATATATTGAAAATATGAAATTTTCTTTAAATGCCTTTGCAGAAGTAAATGGATTGTGGAAGGGATGATTCATGCCTAACTATTAAGAACGCATGCGAGTAACGTGCCTTGAAGGGATATGAAATTGGATTAAGTTGTGCATGAATTCGTCAATACAGGAATAATTTTATGAATAATAATCTTATACAATACTTGGCTAGGTAACTGACAAATTGTAGAATACTACGTTATAGTATAGTATGTGCGTATGATTTGCGGTCATCAAGAAAAGCTATGTAAGTAATATTTCTCCTGTATTGATGAATTCATGCACTAATTTGAAAAAGATACTTTTTACAAAATAAAATTTTCACGAAACCGGTGGTCAGTACAAATGTTGATTGATAATCGATGGCGCCATGTATTACATAATCCGCATGAATGCTGGTGCCTAACTTATCATTCGACAAGCATTATCTGTATGAACGATTGCTTTGTTTTTGTGGCCGATACAAGAAAAGAATAATGAAAGTAATATTCTTTTACTTACTCAAATTCCCACCAAAAAGTTGGATTAAATAGATAAGATATTAAAGATCATGATTCCTGATAATCATCATTATGTTTGAAAACGTGGAACGCCAGATGGCCGCTAAGATGAAATAGGAAATTGCCGTATCCATTTTATCAGGCGTAGGCAGAGGTTTTGCCGACTCCTAATCGACAAAAATGACATTTTATGCTGATTCACAAAAATGACGATATTAGTTTTGTTACAAACTACAGAATCAGCAATATTGTCCATGTTTAATGGGATAAGTCGACTGAAGAATCTACAAAACCTTGGTCAACGGAGATCATGTTATGCCTATTCCGTAGCGCCTCTTAGGCCGCATTTCACCAAGTAGGAGTAACTATTACTCCCTGAATAAATTAAGAATTGAACGGAATTGTATGAAATTAAGTGCCAAGTAATTTAACGGGTACTTACTCGGGGTTAGTGAGATGCGACCTTAAAAATCTTTGTCAGACATGGATGGGAATGGTATGGCTAAAGAATGGTAAATATTAAGAATCATCGTGTTTGTTTGTTGTAGGTGTGTTAAAGTTGTAAGCAAATGATGGAGACTTACAAGATTGTATGGATGGTGAATGTATATGTGGCTGGTTGAGTGAATGATCTTATTGACTAAGAAACTGAAGTGTGTGTATTATGGGTCGGAAGATAAATATATAGTCTACAAGCACCACAAGCTAGGTATTCTTTATTTAGAAAAAATATAAAATTATATTTAGATAAATAAAAGATACAAGTAACAACAACACCAATATCTCAAAACATTACTTTGTTATATTTTAGCATTTATCCATACTTTGGTTCCCTGAATTTACTTTTACAAATAAATGTTTTTATATGTAATACATTCTCTGTATCATATTATAGATTGTTTTAATATGTACATATTTCTTTTAAGAATAATAACATTTTTATCATTTAAGTTCTTGCATTTATTTGTCAGTTAAAGTTATTTTCTTTATTTGATTAATTTAAATAATATCCATTAATGTATAGTCACAAATTGGATGTATCCTGTGTCATAACTTTTATAAATATTAGCTTACATTTATTGTATAAGGATTTAAATGTTATGCGTATTTATAAACACTTAAATATATAAATTTTATTTTTGTTATGTATACCTACATAATATAAGCTATTACTATATCCTATGTATAAAATATATAAGCAACTTGATTCCCCAGAGTTCTAAAAGGTAAAGCTCGAGGACTAACTCAGAATCTTTTACAAATAAACATTATTTAATTTGAATAGGTT
This sequence comes from Acronicta aceris, assembly GCA_910591435.1. NCBI lineage: Eukaryota > Metazoa > Arthropoda > Insecta > Lepidoptera > Noctuidae > Acronicta > Acronicta aceris. The sequence goes on from OU342759.1 coordinate 11,428,402, forward strand.
TTATTTCTTGTCATCTAACTAATTATTGCGGAAATCACAAAAATATATTTTAACATTGATATAGAAAAAAACACATTATAAAGTGTTTTGTTCAAAAATTTCATTAAATAAGATCTTAGCCTTAAAAAATGGACGAGATTCTTGACTTTTGTCGCATTTTATATCGTTCTTGGAAAACTCTTTGAGGTTATACATATTTTAATAATACGTAAGGTTTCTTATATTATTATCTATATTAACCAAGGGTTGACAAGATGTTGGATCGAGGCATAGTCATGTAGTTTCATGCAATAATAATATACCTAAGTAAATAATGTAAATAAAAGTCACCAGTGCATTGAAGTAGTTACGTATCTTCCACAATTTAAAGCCACATAAGTATGTTTATTTTCTCTAGAAATACATTCTGTATAAAAATGTTGTATTCTGATTTTAAATTATTATAAGCTCTCCCTTTAACCCTGGCTTAACACTATTTATCTTAGGGTTGCGATATATTAATTAGAGTTAACTATGTATGTTAAAACCTACTTAATTTTTGCAGTAATTTTTTTAAAAGTGTACTTGGCTCTGTGGTCAAGCATACTAAGTATATAATGTAATTATTATATTTAGGTGTTACATAGTACGTGCAATAACTGAAGGGTGTATCCATAATAAAATAAATAACCATATATTTTGTTCAAAGAGTTTTGGAGATACAAAAAAAAACATCTTCAAGAGAACTGGACAACTTAACCATTGATGTTGTTCGTCATCATATTATGTATTATAATACTGTATTTTCAGGTATTGCGTTTATTGTGTTATACTGTTGCAAATGTTTATCAAAATGTGGAAAACGATTAACTTCAAAAACCTTGTAATTAAAGTACCTAGCTGTAGTTTATTTATTCTTAGGTAATATCAAAAACATTATATCGGATTCTACAGTGATATTATTATTTAACTTCCTTGTATATCTTGTTTGATTGTGATATGCTTGTTGCAAATAAATTTTTAAATAAATTTGGTTGTTTATAATGTTCCCTGGTTGTTTAGGAATACAGCCTCTGACAAATTATTATACATTGTTACAGTTTTAAGGTGCTAACTGGTGAATAATTTCTTTGTATTGTATATGATCAGTAGCGTTAGTGTCTCTGCCGCCGAATTATCAACTCATAAAATGTCCACTGCTGGGGCAAAGGTTTGCTCTTATAATGTGAAAAGTTAGGCTATAGTCCGCCACATTGGGGGGCTAGCGCGAGTTAGCTGACTTCACACGCTACCCTCGAGAAAATCTCTCAGGCATGCAAATTTCCTCACGTTTTCCTTTACCTTTTAAGCCCGTGACGATGAATGTACATGTAAATACGCACATTATTTCGAAAAGGCACGTGCACCTTAGATTCGAACTCGAGACTTGACTTATCAGTTCAATATCACTGGGCTATCACTGCTTGCAGCCAGTTGGTGTCCTATCTCTCAAATTAAGCAAGAAATTGCTTACATAATTGCGTTGCGGTTTGCGATGTGTGGATTATTCTACCCTTTATACCCTACCTATCATAGAGATACATTCCTTTTTTAGGTTTAATTGTTATATTGTTATACTGAAAGCCAGGATGAAAACAAAGGGGCTGAAGAAATAGTTATTTACAAAGAATTGGGAAATTTATGTAGAAGTAAGAAATACATTTAGACAATTATATTTATACTCAAGGCTTAGTACTGTTTGCAGGCCAAGTAGTGCTCAATCATTTAAAATATTATTGTATACCTACAAGAAACATCGTGGACTTTTGTCGGCAACATTGCAGAAACAAGAGTTGGTCAGAGTTTATTTTATCGCAGCCGTCTCGTCTCGCGTCTCGTTCGGCTCGGCAGTGAAGCGAGCGAGGTCGGCCAGCCAGCCAAGCCAGCCAGTGAGACACAAACCTCTGCGCGTACGGAACGCCTCGCCGCTTGTTCACGTTTATCGCGCGTATCTTCACACACAATAACGTAAACTGAATTACTTACATACTTTAGACAAAACCATTTAACAACAAACAAATAATTTTAATAAATTCTAACATAAATTAAATAATAATCCTATAATTCAATATCTCAAATCAACTGCGATGTTTATGTTTTTTGGAAAACAAAAATATGAACTGAGGAATTCGTAGGGAACTTGGATTATATATTTCGACTCTGAGAACTTTTGAAAAATGATGATGGCTAGTGCGAAACTTGTGAGGGACTGCAGCTCAGACCTGAGTTCCGATGTGCGGTCCCTGTCCGTGGCGTCGTCCACGGAGGAACAGGACTCCACCACCACGGAGTCGGAGTACACAGAGGAGGAGAAGGAATACGAACTCGAAGACCTACAGATATTAAAAACTATTGGTAAGTGAACACGTATTTATTTTTATTTACAATATTTATTTTTTATCATCACGCGCAATCGTTTCCATAGGGCAGACAGTACTCTGTACAGGTTATTTAAAACCCTAAATTTTACAGACATAATTAAGTTTATAATTAGTTCAATTTAATCACATGTTTATGATAGGTTTGTTGCTGCAGTTGTCTATATAAATTATCCAGTCAAGTTATCATACCCCGCAGCCTGAGAAGTAAAATAACACTTGTGTGTTCTCCATGACTCCAGACTTCTATTATTAGTAGAGACTCAATTTGCTAATTTTACAAGATAGTCATCGTCATTGAAAACCTTCCGATATAGTAAAAGTGATATGAATCATGGCGCGTCTCTGCCCACGGACTTAGATAAATATGAATGTGTGGCGAAATATATTTTTCTGTTTTACGCGGACCACGTTAGTGGAGTAACTTATTACTGGTTATTTGTATCTTATTGTCTCTTAACAAATTACACTCGGCGTGTTCGTCACATCTATCACTATATTTCTATCGCTACGATGTGAGTCGCTATTAGCTGGTGCCTGTCGTCTGCTGTAATTCGTAGCTGTCTATCATTCGTAATTACTTGTAGGGAAATGCGGATACATGCAGAGATGATGATAGTGTTTTGTTTATTAATAGCTATACTTACCCCGTTGTAGAAAATATTTTCTAGTAGATATTGAAATCTGAGTATATTTTTGTACCTATAGAAATTTAAGTAGACTTTTGTGTGTATCTTATTAATTTATTACCAATAGCTTTCTTTTTACTATAGACATTAACATACCATCACTATCACGCTTAAGGCCTAGGTACCTACACCTAATGTCTATGATTCTGGTATATTTAGGATCCATATTGGCCAAGTCTATTGTAGATTAAGTGGGTGCAAATTTAAAATACTGATTATTGCTGTTTGAAAAAATCCAACAGATTAACTAAATACTAACGGATCGGGAAGCGGTGATTGTGTTTACTATAAGTACATCATATCTCGGGGTTCCCGATCATAACTTTGGGAAGAATATATCTAATCAAGAATATTATTTGTACTTTTCTTTAGATACATTATTGTTTAAAACATTAATACGATCTCAATTAGAATATGCCATCCCGATCTGGAATCCTTATTATCTATACTTATAACTAGCTTTTGCCAGCGACTTCGTCCGCGTGGAATAGTTACTTTGTTCCCTAGTTCTTCGCCCTACAGATTTATTATAAGTATAGAAGATATAGATATAGATAAATCTGTAGAGAGGTCAATTCTGTACATGAAATATATTTCCAAAATAACTATCAGTGGGTGATTAGTGATTGATACTGACGCCAAAAATGCAATCAGTAAAATTTTTGTCTGTCTGTCTGTCTGTCTGTCTGTATGTTCGTTATAGAAACAAAAACCACTCGACGGATTTCAACGAAACTTGGTACAATTGTTTTTCATACTCCTGGGCAGGTTATAGTATACTTTTCATCACGCTCCGATCAATAAGAGCAGTGAAGGGAAATGTTGGGAAAATGAGTGATTCATGAGAAAGGTTTCAAGCTATAAAACATCACGCTACAGCCCTTAGGAACGGGGCAACGCAGGTGAAACCGCGGGCGAAGAACTAGGGAACAAAGTAACTATTCCACGCGGACGAAGTCGCTGGCAAAAGCTAGTCATAAATATAATGACAAATTAGAAATGGTACAGAAAAAATCTTACCGACGCAATATGACTTATAATGTAACCATTCAAAGATTCTTTACGCACAATTACTACGACAATATAATATTCTGAGTCTAGGGTCCAGGCGGTTGCTTTTGATTGCAATTATACTGCATGGTTTGTGTAACAATAGATATGGCTGCATTGATATCACGAATAATATGTGTTACATAGTGCCTAGAAGTGTTATAAGACGGGAGGTTCGCGCGGCCCAATTATTCCCTAAAATTATGTATTCATGTAAAACTAAGGCCAGGGCACGAGTATCTCTACGTCGTCTTGTGGATACTCATAACACACACTTCATGGAATTGGATATTTACAATATTTCGAATAAATAATTTAAAACACCGCCGTAAGTGTACTTTCCGCAAATTTTTAAAATAAAATACTCACATAACTTAGAACTTAAATTATAATTATATATAATTAGTGATCCGTTTCTTGTTTTTCTTAAATTAATCCGTGGACAAATTATGTTTACCTACTTATCTTTAAGAATCCCACAGGGGTAGGTAGGAAGTATATATAGATCGCCACTTACTACGAATCTTTATTGTTTAACATGTAACTGTTTTTTGTCCCTAATAAATAAAATAAAATCTAAGTTATGTAGTAAGAACATTAGGTAATTACCTAATTCAATTGAGGTTAGTAGATAAATGAGTATAGTAATTCATTAGAAAAAATTGTAAAATGTAAAATATTTATACTTAAACATATTTAAACTTTGAATAAAATAAAATAATAAAAAACAACCTACACACAGTATTGACCTATTCAGGTCAATACTGTGTGTAGGTTAGGGTAGTTACATAAGATAAAATTAATTCATGTCACGTCTCTGAAAATTAGTAGGCGTAACATGATGTTTGACTTTCGATTTTTTTATCTGCTTCTTCTCCTTTCTACCTCTTCCGTGATACCTGAAACTGAGAAAAATATAATGAATAATAAGATTTAAGAAACAATGAAAAATTTTTCGAATGTTTTGAAGCAAGCCGCAGAAAGTCGAGAGGAAATGCGGGTGGGTATTTTATTCATAGAAACGTTATCATCTGTGTTTTTTCTGGTTTAAGATATTAACTACGTGTATGACCCTGTTTTAGTTTTTGTTGATCTATTGTCTCTATAAGCACTAGAGTTCTCAAAAATATTCCAGATTGCCTATTTAGACAGCTGTGAGTAGAGGCTTATTCTAAGTATCTATTAATTAAGAGTCCGGCGGACCGAATTTCCCATACAAACGTAATACCAAGATAAATCGTAATTCAAACAAAATGTAATCAAATTATGTTATTATTCGGATTCCGACACCGTAATCTAGGTTCCTACTCTACCATTTCATACAAAGTACTTCACTGGAAATAAGTAAGCAAATGCAGTTTTTGATAACTTTACCAAATTTAAAACGATTTTTCGGTTGTTTATTTCTAGTGAAGTAATAGTAGACAAAATGGTAGGGTAGGAACCTAGATTAACGGTATCCGAATCCGAATAATAACACAATTTAATAAAATATTGTTTGGATTACGATTTATTTCGGTATTACGTTTTTGTGAGCAATTCAGGCTCCGCCGGACCCTTGAGTACTACTTATAAACTATTAAGGGCAAAAGAAAAACATAGACACATTGGACACAGTACATATTCATCTTATTTAGTTTATGAAATATCTTTTAAATTGGTTGAGTTACGGAGGACGAGATGGGCGAAAGGCAAATCAATTATGACTTTTTTATTTAGGTTCTCAGTTATTGTTCTGAGCTTAGGTCATTCAATCGGTGACTGTGTAGTTCTCCTTACAGATGACAGCGATCGTTATTGTTTTCTTCAATTATAATTATATTATTTAACTATCTTTTTGCCCGCGACTTCGTCCGCGTGGAATAGTTATTTTGTTCCATATGAACTTTCATCCCCTATTTTATCCCCTTGGGGGTAGAATTTATCAAAATACATTCTTAGCGGATGCCTACGTCATAACATCTACCTGCATGCCAAATTTCAGCCCGATCCCTCCAGTGGTTTGGGCTGTGCGTTGATAGATCACTATGTCAGTCAGTCAGTCACCTTTGAGTTTTATATATATACTAGCGGCCCGGTACGTGCTTCGCTACGTATAAAGCGAAATACAGCGGACAGCGGACAAAACCGAACACACACAAAAAATTTCATCAAAATCGGTCCAGTCGTTTGAGAGAAGTTCAGTCACATACACACTCACAGAAGAATTATATATATAAAGATATTTTTTCAAAAGTCTCTCCGCATGCATTTTCTGTTAAATATTTACTATTTTTGAACAAAAACATTAATTTTATATTGTAAAAAGAGAGGATACTCAATGACTTTATTTTTATTTTAGCCCACTTTTGAACTGTGTCGTCGACAAGTACAGTAAAGTATTTATATCGTGTGCCAAGTTTAATGTTAATCCTTTTCTGTACATTATGTGTTAGATGATTAAATGAAAGTCAACAGTCGTGTCTTTCTTGTTGCTTAAATTAAAACGCAAGTGTCTATTGTAGAATTACGTACATAATGGTAGAACGTAATCACATGAAAACTGGCTGGTCTGCATGTCTTGAGCGCACAGTTTTAAATCTCTTATTTCTTCAAAACAATAGAATTGTTCATCAACCAAAATCATACTTTGTACCTACTCTCTGTATTAAGATCAGTAGTGCATTAAGCGATTAATCAAAACGTTGTTTTATAGTTCGTTCGTGTAACTGTATTTCAAAAGATGTCATATGACTATTTTCTTGTCCACTATAAAAATGTTCGTCGTAATTTACGATTGGCAATATGGGAGAAAACAGGTTTTTTATGAGTTTCTTTTCTTGTAGAATATGTGCATTTATCGAAAGCTCTTTCATATCTGCCAGCCCGAGATGGATGGTGTGGATGTTATTATACCTATATTAAAATAATGTATATACGAGTATACTCATTACAAAGACTATTAGTAAAACTATTGGAGTTGTAGTTTATATTGTTTTTGTCTAGATTTTCTAATACCTAGTAGGTAAAATATAAGTAGGAAGGTACCGGAATAACCCTTCGCCATGATTGTTTAAAACATTTTGTTTTACAACTAATAATACACTTATGTTAATTTGCGGTTAAGTATATGAAAAAATATGGATCAAGGGCAAAATGACTTTGTAATTATTGATATCATTATCGTCGATAAGTACAATGTGAATGCAGGTGCCTCCACCTCGACCTAATTCTAGGAGCGCGGAAAATGGGCCAAGGTTGATCGAACCATTCGTGACCCAGCAGGATAACGACCCAGATATTGATACTTCAAGTTTTCCATGCATATTATTTCTGAACTTAACAATTATTTATGCGCTGCGAAATTTAAAATTGTAGAACAAAGCTTGGAAAGTTCCATAACTTTGGAATTGAATACAGATTGATTTTGATCTGCACAAGAAAAATATTTGATCTACAACTTTCTGAGAAAGTAGATAAAGAAATAAAGAATGTGTTTCCAAAAAATCACATAAATTAAATCAACTTTCGAGTTCATTTTATCAACCTCATTAAAATAATACTGCTCAACATATTTAACACAAAAATATATAAAAATTAGAGTATTCATAAATACGAAAAACTGTTTAGTTTCACAGACTTATCTCTTTTATTGCATTAGGTACTTTATTTAGGTACCTACTTTATCGCATCGATGGAAAGTAAGACACCCATTATGCCCCAAAAGTGTCTGTTTCTATACAAATAGACAACCTTTGTTCACGTCACGCATAAAATATGACATAACATACCATCACGCCTGTATTCCCGGAAGGTTTGCGCAGAGGCGTACGGATACCTAGGGTTCGCCTGTTTGTTTATGTCGCATGAAGGTTTTAGGGGTGAGAATACGTCACATATGACGACTTTCAAAATCTCTTTATTTAAGTATCGAAATTTGTATCTTATCGTATTATCTTGTCATTGATCAACAGTGCAATGCCTTGTATGTGTTTTTTGACATGCAATACAATGTCCTTATAAACTTTTGATATTGTAACAGTTTTGAATCGTATCTTATCTAAGGAGTTCTTTGATTTCCGACTTACAATATAACCAGTTTAACCATAGTCAAATGAAGTACTTTTTAAACGAATAAGTTGAACTTACCATTGAATGCCTCAGTCCTGTATTTAATTCCCAGGTCGAAAGTAGAAAAGTGTTATTGGGTTTTCTATAAGATTGTGAGAGATAGCCAGGAGTAAGGATTTGTGCCCGGTTAATGGCTCTACCTCTATTATACAGGGTTTAAAAATATAAAGGCGACACCTCTGCCTAATCCTTTGGGTATACATGCGAAATAGTATGTTGTGTTTAATAATTTAAAAAAGCGGTTAATGAAGAAATAAGTAGGTATTTAATTGCTGTTTTAAATAGGTATTTCTTGCACTCAAGAACTTAGAATTAAATCTAGTACGATTTTTAGCTACGAGCTGCCTACTGCAGGAAGTCACAAATTACTAGGCTGACTCAGTATAGTGTCGGTAATAGCTGGAATATGAATGATAATGCGAATACTGCCTACTTGTTGACCGAGATACATGTTAACGAAATACTCGGTAATACACACCCTAGTATGAACACCAAAAATATTCCTGAACAGAAGAATACGACACACATTACTAAGTAACATGAATAAGTATAAGAAAATAACAACAAGTTTCAAAAGAATAATGATCAAATAACACATCATTCTAAAGTAAAGGCCTTATCTAATAAAATGAAACTACAAATATCAGGGAAAGTTAGAGACGTGTTTGCGCATCAAAAACATATGCTGACATTGATCAGTATTCTGTATAGACACCAGAGATTCAGTATTGCACTCATATGAATTGAGATGGCTGCTCCGGTGCATTATAAAACACGAAAAAACGGCACTTGGCAAAGATTTAAGCACGTACAATGTACAATTGTACAATTATCAACAGAGCAGTGGAAAGAAAGACAATGATTGAGATTACATTAATACACAATAACTTTTGTTTGCCATTTATACTTACTCGTAAGTTCAATTAATATACTCTATTGTCTCTTACAGAATATTAACCTTCCGTGTGCGAATTTTCCGTAATTTTAGGGAGCTTATGACGGGACTGAGTTCAAATTTAACCTCTGCAATGGGGCATTAATACTTTACGGTTTACATGGGTTTATCGTACTTACATTACGAGCATATTGGAAGACTGTCCTCGGTGGGTGGCAACTAGCACGATTATTGCAAACATTTAAAATGCTTCGCTATAGCTTTTTAAATCTCTGGCTCTCTAGTCTCCCATTCATCTTTTTGTTTATTTCAAGTAAGGTTACTCGAAACATTATGACGTCTGCCTCTGACGTCACTGATGAATTCTGTTGTTGTGTTTTATTGTTACATCCACGACTGGACATTGGCCTTTTTGAAGTCGGTTATGAATATTGGTATGATCACCACGAGTGGAATTTATTGAATGTTGGCATGTCAAGCTATTATACTCGACAGAGGCGTGCAGATTGTCGATCGAAGTGTGTGTGTGTGACGCTATTTCCTATGGAAAATTAGAATATTGCTGTACAATTTCTTGAAGTTTGCCCTGGAAGGTTAATTAAAACGAACAGTGCACTTTCCAACAATGGTAATGAATTAAATAATGAGAATAGGTCCATTGTTAATTTACAATAATTTATTATTGTACATTATTATTTAGACTACTAGCTTTTGCCAGCGACTTCGTCCGCGTGGAATAGTTAATTTATTCCCTAGTTCTTCGCCCGCGGTTTCACCTGCGTTCTTAAGGGTTGTAGCGTGATGTTTTATAGCTTGAAACCTTTCTCATGAATCACTCATTTTCCCAACATTTCCCTTCACTGCTCTGCTCCTATTGATCGTAGCGTGATGAAAAGTATACTATAACCTGCCCAGGAGTATGAAGAACAATTGTACCAAGTTTCGTTGAAATCCGTCGAGTGGTTTTTGTTTCTATAACGAACATACAGACAGACAGACAGACAGACAGACAAAAATTTTACTGATTGCATTTTTGGCGTCAGTATCGATCACTAATCACCCGCTGATAGTTATTTTGGAAATATATTTCATGTACAGAATTGACCTCTCTACAGATTTATTATAAGTATAGATAGATTTAATAGTCTAGTGAGACTAGCAGTCACAACTAGTTACTCTATTTCGACCACTAAACTAACTCTTTCATTAATCTAGTGGTCTCAAAAGCGACTTGGTACTACCTTAGAGGTCTTGAGTTCGATTCCCAGGTCGAGCATTGTTATTGGGCTTTTCTATGGAATTCTCAGTAGCAGCTCAGGGTTTGGATTTGTGCCCGGTTAATGGCAATCACCCCCTATTACATGGGACATAATCATACCGACGAACTGTGGGTGTACATTAGTACGCCTCTGCCTTACTCTTTGGGGAATACAGGCGTGAAGGTGTGTATGATTATGAAATAATGTAGATGCAGTTGTTGTTCTCTGTACTAGAACAACTTCTAAGGTGGGCAGGATTCCAAACGGTCATTACGAGGTGCGAATAACATGTTCGGTCTAAAGATCGCATCGTATATAATATGCATACATACAATTATTGAATTGTTAAATAAACTTTTCGTTTAGAATTTATGATTACTTTTATCATAGGAACAGAACTTACTAACCGTCAGTCTACATAAAAAAAAACGTCGGTCAGACCTAATTCTGATATACAATCTCGTATTTGAATTCTGTTCAGTATCCAACAGGTTTGTTTTATTACAATACAGGATGGGGCCCGAAACAAAAAGGGCTCAATTCTTTGCCAAACTCAAGAGATAAGAGATCACAAGCGTGTTAATACCAGTAACATACGTAGGTATAGCTGCCCTCCAAGGTTTCATATTCGCTGTATTCTAACTACAATGAAATTTGAACGACGAAGGTGTCATATGGCTTACATATTTCTAAAATACTTGTGTTGTACTGCGCGGCCGACGGTAGTTAATTGTGGAGGTGAAACAGAGCACAAAAGTCTCTCAGTTAGTTTGTAAGTACACTAAGTACCTTCTAACACGCAGATCTAGTTTGTGCATTATCCTCGATCCTCGTGGTACCATTCGGTGCTCTAGTTACCGTGCTAACGACTGCATCACGCGTCGCTCGCGCTGTTGCGCTCGCGTCGCATTGCTACCGCCAACATTCTGAAATGTACCTAACTACCTATCATAAGAAAGATAATGGCGGATAATAGCACCACAACGTAGCGTAGAGCAACATAGCGTCTCTCAATGCCAACGAAATGTCTGTAGATATTATATTGTCGTGAGACTAATTTTATTAATGTTCCTAACTTTAAAGTAAGTCCTATAAGAACCTATGCAGACCTCTGCACATACCATAAAGTATAACATAGGTATTTGTAAGATGAGCAAGGAGAATGTAAGCATACGATATTGTTTATAATATGCAATGTACTGACTACCGAGACGGTTAGTAATCTAAACGAATAGCCGAGACAAAAGAATTCATTTGTGGTTATGTTTACGCACGCGAACGATTGTGTTTGTCACGCGTGATTAACAACAGATAATGTAGGTTAGTGTGTCGCGTGTCTAATATTATAATATAGATAATAAATATAGTAAACATAGTATTCTAATCTTATTTTTATCATAACTAGGTGGTTATTGCTTTGCTGCTATGTATATTGTGTATTTGAAAGATAATTTGCACAATGCAGTTTACTCTGTGCAACTCGAATAGTGAGGTGGCGAAAGCGTTATCAACTAAAGTAAAATGAAAAACGCAACATTAGGTGCCTAGCGTTGTTAATCAAGTAAGTACCTACATGTTATAGCCGTGAAATCTGCGAAATGAGCCGTTCCCATAATGCACTCGTGCACAATTGAAAGTAGGTACTTGTGCGCGAAGTAAAATTAAGAAAAGAAAGTTGTAAAAGAACAATGTGGAGATGGAATGGTGCGACTCAGACACTGCTCCAGACGGAAGCGGAACAAGACGTAAGCTTGGACTTAAATGTTCCTACTGATAACCAACTAGCCAGTGATATAAGATGATAAGGGTTTACGTGTTTTTTTCTTAGTCGGTTTAAGAAAATTTTGTATCTGGGAATTGCATGGAAGGAATGATAACACACTATGTATGACACACTTAATGATTATAATGTACTCGTATACTAGACTAATAGTACCTACACACCATAATTAAGCGAATAGAATATTCACTAAACATATAAAATAACTTGATGGTAGAACTAGAAACTAAATCAATTTTTTCAATGTGCAGAAATCTAGTTTACTTGTTCTTTTTATTTCTTATATGTTTCACAATTCGCAAATGAGTTTCTACAGTGTAACAGTAACGGTGAGTGTATCATCGGGTCTTCAGTTTCTTTGTCCATATCTCTGGAAATACAGCTTTCTACGACATCAAGCTTCGTGAAAACGCAGACATGTTCTCAAATAAGTGTTTCTTAAGCTATAAAACTGAATAATGCCTGTATCTGTCCATCATGAAACTGACAAGGGCACATGCATGCACGGCTCTTCGCCGTTTTACATAGCCTCTTTATTGAACTGTCATAATTATTAACTCATTCATGTACACTGGGATGCGGGTGAGACCGAGAAAACTTGTGATTGGTCCTCTTACTTAGTAGTAATTATTAAAAAAAGGTCCAAAAGTATAAAGATCAGCCAGTCAGCCAAGGTACTATTTATGAATAAAAAAGTAGGTACAGATGATGAATTCGGTAGGTATAAATTACAAAAGTATAACTTACAAAGTAATAAATTACAAAGAAGATTGACGGACCGACAGATGTTCTGTCGAAATTTCAAAAGTACCGAAATTAAAATACAAGCCTAAGTATAGAGAAAAACACTTCCAGGTTTTCCCAAATTTTCCATTTTTTTCCAATATTTCTTTCCCTAAAAACCTTTTTGGACTCATATGTAAATTTAAAAAACAATCGTTCAAATTGGTTCAGCTGTTCTCAAGTGATGCGCTTTTTTGAGTTTGAAACACACTGTTGAAATTTAGGGTCAATCAAATCAATAAAAAAAAAATACAGTCGAATTGAGAATCTCCTTCTTTTTGAAGTCGGTTGATAAATAAAACTTAAATTCCGAAATGTATGTACGCGCATAACTTCCGAACGACTGCACCAAATTGGATAATATATTTTTTGTTGTGTTCGTTAATTGTCAGGGTAATGTTTGTACGTAAGTAAGTACGTAAGTTTTTTTTAAATTTACCGTATATATCAAATAGGCGAAGCAGCGCACGGGTTGCTAGTAGATTATAAATGTCAGTTTAAAAAAAAATGTAGGTACCTAATATTAATCTTTTTTAAAGTTATTTTAGTGAAGGAAAAATTCAATCGCGGGCACGATTCGAACCTGCGTCTTCTGGTTAGACAGGTACACCAGACGCCCTGACCTCTAAGCCACCGCGAGTCCCACCCGCTAGATCGAAATTTGCCTTCACATTCTGAATTTACGTCATACGGTGACGTTGGCGACATCTATTGAAAAGCTAGTTACTTTGCTCCTCAACCGACACGACTTACTTTACAGATACTTCGATGTCGTACGATGCCACCTTACCTTTTAACTATCTTTTTATGATTTTTTTGATACACCAGACGCTCTGACCTCTAAGCCATCGCCGCAGGCAGGATCCTGCAATCCTGCGGGCAGGATTCGCAGGTTCGAATCCTGCCCGCGATTAAATTTATCCTTCACTAAATTAACTTTAAAATCTTACCATGGAAACTGCAAAAAATTTCAAATAGATAATTAATCTTTTTTGTTTGTATTATTGTGTATTTATAATACTCGTAATATCTACCTACCAAGATCTGTATCTAAAGAATTACAGCTGAGTGAGAATTATTAAATTCGTATTAATGAAATTGATTTATTTTTAATAAAGAAGATAGAGTTTATAAAGAATAATGAAAAATTATAAGATTACAGATTTTTTAATAAATAAATGATGGAATTGAATAATTTATACACATATTATATTGATATATTAAAGTGGGGTACTTTCTATCAATAAAATCAAAGTGTAAGTAGTATTAGTTAGATAGATTAAATATTAGTTAGACTACTGTATTTTTGAATTTCGTAAACCAGATTTCGTCATGTGATAAGATAGATGGTTTGTTGGATAAGACGATAGGTAATTAACTTTTTTTTGCTTATATTGTTTTTTTGCTGGCTTTGGAAGTCCGGAAGGTAAACATTTTAATTGCTTAGAATAATGTGGGTAGTCCTATGTACAGCTGTTTTTATTTAGCTGTCTGCTGAACTATGACAAGCTGACATCCACCCACGATTGTAACAAGACAAACATGTCTTGTTTTAACCGACTTCACGAAAAGAGGCAGGTTCTAATTCAACCAGCGGTAGCCTAAAGGCTAGGGCATCGGATTTGCGATCATGTGGTTGCCGGTTCGAAACTGACCCATTGCACTACTGACGTCAACCCACTCGTAACACAAGCATTTAGTTTAGCACGAGGGTTAACAAGAATACTAGTAAAGTGCGACCCACATTGCTAGTAAGCTTTAAAAAAAAACTATTATAGGTATGTATTTTCGTGTATATCTTTGTTGTTTGTTAACCGATTATTTTTTGGTAGATGGATAACTCCGACTGCCATGCTAGAGGTCCTGGGTTCGATTCCCAGGACGAGCAAAGTGTTATTGGCTTTTTCTATGAAATTCTCAGTAGCAGCTCGGAGTTTGAGATTTGTGCCCGATTAATGGCAATAGGCTCGCCCCCTATTACATGGAATCTGAACATACCGGCAAACAGTGTGTGTACACATCTGCCTAATCTTTCGGGGAATACAGGCTTGATGGTATATACTGAGAGAATTCGAATAATCAACCCATTACATTGTCCCACTGTTGGGCACGGGTCTGCTCTCAGAATGAGAGGGATTAGGCTATAGTCCAACACGCTAGCCTAATGCGGGTAGGCAGACTCTCAGGCATGCAGGTTTCCTCACGATGTTTTCCTTCACCGTTTAAGCGCGTGATAATTAACTATTTAATACACACATGACTTCGAAGAGTCAGAGGTCGGTGCCTTGGATTCGAACTCGAGACCTTTGACTTGGCAGCCCTATAGTCATATCACTAGGCTGGGGAATTCGAATATAAGAAGGAAATTATCATATTCGTCTTATATGTCCGTGTAGTGCGTCGTGCTACCGTGTGTAAGTCTGACACGTACTTTCTCCATCATGTGGCGGTATTGAGCAGCCGTGACATTGCGTGCTTATCGGTTATAGAGTACACCTCGCTAGAAATAATACAATGCCTATTCGAAATTACAAACAATGGAGTTTGTGCTGCGACTGTTTGATAGCCTCGCGATTTATTTTTAATGGTTCGCAATTGTTACTAGGTAGGTACTTTAAGAACGATCTTAGTTATATAAGAAATATCCAAACTAATATTATGCGATAGTAATTAGGTTTGTCGGTTTGTTACGTTTTCTTGCCTAATCAGTCGAACCAATATTGGTGAATTTTGATATAGAGATAGATTAGACCTTGGAAAAGTACATAGGACATATGGCCTCTAGTATAGATACTAGTACACTAGATGGTGACTGCGGTTTCGTTTGCATCCCAAAGGGCTTTTTGAGATAAAAGGTAGCCTATGTCTTCTTCCAAGGTCGATCTCTATACAAAAATCCGTCAAAATTGGTTCAGTGGTTTAGACGGAGTAACAAACAAACATACATTCAGAGTATATTAGTAGATATGGATATATTAGCTGTTTTCTACTGAAAGATCAGGGTACCTATTGTCAATTGGGCTGTATTAACAGAAATGAAAAAGTAATACATATAGAAGTATTTTCAATTCAAATTCACATCCTACATATTGGCAATATTGGTATATTAAGTACTTATCTTTATTTTGGATAAGAAAATAAGTAAGTAAAGTGCCTCAAACCAAAAGGCGTAAAAAATACATAAAAAATAACATTAATCGTTCGAAGACAGGTTTGTTTATGCAACACTACGTAATCGATAAGATTTTCGGTTCACCAAAGAACCCGCTGAGAGACACGGAAAAAAGTGAAATGTTCTCTAGAGTCAACAAACTCGAAAGTGGAGAAGCGCAAACGCAAGCAATTTAAGGCGACGTTAAGTATTTGTTAGCGGAAACTTGATTGCCGACAGATTTCACAACTACCTGTTCCTGTAAATCACTAACTAGCATGTTTCGTTGCTTAGTTATTTAAAAGATATTTTATGTAATAAAGGAGGTTACTCCTAAGCAGATCATGGAGTTAATAATGCCGCATACCGTGGAAATCACATCAGACATTTCAGATATTACCCTACATTGTGGATAACTTTAAAAGAGAGCATGATTTTTTTTTATACCACTAAGGTGGCAAGCAAGCATACGGGCCGCCTAATGGTAAGCGGTTACCGTAGCGTATTCTTCTCAGAGCTCGTTTGGAAATTCCGGTGTCTTCTAGCTAAAAAAACAAAACCATTGACTATAAAAGTGTATCGAAAGATCTACTTACCAAAATAATATAATTTAATTTCCCAACATGGTTGTAGTGATACTGTAGCTGCGAAACAAATAATAAATAAAAAACAAATACACTTTTTAGTTTTTGATATAGTACCCAGCTTCACTCTCACAACTGAGACGAATCTAACGACACCTCTCAGCCTAAAATCCCCCAAACTGTTTAGGCTACAGAGTGTGCCAAAGAAATACTTACACTCGAAATACATAACCCTCCTTCTGACGCAGTCGGATAAAAAGCAGATTATCAGACGAATTTCGGTGAAGCTAAACAAATTGATAGTTCTTTCCAGACTACTTTTATCTTCATGTAACTAATAGATGACCTGATGATCCATTTTTAATTATTGTAGCCGATAACGTAACGTATAGCACAGATTTTCCTTTTTCCGGTGAAGGCGACCTACTTTGCAGCAGCACATCGGAACACTCCCACGCTTCTGGGAAGAGCGAATTAACTGTTTTGACAATTTAATAAAACGTCAAAAGCGACGCGGGAGTTGGAGAAGTGTATTTTTACACTGAGTATTTTTTTATTTGTTTTATGTAGATATACAGTTACATAAGTGTGTGTAGTCCCTAGACATGGCAGTCTGTCTTGCATTTGATATTTAAAAATGTTTAGGTAGTATGCGTTAAGACCACATACACTAAAGAATAACTCTATCTTGAGTACTAATTCAGAGCACGCCATTCTGACTTTAACCCTTTATATACATACATGTATGTATTAAGTAGTTGTGATTATTTAAGTTTCCAATTCAATGATTTCATAAACTTATAACCAACTTATACGTAAACAAATAATAAATAAAAAATAGCTACGTTTTAATGCATTTCATTTTAAAACATTTTTTACGACCAAAAAAATTATTATTATCCATAGTAATTATTAAAATATTTGTTTCCAAATAGTGTTTCTTATTTACGTAGATACCCTTTGCAAAATTATCTCGTTGCGTTGCGTACCATTTCTCTTTGATCTATGTTGAACGTCATAAAACAATGCCATAAAATATGAATTTAATATATTATTTACGTATAAATATTACACGATCCATCAAGATCGTCACTATAGTGTGTAATAATGTTTTTCTTGGAACATTTATGGTATGAGTAGATTTGAGTTACGGCACCTCATGTTGGTCATAATCATAACGTACGTCAGTAGAAGCCAATAATAGATATTGTATGTTCAACGGCTAGAGTTTTGACAATAATGCTCCATAAAGCGACCTTAGTGTTCAATCTTCAATAAAAATAATAACGTTTTGTGGGTCGAAGCGAAGAAAAAATCATAACTCATTCTTTATGGACAATAATTAGGTGCGAACATGTGATTATGCGCCGTATTGAAAAAAACATTGCTAGTGAACTTTGCAGTTGAATTGCAAATTTTTTTATAGCGTATAGTCAAATTTGGAATTTAGGAATTAATCTCTAAATATCGTTTAAAATACAACTCTATTAATATTGCCTCTTAGATTATTATTACCTCCTGCAAAGTAATCACTTTATACTCAATGGTTGTTCTGAGTATTGCGAGGTTAACCATTGTTAACAATGCCACAAGTTAACGTCTTCCGTATTCTAATTTTGAAATAACTGTTTTAGGTAATGTTGTTTGTTTAATTAACTATCACAAAGTATTTATATATAGAGACTGTGACACAGTTGAAAAAAAAAATTGTACCTAAACAATACTTATTTCAAATAAATTTAAAGTTTACTTTAGTAACTAAAATTGGATTGGATTTTTTCTATTAGTTTAATGTAAAAAACTAAAACAAAAAATATCTAAAAACATGTAAGCTCTCCATGTAGATTTTCAGAGCTAACTGAAATCTTTTGAATATTACAGTGAGGTATATTGATATGTCCATATGAAACGTTTATTATTTTTACAATATCGGCTGAAACTTTCTTGAGTCCCGACGACGCAACGTCGACGTATCACGTCCGACTAGAAAGGTTTACCGATGATAGAATAATTCATCGTGCGTCAATGCTCACATCACATGCGCGGTTAGATATAACCAGATCACTTTTACGATATTTAGATTATTGTTTCAATGACTGAGATTGTATATATAACTTTTGTTATGAAATATTATTGTATAGGTTGCTGCCAAAACGTGGAGTTCGTTCGGATGTGAAGAAAAAACATATCTACAATGTTTAAAGATGATTTTATAATATCCACTGACGTCAGTTGTGCAAAGCGGAGGACTTAATCGTTGTAGGGTGCTGAAAGCTGCGCTGGAGTTTTTAAAAATATAACAGAAGTTCATTTATGTAGATACTATGCCAAGAAAAGGTCACATTCAACGAGAAGTCGTGTAGAATACAAAAAAAGTTTCTTTTTAAATTCATAAATGAAACCGTCAAGCATTTCGTGGTGTACCATCAGTGGGACTATCTAGGAAGTATATTCTATTTCAGATTAAGTCGAAATCGGTACACGATAAAAATACAGTCGAATTGAGAACCTTGTCCATCCTGTCTGAAAGTCTGTAAAAGTATGCTATAAGTATCATGAATACTCCATAATAATAAGCAAAAATTAATATTTGCCTACGTCTATGGAGGCGAATATTAATTTACCTATCGTTACACATAGACTAGATAAAGTAAAGATATATATTTTAAACAAAGAAAAGTTGATAGGTTGATTTTATCTCAGTCGGCATCTATCTTATATTGTCACAAAGCAAATATTTCTAATCAGATTTCTGCTGTGATTTTTATCATCCTCGATTTATTGTTTTACTTTTTTATCTAATTGGCGAAATAATAAAAGATATTTATATATATATTTACTCATGATTGTGTCGGAAACTAACGATATCATTAAATTAACCTAGGGTATGAATTTGATACATGTTTTCTGCCGTGTCATTTGTGGACGATGTATCCTACAAATTAATGTCTAAGGCCGCATTTCACTAACTCCGAGTAAGTTCCCATGTAATTATTACTCAGCCGTTAATTTCATAACAATTCCGTTCCATTTTTAATGAATTCGGGGAGTAGCGGCTACTTACCATTTCGGGTGAAAAATATTTTAAATAACATTTGGTTATTTTGTTCTCCGGTGCGGAAAATCCTCATGAATGCCCCCCGCCTAGGGAACACGACGGGGATGGTGGAAGACGGTCTCATATCGACTTAAAACCACACATTTTTTATGGTGGAAGCAATGGGTTCATTAATTTCTTTCACGGTCCCGCCTCAACAGAACCTTTGAAACTCGAGTGAAAAGCAACATCACAAAACAGCCTGTGAACAAGGCAACATCCGATTCCGGCCCGTGTTCAACGCAGTCGTACGACAAATGCGACAAAAAACGTGCGTTTAAGTAGAGACGAACGGTAGAGCCGCTATTAGCGATTACGTGCATCGTGATCAAAGACCATTGAACCATTTTGAACTTGCTCCCCATGAATATAAAATAGCTTTTATGTCCACACGCATTAAATATTCATTGCTTACCTGCAAGAAATTAGCATACCGATTAGGTTGTCGGTTGAGAGTGATATGTTTTTGTACAATTACGGGGTTTATTAAGGCTACGAATATTGATGTGGTGCTTGAGCGATATAAGTCTCCAAATGGAATTCTATAGTGAGAACTATAGAATTGCATTTTGACGTTTATGGTGCAGAATCCGGAAGCCTAAAAATTATTTCCATTGATTATTTCTATCACATACTTAACAATAATTTAACGGTTTTGCTATAAATTGGATTATTTATTAATAGTTATTATAATTGGATTGGAGACCTTCAAAAACGAGGAAAGTTTCTACATGTTCCTAATTTTGTACCAGCAAAAATAACTACAAATGCTTTTGCAAAACAAAACAAAAAAATATACGTAGTAAAAGTCCCCAAGATGTCTGTTTCATTGCCAACATAATTTCTTTATTACAAACAACGATAAATTTTACGTCGTCTAGTGTTTAAAAACATAGTATAGTTCACTTATTACGTATGTAGTGTAATGATTAATAATTGTCGTGATTCTGTGTGTCACGCGATTCCCGGAACACGCTTCAAATTCATATTTAAAACCTTTACCTTCGTCACGAAACTCACGGAATGACTTCGTTTCAGCGTAAAAAAGTATATTAAATTGTAAAATGGATTATAGTAACAGATATTTTATGTGGGAGAGCCATGCTTCGGCATGAATGGGCCGGCTCGACCGGGGTGATACCACGGCCTCACAGAAAACCGGCGTTAAACAACGCTTACGTTGTGTTTCGCCGAGTGAGTGAGGTTACCGGAGGCCCAATCCCCTTTTAAAAGGTCTGCAACGCACTCGTGACTCCTATGGTGTAATGGCGGTAATCGCTTATCATCAGGCGATCCGTCTGCTCGTTTGCCCTGCTATCCCATAAAAAAAAATAATAATATTGAACATTTTAACCATTACGAAGAATTTAGTTTAGACGGACGTAACTATGGTTTTATGCAATAAGTACGCAATGTTGCCCGCAGGTTCACACGGGTTTCGTTATTTTTATTCGTCAATTTTCAGATGTTTTACTACGAGTAGTTATTCTGCTATACGGGATAAACCCAAAAAATCAAAGATCATAAAAATCGCTCCTGCCATTCTTGAGTTATAAATGGTGTAACATTAAGAGAGGTAGGGCATAGTGGAATTGAATAATTCCACTCACAATTGGAGCTGCTCGACTGGGGAAGTTCGTAGCCAAATAACATAACTCCTTGCTATGTTGTGTTCCTAACGGTGAGCAAGGTCGCCAGAGGTCCGCGAGGAAGCGTTGTGTTGGCAGTGTGGGGGACCGGTGGTGTTTTGTTACCGCCGCTGTCATGCATGGCAGAATGTCTCCTATGCTGCCAACCCAACTATTCCTCCTTAATTTACAGGGTCGGCAACGCGCGAGTGATACCCCTGGTGTTGCAAGCGTCCATAGGCTACGGTAACCGCTTACCTTCAGGCGGGCTGTATGCTTGCTTGCCACCATCGGGGAAAAAAAAAAAACATAACCGACCTTGTTTTAACTATGTATAAAAAAAGATATTAAAGCACTTTTTATTAACGATCAGATAAAGAATCCTTCCTTCCATATCCTGAGCTTATAAATCATTACAAAATGTAGAAAAGATTAGTTGTTAGTAAACAAATTAACAGGTAACTTGATCAGTGTTGCGCGTTGCGTGTCGCACTTAGCATTTCGCCTTCGCAAGTATAATATTGTGAGGTTCCGGTTTCTGTAACAATCACAATGGTTTGGTAACGCTAAACTGTGACTTCAATTGTTTTATTCAAGGATCTGTAACTGTTACAAAACTAGGAAATACGGGATTGGAAATTATAAATAATTTATACACAAAAGGAAATATTGGCAAATTTTCTTACAGTTTGCCAAAGCGACATGATAAGAATAAGACATTCTTCAAAAAATAATTATTTTTATTAAACATTATTTATTAATAATTAACTACACAGTAAATAATTATATATAGAAACCGTTTAAGATAAGAACAGGAAGCCTTTAATGAAATATGTCAAAACAGTCATAAGTAGTTGTATCCGTAACGCGGATCTCTGATATGTTTTAGTTGTAGCAACAATGTGTTTGGCCGCAGGCAAACTTACTTGTACACTAGTTTACAAAATGATATTAGCTCTTATGTCATCGAACGTAACATGTAAAGTACCTGCATCGTGTTTAACAAACTCGAAATATACTGTTACATTTTGGAAATGACTGCTGTGCGTCAACAAATACATGCAAGATCTTTTGTTGAATATTAACTTTATACTTCAAGCAACTAATTACAGACATCAGAAAATTATTTTTTAATGGACGGAGGCGATATTCTCGGTACATTTTTACTAAACACACATTTAATTAAGATATTTCATTTGAATTACATTATTATTACCGTAAGTTTTAACGTAATTCCAATAGAGAGCGGTGTCTACTTGGTACCGGTTATTGGTTCGTGTTATGCGGCAAGCTTATTGCCGTTTGTTTGGTGGACATTAAATTCTCTAACTTATTAACAAACATTTCCTAACAAAACAACCCGGTAATCCTTTCCCGGTTTTAGGAGTCACATTTGATAAAAATAAATAGTATAAGCACAAATATGTTGTATTGCGTAGAAAAGTTTTAAAGTGTGTTTTGTGACATAACTTTTTGGCCCCGGCGTGCGTTTGAGCATTCGCGACTTTTAGAATTTATCGATCGGAGCGTATGATCGCAGTTTAACCTTCGCTAGTGAATTGTAATCTATTCTTAGGTCACTCAATTATTATTTGTTCCAGTAATGGTTGAATACCTTTATCGTGGAATTGATCATTAAACTATTTGTAGCTAAACCTTGGTGCGTCTACAACTTTAAAATACATTATTTTTTTCAAAGTCAATGACCTTTATCTTGATAGCCCCATTAATAATATATATCCATCAACTTTCAGCGTTGTAAAAATGATACAACGGATAACTAAATATTATTTTTAACACCTACGCCTGTATGTTTGGTTTAGGGCGATGTGACACTCAATTTCCGTCGTGTGACTTGAAACAGATACGTAAATGTACGCCTTTTCCGCGTAAAAAGTCGCATAAGGGACATAACAACAATCTTTGCACTTCACAGCTAACGTTTAGAGCGCTCATTCATAAATTAAACTAATGGAACTTGTGACACTTTGGGTTTCGTCCAAAAATCACAACTTTGACTTTCATCCTTGACACGAGGTGGACTAACTACAGTTTAAAATAATATGCAACTGACACAGCGTGGCTTATAGGTTACTAAAACCACTGATGTTTATTTATAGATCGGTGAATTCTAATAAAACAGCAATAATAACGACCTGACTGTGACTAATGACATCGTCGTTTCTCAGAACGTGCAAAATGGTCGCTTTTGACCACTTAACGAGAAGAATAAATTATTTTCAAAAGTAGGTATACATATGAACCAGTTTTTTTGTTACTTTCCAGAATTTTGAGCTTTAATGATGATATATTTAACTTTTCTTGTAACACTGGATCGCTGTCCCGGCTTGGTGTCAGGACTCGTCTTATGGGAAACAAAAATAAGTTGTCTATGGATCGTCGCAACCAGCTGGAATAAAGATCAATTATTTCCATTAAACAACTCGTTTAGAGCAAACAATGTAACTACTATTGAACAATAGTGGGTTGGGACTAGGCAACAAAAATGACATCGCTTGTCTACCAAGTTATTTGAGGACCATTAGCGAAATATCTCGTAGTCAGTCAATACAAATATACTTATGATCGATGGCTTTGTTTGTGTCTACATCAGAGACTTGTTACTACCCAATGGGTTTCACCCGTTTTACTCGACACTTATTGTAATATGTAGCACTAGCACTCATCCGTAAAAACCTTTAGATGTTCTTCCGTCAACACCTTGTTTAAAACCAGAGAAATTCATGTGTGCTGATTAGGTGCTGACATAGTTTTTTATTTACCCTTTCTTATAATACACATGATGTAAATAGAAGAATGCCCAGACTAGAGTTGGTATAGTCCATGTTTGTCCCCAAAAATACTAAATTTGCAACAAATAGAAATAATTTACATTTGAATTAAGTCCGTTGCAAAATTAATGTAACTTTGGAATTAGTGCAATTTTTTTTATGAACTTTGTATTGAAGTGAACTTGGTTTTTATGAAGACGTTTTTATATTTACCTTCGTGTGAAGGTCTTCATAGCTCGTAGGTTGGTCTAGCAGGACGTCATCTCGTCACCCACGGGCGCGTAGCAACCAACGCGAAGATTTATTCTGATAAAAATGTTTCGAATATAAATAATAGTTTATGTCAAGTTCTTGTCTCGGCGGCAGGCCAGCTGTGCTCTCTGACGTCACGGCTCTCTCTTCTCTTGCTCTCTTCTCCAATGATTTATTCATTATTGCAATTTTTCAACTGAAACTGCGCGTAAACCTGTCAGGCGAGATTTAACCAGAGATGGTATGATTGAAAACGTCTTGATTGACATGAAAAGTGTTATCATTTTATAAAATCTTTAAAATGGTTTTAGTACTTATTTAATATTTTTATTATTGTTGTTCTGCTGGAAACTGTAAGAACTAATCGTAGCCGTAGGTCAGCTGTTACTCCGATACTAAGTTTTTTTCTGAAACAATGAAAATACACCTGGTGTTGTTGATCATCATCATTAATCAATTTAAAGGAGATAGGAGCAAAGACCTAATAAAAATCTAACAAAATACGCACTATACTGAAGACGCGTTTGAACTTCAAACGAAACATTTACAAACTTTTACATTAGAAAACTATGAAACGTTTGTTAGAACACATAAGTTTCAAATTCGTTTGTTGGGTCATTTGCGTCAGAGATGGCTAAACGATTTCGACTATGACGGACTAGGTAAGCAGGAACAGCATGAAATACGAGAAGATAAGAGTGCTCCCCAGACACTTGTCAACGAACACTGCTGACAGAGATAATTGCTAAAATTTGGCACATCACTGCGTTTTATATTAAAATATTTAACTTTCCAAGTACTCTTGATTCTTTCAAGAATATATAATTTAAGATACTGGAAATTTAAATCCCATTATTTGCCGTATCTGCTCCTGTCGAATTATTTCTAAATATGCTGTTATCTATAATTAAAAGAGCCCACAGAAAATGTAAAAAAGTAGATCACATAATGACGAATATAGGTGCACTTAACCGAAATTGGGACAAGGCTCGTGCCCTAATAAACTTTATTATTGTGGCCGTAAAGTAAAGCAAAATATTTTGCATGATCAGCATAATATTTGCGTATAATATTTTAATATCCAGGTTTACAACTACTGTAAAACTGCGATACTTCATTGAACGTTTAATGAGCTGTAAATTTTTATTGATGATAAAATATCGATTCGCTTACATAAGACGATGGGCTGAAAGTGTGTTAACCTGTTAAGTGATTGGCTATAATATGTAGAAGTAGGTTGTCTAATATTACATATTATGCAGCTGTTAGAATGCTAAGCTAGAATGGAGAATGCGCAACATGTATTGTAAAGGTACGTAATGATTATTGTCAGGTTATGACAACAAAAAGTGAGGATGAATAAAAACGTAGATAAGTACTTACCAAAGATTTTTGAAAGATGCGATACGTTACACTAAAGCTATAAATTATAACAGTTTTTTACGTTATCAATAGATTATTTTCGAATTTATCGAATTTTCTGAACAACAATATATTTTTAAATTAATAGATGTAGGCAAATGATGTTTATATTTATAATGCTTTTGGAGCTTTCCACGTACAGTTTTTTATTTTATATACTATTTGTAGAATTGAATTGAATTTATTTTACGATATAATTAATTATCGACTGGCGTGCATTTGCCGAGGTCTGTGTCCAGCAGTAACCGAATATAGGATGATGATATTAACCAGTTGATGATACACGATAATTGGGTGAAAATGCCAGTAATAATAAGGCGTAATTTGGCAATGATTTTAAACATTAACTATGTAGGTACTTAGTAAAAGATATCTGAATGTTGCGCTTGCTCACACTACACTACCAGTTTTCTTATCGAACGCTATATCGTATAATTTGGATGTCAAACGTAGAGAAAACCATTTTACCTTATTAACTGATTTAAATATTAGAAAGTTGCTGAGGTTAACAAGTTCAACTATTTAGGCATTGAGGGATCCATTACTTATTAAAACAAGTAATAATAAAAAGCATTATTAATGTAGTTGTCACGATGATAATAATATGGCAATTCTACGTGTGAAAGTGATGGGACGTAATATATTACAAAAAAGTACATGGGACAAATTGTGGACGTGTCTTCTTAGTGTCATCTGTGAACATTATAAACATTATTGTTATTTCTGTTTACAATTTGTCGTAGTAAGTACCATTGCCAAAATGTAGCCGTGTTTTCTTTAGACACAGTATTTATCAGCATCTGTTAGCCACCTGTGTTGTGTCTATCACCGATTGCATAATCAACACATACACTAGAACTTAATTTAAAATGAACATACACTTTGTGTAACATATAATGTGGCACATCACTATTATTTTGTAATATAATCTAATATTTTAATTCGTTATAGTTTATGATGAAGACATCATTTCTATTTTTATTGCCGTTTTTGTGGGTTCCTGTATTGGAGCCAAGTTCCGATTTTTTCTTTTTATGAAAATCAACACTCCAATCAACAGGTCGTATAATATTGATACATGGGTAGTGGGCGTGGAAAGTTTTCGTCATTATAGATAAATTTTGAATATTTTTTCTTTTAAGCCTATAATTAGGGTATAGTGAATGAAGGCTAGTGACGTAAATCCCGTCACTCTTCTGCGTGCGTTATGCGCAGTCGCGGTGAAAGTGGTTAGACGGGTGCGCCTGCGTCGTGGTAAACTCTGAACGAATAAATTAGTGACAGCGCCCTTCACTGATACACAGATATAAAGCGTCCCACACGTCACGGATTGTAAAAACAATCTATGACATAACCTAGAGGTGATTTGTCTAAAACTTGTAGTGTAGACACAACATTTGAAGACATCAAATGTTGTGTCCCGAACTCGTTTAAAAGTACAAAACTTAAAAAAAAAATAGTTGATCATACTAGTAGTTACATAATTTTAGAGAAAATTTTTACAGAAATGAAATTCTGTATTTGTATTATTATTAGCAAAAGAACTGAAACGAAGTTTTCACTAGAAAACCTTGGCAACATACAATTATTGAAACATTTTAAAAGGTCGTCACGTAAAAATAATAATTATGTATTAAAATTCAGTTCAATTTCATCGTATTAGACCGAAAGACGCTCTAGTTAAGTTGTACTATCATTGTACGCAAATTCACCCCCCCATTCTCCAATTCAGTCCGTTTATGACATACAGAAATGTGTAATATTTTAGCATAATTCTATGATTTATAAACAAAGATAGTGAATATGTAAGTATTGTGTTTTGTTTGCAAGATCTGTATTGTGATAAATTGGGAAAGGTCAAAAAGTCATTGTACCTACGATCGTAAAGTACTAAGAATATAACAACATACTATCACGCCTGTATTTCGTAGGATTAGGCAGAGGTGTGCTGATGTCAACTGTTGAAGCAGCCGTAGCCTAACGGCTAGGGCGTTCGACTTGCGATCAAGTGGTTGTTGGTTCGAACCCCACCCATTGCACTACCGACGTGAACCCAATCGTAACACAAGCATTTAGCTTAGCACGAGGGGTTAACAAGAATACTAGTAATGTGCGACCCACATTACTGGTAAGCTTTTTTTAAAAAAAAATAAAACTGTTTCTTTTAGTAATATAGGGCGAGCCTGTTGCC
Organism: Acronicta aceris; assembly: GCA_910591435.1. Lineage (NCBI taxonomy): Eukaryota > Metazoa > Arthropoda > Insecta > Lepidoptera > Noctuidae > Acronicta > Acronicta aceris. Next base: position 11,456,481 of record OU342759.1, read on the forward strand.
ATTAATTAGGCACAAATCCAAACTCCTAGCTGCTACTGAAAATCTAAGACCACTGCTCGATTTGGAAATCGAACCCAGGCTCTCTAGTTCATCAGCTCCGCTCGCGACCGCTAATCCAACGAGGAAGTACGCGTAAGGATACTTTTTTGTGAAATTCCTTAAAAAAACAAAATCTATGTCTGAATAATTTCTGAGAATTGTATCGTTTTTTAAGCAGTTCAGTAATTTTCCAAACGTGCTTGGAACGAAAATATTCAAACATGTTTTCGACTGTCTCGACTTTTGAATAATTTACGATGCAATATAAATACTTTCCTAGTCGATACAGATATTTTTACATTTAAATTTAATAAACGCAGTAAAATTAATTGTCGGAGATAAATCTAAAACTAGAATTGATTATAAAGAATTTATATTTTAATATTGACTCGTTCGAAATACATAATATTATATTTTTCCTCCCAGCCTTTTCCCGAATATTGGGGTCGGCTTCTAGTCTCACCAGAAACAACTGAATATCCGTATTTTACAAGAATCAACTGCTATTAGAACCCAATTTCTGAGCAATACATGATACATTACGATAAACTGGTTTAAATATTATCAGGTTTATTGGGCTATGGAATACCACTGAAGGGCGGCCATTTTGGGGTTGTCTATAATGTGAAAATGACATTAAAAAAGTACTACCCAGTACTCTATCTCGAATATATGATTTTGACTATGACTTTGACAATAATGTTTGTCATGGGTAACGGCATTACGTGCTCTCCGAGGCACTTGGTGTGTTATGAATAAGTCGTCCATGGATTAAGCTCGAAAAGCGCAGCTTACCAGTACAGATCGATTGATCACCCTAGTAATTACTTAACCACGAGTCCCTACTGTCTTAGTAAAAAAATATCTACATAAACCTCTCTTTGATGACTGAGGACTACTTAATCTTTAAAACTAACTTTGCATTAGATAAAGTCGGATCAAAGTACGAATTGCTTTACGCCATTTTGATGACATTATTGATGACAAATCAAATCAATCTTCCCGTAAGATTAGATTTCATACGAGACAAGTAACGTACTTATAAAAACGAAACGGATGATTTTATTTTTGTAACTGAATCATCCCTTAGGTATAGAGAACATGTCAACGGGGCGATAACCCTTTCAGTACAGTTAGAATATTCCCAAGAATGTCTTTCTGTTTTCTTCATTTATGTAATGTGATGTTATTGCTCTTGATAATAGAGTATTAATGTAAAGACAAACACGTCGAGATACCTATGGATAAGAAGATGGTGAAATCTAATCTCGCTTTTCGTAATCGATGATTCATTTCGGCGACAATAGCGGTGAAATTTTATGAATATAATTTTAAACAAAGGAACATCCGTAATATTAATATCGCTCGTAAAATCTTACATCCTCGATGAACGATATACGATGTAAATATTAAAACTTACGGCATCACGAAGCGAGGAATAGTACCCGTGTTTCCTTTGCGCCGACGATTATTTTATAGCCTCTGTTCCTATTTTCCGAGCAGTTGGCTCGCCTGAACCTTGCGCAAGAGACAGTAGAAAATAAAGTGCGTGGAAACTGGAAGACGCTGCGTCACGCCACGCGCTAACTAGTGTTACGCAAGTTATAGCCTCAAGATATCGGCCTTCTGACACAAATAGGATACTTTGGTTAGGAGGGTTACCACTGTTTACTGGGGCATCCTATTTGCAGCTTGATTAATTACTCGCCCAAGTGCCCATCTCGGAAACAGGATGATTCCTAATTAGCCGGCGGATGAAAATGACGCAATGAGTTCAGTGCACTATTCAACAATTATTGATACCTACTGTTAGCTAAGGAAACTACAGAATCAAGTATTTGGATATGTAAACGTTTGTTAATATACATATTATATACACACATTACAAAAAAATTAAACACAGTGTGATGCAGAATTAATTTTATTAAAACCACTTACTAGACAGCATCTGGGTATTTCTATATTCCATAGGACTGATTCACCGGATGTTTATTTGTGGTTATAACCGTATCATGAGAATAATCCTTCATTTTGTAACACCACTATTTCTTTTCGTAATTTCCGAAAGTTTAAGAAGTTCATGGTCAGTAGTATTCCTTTCGGATCGGTAAATAAGCTTGCTGTAATTATTTGATATAAGATATAAAGTTTCGTAAATACATGTGTCAATACTTAAAATAAAAATACATCAAGGCGATAAAAAGAAATATAAGTGTCCAATATCAATAGAACTGGAGACATTGAAATGATTCAAACATTCAGAGCTGAAACATGAAAATTTTTCAAATTTCACTGGTCTGAAAGTTGTTACGTGGTTCGTTCGTCATCACTAAAAACAACTTATAGTAATCCTTTGATAAACACATTGTTAATGATATTTGAATAAAAAAACAAGGACATTCAGAGCTTCCAACAAAGACCTGAAGGTTTATGTTTGCGTAGGTTCAAAACCTATTGTTCTGAACCTGCAGCTTGTAACGAACAGCGACATTGATATTGAATTCTATCGTATGTTAAACCACGATTAATGAATATTTAAATCGCAGTTTATTAAAGACTTTATATGAGAACGAACCAAAGCTTACGTAAGTATTACGTATACCTAAAATAAGTTATTCGATCGATGAGATTAACTTAAAAGGTTGATGAACTCACATTCAAGCGGATTTTTTAATAAAGGCCACTAACGTGAACGTTTTATTTGCATTATGCGGTCATGTAATGTCGCTGTGACGAAATATGACCCATATTGCAGTGCAAATACATTTTTGGGCAAAGAAGTGCTACGTCAATGATCGATCGATCGTGCAATCTTTCCCTACAAAATTCTATAAAAAAATATTACTAGATGTTTTGGTTTGTATCTATCTTTTATATGAATAATAAGCAACACAATAGAAAATTAAATCCTAACGAACCACCGGCGGTTCACTGCAGTTTGACGCATGAATATTTGAGGTCAGGGAGTGTCGATAAGCGTCCGATACAACCCTTCCTGTTGGCGGGTTTCCACACGCTTTAACAAGGAGAAACATTGATTACTTACTCATAAATATTAACCTGAAGGCGATGTATTTAACAGTATGATTACGTTTTGTTTTGAACGAGTGTTGTTGTTAATAATATATACGTTATCGTTATGCAGTTTTCAAATTAATCTAAGAGGAAAAGTTTAAACAGTAAAAGCAAACACTGTTTAAATAACAGAATAATAAACATAATTATTTTACAATTATGTATTCTGGTTTGTTTCGTGCTTTATTTCATGTACTTTTTATCATGATTCACCTAAACCTTGTAACATTGAGTGACATAGCTTATGTCCTTGGCAGAATGTGTGAAAACCAACTAACTACCTACGTACTAATGCTAGTTTGAAATTCTTACAAATTTCAATGAAACCCTACACATTCTATAGGCACAATAAGCCAGTTAAACAACCACGTCGTGTGTGACGTCATATAAAATAGTACCTACAATGTAACGAAGTAGGTGTCAGCATTTTAATACTGAGGTATTACATCAGACAGGTGGGCAGGATAATTAAGTTACATTGTAAATCTTTATACGGTAATGTTATCAAGGAATTATATTTCAGATAGTAATCCCTTCCTTACGGCCAGTTTCTATATCCTATCTATCGGTAGATTTGCTTACTAGTGATAGAATTTGGACATAAGCTCCATACAGCTACTGTCAAAAACCTATCTCTAAGCAAATCTACTGACAGATAGGATATTATTTATCAGTATTTTAGTTGTGAAGAAGTAGCAAACAGTTGGATACACACTTGTTGTTAATAGTGGGATTATTTAGATGTATATTTAGATGTATTTAAATTACTTGCTACTAAACGATCATTGGACTCGAGTATTTTAGTTAAAGCAAGGTCTTACTGCGTTATATTGTATGTTTTGTTTATAGAGCCTTCAAGGATTATCTAAAAAAAATTAAGCGCAATGATTAGAAAAATCGAGTGACTAACTGAATACCGAAAGATGGATAAAAACCATTTTATACATTTTCGATGAGAGAGATTTGTTGAGAAATAAATTATTTCTTAATTTGTTTACGCAGTACAACGAACACATTAAGATCATTTATATCATGTTTGCACTTATCTCTGCTCATACAGTTCAGTTGGGAATCTCCAGTAGTGAATAATGTATTTATATAATTGTACTCGGAATTGTTTTCATCAAAAGTAGCAAAACAGTTCCAGTTTATGAGATTGTGTTTTTGAAAGCCTCTCATTGTAATAATATATTACGAGCAATTTATTTTTTTAAAAAAACCATTGTAAACAAGAACCTACCTACATTCCCATAATATTTGTAGCGTTGATCCTAATTGTAATTTCGCAGTAATGAGAATTTTTTCGCATCGTAAATTACTAGCACTTGAGTTTCATTATTTTCTACATGTCCTTGTTGAATTAATTTGTTTCCAAATATACAACATTTGTCATTTAAATTAATTCGAAGTAAAATGATTGACACGTGGAATAATTTATTTGTTACTTTTGTTCTAGGTACCGGCACGTTCGGTCGCGTGTGCCTGTGTCGTGACAAAGCTGCTGATGAATATCTGGCAATGAAGATACTCTCTATGGCTGACGTGATCCGGCTTAAACAAGTAGACCACGTCATGAACGAAAAAAACATCCTCGCCGAAATCAATCATCCTTTCATAGTAAACTTGTGAGTACATTACTTTCAAAGTGAAATTTTCCTGCGGCCGTCAATCAAATGATGCAATTAATTTTCTTGGTGTTTATCCAAAACGTCTAGACTGATGTGATATGTCTAAGGGTATCATTATTTTTGTGGGATCATAACAACGATGTTTATCACTGAACACAGTTGGACGTTTAATTAAACGTGCATGTGTGCAAGTGACGCGCGTCAATTATGTAGCGCCAAACGTCGGCATGGAGCCAATGTCATTACTTACTTGTGTTTTCTTCCAAATGTTACGCCTTCCAGTGTATAGCCCACCGATTGAAAACACACATTTAGCTTTCTCTTTTGCAGTTGTAGCTTTCATAGAAACGAAAATTCCTGCTAAGCATACAAAATTTTATCTTCACGAGTTGGGAGGAAATAACCGTAGCACGCTCGGTACTAAGTTCTGCCTGGCTAGCTTCGATACACGAAAGGTTTTTTTTTATGGGATAGGAGGGCAAACGATCAGACGTATCACCTGATGGTAAGCGATTACCGCCGCCCATGGACACCCGCAACACCAGAAGAGTCACAAATGCGTTGCCAACCTTTTAATAGAGGATTGGGCCTCCGGTAACCTCACTCACTCAGCGAAACACAACGTAAGCGTTGTTTAACGCCGGATTTCTGTGAGGCCGTGGTATCACTCCGGTCGAGTCGGCCCATTCGTGCCGAAGCATGGCTCTCCCACGTAAAGCATGGCTCTCCCACGTAAAGCATGGCTCTCCCACGTATATATTTATTTGAATCGCGTGCTCCGTCTAAGTCCCGTGTTTATTCTCTCCATCACCAAGACTTGGGTCAAACGCATTTAAGTCGACAACAAAAAACACGTTGCTGATTGTTTATAGTTCGTTTGGCCCAAAAACTTTTTGTTGATTTCTCCACATCCATTTAATACGTAACCTATTAAATCGCACCAGTTACACAATTAATACAGATCTGAAATGTTTTTTTTTAAACTGCTTCAATCGTCTAGTGGTCCTAAGTGCGACTGCTACGCTAGTGGTCTTGGGTGCGACTCTTATGTCTAGCAAAGTATTATTGGGTTTTTCCTGTGATATTTGAATGTAGCAGTTCGAAGATTGGTGTTGTGGCCGGCTAATGGCAATAGGCTGTACTGTGGGTGGTACATTCACACACCCTTCGGGGAATACAGGTGTGATAGTACCTATGTTATATTTATATTTTTTATTTTGGATTTAACTAATTTGTCGATAGAAGCGTAGTCGGCGTATTAGCGCCAAGTGCGAGTGTCGCAAGCCGACAGATTCCAGTGCGTCTGCACTATTGATCACGATCTGGCAACTATCACCATGTCACATCCGATCTGTAGATCGGTGATTTATTGATTTACGTAAATTTCCTATTTATATCAACTGTAGGGGCGCTAAAAAAGGGAGATACTTGTGAATTACTCCTATGCGTTGCGTGCATGCCATAAAAGACAAGCATTATCTATGCGTATTTATACTCCTTATATTGGAAATATTTGTTGGTTATCATTGGATTTCTTCTTCCATTTGAATTGGTTGATACAGCACTCTCTAAAGCTCCTTATTGTGTGGTGGCTGCTGTTGAACCTTCTTAGACTTCGTGCGTAACTTAGGTATACCTAACAGATTTTTTATGCAATATCCAACCAAAATGTCAGACCGAGCTTTTATATGAAAACTTACCACCGCAGAGTGTAAAACAAGTTGTGGAGAACTTCAGACGCGCACAGTTTAGCACTGTATCATAGGCGTGTTTATATCTGGTACGCATTTATGTAATACTAATTATTTCAACGAATCCCCCTGAGTCCCTATTTCATGACCTTGGCTTTCGTATCATGTGTATGACGTCACTGATGGTTGCAGGCGGTGGTGGACGCATGACGACTCCTGCATATACATGCTGTTCGACTATGTGTGCGGCGGAGAACTCTTCTCCTACTTGAGGAACGCCGGCAGATTCAGCAACACCATTGGTAAATATACTTTTAATCTATATAAATAAAAATTAATTGGTAAGCGCATTACTCAAGATCGGCTGAACAGAAATACATAATTCGTATTGTTCGGCTAACTTCAGCTTTAACCAGAAATTATCGACCCATTTATCCTTCCTTAAGTCCGGCTAAGGTTCCTAAGTACTAACCAAAAATATATAATCCTTACTAATATTTAATCCGTATTATTAATAAACGTGAAAATTTGTGAGTATGGATGTTTGTTACTCTTTCACGCCAGAAGGGCTAAACGGATCTGGATAAAATTTGGCACAGAGATAGATTATAGTCTGGAATAACACATAGGTTACTTTTTATCCAGCTCGGACCCAAATCTGAAGTCCACGCAGACAAAGTCGCGGGCAGAAACTAGTATTAAACATAAATATACACTTTATACGTCCAGTAAATAGCACGTCATGGTATCCAAAACTGTAAAATTTATTCAATCGATTTTTAATTTAATCTCCAAATAATTGAGTTTATTATCCATTGGGCTTAATGTGCTGTTGACTGTACCTACAAATGAAATATATATTTATTTATTACTTTATTTGAAGAGGACATTATAAGTATAATGAAGGTCTTACATAAAATAAATGCTTAAGCGAAACTACAACGACATCTATGTTCAAAACTACAGTCGCTTCACATGTCACAACTTTTCCTTTGATGATTTTGTTTTAAAAAGAAAAATCAGTAACAATTTTGCTTATTAATCGATGTAAATAAATAAACTGAAGCGGAATAAATAAATAACAGTTGGAAGCACGCCAACACAACGCAGGAGTGGTACCACGCCGTACGATTTGTGCGCACGACGCTCTCTGCAATCACCCACGATGTCCACTTTTTCACTGAATTTTATCACATAGCCAAAGCCTCCATATTTAATATTACCCTTATACTTATAACAATAAAGTTTACATTCAAACACTGAAACACGTCTCTTGGTTCGTTTTAGACAGTCATTAGGCAACCGTGGCTCAAGAGCTATCTTTTACATAAACTATCACGGTAAATGAAAAGACGACAGATGTTTTTCAGTGCATATATTATAAGAAGATTGATTGATTGATACGTAAGGTTACATAATACTAAGTTTGAAAAGAAACTGGTTTATCATAATTTGTTAACTTAGGACAGTTCAATTAGAATTATGGGTTTTTTATTATCCTGTAATTTTGCACGCTGCTCGTTTTTAAAAACTAAGTATTTAAACTTTCAGGAAACGCGATCTCTGCTCGTGTATGTCTGTGTATTTGACTAAATTCTAGTTCCTTATAAAAATTCTGGCAGTCACAAGCCATTCCTGGGCTGATGATATCACTTTAATGCTCCTTATTAGGATTCCGATTCTAAAACGAATTAATTAGAATCCAAACGGTAAATTTAAAACGTGTGATTGTGGCTTCGCTTCTTCTTTGATAGATGGATTTTTGGCGAATCGAGAAGAGTGGGGACTGAGTCGCCCTCGTCCGTGGGAAGGTACCCTGACACCGACACCCCACACGTGGTTCCTGATTCATGGTGGACATTCCGAAAACCCGATCGAAACGGTTCAAGTGCACTTTTATCATGCGTACCGCTGAAATGTGGAATGGGCTTCCCGAGTGGGTCTTCCCCGATAGTTTATGATCTGGGTGTCTTTAAATCACGAGTGAATCGGTTTCTTCTAGGCAAGCGCGCTCCATCGTAGATCGCAGTATCGCTTAACATCAGGCGAACTGGTGATCAAGCGTAAGCCTATTACATATAATATATTAAAAAAAGAATATTGTTGAGAATCCAATTTTGCGTGAAAGCGTCGACACTATTTAGTTTCATATTACTTATATGATACGCGTTAAATGTTAATATCAATAGATTAGGCTTGTGTATTTATGTTCACATTTTACAAGAAGGAAAAAAATACTTGTTCTTAATTACTTTGTTTTTTGAAACTGACGTAATGTCTCGCGCACACTGATAAATAGAAATGTATGTACGTGTAGTGAAATAGAATTGCAAAAACTCTGAATAAATACACGGCAAACGACCGCCTTGTATTTCTGGAGAAAAGACAAGACAGAAATAGGGGCTCATGTGGGTTCAGTGACGTGAGGAGTGAACGAGTAACGGTCGGGCTTCGCACCTAGATTAAATAATAATAGTATGTAGGTACAGTCAGCGTCAGATATATCTAGATGTTCAGAATAATCTGAAAAGTTAAAGAATTTAAAGCATATCTCAAAGACACAAGAGATATTTTACAATGATCACGGTTATTAAGTTATTATGACTACATTTTTGTCCCATTGAGGCAAAGTTTAATTTCCTTACTAGGTACTCTTGATCATTTATGAACTGTCTGTTGGTTTCGATATATTTGATGCTGTTCTGCTTGAAGGTTACGCTGTGTTAGTTTCAGACCAAATGTCATGGGTGCTGCGGTTTATAGCAATGACGTAGGGATGTGGCGGGCTCACAATAAAAACGCGTGCGCCATTTGGCGACTGCTGGGTGCCGTTGAGCCAGACATCATGACGCCCAATCGACCGCGGCGCTCGCGCACATGTATCAATAATTATAATGTCTGTATACTTTCTACCGATTTGTTAATTTGATTTGGACAGATATTTATGATGTGGCGTAAAATTAAGACAGGATGCGCGAAATTACAAGTTCCATCGGCGATAAGTTGGAATAAATGTATTTGGAAAGCGGTTTTAGATATACATATGTAAAAACCATGAGTAGGTAGGCAAATATAATATATAAAACATCCAACTGACAAGATAAGATGCAGATATTCATGTATGTTGGCAGATATAAAAATAGAGTGCACTTGAAAACTACACTTACGCAACGCGAAATGGATTAAATGATTAAATATGGATAGGTAGTCAGGAGATAAAAAACCTTTGTGTAGTAGGTACATTTCAAAATCAGGTAAACGACGAAATTGTGCCAGCAGAATCCATCTGTGAACTAAATTGTTTTTCAAAGAAAGTAAACTTGTTAAATTTTAAATTACCTGCCTAAGTGACAGGTGGCCCGATTTAGTTAATGTTTACGAGAAGTGGAAAGAAAGTTTTATTACGAGTATTTTATGAATTTGTTTTATGTTAAAACACTTTTTGTTCAGATTTGGACTGCCGCATTAGTCTAGTGGTCCCAAGCGCAAATGCTACGCTAGAGGTCCTGGATTCCATCCCCAGGACCTCTAGCGTAGCATAGCTCTCCCACTAACACAAGCCCCCACCACACACCTCCCACTAAGCTCTCACAATAACATTTTGCTCGACAAAGTGTGTGTTTTTCTATGAAATTCTTAGTAGCAGCTCGGAGTTTCGATTTGTGCCCGGTCATTAACCGGGCACAAATCCTAGGCTCGACCCCATTACACATACTGTGGGTGTACATTAGTACCCCTATGCCTAACACTCCGGGAAATACAAGCGTGATGGTATGTTACATATTGGGCTTAATGGTTTTTTTAGATGTGTGTTGTTTAGTCATGTTTCTGACGTCATTCCTCAATGGCACAAAGATGCCTTATCCGAAATGGTTCCGCGTGGCATCACGTCGCCGACCATGTGGGCGCTTTCGTACTCTTCAAAGTCAAAGTCATATAAAAGTCAACAGTTCAGTTTACCATATAAGAGAGGGCCCCCAAACCGGACTGTTTTGTTTTTCCGCTTTTTATTTTACCTTTTTTTCCTTAAATTACGTTGTCCTACTAATCTTACACGCATTTACACACATCCCAAACACATATAATAAACCATGATCTTAACGTTAGTTATTTTATTGAAGGAAAATTTCGATCGCGGGCAGGATTCGAACCTGCGTCTTCTGGTTAGATATACCAGACGCTCTGACCTCTAAGCCACCGCGAATGCCACCCGCCAGATTAACGTTAGTGTCAAAAAACAGTTGACTCATTATACTTAGGAGGTATCCATTTGCGTGGGATCAAACCCACGACCCACCACAGCACAGCTCCCATCTAGGTTTATAGTGATTTCTGAGACTTACGCAAATATTGAAATAAAACCACATTATGGATTTTATCGCGTTATATTTACATTTTACCTTGGGAGAGCTATGCTTAGGCATGAATGGGTCGGCTTGACTGGAGTGATAGAAAACTCGGCCTCACAGAAAACTGGCATGAAACAAGGATTACGTTGTGTACCGCCGAGTGAGTGACGATACCGGAGGCCCAATCCCCTTTTAAAAGGCCGGTAACGCACTTGTGACTCCTCTGGTGTTGGAGTCCATGGGCGGCGGTAATCCCATAAAAAATATCAAATTCCAACGTTTCGGACCCTTTACAGCGTCCATGCTCATGGGCAGACTCTAGGCGCATTGGTGGAGAAAATGTATATTAGTATCTAAAGCAACTCATCTGCCTTACCCTTCGGGGAATAAAGGCGTGATGGTATGTTCTGTTTATATCAAAATCCATAGGGACACATTGCCTCCAGTCTCTAGTCAAATTTGCAACACAGGAATAAAAGATTTATTTGTCATGATTTTAATCAATACGACGCCGTATAAAATATTGGAGTAAATAATAACATATAGTGATGTACAATAGTGAGATTTCTTGCACGCGAGTCTCCCCACACGTTTTAATTCGAGCGAGAAGTGACGACGCGCCTCTTCCAGCTGGCATTGACTTAACGAATGATAAAAATAACCGTGATTTGGCTAATCCTGGATATAATTTAACATGTTTATATACTGTTACGTATGCACACTCAACTAAGCAATCATATGTTTAAAGAATTTGAATAAAACGTCTTGTTTCCTTTCTTAAAAGTATGTAAATAATGTGAGTTCTGGAACGGGATCGGGTTGGGTTACCTGTAACCTACATAATACTGAAGTTGTACGAGTGCTGCTTACTACAAGATCATAAACATGTGTAATAATCTAGATCTATCTTACCTAACAGGCGTGCGGTTGTAATAAAAATATTTTATCGTCAATAGGAGCGCATTTAAATTGCTACATTTTAATCACAAGCAATATTATTGCTTCTTTCCGGACATCACTTTTTATTGTTTGTCTAGAAAAAAGTTTAAATCTTTCACAAACAATTCTATAAAATAAAACAAATTATGGTTTCTTCATAATCTAGGCCGATATAATGATAATATATGACCTGCCATTTACATCCGGAGAGTAAGATAATATTAAAAGTAAGATAAAGACTGGTGTTGCAGGTGTCCATGGGCGGCGGTAATCGCTTACCCTCAGGCTACCCGTCTGCTCCCTATCCTATAAAAAAAATCTTTCGGGAAAAATAGGTATGATATGAATGTATAAATTTTGGCAATAGCCTTTTAGTGAACCGGTGTGCTCTTGTATGTTTGATGATTAAATAACACTTAGGCCCTATCTGAAAAGCTGCGGCATTTTGGTTTTGTTTAATGTCGCAGCATTATGCGGAGATAGGGACCTTTTTCGGTCTCGCGCAGGGTCGCTTTATTGTATTTAAATTTATAATGTTTAACGTGTAAGCGAGTCCAAAATAAAAAGTTTTCTTTCTTTCTTTATCAGCGAAAAATTGACTGTCTATAAGTTCTTGACAGATATCCAGAAAATCCAGAACTAGATATTTATTAGAACTAGTTTTATTGTAATTCATCTACATTTACACTAATATTATAAAGAGGAAAGATTTTTATTTTTGTATGTAACGAATAAACTTAAAAATTAATGGACCTTTTTCAAAAATTCTTTTGCCGTTAGAAGGCTACATTATCACTGAGTAACATAAGCTATATAACATCACGCTACGCCTCTTAGGAACGGAGCAGCGCGGGTGAAAATATTCATAATATAACTTAGAAGGTAGGTATAGGGATCACTATTACAAATATTTGAATTTAATGTTTTCTAAAAAGGTGCTCACATAAATATGTTGTTAATTAAAATGGACGTGGCTATAAAACGGAATGTCAATATTATAAACTCGAGAAAACAATTGTTTAGATTATCATACTCGTTTATGTGGAATGGAAAAAAACTAAATCGTCGTGAATCGGTGAAAGTATTTTAACAGATGTTAATTTTATGCAACTGAAGTGATCGAGACAGCTTTGAGTAAATACAATAATATATTATGATTATCTATAGAATTTCGGATGTCAAAAGAGAAGTTTTAATATTGAAAAGAAAGTTAGGAATCTAGAAAAACCTGGAACTAGAACCCGGTCTTAACTAGTTTGGCTTGTTTTGTTGATTTATTAACTAACTAGCTTCTGCCCGCGACTTTGTCTGCGTGGACTTCAGAATTGGATCCGACCTGGATAAAAAGTAGCCTACGTGTTATTCCAGACTGTAATCTATCTCTGTGCCAAATTTTTTCCAGATCCGTTCAGCATGAAACAGTAACAATCATTCATACATCCAAACTTTTGCGTTTGTAATATTAGTAAGGATTAGAGTAATTTTATTATTTTCACCCTTGGTATAGTAAAGAACGTTTTTGTATTTCTAGATTGATATGTAAAAGATACAGACAACGTACAACGTACACTGAAATTGAAGTTATTTTGTTTTGTCTTTCATTATCTCAAAGACAATGTTCTTAATGACGTTTGATCCTCATCAGTAACCCTTTCGAGGGTTTATTATTTTCATTAGTAAATATTAAATAACATTTAAATATAAAGGAAGGTTTGTTTTATTAGTTCACCCAAATTCTGCTCTACAAATTATGATCGTTCCTTCCACCCTGTATAATATGCTATAGGTAGGTACGTATTCGTGCTATATAAGTCGCAGGGATATGATAAAAACAGAGATTTGGTCAATTCCCTAAGTGATTTGATCATTCACTGTTTTATCGTTCGTGACAATAAAACAAATTAATGTCAATAGTCAAAATAAAGAGAATCGTTGAACAAGATTTGCCGTTTAAATTCAAAATGAGGTCGATTTTAGGGCGACTCAAAGTCATAAAAATATTAATGCCTTTTTTAAAACCTTTATTTTCACAGGAAACTTCTACGCTTCCGAAATCGTGTCAGCGCTTGAATATCTACATGCCAGAAATATTGTGTACCGGGATTTAAAACCAGAAAATCTACTCCTTGCCAAAGATGGACATTTGAAAATAACGGACTTTGGGTTCGCGAAAAAGCTTACGGACAGAACATGGACCTTGTGTGGGACTCCGGAGTACCTAGCGCCAGAAATTATACAAAGCAAGGGACACAACAAAGCCGTGGACTGGTGGGCATTGGGTGAGCAGAGTCACTATTTTCTATCTTAAATGAACTTGCACCTGTTTCCCATTGAGGTTGGCAAAAACTAAAGATACCATTTATAACGGCCATTACACTTTTGCCCTTAAATCCAAAACGTTCATTAGCTAAGAGACAGATTAGCGAGAAGTGACCCGTCTCACTTTGTTGACATTAAAATAGACAAAATTTGATATGTATAAGTATATTTGAGTATAATTAGATAATGAGAGTAACATTTGGAATAAGGCCCTTTATTTCTTTCGTATTTGTTCATAAAATAATATAAATTCTTGTAATAAATCATGTAGCTTACGACATTGCGAGTACTACGCACCAGACCTTCTTGAAGGACGTCGCTAATAGGGTCGGCATATGTCCCTACGAGTACGTACATAATGTAGGACGTCTCCTCTCGTTGTTTCTACTGCCATACACATTATACTTTCCTATTGTTAATTGCTTTGCCTTTATTTTGTTTTATTCAAAACAACGATATCATTATAATATTTTTATGTAAACAGCATTGCGTTTATGGAAAACAAACGATATTTCGTAGTCACAAATGTCATTGCGGTAGCATAATACAAAATGGGCTCTAGACACGCTACCAAACTGTTTGTGTTCAGGTTATCGTTCGTTATTATGAATCGCCTATTGCAGGATTTTTAATTTATTATATTATTATTATACAGGATGTCGATTAGGTCACCTGCACCCCTTAATGGGTTGATTCTACCCATCGTACTCAATATTTTTTCCTAGAAAACCCATACCCAAATTAAGTGGAAAATAAATATATTTTCCTGTATACAAAAGTAGACATACCTACTTATTTACGGATTCATAAGGAAAGGAGAATTCCATTACACGAATTTTGGGGCAGAAGGATGTCTATACAATGAATAATTTGATATAATTTCTTAAGAATGATTGTGCGTAATTTATAGTGTTCCAAGTCGTAACTCGTAACACTTCTATGATTAAATCATTATCTGACGTAGTTGAAGCTGATGAAATATTAGTAGGGTTCGTAAATTAAGGCATTACAGTTCATGATTCGCACCTAATTGACATTAAAGATTTGACTATAATTTGTCAAACGTTATATTTACATATACGAGTACTTAGTCTTATTATTTTACAGCTTGTATTTTTATTTATTCAAATCGTTCTTGATATATTTGTATGCATCGCATAAAGTGTCTCTCGACACGTTTATTTATTTTGTAAGCTCACCATCTGAGGCGTGTTTCAAAGATTGTTTACAATGCTATTATTTAGTATGTTGTTGATTTACCGATGTATCTCTCATTTTGGTGTAGTGACTCTGCCAATTTATGTACCAACATTATTTATAAAGACATTTATGCCGCTGTATTCACTGCGTTGTGGTAGCTGACATCATACGCTATTACAATACACTTTCCACAATTTTCCCATCTCAAGTTACTAAATTTAATTCTATACATCGGTTTAAAACTAAACTTTAGACCAGCCCAGTGTAGGTGTTCTAAGAAGTAGGAGTATTAATATTTTCAATGCTAATTGCTAAAGTCGTTTGTTGGCGCGTAACGCATGGACTATTTTCTGCGACGCATACCACTTTAAAGTATTGATTATAGTCTATTAAACTCACTGCAAATTTCTCGTCTAATTGCTAATTATTGCCTGTGATATAAAATAGCCAACTTATAGCTTTGGCACCGATATTGTATAGCCTTTACTAGTTAATTAAATGAAAACATTTATTAAAGATGTTGACGTTAATCATCTCGTGAAAATTGATTTTACGATGATCATATTATATTATAAACATTATTAGTATTTATATCCCTTTAAAATACGACTTAATTGTTTCCGCTTTACATGTGGACCGTACCGTTAAATATCCAGATGCGATTTATTGATTTTATAAATGTTACGTTTTCGGTTTTCAGGCGTGCTCATTTACGAAATGTTAGTGGGCTATCCGCCGTTTTATGACGACAACCCGTTCGGCATTTACGAGAAGATACTGAACGGACGCGTGGAGTGGCCGCGCCACCTGGACCCCGTCGCCAAGGACATCATCAAGAAATTGCTCGTACAAGACAGGACCAAAAGACTGGGAAATATGAAGGTGAGCTAATGTTATTGTATTTCTTTCTTTCTGTTTCTTTTCTACCGACTAAAAACGACACTTGCTTTTCCTTGCCGCGTTCAGGGTCATGGCAGTCGTGACCACATTCACCACGACCCAGACAGGACAACGCTTGCCTAGTGAATTTTATTTAAGAAATAGCTTAGAAAGTTGTATTTAAATCTAAATCTCTTAAAAAATCGCGGAGCGGAGCGGTCGAATCTAGTATATTGTAAATTTTATTAGCATAAAATATGAATTTGGAACTGTTATTAAAACTGAAACTTTAACGGAAGGTGTATAATTCTCAAATTCGTTTCATAGGTTGCAATCTATCTCCAATTTTTTCCGAAATCTGTACAGCAGTTGAGGCGTGAAAAAGTAACAGACAAATAGAGTGACTTATACTTCTACTTTATGATAATTAATAGTATGGATATCTTTTTTTACGTAGGCAAAGTTCTCACATGTAAGTACTAAATCCACATTTCATTGAAAGCAGGTTTTATTGCTACGAAATTATGTGCTGCAAATTAGTGTCACGTGCACGTGCACGCGGGTAGGTAACGTTACACAAATTAATTACACACTTGCAATGTTATGTTTTCTAGCCAAACCGAAATACCATTTTTTTTAACTAAACTTAGTTGCGATTGACGGTAAAGCGTGTAGTTTTATTTATTATACAAATTAAATAACTACGTCATTGTCTATTCCCTGCAGCAGTAGAAGCGAGTATTTAGTAGCGTCTATAATTTGATGTGTTTTCACGGACAATGTTTAGAGAATTCATTCCAAGAGGAAAGTTTGTTTTATTTTAATTAAAAGTATTAGAACATTGTTATTATTCGAAGCTGAAAATGTGCGTGTCAGAACATTGCTTCCATTAAATGTTACAAGCGTTACTTTTGGTGTAAAATGGAAAATAATTAAGGGCCGTGCACATAATACATTATGAGCGTAAGCTACAGATTTCGTTGTGTAGACACGGCCGTTTTACGCTTACGCATACTGAAAATACTTTAGCCTTGCGCTTGACCTGCTTTGGCTACTGTTTTGGATTTACACTCGGCGTAGATCGCTCTTACAAGTGGGTATGTATATTCGCGAATCAGACAATAAACTTCAGAAGTAGTTTTTTGCCATACTTTCATTGTTTTAACTCAAACTATTTAAACATTTAGCATAGAATATTTTTTAGTTGTCAGTCTTGTAGCCAATATACTTTTTTTCTTATAATTTAATTCGGGTGGATTGTGTCCAAAAAGAAAATTTATTTATCTTTTGAAGTTGGCTATTTTCCAGCTGTTTTCATGTAACTTCTAATCTAACACTTGACACTTTAAATGCAAGATTTTTAATGGAATATATTTTGGTGTTTAAAATTCGGCGACTGTTAGTATTAAAAACCATACCTACCTACTCCGATACTACCTCCGATTTTCTAAGATACATTATTTTGAACAGAGATAGATAAATTTGAGATTTCCTTGCTTAGTTAATTTAATTTGCGGAAATTGGAATCACCTCGAAACATCGAAAGTTAGTTGAAAACCACAATAAAAGAAAGATTTGAATGCTTGAAAATAGAAACTCGTAGGCGCAATCCTAGGCGCTTGACCACAGTGATTGTAATCGTCGTTTTAAATGTTGTTTATGTCCTTCTATGATTGATATTGTGCTAGATCGATTAGTAATAAACTGTATTATTGCGATATAAATTTGATTGATCTGAACTAGTTCGATAAAGCTAACGATAGACTCCACATAGGTGTGTAGATTCTCGGTGATAGAAAGTCTATGTCATTCTTTATGTCTATGCTATGTTATAAATATAGCTTCCTCGGCCGTGCCTATGTGGTCATGGCTAAAGCGAGCAATCGGGATGCGCCGTACCCAATAAAGTGTCGCGCTATCACGCTGAGAATGTATTTTTAAACGATTGCAGTTAGTGGTTGGTTGTTTTCACCGAGCTTTTTGCCACGATGTCGCCGAGATGTTTAGAAAGCCATCAGTCAGGTGTCCGCCGGTGACTTCAAACGGCCGTGGTCGCCGTTGACTTATGTCGCGACGCAAATACGACACATTACCGATGTAGGTACTCGCAATGCGCTAGAAAACTAGGTGCCTTGTTAGCCACGATGACTCACGCAAACAGATAATGTTTTCCGATCGAATATTGTTGGTTATCATTTGATCACGCCCATTTTGTGTCCTACATAGCAATTACCTATGATGGTCTATGTAGGTACTTAAAGCCCTACATAGATATAAAACACTTAAGCTAGGTATCAATATCTCCATTATTATATTCATGTGAATGTTTTGTTAATTGATAGTATTGATATTTGGCAATGCGCAATTTATAATGGTCATGTTTACGAGTCAATATATTTAGACGGCAAGGAAGCAATGCGGCTGGTTAAGAATAGATCATTTTAATAATAGGACACTATGGGTATTTTCAGAATATATTAGTTGTACGTTAGGTGCCACTTGATCGACTTTCTCAAGACTTGGTTTTGGATATAGTTTTGTTACTTCCATAAATTATCGATAAATAGAACAAATTGCGGCCCCAGGACCTATAATAGGATAAGGGAAGACTATGACATGCGTACTATGATGGTAGGACCCAATTATCTATCTAGCCAAGCCTATTCCTTCATTCGTAAGATAGGCGCGAACAGTTTTAGAGTACACCGTCGCATCGTGGGTGTGAGAGCTGGATCCTAATACCGTCTCAATGGTGCTCTCCATCTTACCCTTGTTAGTACTTTCTATCGGGCAAGAAATGAGTCAAACGCATTAAATACAACAATAAAAAAGTAAATTATAATATTGAAGTACAACAATGACATTGCGCAGGTTAAGACGAGTTATGAGACCATTCCCGGTGGAATAGGATGATATTAGAGCGAGTGGCCCGCTTGGCATCGCCGTACAATAATAAATTAAGCTCCGATATGCTTCGCTAACTCTAAATCTGAGAATTTACGATGTCTAACCGTTGAAGAACGTCGCGAACGCCAATAATAACAAAGTTGCTCTGATTTCAGCTACCCACAAATGCGCATTATAATCGAAGTAAATATCCCCGTTATGATTGATTGATATTTCACTGATACTCGTATACATTTCAGTAATTCAGTGGAGCTGTGTTATCTTTGTACTCATTTCCTTTGTATATTTATACTTGTTAATGCAATGTTTGTTTTGCTTACAGTGCGGCACTGAAGACGTCAAACGCCACAGATGGTTCAAGCACATAGATTGGGCTGACGTCTTCATGAAGAAACTTCAGGTTTGTACTAGCACTTCTAATAAATAAACCATTTGGTTGGGTGTCAGCAAGGCTATTTATTTAATTCGTTATACCTAGACTCAGTATTGAACTTTGGTAAGCGATAGACGGAAAAATGTAAACGATAGATAGGTATATAGAGAGAGTCATAGGGTGATAAACTAGATTAGCTAGCAGTTAGCTATGTCGATCTTTTAGTTCAAGTAACATTTTTTCTAAGGGTAGAATTTTTTTTTTACGAAACTACATTTTAGACATATTTCTCGTCGACATAGGTGTGCCGACGCGTTCAGTCGAACGCTTTATTATTGTTGCCATTATAAAATTACTTTGAAACAAACGTGTTGGAGTTCAATATTCTTTTGCGCAACACTATCGATGAACACTTCAGGTACCTACCGATTTTAATTAGGCCGTGAGGCCAGCAGAGATTCGCGTTCCAGTTTATGTTACCTAATTTCATTACTTTGATAATTCGTTATTGGTTATTTTTGGCCCTATTTTAATACATTAACTTTAGAATAATGTGTTAGTTACTGGTTATATCGCTGACCTGCCGTTCATAGTGGATAGATTCAAATACGGGGCACGCAGCATATATTGGCACCCATGCACCTATAATTTACATGGGCTTGTAGCACGGCCATGGGCTTCCCAAGTCTTAGTATAATTTATCTATTTATTTCTTGTTTGTCCACAGCCACCAATAATCCCGGCAGTGTCGTATGACGGCGACACATCGAACTTCGACGAGTACCCCGAGACAGACTGGAAGTCGGTGCGCTCACTCGACTCCGACGAACTCAAGCTTTTCGCCAACTTTTGATAGATTGACCCTTGTTTAGTGGTTTAAAATAAGTTAATAGATAAATATCGCAACAATGCGAAGCGGACGATAGGTTGGATTAACGATGACACTACTTATACCAAGTAATTGTTCATATATTTAACACCTAAAGTTAAGTGTAGGTATGTTAGTGATTGAGGCCAAGTGGCGTTCATGTTTGCAGAGCCGATAGAAAACCGTCCGTATTTGAGTAGAATTTGTATATAATGAATAACCTATTTGATTGTTTAATTGTGTTAAGCCGGCGACTGGCTGGAGCCGAATGTACCAAAAATTCCTGAATATGTAGGCAAGGGATTAAAAACATGGTTGAAACGAGAAACAAATTGCGCAAAGAAATCATTCCGGAGTTGAGTCATGCTCTAGTTTCACTAGCTAAATGAAAATGCTAACATCAAGTAGACGTGATGTTTAAGTGCATTTTTATTTTGAAGAAGCTCATGTATTTACAGAGTTCTCCTGATTGAAATGGAGATTAGACAACGTCAGAATAAGAGATTTATATTTTGTACACATTACTTATACATAGAAAAAGTTGTCCCAAGTTTTGGAAATCCACTATAAGTGTTTTTTGTTTCTAAAACAACTCATAAAACGAGAAAAACATTGTTTGTGTGGCAACGTTTCTTAAAAAACGTAAAATAATATTGATAACGAATGTTCTTTAATATTCTTCGTAAAACAGAATCTACCTATTTCACAGCCATAGCGTAAGTGTGGTAAGTCCTAACTACCTACTCTTATTTTAACAGTTCTATCACCATCTTGGTTCATTTAAAATAATGAATATATCGTGTATTTAGGTAAATTAACTTGGTTTGGGGCAGTCAGCAACCCTTCCTGTGTGTGCATTTATTAAGGATGATTTGTGGCACATGTGTCTAAAGTTGTAGTACACTCGAACAAGGATCTTAATTAAAACAAAACAATAAAATGTATAAAACCTACATAATCACTCTTAGTTCTCGTTAATGTATCTATGATTTATTTGTTGTACCAATGTAATGTTCTTGCCTCGTGAAAAGTCGCCGAGAGGCATAATTAGAAGTGTGAATATTTGTATTATAAGTTTAAATGCATTACATTTCCAATGCTTTCTAGTTCAAATGTTAGTATTTAAGATTTAGGCTAGTTTGTCATCATCAATGTCAAATAATGTTTGTGATTTTGAAATATGTCATCTTAGTACTTTCCTTTAACTTAATACTTATCACTTAGAAATAAATATCTCCTACTTATATCTTTTTTTCCAAATACATTTGATTGAATATGCATCTTATAGCGACATCTAGTGAGTGAGGTTTTAAATAATCAGTCTTCATTTTAATCTTCCAACGTGTTACATTTCTGAGGATCCTATGTTATATTTTTCAATCTGACAATTTGTTCAATTTCTATTTTATTTGGGTAAAAGAAGATCTCACACGATTTTAAATTGTTAACTACCTATTAAAAGCATAAAACGTCACTAATTGTAATATTTATCATTGTGTTATTGTTATCAGGCCATACAGTATTTTCTGTGATCTTTTTAGTCTTGACAATGATAAATTATTGATGTTGTTAACTATGAAACAATGGTGTCATAAATTGAATGCAGCTAGTAAGTAATTAATAAACCATAATGTATGTGCTACTAACCAAACCCGATTTTAAAATTATTTAGAAAATGTTTATATAATTATTACTTTTTTATAGAAGTTCACCAAGTTCTTAGTGTTAAAATTAACGGTTTTTTAAACAATAGTGTCTTCAGCCATAATCGGAGTCGATGGTTGAATACCAACCAAATTTACGAGGGACCATTTTGGGAGTAAGGCTTTATATAAAAAAAAAAGATTGTGAAAATTGATGCAATATCAACGAAGTTACGAGAACATACAAAAAAATTAGGAATTGAATACCTTCTCCTGTTTTAAAGTTGGTTACAAATAAATAATGAAACTATTTGATCTATTCCACTGGCAACCGTAACTGATGGCAAACGAGCATTTTTTAAATGTGATTATTTACCTATAAATCGACTACAGAGGAATAACGGAAATGTAAAAAAATCAAAATCATTTGTAAAAGTGATTGAGGATTTAGGTCACTTAGATTCTAGATCACTACCTATACTTAGAAATAATAAAATAGAAATCAAGATCAACAAAAGCAGGTGAACTAGAATATTTTTGTTATTTTTAAAATCGGATTTGTCTAGTAACATATTTTTTTAATTAATGTTAACAGGGTTGTAGATATTTATAATTGTAAATACACAAGAATAAATGTGTGTTTTAAAACAATTTGAGTGTTTAATTTAAAGATTGAATTTGTTTTTAAAGGTGTTTCTATTATAACAAAAGTTATAGTGTGGTTAAAATTATATTATCCAGTCATCACTTATTTAACGTAAAACTAGACTTCTAGGTTTTACGAGAAAGTTTATTTAAACAAAACAATCATTTTTCGTTAAAATATACGGTAATAATTTCTTTATAAACAAATTTAAATGTGTTTAAGACTATTGAAGCATGGAATAAGATATACAAACAGTCAAACATAATCTGTTAAATTATATACGATTTAAACAATTGAGGTAATTGTAACTATTGAACATACACTCAGAAATAGAAACTATTACTATTTCAAATGAAAAATAAACTATGGTTAGGTATCCGAAATGAAATAAATATCAGACATGAATTGGTGAAATAATCGTTTATGTAAGGAGAGTGAAATAAAATATGGCAGCTGCCGCAGATGTTGGTATTTTCTCAACTTTATCTAGCCGTGATCTGCTCTTTTTATGAGAAAATGCATGAAGATATTTTTTAATTTTTTTACGTGGGAGAGTCATGCTTCATCACGAATGGGCCGGCTCGACCGGAGTGATACCGCGGCCTCACAGAAAACCGTCGTTAAACAACGCTTACGTTGTGTTTCGCCGAGTGAGTGAGGTTACAGGGGGCCCAGTCCCCTTTTGAAGGGTCGGCAACGCGCTCGTGACCCCTCTGGTGTTGCGTGTGTCCATTGATGGCGGTAATCGCTTACCATCAGGCGATCCGTCTGCTCGTTTGCCCTCCTATCCCATAAAAAAAAACCTTTCGTGTTTGGAAGCTAGCTAGGCAGAACTTAGTACCGAGCGTGCTACGTTTATTTCCTCCCAACGCGTGAAGAGAAAATTTTGTATGCTTAGCAGGAATTTTCGTTTCTACAAAAGCTACAACTGCAAAAGAGAAACCTAAACATGTGTTTTCAATCGGTGGGCTATACACTGGAAGGCGTAACATTTGGAAGAAAACACAAGTAAGTAATGACATTGGCTCCATCCTATAAAAAAAAGATATTTTACTGAATATGGTGTAGGGTTTCATCATATTGCTACCGATTAAAGTTAGGCCCTTATTTTCCTTGGCGAAGGCCCATGATGCCCCCTAGTTCCTATACCTTTTGCCTTTTTTCATAAATAAGTTCTCTGTCATATCATGGTCATAGGGCCCACATTACCCTAAATTTTTTTAACAAGTAAGCAATTTTTAAGTCGCCCATGATTAAAGTTACATGACTGGCTACTTTCAGCATAACGTGTAGTATTCCTGGTGTACCAAAATGACTACTTTGGGTGATCCACAATATGATTTATTTATGAGCGATAGGGCAAAGTGGAGTCTAATAATTCCACTCATAATTGGAGCTGCTCGACTGGGGAAGTACCTCCACCTACCAGCCCAACTATTCCTCCTTAATTTACAGGGTCGGCAACGCGCGAATGATACCCTTTGCAAGCATCTATAGGCTACGGTAACCGCTTACCATCAGGCGGGCCGTATGCTTGTTTGCCACCTTAGTGGTATAAAAAAATACTGAAACACGGCTTGACATCAGCATCGTGCTATTCCGTTCAGTATCAGCTGACCTAACATTGTATTTTCGGCCAATGAGAGGTCAACTTATTCTGGCAATATAGGTATAGCACGATCCAATGCTCGATCTGGCAAAATTCTGATAGTGTGTCTCATACAAATAGGTGACCAACGGTGATCATAACGCCCTTAATGAGTGATTGTAACCATTTGGTCCTGGTTTCCTCAAGATTCACTTCACGAAAGAATCGGAGACACCACTGTGTCTTAGATTATCTTAGATCGAATAACATAAGACATTCAACAACTCGAGTAAATGGGTGTTTACTGTAATTACTAAGCCAAGACACATTATGTAGACGTTATTTATAGAATGTATAGGCTAGCTGTATTGCCATTATATGTTCTAGATTTGAACATTGCCTTGGCACCGTAATTACATCCATTTTTCAACAGTTTATAATTTTTTTTATTAATAAAATACGCGTGTTCAGTAGCCCGCTCTGTCATGTAGACCGTATTGATAGAGGACATCGCCATTTATGCTATCGCCACTTCAACTTTATCGGGTCGAGAGGAGTAAAAACGATATAGCGGCTGATAACTTCTACCACGCGAAACTCATTTCGAGTTAGTTAGCGAATGTTATTATTAAACGTAGAACGTTAACGATTACAATCAGTCTTGTGAAAGGAAGGTGTTCTACTAAGTTTTGTACACATAAAGATAATTTATCGATAATATCCAATTTATCAATAGCGGAGTTTTGTACTTAATTGGTTATGGAGACTTTCGTGTCGCTAATGGCACTATTAACCTTATAACTGTCCATTTCTGGGCGTTGGTTTTTCTCAGTGTGGCGCTTAGGCTATAGTGCACCATGCTAGCCTAATTTGACTTCACACCGGTATAACCTGCAATAGTGATGCGCTTAGTGGTCTAGTGATAGGAGTCGCCATACTCAGAGGTATGAATCCGAATCCAGTGCACCTCTGGTTACTCGAATTCATATGAATTGAACTCGGAACTTCGAGCTCCACAGAGCATTTGCAACTTTTCTTTTTCATATCCGCTACAAAGCTCATGTCGAAGTTACTGTCAGTACTAAGTACTAGTTAGCTAACAGGTAAATGAGCTCGTGAAATCCATGAGTTACCGAAAACCGCACCCCCTTTTATATTTGGTAGTGAATCAGCATATTCGAATATTAGATTGAACTAAACACTGATAAAATCGATTTAGTTATAAAATTAAATGTATATTGCAATATAGATTAGTTAGCTACGCCAAGGCATAAGAATCTGATAACTAGCATATAGCTCGTGATGGATTAAATGAAGATAAGTAATCAAAATATATTTTCCAATTATCACACTGCTGATATCATATTGTAGAGTTGTATAACATTTGTGTGTGACAGGACGTTTCATTTTAAAATGTCTGTCAGGCCATTGACTCCCGCTCTAGCGGAGAAGGCTCGTGTGGAGTTGAACGAGGATCCAAATAGGCTGAACGATGATTTACGGCATATCAAGGAATGGCTCGCTAAACAGCCCCACCTGAACGCCAGAACAGGTAAGCGCAGATTTTTTTTTAATAGTGTGACGCAATGGAAAGGAGCAAAGGACGTGGTAAAAGATAAAGCGATTGAAGGATAAAATGTTACTTTTGTCGCTTATGTTTCGGTTTATGTCGGCAAGTTTTCTATATTTAAATTGTAAATAATTGCTTTGATATTTCCGCAAACTCAATAAATTGATTGGGTGTTGGCAATTCACAGGATCAATCATAATTCGAGTATGCCTTAAGTAATGATTGCATTTTTTCTTTTGCTCATTTGTATCATAAGAGTTTTTAGTAATAAATGGACTAAATTAGACATTACAATCATATTCGTAGACTAAACGTGCGAATTCTTCAGAAGTTTTCACGTAGAATAGTTTAGGGGAATATAATAGTCTTATCTATATATATAAAATGCTTTGTCCTGAATGACTGACTGACTGTCTAAACCGCCGAACGTAAAGACCAGAAACTTTTTTGGAAATTCAACCCTTAAGGGTGAAGGTGAAAAGGGGGGTGAAAGTTTGTATGAAAGTCTGTCATTTTTCAGCGGGTGAAACCGCGGGGTACAACTTGTAGGGAATAAAAGGCTACATTTAGCAGTTCCTCTGCAATAAATTCCTATAAATTTTATAACGTGAATCATATCATGATTCATCAAAACCGGATTTTTTATATCAATGTTGAGATAGATGCTAATGTTGAGATGCAAGTTACTTCAATTTTTTAATTTCTGATTGCCGAACTCTCCACTAGGTATACTATATTCCATTTATCAAAATTGTCGTGAATGTAGTCGACACTGAAATCCAATTTTTGTCACAAAATTTATTTTGTTCAAAGATTTGTACTTGATTGTGGTTTTGGCCTTTTACAAACAAAGCTTGTCTGTATCAGTGACCTTCTATCAGAGTGAACGCCAAAGACCCTGATCTTCGTCTCTCCTTGTACAGTCACTGCTAGCCGCCACTAAACCTGGCCAATTTCCCTCTTGTTTGGATAGACGCGGGAAAATATAGGTAGGTATAGGTAGTCCAACGATTTCGAGTCGGTCATATCGGTCCTCCGAAAATTTGACAGGCTGAATTCCCCTTCTGCTGCATGCTACCTCTTTGAGTTATGATTAAGGGTAGAAAGGTAGTTTACCTTTCTACCCTTAATCATTACTTACCTAGTAGATATTCAGCAAATCAAGACTGCTGTAGTGCAAGCGGAATTGGTGGGTGGTTGATGGAACATCTTGGTACAATACTAGGATCAATATTTTGAGAGGTACAGCGATTTGATGTTAAATTTAAATAGATTATGATTTATTCTATTTTCAGACAATCCATGTGGTACTTTCAGCTTATTTAAGGAAAATTTAAAAATATTTACAGATGATCAATGGCTCGTCGCGTTTCTTCGTGGTTGCAAGTTCAGTTTGGAGAGAACAAAAGAGAAGCTGGATCTCTACTACTCACTCCGGACAACGGCACCTGATTTGTTTCGCGTAAAACATAATGAGCCGCTATTTGACGAGATTATGAAATTAGGGTAAAGTACAGATAAAATAGAGATTTTTTTTATTGGCCTCGTAAAGGCTAAAAATAATGATATTAATTTAGCCCGTAGTTGGCCCATTGCTAGGTTTCTAGTTAGGTTCAGAGGGATGATTAACCGTTAGGCTTACAAAGGATAAAGTACCGGTGAAGCAAAATCATCATGAAACCTGGTTATCTAAGAGAATCTAAAGTTTAATTAGCTAAGTCTTCAAAAAAATACGTGGATAACATTGTGAGCACACAATTATTAATAAAAAACTGGTATCACTTTATAATTACTAAATGTTTGTATTTATTTGTTTTCCCATATATAATAAATAAAGTTTATACCTTTATATTTATTACCTTTGCCATTGATTATATTGTTATTAAATAACTTCAACCCTCTATTGTATTGTGGTGGTGCTGGTGCTGTTAGATTTAAGTCCACGATAATTCTATCAACATATAAAAAAATAATTTTATATAAATACGTTTAATCGACGACCGTAAACCGATTACCGTATGTAATCGGTTTTTCTCATGACCCACGTGATACCCACTTAATCTATTTTATACTTCGGAAATTCAGTACGACCGAAATTATAATAATATAGGTAAACAGCTATCCTGCGGTTTATAAGCATTTACTGTCCAATTGCTGGGCACGCGTGTCCTATCGGAATTAGGGGGGTTATGGCCAACGACTCTGACCTATTGCACTTTTCTTATATTATGTGTTTATTAATTATTTTACAGAGCCTTTATTGTTTTGCCCAAACCACCGGGACCTGACGCGCCAGTGACGTCCATAATACGCCCGGCCAAATACGACCCAAGCAAGTACCATATTTTAGATGTCATGGCTGTTACCAATGCTGTCATGAGGGTAATTGATGTTTAATTTTATATGAGACACCTATTCATACACAGAGCCTACAATAAACATACCCACATCGTGCATAGCACGAGATCTATGTCGAGATCAGAATTGATGAGTTCCCTCCCGGTAAAAAACCTCAAAATAGACAATATTCAGTCATTAAAGTCATCTAATCTAATTTAGAACTGACGGGGCATCGGGCCTCCTTCCTTGAGAGATCTTTATGGTTTCACTGGGTGATTTTAGTCGGTAAAAGCCCGATATTCCCCTTACCCTTCCCTATCAGTAATTAGCGATATTTTCATACGTTAAAAATCCCAGTATTTAGAATATAGGACTGCTGGCAACCCCTAGTACCTAATATCGGTATAAAACATATCTCCAAATTAAATTGGCAAAAATTGGCAATCATCTGTGATCACAAATGATACAAATGATCACAGATGATTGCCAATTTTAACGTTTGAAAATATCGCTAATCACTCACAGGGGAGGTTAAGGGGAATACGGGCTTTTACCGACTGAAATCAGCCAGTGAAACCATAAAGATCTCTCAAGGAAGAAGGCCCGATGCCCAGTCAATTCTAAATTAGATAAATAATAAATCTATTGAGTTCTTTGGCTTCAGATTCTAATGGTGGAAGATGATAACGCGACTGTATGCGGTGGACAGAGTATTTTAGACTTAGAGGGAGTGACGATGGCACACTTCTTGCAAATGACACCGGTCACCATGAAGAAAATGGTTGTCTTGGGACAGGTAAACACTTTTTTTTATTGCTGACTTTAATGTAATTGACCTGTCTTGCCTGTTGATGCGCATACACAGGATCTAAGATAGAGCAAGCATTTTTAATGATAAATGATATTTCTGTAAATGAATCTGAGACAACACCTCAAGGTTTATATATTTTAAACTAGATATTTTTTACATGAAATTCTAAGCATTACTATATAGCATAATTAGAATTTGCTCTAAATAACTAAATCATAATATTTATGTAAAAATATTAGATAAGTAACGTTTATATTTACATAAAATGTTAGGAATATTAATCTATCTATATACTTATAATAAATCTGTAGAGAGGTCAATTCTGTACATGAAATATATTTCCAAAATAACTATCAGCGGGTGATTAGTGATCGATACTGACGCCAAAAATGCAATCAGTAAAATTTTTGTCTGTCTGTCTGTCTGTCTGTATGTTCGTTATAGAAACAAAAACCACTCGACGGATTTCAACGAAACTTGGTACAATTGTTCTTCATACTCCTGGGCAGGTTATAGTATACTTTTCATCACGCTACGATCAATAGGAGCAGAGCAGTGAAGGGAAATGTTGGGAAAATGAGTGATTCATGAGAAAGGTTTCAAGCTATAAAACATCACGCCACAACCCTTAGGAACGGGGCAACGCAGGTGAAACCGCGGGCGAAGAACTAGGGAACAAAGTAACTATTCCACGCGGATGAAGTCGCTGGCAAAAGCTGGTTTAATATATTATAATTAAGCTTGATTGATATAAATTTGTATTAGGCTTTATTTATATTCTATTACTACCGACCCGCCTGCGGTTTCACCCGCGTTACCCCATTCCTAAAAGTCGTAGCGTAATGTTAAATAGCTTAAAACCTTCCTCTTGAATCACTCTATCTATTAAAAAAAACGCTTGAAAATCGATTCTAAAGATTTAAGTATACATAGGGATGGAGAGACAGCGACAGCGACTTTGTTTTATACTATGTAGTCATATATACTAATTATCATTATCTAATTATTATCAATAATTGATTAAAAAGTTTTCATTTCAATATATAATAAAAAATTTAGTTTTTGGTTAGATTAAAATTACCTCTGGTAAGAATTATTATCTAACTCTGAGATCTAACTCAATAATATTTTTAGGACGCCTCACCTTTGCGTATGAAAGGGACGCATTATTTGAACACACCAGCGGGATTTGAAACCATTTTCAACGCAATGAAAGCGTTACTCAATGATAAAAATAAAAAGAGAGTAAGTTATGTTACCAATATTATAATTAATCCTAAATATGATTATATAAATAGCAATTACATAATATTGCCTTTCTAGCTTTATGTCCATAACAAGAATTACGACGAAATGTACAAATACATTCCTAAAGACGTATTGCCTACTGAATATGGTGGTAACGCTGGCACAGTGGCGGATATCACAGGTACCTACGCTATTTTCATTAGTGAACAATTAGGTATATACTTAAGAGTCCGGCGGACCGAATTTCTCTTACAAACGTAATACCGAAATAAATCGTAATAAAAGTACAATTTAATCAAATTCTGATATTATTTGAATTCCAATTTCTTAACTCTACCATTCCGTCCGAAATAGTTCACTGGAAATCTGGAAATATGTGAGCGAATGTAATTTTTGATAACTTTACCATGTTTGGAACGATTTTCTGGTCTGGTATTTCCAGTGAAGTAGGGGTAGCCGAAATAGTGTCGTAGGAACCTAGATTAACAGTATCGAAATCCGAATAATAACATAATTTGATAGAACATTGTCTGGAATACGATTTATTTCGGTATTACGTTCAAACTCCGCCAGACCCTTAATAAGTGTTATCAATTTAATCGCAGCTTAAAGAAGCCACTAGCTTGTTGTCATCTCGATATCTTTGTTGTTAAGTATCATATGCCCAGTAATTTCACTAGCTACATCGCCCTTCAAACCGGAACGCGTAATTGCATAGCGGCACAATGTATATATGAGGTGATACTACTCGAAACAAACTTCACCTGTAGAGGTATACCACACTGAAAAATTCTTGAAAAATCAAGAATAAAAACTTTAATCTTGAATTTATAAACGCTCAATTAATTTTTAAGTAACAATTTTTCTTTTGCTTTGTTATAGTAATTGTAAACAGGTTATTCATATTTTATTCTACTGGGTCAGTTACAACATACCTAGCACCTCCCTTATGTAACAAAATAGTAAAGCAGTTTCCTTAATATTTTTCAGAATACTGGATAAACAAGGTGAAGGAATACGATTCCTGGCTGGAAGAGGATTTAAAGTACGGCACGGATGAATCCAAGCGACCTGGTAAACCCAAGACTGCTGAAGATATGTTTGGATTGGAAGGTTCCTTCAGACAGCTCCAAGTGGATTGAGCTCATCTTGTAGCGACATTTTAATAAATATTACTTTTCTATGTTTTATTTTTTTATTTGTAATAATAACATAACATCAGGCTATCAGGCTGTATTCCCCGAAGCGTCAGCAAACTTAAGGTTCCAAGTAATAATAGCGAGTCTACTGACCGGGCATAAATCCAAGGTCCGAGCTGCTACCGAGAATTTTCTATTCCCTTAGCAAATAAAAGATGCAACCAAACAATTTGTTCCTTGGAGCCGCCCGATTTTGTTTCTAATCGTCTGATCAGTCTGTTGGATCGGATTTATTTGATACACTTGCGATTTTCCCGTTCGACTGTTTTTAAGATCCATTCAGAGTTATCAGTGCGAAAGATTGATCTCTTAGGTACACTTATCATGATGAAATAATTTATTTTATACAGAGCGTATCTACCTTCAGATACTGGGAAAGACAGTGAAATCATAATTATTTTGGCACTGTTTTTGACTCGGATGTACGATCCGACTATCGATTATCGTGTATTGAGTGTTCGTACATATATAAAAATCTGTCGTGTATTAGCCTTACGTTGTAGGTCGATTGATCAGGTATTACTCAGCTACGAACCTCTCTCGAGATTATGTATCTACAGATTATAATTCTGTGACCCTGCAGGGTGAAATAATTTAAAAAACAAGTGCGTTGTCTTCTTAGTTGTATGTTTGTCGTAGACGAAGCCAGTTGTTTTCATGTTGTCTTTACTTTACTATAATAATATTATAATTCTGTTGCTTTAAGGTTGGTTTTACTTTGTAATGTAGCATGAGTCTTGTGATCCGGTTTTGTGTAATTTCAATATAGGTAATTCGGTTATTATATTCTAGATACTAATAGTCGATTTCAAATTTTATATATAAAATGTTGGTGCGACCTTTGAGTCTTGAGCTGAAAGCAAAAGCGGAAGTGGAATTAAACGAGACTCAAAATAATCTGGAAAGCGGTATACAGCACTTGAAGGAGTGGATCAGCAAACAGCCCCATTTGAGGGCTAGAACTGGTAATTATAAAGATAAAGTCAAGTATTTCTGTTTTCAACAGGCGCGCCGGCGATCATATCTAGAGGCAGGCAAGAGGATCAATAGCTGTGACACTTGATGTCTTATACCTTGACGTATCAACTGCCTCGTTAGTCTAGTGGTCCCGAGCTCGACCGCTACGCTACAGGTCCTGGGTTCGATTCCCAGGTCGAGCAAAGTGTTATTGGGTTTTTCTATGAAATTCTCCATAGCAGCTCGGAGTTTGGACTTGTGCCCGGTTAACCAGGCGAACTGGCGATCAAGCCTTTTTTTTTAAATTCATAATAGGCTTACTATTATGAATAAAAAAAAAATGGTTCGCCCCCCTATTACCTGGGACCTAAACATACCGGCGAACTGTGGATTTGCATTAGTATACCACTAACCCTTCGAGGAATACAGGCGTGATGGTATGTTATGTATTCATTGCAGATGATCAATGGCTAGCAGCGTTTCTGAGAGGCTGTAAGCATAGCCTAGAGCGCGCCAAGGAAAAGCTCGATCTATATTATTCACTGAGAACTGTGTCACCAGAATTGTTCAGTTTCAGACCCAAAAACCAAAAGTTTAAAGATTTGCTACAAACAGGGTAAGTGATTGTGGCAGGGAAAGACCCTGAAAACCTTCTTATTATTCACTAGCGACACGCTCTGGTTTCGCTTGGCTTGTTCATAAATTATATGAAAGTCGTAGATGAAAACTTGATTTATCATAATTAATAAAGCTTAATTTTTCTCATTAGTCTAGTGATCCTAACCGTGACTGCTACGCTAGGGGTCTCGGGTTCGATACTCGGGTCTACTTTCCTCGACCTGGGAATCAAGAAACCTGGAATAATTTTTAGGGGTTTTCTATGAAATTCTCAGTAACAGCTCGGAGTTTGGATTTGTGCCCCGGTACTGGAAATATTTCCCCTATTAGATGGGACCTAACAATCCTGCGAACGGTGGGTGAACATTAGTACCCTTCGGGGGATACAGGCGTGGTGATATGTGTATGCTTACTTCGTCGGTCTTGGAGTCCCTTTAGCGAATTTTTGTTATTGTTTCAGAACGATGTTAGTTTTACCGAAGCTGTCGTCACCACTTGCGTCAAGGGTCGTGATAGTCAAGCCCGGGCTTTATGACCCCAACCAGGTTATGCCCACTGACTTTATGTCGTTTGCCCATATTTTTCAACAGGTTGGTAGATATTATAGACTATATAAATAGTGAAAGATAAATTCGACCTCAGGCAAGATTCAATCCTGCGTTAGGTTGGTGCACCGGAGGCTTTAGCTAACAAAATTACCGAAGGGCGCAGGTTCGAAACCTGCCTAAGGTCGAAATTATATTTCATTAAAATGTATAGCTACTTATGGCAATATTTAGGCATTGTGTTATCCAGGAAAGCCCGTAAGGAGGCTTCCTGCAGCACAATGCAGTGCAAAATCTTTTACACTGGCTAGTGTAAAAGATTTTGCACTGCAGTCCTTTATTAAGTACTTGATTAATTAATGGAAAATACAAAATATTGCAACATATTGTGTCTTCTATTCATTAGAATAACTACAGTTCAAATCATACAATCCTTACTAATATTATAAACGTGAAAGTTTGTGAGTATGGATGTATGGATGTTTGTTACTCTATCACGCCAAAACGGTTGAACGGATCTGGATAAAATTTGGCACAGAGATAGATTATAGTCTGGAATAACACATAGGCTACTTTTTATCCAGGTCGGACCCGATTCTGAAGTCCACGCAGACAAAGTCGCGGGCAGAAGCTAGTGTGATATAAAAGGAAAAGTTGTTGTTGTGTGTGTTAGAAAGGACGTTGACCTCTGGACATCTGTATTATAAAAAATACTTTGCACTTTGAGTCGATATTCGACTAATAATATACGTGACACGTATTTTGTAATTACACAAAAAAGGACCGATGCAACACTTGAAAAAATGCGTCATTTACTAGCAATGCGACTTTGAATTTACCTTTCACCTTTAACTAAATGAAGGATCTTTTAAAAAAAAAAATTGCCCATGTTTATGTAAAAAAGGTTTAAGTAAACAAAAAAAGTTGTTTCTTACTGATTTCTGATTGTTTCTTGTTCAATGATACTTACGTCACTCAGTAGATACGTAATGGATCGTAAACTTAGCTTATGTTTTTCAGATTCTGTATTTGGAAGACGATGCTTATGTAGTGAACGGGACTATCAATATACTAGATCTTGAAGGTATAACTATGTCCCACTTTTTACAAGTGACACCAGCAGTGTTGAAGAAGGTAGTGGTTGCGGGACAGGTAGGTACATAAATCATACTTAAGTATATATACTTCCAAAAGAATGAAAAAATATAACACTTCTTATACATAGAACATATTTTTTTTTATTAATTAAGTATACATAATACTTATACAGGGTTATTTTTGAATTGCTAGTCAAATTTACAAAGGCTGTTCAGTATCGATAATATTTTCGATCTATGAAAAAAAAAATCAGGATTTTATTTCTGTCTACTTGTAAATTAAAAAACGCGTGGATAAACATAGTTACAACTACATATGTAATTCAGTTCAATAACTTGGATAGCACACATTAAAACATAAGTTTGGCAACGCACGCACACGACCACAAATCCAGAATGTTTATGAAATTAGAATTTTGCCCTATATAAATTAAATATAGTTTAAAATCTCGGAAGTTCTCTATTTAAACAATTATCGTCAAAAGCAGTTCATAAACATGGAAGTAATGGGAACAAATGTAAAACCCCTTCTATTTTTGAAGTCGGCTTAGGTGATGCAGTGGTTGATCCATTCAAAATGTGTTGTTGGATCATTATAAGTACTAGTGAGAAAATACAACGAAACATTTCTAGACAAGTTAGGACGTGCCCTGATTCCTTCAGCTTATTTTGGCACTACCGTACCCCAAGTGGTGGAAAATCGTCACAAAATAGAAAGCAATTAGTTTGTATTTGGTACAAGTTAAACTAGGTATGTTTTAGTAACAATGTAGGTACATATACGGGAGCTCTTAGGTTGAAATGTATAGAACAGACTAGGTTTGCGTTCAGAAAATAACTTTAGCCGATCAGTCAGTGTCAAGCATTTAACAATAACTAGAATAAACTGCATAAGCTTATGCTGAATAATAACACTATAGCTTTCCGCCTGAGCGTGATTCTTACCTACTATTGTACACATATGTTTCAGGACGCGTCTCCACTGAGACTGAAAAGTTTACACTTCGTAAATTCCTTTCCAGCCGCTGAAAAGGTTTTTAACATTGTGATAAATCTACTAAATGAGAAGCATAAGAAAAAAGTAAGTGAAGTCTGACGGCCCGATTGGCACAGCGTTGGAGTAATTGACTGCTGTTCTAGGGGGTTGTGGATTTGATCTCCGAACGGAACTAATACTAAGTAGTCTGGGACTTGTGCATATGAATTTGTATTTGTAAACAGGGTTATCCGCGATTAGGGGAAAATCCAAGTGTGATGTAATGTTTTTGAAAAAACACATTTATGTACACTGTACTCCGTTTATTATTTAAATATGCCCAAAATTTTATATTAGGTCTATCTTTTTTTGTGACAATAATAAGATTAATTTATTATTTACTAACATAACATAGTTTAGGTTAGGCAGAGGCGTACTAATGTACACTCACAGTTCGCCGGTATGTTTAGGCCCCATGTAATAGGGGACGAGCCTATTGCTATTAACCGGGCACAAGTCCAAACTCCAAGCTGCTATTTCTGCCGATAATTTCATAGAAAAACCTAATAACACTTGCTCGACCTGGGAATCGAACCCAGGACATCTAATGTAGCAGTCGCGCCTGGGACCACAAGACTAACGAGGCAGTTTATTTATTAACAATGATTAGTTTATCTTTTTTTTTTTCGTAATGTGGTTGTTTATGTTTTAGCTTCATATGTACAGTAAGGATGTTACTTTGCTTGACGAGTTGGTCCCTAAGGATATCTTGCCAGTGGAGTTCGGCGGATATGAGGGTACTACGCAAGAAATCATAGGTATAAATGTTTTGTATAATAGTAAAGATCCGGTTTAAAGTTTTACTGGCTTTTCATCACCAGAGATCGGAATAGGTACAGTACCTATATTTCCGTAAAGTTCGAGGAAGAAAGTAACATACAGTTGATAATACCACCTCTAAAATCCCGGAATCATAAACATGACGATTAAATCCCGGGAATTTAAATTATGTCTTTAGCGGAGCTACATCATTATATGTAATGCTACATCTAATAATTATGATTCTTCAATATAAGAATTTAGTTTAAATATATTCAAAGTGCAGTAAGTAATTTGTAATTTCTTAATTCCCGGGATTTAATCGTCATGTAGGTATATCATTCCGGGATTTTAGAGGAGGTATTATCAACTCTATGTAACTTACTTGCTCGAACTTTAGGTAAATATACTCCACCTATTTCGATGTCTGTTTATGACTCATACATTATTTATAACCATAATTTGTAATAGTAACTACAACCGTATATTTCCTTAGTCAACATTTTACGCGACACGTTCGTTATGTTTTTTTTTTAATAATTAGATGAGGTTGCGTCGAACAGTTGCGAGATTTTCGGTAAAATTTTCACCAATATTTCACAGTTCATTCAGTTCATCAAGTTTTAGTAATTATCCATGGATAAGACACCATTTCCTTAATAAACTATCGTATTTAATTTCAATCAACATTCTTCACGAACGGTAGTGCAGTATAACAAGAGACTGTACACTCTTTTTTTGGTCCTTCGTTCCGGAGAGGAGGACTTATGCGTAGATATTACGACATACTTGTCCATAATGACCAGTAAATAAGTGGTCATTACTCGTATGGACAAGGCATGAATGGTATCACAGAATATAGTTTTTATTTCTTCTCAGTAAGTAGTGAGCGTTTCCCTAAAATATCAGCCTTCGATTGTTTTACCTTTGTCAATAGATTACTGGTTGAAGAAACTGGATGAGTACGAAGAGTGGTTAGACGAAGATTTGAAGTACGGGACAGATGAATTGAAGCGGTCAGGCAAGCCTAAGACTGCGGAGAACATGTTAGGCATACAAGGCTCCTTCAGAAAACTAGATGTAGATTAAAACTGTACTTTAGAAATATACCTATTGAAGTTAAACTCTATTTATCTGTTTATTTGTTACCTTTTCACGCCTAAACCTCAGGACAGGGGCTATGTAGTTCATTGTAGTTTGTGAAAGGACATAGCCGGACATAAGACAAATAGTCACGGGCAGACCATAACAGAACATACCATACCATCACGCCAGTATTCCCGAATGGTTCGGTTGAGAAGTAGTAATGTACACCCACAGTTCATCGGTATGTTTAGGTCTCATGTAATAGAGGCGAGCCTATTGCCATTAATTCGGCATAAATTCAAACTTTGCGCTACAGAGAATTGCAAAGAAAAATCCTACTTGCTCATGCGGCTGAAATTGGTATAATGAAATAAAATTACACAAGACGTCATGTGTTAGTAACGTTGGTTATCTTAGTTACAGACGGTGATTGTGACTGTAATGTCAACATAGATTACATCGACATTGTATATAATAGTAAACTAGATATTTATAACCAAATTTTATTGTGTTTTATTTTTCACCATGTGATAGAAGCATAACATACCATCACGCCTGTATTCCCCGAAAGGTTACGCAGAGGCGTACTAATGTACACCCACAGTTCAAGTTCAAGTTCAAATGTTTTTATTTTAAATAAGGTTTTACAAGCGTTTATGAAACGGTAATGAGTCTAGTTGCACAGTTCGCCGGTATGTTTAAGTCTCATGTAATAGGGGGCGAGCCTATAGTCATTACAACTCTGAGCTGTTACTGAGAATTTCATAGGAAAACCCAATAACACTCTGCTCGACTTGAGAATCGAACCCAGTACCTCTAACTTAGCAGTCGCGCAGGGACCACTAGACTAATGAGGCAGTTATTATGAGTGCGATAGAAGTTTGATAATAATGTATCCTAAGTATTCTTATCAGTCTTAATTAAAAAAACAAGAACGAAAATTTTTCAAACAACGTAATACTGTTGCATACAAGAAGAGAACTTTTGGTTCAGTCGTCGATTGGACACTATTGTTTCATATCTAGGTCCCTTTCTAATTCCTTCTGGGATTAACAACAAGTCTGCGAGTTTGTTCTTTTATATAGAATATTCATAATTCAAACTAACATTGATCAACAACGGGGAAACAGAATCAGATGGTCATCCAATGATACTCTCAGCCCTCGTGCCATATAGGCCCAGATTTACAGACGAATTTAAGAGTAAATTATACATCCATTTGTATTGAAAGATATAAATGGAAGCTAAATTCACTTATGCTCTGATTTGAGCCAGATGACGCAAGGACTGGTAGGCAAACCAGTCAAAAATCAGCAATCCCGAAATCATTCATTGACGAGTTTCAGAAATTTTATTACCAGACTAGAGGTTCTGGTCCTTTGAAAGTTGAAATAGATGCACTATATACAGAAAAGAAGAGGCAAAGTAGACAGATATATGTAAACCATAATATTGAAGATATAATCGCAGTCGCGTTCAGCGATTCCTCCTGAATCAATTCATATTTAGAATCCTTAACTTGTCCTTGGTCATTTACTAATTGAATGGAATCATACTGTGATTCACAAAAAATGGTCTTTTTATCCGAGCAGCACTCATTGGTGAAGGAATCTTCACAGCTATAATTAACATCCTGCGTTCATATAGCGTTAATTAGTTGCCTACTAGTTTCATATCGGCACGGTAACATGCCAGAGAAAAATTGCTATATCCGATCGAAGTCTAAGTAAATAATACGTATAATATTGTTTGTTATGAAAAAGTATCGAAAATGGAACAGGTCTTGTTTGTCGCATGATTGGGCGATATTGACGAGGCGGTGTGACATCGCGACAGCGATAAGAGTAGCTCTTTATCAGTTAGTCGATACACCGGCGGCGTACTGAAAAGGTAGGTCTACCTGGGCCCTACTTTCTATTATTTTGTACATATATTTATTATATAAACGTTTACATTTGTTATGTTTTCAATGTCTTAGTTACATAATATAGTACCTATTGAAATTAAATATAAAAAAATCAATTCGGTCATTGATAGTAATCATAAAAAATACATCATTCTATTTACAAAAGGTTTCGATTTTATTCAATAATATACTTATAAGAATTATACTGTAAAGATTAATTTATACTTCATTAAAATTAAGATTTTTTGCAGGTTAATATATGAGAAAACAAAATAATGATTCGTGAACTAAGTCCAGAGCTGGCGAAGATTGCCAAAAATGAGTTGAACGAGAACCCGAAACAGGTCGAAAATGATTTGAAGCATCTTAAAGATTGGATCTCGAAGCAACCACACTTGAACGCGAGGACAGGTGAGTGACACAGTACCTAGTTAGAACATAATCGATATAAAAATAATTTTAGAGATTGTGAGTTTGATTGATCTATTGTCCAAGATTTTCTTAATATGTTGATCGTTAATTTATCTATCACTATCTACAGTAAACAGTATAAATTACATATCACACTTGTATTCCGCGAAGGGTTAGGCAGAGATTTATTAATCTGTATGTTTAGGTCCCATATACCTATCGAACACAAATCCAAATTCCGAGTTGCTATTGAGGATTCCATAGAAGAACCCAATAGCAATTTGCTCGCCTGAGAATCAAATTCTGACTCTGTAGGCTTTACTAGGCTAATAATAAGGATAGGTAATGTGTATCAACAAAAAAAAACAACACTAAATCCGAAGCCAACAACAAAATAAAGTCTGCAATTCGACAAGGACAATCTATAAGCCAAGAAGGTGATAGCTGTGTGTACTAATAACAAACAAAAGAGAGTCTGTTGATTTTGTTTATTAGGCGATAAAGGTAAGTGCAGTTGTCCGATTGGCGGTCATATAAAGATAATTCAAAAAGCAATATCACATATACATAGTTTTAGTAGGTATCAGGGGCCGTGTTATAACGTGTTAACGCCATCATTTTTACGTTGTGAGAAAGAGATGCCGCTCTACATATTAAATAGCCTCGTCTCTTTCTTACAACCTAAAAACGATGGCGTTAACGTCATAATACGGCCCCTGCAAGGAAACTCATAGTCTAACCGAAGATAACAAATCCAGTTTCTGTAATAATTTATTAGCAATAGGTACTTAGGTATACTAGATTAGGAATATCCTTTACACTGATTTCTGACACTTATACCTACTAATATAAGACATTCAAATAAAACTATTGTTTACGAATTTATTGCGGTATATTGATATTATTGAATTCCCGACGTATTGGATCTTTTACAGCTTCCGTGGTCATAGGTAGACCAAGTTGTTGGACGTCTTAATGTTAAAACAGCTGCATACATAACATT
Source organism: Acronicta aceris (assembly GCA_910591435.1). Lineage (NCBI taxonomy): Eukaryota > Metazoa > Arthropoda > Insecta > Lepidoptera > Noctuidae > Acronicta > Acronicta aceris. The sequence goes on from OU342759.1 coordinate 11,497,211, forward strand.
AGTTTAAATATTATCAATATTACTTTAAATATTATCAATATTACGCGATAAAATCTGTAAAATACTTACATAGCGTTACAATGATATTATTTAATTTATTTCAATATCTTTTATTTTACAAAACAACGGTATCATATTGATAGGCGAGTATCTCCCCATACTCCTCGTAAGCGATGTCCCTGCCAGGTTTACATCAAGTCACAACACGCCAGGGTTACAGAAGTAGGACATTATTAGTGAATCTCTGCTTTATTTGACTAAGTTCGCGTTTATAACGTTTAAAATTTTACTCTGTACCTTTTTAAGAATTGACGTCACCTCTCGGTAGTATTCTCTTTGTCTAGTATAAAATTAAAATAATTCTAACTTTCATAAAAGTAATTAAATCAATTTTAATTTTATTTTATTGATCGCCTATTATCAAAAGAAGTTAGAATAGAAATCGCAACTGTGTTTATTACGTTATCTTAAGCACTACGAAGTCGTTTTGAAAGAAAATAAATAAAAGGGTTAACCAATTTCAATAGCATAACCAGGATAATGAACAATATGATTTTTATTTACTTACAGATGATCAATGGCTTGTAGCATTATTGCGAGGCTGTAAATTTAGTCTAGAAAGGGTAAAGAAGAAGCTAGATTTGTATTACACTCTCAGAACAACGGCTCCTGATATCACACTGAGGATAAGACCGACAGATCCCAAGTTCTTGGAGTTTTTCAGACTAGGGTAAGTAAAATTATCATCACACCGATTACGATAGACCGACTAAAAAATAAATAATACGAAAACTAGGTATTATTTTTTCTTGTAAGTGTAATAAAATAATAGTTTTGGGAAAAGGGTAAAAGGAAAGTGATATCCTCGCTCAATAGTTTTTACTAGGAGCCACAGGATGAATGTTTGAAACGTGCAACATTTTGAATTAGTTAAAAAAAATATTTCCAAACTAGCCTTATTTTTATTTGATAAGTTTTTTTAAAAATAATGTTTCCTTTTTTAAAAATAATGTTTAATTACTCATTATATCAAAATTATACTAGTAGGCGAATAACCAACAATAACTAATAATATGCCTATCTTTATTTCAGAACATGTTTAATACTTCCGAGACTGAAAGACAAATTGTATCCCCGTGTGGTTTTGATTCGGCCTGGCCGATATGACCCTGCAACACACAACGTAGGGGACGTCATGTGCATGCTGTACTATTTAGTACAGGTACCTAATCATTAAGTTAAGACTCACCTTCATTCAAGAAGTCCTTCTTCGTCACCCAGGAAGGCTTACATAATGACTTAACCCTGGAACGTTACCTTTTGAGAAAACTAACCTAAAACATAAATGTTTTCTTTCTACTGTATTAATTTTACCCGTACCATCTCAAACTCATTAATTGTTATGTCAAAAAATATATCCTACTGATACCTATTATAAATGTACTAGCTTCTGCCCGCGACTTTGTCTGCTTGGACTTCAGAAATGGGTCTAACCTGGATAAAAGGTATTATTTCAGACTATAAACTGTCTCTGTGCCAAATTTCATCCAGATCCGTTCAGCGGTTCTGGCGTGAAAGAGTAACAAACCTCCATACTCACAAACTTTCACGTTTATATTATTAGTAAGGATTTTGTATATTTGATACTCAATCACGCTAAAACAATAGAAACAGATTTGGATGAAATTTAGCACACAGATAGTCTATAACCTGAATTAACACATAGGATATTTATCTAGGTCAGACCTAATTCTGAAGTCCACGCGAAAAAAGTCGCAGTCACAAGTCTAGTATTTAATAAATAAAAGGGTCGCTGAATTTGCTTTGTTGTACTTGAACTGACCATGCATTAAATACTCAACGTTCCAGATCATGGTGGTAGAAGATGATGTGGCTTGCGTGTTGGGCACTAAGATAGTGACGGACTACGAGGGTGTCACCATGGCTCACTTCGTGCAAGCCACCCCATCCATGTTAAAGAAAATGGTCGCTGTCAGCCAAGTATGTACGCATTAAAACTAATATTATAAATAAGAAAATAACTCTGAATATCTGTCTATTTGTTACGTTTGACATTTTTATTGCAGAACTAATGTTAATTAATTTTGTTATAGAGATAAATGGTATCTAAGAGAAGGGTAGGTAGGTATAGGTTATTTTTGAGTGGAAAAGTCCTTTGAGTTAGGAGTGATACCGCGGGCAGTTGCTAATACATGTTTGATACACCAAACTCCCACCAAACTTTATACTGTTACATTATATATTTTCTGATTCGAACGTGAATTAAAAAAAAACCACCCAACTTTCAGTGCTTTTAGGTTTGAGTAATACGAATATAGTGCAAACTAGAGTGCCAGTAAACTTTAAACTACATTTAGTTCATGCAATGACAGAAAGATTAACCGGGAGGCTGGATGATTATTAAATACAGTATCGTGCACTCGAGCAATACTTTTCCCCAACCATAAGTTTTTAAAGATGTTCAGAATTCAGAAGTGACCATCTATGTATTTTTCAGGATTCCATTCCCCTGCGGTTGAAAGGGAGCCATCACATAAACTTACCATCAGGAATTGAGAAAATATTCACCCTCATCCAAGGGTTTTTAAATGAAAAAGCTAAGCAAAGGGTAACATTGTTTTTGATGTACATAATTTTATTATTCGTCATTTGTAATTGTTCTCTCTTTGCTGTTTTTTTATTATTGTATTATGGTGACAAACAAGCACACGAGTTGCCTGACGTTAAACGGTAACCAAAGCTTATAGTTGCCAACAACATCAATAATATTAGCGCGTTGTCCTTGTATTCGCCACACGCAGACACATACACACACATCCGCACACACACACACACACACACACACACACACACACACACACACACACACACACACACACACACACACACACACACACACACATCCGCACACGCACACACACACACACAGAGCCACACATACACACACAATATTGAATACGGTACTTTATCCTTACCTTTTAAACTAGTAATTGATTGTACCTATCTGGAACATTCTACCTTCCTAACTGGAGAGGGGCGTTGACGCCCTCAGTTTTATCATATATTATAGTTACTATTGTTGTTATCTTCGTTTTTAACTAATTTTGTTTGTATACGTTTTTTGTTTCACGATAGACTATTATTATTATTATATTTGAAATTTTTGTATATGTTTCTTTAAATTTTTTAATATTTTAATAGTTACACACATATATATATATGTATATTACAATAATGTATCTAGTCGGTACATTTAATTTATCTTTATTTATTTGTATTTACAGTTGAAAATCCATAAAAATGTGGAAGAAATGTTTGATGACATTCCGAAAGGAATAGTTCCCCCAGAGTATGGTGGAAATGGACCACCCGTTGCGGATATTACAGGTACTAATTGTTTATTTAATTAACCCGTCGGGGACCGTAAAAGCACGGTGGTAGAAGTATTAGATGTTTTGCCAATTAGGATTTAATTACACTCACCTTCTTATCTATACTATATTATAAAGATAGAGAGAGGATAGTGTAAATTTGTTTGTACATGCTCTTGACATAAGTACATGTTGAAAAAAACCTCCTTTTGTAAAGTTGGCAAAGTGGCACTTTAGCATTTTTATATTTCCACTGTCGTTATCTATTTGCAAAACTAGGCCAAGCCTGGTCTACTCCGGTGCTGTATTTGTATCCATTACCAATTATATAGTTGCTTACATATACAGTATGAAAACATGGGACAAAACGAAATGGGAGGTTCAGTAAATTTAGCTATAGTTTTCAGAATTATAAAGGTATTTAACTAAATAAATAATATTTAACTACATATTAAAAGACCGGCAACGCACTTGTGACTCCTCTGGTATTGCGGGTCTCCATGGGCGGCGGTAATCGCATACCACAGGCGATCCGTTTGCTCGTTCGCCCCCCTAAAAAAAACATTCCATTACGCAGATAGTTACTACGTGAAGTATGAACGCTTTATACTGACTATTTTTTTTTAATTCTTTTTACGAGGAAAGTATCAGTAGAGGCTCACGAGACGTTGCCAAACTCTTGTTACACTGAAAAAGTATAAATATCTATATATTTTCTTTAATCCTGGTTCGATCTACATTTTCTTTGTCACACATAGAATCATATATTTTAAAGTCGCGTCTTTTTACGAGGAAAGTATCAGTAGAGGCTCACGAGACGTTGCCAAACTCTTGTTACACTGAAAAAGTATAAATATCTATATATTTTCTTTAATCCTGGTTCGATCTACATTTTCTTTGTCACACATAGAATCATATATTTTAAAGTCGCGTCTTTTAAATTTCACCCTGTATGTACCAAGTTATTATAGATAAGAAATTATCATAATATTAAGCAATATAATTTACGGCAAAACTGTTATCAAGATCAAAGTTCATTCACCTCATTTGTTTTATCGCTAAACGGGAAAGTTTTTTAAGTAGTAACATCTTATTTTAAATGAATCTGAATCCCAAATACACCTTACAACTAGTGAAAAAAGAACTCAACTGGACAAGCAAATATGATACTTTTCTTATCGGAAAATTGCTACCTTTTCAGGGAGAATTTTTCATTAAAATAACAATGAATTTATTCGTCTTATCCAAACACATTATACAACGTGTAACTGAATATGCGCAAGACCTCGAACAGGTCGATTAGAATATCGAGTCATAATTATAATACCGAAACCCGAAAGTCATTTTGAGACAAGTTAGCATATTTTTTTTCATGAATTTAGTTATATTAGCTAAACATAAAACTTGTAGCCGTACCACAATCGTACTCGCATCGGCTATGGTATCGATGCGCACACTGATGGCTCAGGGGCCATAATTCGGGAATATTTTTTTTTTTAATGTTAACATTTAAAAACCACTGTAATCGATTCAGTAGTCGATTCTGAACAAATCATTTTCAGGTCTTATGTAGGTTGTATAGATAGTGTTATGAATTTAACGATCCTGGGTTCGGTTCCTAGGTTGTCAGAGTGTTAGGTTGTCAATGGGGTATTTTATTAAGTTCACAATCTACTCGGAATTTGGATTTGTGCCCGGTTAACGCTCCACAGTCGAGCTTGTCTTCTGGGGATAATTTGATTGGGAGGCACAGGGCCCATAGTGGAACGGAGACGCTGGACGCACCTTAGCACCCTGCACGTCAAGGTGCAGGAAGTGTTTTGCTATGTTAAAGATATGAAACGCGGAAAGTCACCGGGCCACGATGGGCTCAGTGTCGAACACTTGTTATTCGCACCTGCATTAGTTTTTGATAAAATTGCTGTATTTATTAATGCCGGTTTAATTCACAGTTATTTGCATCTAGAATTTATGAGAACCACAGTTGTATTTTTTACAATAGGTATATTGTAAAAAATAGAACCGGTGATGTGTCGAGCCCTGCCAACTACCATCCCATATCATTAGGGACGATAATTTCTAAAAGGTAAGATATCACAAATACAAGGGACTTAGGTATTTTTTTCGTGTGTTTTCAGAGCATTGGGTGTCGAAATTCAAGGAGTACCACGACTGGATGAAGTATGAGGAACAACTGGGCACAGACGAGTCTAAGCGAATCGGACCTCCAGTGACAATGGACCTCATGGAAGACGGATCCTTTAGGAAACTGGACATAGACTGATTGACTGATTTGTGTGTGTAAAAAATATATTGTAAATCGGAAACCATTTAGTTAATAAATCTTTAGCCACGTAACGTTTGTTTTTCTAAAGTTATAATAATTGATCCATAAATTATACCATCAACCCTATACCCTCAAAGGGTTAGGCAGAGGTGTACGGATGTAACCACTTCTACTATGGCCGTAGGCAGAGGGGGTTGAAAGCACCAGTTGAACATAAAATTGGTACCTTTTTATTTTTTCTGGCCTAAAGCTACACCCCGCCCCCAATGAATTCCTGTCTAGAGCTTGATTTTAGGTTCCATGTAATACGGGTCCATTGCCATTAACTGGGCACAAATCCATACCCATAACTGCAACTTTCACACAAAACATCAATAACACTGCTTGATGTGGGAATAGCCTCAGTAGTCTACAGTTGTAACCTAAACACACAGTTCGCCGGTATGTTTAGGTCCCATGTAATAGCCCTATTATAATTAGCATTAAATTTACAAATACCTTCTAAAAATTCTCAAAAATAAATATAAATTTTAGTGAAATAATAAAAATTCGATGTCATGTAGGTTTGGAATAAAATTCCAACACGTTTTGAAGAATTACTGTTAAATAGGTTTATAAAAGCTTTAGGCTACTGGTTATTGGATAAGAGATTTTATTCTATCAAAGAGTTTTTAAATTATTCTGAGTAGTACAGACGGATGAAGAACAGTAGCCTTAGCACGAACAACTTGCGAAAAAGTATTCGTATCGTCACGATAGAGGCGCTGGTCCATATCTCATACAAATTGGTCTCCATGACGATGCTAAGGCTACTGTTCAGTAGCCTTAGCACGAACAACTTGCGAAAAAGTATTCGTATCGTCATGGAGACCAATTTGTATGAGATATGGACCAGCGCCTCTATCGTGACGATACGAATACTTTTTCGCAAGTTGTTCGTGCTAAGGCTACAGATGTGTTATATTGCAAGCACCTTGTTGTCTGAGCGAATCTTGTGTTTTGAAATGTTTTTGAATTGTTGAAAACAGTTTAAGCATAATTTGAATGTCTAATCAAATAGTTTTAAAGTAAAATTTGTATGCTATTTATAATGGCTAAATGGACTTGATCTTGTATTTTCATATAGCACCATTCAAGGTACCCAAGGTAGGTAGGTATTTATTGCAAATAAATGACTTGAATTTGAATTTGAACCTGCGCCCTCCGATTCGCTAGACAGAGGCTTTAGCCAAATAACGTACCTACTAACGCCACTATTCACAAGATTTTTTTCTGTATAATTTATATTATGTAATTGATTATTTACTATAGCCGGGAAGAAAATTAACAGTGACATAAGAAGTGAAGATACTATTTAATTACTGCTGCGGCGCATCAATCGAATTTACCGATTTCTGATACACATATTGACTAAAACCACTTTATAATGTTTATGGTCTCAGGAGATTTAATTCAATTTATTTTTAGTTTTGATCCAATTTATTCCTACTAGTAAATAGTTTTGTTTCAAAGGCGAGGCATTAGGTGCGAGTATGTGTTCATGAGTGACGTAGTGAGTAGAACGAGTTAATTCAATGTCATGGAGATAATGTCCTAGTTCACTCGTAGTAACACTTGTATCGTGCAGAGAACACGGACGTTTCAGTATCAAGTACCCGTTTAGCACTAAAATGCATCACGCTTCCTATACTAAGATATTTTGGAAGTAGGGCATCAGTTTTCGCCCATAGTTCGTGCTGTGAAGTTGATAAAATTGTTTGGATTTTGGAGGTAGGAACTACATTATTATTTCTCTTTCATATTAAGTAAATATTATATTCTTATTATGTTTTGTTTTTAACTGAATCGTTAATGATGAGTGATTGTAAATTCAAATGTTTTTCTATATGATATTGTCTTGTTGATGATAACTGTGATAACGGCATAATTGTTGTGATAATAATCTTTTATTATCAATGTCTCATAAATGAATGGGAAGCGTTTTGTTTTTCTAATGTTGAAGTTAGAGTTTATCTACCAACTCGGTATATTGTAGCATTATTGAAGGAAATATTAATTATTATAGGTATAGCATTTTCCTGCTTATTTTGTTGATAACTACAAATACGGCAACAAAGTTAAATACTAATTATGTTTAGATATCGTTGACCCTGTACTCATTTTAACTGATATCTGTTACTAAGTTAGTAACATCGGATAGTAAATTAGTAAGATCGGTTGGGAAGATATTTTTAATTTATACAAGGCAGTGTTTAGGACTAGCCAAGCGTGCCAAGCACGAAAATTTGTTGGCATGAAACTTTAGCCCCTAATGAGTTGATTTCTCAAAAAAGGAGTTTCTCAGAGAATGTGGCATTCCCAGTCAGTAACCTATTTTATATATTTAAAAATTAGCTGTTGCCAGTGGTTTCACTGGCTTCCAAAAACAGTTTACTATAATCCGGCTTTTAGATGGCGTACCAAGGTGAAATATGTACCAGATTTTAAGTTACACCTCCAGCAATACAACTGTGAAAACAGCATCCATTATCGTGCAGTAGTGTTTACGTGATACGCGTTAAATATGTAGACAGACAGACATAACAATTCTAAAAATTGATATTTTGGCTTCTGTTTCTCTGGGACTTTTTTCAAAATCTATAATGTAAAAACATCAGCCTGTTACAACTTTATTATATGTAAGTAATAGATGGCTTACATTGATGTGAGGGAAAATAAAATTACTTAATGTTAGTTGAATACAATAAACTGACACATCTATCTCTCAATATTCTCTGTCTCAGTACAATACAAGTTCGTCTTCCTATTACTTATGATTCAAGGTGACAAAACTGATGTAAATGAATATTACCGCGAGCCGTGACTTGAGTAGCGTTCTTTGGTAGTTTCATAATTATCTAAGTGAAGTAGGGCAATCGAATAATTCCACTTACAATTGGAGCTGCTCGACTGTGGAAGTACCTCCACCTTGAAGAAAATCGTAGCCAAATAACATAGCTCCGTGCATGTTGTGTTCCTACCGGTGAGTAAGGTCGCCAAGGCCGCCAGAGCGTTGGGTTGGCGGTGTGGGGGACCGGTGGAGTTTTGTTACCGCCGATGTCATGTATTACAGCATGTCTCCTATGCTGCCAGCCCAACTATTCCTCCTTAATTGCAAGCGAGTTGCGAGTTATGCAAGCGTCCATAGGCTAGGGTAACCGCTTACCATCAGGCGGGCCGTAAGATTGCTTGCCACCTTAGTGGCATAAAAATTTTTTTTAAAAAAGGTTACTAACAACGTGGGTCGCTCATTACTAGTATTCTTGTTAACCCCGATTTAAAAGATTCGCAGATACTTATTTTGCCGGATTTCTCATTATATAGTTTTCATTTTAGCTGCATGACCAATGTTATTGCCTGCCTAACAGCTGTAGGAACATTATTTGTTTAACTTTACAGACATTGAACAAGCCCATAAAAGATTAGTGTTTTCAATAATTGAACCAGCTGATGGCGGGCGTTGACCTCGATCGAATTGCAATTATAGGTTTGTGATTAAAATGTTAAAGTCCTTGCTATTTGGATGCTGGTTTTTGAATCGGTACACGTAGACCTAGGTATAACTTTTTGTTTATAACCATGAATTATATTATTTATAATCCTCATTAGACCCATTTACCGTCCACTGCTAGGCACGGGTCTCCTGTCAGAGTGAGAGGGGTTAGAACTTTGTACTTGCATACTGAGTTCTGAGACTTACGAGAATATTGGTTTAATTATATAAAACCACTTTACGGATTCTATCGTGTTTTATTTACGTTGTCAAACCCCGACGTTTCGGACTCTTTACAGCGTCAATGGTCACCGGCAGTCTCAGGTGCGAGGTGAGCTGTGAGGTGTTTTTTTTAATTCCCGTCATGTGGTATAACGCGATAGAATCTTTAAAGTGGTTTTACTTAAATATGTTCGTACGTGCATGTCTTTTTTTCTGAATTGATTTCTATAAAACAAACACAGGAAATTTGTTCAAACCTACGTTGAAGTTAAATTAATGTGTTCCAGATATTTTCAACCCCAAAGCATTTTGTTATTTTCTTAAGATGGAATCATGTTTATTTTTATCAAAAGAGGATACGTATTACGAAGATAATTTAATAGTTAGTGTATGTATTACTGCCTTCGTTATATAAAACAAAATATAGCTAAAAAGTCTCGAGGTCGGCAAAATACCTACTTGAATTATTTAATAAAAATGATTTTTTACGGATTATCCAGTAGGTAGTTACGTTATAAAAAACCAACACGCCTATATTTCCCAAAGGGTAAGGCAGAGGTGTATTATTGTTCACCACCAGTTCTCCGGTATATTTAGATCAAACACAAATCGAGATTCCGAGGTATTACTGAGAATTTCATAGAAAAACGACTTGGGAATCGAAACCATAATCTGTAAGCGGAGCATTCGCGGCTAGGACAACAAGACTAAGGTATTAGATATATATTAGTAATTATTGAAACTTCAACAAAAAAAAATCGTTTATGGAAAAGTAAACACTGAATAATGAAATTTGCAGGTCATTAGCGTCTATTTATGATCTATGTATTTTTTTAGCATTCATTGTTCCGCTCACAATTTTCCGTTTGTATCTACGTCTTTAGGTATTTATACTATACGAAGGCTGCAATTAAAAAAATAATGACTTTTACTTAGCTAAATGTAGTTATTTCATTTAGCTTTGTAATTAACATTTTTATATTCAATTATCAAGGTAAGGCAAAATGGCAATTACCTAGATTCAATCTCTATCTATATAAATAAAAATTAATTACCATATATACTTACTTATCATTTGAGAACGGGTCGACGTAATTGGCCGTTCTTGTTGGACAATTCGTATGAGAGAATTTTTTTATGGGAAAAAATTTACAGTCAAAGCAGCGCACGGGTATATATGAATGTAAAAATGAAATATAGATAAAAGGTACATAGATAGTCAAGGCACTGAAATAACTATTTATGAAGATACTCATGTAGACACTTTATACACAAAGATAAACCTAAATCGATAGATAATGTAACCTTGAACAGAAGTCTATCTACAGTTGCTTCCATATTATCAAACAAATGAATCATTACATAGTATAATAGATTCTAAACAACTGATTAGGATTAGCTTGGTGTCTCCCAGTACTGGACTGGGGGCAAAAGCAAATCATAAATTGTAGTGATGTCCAAGTTTATTTAATCATAAGGAGTACACCAGTTTTTAAGTTGGAGCATATGTTTTTTAACAACGATAACAAAATTAATATCTATATAGTAGTTTCTCCGCCAACGCCTAAAAAACAGACAAGAATTCTAAAAATCACATTTTTGGATTAGGAGTCCTTTATGTACTCCAACCCATTTGTTAAATATCTTCAAGGTACAGACATAGCTTTTTTACGATTTTATAATAGTAGAGTTAACATGCAACATAAAATACCTACCTACAATCACACCTGTATTTCCAAAAGGGTTAGACAGAGCCACACACCCACAGTTCGCCGGTATGATTTTAAGTGCCATGTAAGTAATTTATTTAAGTAAGTAATCATTTTTTTAATTCAGAACTCAACACAAAATACAGACATGACGGTAAGGCCATTACCAGCTGCTCTCTTGAAGAAGGCTGAGAAAGAAATTAATGAGAATCCTCGAAGAGTTCTTAGTGATCTTGTAGCCCTCAAAGAATGGCTCAATAAACAACCGCATCTGCAATCTATACAACCGAGTAAGTACATAAATTTTCATATTAACTGAAAAAGCATATATCGCACACTTCTTTCAAAACTAAAAAAAATAAAAAAAAATTAGAAAATTTTGAAATGTCCTACCTAATCATTAGGCACCAAAATAAATACTTTTCTCTCATATATGTATTCAAATTTATAGTTTTTTTTAATTGTCTTAGTTCTACATATTAGCTTATCTAGCATATTAAATACTTAGTTAACTTCAAAAAAGATGAAATTTTTCTATCCTTTCACAAAGTATCTTCCTCCCTCACTTGTGGCACTGGCGCCAAACAGTTTGAGGTACTGTTCCGTCAAGCATAACTTTGTTAAAAATACATTCAAGTCATAAATAATAAAAATAGATAGACAATAGGGACAAGTTTATGCAATAATTAAAATGCAACAAATAGGTACTCCAGATGTAAAGCTATGAAATAATAAGTAGAAGTAGAAGCCGCGAAGTCATATATTTTCGTTATTGGATCGATGCATCACTCACTATTTTCTTTAAAGTTATTAAACAGAAAAACCCATGGGTCATAGGGATTTACTACGTGACATCGTTGGTCGGAAAAAATTGTTAAATTAGCGACATCTATATGCAATTAAAGATACAAGTAAGTCACACATGTCCTTAAATCAGAGCGGCGTATAGTTAAGTCTGTATCAAAAAGTTTCGTTAGTTATTAGTTCAATGCAGTATTGAACAGATGTCGCTGTGAGTTCTGTTTTAACTATAAGTAATATTTTGTATCAGTAGGTACCTCATTAACCATTTTCGTTATCTGTCTTATAATAAATATAGGGCTTGTAATAAATATAATAAAAAAAAGGTATACATTTAAAAGTCGGAACTATTTATTTCCAGCGGATCAATGGCTTATAGCATTTCTACGGGGTGGAAAATTTAGTCTAGAAAGAACCAAAGAGAAGTTGGATATGTATTACACTCTAAAAACGCTTGTGCCAGAACTCTTCGCTAACAGAGATCCCAGCGGGCTTGGGGTTCAAGAAATACTTAAACTAGGGTAAGGAAATATTTTTACTCCAGCGTCTAATCAATGTCGAAGAGTCGGATGGAAAATCACAATTAAACTTTGATTTAATTTCAGAGTCTTCCTGCCTTTAAGGAACTGCGTAGGAGAGGATTCACCACGAACATGTTTAGTGAGAGTAGGAGTCTTCGATCCCTCAAAGTATCATCTGACTGACTTAATCAAAGTGGCTCTCATGGTGACGGAGATATTAATGCTAGAAGATGACAATTTCACTGTCTCAGGCGAGGTAGGATCATTTTACCAATATTACAACCTGTCTATGATTATAAGGGTCGTGTTGAAGCCTTTTCCCTTTTTTGAAGCAAGAAAATGTGGCGAGATTATATTTATTTTAAAGAAAATGGGATTTGACTTTTTAATATCGTCTAAAGTGTGCTCAAGTGTTCTAATCTATTAGGAAGTCATATTTCAAATGAGTTACTCAATTTTATCAATTAAAAAGACACGTATTCCTTATTGTTGGGCTGAAAGCAGCTTTAGCTTTATGCTTTAGCATAACATAACTCAAATTTGGAAAATTAATTGATTGAAAAGACATCCGTCTTTTAACCTCCAGTTTTTTTACAGTTCGACGTAATTCTAATACAAGCGCTTTTTTACTTAGGATGTATTAATCGACATGAAAGGTGTAGGAATAAGTATATTGAGTCAATGGACCCCAGCATTAGCTAAGAAAGTTGTAACATGCTTCGAGAAGGGTCTTCCCGTGCGGGTGAAGAGCAACCACATTATCAATACACCGACAGGCTTTGAATCCGCGTATGCAATATTCAAAGCATTTTTAGGGGAGAAACTAAAGAAACGAGTAAGTAATACGACAAATTATATTATATATGTACCTATCTACTGCGGATTTGTTTCAATTTATATCAATCCTTTTTTCAATTCATTGTATCGAACGTATCATTGTGTTGTATCAAACGCAAACTGATGTAACAATATTCAAAATTCGTCAATAGTCTTAATATTTTGTATAAAACTACAATGCCTTTTCAAACGTTTGCACAAAACAAAATAATAAAATACAATTTTTTTTAACAAAACCACCGGCTATTGGAAGCACGGACTTAACAAAAGCAGGCCGGTAATAACATCTTTGTTTTGATTACAGATTCAGGTGCATAACCAAAACTATGCGGCAATGTATAAAAAAATACCAAAGTCTGTGCTCCCGGTTGAATACGGAGGCGACGATGGTCAACTACAAGAATTAACGGGTATTTATAATATTCTGTATAGTGTAGCCTAGTCTGATATACAAAAATGAAAATTTTCTATATCCTTTATGCCATATTATTTCCATTCATCTGATTACGATCAAACTTTGGTGAGTTATTGTGTTTCCGACGAAAAATCAATATATATAAAATGCTTTGTCCTGAATGACTGACTGACGGATCATCGCAAAGCCTAAACTGCTGATCGTAGAGACCTAAAACTTGGAGGGTGTGTTCTTTGACTAACGTAGGCATCCGATTTTTGGAAATTCAACCCCTAAGATGGTGAAAAGGGGTGAAAGTTTGTATGAAAGTCTGTCATTTTTTAGCGGATGACACAGCGGGGTACAGCTAGTATTAATATAATATATTAAAATATAATATAGTATATCTATACTTATAATAAATCTATAGAGAGGTCAATTCTGTACATGAAATATATTTCCAAAATAACTATCAGCGGGTGATTAGTGATCGATACTGACGCCAAAAATGCAATCAGTAAAATTTTTGTCTGTCTGTCTGTCTGTATGTTCGTTATAGAAACAAAAACCACTCGACGGATTTCAACGAAACTTGGTACAATTGTTCTTCATACTCCTGGGCAGGTTATAGTATACTTTTCATCACGCTACGATCAATAGGAGCAGAGCAGTGAAGGGAAATGTTGGGAAAATGAGTGATTCATGTTAAGGTTTCAAGCTATAAAACATCACGCTACAACCCATAGGAACGGGGCAACGCAGGTGAAACCGCGGGCGAAGAACTAGGGAACAAAGTAACTATTCCACGCGGACGAAGTCGCTGGCAAAAGCTAGTATATAGTATAGTAAGAAAAGACGCATCAATTTCTATTATTATGATATGATTTCAATTTGAATGGGTGGCTATTATTACGCTGTGTATAAACAATTTTTGTTATAACGCTGCGCTGTCGTATGTAAACTCACACGCATAATGGAATTTTCACAGATTACTGGAAAGCTAAAGTAGAGAGTTATCGAGACTGGTTCTTGCAACAAGAAGCGGCTCGTTCCGATGAATCTAAGAGGCCCGGAGCTCCGAAGAACTCCTCAAACATGTTCGGTGTTGAAGGCTCCTTCAGAAGATTAGATGTTGATTAATGCCAAATAAGGAAATAGTGTAAATTTAAATTGTTGTACGTTTGTGTAGTAAATGTTTGTTTTTGTTTTCATGAATTTATTTTTCTTTTAATACCAGTGTGTCCGGCTTTCAAGGAAAAATGACTGGCTAAATATGAATCTGTGTCCGACTTTTCTATTTTTGGGCTCGGCTACCCTGTGGAGCATGTTTGGTGATTTCGTCAGAATTTAATAGAAACACCCAATAACACTTTGCTCAATCTGGAAATCGAACCCAGGACCTCTAGCGTAGCTGTCGCCGTTTGTACCACAAGACTAATGAGGCAGTTAGATATGTATGTTAGTAATTATTTAAAGTTCAACAATAAAACAATTAGTTTATTTCGTTAACAAAGAGATGTACTTAAGGCTCCTACTAAGCAAATAATGCCTGTGTTAGGAGAGTCCGCCCTTCTAAAACTAAGTGACATAAACTGTTTAATAGTTACAAGCAATATACCAAGACAAAGAAAAATACAAAATACAAACAACAATTGGTGAGGTAAGTATGATGAAAATATGATTTAGTGAATATATGTGTGTGTGTTTGTATGCGTGTGCGCGCGCGCGTTTGTGTGTGTGTGTGTGTGCGTGTGCGCGCGCATTATATATATATAATGCGCGCATATTTCTTCAACCGTATATAGTATACAAACGCCAAATATAGTACAATACTATATATTATAGTATGGTTGGCAACCCTAGTCTAGGTAAGTATCTATTTATGACATTATGTATTTTCAGCATTAATTGTTCAGCTCACAATTTTCCATTTGTATGTACGTCTTTAGGTACTTACGTATCTGAAGACTGCAATTAAAAAAATAATGGTTCGACCGGTTTGCCTGTTTTTTTTTTACGGTGTTCATAATTTTCAGGATAAGGTTTTTAGGTTTGTATGAAATTTGAATGGGAAAATTCCGCACGTTTAATGGTATTATTATTTCTTATTTCGAAACAGATTTTTTTTGTGAGACCGCGATGTGATAGGCCCTGGTCTAACATAACATAACATACCATCACGCCTGTATTCCCCGAAGGGTTAGGCAGAGGTGTACTTAATGTACACCCACAGTTCGCCGGTATGTTTACGTCCCATGTTATAGGGGGCGAGCCTATAGCCATTAACCGGGCACAAATCCAGACTCCGAGCTGCTAATGAGAATTTCATAGAAAAACCCATTAACACTTTGCTCGACCTGGGGATCGAACCCAAGACCTCTAGTGTAGCAGTCGCACTTGAGACCACTAGACTAATGAGGCAGTCCTGGTCTACTTATTCGCAATTATATCACGTTTAATTATTACACTAACTAAAATGAATCTATAGTTCTAAGATAAAACCATCAATGGATTTAATAAAAGGCTATGCATAAGTGTATCTTGATTCTTGCCTATCTCCTAATACATAGGTCAGTGTAATATTAAGCGAGCGATTCATACAGGCGGAGCTGGGCACGGGTCGCTAGTTTTTAATATAACTCAATACCAGTTTAATATGAATGTAACAATGAAATATATAGTCAACAGCAAATGTATATCAAAACTGTCAAATTTCTTCAATAGATTTTCAGTTTAATCTCCAAACAATAGAGTTTATTATCCAATGGGGAAAGACAGTTTGTAGTAATTAAATGCGTTGGTGTCCGTACTTAGATAAAAATGTATTCAGAAACAAGTAAAGTTGACGCCATGTTTAGCGTAGCTGCTGATTATATATATTATTCGATTATATTGTATTTATATTCTTTTATATTTATACTAGAGTTCTACACAGCTTCGCCTGCGTACTTAGGTAATTTTCGTTCAAAAATTTAATATAATATTGACAATGTCATCGTTAATTAAATATGTTTAGGTGTGTGTGTAGGTGTGTGCGGACTTTCATAGAAACTTTCACCCCATTTTTCACTGCCTTAGGTGTTGAAATCCTTTCTTAGTGCTCGTCTACAGTGCAAAACGAAACAACATGTAAACTTTCAGGGACCTAGCTCTTATAGTTTTGGCTGTGCGTTGATACGTCAGTAAGTCATCAGTCAGGTTCTTCTTTTATATATATAGATTATGATTTTATTATTATTTTATTCGATACCCACACGGAGCCAATATTTGTACTATAACCTACAGGTAGTTGTTCCGTAAGAATTTGTGTTTGTAAAAGGAATCACGATACAGGAGACAATCCTAGTGCGGGGAAAGAAAATGGATAGTCGAGACACTCATTTAATTTAATTTCAAACATGTAAATACTTCATGAAGGTGAAATGAAATCTAAATCAATAGATAATGTTTCGTCCTTGAACAGAAGTATATCTACAGGTGTTCGTATAATAATATTATCAAACAAATGAATCATTATATATTATGATAAGGCTTAATCAACTACTTATGAATCATAAATTATATTAACTAAGTAGTGATTGTCCAGTTACTTTAGTTTATTTTTTATTTTTCATTCAGAAGTCGGATCTGAACAAAAAGACAGACATGACGGTAAGGCCATTACCAGCTGCTCTCTTGAAGAAGGCTGAGAAAGAAATCAATGAGAAACCTCGCAGAGTGCTTAGTGATCTTGCTGCCATCAAAGAATGGCACAAAAAACAACCGCATCTGCAATCTATACAACCGAGTAAGTACCAAAGAAACATCGAATACCAACCTAATACAAAAGTAGTAAAGTTAAAAAAATATAGATAATTTAGAAATGTAACTATCAGATGCATGCATGCATAATTAATAATAACCTATATTAAAAATTATAAGTATTTATTGCTACCTTTTTTATTCTACATTGAGATAGATTAAATTAAAGTAAACTGCATGGATATGCATAGCTATAATATAAATAGCTAATAAGTAAAACTATCCCTGTAATTTATTACAAATATATATTGAGCGCTATTCCCGCCGACAAACTGTTACACAGTTTGGTGGGTTTCATTTTTTTTTTAAATGTGTTCAAATCAATAAATGTTTTAAAATTACAAGATTATTTTTTTCGTTTTTTAATTGTCATCAATCTCCTGTTTATTAAACACAAGAACAATATATTCTTGTGATTAATTTGTCTGTAATTTGTTAGTAGGTACTTGACGGGTTATTTTAGTGTTTGATCTAGGTGTGCGATATGTTAATAAACTAACTTCAAAAAAGATGGAGTTAATCTATTCTTATAAAATAACACTAGTTGCTGCCCGCAGTTTCATTTGCTTCTCAAAAAGCTTAAGCTTATAGACAGGGTATCAAGGCGATATATGCGCTAGATTTGAAGTTACATCTATAGTAATACGACTGTGAAAACCGCATCCACTTTTAAACAGACACGATGACAGACAGACAAAAAAGAATCTAAAAATTATTGATTTGGCTTCTGTTGCTCTAATAAAGACCCCGACAAAAATATTTGTTTTTCTTCAATATTTATAATGTACAGACATCGGCCTGTTACAATTTTATTATTTATGTAGGTCTAGATTGTCCAACATCACAAAAACACTTTAATATCTATGTATCAACTTGTTTCTTGTAAATTACTGCCCTTTTGGGCAGTGCCTTTTTACTTGACTGTCAAATGATGACAATAATTTATGCTTGGTTCCACCAAGGTGATTCACCCAGGTGATTGATCAGCATATTTATTACCTACTTAAGGCCCTCAACTCATTAATTGACGACTAGCTTCTGCCAACGACTTTGTCTGCGTGGACTTCAGATTTGAGTCCGACCTGGATAAAAAGTAGCCTATACTATGTGTTATTCAAGACTGTAATCTATTTTTTTATTTATTTCGTGGCTAAGCTATGGTGTAACCCTATGGGGAAACAGTACAGGTGCACCATCCCTTTTTACCCTACAAAAAAAACTGTTGCGGATTCTCGTTAATATAGAAGAAACCGATAGCTGTAAACCCCACTTCCAACGCCTAAACATCTTAACACTCCCCTGTATATATATCCTAGAGACATGCAAATTTGTAAGAAAACACTCAGATTTCTATACCAAACGAGAAGATAAACAACTACCTTATACACTAAGACATAAAGACAAGTTAAATTTACCAAACTCCCGGCTTAAAATGCATTCAACCAGTCCATTTGTTATGTCAATAAAAATTTATAATAGTCTACCTCAAAAAATTAAAAATGAACAAAAAGATAATGTGTTTTTAAAGAAGCTAAAAGAAATATTATTAAAAAAATGTTACTACGATTTAAATGAATACTTAAATGATAAAACCATAACATAACTCATACATAAAAGATTACATAAAAAATATATACTTATAATCTAATAACAACTATAGCTATACATATAATTAATACAAATAGTACTAGGAAAACAAAAACGAATATATAAATATAAATAAAGTAAAATTAAATAAATAATGAAAAGAAAATTATCTAATAAAATAAATAAATAATATATACATATAAATAAAGTGAAACTAAACAAATAAAGAAATGGTAATTACCAAATAATATACGTAGATACTATATTATACACGACAAAACATAAGCCTTCCTCCTCTCTCCTACATTGCCGTGCCCGACAGGGTCCATGATTGATACTTTTATATTTATTTTTTAACACCTGTTAACATTGTGGAGTGCAATAAACGAATTGAGTATTGAGTATTGAGTATATTTCTGTACCAAATTTCATACAGACCGGTTCAGCCATTCTGACGTGATTGAGTACCTAACCAAAATCCATAAATCCTCACAAACTTTCACGTTTGTAATATATTAAGTTTTCGCCCATAGGTATTGTTCTAAGGACCAAGTTGTCAATAACATGCTTTTTTTTTTCAAAGTAATTGTTTAATTATTAGCAACACATGATGTTACTGACGTAAATCGCGTTTTCCCAATGTTTCTAGATCAATTTATCTAGATTCTAAGCGTATGCCCCATACATATGACACCTTATCATTAGGTAACCTACTTATCAAATTGCAAGAATGTAGGCTAAATGCAACAATAACTACCTTTATCAGATGTAAAAATATGAAGTAGGTAGGACCGCGAAGTCGTTTATTTTCATTATTGTGACGTGTCACTCAATCTTTATAGGTACTTAATTTATAAACAGAAAAACTCTAACTAGGTACTATCGGCCAACGCCATATCTAGCGTAAGGGTTATACTTGTTTGCAGCGATCAGCTGATATAATAGCGCTTATCCAATAGCATCACTGCATTGGGGTATTTGCTGAGTCTCTTGTTTTTGTAATTGAAAAAAGATTGAAAAAGAAAGAAACTGCTTATGTATACTGACTAAATGTATAAAATAAAAAAGGGCAGTGAATAGTTGTGGTCATCCTGTGCACGGGATTTTGTTTTAAAAATGGCTACACTGATAGTATAGGATAGTATCTACGTGACATCGTCTTGCTTCGTCGTGCTTGGTCGGAAAAGGTTGTCAAATTAGCGACATCTATGTGAAAATAAAAATACAAACAAGTCCCCGTGTCACTAAATCAGAACGGCGGCGCGGCGTTAAGTTTGTATCAGTAAGCTTCGTTATTTATTAGTTCAGTTCAGTATTGAACAGATGTCGCTGTGGGTTCCGTTTTAACTAAAAGTTATAATTTTCTCAGTACCTCATTAACCATTTACGGCACGTCGGTATCGTCACAGGCCTAAAGGGCTTGAAATAGATATGGCATAATAAGTATAACAAAAAATAGTTATACATTTAAATGTCAAAACTATTCATTTCCAGCGGATCAATGGCTGATTGCATTTCTACGGGGTGGAAAATTTAGTCTAGAAAGAACCAAAGAGAAGTTGGATATGTATTACACTCTAAAAACGCTTGTGCCAGAACTCTTCGCTAACAGAGATCCCTGCGGGCCTCGGGTTCAAGAAATACTTAAACTAGGGTAAGGAAATATTTTTGCCCCAGCGTCTAATCAATGCTGACTAAATGAGGAAAGTGGAACGGCTGCCACTTTCGGCTAAAATGTGGTCTTGGAAACGACTTCAGTGTCCTACTTTTTATTTTGTGCCATTATTTTTATATTCTTGTTTATTTTGAATCCGATGGAAAATTATCATAAATCTTGAATTTAATTACAGATCCTTCCTACCTTTAAGGAATTGCGTAGGAGAGGATTCACCACGAACATGTATAGTGAGAGTAGGAGTCTTCGATTCCTCAAAGTATCACCTGACTGATTTAATCAAGGTGGCTCTCATGGTGACCGAGATATTAATGCTTGAAGATGACAATTTTACTGTTTCCGGCGAGGTAGGATCATATTGCAGTTTTTCCTTTTTTTACCCGACTGTAAAAAAGGAAGGGTAGTGATTTTAACAGCCTCTGTATGTATGTATGTGTCTATGTATGTATGTTTGATCGTAACTCAAAAATTACTGATCAGATTTTAGCAAATGACGTGTGGATAGATTCTTCATTAGAGTAAAATTGTCATAGGCTATGAAATATTGAAAAAAATAGAGAACATGGCCGGCAAAACACAAAAAAAATACAACAACAAACAAAAAACAATAGAGAATGTGTGAGTTAGCATGAGTCACTAAAAAGGGTTAAATAAAAACGTAAGCTAAAAAACCAACAACGAAAAAAATCAACCGAAAAGTATGGAATGAGAAAATTTGCTATGTCCAAACATGTCTGTGGTTGCATGCCGATTATCCTAATCTATGCCGGTATAAAGGTGTTCCAGTTATTAATGTTAAAAGATCGGAATGTAGGTAGGTACGACACAAAGCGGACAAACTTTATATCTAGATACAATCTTATTATAATAGGTGGGGGAAAAAGTTTCTTCGCATTTAATATGAAAACTCAAGACATTTTTTTTCAAAGTTAATTTACATTTAATTACAATATATATGTACCATTTTGCTCAACGACTTTTTGCCATTTTGTGGGTAGTGACATGATCCCGTTGTTGTAAAAATTTTGGGACTTCTGATCAAAAAAACGTGACAAGTTGTTTTGGCAGTCCTCTCTTGATGTTAACCTGACACTGCCTTAAGAATTCTGAAGAGATCGAAACAGGTGAAAATCTGAAGGTGCAAGGTCAGGGCTATATGGCGGATGCATTAACACCTCCCAGCCAAACTCTCTTAATTTTTGCTGAGTGGCCAAAGATGTGTGTGGTGTAGCGTTATCGTGATGAAAGACCACACCCTTTCTATTGATCAATTCCGGCCGCTTTCTCCCAATTTCTTGCTTTAATGTCATCAGTTGTTGGCAGTAAAGATCCGAATCGATGGTTCGCCTGACGGTAAAAGCTTATAATGAACAATGCCCTTCCAATCCCATTATACACACAGCATCACCTTATTGCGAGTTAACCCGGGTTTTGCCACAGTCTGTGAAGCCTGACCGACCTCTGAACACGAGCTTTTTCGCACGTTCTTTTCGTACGTGATCCACTTTTCATCACCAGTTATCAATCTCTTTAAAAACGGTTCAGTTTCATTACGTCTCAACAAAGAACCGCAAATGAGTACACGGTTCATTAGGTTTCTTTCAGTGAGCTCGTGTGGTACCCAAATATCGAGCTTTTTTGTAAACCCAGCTTTTTTCAAATGGGTCATAACTGTTTTGTGGTCAATCCCCAGTTCTTCAGCTACATCGTAACTACTGATATGACTGACTGACTGCGTCAATTTTATCTGTAACAGGGCGACCAGAGCGAGGTGCATCTTTAACATGAAAATTCCCGGATTGAAAACGCTTAAACCAACTTTGTGCTAGTCTTGTTGACACTGCATTAGGTCCATAAACGTCACAATTTTTTTTGTAATAAAATTTTGAAATGTATCGATTTTCTTCATTAGATTCATTCATTTTGACAGAAAGAAAAAGAAATTAAAAATAGCGGGAAAGAAATTTTTACTAATTTGTTTCTTTTTTTAAAATGTAACTTTTTTAATGTTATCAAAATCAGCCAGATAAAAATAGTACAGCCAAAGATTTTTTATTAAAAGTATTTACATACTAAATGCGAAAAGACTTATTCCTCAACCTAATATATAAAGTCGTGATTGCCACCAACATTTTAAACCTACACGGAATTTAAACCTAATTATGAAGTAAAACAAATTTCAATTCTCGCTTACCCAATTCACGCCTCGCTTCGCTGGTATAAAAGAACCTTAAAATCCTTAAAAAGAAGTTTTATTTCAATAATAACTTTTGACTGCCTCATTAGTCTAGTGGTCCCAAGCGCGACTGCTACGCTAGAGGTCCTGGGTTCCCCAGGTCGAGCATCGAGTTATCTATGAAATTCTCAGTAGCAACTCGGACTCTGGATTTGTTATTGGCAATAGGCTCGCCCCCTATTACTTGGGACCTAAACATGCTAAGCCGGCGAAGTGTGGGTGTACATTAGTACGCCTCTGCTAAACCCTTCGGGGAATACAGGCGTGATGGTATGATATGTTATGGTAACTTCTGGTACGCATTTCTAATTACATATTATTTATATGTAACGTAAAAGCTCCTATTAACGACCCCCTAAAATATGTACTCTATTAACGATCTAATTTTTAAATCACTCATATTAGACATATATAGGGTTCCAGAAAAGTCATACCTTAAAAATTAGTTACGTATTTTTGTTGGACAGCAAAAAGAGTAAAGTTTGTGTGTTTAAATAGCCAGTGAAAGAAATAATTTGACAATGAGTGGGACGCGCCCGAAGCGGACACACTTTTCATAGTGTCGCGTCTCTGGCCACGTAAGTACACCTAAATATTACTTAAGGAAAATAACACACTAAAAATGGATTTGTCTTCTTGCTATCACATTACAACTGTAACGTATATATTCGTTTTCTAAACTAACTCATAATATAATACTTTTTATTGGTTTTTGTGTTATAAAATCATGTTTTAATTTAAGGCGGTAATAGCATCCAAATTTCAAAACTTGATTCTAATAACGACCCATGGCGTTGTTAAACTTTGAAAACATTTAGTATTTTAACATATTATCTATTATAAACTACCTCATTTGATTTTATTTTTTTCTTGTTCAATTCTTAAAATTATTATATTTCGTTAGATCTATTAACGACAAAGCTATTTCTTAAACTTTTTGTGTAAAACTCGATTCAACGTTAGACAATATCCCTATTATTTTAATGATATTATACTGTAAATAACCTTTATTATCTGAATTAAAGACTAACTGTCATTAAAAGAAATAATATAGCAATGAGATCGAATTTAACAGTATTCCATAAAGCGGATATTTTATCTGTTTATTATTAATTTTATTGGTCGCTAATAGAATATTGTAACCTTCATACTTGATTCTATTACCGACTCCTAGCTGTGAGTCGGTAATATTACAGTACACAAAAACAAAATGTATATTTTTGAACAAATTGGCTTATTTCTTGCATACGTGACGTTTTGAGAGATTTTGTCTCAGGACATATTATTAATGTAAAATAATATTTGCTATCCAGTTTCATTCATGGCTTCATGGCATTGGCTATATTTCATATGTTTTCAAATCAAATAAAACTGGCGGGACGGAATGGGGGCAATGTAACTTTTTAAAGCTTCTTGCGAAGAATTAAATTCTATATCTCTTTAAAGATTGTGTTCTTTTATAGAATCATGGAGCCGCAGAAACGCAAGCAGTACGCCTCTGCTCAACTAGAAGCTGCGCTTCTAGCTATAAATGAAGGGACCAGCATATACGAAGCTTCAAAAACCTATGGCATACCGAGGACAACTCTGCGTGAAAAGAGAAATAATAAATATATATGAACATTGTAGAAAACAAACTGTTTTAACGAAGGAGGAAGAAAAAAACGATTTTTTATTTTATTTAATAGTATAGAAGAAGTGACAACTTCGTAGTGGTCGGTAAAAGAAGTAGGAAAATCGATAATAGAATCTTGCCGCATTCTATGGGTCGGTAATAGAATCAACTACTCTTTTGAATTAAATAATTATTTAGTAACTATTGTGTTATTGAATATTGAATTTAAGTACTGAATTGCAAAGAATACTTCGTTGAGATTAATTATAAATTATAACATCTTTCCTAACATAACAGCTTATATCTATTTTTTTAAAGTGAAACCTAAGACAGCTAAAACTGGCGGTAATAGGAGCATTTACGTTATATACCTATTTACGTATTACATCTAGTTGAAAATGACTTCATTAATTACAGAATAAATCGAAACATCGATCGCTATCAATCTCAAAATTTTGACTCATTTGTGACATGGATCATTTTGGCACATTTTCGCCACAATTGTTCAACAATGAATGAACTTCCTATTTTTTTTTTACCTCTATGTCTCGGTCTATCGATTCTAATACAAGTACTTTTTCAGGATGTATTAGTCGACATGAAAGGTGTAGGAATAAGTATATTGAGTCAATGGACCCCAGCGTTAGCCAAAAAAGTTGTAACATGCTTCGAGAAGGGTCTCCCCATCCGGGTGAAGAGCAACCACATTATCAATACACCGACAGGCTTCGAATCCGCGTATGCAATATTCAAAGCATTTTTAAGAGAGAAACTAAAGAAGAGAGTGAGTTATATGATAAAATAATAATTATAAGTATATACTGCGGATTTATTTAAACATAAATGAACCATTTTTCAATTCATTTAGGTCTCGCAGTAGCCAGCGTGCTGAGCGTGAGGTGCTCAGTTGGATTACCAGGTTAAGCAAAGTGATATTAGAGTTTTCTATTGGGAAATTATTATCAGTACATAGCAGCTTGGACTTTGGATTTGAGCCGGTAAACGGCAATGGCTGTTTATGGCAGATGATACATATTTTTTTTAAATATATTTTTTAAAATAGCTTTTACAAATGAATGCCAATGAGATTCTTCAATGTTTAAATACTTTATGTATGATGAAACCTGAACCTTCAAATAAAAATAGTATTAAACGCAATGTATGTAACAATATTCAGGATTCATGACTAGTCTTGGTATTTTGTATAATAAAACTACAACACCTAATCGAACATTTGCATAACAAAACAATCGGCTATTCGAAGAACGGACTTAACAAAAGCAGGCCGGTAATAACATCTTTGTTTTGATTACAGATTCACGTGCATAACCAAAACTATGCGGCCATGTATAAAAAAATACCAAAGTCTGTGCTCCCGGTTGAATACGGAGGCGACGATGGGCAACTGCAAGAATTAACAGGTACAACTTGAGATTATCTCTTCTAGTAGTCTAATATATATATATAAGTATATATTACTACATATAAAAAAATAACTATTAAAATCATCAGATGACGAAGTAATTTTGGTAGTTGTGGGCGCGCCCGCAATGGTTTTTGACCAATTTATTTTTCATTTATTTTGAAATGTGTATGCTTTGTATTTTGTGTATAAAATTGCGACACTGCTACGCACATGGCCGGGCATATGGAATAAGTAGTACGTCTCACTCATTGGGAGTAAGGCTAACTTTTTTTGGGTGCAGCATATTCTCATGGATGGTCTGCCATTCTTTTAAACTAATACTATTTCATGAAAATACAATATACAATAAAAAAAAATCAATATTACTACGAATCTATATAGTATTGTATAACAAAAATGACTATAATTACGCTGTGTATAAACAATTTGTGTTATAACGCTGTTGAACCTATAGAAACTCACACACATAATGGAATTTTCACAGATTACTGGAAAGCTAAGGTAGAGAGTTACCGAGACTGGTTCTTGCAACAAGAGAAGGCAGGTTCCGATGAATCTAAGAGGCCCGGAGCTCCAAAGAACTCCTCAAACATGTTCGGTGTTGAAGGCTCCTTCAGAAGATTAGATGTTGATTAATGCCAAATAAAGAAATAGTGTAAATTTAAATTATTGTACTTGTATAGTAAATATTTATTTTCCAATGGTTTTATTTTTAGATAGTTGATGTATAAAATTAATACCAGTGATGTGCGCTGATGAAAATTCTTATCATAACAAAAGGAACTCAGTAGATTTATCTAACTAAATAACAAGAAAACTGAATGTTAACACTGCCTTTAGTGGTGAATGCGAGTGGATGTAAAGAAAAAAGAGAGACTAAAATAAAGATGTGAAATAAAATAAAAGAGAGGATTATATGGTGATAATATGGCTTAGAAAGAAGAAATTAGTGATGAGATGGCTGATAAAGAGGAGTCGAAAACAAAAGTAATGCGACATCTAAAATAAAGGGAACTTCGTAAGAACAAAAGAATAATGCTGATGATTTTTCTCATATTATTAATATAGTGTAGAAGTACGTATATTGAGTCAATGGACCCCAACATTAGCCATGAAAGTGATAACATGCACAAACCATCCTAATATTGAATCTAATGCTTGAAATAATACGTACTAGGTATAAATATAAGTATACAATACTATAGATAGCATTGTTAAACCAGTTCTAGTTTTTACTACCAAAATGGGTCAATGAAACGTTTCATGGCGTGGTAATCACGTTTTCTCTGTAGATTTTGATCTAGAAAACATGCAACCATAATTTAAGCGTTTCCAGAAATAATTGAGCGATGCATTTTATTAAAACGTCTCGTGCTTCGGTAGCGGTAGCATGTTCAAGCACGCAATACGGATCAGTGTATTTCATTATTTGTAAATGTTAGACCTCATTTATTATTTTAGATTCAATTTTGTTTGCCGTTTTGCAATGTTCCTTAGGTGATACAGACATATACCTAGCTAGGAACTAGTTAAGACAATATACATAATACCTGTGCCCTGCGGATTCACCAACTTGCTCGGCTAGTAAGTGTTATAATCTATAATAACACTTACCTATACCTTCCTCAAGAATTGGGATATCAAATGCAACAGGATTTTTCTAATCCGACGAAAGTAGTGGTTCCAGAGATTAGCGTGTTTAAACAGAAAACAAACAAAGTCTTCAGTTTTATTATATTAGTATTGTTATTGGTATTTAATATGGAAAGATGCAATTTATAAACATGTCTCGTACTTGGAGGCAGGTAGCATCCTCAACCACACAATACAGATCAATTGTAAGTAAATAATTGCGAATGTGAACAAAAAACTGATATTACCTATGCTGTATTTATAATGTACTCTAAGGATGCAGTAAATAAACCCTCAACGAATCCAGGCGCATCCTGTAGCCTAAACTAACCAGCTACTTTATCATACGCGACTCGAAATAAATTCATCGTAGGTTTTCTCGTGCCGTATGGTGACGAGATGACGTGACGTGACGTGGTGACGAGAGGTGATGAGTTGACGTGACGACAAAATTATGTCCTGAGCGATACTTAGTTCCTTAGAATTGACAGATTCAATGGCGACAATAGTTAACACTGGACAGTTAGCCTCGCTATAAATCTGACAGCAATCTTTTTACTGCGTCATGAAAGTAAAACGTAGCCTATTGAAGGATATGCCTACACAGTTATATGCCTCTCTCAATTTTTGGAGTTCATAATTATTAAAAGCCGCATGTCCATTCTTTTTCTACTTTTCCCTGTCTATTGCGGTTAAAAACTAGTCTTCGAAGGATTCATAGTCACACACAGATCTCGCTTCTGACGCTTGGCGTCGTGGTTCTGGTCCTCGCCAGCTGTGAGCCCAGTTAACTGATCCCTGCCTCACTTGGCACTGTCGCGTTGCTGTATGCCATTAAATGGAACCTATGTGGTCGTTACTTCATCAGTTTGGTGCAATGATCCTCCAAAATGCAGCAAAGTAGCATTGGGAACACAAATTTGGTATTTTATATCGAAAGTAATTGGTATTTTGTAACTGAAGGCAATAAAGACCCGTTAAATGCACTGACAAATTTAAATTACTTCAAGAACCCAATTACGCTATTAATTGTAGGCGTCAGCAGTAACCTTGTAATTCAAAGCCTTAATTACCTCGATCTAGCAGTACTAGGTTTAGTAACCCAAACGATTGCATATTGTACCTACCTGTTGGTTCAATTTGCAATCAGACAACAGCGCCTTATTTAATATAAAAAATGATTTTATTGAAACTGATTTTTTATTTAACCTTATTACGCATATCATTTAGCATTAGAGAAGAACTACAAGGAATATTATAAGGATTTATGTTTAATTCCGATTGTAGACAAAGAAACAATAATAAAAACTATTAAAAGTCTAGTCATTCACCAAATCTCGTCGACGAAACGTGAGTTCAAATAACTTTTGGCGTTATAGTAATTACGATACAAATTATATCTCACTTAAGCATTTTTAATGCTAATGACGTAGCGCAAAAGAACTAAACAAAGATTATTTTCTATGTACATTAAATCATGTCCAGTATGAGTTGAGCCGCGCGTTCCGTTTCCACTTGGCAGTGTGTGCTGTATGCAGTGGTGTTTTATGAAAGCGGTGGGCGGAGTGGCGCGCGCGCCACTGTCAGTCGTGTTCGGTTATCAGTAGCGCGCGCGTGTCCGAGGTGCGCACCGTGGACGTTTTGATATGAGCTCGCTCACCCGTGCCCGCGGCTTGTGTAACCTTGTGTTTGCCAATACTACGCCATGACACAAGACGAGGTTTATACTCGGCTCGACTACGAGCTCCAAACCTCTTCCGGAAATGCTTCCGATGAAGAGAGTGTTATCATCAGGAAGGATAGGGCCAGTGTTAGAGATATGATTCTACGTTTCGAAAGGACTAATCTTAATAACCTCGGTGAATCTAGAGAATCACTAGAAAAGTGCAAAGAGTCAATGGGAAGTTTGACAAGTGTTGTTAATCCGATTCAATCACATTTTCAGCATTTGTGTCCAGTGACAAAGTCTCAAGATAGAAACTCAAACATATCAGTGAATTCAATTTTATCTAATGCTTCAGAACATAGTTATGAATCTAGTTCGTCGGGTTTTATTTCCGACAGGAAACCTGGAGACGTGCTAGTGCCTCATAGACCTGCGCCACCGCCTCCGGATCAGTTTAAGGATAGTACTTCACCGGAAAGTACATCACCTGTACCGCAGGAAATCACGTTTAAGGAAAGACGGTACTCCTTTACCACTCCATCCTCATCACCTATCGTCACGAGGCGTTCGCGGCAGCCACCTGTCATTAGAAGAAAATCTAGCGCAGGACAAGGACATCCCGGGGAAAGGCATTGGTCTTACGGGGTGAAACAAAGTGATTTAGAAAAGTTACTCAGACTTAAACGCTCGGATCCGTCCGATAACGAGGAAGAATCACCCGGTCAAGAGACCGTTGAAGAATCATCGGAAAACGAAAGTACGGACGATTCGAGTGATTCAAGTGATAATTTGAGCAGTGGAAAGGAATACATTGTCAACGTAAATGACGGTGTAGCGGAAACGTTATCAACCGATCACTCGACAGATACGTTGATAAATGAAGAAAATAGTGATGAACAAAGTGAAAGAGGAGACGATGTATCTGTCTCCTCGGGTGAATATGGGGATCGTGTTAATTATGACAATGTTAGTATTAAATCCATTTCGTCTTTTGACATGGTTCCGTACCAGAAGTATGATAGTATTACCGTGTCCTCGGACGAGTTTGGCTCCGAGGTGTGCCACGCGCCGGACACTGAGTTTCTTACTGTGAGTGCAGTGAACGAATGGTGTATTTCCAAGTCTACGGAACCGGTATTGATGCCAGTGGAATCGAAAAAGGAGAAATATCGCAGGTGAGGTCACTTGAGTGTTTTCGAGATATCGAGAGAAATATTTGCGATATCGCTGCTTGGCTTTGTCACAAATTGATAAGTTATCTATCTTTGCCTTTAGGTGCGTATAGGAATTGTTAGTGCGTCTTTGTTTTAGTTGATTATTCACGATTACGATATTTTTATGTTTTTTTGACGATTGATTATATAGTTTAATAATTATACGAATTGACATACAACAATTATGTAGAATGCTTGCTGCATACAAACGCGCACACGTACCTACTTATGTCTTGTTACCGTGAATGAGGTTTCACCTTGATGTTTATTCATATGGTGTGAGGCATGTGGGCAGGTGCCCTATATGTGCCCTGTGTATTTACCACCTGTTTAATAAGATTTAGTTTAATATAAATAACTATATTGATAATCGAAAAATAAATACCTACTCGATAAGAAGTAATGACGAAAAGTGTTTCAATTCGCTCAAGCGAATATCAGAACCTTTTTTGTACACAATTCTTTTGTGAGTAGGCTGAATAAAAACACCTGGGGTCAACAATCTGTAAATAAAAAAAAACAACAAACAAAATGGCGGACATTTGAAATTTAATTGAAAACTTGCACCATGTAATTTAGTATCTAATATTCGAAGTATTTGTTTGTACTATGGTGAGCCATATTATATGTTAATAAAACCAATAAAAACTTTTTAATAAATAATCTATTTTTGCTCGTGATTCATAAAGATTCTTGTATCATTATAAAAGAAGCGTGAACAGTTTTTAACGTAGGTGGGAGGCAAGGTCATCCGATGTTGTTCCTGTGCGAAGCATACCTAATTATTATGCTGATATAATTCATATACAAACTCATTAAAGGTAGCTATTGTAGAAAGAATTTATTTAAGCATAATTATAAATAAATGAACCAAACCAACTTGAAAATCCAATCCCATTGTTATGCAATTTTTGTTTTGATTGTTCGGACACGTATACATAATAAGTACTTACATATATATTCTTATATCTACGTGACTCTTGACCAAGTCATTATTGCGGTGTTCAATTGATCTGCAATGTGCAAGGTTAAGCTGCGCCTGTCGCGGTCAATGTGTAGATGGGTGGCTCTTCTTAACACATCTATACCCCTCGTGCCTCAGCCATCCCTCCGTGTGTCATACGAACACAGGCTATGACAATCGTCAGGTGGTAGTCAACAGCCCAAATGCTTGGCAACCAGGCTATGTGCCAGTGTGTTGCCCAGAAATTGGGTTGCGAAGGTCTGATGACAATGGCAGTCGTTTCGTGTACAATATTGAAATTTAGCTGTATCTGCTTAGACCGGAAACTGCAAGGAACTTGCGCAAAAAAAGCTAACAGGATGTTAGGTGCATACATCTGCTTAATAAACTTTCTAACACTGATTGACAGACAAGAGAACCAAATATTTTTCATATTTTATACATATACAAGCATAGCCCAAGAAACTTGTTTGTCATACGAGTATGCATAAATTAGCTACAACGAGATTATCGCGGACACAACTAGAAGACTATACTGTGGTATTTTTTATTAAAAATCGTTAACCCTTAAAAAATCATTACTGCAGATAGCAACATCTGCTTTCACGTTGTTTACACAAAGCAATAAGTATTTTTTTAATACCTACCTATATAGAATTTGACTATTTGATGATTCATGACGAAGATATCACATACCCTGATCATACACAGGAAATTTGCAGATCCTCTGAATGTGTTCCCATTGGGACATAATTAAAATCCGTGTAGCTGTTTGATTTCCACGAGGAAACTAAGTTTCGGCCTATTTTTCAATAGTCAGATCTGGCTTTTGTCGAAGAAATCGAGACTGACAGATTCCATAAATAATTTTTAACAAAAACATAGAAAATAGGTACTTATAAAACCGAAATACCGGTCTCTTACTCACTGACTGCATTCATACTATCACGCTTTATTCCCTGAAAGGTTAAACAGACTAAAATACATTCACAGTTTACCGGTATGATTAGGTCCCATGTAATAGGCGAGCCTATTGCCATTAACCGGGCATAAGTCCAAGCCCTACTTGTTATTGATAATTTCATAGAAAAACACCAGGACCAATAACACCAGGAAACTCTAACGTAGCAGTCGCCCTTAAAGACCATTAGACTATTGAGGCAGTATCTCACTAGGTTTTGAAATCTCAGAAACTTTACATTTAGCCTACATTCTTGAAATTTGATAAGTAGGTTACATAATGATAAAGTGTCATATGTATGGGGCATACACTTAGAATCTAGATAAATTGATGTAGAAACATTGGGAAAAACATGTGTTGCTACTAGTTAAACAAATTGCTTTGATAAAAAAATCATGTTACTGAAAACTTGGTCCTTAGAACGACACTTATGGGCGAAAACTGTTCTTCCCAGGAGATTATAAAAATGATTGATTCATAGTTTCGTTGGTAGCTGATACTAATTATTTGCATTTTATCCTACTTCGTACTAATATTATAAACGTGATGTTTGTTACTCAATCACGTCAGGACGGCTAAACGGATCTGCATGAAATTTGACACAGAAATAGATTATAGTCTGGAATAGCACATAGGTATATCCAGGTCCGATCTAATTCTGAAGTCCACGCAGACGAAGTCGTGAGCAGAAGCTAGTTAGTTTATGACATTATTATTTGCTGCATTATGAAATAAAGATACAATGATTTATTCTCGACTCTATTATAAAAGTCTATACGCTTCATGTTTAAAAAAAAAAGAAATTTGAATGCACTGTATCGTAACACCATTGAATGTAATGTGTTAGTACTTATTAAAGTATCAATATTATTAATTTTACTGTTCATTGTTGACTTTTATTGTTTAGTTTTAATTTACCAACATGGCGGACGTAAAGTGTAAGATATGTTACCAAATTTAAGATTTTACTTGGGTTCAACAACGATATGTTGGTAAATTTAATAAGTATAAAAAATTTATTTACCTAAGTACCGACAAAAATACTGTTTAGTCTTTTCATACATAGAATTTCATAAAGTATTTGTATCATAGTAGTATTTCTACTGCACATTTGGTGTAGCGGTTAAAGTAATCACCTCGCTACTACCTATGTGCCGTATGTCGTGGGTTTGATTCCCACGTGAGGAAGATATTTGTGGATATTTGCTTCGAGTCTGGGGGAAGTTTGGTAAGGCGTTAATTGTAGATATATTTGGGAAGTCTCTCGCGAAACAGGGCATGTTGCATAGTGGGGGAGGTATCTTTAAAAAATAATTAGTAATTTATCGAATAACAATAGTTTTTTTTAACTGTATCGTGGTCATTACCGTACTCGTATATCTACATAATAATAACTCAATGTACCTACGACGATTTTCCTAGGTGTTGTATTGTCAATTACTTTTATTATAAGTGCTCGTAGACAAAGCCGGCCTTATTCCAAAACACAGACTATCTTTAGTACTGGCTTTAGTTCTAGGATTAAACCTGGACTAAATAAAACTCTATTATAAAACACAGTTTAACACCAAAGCATGGACTATCTCTGGTACCAAAGTTAAACCACTGAGACCCCTAGTTTAAGTATGGACTAACTTTGACATTACTTTATTTTTGAGGTTAGCTTAGTTAGTATCTTGTGTATTTCTAAGTAAAAATTTTTGTAAATGGATATTAACATTATAGATATGATGGATTTAGAAGATTTAGATATGTAAGAGACATTTCGGCGATCTGTAAGACGTCGTAATCGTATAAATCCTTTTGATTTCAGTGACGAAGATTTTCGGTATAAATACAGATTTATGAAGCGATTCGGATTTTCACCCCTTTTTTTCTTTTGTTGTTCCATTTTATTTGTCACTATTATTTATACTGAATTACTGACAATGTACAATGGTGAATAATTATCAAAAACTTAGTTATTGTTAAAGGACGCAACAACATTAATGACGTTTCAAATAATGCGCGCGAATGAAATTTTAATTTCGTTCCGTTTCACTCAGAGTTGTTGCAAAATATAACAACTTGATTATAAAAAGGTCATCAACAATATAAACTGTGCTTGCTCAGTAAATTGAAATATAAACAAAAAACTATTTATGATATATATTTGTATTAATAAATAATTATTAAAGTATTTCAAATGTTAAGATACTATCAATATTTAGAAAAACGGAACGTTGCTTGGAATGAAGCCTGAATGAACGAATGAAAGATTGTAATTTTTGACATATTATCTGTGGATTTTATTTAGTCCATAGGACGAACTACGGTTTAACTGATCCTCGGATAGTCTGGGTTTTGTAATAAGCACTCATATTGGTCCTGGTATTAACATTAGTACCGTAACAATCCAAGATCAGTAAGTCCGGGTTTAAGCCAAGACTTACGCATTTTTTTGTAATAAGACGGAGCATGTTTACGTCTGCATCGATTACATGTTACATCATCGATTGAATGTGTCTCGTTTATGAATTCGTTGTGTCATATTATGAGCTAGTTAGATGTATTCGAATCATAAGTATAACCGAAACAGTGCTATTGTTTGTAAATACATATTTTTTTAATCAAATGTATACCATATATTCGATATACTGGCGTGGGTGCGTATTTATAATTTTAATAACATTGAGTCAATTAGGAAAGAAGTAATTAACATATTTTTCTCGCAGTATATTGAAGTTATAGCTTAAATTTTCTGAAACACAATAGTTTTCGAAAAATATAAGAATCGTTTCATAACAATTAGGTAAAATTCATATTTGTATAAAAAACAGTTATGTGATTATGACCTCAATGCAAATATTTTTTTTTCTACAATTGTGTTAAAAAAATACATTCTATCGGAATCAAAAGTGCAATTAATTTTTTTTGTAGTGCTGTGACAGTAATACTCATTAGTCATTTATAATAACAATAATTTTCATCTTTATTGTTAATTAAGTACTTAGCCGTTTCTTGTTTCGCATTAATTATTATGAAATGGTAAGCGGGTTCTTTGAGTATTTATAAATATTGATATTATAAGTCCGTAATTAGTTAATCCTGCTACTTGGTTTTTATTCAGAAATGAAATAGAGTTGAAAGAACTCTGTTTACTTATTATTCTGATTACGGAATTTGAGCGCGTAAAATAAGAAAGGTAATGAGGTTGGTAAATTCATTCATTATTGCCACTGAAATAAAAAAAATGCTGTTCTGTTTATAAAATATTGCCAGATACTAGGTTTTGTTTTGAGCTCTTATATGTATTTTGCGGTGTTCTCGCCAAATACTACTCATAGTGTTACGCTATGTATATGTATATTCCTTATGGGAAATTACAGTAAAATGGTATGACGCGAGTTTACGGCGAGAAAACCGTGTGTTAGCAAGCAGTTAAGATACGGTTAAGAAGGAGTTAACAGTTTACATATGTAGGTAACACGCAGATCCAGAAAATTTCCTGTAGGTAGTTTCCCCAGTGACCATATAAAATTTAATTCGTTCATTGTGGGATATGAAATTGCGACCGAAATTGCCAAAGCATGTGAAGTTTTCGAGTGTTTTTTTAAATTATATTTGAAAATGTTTAGCGTCCTTCAATAGTAAATACTACAATAAAAATACAGGCAATGAGCCTTTAGCTCTTGCATTAATCGAGCTGTCCATTTCAATAGGCGATTTTATCATACGTATATCAACTTGTGAATATTTAGGTAATGTATCAAGGGATTTCGAAGATAAATGATAGCTATTCTAGGCCAAAATCTCGTTGTTTGATATTGATCTGGTAGTCCTTGAAATAAAGCAGATTTTGGCACTGAACTGGATTCCTCCTAGGGAAATAAGAAAGCCATCATCATCTTTAGTATTTTGTTGCGATCATTACACAAAAGATTATTTGGCAAGAATTTATAAGGTTTCTGAGATACATTTATATTGTACTAGCTTCTGCCCGCGACTTTGTCTGCGTGGACTTCTGAATTGGGTCCGACCTGAATAAAAAGTAGTCTATGTGTTATTCCAGTCTATAATCTATCTCTGTGCCAAATTTCATCCAGATCCGTTCAGCCGTTCTGGCGTGAAACAGTAACAAACATCCGTACATCCACACTCACAAACGTTCACGTTTTTAATATTAGTAAGAATGTCTTGTCTGTTTACTGGTATCTACTAGAAACTTTAAAACATGTAATGAGTTTAGTCTGTGGTCGATAAATTTGTCTAGTCTTTAAATTTGGTGAAGAAAATGTTAATAAACTCGTATTTTTAGCATCCTACTGTTCTAATATGCAAAAAACGTAACAGTTATTCCTCTTCACCAGCAGTATTAAGTGAAAAGAACGCAGATTAATATTCTGATTTCTAATGGACATGAATGGTGAAATTTTCAACTAAATACGTCACATATTGTGTTTTTTCCGTTGATGTACGGTTGTAGCAGAAAAATGCAGTGGCATATAGAAACCTGCATCATGATTAAATTGGTACTTCGTTTTCTTTTTTTTATACCACTAAGGTGACAAACAAGTATACGGCCCGCCTGATGGTAAGCGGTTATCGTAGTCTATGGACGCTTGCAACACCAGGAGTATCACTCGCGCGTTGCTGACCCTGTAAGGAGAAATAGTTTGGCTGGCAGCATAGGAGACATGCTGCCATGCATGACAGCGGTGGTAACAAAACACCACCGGTTCCCCACACTGCCAACACAACGCTTCCTCGCGGAGCTCTGGCGACCTTGCTCACCGTTAGGAACACAACATAGCAAGGACTTATGTTATTTGGCTACAATTTTCTGCGAGGTGGAGGTACTTCCCCAGTCGAGCAGCTCCAATTGAGAGTGGTATTATTCAATTCCACTATGCTCTACCTCTCCTTCCTTTAGTCTTTGTAGTAGTAGATTACATTTATTCTTACATTGTAGTTCGGCTAACAATAAATAAAATAAAATTACATCACCACAAAAAAAACATTATTTTTTCTCTCATTACGAAAAGATGTAAAAATTGTCTTAGAATTATTAAAGTTAAAAAATTATTAAATTGTATTAGAATTATCTATTGCAGTGATAGAAATCTCCAGCTTTGGGTATAGATCCAATATTTGTAATATTCAGTAACAGTAGCATAGATATTATAATTTTGTTAAGAAATAAACTTTCGTATAATTGTTAGTGATAAAGTATAAATTGTTACTGAATTAATATTGCATTAAAGATATTTAATGTTTATCAAGTATTTTTTTTGGAATACCTATAAATACTTATTTGACACCAGTATTTGGTAGTATCTTATTGGCGAAATCGTTCAAAAAGGTCAGGTGCGTAGCACTCGCAATCGGCGTGTATGTATGAGAAGATGTATGAATGTGGAAGAAGCAAAAGAAGTATGCAAGAATCGTAGCAAGTCGCAGTCTATAGTTTCTGCCTACCCCTGTGGCAGAAAGGCGTGAGTGTATTTATTTATGTATGTATATAAGTAATTGGTACTTGAACCGGTACGCCCAAGACGGCCAAGACGCCCAGACACTGATAAAGCTGACGGCAAGCATAACCTTGGATGATCGTAATTTATCTTACAAAAGATCACAATTCCAAAAAAAGTATCTATACGCATAGGTACATACTTCGGTAGAAAAGGCGGAGTAATCTATACTTATAATAAATCTGTAGAGAGGTCAATTCTGTACATGAAATATATTTCCAAAATAACTATCAGCGGGTGATTAGTGATCGATACTGACGCCAAAAATGCAATCAGTAAAATTTTTGTCTGTCTGTCTGTCTGTCTGTCTGTCTGTCTGTCTGTCTGTCTGTCTGTATGTTCGTTATAGAAACAAAAACCACTCGACGGATTTCAACGAAACTTGGTACAATTGTTCTTCATACTCCTGGGCAGGTTATAGTATACTTTTCATCACGCTACGATCAATAGGAGCAGAGCAGTGAAGGGAAATGTTGGGAAAATGAGTGATTCATGAGAAAGGTTTCAAGCTATAAAACATCACGCTACAACCCTTAGGAACGGGGCAACGCAGGTGAAACCGCGAGCGAAGAACTAGGGACAAAGTAACTATTCCACGCGGACGAAGTCGCTGGCAAAAGCTAGTAGAAAATATTCATAATCTTCTAATTTGGCAGGTTCTATGACGTCACATTGTATATTTTTATATAGATGCGCAAGCGGCGTGGACGCCAAGGTTGCTGTTGTATTTACGTTTTGTTAGTACCTAGTACCTACTATTTACGTGTAAAGAATGTAATATATACGACTTGATCTTGATTTGAAATTCCCGTTGATTTTATAAGTTTTCTAATTACGTATTGAATTTTATTACTTACAAAATATGGCCGATAGATAACCTAGCCTTTAATAGATACATTTTTATGTTATTATTATTTAAGAGAGAGATATTTACATATATTTTGAGCCTTGATTAAGCTCACAGTTCGCATAAACCACAAGAAAAAATAATTGTACGATTTCCTTTGTACATAACTTTTAATATTTGGAAATCATAATGTTCAATATCCCATCTTTGTATATGCTATTTATCAGTGAATGAGTTACTAGTTCCGCATAGAAATATAGATAACTAGCGACCCGCCCGCGGTTTCACCTGCGTTGCCCCATTCCTAAGAGTCGTAGCGTAATGTTAAACAGCTTAAAACCTTCCTCTTGAATCATTCTACCTATTAAAAAAAACCGCTACAAAATCCGTTGCGTAGTTTTAAAGATTTAAGCATACATAGGGACGGACAGACAGCGACAGCGACTTTGTTTTATACTATGTAGTGATTTTTAAATAAATATAAGTCATTTATTTACACTATTCAAAGCGCGGAAAAGCGCCAAGGTTACATTGTAGATATAATATATCTCGAATCCATTTTTAGTTTTGAACAATTTACAGATAAAATTAGACGTTGTAAGCATGCATGCTATACACGCAATTTGTGTTAGTCTTGGTGAAATCATTGCAACGAAACGTCACTTTTACCTTTATTGGCAATGACACTGTCAAGACAGGTGACAGGTACGTCACTTGAAAAAGTGAAATGTATCTATTTTCCTTATGATCATTGGTGTTCCATGACATGACATAACAATAACGAAATAATGGTTAAGTGGTGGTTCGTTATTTATCAGTGTTTTTCCTATCTAAGTGCGTCAGCTGACTCCAAGCTAGCTTCCAGCCTATCTAAAATGTTATATATGATTAGAAACCAGTTTATAATAACCTCAGTTACCGTTAACATGGCTACATTAAGCAATTCCTCTAGAATCAATACATATTTAGAATCCATAGCAGGTCTTTGGCAATTTTTTAATGTGAATAAAATAAAATTACGATTCAACAATTGGTATTAATATTTCGGGCATATGTATTATTAAGAGATCAGATTGTCTCTTAATAATGAAGCGGGTCGAACATATGATGTGCCGTTTCATGGAAAAAAGCTTAATAAAAAAAAAACGATTTTTTACTCGGGTTTTCACTAGGCGATAAAATTATATCATTACGGGTTAATCTTTTTTATGCAATCCAGTTCACTGTATCTATCGATTTACATTACCTAATCTTTCATTTGTATCTAATTTTATCAAAAAATAAAACATATCTTGACGATTATGTCCCTCTATCTTAAGCTAAATCTCCGTACTTCTTCATTAAAGATATTGTCACAGTTACTAATAGGTGTATCACTGAGAATCTTCTTCGTTCTTGAATACTTACAATAATTGCCAAGTTTAAATGTGCTAATGAACTCATTGTGAGCGTCACACCAAGGATTGTTCTGTGGAAAATCATTTACTATCACAAGGTGCTTAATGACATAGCTCATTGATTTTATTATAGTGATGTTGTCAACGACAAACCTTTGTATCTGAGTTAAATGTAATGACGAAACGTTGCCTACGAATTTATGGGTTGAAATAGATAAAAAAAATATTGAGAAAAAGGTGATGTCACAGACTTTTAGGGGTTATACGGTTATTTTAATTTTGCATTACGTACCCGTTATTATTTGAATTATAATCATACAATATTCCTATCTCATTATTTTAAGGAATCAAATGCACTCGTCAGATAAAAATATAATATTCCACATGGACGGTGGATAAACCCACTTCTGTATAGTCCAGAAGTGGGTTTATCCACCGTCGAGCAAAGACCTTACATAAATGTACATCCATCCAAGGTTTCTATGGGTTTCTTCAAACTACGATTGCAAGTCGACCAGAATCACGCTATAAACCCCAACGTACTCGTATCTTCGGTCGATCACGTTCAATGAGTCAACGTACATACGTCAAAATAAATCGTGCTCGGCGTGTTTGGCCCTGTGATCAAGAATTCTGAAGAGAACTAGAAAAGTCGCGACAGTCTACAAAAGAAAGTTGAGCACCAGTCATTTTTAGAAAAGCTGTTTTCAATATTCAAAACTAATGTCAGTAATTAGTTGAAAATATCAAAGATATTGTAATTTCAATCAGTTTTGTTGGTTTTAAAAAGTGTTATGTCCGTAATATTTCTCAGGCTATCGCATTTAAACGGTTTGTTTGTCATTCAATACCAAGCTGCAGTCTTTGCATTGACGCCAGTGTTGAAATATTGTGTAAATAATATCTCTAAATAAGAGCTAGAATCGTTTGAAGCAATCGTATTGAAGAAAATCAATAATGATTTGAATTGGTGAGACAAGACAACGACAAATGCACGAATTAATTAAGTTGATAACAGAATATTTACAAAAAATTAATATACTAACATTATAAATTCAAATTTAATGTTCTTTTTATTTATTTTTTTTAATAAGAACTACCTCAGTAAGTATGTCTTTAACCTGTCATATCCATACCTAAATTCTGGAATGAGTACCTATTTACTTACAAAAAATACATAATAGCTTAATGGCTGGGACGTCCGACTTGCGATCATGTGGTTGCCGATTCGAAACCCACCCATTGCACTACCGACGTGAACCCACTCGCAACACAAGCATTTTGCTTAGCATGAGGGGTTAACAAGAATACTAGTAATGTGCGACCCACATTGCGAGTAAGCTTTAAAACAAAAAAAAAATCAACCTAATTGCACCAATGGATTGCAACATTTGTTTTATCAAACAATAATACATCGAAACACAAAATAATATAATCATAACGATGGACCTACTTAGATTCGGCGATTGTCGGTCAATTATGGTATGTCGATCAAGGTCAGTGATTTCGTGGGACTTTACGCTTTGCGGAAAAAGTAATGTTTATGTAGGTAGTTGTCGGTCGTGCAGAGGTTTGCGAGATAATTTCGATCAATTTTCGCCAACGTAATATGAAGAAGCCCAAAAATATCTGGACTGTGCCCCACAGGCTATGTAAAAATGTATCTGACCTGCTCTCATGTGAAGTATCGCTTAGTTTATATGGTGTTAGGGTCAGCTTTAAAGGTCGTTGCCGTAAAATTCGAGTCTCCTTTTCGAGAGGTTTCTTGAAAAACCATTAATTTAGCAAATAAAGTAAGGATTCCGTCGACCATGAATAATAAATGTTGCATTGTCTCTGTAATTTGTCACGTGACGGGTTAAAGCATTCATATTACTTTTACAGTATGATAACTATCTTATTACTATTTAAAATACTTACAGAAATTTATCGACTGTTTTCAATTCAATAGATTATAATTGTATTTACCTAAATTCTCCTGCCAGCGTCAAGAATTCAACATGTAATGCATTTTCTAAGCTGAATATTTCAAAGTGAAACTTACGAAATTCCGGAGTAATATAATATTACTTAAAGTTGTTTATTGTTCCAATGACAATGTTTTTTGGGAATGAATAGAATTTTAGTCACACCTCATAATCTTGTCTCTTGTTTGTCATAACCATTCATCTAGCCAACTCCCAACTATGTTAAGGTCGGCTTCCAGCCAGATGTGGCTGAGTATCAGTATATTACAGGAAGTAACTAGCATCAGACCTACGCAACCCAAATTCTTGTCAATAACTTATGTAAGGATAGATTGGTTACAGTGTTGTAAAAGTGATCGCTGAGTGCCGAGC
This sequence comes from Acronicta aceris, assembly GCA_910591435.1. Lineage (NCBI taxonomy): Eukaryota > Metazoa > Arthropoda > Insecta > Lepidoptera > Noctuidae > Acronicta > Acronicta aceris. The sequence goes on from OU342759.1 coordinate 11,539,776, forward strand.
GTTGAACGCTGGAGTCATCAATGCTCATGAGCGTCAACTCAGTGCTCATCGCTCGGCACATAGCGCTCATTTTTACATCAGTAACTGGTTATTAGGCTTTTTGGGCTTCTGACTACCATTAACGATTTATCATAGGTGTTCGTATGATAACCGAGACCGATGTCTTTACACGCAGGCACGGAGCGATTTCGATGTGTTAAGAATGGTCACCTATCCACAAAATGACCGATTTTTAGTAATAAGTACCTATTACAAGCCTTCAAATAATATTGTTACTTTATACCAAGAGTTTTGATTGATTTTAAAGACAACACACCATAAATAGGAAGTCATGCGTGTTATCATGTGCACTTAATATCCTTAAGTCCTTATTGGCAGCGGAACAATCTTGACCTGTTTGATAAAACAATATGATAATGTTATTTTTAGCATCACTTGAGTAGTTCGTGATGCCTGCTTGCCATAATAATTGGCATCGATCAATAGAAGACAATAAAATTGTATCTAGTTAAACACGGAAAAGGTGAAAAAAATATATTCTGATTATTTAAAAACCGAACTCTTAGTTGAATTATATCCCTGTGTGTGGGTAAGGTTAAATAAATTAACAAAAAGAAAAATATTTTAGGAAGGAAATCTATAAGTTTATTTTCAAAATAATCGACGATTCGTTTTATAATGTGTGGCACTCAGGTCATGAACTCATAACCAAGAGACCTTGGAAAGGAATTAAGGTTTTATGTTATGTTAGACTTTTTTTATTATGTTTCTGGGGTGTATACACTTTAACCAATAGGGGTAGTTTAAAAATCCTTTTTTGTTGTAATGAATTATACATACAACCATACAATCACGCTTGTATTCCCCGAAGGGTTAGGCTGAGGCGTAATAATGTACACCCACAGTTCGTCGGTATGTTTAAGTCCCATGTAATAGGGCCTATTGACCGGGAACAAATTCCAAATTCAGAGCTGCAACTAATAATTTCATAGAAAAAACCCAATAACACTTTGTTCGACCTGGGAATCGAACCCAGGACCTCTACCGTATCAGTTGCGCTCAAGACCACTAATAAGACAGTTAGTGATGAACTGAACTTAATAATAATGATTTAGGCTATATAAATATTCCAGTACAACGTAGATAAATATTATGAAGATAGTGACTTGTATGTATGTCAAATAATTTTCTATTATTATTAATAGGATACCCACAACATGATTAAATTATAGTCAGAACTGTATACAAATCAACTAAAGTAGTTCCCAAGCAACAATTAGGAAATCCCATCTCTATTTTATTTATCTCAGGGTTTTTACTAACGCTTTATTATATTTAGATACTAGATTATTCGAGAAACTACTTCACATGAGAAATAGTTCAGTTCAGTTCGCGGGTATGATTAGGTCCCATGTACTGTTTAGCGAGCGACAATCGAGCACAAATTCAAACTCCTAGTTGCTACTACCAATTATTTTTCTCCATAATATAACCTTTCATTAAAAATACTGGATAGTATGTGCAATAAGGGCTTGTAAATAGGGTCATATAGTGTGATTTTAAACGCGTAAATTAATCCAAACTTGTATTATAAATGCAAAAGTAACTCTGTCTGTATGTTTCTTACGTATTCATGCCTAAACAGCTGAACTGATTTTGTAAAATTTTAGTATAGATATAGATTGGACTTTTGTGTCAAAGGTCAAAAACAAACTACAGGCCACAGCTAGTATCAGCTAAACACCAGTATGTTAATAGTAATCGGGGTCTTTTACTTACAGACGACTGACAGAACGAGTGAATGAACTGATACACACAGAGAACGTGTATGTGGAGCGGTTGAGGCATGTCGTAGAAGACTACATCCCTAACATGAGCCGCGGTGACCTGTCCCCCGCCTTCAGAGCAATGAAGTCGGAGATCTTTGGGAACATCGAGAGAATATATAGGTTTCATTCTGAAGAGTTCCTGCCAGCCCTGAGAGACTGTGAAAATGATCTCAGAAAATTGGGACAGTGCTTTAGGAGATTCGTAAGTATAGTTATGTCCACGTATTTTAAATACCATACCATAAGTAATTTCAAATACCATCACGCCTGAATTCCCTGGAGGGTAGGGCAGAGTATGTAAAAGGGGGCGAGCCTATTGCCATTAACCGGACAAGAAAAATCAAATAACACTGATCGAACACATACTGTTATTGAGCTTTTCTATCCTGCCCCGCCTATTTCTGCCCTGGGAATCTAACCCAGGACCGCTAAATTAACAGAGGTTAGAACCACAAGACTAATCAGGTAGGTAGATTTAGTTTTTTTAGTCTTAGATCACATAAAGTATTCGTCTGTGAATATTTGATGTGCCCATATCTAAGTTTTCTTTCCATTTCTATTAGATAGTAATAAGGTGATTTTGTTGTTTTTCGTAGATAACATTTAAAATCAGCTGATGTCTGATCATAGACTGATATTAGTGACAATCATTATTTATGTACCGATAGAGGTCTAACATACCATCACGCCTGTATTCCCCGAAGGTTTAGGTAGAGGCGTACTAATGTACACCTACCGTATGTTTAGGTCCCACGTAATAGGGGGCGAGCCTATTGCCATTAACCGGGCACAAATCCAGACTCCGAGCTGCTACTGAGAATTTCATAGAAAAACCCAATAACATTTTTTCTCGACCTGAGGATTGAACCCAGGACCTCTAGCGTAGCAGTCGCGCTTGGGACCACTAGATTAATGAGGCAGTCTAACAATTAGTTTTTTAGGGTTCCGTACCTCAAAAAGAAAAAACAGAACCCTTATCACGATAACTTTGTTGTCCGTCCATCCGTCGGTCTGTCAAGACCCTTTATCTCGGGAACGCGTGGAGGTAACGAGTTGAAATTAAAACAATATGCCTACCTACTCAGGGTTACATTTAAAAAAATACGGCTGTTTATGCCGTAAAAAACGTATATTTCGACACTCTCAAGGGAATCAAAATTTATAGGCTATTTTCCGTTGACCTAGAACTATGAATTTTGGTAAGTAATACTGTCTTATAAGTATAGGGAAAAATCTGAACACTTATACATTTGCAATTAATTATAATATGTACCTACCTACATACGTGCTTATACGGAACCCTCGGTGGGCGAATCCGACTCGCACTTGTCCGGTTTTTTTTAAATACACAGTCGACGTTCACCCTGAAATAATTACCTATCCTAACTAAGGTAAACCGTCGGCGTAATGACCGATCGTCATAAAAAACATTGGTGTCACGGACTGTTGGAGCGCGTGATTTTATGCCTTCGGACTCCACAGCCGTAATAAGATCGTCTCTTACACTTTTGATTCATAGAAATGGCTAGAACACGGTAAGTATGAAAAACGAGGGGTCATATTTGAATGGACGGGCAATATCTATCAACGTGTTGAACAATTCTTCACAGTTCCGCACTTTATCACTACATTACTCTCTAGTTTTTAGTCTCCGATAGTTTTAGTTCGATTGCATTCGGAGAAAGTAAAGAAATTTAACTCAAATGTGTATTATAGAAATCAAAAATAATGGCCGCGGTTAATGTACGTGACGATGGATTGTTAAAAGTAATCTCAATGTAAACAATACGAGAAAGGATTTACGCATTGATCACGTTATTTTATTTGCAGGAAAAAAATTTCAATATGTACGTAATGTACTCTAGAAATAATAAGAGAGCGACGAGACTGGTATTCGAACACAAACAATTTTTCCAGGTAAATATATATGTTTTTATTTAAAAAATTACAGGGCCCTCGAAATAGATAACAGTGCTCGTCTGAAGATTTTTTTTTATAGGATATGAGGGCAAACGAGCAGACGGATCGCCTGATGGTAAGCGATTATCGCCGCCCATGGACACCCGCAACACCATAGGAGTCACAAGTGCGTTGCCGAGCTTTTAAGAGGGGATTGGGCCTCCGGTAACCTCACTCACTCGGCGAAACACAACGTAAGCGTTGTTTGACGCCGGTTTTCTATGAGGCCTCTGCCATGAGGCCTATCACTCCGGTCGAGCCGGCCCATTCGTGCCGAAGCATGGCTCTCCCACGTAATAAAGTTGAAGTTATCCCACGTGTTGAAGTTATCAGCAAGTGGTTTTGCCGTGGTTAATTTAATAAAAAAATCGGTGTAAAGACAGTTGGGGTTGAAAATGTTCCACATTCGTGATTATTGTCCTTACTAGTGTTGATATCTTTGCTTAAGAACACTTAATTAAGTTACTTAACTTGCGGCTGTTCACAATGGCTAACATCAACCGCGCACTGTTTTTTCGGGGATCTGTACTGTAGAACATAAGTCGAGGTGAATATGATTTTTGATGAATTCTCCCTCCATAAATTATTTATTTGTTAATTTCTCACGCTTTTTAATAACACAAACATAATCTTCAATGTCGAGTAGTCCTGTTGGTATATGATTATGTTTTTTTCATAAGTTTTTATCAATTTATGGGGATTTTTGTATCTGCATCCGTTTGTTTATTACCAGTATGCTAATAATACGCTTGGGAATTCCCTGTCCAAAAAATCCTTATCAAACTCCTACGTGCGAATATATTTAAAATACATAAGTACTTAAAAATACTAAATGATAAAACACAGTTTTATTGGTCGTGACACATCTATGTTTTATGTGACACTGTGGTTCTAATAGCAGGCGATAAGTTATAAGTAGCGGCCGGGTATAAATTACCGTAAAAAATAAATTGATTGAAGCATTATCGGTTGGCCGCATGCACGGCGCACGCATCATGATGGTGGATGGATGGTCAGCGCTATTTCCTCATTTCTGCCAAGTTTACGGTGAGCTGAATGGCGCACGCTGTTGAACAACCGCCTAACTGTTGACGCTACCGTTATACTTGCACATTCATAGGCATTACTCTACCGCTAATGCTTCAAAAAGTAATATTCCGTTACGTATAAGCAAGTCATTAATTATACAAATGAATTTAATGCTCCGCGCGCAGATTGTGCCAATGTACTGTAAGCTTGTCCCTCCCGGTAATTTTTAAATCGAAATTTTCGTTATGAAACTTCTTTCTTTCTTAAAGGCTCATTGTGACATAAATGTCTAAGTTTAGTGAAAGTTTGTATTTTATTATTATAATTATAATTTGTCGCGCGCCATTTCCCTTCTGTGAACCTTCTCAGTCTACTTCTTCGGATAAAATTCTGCCCCAGTTATCCCACACCTCGATCGCGATCACATATCATTCAACCCAAATTACGCATGAAAGCCGGTGAAAGGCTATAAAATTATTGTGTATTTACTAAATGCAATATAACCGCGAACGTTTATAGCTATCAATGGAATTGATAAATTGCAAATGATTTATGTCGAATTTTTATTTTTCAGGGAATACAATTAGAGTTAGGCGATCGACTAGATCTCTCAAGTTACCTTCTAGAGCCAGTGCAGAGGATACCCAGATACAAACTGTTTTTAGTGGATTTAGTTAAAACGTATACGAATTATGAGAACGAGAGGTGTGAGTCGGACTCGAGGATATCAAAACTTAGTGTGGACAGTGACGAGACCGGCGGCAGCAACGGAGAGTCCTCAGACAACGACGAGACGCCATTGGAAAGTTTGAAGCTCGCAAAAACTATGATTGAACGGGTACTAACGGCGGTCGATGAAATCATGGCGCTGGAAAATATCACCGACTGCCCAGTGAGTGAAATTTATGTTTGTTTAATAGAACGTTGTCGTTTGATAGCAAAAATGTTTTAAAATAGGATTATTGGTAGAATTCCCAACTATACTTACTGTTAAAAACAGTATTAAACTGTTTTCACTACACTATACTTTTTACTGTTAAACAAAAATAAAGTATACAAAATACTGTTTTTAGCATCAAAATGCCTAACACTAAGCACACACTAAGTCTGTGCAGCGTAGTCACAATAGTGGCGTATAAAACACATTTTTCTAAAATACTGTTTATCTTCCTTCTCAGACCCAAATATACTTTATTTCTTGTAAAAAAAGTTGAAACCCTAATTACTGGTAATACTAGGCATTTCTTTAGGTATGTGGTCGATGTAATAAAAAGGTGCCGACATTAAGAGTTCGTTAATGAAGATGACATTGACAGAAGATATTCACTAGTACCTATTTAATATAATTTACATACCATCACGCCTGTATTCGCGAAGGGTTAGGCAGAGGCGTCGGTATGTTTAGGTCCCATGTAATAGGGGGCGAGCCTGTTGCCATTAACCGGGCAAAAGACTCCGAGTTGCTACTGAGAATGTCATAGAAAAACCCAATGCTCGACCTGGGCATCTAATCCAGGACCTCTAGCGTAGCAGTCGAGCTTTGTACAACTAGACTAATGAGACAGGCAGTAGTATTTAATACCTATTTAAATTAAAAATACCTAAAATTGTATCACTAGTAAAAATTTCATATAGAAAGATTACACGTAAGTAATTACATTGTAAAGTAATGCTCGTTACTCATTTAGTACACACGTTGCTTGCCACAGGCGATTATAACAAGTACATTACCTATCTTTTATTTTTATCATATCAGATAGGTGCCTATGTAGCTATTGGGTGATAAGTACTATTTGTGTGACAAATTTTTCGAAGCACCCGGAATAAGACACTTTCTTGAGTGTACAATGATAATATTGTCTGTTTCATTATTTATTTATAACTTGCTTTGGTAGGCGGTACCTACTTCTATTTAAATTCATGGGAATAAAATTTATTGAATTTCTTGTTTAAAAATAGCAACCAAAAGGGTCCTAGTATTTTTCATGAAAGATATTAAGCACATTTATGGAATATTTCTATCTGGACGCAGCCCTTATGAATCGACGGATTGAATCCGAAATCTATTTGTGTCTGGTTAGGGTTAATTTTAAAGTGCGACACTATCGATCGTACCTGTTCCAGCTACATTTGAACCTGCTGAGCCAGGGCCGGCTGCTACGCCAGAACGAGTTCTACGCGATGGACACGGCGCGCCGCCGCAGACAGCTAATGAGGATATTCCTCTTCGACAAGCTCGTGCTCATCACTATTGTGTACAGAAAGGTCAGTGCATATGTGTGCTACAGTTACACTCTTTACACACACTCACAAATGTTTACAAACAGGGACGCCGCCGGCTACAAAGATTTATTTTTATTAGCTTCGACAGAAGGGCGATGTTCTCGTGGCTAACTAGCAAATGTACTCATCTGTAAGGTCAAGCTGTGCTTTTCACGGTCGATCAATGGATGGGTCACCATTCCTGAATCATAGAGGCACGGAAAAAACATTATTTATTCTCGTTGTTCTCTCATTATTTCGTTAGTAGTAAGAAGCCTTACCTACCTTACGTAGCCTCATAGTACTCCCGTATTCTCATTACTTAATGCAGTGATTAGCGGCCTTGACATTTGCTTTTTGTGTAATACTGATATTATTCAGCCGTATTTCATTAAAATATTTAGTTACTAACATAACTCCAAAAAGAATTACTCATATTATATAATTAGCATTAATTATTATAATATTCTATTTAAGTTTCAAAAACATTACATCTTTGATAACTTAACATTAGACGCACATTTTGACATAAAAAGCTATTAGTAAGTAGTTATTGTTGCACATAACTACAATACTTGGAGCATTATAATAAAATTCAAAGAAAAATAGAAACTGTAACCGCATTGTATAATGAATGACAGAGTAATTAACCTCGACGATTATGTAAATGTGACATTAAAATTGCTCTAAATGGAATTAATTCATACTTTACCAAGAGGTCGGTAGTGAGGTAATGAAGTTATAATAATATTAATAAATTCTTTATTGGAATCCATAAAAGTTACTATTAGGTACATAGAAGTTCTACCTCCTGAACTAGGTTGTTAGCCTGTATCTCAGGTGATGTTCCTTCCCTAATTACATAGGACAACTTAATTTATTACGGTTTTAACTAGCTAAAAGTTAAGTAATTTACAAAAAAATGTATTGTTATTTGTCAATTTAACTATCTGTGCGCTTGGCGTGTGTAGGCAAGTTTATGTATGTGTGTCTGTGGGTGCGTTAGTGTGTCTGTGTCTCTGTATGTGTGCCATAAAAAAATAAGTTATTAATTTATTTATTATCCTAATACTAGCAGTTGCCGGCAGCTTCACTCGCGTCCCAAAAAGATTAACATACTATAAGTCCGATTCTAGGCGGCTTATCAAGATGAAACCTGCACCGGATTTTAAATTAGATCTCTAGGAATACAAGCTGCATTCAATTCCATGCAGTAGTTTTTGTATTAGCGGACAAACATACAGACAGACGGATAAAAATTGTTATTTTGGCTTCTGTTGCTCTAATAAAAACCCCTCATATTCGTTTTTCTTTAATATCTATAATATATTATAGGTATAGATTGGTTGCCATAAAATTTTAGTAGAAGAAACATCTAGCAACATTGCATTGCATTGCCTAAAGAAAACTTTGTAGGCACCGTAAATTATGAGACCTCTTGATAGTCGTACTAATCGATTTGCTGAGAATAACGATCATATAAATCAATAAAATCGACTAAATCTTGTGTGAGTTTTGAATTGTTTAAAATTATCGCTAAGTATACGATGACACTTCATTTAGAGCACAGTTTTGTTGGTGTTGGTTATTTAGCGATAACAATGTCAATATTTTATTTTGTGCCTACGTTAGTGTAAATATGTAATACTGAAGAGTTTAGATAATGACGCTTATAATATTATGGGTTTATCCCATGCCTCCAAAAATTTTGTCCCAGTGCCTCCAAAAATAAATTTTAATATATAATTAAATATCAAATTATGTACCATTGCCTCCAACAAATGAAGGTAGAGTATGGTTCGCAAAAAATAATACATTTATTCAGCTTCGGTAATTTTGCAATTTGCAATTTTTTTTTTAGTGAACAGGCTGATTACTACGACAAATATTATTGCCCTACCGATAACCGAAAAAATAAGTCAATAAGAAGAGATGAAAAAATAAAAGTAATAGAAAACGAATACCGACTGAAATCAATCACAATAATGGAAGCGCTCAACCAGTATATAACTATTTAGATTTATTATCAGTTTGTTTATAAGATTTGTTTTTTTTTATTTTTTCTATTTGTTTTTATGGCTATTTTAGGAATATTTGTATTGCCTTTTTGTTTAATAATTTTAAGGTTGATTCTCTGTGATAAAACTTGTCATAAATATGGTTAGATTAAGTAAAGGTAATATCGATTTAGACGCTAAATACTACAAAAAATATTTTGTCGATAATTCTATGTAAACTATGTTCTTACTGTTTCAAAATTTTCAATTTTTCCTCGATACCTTGTATCCAGCTTAAAGGAAATATTCATGCCAGCGATTATATAAATATTTAAATAAACACGTTTAATTAGCTTTTGTTTTTCTTTACTAAAACATTGATACATCTTGAATAAATCGCACTTGTCCTTTTTCCACTGTATTTTAAAACATTGATGTTCATAGCTTTTCTTGAAACTTTCTTTTAAATAACTTATTCAAACTTCCGTATATTTTAATCGATACATTTCAGTTTCCATTGATCGCGATTTTATCTTTGACGAAATCCCCTCTATGTCATTTTAACATTTACCTTTAGTAGATCCCACTAGCATCGACACACAGATCGATATATTGCTAAGGGAAACCAATTATATTACAAATATTATATTTATACACACAACACCAGTTTTTGCTGCTGTCGTTACTGTCTCAGCGGTTGGAGGCAGTGGGACATAAATTGATATATTAATATTTATTTAATATTTTTCTTGGAGGCAACGGGACATAAAGTTTGAAATTTTCATTTTTCGAGAACAAAAGAAGTTGGAGGCATGGGACAAACCCAATATTATGTCAGCAAATTATCAGTGTAGTACCAATGATACAGTACTTCACGTAATTATTGCTTCTACGTAATAATAGATCTATTAATCTAGCCTGTTTCGCCTCACTAGGGGCCAAAGACCTCTCTCCCCCTTTTCTACACTTTTCTTTCTATATTCTCTGCTAGAGATGGCCAATCCTTTCGGTAGGAGTTAAACTTGTCTCTCGATCTTCTTGATTTCGCGTGCTTGGTGCGCTGCGCTGACAGCTAGCGTTTCAGGTTCCAGTCGATGGTTCTTTTAACTCGCAGCTCAGCTGACATGTTACATACTGAGTACTTCGAATCGTAGCATAAGATTCCTGGGTTCGATTCCCAGGTGGAGCTAAGTGTAATTAGGCTTTGATTTATTCAAAATAATAGGATAATTGATAAATGTAGTTAATTATAATTTTGTATATTGCAAAAATTATTTCAATTGAAAAATGTACGATCTAAAACAATACGGCGAACTGTGGGACATTACTTAAAACAAACTTGCTAATGAAAAATTCCTAAAAGCAAAAACCTAAAATTACTTTGACCTAGAAAACGAATCCAGAACCTCATACTCAGCAGTTGCTGCAGTTAAAAAAATGAGGTAGTTTTTAAAATAAATAACTGTAATAACATAACACATTACGTGTTATGTTATTACTGTTATTTATTTTTTATGATTCGATTTCACATTTCGACAATCGACTACCCCACCTCTACAGACGCAGACAAAAACTTTGTTTCGAAACAGCAGTTTTGAAATGAAATAGATAATGCTTTTTTCCTATAAACGACAAAGTTAGCTGTTTTTAACAGAATATATTTTTTTTATTATCGACGTGTGTTTGTATTTATAGAGACGCGCGGCCTTGTATACCACGTCGGTCAATCGATATGTTAGGTTATAATGCACTTTCCGCGGGCAGTTTATGGATGGGTGACCATTCTTATCATTTCGAGAATTCGTGCTTGGCGATATGACAACTGGTTACATTTAAGATCCTACGTCCCGTAGATGGGGCAGAGGGCATCCTCAATGACCCCCTCTCGGTTGATCTTGAGCTGCGCGCTTTATTTCGCGGCACGATTTACCGATCTTCTTCGCTTCATCTAGCATCATATGTCGTCAGGCAATGAGCTTTCAGGATGTCACAATGACAACCAGTTAGATTTCAGTATATATCGCCAGAAATTTGGTTGCAAAGGTTTGACTTGATTGCCGTATTGTGGGTTTAATAGGGAAAGTCGGTCTGTATGACGAGTAACATAACCTTTGCATAACACGTAAAAAAAATATTCATCTATGGTCCGTTCGACGTTCCCGATTCGCTTTTCTGTTTACTGTCAACGTCAATGTCATAGTCTATAGTTAAGGAGGTTGAATTACCCACAAACAAGCAACCTCCTACAATTTTGATACAACAACTTAGTCTACCTGTGACCATGGATGCTGTAAAGGATCCGAAACGTCGGGAATCAAATAATATCAATACAACGCGATAAAATCCGTAAAAAGTAGTTTTATTTCAATGTCTAATATTCGCGTAAGTGTCAGAAACCAGTAAACTTGGTAAAGTTATCAAAAATTTCATTCGCTTAAATTTTTTTCCTGTGAAGTATTTTGGACGAAATGGTAAAGTAGGAACCTAGATTAACGCTATCGGAATCCAAATATTATCAGAATTTGATTAAATTGTGTTTGAATTACGATTTATTTCGGTATTACGTTTGTAAGAGAAATTTGGTCCGCCGGACTTTTAATTTCATATTACTGACACGTTCCTCCTCCACCCTCTTGCAAAATAAATTAATAGGTATCAATAATTAAACATTGTTTGGATGATTCATTATAAAATGACTCACGAGTTATCAATGTAACAATAAAATTATTATAATTACACCCGTCTGTGCCCACTGTGCGCTGATATGATAACAGCTACTATTTAATTACAAACTTAATGGTCTACATGCAATTGGGACTTTTTATTACAACGACAAAATTAACAAACCAACACGTGGTTACTCCTCAAAACTTTAGGCAGAGTTGTAGGTAGGGGCTACGTTGAACTCATAGTTCACTAGTATGATTTTAAGTTTCATGTAAAAGGAGTTTAGATTACTGCTATTAAGGGTCCGGCGGACCTTGAATGGCCTACAAAAACGTAATACCAAAATAAATCGTAATCCAGACAATATTCTATCAAATTATTTATTATTAGGATTTGGATACCGTCAGTCTAGGTTCCTACCGTACTATTTCGTCTACACTATTTCACTAATAAAAGATTGGAAAATCGTTCCAAAATTAGTAATTTTATCAAAAATTGCATTCGCTTACATTTATTTCCAGTGAAGTATTTTGGACAAAATGTGCATATGTAGCATAGGAACCTAGATTAACGGTATCGGAATCCGAATAATAACAGAATTTGATTAAATTGTATTTAAATTACGATTTAATTCGGTGTTACGTTTGTAAGAGAAATTCGATCCGCCGGACTCTTATGTTGACTACTAATTAAAAAAATTCAATAACACAGGGCGACCTGGGTATCAATCCAGGAATTCACAGCAGCCCCGTTTGAGGAAGAAATTAGGAGTAAAAACGATGGTATTACACGTTATTTAGAAAACCAAAAGAAAAAAGCTCTATGGGATTTGCAAGCATCAAATTCTAAGTTACCATAAATAGCCTCAAGGAATTTGTAAAAGTTTTGTCTCAGCAATGTAGTACTATCGATGTTAGTGACTACACTATATTTATCATAAAAGATAACGGGATTAACCATTTTTCAATCTACCTACTGACGCAGAGCATCTACGTAATTGGTGCCACTATGTTTAATTTGGGTTTCGTATTAATTATTACGTCGTCAGTTTTAAGGGTTTTGAATCAATATTGAAGTTATTAGACTACATAGAAATCAAAGCGATAGCGTATGGACTAAAGATTCATAGATCTTTGGTTCACAATAAAGGCACACACGTTTGACTTTTTGAGATTATACCTACGTGTATTCACAATTAAAATATCGCTCGCAGCGACCGTGAAGGAAAATGTCGTGGGAAAACCTGCATGTCTGAGAGATTTTCTAAACGGCGTGTAAATCTACCTACTCGTGGTAAGCCTGCGTAGTATAGCCTTAGCAACCGCTTGCATTCTCAAAAAAGGTTCATGGCCAGCAGAGGGACGAAATTTTTCCACGATACTGAGCTCCTGACACTTAATGAAAAAGTCCTCGTGTTAATTTGGCTCAGATTTGTATAAATATCTAAATTCTACGAGAATCAGCATTGTGAAAATGTTATTCCATTATACACTACCCTTGAAAGACCTTACTCTTTGTTCAGTACTTCTACTTATTCTGAGAAGCCTTTGAAGTTGTTTAGAAATCCGTCAACGAGTGACGTTTGAAAGAAAGATGACTCGCCAAGTAGTAACTTGAACACGGCGAATTTCAAATTGAGAACTAAAGAGGTTAACATTCACAATTGCTCATTTCAGTCTGTGATAAGCAATTAGATACTTTTTTGTTAATTTGTAATTTTAATTTAGTACCATTCGCTGCCACTTAACTTGCATCATAATGAGATATTGTGCGTCGGACGTTACGAAGTGTTTATTACGCAGACGCGACGCACTGGCGCTGTTGTCGGCGACACGACGGACGCGGGACGATGGAATTATCTGTATTCCATCATTCTCATTTCGCGTACCGCTTCAGATTTGATATAAGTTGGTTGAGACGACTGTTGTAAAGTTAACATAACAAAGGATTGTATTCTGAGCTAGCTACTCAAATATTTTGGTCTTATCTTTTGTGTTACAATAATTTTATTGTAAGCTTCTCTGCAAAATCGTAGCAAAAAGGTATCTACGTATTATTGTAACCATGACATCACGAATGAGTAGGTACTTGCTCGGTCACTGTCACGGCCGCTCTTAATGCGGCTCTAAACAAAAAACTAACATTTACCAAATACTTTAGATGTTAGGGACATCACAAAAGCGAGTAGCGAAGATATTTTTGTAATTCAGTTTGTACACAATAGCGATTGTACTGGCGAGAGTTAAATGACCTTGCCAATGCTTCGGAACGACTAATTATCCACGCATCGTCGATTTCAGCTGTTTGATGGTTCAGGAAATACGTAATAGGGACTGTGGGAGGACACATACTAAACATATCAACATACATATAATTTAGAGCTGGACACCAAATAAATAATCAACCAAAGCTTGAATGTGACCTTTGGAGCAATGATTGAAAAACTCTGATTTGCATTTTTATGTGAAAATATAATTGACATTGATATTCTGGTTTTGATATTACTTTAAATTTAAATATAATGAGATTAAATTTAAAGCAGACCGAGCTATGATGTCATCTACTTATTATACTATTTCTTTTTGTTTTGTTTTTCATGAATATTTTTATGGGTTCCACGGTTTTATAGAATGGTGTCCCGGTTGTTTGTCAGGTGCAAGATCCTGGGTTAGATTCCCAGTCCGTCACTCGCCCCTTATTACATAGGATCTAAACATTGACTGCAGTACTGCTTTCTCTTTCCCTTCGGGGAGGTAGGTGTGAACGTGAACGATGTGTAGTACGTTATAAAAAATACTAAACATGTGCTTTAACATTTTCCAGCAACCTCGGGTGGAATATTTTATCTATAAAGACCACATCCCGGTGGACGATTTGGGGATAACCGCGAAGGAGCACGACCTGTTCAAGTTCACGATCTGGTACAAGAAAAGGAACCTGAAGTCTTACAAGCTGGAGACCAGTGATCCAACCGTGAGGAATGCGTGGGTTGAAGGCATAACCTCACTTCTATGGGAGCAAGCAATGCAGAAAAAAGGTATTATCGCTTAACATATTTCAAAATGGAGGGTGTCTCCATCTGTATTTTTTAGGTAGTACTATTCGATTAGTACAGCGTTGGGTTCGCGCCATATCAAATTCATTTACTTTGGTTGAGTACTTGTTATTGTAGTTAACAGTTTTAAAACTTGTCCAACAGTATGACAGTAAATTGGTTGATGTCCTAAACTCTACCGCTCATCTAATCCTAATCGCCTATGCCGTCCGCGGTGGAACGAAATGCCTATCAACAATGACCATATATGACAGGAACTGGCGGTAGACCTACGTCCAGCTGTGGACTAGTAGGTTTAGGCTGATGATAAATGTACATAAGTCTGGAATGACGTTCGGGGAAGCTTGCAAGCGTCAGTGGAGTTTGACGATTTTATTCCTATTAAATTCTCAATTGTAGCTCCAGTTAACTTTGTCCTCGATAAACATTAATAGGATCACTCTCTATTAATGCGGTGAACTATGAATCTGTCCGTCTTCCTCTGTCTCTCTCTTACAAGTGCTAATATGACTAGATTACTACGTTTTAATTGACGGGTATGTTTCAAGATTGATATATAAATTTCGGTCTCAGACTCCTTACTGATGAGACGAGTTAATCACGCGGCAAGATCGTAATTCAAACAGTTTGACTTGTGACCTCAAATACCTACTGTGTCTCATGAAAGTTAATAAATATTAAATATTATTCCTTGCTTCTCATTCTTCATTTGACGTTTGTAAAGTGATAGAAGAATATGCCATTAAAACCTTTTTGACTTTTCAAAAGTATCTATTTTAATGGTCTAATTGAAATTAAATATAAAAAAAATTAAAATGCTTTACGTACGACCACTTTAGGAATTAATTTTCCGTACTTAAGTACCTGAGTTCTCTAGATTCCTTACGACATTGAAATTAACTTGGTAAATACTGACATTTGTTAGTAAGTTCATAACGTCATAATAATCTGGTTTGAAATCAAGTTCGCCGCCATATGAATGAAGAAACTGGTTGTTCTTATAACAAGCCGCAACCAGATTCGTTGCAAGGAAACTTGACTGTAGCTATCAATTAATATGGTAAAAAAATAAAAAAATAGTGCTGTTGATCATACAGAGCAGCATTTCTCTCACACAACCTAAAAACGATCGCGAAACGTGTAGTAACTGCCAGGTTATAGACAGTTTATTACAACTGTTAATACTATTTTGAAGTATTTCATCAATATTGTATTAAATATGAGTTTACCAATCCAGATAACGTGGCATTGTTTTGGGCAATTTATCAGCATTGGTTAAAATATAGATGTTGGACAACGATTAGCAACGATACGCCAACATCAATATCGGTCTGCGTCGATAAGGGCACAGCGTTGAAACAATGCACTGACTAATGATGCAATTTTAAGCACCCGCCATTGTCTGACGAGTAATAACATTCAAATTATATTTATTGTCACAATATATTGCGTTGTTCGCTTCAAAAATCCAACCGGATTAATTTTCTTGTGTCTTGTCATGATATCGTGTTTACAATCACTCATAAATATTCGGACTAGTCTCCACATTTGATGTTTGTCGCGTAAACAAAACATGCTCAATAGTAAACATTGCAAAGATGAGTATAGCGTTATGCAACGCAGCAGGGTGTGACAAAATGAGTCCGTCATATAACTCGATAGAATTATGTCACCTTGCAAACATTGCGTACGTCATGTAACATTATATTGTTCGTGTTTGAACGCACCCTCCTGAATGTTTATGTAACGAGAAAGTATTTTTAATGTACTGGTCTAATTACAAGCCGTAAAACCTGCTTTATTTTTATGTCCGAGCTTATGGTTTATTAGTTCGGTAACCCATCTCTCCATCGCTGCACATACTTCGGCCACGTGATGTTTTACCATAAATATCATCGTTAAATGATCAATAGATTTTACTGTATTCACATTTGTATCCAACGCATTGATTCTTCGTTTACTGTCACGACTCACATACAGCATTTAGATAAGTAAGAGAACATTATCGTTAGCAGAGCGCCCATTTCTCACAAAGAAATTGGTTGAGTCCATGTGGCACGCACGCCGAACCGAACTAATTCCCGCATAGTTAATGCGAACAAACTTTTTAATTGATCGTCATCTGCTCCCCGTATTATACGTGACGGAAGGAGCGAGGGATCTTTATCATGGATGACGCACGCGGGGTCGACGACATAGTTTTTTATTGGACAGTCGTGTGCAAGTTGCATGTGCAACGCGATGCATCCCGTCTGTGGGAACGACACAACTCCATGTTTTTCTTTGACGCCTCCGTTGTTTTTTAATGCAAAATACCTACAATGATCACTGAATTTGTTGGCTTTGAGGAAATTTATGTATCAGATCGATAGTTAACAACACGTTTCACACGTCGCTACGATTCTTATCTACGCATTCTTTATTCTTCTTTGAGGAGCGTCTGTATTATCTAACTTAAACAACCTTTCTTAAAGGATAATTAGATACGCGTATCACAAGGGAATGCTGCGACGAAAGTACGATCGTTTTGAACTCTCGCTGTTACAATGCCACATTTCTCGCTGAGATTACTCCGATAAGCGTAAACTGGTGTTTAAATCTTTCTGGTAACGCGTTTCTTTGTTAGTCGAAGCTATTTAGCGACAATTGCTGTTTCCTCAAATGCACAATGGGCTTTTGTCTATTGCAAAATACCAGTGAGTCCTAGTCGAGTTGATGTGTATGCGACGCATGTGTAGTGTGGCCGAGACAGTGGCGTTTTATTGTCAGTTTGTTCGATACATTTTGCGTCATTATGTGAACATTATCTAAACTATCGACGGAGATGACGGGCGTTCGATCGAGTTCTATTATTGTTGAACAGTTCAGTTTATTGTATGATAGTGTAGTTTGAGCCGCTGCTACCGGTCGATGTCTGATATTATTGAATTTTGGTTTAACAACAATATCGTCAGTTCTCACAGTTTCTGTCGGAAAAGCCACCCAGCTATATGCATTGTTTCTGCGATAGTTTAAAAATTAGACTGCACGAATACAAATCTACAAAGATTAGGTACTCCTAGGTGTTATGTATTCTTGGTGTATGTTTAAATAACAAAATGGATCGTTTTAAAATTATACACGATGCTAACCTCGTTGGGACCATCTCAATGTCCCAGTACGGGGATGGGAAACTGGGAATATCTTAAAGAATGTCTACCTCAAAAACCAGCTATGTGTATACCTATAAAGTTTCAGCACTTGTATTTTCTTAAGAAAAAATAAGCAGTATTATTCACAAACGCTGATTTCGAGGTCTAACGTTTAATTTTTAACTATTTGTGCCTTATTAGTGGCAATATGCTCGCTTTTTACTATAATAATATGGTAGAAGACACCGGCGATCTGTGGGTATACGGCTGCACCTGCACTTCTGCCTAACCCTTCGGAAAACGCAGGTGTGATAGAATGTTTCTAACATGATAGCTACTATTAGGTACTTTGAATTATGTGTGTGTAGGTAGGTACTAATCAACGCGTTATTGTGGCTTTCGAAATTTGAATTCAACGTATCAAAATTTCAAGCAATCGGAAAAGAACTCAGAGAAATTTAAGATTATTTTTGCATTTTAACATAAACATACCATCACGCCTGTATTCCCCGAAAGGATAGGCAGAGGCGTACTAATGTTCGCTGCTACAGTTCGCCGGTATGTTTAGATCCTATGTAATAGGGGGCGAGTCTATTGCCATTAACCGTGCACAAATCTCAAACTCCGAGCTGCTACTGAGAATTTCATAGAAAAACCCAATAACTTTGCTCGACCTGGGAATCGAACCCAGCGTAGCAGTCGCGCTCTAGGCTTTAGTAATATGTTTATTGATACATACATAGTTATATGTATATTGGTGAAAGTTATGAGAAGGTAATACACGGCGTCATCACAAGTTGACTTGCATTGTGAATAGCTATGTTTTTAACATACATTATCAATAGTTTTACAATGACTGTGAATGGTATATGAACGTGTTCGTGAAATCACTGGTTTTATCTACACTGTTATCAGTTTTACTAACGCAGTCAGGTGTGGCTTGAGATAGCAATAGCACCTTATAATAAACCAACCATCTGAAAGTATTTGTATTAAGTATTTTTATTACTCAGCGCGACTGCTACGCTAGAGGTCCTGGCTTCAAACTCCAGGTTATTGAGCTTATTGAGTTTTCTATGAAATTCTCTATGAGTTTGGATTTGTGCCCGGTTAATCTATAGGTTCGCCCCCTATAACATGGAACCTAAACATACCAGGCGAACTGTGGGTGAACATTAAGTACCTAATCCTACGGGGAACACAGGCATGAGGGTATGATGGTAGATTTAAGACTAAAATATCGACGAATAAAAAAACATAATTTTAACGTTAGCCATACCTACGCTTCGGAGTACAAAATGCCGTGATGACTAAAACTTTAATCATATTAAGCTCACAGATAGCGTACTCATTATAGTGATAAATGGTACGAAAGACAAATACTAAAAAAATATTCGTGCTATGCCATCGATATAATCTGTTAGATATCTATATATCCATCTAGGATCTAATAATCCGCCTGGATAGCTATCACCCCCACATGTAAGACCGGCTCCAAACAGTTTTGCTGTCGCGTGTAGGTACCTACATATGTATATGTGAGTCAGACTTTGTAAAGGGTATTGCTAACTCGAATTGCGTGCTCTATCTGAGCCTCTGTTTATGCTTTCCATCAGGGGAGGCTTTATATGATGCTATTTAATTATGTTCACAGTTCACACACATTTCATTTCTTTTCAAATTAAGTAATCCAAATATTATTAGTACCTATTAACCGTAATAAAGCGGATTTTGGGATTTGATTCGATATTTTTCTTTGTTAACTGCCTCCTTAGCCTGGTGGTCCGAAGCGCGACTGGTTTGTTATAGGTCCTGAGTTCGAGATTCCCAGGTCGAGCGAAGTGTTATTATTGGGTTTACTATGAAATTCTCAGTAGCAGCTCGGAGTTCGGATTTGTACCCGGTTAATGGCAATAGATTCGCTCCCTATTACATGGGACCTAAACATACCGGCGAATTGTGCATGTACATCTACTTTATCGTCTTTGTTAATAAGTCATCATTGTATGAATAAATTCACTTTAGTGAAAAATCGAATAAAATCAGTTTTTATTTTTTCTTTACTTTCGACGAACCAAGAGGTAAACGGAAGTTATATAAGATTCATCTCCCTAATTATTTAAATGTCGACAACCGTTTCAGATTTGTTTTGACAGACGAGATGTCATTAATGTCTCATTGGGGGAAGTTGGAAGATCAAAAACAATATAAACGATGTCATAATTTGTAATGTTTCAAGGCATTTTGAACGTGTAATTCAATTGTTATCTTTCAAGATTTTAAGATTTTTTATTACTTGACTGACTTCACCATTAGAGATTTATTCCATTGGTGGGAATTACCAATTGTTTAAACTAAATAAACTTCACAATATAATTGTCGGAATAGGTCGGCCGAAGAGACGGTTACTTTGGTATGATCAGCCCAGTCAATCATATCATGATGAATCATAATAAGATTTATATTACAAAAATGCTAAGGAATTCTACAGTGTCCTAAATATGATATATATAATTTTGAGGAATAACTGAATGTAACCTTTTTAGCATCTAGGCTACATTTAGCAATTCCTCTAAATTAATTTAAATTTAGAACCCTTAGAATTCTTTAGCAATTTTGTAATATGAATCATATGATGATCCGTCAAAAGTACTCTAATTGGGTACTAGTCCCCAAGAGGCCCAGTCGTTGGAGATAAAAGATGCTACATAAAACATCCAAAAATTATTGACCATTGTGTGTAATTAATAGTAGATATCAAAGCATGAGCATTTTTACTTTACAGAACTAATTCTACAACAGCGCAACAAAAGAGTATCGATGGTGTCCATGAACAGCGAGGAATCAACGGAATCGGAAAGAAACGATGACAAATGTGAGTAAAAAAGCAATACAATTTGCATAAAGCAGTGTAACTAACATTGACGCTAACATAAACACAGACATGACTGTTGTATTTATCACAGGACAAGGATTTAAAACATCGGATATTTTTTTCTAAGTTGTTTTTCATGTTAGTTAGAAATATTGTCATGTTTTTGAATGTTTGATTTTTTTGTAGTCATCTAATTTTACAGATTATTTATTTATTTTCGGTTAATTATTTAGACAGAGTATTTGGCCATTAGGTACCTACCTGTGTACTAGTGGCCAAATATTCAATAATTATAAGACCGAGTCTCGTGCTATCTCGAGCACGGCAGCACAACATTTAACGGCATCTTAAAATTGAGTAACGTTTGAGTATTTTGCCTAGATCTTAAATTTTACTGCTCCAATAGAAGGTTTCGACGATTAACGGCCAGTTTCTATGTCAAATAGGTCGGTAGATTTGCTTACTAGAGATATAATTTTGACATAAGCTCCATACAGCTACTGTCAAAATCCTATCTCTACTAAGCAAATCTACTGATAGATAGGATATAGAAACCGGCGGTTCAGAATCAATTATACTTAAAACATTATAAAACAGCTCAGAAAAAATAACCGATAGATAAATGCAGACCTACACACTGCCATGATATGTGTCACGGATTTTGTCGCACAAAAGTATTTCTGTTATTCGCGACATATGTCTTGTTACGGTAGTGAATGCTAGGTACTTCATTGCACACCACAATTAAGTGTGCCTTGTCATACTTGCATATGTATTGAGGATGGATGTGTGTACTAGGCGTGTAACTGTAATCCAACTAGGTATTTGCTTGAGCCATGGTGCTCGGTCTCGATATGAGTATAATACCTACGTAGTTTTTAAAGCTTACTAGCAATGTGGATCGCACATTACTAGTATTCTTGTTAACCCCTCGTGCTAAGCTAAATGCTTGTGTTACGAGTGGGTTCGCGTCGGTAGTGCAATGGGTTGGTTTCGAACCGGCAACCACATGATCGCAAGTCCAACGCCCTAGCCATTAGGCTACCGCCGCTTATAAAAGTTCTTTATTTAATACTAGGACAGAGTAGAAAAGTATTTTGAATTTTATAGTCATTTGAATATAGAAACCATTAGCTGACATTCTAACAATTAAAGTCACAATTTGTTACCGCGTGTATTTTCTGTTTCTGATTATGCTTCTCGTTTACCTAAGGCGGTCAGAACAGCTTTTTTTTAACTTTACCTAAGGGCATTACATCGCACAAATCCAAAAAACACCCTAGCTTTAATGAAATTTCTTGTGGAATCCTTATGTGCGTTTGCCATATAAAAAATATATGTCCAAACAAATTGTATTGTTTAAATTTTTTATAAATTTGCCCCAATTTCGGATAATAATTGAAGTAAATAGGCCTTTTTTAACCTAATTTGTATTTTTTCTCTTTAACGGCTTAATAGTTAGTCATGTATTTTATACCAAAAAAATGTAATAACGTAATTAACAATTTATATTGTTTTTATTTTTTTATTTCTTTGAATATTTTGAAATAATAAAAAAATACCCGAAACCTCACTAGCTCCCCGCGTGAAGCACCCCCGCAATGCCTGTAAATATGTATAATCATCTTTTAAATCATGTCCAAGATATCAATGTCCTTAAAGTGTAACATTTGCTTATAACTATATAAAAAAACTGTTCTGACCACCCTGTGTAAACGAGAAGCATAATCAGTAAAAAGAAAAAATGTACACGAGCTAATTTTTTCACGGTCTTATAAGCAAATGGCTCTCCCAAATCAGCTTGGAATTCAGTACAGCAATAGTATTCTGGTATAAGTACGTTGTAAATAACACTGTTATATATGTCACCACTTACACACAGTAACATCTTTGCTCCAGGTCTGTTAGGTGGTTACGTTCTCGTGAAGTTGCACCAATGAATTGCTTTGTAGGTCAGTAAAGTTTAGGCACGCTTCCAAGCATTACAACTAATATGTGTTCGCTATTCATTTACTGTGCCTTCGCTTTTGTTGATTGATGGGAAAATGGGTATATCTGCGAATATAATAAGCATCATATTGATTAAAATTAGATTCCTTTCTTGAATTGTTCACAAAATGTAATACCGAAATAAATCGTTATCCTGACAATATTCTATCAAACTATGTTATTATTCGGATTTGGATACCGTTAATCTAGGTTCCTACGGTACTATTTCGTTTACTACTACTCTCCTGGAAATAAAAGACCGGAAAATCGTTTCAAACTTGCTAAAGTTATCAAAAATTGCATTCGCTTACATTTATTTTGGAGGATATGGTAGAGTAGGAAACCTAGATTAACGGTATTGGATATTTTTTTTATGTAATACTTGAGTTACGTTATATAGTTATATAGTAGATGCTACTATATAACTAATAACTTTACATAATAGAATAATATGCTAGTATCTAATACAGTAGTCTGTACGATGTGCATTTTCTCAGCTGTCTCATGATGTCAATTATTTTCTCATATCCTTTCAGTTTAAAGTCTTTCAGATTCAACAAATTTTAACATTTTTGCTTCAAGCTTCAATGAAACTATAAAAATAAGAAAATTAAGTTCTTTAAATAAAAGCATATTCAAGAAACATTTTCTTTTTATTTTCGCTGTTGTATTGTATATTCTTGTATTTCCAGGCTGTGGCTCAAAATTAGTATATAATATGTATTTTGAGCTACAGACTTATAATCCCGTTATTAAAGAGAGGTTCTGAAAATCGAAAAGGTTCAGAGATCACATCAACCCATTTTATGTCTATCGTGAATCCTTTGGACTTAGCTTCGACATTTATTAACACTTGAATTATTGCACGGGCTAAGCTATCAACCCCAATTAATTATAGGTCTAGAAGAGTGTTCAGAGCTTATTTGAGCCGACACACCTTCGAACCTTGAAGTGGAACTGACATATTACTGTACTTAGCTTTACTTTGCTGTCCTTTGTTCTATGTTATGGACCGTACTTATTGGATTACTTCGGATATGGTTTATTTCTTTGTTTCTTTCTTGGTGGAAGGGTTGGTTTACTAATTTATGTTTGTATCTGTATTGTAAAATCATGTTCATATTGTTAAGATAGTATGTTTTAAATTCCAGATAATTCTCTGCGGGGAGTGCCCGGTGAGGTCAAACGATTGGGAGAGAAGAAATTTAGAAGAACTACTTGGTATTGTGAATGAGTTAAACCTGGTTATACAAGCTTGATTCACTGACTTTCCCGCAGAGGACTGGGCGTAGCTGCCCGGCACACGATTAATGAATTTGTGTGTTCTAGTAGTGACGTTGCTCAAAATATATGAACAAATTATGATAAAGTGATACATACATTGTCAGAATTTTGAAGAAAAATATTTAGAATTTTCTGATTGACTGATACAGATACCATTGAACCTATAAACTCAAGATTATAAACTAAATAATATAGATCACAATAGACATATTTAGATGTTGTAACTAAATGTGTTTTTGTATGTCACAATTATGTGTTTAGTTGGAAGTAGTTTTAACATGAATAACAAAGGAAGGAAAAAGTAAGATGGCGTCTTTGAAATATGAAGTTGAAGTTTTCTTGAAAGTTCTAGTAAAGAATTCAGCAACTTTATATTTAAGAGTACAGAAGTAAAACTTAATATAGTGTAGTAGATAAATCCAAAGAAAGATTTTATGGATAGATGAATAAATGCTCTAAAATTGTTATTTAAGATTTATTGAACACAGCAAAACGGTAGAGAACTCTTGCAGGATATAAATAAGACATGGCCAAAGCTTCGCAATAGAAATTTTATGATATGTACGAGAATGTGATAAAACGTTATTCGGAAATGTATTATACTTTATGTTATTATGGTAATTTCAGTCATTATTTTATGGGACGTATATTGTTACAGTGTTATTTAGTGTTATCCTTTTTGTAAATAAGTATTATTGTATCAATAAATAAATGTATATCGTCCAGTTAATAATGTAAATGTTAATTTAATTACAAATATAAAATAAATGTATTATTTTCATCATTTATATTTATTTCATTTCACATTAAAAATACTATTTTTATAATTTTCATTTTCTTAGAATGTAATGTAATTAAATTTGTCTGCTGAAATGAATTCAAAAGATTATGTTCATTTGAAATGAAAAAAACATGTAAAGTCAATTTGTTATGTCATTTTAATGTCATTTTAATGACATAACGTTAGTGTTGCGAATAGTCCGGGATATGAATACAGCTAATTCGAATTTCATATCAAGTAGCTGTAATGGTCAAGCGAATAGCTCTAATTAATTTATGGCTGCAATTTCGGGACAGTCTAGTATCCGGTGGCTCTAGAGCTCTCCAAAACTGACATTAAATATCTTCTGGTTTCTGATAGTGTCAACTATAAATACGTTTGTTAGTGGACATAAATGTGTGTCGCTACCCTATATCACTACCTAGTTCCTTCAGTCACAAGTGGCTTAGAAGGATTTTATGTCGACGTGATGTGAAATGTATATTGTAGTTATTTGGGACGTTTATTTTAGTTTAGCCGAGCTTTTGAAAGTAAATTATTAAATAAATAATATCAAATTGCTGAGGAACTCCTACGAATTCTTAATTTGAATTGCTTCCAGGATAATTGAGCAATGTTGGCTCTTAGTCCCTTAGATTTAGCCTGTAAATTCACCTATGAATAAAATAAAAATACAAAATAAAAATGAATAAACCTACAATGATAACATCCCTTTTTGTAAACAAACAGTGTAAATAAGGGCCCGAGTTTGTAAATAATTGGTATCTATTCTATTGCTGTCAACATGATTCGAAAACAATGGAAATATATGCGATTGCCATTTACATACGTTCCATTTACTTAACGTAATCTATTTTTTGATCGCACCGTCAAAATTCTGTCAGAAAATCCAATCCATCCTATTCTCTGCACACATCTATCTCCCATGAGAGGGATGTGTGCAGAGTATTTTTCGAGTAAGCACAAACAGGTACTTACATCTAGTTACGTTTATAGTTTTTACATAATAAAGCTTTATCAAAACAAGGTTAACTTTGTTGGAGGAACATTTTCTGAAAAAACGTCGCAACTCACAATATTTACATTTTCATAGGAATCTTTCGACGTGTTTACCCATCAATAGCGGTAGGTGTGGGTAGTTTAGCTCTTTGATAAAACAACCAGAATTGGCTTCAGTAAAATTAAATATAAAATTTTAGTGTTACCTAAGAATTGACTGCTTTTGACTTACCTATTGTCTATCGTATTGCTTTCTCTTAGTGAGACCGTTACGCTAAAGGTCTTGGGTTCGATTTCGAACAAAGTGTTATGAAGTGTATATATTGAAGTTTGGATTTGTACCCATTTACTGGCAATAGGCTCGCCCATATTACCTGAAATCAAAACATACCGGCGAAAAATGGACGTACGTTAGTACCTACAACTCTGCTCACCCTTTGGGGAATACGGGTCTGATGATATGTTGTTATTTTCAGTTGTCCACTCCCATTTAAATTTACTGTCGACATTGAGTGATAATGCCTAGTACTAAATACCTATATTACTTAAAAACTAAAATACAATCATTGTTTACAATAGCGTGACCCCTCTTTAATATCAGTGGTAAATGACTGCATTGCTGTTACATTGCTTATAGTATTTCAGCAGGGAACGCTTTAAATGTAGTATAGACCTTTGCATGTACTTAAAAAAATGCGGTATGGTCAAGATGAATTATGAAATGAAATTAAGGTACCTTAATGAAATAAATGGCAAGGTCGAGATGGAAATATTAATGAGGATAATATGAAATAATTTATTAGAGGTAAATATTAAATATTAAAGTTAACTTTCAATCTATGAAATATCATGAGTTTATTTACTATAATAAAATATTCGATTACCAAATTATTTTTAATTACGAATTATTAATATTCAAATTATAAGTTTCGATAATCTCCGATTAAAACAAACTCATTAGTCGTAAAAACGTAAAATGAAGAGTACATTTACCTGAAATCCGCAATGCGAAAAATTATAGCCACGGCTGCGAAGTGGGGCGGAATATTCTACCTGAAGGCTAAATTTTATTGCCCCGCGCTGTTTTCGAACAATTGCATTAATAGTGTATCAACGGAGCGCCTCGCCGACTTCTTTACGGCCATGGAGTCGGGCGCTGGAATACAATTAAAGTTTTAATATTTTAACACCGTGAAATCACAATTTGAACTGGAGCCGTGAACAAAACTGGCATAATTAAATACATAAAATAAACTAATTTTCGTGCTTTCTCGCTGTTTGCTTCCTCATGTACTTCGCTTTTTTGAATTATGGATTTTCGCCTGTTAATATGACAATTAAGCACTTCCGAGATACCTATGTTTTTAACAGCAAAAGTTTTATACAACCGGCTATGGAATTGATACTATTCGAACATCTCTGTCTGCCTATATTATTAACATCAGAGAGAGAATACCTATACATTCTAAAAAAGATATTCCAAAAAAATTGCGCATCAATTGCTTCACTTCAAATAAAATAATTAAAATATTATATTTTTCATGATAAAACAGCAGACGTTTATAAGATTACAGTCCAATTAATAAACTAAAATATCTATATACTCGATCGATTGACGTTTGGGATTGGCTCGTCGTCGGTTCAAATATACAATTCTTATTATTTTTTTGTGTTCCAAACAGCAGTTTCGTACAAAGAGCAAAATGACGTCTCAGCGGATGGGGTGGTTTACTGCGCCATTTCTCTGAGCCCGACTTGTTTCGACAGGAGTTCTTTGGCGGCGTCTTTAACACTCCCTCGAGGGTTCATTTATATATTCGCAACACGGAGGCAGCAATAAAACTGCGTTATCCTGGTCATTATTTAGTCATCGCCCGGCCTCCTGCCTACTCTAGGAAAATAAAATGCATTCGAATGACTCCTGTACGTACGGTGCAATTTCATGCACCATCAAATGTACCGAGCGTCGTAACTTTGTTTACGATGTTTATATTGAAAAAGTTTTATATGATGCCGTGTAAAAATATTTGAAAGTTAAAATATCATTTTTATATCTGCATATGCTTTAAAGCGCTGTGGTGTAGTCCCTTTTTTCCGGTTTTTATTCCCACAGATGTATTGAAATATCCGAAATATATAAATTGTACACTAGAATTGATATATTTTACAGTAGTTTTGTCGCTGCGTACAAAATTCAAACTTATAATTTAGCATTATCGAGTATCGTTAGTTAGGGGACTGGTCAGGGCTAGTTACGAGCAAGCCATTTTATGAGGCGGCTCTGGGCGTCGCCGCTAAATCTCCTTATTTATCCGGGAAAACATAAACCGAGGTCTCAGCAAAAATTAATTGGCTCCCACGCTCCTTCTTGGCACATTAACTATTTCAGGGTTTATTGTTTTACGTGTTGTTTTGTGGCTCATATTGATTTCTAGCGGGACAACATTATTTACGTCTGATCCGATATTTATCACCATTTCATTTCCCCATTTTATTTTTCTGCAGAATTATTCAAGACCTGGCACAGTGTGTTGTACAGATAATCTTCACAGCATGTGTTATCCAGACTACTTTACTTTTTATTTTATGACGGGACCTAATTTGGCGTGTTGCTGAAACGACGGATCATAATCGTTGGACACAGCAACTGTTTGCAATCCTATCCGTAAACCAGGCATTGTTTTGTTCACAGTAAGTTTGATATAAGAGTAAATTTGAACTTTACAGCTTGGGGATAAAGGATGTTGTTGCATTTACATTGTCATTGTTGTGGTTGCATCCATTGGGACCTCTCCTTACTCACGCGTGGCGATTTTATTTTAGTCCCTATAAAAAGAGCTTGCTTTCACCTGGCACTTCTTAAAGCGCAGCTTGTGGTACGAGCGGACACACTTCATTAAGGCCGTGGTATTTGTTGCGTTTTAAAACTTTGTAGTTTTTTTATTCGAGTTCTTTTCGCCAGACAGAAAAACGACTCCCGCAATGTCTGAAATAACCTTCGATCCCGACAAGAGGAAATAAAAGAATGTTTTGTAGAAAACATGAGAATATTTTTGTTTACTTGACTAGTTTGAATTCGTGCTTACACGACACGTTTCAGATAAAAAGAGTGCAACAATGAGCGTGAAGTAAAGATCACACATGCGGCCACTCGGTGCATTGCCAACAACAACAGATGAGATTGGAGGAAGTCCAGAAATATGCACCTGCCTACAGAAGCAGACGTCGGATGCACTATTTCAACTCCAAACATTTAGTATCGATATTATCGGAAAGGTTTTATTGATATTTTACTCTAAAGAGATCCTTAATATTGGTTCTATGATGGGACAGAGGTACGAGATTTTATTTGCTTTGCAGAAAAACCGGTTTCTCTAGCCAAATTTCGGCAAGATGTACCTCTGTGGTACATATTATTTTATGTTCCCGGCCGTAAACCTAGACTACTTTTATGGATGTGTTTTTCATAGAGGGAATAGTTGTAAGAGTTTTTTTTTCGGGGACAAGGACAGGTGTTGGCTGTTTCGTATTTACCTTGTCCTCGTTTGTCGAATAGCAAGTTACATAGGCGAGTCCAGTTAGTCAGGTGTCGTTGTTTAGACACCATATCACGGGCTGCAGTGATCCATTGCGATGGCTGCGTAATCCCGGCTAGAGGCTTTGTCTCACGTCCAGCTTACTTTTATTACCGTGCCTGCATCGCGAAATAAAACAAAATTGGCGGGAATTTATGGGCCACAGCCCCAGCATGGCTAGTGGGGTGGAAAGTTTTCAATTTGAAACGAATAACTTGTTTGTCTCGCGTAATAAGGAGGGTTTTGTAGCGGGTAATATGGGGTTGCAATGGCTGTCGCGGGCTTCCTTAAAACTCCTTTCTTGGTTTTATTACCTAAGTGCTGTGGGTGGGCGTAACTCGTGTCTTGAAGGTGTGTGTTTATATAGCAGTTACAATGTTCGCCATAAAACTACACCCACCGGTAATAAGTTCATCGGAATTTAGGTGGAGTAGGCACATATTTGCAGTATTTTTTACGAGTGTAATGATTACGAATATCAGAAAAAATATACCATAACATACCATCACGCCTGTATTCCCCGAAGATTTAGGCAGAGGTGTACTAATGTATACTGTCAGTTCCCCGGGATGTTTACGTCCCATGTAATATGGGGCGAGCCTAATGCCATTAATCGGGCACAAATCCAGACTCCGAGCTGCTCCTGAGAATTTCATAGAAAACCCCAGTAACACTTTGCTCGATCTGGGGATCGAACCCAGGACCTCTAGCGTAGCAGTCGCGCTTGGGGCCACTAGATTAATGAGGCAATAAAAAAAAATCCGTCACCCCTATATTCCCCGAAGGGTTAGATAGAGGTGCATAAATGTAAATAAATCTACATTTTTTATAAAAATATCAGTAATCATCATTTCATTAAGGTGTGAAAATAATACAAGGTTTGTCGGAATCCTAGCCAGTTCTTAGAACCAGTCGGCAACATGACTTTTACGAATATTTTCATCATTTTGGACATTTCTTTGACGTCCCCGACAAGATATTTGTCCCATATAATCGCCGTTACCAATGAGAAATTATCCCATTATATTGTTATGTATGTTATTTATGTTTGTAGGTATGTATTTGTTTAATGGACAAATGAGATTACAGCAAACAGTTTTCCAAGAATCCAAACGATGTGATTTTCTCACGCCAACGCCAGTCCAAATAATGATAACTCGACTTCATACAAGGTACCACTAACAAACGCTTCGTTACCACCAAACGAGCAGTGCAGATACAATGACATGGTAGCGTCGCCTCGCCGTGACGTTTACACCGCCCATAACGTTTCTTCTGCCGGCAAATTGAATGTTAAAGCACGTTACCTGCCCCTAACTGAATAAGTTATGAGCTCCGAGGTATTGGTAATGAAACTTGAATGACCTCGGGCGTGTAAACCGTCTGGAGGATGGAATTTCCGTGTTTACACGACCCCGCCAACAGTTTATTCTGTTGCGCTAAGTGCCACTTCCGAATATACATTTCTAAACGACTCAAAGATATTGTTTCTCTGTTTGAAAATCGAACGGTCCAAACATTGTAGGGAACTTTTATTTGGTGAATATAAATCTGGCAACTTTTTTCGGGACAACTTTTTTTATTACGTATTATTTTTGTGTGATTGGTTTTTAGTTTTCGAAGATTTACTATCGAAAGAGGTCGTGATTACGTTTAACTCCTTTTGTTATCTTTATATGAAGTTCTCAGTAGCAGCTCGTAGTCTGGATTTGTTCCCGGTTAATGGCAATAGTGAGTGGCAAGAATTTGTTAATTTTTTTATATATTTACGTCGGAGTCTATCGTAAAGAAGAAAGATGAAGAAAAATTATTTATTCAGCACAATTCTACTATAGTTATGTACCTACTTATTATAGCTAAATCGTGTGCCTCAGGATTGCGCTAAAACGGCACTGGTTCAGCTAATGCCAGCCGGAATGCCTGCTGCTGGTTTTCTAAAGCGCCTTGGTGTGTGTTTTGACTTTAGAGCGTAAGAGCCAGTTCCCCTCGGTTGCTGCGGCTCTGGCAGTCTGCAGTCCGTAGGGGTTCTTAAGGGTCGGCAACAAATCCTCTGGTGTTCCAGGTATCCATGGGCGACGATGACTACTTACCACCAGGTGGCTCGTCAGTTCGTTTGCCGACTTAATGCATAAAAAATATATTACAGGCTTCCATTTTTGACTCTTTTATTGTTGCGTTGGTAATATTAAACATTGTGCGCTATTTGTACGCGATTTCCGGTAGTCTGTTAGTTTTGACAAGATAAGTCATAGTTATACGAGCAACTAAACTTTATCTATTAAGGGTCCGGCGGAGCTTGAATTGCCTACAAAAACGTAATCTATATCTATACTTATAATAAATCTGTAGAGAGGTCAATTCTGTACATGAAATATATTTCCAAAATAACTATCAGCGGGTGATTAGTGATCGATACTGACGCCAAAAATGCAATCAGTAAATTTTTTGTCTGTCTGTCTGTCTGTCTGTCTGTCTGTGTTCGTTATAGAAACAAAACAACAACAAAAACCACTCGACGGATTTCAATGAAACTTGGTATAATTGTTCTTCATACTCCTGGGCAGGTTATAGTATACTTTTCATCACGCTACGATCAATAGGAGCAGAGCAGTGAAGGGAAATGTTGGGAAAATGAGTGATTCATAAGAAAGGTTTCAAGCTATAAAACATCACGCTACAACGCTTAGGAACCCCGTTCCTACTTCTTGCTTCTACTACTTCCTACAACCCTTAGGAACGGGGCAACGCAGGTGAAACCGCGGGCGAAGAACTAGGGAACAAAGTAACTATTCCACGCGGACGAAGTCGCTGGCAAAAGCTAGTACCAAAATAAATAGTAATCCAAACAATATTGTTTCAAATAGTGTTATTATTCGATTTTGGATACCGTTAATCAACCTAGATTATACCTACCGTACCATTTCGTCTACTGCTACGTCACTGGAATTAAACGACTGAAATATCGTTCCAAACTTGGTAAAGTTATCAAGAATTGCATTCGCTTACATTTATTTCCAGTTAAATATTTTGGACCAAATGGTACAGTAGGAACCTCGGAGTCTCCGAATCCGAATAATAACACAATTTGATTAAATTGTTTGAATTACGATTTATTTTGATATTATGTTTTTGTGGGCATTTCAAGCTCCGCCGGACTCTTAAGTCTAGATTCCGAAAACATACTCAGGTAAACTGACAATGAGTTATATGAATAAATTCTGTGACATTTAACACAGAGGTAAATCTATCGCGAGGTGCAGTTGAAGGTTTTTCTCGGAACAATAAGATTGGGTAAACAAACCAAGCTGAATAAATTTCTCGGAGTAGCGACTCTCACCTAAAGTTGGTGAAGAATGCCAGTTACTCAGTTAGTCTCGATCCTAGCCAGCCAGTGGAACTTTTTATTTTTCGATTGCTCGCGTTACTGAGTTGGCAAATGTAGTTTAGCTAGTAGTTCACGCTGTCGCCGCTTCACAACTGCATTTCATTGCTAACTTATTTTGCATTGTGTGGAGGTAAGTACTACAGCATCCACATCTCTCGGTCACAATCCAATATATTATTTTATGTACGTATGAATTGGGAAAAGTTCACAAATACATTTTGTAAAATCTGAAACTTCTACTCGTAACATTATAGACAAATACATACACAGGTATATGAATACTAAGGCTGCCTCATTAGTCTAGTGGTCCCAAGCGCGACTGTTACGCTAGAGGTCCTGGGTTCGATTCCCAGGTCGAGCAAAGTGTTATTGAGTTATTCTATGAAAATTTCAGTAGCAGCTCGGTGTCTAGATTTGTGCCCGGTTAATGGCAATAGGCTCGCCTCCTATTACATGGGACCTAAACTTACTGACGAAATATAGGTGTACATTAGTACGCCTCTGCCTACCCCTTCGGGGAATACAGGCGTGATGGTATGTATGTTATGTGTGTACATATATGAATTAAAAACTGCAAATATGTAATTATCTTCTTGTAAGTATTTATTTTTGCTTTTTCCATGCTAAGTTTATTTATTTTAGTGAATTCATCATTCGACTGCGGACCAACTAAGCAACCGCGAGTCGCGAGCTTAGTTGGTCAGAGCGTCTGGTGTATTGAACCAGAAGACGCAGGTTCGAATCCTGCCCGCAGTTGAATTTCTTCACAAAAATAACTTTGCAAATCTATACTAATAGGTATTATAAAGCTGAAGAGTTTGTTTGTTTGCACCCGCTAATCTCAGGATCTAAGTAGGTTGGAATTGAAAAAATATTTTTGTGTTGGATAGTCCGTTTATCGAAGAAAATTATAGGCTATATAACCTCACACTACGACCAATAAGAGCAGAGCATCGCGGGTGAAATATATAATAATTATCATTCTAATAATTACTACAATGTCTATTTATATTTTTTTTATTTGTGTTAGGCTAACGCTTGACCGCCAGTTCGCCTGATGTTAAGCGATAGAAGAAACCGATTCACTCGTGATTTAAAGACACCCAGATTAATTACTTGTACTGTGTTTTCCTGTCCAGGGCGAAGGCCTGTCTCCTTATACGAACATCTCTATTCTATTCTGATGAGGGCTGGGCCAGCCCTTTTGGTATGAGTCAAGTTCGTCCCTCCATATTCCACTCTCAGTAAATATATATATATATATATACTTATATATATATATATATATATATATATATATATATATATATATATATTACCTACCTATAATTATGTTTTTTGAATTTTTCATATAACCCTATAGGGATATTTCCTTTCCAAAGGTTGTAGAGTAAAATTAATAGTGAAAAGGTTAAAGTATTATGTGGCAGTAGTACCTAATTATAATCGTATGTGCGATGTGTTCAAGGAGTAAAGTTATTTTATTTTCTTATTGGCTGGAATTGTTTTAAGGTCAAAGCAAACATAAAAACTTCTATTTAAAACAATAAAACGAGCAATTACTGAATTGCATAATAACTAGCTAAAATATAGCATCATATATAGGTTTCCGTTTAAAAAAAAACAATCTGAATCCAATAATTCCGTTTTTTTTTATTTACCTTTTAAAAAAATTCTGACATTGAAAACGTCGAATGTTGAGAGTTCGTAATATATACATACATAATTTACCAATGGTAAATTTATTTTCTGCTACAGTTTTTATGTAATAATTAAATTTGGTTCTAGTGATGCCTTCAATGTGCGAATCGATATAATTCTCAGTACCGATTGATCGATATTATCTTCAAGAACAACACTACTAGTCTGAGTGCGAACCACTTAGCAAATTTATTTAGAAACTCAGTGTTGATGCCGACTGTGTTTAGAATAACTGGGTGGAATGTTATAATAATGTATCTTGTAGTAGCAGGCCGTTCTTGCAGGGGTTGTCGAGACAATGTTCTTGCGTCATTAGTAACGTCTCAGGCGGCGATTATCAAAGCAATCAGCCGTTCTGCAAACTGTTACCACCCGACTGGCTGGCGATAGGGTCAGCGGGCTGTGTCGATGTTTTTTACATTTTCTTTGGCATCGATATCGAGCTGTGCTCGTCAACTAAAAATAACAAATGATTTTGTTATTGGTATGCAAATGAAATTCTTAATTTTGTTTTAATATAATACTCTTTTTAAAAAGCACAAATGAGATATAGATTTCAATAAAATAAATGTAAGAACGTAAGAACATTATTGAAAGAGAACATTATTTAAGCAAACTAACAACCGAACTATATCGATAGTTTTGTAATTCTCTTATAAACATCACTAAGGCAATTGACGAGTGTTTGCCCGAGTTTGAGCGGCTGCGGCGTTGGGCGGGCGGAAGTGGTCGAGGGCTGTTCCCAGTTAAACTGTTGCGTCACTTGATTGTCGCCGGCGACTGTCGACGAGTACTCTCACTGTATCCACCCCCGCGCTTTACAGACCCGTTTATATTTATAATTTTAATACAGACGCTATTTTGCCATTGCATTGCAGACGCTACAATGCCATTGCAAAGAGTGTTTGTATTTCACATTTAAATAAAAACACTCTCAGTTTTCTCGGTCTTTTAAATCAACAATTTAATATTAATTCATTAGCCTTACGCCATCAATTCTAGGATCGTCAAGAATGCCGAAAAGTGATTTACTAATAAATGATGAAACCGCTGAACTGCTACACCAAGCCAGTCGACTGGCGACAAAATAAATTGTGACGCTCCACTTTTTCATTGTATTTTTTCTTAAAGAATCCAAAGCCGATCTGTCTGTTGACTTAAAAGACCCGAGCTCTTGTAATTTAATACCGATATCAAATTACAGGCAATCGACTTAACATCAAGAATTTACATACAAAATAAAAGAAGGTAGATATTAGAAGATTAGGGAGTTAAGTGGTGAAAATCGGGACAGTAAAAGTGATTTACATTTAACTGAGAGCGGGGAATATATACTTCGAATTACTAAAGCAATTCGGTGTTTAATTCGTGGGCCAGCCAAGAAAGATGGGCGGCCAACGCTCCCGGCGCGCCCGGCACCCGACTTTAATTACAACGCGGGTTTATTCACTCTAATTTCGGGAATTTTGCATTCCCCGCGCGAACCGCGGAAGGGTCAGAGTAAAAGAAAATGACATTCGTTATTCTATTACGTTAGGCAAAGGAGCAAAGAAGACCTCTGTAGGCTCTGGTAATTACTTTTGTGTTGCCATTATATCAACAGGCTCTGTTTTCGTAATACTAATCTGTGAGCCAGAGTAGCTCCGCGTTGTGCCACGTGGATGGAGTCCCGCCGCGCCGCCGCGCTGCCATGCAGAACGAGAAGATTGCTCCCTTTTGTTGTTACTTATGCTTCGTTTCAATAAAATAAAGGATTCCATGATAGCACGTAGTTTTGCGTCTTTCGGTACCGTCTTATTTATTTACCGACTACGAAAAAATTAAGGTAGATTTTGACAAAGTAGGCCACCGTACGGTGTCAAATACCACCTTCATAGCGACCACCGCTATAATGTAGACACCACTGTTCCTGGACATAGGAAAATGTATCTTGTTTAATACTTTTCAGTTTACTTTTTAGTTATCGGGTTTTAGTTTTTAAATTTTAGTTTTATGTTTGATATTTCTGGTGTAAGTACCTACGATGGAAAAGCAAAACTGTATCTGCATAATATTTTTAGGAATGAATGTCTTGCGTATTAAAGCTGTTGTTTATCAATTTTCATATGAAATTATTGAAAGTTTTGGTCATTATGAGTCTATTTAGGTCAAGAGCAGTTCGTGGTCGGCGCGTGCGCCTGCAGCCGCGAGCCGTCGCGGGGGCGAAGTGCGTCGCCTCGGTTCGACCATCTAGCTCAAACGGGTGAAGTTTTCTCCTCCCGGTCGTTACGAGGCGCGAATTGCCTGCGTTACAATTACTGCGCGGCCCGCCATATTTATGCCAGCGGTAACCAAATTGCCTGATATTATTCCATCCCATTGAGTGCGAAAAGCGCAAATTAAACCGATTTTATATTGGACGATTTTCCTTGAGAGCGGGGGCGAGATATGTTCGTTGTTAGATAAGACGCCGAGAAGATTGCGTTATGAAATAAGAAAGGAATTGCACGTTATAAAGAGTTGCTTTCGAATAAATATCCCGCCGCCGCTCAAGTTGGTGCGTTTTTGATTGCAATTAATTTTGGTAACGGTAGGGGTTTTGTTAATCAGCAATATCTGAAGCTGTTCATTAAATGTGTAATAGGTTTGTTTAAAATTACAAATTAAGACATCTTGGAATGGCTTTTTTAAATGTTACCTTACCATTATTCGGTGTTTTGTGCACATAGCAACAGCATATTAAAATTGATAAACAAAGAAAACAAACAAAAATAAACAAAGTTCAGTATAGTGAGCGGCAAATAACTTAAATAATTTGAAATTGACGGCTAGATCTCAGCGTAGTACGCACTGTCACGTATCATTGTTCTAGTCATCTCTTTACTTTTGCTGAATATGTTTGCCGGGATCTATAGCCTTAACCGCGGCAAGCCATCGTCATCCCGGCCGGAAGACGCATTTAGTAAAGTCATATTGTAAGCTTAAATCCTACAACAACTTTTACTGCATCTTAAGTTGATAATAAATATTTTTATAAGTTTAACAACCCTTGTTGTTGTTGTGCATTTGTAGAGTTACGATAGACATTTGATTATGTTTTAAATAAAAATATTGTCGGCTTGTATTCGGTTGGCTGGGCCGCCGAATAAACCGCGAAACACCACTAAAATTTTACAACTGAGTTGCTCCCCGCCGCTCGCATAAGCGAACTGTTAGAAGAAAATGGAAAAGCAACCGAAAGATATATCTTTGAGGGGCCAGATATTTGGGAAACTATATAGCCTAATGAAAGCGAACGAGGGCGGCCGGGCGCTAACAACTAATTGGCTATTCCGAAAACTCATTTGAACACAAAATGGATTCTGTATTTAAATTTCAGCATTCCGTAAAACAACGGCGAAAGTTAAATGCATAAGGCATTTTGGTTTCCATGGATTTACTTGCCATTTATCCTGGATTATGTCGACTTTACCGTGTTGCTCAGCCATAGGTACGTGTACGAGGATATTAACACAGTTTTTTTAAACGTTTATTTTATGTTATACAATACAATAGCTTTCTAATATTGAAAAATTGAGTTAAACGTGAACTTAGAATCGAGTTTATCCAATGTCATCATTATTCAGCAGGACTGGGGTACCTAGGTACATTCGAGCTGCTTCTGGGAAATCCAACGTCTGGCTCGGCTAATGACGGCTGCGCTCTGAATACTGAGCGGCCGGTCTCCTACATGATCCAACCTAGCTCTTTATAAACATCCATCTAACTCATGCGCTGTGCTCTAACTTATGACAAATACTTTCTTTATTTGTCCTTAGAAGCCGAAGCAACTACAAGTTGTTATAAATCAAATAGTTCACTTTCTCTGTCGGGTTAAATTGTGTTTTGTTTAAGTCGTTCGTTCCGCGTGCGTTTGCTCGGGTGGCTCGCGACATATTGTCTGAGAACTCCGCCGACGCCTCTCCAATAAATAAGCAGGTCACATATTGAAGGGGGCAGAGGGGGAATACAATTGTAACTTTCCTGCTCCGGCTTACGGGAAGGCAAAAGTTTAAAAAATACAAGTTTCCTCGCCCCTGGCTCGCGGGCACGCATGACAACGTTCGCACGTACTCGTGACGGCCCGACGAGCCTTGCGATCCCCTAATAATATTTTACTTAACTCAAACTAAATGAATAATCATTGCCTCTACAGAAAGTAACTAAAAATAAAACTCCGAAAATTATTATCATTGGTATGCGGTAACCATCCCGGATAGCCATCCCCCGTGACGTAAGTTGGAATAAGAATGAGAACCCATTAAAATATCCGACGATTTAGTGCATGACAAGCAGCTACTCTTTCAGAAGTATTTTCTCAACGAAAAAATCAAGCTCATATTTCGATGATCCTTTCAATAATTTAACAGGCGATGCGAACAAAAGCGGTTTGAAATCAAAGCTTATGAAAAGGCCAATGTTAAGTGATCGATCAGGGGTGAAACTTGTTAATCTTGTCTCGCGCGGTCGAAGTTCCGGTGGGTAAGTTCTGAATATTACTTAGACAGAGGCGACACAACAAGCAATTAGTATGCAGCAGGGCCGCGCTACATTTTTTCACATTATGCTAAGTCCCCAAGGAAACTCTAGGAAGTCCAAGGGGTGGAAGGGGGGCACTCCAGCGATTCCCAATAATTCATTAAAGCGACCGTCGTCACGGGGTACGAATTAAAATTAATGATTCGCGAGGACACCAGCCGCCTTCGAAGGATCTCATTGTATTATCTAGTCACTTTTTATCTACAGAGATAATTTAAACTTGCCTTCTAACAGGTGTCGCAACGACTTTTCTGTATTAGCGATTTTAAGAGGCTAATAAATTCTGAATCGGGTGTTATTAGCATTTTTATGTAGCTCCTTTATAAGAGTTTCATTATGTAGGATAATTATTGTAAGTATAGTTTAATGTAATAGATGTACGTAATAAGACTACGTTGAATAATATTTGCGTGACCTATTTTATTTGTCGTTAACAAATAATCGTATCAACGACAACGTAAACAACTAACTTTTACAAGCATCTCAATAAAGGATTCACAACGCGTATGAAATGTATACGTAGTGTGACTAACATATGCAATTAGGTATCATCACTGCTTCGGTTCAATTTAGCTCTAATATCTTTTGATCCCGCGTTGGGATTTGCAACAACATTGTCGCGGGATGATTTGATGAGAATTCGGGCGACAAGACGCTACGCGACATACAAGTCGAGTTTCCAGTTTCACGTCACGCGCGCTTGGCTCAAATAAGGCTTACTACCCCTGCTGCCGCCGCGCCTGACGCCCTAGTATAAAGTAGACTGTAGAATACTTAATGCATCTACGTGTTAAAACTATTCGGCTTTCCTACCATGTTGCTGACTAAACTTACCTAACAAACTAGGAAAAAGGTGACAACATTGACGCCCGAATTACAATGACTATAACAATCTAGCCATAATTTATCCATTGGAGAACAAGGATAACGAAATCTGGATTGGATTTTATCCCGGAAACAAGTGTTTAATGGAGCTTGTAGGCGAGGGTCTAGCGATCTGTCACTAATTGCGAACTATTATAGAATTAGAACACAATATTTTATTGCGGCGAAGCAGTTAATTAATACGAAAGGAACAAAGTTGTGCAGTTAAGTCGATCTCTTGTCGATACAATTAAGAGATCTACTTACTCGATTGGAAATAAAATGGACTTTACTTGTATGCCACTGGATTGTATTGCGTTCATATTTTGTTTGATATTATTTTAGAATACGAACTGCAATTTACAATCGACAGTTTAATCTAGTGTGATATCACAACATTGCCATTCGGACTGACCGGGGTTATGTCGACCCGAGTATTTGTACGGATAAAATGTTTGTGAACAAAATATATTTACTTGAACGAAAAAAGGGATGATAACGTGACTCGCGGCTAATCGGCTGACATCTCAACTTTGTTCTTATTGGTGGTGTGTTCATAAGCCCGGGCGGCTCGGGTCGGGCGTCGGCCGAATCCTAAGTAGCGCCGAAAAGCGCAGCCCTAACAAATTGACAACAATATCTGTTGGCAGTTCCCTGTCACCCGACGCCGGTTATTAGTGTTGCCACACGATGGAACGCCGCCTCGGCCTCCGCTTCGGCTTATGTACGTGTATTATTATTTATGTGCTCAGTATTACCTTCTTTGAATTTATTGTAATGTATTGTGGAAGAACGGATACTGGGTGATAAATGTAGACTTTTATTAAACTTTGAATCACTATGTTTAGATAAAAGTGAAAGATACATTGCAATATCGCTGAAGTCACTTCTTGAGGGAACTTATCTTTACTATTATTTTAAAGGTGAAAGTTTGTATTCAAATATTTGTTACTCTTTCACGCCAGAACGGCTGAACGAATCTGGATGAAAATTGGAACTAAAATTTAAATCAGTAAATTGTTTTGGCAATTAAGTACCTAACCACCACACTGTTCATAAGTTGTATCTAGTAATTTAACAGTAAGAGTAAACAATCGCTAGAGGTTTTGTGCAAGTACATAATTATGTGAATAGTTAGACATGTAATTATAGTCTGGAATAACACACGGGCTACTTTTTATCCAGGTCGGACCCAATTCTGAAGTCCACGCAGACAAAGTCGCGGGCAGAAGCTAGTAAATTATAAAAGAAAAAGGATTTATTTACTTTACCTAAGTAGAGTCCTCTTATCAAAAAAGTATGGTGTCCTATTACCACCATTTCTAATTTTATTGTCACTACTTTTATTAGGTACTAGCTTTTGCCAGCGACTTCGTCCGCGTGGAATAGTTACTTTGTTCCCTAGTTCTTCGCCCGCGGTTTCACCTGCGTTGCCCCGTTCCTAAGGGTTGTAGCGTGATGTTTTATAGCTTGAAACCTTTCTCATGAATCACTCAGTTTCCCAACATTTCCCTTCACTGCTCTGCTCCTATTGATCGTAGCGTGATAAAAAGTATACTATAACCTGCCCAGGAGTATGAAGAACAATTGTACCAAGTTTCGTTGAAATCCGTCGAGTGGTTTTTGTTTCTATAACGAACATACAGACAGACAGACAGACAAAAATTTTACTGATTGCATTTTTGGCGTCAGTATCGATCACTAATCACCCGCTGATAGTTATTTTGGAAATATATTTCATGTACAGAATTGACCTCTCTACAGATTTATTATAAGTATAGATAGAAGATTACCGCTATTGTGATCAGGGATGAAATACTTATTAGTAACTCATAGTAGCACGCTATTTAGCTAATAGCAAGTGTCAACATTCCAATAGATGTGCTATTTTCACAATCTCAATCCAAAAAATCAAATCCCATCCTTCGTTTTATTAAAACCCACACGTATCAGTTCCAATTCCCAAATAATAAACAAACAAAACTTAAAAACATGCCACACAAATACTTGTTGAAATGCCGCTTGTCCAAACTGCATTTGCGACAATTCCCGGGCACATACGTGCGTTGGGATGTCCGTTTTAATTGTCCGTCAGTCGTTAGCCCTCGCCCTCACAAGCACGTACACCGAGTCCATATATCACGTTGATTACTCAAAGTGGAAATATCATATTTTTATTTCTCGCCCGTGTAGATTAGGGTTGGGACGAATTAGCTCGCTGTTAGAACGTCGCATGAGGAGTAATTAATGGTCTGGATTTGCTTAAAACAATTATGATGAAGGAATTTTTGCTATCTTGCATGTGACGTCATTGAGAACTTAGATTTTGGTATATTTTTGGTACTCATGATTTCGACTATTATAGAATTGGTGGCTACAAATAAAATATTGATGAAACTAGACGTAAATTCGCGTATTTCTGTTATTTTATTAGAGACTAGCTGCTGTTGCCCCCAGTTTCATGTCCAAGTCCAATTCTAACCTCTAGCAATACATCAGTGAAAACTACATTCAATTTCATGCAGTAGTTTTTACGTGATGCGCGTACAAACGTAGGTACAGACAAACAGACAGGGACGGACAGACAGACTGGCTTCTGATGCTCTAATAAAGATATTAGTTTTTCTTTAATATCTATATTGTACAGATATCGGCCTGTTACAATTTTATTATGTCATGTTTTTTTTAATTTAATTCAGAATAGGTTTGCGTCTGACTGCTATATCATCATTTGCTGACAGTAGGTATGATCGATGATGGTACAAAAATCGTAGTCACTATGCAGCAGCATCCTTTTAAATGTTATTTAGGATTCAGTTTTTTCTGTGCAACACATTTCTACTGTGTATCTACAGCTAATAACTTGCACAGCAATAAACGTATTGAAAATCACTGACTGAATATTTCTTAAAGAAGTTTTACTTGGACATCTATTTGAAAAAGATCTTCGATAGATTTCAAATAGTTTATTAATAGGTACGTAACATCAGTATAATAAATAGCAATAGAAATTTAGGCTTTGAAAAAATATATGTGCGTGACTCGGCAGGCGCCGCGAGGTCGCTCCACCATACAATTGTAATAGTCCTAGGAAAGGTGACCAAATTAACTTGAGCTTAGAATGTACATCGTCTCACCCCCTTCCTCTGTTTATAAGGAGGACGAGTACGGGGCAAGGCGGGTCTTGTTTAGCTGGTGGGTGTATAAAGTGGCTAATATGAGCAGAGCACGCGTATGGAAATTACGGTGGAATCAATCACGAACCGCCTAAACATGCTCTATAGATAGCACAAACAATGCTTTTCTTACCTAATGGTTTCCCATAAAGATTTCTATCTTTTATTCTTGTTAATGTATAGTAAATTATAAGAGTTTTTCTGTCCGTTTATAAAATACTAGTTGCTGTTTCCTGCAGTTTCATTTACTTCCCAAAAAGATTAACATACTATAAGCCTGACTTTAGGCGGCGCATCAAAATGAAACATGCACCAGATTATAGGTTAGACCTCTAGCAACACATCGGTGAAAACTGCATTCAATCCCATGCAGTAGTTTTTGCTTGATGCGCGTACTCGGCTCCGATCGGCTTCTGTTGCTTTAATAAAGACCCCCCATATTCGTTTTTCTGTAATATCTATAATGTGCAAACATCGGCCTGTTACAATTTTATTATAATATAGGTAATAGGTATAGATAACATAATTTATTTAGCATAACATCACGTTGCTACACCCACAGTTTCCCGTGATTTTCAGGTTCCATGATAATAAGCTTATTCCTGTTCAGTCACAAATTCAATCTCTGGAATTAAAGTGACCTGATGAAATGGTTTTAAAAAAATATTCTGAAGAATGCACATTTTTACTAATAACAATCAGAAAAAGTAACAATCAGAATGTCCGATACAATGGAAACAAATTAGTAAAAAAATAAAAGGCTTTTTATTGCTCCCCTATTGTTAAATGAAACAATACCAAAAGGAACAATTCAGTTGCTAAGTAAATTGATCTTTTATTTTAAAGGGAATTTTGATCCAAAACATGACTTGTAGTATCAGTAATATGATAACAGGAGTCAGTTCCCGTAGGTGTACGTAACCCATTTACATAGGAAACGCCTAAAGATACGTGACCGTAATGTTTTTCCTATGGTAATATGTAGTCATATTGAGCACACATAAAATCAAATAATAAAATACACATCGGAAAATTCAAAATCACTTACGTTTCAGGACGAAGCCGGCAGGCGGTGTCCTAGCATACCAATAAAAATGTAAATGTTCCCAATAAAATTTTGCTTTTGAAGTAGTCGGGACT
Organism: Acronicta aceris; assembly: GCA_910591435.1. NCBI lineage: Eukaryota > Metazoa > Arthropoda > Insecta > Lepidoptera > Noctuidae > Acronicta > Acronicta aceris. Next base: position 11,584,031 of record OU342759.1, read on the forward strand.
TGGTCGGCGGCTTTGATGTGGCGTGTATGCTATAATCAGGATTGTTTGTCAGCGGCCGCCACCCGTCCTCCGCCGACGTCCGCCAAATCATAATAAACAGAATTTCCCAGAGGAGAAAGCGATATCTGATAGGAATCATTGAATTATTTCTGAGAGCCGGTACGCTCCAGACTCGACAATATATTATTTTTTGTTATTTATCAATTTGCACGAAGCACTTATCTAATAAGATTTCTTCGTTCGCGCTTTATTGGAATCCTTACTAATTGTTCTTTGTTCGTTCTTACTTCTTATAACCTGCACAACGGGTAGGTATTGTTTTTACTTAAAATGCACTTCTGATTAAATTTTCTCAAACAAAAGTAAAACACAAAAATGTGTGTGGTATTACAGTCTTATTGGTAATGTAGGTATTTCGCGCATCTGCGTACAATAAACTTATTCATAGAATAATATACTGTAGATGTTCGGGTGGAAGAATTTCAATATGTATAATATTATGCAGGTTGATTCTTTGAGCTTGGGTCGGACAAGGAGCATTTGAATAAACCGATATCGCGGGAGCCGAACAAAATATTGTCCGCCAGAGGTCGCTGTGTTTAGCCGAACCCCGGAAAATATGTATGTTTTGCCTCCGAGAGGAGCCCCGTTATTAGATTCGAGATGTACCAAGATCTTGCTACGTAAAATATTGTGGGACAACATACATGTCGAACGATAGAACGATTTCTTTTGAACAGATAAGCAAAACATAATCAACCCCTTGTTTATTACTTAGACCACGGATATGTGAGCGATACTCAAGCTTATTGGAAATAAACCATCTAAATTACTCCAAAGATTACTACAGAAAGAATTTATTACGTTATTTCATTTTATTATATAACATTTTGCTTATCCTATTTTGTCCCAAAAATAAGATATCGTTATTATTTATTGAAATGTTTTATTTTATTCGTCTAAAGGAACCGGGAAATCACGCTGACCGATGCCTTCAGTAGTATCAAACCTTTTGAATAAATAAACTCAACGAAGAGAAATCATGCGTAAATTTATCTCGCAATAAGTAAAGGAAATGAACATTTCAAATATCGGCGATCGAGCCTGATCGGGTGACTATTGTGGCGGTGTGCGTAATATTTCGTATACTTAGTATATCTAATCCGTGATCGGGGCTCGCTCAGCAGATGTGTAGGGCGATGAGCCAAGCCGTGCCATTACACGCTGTACTCGCACTTACATTAACGCTCTGCCAGATGAAAGATAAACATTTGACGTGAGGATGGGGCGAATCCGTATTCTCGTCACACGGACCGGGTTAATTCAATAGCTGATTGGATTTGGGGCACGCTGATCTAAGGCGCCTTTTATAACCCACGACGCTTCCGACTCTTTGAATATTTATGTACGACTTTTTAAGTCTTGCAATTGGTTTTTTATTCAATATAAATTTAACGGTTTACAAAAAAAACCGTAGGTCCTAACTTTTATTTGAAGTGGGTTTTATTTTAAAAAAGCATATTAATTGAGATTACGCAAGCAGAAATGCCGTAGAGGTAGAGAGATGGCCTGCCGAATGCAGTTCAGTAAAAGTTTGTAGGTAGGTAGGTACTGTAGGGATCGAATGTAATGGGGAAGCGCAGCTAATTAAACTTGGAAAATCAATCAATTCTGTTATTTATTATGGGGCAAAGCCCTAACTCTTAAACACAAGTCTGTCAAGACTCTTCCCTCAGACTAGACAGACCTTACGTCAGTATAAAAATTCAAAATGATTGTTTATTCTTTAATCCTTTCCAACCAGCAACCCCACAATGATGTCGCCTCTTTGTAGCAATCTCTACAGTACCTACCTTCTTCTTGAAATAATGCGTGGAACAGATTGCTGTTCCAATGATCATTTCCCTTGACGATGAAGGGAAAAAGGTGTGGACACAATTAACTTGAAGATAAATCTGCTAGATTGTCTGTTAGACCTTCTCCGAGTCTCAATCCGAGAGAAAATCCATGCCATTTCATTGGTCAAAATCTAGCCGGCGATAACCATTTACCACGAGGTGGTCTGTCTGCTCGTTTGCCGACGCCTAAAGATATATAATAAATAAAAAAATTATAATAGCAACACTGCGGATGACAGAAAAGAAAGTTCTTATTTCAAAATACATCTTGTCGAAAGTCGTGCGGTGTAAATGGGGTGTAAGTGTGGGCCGTCACTTCGCGCGCTTTTATATTCCATCTTGTGTTGACACTGCATTGTTCTGCGGGATACCCTATTTATCTGCTGATTTGTTTGCGCCACGACGCGCCACGTCTCTCGTACGGCCGACCGACGCTAGGGTAACCTCACTGTAATTGAGATGAGAAATGCGTGACTGTTGAATTGTGTTCATTTACAAATAAATTTGTACGCGCGGAACGTGTTTGTGATTCTGATCTGTCACCTCAGGCATCCGTGAAATTTGAGAATTTGATGTTTATGAGATTGTACTTGTTCAGTTTCTTGATGCCAAACCTTTTGCGAATACCTACTTAGTTTTTTAATTATCATTTTAAATTACCTTAAATTTAAATACTTTAACAGATAACTAAGGCTACGATAAAAAACAAAATCAACATAACGCTACATGCGTTATTGCTTCAAGTTAATAAATAAATAGTTTATTAAAACCCACGAATGAATAAAAAAAATATTAAAGTTCTAACTTCAAAAATTAATTTTATTGCCAATCGAAGAAACATCAATTTAAAATCGAATCTTATCGAATTAAATTACAATCGACTGTAGTTAATCGAATTATACATGAGTCGGCCTTGCCAACAATCTGCTGACTGGCTAATCTTTTTATCACATCACGGATAATTATAACTTCTATGATAGAAAAAAATAAAGCTCTATACCTATATCTCCTGTCAAACACTCCTCAATATAACGTAAGAGTATCTCTTTATAGGCAGAGTGACAGCTGTTGGGGCTCCACAACCCTTTGGGAAATCAGGTTTGCGCCGTATGGACCAATGTTGATGTTATAAAATCCCTTAGTCGCCTATTATGATACCCATGAGCCTAGTAAGAATAGTAAACTACATACTTACGGCCAGTCTACTACAAGTGCTTACTAGAGATAGGATTGACATTACTTGTGTGAACCTTATGTCAAAATTCTATCTCTAGTCAGCAAATCTACTGACTGATTTAATACTACCAGTGGCCGATACTCTGTTAGAACAGCAATTAAAGAAATCATTTGAAAAATAGCTTTAGGTCACGACATTTATAGCAAAATATCTCTCACTGAAAAAGAAGCAGTGATAGCATAGTGGTATGACCGTTGGACTGCCAAGTCAAAGGTCTCGAGTTCGAACCCAAGGCACGCACCTCTGACTGTTCGAAGTCATGTGCGTATTAAATAATTAATTATCACGCGCTTAAACGGTGAAGGAAAACATCGTGAGGAAACCTGCATGCCTGAGAGATTTTCTCGACGGCGTGTGAAGTCTGCCAACCCGCACAAGGCCAGCGTGGTGGACTATAGCCTAATCCCTCTCATTCGGAGAGGAGACCCGAGCCCAGCAGTGGGACAATATAATGGGTTGATTATGTATGTCTCACTGACTGATTAAAGAATCTTAAAAGTAATATACCTTGGTTTTTGTATCATCTATTTAAACTAATATAATTAGATAAATATTTAACTTTATGTTTACATTCCCAGGTCGAGCAGGGTTACTTGTCGGCGAACTGTGTGTGTGTACATTATATGTACTGACATCATGTTACCACAAACTGTCAAATTTCCCCAATGTATAATAAACTCTATTATTTGGGAATTAAATTGAAAATCGATGGAAGTAATTTGACATTTTTGGATACCATAATGTGCTCTACAACTCAACCCAACATTTTTTTATTTCAAATTTTTTTTATTTATATATTTTCTTTTAAAAATTAACTAATTAGTTAGAGTAACTAATTATAAAAAAATACGAAGAGATTTTTCAATACGTGACAGGTAAGATAAAACATTTTTAAGTTCGGTAAGTTTCTTAAAAACTTCTGGACTGATATTGATAAATGATGTGCCATTCGATTTAAAAGAGAAGACAAGTTCGGAGACTTTATTAGTGCCGGAGAAGGTGTATGTTCAGATCCTGCTATATATATAAAGCTGAGATGGACAGATGATATTAAAAAAAATAGGGGGAGCAACTTGGCCACGATAAGCCAAGAATAGTAATAAATAGAAACAGCTGGAAGAGGCCAATGTATCACAAGACACCCAGATTCCTAAACCGGGAACTCCGATGTGTTCAATTAGACACGATTTAAATTTTATTGTTATTATATCTAGTATCAGCAATATAATAATAATAAAGCTGAAAAAAACTGACAAACTGAAACGCTGTACCTACTGGTACAGCCTAGTGATATGACCATTGGACTCCCAAGCAAACGTCTCGAATTCGAATCCAAGGAACGCACCTCTGACTTTTCGAAGTTATCTGCGTATTAACAGTTAATTATCACGCGCTTAAATGGTGAAGGAAAACATCGTGAGGAAACCTGCGTGCCTGAGAGATTTTCTCGACGGCATGTGAAGTCTACCAACCCGCATTAGGCCAGCGTAGTGGACTATATCCTTATACCCAATGCACAGAATACTAACTATCCTTCTTTACAGAATATTCTGTATCTGTAATATCATAATCTCCAGTGTGTATCAGGGTGTGAACATAGACGCACCTACCTAATTAAATATAAAAGCGACATCAATAGAACAAAGTTAAGACAATAATAAAATTGAAAATTAAACATTTTGAAATAACCCACGACAAATGTAATTGGATTAGGCGTCTCTCGGGGTAGGGCTATCCAAGACCAGAGGGCTACAGGGTTTATACCCTCAGGCCTCATTTATAGAGCTCATGTAAGAACTGTTTGAAGACCTGGGTGAGGAATAGGTATCTAGGGGAAGCACACAAAGATCCCATTGGGTCGAACTGCACTGAGGCGTTGCTGCCTGGGCTCCGTTTAAGATAAGATAATTATAATAGGATTAAATAACATTTTCAATACCCCTGACTAAATCACTACATATATTCACATATCTACAAAGAAATCCGCCGAGACTGCTCCCTTTAAAAATGCGTTATCAGTTTACATGTCTACATTTAAAAAAATACGGGTTGAATAATTGAATTGCAAACTAACCCCTCTCCTTAAAGTCGGCTAAAAATAATAATATCGATGCCAATCTCGGGCTTTTAAACATACAATACACCCGCGGTACAGGAAATTCTTACAGCACCATTAAAGTATGAAAAAAACATCCCATATTTTTAACGGTTCTTTTCATCTCATCCGTGAAAAAATGAGACGTCATTAAATTGATTCGGCCATTTTTAGAAGCGGCAACGAAGGTGAAACGTCAAGAAAGTAAATTCTGACCTTAGAAAATATGTAAGGAAAGGAGTAGAAGTATTTTTCAATTCCATCCGATACGTACATATATTCGTGAGTGACCTTGCGTCGGTACAAATGCGGGGTGGTTTTACGATCACCCTACTCGTTTCTGCCGAGAAAGGTAAATTTTGGGGAAATCTATTGGACATTTTGACTTATTGCACAATTGAGGAGTACTTTGTATTTCGGATTATATTTCCATGTGTTGGAGGACGATCTATTTATTTACGTAGCAGTTGAAACAACTGCACGCATTTGAAGTAGGCCATTTCGAATGGCTGGATAGGTACAGTCATTTTTATCAGGGTTTCTGTGCAAAAATATCGATGTGTAAGAACAATAATTACGAATTTGAAAGCCTCAATTGTCTTGACACAGAATTTTTATATTAAATTACCCGCTGTTACCGCAGTTTCACTCGCGTCCCAAAAAGATTAACATATTATAAGTCCGATTCTAGGCGGCGTATCAAGATGAAACATACACCAGATTTTAAGTTAGGCCTCTAGCAATACATCGGTGAAAACTGCATTCAATTCCACGCAGTAGTTTTTGCGTGATGCGCGTACAAACATACAAACAGATAGTCAGGCAGATAGACAGACAGATAGAAAAAAAAACTAAAAATTGATATTTTGGCTGCTGTTGCTCTAATAAAGACCCCCCATATTACTTTTCTTTAATATCTATAATGTACAGATATCGGCCTGTTATAATTTTATTATAGGTATAGAATATATTTACGACTGAAAAACCATTTGCAGACCTTCAGACGCGCAGAGTAATTCCGCTACTGTACACTCGTTTGTATCAAAACACTAGTTGCATTGTTATTCCATAATAGAAAACAAGAAAGAAAATAACTATATTTTAATATTAGGGAAAATTATTTTAACTAATTATTAACTAAACTATAGACGAGCCACCTGATGGTAAGTAGTCATTGCTACCCATGGACACCTGCAACACCGTTGCTGCTGATGTGTTGCCGAGCCTTAAGAGCCCCTACGGATTGCAGACTACTAGAGCCGCAGCACCCGAGGGGGAATTGGCTCTTACGCGCAAAAGTCGAAACACACACCAAAGTGCTTTACGACAGACTGCGACGTAAGGGTGGTCGCCAGCCAGTCAGACCCCGAGAGGTCCTACCACCGAGCAAATCAGATATTTTCTCGGCTCTTACGAGTTGCCTATCTGAATGGCAGTGAGGAACTATTCCAACCCGTCACTACACGAGGAAAACGGGTTTCCTCTGTTCTTCTTCTGTATGTGTTTGGGTTTGCAATGGCTTTAGCCAATTCTATGTAAACAATCTAGATATAGATACTAATAATTGTGTTAATTAAGTCTACCTAGATCAAAACGGGGTCGCTACCTAATATTGTGCGCAAATCACTACATAGTATAAAACAAAGTCGCTGTCGCTGTCTGTCCGTCCCTATGTATGCTTAAATCTTAATCTAACTACGCAATGGATTTTAAAGCGGTGTTTTTTTAATAGATAGAGTGATTCAAGAAGTTTTCAGCTACAGCATACATTACCTACGCTACGAATCTTAGGTATGGAGCAACGCGGGTGAAACCGCGGGCGGGTCGCTAGTAACTATATATTATTGTAAATACCTAATTTCAGCTTTCGTGCAACTGGTACTCCGGGATATTGTGACACATACTATCATGCTTGTATTCCCAAAAAGGTTAGGCAGAGGTGTATTAACGTACTACTAAAATTTTTTAATAACTGTTGGTCTATGGGGCGAACTTACCACAACAAATCTACTTAACAAAAAAAAAACAATAACAATCTTTTTGTGATGTTTTGCATTTTCCATGCTAAGATTATAAAGTTATTTTAGTGATGGAAAAACATCACAAAAAGATAGTTAAAAGGTAAGATGGCATCGTACGATATCGAACTAACTGTAAAGTAAGTCATGTCGGTTGAGAAGCAAGGTACCTTGCTGTTCAATAGATGTCGCCAACATCACCTTATGACGTAAATTCAAATTGTGAAGGTAAATTATGATCAAGCGGGTGGGACTGCCGGTGGCTTAGCGGTCAGAGCGTCTGGTGTATCTAACCAGAAGACGCAGGTTCGAATCCTGCACGCGATTGATTTCCATTCACTAAAATAACTTAATAAAACACTTTTCTCGGCCCGAGAATTAAATTCAGAATCTTAAGCTCAGCAACTGAACTTGCAAAAATTTGTATATTGAAGGCAATAGCTAGAATAAACTGTTCTGATCATGATACCAATGTAAAAAGACATTGCCCTAAATGTCTAGACTGCCGGTCCTAGTAATCTGTTGAAATTTAATAGAAAATCATTTCCCCGCGACATCAATCTAATATCCTAAAATCCGTCCCTATTATTTCAAGATGTGCCATAAAATACGCATAGGCGTACCATGACACATCACAGCGGGTGAGGGTGGCGTAGAAAGCTGTGCGGTGTAAAAAAATCCCCTAATCTAGTAAACAGGGGCTAAATGACTCACTTCACTGCGGGCGCCATGTATTCGGGGAAATTCGGGAAAATTCGGGGGACTTAATCTTTACGAGATAAAGTAAAAGGAGACATGACCCAGGTGCGAGTCACACCACTGCGCGTGTAAATCGTCGGCCCTTTGTCTTTTTGTAAAGTTACAAGGGCTCGCCTGATAATTACGAAATTGAGACCCGTTTTAATTTTAATCCTTGATATTAATTTTATTAGCCCTGTCGTGTTCTTTGGAGAGGTTAACATTTTGGTCGTGTGGTTGGGATAAAATTAATTCTTTAGTGCTTAATACCTGGTAGTGGCATAAGGGTGCTTTTGAGCATTGTGGGGTAAATAAAAAAATATTTAGTAAATTAGTAGGTACGTGTAATGAGTGTAAGTATAATACCTTTGTTTTCCTTGTGTTAAAACGAATTTTACCTAAAAATAAAATTAAGGAATGTGCGGTTATTCTGCATAATATTACTTATTATTTTTATATTATTATTTTTAATTATTATTTAAAAAAAAATATTTAATGTTGTAACAATATTAGTATACTAAACAAAATGCCAGTGTAACCTACTTACTTAGTTACTTGATTTAAAATATTTTTAAGTTGAGTTAGACAGGCACATGAAACAGAACGTGTCTAATATTAATTAGTGTAGTATAGTTATACGTTATGGGATAGCTTATTAACTTTTACCGTATTTTCTTTTCCAGACGCTGCTAGATAACTCACGTACGCGTTCCAACATCTCAGCTCCACCTATCGACCTCTCTCGCAAACATTTGAGCCTCTAAGACAAGAAGCCGTTAAATACAAAGGCGGATAAATCTCGAAGTTAACATTTACAGCATTACCGGAACGGTTTTTCATGTTTAAAACACAGCATTAGGTGCGGGGCCGGCCGGCCAGTGTTCTGCTACGTGCGGCGTAATCGCTGCGCGCGGACCTCTCTGAAACACGGAAAACCATTCAGACAACACCCCCGAGCTTCCCCTAGCCCTCCCAACCCGCACCCACCACTTTTACGATGAATCTTCGTTTCTCCGCATCAAGAAGTAATTTTAGTGTTCCTTTGCCGATTCAATGATACCACTCGGGCTGATTGGTTAAGCCCTCTTTGATTTAATTTCGGGTTAAGTTGCGCTGTGGTTGGGCCCCGTGGGATTTGGGCACGTTTAGTACGGTGCATACGGATGTTTGTATCGCCCTGTTATGGCTGTGTAACGGCTTTACGATTCAGGTTCGAGAAGGGAATCAAAATTATAATCTGCTTGTTTTAAAATTCTATGTAGATCCTACATAGAATTAACTACTACATAGTGCAGATTAACAAACTAATAGAGACTTAAAAAACTTGAAAATTAAAAAAAAAACATTAATTTAGTATTAAGTACAAATGACATAGGTACACACATAAATACAATCATATTTTCATGTCTATCTCCCATTGGGATAGGTAGATACTATAGATTTCCATTTGTTACATGATCTTGGCACGCTACTTTCGTTTCATCTACATTCATTGGCCTCCTCATGTATGATTGCTGATTTAGATAAATGACTTAAACACAATAAGCCTAGAATATTTCTGCCAAATCTTCAAGATACTTGTATAAATAAGTATCTAATTATGTAATAATGGGTACTTTTTTCAAAGTGTCTATGTCAATTTTAGGTTGTTTGCTTACTTTGTACGAATCATAATAAGCTGTTTTTTTTTTGTATAGGCCAATGATTGCTTTTTATGAAGGCACCCACACGTATAATTTCTCTTCCTCGTAGGTAATTGCGTTAAAAATTTTGTTCCTGAAACAAAAGAACTCCTAAATGTCAAAGGTCAGATTTAAAAATAGAAACCGGGTAAGGTCAGAGTTGAACGATGTATTTATTGGAAATCTTCTGTATTTGGGGAAACTCTCAATGAACTAAATTTCAAAATAAACGTGTAAACACTTTAAGAACAGGTTTAATGTATTGCTACAAAATGTTCCCATTATTAGCTCTTCTTCAAATCATAATAATTTGTTGAGATACATAATATTAAAATCAAATTTATGATTAGGATATGTTACGTATTTTTATTTTTACATATTTTTTTTTTATTTGTTTACCTAGTGCAGTGCAGTGATAGCCTAATGATAAAACCATTGAATTGCCAAGACAAAGGTCTCGAGTACGAATCCAAGGCCTCTGACTTTTCGAAGTCATGTGCGTATTAATAGTTAATTATCACGCGCTTAAACGGTGAAGGAAAACATCGTGAGGAAACCTGCATGCCCGAGAAATTTTCTCGACGGTGTGTGAAGTCTGCCAATCCGCACTAAGCTAGCGTGGTGGACTATAGCCTAATCCCACTCATTATGAGAGGAGACCCGTGCCGAGCAGTGGGACAATGTAATGGGTTGATTATGTTATGTTATGTATTTGTTTACCTAATGGCAATAGGATCGCCTCCAATACATGGGATCTAAACATACCAGCGAACTGTGGGTGTGCATTAGTACGCCTCTGTCTAACCCTTCGGAGAATACAGGCGTGATGGTATTTCTTCTTTCTATCTATAAAATTCCAAAACGTTTTAAAAATGTCAATATTAATTAATTGTTGAAAATTTTTAAGAATGTGGTATAAGAATACTTACGCAAAGTATTTTCAGAAACGTTAAAAGTATTTTAGTCATTAGTGTACCTATTAGTTAATTAAGACGTGTTTTTTCAGACCAAATATAGCCAGCCTATATCCATACCAAATTCAAGTGTAGGTAGGTAGGTATCTCAAAACTAAAATTCATCAAAATCGATTCAGCAGCTTAGGTTTAAAAACGTAACACACAGATATATAGAGTTACTTTTGTATTTAAAATTTAAGTACGGATAAGTAAAGTAAATCATTTTATAAAATAATTGACAACATTTCATTTTTTAACACCCGTTATTTATTACTTTATTTGAAACTAGATCGAAAAATAGGATACCTGTATTTTTATTTAGTTTTTCGACATTAAAGTTCTTTCCAAATTACGTCATTTGTACGGTTAAACGGTGAAAGCACATTATTTTTTTGACCCTTATTTTTTTTCCTTATATCAGTTTGGCATCTATCATAATTATTCAACCTTACATTACCTTTTTCGTCGTTGATTTACTATTATTTCGACAAAAAATAAATTTTCTCAGTTTCCACCGTATAGTGACGTCATCACACATTTCTTGTTTTTTTTTTCTCCGAAATAAAGAATTCTAAAAAATTAACAAAAACGTTTTGGAACTCAGGATAGGAAAACAAAGAAACGGTATTTTATTTCGGCGGCTTAATAATTTTGAAATGTTGTCAATTATCTAATAAAATCTAATATCAGCAACGATTACTGTGTATATTGCCAGCACATTTAGTGTATCCAGCTATTTGGCTCGAGCACAATTAGAACAACAAAATTCTCCCGAAATGCAGTAGGTACTTAAAAATCCTTGAAGATTTGCCAGTAACCTCAGTGATACTGACCTTCTATTGATATAACTGTATGGTTTAATTTGTTATATTTTAACATATTAAACCATCACACCTGTATTCCCCGAAGGGTTAGGGTGTACTAATGTACATCCACAGTTCTCCCGTATGTTTAAGGTCCTATGTAATAGGGGGCGAGTCTATTGCCATTATCCGGGCACAAATCCAGACTCCAAACTGCAACTAAGAATTTGATACAAAAACCTAATAACACTTTGTTCGACCTGGGGATCGAAACCAGGATCTCAAGCATAGGAGTCGCGCTTGGGAACACTAGACTAATGAAGCAGTCTTTTGAAGTTAAAGTCCATCATTGTTACAATGCCAAGTGGTAATATGGAGTTTTAATACCAGCCTTATGAAATATTGGTGTGATAACTTGAATCACATAGGTCACATTGGAAGGGTTGCAGCGATTACGCTGACCATATGCCAATATGGTCTTAATTTCCATGGCTCTGGGGCGTTGGTACGGTCTCTCCTGCCGGTTTTCCTGACCTCTGTAAAGATAAATAGGTAATAATCGACCATTGGAATTCTGTTGTTGGTTATGGCGATGATAATAAATGGCCCTTGCATCTTTTTATCGCCATTCCATGACTCGGTCCATATTACATGTTTTTTCTTTCTTCTTTTTTGTTAAAAAGCTTACTAGCAATGTGGGTCGCACATTACTAGTATTCTTGTTAACGCCTCGCTAAATGCTTGTGTTAGGAGTGGGTTCACATCGGTAGTGCAATGGGTGGGTTTCGAACTGGCTACCACATGATCGGAAGTCCAACGCCCTAGCCAGGCTACCGCCGCTTCAGAACTATTGCCTCTTTTAATTAGATTTCTGGTTCCGTCAGCCTGTAAAAATAGAAAATATTACAGTAATACACCATGCATGTGAGTAAGGGATAAGTGCGCAAGTTAGAGTCATGTGTAGGACTCATCACTAGGTTACAAGTGTCTCTGGAGACTCATTAAAATATCAATCAAACTTTGCTTGATATGGCAATCGAACCCAAGATGTCATACTTATCATCCATGCTTGCGAACACGAGACCCACAAGGTAGATTTTCCAAAAAAACACAATTATATTCTGTACTTATTTAATAAGGAGGAAAGACATCCAAAGGCTATGTTTTATCATTGCTAAAATAAAATACATGGACTAATAACAGTACATCGTACTGTAAATATTATTTTGTCCATTATTTATGACTTAGGTAAAGCGGGCATAATATTTCAGCCACGTTTGTGAGTTCAATTAGTTCATAAAAATACTTTGCTGTGATAAATGGATAGATGGAAGGTTGGGAGACAAAAGAAGATTAATATTCTCTGGTGGTCGCTGTATCCGCTTGTGTATGCTCAGCATATTTGTCGCGACGTAACGCAACATATGTATGTAGATATAGGATATTCATATAAATTAAAAAGTTTCTTCTGAGCTCATGTATTTCCCGATAGGTAAGGGTAAGGAGTAGTGCCGCACAGATCACTCATGGAGTCAAGTTGTCCTATTACCTACATAGGATATTTTAGGATCTTATGTAATGAGAAAAGTGTCTTTTTTTCAATATTATCGTGACGAAACCTGCGGTTTTTTTTACGGCGTGTGAAGAATGGCAACCCTCATTAGGCAAGAGCGTGGCGGTTTCCATGGACTACCTAACCCCTTTTAAGTCTGAGAACAGATCCGTGCCCAGAAATGATAAAATAGAAAATAAAAAAGTATTTCTTACTTCAGTAAATAGAATAACAATGAATAATTTGACAAACATGACGTATGTATCACCATTGCCAAGCCCGATCATTATTGTAGATCGACCCATATTGACGTCACCATCGACATTAGGATATCCCAGTGGGCGCGATGAGGTCAACGTCCTATGATGGCTTCATTTTACTCTCATTTTCAATAAGTATTTGGTGGTAAACCTATTTTTACTTTTACTACTTAATTTTCTAATGTAGGTAGGTACTAAGGCTCATCGAAACCTGCCTTTTTGAGTTCCACAGAAAAACCAAAAAATGTTTAATGAATTTCATAGAAAAACGCCACAAAGCTTTGCTCAGAAAGTCAGCATTTGCCACCGATTTTAATACTAGTAATAGTAAATTTAGGGCCGATTTTTCCATCGTTAGATATTTTTTTACTGAGGAATAAAATTGACATTTGACAGATTTTGTATAGAAAAACTGTCAAAAATTCGAATTCATTGATCGATTTGATTCGATGGAAAAATTATATATGAAACTTTTCCGAGCAGAATCGATAATGCCTGAAATTGCTTTATTTGTATCAGTTAATCTGAATTTCAGCAGGATCTAAGTACAAGGTACACGTGTGGGGCGCGTGACTCCACGCTTCAACGCAGCATCGCGTCCACGGGGCCAGCCGTCATGAATACGTAATACAAGGGCAGGACGCGAATTCTTTCGTTTATTATTCAATCATTCGTTCGGCGCGAGTCGGCTTTAATTTCATGGCGGGTGGGCACGGGCCCCGGGCGACAGGCTGCCCTCTTAGTGTGGAAACGATCCCGATACTATTGTAGGAATTATGCTATTAATTAGAACATCGTGGCAGATTGTCGGAATTTATAGGGCTGTCTCAACCCGTTGGAGACTTGTCTTTCGACTGGTGTGATTAAGTTTGGGCAGTTTTACGAGGTTTTAGTACCTTATGTTGATTGGGTTTATAGTCTCCCTTTCTTATGATAAAAAATATTTCTGTCTTAAAATTAAGTGTTTTGTCACCTTCCAACAAAGACTCTAAAATTTTTACAAAATATGCAAAAAGAATCTGCAATTTGCAGTTACATTACAATGTAAAGTAGGAGCACTTTCCTTACTTGTTTGTCTGTCACCGCTGAGTACTTTGAAAAAGACAATTCTTATTCTAAAAGGCGAAGCTGTTGAGGATGTGGAGGAGTGCGTGCCCGTTTTGATTGAAACCACCGGCGCCGCCCCATCCGACGCCAACGCGACCGACGCAGAATTGAAAACGCAAATTTAGTGACACATCTATTAACGAAAATGTGAAGAAGGCACCACCAGAAAATGGGATCCGCGGGGGAGAAAATTCCCTACAATTGTAGCAATATTTTATGCTGGCAACATTCTTATTTTAATAAACAGGTGTTGCTATTATAGGTGTACCAATTTTCCGCTTACCTAAGTTTCATTAAGTATATTTGTTGCAAAGGGTTCCCTTTATTTGGTGCAGTAAACTGAATTTGTTGTGTTTGACTGTCGTAAAATAATGTATGTTTACTTTTACATGAATGCACGCGTGAGGTATGTTGAGCAGGAAGGGGGATGGCAGCAATCTTGAGAAATCATTTTTACGACTATCAAAGGGAGAATAACATTAAAATTCAGGAGACGGTCACGCGACCTTGTAGGTACTGTCATGTTCCTACACGTCACTCCGTGGAAGGGTCTGTCTGTGTAAAAATGCGTAGTATTTTAAATAAAACATACAATGTACATATATGTTTTATTTAAAATACTTCCTATATAGGTACTGGGTATTGTTTTGTTTAATGCTATATATTTAGGTGACATTTTGTCTTTCATTTACAAATTAGAATTTTGTGAAGGAAAGACAAAGTCGAAGAAAAGGTGTGCTATACCTATCAGAAGATATATTTATATATACAGGGTTAAATTTCAAAGACCGGCCAAACCCAAAATGCATTTTAAACATTATTGTCAAAATAATACTAAATTGTAAAAACCATTCATTTGAAAATGTCTAAATTCATAAATATTGCGGATTTGTGGTCGTGTGCGTGCGCTGTCAAACTTATGTAGTAATGTTTGTTAGCTAGGTTATTGAACTGAATTGTGTAGTGGTAACTATATCCACGCGTTCTGTAATTTAGAGGCGGATCGGAATAGAATAAATTTTAACTTTTTTATTTCGTAGATCGAAAATATTATTGATTCTGAACAGCATCTGTAAATTTGACCTGTCATTAAAAAATAACCCTGCATAACTATCAAAAGATTTGTCTTTCTATCAGAAGATATTTAGATAAAATATAATTATGCAATAGTCAAATGTGTATTTATTTCTCATTATAAGTCATAGAGAAATCCTTCACGTAGCCACCCAACACCTGCTCCAGAAAATATTCCCAATAATTTATTGAGAACCACCCTGTCTAGGGTCGTCTATGTAAGTAATGTGTCGCAACAACGCGTCTGGGCATTCGGACGGACGCATTCGCACACGATTCAAATAAAAAAGTCCGCCATCACTCAAGTATGCGTCGCCATTCATTCGCTTGCCTAGAAATTTGCTCCCCCGATCCATTATAATAATGTGGACATGCTAGATGGAAAATACTATAGCTAGAGGGTACATACAGTCTAGACAGCTCTCGTGTTCGCAGTAGATAAGGCGACACAGGGGCCGAGCTGATAAAATCTTAAGTGAATTACGTTTACATGTGTTTCGTGTCGTATCCACACAATGTGGTACATGTCAGCGTTAGGTTAGCGTGATGTGATCTACACGGTCCTTGCAAATGGACAGGAAAAAGACGCGGGAGGAATGCGTGGGTTCTTTTAATTTAATATCGACTGACACCGAATTGGAATCGAAAGTTTGCCAAGGACGTGCTCTGCTGTTTAATCGTACCGCCTGTTTGCCGCTTCAATATTTATTGCCTACCTACCCGGGATACTTATTTATAAATATGAGCTATTAAATTCTTGAGAAAAAATGCATGAGGCGACTGTAAGGACAAGATGTGAGAGATTATAACAGTTAAGCGTGAATTTTGTAATTACATTCTTCAACATTGTATTTTATTTTAAGATTTTTATATTTCCACCGTAAAAAATCTAATTTGTTTCAACATGTTTTATGTTTATTCTTGAACAAGGTTTTAAAGATAAAAGAAAAAAGAAAAGATTTAAGGAACAAAATACTTGTTAGTTTCTCGTTTCCCGTAATTGAACCGCGTCCAATAGCATAACTTAGTACAAAATTTCTCGTTGAAGACGCTTTTGTGCTGTGAAAAAAAAAACATGAACATATAAAACAATAAAAATATTCGCGTCTGACGGAGGCGCCTTGAGTGAATTTTCGCGGAAGGCAGGCTTGCCGCTACGGTGTTGGAGAAACGCGTGTTTACCGCGACCAAAGTACGTCATGATCTACAACTTTCTACTGGAAAGTTGGATACGGTATGTTATGTTGATTTTTTATTCTTTTCTTTAATTCTCACCAATAAAAATGTTTCTATTTCATTTTCTTGAATGTTTTGATATAGGTACTCTTGATCTTTCGTCGCAAGATACGAGTATTGCCTGTGTTCTGAAAACGGGTGTCTAATGCTATAATTTTTAAGTGGAAATTGGAATCTTAGATTAACAATTTTTTTTTATAAATAATGAGTACCTAGACTAAGAAGCAGACTAGACTTGTAGTTGCAAGATAAACATAATAATATGCTTTATCTAGGCAGTAATCGTTGTAACAAAGGAAACTGTAGACACCAAGTTACGCTAAAAACAATAAAGCACACCTGGCAGACACTTATATTCTTATCTCCCCAGTTGCCGGTGTCAGTGGGGCAAATTTCATTTGGACCGGCAGTCCGAAGCGCCAGCCCCGCCGTGAACTTCGCCCTAACTTGGGAACACGTGTTAACATGAGTCGTCTTTGAAAAACTGGATAAGGACCTTATTTATATGGGGCCAGCGTACACTGCGACACAAAAGAACATGATGATATTACTGTTAGACGAGACACGCTAATGTGATGTACATAATGTTATTTATCAGTCACGAATTACTTCGCCTTTTTATGCCTAAAAATGTGGGTAAAATGTGATAAAAATTACGAGCCCTCAGATGTGGGGGAAGTAAAGATATACGCCTAGGACGTGTTATTACAGGGTTACGCGTGTAAGGTACAGTTATGGCAGAAAATTTAGAAGATACACCCAAAATAAGTATTTCAAGGTGGTAACACTCCGCTGATGGAGTTCGTCTGGGGTGGTATCACTGCTTTATCAAATATTTTGCGAGTAAGCAATAACATTTTATCATTATTGTAATCCGTTTCGAAAAGTCAATGTAGCTAGTGATATTACTGGACATTTATCTATGTGCTTAACACAACTAGCTAGCGACGTGATCTTTGAGTCGCTCCATGTTACGTATTACGTATTGGAAAAACCCTTAGTGGCGATGGAAAAATACGAAGGAATTTTCCTAATGCTAGTTGCGACGTAACTTGTACACTTGTAGGGAAACAGCCACGGACGTGGTACGGTAGATATTAATCTTTTCTATCGAACCGACGGTCTCTCAACTAGATATTTAACTTTCGATACGCCATTTTGTTTTTACACCCCGACACAAATGCTGTTTTATTTTCTGTTCATAAAAATAAAATGGGAATTATTTCAGTTTAGGAACAGACTGTTACTTATATATTTGATTTATTTTATTTACCCAGCGAGTTGGTTTTCTGCTCGCACGTACTAAACGATATTTGGCGATCCCTAAGACGAGTCGTTTGTCACGTACGTGACGCAGCGGACAAAATGGAAACTTCACTGTGTTGCCGAAACGGACAAATAAATACGTAACTGTTTTGTGAAAAACTGTTATTGGTCTTTATGTTTTACTCTTGATATTTGAAACAAATACTTGGCTTTTGTGCGGTTTAACCCCTCTGTTTTGCGCGTACTTTGCGATACCTGAATTTTAATCTTTGGTAAATGCTACTCCTTCCCTAATCTTTTAAACGACTGCAGGTTTAATTGCGTTTGCTACATAATCTTACATGTCTTTTTTATTGTATACGATGGCAAATGAGCAGATGAAGGCAGGCAGTAAGTAGTCATAGCTACCCATGGACACCTACAACACCGGAGGAGGTGCTATTGCGTGGCTGAACTCGGACTGCAGATTGTCAAAGTTGGACAGGAGGTATTGGTCCTCACGTTCAAAAGCCGAAACGCTAATCAAACTTGGTTTACGATAGATGCTGAAGGGTGGTCGCGAGCTAGTCAAATCTCAAGAGGTCTTACCAACGATCAAAATCTCGTATTTTCTCGCCTATAACGAGATGCCTTTTTGAATGGCAGTGAGGAATTCTACTCTAACCCGCTCTCAACCGGGGTATATTATGTTAACGGAGTTTAACGTGTTTAGTAGTTTTACTACCGAATACCAAATATAGTGGTTTATATACATATAATATAATAATAGATCTTAACTTATTGAATTAAACTTGATTTCAAGCTTTCTTCATCTTTTCTTTCATGACATAGGTCAGTGGTACATTGGAAGTTTATCTTGCACTGCCCATGCAGCTTAAATTTCTAAATCCCGAAAGTAGGTAGTGGCGCGGAATTCAATCTTGAAAATTTTAAAAGAAAACTTATATTTACGAAGTATTTTCAGGAAGGTAAACCAATTCAAAAATATAGCTTTGATATATTTTAATTTTCCCTGTAGGTATAAATATAGTATGAAGAACAAGTTTCAAAACTATGTTTTGGATTATTAGACTGGTTATTAATTTTACAAAGTCACGTTATACGCAAATTCTTGAGGATTTCATAGGAACGACCTTAAAGCTAACCTTGAGCTTTACGTGTAGGGGTTAAAGCGTTTTGGTGTTCTTTTTAATAAATTTTAGGAGTGCACCGTTCGATAATGTTGGAGCGCGGGCGGCGGCGGGGCGGTCGAAAGTGTTTGCACAGAGATTAATGATGCGATACCGAGCGCACTATGGGTTGAAGGTGCTCGACAAAAGAGCCTCTTACTTACTCTTTGGAGCCTATGGAAAGTCTTTCCAAGAAAAACAGCCAACTGCACCGTTAAATGTTAATGTAAAAGAAGTGGTATTTTGGTGGTGGATTTTCTTTCTATCGTTGTAGAAACTGTCTGACATACCTACTTATACTCATTTCTGACACTTATGCGGATATTGAAATAAAACTACTTTTTAATTGATTTTATCGCGGTGTATTGATATTATTTATTATTTTATTTCAATGTCTAATATTCTCGTAAGTGTCAGAAACCAGTACATAAGCCAAAATTAGAAATTTTAAAGTAAAACCACTTTAGCGTCCATTATTATTCGTCTATATTAATAAGTCTGCAAGTGACCATGGATGCTGTAAAGGGCCTGAGACGTCGGGATTTAGGTATGTAATAATACCTACGTAAAATATTATTAGTTCAATGTATCAGCTTGTTTTTAATTATTAAGTAAATATATGAATAAAAACAACATGAATACTAAGCAGAAAATAAAAACAATAGAATAAATAAACTATTCAAATAAGTAGATTTTATTATTGACGTTTCAAAACCTACAGCTGAGACCTCATTTGTTTGCCAAAGATTTTTAGTAAAAATATGATATAAAATAAATGTATAGCGTTATGACACAGATATGAAAATAGGCTCACAGCGCCACCAGCATTAGAAGCCGACTACAATAATTCAATGACACTCATAGCATCTCAATGAAGGGGGAAAATGAAAAAGTCTATTGGAGAATAAATCATAAGTAAATGAGATATTGTGTTTCTGCGACGCCCCGGCGGTATCCGACTGAAATGGAAATCACAAATGATGACAAAGCGTAACGTGCAGTATATTAATGGAACCTATACCGTAACGTAGCCTCAGTATGTTGTATGAGATTGTCTATTATCTATATAATTCTTATTTCTTCATGCCATACCATAACAAAGCATAAAAAAAATATTATGAATATGAATAATTATAAGTTACGCTACGTTCGAGGGGCCTGGTAATCTGCGTGACAGGGTTTCCTAGTGCGGATACCAGTCTCCCACAAAGGACTGGTGTGAAAAGGTTTATTAACTTAATTTTAAGAACCTTTGTGGAAGAGAAAATTAAGATTTATTATTATATATTAAAAAAAAGCAAAACTTTTTGTAGAAGAAATAGAGAGAACGTAACATAGGTAGGTACCATAACTCCCGTATTTCCAAAGTCTGAGGTAAAGATGTGCAACCTACTGATTAAGCCCAGAGTGCGTTGTTTAGGTCTTTTATAATTATTAGGGGGCGAAATTATTGGCATTAATTTCAAATGCCCTTTCTAAATATAAAAAAATAATAAATCCTTGCAGATCCTTTCAGCTTTATCTAGGAACTGAACATAGGATAATTACTAAATAATTACTAACCCATAATAATTACTAAAGTTTTTATTCCGTAGAAAAGTAATGCCCTATGGAGGACTTTTTAAATATTTATATGATTTTCAAATTGTTAGTGAAATGTATTGCCTTATTATTTAACCATTGAACATATTAACATCATGATTAACAATTAAGCAATCGTTTGACAGATTCATTGTTATAAAGTCAGGCTTAAGTAATTAAGTGTATCAAAATCGTAGACATATAAGTGACTTTACCCTATAAATACTCGTATAATACGTTAGTTTTGCGACAGCTGTGACATGATAATACGTGACGATCTAATTCCTAGTAATATTTTAGGATGAAAGCACCTAAATACGATATTTTGGTAGAACAGTTTATTTACTTTGAGACATCATTATTTGCACCGTACTGACTTCATTTATAATGTATCCAGTGGTTTCATGAGTGCTCTAGATTTTCAATATTCGCCTGTTGGTCGCATCATAAATCTTAGGGCGC
Organism: Acronicta aceris; assembly: GCA_910591435.1. Lineage (NCBI taxonomy): Eukaryota > Metazoa > Arthropoda > Insecta > Lepidoptera > Noctuidae > Acronicta > Acronicta aceris. Next base: position 11,605,165 of record OU342759.1, read on the forward strand.
AGACGGTTGCAGCGACAACGTGCATTCCCGCCTCGCCCCGCCTTAATATTTAATGAAAATTGTTGGTTTAGCTTAATTTCCTTCTGTGTATGTGCATGAATAATATTTTATTTAACATAGCCAGTATTTGTTGTTAATTGGAATACATTAAATGAAGCCACAGAGCTTTAGTAAGTAGTTTTACAAGATAACTAGAGTTAGGTAAAAGTCTGACAGATACACGCGATGTAGATGAAAATGCAGTAATAATTGAGCAAGCAACGTCAATGTTTAATCCGGCGGGAGCGCAACGGGCCGTTTATCAATCGGACCAAAAAACAACATATTTCAATATCCGCTGATTAATATCCGCTGCCAGTTCGCCGGCCGAGGCAAACATGAAATTTATGTACTGCGACCGAGCGGTTTATTTCATTTTGCTTTTTAAATTACGAATGTTTGGCGCGACAATTGGCCGCGTGTCGCGCGTCGCTCCCATCTGTTGCGGCCAACAATTAACATTTGCATTAGAATTTAATTTCGCTACCTAAATCTGTATTATGTGATAATTTTCGCAAAAAGATACATGCGTATATTGTCCTTTTATAAATTCCAACGTTTTTCGCACATTCAGTGCGGTTGTAAAATTCATAGTTATATTTTAACAGTAATGAGTTTTGCAAGTCTGAACATGCGCTACAAAATTTGAAATTAATTTCTAAAGGCGTAAGTCTCGCCACCATATTAGCATAAAGACGTAATTGATGGGTAAACTAATTTAATGTTACACAGCAATTATGCTAAGACGCTCATGGTTTACAACGCCATAAAATGTACTTCCGGTCTCCGAAACTGCAACGGAAGTAATAAGCACTGCAATACTCCGGGTCATAAATTAGAATAAGCAGTTTTAAGTGAAGAGGGAGCCGCACCGCGCGCAGCCTCCGCCTGACGCGCAAATCATACACTTAACATCTGTATAGGTACGTTCGATATACTCCAGTACATTTAGGTAAATAACTTAGCGTCGTATATTTGAAAACATAAACAATCCCACAACAGCGATGGCGGGAGTCGTAAAAATGGAACTCGGGAGAAACTTAACAGGAAACTTTTATTAAAATAACAACATTAAGCCGTTAATTTGTTTGTAAAACTGCGCAGACGGTAAAAATTACTTATTCAGAGTGTTGAGACCGCGAAGGCGAGGCGCGTCGACTTCTTGGCAAATGTCGCGCCGCTTTTCTATAATTCAAGACGGGTGAAGACGCGCGGCCTAGCGTGCGGCGGGTGTACGGGAGCCTGCTTCGCTCCGCTCTGCTCGCTCACCTCACTACCACCACCATAGCTCACACAAGGCCAGATCAATTCATGATATTCTCATCGTTAAACTTACACTGCTCGACTTGTAAGAACACGTAGTGGCACTATTTATAAGTAAAAGCTTCTATCGACAATTGATGTAAATATCAAAAGCTGATCTTGCGACACGCAAATACAGTATGTAAAGCTAATATAATATTAATCTTATATTAACTATAAGATTATCTGAGGCGAGGATTAAACTTGTAGAAATACAATAACTTAATTGAGATTCTCCGGGCTCTAATAGGTTTTCCTATGTTATAGAAAATCCACTTTCTCGCAAAGTGGAGAAGAACGGTCGTGTTCCGGCGTCGATGGGCTAACAAATGAAATTAATGCATTTCTCCAGAGAAATAAAATGTCATTAGTTTCGCTCGATGAGCTCGCTTCGCAGAGAACCTACTTATGAAGACGAACTTTATTGTCTCCGATCGTTGTTACACTATGATACATTTATCTATACAGGCTGGTGACGGAATGACTATATTAAAATTAAACTATAGTCTAAAGAAGCGCTATAAAATAAGAAATGAAAATTATAACAAAAACTGCTTCATTAGTTTAGTGGTCGTAAGCGCAGCTGCTACGTTAGAGGTCCTGGGTTCGATTCTCAGGCCGGTCAAAGTGTTATTGTTATTTTCTATGAATTTTTCAGTAGCAGCTTGGTTTGGATTAGTATCAGGTTTGTGGCAATTGACTCGCCGTCTATTACATAGGACGTATACAGTATACATCGCTACACCAGTGCTTTCCCTTTCGAGGAATACAGCCATGACTTATTTTTTTTAACAAGCTGATGAGTCACGCCACCAGAAGCGTTGCTGATGCCTTGCCGAGCTTTAAGAGACTACTTACGGATTGCAGACTGCCAAAGCCGTAGCAACCGAGGAGGAACCAGCTCTTACGCGCATAAATCGAAATACACACCAAGGTGCTTCACGACGGTCTCCAACGTGAGGATGGTCGCCAGCCAGTCAGACCTAAGAGGTCCATAGAGGCCCATAGAGGAGATACCACCAAGCATGATGGTATGTTATGTACTTAGGTACATGTCTCACTTGTCCAACTGAATAAATGTTTCTTTCTTTCTCATGTGTATAATGTTTTTGACTAGTAGGTAATAGTAGTAGGTACTTCGGTTATACGCTGTATACAATAAAATTCTTAATAATAAAAATATTCTTATTACGTAGATACTGACATCTTGTAGCCCATTGGACGGTTAATTTAATAAAGTATGGCTTCAAATAATGAATGCTTCTTATAAGCAATATTTGAAATTCTTAGATACAATTTTGCTATTGAAATTAATACTGCTATGAAAAGGATCTCGTAGAAGTTAAAGTAACCAATCCAACCAATCTCATCGATGCCTAAATTCACAATAACAGTAAAAATAATATCAGAAATGTAAAGATCTGGTATTTTCCTTTACAAAATCGTTTATATAAAATAATGAGGGTCAGATTATTGGTCAACATTGGGTTTTACGGAACACATTGGACAAACGAAAGATAATATCGTATTTTAAGTGTCATGTAAATTACGGATTTGAGGCAATGCGTAAGTTCGTATTGTTGCGAGGCCCAGTAACGTCTTATTTTATCTAAATCCTATTTTGTGTCCCACGCATAAATCGAGAGCTAAGACACACTGGGTGAGCATTTTCTTATTTTCTCACAAACGTGCCAAGAACTGTAAGTAAGGATGTTCTCGTCCTTGTTACTCATATATAAATATCTTTGTGTAATATATAAAAGCATTTCTTATGAACAAACTGAAGACTTACTCGTAGTTTGCAAATAAATCACTTTGCTCTAAATTATCCTTAGGTTAATTAGGCTATCTACTCAATATATTTTATTTTTAATATGTTTATTTTAATTGTTAATTTGTGACATGCTCTTCCAAGCCTGAAACACAGGTTCAACCTAGTTCAGGCAAATTATTATATGTAACAAAGACTATTTTTTTTATTGTAAGGCTTTTATTGCAAATGTATTGTTCTTTTTTCTAAATAAACAATTTATTATTATTATTTATCATTCGAATCATATACTATCACGCTTGTGTTCTCTGAAGGGTTAGGTAGAGGTTTACTAATGTACAGTTCGCCGGTATGTTTAGATCCCGCTTAGCAAACCATTAACTGGCCTGCCATTCATCATCATCATCAGCCTTTATTCGTGCACTGCTGGACGTAGGCCTCCCCTAGTGAACGCGACAGAGCCCGATCTTCGGCCTCATCCAGCTGCCTGCCATTAACCGGGCACAAATTCAAACTCTAAAATGCTACTGCGAATTTTACAAAAACACCCAATAACACTTCGCTCGACCTGGGAATCGTACCTAGAACCTCTAGCGTCATAGTCGCGCCTAGGACCACTGTAGTCCTAGCACAGGGAATCAGTATGAAATTAAATATTGTGTAACTGACTATTCCAGTTACGGTTTCATCGCGTTTTCCTTTTCAATTTCATTAACGTGATCGTTCTGCGAAATTCAAGTTAAATTCGATACATTTGGATTGAGTTTCCGAGTGTATGGAAAAGGGGAGACTTTCTTCCCTTCCCTAAAATATAAAATTCTACGAACTGAACTGTACTTGGGATTCTATGAACTAGTTCAGTAGCAAGGAAGTAAGAGTATTGGTAATATATTTAGTGGTTTGTACATAGCCAAAGTCTGTCTAGACATTAAAATGTCTTCGCTGAATTAACTGAGTAGACAGAATAAGATATAAAAGCAAAGCACTTCTAGGAACAAGGTAGTGCTTTTTGAAAAACGTGTTTCGCTTGTAGAACACGGGGGAGATTGTGAAATTGGACCACTGCCATTGCAGTAAAAGTGGAAATAAATCGACTGGGACGCATTTGCCAGCGAATGACCTAGATCAAAAAACCAACTTACACATTCTGTCTGACCGAAACTTCCTCAGAACAGCAATTTCAAAAATCATAACGACAGTTTTTCCTTTCGAAATATTCCATTTAAGTGCAAGTTGTTCATTTAAAATAAATTAAAAGCATGCATCGCCGGACAGTCGGGCGCCTAGGAACTTTAGTAATTGACCCTTCTCTTCAATTACCTGTAACATGGTGCGTGGGAAGATAACAGCTGTTCTACCACTTATAGTGCAAGCGATTTCGAAGAAATATTGAAGTGATTCAATATTCTATCAGGTTTTAAAATAGTCTATTCACGATAGAGTCTTAGAAGTTAATAACTTAATCGTCGGTTTATGCCCCGTACGGAGCGGAGGCCTCCTTTTGAAATTGAAACAACAATGTATAATACACAGCAATGACTAGACAGGACCAAAGAATAATTTCACTACAACAAAAACATATTCATATATTACAGGCTACCGACAACAATACAGATTACAGACTTTATTGTTTTCTAGGTTCTACCAATGTTTAAGGCAGTCTTTACGATTGGAGGCAATTCTTCTAATCCATTAGCCTGTCTGATGTTCAACTTTTATGTGGGTCCTACCACCGAATGTCTCGCGAAAAACGAGTAACATCGCTCAAATTATTTTCAGTGGGGTTTTTACGATAGTCGTATCTTTTTACACGCACATTATGTGTAGATATGCTCACATAATGTTTAGGTGTGCTACGTCGTACATCCTAAGTATCCATAAATCGAAATCGTGAGTCGAATTGCATTATTTTCCAAGAGCTTCTAACTGTTTTAAAGACTCTAAAATGTCAAAAACTATGCTTTACATGTACTGTCTATCAGTAGCAATATTGTATTATACACATTGTTTATTATATATAAGAAAAAGTTAGAAAATATATTCTAAAATAAATTAAAATTATCAATATTCAGTAAATTAACACACCTATGTAGAATGGTTAGAGTTCGCATTGTACTTATTAACTACATTGTTATGATAATTTAATAAAACGGACTCTGTTTTCAAGCACTTTTACAATTTAAATTATTTAATTCAAATAACACCAAATAGATTGCATAGGTACTATTTTATTTTAAAGATAAATTTGATTTTATTTAATATGTAATTGGAAAATGGCTTTGTATTAAATAACCTAAATTTTTTTGGTAAAATATTTATATGCCGGGAATTAAAGCGTACTTTAAAAGTTAACTAAAACTATCGCATTTGATAATATGATCTAATGTTCTACAATTCTGGTCACATAAGATCAGCACCAAAAAGATTTAATTTGTGTCTTCAGTCGTGTGTGCCAGAGCCTTAAAGAGTATTTACCTGAATTTCATGGTCCAAGTAAAGATCAAGTTAACAATAAAAAAATAAGTAGTCGTGTGTTTAGTGAGAAGCGATATTAGTTAAGGAATCGAGAACATTGGGTAAGTTCGGCGAATGATGGCGTAATGTCGGCGGGTCGTATCGGCGACTAGCGCCACCGAGTCTGGCCTTTGAGACCATTGACTTCCCTTCTTGCAAATGAGGTTAGTTTGTCTTTTTTTACATACCATCACGCGTGTATTCCCCGAAGCGTTAGGCAGAGAGCCTACTGACATTAACCGGGTAAATGGTAATTACCAAATATGTAGATACTATATTATATACGACAAAACATTAGCCTTCCTCCTCTCTCCTACATTGCCGTGCCCGACAGGGTCCACGATTGATACTTTTATATTTATTTTTAACGCCTGTTAACATTGTGGTGTGCAATAAACGAATTGAGTATTGAGTATTGGGTATAAATTAAAACTCCGAGATACTACTGAGAATTTTATAGTTAACCCCTTTCACATACACACACCCATACACAATCTTGAACACACACACAAATGCACACGCCCACACTTTTTCATGCTACACCCTACATAAAATTATACCTATGTATTCCGTCACGCTTCACTTGACGCTTATATCTTAAAAATTCTAGTAAAGTCCGAATCACTGTCTCTTATAATACAGGTTTCCTTAGTGTTTGAGGCAGGGTTTGCATTGTCTGCACATAGATTTAGAATAAAGCTACATAATTATGTATATGATTTGTTCTTTTCTTGTACCTATGTATATTTTGGTGTTCAATAAACATTATATTATTATTATTCTTTAAATAAAAAATAGTAAAGGTTTTTTTTTGTGATAGCAATAGAACCGCCCTCTATTACATGGGATCTATAAATACAGAGGAACGGTGGCTAAACATTTGTACTGACACCTTTGCCTAACCCATCGGAGAATACAGGCGTGATGGTATATTTAAATGTTTATACTTTATTTCTATAAACTTGATAGTTCTAGAAACGCAATGAAAAACATGCATTTCGCGCGACTAAGACGCAATACACGAAAGGTCACCTTCTCGATACTTTTCCATGTGACGTCATTAATACGACGCGGGCGTCGCATCTTGTATTGCGTCTCAGCTATTGTGCGACTTATTTTTAGCATCTACCCTTTTTGTCCTCAAAGGGAAATCTTTGAAAGGTTCTAAAACTCCAGTTATGAGGCTGTAGTATATTCAATTCAATTCAATTTATATATTCTAGACAATTTACATATATGGGCTATAAATTATCCATACACATATGTACTCATTTTAAATTAAATTATCTTCTAAAAAACAATAATTGAAATTGGATTAGGAATGCATTACGTGCAGTTTTATCCAGTTCTCCATAATGGAGCAGTCAGTGTCCATTCTCCCCGCAATAACCCATTACATAATCCCAGCACCAGTATAATTTAGCTTTGGCGGAGACCCTTGATCTAAAATAAATTTGGGAAATATAGCATACCATCACGCCTGTATTTCTCGTAGGGTTAAGCAGAGGCGTTTCTGAGAATTTCAGATTTGGGAAAGTGTATTAAAAAATATGAATTTGAATTATTAATGAATATGAATGAAAGGTCTATTAAAAAACAACAAGTTTCATGTTGAAGATATTGGGCCGGCGACTATCAACCTTCAAAAAGCTTCCTTGACTAAATGCAGCTAAATAACAGTATTTTACACGAAGCAATAACATTGAGACCTCAATTTTAAATCAGAGAGATACTTATCATCTTTATCATCATATCTGCCAAAAGACTGAATAAAGATTTCCCCAAAGACTTCCATAAGGAGCCGGTATATGCTGCCTGCATCCAACGACCTTCTCAAGTCGTCCGTCCATCGCGTTGGAGGTCGTCCCACACTGCCTTTTCCAGTGATACAGAGAAATACTAGGTACTATTATTAAAGGATAAAACTTACAAAGAAACACTAGAATTTATACTTACTCTGTACTCTTTTATACTCTCTCTTCGACATTGTATTGAATAGGCACTAAAGTCTTCTTCGTCTTATCTTCTGCGCTAAACCTGAAGAAACATTGTTCTGACCTGAAACATACCTTACACATGAGAGAGTAGAGTTCACTACAGAATTTTACAATCATATAGTTAATATTATTTTCTTCAAAAGTTACTGTTAATAAACTGGGTCAGCTGTAAAGTTTCATTGTATGGTATTATAGCAATGTTTTTGGCAGCTGTCCGTAATTATACAACCCGTGGATGGTGACGTGTTATATGTGACGTGTGATGACGTCACTGCCGGCTAGTTCTATCGATTTCCATGCGACGTCTGGATAACAATTGAGTTGTGCGTCATCCAATCTCCTGCGTTCTGTCGTCGTGCCTTATCTTAGGCTGGGAATTTTCCCAAGATAATATATGGTATAGTTGCTAATATATACTTATCTAATTATCTATATAATTTGTGTGAATTCATGACGACCCAATTGGAGCATCTGTTGAGACGTCAGTTTGCGCTCTACGGGTCGCAGATAGAGTCGCAAGGATACCTAGAGAAGAAAAAACTATTAAGAAAGTGCTTAAAATTGTATTCTAGTTTCCTATTTGAGCTAATGGTTTTGTTTAACATGCGATTTTGTGGTTAGTTATTTAATAATATGGATAAAATGCCATATTTTGTAGTCTAGGGAGGTGTTCACCCTCCCTTCACAGAGGAGGTTCAAAAGTCCCTGTTTCATGTGGGTAATATTAACAAGGTCGCTGCTTAAGTAGATAATAGCCGAAAATCTTGACGTCAACGGCTGACGGACTGAATCTGTAAGTATTCAAATGTATTCGGTGACTTGCTTCTTATTTTACAGAAACTTTTGATTTATGATAAGCTAAGTATGTGCTTAGTGAACTGACTATATAATTATAGAAAATATATTTAACTTAGGCTCGGTGATTATCCAATTGATATGACATCAAATACAAAAGGCCTGTCAAGGCTTTTTGTGTAGAGAACTTGCGACCCCGTGCGCAGTTTCCGTGGGTTTTCAAATATATATTTTTCTTGTAAATTGAAAATTAATATAGAAATAGAACCGGATCTTGATACCTAACAACACCTTCACTGGTCGGCAGGTTTCTTAACATATTATATAGATACACGATGGTCGGTAAAATTACTTAAAAGTTAATAGAAAATTCAAGTAAACAGATAACTAAGGGTTAAGTAAACACAATAACATTCAAAATTTAATAGGCGTCCGGATCGTTACAATAAATTTCTAGTTGGAGAAAAATGCATATTGCTTAAGTGCACATAAAAATAATAGAAAGGCGCGTAGACGCGTCGCGGCGCGGCGCGGGCGCCATCCGGAGGCTAGGCTCCACAATAAACTCACTCTAGCTTCGCTTGGCTGACGTCATATACCATATTTTACACACTTAAAGCTGTTTGTCGTGTCATACCATTATACGCCATGTAAGGCCCGGACTTATTGCCAGCATACAGATATAATTCAGTTTAAATTGTTTTCAGAGTACGAATTAAGATCTGCTTTATTGCGTTACATTGGAATGCTTTTTCATTTCAGCCCTATAATAAAATTACACTATTAAGAATTATGGCTCTATTTGTTAAGTATTTGAGTGTACTTTTATTTTAATGGCAGCTATTTACGCTATATTCAATATTTCAAAGATGAGATATGACTGCAGCGATGCCAATGAAATGAAATTTTATATTCTCTAGGGATGGCGTGACCTTCACTGATGCAAATGTCGTTGCAATGTCAAGAGTTTCCTTTACTTAGATAGTGTTTTGTAATTTAACATAAAATTGTGTACTTTAATTAACATTTATCGTAATGAAGCATCTTGTCTGCTCTGTTTTACAAACTACTAGCTGTTGCAGGGAGATTCATTCGCATCACAAAGTAGTATTTATTTTTTGATATGAGATACAATCCTTATCAAATGTTATTGTTTGGTCAGCGGTTTAAAGTTAACAGACAAACACTTTCTCATTTTTCTAATTTAGTATGGACTAGCGTAATTTTTTTTACTTCAACAAATATCTTAATTTTCACGTTGTGTAGTCGCTATTGTAGATTCCTTTCCCGTAGCGCAGTGCACTAGGCTAGTTAGATGGACTATATCCTAATTCCAGCCTTTCTCTATTCGTAGCTTATTAAAATTGCCCTTTCTATGTTTGCATTCTTGTCGCCTGATACTCTCATGGGACATGCTGGTATAACGTATTCGTTGCTATAACGATAAAGTTTCCGTACTTTGTACCGGTTACAAATACTCTGAACTATGTGGAATACCCGCAGGCTGGCAGATAAGGAATAATATATAGGTACCTAGTACCTATAGTAGCTACTATACCTACTGTTATCCTTCTACACGCGAACTGGTACATAATTAACTAGCTTCTACCCGCAACCCCTACTGCGTGGACTTTGGTACTGGTTACGATCTGGATAAAAAGTAGCCTATGTGCTGCTATTCCAGAATATAATCTATCTCTGTGCCAAATTTCATCAAGATCCGTGTAAAATAAAGTGTCAAAGGGGTCTCCTTAATAACCTAAATTTTGTAACAAATAACAAAATGGCAGGGACGTTAAATAATGACTATTATAGGCAAATTGTTAATACCATTGTGGTTACTTTATTGTATTTTTTGTAGGAATCTCTAATTAAAAAAATATAGCCTATGTTACTCGCTGATAATGTAGCTTTTTATTGCTGAAATAAATTGTAAAATCGGTTTAGTGGTTTAGGCGTAAATACGTGACAAACAAACAAACTCACTTTCGCATTTATATTTGCAAAGGATTTACACAACTTAATAGTTTAGATATAGAAAATCGTCTTATTAGTCTATTATGTCGAAAGCACGACGGCTACACTAGAGGTTTTGGGTTCGATTCGATTTGGTCGAGCAAGTGTCATTGGGATTTTAATTGAGTTTGATTTGTGCACAGTTAATGGCAATAAGCTTGCTCCCTATTAGGTACATAAGACCTAAACATACCGGCGAAATCTGGGTGTACATTACTAAGCCTCTGCCTAACCATTCGGGGAATAAAAGCGTAATGGTAGGTAAAATTTTCACTTTTCTTAACAACAAATTAGTGAAACCGATACCCTTAATATAATAGCGAGATAATAAACGGTAGCGACCTAATTAGGCTTTTGTTTATCATAATAATTACCGTTGCTATGGCAACGCTGTATTGTGTTACAGTTTCACGGCATCGTTACCTGGCGTCATTGCTATAGGTACATACTAAGTACAACAAAATGTGTACTTACGTGTATAACTTTAAAGTACCAAGGAGGTGAGTTTTTTTAAGGTGAATCCTATACACAACATGATTGGAAAAAAGAGAAGATTGTGAAAACGGCTAGATAAAGATGAGTTAGTACAAATTCCGAATACAATTTTAAGGATCGCTATAGGTACCCACATTTTACTGCCATCCGTCATTTTAAGTTAATTCTATTATTAATTAGATATCAACAATGTCGATAAACTGCCTCATTAGTCTAGTGGTCCCAAGCGCGACTGCTAAGCTAGAGGTCGTGGGTTTGATTATGTCTGTTTGTGTATGTATATTCGTTATGATTCCATGTGTGTTGTGTTATTCGATTTTTTGATGAAATTGTCAGTAGCAACTTGGAGTTTGGTTTAGTACCCGGGTATGGGCATTAGGCTCGACCATACATTGTGTGGACGTACATTAGTACACCTCTAACCCTTCGGGAAATAGAGGCGTGATGGTGGAGTGTCGATAAATACAGGACAGGCCAACTCAAGGTTGCTATGGCTCATTCTTCAAACTCAAACTCAAACTCAATTTTTTTATTTCAATTAGACCATATACAGGTACTTTTGAAATGTCAAAACTACATGCACGGTTCCAAATAGTAGGTCTTATGGAGAAGAGCCGGCAAGAAACTCCATAGATACTCTTTTAAAAAAATAGTTGATTTATATATATGTTTTATTCTATCAATGTGAGTATTGTGGAGTTTGATGTGAGTGATAAAAGTAGGTTACCCTCCAAAAGATAACATAACTGAATCCGGATTGACATGGAATGTAAGAGTTGACCAGTCCCGACAGACAGCACCCGTTCACGAGCATCACGTGTGTATCAGCGTTATTCGACTCAACCAAGTTGTAGGGAATAAAACAACCCGACACACAACGCCACCATCAGCAGGACATTTAAGTGAGCATGACAGCCTCTAACTGCCAGAAAATCGAAAGACTTATCATAGGTTTTGTGATCGTAACATCAGTCTACACAATACTCATATTTAACACTTCAAAAGGCCTGTTCAGATATTGCCCTACATCGTAACACTCACATATTATGTTATAGTTGTAATACCACTACAACTGTCTGGACTTTAAAAGAGACCATGATCCTCTGAGTTTGTTTCGGTGTTTCTTCTCAAAGGTCGTCAGTTAGGAGATGCTGGCGCCATCTAGTTAAAAAAATATAAAGCATTGACTTGTAAAAGTATCTTTATAAGATAATACAGAAATAAATATCATTCAATCAATCAAATAGGTGTAAAAATAATGCATCGAACTTGATTCAAGTTTTACAATTTATGAATCATAATAAAGTAATTGCTGTCGTATATTTCATCAGCCGTGTCCATTTTCCCGTACTGTAAAAACATTAATTTCTTCTGTGATTATTAAAATGCTTTATATTTCTCCCATCACGTGCCTTCGTAATTGAATACGTGAGTCGCAATTGTCAGCTATTTATGATCACTACCAAGTTTTAACGTGCTCGATTTGCATTTTATTAATATCTACTGCAATAATTTTGCATTGTGTCGTGCGATAAAATGGCGACTAGTTTGCAAAATAGGACTTTAAAAAGATGACAATTTACATAAACTTGTGAGAAAATTTGTAAGTATCTTTTTTTTTTTTTTTGCATTTTCCATGCTAAGATTATAAAGTTATTTTAGTGAAGGAAAAAATCGATCATGGGCAGGATTCGAACCCGGTGGATTTTGGTGGGATTCGCGGTGGCTTAGAGGTCAATGCATCTGGTGTATCTAATCAGAGGACGCAGGTTCGAATCCTGCCCGCGATCGAATTTTCCCTTCACTAAAATAAATATTGGAAGGTTAATTTGTTTTGTTGGTATTTTAAAACATGGATTATGTTCAAATATGGTGAAATTAGTATATAAGCTACTTATAGGCTATATTAAAAAATATAAATAATTTTAAGTACCTATATAATATCTCTAAAATATATTCTCTATTTCTATATTATATAAATCTATATATCAATTCCCCCCAGTATCTACACTATTTGTGATAAATTCCGCTGTATCCCTACATATAATGAGTAGGCTTTTATTTTAGAACGCGGGGTAAATTATTAAAGTTTTTTGTCTCACAGTTAGTTTTAAATAAAATCCTGTAACACGCTATTAAAAATACTTCGATGAAAATTCTTCGTACTTATACATATTTTTCACGAACGCTTCATCAAAACTCCAAGTTCGATTCGACGGTAACCCTTGAGAATTACTTAATAAAATTGTAAGCGGTCGATGTGTGCACATAGGCAATATTTAAGAAAAATAATACGAGGAGTCTTTTGAAGACCAATGGAATCTAAAACGATTCTTTAAAATTATTTTGTCTGTAAGTAGGTATGTGAGTAAAAAAACTATTGCACAAAATTGGATGCGATTTTCACAGATGCAGTTTTTTATGGGATAAGAGGGTAAACGAGCAGTCGGATCGCCTGATGGTAAGCGATTACCGGCGCCCATGGACAGCCACAACACCAGAGGAGTCACAAGTGCGTTGCCGACGTTATAAAGGGGATTGGGCCTCCGGTAACGTCACTCACTCGGCGAAACACAACATACGCCGGTTTTCTGTAAGGCCGTGGTATCACTCCGGTCGAGCCGGCCCATTCGTGCCGAAGCATGGCTCTTCGACGTAAAAGATAGCATATTTGTTTCATCTTGTTAAGTACCTAAGTAAAACTTTTTGGGACGCGAGTGAAACCGCGGGCAAGAGCTAGTAGGAAATAAATCTGCAAAACGAAATATACGAAGGAGTGGAAGGAGACGAGGAGTGGAGCCTCGCCGAGATCCACTCGTCTTGATAACATCACGTTTGTCTAGCGCACTGTATTCCATCCACTAGTTTCTTGCTTGCCATCCATTTTTTTTTATCCATTTTTTAATCTGCAGTATCGTACGGACTTGTGAGGTCTTAAAAAGTAAGTCGGTGAATAGGGATAACGTTTTGACCGTAGTAGAAAGACGGCTAGCCACGTCATTGGCACCCGTCAACGTCATCGTTTGATATGATGAAAATTATCGTAATCTTAGTTGTACCGTGTGTAGGTTTAAATTTTGGACCAGGTATTGTTATTTTCCGTTAAGAAAATTGCAGTCCCGTCTGAATTGTAGGTTTGTGCCGGATGAGTTCTATGGAGATTTTACGCCACTGCATAACATTAAACCATACAACATTACTTTGACAACTTTTAACAGTCAAACAATACATCTCTACCTACCTTCCCGGGGATACAGGCGTGATTGTTATGAAGATAACAAAGCCAAGCATAAAACGAAGATAGCTGGTGTCGTATGTCGAAGTTTATGTAGCAAACTTCAGTCCACACGCGTTAAGTAGGTAAGTAATTAGAGGTAACTACGAGCCAGACAAAATACTAAAATATCTTGGATCCGGTTACAATGTTGCTAGCATGTACCTAGGCTGGAGATTTTGTCTAATAAGGTGTTTTACTTAGGTGTCTTGCAATGTAGTAATTTTTTTGGCAGGTATAAGTGTACATTAAGTTAAAATTCGTTTAAATGGGCAGATAATGATGTGATGTGTGATGTTTCGTGATATGGCTGATGAAAGAAATATAAATATCGGTTAGGTTAGGTTAGATCTATGACCACACAATGCCAGAACCGAATTGCAGCCATTGTACAGTAAACGTAAAAAGTCCCTAAGCACGCTAAGGATTACATTGTTATGAACTGTACGAGCGAGCTCGAGCACAGCCAGTGCGTGTCACTTGTAAACGACAATGAAGAAGGTCCTAAGTTGAAGTTGTGAGATTGCCTATGGACTTGGTCGCCACTGTACATACTTACACAGAAGAAATTAGATTAGGCACATCATAAAATAATCGGTCATATCACGAAATGCCGGCACATCATGATCTGCCTACTTAAACGATCGGCCCACGACATAATATATATACCTGGTATTCATTAGCCATTTTCGGGGTGCATTCCTCAAAAAAGAAAACCCTCATGGGGTCACTTCGTTGTCCGTCTCTCTGTCAATAAAGGTAACTACAAGGCCCAAGTATCTACGTCATTGACTGACTACATAAGGTCTAACTTAGCTACATTTCTTCGCTTCGTAAGCATAAAAGTATGTGGAACCAGTTTATAAAAATACCAACAAAAAGGAAAAAGTTTTGTCGTCATCTGATATACCTATTGCGAATATATTACCGTTAAATCGAATTTGATAAGCAAATAGGGTAAACGTACGGCGTTGAGAGTTCCGGCATAGTTTTATCATCACCTGATAATGAGCTTTCTATTTGTAGGTGAAGGTCGATTTAATAGAAGTACTTGTATGGACCAGCACACCAAGTTACCACAAAATGTCAAATTTCCCCAATGTATAATAAACTTTATTGTTTTGAAATGAAATTGAAAGTCGATTGAAGTAATTTGATAGTTTCAGATAGGTATTATGATAAGACTGTTT
This sequence comes from Acronicta aceris, assembly GCA_910591435.1. Lineage (NCBI taxonomy): Eukaryota > Metazoa > Arthropoda > Insecta > Lepidoptera > Noctuidae > Acronicta > Acronicta aceris. The sequence goes on from OU342759.1 coordinate 11,620,558, forward strand.
ACCTACACAGTAATATACGTGCATAGACATCATCGTGGACCGGTAGTGTTTTGTTACCGCCGCTGTCAAGCATGGCACCATGTCTCCTGTACTGCCAGCCCAACTATTCGTCCTTAATTTTACAGGGTCGGCCACGCGCGAGTGATACCCTTGGTGTTGCAAGCATCTAGGCTACGGTAACCGCTTGCTATCAGGCGGGCCGTATGCTTATTAACACGGTAAAGTAATTGAATTCAATTCGAGTTTTTAGAGCCATTCTTGAGATATAAATGGTGTAACTAACCCGACTTTGTTTTATAGGTAGTTTATTAGGTGTTTGAATACGAGTTCATTACAAATAATTAATTTTCTCAGTTATATTAAGGAAGTAATTGACGGAGACGATCAAGCGGTTTTTAATTGATCGTTTATTTAGCCCAGTATGGCAATAAATGTCGTTTGCCAAGGGCTGTTTTTCCGGTTTGGCAATGAAATGGCGATATGAATGTTCTTGAGTACAAGGTCTAGTACATTTATAGCTATTACGAAGCGTATAAATAGCAAATAATGCTGTGGTGGTAAGTGCATTTCATACGACTAGAATTACGAAATTTTGTTGGGTTATTTATAAATTCCTAACAAGTTTGGACCTTGAGTCTGAGTCACCTTTCAGAATAAGAGGAGTCTAGTCCATCTCGTAAATGCAAATGCGGTTTGGGAGACATGAAGGTTTTCTCATGATGTTTACCTAATTAGTTATTATTTCAGAAAATATCAAGCGTATATAATTTGTTACTGACAGGTTATGGACATGACTTTATGTATGCCATGTATTTTTTTTTATTTAAAACATAAAAAATACATATATAAAGTCATGTATAAATACATAAAGTCGATACATACCATCACGCCTGTATTCCCCGAAGAGTTAGACAGAGGTCTACTGTAATGTGCACCCACAGTTCGCTGGTATGTTTTTAAGTCACATGTAATATGGGGCAAAATAGTAACCGGGCGCAAAGAATTTAATAGAAAACCCAATAACACTCGACCTGGAGATCGAACCCAGGACCTCTAGCGTAGCAGTTGCGTTTGGAACCAATAGACTGTCAGAGCAAGAATCAAAACACCAATAGGTAGCTGCTTTTAAAATGCAAAAATCGATAAAATTTCAGGGATAAGAATTTAAAGTAAATCTTTATTCAAATATAGAACCGTTACAAGTCCAACAAAGACTTACAAAATGTTTCCGAGTTCCGACAGCGCTGAAACATTTTCCGAGTGAATTGCCTTAAGTAGACGAAGCGGAGTCAAACATCAAATAATAACATAATAAAGGGATAATTCGAATTTTTTTGCTTCAATTTTATACCGACGACGTAAATAAACGCAAGCAATGTTGCCGCTGTCAAATCAGCCGTAGGGATGGGATTATTTCAAAGGTTATTGTCGATAAATTCTATAATACCTTTTAGCTAAAGGCTTTGTTTAGTTATTCGGTTTCCATGGTACAGCATCCTTCGTTTCCAGTAAACAATAAATAAAATCTTCGTACTTTCCATTATAACTTAAAAAGGCTAAAGACCTAAACTGCTGCACTATGCTTTTAAAATATAACATTCTTAGAAATAAATGTATCTATCATCACGTCTCTATTCTCCGAAGGGTTCAGCAGAGGTGTGCTAATATACTGTATACCTATAATTCGCCAGTATGTTTAGGTCCCATGTAATAGGGGGCGTGCTTATAGCCATTAACCGTGCACAAATCCAAACTCCGAGCTGTTACTGAGAATTTCATAGAAAAACCCAATAACACTTTTCTCGACCTGGGAATCGAACCCAGGACCTCTAAAACGCGTCGTTTAGGACCACTAGGCTTATGATGCAGAATTAAAAGTAGTTTCTGGTTTAAAACACTTTTTTTATACCACTAAGGTGGCAAACAAGCATACGGCCCGCCTGATGGTAAGCGGTTACCGTAGCCTATGGACGCTTGCAGTACTTGGGGTATGTAAATTATGAAATGATAGTATGAGTATTATAGAAAATGATAGCGGCGGTAACAAAACATCATCGGTCCCTCACACTGCCAGCACAACGCTTCCTCGCGGAGCTCGGGCGGCCTTGCTCATCGTTAGGAACACAACATAACACGGAGCTAGGTTATTTGGCTACGATTTTCTGCAAAGTAGAGATAGAGATACTTCCCCCTGTCAGGCAGCTCATAATTCAGAAAACCATTTTTTTGACAAAAACAATAAGCATCATCATTAATCGCTTTTGTAATTTATAAAGGGATACTAAGAAATCGTTTGTAGTCTTAAGAGTCCGGCGACCGAATTTCTCTTACAAACGTAATACCGAAAAAAATCGTAATTCAAACACAATTTAATCAAATTCCTTTATTATTCGGATTCCGATACCGTTAATCTAGGTTCCTACGTTCCCATTTCATCCAAAATATTTCACTGGAAATAAATGTAAGTGAATGCAATTTTTGATAACTTTACCAAGTTTGGAACGATTTTCTGGTTTTTTATTGCCAGTGAAGTATTAATAGACGAAATAGCACCGTAGGAACCTAGATTAACGCTATCCAAATCAGAATAATAACATAATTTGATAGAATATTGTCTGGATTACGATTTATTTCGGTATTACGTTTGTGAGCAATTCAAGCTCCGCCGGACCCTTAATCATTTAAGTAGAAGCTAGACTCACTTTGCAGATAAACGAAATGCTTGTAATAATTGTCTTTTATCGCTCAATTAAAACAGTTTCAAATAGTTGGCATTTTTGTTTTTGTAGTATCAGATGTTATGCAAGTAAAATTGTAAATGCTACGACTGAAATTACAGCTAACGACGTGTTACACATTTTTATGTCCTTTTGCTGGGCAGAATAAAATACTCTTAATAGGAAAATGTTATGTTGGAAATTTGAAATATTCATTGAGATTGTAGTTCTTTCTTAAGGGTCTGGCGGAGCTTGAATTGCCCACAATCGTAATACCAACACAATTTTATCAAATTGTGTCTAAATCTAAATCTAGGTTCCTACCCTACCAATTCGTCTACTACTACTTAACTGTTCCAAATTTGGTAAAATTATCAAGAATTAAATTCGCGTACATTTATTTCCAGTGAAGTATTTTGGACGAAATGTCAGAGTAGGTTGGTGGCTGAATCCGAATAATAACATAGTTTGATTAAATTGTATATGAATTACGATTAATTTTGGTATTACGCTTGTATGAAAAATTCGGTCCGCTTAACTTTATAAATAACATAACATAACATACCATCACGCCTGTATTCCCCGAAGGGTTAGGCAGAGGTGTACTTAATGTACACCCACAGTTCGCCGGTATGTTTAGGTCCCATGTTATAGGGGGCGAGCCTATAGCCATTAACCGGGCACAAATCCAGACTCCGAGCTGCTAATGAGAATTTCATAGAAAAACCCAATAACACTTTGCGCGACCTGGGGATCGAACCCAGGACCTCTAGTGTAGCAGTCTCACTTGGGACCACTAGACTAATGGCAGTCTTTGTAAATCTTTATAAATCTTTAGAGTAAATTATTGTACTCGTCACCAGTCATCACGTAGTAGTTTGTCACATTAGTGACATGATTATTATATCAATAGTGGTGGTTTTCCATATTGAAATGATATAACTTTCTGTAAATAAATAAAGTTATAACATTGTTAAAGTCAAAGTCACGTTTACAGACACTTTTTTATTATTGTTTTACCTCAACTGAACCTGTAAATGTGTGTACATTGTTGCATGTCTGAGTGGACACTTAATTTGTATCCTGCTTTGATGATGTGTCTATTTTACCACATAGTTCATTTATTTTCTTATAATGACATCGAGTTCTCAAACACTGAGAACCTTCAGTATTTATCGACTTAGGTCTAACTTTGATATTCAATGTTCACAGATCCTGATACTGTAATATTGTACCAGTGAAAATTGTAACACCATTTGTTTTAATAGAGTGTCCATGAAGTGTCTTGCCGGATTCTTCTCCACAGGATCAACCTTTTGGAACCGTACAACTATAATCATAACGTTTCATAAACGCTTGTAAAAGCTTATTTGAAATCAAAACATCTGAACTTGAACTTTGAACACATACCTTTACAAGTCCATGTTTTAATTTTTTTACTACATGGGGTCAGCACTTCCTTATTTATGACCACTGAGAAGTAATTATACAAACTTTATTTACCTATAAAGTTTATATAATTACTTCTCAGTGGCCTAAGTGGACACCTACCTACCTAAGTTGACAAACAAGCATTCAGACTGCCTGGTGGTAGGCTGCATCCGCAGCCTATAGACGCCAGCAACACCTTTAGTATCATAAGCGCATTGTCACCTTGAGACCTCAGCTGTTAGCCTCATTTGCAGTAATTTAACTAGCTAAATTATTTAACTAAAGCTAAGTGGAAGAATACTTCCCAGTGCGGTGGTTTCAACCTAGACGAAGGCAGCAGTAGAGTTCTATCCCTCTTGTGTTCCTAAATCGTACAAGAGTAGAAAAAAAGTAAAAAAATACATAAGTACCTTAATTGAATTCCATTAAAAATGGTTCGCTTATAATTTTTTGACACGTGCTCTTTGCAGTATTTGTGGTTCAACGAAATTTCACCTTTATTCTGCGTAGGCGTTTAATCTAGTCAAGCTGCTACGTACACGTAGCACGTAGGCGGCTATAGCGTCATGGCGTAGCTATTTTTGTCTCCGAAATAAATGTAACTTCATTTTTGTTATTGAAACTATTTTGCCGTTCATAACAGTACCTATTTTTATTAGTTTTTTTGTGCCAACTTAATATAGGTCTGAAATCCTCGTAATTCGCAAAACTCTTCTTTGTTTGAACGTACAATGTTCAAATGTATAATGTATATACTCCTCGAGACTAAGCTGTACACTATGTGATGTTTGAGAACCTTATTATCCTTAACATGTAAATAAATAGTTTGAGTTTGAGATGGATAATAAACATAGGTATATTTAGTTAGCGTCCTCATATTTATGTATTTAATGAAACTTATTATTTAATAAAAAAAATACAAAACCTTACAATCTGAAAGGGAGACACCTATTCATTAGTGGTATAATAATAGGAAAAATTATAATTTTTATACACCCAATTTTAGTGTCTCAACTAGTCTTAATCCACAATTAACTTAACCTAAAGCCTCTTAATTCTGAGAGAAAAACAGAGCCCAGCAGCATTATTTTCCTCGTTATAGATAGGGGTACTTATTTGTCCATTATAATTTTAAGTAGCGACGCATTTTTTTAACCGACCATGAAACAGGTGTCCCAACACTACGCTGCTTTGTAAAAAATATTTCATATGTATGTATGACATGTATGTGTCTTTTTAACACCTTAATAACGTCAAGATAAGAGATAAGAGATAATAATAAGAGAAGTGTTATTCTGCATTTCTTTTATACTACTGACGTGGCAAACAAGCTTACGGTCCGTCTGATGGTAAGCAGTTACCATAGCCAATGGAAGTTTGTAACACCAGAGGTGTTGATTCTTACAAAAACCTTATTACTTTTTTTTGGAAGGACTCAACGCTGTATTTTTTTGGGAAAACCTCGGCAGGTAGCTCATTTCACAGCCTGATTGTAAGTGGGATAAAGTTCCTTTGGAACCGTACAGTGCCGCATTGCATTGTTAATCAGAAAATATCTTTATTAGGCATAAATATCTAAGTAACGTACCAATACAATTATAAATAACATACCATCTTTCCTGAATCCCCCTAATGGTTAGACAGAGGTGTACACCCACAATTCGCCGGTATGTTTATGTCCCATGCAACAGGGGGCCAGCCTATTGACATTAAACGGGAGAGACTTTGCTTGACTTGGGAATCGAACTTAGGACCCCTACTGTAGTAATCGCGCTCAGGACCACTAGGCCAATGAGACAATAATATCTATGTCACAATTATATAACAAACTGCGTCCGTCCGTTCCGCAGTAGGCCTAACCCATCTCATTCTGTGAGGGAGCCCGTGCTCAATAGTGGGCCAGTAAATAAAACATAGCAGGCTCGTATTTATAATTTAGGTACTATATATTTATCACCGGACGTGACTTTTATAAAACAGTAATTTGAACTTGGTAACGACAATCTGTTTTGGCTTGAACGTGAAAGCTTACAATTTTTCTTAGAAAATACTTAAATCCAAAATGATATTTTATAACGAGGGTAATGTAGGATTTTCTCCGTTCTTTTCAGTTGTTTTTCGGCTGCAGACTCATGAGCAAAGAAGTTTAATACGTATATACATTTGTTGCCAGTTAAACCACATTTATTTACGAGAGAAGCCGCTGGTTATTGAAGAGCAAGTTTACTGCAGCCGGGTTTTATGTTATGAACACACCAGCCAACGTGTTGGGGGTGTCTTATTTACGAATAATAAAAACAAGGAAAAGCAATGAATCTCTGGCCACTTCATCTCGTCGCTTTAATATTTTACGTGACCCCTAAAATTTGGGTAACATCTCGTCTGACGGCCGGGCGCACTTTTCATTAAGTTCTGATTACCCTCCGAGAGTTCTCCGAGACGTCATGTTGAGGAGATCTGCGGGTTTTTGGCGAAGTGCAAAAGTTTTATGATATTATGATTACTTGCATGAGGCGAGCTCCGTCGCGGACGTGACGTGGCTTCTGTTCCTAACGTGATCACCGGAGGACAGATACGATATTATTTTGTTTAGTTTCAAGTAGCGGCTTTGTAGTACAATGTACTTTGATAAAATGTAATCTAGAACAAAGATATACACATTTATAGGTATGTAGATTGCGTGTGCGAATTTATTTGGGAGAATGTTCATTTAATGAAATCAAACATGGTAACATTTTACCCACTGAACCGCAAAATTAAAAACAACATACCTATATTCAGATATTTATTTGTATTTGGATCTCATTGAAAAAATATTTGTTAATACAAAATGGAAACCATAGACAATGCGCATCTGTTTTTCATAATCTTTGCAAAGAATACGACTAGACGGACCGCTCAGTGAGTGCGATACGTACTCTTTCCTTATTACTCAGCTCTACGTGTTAATTACCGACAACTAGAATTTTACGAGCGCCCCTCTATATCGCACTTCACTGTTTCTACATGTTTCAGCTGTTTTCTCCGTAACTTCGTAAGCAAAATACGAAGACAAGATGAAAAATTTAGTGCCACATTTGCCTTGTTTTTAGTAAAGTTTTGCAGAGAAGTTTTATGATGGCCAGTCAGTTTTGGAGTGTTTGTGTGCATTGAACTAACAAGTAAGAGCTGACATCAAAAATAAATTGTAAATAAGCTGTAAAAGCTTCTTCATTAAATAATTTAAAGTGTAGTAAAAATATTGAGGTTTCATCAACGGACTAAGTACTGCATTGCTAAATTATGAAAAAATGGTGCTTGGGTATTTCAACAAAACCGCCGATGTAAACCCAGGTACCAGGTAGGTAACTATTGTTGTAAGATTGTTACTTATTGTAATCATATTAATTGGCATTTAAGCAGGCTGATGTATGCAGTTTTGATGGCAGGAGAAAGAAAACAGGAGAAATAGGAAACTAAAAGGCGGTAAAATCATTTGCCCAGTAAACCTAAAATCGGAGCTGCTACTAAGAATTTCATAAATCCAGAAATCTAACCTAGGATGTCACACATAGCAGCCATGCTTACTTCCACTAGACCAATACGGCAGACTCTTAAATATTAAACAACAATACTCTTGCAACACACGTAGGTACATAAGCTCATAATATGAATAAATAAAAATGGGAGGTCAGGAATAACTGTATACAACTAAATATTTATTAAATAACTTTGGATTTAAAACGATAACACAACTTATTTGTTTTAAGTCAGTAAAAACGATATACGGTGTTTCGATTCCATGTTATTGTTCAACTTATCAAAACCTGAAAATACGGTCCATCGAAGACAACACAAATGCAATATTAATATTTACCTTTGCATCGTCCAAACAAAGACTGCATTCATATTCACCCCACGAAAACAAGTAGATAAAAATGCAAACACGCGCAATTGTGTCTCAAACGAACAGAGGCGGTCGCACTCACAGCGTTTCGGGGGAAAGTATTCCGGACAAAAATGTTTTTTCGGTCATATGAATTTAGATCGGCAGCCATATTAGAGGGAAGTAAAACCATCGGGAGACAGGTAAATCGAACTATTGGAATAAAGGGTAGAGGTGAGGCGAGGTCGGGAACTCGGAGGCGATGACGTGGAATGCACACTACGCGCGCTGACACGCGTGTCGCTACACTCACGTGAATTTAAGAGGCATACTCCAATAAAAGTACAGATCAAACATCTTTTATTTTTACCTTAATATCACGTCTGTATTCTCCGGAACAAGTATAAGCAGTGATAGCCTAGTGGTATGACCGTTGGACTGCCAAGCCAAGGTCAACCTCAGACTTCTCGAAGTCTTGTTTATATTATAAATAGGTAATTTTATCAGTGTGTAGTCTCGACAAATGTGTCTTTCTTTCTTCTTTTCGTTCTAATTCTCTGGAAGATTAAGCGGAGGTTTGCTGTTATACTACTTAAGCATTCTCAATTACACCCAAATTACTAATAAGAAATTCTTAATAGAAAAACCCCTAATACTTTACTCGACTTGGGAATCGAAGTCAAAACCTCACGCTCAGCAGCTCCATGAAGAACCACTACACTAAAGAATTGAAAAAAAAGTACAATGAATTTAAAATTTAAACCAATGATTTGAACCAATAGACCATAGAATTGAACCACTAGACTAATTAATTGAAAAAATATTATTCCTTTGCGTGATAAGGTATGTTCGAGGATGAATTTTCTCAGCCGGCGGTCGGCGGTCGGCGAGTGGCCGCAAAGGCGTCTTGATGCGATTTCCGGCCCACTTTTAACGGAGCTTCCTGCAAGATATAAATCCAAGTTAGAGCGCTCCCTGGGACCTGCTGGCGGTACAGCCGGATGCGGCGTCCTCGTTTTGTAGATTGGACCATATTGCCCATTATACTTTGTAAAGACAAAATATTGACGATAATTTTTAACAAATTCCGAATGGTTCCTTGCTTTCATCAATTCCTTAGATAATCGTAATTTCAGAAAAGCGCATAGATATATAAACTTAGGGTAGCATGCAGAGTTAAAAGTTTATAAGGTTCATTCCAAACTTACAAAACTTAGGTTCATTAAAGTTATTATTAAAGTAGCTAAACTATGAAGTTTTTATTTTTTAGTAAAGGAAAAAATTCAATCGCGGGCAGGATTCGAACCTGCGTCTTCTGGTTTGATATACCAGACGCTCTGACCTCTAAGCCACCGAGAACCCTACCCGCATGATTGAAATTTTGCCTTCACATTCTGAATTTACGTCATAAGTTGACGTTGGTGACATCTATGAGAGGCAAGTTACCTCACATCTCAACCGACACGACTTACTTTACAGTTAGTTCAGTGTCGTACGATGCCACCTTACCTTTTAACTATCTTTTTGTGATTTTTTTGCATTTTCCATGCTAAGATTATTAAGTTATTTTTTAGTAAAGGAAAAATAACTTAATAATCTTAGCATGGAAAATGCAAAAAAATAACAAAAAGATAGTATGAAGTTTTTATTAAAAAAACGTTTTTTTTTATACCGTATAGGTACATAAGTAGTACAGACCGTATACTACTGTGTAATCCTCCGGGGATACAGGCGTAAGTAATTTTAAATGTTATACCGAAACTTTTACCATGAATTCTTCCAGACAAAATGCGATCAGAAACTAATTCTTATAAACAAGATCATTTCTTTTTCATTTGATTTGAATGGCTCCACAGTAAACTTTAAATTGAACCCGCAAAGCTAATCACTTCTAAGAACTCCATTCTTACAGAATAAAAATGTTTATCTAAATAAAATAATTTCTTAAAATTCACAACAAAACGTCGTCTAAGCGAATTAGACCTACATTTTGGGAACACGGACCTTATAAAATGAAATTTTCTTAACATAAAGTGGCTGAGACGATGTAACGACCGGTGGAGTCAAGTAAATGCGCGGGCTTGCAAGACCCTCATGTTTCTAAATAAATTATGAATATTTACCGGCACGTAACGCTTTACTGAGACATAATTATTTTAATCTGACTCTGAGACAGCAATTTTGGGAAATTGATGTCAAAAGAGAGGTCGTTTTAGTTTATTAAGCCGCCTTGCTTACTGACTAGGAGATAGCACTTTGTTCTTGTTATAATAATATGCAATTACTTAAGAAAATAATGCTTAATAACGTCTTTCTTTTCCAGAAATCTGAGTATCTGATATTTATCTGAGCATATTTTTTATAGTTGCATTTTAGTGAATAAAATATTGATTGAAGGCACTATTGGCATAGCGGCGGAGCACTCAGCTTCTGCCCACGTGTTTTTTGTGTAGTATGGCACTTTAAATATAAGTTGGTTAATATAAGTTGGTTAATCTTTACATAGTATAAAACAAAGTCGCAGTCGCTGTCTGTCCGTCCCTATGTATGTTTAAATCATTAAAACTACGCAACGGATTTTGAAGCGGTTTTTTTTAATAGATAGAGTAATTGAAGAGGAAGGTTTTAAGCTATTTAACATTACGCTACGACTCTTAGGAATGGGGCAACGCGGGTGAAACCGCGGGCGGGTCGCTAGTAATCAATAAATAATTAATATTAATTACATCACTTGCTTAAATAGCAAAGCAATGTTTTCCTTCACCGTGAGGTAAGTGTATCTTGGGGAAACCTGCACGCCTGAGAGATTTTCTTGACGGTGTGTGAAGTCTGCTTACCTGCACTAGGCCAGCTTGGTGGACCAGCTTTACCTTTCTCATTCTGAGAGGACATCCGTGCCCAGCAATGAGTATATATATAACGTATGGGTTAATGAAAATGAAGCGTAGAAATTATAACATAGGTACGTATCTTAAAATCAAAATAGGTACGTTTTTCATTAAAAAGTATCTACTGCCTCATTAGCGCAGTGGTCCTGAGATTCTGGGTTCAATTCCCAGGTCGAGCAAAGTGTTATAGGTTCTTTTTTGTGAAATTCTAAGTAACAGCTCGGAGTTTAATGCCCGGTTAATGGCAACAGGCTCGCCCCCCATTACATAGGACCTAAATATAGCGGCGAACTGTGGGTGTTAGTACGCCTCTGTCTAACCCTTTGGAGGATACAGGCGTGATGGCATGTGAAAAGTATCTACATATTTAAAAATCAAAATACATGTATTCAAAGTTTCAGAGGTTCACCGCATTGTGGGTGACTTAGCCTTCGTTTGCTATATGGATATTTTTTATCGTCTCGTCTGAGGTAGGTAGTGCAGCGTCTATGTAATTTAGAGCCCCCAGGTGCGGCGCCGGCTTGTGGCTTATAAGTACATCGAGATTTTAATTAAGAAGGTCCATCATAATCCACATGAGACTCTGGAAAATAACAGAATCTTTTTTATTTTTCTACCATTTGAGTTTTCCCTTTTTTCAGTTCCAAACGTTTTGCTATTTCAAGTTTGTTTGTCGAAACGTCGACCGTCATCTATGTTAGAATTTCAGTAGAAACGAAATAACAGAGGACGAACTGAGTACCTAAGTTAAATAAATAAAACTCAAAAAGAAAACAACATCTTCGCACAGACCTCGGGAGCCAACAATTCGTATAATTCCTCAGGAGTTGTTCATAATTAAGTGTGCTTACCTCGACGCGGCGCGGCGAAAGATTGAGTTCCATCAAATATGTAGCAGGGTCTACCATGAAATCCTTTTTACGTCCGCCGCGGACAGTTTTACGCAGGTACGGTCGAGCTGCGGCTTAACGGTCTTGTAAATTAGTGAAACTCTATTAGCGAGATGTTCGGCCAAATGAATTTGCGTTATCGCCTCTGTCGGCGTGACGTGCGTCGCATACTAATGACGTCACCGCAAGATCGTCCAAACTTGCTGTTCGTGTAATTACTTCTTTAAACGAAGCTTCTGTAGGGGGATACGCTCACTTTTGTCCGAGGGTATACCGTCCCGATAATCGAGTTACTCGCCCTTCCTCCGCTGCTTCGTATTTTTGCACAATTAAGTTTCGCTCGAAATTTATTTAGTAAATAATGTTTTCTGTTTGAGAGTTGCGATTAATTATTTAGTATTTATTACCTTTTAATAATTCAACGATATTAAGAGTTGTTAATTAGAGATGTTCTGTATTCAATCCTGAGCTTTTGGAAAATTGATAGATATTTTCTGTCAATCAGAAATCCAATGAAATATTTCATAATTATATTTCAGATTTAAAACTGTATTTTTTCTGAGACCGTAAAAAGAAAACCGCAAGCAAACATGTTGTTTAGTTATTACGAAAGTACGAAGCTAGTGCGGCGTCAGCATTCCTAGTGGTTCTGACGTCACAATGTTATACGTTCCCTGGAAGTGACATGTGAGTTAGGGTTGTCGAACTTCTTTTTGTTCTTTAAAAAGGTAGCAACAGAACCCAAGTTGCCGACATATCTAGCTCAAAGGAATAGCAAGCTTAAGTGGCAGTGAGCGGGGCACATAGCACGTGAAACTGATGGCCGATGGCGCAGAAAGGTTCTCGAGTGGAGACCACGCACTGGAAAACGCAGTGCGGGACGATCTCCAATGAGATGGACGCACGACCTTGTGTAGGTCACTGGGAGTAATTGGACGTACGCGATACATATATAACAGTCTTTGTGGAGGTCTTTATTCAGCAGTCGTAAACTATTGAACAAAGGCCTCCCCCAAAGCCCTTTTGGCTGATATGATAATGATGAGGAAAAGGCAGCTTTTGTCCTTGGGACATGCTCTTGGTAGCGGTATACTGCACAAATATATAATTAAGGGACACAAAGTATGTATGTAATATGGAGTGGGAATAGAACCCACAGTAGCAAGGTGACTATCTTAACCGCTACACCGCGACTGCACTTCGGTTACAAAGCTTAAAGCTTACCAAAATATAGTTTACTTCCTAGAACTTCTATAACAATCAGTAAGTAACATATAATTTTGTTTAATATTAAAAAATAAAAATTATTTTTTAGTTTCAAATGGGTTATATTTAACACTGTCCTAATAGAAATTTTCTATTCCAGTTATTTTTTATGTCAGATCAAGAACGTACATACATATGAACTAAGTACGCCTTCTTTAATTTTCCGGGAAATACTGGCATGATGGTAAGGGCTAAAAATGTTCAAATGCTGCATCGCCTAAAACTAGGTACATAGACTCTGAAAATGAATAAATTCAAGCGTTAAAAAAATAAACATACCTTAACACCAGGGCGTGGAGAAAAGTGAAATAAATCGTTGGTAAGCTGTCAAACATTGTTCAAATGCCTTTGTCCAACAATGTTGGAGCTGGCTCCCAGTATAACCAGATGTGGCAGAATATTAGAATTCCCTGTACGCAAACCAGTTACCTCAAAGAATTCCACCAGTAAAACTTTAAAGCGGTAGGTTCAAAAAATATCATTGACCTTAAGCATTATTTTCAATTTAAGGGTCCGACAGACCGTCCGTAATACCGAAATAAATAAGAGAAATTCGGTTCGCTGGACTCTTAAGAGTTTAAATTCAGTAATAATAGGGCAATAGGGCAATGTGTTCAATAAATAAGACCTCAATACATGGCTGCTGACCTGGCTTCGATATCCAGAATAAGCAGGGGTATTGTTTTTTGAGAAATTCTGAGAAGAAGTTCAGAGTTGATATTTGTGCCTGGTTAGTTGCAATAGGCTCACTCCCCTACATAGTACCTAAAACTGCTTATATTGCCAGCTGCAACTGTAAATCTCTGCCCGACTCTTCAGAGAGACCGGTGTTATATGTTATGTTTTATGTCGCGAGAATTATGAAACATTTGTATGTTATGTGGCATATGTATGTATATATCTATACTTACCTTAAAATTGTAACAGGCCGATGTCTGTATATTGTAGATATTTAAGAAAAACTAATATGGAGGGTCTTTACTAGCAACAGAAGCCAAAATAACAATGTTTAGATTTTTTGTCCTGTCTGTCTGTATATGTATTTATACGTGCATCACGCAAAAACTACTGCATGGAGAGGTCTAGTTAACTGAAATTTGGTGAATGTTTCATCTTGATACGCCGCATAAAATCGGACTTATAGTATGTTAATCTTTTTTGGACGTGATTGCAACTGCGGGCACAAATATAGTCGCTCTTAACCATGTGGATGAATTTTATAATGAGATGAAATGCACATTTCACATCGCACTAGAATACGCAGCAGAGAATAGTCTTGCATTAAACATTTTTAATCTAGCCGAAGAATTTGCAGGGAAAGTGCAGAGGCCGCGCTCAATCAAGAATTCTTTTAAATTTTTCAAACACTTTACGCTATTTAAATAAAGCTAACCGGTCCTTGTGGAAGTATTTGGGGGAGGCCTTTGTTCAGCAGTGGACTTCTATTGGCTGATATAATGATGAATAAAATAAAACATTTATTTAATATGCTTATAAGTTATGTGATAGGGAAAATCACAACCATTTACCGTAAGAGCCAGGATCAAATTCTTCGATGCCTGTAGATCAGCAGGATGACAAGAGCGCATAATTCACAGCTTTTATTTTTTGTAAGGGAGATGCGTGTCACTTACTTAGTCGTGTCGGATATGAAATATGGCGTGCGGCTGCATTCTACCAATCAAACTGGCCGATTTTAAAAACGCATTCTTTACTGAACATGTATTTATACAATCCGGACAAAGTTAGAGCGGGCCCATCCAGTATGGCTTTATCGCCACGACAGCAGCAGTCGCTGTCATCGTAAAGCCAAGATACGCGGTGCTCGTAAACTTAAACACGGCTTACTGCATTTGTGGCCTGCTGCCATACGGTTGACCCTGTCGAGCCAATGGATTACAATAAAGCCCAATATGGCCACCGGACCGATATACGCACTTTTATATGGCTTAATTTTGTTTCACCTTTTTATGGATCTTAACTACATACATACACTCACGCCTTTCTCCCACAGGGATAGGCAGAAACTATATATCTATCCAGATGACGCAGGTTCGAATCCTGCTCGCGGTAGAATTTTTCCTTCACTAAAATAATGGGCATGATAGGTTATGTATTTTTATGAAAAGTCCAGTAAAACCTTTTCTGAAAACATCGTAACCAATTACAGGCTCTAAATACAACGTAACGTCAAATTAAGTAAATTTAAGTTATGAACTTTTCCTAAATATCTTTTCGTTCTCGTCAAGAAATTTGCTCAAAATTAATTATCATACCACCATACCATCACGCCTGTATTCCCCGAATGATTTGGCAGAGGTGTTATTATATACCTATAATTCTCCAGTATGTTTAGAACCCATGCAATAGAGGGGGAGCTTATTGCCACTAACCGAACAATTCAAACTCCGAGCTGCTACTGAGAATTTCATAGAAAAACCTTATAAAACTCAGCCTGGAAATCGAACCTAGAACATATAGCGTAGCAGTCGCACTTAAGATCACATTGAGGGATAAATCGCAAGCTGTGATTCGAGTACCTACTCATAGTAATCAATGCGACTTACTATTATATGTAATGTCATTGCCCTGCACTGATTACATAAGTAATAAGCTGACATTTTTATTGAGGCATTTATCATAGTAGTTATTACTGCTAGGTCTCCATGGAATTACGATGTAATTACCACGAACATAGAGAATAAAATTGATCGTCAGTGTTATGGTATTAGTATCTAGTACCTAGATATTTTTCTCCATTGGGTGGCCTCTAAATAAATGTGCCTTCCATTATTTTTAAAGGTAATAAAAAATGTTTTTTTTTTTGGATTGAACAGTGTAAAAAATTCAATATTTTATTATAGAGCTTCTAAAAACATAACTCAAAAAACATTACACGTGTGTTATTTAAAAGTCCATATTATTCTAAATTTTCCGTGTTTCACGATAAAACAATTCCCAGTAACATTGCAGTCGCAGTTACACGTAAAACAAAACACGCTTCATTTAATATGAACGCGTCGTTTGTAACTCTATATTATTCGGTAAACATAAAATTGAGTGCATTAGTAGTTATTTAAGTAACAGCATTAGACAATTTCCTGCGCTCTAACCTCCCGGTGTGATCCGAGTGATCCGAACGACCTCCCGTGGTCGCAAGTAATCGCACTTTTCTTTTATTACCCTTAATGTCATCATCAAAATGTGGAGGTATATCGCTCTAACCATATTATGGCTCGTAGTGTTTCTAATTCACTCAACTAAGTTAGTGTTTCGACTCATATTAAATTGGACTTGAGTGTGTCTCCGTAAGTGAAGTTTCACCTGTCGAAACGAGATGGCGTTAGTGGTAGTTGCAGGGTGCTATATTTTGCAATTAATACTGCGTTTATTGAAATCAATAAAAATCTTTGCGATAATAATTAAGTATAGTTGCTTTATGCCATGGCAGCTTAACAGTTGATTTGTCTCAATAGAATCACATTTAATTACGTCGACGTAACTTCTTAAACTTTGAAGTAGGTAATATCCACATTTCTAAGTTCTGAGCAGTGAAAAGATCACATTAAATATACGTACAACCATTTTTGTAAGCATACACTGAAACACTGTTTCGCAAATATCAAAACTAATAAAATAAAACAGCTCAATAATAATATTGGTAACACAAAAGTTATCGTTATTCCGAAATATAAAATCAAATTGGCTTGTTACATAGACAGAGACATTGTTTTTTATCAAAGCATAAAAATAGGCACACGTTTTTTTTTAAATTCGTAAAATAAAAGTAGGTAAGTTACCAACGTAGTCTTTTGTTTTTTCTCCGACAGTAAAACTCGTTGAATACATTTCTGTCACTGTAAAGAGAAAATATTTTGTTTTCAAGGAAAGTGCGGGCACATCATCATTACGCTGCGTAATTTTTTCGTATGTGCCATTCTCCTGTCTGTACTTTTATGCCTTCCCTCCATAAAGACAAAAGGGACTTTGAAGTAAAATCACGTACATTTTTTGCAACTTACTTAGGAGAGATTCTGCCCCACCCTACATGTTAATATTTTCTGGGAAAACATTGCGGGGACAACTCATGGAAATTACATTTAGATATTTGCTCACAACGCGTACATCGGAGTGTGGGTAGGGATATTATATTTTACGTGCATGGAATGTAATAAAATGTTTAGGACATACCGCGGGGCGCGAGCGGAGCCCTAACCAACATAGGTAATGCCGATTGATATGTAAATGAAGGGCCCCATACCAACATACGCGGGTGAACCCAAATCTTGTTTAGTTTTACAGAAACAGCTTTTTTCTTGTCATGTGTTTTGTTAATTATTTGCGAATACTCGTAAGCACTAGGTATGAATTTTAATTAAAATAGTTCGTAAAACAAGATTCAGTTCTGAAATCCAGCATAACAAAACATAATAGGTAGTTAATTTACTCCTTGACTTTCAATTAAGTTCTTATGCTGATTATTTTAAGATGACTCCCGTACTTGGTAAAATCCCTGTGTCTTAAACTCTAAAAATCGAACATTTTTGCGACTATAAAGTATGACTAAATTAGAAACGCATATATGTATCTCTGGATCACACAAATGTTTAGTCTTGGATGCAATGTTTGAAATTGGTGAACTCTTAAATTTGTAGGTTTTGAAGGTTTTTGTATATATTTCGTAGTGCTTCTTTGTGCTAGTGCTTAGGCTGGGGTATATTCCCCCCAAAGGGGTTCTCGCCTTGTCCCGGCGGGGGGGCTTAGAAACCGTGGATGGTGGCCAACGGCGAAGCTAAGTAGAACCCCAGGGAGGGGCTGCTCCTGCGGGCTTTGCCCAGGAAGCCTGCATTGGAGCGGCCACTGTAGGTCGCGGTATCGTATGGGAGGCACCGCAACTGAGGCGGGCCGCGGTGTTGTGTGGGCGACACTGCGGCTGAAGGTTGAGGGGCCGCGGCGAGAAAGGAGTGCCGGTATTACGGTGCACCGCTCTCCCTGCCTTCCGCGGCCTTGGCGGGGTCGCAGCCGTAGGACTGCGGACACGGTGGAGCCGCAGGGGGGTAGGAGTGTCGGTATTACGATGCGCCGCTCTCCCTAACCTCTGCAGTCGATGTGTGGACGGCGGCGGGGCTACATATCTGTCCCGCCGCAGGGAGGGTCATGGGCGGCGGACTTGGGGCCGTCAGTCGCCCTAGGTGAGGGTCCAATATTGGACGACCGCGGTGGGATCGCGGAGCATACGAGAGCGATTCCCGTGATCCCACTACTATGCGGAGGGTGGCAGTGGTGGTAGTCGGTATGCTGGCCACCTGGCCGGAGAGCCCGACACAATCATCCCGCATCCTCGAAGCGGGGCGGCGTGCATAAGGGGCTTTTCACCACCCGAAAAAAAAGCTGGGGTATATTATGAGGTTTAGGTTATTGTATTAAGTCGCATCTACATTATATCTTAAATATAGGAACGTAATATAATTCTTTATAATACATAATGTGCAATCAAACTTTCATAATATATATTAATAGTAACAAAACTATGATTTTTATAAAGCTGATGAATGAATTATAAAAGAAATGAATATACATACCTTGATATAATGTATATGGAGATCTGTCTGTCCCTCTCCCCTTTTTAACTAGTGGGCTTTACGTATCATATATTTTAAAAGTTTATTGGGCATTACGGCGAGGGTGAGACTTCTGAGAATTTTCCTTCGGGACCATTTTAAATCAGTAGGTATAATAAAGTAAGTGGTGTAACATAAATCATAAATACTTATTAAAGTTAAATCTCACCACTGTAGCAGCTGTCACACAAAGTTTCTTAATCTTAATTATCTTTTTGTAGTTTCAGAGCAAATACTCTTCGTAATTAAATGGTAACATTTAACATTTGGAGTGAGATTGTAACGGTTGAATATTAATTATTAAAATAATACCGATAATAATTATTATCATCTTCTAACTGCCGCATCAGCATAGTGGTATTGAGCGCGACTGCTACGCTAGAGGTCCTGGTTTCGATTCGTAGGTCGAGCAGTGTTATTGTTTTTTTTATAAAATTCTTAGTGGCAGCTCGGAGTTTGGAATTTGAGCCCGGTTAATGAAAATTGGCTCGCCCCCTATTACATAGGACCTAAACATACCGGCGAACTGTGGGTATACATTAGTACGCTTCTGCCTAACCTTTCTGGGAATACTGGCGTCATGGTATGTAATCTATATATATAAACATTAATTGCCGTTCGTTAGTCTTGCTGAAACTCGGAACGGCTGGACCGATTTAGCTAATTTTGGTCTTGAATTATTTGTGAAAGTCCAGAGAAGGTTTAAAACGTGAATGAATATGAAAATGCTCGGAATTAAATAAAAACAACGATGAGGCAGTACGAAGTCTGCCGAGTCAACTAGTGTTAAATAATAATAACTTAGATGATGGAGGAGTTGGCATATGTTCCAACCTTGAGAATTGTAAAGTAGCACAAAACAGCGACAAAATGGAAAAAACGGGGTAGGCCTTCGCTCAGGAGTGGAACAATACAGGCTAAATATTATATAATAATGACATAAAATACTATCACGCCTTCAAAGGGAAGGGCAGAATTTTACTGACCCACACTTCAATTTCAAATATTATATATATATATAATTATTATATATTGATTAGGCTATAGTCTAAGCAGTGATAGCCTAGTGGTATGACCGTTGGACTGCCAAGTCAAAGATCTCGAGCTCGAACCCAACGCGCTTAAAACGGCGAAGGAAAACATTGTGAGGGGTCTCCTGCATGCCGGAGAGATTTTCTAGATGGCGTGTGAAGTCTGCCAACCCGCACTAGGCCAGCGTGGTGGACTATTTCCTCACCTACTTACCTATTCGATCTTGATTTAAAGCTAAGCGGCTATTTAAAACAGTTTTTACAACATTCTGTAGAAAAAACAACAACCCGTAGCCATACAAACAGTCACTGAGCAATCCTATAAATGTTTCGTTTATCCAATTTTTGTTGGAACTCGGAGTAGGAAAATCGCATGACGCACCCGACCAAAAACTGTTCAACGAATAAAACTGTATTCAAAATGGTTTGTGTTAAAAATCGGATAGCTTATGGCTGATGCTCTCACTTAGCTCGCGAAATTAAAATTTTACTTATCCATCATGCCATTACGCCTGTATAACATAACATACCATCACGCCTGTATTCTCCGAAGGGTTAGGAAGAGGCGTACTAATGTACACTCAGAGTTTGCCGGTATGTTTCCATCTCATGTAATGTATGTAGGGTGCGAGCCTATTGCTATTAACTGGGCACAAATCCCGAATTCCGAGCTGCTACTGAGAATTTCATAGAAATACCCAGTAACACTTTGTTCGTCTAAATTTTGTTTTTTTTACAAAATGTATGTCCTTATCTCTTTGGCAACATGTTTGGCGTAGCGACTATCGGCTTCTGCGCCACGTGTTGTGGGTTCAATCCCCACACAAAGCTAATATTTGTATGATCTACAAGTAGTTTTTCCGGGTCTGGGCGTTTGTGTAAGTGAGCATTCGTGTTTGTAAACCCACCGACGATACAGGAGAAAATCATAGTGGGTCAACGTCATTTTAAAAAGAAAGAAAATAATAATAATTTGGGGAAATTATAATAGTAAGCGCGACATTATATACTAGCTTCTGCCCGCGACTTTGTCTGCGAGGACTTCAGAATTGGGTTCAGCCTGGATAAAAAGTAGCCTATGTGTTATTCCAGACTATAATCTATCTCTGTGCCAAATTTCATCCAGATCTATTCACCCGTTTTGGCGTGTAAGAGTAACAAACATCCATAAATCTATACATCCATACTCAAAAACTTTCACGTTTATCTTCTATCTATACTTTTAATAAATCTGTAGAGAGGTCAATTCTGTACATGAAATATATTTCCAAAATAACTATCAGCGGGTGATTAGTGATCGATACTGACGCCAAAAATGCAATCAGTAAAGTTTTTGTCTGTCTGTCTGTCTGTCTGTCTGTATGTTCGTTATAGAAACAAAAACCACTCGACGGATTTCAACGAAACTTGGTACAATTGTTCTTCATACTCCTGGGCAGGTTATAGTATACTTTTCATCACGCTACGATCAATAGGAGCAGAGCAGTGAAGGGAAATGTTGGGAAAATGAGTGATTCATGAGAAAGGTTTCAAGCTATAAAACATCACGCTACAACCCTTAGGAACGGGGCAACGCAGGTGAAACCGCGGGCGAAGAACTAGGGAACAAAGTAACTATTCCACGCGGACGAAGTCGCTGGCAAAAGCTAGTATTATAATATGAGTAAGGATTAACGCACTACTCGCAACCTAAGCAAAGCTTTTAGCGTTGTAAATGCAGCAGTGTTTGGCAATATGTAGTAGGTATAGAACATATTCTAGCTTACAAATTAACATTAAATTTTTTGAATACCCATTTATTATAATTTTATTTGAAACTAAATCGAAAAACAGGATATCCGTATTTTGTCATATTAATTTTCTTTCTATTTTGATTTTGTTTCTCCGAAATGGAAAAATATAAAAATTAAATAAAAAAATATTTTGAAATTCAAGATTGAAAAACATAGAAACAGTATTTTAGTTTTGGTAGCTTAATAATTTTGAAATGTGAAATCTGCGAAAGCAACTGTTAAATTTGAATTTGACATGTGAAGCGAAAGTCTTCACCTTAACAGCTAATATAGCTCGTTTCACAGATAATCTGTGGTCTAAGCGTGTCGAAATACCAGCGTTTCGCCAATTTATGCGCACTGTATTTCATAACATAACATAACATACCATCACGCCTGTATTCCCCGAAGGGTTAGGCAGAGGCGTACTTAATGTACACCCACAGTTCGCCGGTATGTTTAAGTCTCATGTTATAGGGGGCGAGCCTATAGCCAACTGGGCACAAAAACAGACTCCGAGCTGCTACTGAGAATTTCATAGAAGAACCAATAACACTTTGCTCGACCTGGGGATCGAACCCAGGACCTCTAGTGTAGCAGTCGCACTTGGGACCACTAGACTAATGAGGCAGTCCTGTATTTCGGCTTTAATTTTCCGTGATTACGAACCCCGTGATTGTAGTTTAGATAATAAGGACTGGGACTGAATGGACAGTAACGGTAATGCATTAATTTGTATGCTGATATTTGGTGTCAATTAATCACATATTCATTATGTGCGTTAACTACATTTGGTTCTAACCGCTTAGGTACATTATTATTGATGGTTCATGTCGGTATGGAAATATACACAGAATACTAAGTATAAGTATATACAATTTAATAAATAAATATAAAATAGTATTCTTTTTAAATAAACCATGCGTGCACGCTTCTATTTCGTACGGATAAGGAACGGTCTGATAAAAAATGGAGACCACGTCTTTGTTACAGTTGGAATAAGGTCGTGTTGCGAACTTTTTGGCCACTTTGGTTGTCACGAATTATTTGACGCTGACGGTAATATTTAACTATTGGAATCCCCAAAAAAAGTATTTAATAAAAAAAAACGGAGGAGAAGGTGAAAGCGGATTAACTTTTTGCTAAAAAATATTTTTTTATATCTGTTGGCGATGTCATAATTTATTCGGATATAGATATAACAGATAGATCAGGTATAATACTTTCAAATAATTAATAATAATTTTAAAATCGGTCCAATTGACGAAAATATCGGTAAAATGCATAAAAAACTCACACAGACAAACCTGAAACTCAATCCTCTTTTATTGAACTCTGTTAAAAATCAAGAGTATGGCTTCGATATTAGGGAGATATTGCTTTAATTAAGGTTTACTTGTAATAAACATTACGCATCTCAACCAATCCTCAGTATAAAAAAGATTTTTAATTTTTATTCAAAACTTGACCGCTCTGAAAACTTTAATACCTACTTCATCCTATTCAAATAAGTTAAACACGAGCCATTAATATGAAACATACAAACTCATTTCAGTATTTATAATTAATTAGTTTTCTACCCAATGTAGAGTACCTACGTATGTACGTAAACAACCCACCTCAAAAAGATAAAGGTTTACAATTTCATTTCAAAATTTGAGTTACTCACAGGAATAGTGTGTTTGAATTAAACATGTGCGCAATAACGAACAAGCTCCTAGATATCCAAAATCTTAAAAATTCTAACCTAAGTATAAATTGTTAAGTTTTTTTTCTATAAGTTAAGGTATTTATTGATTTTTTACACTTACGCAAAAATTTGATATTGAAATAAAACTATTTTTTGCATTGATTTGATAAACCAAATACTTTGCGAAACAGTTTTAAGTCCGAATTTCTCTCAAAAACGTAATACCGAAATAAATCGTAATTCAAACACAATTTGATCAAATTCCGTTATTATTCGAATTCTGATACCGTTAATCTAGGTTCCTACGTTACCATTTTATCCAAAATACTTCACTGGAAATAATAGTAAGCGAATGCAATTTTTGATAACTTTATCAAGTTTGGAACGATTTTCCGGTCTTTTATTTTCAGTGAAGTCGTAGCAGATGAAATAGGACCGAAGGAACCTAGATTAACAGTATCTAAATGCGAATAATAACATAATTTGATAGAATATTGTCTGGATTACGAATTATTTCGGTATTACGTTTTTGTGGGCAATTCACGCTCCGCCGGAAGCTTAAGAAACAAGTTTCTTTTAGGCAAGCGCGCTTCATGTAGATCGCAGTATCGCTTAGCATCCGACGAACTGACGGTCAAGCGTAAGCCTATCACATATAAATAAACAAAACTTTTAAAGGAGGAAATGAAGCCAATACAATTATCTTTATAATTTTTGTATATCTCTCTGTATCTGCAAGAATTACTACACGAAATTTGATGCGGTTTTCACAGTTGTAGGTAATATTAGAGGTCTAACTTAAAACATGGTTCCATCTTGATTCACTGCCTATATTACCAATTTCTTACTATAACTTCTTTTATATTATATTTCTGTTTTATGGGTTCTATCCCTAGGTCGAACAAAGTGTTACTGGGTATTTCTCTGAGTTTAGAATTTGTGCTCGGTTAATGGCAACAGGATCGCCCCCTATTAAATGGGACTTAAACATATCAGTGAACTGTGGGTGTACATTAGTACGTCTCTGCCTAGGCCTTCGGGGAATACAGGCGTGAAGGTATGTTAATGTTATATTCTTTACATATTACATTCAATGTAATATAAGTTATTGTAAAAAAACCCTTATGGAAAGGGGGTGAAATCGTGGGAAGTAGCTAGTGTTATATTTGTACTACCTTCTGCCCGCGACTTTATCCGCGTGGGCTTTAGAATTGGGACTGACCTGGATAAAAAGTTGCCTTTGTATTATTCCAGGCTATAATCTATCTCTGTGCCAAATTTTATCCAGGTCCGTTCAGCCGTTCTGGCGTGAAAGAGTAACAATTATGGTTGAGCTACACGATGACTGATACATGCGTGCCGTCAGTTTGGACTGGTCTACTCAAAGCCGCTATGGTTCTTTCCTCAAAAGGCCATTTCAGACATTACCCTATATCGTGCCACTCACATATAAGTGAACTTCCAACTTCCATATCTGGACTTTAAAAGAGACCATGATTCTCTGAGTTTATTTAGGAGTTTCTTCTCAGAGGTCGTCAGTTAGGAAATGCCGAAATCCCATCTAGCTATAATAAAACCAAACCATCGACATTTAAAAGTATCTCTAAAGATCTACTTGCAGAATACCTAATTAACATTTCATTTCATTTCAACAAACATCCATACATACAAACTTTCGCGTTTATAATATTAGTAAGGATAATTATGTCTATAGAGACTTTCTAAACATCTTTCTGACCTATCAACTCCGTTAACAGAAATCCATAAACCGTAGGTACATACTCTTACGAGGCGAGCTTAACGCGTTATCATCTCCATTTCACTAATTGCTTTAGTTCTAATTACTATACATTCTATATTAGTCCTTAACAGTCTTGTTAGTTTATCTGTTGTCTCGAAAATGGCCAGTTTACGGATTACATCACATTTAAGAGAGCAAAATTTTACATAACATAACATAGGTACCTTCACGCTTGTATTCCCGATTCCCTTGTATATATATTAAGAGTTATACACTCACAGTTCGCCGGTATCTTTACCCCATGTAATAGGGGGGCGAGTCTTACCGGGCACAAACCTAATAATACCTCGCTCGACCTGGGTATCGAACCCGGAATCTCTAGCTTAGCAAACACGCTTAGGACCACTAGACTAATTAGGCAATTTAAAATTGTAATTTTCTTTCACTAAGACTTATATATTTTAGTAACATTCGTTAGTTGTAGGTATATAACTTCGTGCTATGTTGTGTTTCTAACAGTGACCAAGGTCGCCAGAGATCCGCGAAGAAGCGTGGTGTTGGCAGTGTGGGCGGGACCGGTGGTGTTTTGTTACCGCTGCTGTTATGCATGGCAGCATGTCTCCTATGCTGCACACCCAACTATTCCTCCTTATTTTACAGGGTCGGCAACGCGCGAGTGATACCCATGGTGATGCGAGCGTCCATAGGCTACGGTAACCGCTTACCATCAGGCGGGCCGTATGCTTGTTTGCCACCTTAGTGGTATAAAAAAAATGTACTTACATTTACGCCTTTTCCCATCCACCACATCCCTTAACTGACACCCGCCTTTCTGCGGGTTGTTCCGGCGTCATCCGAAGACACTTCATCCTAAACTGTTTTTTTTCCTAACTTAACCTATTTACGTTCCTTACTCAACCGATAGCAATTATTTCATGTAATAATTCATTTAAGAGGCAATCTTGCAGCACATTCGTACGCTCTGCGGCCTATCAAAGTGCAATATCGTTTTATGGAACCCATCATACCATAAACGACGACATTAGAGACTCCTTAGCAATGCTAACCACTTGGAGAAGGAACGTAAATACTTAATTTATGCGATTCGTCTGTTTAATTGAGTAAGTGGTGTTGTTAATTGGCAGACGATATCTATGTCTATACATATAATAAAATGGTAACCAAGCAAATATCTGTAATACATAACATATCATCCAACGCTTGTATTCTCCGAAGGTTTAAGCGGAAGTGTACTAATGTATACCAACAGTTCGATGGTGTAATAGAGGGCGAGCTTATTGCCATTAACCGTGCATAAATCCAAACTTCGAGCCACTACTGAGAATTTCATAGACCAACCCATTAATACTTTGCTCGACCTGAGAATCGAAACCAGGAGTTCTAGCGTAGCAGTTGCAAATCTATTTACTGAATTATATTTTTTTATATGAAAAAGTCATTATAAAATGTATGCCTGTATTTCTATATAATAATATGTTTAAGATTCATGCCAAAACCACTGGAAAGCGTTTGCAAATATATCTGTTAAAAGGTGGGTCATTACATACGATATAAATTAACATGCTACTACCTTTTGGGGATAAGCAATAAAGGATTTAGTTCTAGGTCCTAATACTTACTTATGTGCCTAATAGTCCTTCGCGCAAAAGCGAACGCGGGCAAAACCGAAGGCAACAGGTAGGTAGTTATGAATAGGTGGTACTATGCTACGACATAATTATTGTTATTTTAATTATAAAAAGCGAACATTAATTCTTAATTTCGATTTTATTATTTTTATTTAGATTTTCAATAATAAACGATGTTTGATATACTTATTTGCAATTAATAAGTATAAATAATTAAGTATTCAGAAAATGTCATTAACTGATTCAGATAATATTTCATTGCGAAATACTGATTACTTTTCTATTGAATATGATAATTAATCCTACGTAATTCTAGTTAACATTTAACGTACCTACTTGTAAAATAAATATGAATTTTACCAAAATGATATTTTAGTATTATTAAACATAACTATAGTACCTGAAACTATATAATTAGGTATTTTAACTTATTTATGTGTAGGAATTGAATTCACACATCACAAGACATCCTGTAAATTCCGTACAAACTAATTTCAAGATTAAAAAATGATATCCTCTCTTGTTTAAAATAGACACAATCTTCAAAGATAAAAATGATTTCAATAATAGAGTAGGTATATGGTAGAAAACTATGGAAGAAATCATTATTATAGAGCAATATAAAACCCAAACACTCGTAGCAGGATATTGCGTTTAGCGTCAATTGGCCAGACGAGTGGTTAATAACTGAAATGGAGGCTGAGGAGGTTCCATATTGCGTCCTCTTAGGCTTCCAAACGTTCTCATGGAAACCTATACATTTTCTGAAGATAAAATACTATCGAAAACTAACGTATTTTGAGGTACATATCTATCTATATCTA
This sequence comes from Acronicta aceris, assembly GCA_910591435.1. Lineage (NCBI taxonomy): Eukaryota > Metazoa > Arthropoda > Insecta > Lepidoptera > Noctuidae > Acronicta > Acronicta aceris. The sequence continues at coordinate 11,647,943 of OU342759.1, forward strand.
TATATATACACGTATAAAACAAAGTAGGGTTTGTTACAACACTTAGAGAACCGCTGGAACGATTTTTATGATCTTTGATTTGTTAAAATATCGAAAAAAATCTCGAAACATAACATTATGAAGAAAATTTATTTTCTCATACATTTTGTATCGGGAACGAATTGACAGATTTGACAGAAATAAAACACGGATACAAATGAACATGGCGTTGTTTTCTGTGAGGTTTTCTGTTGTGGTCAGGCCAGTAGATGGCGTTATGTGTATTGTCCGAACTCCTCATAAGCTGCGATATTTTTTGTGTATGTTTAAATGGATCCTTGGATGGTTCTGATTCACAATTTGAGCCAGGTAGGCACCGTAATCGGGTTCTACGATTTTGTTTTTATAAACAGGGCAGGACATGGGAAAGGGAGTGAATGATTGAGGTGACGGTTGATAGGGATGAATGGAAGAAAAGGACATACTGCGCCGACCACAAATAAATTGGGACCAGGGCAGGAAAATGATGATACAGTGCAAGACAACGTTTGCCGGGCCAGTTAGTAAAATATAAAACAGAATTACGTTCGTGTTCTATTTTTAGCTGTTGAAATCTGAGTGCTGGTGTGTCTTACCTACATACTCACATATAATTTTTTTTTTAAATTATGTTATTTAATTGAATGTCATAGTAAAATATTTGCCAATTATTAAATTTTTTGCAGATCCAAAACCTAAATCGACGTCATCATCATCAGCCAGAAGACGTCCACTACCCAACAAAGGCCTCCACAAAAGACTTCCACAAGGATAAGTTATATGCAGCCTGCATCCAACGACTTCCAGGAGCCTTCACCAGGTCGTCCGTTCATCTCGTCCCACACTGCGTTTTCCGTGATTTTTTGCGTGATCTCCACTAGAAAACTTTTCTGCCCCAGCGGCCAACAGCCGGAAGCTTCTATCAGAGATCATTCACCTAATATTATTGTTAGTAATACCAATATTTAAATTAAGCATAATATTATTTACTTGTAGAGAGATTATTTTGTCAATAGTTATCGAGGGTTAATCGCGAATTGACCGCAAATGGGATTACATTATATTAGTCCATTTGTATTGCTAGTTTTACCCTTAATAATGAAGCTAATTAACAGTAGGGTACCACAACTTTTGGTCGTAATATTAGTCCAAAATAGAAGCCGTATATCTAGCAGGGGAATTTGATGATCTTTGAATATTGTTGGGAAAATTAAAACACAATACATATCATAATGCCTGTATTCCCCGAAAAGTAGAGCAGAGGTGTGCGGCTGTACACCATGTGATTAGGTGGGGTACCTAAAAACGTATCGGTGAACGCTGGGTGTATTTCTATAAGTACGCCTCTGCCTGACCCTTCGGGGAATACAGGCGTGGTTGTAAGTAACTCTGCATGACAACTGCTAAACTTAATTCTCGGTAATGGCTACTGTTTCCGATTCTTCCCTATCACATTCTGCAACTTGATTGTTTTAGGCAAACTTGAGTCATATACGGTCTGATTACTGCCAAAACTTTCCTTGTGTTTATGTTTAAAGGCGAAGTATGCATACATTAATTATATAATTATAATTAATTAAGAGTAACTGTCGCACTCAGAAACGTCAATTAACGTTACGAATAATTAGCGTATAGTGTATACTTATCTTAGTACAGTCAAAAGAGATATATAGGCAGCTAGACAAAGATTGTGTAATAATGTATCTTGCAATATTTGTGTCCAAATGCAAGCGTTGTCAGCTGCCTTCACATCAAACCCTTTGGGGGATAATTTATTTATATCGCAAGCTATGTCAAGAAACAGATATCGCGAGCTGCCTGCAGGCTGAACTCTTTCGTTGATTGTACAGTGACAATAAAATTAAATACGAAAAAATAGGACGAGATGTAGTAGCCAATGTGAAATAACTACTTATTAACATTAATTGACATCTCTGATTACGGCAGTAAGTACTAAAGTCTTAACTATGAGTGTAATAATGTATACTCGTATACTTACCAGTATAACTTGAAGTAAGTAAACGACTTGTGAGTTTATTGGCTGCCAAACGTGGCTGCTGCATGCATACCAAGATCAGATAATCTAAGTCGCAACCCGCCTCACTTCGTATTACATCATGGAGTTAGCTGGTATGTTTTTAATCCCATTTAATAAAGACCGAGCCTATTGCCATTAACCGGACATGAATCTATATTCTATACTCAGGGCCGTCTTTAACGGGCTTGGGCATTTTAGGATAATGGGGCCCCAAATATGTACCTGTTATCGTTCTACCAAGGATGTTATTTGTATTTGTTGAATTTATTGGCGCCATATTTTGGCCTCGCACGCTTTTATGTTTTTGTGCTTCTTGTTTTTTTTTTTCATTGTGTCTTAGCTTGTGTGGGGTGCAAAATAAAAGGTTTTTCTTTCTTTCTTTCACCTCTCGGTATAAAAAGTAGATACAATGTATCTAAGTTAAAGGAACAATTTTATTTGATAGAATTTATTTTTTAGAAAGCGGGTTTAGTAACGTAAATACTTATATACATTTACATAATTATATTACAATTATGTAGGAGGTCAAAGAAAAGAATAAGAACGTCCGATTCGAATTTAAATTTAGAAATATGCATAGATTTAACCCTAAAATAAAGTAAGTACAAAAACCATTTTTGGTGTTCAGAATATATTGTATTTCTTTACTTTTTTAAAGATTCTTTCCTCACTAGGGAACAATACTGTGTCGCGAGGACTTAACAAATATACAATTAAATAACGGAAACAAAATATCCTCAGACTCAAAACTATCTGTGGGACATACAAATATTTGCTTCGGATGGGAATCGAACCCACAACACGCAGCGTAACGGTAGCGCGAGGTGAGCACCTTATTCGCCGGAACATGCAATTAGAGTTACATAACTAATTTATCACTATTTATTATAAAATTTTGAAGTTTTATTTTAGTTAATTTGGAAGTAATCTGTTTTATTTATAAAACATCATTAGTCTAGTGGTCTCAAGCGCGACTGTTACGCTAGAGGTATTGGATTCGATTCCCAGGTCGAGTAGTATTATTGGGTAAGTTTGGATTTTGTGCCAGGTTAATGCTAAAAGGCTCGCCTCCTATTACATGGGACCTAAACATACCGGTGAAATGTGTGTGTACATTAGTACGCCTCTGCCTAACCCTTACCTTACCTTTTTCGGGGAATACAGGCGTGTTGGTATGTTATGTTAAATATACAACGTGTAACTGATATAAGCGCAAAACCTCAAACAAGTCGATTAGAATATCGAGTCATAATTATAATAACGAAACCCTAAAATCATTTTGAGACACGTGAGCATATTTTTTTCAAGAAATTAATTATATCACCTAAACGTAAAACTGTGGCCACACTCACCACCTCGAAATCGGTGCGCGCACGCACCTAATAAAAATTCGCGCAAGTAGGTTTCAATTTTCCAAAACTCGACCCACTGATAAGGAGATCATATTTCAGGTAGGTATTGTAATTAACTTTTCGGGAAAAATTAACACTTAATTTATATGATTGTAATCGATTCACTATTATATTGGTATATAGGTTGCATATATTCGTATACTTGGAAAAATATTTTGCTGTGCTGTGTAGTGTGTATAAAATTGATATGAAAGATTTCTTACACAATATCTACAAAACAACCCTTATCTAGCAGACCGGAATGCATAATCGCACACGCTTTAGGGAAACACACAGCATTTCCACAGTTAGATAAAATTTTCACAGCACAATTTATTGGGCGGAACATCTTATTTATCTCCTAAAGCATCGACCAAAGAGAACGGAGAAATCTCTTAATGGTCATGAACTTTGAAAGTATGAGTCGGGGGCCACCCTAGAGGGCTATGACTCAGAGCCTGGATATCGTTACGTCAGATAATCTGACGCTGGTTATAAGACCACGTCTATATTTAGATTAAGTGAAACGTGGGCGAAGCCTTGCCCAGGATATATTCAAGTTTTTATGATGGTGATAACAAAAATTTTGGCAAGAATGTGCCATGGGATATTAACCCAAAAATCACGACTTTGGTCCCCAAATTTTTGCGGAAATGTAGCTACTGTCAAGCAAAGACAGTTCGCATTAGTATAGTTCTGCCTAACCCTGCGAAAATAACTAGATACATTCCGGACAGAATGTTATGCTATGTGTCCTGTAATTTACATAAATTTCTTATAAGAAGAAATATGTTAAAAATAGTTGTTTGTACAATAAATATATTTTTTTGTGGTTTCTTTAAGATATTTTTTGTCAAAGACATAAATACAAAAAGGGCCACGAAAGTAAGTTATTAACATACTTGGCGATATTTTTTGAATTGTTCACAAGTGTTTGATGAAGTGTCTGATTAAAAACACAAACAATGTCTAAAATAGAGCACGCAATTGAAGTGAATTCGGGCCACAAATTATTTTGCGCCGATTTTAAACTAGCCAATGCGGATCATTAGATCCTAAGTTTGCTGAATATTGTTCAATATGCTAACACGCAGAACTATGCGGATATTGTTCACACGAATTTCTTTTTAGCGTGCAGAGAGGAAGTTTTTTAGTTTTTAGCCGTCCAATAATACCTAAACACAAGAATTTTGTGTTTATGTAGGTACTAAGTATTCATACCAATTCAACGACCGTATTAACACAAGTAATACTCTCAATAAGGCGATACGCATGAAATAGCAGTTTAAAAGCATTAAATTTTACGGCGTGTTCAATCGTGGGGTAATAATGTTGACAACGTTGTTCAGTGGCCCGCTAAGTGTTGAACATATTTAACGAACTGTGGGCTAAGAAGTCGCCCCGGCGCGCGTGGGTTAAGTGTCAGATTTTATTTAATTACTCTCTCGCGCTTATGTGCGAGATTATGATGTATGTGTGGAACTGTGTGGGGGTCTTTACAAGGGTTGAGATGTGGAATATCAGGTACCTACAAGAGGTTATAAAAACTGCTTCATTAGTTTACTGGTCTTAAAGGTTTGATTCCTGGTTCGAACCGTGGAAAGGAAAGTATTATTGGGTTTTTCTGTCAGACTATCAGAAGCAGTTGTGTGTTTGGATTTATCTTTTTGTTACGCTATTAAAAGCGAAAGTATAAATAAAGTATGTTAAATAATTTAGTTTCTCTTTTTTATTACCCAAGGTAAATTTAATAGCCTCTAATCTTGTGTATTTCCATATTTTTTAGCAAAGCATGAATAGTATATATCATAAAACAATTTTTTTTTAGTATTTTTTTAAAAACATTGCGCAAATGTCCACCAAAGAGGTGGGAAGCGTGCATTAGCCACTAATTCCAAGAGACACAGAAAGTAAAATTTATTATTCTATTCGAGTAGTCGCGAGGTGACGTTTTTAGGAGAATATTTTAGTGTTTGAGGAAGTTACGGAGTTTGTAATTAGTTTCGTGTACCGGCAGGTGGCTCCACTGTCTTTGCAGTATCATCACGTGCCATAACTTTTTCATTTGACGCGCACACGAACAACTTTTCCATTTCTTTTTATTAACATCATAACGAAAATGAGAGTAGGCTCTATGAGAAACAGATACCTGATGGTTTTGCTAAGTATGCTTACTTTCTGTCATTTAGTTGGTTATTATAACTTGGATAACAGGAGAAATATAGGATGTCGCCCGTCGCGTAACTAATGTTTATCGACAGAACATTAGCTAGAAACATGAAATATTAACATAAACCATCACGCATGTATTCCCTGAGGGGTTAGGCAGAGGTGTACTAAATGTACACCCACAGTTCGCCTGTATGTTTAGGTCCCAAGTTATAGGGGGCAAGCCTATAGCCATTAGCCGGGCACAAATCCAGACTCCGAGCTGCTACTGAGAATTTTTTCATAGAAATCCCAATAACACTTTCCTCGACCTGGGGATCGAACCCAGGACCTCTAGCGTAGCAGTCGCGTTTTGGGACCACTAGACTAATGAGGCAGACATGAAATATTAGCATACCATGACATGATATATCATCAAACCATTTACTGTACCACTGCTAGGTATGGGTCTTCTCTCTGAACGAGAGGGTTTAGGCTAGGTTTACGATAGCGGACACGCTGTCCTAATGCTAATTGCTAGACTTCACACGCAGTCGAGATGCAGGTTTCCTCATGATGTTTTCCTTCACCTTTTAACCGAGTTAAAGGTAATTAATTCGCACATGATTTCAAAATTCTAAGAGGTGCGTGCCTTGGATTCTTACAGGATACCTTTGACTTAGCACTCCAATGGTCACATCACTAGGTTATCACTGCATACTTAGCATACTGAACCGAAAATAATATTAATTCATTTTCAAGAAAAAATGTCGTCGAACTTGCGAGTAAATAAATTGGGAAACTAATAAAGTAATTACCCTTAATAAAGAACTTTGACTCGAACCTACGGGCGATATCTCAATAGAATTTCGGTATAACCATAATACAATTTATTACAAAAAGATTTATACATTTCTCAAGGCTTTTACCCGTAATAAAAACAGATGTTTATTAGTTTAGACGATTGCCCGAACCCGAAGCAAATGTTCTAAGCAACGGAACGCGTTATGAAGGGAATTGTTTTTCCTGTTTGAATTCTCATTTCAGAACGAAATAAAAAAATCTTTCGAATCACGTACTTGGGCGAAGTTACTTAGCTTAGGAACCTTTGTATCTTTTTTATACATTAATAATTTGTTTGGGTTGTACACGGGCCTCTGAGTTACATATAAGTTAGGCATATTCTCATATAAAGCTGTCAAAATTGTGAGGAGGTTTTATTTTTTACGTGCAAAGAATGTAATGATTAAGGACATAACATGCTCCATTATAATATAATACGTTGGCAGTGAGAGACGTCGCTTCTTTGAGGATGTCTAAATTGATAAACATAAGTCAACCGTTCGCGGAGATTTTTTATTCCAGATCTGTAAATTCTTATAAAGGATTTTTTGCTAGAGGAAATAAGAACGTATATCGGGTTCTACGATCTCTATTCAATAAAGAAAAAAAAACGATGTAAAACATTTTCGTATTAGGGTACTTGACTTATTTATTCTTAATCTGAAAAATCCATGCTGCATAACAATTCGAATGGTTTTATGTATAGGAAATACACCTTTCAAATAACATGAGAGTAAATATTAAGGTTCCGTTTTCCTTTAAGCTTTTTACAGAAAACTGGGGATTTACTTTGTGAAATGCGCATTGCACAGCTTTGTACGCACACGTTGAAATATTAAACGACACATATAAGTAACGGGTGTGGGAAGCCGAACACATGACTTACAAGGCGCTTTCTTTGATTTGTTGCCGACGGTGGACGGTATACGGCAATACTGACCAAATCCATTTATAGCAACAAAGAGCCATTATCGTATCCTAAACCAACAAACGATTAGGATTCATTCCTTCACTTCTGCCTTAATAAACAAACACTTAGCGAAATGTTTATATCTACTATTTTCGCCCTCGAATAAAGAAAACTTGGTCAAGTAATTTTATCGTTCGGTTTAGCATGTAGCTTGTTTTTGTAGTTTTAACTTACAAGTACTTTAAACCCAATAGTCCAATTTTATTTTCAGCAAACTCGAGGGAATAACAAAACGAAAAGGACAGGACAGGCGCGAGTGTAAGTGGGCGCCTAGTTTTACTTGAAACTTGGCATTTGGCAACATCTCTAGTGGCGTCACAAAAAAACTTCTCAAAGCCGTATTGGAGTAGACCAGTCGGATAATTATACGATGCATAAGTCTTAATAAAGAAGAACAAGGAAGGCAGTGAATTGAGTGGTGTGCCGCAGTGCGTCGTGCAGTGGCGTTGACACCGGCGCCGCGCGGCCGGCACGCGACCAATTTACTTAAGGCTGTATACACAGGCCAGGTCTGCTAAATCACTGCTAAGTGACTGTTAACTCGTACTGTTGTAGATGCGACAAGAGTGACATTGCCAAGTTTTTGCAGAATTACGTACCTGTGATAGGGATTTTGAGTTTGACAAGGCATATAGAATAGCGCTTAAATAAATTTTAACTATTAATTTGTATGTCTTCTATTTTGTTGGACAAGGGGATCCATCAGCTACTTTCCAATTATTGCGAAGTTTAAAAAAAACGATCTACATTTTCGTACCCCGTTCCCGCTAAAAAACTAATTAATAGATATCAAGTCCCTTCGGGAATTATACGCACGTCACGTCGTACACCTGCAATTCGCGGAAGAGGATTCACGTGCTTGAGGGTAAACCCAACCCCCTTTATTGAGTCCGGTTTGAGTATTACTGAGAATTTTTAAACAGAAAAACCCAATCAGACCCGATAGCGCTTTTATATTACTTATACCTTACCAGTGCAACGTTTAGATGAATATTTCTCACTAGCTGCTGCCCGCGACTTCGTCTGCGTGGACTTCAGAATTGGATCCGACTTGGATAAAAAGTAGCCTATGTGCCATTCCAGACTATAGTCTATCTCTGTACCAAATTTCATCCAGATCCGTTCAGCCGTTCTGACGTGACTGAGTAACAAATATCCATACACCCTAACAAATTTTCACGTTTATAAAATTACTCTTTATAATATTATTAGGATTTTTATTTTGTATTTTTTTTTTATGTTGCCTCTTTTGTGTGCCACTGCTGGCAATATTTATTAGGTACCTATTTAAATTTATAATGAGTATTAAAAAAATGTTTTTAATTTACCATGTAAGTGTAAAGTGATTATGTATCGCAAAGACAAACCTAATATTCGATAAGATGGTCGAATATTTGCCAAAGGAGATCTATAACTTTATGTTTGACTTGGTTTACAACATTTTTACACATGGGTGTCACACATATTTTTTGGCGATTAATCTAAATCCGGCAAGAGAATTACTGTATCACGTCAGAATTTGGAGAAATACCAATCTCAAAGCGCTAAAGACACTTTGAAGTATTTTTTTAAGGACATAAAATTTTTGACGGTCTTTTCTAACTGAACTAAGTGAAGCATCTTCTCCTTTCAAATCCATTTTAGTTTGCTTCACTACGAGTGTTTTTTTTGTCAAGATATACCATTTTATTTTCATAATGCAGTTCGTTAGTATTAAAATGCAGAAGGGAATATCGAAGCACATAGCTAAAAATTAATGTCTTGAGATTTTTTTAAATTCTTGATAGGCTTACGCTTGACCGCCAGTTTGCCTGATCGTAACAAAGTAAACTAAAATGTATTTGAAAGAAAAAGAGTAATACGACAGGATGCTACGGATTTGATGCATCAAATTGTTGATGATAATTTCTAAAAATAAAAAAATACACAAACATCGCTAAAAACAGTGTTATTAGCACTTTGAGATTGAGATCAATTCTGCTGCCGAATTGGAAAAATCGACAATTAATGATATGTCTCACATAAATGAAAAAAAAATGATAAATTTTGTCGACCAGTGAACTATATTAGTAGGTAATTTTATGTGCAATATAAAAGTCAATATGACACTAAATTTAATTCATTTTTAAGTCGATAAAAATATGAAGCCTGATATTTTAAGATTCTGAGATCGTATATTGTATGAAATCCAATAAATAAGGACAGTGACAGATACATATAAAATGATAACGAGATCCACTTCTGCACAATTCCTGGTAAAAATAAAATGTGGTTGGTGTGTTCCCACCCTAAAGGATTAACGACTGTTTCACATATTTTACTATAAACTACACGAAGTTACCGATGTTAAATAAGCTATTTTAAAGATTATCTTTTAATACTTTTTTAGCTCTCACATACAGCCAAATTCGCTAGTATATGTTAGGTCCCATATAATAGGGAGCGAGTCTATTGCCATCAATAGACACTCCAATCTGCTACTGAAAATTATCGAATGGAAAATCCCAATAATACTTTCCTCCACCAATGAATCGAACCTGGTACCTTATGCTCATCAGCCGTACTTGTGACCACTAGACCAATGAGTCTAATAGACTAGACTGTTTAGTTAATATGATTGACATAAAAATGTCAAGAAGAATTATCCGTAGTTACAATAATTTTAATAAAATAATTAATAACGATGAATTTTGAGGAAACTAAATTCCAATAAAGTTTATTCGGAATTGTTTGAACTGTTTAGTGAAACGACGACGACGTTATTTGAGGGGAAAAAATAATCTAGTCTGGTCACCGGATACCGACTTCAAGAAGAAACAACATTTGAAAACCAATATCGGTAAGATGAGTTCGGATGATTTTGATCACCAAGTAAATCAATACCGGTACCGCTACCTGAATAAAAGTGTCTAACTGGCGTTTCAAATTCAATGCATAAGAATTTAAGTAAAAAGTACTATTTATACACTCAATTACCGATTTTAAATTTTATCAGTCTGTGTGAACGATTTTTGCGTGAAAACAGCTCAACGGATATCAATAAAAAATTTAGGGATTAAAACAGGAATAAAAAAATTGAGCATATTCTCTTAGGTTCGATTCTTAGGTTCAATAAAGTGTTAGGTGTTGTCTTTTCTATGAAATTTTCAACAGCTTTGTGCCCGAAAATTGGCAATAGACTCATTCCCTATTGAACAAAATCTTTTATCAAACCGCTATTCAAAAGTATTTTTTATCTTCAACATATTGTTTACATACATATCATCACACATGTATTCCCCGAGGGGTTAGGCAGAGACGTTGGCGTTGTACACTCACAGTTCGCCGGCACAAATCCCAAACTCCGAGTTGCTACTGAGAATTTTATAGGAAAACCTAATGATTCTTTGCTCGACCTGGGCATCGAATCCCGGACCTATAGCGCGTTCAGGACCACTAGGCTAATGAGGCAAGCAAAATATTGTTAATTTATGTTTTTAGTGTGTGAAAGTCACAAGTCTCACTATGTGGCTTTTAACAGTGTATTAATGTTAAGAGGTAGTTGGTCCATCGGGCAAGAGTACCATAGCAATCCACTTCTCTCAATTGATTCTTACTATTCGTGCGCGGACTATGTTTTCCTTTACTTCCGTGATTCGATTACAACTGTTTTCTTCTACATTTAACGCACAAAAAGGAAATCCAATAAGAAAACTACCTTAGTCTTGTTGAGGCCGCTAAATCCGAGGTCTGGGATTCTACTCTCAGGTCGAGCTGTGTAATTTCATCTTGGTTTTAGACATGTATTTCTCAGACATAGAGTTTTTTTTAATTGTCCGTAGCAGCTCGGAGTTGTTTGTTGTTGTTTCCTACAATTGTAACTTATTATGCAATGCTCTCAATTGCGCTCCCTCTGAGGCAGCATGCTTTAACTAAAGGTAACTAAGATAAACGGTTAAAAAGTATCGAAAAAAGATTACGTTTAAATAATATCACCCCAGCGATCACTTTCACCTCCCGTGAATGGCAATTGGCTTCATGAAATCTGGCCTCCTGGGCTCTCAGTAATCAGCCCAAGGAATGTTCGATTCCAACAAAGATTCCTTTTTGCAAGGACTAGAAAAGATTCTTATCATGAAATAAATTGCTGTTATAAGGGGTAAGAGAAAATTACAATTTGCGATGGGACTCGAGCATAGAATTAGCCGTGGCCTAGATTCTCCTTTTATTTGCAAGTTGGACATTTTTTTTTATTATTTAAGCCTCTCTGTTTTGCCTTGTCTGCATACTAAACTTAGAAATTAGGGTTGTAACCTCACTCATTTTATGTTTCGGGTTCGAAAACATTACTTATGTATTAACATAAAAATATTAGTTGATATCGAAATTCTGTACCCTTTTAGGAATTTGTATCATTGAGATATATAATTTATATATATATTACTTATCTTAAATATTTACCAGACGTAATGCCTTGTGCATATAAGCTTTCGGCCTGGATGGTTATGATTTAATTGTGTAATTAGAGTCGCATCGCATAGTAAAATCGATACGAAGTGATGCGAATAGAATCTGCTTCAGTGAATCTAGGTCACTAGTGCTGTTTATTCTGTGTGTAGATATTGTATTGTTTAACAGGAAACTTGAACAAATAAACTGTCAAAGGGCAGGCGAAGACGAATCACTGGATATGTAATGCGATATCAGTAAATATTTGTTGATTTTAATTATTTAAATTGAGAAATAACGTATTATTTCTAACGTATCTCGTATCGTATCGTATCGTAAACTATTGTAACGTATATACTGTATCATAACGTATTATTAACATTTGCTTACGAGCAAAATTATTTTATTTATCATCCGCCTATAGTCCACTGCTAGACTTAGCACCTCCCTCAATGTGCCTATAATAAAGCTAAATTTAACAGAATAATTATGTAAAACCAATATTTTTAAATAAAGATACTGAAATTGAAGTTTGGTAAGAAAATTCTAACTTACGGGAAATAATTTCATTACTATCTTTTTGTGATATTTTTGCATTTTCCATGCTAAGATTATAAAGTTCGTCTTCTGGTTTCATACACCAGACGCTCTGACCGCTAAGTATGGTGTATCAAACCAGAAGACGCAGGTTCGAATCCTGCCCGTGATTGAATTTTTCCTTTACTAAAATAACTTTATAATTCCATACTGTCAATAGAATAATTTAATCTAGTTCTATAGGTTTATTAGTTACTAATTTTAAACATGATGTGGTAAATAAATTAAGATAATTTTCACTCGCGGTGGTTCTTTGAAACACTCATGGGATCGGGTTTTAGACTATCAATAAAGTACAATAATTATTATCAATATTTCACAAAAAGCAAATTCCCATTAAACCTCCTCTTAGGTCCAATACTTCCTATCCAAAAATGCTTCTTTAGACAGGTTGTGTCTTCATAATATACTCGTAATGTCGTATTATACAAATAATTGAAACCCGTTTCAGTAACAATTCAGTGTGGTTGAATTAAATCAGTCATGTTAAGTGTAACCGTACGAAGCAAATCTCGGCGAGTGGTCGGCTTCATAATTTCATAATCTTAATGGCTACCTCGCTCCGTAAAGTGGGGGAATTTAGTGAGGTACCCTCCCCCGAGGCAAAACACTTTGCTGACCATATCTTACATCTGCGGTAATAACCGGGATAATAGACCGCCCGGTTTTTGAGTATGTCTTATACATTTTTCTTAGTATATTATCTGTGTTATTTTTTATTAGGGTTAATAAAATTGTGCGTTATAGTTTATGCAACTTTAAAAAAGAAGGTCCTTAATTCGTGTTAATTATTGGAAATAGAAAACCAATTTTAACAGATTTAAATGTTTCTTTTTTATTCTAAAAAAAAAACCCTCTGGCAAGACTTGTGCTCCATTTTGGAACACTGAATGCTTTTGTTATTTACACTATCCAAACGATTTTTTATTTAGGAATCAGGTATTTCTAATATAAAATAACAGTACTTTAATAACGTAATTTTTAAACCAGCTCTCATAGTTATTATTATCATCCGATTACCAAAAAATCATGATTTTGTTGAATTACTAGATAATTTGTAAAATAAGAAATCAAAATTTAAATTCATAATCAATTCCAATAACTATCGTCACAGCAAAACCTAAACGCAGCTACAAAATTCCGTTTCATTAAACGTTTAGTTATTCTTGTATAAATACATGAAATTTGAATCGTGCCGTTTTCCCACAGCGATTCATAAAGTAAAGAGGGGTTTCAAGTGCACCGTCATTAATTCAATTTACATACAATGCCGGCCGTGATGTGCTCCGCGAGACAGATAATCGTACAAATGACTTTTCGAACTCAGCGCTGGATGGCGTTATCCTCGATGGAACGTTAACTGGATTATTTTTGCTGTGTTAATATTTTGCAGCACATTTTCCGATTGCGATAATTTCATGCACAGGATTGAGCATTGTAGCTCAGATTTTTTATGGGGAATAAACTCCAGCACTAGGTTGGAGTAATAACACAAAGTAGGAGAGTATTTCGCTACGCACATAAACAATTTATTGTTGTTTCTGTAGTGAGATACTAGGTTGTTATAAAAGTGTTGACGTATTAATGGCGTTTTCTTGTTAGCGTTTAGAACTTCTTAGAAATAAGAGCTTAGAATGTCTGAGTATATGGCTATGAATTTATACGCAAAATCAATTAACGAGACCAAACGTTTTAATAGATACGAATATTAAAAACTTTTTAGAAAATCTTATCCGGCAAACACAAATAATGAAACCGTTAAATAATACCCGTTTTCCAAAAGTTTTATTATCAAATTACGTATTTCAAATGAACACTAAAAGTTTTGAAACGAAACGAAAACCCTCAAATAAAAATAAAACACACATCGCGTTCTTTTTTTAAACTATCACATTTGAAATATTGTAATACAGTTTGCATATGACCGTTCGTCGGTCGGCAAACGAGAGAAGGGAACATAGAAACTGTGAATGTAATACGAATTTTAAAAACTTTTTAGAAAATCTTATCCGGCAAACACAAATAATAAAATCGTTAAATAATACCCGTTATCCAAAATATGTATTATCAAATTACGTATTTCAAAAAATGAACGTTAAAAATTTCGAACCGTATCGAAAACCTTTTAAAAATTAAAACACACAATGTGTTCTTTTTTCAAACTGTCACATTTGAAATATTGTAATACAGTTTGCATATGACCGTTCGTCGGTCGGCAAACGAGAGAGGGGAACATAGAAACTGTAAATGGAATGAAAACATTCGAGTTTCGTTTTCAGTCATTTAATTAGCTGGAGTTTTAAGCGCGGCGCCGCCGTGTCGCTCCGTGCCGTAATCGACCATCCATTCGGATGTTTCACTATTTTCTTTGTTAACTGACGTTTTGTTTCTGATTTCTTTTATCGAATCTGATCGCGTTAATTTCGCTGGGTTTATAATAAAGGAAAATGATACTATGTGGTTTGATTTTGTACTATTTCGAGTCTGCAGTATGTTGGAAAATATATTCTATTCTTGATAATATAGGTACCTACCTACTAATTATCTATACAATAATATGACAGTAGATATATTATCTGCCACATATGCACATACTATCAACTAATAACATTGTAGACTATGCTATAAAATAAAAGAATAACTCACGAACACCAAAATAAAATTCACTTACAACACATAACATACCATCACGCCTGTATCCCCCGAAAGGTTAGGCAGAGGCGTAAATAAAATACGCAACAATGGGTTTATTACGTAGGTACTAAAGTATTTTCTAATACAAAAAATAGTAAAATCCCGAAAGCAATCAGAGAATGGTGAAACAGAAAAGCTCTTTTTATTGTCGCAATAGCAGCAGATGCAAGCGGGAAGTGCATTGGGAGACTTTTGTTTTTAACTTTTTCCGAATTTATGACTTGGATCTCACGTGGGTTCAGGCGTGAACAAGTTCTCACCTAGTAATAATACATTTAGCAGGTAACTAACAACTTACTAGTGATATTTTTAAATTAAATTTTCTACGTCTCAAGTCGGAAAAAGTAGTATTTATGTCACAGTAAAATTGTAAAGTTTAAAATGTCGAAAGATTATGAACCATAAAATACAGCTTACAATTCAACACATTATTTTTCGGTAGATCATAATCTATCGAAGTTAATTATTGGTTAGGTTAGAACTGTGACCACACGATGTGAAATGCCAGAACCGAAGTAAGATCCGTTAGATTCGTCTCAATTGTAAGAGGAAAAATGGGTACCAGTATCTGTGAAAAACTAAAAAAAAAAAAAAAAATTAAATATCAAAAAACTCAATTGCCAAGTAAGATAGAATCAAGATAACCAATCTCATGCAATCGGAAGTAGTCTTTTGAGTCAAATTTAATTTAAGTACCTACTTCAATTTACTTTACAATCTACTTTTTTTGTTTTTCGATGTGCAATAAAGAATATTCTATTCTATTCTATTTTACTAAATTTTCATACAAACGTAATACATACCACAATAAATCGTATTTTAAATACAATTTAATCACATTGTATTATTATTCGGGTTCAGGTAACATTACCCTAGGTTCTTACTGTACCATTTCGTCCGAAATACTTCACTGGAAATAAATGTAAGCGAATTTAATTTTTGCCAAGTTTGGAACTATTTTCCGGTCGTTTATTACCAGTGAAGTAGTAGTAGACGAAATCGTATGGCAGGAACCTAGGTTAACGGTATCCAAATCCTAATAATAGCACAATTTGATAAAACATTCTTTGTATTACGATTTATTTTGGTATTTTGTTTTTGTGGTCAATTCAGGCTCCGCCGGACCCATAGGAGGCCCCAATGAACATAATTATAATTTACAGGGTGACTTCGAAAACATGCGACAAATCGAAATGGGACGCTCAGTAATGATTAGATACCTATTAATTTTAAAATGCAATTTCAATGATCTAAATTGTCCAAAAAATAATGTCTACAGTTAGGAATAAATGATGCCTAGTTAACTAAATAAACACAAATAAATAATTAAGTTATTTTTTAGTAAAGGAAAAAATTCAATCGCGGGCAGGATTCGAACCTGCGTCTTCTGGTTTGATATACCAGACGCTCTGACCTCTAAGCCACCGCGAACCCTACCCGCATGATTGAAATTTTTCCTTCACAATCTGAATTTACGTCATAAGGTGACGTTTCCTTTACTAAAAAATAACTTAATAATCTTAGCATGGAAAATGCAAAAAAATCACAAAAAGATGACAAATAAATAATTTCAAGCAAGTATCAAAAAATTCGCGCGGTGCCCCCTATTAATCTATTACGCAGATGACAACGTGAAGTATTACCGCTTTGCACTTACTATCTATCATTTACCTTTTTTTTTATTCAGGAGAATACTCGTAGTAGAGGCGCACGAGACGTTGCCTGCCATACTCTCTTTACGACACTAAAAAAGTATACCTAATTATCTTCATTAATCACGTGTTTAAATTTTTTTTGTCAAGCGTAGGATCATATTTAAGATATTTTAGTTAGTCGCGTTGACATTTCAGCCTGTATATTGAGAACTCGTAGTACTTATAATTTTCCAATCTGAATCATAATATGATTCATCGAAAGCAACCTTTTTAACCTTGCTAGGAGCTCTAGTTTCTTAGAAAGAGCCAATTAATTACCAATTCAAATCTAGTAATAATGTAAGTGATGCTACCTAAAGAAGGCCACTGTCTTGGGAGGAGCTATTCACCTTCAATTAGTGGAGGCGTCGGCTCTCCTTATTTATTCAGAGGGACGGGATAAAATAAAAAGGTAGAAAAAATATCTCCGAGATAAACATTCATATGCCGAAATGGGAGGCGAAGGGATGGTATTAGAATACGCTCAAGGTGGTTTGGAAAAATATTTTGATTTACCACTGACTGTTTGAGGGTTCGGAGACTGATTGAAACTTACACTCCGAAGTCAATATCAGACGATTCAATTTCGAATAGTATTGAACACTACGAAGTGTATTTACTCTTTGAAAGTAAGTGTTTATGTGTACAGGGTAGTTTAATAACTTCGGAATCCCCTGGAGCAGTTTTATTCGGTTGTTATTGTGTCTTCTTAGAATTGATTGAAGCCTACTTGTCAGGTGAATTACTTAGAAACTCAATTATGGGTCCGATGGAGCATGAATTGCCCACAAAAATGTAATACCGAAATAAATCATAATGCAGACAATATTCTATCAAATTATGGTAGTATTCGGATTTGGACACCGTTAATCGACACTATTTCGTCTACTACTACTTCACTGGAAATAAAAGACCGAAAAATCGTTCCAAACTTGGTAAAGTTAACAAAAATTGCATTCGCTTACATTTATTTCCAGTGAAGTACTTTGGATGAAATGGCAACGTAGGAACCTAGATTACCAGTATCGTAATCCGAATAATAACATTTGATTAAATTTGAATTATGAGTTATTATGGTATTACGTTTGTAAGAGAAATTCGGTCCGCCGGACTCTTAAGTTCTAGAAAAAATAACGTAACTCACATAAACGCCTGTATTCCCTGAAAGGTTTGGCAGATGCTTACCACATATCGCTTGTATTTTGTCCTACATATCCACATGTCCTATGTAAAGACTGCCTCGTTAGTCCTGTGGTTCTAGCCGCGACTGCTACGCTAGAGGACTTCGGTTTGATTCCCAGGTCGAGCAAAGTGTTATTGAGTTTTTTTTATGAAATTCTCAGTAGCAGCTCGGAGTCTAGATTTTTGCTGGGTTAACGGCAAAAGGCTGGCCCCCTATTATACTTGACTTAAACATACCGGCAAACTGATGGTGAAAATAGTACACCTCTGCCTAACCCTTCGGGGAATACAGAGGTGATGGTATGTAAAGGATCAAGCCTATTGGGGCACCAATTAAAACTGAACTGCTTCTGGGAAACTCCTTAGCTAAAAACCTAATAAATCTGCGCATCCAATGAATTGAACCTAGGATCTCACCTTCAGTAATCGCGCTTGCAACAAATAGACTAGACCGGGTGCCATAACAGAGCTGTTGTGTACAACAGCTCTGTTATGGCTAGTAGTAATAACAGCTAGCGGTTATCTAAAACAGCTAATTATGCAATCCAACCGTGACATATAATCATAAGAATTGAGCATCTTCTCCTTTATCTTATTTTTTTTTAATACCAACCGACTCAGAACGTTACTAAACCGTAGCGAAAAGTAAAACACCCGTGAACGCAGAATACACGGACCAATTAAAATTTGGTTTACTGTGGGCTAAATATGATCGGTGTTAATGTGTTCCGGTCCCTTTATGAAGTTGGCAACGTGTACGCGACGGCGGACACGCGTTTTTACGACCAACCTTGACCATTTATTATGGTACATGGGTATGAATTCCGGTAACAAACTAAGTACGTAATCGTTGAGAAAAGTTATATAAAATCTATATATATAAAATTCTTTGTCCTGAATGACTGACTGACGGATCAACGCACAGCCTAAACCGCTGATCGTAGAGACCTAAAACTTGCAGAGTGTGTTCTTTGTATGACGTACGCGTCCGATAAGAAAGGATATTTGGAAATTCAACCCCTAAGGTGGTGAAAAGGGGGTGAAAGTTTGTATGAAAATCTGTGATTTTTTACCGGGTACAGTTAGTATTCATATATTATTACACACATTTTAACTTAACTTTCGACGACGAAATGACAAGAACTCTTATGTGTACAGAAACGGAATTTTACAGAAAACGGAAAAAACGTTCTATTAACAGAAAATTTTACGTATAGTTGCTTATTTAGTTATTGTCAGTAATATCCAAGAACCTTATATAGGTACAGATGTTATAAGGTTCTTGGTTATATCAATAACTCTCTAAAGAATAGGAAGTAAAGTTAGCTGTTCTTGACAGCTGACGCAAACGATTTTTTAAAGTTTATCTACGTAATTAACTGATAATCACCAAAATGTCAGTTAGGTCTTGTCACTTTGTCGTCGATATCAGGAGCGAATAATGAAACTTTAAACAATATATATATACTCTTTTAGTAATCATTATAAAAAAAAATGATAAGTACCTACACGTCAAAAATGTAGCCTTCAACTCTTTTAATTTTTTCACTGTTGGTTTTCGTGACTTCGGTATCACTATAGTTGGATCATTGTGATCACCACAACCTTTCTAGCCTTAAAAAGGTATGACACCTGAGAGACACTTTTGTATTTAGATTGACATTTCTCATATAAGACGCTATCAAAATGTTCCACATACCTACTCCCACTAAAACAGGGAAACATAAAACCTGTAATGTTATTTTTATATGTTATTATCGCCCTAGAAAATCCGTTAGCGATCCCTCTTAAAAGTGAGTAGATACGTCGAGGACCTTTTTTGCGTAAAGGTGCTTCAGTTCCCGGATTAACATAATAGGATATTCTTTATCCCCGTAAGTTGTAGGGTTCCCGTGGGAGACCTAAAGTTCCCTTGGAACTCCGTGGGGTGAAGGACTGGTGTATTATAAAAATCCATTGGTTTACGTCATCACAAAACCCTTGCAAAGTTGATTTTTTATGGCCAAGGATCGGTAAACTGACTAAAATAAATATTGTAGGCCAGTTTCTATGTTGTAAGTTAACTACATTATTTATTGAAGATAAAGTTTAGCCATTTTGCATTAGATTTTGCTGGACATATAATCTAAATATAAATTATATTTTTAGATCCATCTTATATAATAATCTCCTCTTTTATACGATATATAGTTCGGCATACTTGTGATCATGTAAGATGTGAACTTTTTAGACTTAGTTAAAAGCAATATAAATTTATGAGTACAACATAAATACTAAATTACTCAAAATAAATAAAAAACTAACCCTTTCCTCATCAAGTTACCAATTCAAAATTGTTTACAATATTTTAAAATTTTAATCTTAATAAAAGTGCGATGGTTTAGGGTTGTGCGCGACTGGGGTGCAATGCCCATAAACCACGATTCGGTCTGCACTAAATGTCAATGTGCAAGGGCACACTACAACTCTACCTGGAGTACGTACCACCCTATCACAATATATTCCATATTTATATAGATTGGTAGGGTCAGCAACGAAAGTCGCTGTCGCCATAGCCAAATATGAGATAGATGGAAAAAATCTGGCTTAATGAAAAATATACATCCTATTTTGAAAAATAAAAGGTTAAAGTTTTTAATCGGGATTGTCCCTTTCAGTCTCAATCCTTTGCCAATGCTTTGTCCCTTTCCCGCAAAACGAGTGTTAGTATAAAATTTGTAAGTCTTGACGTTATAACTCTTTATTTAATGTCTAGCATACAATTAAAATGCTTGTAACGTCCTTATTTATGAACTGATTTCAATTTTATTTTTGTTAATTGGCTCTATAAAAATAATCAGCCAAATAGCCGATAAGGTAATTAATATCTGGACTTTAGAGATGTAAAAGTCAAAACGCATTACATCTTTAATTAGCTTATATTTCAGACTGCACCATGTTCAGTGACTTTTGTTGCTGACTGTACACGGCAATGGCAAACTTATTACATTTATTGCAGTTATTTTCAAAATATGATCCAATACTGATCATACTTTTTGATAGTATTGGGACAGTACTATGTCCTTTCCCAAAGGCATCGTAACTTGCAGATAGGCGAGAATTATGGTAAGTAGTAACATCATTAGGGGCAAGAACCAACACCTCAGATATTTCTAATCCGACAACGAATTTATCTAAATAAATAAATAATAAATAAAGTTTAATAGATCTCATATCATTACAAAACATAAAAATTGAGGCAGCACCAGTAAGTAAATATAACAATACTTGTGTTGGGCTGACCTGCATCTTCCCTTATTTAGTAATATCAATATAGAGACAATAAAATAATATAATATCTGAAACCCTGTCCGATCCGAAAGGGGCAAAGGTATAAGTATCCCAATCACATCATCAAATGAAATAAGAAACAATAATTATTCATGAAAGTAAACATATAATTGAAGTTAGAAGCGGCAGTAGCCTAATGGCTAAGGCGTCGGACTTGCGATCATGTGTTTGCCGGTTCGAAACCCACCCATTGCACTACCGACGTGAGCCCACTCGTAACACAAGCATTTAGCTTAGCACGAGGGGTTAACAAGAATACTAGTAACGTGCGATTTTTTTTTAAAGTTTAAAATTCAAGGTTATCGTTCCCAAATTGCCGCAATTAACCTAAAAGCCACCAAATTTTTTAAATTTTATAAAACCGTCGGGCTTATTATATTTGGCACCCAAGGACGGCGTCGTTGCCACCGTAAGTATTGTCATTTGAAGTTCCTCGTTTTGTAGTACCTATTTTTGTCTATAACCGGATCTCGATACTAAACAATACCTTCACGGGTCCGACACGGTTTTTTTAACACATTGTATATCTCAGGATATCAGTATTTTGTTGCAGACGTCTGATAGCAGTCGCATTGTGTAAAATTCTGATATAATCCAGATGTGGTTAGTTTGGATGCCAACCCTGATGGAAAAAGGCAAAGATGATGAATGCTTTAGTGCGATTACTTAATAGATAAAATCCGCAAAATAGCAGCTCGGAGTTTAGATTTGTGTCCGGGTAACATAATGGCTTGCCCGTATCACATGGGACCTTACATACCGCCAAACTGTTGGTGTAAAACATTTCTGCCTCACCCTTTGGGGAATAGAGGCGAGATGATTCATGTTAAATGAGTTATAAGGAGCAGGTATAAAGTCCTAGAAAAAGTATAGATAGATATGAAGGTAATTATTTAAGTAAAATGGATAGAATATTATTTAATGCACACCATTAACTAACGTTAAGTATATGCTTTCAAGTATAAGGTACTTAAAGGTACAATGGACGGTCTTAGGCCTCGGACACGAACTTAGCGGGGGCGGCGCGGCGAGCGGCGCGTTCCAATGCGGAACTAGCCTCGAAGGTAGCGGCCGGAGCTGCGCGATGTACGAGCGTTACGCGCCCATCTAGCGGTGCCCGCGCGTCTGCATTGACGCAGTGTTGTGCATTTTATTTTTTGCTATTTAACGACCGACGTTTCAAAACTATCATAGCCTTACGGAGATATTTGTATCAAAAAGATGTTATCTTCGCTGTTTAGACATTTGGTTCGCGAACAAAGACACAAATTTCTTATAACACAACACTACACCGCTCTAGAGCGACGCGATCTGTCCGCTGGCTTCGAGACCGGGCCTTCATTGCCGCTCCCGCCCCGCAATCGCTGAGTTCGAGAACGCGGCCTTAGCGGTATAGATACATAATACGAGTATATGGAGCTGAAATCAATGTTCTTATGTGATTAATTATTCATATTATGCATGTAAGTCGCAAGAGAGCGAGACTTATTGGCAGTATTACTATGCTAAGAGGCATTAGAAGTGAAAGCACATATATTGAGCATATTGATTCATTAGATCACTTAGTTTTGAGTATTTTGAAGATGCTTCTTGTTTTTAACGTACTGTTGTCACATTTCACAGGTAACAGGTTAAATGATCAGTGTTCACTAGTAGATACGTGTTTAGATCCCGTATAATATGAGATGAATCTATTGTCACAAATTCAACATGTTTGCCGTCCGGCGGACCGAATTTCTCTTTCCAGACAGTCTTTTATTTCCAGTGAAGTAGTAGTAGACAAAATAGTACCGTAGGAACCTAGATAAACGGTATTCAAATCCGAATAATAACATAATTTGATAGAATATTGTCTAGATTTCAATTAAAACTCGGATATAATATATGCTTGGTAATCATACCAAGGATATCACACTAAACATAACTTTTTCGAATAAAAGACCAATGATACAGTTTTTGCCAGCCTTGTTAGTCTAGTCGTTCCAAGCGCGACTGCTACACTAGAGGTCCTGGGTTCGATTCCCAGGTCAAGAACAATGTTATTAGGTTTTTCTGTGAAATTCTCAATAGAAGCTCGGAGTTTGGCCCGGTTAATGGCAGTAGACTCGCCACCTATTGCATGGGACCTAAACATAACGGCGAAGTGTGGGTGTACATTAGTACGCCTCTTCCTAACCCTTCGGGGAATACAGTCGTGATGGTATGTTATGATACAATTTCTGCTTTTGAAAAAGGATGATGGAATGAACGCATGCTTTTAACATTTTTACAGTTTTTGGAATTTATTATATTTATTAATGGATTTTAGTCAATAACATAGTTAAGAGTATTTAACATTTTTTTTTTAAAACGTTGCCCCACACTCGGATTTTGTCCTGTATCGTGGGTGCGTTTACAAATTTTCACATACACAAACGCCCAGACTCGGAACAACTACCTGTAGATCATACAAATATTTGGGGATCGAACCCACAACACGTGGCGCAGAAGCCGATCGCTCAACCGCTACGCCAATCATGTCGTCAAAACATTATAAAGTGTAAATCTTTTTAAAGTGAGTATAATCCTCATGGATGTCATGTCTGCTGTCAAGGGAAGCAGTGGCGTATATCGTACTCGTACGGCGTACCAACTAAAACTTGCACTTGCCTCCCTTTGCCCGATGTTCACGGTCAAGGGAATGATTACGTATGCTATGACCCTCACTGGATTCAAAGTCTAAACCTGCTGGCATAAAGAGGAGATGGAACCAGATTATAAGGACTCCGAATCTAAGTAAGTATAGCCCTATAATTTAGTAGTTTGAATTAGGTACTTTATATACAAACTGCCTATAAGTCCCGAGTTCGATTGCCATGTTTAGCAAACTAATATTGGTTTTCTATAAAATTCTCAGTAGCAAGCTCGCCCCCTATTACCTATATGGGACCCAAACATATCGACGAACTTAAGGTATATATTAGTATACCTCTGTCTAACCCTTCAGGAATACAAGCGTGATGGTATGTTATGTTTATATTTAGCGTCAACAGTTTCGATTGTTATGCAACTTCAGCAATACTATATCTCTGTAAGTAGGTTATTGTGTACGCTAAAATATTAAACACATTTTCTTCTATATTCTCCATCGCGATTTCAGAACAGTACGCTAGATTTATGTGTCGTGCCGTCTGCGGGCGCGACGTGCCTACGCGCAGAACAATTGATGGTCGCCATGAAGCCAACCGCTCACCAAGCCGGGCCGGCTCCGGCCCTCCTAACAACATAAAATTTTATGACTGCGAATATTTATTATTTATAGTTTTATGGACATGCTATCGATTACCTAGTAGAGTAACATTGTAGCACGTCACAAATGATTTTTGGAATATAAATAGAATATGTATATGAGTTACAACCCGTAGGACCTATCTGAAAACCAGCGTTGCGGCATTATGCTTTTGTTTTAATGTCGCAGCATTATGCTGAGATAGGGACCTTTTTTGGCCTCGCGCAGGGTTGCTTTATTGTGGCGGAAAGGGAGAGAGAATTATCCACTTCTCTCCCGATCCGCAGTAGACGCACCGGGCGCAGAAGAGCGCAGACAGACCTGCGGCCTCTATGAGCGCTGTGGCATGCGGGCGATTGACTTGGGGAGTCCGTCGCCCGACCAGACAATGGCCCCTGTAGGTGGCGCGCGTGTTCGCGTGCGCTAAGTGGGATGCGAGATGAAGCCTTGGCTTCTGAAGAGATCCAGAAAACACTGGATCACAGCCTGTCATGATCGTGGCGAATGTCATGAATCCCATGGCCATGACTATAGGGCAAAGCAAGGCATGTACGGTTTTTAGTCGGTACGAGTCCGACATACCCTGCCGCCTCCCAGGGTGGCAGACGATCCATGAGGATTTTCCGTACAAAAAACAAAAAGGGTTGCTTTATTGTAATTAAATTTATAATGTTTAACGTGTAAGCGAGTCCAAAATAAAGAAATATTTCTTTCTTTCTTTCTTTCTTTCATAACATTTATTGAGTAAGTAATTGTATGTACCAACTTATACTTCTTCTCCATAAAATACAATATTTGTGCCCGTGTTAGGTTTTTAAGCGACTTCAAAATAAGAGAAGGTTCTATATTCGTATGTATGTTTTTTTTGGCTTCTTAAAATTATCTAATAATTATTTCAATGAATAAAACATGATTTTAAAAGAAAATATGAAACTAAACTATAAAAAATAAAACTATGCTACTTTTGTCGAGAATATCAAAAACTAGTATTAAATACTTAAGCGATTATCTACCTTTATAAAAGAAAAATATGAAAGCCGCAAAATTGCAGTATCGGTGCTATAATTGAAAACATGAAAATGATACTCGGCAAAGGGCTTAACTGTCAGTGAAACTGGTGTTTTAATCCGCCCATCGATACCTGCCGGCGACAGCCAGATTACCGGCCTGCCTCACTGTCCACCAACTTGCCATTTATAGGGTTCCGTAGGTACCTAAAAAGATTCGATCACATATTGCCTGTTTGTTTGTCTGCTGTCAAGATATTTTCCTCAGGAATTCATGGAGGTATAACATAACATAACATTGGTATGTTACAGTACTGTGAGTACAGGCGTGATGGTTCACGCCTGTACTCCCCGAAGGCTTAAGCAGAGGCGTACTAATGTACACCCACAGTTCCCCTGGTATGTTTAGGTCCCATGTAATAGGGGGCAAGCCTATTGCCATTAACCGGGCACAAATCCAGATTTCGAGCTGCTATTGGGAATTTCATAGAAAAACTCTGCTCTACCTGAGGATCAAAACCTCTAGCGTAACAGTCGCGCTTGAGACCACTAGACTAATGAGGCAGTCATCAGTTCATGTATTAAATGAAATTAATCATAAATATTTGGGTCCATGGTCACTTGGAGCAATAAAAAAAAAACAAGATTCTAAGTCCAAGCAAAAAAATAAGGCCATTTATGGCTCATATTTTGAACGTTCAGTGCTTTCATACTTAGGTACTTGTGAACACAATATGAATTAAGTAATGTTAATAGCATTGGTTGCAAGTAGCAAATTTGTACGAAAATTTCGGTACACAAGTCAGACTCGCACTTGTCCGGATTCTTATATTTACGCGGCAATATTTTTCAGTTTTTGACGTTTGACTTTTAGCTTCCCAGCACTATTTTATATCTGTATAAACGAGACTCATTAAACTTTTTGCTGTGACACACAGTTTAATGTAGAACACATCTAGGTGTTCAGGTAGACTGGAAGCCTGCCAACTACCTGTAGATGTTGTGCTCTTTAGAAAATTTACAGCTGGTAAGGTGGCATTTTTTATCGCTCTTTACGACTTATTGGAAACGATAAATGAAAACAAGAATTTATTCGTTCTTGAACATAGGGTACCGAATACCGATAGAAATTTTTTTCTCGATGGCTCGTGCATCTGTCATACGTTTCCTTCCCCTTTATTAAATTTATTAGAGTTGTATTCAGTAAATAAGTGGAGCGATAGGTAACGTCGGCGTATTTCCACGTTTAAGGTGGCGTCACCGGGAATCCCGCGCCTCCCCTGAGCGGGAAATGTTAAGCGGATTCACGTTATTGTTGCAGCCATTTCCTGAACTCATACAGAGAAGCAGAATGAATAAAATAACATAACAATACCATCACGCCTATATTCTCCGAGGGGTATGGCAGAGGTGTATTAATTATACACCTACAGTTAGCCGATGTGTTTCGATGTAACCATACACAAATTCAAACTGCTACCGAGAATTTTGTAGAAAAATATAACAGTATTATTTGAATACTACTCGGCTTGGGAACCGTATCCAGCAGTCGGACTTACGACTAGTCAGGCAGTTGATAGAAAAATAAACACTTAGAAACTCAAGAGTCCTTCACGTTTCATTTTCGTCGACTTCATATAGAGTACTTCTGTTATATTAAACCCTTCTGCGTCGCGCAGTCGGTGATAAATACTCCTCCGTCGTTGATAATCAGGTTACCACGAAATCGATTGACAATGTATCGATGAACATCAGAAATAGTTCGATGATATTTCGATGCCACGAAGAGGTTTGCATTCAACTTTACGACCTCGTTTGTATTTAATAAATATGTCGGTCTTTTCCGACCCCAAATTTTACGACTGTACAATAAAACATGTCTCGACATCCAAATTTATATGCGTACATAAAGTTTTATATCCGCGCGACTTGCACCGGCGGAGGTTTCCCTAATTGTTACCGGTCATGGACGGAATCGAAGGAGGTCACGGCGCGTTCATGAAAATCCGAAATAGTGCCGAATTTGCGACAAGCACTATATTATAATCAATCACAAAAATGATTAGTGTGGAAACTATTTTAATGTTCTGAAAGTCACAAATACTTAGATGAGCAGGTTCCAGGTTCACCTGGAAAGAATGATTGACACCAGAGCTGTCAAAATCATGTCCAAGTGAAAGTACAACAGAAAAGACACAGAGGAAGAACTAGGAAATGTTGAAAGGATTGTGTTGAAGTAGATCTGAGAAGTATAGACAGGAAAACATTTTGGTGAAGGGAGGCCAGAGACAGGGCAAAATGGAACAACATTGTTAGGGAGGCCAAGACCCAGAAAGGGTTGTATCGATGGGAGTAAGCTATAAATATGTCATTCTGATACCTACTTAAAAATTCAAATTATAATAAATTCCAATCCTATCTAAATGTCGTAAATATCAATTGGGCTCGCCTGTATGAGGCTACTATACCGAACTTTTGATAATGTTACTGAAATATCATTGTTTAAGTAGTTGTTGGTAAGCATTTAAAAAAAAATCAACATCCGATGATTTTTTAGGGGTTATATTTCGTGATTTCATTAGGTGTATTCGTGATTTCATTCAATGTTACTATTGTAATAGTTCACGTCAAACGTTGATTGGTAGTTTACAAGACTACTATTCGACTTATTTTGAGATTTTTAAGTACCTAGTCACCCTTCAGATATTGCGAACGTACGCAGACGTTTTAAAATCCGAGCAATCACTATTTATATAAGGTCCATAGAGCAAGCGTAACACTGGCATCGTCCACTAAGCTCGTAGAGGGCGTCCATCGTTCAGACGCCCGTATAAAGTCGCGCTTTCTAATGATGTAATTTATACCGTATAATTTCCACGTTACCACCTCGTGTTGACACCACCAGGCTCTTGTTTGTTTCATTATATCCACCGGCTTACATTCTAAATGAACAATTTGTGTGATTTTTCCGTACCGTTTAACATACCATTGAAAATCGGTCATTTCAACTGCAAACGATTCAGTGAGCAGTGTTTATTGACCTTTTGTTGCTTTAATTAGTCATTACGGTCATAACTCGCTGGCGTTGCATATAAAACAGGTGGGAATTTCATTTCACTAATAGCGTTACCCTAATTGCGTATGCAGCAATTATCTGGCGTACGTGTTCAAGCGCACAGTTATCGGTCGTAAGGAGAGGCTGGGCTCGGAATTAAGGAGTCTGCCCACTACACCGTCTCATGTATTAGGAACATATCAGGCACGGAAACGAGCACGAACTACTTTGCCCACTAGAACGTAGACCGTAACATCTGCGTATCATATTCATTTGGTTCCTGTTAAAAAAAAAACATGCGGAGCAGTCGATAAGTGGAAAGCGTGCGGTGACGATGACGCGAGTTCCATGATTTTTGTTCACCCAAAAAGTGCTCTACGCGCCTAAAGAAGTTTTCATTTCAAAATAATATTTGTATTGAGTTGTATAATGATACTAAGCCATGCACAAAACGTCAATAATTGTCGGCGAGAATATTTTGCCGGTGCCGATACACTTCATGCATGCCACGTGACGGTGACGGAACGGTCGAGTGTCATACTTCTCAATACAAACAATATTTTATCTCTGACAAGTCCATAGTACGGTGATAGTTTTTTTTTATGGGATAGGGGGACAAACGAAGAGACGGATCGGCCGATTGCAAGCGATTACCGCCGCCCGTGGACACGGTCCGCAACACTAGACGAGTCACAAGTGCGTTGCCCGCCTTTTAAAAGGGGATTGGGCCTCCGGTAACCTCACTAACTCGGCGAAACACAACGTAAGCGTTGTTTGACGCCGGTTTTCTGTGAGGCCGTGGTATCACTCCTGTCGAGCCGGCCCATTCGTGTCGAAGCATGGCTCTCCCACGTTATGAAGTTATGGTGTGAGACGGTGTAGTGGGCATACTCCTTTATCGTGCAGTCTCAGGTGCCCCCTGCGTTCTAACACTGCATAGATAATACCAGTATAACTACTTCAGCTTATGCAAACTTACTGATGGTATTTATACACTCGGAATATAACGCTCACTTTATGCGACGATATTGAATTAAAAGTCCATTCCCAATATGACAATTTGATTATTGGTTCATGAAAATATTCGGCTAGTGGTCCCAACCGCGACTGCTACGCTAGCGGTCCTGCTTTCGCTGCCCAGGTCGAGCAAAGTGTTATTGAGTTTTTCTATGAAATTCTTAGTAGCAGCTCGGAGTCTGGATTCATGCCCGCTTATGCCCGGTACACGGGATCTAAACGTACCGATTGTAATTTTATTGAAAACTAGAATGAAAAATAGGATACCCGTTTTTTATTTTCCCGACATTTCATTATTTTCATATTTATTTTCGACTTCGATTTATTTCTATACTAAACAGACGTAAGTGCCAATTGACGTCATTTGTACGGTTAAACGAGTTAATCGGAAGATGACGTCATTCTTATGATCCATCAAAAAAAATTCTTATGTCGGTTTGGTATCTATCATACATTACCTACTTCGTTGTTGATTTACTATTTCTACAAAATGTAAATTTTCTCAGTTTCTGCAGTATAAGTGACGTCATCAAATTTATTTTTTTCCAAAATGAAGAAATCTAAAAATTAAATAAAAATGTTTTGGAACTCAGAATGGGAAACAAAAGATACAGTATTTTTGTTTTGGTGGCTTAATAATTTTCAATAAATTTTGTTATGGTAAGTTATGTTATTGTTATTTCCTTTTAACTGTAATGTATTTATAAAACTTAGAATATCTAAAGTGAAAAAGTACAAAGCCTACGCGGGGTTGTAGCCGTAGCACGTAGCAACGTCGTAGCGCGTAGTTACTGAATTATAATAATTATAAATCCATTACTTATGTAAAGAATTTGTAATTGAATTTAATGAGAGTTTGAAGGGGTCATGTAAAATATATACTTTTTTTTAATATAAAACATTCCAGTAAACAAACCCTGTATCGCGGGTGTTCACAAACATACAATTAATGGAAACAAAGTAAACCCAAAGTCAACCCAGTAAATTGATGACATCTTCAATAATTAACTGAAGATATCATTTTGCAAATCAATCATTTTATAAAATCATTTCGTTTCATCTGCAGGCATAATATTTCTGTAGAAAAAGTGAAGTGAAAAACCCCATGAAATAAAAATTCATCATGTAATAATTGTCTGTTATTTCCAACAGCCCCTGGCGAAAAGTGGTTTCCCAGAATTTCGTCTACATGGAGTCACCGCTCAACAACCGCAAAGCGTATATACAAATACTACTTCGAAAAAGCCCAGATGGTTCATTTTTTTGAAATCTCTTATTTAGCTCATTTATATGTATGATTATGTTGCAATAACTAATAAATAAATCATAAGTTTACTTATTCATGTTATTTATATATTTAGTTTTGTACATGTTGTATTTACTAGACAGCGTGATTGTGTTCTTGATTTGATGCAAACATTTCACTTTTAACGAATTTATTTTGGTTTACAAATTCAAAGCTATCAGAGACGATTTGATTACACGGTATTTAAGTTATATGAATTTTGCTTATAAATATATTAATTAAATAAAAATTTTTTCGTTATTTATAAAAAAAAAAAATCCTAATCTTAATCAAAAATACTGATTGCACATATTTACCTCAAAATATTATTATTTTAGCAACAATTTGAATTCGTGACGCATTAATTGAAAAGCGGAGCATTTTTATGAATGCATATCTAATAAAAATACTTTTATGTACAATGTCAATTTGATGTAAATATAACTGACAGTAGATACGTTTTTTGATGTGCATTTAAAAATAAGTCTTAATTTATTAGCAGATTTCGTCTGTATATGCAGTGACGATGTACAAAATGAAGTAGTATTAATAAATACGCGGCCGCGGCGCCAGACATTGACTCATATAATGCTTTAAGCAATGTAACTCCACTTTCGATATTTTATATATCACACAGCTGAATTCACTTACCTTTAACCTGCCAGTTTACAGGGGCAAATGATTAAGTGTCAATGACACTTGGAAAAGGCAATTTACAGTTATACAGTACAAATATTTATATAATAGACAATTTATAATTATTTTAAAAGTATTCATTTTAATATCGCATATCGTATTTTCAAACCTACGTAACTTTGGTTAGAGAGAACAAGCGAGTGATAATTAATTAATAATAATTAAGGTGACCTTGGATTTGAACACGAGACCTACAACTTTGCAGTCCAATTGTTATATCGTTAGGTTATCACGCCCTTTCAAAATATTTTTTTTTTAATTATGTCCAAAAAATAATTTGTCCATTTTCGCTTTTCACAGTCTATTTTGACAGGAATCAAAACAGTGTATAAGGCGAGAAAATCTTTTTTATTCCCTTATTTCTTATCTAAGAGCTTCGCGAAGGTTTTTCGTGGATGTCATTTAGTGCTAATGTCTGTTGTGGGACGAGTCGCCTACGAATTGCCACATTTACTCGCACTGTCGGTCTCTCGAACAACGTTTGGAATGAGCCAATGCATCTTAAGCAAGGGAACGTTCCCTTAAATTGCTTTCTGACAAAACCGAGGAATATTTTCTACTGCTTGTCTTTAATTTTGTATGATATTTTTTTATCTATAACAAAAACTACCTTACTAGTGTAGTGGTAACAAATGGCACTACTGAGTTAGAGTTCTTAGATTCGATTTCCAAATCGATCAAAGTGTCTTTGGGGTTTTCTATGAAATTCTTAGTAGCAGCTTGGAGTTTAGATTGGTACCTGATTTATGTCGATAGGCTCAACTCTGTGCGATCTAAACATACCGGCAAACTGTGGATGTAGATCAATACACCTTTACTTATCCTGTCGGTTATAATAAGTGTGATGGTTGGTATTCATGCACCGAAATCGATTAACAACAAAATTATATTTTGGCAACCAATAATATTATATTAACTGGTGTGATTTTCTAGCAGATTTTGTCAGTATTTTTTATACATGGCTTTGTTGTTTATGGACTAATTTTGAATATCATAATACTCTCGATATGTTCCTTATATAAATTTAGTGCGTGAACATCGACCACGGAGATACACAACCAATCCCTTGAAGTAGATTGTGTAAAGAAAATATAAAAGGCCAGGAATCTAGGATTATGGTTCTCTGGTACACTGTACTTTTTTCTACGTACTGACAAATTTTTGGAGCTTAGTCCTCGTGTCCCAAGGGATATGGGACCCAATGTACAACAAACAAATAATCGGTGTAGCGATAAAAACACTGATTGAGGTTGGTTCATACGGAGGACGTAGGGAAAATACAGCTTCATTAATATGACTAAATACGAGTATATTTTGTACACAAACGCCTATATACTCCCTTATATATTCATATGTAAAAAAAACATCACGCTTGCATGTTTTTTTTTTATGGGATACGAGGACAAATGAGCAGACGGATCGCCTGATGGTAAGCGATAACCGCCGGCCATGGACACCCGCAACACCAGAGCAGTCACGAGTGCGTTGCCGACCTTTAAAAGGGGATTGGGCCTCCGGTAACCTCACTCACGCGGCGAAACACAACGTAAGCGTTGTTTAACGCCGGTTTTCTGTGAGGCCGTGGTATCACTCCGGTCGAGCCGGCCCATTCTTGCCGAAGCATGGCTCTCCCACGACCATGTACTGAAAGCTTAGGTAGAGATGTACTAATTTACACTCACAGATCACCGAAATTAGTTTTTTAATGGTTTTCAGAGTAATGCATCAATTTATATCAAAAGGAAAAACAACCATAAACCGGGAAAGGTTAACAATCACAGTTAGTTTAAACTCAGATTACATTTGTATTACTCGGACAAATGAAATCAATGTAATTAAATTTATAACGGCACCAAATGGTGCGAAGTCATTGAATAAAATACATTGGATAGTTCTTTTTTAACAATTAACATAAATTGTTTTGCCATGTGAATGTATGCAGCAGTTGCTTTAGTGAGTTTTAACACAAATTCAATTATGATTTTCATAATGTTTGTAGCAGTAAAACAGTAAAATCGGACGTTTTGTTATTTTACTTGATAATTCAGTGATCTGTTATTATAACTAAATATGCTGGTGTAAGTGAATAACTTTAATATTCTAATAATTATAATAAAAAAACTTGGAAAATAAATTTTAATGGTTATTCATTGTATTATTAAAAATAATTTGACTCTATCGATATAGAATTAAATAAGTTCATTTACCTCATTATCGTATTTATCGTTATCCTATTTACAAATTTTGATTTTATTATTAATATGTTATACACATTCTAGACACTGCTTACGAGCCAAAGCTTAAAGGTACAAAACTACGAAATACACCATTTTTTTATGTTTAAATGTTTTTTATTCCAGCGTACAAGATGTTTCGTTACCGTAGGTATCATTAAAATTATTTATAGTTTATGTTTAATTAAAAACAAGGTCTTGAATTTAGCAATGTTGTATGTTCTACGAATATTTAGTAATACTTACATAGTTATTTCACAATGTTTTACTGATACTAGTTTAAAATCTCGCTTCGCGTAATGGCACTCTTCATTTTCATGATGACCAAACACTTAACTTTTAACCTAAATTCACAAAGTTTGAACCGCCCCGACATTTTGAATCCACTTTGCTTTGCCGATGTAATGCCCAGAAAACGGCATTCCTTCCTTTTTCACGCCCATATTATTATATATATTGGCAGAAAAATGAATACTGCAACGACTATTAAAATTAATTTACGATTGGCAGAATGGACGAAAAATATATTATGAAATGTTTCTAGAAAGACGGCAGGATAGTCGATTTTATAGTTTGCCCGCGACAATTATCTATACTTATAATAAATCTGTAGAGAGGTCAATTCTGTACATGAAATATATTTCCAAAATAACTATCAGCGGGTGATTAGTGATCGATACTGATGCCAAAAATGCAATCAGTAAAATTTTTGTCTGTCTGTCTGTCTGTCTGTCTGTCTGTCTGTCTGTCTGTCTGTATGTTCTTTATAGAAACAAAAACCACTCGACGGATTTCAACGAAACTTGGTACAATTGTTCTTCATACTCCTGGGCAGGTTATAGTATACTTTTCATCACGCTACGATCAATAGGAGCAGAGCAGTGAAGGGAAATGTTGGGAAAACAGGAGAACTTACTGCATTTTTTAAGCTTCCGTCGCGTGTGCAGCCTTAGTGGTTAAAGCTACATAGAAATCATGTATGACGGAAATGTTCTCCTTAAAATTATATAAAAAATATTCCACGACAGCAAATGTCTATCTTTTATGGTTGACTCACAATAACACGTGTAAATCCCGATAGCTTAGCAGTTCGGAGCTTTCTGATTATATTTGTCTACTATAACGTTAGGTGACTGACTGACTGGCATAGTGATCTATCAACGCACAGCCCAAACCACAGGTTATAGTATACTTTTCAGCACGCTGCGATCAATAGGAGCAGAGCAGTGAAGGGAAATGGTGGGAAAACAGGAGAACTTACTCCATTTTTTAAGCTTCCGTCGCGTGTGCAGCCTTAATGGTTAAAGCTACACAGAAATCATGTATGACGGAAATGTTCTCCTTAAAATTATATAAAAAATATTCCACGACAGCAGATGTCTATCTTTTATGGTTGACTCACAATAACACGTGTAACTCCCGATAGCTTAGCAGTTCGGAGCTTTTTGATTATATTTGTCTACTCTTACGTTAGGTGACTGACTGACTGACATAGTGATCTATCAACGCACAGCCCAAACCACAGGTTATAGTATACTTTTCATCACGCTACGATCAATAGGAGCAGAGCAGTGAAAGGAAATGTTGGGAAAATGAGTGATTCATGAGAAAGGTTTCAAGCTATAAAACATCACGCTAAAACCCTTAGGAACGGGGCAACGCAGGTGAAACCGCGGGTGAAGAACTAGGGAACAAAGTAACTACTCCACGCGGACGAAGTCGCTGGCAAAAGCTAGTTCATAATAAACTACATAACTATAGATATTATATTAATTATTTCATAACCGTCACGTCACACTATATAATACTAAGTTTTATAGAACAATTTCACAACGTTTACTCTGTTAGGTACTTAAGTTCAGCTATTTCAAAGAATACCATGTATCTTCGCTTTAATGGTAATTTTATGCGACAGTAAAGTTTTCGGCCATTGCTTAT
This sequence comes from Acronicta aceris, assembly GCA_910591435.1. Taxonomy (NCBI): domain Eukaryota; kingdom Metazoa; phylum Arthropoda; class Insecta; order Lepidoptera; family Noctuidae; genus Acronicta; species Acronicta aceris. The sequence goes on from OU342759.1 coordinate 11,683,776, forward strand.
AGCTTAACAACTGTAGTTTTACATTATTTTGTGCTTAAAATAGTTTAGGTACTTCAAGTTTACAACGTAATAAAATTTTAGACAACCTTCCTAATAAATTATGTATGTATTTTTTCTCAAGGGGTGTTAACGGGAGCTGTAGCTGCCCCCCGAATCAAATATAGAGGGGTTATCGCGATGTTTTGGTGGAAAAAACCCGACTTATCGCTCTCACGTAGCACTGTGTCACGTTATACTGAAACCTAATTATTTATAAGTAGCTCTACATCATCCTAACTGCGTGTCAAAGCTTTTAAATAAATTTCCAGAGCGCCACAAAGTGAGTGCAGTGAATTTTACGATCGCGCCGTTTACAGCCATGCATGTGAATTTTATTCGCTTATATATAGGCTTTTAATGGGTCGTACGTATCAGAGACACTGCTTGTAAATGTTGCAATGTAACTTTTAGAGAAATATGTCCCATGTAATTGGACAATAAATTGATTGATATATGTTACTGCGCTGGCATTATCGGTGAATCTGCGCGGTGTTTGGTTCACGGAAATATAATTAGTAAGTATTAGTTGCGATTGTATATAGCTTTGTTATCTAAAATTTAATCAGTTTAAGTTTTGTTTTGTAAAACATTACAAGTGTCACATGCAACATTCAAACTTGGAATAACTATCAGTAGGCCAATAATATTTGTACCGCGCGGGGATCGAACTGGGACCCCTAATTATAATTACCTGTGGTGGCTGCTGAACGTGAGGTCTTAGGTTTGATTCCCAGGTCGAGCAAAGTGAAATTTGAAATTCTCGGTAGCAGTTCGGATTTCGGAAGTGTGCCGATTAATAGCCATAGTCTCGTCCCAGCGTCGTCCAGTATTACCAGCGTTGAACATCTGTTTCGCCTGGCACAAGATCGGGAGAACTTCGCTGAGCTGACGGCCAACCTCCAGTAATGGAGAGGCACCCGAAGAAGAAGAAGAAGGCTCATCCCATAAAGAAGCTAAAACATACCGGCAAATGGTGAGTAAGGTATCCAGGTATATAAGGTATACCAGCATCAATTTACCAGCTCTGCCTAGCTTTTGAGGCATACAGGCGCGATGGTACATTATATATCTATATATATATATATAAGTTCCTGGTAAATAACTTGGCAGTTAATTTCATGGAATTTCTGTTTTATTTGCCGAGTAACGGCTACACTGACGTAGTGGAATAGACCCTAACTCTCTAATCAAATATTATTGTTAAAACTCAATTTCTACTCATACCAATGAAGGTTTACCCACAAACAAATATTGCCAGTTATTATCAGTGAAACATTGGTAATTTATGGAGACATTATACTGCAATTTGAAATCGAGGGACTTACGAAAGCGTTGTTATCGATGCCATGTCGTTCCGTATAAAACAACCCTTTTTAAACAATACCTACTATTTGTTCATCGTAGTAATGCGGTGTACTGTTAGCGGGTATAGGCAGGGAGCAGGCCGGCGCCAGCCATCGCCTAACTGCCCCTAATTGCAGTGTAGACGTTATGTTACTACGGACAAATTCGAAGCGTGCCATTATTACCTACGATAACCGTTTACCTGGCGACCAATTCAATTCTACAAACTTACCCCACGAGCCGTATTGACACAATTGGATTTTCCCAATTCCATATGACAATATAGGCTCACGTATCTGAAATAAATTTTGGTTGCTATCACACTACGCCATAATGTTTGCAGGCTTATACAAAAGTTGAATATCAACAAACGAGCGTAGTGCGTGGCCTAGGGGAAATTGCACAGGCTGTTAACATGTCTACGTACTGTGTGTAATCGGGTTTATATTTTTTTTATGGGATAGGGGGGCAAACGAGCAGACGGATCGACGATAAGCGATTACCGTCGCGCATGGACACCCGCAACACCAGCGGAGTCACAAGTACGTTGCCGGCCTTTGGGCCTCCGGTAAACTCACTCACTCGGTGAAACACAACGTAAGCGTTGTTTGACGCCGGTTTTTTGAAGCATAGCTCTCCCATATGAAATATTATATAACTGTAAATCTTGCCCCATTTGGGGTTGGAAGAATCGACATTTATAACCTATCACGTCTGTATCCCTGTGGTGTTAGACAGAGGTGTATTATACCTACGATTCATCGATATTAACTCCGTGGAATAAAAAGCACACGAGTCTATACTTTTATCGTGCGTACCACTGAAAGGTAAAATGTGCTTCCCGAGTGGGTCTTTAAATCACAAGTGAATCTTCTAGGCAAGTGCGCTCTGTCGTAGATCGTAATATCGCTTAACATCAAGTGAACTGGCGGTTAAGCGTAAGCCTATTAAGGATAAAAAAAAAGATTTCACAGAAAAACTCAATACAATTTTAATCGACCTGGGAAACCCAGGCGCTTGTGGCCACTGCACCGAGGCACAATGAAAGTTCTGATGTTTCTTTCACCAATTCAAAAATTATTTATAATTTTTGCATTGCTTGTTGTAGGAGTGGAGGAGGCGAGGAGCGAGGATACACGCCGATCGCTATATAGGTAATTCACATTTTGTGGTTTGCGACCACTCGCAAAAATGGATTATAAGTTTGCAAGCAGTTATTTTCATATAACAACTAAGATTAGACGCGTGCATGCTGTACGAGTATAAAACCGTTTTACAATCTGAAGGCTATTCGAACTTTTTTATTATAGTTCAGTATAGGCACGCTAAAATAATTAATAATCGCTCTGGGACCTAGAGATATGGTGTGCTGACAAGCAGATATCAAGGTTTTAAGTAGGTACTAAAATACTATTTACAGATATTTTCTTATAAAAAATCTTACTAGCAATGTGGGTCGCACATTACTAGTATTCTTGTTAACCTCTCGTGCTAAGCTAAATGCTTGTGTTACGAATGGGTTCACGTCGGTAGTGTAATGTGTGAGTTTCGAACCGGCAACCACATGGTCGCAAGTCCAACGCCCCAGCCATTAGGCTACTGCCGCTTCATTTCATTACATTATATTGGTATTATTAGCAGATAAAGTATGACTGACATACTGAGTTAGAGTTCCTGGGCTGGATGCCAGGATCCAAGAAGGTGTAAAGTTTGAACTTGTGTCTAATTAAAGCGTTCCATGTCCAAAAATATAACAGCGAACTGTGGTTATATGTACCTACATTAGAACCTGCACCACAACCTATCTCTTTGGCAATATAACCATGATGCTATGTCAAATAATATTGTAATAAAAGACAGTTTTTTTATGAAAAGGGGTCTATTAACGCAGTCCTGGAATACACACATTATCATTAAAAATCTGATCATAAAAAATAAAATAAAACTTACGTACCTATTATGTGTGCCCAAATATATTAAATAATATTATATTTTTATTTATAGAAATAAATAACTATATTGAATATTAACAATTTTATAAATAACGTTAATTTTTGTAAATAGATCTTTTTTACACCTTGAAAATAGATGGCGCCAGCGTTTCCACGACCTCTGAGACGAAACTGAAACAAACTCAGAGAATCGCAGACATAGTTGTAGCAATATATGAGTAGTATATTGAAGCATATAATTTATTTAAAGTCGTATTCTAAGAAAAGAAGAAGGAAAGAAAAGAAAAAGAGTTTATTGACACAGTCGCAATGCACACAAAAAAAATGGACATAAAAATAAAATGTGTTCCCCGCGGCCGAAATATTTCAATTATTATAACATACCATCACGCTTGTATTACCTGAAGGGTTAGACAGAGGTGTACTAATATATCTACACCCTCAGTTTGCAGGTATGTTTAGGTCCCAGGTAATAGGGGACGACCCTATTGCCATTAACCGGGCACAAATCCAAACTCCACGCTACTCTTGAGAATTTCATAGACACACCCAATAACTCTGCTCGACCTGGGAACCGAACTCAGGACCTTCAGCGTAGCAGTAGCGCTTAGGACCACTAGACTAGATTAATGAGGCAGTTTAATTATTATGTATATTTCAATAATATCCGCATAAGTGCCAAAAATCTATCGACATTTTACTACAGTTCCTTTTCAGAGTTTAATGCAGGATAACTATACTGCTATCTGTATTAAAAAAGAGCTTCAATAGGGTTCTTAAACGGCGGATTAACAGCCTGCATAGTGCATATTCAATACTTGAGCTCGGCATGTACGAGGACAGTGCACGGGACCACTTGGGACTGTCTCCAGTGAGCCATTGGCGTGAAGCTTGAATGAGACATGCATTAAATTGTGTGGAATTATCCCGTTGAGGTGTTGATGGAAAAGTGTATATAGCTTGTATTTTTTTATATGTTATCGAATTGAAAACCCAACTACCTTATTGGTCGAGTGTTCAACAATGCGGCTGCTGTCTGCAGGGACCCGGGTTCAGCAATTAATTTTTTATTTTATTTTAACTTACAACTAAGCAGACACAGTAAGTATTAAATTATACAAAATATGATGCCTGCCGGAGGTTATAAGGCTTGAAGTTAACAAACACATTTTTAAGCATAAGCTAAGAAAATATTACCTAGATAACATTACATAAGTAAGTAGGTAGTTTCTACATGTTTTGTGATACCTGGTATTAATATTGTATAGAGACTCGAAACTGACAACACAGTTTGTGGGGCACATGTTTAAAAAGCATGTAAGTAAATAAATAATAATCTATGGTCATATTGTCTATAGTTAAATCACAATATGGGTGATACAACGCGACTGACGCCAGGCCCACTTAGACGGGCTCTGCACGCCATTGCGGACACACTTCTGAGAACTTCACCGTGTCGATGAACTATTACTGCCTCATATGAATATATGCGGGGTAAGTATTAGGAAATACCAATGCAAAGAGAGGTAAAATAACATGTTAAAAAAAAAAATGACAGTTGTTTCAAAACTACTTCTTATTTTGATAAAAGTTTCGTAAGTTGGTAGATAACAATCTGCAAAAAAATTGTGAATATCTATTTTTTTGTGAAGTCGCATAAAAAACTGTAGAAAAAGTAAAACCTCCTTCAAAAACATATAAAGTAATGTTATGTATGTGCGAAACAGCAGTGATAGGCTAGTGGTCCGTTGGACTGCCAAGTCAAAGGTCTCGAGTTTGAACCCAAGGCACGCACCTCTGACTTTTCGAAGTCATGTGCGTATTAAATAGTTAATTATCACGCGCTTAAAACGGTGAAGGAAAACATCGTGAGGAAACCTGCATGCCTGAGAGATTTTCTCGACGGCGTGTGAAGTCTGCCAACCCGCATTAGGCCAGCGTGGTGGACTATAGCCTAATAGCTCTCATTCTGAGAGGAGATCCGTGCCCAGTAGTGGGACGGTATAATGGGTTGATTATGTATGTGCGAAACAATTTCGGAAATCGGTGCCTTTAATTTGATCGGATCTTTTGATTTCGCCACCGACTTCCGAAACTGTTTTCAAATTCCCTAAGCCTTCGAGGAATACAAGCATACCTATATAAAATATGCAATTCTGTACTTGTATTTTGAACTTAGATACCTGCGTCATTGTCACTAGATAGTATTCTCCTTTATATTCTAAGTAAATTCAAAGTACAATGCAAAATAAAATGGCTGACAAAGTATCTGCGTAGATGCTTGTATAAGCAAATATAGGAGCAAAGTTGGCAGTTATCAAAAACAATAGTATTTACATGCAGCGAGATCCGTTCTTAGGAAAATGTAGCTGGTATAATATGGATTTGCATGGAAATAGGTTTCTTCAGTACACAAGATAGTAGAAAAAAACTAAGTTTTTTAAGAGGACCGAATTTCTCTTACAAACTTAATACCGAAATAAACCATAATTCAAACACAATTTAATCAAATTATGTTATTATTCGGATTCTGATACCATTAATCTAGGATCCTAAGTTGCCATTTCGTCCAAAATACTTCACTGGAAACAAATATAAGCGAATGAAACTTTTGATAACTTTACCAAGTTTGGAACGATTTTTCGGTCTTTTATTTTCAGTGAAGTAGTAGTAGACGAAATAGTACCGTGGAAACCTAGATTAACGGTACCCAAATCCGAATAATAACATAATTTGATAGACTATTTTCTGAATTACGATTTGTTTCGGTATTACGTTTTGGTGGGCCCTTAGGGTATGATTAATGATAGTTATAAGAAATTAAGTAGAATAAATTGTGAGTTATTTATGTTGATAACTGGCTCAATAACCTAGCTAGCTAGCTAGAGCGTAGCAGTCGCAATTATAACCACTAGGGTTTGGACCACTAGGGTCTGGACACAAATTCAAAACTCCGAGCTGCTGCTGAGAATTTCATAGAAAAACCCAATAACAGTTTGCTCGACCTGGGAATCGAACCCAGGACCACTAGGCTAATGAGACAGTTTCAAACATACCATCACGCCTGTATTCCCCGAAGGGTTAGGCAAAGCTGTATTCTACACACAGTTCGCCTGTACAGTACCTACATATTCAGTACAGTTTCATAATCTTATGAAATCCAAAAATTCATAATATATATATACCCGTTGGATAAAGAGAAAATAATCGTAAACAACAATAAAGTATGTAGGTGAACAACATTGGAAAGTAATAAGGTTCCAGCAAGAAAGCTGTACAGCATTACGCAAAGACAAATGTCTCTGAGACTGCATTAACATAATCCGAGAGTAGCGCGAAACAAAGGATGTGACGTCACGGGGAGGCAGGGACCCGACTTCCGGCCGATGCATGAACGGCCTGACACAGAGTATATAATAAAATGAATTGATGTGGTCCATCAACGTGTGGAATTTCATTACCTTTGATAAAAAAGCCTCCTTTTATTTTTCGCCTTTCATGGCGGCTTATAATAACGTCGTATATTAGACATTTGTCTTCGCATATTATACGTGTGAATTTTTATTATAAAAAAAATTGACAATAGGTAAAACCTTCTAAAAAACCTAAGAATAATACTATATAACAGTTTCAGTGGTCGGTGCCTTCGATCTAGTTCGATTTTGACGATGTCATAAGACGTCGGTAATGTTGTCTTTTACGTGGGAGAGCCATGCTTGGGTACGAATGGGCCGGCTCGACCGGATACCACGGCCTCAAAGAAAACCGACTCACACAACAGACCTGACTCCTCTGGTGTTGCAGGTGTCCATGGGCGACGGTAATCGCTTACCATCAGGCGAAACGTCTGCTCGTTGCCCTCCTATCCCATAAACCAGTGCGTTGCCAGCCTTTTAAAAGGGGATTGGGCCTCCGGTAACCTCACTCACTCGGCGAAACACAACGTAAGCGTTGTTTGACGCCGACTTTCTGTGAGGCCGTGGTATCACTCCAGTCGATCCGGGCCCATTCGTGCCAGTATGCCTCTCCCACGTAATTTGAAATGAAAGGCCATAGAGAATATTTTAGTATAATAAAATTACATATGTGTTATCGTTATTGGTCATGTAGTGATTCTTCTTTATGTACAATATGCGGGTTTGATTATATAACTAAGCATTCTGTATGCATGAGGTACCCAGCGAAATAAGATAGGAACTGCACTTTTGAAGGTAAAAATAAAAATAAACACACTGTCCATTCCAAACGAATATACTTTCTTTTCAATAAATGCACCAGGTTTAAATGTATAGGAGAAGAAGCAAAAACCACAGTGCATAACATGATGAAAGTTTTCAGTCGCATCTGGTTTTATGTCTGGTAATAAACGGCTAAGATTGTAAACTATTTTTTTAAACGTTGCCCGACACTAGGATTGTCTCCTGCATCTTAAGTGCAACAACTACCTGTAGGTCATATAATTTGTTCCGTGTGGAGATCGAACAACATGTGGCGCAGAAGACGATCGCTCAGCTGCTAACGTGTTGCATAGATTAGCCTACATATATACAATACCTACAATAACGCCTTATTCCTCAGAAGTAGCCAGAAACTACAGACCATCAGTTGCTAAGATTCTTGTATACTTACTTCTTTTGCTTTGTCCAGCTCATTTACATAGGACGTAAAACCATACCGGCCTCACCCTTTGGATAATAATACAGGTGTGGATAGTATGCTATTTTATTGAAGGCATGAAGGCCAAATAATTATTCCTCGTCCATAGACAAAGAGGTATCTCTCTTCTGATAGAAACTAGTCGCTTCATAGCAATAGAACCATCAAAATAATAGAAACCGTCGCAACACTTGACTGAAACCCCAATTAATAAACACAAAGCTTGCAAATTAATTGGCTATAAAGGTAAGATGGCCCGGTGTTGCCAGCTTGTAAATTCACTTTAATCGTTTTTATAGACGAGAGGATCAGTCGTTTTAAATTCCGTACAAAACTTTAACAAGTGCACGTAGTTTATCGTACCCAACATGAGACACTATCTCACAAATACATCAATCTTGTTCAGGAGTCGCTGGGGACCGGCCGGACCATCCAATGCTGCATTGGTACGTGAGCGGACGCTATCTACCAATGGAATTCCAATGCTAATACTATAATGGACAGATACACTGTATGTATGTGTGTGAAGCGTATTCTGAATACCGAATTGTTTTACGGTTTGAAGTAAATTTGGTATAGAATGAATTCTGTAGGTGGATGACATTCAAGCGCTTTATAGTAAGATATATTTACGTTTAACTTATAAATGTTCCGCATAACCCACTGGTTAAATTTTGATAATATTAAGTATGAAACCACTTATGGATTGTTTATAATAAAACGAATTTTGTATATTCACGATTAAATCGCGATCTTTCCAATCCTTTACAGCATTATCTTACCAAGTATTTCTTTAACACTTTTCTCATTTAGGTTCTTGTTATTTATTTATCAGTTTCAATATTTACGAAAAATATAATAAAATTTATTTACCAATTTATACTTTTAGTACAAAAATCTGAAAAAAAATATGGATAAGTATTAAAGAATCATACAAATTAAATTTTAAACAACACAGCGCATCAGAACTACAGAAACCGCAACAGTAATTCAAGCGATTGGAATCGGCTTTCAGTTCAATGAATACAACAATACCTCGTATTGCTGCAAAAAATCATGATCACACCACAAACATAAGCGACATTACCATTCACTGCGGAAAAATCATTTAATTAACTCCGCATAATCTATTCAAAAGCATCCCACATTCAACAAGTAGCTGGGTTCCTCTATAACGTACAAAGTAATGAAGTTTTCCTGCGAAAAGGGATTACTTTTTTTGCATCGAGCGTCAAAGAGTGGCGATCTGTTCGAAGATATTCTTTCCACCAATGGTCTGCGAATACTGCACCACAATGGTCCGGGTTCAAAAGAGCTTGATGAATTCCCGGCTCTTTGTTTCCGCTCGCTCTGTCTTGACAAGGCATTGCTTTTTAATTTAGACCATTTCGCCTCCACTTTTTTATTTTAGTTATAAATCTGGATAACCAGTATCCGTTACGGTTTGTTCGGATCTGTTTTCGTATCTGCCAAAGTCTGCTTTAAGGATTTATATGAATTTAAATAGCACTTAACTTTCCTATTAAGTAATGATGTACTGAAACTAACCTCGAAATTAATTAATTTGTTTGTTAAATTAATTTCAAGATTAACTTCATTATTTTGCTTTTTAACGATAAAAAGTAAGTATAATAGATACTAAAACTAGTTATATGAACCCATGTTTTTTTTTTGTGTGTGAAAATCTTCATGGCCTTCTGTCACCGTCGCCCGTCTTGTATTAAGTCGGTAGGTCACCGACTACCGACGAGTGTTTCGCCTCAGCACTTTCTGCTGGGGTTACGGGAGCAAGGATTCATTCCTCCGCGACCCCAGCAGAACCCATGTTGATCCAACTTTACTAATCATGTGTAAATCCCCTAAATATCCTAATGCAGTCTTAGCAGATGCTTACGTCAAGTTGCCGACCACATTTTAATATTGCTGTTTATAACTTATATCGTATACGAAATATATAAGCACCTTTCAAGTTTGCAGATTTTGTAGATTTCAAGTTTAAGATGTCGTGGCCTATCCAGAAATGAAACAAGAATGTAAACTGATAAGTTATTTAAGTTTCAACTATATTACACTTAGTTATTTTGGATCAATACGATACGTATATAATAACTTGCATCGAATTCAAAAAATATATTCTTACAATAAGAGATCACTACACTAGCGGCAGATTTGAAATGCTTTCTATAAATAGAACTGCAAGAGAATAATGTAATTCCCCGGGTGCGAGAAGTGGAATAATAAGTTTTTTTCGAATAAAAGAGCAAATAAAAGCGTTAATGCGGCTGCATCGAGATTTTCCAACTGGGAAAAATTGCTCTTTTATGTAAGGGCGGTAAAGAAGGCTTTAATGAAAATTCTACAGTGTCCCGGATAGACAAAAGTTTCGCGTTACAACAAAGTGAGACAGCCCTTGTTTTGTAATATGTGCAACTTGTTAACATATTTTGTTGGCAACCCTAGTGTTTATAATGTGTAATATGATGTATGATAATTTGTGTTACATGTTAACCAGGTTGCTGCATTATGGTGTTACCTTTGATCTGTAGTATGTATCTATGTATCTGTATGAAAATCGATCGAGTACCTACAGTTATTTCAGTAATACAACTTCCCCCACCTTCAACAACTTGGTTTTATGGTAATATCGTCATACCAACCCAAAGCACTAATATATGGTGTGGTCACAAGTGCGGACCACAAGTCCCCAGGTTTGATTGCCGGTTCTAACAAGTGTGATTGGGTTTTCTTTTGGAAATCCTTGCCTATTTAATGGAAATAAACTTGCTGTTTATAAAATGGAGCCCAAAAACATACTTGCTGTAGGTGTTCAGTTCAGGTTCTTGAATCTTATTCCTGTAAAAAAAATACGAACACTGGATGAATAACGTTGTCATGACAATCACGTCCCCGCAACTCGCAACAAGGTAAAATAAATAAAATCCTAACTTTTCATCTCACACAAACAAAAGGCATACGCCAACGTTTAATGAAATCATTTCAAACCGTTCAAATGTCGGAACATCGGCACGTAGAAAAGCTTGTGATGCAGTTCCATGTGAATTTTCCAGATATTTCCGGATAATACTTATTGACATTGACAAGGGTTGACTGGTGCTCGCCCAACCATAAAAATATCCGACTGCAAGTTTTTCAGTTATTTTAATATCGAACGCAAAACTACTCTTGCGATATGGATTTTCACGGGAAATCCCGCAGTCAATTTAGGTTAGGCTTATTTATAGTGTTCACTGTGAAAAATAACGGTGATTTTTATTAAATATGCATTCACAACACTGGCACTATTTTATATTTTGGAATAATGTGTTTTTTATTATAATTTTAATTAATCCTCTTTAATTCCCAGCTAAATATTGTGTATTGTATTTGTACTTTTTTAAAATGTTCCTTCACACTACGTTTTTCTCTTGTAACCTGGGTGCGTTTACAAACACAAATTCTCACATACACAAACGCCCAGATCAGAACCTGAACAGAACCCACAACACGTGGCGCAGAAGCCGTTTACTCAGCCGCTACGCCAAACATGTCGTCAAAAAGTGTATTGAGGCAAATTTGTGCCCTTAATAAAACATGCCATCACGCCTGCTCTTTCAAGAGGGTTAGCCAGGGATGTACACTAGCTTACAAATACACCCACAGTCTCATAGCTACTATTGAGAATTTAATAGAAAAACCCAATAACACTTCTCAAGCACGGAATCAAACCCAGGACTTCTAGCGTAGCAGTCGCACTTAGTACCAGACTAATGAGGCAGTCAAAGTTTCAGCAATAAATCAATATGAATCTTTATTTCGCACATTTTTACGTGGGAGAGTCATGCTTCGGCTTCACAGAAAACCGGCGTTAAACAACGCTTACGTTGTGTTTCGCCGAGTGAGTGAGGTTACCGGACGCCCAATCCCCGTATAGAAGGTCGGCAACGCACTCGTGACTGGTGTTGCGGGTGTCTATGGGCGGTGGTAATCGCTTATCATCAGGCGATCCGTCTGTTCGTTTGCCCTCCTATCCCATAAAATTAAATATTTACATCAGTTGTTATGTTTGACTTGGAAAGCCGACAATAACTCACGACTTTCCAACATAATATTTTTTTATAAAGTACCTATACACGAACTTGGCTATCAAAATCTAAGTGTTTTAACCACCGGTCGAAGAGTTAAACTATTTCTTTTTTCTGTACTTACGCGTGTACACAAATGCCGAGAACTTCATTTGACCTTCACGAATGTCCTGCTGATCTGGTATGGTCATGCGACAGGTCGTTGAGCTCCCTAAATATTGGTTGAGCTACACGATGACTGATGCATGCGTGCCGTCAATACTACTTATATTTGACTAAATTATTCATTTCTTTTACTAATAACAACCCCTGTATTTAGTACCTAGTAGCAAATATAAGAAAAAGTATTTATATTTGATCTCACCAGTCTACAGTTACACTACAGGTCCTGGGTTCGATCCCCAGGTCGAGCAAAGTGTTATTGGGTATTTCTATGAAATTCTCAGTAGCAGCTTGGAGTCTGGATTTGTGCCCGGTTAATGGCTATAAATAGGCCTGCCCTCTATAACATGGGACCTAAATATACTACTACTACTGAACTGTGGGTGTACATTAAGTACGGCTCTGCCTAACCCTTCGGGGAATACAGGCGTAGTGGTATGTTATATTTATTTGATCTCAGTATTCTCTAAGGTTGGTTAGTAAGTATAACCTTTTAACTTTAACATCTATCTATCGTAAGTGCATTACTAAGTACCTAATGACTATTGAGATGCTGATTTGGATAATAAAGTTAAGTTGAGAGTATTAAAGTAGAAAGTCTGGAAAGTGCTGATTGCATGCTTTAAAAGCATTTATTTTACATTTTAACATTGGTTATTCTTTTTGCGAAAATAAATTTATCAACACCAAGAAAATCAGAATATTAAAAACAAAAGTTAAAAAATATAGCACATTAAGTGGAGTTTGGATCTGACGGTTGGTTTTTGCACGCGACATTTTAGACTTAGGTTAGTACCTATTATAAAGTTTAGTTTATTTTGAATATAGTTTCAGGGCGTACAACACAATTTAGAAAATAGTAAATCTATATTTATCTATGTATACATTTTCTATCGTTATAATATTATCGAGGCGCTACGAATCATAATATTATCAATTCGCCAAGACCCGCAAAATGTAAGTCAAAATTTCCAGAAAATCGTTACAACACCATTAAACAATCACACGTGTGAAGGGTGTTCATGTAATCGCAGTATTCACCTGAAACCGGGCGTGTCAAACATGGTTCAAGACGGTAGTCGTGCATATTGCTTGCGTCGGAGTACCCTCGTCAACGTCACGGCTCATTGACCCCCCAGCTATCAACTGTGAAGCAATTTATTTTATATGAATCTTCGACCTCTTTTGATGCTGTCAAGAAGTGACCTTTTATTGGCAGAGGTATGCACAGCGCATTAACACGTCATTGGGATGACGTAGTTTTTTTTCTAGTGATATCACTTACTTATTATATACTGATTTTTGAGAGTTACGCGGATGTTAGAAATATAAAAATGAAAGGGAGAAGGAGCTGTCAATAAATACGACATCAAGACGCAAAACACCTCAGTCTGCCCGTGACCATGGACGCTGTAAAGAGTCCGAAACATCGGGATTTTGCTCATGTAACGTGAAAATATAACGTGTAAAAATCCGTAATATTACTTATTATATTCACACATTTATACAAGCAGTAAATTGATTAATATTCATGTCTTGATTACCCCTCCTTTTTATGATTGATTTTGCTAGATACTATATCACTGGGACCGTAATCGGTTTGTTGTGATCATCACCTTACAGTCAGTGAAAGTATCAGTTCATGTTCATATACAATTATGGATAAAATATAGTAACACTAACATTCTTAGCTATAAAGAAATAATTGATCTTGTTCGTAAGTATATTAAATTGAATAGACAATTCGTCCCAAGCAATGCTTCTATGTCGACACAGAGAAACATTCCTTGGGACGAATTTATTTTAATCACTTATAATATCGTCCTAGTTTAATGTGAAAGTAAAGACTCCATACATGATCTTAAATAGGTACTTAAGATCATGTATGGAGTGTAAATGTATGTATCTATTTGTTTATGTATAATATGAATATATATTTATATAAATATATATATATGTATAGTCTGACAATTTCTCTCAACTTTCTAGTGCATCTACTGTCGTTATTATATTTCTCTGCATCAACCTAAGGTTGTCTGGCAGAAAATGCCTAATGGCATTAAGACCGCCTTTGTACTAACGGTGCATAAAGTATATTAAATAAAAAATAAAAAAAGTAAATAAAATGTTAATTATTACTTGAGCTAAGAATTCCAACTTATGACAGTTCTTAACTAAAAAATAAACCAACTAGTTAATTTTTTTAATCTAGTTATGTTTATCTAGGTACAAATATAAATCGTTGGCTTATGTTATTATTGTTTGACTCTAGAAAACACCTTTATTTGTGTGAAATGCGAATGTATGTGTGAACCTCGCAGTGATAATCACAAAACTGGCTAACTTATCTCTACATACATATATTGAGATCAATAACCCCGAATATATAAATCTAAAAAAAATAAAGGCTTTCAAAGAGGATGAACTTTTTTTTTAATTTATTTATCCACAAAAATATTATAGAAATATTAACTTATTCTGCTTTTGGAAACCGTTATGGTTTATCTAAAGCAGCAAAACTTATAGATACGAATACTATTTTATATCGAGAAAGTCGTCAAATTATGTAAATTCAACGATAGTAATTCTCAAGAAATGCACTCAATGCTTTAAGTTTTCTTTTAAGAGTGCAGGAAATATATATAAGTCTCAAGAGTTTTATTTAAAGACGTGAAGTGGAATGAAATAGGTGCGAATGAAAACGGACAGCTAAACGGAGTTTATCTATGAAGTGGTTGAAACAGGATTAAAGAATTAAATAAAGGATTGGAAACTTTCACGTTTGTAGGAATCGCTTTAAACAGTTAAAGTTTTAAAGAATTGTTATGAAAGGTCGTAACAACGATGTTATGGAATATCTATCAGTAAAGTTAAATATATCAGGACGATCCGTTCATAATTATCTAAAATACTAAAGGAATTAAAAACTATATTAAATGTTTATGGAAAAAAATTCATGTCTGAATGACAGCTGCCGTGTAAACGTGAAACCGTCTGACTGTTAATTGATAATGAAACCCTCAATAAATAAGTTGGGAGACAAATTTGTTCATACTTTTCGAATTTATGGAATAATTTTTTTTTTTCGAACAGAATTTTTCATAAAATGATTCTCCACGAATCATTTTCCACACGAGATAAATCACTACATAGTATAAAACAAAGTCGCTGTCGCTGTCTTTCCGTCCCTATGTATGCTTAAATCTATAAAACTATGCAACGGATTTTGAACCGGTTTTTTTTTTAATAGATAGAGTGATTCAAGAGGAAGGTTTTAAGCTATTTAACATTACCCTACGACTCTTAGGAATGGGGTAACGCCGGTGAAACCGTGGGCGGTTCGCTAGTAAAAGATGAAAATATGTGAAAATAAATATTATCTTTCTTAAAATTTATCTTTCTTTTTTTTAAGATTTTAACCTAGATTGTTTGTAGCCTAGTGGTCCTGAACACGACGCAGTGTTATTGGGTGTTTCTATGAAATTCTCAATAGCATTCGCCCCCCTATTACATGGGAGCTAAAAACATACCTGTAAACTGTGGGTGTACATTAATACACCTTGCCTAACCCATTGGGGAATACAGGCGTGATGGTAGTCTACATACAAAGATTATATCGACTATATGAATATGGTTTAGTCATTTTTCCTTTATACGATATACAAATGCAAATATTAACATATTTTACTGTAAGTACAACAAGACTACGTGTAATAAAAACTAGTAGCTTTGAGGCAATACGCACGATACAGTTGTTACTCAAGTTTATCTACAGACTGCGTGTACACAGTCATGTTCGCGGATCGGATACGCGTGCACTGGAACGCGTAGTGCGTACATGAAGGTGCGCGTACGTACGTATTGTGACTATATATATATGTAGTCTAGTATTGAACACGCGTAGTATTCAACACTAGACTACGCGTACCCTGTAACGCTTAGTCCGTACAAAGCCTAATAATACTAGTCCAGAGCCAGCTGAGGCATTGTATGTTTAGTAACCATCATCTTTTACAGTCAACAGCACCAAGTTACCACAAACTGTCAATTTTCCCTAATGGATAATAAACTCTATTATTTAGAGATTAAATTGTTAATCGATTGAAGAAATTTGACAGTTTTGGACAAGGAGAAGATGAGAAATAAAATAAGATAAAATTAGAAAAGAAAAATTTGCTACAGGAGACCCGTACGTAACAGTAAGATCCAAAAAAGGTTGATGTTACTATGACTAAGTATTATGATAAACATCGTGTGACATAAGTAACATATACCCTGAAAGTAGTTTGTTCAGAACCGGCTAGTGAATTGATTTCGGTAATTTTTAATAGGTAGGAATAGATAATTTTATATCCTAAAAATAATAATTAAAACCAAGTAAATTACAGTCACCCTTTAGCCGAACAGTCGAAATAAATGATAATAAAACGTAAGTCAAGACAATAATGCTTAATATTATGAACATAAATCTGTTTAGTTTTTTTATATTCTGTAGATTTGATTGTGATTTGCACGTCCTATGGGGCAGAATGAGGTACCCTGAAAAAAAACCAACACCTGTATCTTACAAACTACCATATTTGAGCAAATAAATACATTTGATTAGATTTGATTTGATAAGACTTAATATTTTTAGAAATATTGATATCGATGTTAAAATTTTCATAAAAAATATCGATACCTACCTATATCGGTACAATTTCAAAAATAATAAATTGAGTAATAAAGAATACTTATTATTTATTTCTTTTTGGCATAACCTATAAAATAACGTAGGTACCAAAAGCAAAAGTTAAACGTAACTAGATACTTTGTTAGTCGGTCTGCCAAAAAAATCTATCTGTGCCTTTTCGATGGTTGGAATTTTATATCGATACAACAATATATCGAAAACTTAAGTATCGCTGAAAACGTCAAACAAATAATATTGATATTTTTCGACATGCCTACTTTGAAGTACGGCCCTTAAGGCGCTGTGACTAGTCAAAATAGGCATCTTAAAACAATTTTTTAGCAAAAAGTATACATTTTAACACAGCAATAAAAATATATGTTAATCTTGAACATATTTACGAGGGAACCTTTGTTTTCAAAACACGTTTTCGTTAAATTTTCTCGATAAAAAAAAATCATAAAATAACCATTAAAATTAAATTTCTAGCAGTTGTAACTGTATTATTTATTAACAAATCTTGATCAAATTTATAACAGTGACGTAATATATAAAAATAAAGGGAACTGTTGTTTTTATTTTTTGATTGAAATACTATATGTTTAATAATTAATAAATATCATGATAAATAACTCGCACGAGTCGAACGAAACATCGCGGCATCGTGGCGTCTTTTTTCTTCTCTTTCATTTCTACGGTAAGCGACAGTGAGCGCTGAGGCGCGCTGCCTGATGGACCTATGTCACTTTGTTCCGCCCGCCGCTCAGAAATAATTTTATGTCTGGTCGTTTTAAAAGCTATTTATTTTATTACAATAATAATAATAATATTCATTTTTATTCGATGAAACAAAAACTCATGATAGAAATTGTAAAGTAAGTACATACAAATAGATTATCTATAGATTCGTAAATTCGATGGATGAATCTATAACTCGATTGGTCTAGCGGTATCGTGTATTGAACAGATATGCACTGGTCTTGGGTTCAAACCCCGCAATAGTTTTTCACTTTTTGTTGATTTTATTATTTGTAGCATATAATTGCTTTTTTTTATTATTATTTACTTTTGTTATCTTCTTGTTTGAAATAAATTTTCAATAATTATTATTTAACTTCCTATTAATTGTCTTTTTTTATAAGCTTTTACTAAGTTTTTTTAAAAATTTCCTGAATCGTTTTTTTTGCATTCTATAGTAAAAAGAATCGTCTGGTGATCTATCCGTCAGTAGATGAACCATCGGAGAAAACTTTTCACGAGTATGCTTATATATGGTGTTACAAAATATTGTAGGTAATGTGAGTAATGCGAAAGGAGATCATTGTGAGTTGAATGAGGAATATCAACAATGTGCATCAGAATGTACATTGTTGATATTATTCAATTTCTAAATGGCAATTATGACAAATGAAAATTTGTCACTGTCATATTTATATTAGAAAATTTGTCATTTTTACAATTTACCATTTTGATACTCGTATGCCAATTAAATTAATTAAATTTATATTACGGCCATTTTGAGAACTCGTCATATTGCATCGAAACCCAGTGCTAAGTGATACATACATACCTACTAAAGTTTATAATATTCAAATTATTTGCAGTCTTACAAAAGAGTGCAGAAATACGAAAAGGGGTCATTACAGTCATCACTCATCATTATGAACAACTTTTACTGTGGTGCCAATCAACAAACTATGGTCATTTAGTCTTTTTTTCTTTAAAAAAAAAGAGTCGCGGGTGAATGAGCTTTTTCGGCAGATTATTTTTCGCGATTTTAGGGTTGGAGTTATAGTGAAAGTTGTTCATAATGACATTATTATGAACAACTTCGACGACGAAATGACCATAGTTTAGACTATAGCACAATGACGAATTTGTAAAGTGGCCACAATATAAATCGATAAAGTGGCAAATTTTCTAAATGCTAAATGCATAATAGGGGCATTGTGGATATTCATCATTTTCTCAAAAAATCACATGATTTATTTATTTATTTATTTAACTACAACGGTCATAGACCAATTACACTAATTAAATAGAATTGTAATTTCTTGATTAACTAAACAAATTTCAGAACTACTACATTATGAGCTTCATTTGGCTTTTCATTCATAGAACGATGGTGTAATATACTAAATAATTCCAATAATCTAAAACATATCACAGATTCGCACCAAATTGAAGTCGATCATAGATCCCTCTCGCACAACTTCAAGGATACCGTCAATAGCCTCACCCATCCATCCTCAAACAAATCAATATCTGGGCACGAGTTCAGGAGATCGTTGAGTGCAGAGAGTGTTCGCGGTATTGGGGACTTTGCTCGGGTTAGAGTACGGCAAGTTGGCACTGCAAGCAGTTTATGTTTATGTTTCCTGCCTCTTAGATAGTTATTAGGGGTAAAGAGTTGACACAGTTCATTAAACAAATCAGGTGAATCAATTTTTCCACGTAAGATTTTGCACACCGTGACAATTTGGTCACGGTTCCTTCTGGTTTCTAGGGAATTGTAATCGAGACAACCCAGGAGAAACTTGGTGGGGTAAAGATATGGGTATCCATAGACCCTCTTGTAAAGATATCTAAGGTATGCCTTCTGTACTTTTGTACTGTACGAGTACTGAAATTTTTCTTTTCTCAAGGGGACTCCAGATAGACCCACTGGTTTCCAACTTACTACGTACCAGCGCATTATAAATGATTCGAATGACACTGGTATTTTGGAAGTCACGTGCGTTTCTGAGGACAAAACCTAGTCTAATATAGGACTCCTTGGCAACGTCGACCATGTGATCATGGAATGTTAACCCCCGGTCGAATGTAACACCCAAGTCCTTCATGGTCGACGATTTAGGTATAGTTTCGTTATTTAACTTATAAACGAAAACAACTGGGTGCCGCGCTCGGCTAAAGGTCATAGCATTACACTTAGTGGGGTTGAATTCAAGTTTGTTATCAACGCTCCATTTATACACCGCCTCGATGTCGCGCTGGAGTGCCAAGCAGTCCTCCTCGTTTTTAATTGCTGCGTACAGCTTTAGGTCATCTGTATATAGTAAGCATCGTGCGTGGCTGACTACTGTAGGAATGTCATTGAACATAATAATGAATAGTAGAGGCCCAAGAATGGAACCCTGACTTACCCCGGAACGCGTGTGATAGGGTCTAGATTTAAAGATACCCAATTTGACAAATTGCTGACGGTCTCGTAGATAGTCCGTGATCAGATTGAGAAGTCCAGGGGCAAAACCTATAGCACAGAGTTTCGCCAGCAAAATGTCATTATTGACCCTATCAAACGCCTTCCGGAAATCGAAGTAGAGGACGTCAACTTGGAGTCTGAGATCTAGCTGAGTGGAAATGAAGTCAAAAAGAGTTATGAGGTTAGTGTTCACAGATCTCTTGGACCTAAAGCCGTGCTGCTCGTTACATAAGTAGGCGCTAATTTGATCGTTGATATGCTTATGCAAAATGCTCTCGAAGACCTTCGCAGGAGATGAGAGAATCGCGATGGGTCGGTATTCTTCGATATCAGTTTTTTTCGAGGATTTAGGTATAGGCGTGACTCTTGAAAGTTTCCATTGTGAGGGGTAATTGCCAGTGCTTATAGCTACATTAAGAATATGACAGAGAGGTTCCGAAATATACTCTTTTGACATTTTGAGGAGACCAGGGGGGATGTAGTCTGGACCTATAGAGCTATTTGCTTTTAACTTTTTTTGATATAAACAATCATGTAAGTATGTCAAAATTTAAAAACTTATTTGCTTCAATTTTACATTCTGAACACGAAAACCCTGGGAAAATCACTTTCAACCTTTGTAATCAAATTATGTGTAGCAAGTATCGACAGATGGGCGAAGGTCGTCAGTCAATCATGGGAGCTGACGATTCCGAAGAGTTATCCTCCAAAGAGATCGCGTGACAACCACCTATCTGTCTGTCCACCCAGTCATATATCCATTGTATTTGTACACATCGCGTAATTACTGTGATTTAGAATTACTTTGTTGTTTTTTGTTTATAACAAAACAAAAAATGAAGAAATTTTTATTTCAGAGAAATCAATAACGATGTGCTATTCGTTGAACCGTCAACAGAATTTCAAGACAATAATACATACTCACCAGTTCATAGTCGAGGAGTCGTTGACATAATGCATTTTATCAGCAGTTGCAAACTATATGTAGCCATAGTTCTTTATTCGATTGTAACTTCTCACAGCTGTTACTCATAGCAGAATAAAGGATTGGCTTGATCTCCGGATTCAATTTTAGATGCAATATGTGCAAAGACGATTTTATTGTGACAAGCAAAGATTTAGCAAGTACACACAATGTCAACGCTAACGTGGCTGCTGTTACAGGAATTACTTCTGCTGGTATTGGTTATTTATTTATTTATTTATGCTTCATGTACAGAAGTGTACAAAGGCGGTCTTAATGCCTTAGGCATTTTCTACCAGACGACGTTAGGGTGGTGCAGAGACGATCATGGTAGATGCACTAAAAGAGTAGAAGTGAAATGTGTGACTTGAAGACTTACCAAAACTATAAACTTACACAATTACTATATACATTACATAAATATTTATTTTATATATATTTATATATATACAATATAAAATAACATAAAATACAATACATATCTTCGCGTGATCAGAGGGCTGGTTTATTCTTGGGTCAAAGAATTAGCATTGCCATTCAACGTGGCAATGCTGCTAGTCTTCTGGGTACGTTACCAGATGACAGTGATGTGGAGGAGTACTTTGACGCCTAGGTACGACAATTTTTTTATTTTTTTTGTTTATCTGTACGTTATATTTTTATAGTTATTATTTTATACATATATACTATACATATATACAATACATAATAGATATAAAAAGAAAAGTCAGTGTCGAGATGAATCTAACAGCGTTTTATCCAGCAAGTATTTGCGCACACAAGTTTTAAACGATTGCCGGCTGTTTATCATTCTGATTTCAAGGGGGAGAGCATTCCATAACAGTATTGATTGGACGAAGAAGATAGAATGTATAAAGTCAGAGTGGTGAGAAGGACATCGAAGAAGACGATTATTAGTTGAACGAAGATGTTTATTGTGGAAGGAAGTAATATACTGAAAATGAGATGATAAGTACGATGGAGAATTAGGAGAAAAAAGTATAGAATAAAGAGTAGTCAGCGCCCTCAAATTTCTTCGTTGGCGAATGGGCAACCATTTCAATTTTATTCGATATTCTGAGACATGGTCATATTTACGGAGATTAAAAACGAATCGAATGCAATTATTGAGAAGGCGGTCCAATTTATTGAGCAGATCTGCATTCAGGTCAAAGTAGCAAACATCACCATAGTCGATTATGGGGAAAATTAAGGTTTCGACAAGCATTGCTTTAATGTGCGCTGGAAGGAAATTTTTGAGGCGGTAGAGAGATCGCAGGGTACCTGTAACTTTTTGACTTACACTTGAGACTTGGGATCGCCAACTCAATGTAGGATCAAAACTCAAGCCGAGATCTTTGACGCTGGAAGTCACAGGTATGGCTATGTCATTGAAGACTATTGGTAAAATATTTATATTGCTCAACTTGCAGATATTGCGATGGCTGCCCAAAATGATAGCCTGGCATTTATTGGGATTTACTGCCAAACCAAATCTATCAGCCCAGTCCCTGATTGAGTCAAGATCGTGGTTCACTGCTTCGATCGCGACGGATAAATCTTCTATTCTAGATTGAGAGTAAATCTGTAGGTCATCGGCATATAGATGATACGCACACTGAAGCTTTTGGGTAATAAAATTTATGAAAATTGAAAAAAGCAGTGGAGATAATATTCCGCCTTGGGGAACGCCAGTTTCCAGCTTGCACCAAGTTGAGAAAGACTCCTCAATGTGGACTGACTGCTGGCGATCTCGAAGGTATGATGAGAACCATTCCAGCACTTCAGGAGAGATCATGAAATGGGAAAGGATGGACAAAAGGATATCGTGACTGACGGTATTAAAAGCATTGGAAAAGTCAACCAGTACCAATACAGTAACCTTAGTGTCTTCCATGCCTGCCCGAATATCGCCAGTCACCTTAAGGAGTGCAGACACAGTACTGTGATCTGGTCTAAACCCAGATTGATAGGGACTTAGGAGTGTATTTGCATAAATGAAGCGAGAGAATTGATTGTGGACACAGGCCTCCAGAACCTTGGACAGGAAAGGAAGAATAGAAATTGGCCGAAAATGACTGGGGAGAGAAGGGTTAGGAATCTTAGGTAGAGGCAAAACATGTGCTTTGCACCACGCAGACGGAAAAGAACTCGATTCAAGTGAAGCATTTACAATGTGAGAAATTGCAGGGAGTAGGTGGTCCAAAACTGTGGTGATCATATTCCGACTGATGTTGTCACAACCCACAGCATTTGATTTAATGGATAGGATTATTTTTTTAATCTCACCCGAGTCCACTGGAGAATTATTCGCAATTCGAAGAAATTACAGCATGTATGGACGTACCCAAATTCATCATCAGAAAAAAATCCATGACAACAGCAGCTATGCGTTCTTAAAACCTGCTACTGCTGCAACAGGATTCGTCAGATGTTGATTCCCATTTTTCATAAATGATGTCTTGATCAAATCAAATCAAATCGTTTATCTGGGATCTTGAGCATATGTGGTTTTCGTAAATATGGGTATGTCGATACATGCTGTAATTTCTTAAAATTGCGAATAACCAATACCGGCAGAAGTAATTCCTGTAACGGCGGCCACGTTAGCGTCGTCATTGTGTGTACTTGCTAAATCATCGCTTGTCACAATAAATATTATCGTCATAATTGTTGTCTTTGCACATACCTATTTTATTTTATATTAATTTGTAAATTATAAACTTTAGTAGGTATGTATGTATAACATACCACTGTGCTTAGGCACAAAATGACGAATTCTCAAAATGATCACAATATAAATTGAATAAATTGAAATTTGCATTCGAATCTCAAAATGGTCAATTCAAAAAATACAACTTACTATACAGTAATTTTGAGTAATTCCTCATTCAACTCGCAATGATCTCGTTTCTTTACTAGTTACTAGTTCATCGTATGGTTTAGACGCAGAATGCCAAATTCTCAAAAAGGCATAGTTTTTTTTGGCATGTATGGTTTTGCGAAAAGGTTAGACGAGAAAAAATATTTTTTAGCGATTTTAGGGCAGGCGCCATAGTAAAGATGTTCATAGTGGTGAGTACAATGACCTCCTTTGGTATAACTACAGTCTTTTGTAACATCCTGTATCTGTATTATTTTTCTTCAGAATAAACCATCAAGTTTGGTGACTGTTTTTTATACTACTCTGAAGAAAAATATATACGGGAATAAAAATGTCTGTTTATATTAATTTTTCGCAATTTTGACAATTGCCGTTTTGAGAATAGGCCATTTCTAGAATTGACCATTCTACGCCCAAGCCATTTTATTTATGAATTATTTATTATTCGTCTGATGAATCTGTTAAGTTTCTCTATATTCTTTTTTTTTTAAATAACAATTATTAATTAATTATTTAAAAAAATAAGAAAACAAGTGTGTACATTTTTAAAAATAAAAAAAAACTCATAGTATCTATTGAGATTCGAACTCGTGGAAGCGCGATTTCAAGCGGGACAGCGGCGCGCTAAGCCAAACGTGCACTTAACCAATGTTGCGAAATTATGTTTCTGTATTTAAAGAACGTCGCGCATGGTTGACGTTCGCCCGGTGCGCCCCGCAGTAGGCGGGACTACGCGTGCCCCACTTCATCTGCTTCACCCCCTCAAATACCTAAATGTTGACTATGCACAGCGCCTTAATGTTTGAACGAGCACCAAATTTAAATAAACCTCGCAATAAAGCATAAAAACGGGGAGTGTTTACGATAAAATCAAAACACAAAATGTATTAAATTAATGATCCTTTCAGCAAATGATAGCAGTGATATGACCATCAGATTGTTAAATCAAAGGTCTCGAGTTCGAATCCAAGGCACGCGCCTTTTCTAAGTCATGTGCGTATTAATAGTTACCTAATTGTTATACGGTAGGTAAAGATAAACGTCATGAGGAAATCTGCATGCCTGCGAGATTTTCTCGATGGAGTGTGAAGTCTGCCATCCCGCATTAGGCCAGCGTGGTGGATTATATAGTCTCATTCTGAGAGGAGACCCGTACTAAACATACCATCACGCTTGTATTCCCCGAAAGATTACACAGAGGCGTACTAATGTACACCCACAGTTTGCCGGTATATTTAGGTCCTATGAAATAGGGGGCGAGCCTATTGCCATTAACCGGGCACAAATTCCAAACTCCGAGCTGCTACTGAGAATTTCATAGAAAAACCCAATAACACATTGCTCGACTTGGGAATCGAACCCAGAACCTCTAACATAGCAATCGTGCTTAGGACCACTAGGCTAAGGGTGTGTTTCCACTGACGCGAAACTGGGTAGAATCCAGCAGAGAAGAGCGGTGAAAAGTCTCAAGTGTTTCCATTGAAGCGGGACGGCCACATATTGAAAACAACTCGACTCCGCTCGACTCCGTTCTGCCCGGCTAGGGACCGCGTGTTCATATATTTTATTTGAAAATCCGTTCAGCTCCACTCCGCTCCACTTACACTGTTTCCACTGATGCGGAGTGGAGATTTTGACCACTAAGGTGGCAAACAAGCATACGGTCCGCCTGGTGGTAAGCGGTTAGTTACCATAGCCTACGTGCAATACCAGTGGTATCACTCGCGCGTTGCCGACCCTGTAAATTAAGGAGGAATAGTTGGGATGGCATAGGAGACATTCTGCCATGCATGACAGTGGCGGTAACAAAACACCACCAGTCCCTCACACCACCTGCACAACGCTTCCTCGCGGAGCTCTGGCGATCTTGCTCACCGTTAGGAACACAACATAGCACTGAGCTATGTTATTTGGCTACGATTTTCTGCAAGGTGGAGGTACTTCCCTAGTCGAACAGCTCCATTAGTAAGTGGAATTGTTCAATTCCACTATGCCCTACCTCTCTTTAATTAAGCAATTCATGGTCCGCTCCTCTCGAGTCTGCCCAACTTCGCGTCAGTGGGAACGCACCCTTACGAGGCAGTCCCGTGCTTAGCAGTGGGACATTATTTACTGTTTGTGTACTGATCCTTTCAGCTATCACAATTTTATGTATGCAGACAATAATGCAGTTTATATACTTTTATCGTGTCATGTAATAAAATCATTGCGATTGCCGCTATCGTCGCTCAACGGAAGATTGTTTTAGTTGGAACTATGCCATAATGGCGTAAGGAAGTAGCAAGTATAAATACATTTTGCATGCCACTTAGCAGCCTGTGTAATATATCATATGCCAGGACAGCTACGAGTTATGCCTTGTATAGTTCCACAAAAGAATAAAGACCACGATGACTTATTTTAGAATGTAAAATTCTCCTTGCTAATGCAAAGTTCTCTTTTATTTAAACAAATGTTGAAATAAAACTACCTACTTTTTACGGATTTTATCGCGTTGTTTTGATATTATTTGAATCCCGACGTTTCGGATCTATAGCATCCGTGGTCACGGGTAGACTGAGGCGTTAGACGTCTTAATGTTAAAATTACTACCAGCTACCTTAAATTTTTTGGTAATTATTGGCGATCCAATTCACGCAGAACGTGCTCACCGTGTCCTTTGGTCTTGCAGTTTTGGGCTTGGATTTAGATTTAATAGAATCTCTCATGAACCCCATTAGAGATTCAATGGAATCCAAGGAGTGTAGGGTGTCTAATATTCGCGTAAGTGTCAGAAACCAGAATGTTAAACAAATGTTCAGGGCGTGTGAATAAAATTGACCCATATTAAAATTACAGTAAATAATGTCGCATTTTCTTAGAATCAGAAATATTTAGGTATTTAAATTTATTTTTATCATAATCTTTAATAAATAAAAAAATAATGTTTGTGTATTTATTCTCCCTGCTTTCCTAAACCACTCATTCAATTGCGATGACACTTTGCCGAGTTGCTGTGTACGTGCCTGGGAAAATTTACGACAAAAGGAGTAAAGCAAATATTTAAATATTTATGTAAAAACAGAATCTATATCTCTCAATTATCTAGGAATATAAATAGAATAATACTTGTACCATTTTTATTTCTCCGTGCTTTCTTCATAACCGATCAGCGACTTACATTTTCTTTAATGAATTGGCGATCGAGTCTCCGGTGCTGACGTCATATTGCTAGAGGTGAAATATAATAAGCTGTGGAAATAATTTTGAGTCGCTGAGCGCCGCGCCGGGTCGGCGGGACGTGATCACCACTCCGCCCAGTTGCGCCGGATTGTGCAAACGTGAACACCGTTAGTATAAAACCTTGGACAACTCAATGATTGCAGCAAAAAAAAATACGTGACGTAATGTAATAATATACCTAATGGCTAGGGCGTCGGATTGGCAATCAAGTGGTTGCCGGTTCGAAACCCATCTATTGAACTATGGACTTGAACCCACTCGTAACTCAAGCATTTAGCTTAGCACGAGGGGTTAACATTAACAAGAATACTAGTAATGTGCGACCTACGTTACTAGTAATCTTTGTTTTAAAAAAAACCATATCTGCTTTCATCTTAGTATGGGGTACCAAACGTTTTTAAAAATAAAATAATTCCTAAGGGATTCAAACTGCCTTTCTACTTCTACAATCCGACAGTAACTCTGTTTGTCAGTCTGTAAATTTTTCACGCTTACAGTACGCGCGACTTAACTTGGCCGGACTGAAGTTCGCCGTTGTAATGCGCAGTGGATTGTTTACGTTAAAAATTGTGTACTGCGCAACCAAAAACTGACAAACAGCTAACTTCAGTCCGGCCAAGTTATGTCGCGCGTACTGTAATTCGCTGAATTGATTCAGATGTAATTTGGTATGGATATATTTTGAAACTCTGGATAGGACAGGATAGGATAGTTTTGATCTCGAAATCAACCCTTAAGGGGCGGGGGGGGGGGGGGGGAAATGGTGTGGGTTTCTCAAGTTAGGGATATAAAACTCATCATAATTAAGTATATTAATTATAGTAGTTTACTACATAAATAAATGTGGGACAATGGCGGCACGACTGATTTCTGTGTAACGTTCTCGCGCATTGAAAAGCTAAAATAAATAGTTAAATTGTGTTATATCGTGGTTTTCATCAACCCCAATCCCACATAAAGAATATTTCTGCAGTTGTGACGTCGTTATTTTTGGTGTGCTAAACTAATTCTACGCGGAGAAAGTCACAGGCAACAGCTAGTACGTGATAAACATGTCGTGACGTCACAACACCAGTCCCGTGATTAGGGCTGTCAATAAATAGTTATAGCTATAAAAACTTAGTGACACCCACGCAGTGAACAAGTATTAGCACACACGAGAGATGACAAACACCCACATACATACTTAATGATTCTAACTTACATCACGTCATAGGCGTTTTTTCTTCTGTGGGTAGTTGAAAGCATAACAAAAAGAAAAAGTCACTGCCTATTTAAAATTTGATTTAAAATAATTGAAGTATTATTTATTACATTTAATGTCATTTTTAATTAACTAACATAGTTTACCTGCTGGTGAAGTGTTACAAAATCTCAAATAATAATTCTTTAATCTACTTTAAGTTAAATATAATGGACTCGCTGAAGAACACTTTGACAGAAATCATGGAGATGTTCCATGCACGAATGTCAGAATTTGAAGAGGACCTGCAAAAAGCTCCCACCACACCCAGCACAACCTCAGGCTTAGCGGCACAATTTTCTTCGTTCCGGAGGTTCATCACCCAAGCTGTTAGCAGCCTCCAACAGCTAGTTGAAATTCTTGCTCACAATGTTGACACCATAGAGATGCGAAGTCGGAGAAAGATCCTACTTCTTCATGGTGTTACAGAAGAGTAGAAGGAAGACACTCAAACAGTGTTGACTGAAGTGATCCGGAATAAACTAAAGTTGGGTGACTTTGTGAAATCTGTAGCCTTAGCACGAACAACTTGCGAAAAAGTATTCGTATCGTCATGGAGACCAATTTGTATGAGATTTGGACCAGCGCCTCTATCGTGACGATACGAATACTTTTTCGCAAGTTGTTCGTGCTAAGGCTACTGACATTGGCCGTTGCCATCGAATGGGTCGTGCTGTGCCCAACAAATCCAGGTCAATTTTGGCCGTCAAGGGAAATGGGGTTTTTAGTCGGTACGAGTCCAACATATACTTTGTACGATAATAACGATACCGGTTATAATAATTAACGAACTTCAAAAAGGAGGAGGTTCTCAATTGGACTATAAGTTTGTTACGCGATTATTCCGTCAATTATAAATCGATTTTGATGATTATTGTTTTGGTCGGTAGGTGTAAAAAAGGAGTAAAAATTTGCTCAAGATCTAATAAAAAAAAAAAATATAGCCCACCACGCTAGCCTAGTTCGGGTTGGCAGACTTCACACGCCGTCAAGAAAATCTCTCAGATCCCTGGTTTATGCAGGTTTCCTCGCGATATTTTTCTTCACCATTTAAGCGAGTGATAATCTACACTAATATTATAAAGAGGAAAGATTTTTGTTTTTGTATGTAACGAATAAACTTAAAAACTACTGGACCGATTTCAAAAATTCATTCGCCGTTAGGGAGATACATTATCATTGAGTAACATAGGCTATATAGCGCGGATCAGCGCGGGTGAAACCGCGAGCCGGTCGCTAGTTAATTATAAATACGGACATGATTGCAAGAAGGCAAAGGTGCGTGATCTGGATTTGAACCTGAGACCTACGATATCATCATACGATACGATCACAATCCAATTGATTTTTATTTCTATATGTAGATAGAAGATATTCTAGTATTTCATCCCAAAAGATCAACAGTTTTTTTCATATTCTAAACAAGGGCTGGAAGTGGAACCTATTTACATTTAACATTATTGACGGACTACGGCATTACTGATATACATCTCTGCCTACTCTTTCAGGGCTACAGCTTTATACACAAGGCTGTAATGGATGTTTTCTGTCTGGCAAGCCATGTCTAGTTGAACATGGACGGTACGTCGTTTACAGGCCGATCCATATTGTCGGTTCCTGGTAATGGCACACCGTTTTGCCTTGTCGTGGCTTTACTTGCCTTAAACATACACGCGTATAGATATTGTTTTTATATACTTGTATCTGGGTGGAAAATAGCGTACCGACAAGTTTAATGGCAAACTTGTCGGTGCGGTTAGGGGATGTCGAAAGGGATGCCGAGTTGATTCGCGGCTATTTCATACCCTAAAAATATAATAATACAGCACTCCAAAGACGTTTTGAGATAAAGTGTAACCTATGTTCTTCTCCAAGTTTCAATGTATCCCAATACCAAAATTAATCAAAATTGGTTCAGCGATATGGTGCGATGCGAGGCGACAACAAGTATAATATTACGAACCGCCAGCGGTTTCACCTGCGTTACCCCATTCCTTATAGTCGTACCGTAATGTTAAATATCATAAAGCTTTCCTCTCGAATCATTCTATCAATTAAAAAAAACCGCATCAAAATCCGTTGCGTAGATCTAAGCGTATATGGGGACAGACAGACAGCAGGAAGCGACTTTGTTTTATACTATGTAGTGACAGTGATATGAAAATATACGGCATACCTAACTACTGGGGCTTTGATTAACCTGATGAGTACATACTTACTTCATTCTAGTTATTTTTAAGTAGTAGGTAATCCCCGAGGTATTCCTCCGAAAACCATTCTTTAAGATTCAAGAAGATGTCTTTCAAGATTCTTTCAGATCGAAAATCACAAATTTCAACGCATACTTTCCCGTAAAATAAATTTCCAAAAATAGTTTCTGTTAGAATTTGACATTTTTATACAAATTACATCGATTTGGGCGCACTGCGGGCACATCACAATGACCTGAACTTACAGACTTCAGCGAACTCACCGAGTCATATAAAAATTAAATACAGAAGGATGATAAATATAAACTGTACTTACATCGTTTTTTCATAAATGTGACGACATCAAAAAATGTATTCGTTTCCAAAGTTTTTCTAATATTCTTCCTAACAGTTCTTCATACAGCTTCCTAATATTCTTCTTAGATATTATAGGATATACATATATCATATCACGCCTGTCTTCCCCAAAGGGTTAAACAGAGGTATACTTAGAGGTGGACGAATTGTATACCAACAGTTCGTTCGGTATGTTTAGTATATTTAGCCTATTGCCATTAATCGGGCACAAATCCCAAAGGAGTTTGGGATTTGGGATTTGATTTTCATAGAAAACCCAAAACACTATGCTCGACCTGGGAATCGAACCCAGGACCTCTAGCGTTTAAGTCGCCTTTAGGACTACCTGAAGTGCGAGACAGTTCCTAAAGGTTTCCAATTCATTTTTTTTTAAATGCACTATTTTTCATTACATCCGTATCCATGGGCGGCAGTAATCACTTGCCATCAGGCGATCTGTCGGCTCGTTGGCCCCCTATCCCATAAAAAAACCGGGCACAAACATACCGGCGAACTGTGGGTGTACATTAAGTACGCCTCTGCCTAACCCTTCGGGGAATACAGGCGTGATGGTATGTTATATACACCAAGCTACTTATGTTTTACTTTTCGTAGACCTAAAACTAAATATGGCCGTTTATACCATTAAACTAAGTACATAAGGTATAATAAAAATGTTTTGACGTTTTCTAGTTTATAGACCAGGCCAGACTGACACGAAATTCTAGCCATGAGCATTTTGGCTTAGTACCGTATCTAGGGTTCCGCACTTAGTAAGAACAATCTACTACCGATAAAACATCTCATAACATATAAATACCATCATGCGGTATTCCTCGAATGGTTAAACAGAAGTGTACAGATTTATACCCATAGTTCACCGGTGTGTTTAGGTCCTATGTAATAGGGGGCGAGCCTGTTGCCATTAACCGGCATTTTTACGTGGGAGAGCCATGCTTTGGCATGAATAGGCCTGGCTAGACTGGAGTGATACTACGGTCTCACAGAAAACCGGCGTCAAACAACGCTTGCGTTGTATTTCGCCGATTGAGTGAGGTTACCGAAGGCCTAATCCCCTTTTAAAAGGCCGGCAACGCACTTATGACTCCTGTAGTGTTGCGGGTATCCATGGGTGGCGGTAATCGCTTACCATCAGGCGATCCGTCTGCTCGTTGGCCCGCCTATCCCATAAAATAAACTGGGCACAAATCCATACTCCGTGCTGCTACTGAGAATTAATAAAGAAACCCAACAGCACGGTTTATTACCGAATCTAGTGAAAACAATCCAGTACTACTTTACCCCGAGTGAAGACGGGTTAGAATAGGTACTGTTCCTCACTGCTTTTCAGATAGGCATCCTGTAAGAGGCGTGAAAATATCTGACTTGCTCGGTGGTAGGACCTCTTGGGAATTAATTGGCTTGCCACCCTTACGTCAGAGTCTGTCGTAAAGCAGCGTAAGAGCCAGTTCCCCTCGGTTTCTGCGGCTTTGTCAGTCTGCAGTCCGCAGGTGCTCAGTAAGGGTCGGCAAAACATCAGCAATTCCTCTGGTGTTGCAGGTATCCATTGCGACGATGACTACTTACTCCCAGGTGACTCGTCAGCTCGTTTGCCGACTTGATCCATAAAAAATCTACCCTTAAAACATCACCCGGCACCATCATTAGGCATAAATCTGTTTATTTTTGCCATCTAGACTATTACACTTAAAAACTCATTAGTTAGAGCCAAACTTTTTTAACTTTGAAAATAACTTTGGGACATACTTGCCGTATGTTAACTTAAATTGACTGTTTTTCTACAACTGTAGGATCCAATAATAGAAATACAAGTTTTTTAGACATTATTGTATTTCCAGCAACAACCCATAGTTCAACAGTATGTTCAGGTCCTATATAATTGGGCGAGCCAATCCATAAATCCAAACTCCGAGCTGCTACTGAAAATTGTACAGAAAAACTCAATAACATTTTGCTTCTAGCGTAACATTTATTTATTTAATTCATAAACAATTTACATTGTATTTGAATATTAGGTACAAGATTATTAGATACAATAACATATAAATACATTACAAGAATATTACAATATTATTAGCTACAATAACATATATGTACAGTCACACACCCAATAATAACACACACAGACAGACAGAGAACACAGAATAATCAGTCTTACAATTATTGATTCGTACAATTAAATATAATATGTCAATTTTAGGCTATGGAAGGATTACAATATTTGAATCATAAATTGTAGTAATAGTCAATATAGTTACTTCATAGTTATTTCAATTATGTATATAAGTATATATATATTTGTGGTCATTTATCTAAGTCGGTCACTGAGTATAAACATTTGTCTAATAAGAACTTTTTTAGTTTTGTCTTGAATAAATTTGTGTCATAAACAGTCGACGCTTAGGACCGCTAGAGGAATGACGCTGTTTACATCATATATAGGTATTCGTATCATTGTTGTCTATTTATTATTTAATCAGTAATATAATTATCAACAAAAAAAAAATTACGGGCCCAGGACAGGGAAGTTAAATCTACATTTGAGCGGTTTTTATTTATCACATCATGTTACGGAACCCTTCTAGCATCACTTTGTTGTCCGTCCGTTATCTCGGGAAGGTGAGGAGATATTGAGTTGAAATTAAAACCGTATACTCAGGTCTACAGTTCCTTGAAGCTGTGAAAAAATCGAACTTCTAAGTTAACGTAAAAAGGTACGGCCGTTTATGCCGCAAAAAAACGTATATTTTGACACTCTCAAGGAAATCAAAATTTATAGAGTATTTTCCGTTGACCTAGAACTATGAAATTTGGCAAGTAATACTGTCTTTACTACAAGTATAGGAAAATCTGAAAACTATATATACATTTGTAATTAATTATAATATGTACCTACAAATTTGTACGGAACCCTCGGTGGGCCAGTCCGACTTGAACTTGTCCGGTTTTTTATTATTCCATTACTGTATATATTAAATACAGTATACATTTTATTATAATTGCGTAACACAACGACAAACATATTAAGCAGCTACGTTGAAAGTGATCGCTTAATCTGAGCTATTTATTTTTTAAACAGCTGTAACGACGGGAATTACCTTTCGACTAGCCTCCTTTGTTTCAAGCGTGCCTCTTTTGTTTTCCTGATGGTTTTAGAAACAATGAAAGCGAGAGAAACAATACTGGAACAATGTGTAACGTTCGTTTTTAAAATAACTCCTGTATGTAAATATTAGAAAACATTGAAAAGAAAATTATGTTTTTCTAATTAGCTCCTCCATTTTTCTCATTTGTTTTTTTTACAGACAAATAAACGGAGCGCCTGATAGTAAGCGGCAATTGTAGTATATAATTATAGGTGCTTGCAACACTAGTGGTATCACTCACGCGTTGGCCTCTTGAGACCTCAGTTGCTAATCCTAATTTGCTTAATCATTACACTTTAAACCGGAACACAATTAATGTTAACATTATTGCGTAGCGGCCGATTTTTTTTTATGGGGTCGGGGTCAAACGAGCAGACGGATCGCCTGATGGTAAGCGATAACCACCGCCCATGGACATCCGCAACACTAGAGGAGTTACAAGTGCGTTGCCGGCCTTTTAAAAGGGGATTGGGCCTCCGGTGTCCTCATTCACTTGGTGAAGTAAGCGTTGTTTCACGCCGGTTTTTACCGGTTTTATGCGGTGGTACATATTATACATTATGCCAATGTATGAATATTTTGGTGTTGATGTTGGTACATATACCAACATCAACAGCAGAGGTGTTACATCCTATTTGTTTTCAGTGATGCTTATAAGCGGTATACACAGACAGGTGACTGTTCTAAAAATCATTAATTCGGCTTCAGTGTCGTTCAATTAGTCACCTCTACTAATTTTTTCCAATCATTTTGCAATTACAGATACTGCGTTTCTTCAAATTTATTATTTAAATGGATTGTAAAGTTAAAACATCATCGTCATATCAGCCAATAGAAGTCCACTGCTGAACAAAGGCCTCCCCCAAAGACTTCCACAAGGACCGGTTATATGCCGCCTGCATCCAACGACTCCCAGCGGCCTTTACCAGGTCGTCCGTCCCACACTTCATTTTACAGTACGTGGTCTCCACGCAAGAACCTTTGCCCTAGCGGCCATCAGTTCTATGAGCTATGTGCCTCGCCCACTACCACTTAAGCTTGCTAATCCTTGGAGCTATGTCAGCAACTTTAGTTCTTCTACGGATCTCCTCATTTCTGATTCGACCGCGTAAAGAAATGCCAAGCATAGCTGAGTTACCTTGAGCTTTCTTATGAGACCCATAGTGAAACCTAAAGTTGAAACAATACTTCTAAAGTGAGACTTCTGCCTACCATTTTAAGGTGTC
Organism: Acronicta aceris; assembly: GCA_910591435.1. NCBI lineage: Eukaryota > Metazoa > Arthropoda > Insecta > Lepidoptera > Noctuidae > Acronicta > Acronicta aceris. The sequence continues at coordinate 11,719,140 of OU342759.1, forward strand.
TGTATGTACGTTCTGAGTGCACGTGAGCTGCGTACTTACACCGCAGTCGTTTGAATTTCTTCAACGTTTCAACCCCTATTAATAGCTATTTGTCGAATGCTACAGAAAGACTGCACAAGACGTACTCACGAAACAAGAAGGCCACGGCGAATTTGTATTCAGTGCCGAAGTACTTGCGGTTGTTGGTGGCCTGTGTGAAACTTTTATTTGGGTTAATTAATTAATATAAAACACGCGAAAACTACGTGACTGCGCGAGCACACATTTTACTTATACATATGTTATTAGAAACATCTATATCAACGGCTTTCGAATTTTGTGTGGGTGCTTATATTTTTAAGGGATTATTTTAGAGTAGATACGGGTAAATAATCTTTATCGACGTCAGAGCAAAATATCTTAGCGATCTTAGCGATAAATATCTTATCTTAACTTTTTATTGTTCTTAGATACCAACACACAAGCCACCTATAAGCAGCAACCGCCTTCTACAGATGCCAACAACACCAAATCAAAATAATCTTTATCGACGTCAGAGCAAAATATCTTAGCGATCTTAGCGATAAATATCTTATCTTAACTTTTTATTGTTCTTAGATACCAACACACAAGCCACCTATAAGCAGCAACCGCCTTCTACAGATGCCAACAACACCAAATCATTAGCGCGTTATCATCTTGAGACCTTAATTGTTAAATCTCACAAGTAACTTTGCCTACTAATAATGTTTAGTACAAGATTGATAAGTGATGGAATAGTACCACACCAGACGAACTCAGCAGTGGAGTCACGCCATCTTTGATTTTTTTTTGGTTTAGAAACAAACATGCTATCACATTATACATGTGTCCCGCGTTAATCTCCATTTTCTTAATGGAATCTAGTTGGTATTTATCATTCCTAATCATTTCATAACCAGCCGAATCAGATACGGATCATTAGATCCTAGCATCTAGTATGGGTTTGGCATATTAGGTGCAAGGATCTTTTGAACCGGCTGGCTAGCTACCACCTCCAATTTCTATCAGGCAAGACTAGGATCAAACGCATTCAACGCAGCAATAAAAAATAAAAACGTACCTGGTCTACATACGCGAACCAACGTTTCCGCAGAAGAATACTAACGATTTATTTTTGACAGTTACAACAAAAAAAAGAATACTTAATAGCTGTTCATATTGCAGGTAGGTACATTTTAGAGGAATTAAGCACTAGAGCCTTAGAGGGAAAAGTTAAACGCTAAACCGTAACGTTAAATGGAATGGATGATACCTGAGAAACTAAACAGTTAAAGTTCATTAAAATGCTTCAAGAAAGTGTAGGTAGGTACATTAATAGAAACTGTTTTATGAATTAGTTATGTCATAATCTATTAAGTCTGCCTCATTAGTCTAGTGGTCCCAAGCGCGACTGCTACGCTAGAGGTCCTAGGTTCGATAGTTTTCTATGAAATTCTCAGTAGCAGCTCGGAATCGCCCCCTATTACATGGGACCTAAACATCGGCGAACTGCAGCTGTACAATAGTACACCTCTGCCGAACCCTTCGGGGAATACAGGCGTAATGGTATGTTATATGTTATAATCTATTAAGTATATACTAATCACTGCATACAATCTTATATATTTAGAATTGAATATAATAATAATACTATTTTAGTGTTTAATTTTTCACTGTGTTCTGTCAGTTTCTGGATAGGTGACCATTGATACACATCCAGACCCCTCCTGCATCGGAGGGACCTTTAACCCCTCATTCCGATATTGGTACATATTATCATCCGTACAGTAGGTACTTACATATATTGTATAATGAGAACCTGTTTAACCTTCGATCATCGATAGCTATTGCCCAGAAACTGGGTTGCGAAGGTCAGGTAGGTAGTCGCTTTGTGTGAAATACTTATATTCTCCAGTTTATTATATACTGATGATATTTATTTCCTGGTATCCATTTTACATTTTAGTTACATATTGAAAATGGAAAGCTATTCAGGTAGCACGAATTCATCATGCATCAACAATTTTAAATCGAATTATTATTAGACAGCTTTCAAAAATACAAAAATATCGTATGTTTTATAAACATCAGAGTGAAATAATCACTAGTGAGTGATAGCAATAGCGAGCGATAACAGTCAGGTACTTAACAAATGATTTGAAGGTAGGTGCAAATTAACTTAACGTAGCCAATCATTCTACGCGTGACCGCCGACGACTGGACTGTGTATTAAACGTAAACAAATTTATTTAATTATCGCGATTATGGTGAACGACGATTAAGTTGATTAATTGTCAAGTTGAACAGTTCATTCGTTAGTGTAGTGTTGTGTTGTGACCTGTTCACGGCGTTTTTATCAACGCTGATGTTGCTTGAGCTGAACTGCGAACCAACGCATGGAGGTATTTGCTAATTCTATAATATGTTAGCCTTTTCTGCTATAATTGCACAAGTTAAGAATTGCAAATTGTCCGACGAAAAGTTTGGAGTATAAGTTAACATAGTTGAAGTGGTGTGGAGTGTATGGTCTGTAGGGTCGGGTCGTCGGCGGGCCGGCGGGTCGGCGGTGCTGGAGGCGACGCGGCGGCGGCGGCGACGGCGACGGCGTCACCGGCGACGTCGGAGGCGTGCCCTGGCGGGCCAATGGCGCGGCCCCGCCGCCCGCCGCCCCCGGCCGCAGCGCCGATACACCCAGCTCGCCAGTAGGTTTGTGTCCTTTTGGCTGACCGCATGACTCCGTATCTCGCTTCGTCGCTGAACTCGTTGTAACCTGTGTACGTGCAGCACGCGCTTCACCTTCTCCCCACGGCTGACAACGCTAGCTTCCGCCAGAACGCCTCATACTCGGTCGCTGATCTCACCCAAATTTGTGAACTAACTTGTTGAAAAACTTTGGAAAAAGTAAAAGTGGGGAAGCAGTGAAGAGCCGGAGTGCAGACGTGCAGCGCGGCGCCCCAGCAAGGTACTGTGTCCGCGGAGCCCGGGCCCTTGCGGCCCCCCTCGCGCACTCGTTCCCTCGCCGTCAACACGCGACGCTGTTTGTCAATCACTTCTCTAACTTGTACGCGAGACGTGTAAACTTGATTATCTTCCAAATCCTATGTCAGAAACCTGTATAGGTACAAAATATTAGATTTCCAAGAAATCTATATTCCAACGGTTAAATTGCTTTGTAAGGTAAGTATTTTCTTAAGAAAATTCGCAGAAAGTATGTTTCGTAAACATTGTTATGAAATTAACTTTATCTTAAGGCGGCTGTCTTTATATTTATTTTCCGACTGAAAGGACGATATCATGAAACACAGCAATAAAAAAGTTTCATAAATCGCTATTTGTTGGATAAAAGTAGGTAGGTAGGTACCTATATGAACAAAAACAGAACGTATGAAAGGAATTTGCTTTGTTAAATTGATCTCGTCAGTATTCAGTGGAGGCGAGGGTATTGAAAGCGAAGGTTACCGAAAATCAGACTAAACTATACATATTCAATGTGCTCTCGGCTATGGGGTTACAGCGGCGGGTGTTACGAAAACCAATCGCATTAAAACCCCGGAAAAATAAAAGGGTAGCTAAACACAAGATCCTTCGAATAAATATAACAATTTCGGCTTGATCGCGTCGGAACGCGGCCAGACAAATTAAAGAACATTTTTGTGTACGAGCTCCTCGGTCTCTGCTGGCTTCATAAAACTTAACTACACGCCGTAACCGCCACTAATTATAAGGGTGGGTTTACATAACGTATTTATGAGCATGAGATTTAACAGCAACGCGCCGGTCTCGGGTGGTCTGTTATCGCCCCATTAAAAAGTTGTCCTCTGCGGGCGCGTAAATAACATAATATGACGCTTCTCGCCATGGTTGACCACCCGAGCCGACTGTGGTGCGCGCTCCGTCACACGACTGCTTTGTCTTCTGAATATTAATTATTATTTATATTCGTACATTTATTATCATATTTATATGCAGATAAGATAAAACTGTAAACCACAATAATGTTCGGTATTATTTTTTATATTAATGTTTGTAAGCAATGTTTTTTGGCGTTAAAATCCACGGCTTAGTATAAAGTTAATTAATGGACACCAATATCCACGGAATCCACGTATTATTTTAACCTTTGCTCGCGAAGATATAAAGTCTAATATACATTAATCAGGCGGCGACTGCAGTGCAGCGTGACCGCTGCAGTTAATAAGGACGCCTAACGCCACAGTTCGTCGCACCACATTTATATACAGTGAACACTCGGCTTTAGATTTAATTGTATATATTTAGCTGGGTAATGGGAATATATACCCTGTGAAGCTGCTGCTCGCTACAATATTAAAGATATAATCTAACCGAGGTAGAATAAAACTTGTAACAAAACTAATAGCACGACTGTTGATGCGATAAGCTAATATAAGCCGGCAACTTACCCGGTCTGGAGATTGGTCGCCGACGCCGGCTCGACGCCGCGCCGGCGCCGACGCCACTCTCCAAGTTTCCATGTTTACACACCGCTCTGACGATGATACTCGCGCTAATTTCTATATTTACGACAGCTCCCTTGATACTTAATAAGAAAAACTTGCTTATCTCTTTGATAAACTCCAAAGTTTGAATTAGTCTACGGATAGGTAGTTAAAAAGTATTTTTATTTTATGGACTAGAAACTAATTGGTGCGAGGGTTTCGGAGAACTTTTTGATTTAGACGACACATTTGCGAGGCACACACATTTCGTTTCCACAGACCATTACGTCCGTGAAGTTCATGGGACGGGAACATTAGATACCGCACGGATAAAATGTGGGCAATTCACATTAGAATTATGTCTATTTTATTAAACCAACTTTACACCACATTTATTTTAGCTTGGTACTTACTTTAGATACTCTTTAAAAAGTAATCTCGTCATCATTAACTTAAAAATAAAATCCTAAATTAGTTAAGGTGTTATTAAGTTGGTTAAAATGTTTGTCTCATTGCTATCATTGCGCCGATGTCGTAGGTTCGATTCACACTCGAGACAAATCTTTGTGAGATCCAGGTGTTTCTTTTCGAGTCTGGATGTACTTTGTGTCCATTTATTGTATGTTTGTAAAATCCCTAGCTACCTATATTTTAATAAATAATACATACAAAGACATTAAACTAAATATTAGACTAAAGTGGGTTTTGTATGACTTTAGCTGTAAAGTCATACAAAACCCACTTTAGTTTAACTATAGTCGGGTAAATATATTCCATAACTAGCTGTTGCCCACAGCCTACTTCACTCACGTCCCAAAAAGATTAACATACTATAAGTTCGATTCTAGGTAGTGTATCATGATGAAACATGTACCAGATTTTAGTCAGACCTCTAGCAATACATCGGTGTAAACTGCATTCAATTCCATGCAGTAGTTTTTGCGTAATGCGCGTATAAACATACAGACAAACATTGATATTTCTGCTTCTGTTTCTCTATTATAGATCGCCCATATTCGTTTTTCTTTAATATCAATGATGTACAGACATCGGCCTGTTACAATTTTATTATATGTATAGATACGTGCTACGATTTCGTAGCACTGGCGTAGCAATGAACTCGCTACGTTCTACGTAGGCATATGCGTAGCAATATGTAGGTTTGAGTAGGCCGTATCACCCGTCACACGAATTGACAAGGTAATTTGACAAGTATGTAGATAATAACAGGCAGGTGCGGTTCCGCGCCAAATCCTTAGTAATCCACGCCAGGCCGACGCCAGCCCGTCTACCTCATATACATAACTGAGAAAATAAGTTAATTTTACTGAAATATCGCTGTCGACTAATAATCTACGTCTACTTACATTATAGAATTTATTACTTGTGAAGGTTAGCACTAAGGTCAAAGTTATGGTTTTATTTAGTGCCGACTAGCTGTATCTCGCGGTTTCACCCGCTACAAAATAACGTAATTTCATACAAATTTTCACCCCCCTTTTCACCACCTTAGGAGTTGAATTTCTAAAAATCCTTTCTTATCGGATGCCTACGTCATACAAAGAACACACCCTCCAAGTTTTAGGTCTTTACGATAAACGGTTTAGGCTGTGCGTCGATCCGTCAGTCAGTCATTCAGGACAAAGCATTTTATATGTATACGAGTAGATGCTGTGCTGTTAATTTCCGTTGTATATTCTCTTTTTACCCACGACGGCACGGAGACGGTATTATGCGTTTAGAGTGAGAGGGTGTTTGTTTGTTTGTGTGTGCCAACGAATGTTGCCACTTATGTCCAAAACGCTTTGACCGATTGAGACGCGGCTTTCTGTAAAGAGTTCGAAATTTATCAGCGATTATTTGTAGATAGGTACAGTAAACATTTACACCAAAAATATCATATTCCAATTTTAATCTAAAAAATATTAGGTACATTAATAACGAAGAATTTAGCCATTTTGAAAAAGTATCCATTAAACACTGACAGACTCGAGAATCGAACTCATACTCAGCAGTCACGCTTGATAACACTAGACCAGTAAGCAGTTCTAAAGTAATGGAAAATAAAAAAGTTACCTTAAACACAGTAACGTTCGTCCCTTAAAAAAAGGCTATTATAATTTTTTTTAAGAAATCTTATGTCAGTTAAACATAACTCTATCCCCAAAGGAAAGTAGAAAGAAAATCAATCTTTGTAATTGGATAGCTTTGATCTGTCAATTACTAGTGGTATAATCTATCCTAAACAAGCAAACGTTAGGTTAAGTCGGGTAGAAATAAGGATCCCTTATATTTCACGAGCCGACGTATCATGATAAGAGTTATTATGTTTTCTTAGAGTTTCAGCTGAAATATTATTTCAAGATCTTGCCTTAAGCTTAACAACAAGTTCTGGCGTAAATTGCGTAGATTTATATTTGTTGGAATTTAAGCCCGGAAAAGTTTCACCAATCTTTTATAAGTCTTTTTTGTTTCGCAATCCGATAGTATTAATTTAATTACCAATACTTAAATTTATTGTGCGTTGGGCGTAGTGGTTAAGGTACTCACCTCGCTAAATTGCGCCGCGTGTCGTGGGTTCAATTCCCACCCATGGAAAATATTTGTACGCTTCATGGATATTTGTGAGTCTGGGCATGCTTTGTATACCATTACATAATAACATGTAACATAATCAACCCATTGTCCCACTGCCGGGCACAGGTCTCTTCTTAGAATGAGAGGGATTAGGCTTTAGTCCTCCACACTGGCCTAATGCGGGTTGGCAGACTTCACACGCCATCGAGAAAATCTCTCAGGGATGCAGGTTTCCTCACGATGTTTTACTACACCGTTTAAGCGCGTGATAATAAACTATTAATACGCACATGACTTAAAAAAGTCAGAGGTGCGTGCCTTGGATTCGACCTTTGCCTTGGCAATCCAATGGTCATATCACGAGGATAACCTAATCACTAGGATAGCCTAGTGATATGACCATGAATTAATTGCATACAATGGGACATAGGTCCCAGGTTAATTGTATAGCAGTGGGACAGTGGACGACGATGATGAATTCTATTCAATCCTGAATACTTCAAAGCCGTCTATTTCTTTTATAAAGTAGGTAGATGTTTAATTAACTTTTTAGTAAAAAATACTTCAAGCGTTTTGTGGTATATTATCAGAAACGATGATCAAACAACCAAATTTATACAGGATTTCCATCTCGCAAGTATATTCCGTCAGATAAAAAATCAAAATAGGTACACCTGCTCCTTTTTTGAAGTCAAAATACAGGAAGTAGGCTACCAGTTACTCTTGCCTGTCCCGCGGGGGAACTGAAGTGAAAAATAAAGTATGATAAAACTTTTGTCCCCTTCCCTTATCAGTTCGACACAAGATATTCGCGGCGATTTAGAGAGAGATAGATATTAAGTCTGTTTATTTTCTATGAAATTCTATTTATTTCTACTTTTTGTTTCTTGCTATTTGTTGCATCGCCCTAGATTAGATAAAATTACAGGTAGATTCAAATCCGGCCGCAAATTACAACGTGTTAATTCTAATATGATCTGAATTCTAAACTGTCCTTTCTACTTCTATTTTCGGCAATAATTAATATATCATTATGTATACTCCATTTATTATAACATAAAACAACTAGTGAACACGTCCCAATATCAAATCCGTCGATAGATTTGCTTTTATTCAGTACTAGTTGCTGTTTCCCGCAGTTTCACTCTCCTCCCAAAAAGATTAACATACTTTAAGTCCGTTTCTAGGTAGCATATCAAGATGAAACATGCACCAGATTTTAAGTTAGACTGCTAGCAATTCATCGGTGAAAACTGCATTCAATTCCTACTGTTATTTTGGCTTCTGTTGCTCTAATAGAGAGCCCCATATTATTTTTTCTTTAATATCTATAATGTACAGACATCGGCCTGTTACCATTTTATTATAGGTATAGATCAGAATTATTCAAACAAGTAAAATTATAAATATGTAAGGTATGCGTAAATTATTTGAAATTGTATTGAAAATGTATACGGGAATGCTTATAATGTATGACTTAGGTATCCATCTTTAATGTAACCTATATTTCATCCAAATATACTATTATATTCTTACTAGGGATAGGATTTTGACATTAGCTTATGTCAAAATCTAAAGTATACATCTTTAATGTAGGTTACATTAAAGATAAGTCATACATTATAAGCAGTCCCATATACATTTTGCGGCATTACGATACGCAAATATTCTTATGTTAGTAATTTCAAATAATTTACGCATACCTTACAAATTTATGTCAAAATCCTAACTCTAGTAAGCAAGTCTACTGACAGATTTGTTATTCGAACTGGCCGTAAGCAAACAACGTACGCTACTTATCCTTATCTCCATATGAGAACATAATGAGCTACACGAAAGCAAGTTCAAATCCCACGTCGATTTTTTCATTTATTTTTCTAACTTTAGCAAGTTCATACTGGTTGCTGACACTTACGCGAATACATACATACTGACGCGAATAGACATTGAAATAAAACTTTTTTATGGATTTTATCGCGCCAAAAATTTACAAAAATGTTAAGTAGCTGTTGGTAATTTTAACACTAAGACGTCCAACACCTCATCTGCCCCTGACCATGTATGCTGTAAAGGATCCGAAACGTCAGGATCAAATAATATCAATACAACGTAGATTAGTTTTAATTCAATTTAGAAAGTTTATTTAATAGAATCACCAGTCATCCCTAGTGACATTTTTCCAGTCATTTAAATGTTACGCAATATAAACCAATATTTGATAGAACACCCACAGTTTTCCGAGTAAACAAAATCATAAACAACACCTTTGTTTCTCTATAACGCGTGAACAATGGAAACTATTCAATACAGGTATTCATACAGACACACAGGTTCGCACTCCCATACATTAAAACAGACATATTGCGGCTGTATATTACGCGTATAGCAAGCTTTACTAACTAAATCGCCCTCTAACACCTACACAGAGATATAAGAGCGTAGGTATGATTAAAATAACAAAAGGACTATAAAGACCCATCCCTGGGTTTGTGACGTCATTTAATCGACGAATGGTGCTCTACAGAGCAGTTTATCGAGATGTCAATAAATCTGAAGCTAAGCGTGGTGCACACTATGTTCTTATGTCGAAGGATTCCGCGTCATGAAGTCCAATTGAGCGAGCTAATACTGGTACTAAGTTATATAACACCGCATTCTCAAATGTTGACCTCGAAAATTCAGAAATTACTTAAGAAAATTTATAAAAAATAACCTTAAACCGATTTCATGAACCTGCGAAAGCTATGCTTCTTGCAAACTTTTACGAATTTGTTACAAATTATTGCAAGACGTTACTCTAAAAACAAATTGTGGCAACAGTTTTAATTTGTCCGAAACAACAAACAAAATTCAACTTCCAGTAAAGTTTAGAACGTAGTAAATTAACGTTATCTGTGAGTTTAGAAAAATTCACGAAAGGATGCTAAAAATAATATAATAAAACGTATTTATTTTCATATCAAATAATTAAAGAGACTGCCTCATTAGACTAGTGGTTCCAAGTGAGACTGCTACACTAGAGGTCCTGGGTTCGATCCCCAGGTCGAGCAAAGTGTTATTGGGTTTTTCTATGAAATTCTCATTAGCAGCTCGGAGTCTGGATTTGTGCCCGGTTAATGGCTATAGGCTCGCCTCCTATAACATGGGACCTAAACATACCGGCGAACTGTGGGTGTACATTAAGTACACCTCTGCCTGACCCTTCGGGGAATACAGGCGTGATGGTATGATGGTATGTTAATTAAAGAGAACATTGTACATGAAAAGTTTCAAATCAAACATCTTTTGTAGACGTTGTAAATTTTATTTATTAAAATTAAAAAAAAATCTTTCAAGTAGATACATATAACGTATCAAAACTTCCACATTGATTCAATTTTTTTCCTACTTATAGAATTAATTGTAGTAATTGTTGTAATTAGTCAAAGTTCAACTCAATACTTTTACAATATACACGCGTGTAATAAAGGAGCAAGCTGTAGCCTGTAATTGGCTCAGCCCAGTTCCTTACTCGTCCCACTGAGCCAGTCCAATCGCATAATCAATTTATCAGTTCTGTATAAAAATAGGATACGTCGTGTTCTATTCCAATCGTTCCGCTTTAATAGAATTTTAATTTCAATTTCACACATAGCAGCGCACGCGGATTACGACACTGGTACGAGTAAAGTCGAGTGAATTTTTCCGATCGGCTCGACAACTCTACCGTAGAAATTTTGATGGGCTGTTATTACACAGTCCGTTTCGAACGTATTGTGCGAATGTGCTACAAAAATAGCAATATTTTGTATTGTGTGTGGCTAACGTTGCTGTTTGCGCTGGTGCGCCCACCGCTTTGATGAAGTCCCGGTTCATCTGTTAGAAAATTAAAATACATAATGCGGAAAATGTATGCAGCAATAAAATCGTGAAAAATGGATACGGTTTTCGATTGAAAATTATTATTTGTCATAGATACATGAAAGTTCTAATATTTATCAACAGCTTTTTAATTATTTTTATTTACTTAGTGAACTATGTAGGTAATGTTTTTGTGAAATAAATTCTTTCAGATCAAGTAATTACTTAAATTCAAAGAAAGTAAAATGCATTTATTTGACAATCTATAACCCTATACTAAATCCCACGATATCTGGTTATGCAATATGAGCGCGTCCTCTTCAAAGTAGACATCTTGACGTTTTCGGCCCATACTCATCAACTGTCACTTCAACAAAATTCCCACAAACCAAGTAACTTTGTTAAGCATACCGTTACGGCAGGATAACGAGACGCGACACGTTACATCTGCAGTCAGGATAATGGGTTTGCAGTCACCTGGAAAACGCCTGTTTTATATTTCATAGTCGTGGCGACTCGTAGGCTGCTGTGGCCTGCGCATCCAATTAACATCAGTTGTCCGCCGCACCGTTTGGAATGCACGGTGAAATATCGAGGGCTTGATGAGTGCCGCCAATGCACGCTTGTCTTTATGACCTACATGCTTAACGCAGTCCAATGAAATGAGCCAGTTACGAATATGTGTGCGCCGACATTATGACAAGTCATACTGAATGAAAATTGTGGAATTATTTTCGACTATAAATTCGTAATGTGTCATGAAACTCACGAATATAATTTTACGTCGTTCTCTTCTTTTGTAATGATATTTTGAACTAACAATTTATCACAATGCAATCCCTTTTTATTATATAATTAAATGCTTTTTAAAATAAAAATATCATCTTTGTTAATTTTACGTAGATACTTTGATAAATTGTATTTTTTCTAATTATGTTATTTTTAAACAAATGCAAATAAAACAAAATAGTAAGGCCGCGTAATTGGAAATAATATGAATGCAAACTAAAGTAAATTTTACATATAAAATTACAAAAACGATGAACAATCTTATTTGAACCGTAACTAACGTGTTTTGGGAGCATAAACTGAGGTTTTTTTCTCTTTATTTCTATAGTCGTCACAACCGTAGGTACACTAAACAAAAGTGAATTCGAACACGATTCGATCGTAAAATTAGAATCGCACATTTTTGAAAATATCGTTTAAAGTTACGTTAGATATTCATAACAGTCGCGGAAAATATGTTCGACACGACTGTGTATCGAGGTAATAAAGCAGACATCTTCAATATTCTTTTGTGAAAGTCGAACGGAATGGTTCGATGATTTGCAGCTTAGAGTATATATCGCGTTGCATCGCCATCAATTCGTAAGTGAATCTAGGAGCGAGCACGTCGCAGCTGCAACTGATATCACCTGACGATGTCGTTTGTACCCGTCCGACCGGGATTAGGCACGGGCTACACGCGCGCAAAACGACAGTTTGAATTACGCTTACGGATTTACGCTATTGAACGCTGGACTTTAAAATATTCCCAACATATCGGCATTTCGTCCGCATTGAACGCATTTTGGGTTAAATACGATTTAAAAATAATTACATGAAATGTGATGCTGTTACAATGAAATCAATGTTGCCTTTTCAGTTGATTAACCAAATATAAAAAGGTTTTTTCGTTAAATCGTCGAATCAAGTCCGATGTTCGATTTCATTGAAGTTTCCCTTTGTCTCGGGCTCAAAGCGGATTGGATTCGTATGGCTCTCAATCCGACGTGTAGTGCTTTATTGCTTAAATGGTGTCCCGAGTCTAATTCCCCTCTCTTCAAATCGGATTATGATTGATATGGAACTTAAAATATTTTGAAAATATTTGAACTCATTTATTTGTTGATATTAAAAGACATCAACGGGTGGAAAGCTTTTAATAGAAACTAGGTTAAAGTTGAGTTTCAGTTAACACGCAACGTCTAGCTACTATTAATTCGGGGCGAAATTACGATTACTTTTTTAACTTTAGTGTATAAGTAGGTATTTAACTATTTTATTACCTAAACATAATACCTCTAATGGGAAATATTTTGAAGTATTTAAAACGCTCAATAGCCAGAATATTAAAATAACAAACATTCAGTATTTTAAAATAACAAACATTGGTATTTAATGTCATTTGAGAAATATTACTTAGTAAAGAGGATGACGTCATATTGTACCAGTAAGCTACGTTCAAGGATGTTATTTAATTACGTAAATATAGACACAGCTCACAGCCGCAAACGCAGTGCAGTAGATCTAACACACAAACAAGCCTCACGGAACCAATTTAATAACTTCACGAGAAACTAATAGTAAAGTTAACGAGGTAGCATATCAAAGGGCCAATATATATTTTGTTTGCATAAAGGCGTGCATACACAGGCCGGCGGAGTTTCCGCAAGGATCCGCTGGGAAACCGCGTTACGAAAACATTTTTCATAAAGCCTCTACACATACTTGATACGTAATTTATGGAGACACCGCCTTACAACGTCGCTACTTGAATGTTGATTAGAAAATGTTCTTCGGCGAAGCTGCCATAAATCTGAGGAAACGTTGATGCTTTTTACGTGCTGTATAAAATCACCGATGACGGCGAGGAAGGCTTGTATTTGCATAGTTTATCATATTCAGTTTGTCACTTTTTTATATGAATATCAAACAAGTCGTAAGTCAAAACTAAGATAAGTACTTATTCTTATCCTTAAAATCACATTCCAGATACCATTTAGCCTTCCCAACCATCTTTATCTTTCAAAGACTGTTTATTAAGAAATCTGTGATTTTTAATATACTATTACTTACATCCTTAGATAAAATCATTCAATCAATAAGTACCTAATCACCATCAGCAGATAAAAGACAAACAAGATACTTACAAATGTGGTGATGTCTATCGGTTACAGGTAAAAACACAAAAAATTGGCTGTTATCGTTAAAATGGTGCTTTATCTTGCTGTTAATAAATTCAATTTTATTGATCCTTGATTGTTTTTTTATCATACATTTAAAATCAGAAGGCAAATTCCGGTAATTCCATACAAATCGTTTAATATAATAAATATAATTGTTGACGTTTGACGCGGTTTTTAGCATTTCATATTTACGAATCTGAGTCTAGATCAGAAATATTCCGAACATTTTTAATAACCTGGATAAGCGTTAGCTTGACCCCAAGATTTGATAATGCCTGTTAATTGTGACGATGAAAATGCGAAGATTGACGAACCGCTTCAATATTAGCCGAACATACAATATACGTTACGAGAACTGTTGCTGCAACCATATGTTGGTTGCCATGTATACCATGTACATGTACATGTTTACCATGTATCGTGTTGCACCAATAGTTCATGTCCAACTTGACAAGTTGCGCTACGTAACACGACATATCTAGCGATATATGCGCTTAGATTTTATTACCAACAAACGATTTCCACGACATTTTAATAGTCGGTAATAAATTTTCAGATAAATAAAATAAATGCCTAAGGCATTAAGACCGCCTTTGTACACATTTTTGTACATAAAGTATAAATAAATAAATAAAATACCTACATATATTAAATAGAAAATGTATCTATCTATACCACTATAGATACTTTTTTGTGGATTATTATGATAAAAGACCCGTGGTCCATGTCAAGTCGAAATTATTTATTTCAATTAGATCAAAAAAGGTACTTTCGAAAAGTCAAAACTAGTTGCACAGTTCCAAAAAGTAGGTCTTATGGACATTGCTAAATATTAGGTACGTAATCAATTGATTTGCGATATTAAGCTGCGCTTGTAACGGTATCGATGAGTGACCGTTCTTACTACATCTAGAACTCACCTTGGGGAATGTAGTCCTGGTTGGTCTACGTACACATTATATTATGACAGAAAAGAAAAGTTCTCCAGTTAATCCAGCTTTATACTCAGGATCAGTATAGACCAGAAATTGGGTTGAGGAGATCTGGTAATGTTTACAGCATTATCAGACCTCCATCGTCATCCATCCATCCATCATCATCATCATACGGATACCTATTCATCAGCATCTAATTAAAGTCGAAGCCAGCCCCAATAGAAGGATAGGATAAAATGGTGATGATATTTTTTTAATATCTTTTAAAGACACATTCACAATGATTTAGTGTTTTTCATACTATATTTCGCTACAATTTGTATGCCATACAGTTTTTTCGATCGAGAGTAAAACCAGTGACCCATAGTACAAAAACCAATTACCTCGAGACACTGCGCCGATCGAATCGTGATTACATTACACAATATTCAAACGAATTTGTATTCCGACATAAAAACGTTCCGATTTTCAACAACTTATAATTTCATTTAAAGAGCGTCACAACGGAAAACCATGAACATAAGTGTTCGGAAAATTTGCTGTTATGAAAGTGACAGTGCTTGCACATGCAGCGGAGTAAAAAAAGCATCTGTCACGGACGGATAAGACAATTTCCGAAAGCGAGTACTATTTGTTTGCTTGTTTATCCAGCTTGATTATGAGCAGGCGGGCGTGGATGGACGCTCATAAGCCGTGTAATCAGTAATCAGTAGATGGTAAACATTGTTCATGCGATATCCATTAGTCGTTAAGCATTTTGGAATTGCTTTGTTATTGATTTTCGCGTCTATTGTGTATGTGACCTCCGTCCGACACCATTTCCTGAATGTCATTTTGACATGTTATCGATATCCGTGATTTGATTATTCAATGAAATTTAACATAGGAAACGGTCGTTCTAACAAAAAAATATAACTCCCCTTATATGTTTATCAGCTCATTAATATAATTTGTACAAAACGACATTTCAAATTTGACTAAATATGGTCTGTCTTTTTTGTTATTGATTAAGTCGGCAAAGAGCTGACAAGCCACCTGGTAGTAAGTAGTCATCGTCGCCCATAAACATCTGCAACACCAGAGGAGTTGCTGATGCGTTGCCGACCCTTAAAAGCCCCTATGGACTGCAGACTGCAAGAGCCTCAGCTACCGAGGGCAACTGGCTCCAAGAGGTCCTACCACCGAGCAAGTCAGATATTTTCACGCCTCTTACGGGATGCCTATCTGAAAGGTAGTGAAGAACAGTATTCCAACCCATCCCTACACGGAGTAAAACTACATTTACGGGTTAAAACACGGGCTACTTTTGTATATTAAGTACGAGTATATAGAGATCTATTTATTTTTCATGATTAATGTTAGAATCACCACTTATCGCTAAATCTTCATCCTGAAGTAACCAAAATCTAAAATAATGATCCCTAATACCTACATCATTATCACAACTCATATATTGCCCCACTGCTGGGCACGGGTCTCTCTCATAGTGAGAGGGGATAGTCCACCACACTAGCCATTCATACAATCAGTATAAAATACACATCATCATCATCATATCCACTGCTGAACAAAGGCCTCCCTCAAAGATCTCCACAGGGACTGGTCACATGCCGCCTGCATCCAACCACGTAACTTAATTTTACTGCCAGGTGCAGCAACCAATTTTAGGTACTTACATTTTACTTTTCACATCAAAATAACAACATCTAATCTCTTCAATACGAAGTCTGCCCACGAAGTTTAACAAATAAACCAAAAATAATACTGAAATCACTCGAAATAAAGTGAAATCTTGTCTAAGCCCGCAAGTTGTCTGAAAAGTTTAAATGTTCACAAAACGAAAAAATAATCAGCAATTTATTAAATAATTAAGTTTTCGTTTCTATTAGAGTTCATTGCTATTTGCTCTTTCGGACTTAAAAGAGAATAAATTACTTTTTACATTTTTTTTATAATCTTGATAGGCTTACGTTTGTCCGTCTTGATGCTAAGCGACACTGCGATCTACGATGGAGCACGCTTGCCTAGATTTAACCGATTCACTCGTGATTTAAAGACATCCAGATTATATCTATCGGCGAAGACCTACTCGGAAAGCGCATTCCACTTTTCATCGGCACGTATGAGAAAAGTGGGCTTAAGGCGTTTCGTTCGGGTTTTTGGACCACTACTACTACTAATGACTCATGCACAGTTTCGCCTCCGATTGAAAGAAAAAATATCTCTCACTAGCTTCAGCCCGCGACTTTGTCTGCGTGGACTTCAGGATTGGGTCCGACCTGCATAAAAAGTAGCCTATGTGTTATTCTAGGCTATAATCTATTTGTGTGCCAAATTTCATTCAGATCCGTTCAGCCGTTCTGGCGTGAAACATCCATACATCCATCCATACTCACAAACTTTCACGTTTATAATATTAGTAAGGATAAATCTTGTAGGTAACTTCGTATTCAAGGGATGATCTTTCATACAAACGGCAATTATTACCTATTATTTTTGAAAATGTGGTTAGACTACCGGCCGCTCCCAATAACAATTAATCAGTCAGTAGATTTGCTTACTAAAGATAGGATTTTGACATACAGACAAGTACCTTATCAAAATCCTATCCCTAGTAACCAAATTTATCGACGGATTTGTTAATGGGATGGGCCGTTATGAGATTTGCTTACTAGTGATAGGATTTTGACTTGTATGGAATTAGTGGCAAAATTCTATCACTAATAACCGGCAGGCCGTTAACGTATCTATGTCTGTTACCTGTCACTAAGACTAATTTTACAGTCACGGCAATCATCTGTGCTCACAACCGCGGTTTATCAGTTATATAATATGATTATTTCATTACATTTTCACATATCCGAGAACGGGAAGACTACACAGTCTTCTTCAAAAATGATGATAACTTTGAATATTATTACTTACGTGTATTTTGTTTAATAAGATCGGGTTGACCTCACAGAAAAAGGTGTTTTGACTTGGTAGCCCGCTTCAAAGCGTCGGATGCTCAACATTCGAGACCTTGAAGTCTCATCTTTCGTTAAGAGATGGCGCTAGTTGTTAATCTGAGCAAAACGGACAAAGAAAATTGGTCATTTCCTTAAATCCTTCTTTGAGATTTTTATTCGCTTTTTAAATACATATTATCTTTTGGAATAGTAAGTAAAGAAGACTTTAAACTCAATTTTTCCCACAAAGTGGTTCATTTTTAATGCAAGCTGCGTACAGACGTGTAAACAGAACTGTAAAAAGTTTAAATACCTACCTATGTACCTACTATTAACCTTTTGAAATTACGCATCCACATACAGGAATTTTCTAAATAACAGTGTTGTACGTAACAGTTTTTTTTTATAACACTTAATAATTATTATTAAAAAACTAACAAAAATAACCTTATTAGTTATTTATGTAGGTACAGTCAGCGCCAAAAGTCGCTGAACACGATGCAATCTTCAAAACGTTTTTACATCATTACTTTACATTTCTTATATGCAGAAAACTGGTACTAACTTCTCAGATCAGAATTTTTTGGTTAGTAATGATGTAAAAACGTTTTGAAGATTGCATCGTGTTCAGCGACTTTTGGCGCTGACTGTACCTTCATACTAAACTCTGTGCAATGTCTCTTTTTACGAGTAGGTACCTTTTTTGTCATAAAGGATCGCGAGCGCGCACACAACGACTCATTCATAGCAATCAATCAGAGGCCCTATTATAACGTGTTAACGCCATCATTTTTAGGTTGTAAGAAAGAGATGAGGCTATTTAATATGTAGAGCGGCATCTCTTTCTCTTAACTTAAAAATGATCGCGTTAACATGTTATAAACGGCCCCAGATCTGTGAATGCTATAAGAAAGGATACCGAAAACAAAATAGTTTTACATAGCTTAAACATACTGAGGGGTTCGGCTGAAATGTACACCCACAGTTCCTCAGTATGTTTTGGTAGGTATCATGTAAAAAAAGGCGAGCTCAATATCATTGACCGACATATCCATCTTTGAAGAAGAACTATTGTAACTTACACGATTGCCCTTGAAGGAGTAAGGAAGGAAGGAAGTAAAAGGTAATATTTTTTCCTTTTGGAAAGTCTCTCAGACAAATATGTAGTTAATAGCTGGTTACTTACCACTAGCTAAATCATTACTGCCTGAGTTTCGCATCTAAATAAAGAGTACAATCATTAATCAATTCTAGCACTATTTAAGAAACCGGTATTAGAATGAAAACCTATATTTTTCCTCTGAAATGTTGAGAGGTATTCGATATTTGCTTCTGCAGAGAACCTTATTACTACAGCCTTACGTACATTTATGGTTTGGCAAAAACGTCACCCAGCTATTTACCATACGTAACACAGTTAAAACGTACACACACGTCTAAGTGAAATAAAAAACGCGGTAAAAATCCCACTGGAGAGCAGTTAGAGGCACTCCAAATGTCAACCACTCTTGGTTGAGTAATCAGGTTTAAAATTCATGGGGTCAGAGTTTATGCCCTAGGGTGTTTCATTGGGAGAAAGTTATTTACTACTCACATATCGCACGCCCAGATCAGGGCCTTGGTCTATTTGGCAATTATATCAAGTTTTATGATTACACTATCCCCCTTATTCATAAAAATATATAACACAAAATAATATGTTTTGACTTATTTTCACTGTCACAGAATATCACGTGTCAAAACAAGACAAAACATATTAAAGCTATCAGAAGTTTATACGACGTTTTACCATCCATCACGCCTGTATTCCCCAAAGGGTTAGGCAGAGGCGTACTAATGTATACCCACAGTTCGTCTTTTGCCATTGCTGTACACCGTTGAGGAGTTCTTTTGGCGGGTGGGGTATACTGCAGGATTTTGTAATATCATTAACAAGTGACAGGTTTTCAAATTTCGAATCAATCAGACCTGAGGAAGTTGTTTATCTCTCTTTGTCAAGAAAAGAGGTGATGATTTCCAGCTTCCAAACAGCTGAGCAAATTTTTTTTAAACATATTTAAGAATAATCTCGACTAACACACCTTTCAAACAAAAAAAATGATCATAATCGGTGCAACAAACACACAGAAAAACAGATACACAGACACACTACAAACTTGTAACACCCCTCTTTTTCGTCGAGTGTTAAAAAAAAAACAGCTTACCACTTATATAGGAACTCATAGCACGCTTTATCGTGATCTCCAAAGAGTCTTTTAATAAGAAATTTGTCATAATTCACCCTCAATGACTTCATTCACTCAATGTCGAGCCAAGTAATGTTAATTAGATAATTTAATTTCGACCGTTTCTGATGAAATGTTTAAGGGGAAATTTCTTTTTCTTCTTCTCAATCAATCTTTGGCACAAGTACCAGCTTCTTATAATTTTAATAAGCTTATAGAAAATACTCTGACCACTTGTAATTAATTTAAAATTGGCATATCGCTTCAGCACTTACTAAAAATATATTAAAAAATATGATATTATAATAATCCATTATATTGTCCCACTGCAAAGGAGGATGGGGCTATAGTCGACCACGCTGACCTAATGCGTGATCGAATCAGATCAGATATGCAAGTTTCCTCACTAATAGATAACTATCTAACTATATGTTTTCCTTCACCGTTCTTCTTAACTATTAATACGCACATGACTGAAAAGTCAGAGGCCTTGGATTCACTAGGCTATTTACTGCTCTTCTGGTCTATATAATACTAGCTGCCCGTTCTGACTTTGTTCGGGTTGAATATTATATATGTAGATATCTTATATAATATACCGTCCAATCGTGAATCTAAACCATCTAAACCCTCTCAAATACGACACAAAAAATCCACCAAAACCGGTCTAGATATTTAATAGGAGTTCAGTGACAAACACACATACAGAAGAATACGTAAAGATATATTATACCTACATTTTTAAGTACCAAAATTACCATTCTAGCTATATGCGCATTCATATCTAACAAATACCTCTCTATTTGATTGTTTAAGCTTACCAAACACATCTGAAAATACGTAGTGTATGCCAGTTGTAGTTAGTATTTCGGGTAAATTCTCATCGTTGTAGGTACACAAGTTGGTGGTTAGTGTTCCGTAATAAACATAGTTTCTGTACAGGTAACTGCGGGGACACACGGTTATTGTGCGCTAACTGTGAGCTAGATTGAGCTATATTAAGTCAACAGACGTTATTGAGTTTAAACTTTTAACTTTTCTGAGTTAATAAAGGAATATGGCTTTGCTGTACTCTGTTCTCATTAGTCTAGTGGTCTTAAGTAACATTAGAGATCCTGGGTTCGTTTCCAAGTCGAGCATGGTATCTGGTTTTTCCATAAATTTCTCAGTAGCAGCTCGGAGTCTCGATTTGTACCCGGTTATTGGCAATAGGGTCGCTCCTTAGACATACCGATGAACTGAAGGTGTACTTTGGTACACCTCTGCCTAATCCTTCGGGGAATACAGGCGTAATATGTGTCGTGTTATGTTTTGTTCGTTCGTCCTCTATGCGTGCCTATATCCGATAATGGATTGACGCTATAGAAACACATACAGACAAACAAATATTACATTTTATAATGGAAAATATTTTCTTAAGTAATTATATACACAAGTATTATTATATTAGTATACTAGTAGTCAGTTTATTTATGTATTAGTTCTTCGACCGTGGTTTCACCTGCGTTGCCCCGTTCCTAAAGGTTGTAGCGTTATGTTTTATAGCTTGAAACCTTTCTCATGAATCACTCATTTTTCCAACATTTCCCTTCACTGCTCTGCTCCTATTGATCGTAGAGTGATGAAAAGTATACTATAACCTGCCCAGGAGTATGAAGAACAATTGTATCAAGTTTCGTTGAAATCCGTCGAGTGGTTTTTGTTTCTATAACGAACATACAGACAGACAGACAAAAATTTTACTGATTGCATTTTTGGCGTCAGTATCGATCACTAATCACCCGCTGATAGTTATTTTGGAAATATATTTCATGTACAGAATTGACCTCTCTACAGATTTATTATAAGTATAGATTATTTAAAGAAAAATGAAAAGCAAATATGCACTTTTAAATAGGATTTAAATTTAAAAATATATGTCATAGGTACGAGTATATTCGAAAGTAACGTATGCTAAACGTTTTAATTGTTATCCATACATATATAATAGTTTAAGTTATAGGCCTTTTAACCTGAATTAAATCCTTACTAATATATATATATATATATAAACGCGAAAATGTGTATGTATGGATGTTTGTTACTCTTTCACGCCACAACGGCGGAACGGTTCTGTAGCCTATGTGAATAACATATAGGATACTTTTTATCCAGGTCGGACCCAATTCTGAAGTCGCGGGCAGAAGCTAGATAAATAAATAAACAAACATCTTTAAAGGTAGTCCTTCCCGGGTGGATGTTCCCCGATAGATATAATCTGGGTGTCTTTAAATCACAAGTGAATCGGTTTATTCTAGGCAAGCGCAATCGTAGATCACCATATCGCTTAACATCGGGCGAACTGGCGGTCAAGCGTAAGCCTATCAAGAATAAAAAAAAAAAATTTTTGTAAAAGAAAAAAAAATATCTTAGGCTAGTTTCGAATCAGCGTTCTTCAGGTTAAGTACACTGAACACTATAGGCACGTAACATCGATTCCTGCCTGAGATCGAAATTTTCTTTCACTATTTATAATTTTTTATTATATACTAGCTTTTGCCCGCGACTTTGTCTGCGTGGACTTCAGAATTCGGTCCGACCTGGATAAAAAGTAGCCTATGTGTTATTCTAGACTGTAATCTATCTCAGTACCAAATTTTATCCAGATCCGTTCAGCCGTTTTAGCGTGAAAGATTAACAAACATCTATACATCCATACTCACAAACTTTCACATTTATAATATTAGTAAGGATTGAAATGAAAATATTTCTTTTCGCGGGACATACTATTAATCTGATATTGTTTTACAATGTCTTATGTCCTGAACGTCCGTGTGTATTCGGGGTTATGTCCCAGCTTCTCGTGGAGGTGGAATCTCATAGATATCTCGCCGTAGATTCCATACACCAGTGCCATTCACAACATTCACTTATTCAGAAACATAATCAACCCATTATACTGTCCCACTGCTGGGCATGGGTCTCCTCTCAGAATGAGAAGGATTAGGCTATAGTCCACCACGCTGGCCTAATGCGGGTTGGCAGACTTCACACGCCATCGAGAAAATCTCTCAGGCATGTAGGTTTCCTCACGATGTTTTCCTTCACCGTTTAAACGCGTGATAATTAATTATTTAATAGGCACATGACATCGAAAAGTCAGAGGTGCGTTCCCTTGTGTTCGAACTCGAGACCTTTGACTTGGCAGTCCTACGGTCATACCACTAGGCTATCAGTGCTTGCAGCTTATTCAGAAAACTGTGCATTTATTCATTACGACGACTATTTCTGTGCGTTACATTGTAGGTTTATTTTTGTTTTAAATAGCTTAGTTTTCTGAATACTAATGGAATGGAAAGTCTATTAAAAAATAAACTGCCTAAATAACCTAGTGGTTGTGAACGCGACTGCTACGTTAGAAGTTCTCGGCTCGATTCCCAGGTCGAGCAGAGTGGTATTGGGTTTTTCTTTGAAATTCTTAGTAGCAGCTTGAAGTTTGGGATTTGTGCCCGGTATATGGCAATATTCGACCCTATTACCAATTATTACTTGGGACCTAAACATACTGGCGAACTGTGGGTGTACATTAGTAACTATGCCTCTGCCTACCCCTTCGGGGAATACAGGCGTGATGGTATGTTATAATATGTATATTAAAAACAAATACGAAATAAAATATAACTGCTCCTATGGAGGTCCTGGGTTCGATTCCAACTTCGAGCATTGTATTATTGGTTTGTTTTCTTTACAAAAAATGTTGCCTCATACTAGGATTTTCTCTTACACCGTGGATGCGTTTACAAACACAAATTGTCATATACACAAACACACAAAACCCGGAAAAACTACTTACCTTAGGTCATACAAATAGTATTAACCCACAACACGTGGCGCAGAAACCAATCGCTCAACCACTCCGTCAAACGTGTCGTCATATTATATGGAAAAAGTTGGGATAAAGCTTTTGCTCTGCTCTTGCTCAAAAAAATGTAGTGTAATATTAGCAGAATATTTAGGGACCCTCAATTATATAGATACAGAAAAAGCTCTAGAAATTTTGGCGTAATTATAGTACTATCTTGTGTTTTTATTGATCACCTGCATAGCTTAGTCTTACTTCATCTGTAATCATTAATAAGTTAATTGTTAATTTAGTGTCTAAGTAAAAATAATCTATTGTCCGACCGAATTACCACGTAAAGTGATGGCCTGAAACACAGGTTTGTATAAACCTAGATCAGGCAGGTCGCTGTATACCTCTATAGTTTTTGAATAATTTTATCTGCACTTATTATAAGTAAATGTACTTTAGTTTTAGTTATTATTAAGACAGTAATTATGTATCATACCTAACTGATAAATTGCAGTGTCAAAGAAATGTACACCTTTGTAAAAGAATTCAAATAAAGATTTTATTTATTTTTATTTTATTTATTTATTTATTTTCTTAAACAATAGGCCAATTTCCCCTATTTTTTTTAAATAAAATTCCGGTTTCTTGTTGTACTATGCCATTAGACAGGGTGAAACAATGTTACAATAGTAAAATCACGCCGCCACCGGCCATCGCGTGATTTACGGTCTGTGTTGCTAAGCTAATTAACTGGCAGATTAATTATAATTGCAACTAGGAAGGCTTATTAAGCCTCCTTAATTTTCTGTTGTTCTATTTGTCATGGTTAATCGGATAAGTGGGAGATTCGACGCCTTTTCCTGATAACAAATGCAGTCAAGGTCACTTAAATATTAAATTGTGTTCTTTTAATTACATAGCATACCATCACGCCTGTATTCCCCGAAGGTTTAGGCAGAGGTGTACTAATGTACACCCACAGTTCGCCGGTATGTTTAGGTCCCATGTAATAGGGAGCGAGCCTTTTGCTATTAACCGGGCACAAATCCAGAATGCAAGATTTTTACTGTACAATTAATTAAAAGACTGCCTCATTAGTCTAGTGGTCCTAAGTGCGACTGCTACGCTAGAGGTCTTGGGTTCGATGCCCAGGTCGAGCAAAGTGTTATCGGGTATTTCTATGAAATTCTTAGTAGCAGCTCGGAGTCTGGATTTGTGCCCGGTTAATGGCAATAGGCTCACCCCCTATTACATGAGACCTAAACATACAAGGGAACTGTGCATAACCCTTCGGGGAATATAGGCGTGATGATATGTTATGATAAGTAAATGTTTTTTTAGGTAATATGTTGAGAAAAGTTTATGACAATGAACAATTGTTACAGTTGCTGTTAACATACTTAGTAACATATAATATATTATGCCACACACTCGAATATAATTATTGTATGACGTAATTATCCCTGAATTTAGATGTAGTGTCGCGTTAAGCGTCGATCGTGTAGCTTTATTATACCCTCAATATACGCCGCTCATTCAAGCCGTGAATTACAAAACGCGGCTGTTTACCAATTCAAGCTTCGGAAGCTATTGGTTTTCACATGATCTACCAGATTCGCCAAGTACCGCCTCATAATAGACCTGTCACCGATCACCTGGAAATATTCCAATATATTTTGTGGATAACGTAAATATTTTCATCCGGACCGCATCGCGGTCAGTGCATCCAATTAATGCAGGCGTTGGGTGAAGTCGCGCTGTTTATAGGTACTTGTCGGCGGTCGTTGAGCTCTCTAAATAATGGTTGAGCTACACGATGACTGATGCTCAATGCTGTTTATGGTTCTTTCCTCAAACGGCCATTTCAGAAATTGCCCTAAAAATTATAAAATGATATGTATTTCTGATAATAGTTTTTTATGGAGACTTTTACAAGTCAATGTTTTTTTTATCCAGACCTTTTTTACCTCTGAGAAGAAACGCCGAAACAAACTCAGAGAATCATGGTCAATAATCAGTTGATTCCTGCGCCATCTAGATAAAAAAGAATTAAAACTGACTAGTATTATCAGATGATAAGTGAGTGTTCGAATTACGAAGTAGGGCAATATCTGAACAGGCATTTTGAAGAAAGGACCATGGCAGCTTTGAGTTGACCTGTCACATCTGACGGCACGCATACATCAGTCACCGTGTAGCTCAACCGTTATTTATGGATCTCAACTACCCGTCGCACGACGATACCAGATCAGCAAGACATTTATATGTGACTGTTTTTCTGTCTGGACTTTAAAAGAGACCAAGATTCTCTGAGTTTGCTTCGGTGTTTCTTCTCAGAGGTTATCAGAAAGTTAGGTAATACCGGCGTCATAGTTATAAAAAAACCGAAACTATTGACTTATAGAAGTATCTCTAAAGGTCTACTTACAGACATAAATATCATTTCATTTCATATAAAAATCGCCTACCTTATGTTCGAGTGAAAACACATTGGCCGGCAACCCTGTACCGCCTCGGGCAACTGTCCCATAATTATGACATAAAACCTGATAGTGTTACGCTCACAAAAGATATTATTTGCCATAATCATTATGAATAGAGGTTACAATATACAGCTACGCATAAGTGCGTACACGTGTGGGCTTAAGCGAAATTTATATAGCATGTAGTCAACGGTGTTATTGTTATTTATACTCAATTGAAATCGTCCTTTTTCCTGAATTTGAGTAATATTTTTATAACATAACATATCATTACGTCTGTATTCCCCAAAAGGTAAGGCAGATGCGTATTAATATGCATCCACACTTCGCCATTATGTTTAGGTACCATGTACTCGTATACAGATCGAGCCTATTGCAAATGCAATTAACCGGGCACAAATCCCAAACTTCGAGCTGCTATTGAGAATTTCATAGAAAACCCCAACACTGCTCGACCTGGGAATCGAACCCAAAACCTTAAGTGTAACAGTAGCGCTCAGGACCACTAGAGTAATGAGGCAGTTTTTATACATATTTTTACAATTTTTTTTGTTTATTTTATTGATTCCTTTACCGCGGCCCAAATTGTAATTATGAGAAATCATCAGAAATGAGAGGACTTAAGGGTCCGGCGGAGCTTGAATTGCCCACAAAAACGTAATACCGAAATAAATCGTAATCCAGACAGTATTCTATTAAATTGTGTCATTATTCGGATTTGGATACCGTTAATCTAGGTTCCTACGGTACTATTTCGTCTACTACTACTTCACTGGAAATAATAAATTGGAAAAACGTTCCAAACTTGGTAATTTTATCAAAAATTACATTTGCTTACATTTATTTCCAGTGAAGTATTTTGGACAAAATGATGATGATTCCAATACCGTTAATCTAGGTTCCTACGTTGAACCTAGATTAACGGTATCGGAATCCAAATAATAACACAATTTGATTAAATTGTGTTTGAATTACCAATTATTTCGGTATTACGTTTGTAAGAGAAATTCGGTCCGCCGGACTCTTAACGCCCAAAATAAAATCTTTACGTTTTCCTACCAATTACGGTTAATAGGTGTAAGTAACACAAATATTTTGTTCCATCAAGTGTCAGAATCATGAAGATGGAGGCGAACAATATTTGTTAATCAGGCCGGTCTGGCCCGCGGCAGTACGGTGTGTTTGCCTAGGCTAGCCGGCCATATATGCCGTTGGTGTCGCCAGCCCCCACATAACCACTAATCATATTTTATGGTGCCCGCTTAACTCAAATATTCGATTTGGATTAAACGACGCACGGAAAAATGCGACGCAATTTCGTATGTTTTATGAGAGATTGTTATTTGAAGAGCTGAATTAATTCGATCGATCGACTTCATCGTAAAGTTAGTAATGCGGTCGTCGACGTTAACCAATGAACGGGAATCGATGAATCTGGTAAATTGGTTTAGGGTTAATAGTTCTAACCCCAATGATTACTTAATTGTACAATTACGTATAATGGAATCTTATAAAGTGACAGTCGTAATTTATTAATAAGTCACACAAAACATGTTCTTTATTTAATTTTCTTCAAACTTCTTTTTTTTTCTTAAAAACGTTACTCCACACAAGGAATTCATCCTAGTGTTATTATCAGTTATCGGAAAAAGTTGACATAATTTATCTAAACTTCTTTAAAGAACAGAGATAAAAGTGGAGACTTTCTTACGACAACATTTTTTTCGGGAAAATCGTCATGTTCATAAGAAATATTTATGCCATGCGGGCTTCAAACTACAACCCATAGCACAGAAACCGAATGCTCGACCAGTACCTCAATCGAACGTTCAAACAATTTTAGTTTTTAAGCTATTGCATAGCTTCTATCGCGGGCCTTGAGCGTGGGGACCGAATCCAGAAATTCCGTAACGAAAAAAACCTAACACGCTTGTTTTTTCTATCTATTTAAGCTCGCCGGTAC
Source organism: Acronicta aceris (assembly GCA_910591435.1). Taxonomy (NCBI): domain Eukaryota; kingdom Metazoa; phylum Arthropoda; class Insecta; order Lepidoptera; family Noctuidae; genus Acronicta; species Acronicta aceris. Next base: position 11,747,351 of record OU342759.1, read on the forward strand.
CAGGATTACAAAGTGTATAGAAATTCAGCTGAGCAATGATAATTATTATACCGACTTGCTTCTATTTTGATTATAGATTATAGAATTTTAGTACTGGTAACTTCCGCTTTCCAGTACCAGAGACTAATAAAAATTACAGTAATCCTCAGTAATCTTAACCAGGATACAGGATAGCATAAAGTATAGGCATATGGACGAAAACAAATTGGAATAAAATAACTGTAGGAAGGAGATAACCGTACGATACAGTACCAGGGTAGCATAAAGTATAGCAGTTGTCATACAACTTCAAATTATATAATCATCTAGAGAAACACGCTTGTCTCTTTAGTTCAGCAACCCGCCTTTAGGTGGCATTGGTTGTATTACATAAGTTGATAAAAAACGCTATGCAAATAGCTTTACCGCGGCGGTCCCCGACTGCCACACGTCTTTTTTTATTAATTATTGTTTATTCATTCAGTATAAACAAAATATTGGTTACCATGGTACGATCCTTTAACCCATGAAAATGTGTAATTGTCACGACACTATCCCACAATTTACGTTTGATATGCGAATGTTCCGCGTGACAACGCGTAGCTTGTCATGCATCACGTGACTGATAGCTTTAATATAGTCCCGTTGATTATCCAGCCGAGCGGAAACGCCAAACGGTAATCTAGATTTAATACCACGGCTCATCGCGGCTCGGCCTACCTCGGCTTTGTCCTTGTACCCACGTGTGAGTACACCCCGCGTGTTAATTGAACCATCTGTAAGACTTCTGTATGTGTGGGTTGCCTATTGATAGCTGCCATCGTGCTAATTTTGGACGATCTTGATTAGCGAACGGTTAATTTTAAATTAATATCGTTTTATTTTAAAATTGGAATTATATTTCATAGCAGTAAAAAACCTTTTTGAAGCCGATAAATTCGAAACTTTAGAACACAAAAAAGGTTCGAATTTTAAAATGTCTTTTAAATAAAATTAAAGCGGATAGAAACTTGGAAGGATGGAATAAAAGCGCGGCCAGTGTTTGAGTTGTCTTTTAAATTGCTTGCTTGCGTAAAACTAGGGCTTGACTACAATATCGCAGCATTTATTATAATTAGCCCCGGCAATTTACGCAATAGGTTGTACCATTTTCTTTGTTATTTCATTAAAGCAATTCCGAGACATATTTTTCATAAATTACTTTATCTTGCTTTTCCTTGATTTAGTTCACCATTCATAACAAATATTTATAACATGGACATCGACATATCTAATAAATTTCAAAGTACCGGGTTTTCACTCAATATTTTTCATATGAATCACCGTTAAAAAGTAATTTAAAATCATTTTCAAATGCCGACGAAAACATTGTGTCAGACGTAATAAAGCTGGGAATAGCATTCTAATGAATGATATTGGTCCTCCTGTGGGATTACAAGTTAATCCTCTTGAAACGGAACCGGTGGTGGGGGGAGTGCGGTCTGCGGGGCGCTACAGTAGGTAATAAAATTCTTACGTCATCACCGGACGGCGAGCTCAAGGTATTACTGCCTCATCTGCTTTGTTTTTTTTTTGTTTTTTATTCATGGGCCATTTCTTCCGAAGTAGCAAAGGTAAATTTTGGTTCCGTAAGCAATTACTTTAAATTAGGAACTTCTAATTGGTAATAGTCGTTGGTATTGTTTACCTAGTGTTGTTCCTACTGAAACTTTGTTTAATCCTTAGTAATTAAGTACTAAAGCGATATTAAAGCTACTATTAACCTGTAAAACTAATTTTTATGGATTTTATCGCGATAAATTCATATTTATCAATCAGTGACAAAGTAATATCACATTACGCATAAGAAAACTCGTTATAACGCCATAGTTTTTCAGTCTAAACGTCTAATAAGCCCAATTATATCACGATAAATACAAAGGAATTTAAGCTGTGTACGATTCGAATAAATTTTTAACTCCAAAATGCAATAATTTTGCTACTATAACACAATAAATATCGTTCTTTTACCGTTATTTAAGTAACATTGAAACTAACACGGAAATAAAACTGTGCCTAACATTCGCGTAAGTGTCAGATATCAGGGAGTCAAGTCTGCTATTTTAAATTGAAATGTATAAAATTTTTTCTAAAATTAAATTGTTGAATGGTCCTCAAATGACATAAGGACTGACAGATAGTAAAGGCAAAACTGTCAAAAAACAACAAATGCTATTTTAATATGTCAATTTTGACATAATAAAATAGCAGACTTGTGACCCTGTAGGTATTCTTAACCTATTATTGTTAAGCATAATATCTTTTAACTTGCTTTATAATATACTACCTTCAGACGGAAATAAAATTATTACAAACCTCAGTGACAACGTGGATCGTGACATTTCTCGGTCACGATATTCAGTCGTTAGGCGAGATTTTCTTCTTGGAAAGCTTTGAGTAAACTCTTATTTTTACGAAGTATTCCGCCAATGTCAGTCTCCTTTGTTCCTCAGTCTATACAACGACATTAGTTGAAACCGTAAAACAAGCGTAATAGTTGACACTAGTAAAAGCTTTCGAGGAATAAAAAGAAAACAATATTAGTGTTGTGGTTCGGGAGGCACATTTATATACATTTGCTGGCGTCGTGGCGGAGTGGGGGCGAACCGTATTTTTATCACAATTAAACAACAAAATAAAGTTAGCTAGCCTTATTTATATCAGTTACACGGCCATTACAGGCGAATTAACTTGACGCCGACGCAAACTCACAGTGACTATAGTTCGCTCCGAATTAATCGAAAGAACAACACCGTAGACAGCCAATTTCTAACCAAATGAAAGCATCTCGTTCTTAATAACAGTGTTGTAGTGAAGATTAATGTTTTCGTTATTTTCTCTGTATCACATCACAATGCTCAGTTAATTAGTTTAAATAACAGTGTTTCGCCAGACGCGCAAACAGAGACCCTTAATGAAGGCAACCAATTCTCGGGGCTGGAACGAAACGGTCTTTCATTTCATCCTTAAAGGCGTAGGGCGTCGCAATACGCCAGCGAGTTGCCAAAAACAAGCCCAATAACGGTCTGGCAAACAGTACAAATGACGCGTTAGTGACAAAACGACGTAGCCGTCCCTCTCGTGCGCCGCCACGCGCCCGAGACAGACGCCTGACGAGCACGACGGGAAACAAGACAGGTTATTATCTCCAAACGAGCCAAAACACGTCAGAAAACCTCTGATATTTTCCACACGTCCTCGGGTATACACTGGAGACTGGAAACGAAAATTAGTTACTGAAGATTTCTTGTTTTTGTCTGAATGCGTTGCGTGATTTTCATTGTTAAGAAATAACAAACGCCACCTTTGAAATTGAACTACGCGCACTGAATATCAAATAGTACACATACGTGGAGACACTCTAGTTAGGGATCAAGTAACTTGGAGTATCCTTCGACCTCGGGCCTTTTAAATTAAATTATTTCTTTTTCACCTTTAGAACTAAAAACTACTTGTAAAGGAAAATGAACGTGGCAAAGTTAGCGTCGCGCGTGTGTAGTTACTAGCGGTGTCCGCAAAATGTAATGTTAACCTCTGTCACATAATATTTCGGAACAGGCCGTTGTCCCCGCGTTGCCGCTTTGTATTCTTTTGCTTAATTTTTGCCAGATTAATTTGTCTGCGTATTCAAATTGCAAATTGTGAGATAAAAGGATGACCTTTTACATTTGTTTCTGCAAAATATCCGGGATTTTTTCCCAAAAAATATCGGTATGAAAATGAAGCTGGAAAGAAAATAATGCGGTGTTAATTTTGGAAAAATACGTGATGTTTTTTGAAAATCTTTTGGGGATTTAGTCAGTTACCATATCAGAACCCGGTGTAACTACACAAAGCAACACGCCGAGGGGTGATAGGGGGTGACATTTTCTAAAGTTACAACATTCTCTTACCGATTCAATATCCTTTTTCTATTTTACTCGAGCGAAACATATCTCGTCTCTTTATTCACGTCTACTTTTGCTCCAGATATGAACAACAAAAAATACAAACACCTTGTACATTTCGGTACGAGGTACGATACTAGAGATAATTTATGATATTAATTTAAATTTATATATTGACAATTTGGTTTCTTAATAATGTCAAAAGGTTTTAAAGTTAATTTCTCGTCTATCCACAGGAGATATAAAAATCTTGTTACGCCCATAATCTGAATTCCACTCGATGATAAACGCTAAGCCCGCGGCCATTTTTGAATATCGATACCGGACCTCTGAATTCTACGCTATTTCTCTTCGAAATTGCCCATCTTTCAAACCAAAATATGTAGTACAGCCCGAAGTAAATTATTAGAATATCTACATAAAAGGGACGAACAAAGATTAATACCACTACCAGCACGCACATGTATTTAGGTTAATCATATTCTATAATACGAAAAGTTATAAACACAATCGTCGAAATAAATAAAAGAAAGAAGCGTCATCCTCTTTGACGATTTACCTCAAATTGAGTATATCAAAACAGTCACAATATTCTGTAGCGATTGCTAAATTCTTACAAGGAGTATTTTCAATTCGGCGCCGCTGGAGCGAGGAGGTGGGGGCGAAACTCCCACCCTGTATTTTCCTGTATATTTTTTCCCCTCTCTATGAAGAAGTCATAAATCACGGGGATGTAAATCTGTAGCATCCAGTTGCGGATGAGTGACGCGCCATTATCGCTAGTCGTCGGTGCGGGCCTGCCTCAGCCTACAACTTGACACCAAGCAAAACTTTTAACTCCAACAATCCATTTTATCCCTTGTAGCTTACTATTTAAATTGAATAATAGTGAGTTGAATACCACATTGATTGTACGACCCCAGTTGAAATTATATTCAACGTTAAACTTACTATTCCTGGTTTAGTTTGTGAGTGTAGAACAAACCTAAATAGGTAACAGGCAATAACAAACAACTAAAATCATTGACCATTCTTAATTATTCCGTATTTCTTACGTGGAGAGCCATGCTTCGGCACGAATGGGCCGGCTCGACCGGAATGATACGACTCTCTCGACTCGACGGACGGCCTCACAGAAAACCGGCGTGAAAAACGCACTTGTGACTCCTCTGGTGTTGCGGGTGTCCATGGGCGGCGGTAATCGCTTACCATCAGGCGATCCGTCTGCTCGTTTGCCCGTCTATCCCATAAAAAAAAATTGAATTTATCTTCCACAATAACAGTTTACAACCGATCCGTCGTGTTATAAGGTATTTTCAAGGGATATCTGCTAACGATGTGAGATTGTATATAATGAAAACTACAGTATTAGAAAGATGAAGTCTTAGAGCTAAAATTTTCATGACGATTTAATAAATTGAAGACAGTCCCTCCATAGCGTATTGCAAAAACATAGGTACTCCGAGTCAACATTCAGATTGAATACAACCATTATAATTGAATGTGCCAAAATATTCGTAATTTGAAATCCGCGCCCTTATCATCATCTTATCTCTTAATATGAACAAAATTGTCAACAAAAGACAAACGTTATTATTACAAGGAGTGTTTAGGATTCCATAGAAACTCCTTTTTTTCTTGTTTATTTTCAATAAGATCTGTGCAAACAATTTTTGTACCTAATGTACTTAGCCTACCCGTAATAATAAGATCTAATTACTATGCTACTTGTTAATTCAGTCTGTATTTGAGAAGAAAGAATAGGTATTATCACTAGCTGTATCATTCGTATCAATTTATTGTTCACTACAAAACCAAAATTCCATTAAGAAGAGAGAACTACAAAATCTCGTGTCTCCGTCAACATTAATCTAATAAAATAATGGAACGTCACACACGGAGATTTTGTTTGGGAATAATGTTATTGTATATAATAAGCCAACACGTCTGCGTACCCCGCATCCATCATCCTCGAGTCATGACTCCGTCCATCCGTCACGGCCTGGTGATTCTTGGGCCAAGATTCTTCTTTACGTAAAACTTGAACTGTTTTGAGAATGGCAAATCAATAAATTTTGAGATTTTGAAAGCAAACTACTTTTTACGGATTTTACCGCGTTATATCTACTAATATTATTTAATTCACAACGCGCTTAAAAATCAGTAAAACGCACTTTCAAAGTAAATCCGAATTTAAGTTAATTAAAATCATCCGATTGCCTCATTAGTCTAGTGGTCCCAAGCGCGACTGCTACTTTAGAGGTTCTGGGTTCAATCACCAGGTGATATTGAGTTTTTCTTTGAAATTCTCAGTAGCAGTCCGGAGTCTGGGTTTATGCCCGGTAAATGGCAATAGGCTCCCTATTACATGAGACCTAAACATACCGGCGAACTGTGGGTGTACATTAGTACGCCTCTATCAAACCCTTCGGGGAATACAGGCGTGATGGTATGTTATGTTATGTTATGTGGTCATTCGTTTTTCTAGTCATCTAATTATTTCCTTAATAACACACGAGAGTCCATTACTTTTTATATATTATGTAATATTTTCTAATTCAATTAATTAGTAAAATATATCTTATGATGGTTTTCCTGTTTACGGTATGTTTTCTTACAATTCTCATATTTATTTTCCTTATATGTATATACAAAAAATTCATCGCGACGACAGTTCTTGGTTAAAATATACATTGTTAATAATGTTATTATGTATGTTTTGTATTTTGTTTTTTTAAGTTTCCCCATACTACGATTTTCTCTTGTATCGTGGGTGCGTTTACAAACACAAATTCTCACATACACAAACGCCCAGACCCGGAACAACCCGTAGATCATACAAATATTTGCTTCGTGTGGGGATCGAACCCACAACATATTGCGCAGAAGCCGATCGCTCAGCCGCTACGCCAAACGTGTCGTCAAATTATAGACAAAGATACTTATATCTACGTTTTTCTTTTGTTTTCAGGTAAGAGGAACAATATTTAACTTTCTGTTGATTCGGTGCTCAGTGACGCAAGGTAAGTGAATTATTATAGAAATACATAGTAATATATTTAGAAATGGTTTCAGTGGTTTATATTTAGGTACGTCAGGTGATGATTCTGATTATTTGTTTATTTGAGACTATCCAATTATATGGTGTCATCTCAATTAAAAGTTCGATTTTTATGCTCGATTTTCTACTTATTCACTTAAAAATGTATCACTATCCGGTTAGCATATTTGACATGAATGAATATTTAAGAAAACAGTATTTACATTAATTTTAAAAAAAAGTATATATATCATTTTATGAAGACTTCTTGATACTTAAAAAAATTAATTTAAAGTACACAATATCCGGTAAAACGTACTCGGCATATTGTGGACGTATATTTGTACACCTCTGCCTAAATCTTCGGAAACTACAGGCGTGGTGGCAAAAAGAGAAAAATCTGAATAGATTTTTGGGATTGTCCGGAAATCATTCGTTGCCAATATGATGGGGTAGTGTCCTACCTACAGTTTGTTTCATACCTATAAAATTGCCAACAGCCTCAAAGGGTTTTGCCTCTTTGCTTTCTTGTGTAGCCGCTTTGGGGTTAAAATAATAGTGAAATAATGAAGAAACGTAGCTAATTTACTTAATTACATCCGTCATCTCGTCGGCACAGTGTAAATTAAATTTGCTCACAGTTTAAAATTTTTAAATTTACAATCGTACTTCTTAACAAGTACCGTTCAAAGTTGCCAGAAATTAACTTAATCAAATTGGCTGTGGTCTCCGTTAAACCTATTTTGTGAGCAGACTTCACCTCAGTTAACCGAGTTACTTTAAACAGCACTTTAGCTAAGAAATGCTAACTTTTATATTTGCATTTATTATTATCATCTGTTAGTATAGGAAATGAGAAAGTCCGAAGTAAAAGAGCGTTTATTTAAGTACACGAGGATGAAAGCTGAATAAAGTGAATTACTTTAATGAATAAGCCGGAGTAGTCTGTCGCTGATAGTAAAATATTTGCCAGCATTCAACTGAATGCTGTTGACATTCATCCATTGTTATTTCTTTTTACAACACCTTTGCTAGAACGTAGCGACAGCTTACTAAAAATACATAGAACATTGAAATAATACCACTCCACAGATTTTATCACGTTATATTTATGTGGGGATATGTACTATTTGGGCTGGAAGAAAACACTGATGAGTGAGAAAAATATCTTCGGTTTATTTTTTCTTTGAACACAACATCTTCACTCTTTGACCCTCCTCTTGCACCTCTAAGTCATCTGTCCCTCTGCTGTCATTCAACCGTCAACTGCCGTCTGTCATCTGTCAGTCTTTATAAATCATTCACGTCATCAAATCATACATTCATATCATTCATTCGTTATCTCACTCACAACTTACCAGTCGTAATACTCTTTCATTCATTACGTTCCAGTCCTACATTTATTTAACCAAATCTGTAAAGTGATATTATTTCAATAGATATGTATATTATTCGCGTAAGTGCCAAAAATCAGTGTACTTAGTAGAAAAAAATCTCTACTTTACTGGTTTCTAACTGAAACACCACTCGATTACGTCAATGTTATCATTTACAAATATTAATTAACTAACAGACGACCGTATAGCAATTAACTTTGCCTTTTTTTAATCCCAAACGTCCATGGAAACTAGCAATACCAGGGGCGTTACTCTCGCGTTGTCATCTTGAGACGTCAGTTGTTACGTCTCATTAATTTCACTGGATACATTACCCTTCTAACCGGAACACAATAATGTTAGCACACTACTGCTTAGCGACTGAATATTTCGCAATCTGGTGGTACTTTCCCAGACGAACTCGGCAGCAAAGTTAAACCATCTATTTTTAAGCTATTGCATAGCTTCTATCGCGGGCCTTGAGCGTGGGGACCGAATCCAGAAATTCCGTAACGAAAAAAACCTAACACGCTTGTCTCTTTAGTTCAGCAACCCGCCTTTAGGTGGCATTGGTTGTATTACATAAGTTGATAAAAACCAATGCCACCTAAAGGCGGGTTGCTGAACTAAAGAGAAACACGCTTGTCTCTTTAGTTTAGCAACCCGCCTTTAGGTGGCATTAGTTGTATTACATAAGTTGATAAAAGACGCTATGCAATAGCTTTACCGCGGCAGTCCCCGAGTGCCACACGTCTTTTTTTTTAACAAGGAGTAACAAGTAACACGAGTGTAGGGATAGCCTAGTGATATGACTATTGGACTGCTAATTGAAAGGTCTCGAGTTTTGAATCCAGGTACGCACCTCTGACTTTTCGAAGTCATGTGCGTATTATCACGCGCTTAAACGGTGAAGGTAAACATCGTCAGGAAAGTTGCATGCTTGAGAGATTTTCTCGACGGTGTGTGAAGTCTGCCAACCCACATTTTGGACAGGACAGCGTGGTGGACATAGCCTAATCCCTCTCATTCTGACAAGAGACCTGTGGGACAGTATAATGGGTTGATTATGTTAAGTTTAACCAACGTGAGTTAAGTTGTTTTATGTTTCATGATCTAAACCATTAACAGTTTTGTCATTGAATCAATTGCAATAATAATTTCTAAGTCAGTTACGATGTGCTTTGTAATCATAATAATTATTATTAACTATAAAATTGCGTTAATTTCTGCAGCTACAATAACTGTCTTAATAATTTATGTAGTTTACGCCCGCGACTTCACCACGTGGTAGCCTGTTTCCATTATTACTAAATTATTCTCAAATTTTGAAATAGGTACCTTTTCTTACCTTCAGACTTGGCCACCGTATTGTAATATTATATACTGATAACATACCATCACGCCTGTATTCCTCGAAGGGTTAGGCAGAGGTGTACCTACTAATGTACACCCACAGTTCGCCGGTATGTTCGATCCAAGCCATTAAAAAGTAATGAGAAACATGTTTTGGGTATATTCCCTAAAAAAAAATATATGTATGAATTAATTTGTGAAAAAGAAGTAAATATAGATTCTCTAGTGCATTGCATGCCATGGCGTGCATTAGCAAACCCATGAATTCGCCCCGAGCGACGCCACATTCATAGCGTGAGCCACCGTACTTAAGTTTAATATTTCTTGTAAAATTTCTGATTTAATGAACTATTAAGGAGTGCTATTTCGTGGTTACCTAGGAACCATAGAAAGCTCTGAAATTAAATCAAAATGTATATTATGTTTGTTTGTAATAACTAAAACAACGTAGGTAATTAGCTATGTAGATATATATACGATCTTTAGAACGTATTAAGGGTCCGGCGGACGCTTAATTGCCTATACAAACGTAATTTAAAAATATAACCAGAAGACGCAGGTTTGAATCCTGCCCGCGATTGAATTTTTTCCTTTATAAAATAACTTAATAATCTTAGCATGAAAAATGCAAAAAAATCACAAATAGATAGTTAAAAGGTAAGGTGGCATCGTACGACACTGAACTAACTGTAATGTAAGTCGTGTCGGTTGAGAGGTAAGGTAACTTGCCTCTATAGATGTCACCAAACGTCACCTTATGACGTAAATTCTGAATGTGAAGGCAAAATTTCAATCATGCGGGTAGGGTTCGCGGTGGCTGGTATATCAAACCAGAAGGTTCGAATCCAGGTTCGAATCCTGCCCGCGATTGAATTTTTTCCTTTACTATTAAATAACAAATTGTTTTAATATTCGGATTCAGATATCGTTCACTGGAAATAATCAAACGGAAATACGGTCGGAACATCGTAAAGTTATCAAAAGTTACATTCACTTACAATTATTTCCAATGAAGTATTTTGCACGAAATAGTAGGATAGGAACCTAAATTATTGGTATCGAATAATAACACAATTTGATTAAATTGTGTTTGAATTACGATTTATTTTGGTATTACTTATGTACGAGCATTTCTGTCCGCCAGACCCTTAATCAACTAAAACATAGGTAAGGGACCTTCTTACAAAGCATTAAGTAATAACTAAAATAGCATATAAATACCTGTTTTTTTGTCATTTTGACGTCTAAGAAGTCGGCACTATTAGAGATGAATACCCTGGGTCCCAAGTAATAGGGGGCGAATTTACTACACTTATCCCGGCACAAATTCAACCCGAGCTACTACTGAGAATCTAAAAAAAATTTTCTCGACCTGGGAATTGAAGTCAGGACCCTTAGCTCAGCAGACGCGCTCAGGGTCATTAGACTGATAGAACAGTAGAAAAAATATCAAAATTTAACCCCCTTGTGCTACTCACAAAAATTAGTCCTTGCATTCATTAGCTAGGTAGGAAATAAAAGCAGAGTAATAGCTAGAAAAACCCGACTGTATTTGAGAGAGATCGGGCTTATTTGGACTGAGTTAACTTTGTGACCTTTGAAGCTTTTACTCCGGCACCTACGTAGTTCGTTGTTCTATATTTGAACGTGTAACTTTTGAATTGTACTTTTAATCCCCAACGTCAAAAAAGAGGTATTATAATTTTAACGTGTGTATCTATGTGTCTGTCTGTAGCATCGTAGCTCCCAAACGAATGGACCGACTTTGATTACATTTTTTTTTTAGTTTGAAAGGTGACTTGAATGAGAGTGTTCTTAGCTATGATTTATGAAAATCTGGCCAGCCGTTGAAGATTATCAGTTCTTTACATTTCAAGAACATGGTAACCATGACTGGATGCTGCGGGGGTATTTTCAATTTAATAATATATTTAAGAATCTTATACAGATCTGTAATTACAAATCTCATGTACATGACCAACCTCAGCATCCTGTTACCATTTTTGTAGATATCTTAAAGTCTTAATTTTGGAAAAACTTAAAGAACGAAAAGAATAAGTATGCGCGAAGTATTAAACAGCGCTTACGTAAGCAAGATCCTCTCGGAATGGACGAAGATTTGCATGTTAACTCAGTTTTCATAAGTAATAGTTTAGTTTAGTTGAAATAACCCACCAACTTCGTTCGAAACGAGCCAACTTGACGATTACCCAGAAATATTTAGAATTTGTTACGAATTGTTGCAAAAGTTATATTAGTTTTAGAGGCAGATGTTACCTATTATTGTTATCTATACTGATGCAACCAAACATTGTTGATAGTAAAGTTATATAAAGAAATAAAACTTGTTTTATTCGGTCACACAATTGAGATACACACAGCTTGAGTACTAGGGCACCACGAGCAGAACGGCCACTTTCCGCAATAACTTTAAGAATCCTACCGCTGCAAACTTTGTTGTAGTTTTCGTAGTTTCTATAATATGGCGAATGAACGAAATAAGCTATAGAACCTTTTGTCAAAAAAACGTTAACACTCAACGGCTGAAATTACCTCTCTCTCTCTCGATTGTTTTCCATTTATTGAAATTTAACATAACCTACATAAAACTTTCATATGTCAAACAAATATTAATTCTAGGCGTAAACAACCCTATCTATTTACGCACACATTTGTACGTGTACAATTGTCTCATCTTGTTTGAGTAGTTGTAGTTGATTTGAAAAGTTTCTTTGGAATGTCCGCGGTGCCACAAAATGGTTTGATAATCGTTTGTATTTAGCCATTACTCGAGATGTGACGGAAAAATTATATAGATAGGTACAAAATCGTACGCTCCTTTTGAAACTGGTAACTTAATACCTGTGGCAAACAGAAATTTGTGTAAAGCTGTTAAATTTAAAAGGGTTAATGATATTTCTTTGTAGCAATAAATAACTTACAAATTGTTAGAGGTGTCCCGGGGGCACAAACTGCGCCCCGCGCCGACGATCCGAGAACGAATAAGTTTTTCCACTCAAACTTTATTCGCACCTCAAGTAGCGCCATCTGTTCGCTACTCGCAACTTATATTCTTGCTTCAAATGATTTAGTTTGGGAGTACTCTTTCAGAAAATATTTTCTTTGTTGCTCAGACGTATGAATGTACAATGACTGACTCGACGTCGGTACGTTTTCTATACTGACAATAAGTTCACAACAGCCATTTTGAGATTTACACAATCACATTTCACTATTACCTACCTGCTGAGGGGAATTTATTGTTGTTGCATTTATGAATATCGGATCCTTAACAAAATAGCTTTGTATGTAAAAGATGTTGATGTAGGACCCACACACGCTAACGTACGTAAATTTACATCATGAAATAAGCAGATTTGCAAGAGATCCCCGACAGAATATTTGTTGCTACAAACCTATTACAGCACACTTATTGTTTCTTCCAAGTTCCGTAAAGTAAAACATACGAGTGCCTTTCAAAAACAACTCTCTTATTTTCTCGTAAGTGAAAACAACAAAATGATTCCCCTAAACTTGGTACATACACCAATAAATCTAGCGTGGAGATAAGACTCAATAAAGTTGCCGGTGGCTTGAGCCTGTCATAATTTTAAGAGCGTTCATAAATCCATCAATATTTAAGCTCTCAGACCACAATATTTTTCTTTGCGCCGAACAAGCGGAGGTGCGTCACATACTGTCACATAAATTTCGATAATCTGTGGCTCGTGCACATTGTGCTACTTTACTGTATTCATGGCTATTATTCATGTGTTTGCTTTGCGGGCGGACGCCGCCAAGACTTCATAATTTGAGCGTAATGTCGATGTACTCAACGCTTTACCGACTTACACAAATGTTATTCACGCTTCCTAACAACGTTATACCTAGTTTTGATAAAATATCTGGAGCTTAAATCTCTTAAACATTATTTTGCATATTCTAATATAAATTAATCTCATCTTTATTGTCATCTGCATTGGACTAGTGGAGGCGAGACTTTGAGCGATATAATATTGGGTTAGCGATAGCTTTGATAATGGGTTTTTCTATGGAATTCTCAGTAGCAGGGCGATGATAAGGATTTGAGCTCTACATGGCCATGGGTTCCATATAACCTAAACCTTCAGGTCATTAGGCCTAGGCCTTCAGGAATAGCTATAAGTGTTTTTGCCATTTTATTTTTTTTCCGAACGCGCTACCTCGTTTTAGGTTTTATTAATGTAAAGCACTGATATTTAGCCATAACTGGTCTAAGGGGCTGTCCATTAATCACATGAGGCTCGAAAGCTGTCCATAAAAAATCACTAAATATCACAAGAGGGGGGTGTAGTAATATATAAAGTGTAGTTATTTTTTCGGCAAACGCGCGATACTCAACCGAAAAGCGGCGTTACGTGTAGTTAAGGCACATGTGTATTCTTGTCACAAGCAACCAAATCCGAGCAATTAGTCTAGAGATACACAATGTTCGTCCTTCCCGCATCCTCACGCGACGATCGAACGGTAGATCGAGAGAGATTCTTTACGTAGTGCGCAAATATGATGACGCCGAGTGGCTTGATGAAACCGATGTTGATCTTCAACAAAGCACTGCGCCAACAACTGACTTGCAAGATGATTATCCAGTTATTGGTGTTGAAGAAATTCTTGCTAATCCGTTCTTTCTTTCCTTTCTGTCTACCTCTAAACGTTATTATTGTAGTCTTTAATTTTATATAATAAAATTAGATGATACATATACCTGTATTTTATAAACATTACAAAAAAATTAAGATTCTTTGTAAAAATGCCAAAAAAAAATCACGTGATTAATGGACGGCCCATAACTGGGTGAGTTACCTACTTATCTACCTTCCTTTTATTTTTTACGAGGCATTTATACATAATATGAAGCACATAAATATTGTCTACGTCGCCCATGTCCCAGCAACAAATTGCGAATAATCGTCATGTGTTATGAAGTGTCGCGGGTGTGTTTGCATTCCGTGGGCGGCGCGCGTCTCCGAACAAATTGTATTAGACGATGCCAATACGTGACCCTAAGAGGAATTCACGCAACAACATGTGTACAACGACGCCATTTTGGTTTTTTCGATATGAAAATTAGGAGGCCTCCTCTTTGTTTGTCAGTTTTAGCACGAATTCACCCGAAGCTCCCTTCTCTTTTTTTGCATGCGTATGTGCAATACTTACGTCATTATGCTTGTGCGTGTTTATATGAAATTATTTTATGATAATTTAATTATTTTATACTGAAACTACGTATTTCTGGAGTCCCTGAAGGGCTAGGCAGAGGTTACCCACAGTTCGGCGGTATGTTTAGGTCCCATGTTAGGGCGCGAGCTTACAGTCATTAACAGGACACAGATCTTAATTATTTTATTTCACATTAACGCAACCTAAACGTTTCCAAATAATTATATACATTTTACTGGATACAAATGCAATGCCATTGGATCTGTGCAATAAATGGCGCCAACGTTACATTAAAGACGTAGCAAGTAAAAGAGAAATTTGATGTCGCACGCAGCGGTCTCGATAGCTTTGTTGGCTATAGCATCCGTTGTATCTAACCGGAAGGAAGCAGGTTCGAACTCTGCCTGAGACAGAATTTTTCTTCCATTCAAATTTATATCCTAACAAATCTTAAGTCTGGAGCTAGGTAATTTGAAAATCCAGGGAAAAACCCATTAACACTGCTTCACCTGGGAATCAGAACCAGAATCTCTAGCTTAACAGTCGCGCTTATAGATTAATGAGGCGGTGTTTGGGAATATTCTTCTTATTTTTTTGAACTGGCAACCCATAATATTGTTGTGCCAACCTCAGTCTGAATGTATCCAACATGTCTTTTAGCAAAAGTTGCCAAAGACACAAAATCAGCAAAGAGACAGCAGACGAAACTTGAAGGATTTATTTAATGCGTAGCAAAAACATAGTTGTAATTGTATTATTCCGAGAAAAACAAATATCTTAAGCGAGCCAGTAAAGCTGACTAGGATAGCATAAATATGTTGAGCGTGGCGGCGGTAGATAGGGAATATTTATCGCGCACGGTGCTTGCCGTTATTGGACTTGTCTTTTCGTCGTTTAAGGCGAACGGTGATGTGTTTATTCAATTTGCTGCCGTGGGAAATATTGTTACCTACCTTCGTGCCACCGTTTACTGCTGTCGACTATCCTCGTCTCACTATACAGGATGACTTTAAAATTATGCGACAAATCGAAATGGGAGGTTCAGTTACCATTACTTATTCATTAAAAAATGTAATTTTCAATGTAAATTGTAAAACATAGACATAATCATATTTTTTATCTTAGAAAATAGCATATATATAATAGCAATAGCAAATTATGTTATTGTCTTCAAGTAGGTGTTTGACCTCGTGTGGGGACGGGTTAGAATACTATGCCTCACTGCCTTTCAGAAAGGCATCCCGTAAGAGGCGTGAAAAAAAAAAATAATGTTGTCAATTGAATAGTGAATATAATATATTATAATTATTGTAACTTATACCCATATAACTCAATTTTTTTTTACAAAATTTATGGAGCAGCTGATTTTTGTTTCGCGATTTAGAGGTTGATTGTATAGCAAAAGTTGTTTATAATAATGAGTTTAATGGTTACTTAATTTTTTTACAGTATAAACAGTATATCACACAACAGTGTGGTTACAAGTTCTTCCATAATATATCGATCAGGACCAAAACATCGCGTGAAAAACAAAAAATCATTGAACGTATAATCAAATTAAACATTTCCAGCTAGTTTACAAAACGAGAACCATTTACGTCGTGATGAAATATTGAACAGTATCGATATATCAGTTGGGTGGTATCAACCAAACATTTTCGTTATGGATGCCGTGCATTTGTAAACAATATTCATCGAGTTTTGAGCGCGGACGCACGGACGGACGGATGGATGAGCCGCGACCGCGCTGTCGCCCTCGGCTGTCTTTAATTTTATATAGACTGTTGTTTGCACACCCGAAATGTTCATTTTCAACATTCCAATTGAATAAATTGGTACACATTCGATGACAAACATTATCTGACTTTGTTAAAACATGGAACGCTACTTCGCATCGTTTGATTTGTTGACCCAATGAATGCTGCCAATTATGTTTTTATTTAATTACTTCCGCCATTTTATTTTTCATTAAACATTCCTAGAAAATATAGCAATAAACATGTAACGCAAAACGGATCAAGTTTTATACTAATATTGAATAATAGTCGCTTTATAAGATGATAAAGGACTCATGATCAGAAAACTTAAGTAATAAAAACGTCCGATTAGTGTGCGTGGTCTAAATATAATCTAAAGTTTTACCACTAAAACAACATTTATGTCGTCAATCCAGGTTTAACGTGAAACTCCGCAATACAATTCTAAAACTCCTCACATAATGGGGCTTTTAACGAGACCTTTTTTCGTAAAGTAACTAAAAACATCCCCACAATGATCCATTATCTTCTCACGAGGACAAGTTAGCGATCTCCTTCCGTCTATTTTCACAAGTAATAACTAAATTTATCGTCAGACTTTTGGTCGTCGTCGTTGAGTCTTCCAATATCATTGTTAGTTGAGCAGTCAGGTCACGCGCGACGTCGGGCGGCGCGGGCGGCTGTGGGCGGGCCCAGCGCGGGTGACGCTCTGGTCGGCGACGCGTCATTAAAATTAAGCATCATTACTCTTGTAAAGCGAGTCGCGGTGTACCGGAAGGCGGCGGCTTATTGGGAAGTTTGTCGCCTCCTGACGGTTGCTAATCCTTCGCTTTATTGCTGCTCTAACAAATGATTCCCCGCCGGCGAAGCGACGTGACGTCGCCACGATGTGTCGCACGTCGTTTCACGCCCACATGCTAATAAAGAGCCTCCGCTAACAAATTAACTTAGACCAACTTTTATTTGTTTTATGCTGAAACTGCATCGAATACTTCCATAAGCGAACATAGACGCCATAGAATAAATAATAATAAATAAAAATAATAATCTATCCGATCGCAACACATCGCGAATCACGTTTCGAGTTCTGTTTTAAGAACACCAAGAAAATTCAAAGAAAAATTCCGCCATAAAAAGTATAAACGTAAAAACTTCAGCTGGTGCGGTGTTGGCTTTGAGGTGAATAAAGTGAAGAGAGAAAGTAGATATAAATATTCATTCAGAGAAAGAAGGCACGCACAGTAAATATAAACTTTTATTTCAGTCCACCATTAGTAAAGCACCGCGAGACGCATTGAAAATTCGACTCGCGACTTCTAATTAGAGAGGACACGGATCCTTTCTTACCGCGTTCCTTTATTAATGGAAAAGTCCGTTCCAATTGATTTCCTATTTAACATCCTTTTCTGTCTAAGCCCCTTAAATATACAATAGAAACTTGAAACTTATTGTGTATATCTGCTCGAGTGAATTTCTGGGTCTTCCGTAATTTAATGAAGTTTCTTGGTGGCGAAAAATTGCAGTAGCCAGTTCGCGTGTTTGGATTACATTT
Organism: Acronicta aceris; assembly: GCA_910591435.1. NCBI lineage: Eukaryota > Metazoa > Arthropoda > Insecta > Lepidoptera > Noctuidae > Acronicta > Acronicta aceris. The sequence goes on from OU342759.1 coordinate 11,765,533, forward strand.
GGAATGCGTCGCGTAGCACATGAATTACGCATGAAAGCAGCCAACGAGCACAATGTACTGTAATGTTTAACACTCGACCGTATAACACGAAACATTGTTCGATCCTGAAGACTAGTGTTTTTTTTTTCAAACGACGCTTTTTTGGGGCATGGCACGTTTGACAGGTACACAATAGTGGTGTGGTATTGTTCCAATTTCGCGATGTGAATCGATACATGGTGTTTTTTTTTTCTCATAAAAGTATAACGTATTAATTGGAATTTCTGACAAAAGGGCAGATGGAGACAAAGGGCCCCCGCCGCGGCGCCGTACCCATCACGGTGGCTCTGACATGCGGTATCATCCCCAGTGCGGATGAATTTATTTAACCTATGGTATTTTTCAGAAAACTGTTGCAACGACATTTCTGCGTAACGTATGTAGTAAGAAATTGTAAGTTTTTTGTTATGTATGTTATAATATTTACTGTTGTATCACTACATAGTATAAAACAAAGTCGCTGTCGCTGTCTGTCCGTCCCTATGTGTGCTTAAATCTTTACAACTACGCAACGGATTTTGAAGAGGTTTTTTTTAATAGATAGATAGATTCAAGAGGAAAGTTTTAAGCTATTTAACATTACGCTACGGCGCTTAGGAATGGGGCAACGTGGGTGAAACCGCGGGCGAGTCGCTAGTTATCTATAAACCTACATAAAAACAAAACATCATGGAAACTATAAAACATAGAAATTTTAAGTAACCTATGATAAATATATAAATACTAGCTTCTGCCTGCGAATTTGTCTGCGTGGACTTCAAGATCGGGTCCGACATGGATTAAAAGTAGCCTATGTGTTATTCCAGACTATGACTGAGAGAAAGAGAAGAGAAGGCTGGTGTGAAAGAGTAACAAACATCCATACATCCATACTCACAAACATTTACGTTTATAATATTAGTAAGGATGGCTCCTTATAATATATACTGACAACTCAAGGGAATGCACGTGTGATGGTATGTTAGGTTCTGTATATCAACTTAAAGCGTTAAAGATCATTTATAACTAAAGAAAAAACAAACTTTTAGCGTAAAAAATATAAAGCTAACTTATAATATTAAACGTCACATTATGAGTATATTCACGTCATAATAAATCTGCGGCTCCCAATTCCTTCGGATTTTCAGCGTAAATAATTAAAAAAAAATTGTCGAAAGTATAGTAAATCAACAACGAAATATAATAGGTAAAGGTTATCAATAATTATGATAGATGCCAAACTGACCTGTGAAATATTTTTTTTAAGAGTCAAAATGACGTCATGTCTCCATTTAACCGTACAAATGACATCCAAATGATGTCATTTGTACGGCACTTATGTCTGTTTAGAATAGAAAGAACTTCAAAGTCAAAATTAAATATGAAAATGATTGAATATCGGGAAAATAAAAAATTCGAGTAGGTATCCTTTTTTTCGATCTAGTTTCAAATAAAACTATAATAAATCGAATTTTACCGATACGTCTTGTCCTGTGAGACTGCTTCCTGCCAAAGATGATTCTAGTTCAATGGGAAATACCCTATGAGGTTTTGATTTATTTGCGGCTATCGACATATACGACATAGAGGGCATTACTTTTATTATTGTAACTTAGAAGCCATAACTTAGAAGCTTGAATTTTTTTACAGCGCCAAGGGACCATAGAGCATAGACTAACTATCTGTTATTAATTTCAACATGATACCTCAACGCGTTTTTGAAAAAAAGTATCTTGACAGTGAGACAGACAGACAGACAGACAGACAACGAAGTAAGCGTTCCTTTTCCCTTTTGAAGTAGGGAACCCTAAAAACGACGGAAGACTCAAGTACGGAGAGGGCGGACGTCGGGAATTTCCAAAATATTTCCTTGTATAAAAGCAACAATATCGGTTATGAAGGTCACTGTCTGGCATAAAGTAAATTTATTCTGTTCGGTGTATTGGCTCATATAACTGGTGATCTCCGCGGCGACAGCGGTGGAATGATAACGGTCTAATTTTGGAGGCTGCCGGCTCTATTCCTTATACGACCTAAATTACATTGCGGCCTCGCATCCGCCCTGAAAGGTTTTATTCATAAATCTACTGAAACGTTTCATAAAGTCGCGGTAAAATGTGCGTCTCTGATGGTTATTTTAAAATAAACTTTTCACCTTTCCTATCCGCTTAAAGTTCGCTTGTAATTCAGTAGAGTTTTCACCCAAGAATCGAGTTTAATACCGAAGTTTGATAACAAATATTCCATGTAAACGTTGAGCGCTTAAGCCGGTATTTATTCGTAACGAGACTTAGATACCTACTGATTACAAATTAAATACCTACTAAGCTCATCAAAGGCCTAAAACGGCTTACGATATAAAATAATTTGTCTGCTTGGTTTTAATTAAATTTCTTGGTGAAATTAAAGTTGAAGTCAATCAACGTGTAAAAGATAATTGAAAGATCGTTTATCGTGGAGCTACCACAGTGACGAGCGGCGCGACTGTTGGCATCGCCAAACATTGACTGTGCTAATAGGTTGAGCTAACGCCATCCGATTTCCCTAATGAGGAGCGATTCCACTCGCCGTCTAACTCCGCACAAGAGCATTATGCAAACTCGTGTTTAACTTATATATCAGCTTCCCGACTTGATCACAATACAACAATTGCTTGAAGATATGATAACTAACATACTGAGTATTATGGAGATTGCTTGCTGAGCCAAGTTTCACAATATTACGGTAGATAAGTTTGAAGCGTTGTTGCAGTCATTATGATTAGTTAGTCTAATTAAGATTACTACTAGCTTGATATCTTAACTTTAGTTAAGTAGATATGTGGCTTTAGATAAGATTTAGTACGTAATGGATAGGGTAATGAACTTTTCGCCAAGAGAGGTCAGAATTATCTAACCATTGGAAGAATTATATATGCTATCACACTTGTATATAAATATAATATACAGCTCAGTATTTCACTTACAATACAGCCGGTGTTCTTGGGTGACGATGACCAATTGCCATCAGGTGACTTGTCTGCTCGTTTTACTTCTGGAAAGGGAAACATCAGAAGGATCCTATGCTTCTCAACGGAGTCAATCTACTAATTAAAAACTAAACAAATCTACTGATAATATCTATTCTAAGTTTAATCTATTTTAAATACCTTTAAATAGGTAGATAAAGAAACTCTTAAAGCTCAAAGGTTCAATCTTTTTGTGACATTTTTTTTTCATTTTCCATGCTAAGATTATAAAGTTATTTAAGTGAAGGAAAAATTCAGTCGCGGGCAGGATTTGAACCTGCGACTTTTGGTTAGATACACCAGACGCTCTGACCTCTAAGCCACCGCGAGGCCCACCCGTTAGATCGAAATTTGCCTTCACATTCTGAATTTACGTCATAAGGTTATACCATTTTTATCATCTAAATTACAAATTACATTGTAACCTTACCACTTAGTAGCTTCCACGGAGAGAAAAAGTCGTGTTACGAGAAAAAAAATACGCAGAACTAATTCGCTTATACAACTTCCTCCATTACACATGTACCTAACGCTTACTCTCTTGTAGATATAAATTTATTTATTTTATTAGTAAATGTATCATGTAACTGTCTATGTACTTACGTAATAACTTATCTACACAACAGCTATTGTTCTGTTCTTAGTAAGTAGACATAAATTGATAAATTGTTACGACAGTACATGAGCAATATAATACTGTTGAACTCTTGGCCTTACAGATTCATTTTAACGTCTATTTTGATCGAGAACATGTTTATTAAAAGTTCTTAGAAAATGATATAACAGGAAAATATTTTCTTGCTTAATTGTTCCTTAAAATGTTTTTCTTGTTTGACACTTGACGCCATTGTTTGTCTGTGTCATCGTAGTAGATCCTAAACGGATAAGCATATTATGATGCAATATGTTTTTATTCAAAGCTGATTTGGTTCTACGTTTTCGGCAAATTTTTTAAGGGATTTCATTTAGTAATTTAATATATGTTTGTTTATAAGAGTTAAAGCTTAATACTTTTTGCTGGCATAAAAATCAAGAACGGTGTCGAAGAAGTACAGGTTAAAGGAGAAGTTTTATTAAAAAAAAAACAAACAAAATGGTCGTCATCGAAGGCAGGCAACGACGCCGAGGTCCGTCGGCACATATTGGAAGTAGACTCCTCAGCTCTTTCAAAGCTAATGAATTCCGAAGGCGCTTCGGTTCGTTAAAAAAATACAAAACTCTGTTCCCACTTACTTACAAAGTTTCACCACGGTAGTTCCAGTCACCGAACATTAATCTAGTTATAATTCCGAAAGCTCGCCTTTTTACTTCAGAAACTTCCAAAAAGTGTACCTCTTAACTGTCACATTTTTTTTGTTACTCTCCTTATTTATTATACGTTTCTTTTTAAAGTTCCAGTGTTAAGTTACCGTTACGTTATTGCTTCGAACACTAACTTTTGGTTACACTTTTAGAGTCGGGACTTCGTGAATCATAAAATTAGTGTCTTGACACCCACGTGTAAACTTACGTACCTAAAGAGAACTTTATTTATAAATTGTAATTTTATATAAAAAATGGCATGAAACAGTTAATTGTCACAGAACATATGGGACATGCAATTCAATCTTAGGCCGCTTGTACACACAATATCACAAGGCAATTGGCACACCCCGTATTACATAGGACCTGAACATTATATTAGTACACCTCTGCCTAACCATTCGGGGAATACAGGCGTGATGGTATTTTGTAATAAAAGCTGTGTATGTAGCTATATGTGACGCGTAGGTATTTTAGCAATTGTCTTTTTAAATGTTCAATCTTTTGCACTGACTTAAAAAATCAGGAGGTTCTCAAATTCGTCTGTATGTTTTTTTTATATGTTTGTTACGCGATTACTCCGTCAATTATAAACCAATTTTGATGATTCTTTTTTCGATCGGTAGGTCATACTTCAGAGGTGGTTCCATAAAAATTTGGTCAAGATCTGATTACAAATTTTAGAACAAAATGACAATAACATGTAAATGATAAAATTATAACGTCGTCTAGGAAGACGTAAAATTTTACTCGCTACTAAAAATGTTGAAATAAAATAACTTTTAATAAAAAGTAAAACCGTCTTAAAAACATACAAATAATGTTTTTGAAGGCGGTTTTACTTTTTTATATACTAAGTACTGACGTGAAGAAATTACCGATCCTGCACAATTATCAAGTAATATTGAAATTGAATAGCAAAAGATTCAGATTTTCAATACAATATGTTTCTGAACAACCATTCTAATTTATAATATGCAACGATACAATATCGTGCATTTGACATTCAATTTATTGCACTGTTTCAAGCAATGTTGCGTCGAAAATCCATTGCAAATTGATCTCGCTTATTCTAGAACAATTTACGGTAGACTGGGACATTGAAATAAGTCAACCGAGGTTTGTAGGCGCTTGAGGCAGTACATACTATGCTGTAAACACTAGAATACATAAACTGTGGGCTAAACGAATGAGCGTAAAGAGTCTCATAGCCGTAAGCAGGGTGTTAAGGGTCCAAAACCCCCAAAATTGCAATCCGTTGACTCTTTCCGATTCTGTGTTTATATTACTGATTAGCTTCAGCCCACGACTTCGTTTGCGTAGACTTCAGAATTGGATCCGACCTGGATAATGGATACTGCTAAAGCCTATATGCTATTCCACACTTTATTCTATCTCTGCACCAAATATCATCCAGATCCGTTGAGCCGTTCTGACGTGATTGAGTAACAAACATCCATACATACTCACAAACTTTCATATTTATAATATTAGTAGGATTTTCTCTATGTGCCAGAGGTCTACATCGTTCTCATCCAGATGATAATTTTTAGATTTGTGGCACTATAGCAGATCACAGAAGAGAAAGGAACGAGCTCGACTCCTACTGAGAACACTAGCTCTCATTAGCAGAAAAGAGAGATCTATGGTAAAGGAAGAGGGCATTCACTTTGCTTGCAACATAGGTAGCAACCGTTAGCGCGACTGCAGTTTCGATATATAAGTCCAGCAATGTTATTGGATTGTTTTATGGAATTCTTAGTAACAGCTCGAAGTTTGAATTTGTGTCCAATTAAAAGCAATAGCGCGCTCCTTATCATATGGGACCTAAATATACTGGCAAACTAGCAATAGAACCTAGGTTGCGAGGGAAATCCATCGGCCCATAGGACAAATTGTATAGTTTGATATGTCCCCGCGTATACAATGCTTACAAGGTTTTGTAAATGTAAAGTATTAACGTCAACACCACTGGTCCGATGGTAGGATCCGCAGTCACGTCTCGCCTTATCGCTATTTCCGAAAACACTCACTCACGACGCTGAATCAATATGACAGGCGTTCACTCGGATCGGATTGCTGCCCCGAATTGAGGGCGATCGAGTTCGGGGATTTTTTATTACAAATATTTGCTGTAAAGAATGTTAAGCGGTGATCATTAAATTGATTGAGGTCGATTGGGAAGTGGAAGATAAGTTTATGTTAAGTTTATGTATCATTTTTATGGATTGAGTCGGCAAACGAGCCACTTGGTAAGTAGTCAACGTCGCCCATGGACACCTGCAACACCAGAGGACTTGCGGATGCGTTGCCGACTCTTAAGCGCCCCTACGGACTGAAACTGCCAGAGCCGAATCAATCTAGGGGGAACTTTTATGCGCCAAACTTGAAACACATAAAAAGGAGCACCTTTTTATCGTAAAGCATTACGATAGACTCCAACGTAAGGGGTGGTGGCCAGCCAGTCAGACCTCAAGAGGTTCTACCACCAAGCAAGTCAGATATTTTCTCGCCTCTTACGAGATGCCTATCTGAAAGGCAGTGGAACAGTATTCTAACCCGTCCCCACACGGGAAAAAATGAGAGGGGGTAAAGTTTGCCAACCTGCACAATGTCAGGCTGTATAGTCCACCACGCTGACCTAGTACAGGTTGGTAGACTTCATGTGCTGTTGAAAGAATCTCTTACACATTTTCTTCACAATCTTTTACCAATTAATAGCAAGTGATAATCAATTAAATTACACACATGATCAGAGGTTTCGTACGGCCTTGGATTCGAACTCTTGCTTATAACTTGGCAAATCATGGTCATATAACGGAAACTAAAACTCACTGATCAATGGAATTAAATAACCAATGATGCGCAAAAGGTATTTGTATACTTAAGTTAAAGTAACAATGGATTTACTAAAGAATATTATTAGAATTGAAAATGAAAATAGCCGAGAGCCAGCCTACAGTAACAGGAAAGCCGTCTCCTTTGCGTAAATCGAATGAACACAAAATTAGCATTTTATCTGAAGTTATTAGTATCCACGTAAAACGGCATTGATGTCCCCCTGTCCCCCGCCTTCGTCCCCTGTCCCCTGTCCAGAGAATTCTCGGGATCGCTGATTGAATCGCGCCGATTATGACGTTAATCTGTTCAATGCAAATTGGACGAGCTAGTCATTTACATCCCTTTATCAGAATTTGGCGTTAAAATATTTAAATATTTATTGTTTTGCTAGACAGCCGTATTCCTCAACCTTTGTCGGAGGTAGGTCGAACGTCAATTTCGGAATAAGATTTCCAACCGTTCATCAATTTATTCGGTAAATAAAAATCCATCGGGAAAAGTAATTTGTTTTTCTTTTTATATATTATAACTATAGTTAAAGAAATTTATTTCTCAATAAGAAATTACAAAGATTTCACGTAGCTACTTGAGAATACTTTTAACTAGATATAGAATCGACATACATACTACCTAATGTTTCCTTTTCTAACAATTCATTTATGCCAATACAATCATAAAACTTTTAATTCTCCCACAAAAGAAGAGATTAGCATGAATAACTAATTAGGTACTTATTAAATACATTTGAAAATACATCTACTTGTATATATATAAAATGCTTTGTCCTGAATGACTGACTGAACCGCACAGCCTAAACCGCTGATCGTAGAGTCCTGAAACTTTGAGGGTCTGTTCTTTATATGACGTAGGTATCCGATAAGAAAGGATTTTCCAAAATTCTTCCCCTAAGGGGGTTAAAAACGAGGGCAAAGTTTGTATGAAAGGCATTTTTAGCGGGTGAAACCTCAGAGTACAGCTAGTGTTTTATATAAAATTAACCCTTCGGGAATGCCCATGTAGCCTGATGGCATGGTATGTTTTACATTAATATTTTTAAACTTTAAACAAACTTAAACGTATTGGGTTTAAATGCATTAAATTCTTCCGTGGTTTTTAAATTAACTTTAAAAAAAGAAGAACGCGATTTTTTTGCCAATCGTGAACCGATTTCTATTTTGATTGTTAATATCTGATAGAAAATACTTCCCACTACCATATATTTTTTGCTGGTGAAGATACACCACAAATTATTTTCTTAAAAAAATATTTTCTTTTATAAAAAATACTCTTTTTTATGTGATAGGATAGGGCGATCCGTCTGCTCGTTTGCCCGAGCAGACGGATCGCCCGATGTTAAGCGACTACCGCCGCCCATGGACACCCGCAACACCAGAGGAGTCACAAGCGCGTTGCCGACCTTTTAAAAGGGGATTAGGCCTCCGGTAACCTCACTCACTCGGCGAAACACAGCGTAAACGTTGTTTAACGCCGGTTTTCTGTGAGGCCGTGGTATCACTCCGGTCGAGCCGGCCCATTCGTGCCGAAGCATGGCTCTCCCACGTCTGATGTCTCCCACTTAATATTACATTACAGGAAAGCTAGGAATACAGATTATATAGTACAGAAAAATAGTGGACCATCACATTATAGTAAATAAATTGTTGGTATAAGTGGTGTTAGGAATAGCTTTAGTACACTTGTGGGCGGGACGCGTGTATTTTATGTTTTCTTACTGCGATAATGTTGGTGAACAACTTGAAATTAGTTTAGGTTACAGTAACAGCTTCTAACGTCTGTTTAATACGGTTTAGTTAATTCGAATCTGATTAAGATAGTAGAATTCGTATTCGTGTAATAAGAACTAATTTGTTTTACAGTTACAGATTTGACCTAACTTTTAAGGACTTAGAGGTCCCAAAAATACAAAATATTTGCTATTTGATAAATCGTTAGCTCGGTTATTACGCTGTCAAATTTTCTCACAAAGATGTTTAACTACAGAAATCGTAAAGTTGACAATTAAATTCGATCAGATAGGTCGAGACTGCTTGCACAGTTGTACAAGGCGTTATAACCCTCTCATTGCTTGCACATATGCAATTCAAAACATACCATCACGCCTCTATTAGGGTTAGGCAGTGGCGTACTAATGTACACCCACACTTCGCCGGTATGTTTAGGTCTCATTTAAGGAGGCGAGCCTATTCCCATTAACCATGCACAAATTTAAACTCCGAGCTGCTACTGAGATTTTCAAATAAAATCACAAGAATACTGCTCGTCCTGGGAATCATACCCAGGACTTACCCTTAGCAATTGCGACCACTAGACTATCAACTTAGTCTGAAAATATTACCTAAAATAAATAAATAAACTAGTATTGTTATAAAACCAGTTCACAAAGTTAAAAGTTCTAACTATCCTGGAACAATAAGCTAGTGATGTATGTCCTAAGTTTCCTCAATAGTGATGTCGCCTTTTTGTGGCAACCTCTACAGTACATAGGTACGTGAAATCTATAAAACCATCTCATAAATAAAATTATATTATATACCTCTGGTTCACTTCTTTCGACTCTAGTAAATTTACTTCAAGTGCGAAAAGTCTACGTTCTTGAACCTAAAACTAATAAATTAACAGAATTCCCTTCTCACAGTAAATTTTTGATAAGATTTTCTTTTCTGTAGAATAGAAAGTCAATGAACTATTAAATCGAGTCCATTAACGATATAACTAGACAGTCACAAGTTGGCATCGAGACCTAATTCAATTGAGACTTAATGATGGGAAAAGGCAGAAATTGGTCCAAGACTTTACGTTTATTTTATTGTAGGGAAAATTCGTCTGCGGGCAGGTTTCGAACCTGCGTCTTCTGGTTAGATACACGAGACGCTACAACCACTAAGCCACCGCGAATCCCACCCGCCAGATCGCAATTTGCCTTCTCATTCTGAATTTACGTCTTTAAGGTGACGTGAATCACAATATCAATCTTAAAATCACAAATAGATAGGTACATTATGTTTCACAATTATGTGGGATTTACTTTAATCAAAGACATTGAAGCAAGTTGTAGTATGTCACCGATTAATGAGTAGCTACGTCAATTTCGCAGTTAGAAAACCGATCAAAATAATTAAAACATACCATCACACCCGTACTCCCCGAAGGGTCAGGCAGAGGCGTAGATACTGTATACCCACAGTTCGCCATTAGACCATTAAAAAAATACTTTTGAAAAGCCAAACTAGTTGCACGGTTCCAAAAATTGTGTCTTATGGACGAGAGACGGAAAGAAACTCCAGATACAACCATGATCATAGAGAAAAAAGTAAACATAGCCAACCTATTATTGTTTTTTTTTCGTTTTTAGAAGCAAGGAGAATGGCCCCACATTCCGTTCCGTCCCTTCATAACAGACTTACATAGGTACATATTTACTTAATTATAAATACGGTTCTGTCTTATAGAGGCAGGCAGAAACCAGTTAACATCATTCACTACGGTTCCGTACTACTATACTTTAGTTAATCTATAAGTACTGGTTTCTGACACTTACGCGAATATTAGACATTGAAATAAAACTACTTTTTACGGATTTTATCGCGTTGTATTAATATTATTTAATTCCCGACGTTTCGAATCCTTTACAGCATCCATGGTCACGGGTAGACTAAGTTGTTGGAAGTCTTAATGTTGCAATTACTAACAGCTACCTTACATTTTTGTTATTTATTGGCGATCCGATTCACGCAGAACTACCAGCTCACCAGCTTAGTCTAACCGTGACCATGGATGCTGTAAAGGATCCGAAACGTCGGGAATTAAATAATAATAATACAATGCGATAAAATCCGTAAAAACTAGTTTTATTTTAATAACTCCTGATTCAGAAACCGATCGCTCAGCCACTACACAATATGTACCGTTGAAAAACGTACCTACATAAAATATGTATATGCTATGAGAGGTCGAAGATTGAATACTGTTCTTCCAAAGCTTGACATATAACGACTCAACAGTCCTTCTGCACTCTCCGGTTAAAACATCCAACAGTTAATAAAACCGGAATAAATAGGTCTTGTGTTCACAAATCCGGACGTTCTTTCATTCTATCGGCACATTCAAGGTAACAAATCGGCGACGTCTGAAGTGGGTACACGGGTTAATGAGCAGATATTTGAGAACGTCTGAAAAGATTAAATGCACCCCGTTATTCAAGAAGTAGCACCGACTGCACCGACTGCACCGATTGCACCCTCTCCTCAACGCATTAGATAGCTGCGTTCGATATTTGAATTACTATGAATCTCCATCTACCCTCCTCAGATGTTTAATAAGCGTTTAATTTTATGAGTTATGCTTGTTTCAACTTGATTGTGTGATTAAAGGTACCTAATACTGATTGATACAGTCTAGTATCCACTTTCTCAAGTGTCTCAGCCTTTGTTTGAAGTCTTTTGTATCATAACTACCTATTTCCCGCGGTTTTACTCGCATCCCATGGGTTTTCCAAGTTTTCTGAAATTTTCCAATTTTCTGCGCAATTTTCTGTCATTATGAATCTTCCACAAAGTGTTAGAAAACATAAAAAAAGATGAATAAAATCAGTAAAATCGTTCTCAAGTTATAGGTAGATATGTGACCAAGGGAAATAGGGATTAGTTTTTATATAATACTAGCGACCCGCTCGCGGTTTCACCCGCGCTGCTCCGTTCCTAAGAGCCGTAGCGTGATGTTATATAGCCAATGTTACTCAGTGATAAAGTAGCTCTCTAACGGCAAAAGAATTTTTGAAATCGGTCCAGTGCTTTTTGAGCCAATTCGTTACAAACATACTTACATACAAATCTTTCCTCTTTAAAATATTAGTATAATATATATAGTTTCTATTTATTTAAATATCTTAATTAACAAGATATTTTAATTTCCGTCCACTTAGGATGCGTGGCAAAGTTCTTGCTGTTTTCATGTATTCAAAAACGTTGTTCCTCTCCTACGACACAGCACACCGGATCAAGCCCTGTAGGCCACACAAATATTTTAACTATTGTTCAATATTTGAAAAACATTTCATTGTATACCTTGCCTTCCTATCTTTAAGATCTCATATCCTAAACGTACGCCGTTTTGTAACCAGCATATTCAATAACATTTCTTCCTATTGTAACATACTCTCTCAATCGATACATTTAAGCTTTGACGTTCCCTAAACATACATAGGTAGAGTACATTCATAATAGAATTGAGTAACTGTAGTACAATGGTGTACATATGAACCCAATTACAATCGAAAACTATTCAATAAGTCACAAGTCGATTCATGGCAGACGGCTTTAAATTATTTAAAGAAATTTCAGAATTTAAAACTTGCTCTTCGCTTCTCGTGGAGTGATTTGCAGCACAGCGGGGAGTTAGGCTAAGTGAGTAAAAGAGTAAAAGTCTAAAGTCAATGTTTGCTGTCGTGATTTCTGCTCCCCTCGGACGGTGACGCGCACTTTCCCCCACTACCACTCGCGAAAATGTGCATCACCATTTTATAAAGTCCGATTCGATTTTGGGACTACTGTCCGTCGATCTGTCGTGTCAAAGTGCATAGTGATGTGCAGTTATTTCCAAGTGTTCACAGTGAATTTCACTTTTGTGAGTGATTTTTTATTCAGTATTTTGACTGAGGCTTATCGGTCCCACTGCTGTTAATCTCTTATTGAGCCGATATTTTATAAAAATACCAGGTACGTCAAGCTCACCTCAGTTTATTTCTATCCCTCTATATACCATAAAATAACATACCATTACGCCTGTATTTCTCGAAGGATTAGGCAGATGTATGTACAATGTACATCCACAGTTCGCCAGTAAGTTTAGGTCCCATGTAATGGGGGCGAGTCTATTGCCATTAACCAGGCACAAATCCAAACTCAGAGCTGCTATTGAGGATTTTATATGAAAACACAATAACCCTTTGCTCGACCTGGGAATCGAATACAGGACCTCATGCCGATACCACTAGATCAACAAGCCATTCTCAAGTTAACGTCTTAAATCCATGTTTTCTCTAATAAATCATATTTTATGCTAAGTCGTGATTTTGTTCAAGTAAGCGTATCCCGAGATTTTATAGAACTTTAAGTTTTAATAGCCTTTTGTTCGTAAAATGCTTCGGCGAGAAACAAATGGCTGCAGCTGTAAAACTGATAGTTTCAAGAGTCAGAACAATATTGTTTACTTATAAACTTTCTGGAACTTGGCTTATGACATTTAATTTTATGTTTTAGTAATTAATTAGCAATGTAAAGCCATAGAAATGCACGGACATTGTATTATATTATAACTTACATTATGTAAATGACAAAGTGTAAAACTTTCCCCATAAGGTACGATGGGGTTGACAATATGTCCTTATTGGATAAAAACCCCTAAATATAAATAGAGAAATAAAAAAAAACTTTCCCAGAAATTAATGATTAGAATAGAATAGATATATATACATATATAGCAGTGATAGCCTAGTGGTATGACTGTTGGACTGCCAAGTCAAAGGTGTCGAGTGAGTTCGAACCCAAGACACCTCTAACTTTTCGAAGTCATGTGCGTATTAAATAGTTAATTTTCACGCGCTTATACGGTGAAGGAAAACATCGTGAGGAAACCTGCATGCCTGAGAGATTTTCTCGATGGAGTGTGAAGTCTGCCAACCCGCACTGGCCAGCGTAGTGGACAATAGCCTAATCCCTCTCATTCTGAGAGGAGACCCGTACCCAGCATAATGGGTTGATTATGAATAGAATACAATAAACTATATTGTACAATGTAGATAGTAACAAGCAGAAATAATAAGACGGGACGAGAAAATACTTTGATAAATGATATTTATTTCTGTAAATAGATCTTATAAAGATACTTTTACAAGTCAATGCTTTATATTTTTTTTTAACTGTATAGCGCCGGCATTTTCTAACTGACGACCTCTGAGAAGAAACACCGAAACAAACTCAAGGAATCATGGTGTCTTTTATAGTCCAGACAGTATTAGTGGTATTACAACTATGCATTTAATTATATGTGAGTGTTAAGATGTAAGGCAATATCTGAACAGGCCTTTTGAAGGAAGAGCCATAGCAACCTTGAGTTGACATGTCCTGACTAACGGCACGCATGCAACAGTCATTGTGTAACTCAACCATTATTAAGGATCCGGCGAAACTAAAATTGCCCATAAAAACGTAATATCGAAATAAATCTTAATCCTGACAATATTCTATTAAATAATGTCCATGATACCATTAATCTAGGTTTCTACTGTTAAATTTCGTCTACTACTACTTCACTGGCAATAAAAGATCGAAAAATCGTTCCAAGCTTGGTAAAGTTATCAAAAATTACATTTGCTTACATTTATTTCCAGTGAAGTATTTTGAACGAAATGGTAACGTAGGAACCTAGATTAACGGTATCAGAATCCGAATAATAACAGAATTTGATTAAATTGTGTTTGTATTACGATATATTTCGGTATTAGGTTTGTAAGAGAAATTCGGTCCGCCGGACTCTTAAGGGAACTCAACGGCCCGTCGCACGACGATACCAGATCAGCAAGACATTTGCGTAGGCCATGTAAAATACTCAAGACCGTCAGAAAAAAATTAAATATAAATCTTATGTGTTTAAAATAGCCAGTAAATGTTGTGGTTAAACTACTCAGTATTTATTTACACTACACACACATAGCCCCACACTTACCCAAAAATCATTTTGTGTTATTATAAACTCACACAAATCTTAATCTTCAATACTATTATATTTCACGCACACTAATAAGTTAAAATACAAGAATTCAATTGCCAGAGGGGAATGATCATGCGAGGCGATACTGACTTTAAAAAATAAATAAACGGTACCCCATTAGGGGCATTCGTTTGTATCGTGGGTGATTTACAAACATAAATTTTATCACAGAAAAAAACTGTACTTCTTAAGCAAACAGCAATGCGATAATTTCCTTCACCATTAAAGCGAAAAATTCTAACAGCTTAACATTCGCAAGTGAAATTCAAAAGGTTAAGGTACTCTAACCATTGACTATCGCTGCTTTTTTGCCGTTCCGTAAGTTCCTTAAAAATAAAAAGAACAAAAATGAAACTTAAACAAAGCTACTAGCTACGCTACTTCATCTCAGTGGGTGCAGTTTCTTTGAAAATTTCGCAAGCAATTGCATATCGGAGCAGTAAAGAGTGGCCGGGAATAAAGGGGCGCATGTCATTTCCCGGCCGGCCTCGGGGGTGAAATCGCATGAGCAAATGTTGACATCCTGCTCCGCTCGGATCAGAGTCCGCGATGTAGACGCACTATTCAACCTTATACTTACCATTGGAGCCATGGGAGAGAAAATGGAGTAGTTACTCCTCTATAGAGACGTTGCCTTTTTTGTAAACCTGAAAAAAAAATCTTCATTCAGTTTAATTCATTATGTTAAGAATTCATTAAGTTTATGACCTTTAGTTTGACAATTAAATGTGGAAATACTGCTAATGTGAATTCATTAAAACAAACAAGAGAAATTTTCAGAACTGAACCCGAGTTTCGATATTGCATTATGTCGAGCACTTGTTTACACATAAGATATGCCTGTTACAACTTATTATGACGGGCAAAGTTGCAGGAAAGAGATACGTTGGCATGTAGAAAGAATTCTGTTTGAGAAAGCTCAGAGGGAGGACTGAAATTGCAAGTGCTCCTAATCTATTTTGCTTAGCAAAAGACCAAAAGACATTTGTGGAGATGATTGCTTACTTTTGCTAATCTGATAAGCACTAAAATAAGGAGAACTAATATTGATATTTGTTCCCGTCAGCACTTCACAAACAATTAAAATAAAGCTACTTTTTACATATCTTATTGCGTTATATTTTGTACTAACTTCTGCTCGCGACTTTATCTGCGTGGACTTCAGGATTGAGTCCGACCTGTAGTCTATGTCTGAGCCAAATTTCATCCGGATCCGTTCAGCCGTTCTGGCGTGAAAGAGTAAGAAACATCCATACATCCATACATCCATACTCACAAACTTTCACGTTTATAATATTAGTTACTTTATAGCATTCATGATCATGGGTAGACTGAGATGTTGGGCGTTTTACTAATGTTAAAATTACTGTCATTTTTGTTAATTTTAACGTTACCATGGATCATCGTCATCATTTTCCTGCCCTTGTCTCAATTTATTTTGGATCAACGTAACATGTCCTTTTTTTCTATTCATCCCCGTCTGCCGTCACCCACCATTGACTCCCTTTTCCATCATATCATCCCTAACAGAATTCATTCATCTTTTCTTTGGTCTCCTTCTACTCCTCCCGTTCATCCGTTCTTCCAAATTCATATTCACCACTCTTTTAGTCACATGTGTTCATCCTTTTCATTACATGCCCATACCAAGAAAGAAAAGAGAAGAAAGAAAGTTCTTTTTTAAAAAAGAAAAGAGAAGAAATAAAGAAGAAGAAGAAAGAAATGATTCCCTTTCCCTTTTGTAGCTTAACCTGGATGGATGCTGTAAAGGATCCGAAATGTAAGGAAGTAAATAATATCAATATAATGCGATAAATCCGCAAAATAGTTTTATTTCTATGTAGATATAATATTCACATAAGTGTCAGACACTAGTACAATACAAACTAGTCTATAATGTAGGTGTATATAGATATTACCCGATAGCCTCAAGAGATTACTTATTTGAAGCTATTTCCATGTCAGGTTTAAGTACAGCACTTCAGGCTGTCGTCTTTTATGATGTGGATAAATAAGCTACAAAAGAGAAATTGATCTTTTTATCTTTTTTATTTAGTTTGCTTATCGGATGGCTTTTGTTACGTAAATAACTTTGAATTATTAATAAGGTTTATTCATATTTTCATAAGATTGAGGGCTAAGGAAGTCTCGGCTATAAATACCTCTTGGATCTTCTTTTAAAATTATGTCTTTATCTTGACAGCGATTTTTCATTAGATTATTCCAGAAATACATTTTATGTTTTGTTATCTCATCCTCTTTTTTATACTTTAGGAACCTTGACTACCTCATTAGTCTAGTGGTCCCAAGCGCGACTGCTACACTAGAGGTCCTGGGTTCGATCCCAGGTCGAGCAAAGTGTTATTGGGTTTTTCTATGAAATACTCAGTAGCAGCTCGGAGTCTGGATTTCTCTATATCTATGGATTTCTCTCTCGCCCCTATAACATGGGACCTAAACATACCGGCAAACTGTGGGTGTACATTAAGTACGCCTCTGCCTAACCCTTCGGGGAATACAGGCGTAATAGTATGATGAACCTTGGCTGCTGTTCGGGTGTGCGGAAGATTTTGTCGGTAACTGACTGAAGAAATACCACACGGTACTCCTCTTATCCTCTTTTTATATTTTGGTGACTGGGGACTAGATAATTTTACTAATACCTATATGTATGTGTCCAAATATATACTCACCAGGATTGTCTTATTTTACTAGAAATAGGTAATGAAATGACTTTGTTGCTGAAGTCATTTCATTACCACAATAACCCTACTCTTTACAACAAATAATTATTGAATACCCACACTTTTAATATAACGAATATTTTTATATTTTTCTGAAACCTAAGCTTACAACCCTGAAAATGAAACTATCATCAAAGCTGCTGTTTTTCAGGCTTTTCTAGTTTAAAAAAATACAGTTTTTTTATGGGATAGGAGGGCAAACGATCTGACGGATCTCCTGATGGTAAGCGATTACCGCCGCCCATGGACACCCGCAACACCATTGGAGACACAAGTGCGTTGCCGACCTTTTAAAAGGGGATTGGGCCTCCGGTAACCGCACTCACTCGGCGAAACACAACGTAAGCGTTGTTTAACGCCGGTTTTCTGTGAGGCCGGTTATCACTCCGGTCGAGCCGGCCCATTCGTGCCGAAGCATGGCTGTCCCACGTAAAGAACACAGTAAATTACAACCAGTATCAGTCCAGTCCATCTCAGTATAATGCTGACATTAAAATTTAAACTACGTTTAAGAATACATAGGATAGGAATATACTCAAATTTTAGGAGACAGGGTAATAAATAAACACTTAAAAAATATACCAAAAATTTCACAACAACATTACCTTAATTCATTTTGTTTTAATTTTAAACGTACACTACATTATATTTCGTGAAGAGAATATTTTGATCGCCGCCATTTTATGAGTGCGGTGATCTGAACGATCAATTTGCATCGTAATTAGGCGTTTGCTCTCTGTTTTAACACAAATTAGCTTTAACCGAATAACCGATTATTTTCTGAAAGCAAACACGTACGCCGCTTATAGTCCATTGTATTATTACATTATGACTTACACAAATAAATTATTTAAAGCGGCTTTACTTCCATATAATATTACCTATAGCTTGTAAGTTGTACACTTATTAATAAATACTAATCATTACTACTACATTATCAACCCATTATATTGTCCTATTGGGCACAAGTCTCTCTCCTCAGAATCAGAGGGATTAGGCTATAGTCCATCATGCGAGCCTAGAGAGGGTGCCGCGGCATACTTCAGACCCCGTCGAAAAAATCTCTAAGTTATGCGGGTTTCCTCACGATGTCGTGGTTTAGCGTTTAACATTGCCCAATGACCTTGAGGATTTAGTCTTTATGCTAGTATTTGTTAGTCACCGGCATTGCGGGGTGCTAGTGAGGTTTCGGGGTTTTTTTTATTATTTCAAATTCGAAGAAATAAGAAAATAAAAACAATACAAATTGTTAATTACGTCATTACAATTTTTTTGGTATAAAATTCATGACTAACTATTGAGCCGTTAAAGAGAAAAAATACAAATTAGGTTAAAAAGGCCTATTTACTTCAATTATTATCGAAAATTTGGGCAAATTTATAAAAATTTTAAACAATACAATTTGTTTGTGATGATGAAATATATGTACAACATATATTTTTTATATGGCAAACGCACATAAGAATTCTACTTGATTTTTTTTTTATGGGATAGGAGGGCAAACGAGCAGAAGGATCGCCTGATGGTAAACGATTACCGCCGCCCATGGACACCCGCAACACCAGAGGAGTCACAAGTGCGTTGCCGGCCTTTTAAAAGGGGATTGGGCCTCCGGTAACCTCACTCACTCGGCGAAACACAACGTAAGCGTTGTTTCACGCCGGTTTTCTGTAAGGCCGTGGTATCACTCCGGTCGAGCTGGCCCATTCGTGCCGAAGCATGGCTCTCCCACGTAAGAAATAGCACTTATTTTTACCCTAGCTTTAAAGAAGTTACCACGTAACTTCATTAAAGCTAGGGTGTTTTTTTAGATTTGAGCGAACTAATGCAATAATGATAATTAACTATTAATTTAAACGTAATTTTACATTATGGACAGCCCCCAAAAACGCCCGCCCTTCACAGCCTCCTAGTGTATTCGCTGGGAAGTCGAAGGGGCGCAACAAACTCCCCAGCAAATTTGACATGGCACTCCAATGGTCATATCCCTAGGCTAGCACTGTACTAGGTACCTATGACACACAAAATAAAGGTACTTATAAGAATTTCCCCGAGACCTTAGGCAATGGTGTATTTCTGTACAGTCATGAGCACCAATATACAGTACACATCCAGTGAAATCCAATAACGATTTTCTCTGAAACCATTGATTAAAAGAATGATTTTTTATGTAAGTAGATGAGAATTGACCAACAAGTATACGGGTAGCCTGATGGTAAGCAGCATCCGTAACCAGCAATGCCATTTGTATCACTAGAGCGTTATCATCTTGAGACCTCACTTGTTAAGTCTTAGGCCCAGTAGGTACCTGATTTCCCATTTCAATCGAATAAAATATTCTGCCTCATTAGTCTATCGGTCCCGAGTGCAACTGCTACACTAGAGGTCCTGGGTTCGATCCCTAGGTCGAGCAGTGTTATTGGGTTTTTCTATGAAATTCTCATTAGCAGCTCGGAGTCTGGACTTGTACCCGGTTAATGGCTATAGGCTCGCCCCCTATAACATGGAACCTAAACATACCGGCGAACTGTGGGTGTACATTAAGTACACCTCTGCCTAACCCTTCGGGGAATACAGGCATGGAAAATACTGGTATGGAAAATATTTTGCTCGGTACAGGTACCTTCACAGAATTTTACGGAGTAATAGGTGAGCTTCTTTTTCCATTCCTGAAACACACCCTAAAGTTTCAGTATTTATATGACCGTTGTACACAATGTTCTCGAAAAGACCACAGCGCAAAGTGGCAGAAGGAATAATTTCATAGTACCTACATATTTTAGGTAGGTTAGTGCTACTCAACGCAGCCTGAATGTACCAGGGTTGCATAGAAGCAAGGCGGCGGACACCGCAAAATGTACCTCTCTACATCCTCATCACGAATTCATGAGGCATGCGGACGTACAAACTGCATACCGCCAATCAAATATTACCTACAAATATTTTCTTGGCATTATAAATTAACTTACATATGTATGTTGAATATAGCTGCATGTCACTGCGGTGTATTGTGTATCTATTAACTTTCCTAATACTTATGTTAATAAGGAGAAGTCAGTTTTTGTTAGACCTCATACAAATCCACGGAATAACGCGATAGAATTCGTAGAAAGCAAGTTTCATTGCAATGTGCAATTTTATATCGGAACTTAAAAAGAATTATCTAGTTGAGTTTTAAGAAAATAGACCTTATGTGGTCACTATATCGTATATAATTGATGCCTTCATGATTAATCTATATTATGCTAATGTACATACTTTTGTAATATCAACATGATAACGTAGCAGCACCAAACCAAGTGCACTACAAATATCTCCTCTATTGTGACGGAATAGGGGATGTTACTTGATGTGTCATCCTGTGTACAGTTGGCAATACTATACGTATAAATGTTTATTTATACACCGCCGACCACTTTCGCCGACTCACAAAATTCCTCCAACAAGCATTTTCGAAACAAAAATACGTCAACACGTACTCGAAGGGACAGGGAACACGACAATATACGAGGGTTTCGAATACCAGTAAAAAATAAAACATTTATTTCAAACGAAATTCTACTTCAACAAAGGTAATTCAACAAGTAAGTATTACTAGTGTAAACGTGTAACAGCTGCACGCGATTTGCAAATAAAGCTAGGAAGATATCAAACAACGAACGTTCGCCACAACATGCGATAAAAACCTATGCGGTTTCAAATGGAAATAACAAATGAATGTCTGATTTTTTTCCGCTCGCTACTAACCAATGTGGCTTAAATCAGCTTTAATAATTCATTAATATCACAGAGCCAGTAATAAGGTTTTATTCCATAATTTACCTATAAACCTTACTCTGAACCGCGCGGTACACTCAATATAATTGTTTTTAACCGAGCACTCCACGTGGACGCTCTCCCGGGATCAGGTAAACGACTTTATTTACACTTAAAACAAAGAATTTCTCAAATGTCGCAGGATAAGAGAAAACAACCATATACACTCCAATTAGGAATCTAATTTAACCTCAATCCACGAAATCAACAAACATCTATTCGACCTTTACACGCAGGTAATATACTTACACCGTGCAATATATTCTTTATCCACACACCATAAAAACGAACAACTCTGAGCTCCTAAACCTTACGGACACATTAGGCGCGACCATAACCGAAAATTCACTTCCAATGTCTCGCATTTGATAACAAAGGAAAAACACCCGACGACCGAGAAGATGTTCTAAAAATACTTTCGCAATCTAGCTACCTGTTCACCTGGGCTGGCCATTCCGGCCTCCCCATAAAGAAGAGTAGACGGGAAGCGCCGGGAAGGGTTTATCGTTCCTGAGGGAACGGCCGCATGCCCGACACTATATCATTGCTGCCTCTATCTCTATGTACACTGCGAGCTCTTTGTACTCGGTGAAGCATAAAACTTTCTGAAAACACTGTTAATATGTAACGTAGGTACTCTTTGGTGTTACAATCGAACTTTGAGAAACCTCAATTCAGTAAATGTTTTGTGCCTTAGGTACTGCAAACACGCACTGTCATTGATCAATTCAATCAGATTCCATGTAATAAATCTACCGTTAACTTAACTGATGTCGAAAATAATTCAATTAGTTGAATTAAAGCCGACACACACGGTAAATAACTTTGTAATTTGTTAAATAAGGGCGTGTTTTTGTGCATTATTATGATATATTAATCGTTAATGCGTCGCTTGTCAATGTATTTGTAATGAAATGCCTGTACACAGTGCGGTTGGCATCGCGACACCGCCGACAAACAAAATATGAAATAATGTTCACGTTATTTGCATAATGTACACCATAAACGGTGGCCTATATAGAGAGCCATCATATTATCGTGCCGTTATAAAGGCCTGTGAGGAGAGAAGCGCCGGATAAACGCAGGTTGACGTGCATACGGCTTTATCCGGAATGACGCTATACCAGAAGAATACCTTTTGATATTTATCGCTACATTCTCTGAGTTGAAAGGGTGTAGAAAATAACTAATACGAGTACACTGACTTTATTTTACACTACAAAAGAGGAGAATATTATTATTGTGATAGGTACAACAAACAAATGACTATCTTATTTACCATTTAAATTGAAATACATAAGTATATAAAGCAGTTTCTGATAGCTGTCTTGTTTTTTTTTCTATCCACGTTTCTCGACCACTTCTAGCCATTTTTTCATTTATTTGAGTCAGATTGCGTAGGTATTCATTATTCATAGATGCCTTATATCAACGAAAAAATAAATTTGCTAAACGGATTTATTCTATATTTGAATTTCAAAACGATTTGAAACAAGAATTCGTAGATAAATAATCGTTCTTATTTCGAAATTCGATTGTTACATTTGAATAGTTTGAATTATTTATGTCGGGTCTAATCACTTTATGTAAGATGTTTGTGGGTATGTATGTATAGGTCCCCTTCTAAGTCAAACCATACAATAAACTACGGGGAGAGATATTGCCGCTCGTGTTACCATGTGTGGAACCGCAAGGCGAACCGGGAGACTTTACTGTACCCCTGGGACAGACGGAACACCTGAACGGTGCCTCCACATTGATTTTACATGAACATCCTAGAGCCAAGACATTGTTGTTCACACCTACCTACAGGTACATGTACAAGTAAGGGTAATACAATGGTTTGGACTTAACCTATGTGTTAGCCGACCACAGATTTCGACGTACGCAAATGGCTGTATTTGCAGCCACAAACGTACATACGCCTTTACAGAATGCTACAGTGATTTGTACCAAGCGATGTCATTCAACTGTACTCAAATCGTGTCATAGTTCGCTAGTTTTGCACCTTTTTCAGTCGCTTTTTTGCTGGTGGGAATAAAAAGAATAATGATTTTACTGCATAAAATTGTCGTACAAGTCTTACAATAGTTAATCTTTTTTTAAGGATAGCACAATTGGCCTCAGGCATTGCCTAAAGGCAATAGAACAATAGAAATACAATAGAATTCCTAAAAAAAATAACATAATTAATACATTTATAATACTATAAATATATTAAGACTATAAAAATCTTGCATACTTGTCAATGAATACCAAAAAACCATATCAAAAGTTACATTACAAATACACCCAATTTATAAATTGTCACTTGTCAATCATATTTGACAAGTGACAATTTACTGTAAATGTTTGTACTAATTGATGATTTCCTACTCAAACTTCAATATACAAAAAAAAACACCCTCTTTTTAAAAAAAAGAGGGTTTTTTGTACTTACTTGTAGTCTACTATAAAATGATAATGCATACCTACTTGTCCCCTGTCTATATATATATATATATATATATATATTCCATATTTCTAGACAACTTTTCAATTTTTTTCCCTAAATAAGGTACCTTCTCCGGATTACTACGAACATTAAAAAAATTTTTTGACGAGACATCGGTCTCAAGTGGATCGTGGATCTTAATTTTTATCATATAAAAACTAGCGATCTTCTTTGATTGGGTTTGAACCTTTATAGCTCAACTATAAAGGTTCAAACCCAATCAAAGAAGATCAAGGTTGTCATACGACATTTCACACAAACAAACAATCATCTCAAAGAAGTAGGTACGTATGTAATACGATAAAATTTTCCATATCGTATTTACCCTAGCAAATTACCAACATAATGCGAGTATAGCGCCCTGCTAAATAATTATAGCATTTTCCATTTACGCACGAGTTTGAGGTGGTTTCTTCGGAGGGACCGCGGAGGGCGCAGGGTGGAGCCCTGAGAAAACTTTTGGGTCTTTATTTATTGTTATTGCCTCATTAAGGTACCTACGTACCAAGCGATATCCTACAAATTGCAAATAAATAAGCCACCGCGCCACACACGTGTGGAATATATAAGCGCACCTATTTATCTAATTATCTAGATGTTTTGGTTGACCTGAGTTGTTGTCATTAGGTAAAGTTGAATTCGTTCATTGTTGTGGTCTCTATAAGTAAAAATATTGAAATAAAAAGACCTATAAAGCATATTTAAAAATAAAAAAAGTACTTTCAAAAGTAAACGTTCAAAAGATTACAAGGCCGCAATAAACAACAATTAGCTTATAGATACTTGACCTTAAATATTCATTACTTAATTATTCAATAAAATTCTTCAGAATTATTTTCAAAGAACTTCTTAAGTATATTATTTTATTGGCAAGTCGACTTAATTTTAATTTGTAAAATATGATAAGTTCTCCCAATGATTTTAATATGGTTATATTTTAATTAAAAACCATTCAATAAAGTACGTTCTCTTAAGTAAATATTGATACCAAGAAACACGTGAAAGGCGCTTTGATTGAGCGAAAGCGAACTCAATAATGTATCAATTTAATTTTGAGATTGAACCACAGATTGTCGAGGGGAGTGAGTTAATTTTCATTTAAGGGATTTGACCTGAATTCACCTTCTATAAATTAGCAAATAATGATCGCGTATCATCGTAAACCAACAGTGTAGTGAAATACAGTTATAATAAAGAGTTACTTATACATAAATATTTCCAACGGACAGTTTCAAATAAACAAACGAAACAAAATGGGTCGCATTAACTGAGCTTACAATAATGCTCTAACGAGCACCGTTTGCAATCGCATTTTCGTCGAATCCGAATGAGTCATGATTAAAATATTATCGATAAATAAGCTCTAAACGAACGCTTAAAGCCAAAACATCGCTACACGACTCAAAGGTAAAGCGTGTAGGTATTTTGGACTTATTGAGCGCAAATTTTGAAGACCGCAACCCTTTGAATAGTCAATGTCGCGTACCCTTATCTCGCCACAGAAAGGCGACACCACATTACCGGTATTATGGTACTACCCCGCGCCGGCGACGCGCGACCCGAAACACGCCCTCGCTTACAGTATTAAAGTATCGACTCGTATGCACAGTTTGAAATACAGGGCATTTTCAAAGTGCAATTTATATTGTATTGCAAGTTAGAGCGGCGCGTTTACCCGGCTCCACAATATTTTGTGTCGGGCCAATGTGCCGCGCGGCTGAGCCTTGTTCCACGTCGCTGTGAAAATCCATTTTACATTTTCTTGTCTATAGAGGAAATTTAATAAGCATAAGTGAAGTTGCCGCACTCTATTGTAGTAAGGGACGATTAGAAAACTTTTTATGTGTCTTATGATTTCTTTTTTGAAAGACGGTTCAAGTTTTCTGGCGTAATCATCCTTACATCTTCATAATAAGTAAATCACCTTAATATTTTTAGGAGTTTGAATTCATGCGCGAGCTTAATGGATATTTTACGTTCCTTCACATAATATAACCATATACCTACAATTACGACATTTCTCGACAGGTTTTGCTGTAAGTATACCCATATTTCGCCTCTTAATTCCCATGTAAGCTTCCCATGCGAATATATTGTCACAAATCGGAATTCCGAGATGCCTAATACAATTAAAACTGCCTAAAACTGTCAATTTACCTAATAGAAAAACCGAATACCACTTTGTTTGACCATGGAATTGAACCCAGGATCAGTTCGGCTAGGTAAAATTTAGTACGACTAGACTAATAGGGCAATTTACATTCCTTTGTGATAGAATAAAAATACATTTTCTCGAATGTGTAATGTTGATAAAGTTAGTTTAAAAGTGCTATGATTCCGCCACTGGAGGTCGCTGGGGTGTTATTGCATTGCTGAATATTCTGTCGCTACTATATGCTAACATAAATGCGATCCGGTTTGAAGGGCAAAGTAGCCACTTAAATTATAGGGCATAATGAGACATAACAACTGAGACTCGCGGGATGACTACGTACTATCGCTCCCTTAGTAAGATAGAAAAAACCGGACAAGCGTGAGCTGGACTCGCCCACCGAGGGTTCCGTGCAAATTTGTAGGTCCTGTACATATTATAATTAATTACAAATGTATAGTTTTCAGATTTTTCCCTATACTTGTAGTATAAAACGGTATTACTTGCCTAATTTCATAGTTCTAGGTTAACGGAAAATACCCTATCAAATTTGATTCCCTTGAGTCGAAATATACGCTTTTGGCGGCATAAACGGCCACATCATTTTTTACGTTAACTTAGAAGTTTGATTTTTACACAGCTTCAAGGGACTGTAGACCTAATTATAGGGTTTTAATTTCAACTCGATACCTCCACGCGTTCCCGAGATAAAGGATCTTGACAGACAGACGGACGGACGGACAACAAAGTGATCCTATAAGGGATCAGTTTTTTCCTTTTGAGGTAACGTACCCTAAAATATTGCTCGTAGTATTAGCTCTTGTATTAGGTACAGTATTTACTGTAAGGTAAGGTCTAACACACATGCTCTAAATAATGTCAGGGCAGTTCCGTTGCGTGACACAGGTGGGCCACGGAACTCGCCGGCCGATATCGCAATTCGCAAACCGAGCCAGTCACTTTACTGTTCCCGTGGGGGACACACTGCTATATATCATGAGCCACCTCGCTGCCCCCCCTCATTGCTAAGCTATAATTATGATATTGATACTTTATGCATTTCGGCTTAAAGTCTCCTGGACAATTTGATACTTTGTAGTTCTTCATATTTATTTAACGTAACTTTTTTTTAATTTTAAGTAAGATAAAGGTTAGTTTGCTGTTGAGTTAGTTTGGGATGCTACCACAGCATTGCCAGATATTTTACCGCTAAGCATTAATGTGCTCCGGTTTACAAGTCAAATACTGGGCATATAAGACCTCAAGGTGACATCGCGTTTCTACTGGTGTTGCTGGCATCTGCAGTTACTGCTAACCATAAGGCGGTCTGTATGCAGGTTTGTCTATCTTATTATCTATACTTATAATAAATCTGTAGAGAGGTCAATTCTGTACATGAAATATATTTCCAAAATAACTATCAGCGGGTGATTAGTGATCGATACTGACACCAAAAATGCAATCAGTAAAATTTTTGTCTGTCTGTCTGTCTGTATGTTCGTTATAGAAACAAAAACCACTCGACGGATTTCAACGAAACTTGGTACAACTGTTCTTCATACTCCTGGGCAGGTTATAGTATACTTTTCATCACGCTACGATCAATAGGAGCAGAGCAGTGAAGGGAAATGTTGGGAAAATGAGTGATTAATGAGAAAGATTTCAAGCTATAAAACATCACGCTACAACCCTTAGGAACGGGGCAACGCAGGTGAAACCGCGGGCGAAGAACTAGGGAACAAAGTAACTATTCCACGCGGACGAAGTCGCTGGCAAAAGCTAGTCTACAATAAAATCCTCTAAAAATAATATCATTTTGTCTCTAATCCGTTTTCGCGATAAAGCTAAATACTACAATTAATTTACCCAAGCATTTTAACCGTAACTTCAAGCGGTGCTAACCCAAATCGACGTCAAAAAGAGCACGTAAGATCAATCGGTGTATAGAACAATGTGGCGAGCCCAACCAGATCAGATCAGGCGGTCGGGCTGTATTTATTTACATGTAATTAGGTCGGTGTCAGTGATCGACGGCGGCGGCGGACGTCCGCACCGAGGTAAACAATCCATTACAAAGCTGTCAGGCACCCAGGCCGGCCCACGGCCATGCATATAGCGACCAAAATCGAGCAAACACGCGAATTTAGACCAGTTCACTGTCGCCGAACGTCAAAATAGAACAATATTGACTCTTTGACATAAATACTCAACGAGCAAACACCTGACGCGGCTAAAGAACCCACCTTTATAATAAACTGCCTACGTTTGATTTATGCTACATTTTGGTTGGTAACTTAATAAGACATTTATTTTTCTACTAAAAATTCGAATAAATGAGACTAACATGAAAAGAAACTAAGCCTCATTGAAGAGATTTTCAGATTACGCCAATTTATGTCATAACTCAAAGAGATCTGAGCTACATTACCATGGCATCAACATAAAGGCTCACTTTTGTAAACGTAAACCAACGATCCAGATAGGTACCTACTTAATTTTATCATTATAATGACTTGAATAAAGGAGGGGCTCATGGCTAAGTAAGTAAGTAATAACTAGGCTAAACCATCGATCTGCAAGATTAAGTTGCGCTTGCTGCAGTCAGATTATAGATTGGTGACGATTCTTACCACAACGAGATCCCTTCATGCGTCGGAGAGCACGTTAAGCCGTCGCTCATCATGACTATCATTCGAACACACATAACAATTGTTAGTGGTAGTTAGAAGCCCAAAAAGCAAGACAACTTATTTTTAAGATATCGTTAATAGTTACTCGAAAATTGGGTTCATATAAAATACTGCTATTTAACCGCATTTGGGTAGACTGAAAGCTAACCCCAACATACTTGCATACAGCTAAGATAATGATGATAATAAAATAATAATCATCACAGTTGACTGTGATGCATGGGATGCATTTACTATGGAGCGGGCCGAATGCCAGCTTGGCAATGTCTACTTAAAAATACATAGTATCTCCGCGGGGCATCTCCAAACGGCGTTCATATGTATCATTGCTATTTTTTGCCCGAAATAATAACATTACCCGTGTCCCTAGAAGCGCACAAAGCAGCCCCAATGCAGTAATCCATTCAATGTATCACTATGCAACTCGTACTCTTATCTTACCACGTATAGCCACGCCAATCCGTTACCGATATTTAGGCAAAATACAAATTCTTTTCCGTGCCACGCGAATCTCTACCCTACGTTGCCAATGTTAGGTCGGGAATCACGGACGTATCGGCAAATTTTACAACGTTCTACAGTGAATAATCCGCCTGATATTGGAAGGCTCGTCGGTGCATTCACTGGGATGCACGAAATTTTCTATAAGGATAAAAGCAAACAAGATAGCCATCGAACCAATGTGCAATGTTACGAGCTATAGCAGCTACTTATATACGCAAGTAATGCGCCTAAACCGCACCAATTTGGCTGCGAAGCGACGGACAAATGGAAGTTAACAGCAATAAAACATTTTTATTTGCTCACGTCAAGTACTGGCCGATGAAGCCGAAATTTTACAACCATTGAGATTTTCATC
Source organism: Acronicta aceris (assembly GCA_910591435.1). NCBI lineage: Eukaryota > Metazoa > Arthropoda > Insecta > Lepidoptera > Noctuidae > Acronicta > Acronicta aceris. Next base: position 11,795,244 of record OU342759.1, read on the forward strand.
GCAAATATTTGTTAGAAACGTTTCGTTCGAATAAATTATTTTTGTGTTGACTGTGGCGGGCTTTATTTCACGGATATAATAACGGCCCAACTTTTTTGGCGTGTAATAGGAACAACAGTGACAATACGGCGGCGTGGCGTCGGCGAACGTTAAAATGTTTCCGTTTTTGGCGTACTCTCAAGTTAGTTAATGTTTCCAAAACAACGCTGTGAACACTGGTATACCTATTTGCGGCTTGAAGTTGGCCGCGAGTTGCTCTATGCACTGCTGTTTGACACAAAGTGCTAATAACAACGTTCTAATCGACTGCATTAGACACTGGCCCTTTGAGATCCTGAGTGCAGTAATTGACATTGGCCGCTAAACGGTTATCTAAAAGCGAGGAAGTTAAAAAAGATTAAGAGTAAAATACCTACTATTAAACCGCCGTAGTATTACGAGAATGTCCGTCGAGGGCGCCCCTGACAGGTTAATAATCATTCATCTAAATACATTGTTAAAACTTTTGCCATTTTGAAGCAGACAGATTGGGACTCTCACCAGAAATTGCGGGTTCTCATAATATCTGGGTATTTAATACTAGACCGCCTAATAGAGCTTAATCGTTTACATTATGGTTTTCCCAATCCTCAGTAAACAGTTTTCGTGTACAGAGAGTTTAATTCATAATAATCGATCATCAATTATTTAAGTGTAAGGGGTTACCTTAGATTTTATATATCTGAAGTAATTTGTAATTTTAATCAAGAGGAAGAGCGCTGCTGTCTCAGATGCAGATATATTTTTATATCTAGTTCAGACAGAGATGTCTTTACATAATATGGGTAACATTAGTATATAGTTCATGTTTTATGTTTGTACATATTTTAACCTGTGTGTTTTTGAGTCAAATAAATAAATTATTATTATTATTAACCAAGTATTGGAAACTTAATTCACGTTACCAATACTTAGGTACTTATAATGATGCTAGAAGGTGTAATTATTATTATAAGTTTGAATCATTTTGCCTCATTAGTCTAGTGGTACCAAGCGCGACTGCTACGCTAGAGGCCTGGGTTCGATCCCCAGGTCGAGCAAAGTGTTATTGGGTTTTTCTATGAAATTCTCAGTAACAGCTCGGAGTCTGGATTTGTGCCCGGTTAATGGCAATAGGCTCGTCCCCTATTAAATGGGATCTAAACATACTGGCGAACTGTGGGTGTAGATTAGTACGCCTCTGCCTAACCTTTCGGGGAATACAGGCGTGATGGATGTATGTAGGTATGTTATTAAAATAATGAAAAAATAATATGATGATATAAATAAGTAAAATGTTTACATTCTAGACATAAAAAATGTTTGTAACCTCGGCTATGTTGTCTATTTCTTGAAACATAATTTTCCAAGAAAATATACCCCACTCTAATGTCCAAGGAAAATATTTATAAGACAAGGCTCAAAGTTGTAATAACATTCGGAGACAAATCGGCGACAATAGTCACTATGGCGACAAGGCGACAAGTCGCGCGACTTGGGCGCAAATTAAAGCGATTTGTTATCCCCGACGTACAGACAACCACCACCTTTTTAAACCCGTGACAATTTAGCGCAAACCTTGTGAAATATCGCCCAGCTAAATAAAAACCGATTTGTGTTAACTCGTACTTTTACGTACTTTTTTGTGCGGAGTGCACACTACATTCTCTTGTTGCAAAATACATTTTTTTGCGACTACTTTGGCGCAGTGCCTAGTTAAAGCGGTTTATGGTTTTGAATCCAAAAAGCTGACGCCGACTTTGATACCCACAAATGCAGTTGTACCACAAAAACAGATTCTATAATAAATATTTATTGTTTGTTGGGAAAATACAAAGGAAACTATCGTTCAAGAAAAATATGGAGGTACGGGCCAGCATTCTTATAATCCTTTTTCGCATTGTTGTAGAGAGAGAGAGAGTAAGCAAACCTTTCGATATAATTATTATAAATACTTAAATACTTATAAAATCGTTTGTCTGTTTGATTGACTGATCTATATACGCACACCCAAAACTACAAAGTCTAGAAAGCTGAAATTTAGAACATAGATTTATTATAATTATGACGTAAGCATTCGCTAAGAAAGGATTTTTGGAAATTTCAACTTTAACGGAGTTAAATGGGGCGGAGATGTTTGCATATAAGTCTTTGTTCTTTAAAGTTAGAAACACGAAAATTGGAATTATAGTTAGGTACTGAGAATAAATAAATAGCGACGTGTTTCAGGATTTTTCGGTTTTCATATTTTAAGGGGGCGCGCGGGCGGGGGAAACTGGAAGTGAAAGTTAGTATGGGATAGCCGTATTTTTTTTAAGTTAGAAACACGAAAATTTTAATTACAGGTACTGAGAATAAATAACTAATGACGTATTTCAGGGTTTATTTATTTTCACATTTTAAAGGGGGGTGGGAGGTTGAATCTTTAAGTTTAAAATTATTTTAGGTCACGAGTGAAACCGGAACATCTAGTTATTAATACAATTGAACATTTTAGGTGGTCAAAACACTTTAATTATGTTTGACATAATTGTAGACCAAAGTAAAGTATACTGTGAGTCGGCTCAGGCGCCGCCGCGTTGCCTCGTCACAATTAACGCGAGTCGCGGCCCATAACTCACTCCCACCGACGCGACACCCGCTATCGCGCACCACTCGCATCCAACCCAACAACGAACATTGAACATTCTACTTTTAACCACCACCTACGGGTACAGCGCTACCAACCCCAGCACTGTCACTAGTGTTTGTAATTTAAATTTCGAATTTACATAGTTTATTGCGGTTTAAGAACGCAATTTGTTAATACGCAAGTAGACACGCTTGGATTTATGTCTCGTTGGTATTCAGCATGCAACTTGTGTTGTGCATAACTTTACAGCGACTGCGACTGCTACGGAACACTATTACAGTGATACGCTCCTACCATAATTAAATATTAGTTTACTGAATTAAGGCGATCCATTATCTCGAAACAAACAATTTACGTTTCGTTCGTGATGTGACGGAAGGCGAAACTTTTTCTATCTAACGATCAGAATATTTTGGACCGGCCGCATTGGGTGAAAAGTTTATAATTAACGAGCTCGATGCCCCACTAATTGAATATAAGGAAACAGAAGGTTTTTGTCGTGTAATCAATCATTGAACATACACTGTATTTACACCAGTTATCTATTGAAAAATATATCATTTGAAACGACGTGATTAGGTACTTAAAACGCTTGTGTCATAAAACAGAATAACTTGAAAATTTGCCTCATTGTCATTAGTTTAGTGATCCAAAGTATGGCGGTAGAGGTTCTGGATTCGATTCCCAGGTCAAGCTAAGTTTTGGTTAGTTTTTCTATGAAGTTCTCAGTTGCAGCTTGAAATTCGAATTTGTGCTTGTTTAATGACAATATATTAAACATAAACATACATAATCAACCCATTATACTGTCCCACTGCGGGGCACGGGTTTCCTCTCAGAATAAGAGGGATTAGGCTATAGTTCACCATGCTGGCCCAGTGCGGGTTGGCAGACTTCACACGCCATCGAGAAAATCTCTCAGGCATGCAGGTCACGATGTTTTCCGTCACCGTTTAAGCGCGTGATAATTAACTATTTAATACGCACCTGACTTCGAAAAGTCAGAGGTATGTGCCTTGGGTTCGAACTCGAGACCTTTGACTTGGCAGTCCAACGGTCATACCACTAGGCTATCACTGCTGTTATGTTATGTTTATTATGTAAATGACAATATATTATGCTCACCCTCTATTGCATGGGACCTAAACATATCGGCGAACTCTGGCTGTACATTATTACTACTCTGCCTAACCCTTCAGGGAATAGGTTTTGTGAATTCAAAGATTGTGATATTTTGTTGAGCCACATGGCCCCTTTATTTACTCTCCTCTCACCTGAATAGTTCCACGAAAGAGAGCAATTAGCTCTCACAGTCTAGTCACGATTTTTTTCATTTTAATTAAAGCTCCAACCGGAGGATCGTCGGCTAATTAACCCATTAAAACACAGAGTCCACTTTCATTTTGTCTTTTTTCCTTAAGCGTTCACTTTCTTGTGATTTTCGAAATGAAAATGAAAATATGAACAGTTGTATAGCGAGTGTACGGATGACGTCATCAGCCGACGACGAGCGGCAATGTTTGCGTACACAAGTGCTCTGGACTTCCCTTTGTAAATATTGGCAAAATAAATCATACGCCAATGAACACGGTTACTTGCATGTTTTTCATTTTAATTTGTCATAACTAAAACTGGCGTTATAGTCTCGCGACTGCTGAACTGAAGGTCCTTGTTTCGATGCCCAGGTCGAGTAAAATGTTATTTTGTAATAACTACTATTACTACTATTTTCCGAGGTTTTATTTAAATAATATTATTACGACACTATAAGATTCGTAAAAAGTACCTAGTTTATTTTTCAATGTTAGATACTATTACTATTTTCCGATGTTTCATTTTAAATAATGTCCATACGACACGTAAGAATTCGTAAAAAGTAGTTTTATTTCAATGTCTAATATTCACGTAGGTCAGAAACCCACATGTTATTTACTGTGTTTTCTATGAATGTTCTTGAATGGCCTAATTATTATTGTGGAACTCATTCCAGCGCGAAAGAAGAGGTCTGTTTAGAAAGCGTTGGTTTTATAAACGAGTCGTTTTAATACAAAAATATAATTATCACGAGCACAGCTAACTATTTGAAAGTGTAATTTAATAAATAAAAATTCTCAACGAACAAAAAAAAAAGCGTAGATCTCATCAAATAAAAATTCGGCCCGACGTCCACATCTAATTAATCCATAAAAATATTTCATCACTTTGAATTACTTGTTCGAGTTAAGATCGTGATGATAACTTTTCACAATGTTCCTCTTTTGTAAACACATCGCGTACACAAAATAAATTAACCCTGTTGATTTAGTAACATTATATGACGCGATCATTGTTCTAAATTAGCGAGCGGTTACAAAAACACTGCTTTCCGTGGTTAATGATGAAATAGTACAATTATCATTAAAGGGTAGTTTACAATGCAAGCTGAAACTTGTTGCCGTCATAAAAGCGCGCGGCGAAACTCTGCTAGACAATGGCACATGTCAGCCGACGTAAGGCCGCGTGCACAAAGCGAGTGCCTACAAGTACAGTCAACAAGACAAGCCGGTAAAGCTGCGATCATCTGAATGACGAAGCAATTACGCGCATTCAGTCGCAGTACTCGGGGCGCAGTCAGTCGAGGCAAGTGGTGAGATTGGTTTCAATAAAAGCGCAATCCCTCCCCCATGTTTTTCTTTCATCACGCAACTCTGAATGGTGTTATTCAGTACTGTAATTATTGCTGTGCTTTTGTTACGATGTTCCAAATTTACTTAATGATTATTTTGCATTGTTCCAGGTAATTTCTGCGTTTCACCACCATTTCATCACAACAGGTATCACATTATTCTGGTAAAAACGTTAAACAAAGCTATTACAGATGATAAGTGTTTATTGCAACAATTCGTGGATAACCACTGATTTATTTACAAATCTAAATCAAATTACCCGTTCAGAAACATCTAATTGATATCAAAGATAGTAATTATGTTCATTACAGAAACACTTTAAGCCGACTCGCGATCTATTTACAAAGCAGTTCGCATCACTTAGCAGAGCCGCTAAAAATTCATTGAAGCTGTAAATTATCGTAAAACAAGAGGCATAAACCCGTCCGCGGCACGTGCCACGCTCAGGAAGAAATACTAACGTCCGACAAACGGATCATTAAAGTGCTGCTTTAAATGTGCCCGCGGCTGCGCTGATTAATCATCGCTCTGTGATTAATTAGTGGTGAAAAAACCCGATGAAGAGCGCATCGATCCTACGGTCTGCCCTCACCCTTATACGAGAATAAAAATAAAAACGTTTTAAGCAGAAAGAGATAGTATCTGTTATGAGGCTGCCCCTTCACTCGGTATTTACATTAGCATGATAATCCACGTAGGTGTATTACAATCGCATTCTTTTTTATAAGATAGCAAAGAGACTGTATTCATTCATTCCGCACTAGTTATTTTATTATGATCATAATAATATTAACTTATCGCTTTGTGTGTCAGTGAGTGATTGTCTTACAACATTACTACTTAACATTACAAAAGAGAAACTGTATGCAACCTACATCAGCTTAGTTTAAATCAATGTAAACATTGCCTAATATAAAGTTCTCGCGTTGCAACATCAGGCTGTATATTTGCGGTTAGAAGACAAGCATGCTAAATATTAGAATCTCTAATTTGAAAATACTGTAGTTTGTCCGTCTATGCATAAACATTGTATACAGCGTCGTTAACTAGAGAACGTACTTTAAGTGATTGCTTTGCTCATTGGAGTCGTTTGACGAACGACCGCTCTACGATTTGCACCCAAATAAGCTGTTACTCATATTACAGGGGGAGATTTAAATGTCGCTTTTTTAAGATGAATATTTTACAGTTTATACTGCAGCCCGCCCGTTATTCATTGTCAGCGAATTTAATACGTTAAGTGCACCCATTTATGGGCAAAGTTTTAAATGCGTGCGAGATTGATCGCGCGGATTGGATGACTAATTCATTTGTGTTGCGTCCTACACACTGCTGTCATTGTCCGATGTAAAGATCGATTTACTATTAATCATTATGACATTTCAATATTCATTTGGGACAAACATCATCATTAATTATGTGTGCATTTGATTTTAGACAGTCATTGTAAAGAATTTTGATCATTGTAACTAGTTAAAGCGGATCGCACATAAATAGCAGTTAACTGACAGAGGGGTAACATTTCCGCACTTAATTTCTATTGTGTTTCGAATTTTCAAATTTCAAACTCTATCATCACGGTCACAGTTATTACACACACATTTTCTGTATTAGCCGATCAGCAATTTAGAGAGTGCAACGTTTGATGAGGTAATCGCCCGTTTTGATTGCTTTTGTTAAAGCCATGGCAGAAGCCATAAAGGTTGTATTAGCAGGCCCTTTTTTAAGTAAGTACATACTTACTAAAATTAGGTATGTTTTTATACTATCAAATTGAGTTCGAATGTAGGTACAGTTCGTATGAGTAGCCACCAAAAAAAATGTGTATAAAAAAAATACTGATCGCAGATTCAAAAATGCATCACGTATAAATAGGCCCATTTTAAAGTATTACTTTCCTCATGTACCTATACATTGAAAACCAAAAATAATCTCCGACCCCTAAGATACAGGACTGTATACCTAGTTTAGGGGACGGAAATCTGTCAATACTTATAGACTTGATGTACAACCTACTGCTTTTCCAATATGCTATGTTACTCTGTTATGTTTTCTTTTGTACAAATAAAAATAATAATACCGCTACTCGTAGGCGAAACATAAACTTAAAATTTAACAAACTGTGTATTTATATTCCCTTGAGATACTCCTGAGAGAATAAAGTTTGCCGCCAACAAAGCCGTATGCAAAAGTACCTGTTATTATAATTGTATATTGCGAGAAGCGCGTAGACACATTTTAATGTAATTGATAATTATCGCTGTATAACTGATCTTTATAATTTACTTAATTACGTTACTTAAATAAGTTATAATTACAGATGCGTGTGTTGGTTAAACTTAAAGCACATTATAGGACGAGTAATGCGGCGCCTAGTGAACGTAATAAATTGATTTATTTATCATAATGTTGGCAACTCTGCGCGATTAAGTAGGAAATATGACGTTGTACCAATGCTTCTCGGTCGGCTCGTAATTACAATAATTGCAAAACTTTCTCACTAGTCTTAACCACGATGCTTTAGGGCCATTCATTCGTATTTATGCATGCCGCGTAAACAAGTCTTAATGGATGGCGTTTCGTTTTATATTTTCTTTGTGAGAGCTCCGTATCCAGCGAACAGTCGCCGAGAAAATGGATACGGTGGCGCACGACGGAGAAAATCCTAGTTCAAGTTTACGAGTCCTTCATAATCATTGTGTCGAAACACGTAAAATTTCCTGGAGTTTTATGCAGACGCAGCATCGTTCCGTCGGATGGGTCGTCCGGTCCGCGTTGTAAAAATATTCCCGGGAATCGTGTGGAAACGAAGCAAGTACTACGTAGAAGTAACAGATTACAGACCCAGGTCCGTGTTTACAGCGGACGCGTTATGGACCACTTTGTTCATACTGGAACATATTTTTCGTCTCAGAATTTGTGTATTTATGTAAAAAAATGCACTGTTCAGAACTTTTTTGAATTTTTATATTTAAAAATTGTGTAGACTGTAGAGGATTACCTATTTCATAATATGTAATGTCAAAAAGAATAAGCGGTTGGTAGCGCTTTCCTTAGTTTTTTTAAAAAAAGGTAATTCAAAAACGTTTATGAAACTTCAGAGAATTGTCAAAATAATAAATATTTAAATACCAACCAAATAAAATCAACGTTACATTCGCCTTTCCAAATGAGAACGTGACCTTCCAAATTTGAAAACCGCCCTGCTCCTATATTCTTATAATAGCTCAACGGATTTCATGCCAAGAAATGGCTCATTTATTCTCTCGACTATGAATCATTGTAAATATTATGTGTGTAACTTTCTAATGTGCTTTTCTTTGACACTTCCTGCCACTCCCGTCATAATTTTTGTCTATATAGTTGGCAGTTTTAGCATAGAATAAATTAATACATAATAGGTCCTATTTATGGTAAGTAAGTTTTAGTGCCTTTGTGGTTTCTTCTTACGAATTAAGTAAGTAAGGCTGAACTTACATTCAATAAATCCATATATAAATACATATATACAAGCAAACATAATACATAAATAAATCAATATTTTTATGCCATACAAACTAGAGCTAACACAGAGATGTCTGTTAATCCCATAGTTAGGTACCTTTTTACGCTTAAACCGCTGAACAGATTTTAATAAAGTTTGGCTAGGAAATAAATTGCATCCCCAGGAAGGACATAGGCTAACTTTTGTCTCTTGGATTGCGAAGAAAACCGCAGGCAACAAAAAGTTTAACATAATTAAGTTTGGTTTTGTGAGGTTAAGCTGCACTGGCCGCGGTCAGTCTTTGGATGTATCCATTGTTACCATATCGAGATAACTCCGTACCTCAACTTTGCGCACATCAAGTCGCAAGCCTATCATGTCAAGCACATCGATATACCAATATCAATTATTTGTGGTTGCAGAAACCGAAAAATCTAACAACTAACTTATCTTTGGAACCTAGCGACTGGCACTGGGTCAAATAGTTTTCTTTTTCATATCATCACGCCTACATGCCTTGAAGAGTTAGGCAGAGGTGTACCTACTAATGTACACGCACAGTTTTTTTTATTCGTGATGAGGCTTACGCTTGACAGTAGTAGTAGCCAGTTCGATGATGTTACAATCTTCACTGGTACAATATTGCGATATCCGGATGTGTGAACATCGAATGTCAAAGATGGACCAAAATCGATAATTACAAGAAGGTTCTCAGTATTTGAGAACTCGATGTCATTATAAGAAAATAAATGAACTATGTGGTAAAATACACACATCATCAAAGTTGGATACAAATTAGGTATCCACTCAGACATGCCACAAACTCCCAACTCATGATTACAGACATTATAATCCATGTAATAACAGTTTTCTTGAAATGACTGCGAGCTAATGAGTAAAATAACTAGGTTTTCTTTCATTAGTCAACCCGGAAACATGACTACGTAACTATAACTGACAACTGTCAAGTAAACTTTTACTTTTGCGTAACTGTAAGTTTACTGCAAAAGTGCCGCAACAATTCTTGGAAAGTTTAACATAAGTTACGTGACAGTTCATTGATTTCAATTTTAGTAATCCTAATAATATAACATAACATACCATCACGCCTGAATTCCCCGAAGGGTTAGGCAGAGGTGTAGTTAATGTACACCCACAATTCGCCGGTATGTTTAGGTCCCATGTTATAGGGGGCGAGCCTATAGCCATTAACCGGGCACAAATCCAGACTCCGAGCTGCTAATGAGAATTTCATAGAAAAACCCAATAACATTTTGCGGATCGAACCCAGGACCTCTTGTGTAGCAGTCGCACTTGGGACCACTACACTAATGAGGCATTTGATTTTAATAAATTAATAGGTTTCATATAAATTCTTGGAGTCACAAGTGCAGCTGCTGAGTGTGGGATAGGCAGTAGATTCGATTCCAGGTGAAGCAAAGAATACATAATGGATTTCAAGAAAATCTCAGTAGCAGCTCGGAGATTAGATTCATGCCCGGTTAATGACAATAGGCTCGCCTCAATTTTTATAGGACCTACAATAAACTAACAACAAACAACTTGCAAACCTGTGCAAATGTCAACAACATTTTACCTACATATTAAGGGTCCGGCGGAGCTTGAATTGCCCACAAAAGCGTAATACCGAAATAAATCTTAATCCAGATTATATTTGTTAGGTTATGTAAATTATCATTATTTATTTCAAGCTGACAACACTAAGATTTGACGATCGTGTTGACTACCCTCGATAAAAATAATGGCAAGATATATATTCGGTCGGTTGCGCGTGCTCGCGGCAGTTGGTGTCGATTCCTGGTACCGGAAAGTTGTCGGGTAACAACGGTGCGACGTCACTATTTTTGTATAATTATAATAAATAAAATAAGGTAATAATTATAACATTGTTGTTTGGTGAAATATATAAAAAGAAAAGATATAAAGCAGTGTTTGGGTGTTTATTTCTACATTTCAGAAGTGGTAAGTGCCTACCGTTTATTTATTTTTCTTCTTAAATAAATTCCCTGGATATAATTTGTGGCAGACAGTAGCAGGTATGCACGATTTGAGTGTGGGAATTTTAAGTCAAAGATATTTATTGCTTAAAACTGTGTACATATGGTGTTTAACAATTAATATACATATATAATATAATCATTAATATACATTATTACAAAGTAAAATCATTCGTTTCAATTTATATACCATAAATATGGCTTTTTATAAAACGCATACGTTGGGAAATATATTCCAACTACCCCACCTAGTTTCTTTATTGGATTAATACATAGCTGGCCTTGTCTCTGAGTTTTAGATAAAATGGAGAGTGAAAATAAGTCACAGCCTCGACGTCTGGTAACTCCGGACCGCGCCGAGTCTCGTAGTCAACGATCAAACAATGGAGTCAGGCGCAGTGACAGCGGCACTCGACGCGACAGCACCTTCGAATATCGGCGCAGCCACGTTAACGACCACAGCAGCACCCGTGACTGCGACAGGCTGCGAGCAATAGAACGGGAGATGGAGCGCGAGCGGAGCCGGCTGCGGGCCCTGCAGGATGACTTGGATAGGGAGCGTGACCGGATGCGGCATACCGTGAGTAATAATCGAGAACACAATCAAAAAAATCAACGTTCTTCACGTATTACACCCGCCCAGAGTGAAGTGCGTTCCCGTAGGCGAGAGAGGAGTTCGGATTTGGATGAAGGTCCCGAGAGACGGCGTAGCCGGATCGACCGACAATCCAAAAAGTCCCCTAGCCCTTCCTTTTCAACTAAAGACGTAGCTAACATTATTAACACACTGAAACATTTACAGCCACAGCCATCGACGTCAGTAGCGCTTCATTCCAATAATCACAAAAATATTTTACCCGATTTTGACCCGTCGTCCAAGAATCAAAGGATAGATGTTTGGTTAAAAAAGGTTAATGAATGCGCGACGGTCTATGGCTGGGACGATAAAACAACTATCCATTTTGCAATGCAAAAACTTCAGGGTTTGGCCAAGACCTGGTATGAGAGTCTACCCACAATTCTTTTTAATTGGTCCGAATGGCAAAATAAATTAATAAGCGCTTTTCCGTGTGAGCAGAACTATGGCCAAACTCTGGAAGATATGTTGAAACGCAAAAGTAGGTTTAATGAACCTATCGAAGTGTATTATTATGAGAAACTGGCCTTATTGAACCAATGTAACATTGAAGGGAAGCATGCAGTTGAATGTATCATACACGGTTTGACGGATAAAACAATGAAGTCTAGCGCCACCACATTGCGTTGCTCACACCCGGAACAGTTGTTACAGTTTCTAATGAGCAGTAAAGAATTCTCTCAAACTGTAGATAGACCAAACTATAAATTTAGGTCGGGAAATGATTCTGATTCCTTTAGTAATAATAATCTCAATAAGGTAGGAAGTAAACCTGTTACCAATCAAAACAGTAGTAATATATTTTGCTATAACTGTAAGGAAAGGGGTCATCCCTTCTTAAAATGCCCTAAACCTATCCTTAAGTGTAATAAATGTAATAAGATGGGTCATAAGACTGAAAATTGTTTCTCTAATAAGGATACTAATAGTGGTGATGCAACTCATAATCATAAGACCATGTGTATATTTGGTTCAAACCCTAGCTCTAAATTCTATAAAGAGATTCTTATTAATAATGTCTTAACGAAAGGTTTTGTAGACTTTGGTAGCGAAGTGTCGTTGATAAGACGTTCAAACGCAACTTGTTTAGGATTATCCTGCGATAATCGTTCCACATCTTTAAAAGGCTTCGGAAATGACATCGTTCGTACTATTGGTAGTGTTAATGTAGATTTGTCTGTTGATGGAGTGCTTGCTAACGTTGTTTGTCAGGTGGTTGATGATCAATATCTGGAACAACCTCTACTTATAGGACAGTCATTTACGGAACAGCCACATGTTGTTGCTTACAAATCCGCTGACAAGCTTAGCTTTTTCGATATTGGTCGTGAGATGCCATTCTCGGGTATTGATATGCAGAGTAACATTACGATTAAGGTTATTGCTACTGCTGATGTTCATGTCTATGGGCCGGCATGCATCAAAGCTTATGTGGACCCTAAAGTCAACGGTCATATTTTGTTGGACAGCAAGGTAATAAGTAAATTAGCGGAACAAATTGTTATCCTAGGAGGAGTGTACCCTGTCAATCAAAACGGCGTTGTTAATTTATTAGTTATTCCGGTGTCAATATGTAGTCGCATAAAAAAGGGACTTGTGGTCAGTCGTGGTGTAGAAGTTAGTTCAGTAAGTTGCATTGTCGAACCCCCTAAAGAAACGACCGAGCACGCCAAATTCATGGATATGGATAAGGTTAAAGTAGGGGATAGTGTAGATGAGATCCAACGGCAAAAGCTTTTGGAATTATTAGATAGGTATCGACATTGTTTTGCCTCTTCTCTAAACGAGCTGGGTTGTACTAATGTCACTGAAATGTCAATCGAACTTAACAGTAAGAAACCTGTTGTTTACCGGCCATATAGGCTTTCTTACAAGGAGCGAGAAAATGTACGAGATATGGTTAATGAGATGTTGGAGGCAGGGATAATTAGAGAGTCGGTTTCACAATATGCGAGCCCAATTATTTTAGTGCGCAAGAAAGATGGAAAACTGAGGATGTGTGTTGATTACAGAATGTTAAATTCTGTGACGGTAAAGGAGCGTTACCCGATGCCTAACATTGATGACGAAATTGCGCGATTGTCGGGGCAGGCCTACTTTGTCACTCTTGATTTAACATCAGGGTATTACCAAGTCCCCATATCAGAACAATCGCGTCCAATAACATCCTTCGTCACACCGGATGGCCAATACGAGTTTAACCGTATGCCGTTCGGTCTGGCAAACGCTCCAGCCGTATTCCAACGGATGATGAACTGCGTCCTTGGTCCAGCTCGCTATGACGGTGCCACGGCATATATCGATGACGTCTTGATTTACGGTAGGAGTGTTGAAGAATGTCTGGCTAGATTGGAAAATGTCTTACAATTGTTAGAAAAAGCTAATCTAACTCTTAACCTGGCAAAATGTAAATTTTAAATGGATAGGATCGACTACTTAGGCTATGAAATTAGTGCTGCCGGTGTCCAGCCAGGTAGTAAAAAGATACAATGCGTTCTTGATTTCCCGTGCCCCACGAATCGGCACACAGTGCGTCAGTTTCTCGGACTTGTGGGATACTTCCGAAAATTTATTCGAAATTTCGCAGCGTTGGCAGATCCGTTGACTAAGTTACTCGCTAAAGGTGCGGTTTGGATCTGGACGGATAACCAGAATACTGCATTCGAAACCCTTAAATTAATGTTAGTGGAGAGACCTATTCTTGCTATCTACGATCCCACAGCTGAGACAGAGCTACACACCGATGCCAGTAAGTTAGGTGTTGGGGGAGTATTATTGCAGCGGTCAGGTAGCGATGCTTTCAAACCAGTGGCTTACTACAGTCGGAAAACTTCTCCTGAAGAAAAACATTTCCATGCTTACGAGCTGGAAACTCTTGCTGTAATTTGCGCATTGAAAAAGTTTAGGGTGTATTTATTAGGCCAAAACTTCAAAGTTGTCACTGACTGTAGTGCCTTGCGTTCTACCTTCTCGAAACGAGACATACTCCCTAGAGTGGCGCGGTGGTGGCTACTAATGCAGGAGTTTCAATGCACGGTCGAATACCGCCCAGGTGCGAGGATGGCTCATGTTGACGCTCTGTCTCGAAATCCTATAACGGATGTCGAAACTTCGAAGGTTTTGGAACAATATCCATCGGTGATGTCGATTACTAACGAAGATTGGTTACATACTTTGCAATTAGGCGATTCAGAATTATGTAGGATTCGAGATGTTCTTATTTCGGGTATGGACGCAGATGGATTAAAATATATCCGTGATAATTTTTTAATCAAAGATAATAAATTGTATCGTTATTTAGATGGAGATCAGAGTAATATTCGTTGGGTGGTACCGAAGGGTGCGAGGTGGCAACTTTGTCGTATAAATCATGATGACATAGGCCATTTTGGAGTCGAAAAGACATTGGAGCGCTTAAAAAAATCTTATTGGTTTTCCAAAATGTCATCATTTGTAAAAAAATATGTTAAAGCCTGTATAGAGTGTGCCTATGCCAAGAAAAACAATACTACGAAAGAAGGGTACTTACATCCAATCGAAAAGTCGGAAGTCCCATTCCATACACTACATATTGACCACCTCGGACCCTTCGTCAAGTCGAAACGGGGAAATACTCATCTCTTAGTAATAGTCGACGGATTTACTAAATTTGTATTTGCCAAGCCGGTGCGCAATACTAAAACTCTAAGTGCAATTAGGATCCTAGAAGATATATTTTATACATTTCGCGTCCCGGATCGTATGATCAGTGATAGGGGAACATGTTTTACATCTCATTCTTTCAAAAGATTTTGCCTAGATAAGGGTGTGAAGCATGTTCTTAACGCTGTAGCCAGTCCGCGATCAAACGGTCAGGTTGAAAGGTACAACCGCACCATCCTTGACTCACTAACAGCTCAGAACTTGAATCGTGATGAAAGAGAGTGGGATGATGCGATTGGAATAGTACAATGGGGACTAAATAATACGTGTCAAAGAACCACCGGTAGGACACCAGCAGAAGTAATGTTTGGAACGTGTATAAATTCGGAGTTGAATCCCATGTTAAATGAAGTGCGCCAAGACACCCGCGAACTTAGTGATTTGGTCACAATTAGGGAACAGGTTAAGGACTCAATTGATTTTCAGCAGGAAAATCAAAAACTGGGCTATGATAAGGGAAGATCCCCGGCTAGAGTTTATGCCGAAGGAGAATTAGTTAAAATAACAAAAATAGCTTTTAATAATGACGGCAAGAGCAAGAAATTACTTCCTTCATATATAGGCCCATATCGCGTAGTTTCGGTGTTAGGAAATGATAGGTATAGGGTAGCAGCTGTTCAGGGATTAACGGGATCCAAAAACAAACGACAAACAACTGTGGCTGCTGACCGAATGTTGCCTTGGATCAATGTGGCTGCGTTAGAGGTCAATGAATCGGAGTCTACTGATAATGACGAGTATACTGATAATAGTGATGGTTAACTATGTATATCCTTGATGTAGGAATAATTTTAATCCTAATTCCCTTTGATTTGAGTTAGTCATGATACTGTTTTGTAACAACTGTTAGTCTGTTGATTTGATGTTGATGTATACGTGTTGATATTACATAATATCTGCATTGAATTGATAAATAAGGGCAGTCATATCATGATTTCTCAGTATGTATGTAGTATTTATCCATTGTAATTTATGAAACATTGACATAACTGTGAGAATGGATGGGTTCACGGTTTGTCATATCGCTTACCCTGGCTACGAGAATGGATGGGTTCGTGACAGGATCGGTGAGATGTTTCATATAAATGGAAGGTGTCCCGATTGTAAGAATTGATTGGTTTGCTATCAGGACTCGTTCCATTATCTGATTTCGTAAGGATGGATGGATTCAGACTTAAATGCTATTTCTTATGGTTGTTATTAGTTCTGCGGGAACGGATGGGTCCGCAGAGCATATATATTTTTTATGATGTCGTTCAATAGATAGTAATTTGTAGCTATAAGTAGCACAATATTTAATTTTATATCCTTCAAAATTTGTATTTTAGTACCATAAAAGTGTTCTTCATTAGGGGCCGGCGCAACTGACCGAATGTTAGGTTATGGTTTTTTTTACCGTGCATGAGGACATGCACGAGGTCAGGATGGACGAATGTTAGGTTATGTAAATTATCATTATTTATTTCAAGCTGACAACACTAAGATTTGACGATCGTGTTGACTACCCTCGATAAAAATAATGGCAAGATATATATTCGGTCGGTTGCGCGTGCTCGCGGCAGTTGGTGTCGATTCCTGGTACCGGAAAGTTGTCGGGTAACAACGGTGCGACGTCACTATTTTTGTATAATTATAATAAATAAAATAAGGTAATAATTATAACATTGTTGTTTGGTGAAATATATAAAAAGAAAAGATATAAAGCAGTGTTTGGGTGTTTATTTCTACATATTTTATCAAATTATGTTATTATTCGGATTCGGATACCATTAATCTAGGTTTCTACGGTACTATTTCGTCTACTACTACTTCACTGGAAATAAAAGACCGAAAAATCATTCCAAACTTGGTATATTTATCAAAAATTTCATTCGCTCACATTTATTTCCAGTGAAGTATTTTGGACAAAATGGTAACGTAGGAACCTAGATTAATGGTATCGGAATCCGAATAATAACAGAATTTGATTAAATTTTGTTTGAATTACGATATATTTCGGTATTACGTTTGTAAGAAAAATTCGGTCCGCCGGACTCTTAATACAAACATTAACAATTCCGTGCGAAAATCGAATTCACAAAATCCTTAAAGTAAATAAAAAAACAACCCGTAACAAGCTTATTCAACTACTACTGCGCCTTTACTGTTCATGACTGATTTGGGATATCAAATCCACCATCATGCCAAAAAAGTGCTCCGAATCAGCGATAAAATATTATTTACTGTTACAAAAAAACATCTAAGTGTTTCCTTTATTACCCTCACACACGGAGGTATATGGTGACATCTCCCGGTTATCTTAAGACAAATCAGTGTTTCCATTTAAGTTTTGTTGGCTTGTGTACATAACATAAGTAAGTAGCGCCGGAGATCAGTCGGCGACGCGATCCGCGACTTCGGAACTGTAATACGACCTCATGTTCACACCAGGGTGCCTAAAATGGCCACTTTTGACGTATTCATATTATATGAAAGAAAACACATTTATAGAAAGATATAAAATAAGTAACACTACACTAATAATCTTTGTAACAAAGGAAACTAAAATTTATAAATTCGGTTTTCGTCGAGCACGCGCGCGTTACGGTTCACAGATATTACCATAATAATAATGTCCATTATAAATTGACCATACATTGTAAAGGTTCTTCGTACACTTAGAGATCAGCTTATATTGGACATCTTTTATTATGAATATGTCACGTTGTGCAGTCGTTAGTCAATCGACTAAGACGAGTCGAAAGTAGGCATTTTAGCCCCCCTCAGACCTACCAAATTAACTAGAAAATATAATGTGGCGGGAAATCCGCGCTTCTTAGCTACAAAATGTACATAATTAGAAAAGTTTTTACGAGCGGTGCCTTGCCAAGTCGTCGCTTGTCACCGCCTGACACGGCCCCTCATGTCCGGACGCGGATTATAATTTTACTGAACAAATTATTTACAAATTGTGATTCTTGTTTACGGTATTTTCCTCTCTTATTTTGTTATTTCGTTTCTTTAATAAGCTACTCATGTTCGTTGTATTTTTTAACCGCCGCGGAAAAGGAAATTTTTATTACAAGAGCGTAATTTTCTGTAAAAAGATTTTTTTCTCATTGTTTTTGCGTCAGTTTTGTTATATTCATAATTTTCTCATTTTACTATTGCAGCATTTAATAATAATGTAGGCACTTAATTAAGATAACTTATGCATAAAAATATTAGGATGTGTCACCAGCATAAATTGTGTGATGTATTTTTTTCATAAAAGCGAATATGCTCATCACCAAAAAACTTAGTCTTAAAATATCTACAAAGAAACAGACAGCGTGAAATTTTATACATTATTAGCCTAAAAATGCGCAGCAATACATCGTCTGCCACAAAACACGAAATGTATGTGTCAACGGGCATGAAAGAAACGGAGAACTTGGCTGGGGTGGTGTTATAAAAATAATTGCCGTTTTTGGCACGACACCGCGTCAACGGCGGGTTCCTTGCCCTAAATGAGTGTAATTACAAAAGTTTTTATTACTAACTGCGCGCCAAAACCTTCTTCCACGATCGTATTATTATTACGTTGGTAACGTGAAGGCTTTGTTGCAAATTACATAAAATTTTATACATTTTAAAATAGGCACGCTATAATGTGACATACTTCGTGCTACGACCAATTCTATAGTAACTTGGCTAGGTTTTCTAACTTAAGAATTTCTTGTAGGTACCTACTTACTTTTAGTATGTGCTTCTTGACTACCGTTACATAATTTAATTGACGAAAGATTGAACATCTTTATTTGAAAACATCATCTGGATTACAATACTTAATTTTTTTCTTTTCGGAAGTAAATTAAAATAGGTATATCCCCTTTTTTTAATGCTGAAAGCGTGATGTGAAATTGGGTAAGTCTACCAAGAATATTATTGAGAAATCATTGAACATCAATCAACATTTAGTAAATGCCTGTTAGGCCTGTTTTTCCACTTTATTTAAGTAATTTTCTTTCTTTAATATGTACTTAATTATAATTTATTTATATGAAACTCTAAATTTTTCATTCAACTAATAATACAATTTAATTTAATTGTATTCTTGTAAAAACATTGAGTACCAACTCAACTAATTAATCAAATTCGCGCTTCCGCTGAACAACGTGTAGCAACACCAACCCGTATGTAGATACCTACTTATTAACTTAAAAGTATGCAGCTGAAAGTCTCGACTATTTAAAAAAAAATATTTAATTCTTTTTTCGAAACTGAAACCAAATTTTTACCATATTGATTTCTGAGACTTACCCGAATATTCGACATATTGTAAACAAAACAACTTACGGATTCTATCGCGTCAAACTCACATTAATTATCCCGACGTTTCGGACCCTTTACAGCTTTCATGGCCATGGTCATGGGCATAGGCATGGGCCAGTCTGCCCGTGACCATGGACGCGAATAAATTTTTACCATCTGTTCAGTATCAAACACACAACACAGTAACAGTATCTTACTTCGCTAGCAAAATTAACGATAGAATAAAACATTAAATTTTCATTTACGTAGATATCGATAGATATCGGTGCAGACCGAACGAGGTTAGAGTGCAGCTCTTGCACAATGAGGCGATTAGTTCTTTAACGAACCCAGAGCTGATTCGGGCCGAAGGGAGAACCGTGCAGGAAATAAACGGAAAAGCACGTGAAGTTAGAAAATCCCAAGATACGGAGCTCGCATTCGTTCAGCATGACTTTTCGCATTTCGGAATGTAAATGGCCCTGAACTAGGAATTCTAAGTTAAACGTTCGACAGACGAATGAGTTTTCAAAGAGGTTGGTATTTACCGCAGATAGGTACCCTTTGTTTTCCGTGAGAAAAACAATTCTTAGCTTGCAATGCGAGTCCGAAATGGAGAAAACAACTTTATACTTACGTACCTGAGCGATGAGCTGGCGACTTTTATTACTTCGTGCATTGCTTTTTCATTTATAGTTACAATTTTTATTGCTTGCAATATTTTAGCAGACAATCGAAGCTCTGCAGACAGTATACAGTTATCATGAGACACGTAAGCGTGGCCGATGATCGTACACTTAGGTGCCTTATTATTTATTAAACGTGATGCAGGGAGATGTATGCATGTCAGACGTGTCTGGTGACGGTGGCCTGCATATGCGCCGCCGCGATATGCCACGTCCTCCATGATCTATGCAATGCTTACAGGGTCTCCTTGCTCAACACTGAACACTCGCGCAGCATAAATTTCAACTTAAACCCCAGTCTAGAAATGTGTGGAGTGAAGTTTTTACAACTACGCCGACGTTTTCAAAGACTAACTCTTTAAATTATTACGTGTCGGTACACCTACGCTTAACGTCTTAACAGAGATTTATGAATTACCAACTTTCGATTCCTGAAAATTGTCTGTGAGAGCGCAAATTGTGAATAAATGGTGGCCAGTTTTGCCGTGCAGCTTTGTTCTGAATAATAGTAGAAATTTGTGCAGGTAGTCGAAATAAAATCAAGCACGATTTTTAATAAATTCTCAGGGGAGCGATTAAAAGTGAAGATAGTAGAGGCGAGGAAGTGTGGCGAGGTGTAAGGCGGGGTGAGCGAGGAGGGAGGTCTCGGGGAGTGCCACGGAGGCGCAATATCGCGTTCGGTGGAGCGTGGCCGGCGCCGCGACATTTGCATCTTTCTAAATGAAACCATATTACCGATGTTGTGGCGCACTTATTGAACGAGTTATTGTGATGATGGAGTCGCTCCGATAAAGTTCCTATTGCCGCCTGCAAATGGTTCGTTTCGGTATTTAAATACGTCCACAAGCTAAAACGGTTGCAGCAAAAGTTATTTAAGTTAAATGTGGGCCAAGATTTATGATCTTACATTTACATTTCAAGGTGCTTTAAAACGTTATTTTTAATGGGCATTGTTTCAGATTGGCGTTGAATTTTAGTGGGCTGACTATAAACTATTATTTTGATTTAATACCGAAGCTATTATAACATTCCGGTTATAGTCGTGTTATGCTTTTAAAACGTAGCTTTTTGTCATTTTTAATTGTTCTAAGTTTTAAACTAATCTTCTTGGATTACCAATAAATATTACGGTTTTCGTAAAAAGAGTACCGACGACAAATACCATTTTTAGGGTTCCGTAACTCAAAAAGGAACCCTTATAAGATCACTCTCTTGTCCGTCTGTCTGTACGTGTTACACCACCAATTTTCTCAGGAACGGGTAGAACTAGCAAGTTGAAATTTATATCAGATACTATAGTCTCTATTAGATGTAGTCGTCGTCCGTCCGTCAACACGATAAAAAGGTATGGGCAGATTTAGATTTTCCCGAAAACCTGTAAGTACCAAATTTTATTTTTCGGAATTTCCCCTTTATTTGTGCTGTAAAACCTTTCTTTTAACCAAAATTTTCAATTCTAGGTCAACCGAAAGTACCCTATAGGTTTAGGGTCGAAAACCTATATCGCAGTTCCCGTTGACCTAGAATCACGAAATTTGGCAAAAAGCAACAGCAATTTTATTATGGCGGTGTAATGGGTAGGTACGGAACGCTCGGCGCACGAGTTCGACTCGCACTTGACCGATTTTTCTCCAAAGAAACAGTTTATATCTAGTTCATAATTACAGGGTAATTATATATAATTACCCTGTAATTAAGAAATAGAATGAAGGAAGAATACTTCCGAGTACTTCTGCATATTACGAGTATATACTAACAAATTATAACTTAACATATATATACCATTAACACACATTGCTATTAAAGAAATTAACTATATTGCTTTAATTGATCCTTAAATTTTAAAAACATTGTTTATTATCCCAATAAATAATTAGTGATTCATGAAAATTGGCAACATTCCTTTTCATTAAATCCTCCAAAATTATCAGCAGCACGTTTAATATCTGACTTAATAAACGAAAAATACAATTTACCAAACGTTGTCGGGAATAATAAACATGTTTTTTCGGTGAATGCAACGCAAAAGTTTCCAAAGTTTCTTCTTTTTGCAGATGACGTATCGGTCGTAGTTACGCAAAATGAAAATAAAAATATGACATCGCAATACAACCATGGTGACTTAATAAATGTAGCAGCTGAATCAGTTATCAAATGGTTGGACATAAATAATTTAAATGCAAATATCTCTAAGACTAAATATATAAATTTCCGTAATTATAATTCAATAGAACATAAGTATGACGTAATGTGTAAAGGACAACAAATAGAAATGACGACTAATTACAAATTTTTAGGCATAAATATGGACCAACATTGTAACTGGAAGGCCCATATCAATTATGTTTGTTCCACATTAAATAGATTCGTTTTTGCATTAAAGAGACTAAGGCGTACGGTAAATGAAAGGACTGCACTCTTGGCCTACCACGGTCACGTTGCCTCGGTTCTACGGTATGGTCTTCTACTCTGGGGAAACTCAACCGACGTTATAAAGGTATTCTTGGTGCAGAAAAAGTGTATTAGAGCTATATGCAACACCCATCCACTTGATTCGTGTAAACCGTTATTTAAAAAACTAAATATTTTGACCCTGACTGGATTGTACATTATGCAAGCTGGAATTTTTGTGAAGGAACATCCTGATTTGTTTGAAAAATTTGATAAATATAAACATTTCCAATCTGCTAGTAGAGACCCCACTAAATTAAGTTTGTCACACTGTAAAACAGCACTATGTCAACGAAACTGTTACATAATGACAATAAAAGTGTTTAATAAAATTCCAAAAATAATCAGAATGCTCCCCTTGAAGTTATTTAAAACACGGCTTCATACTTGGCTAGTTTACAACTGCTTCTACGACATGAAAGAGTTCTGGAATATGAAATAATTTTGAATCGTGTATTTGTAATAGTTTTGACATGTAATATATATAAAATAATATTGTTGACATTTGTTAGATGACATCATTAATATATTAATTGTGTAGTTACGTAATATATTTTTTTTTTAAATTCATATAATTGTATTTAAACTCATTTAATATTTTGTATGCCAGCAATCTGGCGGAACATGCAGGACCCTATTTTATAAACACCATAATATGTACCATGTTTCGGGCAAATAAACCATTTCATTTCATTTCATTTCATTTCATTTCATTTCATTTCATTTCATTTCAAGCGGTAAAATCAATTGACCTACATAGTTTTAAATGTGTAGTGTGTGTGTGTCAGGTACATAGAATTCCCTACACGTATTCGATTCCCGATTCCCCACTGAAAGAAAGACGCCTTTACAGCGAGATTCGGTGCCCATTCCCAGCCGCAATATGTATGATAAATAAATTGCTATCCAATATCAAATGGAAGCAATACCGGTGAAATGTACAAAGCGTTTACTCATATTACATGTATGCGTACGAATGACTCTTTTGGATATAGGGCCGAAGGGAGCCGCTAGGCGGCGCGCGCGTCGTATGCGCCCTACATGTACACGCCCGGATTGTATTCAGTAAATGACATTTTTAATGCGATACCCTCACCTGCGTCTAAAAGGTTTTATAACTTATGATCTGTGGTCACAGAAGGGAACCCTTTCGTGTATTTTCACATACAGTGATAAACTGTCGCATCTTTTTTTATTTTTGATAGGTTTACGCTTGACCATCAGGTCGCCTGATGTTAACTTTCGTCACATTTTATTCCTCGTAGGGTTAGACAGATGTTTAGGTACTAATGTACACCAACAGTTAGCTGCTATGTTTTTAGGATCCATGTAACAGGGAGAAAAAATTCATTGCAAAAAAGCAAAAGCAAATTCTGTCCACACGAAGAGTAGATATTTGCGTTGGAAAGATTTATCCAATCTAGATAAGCTTTAGGAAGTTACTGGTCCAGTCGCCATCAAGTATTCCCGTCAGGCACCGATATTTTTGCTGAGTAAATTGGAGAGCCTATGTAGTAAGCCTTTTTTTATCTAGGCCGCATTTAACAACGCCGATTGCCGTACCAATGGGCCCGCAGGAAGGTAAGGAGGCGCTTAGTCTGTTTGTTTTAGGCAGAAAACAAAGAAAACGCTTACTAACAAAATTAAATATGCTGAGCTAGATCGGTACCTTCTTTATATTCTGTGACTAAAATGTAAGTAAAAAATCTCTATCTAAGAAATCGGCATAAAAAACACTCAGATACAAAGCTTGATGCCATTCTGACTCGAGAACAAATGAGACAAAGGAAATAAGAAATATTAGACGTGACTCGAATGTCAAGACGCTTTCCATACAATGATACGGGCTGTGCCATCACACGCTGGTGTATGTAAACCATGCTGCTTTATGGAAATGACGTTATTATTACAAGAAACGGGACCCTGTTACCGGGAGATTTGTGACACAAACGTTGAAATCGCTTTATTTTTTACAGCGTTGATTTAAACTTGATGGGTATATAATTCCACTAAAGTATCATAAATGTCGAATGGTAGTCTTCTGAGTTACCAATCAACGTTTGACGTAAACAATGTTATCATGAAATCATTTACCACGTAATAATTTACATATTGACATTTATGACGTTGAGATTAGATTGGAATTATATTTTGACATTTAAGTACCAAATAAATTCTTTTGCTCAATCATCTTTGCAGCCATAAAAAAACAATGGAAAATTTAAAATAAAAGAACGTCCTGCATTAACTTAAATTCGAATAAATTTTAAAATTCAAAACAAAAGAGGCAGAATTAAATATTATTTATTGTTTTTTTTTAATTTATACTAGTACGCCTTAATAATTCCAAGATTTGCCACAAAAACACCTTTTAACTGGCATGAATTGTTTAATTTTAATATTACAAGACCATTTCTCAAAAAAACACTAGGTAATTAAGAATTGCTACGTTTAGAACTGCAAATTAATACGTTACACGTATTTAAAACTATCGCGTTTTTGTGTAGAGAGTATAAAAAGTAGCAAGCAGATAATGCCAGTAATGAAATAATGAGCTAAATTTAAACGAGCTGTAAAATTTATGTTTCGTGCAGCTTAAAAACAGCTCCCCGGAGATTTCCAGCTACGGAACCGAGTTAACGTTTTGCTTTCAGTTTAGCTCCTTTTTTCTACAACTTGAATTTAGCTTGTGGCCGTCTATGTTTTTCCGAGTTAAAGTTTATGTTCAGCTCTCTCATACCGACATTTTAGAGCGAATTAGAACATAATGCAATAGAACTAAAGTTTTAATTTTGGCTCAACTACAAGAAAGGAGGTTGTCTATTCGTTAGGTATGTTTGCGTAGAATTTTGTTGTTTATGAGTATGATTTTGTAAATTTTACTTATTAAGTTAAATAATATTTATTTCAGTAAATAGATCTTTGTAATAAATATTGAAATAAAAATTTAAAGAATCCCCCAACTCAAAAATCTTTAAAAAGGAAAAAAAAATATAAATCTACTTAAATATCGTCCCTTTATATTTAATATAAGTAGAATATTTTAATCCATGCGTCGTTGTATCGGGGGTATCATCAAATTTCATCGTTTGAGCCCAAACACACATAGATGCCATACGCCGTTGAGGAGCTCTTCTGACGGATTGGGTTGGGTATGCTGCAGGAGATTGTAATATCATTAACAAGTGACAGGATTTCAAATTTCGAATCGATCAGACCTGTGGAATTAGTTTATATCTCTTCATCAAGAAAAGAGGCGATGTACTTCAAACGGCTGAGCAGATTTTTTTTAAACATAGCTAAGAACATTTCCGATTAAAACACCTTCCAAAAAAAAAGTGAGCAGAATCGGTTCACCCGACCGGCGTTACGATGCTACAGACAGACACACCCCTCTTGTTCGTCGGGGGTTCAGGGGATCCCCAAGTCGAGCCAAGTGTTATTGGGTTTTTCTATGAAATACTCAGTAGCACCTCGGAGGCTGGATTTGTGCCCGGTTAATGGCAATAGGCTCGCCCCCTATTACATGGGACCTAAACATACCGTCTGAACTGTGGGTGTACATTAGTACGCCTCTGCCTAACCCTTCGGGGAATACAGGCGTGATGTTATAAATGTTAGATTTATTATTAACAACATTTAAGCTGCTTACAAACGTAGCTACCGCCATCTTCAACAAAATAATACACTTCAAATAAATGAAACAACACAAAATGACAGAACGTTTCATATTTCTTTTAAATAAAATTCTCAAGGAAAAGGTTTAGTAAAAATAGTAGCCAAGCAAATGTAATAACAACCGCGGACATTTGAAGGAGAGTAGTGCTCACGTTAACCTCATCATAAAAATAAAACCAGTACCTAGATAGTGGAGCTCGTGGTTAAGCTGTGCTTACCGCGGTCAGTCCATGGATGGGTGGGTGCTTTATATGCCCCGGAAAACACGTAAAGCCATTGGTCCCGGTTGTCATATGAACACGTATTAACAATCGTTAGTGGTAGTCAGTATATGCTTTTTTTTATTAAAAAACGTTGCCCCAGTCTAGGATTTTCTTCTGTATCGTGGTGCGTTTACAAACACAAATTCTCACATACACAAACGCCCAGACCCGGAACAACTACCTGTAGATCATCAATATTTGCTCCGCGTGGGGATCGAACCCACAACACGTGATGCAGAAGCCGATCGCTCAGCCGCTACGCCAAACGTGTCGTTGGTTCGATCTCTCAGTTAGATTAAAAAAAAATAATGTACACGTATTTTTCCTTTTGTTTAACAAAGAAAAATGACGACGATACAGTGCATTTAAGTTTCGCGTGACGTCACGGTTTAGTACAATTTTTACGAAATAGTGACGTCACAACCTCCCACTCCGGAACTTTGATGGTTTTTATGTTTGTCAATTCTTAATATTTTGATAAAGCAAAAACTACGTGTCCGATATTTTTGGATAATCTATGTCATGGATCGAATATAATGATGTTTTTTTAATGCAGTCATCATCCCTGTTTTAGATATCGTCCAGAAATTGGTTTACGGAGGTGTAATGGCAATCGTTTCGTGTAAAATACAAATATTAAGCCGCATCAGGTTAAACTGGAAGCTTCTACCTACATTGCTCTAGTTGTCTTAAGCGACTGCGACGCTAGAAGTCCTGGGTTCTCAGTAGCAGCTCAGAGTCTGGATTTATGCCCAGTTAACGACAATAGGCTCGCCGCCATTTTTTTTATGAGTTAGGAGGGCAAACGAGCAGACTGATCGCCTGATGGTAAGCGATGACCGCCGCCCATGGACACCCGCAACACCATAGGAGTCACGAGTGCGTTGCCGATCTTTTAAAAGGGGATTGGGCCTCCGGTAATCTCGCTGACTCGGTGAAACACAACGTAAGCGTTGTTTAACGCCGGTTTTCTATGAGGCCGTGGTATCACTCCGGTCGAGCTGGCCCATTCATGCCGAAGCATGGCTCTCCCAAGTAACAAACCACCTACACTTGACCTAAACATACCGGTGAACTATGGATTTGCAATGTGCATTAGTACACCTCTATCCAACCCTTTGGGGAATACAGGCGTGATGGTATGTGTTTACTAGATTGATCTAACTAGTACTGCTTTTATGAAAATAACGTTATTATTACCCCGTGACCCCGTTACCGGGAGATTAGTCAAACACGATGAAACTGCTTTTTGCAATTCCTACCAACTTTATAACCTTCAATTAAAAAACCTTCGCAGCCTAACAAAAAAAAACAAAGGAAAAAAAGAATACTTATTCAAATGTTTTCGAATTTTAAAATTCGAAACAAAGAACGCGCAATTATTCAAAATAGTTTCCTTACATAACTATTTCCTCAGAAGAATACTATTCCTTAGTTTTGTTTATTAGTGGTTTACTATCTAGATATCTGAGAAGGAAGCTGATTATCGTTAGGGGTAGGGGCAACCGCGCAACCGGCCAACCGCCGGGGAGGAGCACAAACAACGGGATTTATTGTTAATGGTCCATAGTCAGACATTTAACGCGATGAATTACTTACGCAAACAAGCACACTGGATTACTTATACAAATAGGATTACACACATACACAGCGATGACGCACAGTTAATTTACTCATCGAGATTGTTTGTGATGACGATATTGGTCGGAAAATGAGTAGACTCAACTTAGGGTCTTTTCAACTATGCTGGGTTCGGCTTCAGTCACTGTCAGACCTCTGAATCTCCTCTTTTTAGTTGTTTTTTAGAAGATAGGTACCAAACAATAAAACCGAAAGCTTAAAAAACTGCGTACTCAGAGTCGGGTTTTAGTTTTTTAATCTTTCGTTTTTATTTGACACTTTTTGGTAGCTCATCCTACCTTTATTCAATATTATGATGCAAGTTTCACACACTATTTTATGTCAATCGGTCGTGGAAAACACAAATTGTTTTTCGTTTTAATGAGATGGCGCTAGTAGTAAGAAAGTCCCAGAAGGTACACTTTTCATTCGTCCAGTGTTTACTATATTGGATTTTTTAAAATACCATGTTCCGCACAATACTCCGGGAATCAAGACAAATCAGCACCTCATTTGTTAAAATCGAGTAAAATTTTACTTTTTTCGGTCCCCTTTTTTTGTTTTGCCGGCTATATTGACATGTTTTTTTCGAAAATTCATAGCCCTTGACTCATACATTTATACATAGACTGTTAAATTCATTACCATTCCTTTTTTCGTAGTTCAATAAAAATAAGGGTAGGTACCACCTGATAGTAACCGGGTACCGCAGTCTATAGAAGTCAGCAATAGCAGAGTATCATTCGCGTGTTGTCATCTTAAGACCTCAGTTGCTAGTAAGTCTAATGTATCCAAACATTTCACTGGCTACATTACCCTATTCCTTGGCAATTCATATGCTTGATGGATATCAGAAGCCTGAAAATCTTAGTCTAAATCCGTAGACTAAGGATCTATGTCAGACTTTTCAAGCTTCTGACCACCAGTAACAATTATTATAGATGTTGGTATGATGTAAGGGACCGAAGGTTTAACTTGCTGTCTGAAAAGCGGGGTGATCTTAGTATTATAAGAATGGTCACCCATCAATTGATTGATCGCGGCCAGCTTAAACTTGCTGATTAATTGATCAGCGTAGTTATTACTTCAATACGAGTCGTTACAGAAAAATCGCTACATGTGTTAAAGTAATGAGCGTGTTTATTTAGCTTCAGTAAGTGCAAATCTTTTGGTATTTCGGGATTAAGTCCTGGCAACAGTGAGATTCCACGTGCTAACAAGACTTAATAACTCGCTCGACTGTGTCGTTCTAACTTTCTAGACGACGAGTCAACACAGTCTTACTCTAAGAAAATATCTGCATAGAACGTAGAATAACGTGCAACCGCAACAAACACTAGAATATCGATAAAGGTGAATATTTTTTGAAAGCATTAAGGTCGAGTTTCTGTCTGTCCCTCCCTCAGTTTATGGCCTGCAAAATAGTCTGCAGCGAGGAGTCACTTTGTTCCAAACAGCAGGATGTAGTTTCGGATGTGAAACTTTGTGAAAATATTGTGTTGGATATTAATTGTTCGCACAGCTCGCGCTTTCATTGTTTTGCACACATTATGTGATAGCATTATGAAAACGAAATACCGTACCGTAGAGTCGCTATTATAAAATCTTTTATTCAAAAGGCTTTCTCAATAAAAACCGGTCAATTTGAGCTCACCGCGTATAAAAACGCTACTTCTGTAATATTTACATTAACAACTCTCACGGTATGATAAGGGTTTCGTTTTATCCTTTCAGGAACGAAATGATCCTGTAACAAAACGAATTCTCGTTCGAACGTTAAAAATGTAAAAGTGGCATCTCTTTCCCCCTTCAATCCCGCTCTCCGAAGATTAGAAAACACGTTTGAGAGAGCTCTCGAACAATTTTCCGTTTACGTAGCGGTAATTGTCTTAGAACAGGCACGAATAGCTATCTCTCGGTCGGCGGCGGCGGGGCGCACTGCGGTAGCCTTCGCCGCAGCCCAGCTTGCTCCGCCGAAACCGCCGATACGCTACGTGCACTGAATCTTAATACCACCTGTACTCATTTTATTTTCGCCTCTCTCATTCTTGATTCAACTATCTAATAGTAATAGTTATCTGCAGACGTCCGATGATTCGCTACCCTCCAATGAACAAAACATTTTTATTTTTTAAACTCAATTCCGCATTGTCATACGTTTGCGTGAGCAACGGTTTATCACCATTTTTGTGTTTTGGTCGTAACGTTTTCTTTTGTCTAAATTATGCAGAAATCAATTCGGGCCAGTAAGCTGGGCCCTGGTAAATAATTCAGCGCTGATTGTAACGAAGGTCCGAGTCCGCACTAAATGTTCCCAGGGAACCATGCGGTCCACAAAAGAGCCTTGTTTTCCTTATCTTTGTGTAAGAATCTACTTTTACCACGAACTCCAATTGAGTCTTTTGTCTTTGTTTCGATTATAAGATCTTATCTACTGATTTAAGATTAATCCAATTTCAGATTTTGATGAGACATGGTTTTCCGGAGGTACTTGCTAATTGGGCACTAAAGCCGAAATATTTTGGAAGCCAAATGAAATCACAACGGTGGCTGCTCTAGATTCTGGCGGCGTCCACTGTCCACCGTACTCCCGCTGATTCAATTATTTCATTAAAATAATCTTCTCTAAAGACTACGAGGTCTGCACTCTACACTATATTGAATAATATCATCACGAGTGTTAAGCAAGTTATACGATTAAGTTCGTACATTTACATAATTGCGGCCAATTAGCTGAGCTGAATCGGATAGGGATTTCGTTACCGAACATAATGAGTGATATAAATTAAATGAGACATTCCGTTCTCCGTCGAGCCAGAAACAGTACAAATAAGCCTTAAAATTTAATCGTTTTCTGCAAAGATTTTTCCATGAAAAGTTTTCCACTTCAAACTTTGCCACTTCGCCGAAGCCAAGTCGCGTTTAACAAAGCTTTTTCATACTTACATTTTTATATCAGGAATGGAACGTCACGCTCG
The DNA here is from genome assembly GCA_910591435.1 of Acronicta aceris. Classification (NCBI taxonomy): domain Eukaryota; kingdom Metazoa; phylum Arthropoda; class Insecta; order Lepidoptera; family Noctuidae; genus Acronicta; species Acronicta aceris. The sequence continues at coordinate 11,826,349 of OU342759.1, forward strand.
GTTTCATCGGCACTCGTCCGCCCGACCGCGAAAAGAACGCATAGACCGGTAATAGGTGACGCCTTATACAATATTCTGGTCACGTTTAGAATTCCTTATATGTCATCTTTTTCTACGGTCCCGAAAAATGTCATCGAATACACATTTTCCCGTAATCCTCATAAGTCTCATGGCCTCGACAACGCTCGGGACGCCGCAGCTCCCTGTCACGTGACACGTACCCCCGCGCCGCCGCACCCCGCACCCCGCACCCCCGCGACAACAAGTTCACGCCGTGTCGTGACTCGCATTTGCAATAACACTTTGGCTGAGGTGCCGCGACGAGCCAGCCTTCAATTAGGTAATGGTCTGCCATATAAGTTGACTCAAGACATTGAATAAAACAACGACTCCGCGCGTGACGCCCTCACTAATTTAGCTAATGATGAACGTTAGATAGGTATGAACACCGAAATACTTCACATTTATGAAAAATAGAATCTACAATGTAGAGTACATTGTAGGAGAAAGTTTTAATTAACAAGAAGTATTTTGCACACCTAGACAGATCGGGGCGCGTGTTAGGATTTAGGGTCGAATCCTCCTCCTTATCGGGAACAGGTTGGAACATGCACCTTGCACCGAGCATCGTCGGAAGTTTCCGACAACAGTCCAACTAGTTTGGAAGCTTGGAAACTCCATCAGATACGTAAGCTGGAGCGATTACTTCAAGCCAACTACTTACATAGTAAGGACGCGGTGACATGCATTAACAATATGTTTTATAATAGCATCGTGTTTTTTATTATAACAAATAACCGTACCATAATTTTTTTTCTACTCTCATTATTAGGTACAAATATCTGTGATGGTTTTTTAACACCAGTTTACATTAGTAAGCATTTTGTAAGTGATTTTTAAGCATGTAGACTCTGAATGGTCATCATTAAATCTTTGTTCCAATTTATAGATCAATTCTCTCTATGAAATTGTTCCAATACAACGAGAAGTTAAAAGACGCAGAGAGTTCAAATACATTAATTCTATAATTTAATAGAGTTTCTATAGTTCTTCCACAATGTCTCTCTACTTTTCCTATTGCCGGATGTGTGATAGAATTTATTTGCTCGATATTATGGACTTTGAAAACTCGTAAACAACTAGATAGTTGTTTATTTTCAGTATTCGTTTTTTTGTCCAAACTACCATGAACAATACCCATAAAATAAGTAGAAACTGTCTTAAAATTAATCTGCACATCGACATTGGTCTGTGTAACCGGTGAAAAAAAATTGTATTGGGAATTAATAAGTTGCTACATGACAATAAACTTGTCATATTAAAGTCAAGAAGGTAAGTATATAGCAAATGGACGTTATGACGTAATCGAATATCGATGAAGTGTCGCCTCCTTAGTTAGTAGCAACAATGGCAATATTTCAGCACGTAGTGTTGTGCGGGCACTAACTAGCGAACACAGCTGGAGTTGCGGTGCAGTGACAATGTTTGGACGCCGCATCCTTGGGCCGTCCGGGCCGTGCGTCGCATCCGCAATGAGGCCCGCCGGACGACGCCCGCCCGCCGCACTAATTTATAGCAACGGTTAATTACCTACAAGAATCTGACTCAGCCCGGTCCGACAACAAAGCCGGCCGCACCGGTGCCGCGTGTTTGTTGTGCGCACCGCTAATCAATCTGATGCTATTACAACTGCACGCTGCCGGTGCACTGTCCAATTCGTACATTGTTATAACTGAGATGTATAAATGTGGACGAAGCAACTTGCGAGGCAAGTGGCGTTCTGTAGTTTCCGGCTACCCTTATGGAATAAAAGGCGTAAGTGTTATATGTACAGTATTATAAATTAATTGTGCATGGTAGAAGCTATTTATCATTGGTTTTACATAGATACACAGTTTTATAAGGGATGAATAAATACAAAACAAAGGTTTCTGTTACCACCTGTCTTATTGGAATTAAGTTTAATAAAATTCACATGATTAAATTGTAAAATATTCATGTTTAGAATAAAAAAAAGTCCAAAATACCAAACGAGTGACAGCTAATTAAAATAAACAACTTCAATGATATAATTAACCACAGTATTAAATAGATATTCCAAAGTCAAAATATTACAAGAAACTTTTTTCTTATTTGTCAGTTTATCCCCGTCGTTTCAGGCGTAACTAATTAATATGCATAATCTACATCGGGCAAAACACTAGGAAAAGTTATGTTATTTACGAGACTTTGATTAAGACTTGATATTCATAAAGCACATTTAATTATTATGTTAACGAAACCTTCTTTTGAATAAAATATTAGACGTGGTCTGTCAAAGGGAATTAAGCTTTCTTTATTTATTCCACGCGTTGTAAATACGCAAATTTTTGGTTAATGAAATCAAAGTTTTACAAATTTCATTGCAGATGCCCCATCAACTCTCCCTCATTTCGTAAGAAGTGCTTCTGTGCGTATATACACATAAAAAATGCATTTATTCCGAGGAAAGTAGTAAAATACAAACGTACATTTTGTTTTTACTAGTACAGAGAGGTCTCTGGGAGGTGTGTTCGCTGTTAAATTATGCAGAAATCAATTCCTTGTTCCGGACGGGGCGCGTTTTGCCGTCTTATAAATAATACATCTGTAATTGTAACCAAAAAATAGCAGTGATAGCCTAGTGATATGACCATTGGTTTGCGAGTCATGGGCTCAAGTTTGAATTCAAGGCACACACCACTGTCTTTTCAAAATCAGGTGCGTATTAATTTATCACTCCCTAAAACGGTTATAGTAACCATCGCGCATCGTGAGGAAACCAGCGGACATTTTTCTCAAAGGTTTGTGTAGTCTGCGAACCCGCATGATGCCAGTGTGGTGGACTATAGCCTAACCTCTCCCATGCTGAGACGAGAAACGAACAGTGGCACATTAAATGTGTTGCATTGAAATTTTTTAAGCTAAAAGCCAATTCTACTACGTAGTATAAAACGATCAAAATATAATTCTCAATGTATCATAAATGTCGAACAGTAAGTAATCTCCTAAATTACCAATCAACGTCTAATGGGAACAATTTAATATATTTTAATTGCATCACAATTTGAACCACCAAAAATCACCAAATGTTGGCATTTACGACATTGAGATTACATTTGAATTATATTTTGAACATTTTATTATCAGAATTGACCTTCAAATCTCGGAAGCCTGCGACGACGCCCGGTGAATGAAGGATAATGAAGCTTCTGACCCCTCATATCAGTAGACCATATCTCCTCAATCAAATTAAACAAGCTACGTAATTGCCGTCGACTTTTTCGTCTAAATGTTTTCTTGGCTTGCTGCCAAGGACTGGAACTTCTACTCGGCTTAAAGGAACTAGTTGTACGCTTATTAACGAGTGTGGATTGAGTTTTGTCTTGTGTGTTAGGTTCCATCGTCACGTTCACGAGCTGAGATTTACGTAATGCTCTAAAATATAGATTCCACTTTCCACACCAAGTAGATTGGACTACATAGAACCCATAGGTACTTGGATCCAAAGTAGTGCACCTGAAGACTTAAGGCCTATTAAAAATAATGTGGTTATTTTTTTATTGGCTTCAAATCTGGTTCAAAGAATAATTATAATCAATACTCCAAGCTGTACAGTGCTGCAGACTTAGAAATTTCTAACAACAAATCCTTCACCCTTTGTTACACTACGATATTGTATTCAAGACCTTACGGTCCACAGCCTCAAAGCCATTGAAGCAGTCACTGTAACGGTAACTGATTACATTATTTAGATACTCAGAAACATTATTCTGCAAACTCACTCAAAGCCTTCAATTCAGAATTTCATGTACGTGTCCATATGTTGCCAAAATTTGAAGCCGCCGATCATAAAAGATTCAGTGTTGCATCTACGAAAGGTAAATTTCCCTCTACCACGAAACGTGCACCATCTCTTAACAAGTTGCCAGCTGATACAAATTCCTGGCGTGTGGAAATTATCTTGCAAACGAGCTGTTCAATATATTAGCACGTTAAGCTGGTACTCTGGAGCACTTAGTAAGGGGTCGCCGTTATTGATAGCTTTCCATACTACTATTTCACACAAGAGCGCATCGATTATATACTCGGAGCTGGCGATGCGTTTGGTATTGACGTCAAAACATAAACTTAACAATCAATAATTTTATTTACTTCTTCTACTACTTTTATTTACTACTTGCAAAAATTTTATTTATTTCTGTAAATACAAGTCAATGTTTTACATGTTTTAAACTAGATGGCGCTTGTATTTCGTAAATTACTCCCACTGAGAATAAACGCCGATATAAATTCTCTTTGTTGAGTTTGTGTTTACCATTCACAGTTTTAAATCTTAGGATTAACCATAGGTAGTTCGGGCTTTTACAGTTAACATATCTATATAAAGGTATTTTTGACAATGAATAGGTCCTAACTAAAACGTTATCCAATATCACAATGAAGTTAAAATCTTGGAGAAAGAATTTTTCGATCTTTGAAAGAATACGTGAAGCTTTTGGAGCAGTTTACAGAATTGTACTGAGCACGCGCAGTTGCCACAATGCCTTTCTAACGGCTAGTCCCCCAATAACGAATTTATCGATAGATTTGCTTACTAGAAATAGGAATTTGACATTACTTGTATGGACCTTATGTCAAAACCCTATCTCTAGTAAGCAAATCTACTGACAGATTTGATATTGAGACTGGCCGTAAAAGGATCACCGCTTCACTTAAGCTTTGCTTAACTCAACTTTATTATTTCTACATCACAAAAATCTTTTAAAGCAAAAACAATTATGGATTCTGTCCATTACAAAATGAAGGTTGTTAAGTTTAATTTTAGCTCCCACTCACTGAGTGAGTGACGTCATTAATTAGTCAATATAGCCACCAAGTTGCTTTAATCTGTTATTCGCCGTCTATATCTTTATCTTAAACATTTTGTTATAATCTAACCTAACCAATCACCTTAGTGTGAATCTATATATTTAAAGTGCGTTTGTACAATTACCCTTATTTTATTTACTTTATATTCATATTCATATTCATTTATTTGCATACCATAATGTGAGTAGTAGGTGTTATAAAAGGCTTAAAGCTAAATAACAATTATGGACCCTGCTAGGGCACAGCAACAAAATTAAAATTTAAAATTACATTAATCTCAAAGTATTAATATCACAACATAACAATAAACATAATAATATCACAATAACTCAAGGATAATTTTTGTTATACCTATTTAAACATTCATATTTAAAAAAAAAAATTATTAAAACAATTAGAAATAATAATGTCATATGATTTACTATTGCGATTAATGTTGAATAATAAAAAATAATAAATATAGTAAAATTAAAATAGTAATATAGAATAGTAAAATTTTCAGTAAAATTTTTGTCTGTCTGTCTGTCTGTCTATGTTCGTTATAGAAACAAAAACCACTCGACGGATTTCAACGAAACTTGGTACAATTGTTCTTCATACTCCTGGGCAGGTTATAGTATACTTTTCATCACGTTACGATTAATAGGAGCAGAGCAGTGAAGGGAAATGTTGGGAATATGAGTGATTCATGAGAAAGGTTTCAAGCTATAAAACATCACGCTACAACCCTTAGGAACGGGGCGACGCAGATGAAACCGCGGGCGAAGAACTGGGGAACAAAGTAACTATTTCACGCGGACGAAGTCGCTGGCAAAAGCTAGTATTTAATAATTATAATGATAATGATTATAACTTTGACAGTTATTTAAAGACATCAACGCGAGCGAACGTATGTCACCACATACGTAATATGTTAATCAATGAATTCTTTGGTTTTTATTGAAACAACTCATCCTCGCAGTGTTACTCGGTTAACCTCATAATTCTAAAATCCTTAGCTGATATATATATCTTAGAGGGTAAAGTTTCATAGCCTTATTGTTAGTGAGTGAGTGGCATTTCCCGTTTATATATGTATTTATACTTAGATGAACTTTGATACTTTTTTATTCAGACACTGTCATCCCACTGCAAGGCATAGGTCCCTACAGTTCCTACCTTTCAGTTCATCTTCCTATTTAGAGCCAAGCATTCCAAAATCTCTGTCTTTGCTTGCCGGCTGTTTGGTACGATCATTAGCCCCTAGATCTTTGACATAAAAGAGCTATAATTAATTAGAGAATAGACAATTCTATATACTTGAAATTTGTTACTTGAAAAAAAATATTATTCTCAGGCGCTGCAACCATAATTTGATTAAGCAATATAATTTCCAGTATGTCGTATTAATTTTGAAAGACATAAAAAATGATTATAGGAATAAAAACTAAGTTTTGTCAGATGTTTGTCATTTGATCGTTTCACCTGTGTGCCCCGTGCAGTGACGTAGTGGTGCCAATATCGAAATCCAATCAACTAGCCGTGATTGACAGCTATCCACGACGAATGTCATGTAACTGATCTTTCGAACTTGTGATGTATCATACAAGAATTCTAAAAATCACATTTTTGGGTTCAGAGACGTTTAACTCTAAGCCACTTGTTTTTTTTAATATCTTCAATGTACAGACACAGCTTTCTTATGATTTTATAATAGTAGAGATGATAACTTTAAAGTTAAAAAAAAACAAAACAAGTACCTATACTTACTTGAATATTACTGAACAGTCTAGTAATAACTCAGGCGATGGATGAAGCGTCCACGAATCAACTTCTTAGTAAAAGTAAAAATTACTTCAAGCTAATTGTTCTCTTTCGAAACACAGGTAACTACTATTTTTTTTGGAACCGTCTCGGATACTCTTTCAACCAAACAAACAAAAATATACCTATAATAACCATCTAAATTGAAACATAAATATCAATTTTATTGTCGAACATAAACTGCATAGATGCATTAAACCTAAATTCGGTACAAATAAACTAATGGCATCCCTTATTATTCTTCCTTCTTTTATCGAAGTTTTATCCATGTACATAAAAAAATGTAACCAATTAAGGTGTTCCTAAAGGAGACTGTAATACAACAAGTGAGACCTGCTGCTGATGTCACAGAAGCACTGGTACAGAAATGGGTATTAAGGAAACACTTTGTTACTCCAGTCTTACAAGAATATCGATGAACTATTGTTATTCTGGTGCTAACCGTTGCGAACAAGAAGCGGGGTGCATCCACAATCTGTTTTGTACAATCAACATAACAGAGGAACCCGCTTTGTGCATTAGTCGACCGTCCTGTCCCACCCCCGTCCACTTTAATCCTTTATAGTCAAGTGTTGAACCTAGTTGATGAGTTTCGGTTCAAGAACTTTCCCGATCGGAATATAATAATCGAGTCATCAGAATGTCAATCAGAGTAGACAGTTCACGTCTACATGGACTATAATACCTAGAATTTGTGATAGAATTTGTTTGATAAATTTATGATATACTAAGAAATAAAATGATGGCTGTATTTTCAACACATTATCTAAACCTACATTCAGTCAGATGATAGAAAATTATTTATATTTTTTTAGTTTACCTTATAATAAAAATAAAATAGCCTTTGTGCGCAAGAATTTATTGTATTGTATTCATAAACAAAGCTATAAAACGCGAGTTATATATGATAGTAGGCATTTCGAGGGACCCTCTGTCGAACGTTGGCGAATTCAAATAAAATTTACTCGATACGTGAATACGTGAACTACATTCGAGCCAACTGTATCCCGGCTCAGCTTATAACTAAATAACCTCTTCACCGGGAAGATAACGAACTATCAATTAAACTCGCGTATGTGTGCCGAATATGAAAGTAATGTCATATTTTTCATCAGCTCTATCCGAGCCGCAGGGAAAACAGCTTTATTAATTAAAATGCCTCGCCTACCACAATTCTCTACGTATACGAACAAACACCCAAATTATCATAGAGGAAAATAGAAACAAAGGAATGATACAATGTTATGAAATACTAGAAGTTTTTGTACGTATATATTATAACCCTTACCCATAAAGTGGAACATGGCATCATTCCAAAATATAACAAGTGATATATCCTAATACTAGTTCCTACAACGATGGCAACATTATGAGAAAACGAGAACCCTTTTTCCAATAAGTATGATCGAACGACGGAGTTTCTCGTCTGAGCTGGAAATTCTTGGGCAGTTGAAAACAAGTTGGGGCAGCCCTGGCCGCGGCGGCAATATCGGCAAGTTGGGCGGCCGCAGCTGGCATGCGCCGCAATGTCTCAATAATCCTCAAGGTACCCTCCTAATCGACTCTTCCTTAGTTCGACGCAAGTGTGACTAACTGATTAATTCTGCGACTCTGTGTTGTACGTGCCCGGTCTGTCTTCGCCCATTATTGTTTGCCCTACACTTTCGTCCGCTCGTGTCCCATTATTGAACGATATTTGGACTATTATTGGCGGAGTCGTTCGGAGCCTTCTATTTATATGTTATCGAAGGGCGGCCATTACATCCTTCGGATTGTAATTGCTGCTATTTTGTTAGATTGAATCCGATTTCGTTCGCTTAGTTTTAATGGTTTGTTCTTGTTTTGGGATTGCGAGATGTTAGACGCATTACCGGTTTGCACTGACTCGCTTGAGCGACGTTTTTGGTTGGCGTATTAATTAACTGGAGCGTTTAATCGTAATTCCTTGCACTCGCTTGAATTCTTGTTGCACCAAGATTAATTATCGTTTCCGTCTTTCGTGGTAGTTGCAGTCTCGCAAATATTAGTGTACACTTGCTATTTATAAAAGGGCGTCAAGTCAGCTAATTTCTGGTATCCAATTTATCATACAACAACTTCAGAATGATTGCTTTTGTAATTTTTGTCTACCAATTTCAAGCAGGCAATAAGTCATTAAGTCCTTCTGCCATTAAGTAGTCAGCTATTTTATTGCATTAAAATCGTCATATTCATGACTGCAGACTGATGCAGCGAGTTCACTCCGTCATTGCGTTGGTAGATTTTTCTTTATCTACCCCCACATTTTCAATTATTGTTATAAAGCCCGCGACACACTACACACTCACTGTGTCCACAAACGTCAAGCGATTTAGATGTATCTATAGCGCGTTAATACCTGTTCGTTCTATAGTAATATCATGCTTTCTGAACCTAACTTTTAAACTATCGCATTAGTTTAAAAGTTAGGTTCAGAAAGTTTATCTACCAAATCTGTCCATATCCGTCTATATCATACAGTGACATAGAACGACCGTCCTCATACAATAGGGTATTTTATTTACTCTATTTAAAAAAAAATTCTAAAAATATATTACTGAGATAGCTTAGTCAAAAAGCAGTCGGAAAATGACAGTTTTAGTTCATAAAATATCAAAATCAATTTTCAAATTCAATTCAAAGTTTTCAGTATTTTTAATCTGTTTTATAACACCATGAAATAGTAGCCGCCATGTTATTATTACGTCATACGGTTGTGTAAACTAAACTAAAAAGTGTCAACTGTGAACTAATCAGCCTTTGTACTTTTATTGTTTACACAACCAACTGACGTCATAACTACAGAGCAAAATGGCGTCCACTGCATCCAGCGTTTTCAATTCAATTCAAAACATTTATTTCAGACTTTTTGGTCCATATGGTGTTAGTATTCGTCAACTTAAGCGCGAAATTTGAAAATTTTAGTTTTAAATGAGCTTTTATGGCACTTTTCAGTGGAATAAAATGTTGTGTTTTTTTAGTGGTTTATTAGCACTATAGAATTTAATTGAGGCATTTTTCAAAAATGGGTGCAATACACTATTGAAATACCAGACTTACTCCAGGTTACATGTAGGTAATTATGTTGCGTGTATAACGTTCGCCGGGATGCTCGTGTTTGTAGATTGAAATAGAGTCAATTTCTGTTCCACTTCGCCGCTGCCTACATACAGTACGTACTAATGTTTACCAAATCAACATTCAACTATGTCACCTTTATTAATAATTTAATGCTCTACTAAATTAGCCACCAATACATAATTGCGCTGGCAAACAGCTCAGTCGGAGGACAGCATAATAGTAACGTATGATAATATAAATTAAAACATCACAGTTAGTGAATGTGATGGCGACGGTGATGCATCACTCGCATTAACGGCCGGAAAGTTATTATTTTAATGCGTCATTAACGTCAACATAAAACTATGATTATTTTGTAATTAATAAGTAGGACATTTATTGGTAATTCATTTCGCATTGAAATTCGAATAATACTCGTAGAAACAGAAATAACGATATTTTATGAAACAAATTTAATGCGCAGTTATAATTGATCAGAACTGATTTACATTATGTGTAACTCGACTTGGCCTGGTTATTTGGTGACACGTCATTAAGTATATGACACATCAGTCATACACATTAGCCAACACCGAGCCAAGATGACTTTTCATACTAACAAGTTGACCAACACAGATTAATATTATGAAGAAATTTTATATGATCATGCCACCCATTTACTGCCTATGGGTTTCCTCGCACAACTACAGGTAGGCTTGTGTTCATAATTCGGGAGAAAACCTCCTAAGAATATTTTCTTTCACCGATTACGTGAGTGATAAATACCTAATACTAAGTAGGCACGTGTTAAGGTTTATGGTTTCGAAAAGTCGAGGTTTTCCTTAATTCAAATTTGAACCTATGATTTTGCTATCCATGGATGGAAATCCATATCTCCAGGTTTTCAAAGAAATTTTGTTAGTGAAAAATAAAATAGAAAAAACATCACAAGTTGCAGCTTTTAAAAGTATAACAGAGGACTGTTTTAAAAGAAGGTCCTTTTACTAAATATCGTGCGATAGTACTGGTCGGTGGTGTGGCTATTAATTTCAATTTAAAATATCGTTTAAAGTGAATGGATACTGTATCACTGAAACAAAGACGGTAAATAAGTAAACGATAAAAGCAAATCCATTCTCAGCGGCCATTATTGAGAGCTACCTCGAGCTATTAAACATCTGTTGTTGTTAACTCTTTGCCTCCGTTAATTGGGATATTCTTGATTCTCTGAGCTTTTTCCGATAAAACGTAGATTGCTCTACTTGTTGGGCCCAGGGGGGGAAATCTGTGAGGTGGCAAGAGGGGGGCGTTAGATAAAATGAGGGTATATCGCCAATAACGCGCTCCATTGTTTGTTGGCGGCTGACTTAATAAGTTCTCCGAATTTATTATGATTTGTAGTCTCCCTCGTCGTCTTATTATGTGGCTTTTAACATACTCTAGTCGTATACAGTCTTACTGCGAACAATATGAAACCACCAATTTGTTCTTTTACAACCGTCTTAAAAAAGGACCCTTATAAATATATCTGTCTTTTAATACTTGAGGTACTACACAAACTAAAAGAATGTTACGTGATTGTCATTCCGCAAGTTTATTATTCTGTACCAGAGTCTTTTTTAGAACCTGTGTATATAAGAATAGAAGTAGTCAATTCTCTTTAATATAACAAGGCAGAGCAAATATAACTTACTGCAGAATGGAGTCGACAAGACGTTAGAGGACGCGGGACGCCTAGATGGAGATGACGGGACAAACTGGACGCCTATTTGAGAAATTGGGCCAAAAAGCTTTAGATCATGTATAGTGGAAGGAGCGAGGCCTTTGCCCTGCAGTGGGACCAACCGACAATAACAATAAAGTAATCAGAAAATAACTCAACATAATTAAATAGTACAAACTGAGTCAGACGCTAATAACATGAATGAACGAAACACACTGGACTTAGCAACGATAATTGAGACTAATATTTTAACTATGGCTGACTGACTGACGTATCAACGCACATCCGAAATTACAAGAGCTAGATCCCTAAAAGTTTGTACGCTGGTTCCTTTTGCACTGTAGACGAGGTAGGTACGCAAACGAAGTTGCGCAAGGGAACTCTAGTGTCGAAATAAAACCTCTTTTGCGTATTTTGACGCGTTATATTTACATTAACAAAATCCCGACGTTTCGGACCCTTTACAGCGTCCACGGTCACGGGCAGACTGCTGTAAAAGGTCCGAAACGTCGGAATTTTGTAACACGATAGAATCCGTAAAATGGTTTTATTTCAATATGTCCAATAATCGCGTACCTAAATCTCAGAAATCAGTATAATATTATATTATGTACCTATTAACAATAAAACCAGGGGTTGTTTGGAAGTATTATATTAATAAAAATAAGTGGCAATACCCATCTCGAGCGTGATTTATCCTTGATTGATTTACAACATAAACTTGTGGCACACTTGACATCCATCACCAAAATTAATGGAAGTCGATTGGGCCGTTCCGTAGACATTTGAAAAATTGATGCTGTTAATAATTTTCTGTGAAATAATGATACGTCGCTAAGTGGTCTGTACTGATTGATCTTTTTTTGTCATGACATACATATTTAATCTAATTACTTACTAATTTAAACTTGTCGATAATTTTACTGTAATTCATTACTCGAATTTGCAATGAGATCTTGAAACAAGGGTCGATTTTTCCATCGTCAGATAACTTTATCGGAGGAACAAATTCAAATTTTGACAGTTCTTCTACTTATAAAAATCTGTCAAACGTCAATTTTGTCCCTCGGTTAAAAGATATCTAACGATTGAGAAATCAGCCCATAATTGAATTTCGAAGAGACAATTCCAACAACTCAGCAGTAAAATAATAAGTAACACTTGTGTTCTATAGTAGGTACAAATCTATATTCAAATTAAACCAGTGGTCCTCAGCATGCACTGCAGTGCCGTAGTGCGCGAGGCGGTTTGCTTACCTGTAAGTTCTTAGTGTCATTTCATACAAATTTTGACAACCCACTGTGTCTAAATCTGTCACTATTTACTGAAGTTTTAAGTACATTTTACGACATTTTGTTGGGGTCAAATACACATGACCTTTCGCCACTTTCTGGTATTCTAGCTTCGGAAGAAGCGATGCTAAGTCCAACTCCTCATGTCGTTGCTGTAACTGTGTTGAAACGATTAATAGAAAAGCACCGAATACCATTTTTCTACGATTACTTAATAAAATGACTGCCTCATTAGTCTAGTGGTGGAAATTCTCAGTTGCAGCTCGGAGTCTGGATTTGTGCCCTGTTAATGGCAATAGGCTCGCCCCCTATTACATGGAACCTAAACATACCGGCGATCTGTGGGTGTTCATTAGTACGCCTCTGCCTAACCCTTCGGGGAATACAGGCGTGATGGTATGTTACTTAATAAAAGTATATTATTCTCGTAAAGATTCAGCAAAGCTGTATAAGTTTTCTACAGTTAAAATAGAATTTCATCATAATAAAAATATAATTTTCCACTTAATTAATCGGGAAATCATATAAACGTCGACACTCACGTCACGTATCAAATTGGACTTTCCGACCGAAGATGACAATGCAATAAAGAAATAAAATAGTACTGAGATGTATGTGCTTGAGAAACACTATTGATTGCTATATTGTGGCTTTGATTATACTACATAAAATCATCAAAAATACTTTTTGTTACTGAATTTCTCATTTGTTTATTATAATTTATTAATGCGGATGGTCTAAAATCTTTTTGTGAGTCCTAAACCCTTTATTATGAACTGCTTCAGAAAAGGTCATATGTTAATATGTTGGTTATTTGACTGTTGTTTCTAAGATATACCGTCAATTACATGAATTCGGTGTTTATTTTCCTAACGTGGTAGCCCAAACTATTTCTGCGGACCGCAAACAAATAATTACTTCATTCCATTGAAGAAATGCTACTATAATTAGAACTTTTTATGAGCTTCTAATTAACAAAAACGATGGTTTTTGTTATCATGAAGGAAGAAACAGAAAAATAAAATCTATAACATCCCTCATGAACCATAAAACCACGCGTCACGTTCGAATTTCAAAACATTTGGGACTCGTATCGACCAATTAAAAGAAGCCATGTAACATCAAGGAACGACTAATTGATGAGCGATTTCTGTATAAAAAATCGACATATTTCCGTAATCGTAGCATTGAAAAGCAAGCAAATTTCGTCTTGTCCACTGTGTCGTTGGTTTTAAATGACTTTCAAGAAAGCCAATAAATAAAAATTGAGTGCACTCTGTGGTCGGCGTCATTAACGGGTGTCTGTCGAAACGTAGCGGCGACATGCTCGTTAATCATTACTAATAATACCATTGCCATAGATTTACGAACTGACGGATACGCCCGTCCGCACTAGACAAGTCAAGATTTTTTAAATTAAATCTTACAGGTATTTGATATGATAAATAGCTACAGCCAAGGAGACGCTATATCATTATTTGAAGAACAAAATGCTTATATTAATGCTATCATTGCTTATCTTTTAAGCAATCATATCGACACGTTTGGCGTAGCGGCTGAGCGATCAGCTTCTGCGCAACATATTGTGGGTTCTATCCCCACACGTAGCAAACATTTATATGATCTACAGGTAGTTGTTCCAGGTCTGGGCATTTGTGTTTGTGAGAATTTGTGATTTTCCTCACTCATGGAACTACATTGAATAAAACATTTCTTTTTTCATATTGGTGATCCTACAAATTTGATATTAAACGACCTAATCATGACAAAACATTTTTCTCGAGTTCGAATCCAAGGCACGCACTTCTGACTTTTAATAGTTAATTATCACGCGCTTAAACGGTGAAGGAAAATATCGTGAGGAAACCTGCATGCCTGAGAGATTTTCGCGATGGCGTGTGAACTGCCAACCCGCACCAGGCCACCGTGGTGGACTATAGCCTAATCCCTCTCATTTTGAGAGTAGACCCGTGCCCAGCAGTGGGACAATATAATGGGTTGGTTATGTTACGTTATTACGCAAAAAAAATAGACTGAATATTGGCAATCAACAAACTGACTTAAACGCTGGAAATTCAGTTTTGCTGTGAAGCTCGAGAGCGTGACGCTACATACAAATTAACTCAGAAATACTCATTACAAATTACTAATTTGTCATCAGTCACCCTGAACCACAAATCGACCTCGTCACGATTCCGAGGGAGATTCGCACGGCGGCCCATTCGTTATAATTACGTTAAATAAACAAAATATTACGAACCATTTAACACTGTCATTCTGAATTAACGATCCGACCCATCTAAAATACGTACATTAATGTAATTCCCATGAAGCACAGATTTACGCTACACCTGGTTTCTTAAATCAGCTCAAACGTTGGCATTGGAAATGATACAAAAATAATAAAAACTACACGCGATGCTGTAATTTTGTAACAAAAATAAATTGTTTACGTCAAATCATTTCTATTCCAAATTACTATTTAGAGGTTGTTATGGTAGAGAATATCGTTATTATTTCGCAATTGAAAAGGTTTTTTTTTCCTTACAATATATCTATTATCATTTTACTTAAATGTAGATGAAAAGTCACGGGTTGTAGTTACCTACTTTATTGTTTTACTTTACCAATTGTTACACTATCTTAATTGTTTTACATCTAAATGCAGAACTAATTGAAGGTTATCACTGAATTCTATCGGTATTTTAAGTCCTTATTATGTTACTATTGAACTACGCTAAAGTACGACTATATGTAGATACTTGCATTCAATGATTTTAACAACAACGTTAACAACGCAAGATCAAAACAGGGTAAAACTTCTTCTTCGTCGTATGTTCATTACTGAACATCGTGTCTGATATGGAGACCAGGCCGTTTTAGGCACTCTCCACGGTCCATGGCCCATTGCTGCAGTGCTATGACATGCTCATAGCACTGTAGCAATGAGCATTTCAGGCAGCTCTCTAAATTGGCCTGACCAACGAGTTGGAGAGCGTCCTCTAGGTCTTGTCCCCTCACCTTGCCCACCACCACGAATTTCTCCAGGCTGTCATTCTCTCGTCTCGCGATATGGCTAAAGTATGATAGGATAAAACTATAATCATAATAAATACATTGAATACCGGTAATCGATGTAGAATTATTCATATGTATCATTAAAATATTTCATTATGTAAAGAAAATTGGATACCTACATATAAACAATTACGAAGAAATGCGAGAAATTGAGAAAAATTTAAATAATAAAATATGAAAATTAAAACGTCTTGGTACGATACCATTTTGGGTACGTTCATCGTTCCAAAAAAATATGCATACAAAGTACCGTAAATAGTACAGTTAATATAAGTTTTAATTATTAATTATTTTGTTTTACGGTAGTTGGCCATTTTATATAATACATGTCTGCAATGTAAGCGTGCGTCCTTTCTAAATGCAGGTAGAGTGATTTGGTCTAAATAGAATAGAATAAAATATATTTTTGCACAACATTTTACATAATGTAATACAAAACAGTTTTTTTTTTCGCCTGCATATCTATGAGATTTTCTCAACGGTGTGTGAAGTTTGCCAACCCGGAGCTAGCGTGGTTGAGTATAGCCTAAAACCCCACTCATTTTGAGAGAAGACCGGTGCCCACCAATGGAACAATTATAATGGGCTGATGATGCGTTGGTCTATTCGTCCCTTCTTCACTTCTAAAGTAAACCGATCTTTTTTTTATTCGTGATAGGCTTACGCTTGACCGTCAGTTTGCCTGATGAAGATGGAGCGCGCTTGTCTAGAAGAAACCGTGATTTAAAGACAGATTATATCTAGGTATCGGGGAAGACCCACTCGAGAAGCGCATTCCACCATTTCTGCGGTACACATGATAAACGTGGACTTAAAGGATTTCGTTCGGGTTTTCGGAATGTCCACCATGAATCGATGTCGCTTTTTCGTGATCAAGACTTCTTTTCTGAACCAATCAAACAGTTTTCTTTTTATGTGCACTATTTTGGTTTTAATTATGTATCATGTTGATACATCTTGAGATTGTTGATAGATCTTTAAGATAAACCAAAGCGTAAACCAAATTAGAGAAATATTAAAAAAAACTCTAGAGATCGCCGCCGCCGTGAGGCTAAAGTCTTCTAGATACAGAAGTTATATTTTATTTTAGTTTCTGCAATGATGATGGTGGCCTAGTGGAAAACCAATTACTTACAATGACAACAAGAGTCAAGGAATTTTGGGGGAAAATTAAAGACACAACATTATAAATAACATTATGCAAGTCATGATTAAAGTCACTAGCAATCTCCTTTGTGCGTTTGCCAAATATTTTTTTTCAAACGTAAATATTTTTTTTTCATCTACAAAGCATGTCGAATGCTTATAAAAAGTTTGAGCTCTTGATAATATTCTCACAGTTGATATTTATTCATGCTACTGTAAACAAGATTCCTATGCTCCTGTTTGATATTTTTTATCTGATTACGTTCACAAATAGAAGTATTTTTAGTATAAAGTAATTAGCTGTAACTTTGTTGTAGTGAGACGCGTAATTAAGATAATTCAGTGCAGTGTGACGCAGTGGGCGGGCCGCCGGCCGTCGACGTTCTAATTGAATCCAACAACATCGGAGGATAACTCCAACTGCAGTGATACTCTTTCCTTGAATCAAAATAAAACTAGGTTTAATGTAAATTTATTTGATAGTGATACACAAGGTTTTGCTTATTTTAACACTTACTTTATAATTAATATCAAATTATTTTAATTGTAATTGTTACAATTTTTGTTCATACATTATTAGCAATAAATTATCGAACTCGAATTCAGTCTTGAAATTATAAAAGTATTTCGAAACGCTCTTAAATTTCCCGCTGCTAAAAAAAGTAAACTACGTCAGTATAAAGGAAGCTAGGTCATAGTTAAGAGCAGAAAACAGCTCTATATAGACATAATCAAAGTTTCAGAAGTGTACCGGCCAATAAAGCTAGCCGAAAGCAATCGGTCGCCTCTATTCGGCACAATACTCTGTGCCACTCCATTCCCACTGTTCTCTCCGTTCACCGAGGAACGAGTGCAATTTCCCGCGTTCCGTATCGCGGGCGACGTACAAAAATTGCTTTTCTGAACGTGAAAATATAGAGAAAAAAAGCTGGTGCCATGCAAATTTTTGTAAAGTCATTCGGAGGCGTGCGTTTGTATTTCTCGGGTGAGGGTAAAGAAGGCGAACGATTGTCGCGGAGAATTCCTTTATTTTGTAAGAGGGATATTGCGCGTCGCATGCAGGCGAGTCGGGCGAGCAGCTGCCGCCCGAACGAGCGTTGTTTACCGGCGGCGACCGGCAATACGCCCGCATCCAACTCCCGATGTACCATCGCACCGACAAACCGCTCTTATTAAATACGACTACCCGTGATTACACGCTAGAATCGCTCGCTTATAATCGACTTTCGCCATTCCCAGTTAATACTGAGCTGTAAATCACGACGGTGACAAAACAAAAGAATTCGGCTGTGTTTATCTGGCTAAAGGTTGTTTTCCTGAGTGAGGCTCAGGTCTCGGGCGCCCGGCGGAGGGTCAAGGCTCAATTTGCTCGTAAATACAAATAAATAGGATACCGTCTGAATCTCATTGCCTGATGCTTATCATATTTTATGGTTTCGTAAACTAGCGTATACAAATGTTGCATACGAACTTATTGTTTCATTTATTTGTTAGTAATATTTATGGAAATCGTAACTTAAATAAATTACCTAAATGAAAATTATATTATAATTATTACATTTTATGTGCAGTACTAGTTAGTAGTAGAAATATCAGATACGTATACAGTGGTCAGGATTTCCTGATACTGAATGCATACATATATGAAAAAGTATAAAATCATTGTTATAAATGTAATAATATAGAGTTTCGGAAGCCAAATCAGTGATACCTAAACTTAAAAATTACAATAATTACGAATATTTTGAAATTATTAAATTCTTTAAATATTACAAATTATAATAAAATATTACCTTATACAAAATTAGTCTATATCAATGTCTAATACTGTCTGAAATACGAACATAATAATCACCATTTTTGATCCTTGTTTTACACAATTGGAAGAAAAATCCAGTCCGTCGGTGTTTTCCGAGAATATTATATGTATTACTACAGTTATAATTATTATGATGACCGTGTTTTCAGCAGAGGATCCCAACCCAATTTAAAATTTCCATCCACAGTGGAATTCCAAATATGTCAATTTCCATTTCAGTGTTCCATTTACGTTCGCCCGTTGGGAACACTTAAATATCAAACTATCTCATGGATTACTTTTAAACTGATAAGGTTCAAGATTTCTTTTTTACGTTTTATCCTATGTTCTTTTTTGAGTAAATGATTAGGTACTTATTTTTTATTTAGGTATGTAGTTTCGTACGTTTTTTTACGATATGCAAAATGTTAATTTGTAACTTTATAAAGTACATGTACCTCATAGCACTTATCCTGAATTTCTAAATAAAATCATAGCCAAAGCTGAACTTTTTCCAGATAAAAATTTTTCCTACGTAATTGGGGCATGTGAATTGGAAATAAAAATATATTTTCATGATTGTGTTTTCCACTTGAATATATCGATGATCATATTCAACGACATTGTCTCCGATCCTCCACTGTGAACATTTCCACCATTCTACCGAAACTAAATAAGCTGTCTATAAAATTTTGTTTTCAGGTTACGTTGCCGCCTTGTAGCCAGAGATAATTTGCGAAAAGGTAAGTCCTCATAAGCATCTATTTGTATTCACGAGCATGGGAACTATCTCTCGGCGGGAACCGTTCCCTCTCGAAGACTTTGATCCTTTTTAACGGCGAATATCAAATGAGAATCTAACAGAAAAATATTGTAATACCCACGAACCTTCACAGTTACGTAATAAGCAATCAAAAAGAAAACGCTGACAATCGATATGAGGTAAATTCGTACGTTTTTCAAGACATCTTCGAACTCTGTTCCTAATGCGATTCTAATGTTTTTGTTCGAGGAAACGATAAAATTTAAGTGTTATGTTCTCGATTCATTTGAATATACGAAAAGACTTGTTTTCGTGTTCGAGAAAGTCGACAGTGGTATCGGGAATGAAAATTACAGAATAAACAGATTTCCATTCGACAAAAAATCTATGATGAAAATGAGCAAGCAGCATCTCGGTTCAGTTTACGAGTTTCATCGAGCTCGCTTTCGTCTTCCTATTTCGTGGTGGAATAGCCCTAATAACATGCCACAACTCATTCTGATTTATACCGTCTCGTTATAATTGTGCGCTTCGCTGGCGCGCCGCTATTGCCCGCTGTTGCAATTTTCATGCAACCGATTCGCGAGAATGGATTTATTCTTTCTGGCAATTTGCTCGTAACTCCCTAGCCTGATATTCCTCGAGATAATTTAATTTTGAAACAACTAGGCGGCTAATGGAGCTTTTGTGCTTAATTCACCTATTCCAGACATTATCACTTACTTGGCATCTTTTGTTCTGTTGTGAAGGTACGCAAATGTGTAGACACTGAGTCATCAAACAAAAGGCGTTCTTGAAAAAAGTGTATTATGTAAATAGAGCTGATTCTGGGTTAATACCAGCACGGGTAATTTCCAGTCATGTTAACGGGCGCTCTGAAATCGTGCGAAGGACGTCTTAAAATAGTGTACTTATTTATTACAACATGAATCAGTGTGTGTTGCAAAGAAACTATGTGGTGTGTACATATAAATAAAACGTAATGGCCAGACATTTACAACTCAACATGAACATATAAAAATATTAATCGCGCAGTCGTAACTTAAATATCAAAGTTGGTAACTTTTGTACGGTTCAGTCTCATTGATGGCCGCGTCGTAAACTAGACTAACTCTCGGTTTAACGCACCAAAAGTTCCCCTGTTCCTTGTGATTACGAGCTCTCCTTCAATACAATCAATCGTCAACTTTTATTTGACTTATCTTGGAAATAAAAAACAAGTAAACAAACATTGGGTTTCGGATTTCGTGGATCTCGGTACAAAGTTTGAAGGTGAGCCAACGACCGTCTCCCTAATAGAGAAGAAAAATACGTTAATGTACCCTCAGATCCCGAAGACAAATAAACCGAGGCGGACAGGGACGAAATAAAAGTGGGGAGGCACTGTGATAAATAACAATGATCTTGCGGAACGAGTCAGCGGCGCGGGCGGCGGCGGGCGGCGCGACCATTGCTGTTGTCACACTACTTACACTTACCCCCTTTTATTAGACTAGCTTACAAATCATTTAATACCCTCTAATAAAAATAAATCACAAGCGTAATACCTCCGAGCTATATTACTCCTGGTCTAGAAACATTTATCATACATTTCTCCTGATCGAACTACGTCTACATTAGATACGCGTAAACAAGAAAAATACGTGAAGAAAATAAGTAAAGTTTCCCGACTAAATTGCGGGTAAGAATCTTAACCCTACAATAAAATGGATAGATCCAATGCTCTGCTGTACGAAACAATACCCACCGCTTGTCAGTTGCGGAAGTGTCGGATGTTACAGGGTTGACAATTCGTGTGTATTTCAGTACAATTATTTTAATTGTTTTTAAGAATTAAATATGTAATATATTGTGATTCTGCTTGAAACGTGTAGGTAACTAACTGCAGCTATAGTTTGAAATTACAATTTCAGTCGCGTAACGAATGAGACATTATAAATTACCAACAACAATATTGATGTTGAAAATATGTACGAGGATTTTACCAGTTGGCTAACCTAACCCTCCTCATCTGTAGGTCATACCTTCTTGTAACATGCGGTAGACGATACAATTACAGTACTGATCAAAGATAAAAACCACATAAATTATATAGATCATGAATTATAACAGTCTACAAAAACCCGAACATAAAACAGTATAAATATTAATGGCATCGATTACGTTTATTATCATTGACAAAACTCGACGTTCCGCCTCACGGACAAGCTCTAAAAGATTTATTTGAAAGAACAAAACGTTTTAATTCTGATACTCTTGCAACTTTACGACATTTTGGCGTCGTTAAAAATTTTAAAATCATCCAACGAAACTTGAATAATTCTAACCCTTCCTCAACCCTGCGCTAAGCGAAGCGGATTCCACGAAATCTTTTTGTGTGCGTCAAGCTGGCTTGTCATAATCTGCCTCCTCAAAACAATGTCAGTTTTAATTAAAATACTTTAACATAATAAAACTTCGAATAAAAGAGAACTAGATCGAGGCAATACGATTAAATTGTGAAATGCACAGAAATATAATATTAGCATTGTAACTGACATTGATTTGTTTTTTTTTTATGGGTTAGGAGGGCAAACGAGCAGACGGATCACCTGATGGTAAGCGATTGCCGCCGCCCATGGACACCCGCAACACCAAAAGAGGAGTCACAAGTGCGTTGCCGACCTTTAAAAGAGGATTGGGCCTCCGGTAACCTCACTCACTCGGCGAAATACAACGTAAGCGTTGTTTAACGCCGGTTTTCTGTGAGGCCGTGGTATCACTCCGGTCGAGCCGGCCCATTCGTGCCGAAGCATGGCTCTCCCACGGAAGCATGGAAATTGAAATTATAATGATCCGTCATTGGTCCGGCACTATATTTTATTTACACTACTTATTTATAAAACTAAGGTAACAAGCAACTTCAGAAGCATTCTTAGCGGATTGTCACCTAATCTTATTTGCCCAGTAATTTCACTGGCTACCTTTCCTTTATAACCGGAGCACAATAACGTTAGAACTACTGCTAAGCACAAGAATATTTTGTCAATGTCGTGGCACCCAACCTGACAAACTAAACAGCAAAGTTCTACTTAAACACAAAAAAAAATTCTATTACAACACAAAATACAAATTTCTTTTGAAAATGATTATCGTCCACGGTTAGCTTGTTGTGAAAACAATAAATAGTCGTAACGTCTGTTTAATTGGGCACCTACGCAAATTGGCTCTTAAATAACAGTGCTATTTTTAGTTCAATTCAAATGAACAGCTCCGAGTGTTATTTTGAACCAGACTACGTCGGAACGTGAATGTGTTCGACGTACAAATGACGATTAGGCTCGTAAGTCGAAACTGTCAATAGGGATGCGACCATTGACTTGTTTATCAGTAATTAGCTTCCTGCTACCCGCATACTCGATAACAGCACATAACCGCGAACGGTGCAGTGATTTCTGCCTGGTCAGCGAAATTACTTATCAAATTACCTAACATCTCTGTTGACAATTGACAACATTTCAAAATTATTAAGCCACGAAAACAAAAATACTGTTTGTTTTCTTATCCTGAGTTCCAAAAAGTTTTGATATTTCTTCATTACGGAGAATAAGAAACGTGTGATGACGTAATTTATACGACATAAACTGAGAAAATTGAAATTTTGTCGAAATAACAGTAAATAAACAACGAAATAGGTATTGCACTGTTATGAATAAATAGGATTGATGCCAAACTGACATATGACAATTTTTTTAAGGGTCAGAAAAATATGTCACCGTTTTGACCGTTTTACCATACAAATGACGTCATTTGGCTTACCTCTGTTTAGAATAGAAAGAACTTGAAAAGTCGCAAATTAATATGATAATGACTGAATATCGGGAAAATAAAAAATACGGGTATCCTATTTTGGATCTAGTTTCAATTAAAATTATAATAGGTTATTAAAAAAATAAAAATGTAATCAATTTTATTTATTAATTAGTTGTAAGTATTAGTCATTAGAATTGCTTTGCAATCTATGATAGGATTGCGCGGTTATTTATATTTCACAAAAAAAAGGTAACTTGCCTCTCATAGATGTCACCAAACGTCACCTTATGACGTAAATTCAGAATGTGAAGGCAAAATTTCAATCATGCGGGTAGGGTTCGCGGTGGCTTAGAGGTCAGAGCGTCTGGAATATCAAACCAGAAGACGCAGGTTCGAATCCTGCCCGCGATTGAATTTTTTCCTTTACTATTAAATAACTTAATAATCTTAGCATGGAAAATGCTAAAAAATCACAAAAAGATACTCTAATCCTGTAGTCAAAGATTTATATCTGAAATACGATCGTCGGAAACTGTAAAAATGTTAAATGGTAATAATATAATATAATATAATAATATGAGTTTTTTAACCATGCTTCGTCATCCATCATTAATTAATCACTTACATAGTTAAAGACTAGAGTAGCATACTTACAATAGACAAATAATTACAGTGATGGACCTTGCAGTGGTCTCGCAGAGCGTGTGCCCCCGCGCACTGCAACCCGACCCACTTGGCATTAGTTCTGCGTAAGCACAAGGAAATACGTGGCGTAACCTCTATTCAATTTTAAAGTAGAATGTTATTATATTCTTTACAAAATTAATATTCTTGGCAATAAAACCTATATATTGGTAAAGTATTATCGTCTTAGCTTTAATCGCATTTTTTATTCTATTAATTTCTCAATACTTATTCAAACAGTGCCGCGTTTTCAGATTTTTTAACATTGTAATTTAGAAAAGATAAAACTAGTCAATCTACAAGTAGGTACTACTTGCCTACGTAACGCTGACACGGCAGTACAGAAAGACATATAATCAATGATCAACAAATGTCATATTTTGGGAAGTCCCGCTGGCTCAAAAAGACGCTTTTAATGAATCATAATAAGTATGTTCCATATTTGAAAATTGCTATGGATCTGCTGCGGCTTCTTTTGAATTAATTCCAGAGGAATTTGCAATTGCTATGACTTTAATTTCCTACATACCAATGGTCATAAAGTCGAGTTTTACAACAAATTATTTATTTCTTACTGTCCGCGCTATTGTCAGCAGCCGAGCGACTCTACGGCCGTATCACGCGAACTAGAAACCGCAATATCACTACTCTACTGATATTACATTCCCGTCGACCCCCCCCCCCCCCTTCTCGACGCCATGAAGTCCCGTCTACCCCCTCGCTCACCCCACTGCGAACCCCATAGGATAATGAATTCGACCGCAGCCACTCTATCGGTATGACCTATAAAAATTTAGGACGCAATTATTGCTTAATCACTTCATGTACCAATTCTGTGAATACCTCGTCAATTGTTATTCAGTGTAGGCAAATCTCGTGTTGTGTGTATACCGCCTAATGGTGAGGCCTAAAATCGATATTTGATTGTTTTCCAATGTAAACTTGAGCCTATTAGGGACGGTTGTTAACTTAGAGACGTTGTAAACGATTTAATTGGTAAGTTACATTTCCATATTAATTCAACGACCAATTTTAATTCATAATAGGAATTAATTAGTTAATACATCAGTGATAGTGCTACACGGATTGCCTAGACTTTGGAGATTATTAATTACTGAAATAATTGTCCCAATGTAATTTAAGCATAACATAAACATACCTTGACGCCTGTATTCCCCGAAGGGTTAGACAGAAAACTCACTAAAGTACACCGACAGTTCGCCTGTTTAGGTTCCATGTAATGCTATTAACCGGACACAAATCCGAAACTCCGAGCTGCTACTGAGAATTTTATAGAAAAACCTAATAACTTATACTGTAATTACAAATAAAAGCCTTTCCTGTAAATTTTAGTAATGAGATGACAAGCAAGCATACGAACTACCTGATGGTAAGCGGCAACAGCAGCCTATAAACGCTAGCAATAACAGTACCTAGTATCTCTAGCGTATTGTCACCTAAAACCCTCAGATATCAAATCTCATTTATGCCCATAGTGTTAGCCTAAAACGCACCTACAGATGATACAGGTGATAGCGGCATGCGAACACGGCTATAAACTGGACACCACTGTTCCTGGACATAGGAAAATTGACTTGTTTCATAATTTTCAGTTGATTTTTTGGTTGTCGGGTTTTAGTTATTTAGGGTTCCATACCTCAAAAGAAAACAACGGAACCCTTATAGGATCACTTTGTTGTCCATACGGTCCGGCCGTCTGTCTGTCAAGAATCTTTATCTCGGGAACGCGTGGAGGTATCGAATTGAAATTATAACCACATCCTCAGATCCTTGAAGCTGTGAAAAAATCAAACTTGTCAGTCAACGTAAAAAAAGATACGGCCGTTTATGCCGCAAAAAACGTATATTTCGACACTCAAGAGACTCAAAATTTATAGTGTTTTCCGTTGACCTAGAAGTATGAAATAAGGCAAGTAATACCGTCTTATAAAAACTGAAACTGGCGGACAAGCGTAAGCCTATCACGAATAAAAAAAAACAATACTACAAGTATAGGTACAAATCTGAATACTTTAGGTACATTTGTATATTATGTATCTACAAATTTGTACGGAACCCTCTGTGGGCGAGTGCGACTCGCGCTTGTTTTGTCATTTTGATGTCACTAATATTCTGTCTTGTTTATAAATAATACGTGATTGTTGTGACACAATTGTGTTCAATAGGCGCAGCGCAGAGCGAGATAGAACTCGCTAGCGCCAACGAGCAACCACTCCATTCAACCAGTATACCGTGACCTCCCACGTCCCCTTTGTCTTCAACATAACATTCAAACAGCAAAAACATGGTACTATATGACAGGCCTACTAAAATTGGATACGTTGTAATAGCGAAAGCGTGTTCCTCTAAAGAACCTTCTACATTGTGTTGGTACAACAGCTGGCCTGTTTCATTACGCTGAAAACGTATTTCGACATTTAAATCATGCCAAAGTTACGATACTAACATTTACGGTGAGTTTTCTTGAAACTTGATCTAGTTATCACAAGCGCGGTTACCAAGCGTCAGTTCCTGGGTTCAATTTCCAGTTCGAGGAAAGTGTTTTTAGAGTTTTTTAATGAAATTCTTATTAAAGGTAATTGGCTAGCCCCCTATTACATAAATAGTACATAAGGTACTTATAACTTTCCAGCACCGCTCTGTCCGTTCTGTGATTTAGGCTTAAATGCACACCTAGACATACGAAAGTTGTTAACAAATATGAGAGACGGATCAGTGATTAATATATTACTAAAATAGAACTGTGGGTGTACAATGTGTACATAAGTACGCCTCTGCCTACCCCTTCGGGGAATACAGGCGTAATGGTATGTTATATGTTTGGATGTCCTCATGGATCCTCTGCCTTCTGCTCTCCTTCTTCTCATCACTGTCGTGTTGAATATCCAATGAATCAGCAATGAAATCACGAAAAAAAGATATGTCGTATTCGTATCGATTAAAAATCATACATTGCCTTTCCTTGCCCTATAGTCACGGCCAAGGAATTCACGACATTCACTTCGATTGTAACAGGCACTTAAAATATACGTACATGCCTGCAAAAATGTGATACACCGCTGCTCAGCCCTTCGGGAAAAACATGTGCGATAGTATGTTATTTCAGGATTTTATTATGTATGAGAATCACACACACAAAGTGATTAACCAAACATAAAACAAAAACTGTTAAAAATAACACAACACTAAAATAAAGATATATTTTCTTACACAATCGTAATAATAAAACATTCTAATCTTGAAAACATTGTTTCAATAACACCTTGATTTCACTACACGTGTAACTGTCACACAAATTTAAAAACAGAACCAGGTCTGCGAATGTTGTTTTTATTACGTTCAGCTTTAAAAAGAAACTCCACAATACCAGAATATTTCGTGTTCCGCTCAAATGAGTGACAGTCAATATTCGTGGTGAGTCTGCGAGAAACTCCTGCGTCACTGCGATCTTACAAGCCATTTGTCAAACGGAACACAAACACGTTGTCAAATGAAAACAATTGCAGCTTTTATCGCCGATCTAGCGACGCTTGGGCACGAGAATGTGTCCGATGCATCACGACCGTTTTTATAGCTGTGTGTTCTCTGTATTTAATAAGAAAACAGAATGGACTGGATCACATATTTATTTATAGGATTAACAAAATTTTCTGTAAAATATTTAAAACAAAACAAAATATCATATGCATGTAATCTTTTTGTATTTTCCATGCTAAGATTATAAAGTTATTTTCGTGAAGGAAACATTGACTGTGGGCAGGAGTCACCTTTAAGACGTAAATTTTTAAATGTGAAGGCAAATTTCGACTGGGTGGGACTCGCGATGGCTTAGTTGGTCATAGCATCTGGTGTATTGAACCAGAAGACGCAAGTTCGAATCCAGTCCGCAGTCGATTTTTTCCTTCACTACAATAAAATAACATAACCTACCATTATACCTGTATTCCCGAAGGGTTAAGCAGACGTGTACTAATGTACCAAGTTTACCGGTCACATTTAATAGAGAGCGAGCTGCAACTGAGAATTTCATAGAAAAACCCAATAACACTTTGCTCGACCCGGGAACCCAACGCAGGACCTTTACTGTAGCATTCGCTCTCACGAGCACTAATCTAATGAGGCAGTCCAAGCAATATAAGTATTATTTTATGCTATTATATTTTATGCTATTGTGTGCAGTGTCTGTGACTGTCAATAAACCCTTTTTCTTTCTTCATTTCTCCTTTCTTTCTATAAAATATGTATGTAACTTTCGCATGCCTACTACTCGTATAAGTGAGATTTTTTTTGAGAGTATCTATGGAGTTTCTTGCCGGCTCTTCTCCATAAGACCCACTTTTTGGAACCGTGCAATTAGTTTGACTTTTCAAAAGTACCTTTTTAATGGTCTAATTGAAATAAAAAAGACGTGTGGCACTCGGGGACTGCCGCGGTAAAGCTATTGCATAGCGTTTTTTATCAACTTATGTAATACAACCAATGCAACCTAAAGGCGGGTTGCTGAACTAAAGAGACAAGCGTGTTAGGTTTTTTTCGTTACGGAATTTCTGGATTAGGTCCCCACGCTCAAGGCCCGCGATAGAAGCTATGCAATAGCTTAATAATTTTGACTTTGACTTTGA
The DNA here is from genome assembly GCA_910591435.1 of Acronicta aceris. NCBI lineage: Eukaryota > Metazoa > Arthropoda > Insecta > Lepidoptera > Noctuidae > Acronicta > Acronicta aceris. Next base: position 11,855,039 of record OU342759.1, read on the forward strand.
TGTCTGAGTACTTGCCAAACATGTAACAGCCTTGTAAAACCATATCTCTACCGAATTAATGATTCTATTTTATTCTATATATTTCTTGATATATGTATTTAGTGTTACACTTTTTGCACTGCCGCTAATCTTCCTACAAGCAATATCACGAGCATGAACTACTCTAGTATGCGAATTGGGAACATGATTATCGCTGTTACATCGCAAATCATTTGTTACGGTTCCAATGTGGCGGTAGTTGATTTTGTATTCCGCCACTAGTGAACTATGCAATAGCCGGGGCGGAATCAGACGGAAACAAATTCAATGTTGCTACGTACCGGATTGCTGCATAGTCGTAAACTTTGGCCCGACTTCCCACGACCGTTGTTCCGGGCGTTCATTTTTAAACAAGTGATTTAGATACTATAAAGTTTCACTGTTTTGCTTACGAGAGTCAAATGCACTTGCCGCTTTTTGACTTAACGTACACGACACAGCTTAAAATATGTATGTACGTACTTTCTTTTCAGAATAAAGTTGAACTTCGCTGAATCTGTGTTACCAACGAACTGTATTTTAAAGTATACTTACTCCTAAAGATTAATATGACTTGCAATTCTTTATACTTCTTGAGATTTTTGCCTGCTCCAAGAGATTGCAGAAAAGTATTTGATATTAATTTCAGCGTGATACCCGCCACACGTTCCTGAAATAAAATATCTTGACAGACGGACAGATGAACGGACAACAGAGTGATACTATGTATATGGATTCCGTTTTTTCTTTTGAGTTACTTACGGAACGCGAAAAATATCAAACATAGGGGTGACATTTTACTAGATCTGCCGCTCTCGTTGTTTACAGAAAATGTGTAAGTGACAAAGTTTGAAAACAGTGTTATGTTATGTAAACATGAGTAACAAAGTACGTAAGGCATCGAGGTGGCGAGCGACTAATCTTTTAGCGCGTCACCGGCGCACGCACATAAATTGTGGGTGAATTACGAGCTGCCCCGAACGAAGCCGATGTTACATACTCTCTCCCTGCTGTAAATTTCCACTTCACTAGAATTGTTCAGACCAAATAATCAAATTGTATGCGTCATCCAATCGAATATTCCAGTTTATTACTTTTATTACAAACTGAAAATTATTACAGTCGATAGTAACATGCTGACACTTGCAATTTGCATCAGTTATGTGCAAGATGATTGCGTTACGACCTGGCTTGTATTTGACTTTTGAATAAACATTGCTCGAAAAACATGTTACAAAATCTTCCATTAGGTTCAGTAGTAAATCATATGTTACTTTTATTTCTGGTTGCAGAGACGGAAAAAAATGAATTAATTTCGCAGAAAGTGTCGTATAACCTCGCGAGTGGAGCTGCAAGTGCGAGCTCCAAACCGAACTTAGTTCTTCATTATTACGTTTCTGTTTCCGGTCGTCGGATTTTGATTTATGACTTTAATTTGGCAAGGTTGGCGACGACAGGCCGAGACATGTCGGAGTGTTTTCAAGGAGCCATCGTGCAATTGTTTAATTAATCTTAAGCTACGGAAGCGCTGCGGGTGCACTACACTTGGCCCAACTTTAAACTCGTTAAAAGTTCCTTTGAAACATTTGGCGTCAGATAAGCCGCAGTCAGACTTTGTTTCGGAGATTGTTAACTTATCTAGTGTTATAATTAAACATCGTCCCATGTTTCATTTCTCGTCACTTTCTTTCGTTTGCTTGTGCCAAGTGTTGGTACTAACGAGATGTAAATTTGCTTGTTTGCTTAGGAACTGCGTGTATAGTTCCTGCGTTGATTAGTTATATTGTCAACACATTTTTATATTTAAAAACGATGGAAATAAGAGAGAAGACAAGAGTATTGTGTAAGAAGGAAGCAAAAGGGGACGGGTACGGCGGAGCTTGAATTGCCTACAAAAACGTAATACCAAAATAAATCGTAATCCAAACAATGTTGTTTTAAATTGAGTTATTATTCGGATTCGGATATCGTTAATCTAGGTTCTTACCGTACCATTTCGGCTTCTACTACTTCACAAAAAACAAATTACCGAAATATCGTTCTAAACTTGGTAAAGTTATCAAGAATTGCATTCGCTTACATTTATTTCCAGTGAAGTATTTTTAGACCGAATGGTATTGTAGAAACCTAGAGTAATAGTATCGGAATCCATATAATAAATAATATGGAATAATAACACCATTTGATTAAATTGTGTTTGAATTACGATTTATTTCGGTATTACGTTTGTGAGGAAAATTCGGTCCGATTGACTCCTAATAGATGATGATAAGCGAATGGAAGAAGATTGCCTATGTACTGCGCTTTCTCGTCTTATATAAATGAAAATAAACATAAGACATTGATGATTAATTGGTCGAGCAATTAAGTATATTTATAAATTACTTTTATTTTTCTTTTATAACTTTACCTACAAACCACCTAAAATATTCCGTGGTCTGTAATGTTATAATTTAATCTTTCTTAATTTCACACAAACACTAATGACAAGAAAAAATGTATAAGACAGACAATGCGATACAATCTACAGTAGGTATTATTACAGACAGTAAGTAGTGAATAAGAACCTTTGTTCCCATAAAAAACGATCACTGTAGAAACAAAACACTATTCATTTGATATAAACAAATTACCTAGGTCATGTATAATTTATTTATTAAGCTATTGCATAGCTTCTATCGCGGGCCTTGAGCGTGGGGACCGAATCCAGAAATTCCGTAACGAAAATAACCTAACACGCTTGTCTCTTTAGTTCAGCAACCCGCCTTTAGGTGGCATTGGTTGTATTACATAAGTTGATAAAAAACGCTATGCAATAGCTTTACCGCGGCAGTCCCCGAGTGCCACACGTCTTTTTTTTATTTAGCTTTATTTGTATTCCTTACATTTATAATTTTTCTACTGTTTCATTTATGTACTTATTTATTTATTTGTTAGTAATGTTAGTTTTGTACTTAAATAAGGTTAGTATTGTTAGATGTAAGGGCCGCCTTTTGCGGTGAAAGCCTCCTCCAAACTGTTCAAGGTGGCTCTATCCTTTGCCCATCTGGGCCATAAGTTTCCGGGTATTTCTATGATGTCATCACTCCATCTTTTGAATGGTCTACCTTTTCTTTAGATCATGTATAATAGTCATCTTTTATTCAATTTAAATTATTTTAGCATATTTGAAATTTTGATAACTAAAGACTACATTAATACATGTATACTTCCATAATATGTTGTGGAAAAGGTTATACATTTATAACTTAGTATAAGATTTTAATGTATAACCGTTTATTTTCCCAAAATAAAATAATAATATTATAAATCTGGACTGGTAGCTTTTCGACGTCTAAACCGCTAAATAGATTTCGATAAAAATGTCTAGGAGACAGATTGCACCTTGAGGAAAGGTGTTAGTTTATGTGTCAAAAAAATTCTAAGTAGAACTTTTGGAATTCTAATGAAACCGCGGTCGACAGCTCGAATACCTAACTCTGTCTATCAGTTAATTATTACGTTTTCGTATTTAAACTGCCGAATGAATTTTGTTAAATTCAAAACAGATTGTACCTTGCAGAAAATACAGGCTCAAAAAGTCGTATGAAAAGAGAGTGAAACCGATAAAGTAAAGTCAAAATCAATATGTTTTATTTCAATCAGACCACAAAAAGCGGTACTTTTGAATAGTCAAAACTAATTACACTATTCCAAAAATGGATCTTATGGAGAAGATGAGGCAAGAAACTCCATAATACTCTTTTGTTTTTAAATTACATTATTAATCTTTGCAACTTTGTTTTAAATAGTTGCTGAGAATTATGCAGTTTGATGAGTAAGATTTATTCAATGTAAGTGTTATATTTAAAAAAGAGGTACATTATGTAAGTTTGCAACGATGCAGGCTGATGTAATAAAAACTGTTGTTAAACAAGTTGTTAGCTTACACGATTACTGAAGTGACCTACTTCTTTCAGTCACTATTATAAACTGCGCACGAAGATAATTATTATCTAGATACACAGTTTGCGCACCCCACGCTCATTCCTCTAAAGCCATCTACACGGAAATAAAAAAAAAGTTTCCTTACGTTACCTAACATTCTTCGGAATGTTGGCCTAATGATACCTTATATTACATACATTCATCACGCCTGTATTCCCCGAAGGGTTAGGCAGAGATTTAGGTACTAATGTACACCCACAGTTCGCCGGTATGTTATAGATTCTAGGTAGGGGGAGACCCTATTGCCATTAATCGGGCACAAATCCAGACTCCGAGCTGCTACTGAGAATTTTATAAGAAAACCCAATAACACTGCTCGACCTGGGGATCGAGCCCAGGACCTCTAGCGTAGGAGTTACGGTTGAGACCACTAGACTAATGAGGCAGTCTTTATACGGAGGCCTTCTATTACAAAATTCTAAAACTGTTTTATGTAAGTACCATAATTTTAATCGAAAAGTATAAAATGGAAATGCTCTATTTTAAATTTAGAACATCCAGTCCATTCAAATTCGTAAACAGTATGTACCTATAAAGCGTGTTTTTAATAATTAAGCATTTTCCATGAGATATAAATGTTATGGAAAATGCTTACTAAGTATAGTCAAAATGCATAGAGGCCATGAATTACTCGGAATGCAGACAATAAAGTGTTTGCATTGTCATTGAAGACACTCAGGGGCACTGTCGCCCTGATCGCCAAAAGCATGTAGGTACATAACAGCAGGCATTCAGCGAACAAGCCTCATTCCACGCGAACAAGATGGCCGACAATGGCCCTTAGCGGATAATTACTCAAATAGATTGCCCATTGGGGCATTGTCTCTGTGTGTTAGCGTTATATTAGGAATGTTTCTGACTAGCATATCAATAACAGGATAACATAAATATTACAGTTTATCTCATGAAAATAATACTTTCACTTCAACATTCAAAATTGCAATACTTACCCAGATTACAATTTCAAAATATGCATTTGTTAGTTACGAATAAAAATTATGTACAATTTCTATATCCAAACTGCCTCATTAGTATGGTGTTCGTAAACGCGACTCCTGCGCTAGGGGTCCTGGGTTCGATTCCAAGGTCGAATAAAGTGTTATTGGGTTTTTCTATGAAATTCTCAGTATCATTTCAGAGTTTAGGATTTTTACCCAGTTAGGCCAGGGTTCGCCCCATATGACATGGAACTTAAACGTACCGTGGGTGTATATTAGTAAGGCCTCTGCCTAACCTGTCGGGGAATACAGGAGTGATGGAATGTTATATCTAATTAGGTGAAAGCTAATCATTTTAATTCCTTTATTCCATAATCTGTTAAATATTCAAGATTAACACGTAATAACGAATAAAAATAATATCCGCGGGTTATTCCACGAGGGCGACGGCCCGGCAGAATTTTTCCCGGTTCGCATCACGGGCATTTAATCAGGGGTTTTGATCAACACGTCCTCGCTTGGTAATATAATTACAGTTAACAGCAGTGCGGCGACGTTATCGCGCGTATAAATTAGAGCGATTTACATTTACGGTCGAGACATAGTCCCCGCCATTATCGTGAATGATGCGGGGTTAGGTGCGGGCTTGAGATCATCGCACCACGATTGAGCTATTGCTGGTAGGTAAAGTGAACCCTCCTAACGCCGGTGCGTCTCTCAACCACCACATCAAACGCTTTTTATTCGACATCTTTTTTAATATTATCCGCTAACTGGAGGATGGAATAACTGAATAAATTACACCGATGGCGATGCAATTTGTATAAGAATTAATGAGAACCATTAAATACATCGATTTCCAAACTGATTCGTGTCTGTCCATCACAGAAAATATTCTTAAATAACACTTGATCTTTTTTATAACTAGTAAGTGCTTATCAATTTAATGACAAGACTGTTTATCATAGGCAACGGAATTATTAGTCTCTTTTTTGTACGGTTAAAGCTAAAGTCTAAGGCTTTAATTTTTTTTTCTAGGAAAAAAACGAATGGTAGCACGATTCAAACCTCTGGTTTTGATAACCCAGTGGTCTACCAATAATCCCCCTTCTTCCCATATTAAAATTTTTTACGCCATATCAATCTCTAGTTATCATCATCATCGCCGAGTTTGTTTGTTCGTCCCAATCACAGAAACTACTGTACAGATTTTCATACGTTTTTCATCAATAGTTTTTTTAAAACATTGCCCCACACTAGGATTTTCTCCTGTATCGTGGGTACACAAATTCTCACATGCACAAACGCCCAGACCCGGAACAACTACCTGTAGATCATACAAATATTTGCTCCGTGTGGGGATCGAACCCACAACACGTGGCGCAGAAGCCGATCGCTCAACCGCTACGCCAATCGTGTCGTCAGCACGGTACATACCCGTGCAAAGCCGAGGCAGTTCGTATGACATTAATAATTATTTTGATTTAATGAAAATTACTCAGAGCATCCCCACCAGTTTCTGTTCATCGTTGATTAGATACACGTTCACTTAACATTCGTCATACAACTCATAAATTAAATTCCCATATTTCCCCAAAACCTGTGCAAATTGGTATTAATATAGCGAAACATATAGCCTTAATGGTAAGCGTATAAGCAATATCACTTTAATACAGTGCGCCGGGGGAGGTGACGTCACACCACCGTGCGACAACGTAAGGGTTGCCTCCACATAATTCTCCGATGTAATATTATTTATTATAGCCTTGGAGACAATCCCCTCTCATACGTAACAGAACTACGAATTTCTGTCTTAGTTCAGACGACGCCAATGACCCTACTAATCATCGTAATTAATAATTATTGCATATAAGTATTTCGCATTTACGCGGATAAAGGGTTGTATTAATACAACCCTTTATCCGCCCAAGTCGGATTTATCCGACAGGAAAATACACTTTAAAAACTTTTTCCGAAGTAGTGAATTTTTTGTCGGATAAATCCGCCTTGGAATCGGTACCTACTTGACAAAAAATTTACTAGATAAATACGACTCAAGCAAAATTAGAACGATTTTTTGACAGATAAATCCTCCTTAGGCGGTAGGGTTAATTAGAAACAGACACTGAAAGGATTATCAAAAAACTTGTACAAAACAAAAGACATAACAAACGTACGTAAAGTTCTTGGAACGATTTCATGTTTTGCTAATTTCCCAATTTATCTTGAACATTCCGAATACGGATGAATATGAACAAGAGTTCTGGAGTTTCAAATTACACTGTCTTGTATAAATCACTTGAATGTAATTGGGACTAAATAGCCTTAAATAACATAACATACTCGTACCATCACGTCTGTATTCCCTGAAGATTTAAGCAGAGGTGTACAAATGTCGACCCTCAGTTCGTAGGTATGTTTAGGTCTCATGTAATAGGGCGCGAGCCTATTGCCATCAACCGGCTGCTGTTACTGAAAATGTCATAGAAAAGCCATACCCAATAACACTCTCAATCTAGAAATCGAACCCAAGACCTCTAGCGTAACAGTCTAGCAGCGCTAGAGGTCCTGGGTTAATTAGACTAATAACATAACCTAACCCAGCAATCTTGTCAGCGTTAGAGCTTTTAAAGTTTCTCTAGCTTTTTAATGGAAACCATCCAGAATTTTCCTGATCTAAAATCAATTTATATACATTTTCCAATCCTAGTGTTTATAGTTCACGAAACTGCTGGTAACGGGTACAGAGGTTAATACTCATATATAGCAAGATTTAGTTACTTAATGGCAAACTGTAGGTGTACCTTTAGTACACCTCTGCCTATCCCTTAGGGGAATACAGGCGTGATGATATGGTATTTTATGTCAATCAATGTGAACCTTTAAAAGGCAATTCGCAGTTCCATGTAAGGGCAATTTAATTCACAGCCACGATATAAGATGGATCATTAGTGTAAAGGCGGCAAATGTTCCGCGCCATCGCAGCACAATGCTGCTCATGTATGTACTATACAGTAGCCATATATTATATGTACATAACGGAATAATAGCTTTATTGTCAGACAAGCTATCTACATAGCTATCAAACAATCTCTGAGCAATAGAAACCTCATGCGCCCCGCCTTTTCCCAAATATTATGGACTCAGCTTCAAGTCAGAAGCAAATCAGAAGCGGGTGATTACCAGTATTTTACACGAAGCGAATGCCAGTCAGACTTCTGCCAATACTTCTGGGCAATACCGATATTAATAGACTGGATTGACTGGATAGACTGGACTGGACTGGTTGTCAGGCTTATTGGGCCTCTGACTACCATTAACAATTGGTAGGTTTTCATAATGAAATAAAATTATGGAATCATATTTATTTTCTGAAAATAAATGTTGTCTATAATCTCGCTTTTACAAGTAAATGTACTAATTTTGTCAATTTGATTGCGTCATTTCCTAACTGACGACCTCTGAGAAGAAACACCGAAACAAACTCAGAGAATCATGGTCTCATTTAAAGTCCAGACAATCCGAACCGACGGCGTTACGAAGCTCAATGTGGTTTTTTTATCATTATTTTATTTAGAGACTTATACATTTAATTATGTCAGCACCATATGACCCAGAAGAAAAAGAAATCTTAAACCGTTGAGATTGAGACTATTGTAAGCAAACTTATAGATTCTAATGGCTTCCTTACTAGGGACATGGTTTGGCTAAGAAACTAAGAAATACGCCTGTATTAAAAACAATAATATTTAAATTCTCTATTATGGTTTCTGTCTTCTCTTGACACATTCCACCAACAAGACGTGATGGATATCTTCTATAGTATCACAGTTTTCACAGTTAGGACTACTCACTTTTTTCATAAGGTATCCTAACTTGTTAAGTGGCATGTGTCCTGTTTTTTTTATTCGTGATAGGCTTAGGCTGGTTTTAGAGTCACGCTGACCGTCGGGCGCTGACAGCCGAAATGTATGAACTTCTAGGAAGCGTTTGAGAATAACGCGTAGCTATCAGCGCGTGCGGTTCATGCATTTCGGCTGTCAGCGCCGACGGTCAGCGTACGGTCAGCGTGACTCTAAAACCAGCCTTACGCTTGACCGCCCGTTCCGCTGATGTTAAGCGATACTGCGATCTACGATGGAGAGCGCTTGCCTAAAAGAAACCGATTCACTCGTGATTGAAAGACACCCAGATTATATATAGATAGATTATATCTATCAGGGAAGACCCATCTTAAAGTATGAGCTAAAACAATATATTTCCTACTAAGACTACAATTGGCAAACCATGCGAGGAGGTTAAGCCTGTACTGTTTGTACCAAATACCGTTTTCCTTAGACTTGTCATCAAACTCGATGTGTTAAATATGCGCAGATTAATCTCGCAGATTGGTTCATTAGCGTAAGTACCTAATTATTACCTGACCTCTGAGCAATTGAATTAAGACAGTAAATACATAAAATTTAAGGCGATATCATAACACTCATATGAAATGATTCTGGAGTGGGCACATTCTAAAAGTCGAGTCTTCTGAAATTCGATTCCATTCGACGCGGACGTCTAACGTTGCACGTGCATTGACTGACTAAAGAATTCCACTGAATGTGTTCAGTTCCAATATAGAGCTTCAGCCAACTAAACTTTTATATTTACATAGCTAATCCGGCATGCAGCTGAACACGTGATTTAGTATCTTATGTATGCAATACAAGGTGTTGATTTGTATCCGTGCCCTAATTTTAGGGATGCAGATGCAAAAAAAGAGATCAAGTTACATAATTGACGTCTGTGTTCCCCAAAAGGTTGGGCGGCGGTGAAATCCAAACTCCGAGCTGCTTCTGAGAATTTCATAGAAAATCTCAAATAATATTCTGTAACTCCGGACCTCTAGCGTAGCGTAGCAGACTCTTACGACTACTAGAGAGACAGTTGATATAAAATTAGTTAACATTTTGTACTTTTATGAAAGTTGAGGTCGAGGATGAATCCGATAATACCTCAAACTACTGTGAGAATTCTTCCATGGGCATTGTTTAAGGAAGCATTTTAGCCAATTTTTTTTATATTCAGTTTTCTCTATAATGGTATTGGAAAATATAATTTTATAATCTACCATCAGTTATACAGTACCTATACATTTTTTATTGTTTCGTGTTTAGTGTTAACGTCATAACCACCTAGAATACGGCACAGAAAATCAACAGCTTGTATATATTATTATTTTTTTATTCGTGATAGGCTTACGCTTGACCGCCAGTTTGCCTGATGTTAAGCGATGCTGCGATCTACGATGGAGCGCGCTTGCCTAGAAGAAACCGATTCACTCGTGATTTAAAGACACCCAGATTATATCTATCAGGGAAGACCCACTCGGGAAGTGCATTCCATATTTCAGCGGTACGTATGATAAAAGTGGACGTAAAGCGTTTCGTTCGGGTTTTTTTGAATGTCCACCATGAATCGATGACGCTTTTTCGTGCTTCTGGTCGTCCAATAGTGGAAAGGGCTAGGGGGAATAAGATCGTGGAGATATTACAACAGACTCCCAACCCATGTACTTTTAGATCAGTCCCAATATCTGGGGCAGATTAATATATTGTACGACCTATTTATTACAATACTAGCTGTTGCCCGCGGTTTCACATGCGTTCCAAAACGATTTACTTACTATAACTTGACTTCTAGATAATGGTATATCAAGATGAAACATGCACCATATTTATGTTAGACCTCCAGCTATACAACTGTGACCGCATTCAATTTCACGCAGTAGTATTTGCGAGATGCGCGTACAAACATACAGAGAGACGGACATTTTTTTTTTTAAACCATGGTGGAACATTTGCATGGCGTTGTAAGCTTTTTTTAAAAAAAAACCTAACAACCTAACCTAACCATGGTGGAACATTTCGAACTTTTACCAGTCAGAGTTGGTAAATCTTAGAATTTGCCGTAGTTCGGGCTTTTACAGTAACACATACACGGTTTGACGTCATAACGTGCTATAGTAAGCTCTAAGTCTAACATACAATTAAAATACTTATAACTTCCTTATTTTTAAACCGACTTTGATTTTGTTTTTATTGTTCTGTTCTATTTAAACCCAACTAGTCTATTGCAGAAATTAGAGCACGACAATCGTGAATTTTAAACTTCATTAATATTATTATGATTATTTCATAAATATAAAAATTTAATGTTTCTTATTCTATTTGGTGATGTGATTGGGATACCTACATATACTTATGCCCCTTTTGGACCAGACAGGGATTTTTAACAATATGGACCATATATATTTTTTTTAATTATTTCCTATGTAGGTACAGACATCGGCCAGTTAATTTTATTATATAAGTAAGATGTCGCTTCCACAAGCAACATTAAATATATGCCAAGCAGCGGTAAATTGTGGCTATTTGAAGCGACCGACGTCGGTGAGAAGACAATGCCATTTTTTTGCCGCGACACAACGTCGACGTCGTCGCCTTACTAGGTACATATTAGATTCATTATTGGAGGATATCGATGAAAATCTCCAGCATCCAATCCCGCGGGATCGCTGGCGGCACGCGTATTCTTGTAATTTCTGAGGCATAATTTTATTTATTAGAGTGTGCCCCCGCTGGAGCGGCGAGAACACCCCATTTGCCGCTTCATTGACTTACAACGGCACTCTATAACACTTCGCACATATTTCTGTAGCGCCTCTCCCACAGATGGCGGATCCCCCGCACCTCATTACATTGCGGATGAAATTTAATAAAACATTATGAGTATATCACGAACGGTTTTCGATAACCTACACATGGCACTGAAAAAGCTCGCTCCTTTATATACATATCCATTCAATATTAAAAAGGGCAGACAGACAGAGTATTTTTACATTTATAATTTTAGTATGGTTTCGAAAGTAACTCTATTTGTGAGTTACCTTTTCACAACTAAACCGCTGAACAGATTTCTATATAGTTTGGGGATGAGATAGTGGAGTGTGAGGGAAACCGTGACTAACAGCTAGTTCACTTTGAAATGATATAAAAATATGCTGACATAGCCATATAGGAAAAAAAAAACAAAACACCAATTTGCCCACTTCAAAATAGAAAGATTTCAGATTTTTGACAGAACGTTCGTAGTATTTACTATTAATCAAATCAAATTTATTGCGGCGTTTTTAAATTTTTGCTCTGTTGACGTTGTAACGATTATAGTTTACAGTAAATAATTATGTGAATCATACTGTTTGCACCTATCAACTAATTAATCAATGTTAGTTAACAAATGTGTGAAGTCCCTGTCTGAAATTAGAGTTAACATTTACATAGGTAATTAATTTCCAAAATTAATGAACCTACTAGCTATCATTGGTGACTAAATGTTAATCAACCATATCTTTAGGAACTTTATTTATTTTATATTTACACAAAATAATAATTATAAAATATCAAAATAATCAGGTAATTAAATAAAAACTACTTTTAAACAGTTCGACCCAAATGTAATTTCATATAAATATTCATAGCATAACACACCATCACGCCTATATTCCCCGATGTATTAGGCAAAGACGTACTTAGGTTTGTACCTTCACAATTCGCCGGTATTAGTTTAGGTCCCATGTAATAGGGGGCGAGACTATTGCCGTCAACCGGGCACAAATACCAAACTCCAAGCTGCTACTGAGAATTTCATAGAAAAACCCAATACATTGCTCGCCTGGGAATCGGATCCAGGATATCTAGCGTAGTAATCCCCGTAGTCACTACACAAATGAATAAATGAACAGTAAAATATCAAAATAGGTAATGAAATAAAAACAATTTTTCTAAACAGTTAGATTCAAATTTAATTTCATAAAAATATTCATGTCTTCATTAATGTTTTTGACAAAGGAAACGCCTTTAGCATTCCAAAATTGAATGCCAAATACCCTACATACCTACTAGATATTGCTTGACTGTAGTCATTTGACAAATTGCACCATCATTCCGATTTACCGCACAATTAGTTTTAGCATGTTAACATTACCGCATCCGCTTCCCAACAAATATTTAAATACACAACAATATGATACAGTCCCGTATATTATTCGCACATTACAATTTAGGTGTTTAATATGTGGTTTAAACCCTTTGGCAATTCGACTTTTATTTTGTGCGAATTTTATAAGTTTTATTTTTATATCTACTTCCATACGAAACAAGATGTGTGTTACGGCAGACTTTAACTATCAAAAATACAGACTTGACACAAATGTCTGTTGATTACACAAATATTTGTCTCGGGTGGGAATGGACCCCACGACATAGCGTAATGGTAATGTTGTAAACTTTACGTAGGTCAAGGTAGTCTTAATTGAACAAAAATGTAGTCCAAAACAAGTCGTTTCCGTATTTCTGGCTAAAAGTAGTTTCACGGACCCAAAACTCCTTCAAGATTACAAGTACATGAAATATGTACAGTTCCATACATAACTCCTTGTATCCCATTACAAAATGTTTGCATTCGTTACCGGTGCCATTTTAATATAAACCACGTATGAACTAGTTCAAGAATATGCACAATTCCTTCCTTGTATCACGGAAACTTTCATCTAACTTTTCATTCCAATGCGGGCCGAATTTCACAAAACAGACGCTTCCACTTTATACATATACAAAGAGTATGTTCGCTTATATTTCAGACTAGAACATGTATTATAAATTCGCTAAGTTTATTCATACCTCCTCGGTATTACAATAGTGGTACCGTCTATACATAACACAAACACTACAGAAAAAACATAACATCTGTATAGTTATTTTAGTGAAGGAAAATTTAAATCGCGGGCAGGATTCGAACCTGCGTCTTCTGGTTAGATACACCTATAGATAGTCATGTCGGTTGAGAAGCAAGGTAACTTGCTTTTCAATAGATGTCGCCAACGTGAGGGCAAATTTCGATCAAGCAGGTGGGACTCGCGGTGGCTTAGCGGTCAAAATAACTTTATAATCTTAGCATGGAAAATGCAAAAAAAATCACAAAAAGATAACATCTGTATTCTCCGAAGAGTAAGTGTTGGATATTTTAATTCTATAATTGCAACACCAACATTAACAAAATGTAAATCATATATTTTCTGTGGCAACACTTCCCTTCCAACTGTGACAGTGGTCCAATACACAAGAAAATTTACTTCTCTGCCGTTTTATTTAATATTCCCCGGCACCACGTACCAGCACCTCATCAGCACCCACCATCACACTAATACACCGCTGCACAGTAAGTCAGAGGTGTACATCTGTACACCCACATTTTACCGGTATGTTTTAGTTATCAGGATATAGAGGCAGGCCGGTGTAATGTCATTAACTGGACAGAAATGTGGGACACCGTGGGAGAGCCATCCTTCGGCATGAATGGGCCGGCTCGACCGGAGTGATACCACGGCCTCATAGAAAACCGGCATGAAACAACGCTTAGGTTGTGTTTCGCCGAGTGAGTAAGGATACCGGAGGCCCAATCCCCTTTTAAAAGGCCGGCAACGCACTTGTACATCTCTGGTGTCGATGGGCGGTGGTAATCGCTTCCCATCAGGCGATCCCCTGAGAATTTCCTAGCGGAAAAATTAATTGCCCTACCTGGTATTCCAACCCATGAAGTTATGCTCAGCTGGGACACCAATAAGACACTATAGAATACTTATATATATTTTTTATGAACAACTCAGTGATCAGTGCAAATGAAAAATTCATTGTTATTCATTACAGTTGTTACAGAATAATTTAAACATTATCTCTCCCGGCAGGTTTCTGAATGGAATGATTAAATCGTACCAATTTTTAGTCTTTCTTTTAATAAGAACGCTAAAAATAAAGAAGAGAGAAAATGCTGGCATTTAAAATAAATTTTGAATAGAATTACTTTGTATAAAGTAAACGTGTGAAAATAACGACAAAAATACGCTAAAGGTGTAGAAATAAACGTACTAAGACTATCTAATACCTAATTTGAATAAATTATCCTAGAAAACGTAAGGTAAAACTGCCTCATTAGTCTAATAGTCGTAAGAAGGCTGCCATGCTAGATGTCCTGGGTTCGCCTCCCAGGTCGATTGTCATAGATATTTGTAAGGCAATTAGTAGTATTGGGTACAGTACATGCATTATAGGCTTATTAAGATGAAACGCAGCTTAGTTACTTATTTTTAATTTTCACCTTGATATTTATGTTTTCCTAAATCCGCTAAAAATAAACAAGGAAATATTAAATTTGTTTCAAGGATAGAACTTAAAACAAGTTTCACAAATGCCTTAGTTCGTTTTATTAGCATTTATGCGAGCGGCCGGCTGACGGATTTTGATTTATCATTTTAATTTGGCGAGCGGTGACGACGGGCCGAGGTGTGCCCCCGGGATCCCGCGGGATTCACCCGGGCCCTCGGTTTAAATTCAAATCCGTTGTATTAAATAATTATTTTGTGGGTACATAAAACAAAATTAACAAATAAATTCTCATAATAATTACTGGGATAAGTTATATAAGAGTAATACATAATATGTGACTACAATCGTTTAAAAACAAGTGATTATCAGTGAACCAGTGAAGTGGCAACTTATGTAAATTTAACGAATGTAAAGTCACACACGGCCGTTAGTGTTTGGCTGGTGATGGGGTGGCTCGGCAGTTAGCAGCTCAGCGCGTGGTGACGTCACGCATCCCCTACCCCCGCCCTTCGCAGACGGCGTCGCCACCGCCCGCCTTCATTTGTTTTCTGGTGTCACTTCTTATCTCGTCTCGCAATTATTACAATTTGTCCGCTCCTCCCCTTATCTTAGGGAGTTTGCTACTTCAGCATAAAGGCAACCGACTTCAGCAGATTCGCAAGATCATATTGAGCAGAAATCTGCTTTTTATAATTTTCGCAGCTGAATATTTTCAAAACTTTGAATAATGACAGTGCCGTAAATTGCAGAGGTGGCCACAGAACGCCGCAGACAGGCGAGTTCGTTGTTTGTTGTTTTGCTAACTTCAGTTTTTCATCGCTCGGCCGACGGTTCTTGTTTTGATAGGGCCATTTCACTCAACGGAGATTTTTTTATAATCCTCTCCTCGGATTCCTTTCGAACTAACGGAGCAACTTCTTTCAATCAGCTATAAAGAATGAACAAACTATTTTTCTTTTACAGCTTTTATGATCGACTCGGTTTTCTATGATAATAAATCTGCTGTTGATATTTCTAGTTCGGAACAACTTTATTTCATTGTGTTATCGAAAAATAATTATGCTTGCTGTTAGAAATTTGAGTTAAGTGGGATGGCGCTTGAAATGCCGAACCGATCCGTGCGATTTGTGAGTGAGCTGCCAAGGCATGTCGGGGTGCGGAAGAGCATGCGGCTAATTCCGTACAGGTGTACATGAATTAACCGCTCGCATCGGCGCCGGCGGTCGTTAGCGTTGCCGATTGCCGCTCAAACGCGCCAACTCTGTATTTTTATCGCTCCTTCGGCGAAGGGGAGAATCGCATGCGCTCGTTGTCGCGACAAAATGTTCAATTTTAGATACAAATAAAAAAGGTCGGACGCGTCGCGCAGAATATTAACGGCGCACAATATGAACGTAGGCATCCGGAATTCGCGTCAAAAGTGCCAAAACGATGTTATTCTTTTCCGCGCGGAGGTAATAAGCGGGGCGGTCCCAGCCGTGCCGCGGATATGAAATCCAGAAATGTTTATGGCACGCGATAATGGGAAGGCTTCGTAACCGATCCGGGTTTACGGATGAAAGGCTCCACTCGTAATTAGAATCCTTAAGGCCTTTTGTAATAGCGTAATTGTTTCCCGTTGTCGCCTCGGAGCAAGCCGTTATCTCTATGAATGGACCGACTCGAATACAAAGAAGAGACTGCAAGCATAACGCGGGATGCTCTACTTTTGGTTGCGAATTTTTATAATGTGTTATATCAGGTACAGTTAAAGTAGATTTTTGAGTAGCGTCGGCGAGTAGTGGCACACAGGTGACACGTGACGCGCGGAGTGATGGAGAGCCGCCAGTTGCAGCGGCGGCGGCGCGCGTGCCTGCGCCGACCTATGCCACGGATCGCACGCCAAACATCGTCACCTCTAATTACATGCGTAACTCAACAATGTATCACTATGCGTAACACGACAATCGAAAAATAGACCAACGGAACGGCTACTCTGGCATCCCCACTAATCGAAGCACTAAATTAAACAGATTTATAACAATACAACATAGTATTGGAGTAATTAGCTGTCTATTGAATAGCTAAACGGTCAGTCAGTGCGCTAATTGATCCTTTCAAGTAGTTTAATCATGCTATGATTATGTAGACATTAATGCAGTAGTGAGAATTGCGATGCTATATTAGCGGTATTGATATGGACTAGACGACTACATTATCGTGTGTGCTACATAGATACATGGATCGGTACACCGCAATAACCCCGGAGCCATGTTAACACGCTTAGAGCAGATTTGCCCATGAATTGTTCAATTCTGCAATTCGATTGAGTTATTGCTCGACAGACCATCACCGGCAATAGTATTCCTAATTGCCTCAGTAAGGGTATTAGTTCCTGTGTTGTTCACAATGGCGATGGCTGGCGCGCAAGTCCCGTGCGTTCTTTAGGGAGCGATACACTGAACATTCCCGAGAATTCCTGCATAATGGCAGAGGTTCTTGGACGGGGTATCTTATTACAGTCCCAGTAGCCATGTAGCCCGTACCTACCTCGGCTCAATACGTGAGTTCGGTGTGGTCCTTCAATAGACTCCTGTAATAATATTTGCATACAAAGACGATCCCGCCAGTGTTTTGCGCTTTGTACGCAAATTTGTAAATTTTCTACGAACTGCCCCTTGAACATGGAACCTGCCTTAATGTAACAATGAATACACGTCTAAAATACAAGTGTTATCAAACAAAACATCGACAAAGATACTATTATTTCCAGGATCAAATGGGTATTTGTTTAAATAAGATACCATGTTCTAACAAATGTTAGAGGGGCATCCCATGTACGTAAGAGATTAATTGCAACAACTTTCGCTGACCGAAACATGCAGGACGGTGGAAGTAGGTGTGCGAGGGAGAAAGCAGCACTTCACGGGAGCGGAACAGAACGGATTAAATTGCAAGTACGCTGATGTATTTATAGCTGGCCTGGAGACAAACGAGCGCGCGCGTGATGGACCTGCCTCGTTATGGGAATTAATCGAAGTTGCAGCGAACGGCACACCTGCACCGTCTAACTGAAATATGCTTTGCTGCAACACTGTTACACCTGGAAATCTTGAATCTGAACTGCAACATGGAATTTACATCGGCTTACTACGGTTGTTCGTCAGGTGTTAAACAATGGCTGTTATTGCAATATGATCGTATAACGTGTCAGTGAAAGGTTAAACTCGTGGTTTATGTAACACGCTTTATAATAATGCTGGCCTATTTAATATGATATGTCTGATGCATTATAATACATTGCAGTACTATGTGCAAAACTTTCAAGCTTTGAACCGATTCCTTTGAATTTTTTTAAGACAATGTTTTGTTAAAATTCTACTGTTTTTATTATTGTTAAGTATAAAAATTATAAATAAATAACCTATCTACAAAACCTTTCATTTGTATACCGAACTAAGTAGGCGAAATATATAGAACAATATTGTATTATCTATCTTCTATACTTATAATAAATCTGTAGAGAGGTCAATTCTGTACATGAAATATATTTCCAAAATAACTATCAGCGGGTGATTAGTGATCGATACTGACGCCAAAAATGCAATCAGTAAAATTTTTGTCTGTCTGTCTGTCTGTCTGTCTGTCTGTCTGTATGTTCGTTATAGAAACAAAAACCACTCGACGGATTTCAACGAAACTTGGTACAATTGTTCTTCATACTCCTGGGCAGGTTATAGTATACTTTTCATCACGCTACAATCAATAGGAGCAGAGCAGTGAAGGGAAATGTTGGGAAAACAGGAGAACTTACTCCATTTTTTAAGCTTCCGTCGCGTGTGCAGCCTTAATGGTTAAAGCTACACAGAAATCATGTATGACGGAAATGTTTTCCTTAAAATTATATAAAAAATATTCCACGACAGCAAATGTCTATCTTTTATGGTTGACTCACAATAACACGTGTAACTCCCGATACCTTAGCAGTTCGGAGCTTTCTGATTATATTTGTCTACTCTTACGTTAGGTGACTGACTGACTGACATAGTGATCTATCAACGCACAGCCCAAACCACAGGTTATAGTATACTTTTCATCACGCTACGATCAATAGGAGCAGAGCAGTGAAGGGAAATGTTGGGAAAATCAGTGATTCATGAGAAAGGTTTCAAGCTATAAAACATCACGCTACAACCCTTAGGAACGGGACAACGCAGGTGAAACCACGGGCGAAGAACTAGGGAACAAAGTAACTATTCCACGCGGACGAAGTCGCTGGCAAAAGCTAGTTAGGAATAAGTTCTTATAAGACCATATTTCAAACAAATAAATATATTTATTATAACTTTTAAGATAGTATAATTAGTTTAGACTAAGTACAACCCTAAAAATATCTGTCGAAACGGTTTATTTACTTACAAAATAAAATAACTAAAACGTAGAAGGAAATAATTTAAATAATCAAATTCTTGCATGCGACCTTCACACAGTGATGAGCATTTTCTTTTCGTTACACGAACAGCATCGAAAATAAAAAATAAAATAACAAAAGAACAAGAAAACTTCTTTCCCATTCATTGAAAAAAGCCACCGTCAATAGCTAACCTATTCAAATTAAATAAGACCTCATTCGACTAACAAAGATTTGTCTTGTCTTTACTTGAAAGTTAGACAATAATTTCCATTTTCGAAGTAAAACCAATTTAAATAGACGAATACGTTAACAGAGATTTACATCACAATTTAGGCTTTTTTCAATTATTTTACCTCAATAAACGACAGGAAATTCATGACAAAACAATATATTTCTGGTTTGCTTGGCAGTAGAACTTGTTGGGACCATTTGTACACATTGAATTGTTCAGTTTGATCATTATAGTTGGAAGGGGCACCTGCGCCCCATCCAGCCTACATGAACTAAAATAACCGCGAAATCGAATTATTGGCCATCCGCGACCATTCAATACGAATACGCACTCCAATTGCTATTCCGATCCGTTGACCACATACAGTTTCAGAAGTGTTGAATCAGTTATGATTGCTAAATAAAGTAGCCTTCATTAATTCAATAATTTGTAAATTATGAACTTTGAAATATGTCTAAGTATTGAATTTAGTTTAAAAGCTTTAAAAAACCTCAAAGTGTAAAGTACCTTACTCCATTTTAACGACGGAACTTCGTGATCAAACAGAATCAAATCGAAAAGCATTTTGTTGGGATTTGTGGTAGTTTTTCATCGCTTCCCTCCGATAAAGCAAAGCGAACAACGGGAAAATTCAAGTCAACTGTTAAGCAACAAAGGCCGCTTTGATTCGCGAACAATGCAGCGAGCAGTCGACGGCTGGTATTGTATCGCGTTCGTTACATAGAATATTTATGGCGTCTACAAACAAAACTTGAAGAAGCTAAGTGGTCTAAGTTCACGCTAATTTAAGAGTTGTGCGCGCAGGTCTGCGCGGTGTCGGCCCGCACCCGTGTGCTGCCACACTTTGTCATAACTTAGTCGGTTACGGCACAGAGCCTGCCTCACAGACACATACTGCTTCATTTAACGCAGCTTTTGTTCTTACTCACGGAAGCTAATCAAAATGTACGTGCATATGGGGTCTATTTCACCGTAATGAAAGTGTCGCCACTTCGCAATATTGTTTTGGAGCAGTAAGTGTTCTACAGTCGAGAAATTTTCCTGAGATTCAGTTGTAACAATCTGTCGTAGTTAATTTATTTCGGTTGAAGTAACAAATTAATTGCAATAACAGTAATCACCCACTGCCTTAATAATTATTTTCAACATAAATTGCATTAAAACATCTTCTTTAATCTAGATCTTACTTTACCAAAATAAAATAATTCTTACGGAATACGGAAACATCTGAGAATGTAAAGGGGAAACAAAATATTATATAAAGTAATGAGCACACATGCCTACTTTTTGTTTTAGTCCCACTTTTCATTAATTATAACTGTGTCACAGATCCGCATCTCATTTGCAGCAACAGACAGTTTTAAAATAAAATAAAAAATGTTAATATCATTATGTTCAAATAAAATTTAGTAAAAGCGTCGGTCGGTTAAAATTCCGCGTCTAAATTAACATAATTTAAAATTCAAAACCGTATGAAATACTTCATTGCGGAGAGCACGCCACTGAAAGAGGCATATTTAATTCTTTCAGCGGCACTTTGCGAGGAATGAGTGGCGTAAAATCCTTCAAGAATATCAAGCACGTTTCGACTTGACTTTAGAAAAAGAAAAATACGAGTAAAAATAATAAATAGCGGTATAATGGCGATCTTCACGCGAAAGATTAGCCACAAAAGCCAGGGGCTTAGCAGTATTTATAAGGAGTGTTAGCGGCGCGCCACAGGGCGGATCTTGAAATGTTTCTCCTGCCTCGGGACTTCACAGAAAGTATTTTTTTCCTATATTAGATAATGCCCAGGAAAATACGGTCATTGAATTTTGCCAAATGGCTGCGCTGTATCATTTGTCTAACTTTACCCCAGAATATACCGACTACGCAGAGAAAATATATGTAGGCCAACAGATACGCATTTATACATACATTTACTTAATTAAAACCACCGAAATCACAGCGTAAATTCTAATTCTAGCGCTAGTTTGTAAGTAAGACTTAGAAACTAGCAACAGATACAGTTATTAATCAAGTGGCAACTGGCGAGCTAAACGCACTTGATTGCCGCGTCACTAGTTAATGCTACTTTACTCCAGTTAGTGCTAGGCTGGCATCGCGAACATTTGGACCTAGTTACTGGCCGGTCCCAGTGCGGAGCCCCGCACCCGCAACTTCGCCATAACTCGTTTACTCTGGACCACCTAATTTGCTTGCCGACTACGAACACCAGCCAGCCTGTCAGTATAATTTATAGCATCTTTACGTGAAGTTCAACGCTGTGTTATTACAACTTTTGTTACTTATTTATCTCTAGAAAGTTTTGTATAATATTTGTTTACACTAACAACATCATTATATTCAATTTTCTAAGATTTATACACTCAATCAAACTTGTAAACTGTCTAAAGATACAAATTACTACGATGTGATCGAAAACATGTATCTTAAGTAGTTCTAAAAACAAAATATTCTATTTTCTATATCAAACTTTCAAGTTTCTTTCAAGAACACTATCAGAGTTTTTGTAAAATAGGACAAGTGTAGAAAGGAACACGCAACGCAAATAAATTAAATAAAAGTTTGAATTGTGGCAAATGAGTGCAGTGATTGTTAGAAGCATTAAATCTTACAGCGAGGTGGTACTAAGGTGGGTAATGAATACAAACTGCGGGCCGCGTGGTTAGCACCGCAGTAAATTAAGGCGGGAGTGGTGCGGACCGCGAATTGGAAACCACTACCGTGAACCTCGCGAGGAGGCGGTGAGAACTCCCCAGCGGATCGTTCTCCAGAATACCTTCGATTACCTGAGAAACTAGAGCATTGGAAAAAGGATAAAAAGTACTTACTGCTAACTGAAAATGAAGCGATACTCAGCTCGATAATCAGCGTTCAAATGAAATATAAAAATGTCTGAAGTAAGTGCATCTCAATTAAAACAAAAAGGCACGGTTCTTGGGAACGATGCATGTGTCCAATTATAAAACACACCGACCTAATTCAATGAAAACGATGATTTATTTTGTATTTCCATTACTGTACTCTATAATGCCGGTCGTTTAGAATTTCAAACGGAATTCAAACTCCCAAGTACCTAATGTTGTGAGGTACATTTCCACAATTTGCAATTATGTGAGTTTGTAGAAATGGACGAATCGATAGGGGTCATCGGCACCATAGGCATCATCCGTGAGGTTCAACCCTCAGGAGGGTGTTTGCCACACATTATAGCCCTACGTATCGCCCTGCGCGAGGAATTCCAGGAAAACATTGCAACGCCTCCTATTCTTTATTTTACCTGCGGCTGGTACGAAATTATTTATGGCAATGAGTCTGACTCATACTCTACAAATTGAACCAAGTAAAGTAAATTGAATTTGGCACATCTGAAAAAGATAAAGACAAAAGATTTTGTATGCTACACTGCAGTTACCTATATTCCACCGTTTATGTAACCCTGTGTTTTTACAGATTTCATCGCGTTAGACTGATCCTATCTCAACCATCTCTATACCAACGATGCTATGTATCATCGTTGGTATGGGTCTGTCTATCTACCAGATCATGAATCTTGTAAAGTAAAAGTTGGAATTTAATAAACTAATAAAACGCGGGACTAAATATTCACGTAATACTCAGAAATGTTATGGAAATATCATTTGTTTTTAAGCAATACCAAAATACATTTAATACGCTATCTAAATTGTATATCAATATGATATTGGTCTAGATACGGCGCCGTACTCCGCCGCCTCCACACGCATTGTTCTCTTGTCTGTTGTCTATTTATCTGAAATCGCATTGATACTTTCCTGAAATGTTTATATTGAACCTGATTCTTAGAATAGCAACGCGAAAACTTCCTTTCCAATTTTCTCTCAATGGCCATTAGGATGAGAAATGTAAAGTAGATTCCCGGACGAAGTCGAGATATGTGTTCGAGAAGAATGAAATTTCGAACTAAACTGGCATCGCCGCCGCCAGAATGGTCTCGGCCGACGGAACGACACCATAATGCAGACTTTTTCGAAAATATTTGCATGTATCACGCAACTACACTATTAGGTGTCTGAAAAAAAACAATATGCACAGTTTTATATTATTAATCTAACCACATATAAGTAGATAATTAATCTTTTTATCTTGTGACAATTGTATGTACCTATAACTATGATTAATTTTACAGTCATCCAACTAATTATAAATGTGAAAGTAATTCTTACTGTTTATTACGTTTTCACTCCTAAACCACTGAACTAATTTTAGTAGAGATATAAATTGAACCTTGGAGGAGGAAATGGGCTACATTTTGTACTAAAAAGACCTTTAGAATGCAAGTAGGAATAATATTTGCGGCCCAGTAGACCAGAGAGTCAGACAAGGTACAGACACAGCTACGAGATACATAGTTCAAAATTATTTCTACAACTAGCACATCACTTGAAACTACGACCCAAAATAATTCTGATAACGTTCGGGACGTTGATAAAAGTTGTGGCAATATGGCTAAGGATGTCCCGCTGTTATGAAGGCGGTACTAGTTGTGTCCACAGCAAACAGGCCTCTCAAATCGTGACTTAACATAGTGTCAACAGGTTACTTGAGTCGAGTTGACAATCTGTAATTTAGCGCGGGCGGACGAACTTGTGAACGGGACCCCTCGCTTATTTGCGAGCACACAAGTAACTTTAAACTGTTCAGACTAATATATAACGTGCTTTAGAGTTCTAAGCTCACAAGTACTCACAACCCGTTACGTCGATTCACCTGGATCCTAGAAAACTCGAAATTGTATTTTCGGGCGGGCTGTGAAACATGTTATTATTACGCGTGGCGGAATGTGATTAACCCATCCGAAGGATTGAGAGTTTGAAATACGAGTTTAATTCTGGTGACTACAGGGAATACCCCGGAAACTAATAATGTTCACTAAAATGAACACGATGATAAGGACAACAAGGATTTAAATACAAATTGAATATCCTAGTAATATTATAAATACGACAGTTTGTATGTTTGATACTAATGACGCAGAAAAGACATGGTGCAGATTGGGGAGGCGTACGTCCAGCACTGATGATGGTGATGATGACGCAGATTCGACTGCCTGGATTTGGGTGAAATTTGGCAAACAGATGGTTTATACTCTGCTTTAACACATAGGACTAACTATTATCCAGGTTGGACCCAATTCTGAATTCCACAAAGTCGCGGTCTAAAACGAAATCATATTGCGGATGGGATCATAATCGTAATTTAATTAATTGATCATTGTTATACATATATAATTCCGGATACGGAACGGCTTGAGGCCAAGTAGTAGTAGGTCCTTACTCATGCAATAACTGAATACCTAGTTATTCACGTTGAACAAACTAATGCAAATTAAATGGACGCTTCTTTGTAGTGAACCATATTTTCAAATTAAGAACAGGAGCCCCTGCTGGCAAACACAATTTCTTCTTACAATGGAGGTTAGGGGTGGGACCTAGTGGGGGTGGACTGCTATCGTTGTATTTTTAAACCACCAATCAACAAGTCTTTCCAAGACATTTTAGTGGAGACTTTTAGGGTGGTAGAACTGTTACTGATAGGTACCATCATCTAAGTAGGTACCACCGTATTGCCCCATAGGTATTGCTTATTATGTTACAAATGAGCCTAATAGGGTTAAAATTCTAGGAAGGCACAAACATATTGTGCTATAAATTTCCCGTATCTGGGAGCCCCGTGGCGTCTCTCCAGCCACTTCTTCATGATGGACCTTGCCGCCATTTTCGGGGCGTGCCTTTGGTTCTATCACTCTAAAATGTCTTAGACAGACTTGGTCATCGGTGGCCTTAGTGTTGATCGCGTCTATTGTCAAGCTTGTTTGTCATCTTATTAATATAAAAATAGCTAGGATAACTTTCTAACTGGATCGATCGAATAATTCTTTTATAGAAGTGCAGATTTGAAGCAGAGAAGTCAAAATGTTTTATTTCAATTAGACCACTAAATAGGTACTTTTGAAAAGTCAAAACTAGTTTATGGTATGGAGGCAAGAAACTTCATAGATACTCTTTGAAAAAAAAAACTTGAAACAGAGAAAATGCATTATCTCTTTTTTAAGTGTTAGGTAGTAGAGTTAGTTATGTTTCGAAATAAACAATAAAGAGTTACCGCTTCGACTATGAGGAACGTGTAAAAATTGGTTCTTTTTTTCATTGAAACATTTAATGTCATTAGAGTAGGTTCAGCAACTTCTGATCAAACACCATAATATTAATCGACCAGGACGTTCTAACACAGATAATATTTGAACAAAAATAATGATGTAGCTAAATATTTTCTAATAAAAATTATCTTATATCGTCTATATATAGTCACGCCGGTATTCGAAGGATCAGGCATGGTACTAATGTACAACCACAGCTCGCCGGTATGTTTAGTCCAATGTAAAAGGAGGTGAAACAATTTCCATTAATCTGACACAATCCGAGCTGCTACTGAGAATTTCTTAGAGAAACCTAATTAAACTGCTCACCCTGGGAATCGAAACCAGGATATGTAGCGTAGCAGTGGCAACGATTTTTTAATTTCTTAAATATGACTAAAAACCGGATATTTCTACAACTCCGCTGCCAATTTAAATTCGGTTTTGAACATAATTGATTGTAGGTATATTTCGTGTACATATTCTAATATCATAATACTTGGTCACGGGTGTTCTTAATAACCATTCCACGTTTCTAATAGAGCCAGCTCATTTTAAAGTAAAAGTAAGTATAAAAATTTAAATTTACTGAGGAAACTCACTGAGCTTATAATTTGTTCTGCAAGCCGGAAAGAAAAGCCGGGCCATTTCTTACACTATACATTTAGAGTATACCTACCTATATCTAACCAACAGTAAATCAAAGGATCTATGACTTATTACTATGTACCTATTTCTTTGTTATCTACCAAAATAAAATTTGGCATACCTAGATGTTTAGAAGAACATAAACCAACATACTTAAACGAATATTGCAATTCCAACATAGCAACATTACATTACCTAAATACGTGTCGAATTGATAACCTTCTTTTTAAGTCTAGTAATAAGATTTTCGTAACAATATCACAGATATTTTTTACGTTTGCAGTTCTATTAACGGATTTCAATAATAGCTCTACACTATTATCACTGCGGTAGCACATCCCAATAAAATAAAAGTCTATCTGTAAAGCAGACAGAAAAAAATACTTACCATCGCGTCTTCGCTTTGCTCTTTGATCGGAGGTCGCGAGCTTGTGAGTTTTCGCCTTTATTTCTTTAGCTGAGAAATCCCCTCGCACAAGTTTAGTTAGGAATTCCGCACACCTATCTTCGTATCGCACCACATATTTTGTGTAGACGGGAGGCAGGGGAAGTTTCCGCTTCCTTGTGAAAATCTTCCCTTACGCGTAAGTACTTATACTTTATAAGGGCGGCCCGCTTTGATAAGCCATTATTAATTTTGATTCAAAACTTAAATGTTCTGAAAATATTGAGTTTTTGAGAAATGGATGACATGACAAAAGTTTTTATTTATGAAAATTATAACAGTTTTGCATAACCAATGAATAGTTTTCATAGAATAGGTATGTGGAGGAAAATGACAAATTCTTCGTAAAGGGTGGAAAATAAACAACTTGACATTAATTCTTAAGCAAGGTGAGTGGATAAACTGTCTTTGAATGACAAATGTGTGCTTTATTGATGTTGCTTTTAAGTTGTAAGTTAACTGGCGTTTGTAATCTGGTAATCATAGCTTTCAAGATTAAATACGATAAGGAAAGTGAACGAACAACACGACCCTTTTTTTCCAAAACGCGCAAAATTACAACACTAGTAGGTATTTGAACAGTAAATATACTTAGTACCAACCTATGTAGAAAAGGTAAACAAATTTCGTAGGGCCCGTATGTATGTACGTTGCGTCGCGCGTCTCGTCGCGAATACCTCTCCTGTGTAATATTGGGAAAAACTTGCGGAACGACGGATAGTTGCGGGGGTCAAGTTAATGATATCGCCGCCATTTGCGGACGAGTCCCCGCTCCGAATTGCGCCCGGGCACGTTAATGGGCTCAGCTACAGCACTCTGAATATTTTAAAGGACATTCGCCGAAATTACTACAAAAATAATGTCGCTTTGCTTGTACCGAATTACCCGAGAAACGGTTTAGAGACCGGCCATAAATATGCACGGAATCCTCTTCCTATTGCCTCTTTGGAGATTGCTTTTCGGATTAAACATTTTCGGTCGGAGTTTTTAGCAGACTTTGATCATTGCCTACAAATTGATATCTCAAAGTTTCCCGTGTGTGTCTAGTATTGATTTGTCATAAAGGGAACGCCAAGAGAAGTCAGGTTCACTTACGACTGTTTCAGTGTAGCGAGGTTTAAATAATAAATGAGGTTCGGTGATAGAAGAGAACGAGAGCGTGTGCGGCACGGCTGCCGACTGAATATTGTGCGCCGCCGCCGCGCCCGCTCCTGCACCCGCGCCCGCGTGCAGACAGCGGGCTACGTGCGCCGCATAATGCACCGTCCCGTGCAAAATTCACAACTACGTACCCTCCGGCAAAATAAATTTACTACCTCTATCTTATTTGCTCTAATTCGCGAAAACTGCAACTCGAAACTCCGGTCTCGCCGTAATGATCGTACGACACCGTTTGCAGAATTAGTGATGAGTAGCGAATGTTCCGTTTGGACTATTAATTTGTGTATAAAAAGAGACTGCATAAATAGACGTCTGCGGCTCTATAGTGAATGTTATGAACTTCTCTTGCATTTTGCAAAGTGCAGAAGTTTTGTACGCGCGGGTGTATCGGGGCACGCGATGCATGCGAACGCGAAGATTTCCCGTAACTTTTTCACTCCGGACTTCTTCATTTAAATAATGTTTCCTCAACTAAATGCATTTTTCAAGTGAAGTGATAATCTCGTTTATGTAAAAATATACATTCTTACACAACCGCTGTAGGTACATTATAAATATAATGCTGCATTCCACAAGAATACCCTGATTTAATTATGCTGAAGAAAATGTAAAATCGCAAGAAATCAATTATTCAAATATTTTCAGCAAGACATAAAGCGATTCCTTGAATAGTAGTGAACTTCTTTCCATTTATTGTCCGCACGAAGTTCCTCTATTTATTAAAAAAGTTGGTGCTCAACCCAAAGACGGACGTGGCAAATACCTGAGCCGCCTGTTCCTTTCAAAAATATTTTCGTGGGCGATTTGCGAAA
The DNA here is from genome assembly GCA_910591435.1 of Acronicta aceris. Lineage (NCBI taxonomy): Eukaryota > Metazoa > Arthropoda > Insecta > Lepidoptera > Noctuidae > Acronicta > Acronicta aceris. The sequence continues at coordinate 11,884,062 of OU342759.1, forward strand.
CAAAGCGTGGTGTTTCTTATAGAAATGGATGGCCTGCGAGCAACCGACTCGGGTTCGCTTCACCCCTTTTGAAAACACTGCTCCGGGTTACGGGTATACGATTTGAATAAAGTCAAAACCTTTTGTTGTGTCCCCTTCCAACGTCATGCATAATGCTGTCGTCATGGATAATTTTATATCAGTTAGAAAGTTTCATACACTAGTCGCAGTTGTAGCAAAGCGACATAAATAATAATGTATTGATTCGGTTATGACTTTTATGGCAAATGCTCTACACAGCAGTTGACTGGTGTTTGATTAATTAAAAATAATCGGTTTCTGACTCGAATATCAGACATTGAAATAAAATTACTTTTTTACGGATTTTAACCGAAGGATACGGTGAGCTCGTTCTGCGTGAATCGGATCGCCAATAATTAACAAAAATGTAAGGTAGCTATTAGTAATTTTGCAACATTAAGACGTCCAACAACTTAGTCTACCCGTGACCATGGATGCTGTAAAGGATCCGAAACGTCAGGAATCAAATAATATCTGTAAAAAGTAGTTTTATTTCAAATCGGCTTATAAAGTTATAAGATACTACACGTTTAAAATTTTTGGTAGAGATTGGACGGATTAAAAACAACAGATGATTTTATAATAGTTTGGTTAGACAACTATCAATATGTTTTAGACTGAACAGAACTTTTATTGTTTGCAAACTGTGCCAATCCATTCATTAGGTCATCGACGGTTTGTCATAGTTTTTCTTACTAATAAAGTAGGTGTAAATGTACCTACCTGCCCGCAATGATTTTATAATGATTTCTTTGAACTGATATTTAGCTTTACCTACATAAAAACACGTAAGTAAGCATAAGTACATTTTAATGATAAAGTAGAGATGCATTAATATTATTATAATACTTAAGTACCTACCTACACATAATTTGGTAGGTACATACTTATTTAATCCTTGATAGGTATTTAGCCACATCTGATTGGACTGGAGGCTGACCCCAGCATATTAGTTTTTTACACCTTGGGTTACATTATTCAATTTTTAGTAGTGATCCCTAATTATTTCTGGAAATAAATATAGCCTATGTTACTCGGTGAAGATGTAACTTTCTAACGGTGAAAGAATTTTTAAAATCGGCCGAGTAGTTTTTGAGTCAAATACGAACAAACAAACAAGTCTTTCCTCTTTATAATATTAGTTTAGAAGTTTAGATTTAGATAGATCAACATCTGATGTTTAACAACAAAATTATGTGCGTATCTGCTTACATAAATAGAATTGAGAATATCCTTTTTAGAGGTTGGCTAATATATTTTTGTGACAATATAGAAGAAAGTTTAATCTATGTTTCTATGATTTCCGCCTCAATTATTTTTTCCGTAAATGCGGCGTACAACCACAACTCTACAAGTGTAAAGTTTTGTGTAGGTACACTACACTAGGTTAAGTTCGCCTATTCGCCTATTCGCCTATTCGCCTATTCGCGTTCTATTTATTATTATTTACATATTTAAATACAATTTCAAATATTTTTGTAAAATTAAAAATAAAAACATTTAAAAAAAATAGTAGTCCACCGGTATCGGTATTATTATTAAAAGCCCGTAGTGTCCCGCAGGGCAAGACTTATAATGCAAAATATTGTGTATCGAGAGGGTTAGTTGTTGATGTGTTAAAAATAAATTATTATTTAAATTACTTAATTAATTATTCTAAATAGAATAAGTCTATTACTTATGTCATAATAAATATAACCTCTAGATTTCACCCTTCTCACTTTCCGCTTGGCTGAAATCGATGGAACACGTTCCTAGATAATAATTTTAATACACAGCTTCCTTACGGCGCTCGCAGTAGGCTTTGTCTGCCTCCTTGGTCTTATTAACGTGCATAAATATCTGTTCTCCGCCACCTCACCCCCAATTTAGCGCCAGTACGCGGCGCTCCTAACAAATCAACCTGCCCTGGGTAATTCATTCAGCATTTATTCATTTTTTACCACGTAGTGTGATTATCTACATTAACCAGCCTTTTATTTGTATGGTTTGACTAGGTTTTTTTCTATACACGTTATACCTATATAACTCAATCAAGAAATATAATAAAACGCCTGAAATCAAAAGGTACCGTAGTCAAAAATAAGTAGGTTTACCTACTTAGTTTGACTATGACAATACTTATATTTTTTAACTTGAGAGGTAGATTCTATTGAATAAGTAACCTACCTAGGTACCTACTTCATAAACAAGTTGACCAGCCAGCTTAAGTAGGTAATATGAACAGGGTAAATAGGTAGGTATCTACATATACCACTAGGTGGGTTAAATTTTACTTTTGTCCTACGGGTCTATTTAATTCAGTTTGTACTTTGTACTTCGCATGGAAACTATGGTTCGTGGGGATGCATGCATATTTTATTTTGTTGAAACATCAGATCGAGAGTAAAACAAAGTTTGAATAGTATTTTACTAGATTTTATTATCCGAACCGGGTAATTTCCCCTCTACAAACATTCGCCTCTGCTCATTCGAGTGCCCCAATGCGCGCTAAATTTGAATTCATGTTACGAACGGGCTACATAAACCAATTACTGAACAGAGCCAATGGCGGGTGGCGGCACGCGGAGAATCGATAATTCACAATATGCCCGCTAGAGGGCAACGCCGTCGACGCGGTGCGCGCCCACACCACTCCTCCACGTTGCGCACCCGTACGAATAACCTTGCAATGACGTGCAGGAGTCACAGGAATTTCATAGGGGATTTAATTTTATGATAATATTAGCTACATATTTGGTGGAGTTAAAATATAGTTTAGGTACCTATTATAATAGTATAAATTATATAATTTTTTTGAGGGCAATAATCATTAGGTACCTAGGTATACAATATTCACAAATCTATTACATTATACATTCGTAAGAATGAAGGGTAAACTTCTCTTAGGTTACCTATTTTACTTATTCATTCATAAATCGTGAACAAAAATCATGATACATAAATTATGCAAGTTTAAAATACCTAGGTATATTCTATAAATAAATATGCTACACATAGTTAGGTACCTACCTACACTTCAAAATGATACTAAAAAATATATTATTTATAGGAAATAGATTCATAAAACATTATTTCTTCAAAGAGGCGGAATCATTGCATACAAAATCAACAACGTTTGAACGCCGCTGCAAAGTCACAACCGCCCGTCGCTCGTAGTCAGCTGCTGCTTAGCTTGCCGTTTCGTGTCGCGCTTCTTGTCCGCTTTCAATGTTTTCCGTTTTATTTTGTTATTTCTGTGATGCAAACCGATTTTGTAACTAATATTTATATTATTACGTTAATGTGAATGAAACTGTGCAATAATCCAGTGGTATCAGCCTCCGGACAACGGAAAGACAGAGGTAAACGCCTTAATATTTTTGTTTGTCGTGAACATAACCTCTGTCATCACGTACGATGCTCAATTTCAGTCGTTTAGCTTTTTATGTGAATTGTAGAGCTGGATAAGAGTGTTTATAAAAGAATCGGATGTCGGTATAAAGTTTCCATTCACTGTAATCGTCCTCCTTTGTGTTTATGTTCCGTATTGATGAATCCGATATGCTTCCAGCCGTCGTTTCATTATTGAGCTAATGTTTTCATTAATATCTTTCTGAATTGAATTTCTCTTGAGGCGTTGTGTTTGTGAATTGTATTCTGTGTACATTGAGCGTAAATTGGTTGTACATATTGCATAAATCCGGTGAATTGTTGATTTTGTATCTGTAAAGTGAATCACCATGACAATGCTTGCTTGATAAAACAATGACATCGTGGACGTGTTCCCAAAGCCCCACAGGGGGCGTTGCTTGGTGGAAATACGAACAAAATAAACCTCCGTACTAAATATGATGCAATACAACTTTCCATAGAACAATTAATATCTCGCAAATTTCGTTTAGGAATAGGTAATTAGTAGGTAGGTATTATGCTTTACTTTTGCTTCCTTTGTTAAACACTGGTTGACTAAATGAAAACACGTGGTTTGAGGAGATGCCTTAAATAGTAGGTACCTACCTACGTAACGCAAATTGCCCAACAGTGGGATGATGGGTGGGATAGGTACTTATTGAGTAGGTTACAATTAATTTAAATATAATAGTTAGGTAAGTAGTTGCCAATAGGTAGGATCTAGGTAGGTATCTATCTACCTTAGATGTAAGTATGTCAGTAAAATGATAAAAATCTTTGTCCAATAGCACTGTGTCACCAAAGAGCAGGTGTACCCTACTATTTATTAAGTAGGTAGATATAAGTAAGTACCTACCTAATAAACGATCTATCCAAAAATCACCAAGGGTTGTAGCTGCCTACCATAAAGTAGAGTAAATAAGGAGGTAAGTACCTAGATAGATCAGATACTGAGAAACAGTAAAACATTACAATAACGTTCACCTTTTTTGTACCCGAGTACCTATCGTATGTCTTCTGTCCAACTTGCGCCCAAGATGTTTGAGGATTATTAGAATAAAAATTCTATAGGAAGTAGTTACCTATTAATCAAACAAATAATAAAAGAACTAGACACTTATCCTAAGTTCTTTTTTTAAATAGGTATATGATCACTGTATTCCCCAAAGGTTCTAGGCAACACCCACACACCCACAGTTCACCGGTATTTTTAGGTCTCATATAATAGGGGATGAGCCTATTAATAAGAAAACTTACAGCTAGTACAGTCATATGAACAGCGAAATATAGCGGTAGATGTACAAGTTAATCACATAATTAGCCATTAATGTGGCACTACTCTACGGCTCCGAGCTGTTACTGAAAATCTTATAGAAAAACCCAATAATACTGCTCGAGCTGGGAATCGAACTAAGAACCTTTAGCGTAGTAGTCAAACTTACGACCACTAAACTAATGAGGCGGTTAAAAAAAATATGTTGATCGAGTCCAAACCAATATCTTACATGCGAAAGTAACTGTACCTGTTTGTTTTTTTGTACAGCTTGGTAGCTGTGGCAAGCTGTTAGCTTGTAATATAAATAAACAGATTGTGCCTCATAAGTCTAGGACTGCCTCATTAGCTTAGTGGTCCCCAGCGCGATTTCTACGCTAAAGGTCCTGGGTTCGTTCGTTCCTAAAACATACTGACTGTAGGTGTACATTAGTATACCTTTCACCTTTTGAGGAAAGCATTGTTACTCTACAAAGTCAAGTCCTACGAACTTGAATATCTCCTCAAAATGAGTAAGAACCTATATTTTTTTATGGATTAAGTCGGCAAACGAGCTGACGAGCCATCTGGTGGTAAATAGGAGAGACTATTAATCGGGCACAAATCCAGGTTCCGAGAATACTATATATCTATTTATAACCGATAATACCATACTAAGAATTTCAGAAATACCCAATAAAACTGCTCGACCTGGGGATCAAACCCAGGACCTTTAGCGTAGAAATCGCGCTGGAGACCACTAAACTAATGAGACAGTTTAAAGGGTCATGTCTGGGGCATAACTTTATGTAGGGAAAGAGAAAGGCTAGCGGCGTTGTAGATCAGGCGGACAGACAGACATTTTGTTGTTGATGGCCGTAGATAATGGACCGGGAGCGATGATACGCCACGACAACTTCTTTAGGATATATTTTGAAGGAAAAATATATTAAAAATTTAAATAAACCTCGGAGACAAAAATCTTTAAGTAATAAGGAAAAAATATATCAATATTTTCCCTATATGTTTTATATAAGTAGAATATTCTAATCCAAGCAGGGGGGGCGGGGGGGCGGTCGTCAAAATGCATCGTTTGAGCCCTAACACAGAGCTTAGAACACTCGACTGACACACCATTCAAACAAACAAAAATAATCGCTACAAATAAAAATCGGTCCACCCGATCAGGCGCTACGATGCAACAGACACATACACACTACAAACTTATAAGACCTCTCTTTTTCGTCGGGGGTTAATAAACAAAGGGGAAGACCTAGATCAAGCGTAGTACACAACCAGTGAAATGAAATGAAATGAAATGAAATTATTTATTCTGCAAGTAGATCTTTAAAGATACTTTTATATGTCAATGGTTTGCGGTTTTTTTTTTAGCTAGATGGCTTCGGCATTTCCTAACTGACGACCTCTGAGAAGAAACACCGAAACAAACTCAGAGAATCATGGTCTCTTTTAAAGTCCAGACATGGAAGAACACTTATATGTGAGTGGTACGATGTAGGGTAATGTCTGAAATGGCCTTTTGAGGAAAGAACCATTGCAGCTTTGAGTAGAAGTAACAGTAAAGAAGAAAGTGGAAGTCAAGTCATGTCGATAGATCAGGATGAAAGAAAAAATTTGGATACAGAAGGACCTCTAGGGTTTTGACTGGCAGGCGACTATCCTTAACGTCGGAGTCTTTCGTAATGAATCTTGGTGTATGTTTCGACTTTGGCGCTGAGAGCCAGTTCCTCCTCGATTACTGCGGCTCTGGCAGTCTGCAGTCCGTAGAGTCTCTTAAGACTGGCGAACGCATCTGCAACTCCTGAACATAACCTGAATTTACAGGCACTAATTAAATCATTTACTTACACATCATGAAAAGTTTTGACTTGAATCTGTAAACTTACTTTGCGATTGACACTACTCTATTTCTATTTCTCATTGAAGAGGCTGGTATAAGTAAACAATGATTAATTAACGTTTCATGATCTACTATAATATACTTTACATAACATAATCAACCCATTACATTGTCCCACTGCTGGGCACGGGTCTCCTCTCATAATGAGAGGGATTAGGCTATATATAGTCCACCACGCTAGCCTAATGCGGGATGGCAGACTTCACACGCCGTCGATAAAATCTCTCGGGCATGCAGGTTTCCTCACGATGTTTTCCTTCACCGTTTAAGCGCGTGATAAATAACTAACTAAAACTAAAATACGCACATGATTTCGAATAGTCAGAGGTGCGTGCCTTGGATTCGCACTCGAGACCTTTGACTTGGCAGTCCTATGGTCATATCACTACGCTGATACTTTAACCGATTAAAAAAGAGTATATTCTATGTATTTAGGCAATGTTTATACCGACAGTTAATTAATTCCGACTTTTCTACCATCCACACCAAGTTGGTGCCTGGCCATTGTCTCTGAAGACACCACAAAATGATTGTAGTACTTGTCGACTTTCTTTTCCTAAAAAGTTGATTATTCATACATCGTGTTAATGCTCATATCCAAACACTGTCGGCCTGGGGTAATGGTTATGTAGGTATTCGCAAATGCTGTTAAATACAGATGAGTAGCTGAATAACGTTTGCAAATGTCGACTTTTGTCGAAAATGTCCGTCTCGTCGGCCATATTCCGTTTAATGTCGCAATATTGTGAGCGTCGGCGGGCGGCCGCGGCCGGTCGCATGCATTTACATACATTAATGCGGACGCTGCACATGCATGCACCTCGCTCAGAATGTGTGTGCGCTGCGAATTAACTGTAATTGAGCCATTCGGACAGCGGCGAGCCGCGCTCTACTGCCTCTGTATTTTGGCCGCTCAGCCACCACTTTACGTGTGTCGTTGTATCTATTACAAACAATATCAACATTATCTTTTGCTAACCCGCCGGTTGCTCAGATTTTTTCATCTCTGGAAGGCTTATTACAATTCATACCTATGCTGAATTTGGAAGTAAATAACGGAGCTGTTTACAGTTACTTTGTTTTCCACCCACATTGGTACTCTACTTTAATACAAATTCATAAGAAGACGTCATTATCGCAACGGAAACCACCCGAACTAGCGCTCTTAGGATATTCATCTTCACCCCTTTCTGGAGCAACAAACAGGGGCGTCGGAATTTTGTTATTAGCGTTACTGAGGGGGTAGGTGTCTCTACCGTCGCGCACCTGACTGATTGATAGCACTTCTTTCCACCTCGGGTCGAGCTTGTAATCGAGCCATTAATAAACTTTACTGCCTCTAAGTTTATCCTGCGGACTCGTTATTTGCTTAATGGGCTGGCAAACGGCTCGGGCACGAGACACCTGTGCAGTGTGCCGGTCCTGAACGCTAATTGACATATTGATGAAGATGTCCCGCAGAGGTCAAGTGATCTTCACATATTTAACCCAACCACACACCATTTTAAGATAGTTTCCGGACCTTGCTTTGAAAATTACATTGTTTGGTGCAGTTCTTTTGTCTTTAGTAGTAGTAGTCTCAGTTTAAATCTATTTCCTCGTTTTCCTTCTCTTTATACATATTATCATATTTTTGTGCTTTTCTAGCGTTTACTAAAGACTGGTGAATTTAGAGATGGATAACCTTGTTTAATACCAATAGTCTATTAATTTGCAGTGAAGGTCCTTCAAATCAAAAGTTTGACTTTATTAGTGTTTTACGGAAACAGATAGAAACTGGAATGATTTTATTTGGTTTCCAAATTATTTGACAGTAGGTCGAGCTAATGTCACTCGACGCTTGACAAAGCGACTGTTGGCACGGAGAGGCTTTGCTCGAAGCTATGTAAACAAAAAGGGTAAAAGGTTGGAACAAAACGCAATAAAAGTTTTATTTATTTTCCAGTGTATTCTTTTAAAGAGAGAAATTATAACTTCAATAAGAACAAACTTGTTGTTTCAAATTTACTTATTTGAAAGTTTTCAACCAGGTATATTTTGGCTTTGTACTGAATTTCATGTTTTATTTAGAATTTTGTGGTTAGCAATAATTTTAAACAACAATTAAAGGAAAATTATTGACCACAAATTGTCACCACGGATAATAGTGTGGGTGTCAATACTTTGTCAGTCGGCACTCGGCGACAAGAGGCTTAACTTGACAGAACGTAAACGGTGAGGAGACAAGGGAGGCGCGCGCGGTGTCATCGTAAAAAAGGGCAAAGCAATAATTGCGGTGAGTGCGGGGTCCCTGCGGCGCGGCATCGGCGCACGAGCTCGGCCTCTTCCTTCCGCCCGCCGTGATTGAAAGTTGACATTGAACAGCGCGGGGTGGCACCAGGTACGGCCCTCGCTATTTTTGACCCCGCGACCTATCGCGCCGGCGATCGGCCTCGGCAGAAACTTGCCGTGTTAATCGCGTGAATGTGCCGCACCGTTTGCAAGTGCGCACAATACTAACCTTTCGTGTACCGCCGCAAATTGGCGTCACGTTTGAACTCTTTCAGTGCAATTAAGTAAGAGCTCCAATTTTCAAACAAAATCTTTAAAGAAAACATTTTGTCATTGTGAAACTAGGTCAAAGAGTTTAAATACGGCGCTCAAAATTCACAATGACATAGCAATATCTTTCCATAGTCGCGTAAACGTGTCATGACGCTATGAGATTATGTCATTAAGAATGTTTACAATCAATCTGTCTGAGTCTGTTTAATTTGGTTCCAAATGATCTGAATGAAGACGATGTTGACACCGTCGTCGCGGCAGAGTGCCACTCGAATTGGGTCAACGCCTACCGACAAAAGGTGCGGCGTCAGATAAGCGACATTTCCCGGCGTCCAGCTGCCGCTCGGCCCTCCTAAAACAAAGAACAATGAAATATATCTCATTTATTTACGTTTCTTTTTTTTACTGTACGGAACCAATGTATAGATAATCATTAAGCGTCGTTTACTCGGCGCCCTTTAATGTGTTTGCATGCTCGACAATTTGATACCACGCCTGTTTGCATTGTTACCATTTTGCCTTCCCGATTAGGGTCGCATTCGAGCTCCATATTTATTAGAGCGTAGGACTCGTGACACGACTTTCATTTTATACGGATACATGTCTAATATAGCTGTGGGTTTAGGTTGGTAGTTAAATCATAAAATAGCAATACGCATTATTAAGGTTACTTATTTCACTTTGCGCGGCATTCGAGCAGATTTTTACAGTTGTTTGACAGGCTGAAGCGCAAACATGGCGTAACTGGATAGTGGCGGTAGCTACGTATAGAAAGCTCTGTGGCGGAAGGACGTGTCACTCACGGCGCTCTGACGTCTGCCTGCTTTCAGTGGAGCGCCAGCGAGTTTCCGACCTGCCCTCCGACACAGACACTATTCAACGTCACATATACTTCACAATTGCAATGCAATATACAATCCAATTGGACGAGAATTCTACTAACTACCTTCATTAAACTGTAAACGTACCTTTTACATGATCATTACATTTACTGTAAATCAAGAAGAAAATTAACACAATCAGTAGCTACCTGTGAAATTAAAAGTAAAACAAATAATTATACGGGAACAACGCGCGTGTAAAAGCCTGAACCGCGTACAAATTACAATAAATTGTGGAATGAGGACAATGGCACTGTCTCTGAAGGGACTCGGGTCCCAGTAATCATTACGTAAAATGTTGTGATGTGACATGGGATAAACAGACAGACGTTCATTCCGAGGACGCCATTTGAGATAGAGCCCCTAATACAAAATCTAATTTAAAATCAAATTAAATAAGCCCTCGATACACAGCTGTTAGAATATAATAGGTAGGTATATTATAATTTAAAAAGTAAGATTAGTTTTGAGGGTTATTTCTCTCCCACCTGAGGAGGCGGTAGGGTATGTCGGATTCATACCGACTAAAAACACCACTTGCCTTCTCCAAACCTATAGTCACGCACGGCCTTGGGATTCATGACATTCGACATTGACATCACTTAATTCAGTCTCATAATTACCTACTATTGCTTAATAACAGCTTTTGAAAAAAATACTAAATATACCTATTTTGCCCGCGGTTTCACTCGCAACCCAAAGGAATTTTGAGACAAAAGCCTGTGTCCTCCAAGGTGCAATCTATCTCAATGAATTTCTGATGAATTTTAATAAGTACTTTATTAAAATTCATCAATATTGGTTCAGCTGTGTAGACGTGAAAAGGTAACAGACAGAAAGAGTTACTTTCGCATTTATAATGTTAAGTATGGAATTAGTACACCTACGTAATATCATTACACCTCTATGGTTCTTGGTTTAACATTTTTTATTAAATCCTAGCAAAATAAATTGGCGATGCAGTCAACAAAAAATGATACGCGTCAGGGACAATACTCGTTATTTGGACTTGTACTGACAAATTAATACCGAGCTTAAATAGCATCATACTGTAGTACGCTGAATATACTATCTCGCTGTCAACTCGCTTGGGAAGCGGCAGGTGATTTAGTATTGATTTAAAGTGTTAAATATTCTTATCAATGACGTAGTATATAGCTAAGACTAAAATTCAGAAAATAGTCTACGCGTAATTTACTTGTATCTACTTATACCAAGTAAAATTTTGACAAACTTAATTTTGACAGTTTACGCAGATTCGTCTCTGGATCTTAAACCTAACAGAAACAGTTTCAAGTGTATATTTCTAATGCTATCTCTATCAATGTCAGAATACAAAATGAAGTATTATTAAATACATGTATTTTAAAGTGTCGTTAGATAATTGCGGTAAACCGATAAGTCTCAAGCTCACGATATAAGGAGCAGAAGAAAGAAGAATGGTATCTACGTGCCATTTAGCAATTAAGTAGGTAAGTATCAGCTTCTCAAACAGACTATCAGTCAAAAATTAGACTTGTTAGATATTACGAACCTTTTTATATGGATTTAATTATTTTTTACTGTGTAAGGTGACATACTTACAAGTATACAGGCCGCATGATAATAAGTGGCAACCACAGCCTATAGACATCAGCAACACCAGCGGTATTATTAGCGCGTTGTTTTCTTTCTGTTGTTTCACTAACTACTCGTACATTGCCCTTAAAACTGGAACGCGGACGAATTAGAATTCGTCCACCATTCTACCACCATAATTAATGTATTGAGAAGTACCGACTTGTAAATGGGTAACAAGTAAGCAATGTGAGGCTGTTTATCACGTGCGAAACAGGTCGGGGAGTTCGCCGTGACGTGCCCGGTACAATAATGCGCTCCATCACGCGACACTACACGCTATTGGTGGAATTTATTTGTAACCAAAAGTTTGTTTACATCTACTTGGCGCCCCCTTTTCCTTCTCGCTTCTATTAAATCGAATTATATTCTAGCCAAGAGTTACGTTGATCTGCAAAATGTTCTCTGCTACTGCTGGTAGCATTCTGCCTCAGAATTCGTCCCTGTCAGACTGTGTGTCTACCTTCATATTATCGAAAGAGTTATCATCAGAATATTCACTTATGATATAATGTAAACTAAACATCGATAGCGGTTTCTGTAGCCCTAATTATCTACTTTTTATATACCTTTGTTGTCCGAGTTTGGAACGAAACGAGAAAGAATCGTGAAAGAAACTTATCTCGAAATCCTTTAATTTTTTTGCTCTATTGACACTAACACTTTCCTCGGTAACACTACCCGACTTCAGGCACTACGTAACAAAGACACAGTCCGAAATAGCATCACTTTAGGTTTTCGAAATATTCGCAAGGAGTATTGAAATCTGTGATCATCTAAAAATCAACCTCACACTGCTTTGCACTAAAAAAATGGCATAAGTACATAGACATACTTATTTTTTTTTATTTACAAGTAGAAATACGCTAGTCGCTTTCGGAACATGATTCATAGGTATCTTATTGAATGGGTTGAATACTTATCAACCCATGTGCTCAAGGAGGTATTATAAATTATAATGTTGCACAATACTATTATATTTATTAATTTGATGTATCTTTGCATAACAAAATGCCAGACGCCGTTCTCTATTATGATTTATGTATGCATGTATTTAATTACATAAGCGCTTTTATCATTATTACAATAAGTCATTATCCTGTCCATTTTAGCATTACATGTCGCTGGAAAGCAATAGCTCGTGTCTAAGTTATAACTATGCTGATCAATCGATCTGCGAGGATGCGCTTAACGCGGTCTAATCTATGAATGGATAATCCTTTTTAATACATCATCGCGACCCTATGAGCTTAGGAGAACACGTTTAGCCGTCGGTCACGGTTATCATACGGCAGCCTATGACAATCATTAAAGATAGTCAGAAGCTCAGACGAGCCGGACAATCTGTTGTCAGAAATTGAGATGCGGAGATCTGATAGCTGTCGACTGTCACTTCATTTAAAATACTGACACATACAGCCGCATCTGGTTAGACTAAAAGCATAGTCGACCCCAGCTTAGTAGGGGAAAGGCTATGCAAACTGATAAGTTTATTTGCTCAAAAGTCATTGTACACTGAAATAACACAATGACCTACGTGTTGAGTTCACCAGTTTTCCTTAATCATATCTCAAGCCTCGTATTGTTTCATGACAGTTCAATAACAGATAAGTAATTCATACTTACAAGAATACTAAAGCGTGTTGATATTCAATTCCATCCCCTTTGTATTACAGTCTGATAAAGTCCCGGCCGAAGTAAAACTAACTTATTGCCAATGTAACAATGGTTAGAATAATCTTTGAATTGCTACATTATATCCGTATTGGAGTACGTAATAACACAGTGGTCGTATTGTGACTTGTGACGTGATTGAAATTTCATATGACCGACGACAACGGGGTAGTTACAAAAGTTGTTTAGTATTTTATGAGGTAGCAGGTCTCATTGTTGTCGCTGTAATGTCCGTATGTACCATAAAACTCTAATGCTTTAACGATACAATAAATCACTAACTTAGTCCTAGCCACGCCGTTACAACTTTGAGATAAGCTATCAAATTAAGATTTGCGGGTTGACTAGCTTATTTTAGGGTGTAAAACTGTAGACACAACATTTTATAGCATTGGATTCTAGATCGCAATTGAATATCGAACCCTCATTTTTATGTTGTATTTTTATCATTAGGTTGTATTAGTTCTTATTGATCCCAGGATGTAATAATCAAATTGGTGTTGTAATTAATGCTGATTTTGTGGGTTCCAAATTTGACTTGTTCATTCCTATTCCTACTAAGACTCTTTAAAAAATGGAGATGACAAACGTGCCTGGCAAGTTAGTCCATTTGCTTGTTTTCAATGTGAATTAGAACATTTTTCGTAGGTAAATGTCAAGAACATAAACCAATTGGACATCTCTAAATGTTATCTGTCCTTTTATGTTTATCAGAAAGAGATATATTATTACTAAAACTAGTTTAAGTAGTGCTATTGTAATCGGCTCCATAGAATTTTAATCCCGAGATTAAAAACTTCCTTTCCAAGAACTAATTGAATTTATTCCGCCAACATGAGCAGCAGGTATCAGTCCGTTTACATTTCCCAAACTTTTCGTGCATCGTATATTCGGGTACATAGTTTTATGTCCACCATTTTGACTTTTATTTTATTTTTCGTTTATTTTCCCTTGCGCGGCCGTAAAACCTACCTGGGCTCGCTCGCGGGGATAACGGAGCGGGCTCACGAAAAATTTATTATTGAGACCTTTTCGCCCGAGCTCCATCGACAGACATTGCGAAGGCGAAAGTTATGAATGACACATGTTTTGAAATATTACCTGCAGTGAACTGCTCCCGAGAAGAAAATTTCATAGGATGAGAAGTTTATTTGTCGTGAAATATGTGGGACTTTTACGAGAGCGGGCGACTTTTACAATGCTACGGATCAAGCAATTTTCTTACTTTTCGGTCTATATTGCAGAGTAATAAGGCTGAAAGGTACATTTCCGAGAATAAAAGTATGAGGTGCGACAAATTGGATGAGAAAAGTTTGTTATTCAGTCCTTGAGCGCCTATTTGCTTCGTTACCAACAAAGACTTTTTGAGTTAGAACAAGCAGACATTTACCTACAGTTTTGTTAAACGGATAAACTAAACGCTAAATCTGTAAGTTACATAATAATTATGTTTTGGGTTATCCGTTTCCTAGTTTCCCATCCATAAATATTGAAATTATCAGATTTACAAATCTTTAATAGATGCCACTTATTTAGATAAACGTGTTATTGGATTTAACTGAAGTCAAATAAGCGCACTTGGAGCGCCTCAATGCTCCCATACTCATCCTGACTTCGACATCTGCCTAGCACATGTGCTCTTTAGTCTGGCATCTATACGGTTGACCTAACATTCACCCATATACACATACCAACACACTATAATGTGTTAAGTTTATTTCCATCAATGCAAAACGCGTAAGTAATATAGAAATTTGTATACTTAACCTAAGGGAATGTATCGTAGTGCGGGTTTTGTCTTTTTAAAAACGAAAAATAAATTTAGCACAATATGAACAAACTGTTGTCATATATGCATGCGTAATGTATATAGGAACTGTGTCATTGCTCGACTGGCGAAATTAGCGCCAACTCGCCCGTCCCGAGCCTCTGTTTTATTCAGACCCTTGGGAGCTCTGACACAATGAAAAAATTGTTGTATGGTATGCTGACGTTTTATTTTTTTTGCCAATTATGGAAATACGCGGGCATCGCGCGCCATCTGGCGTGGACGTGTGCCACTGCCACTAGCTAGTCTCCCGGGGCCTTTACCACCGACACTAGTTTGTTCCCGCTTCAAAAGTCGGAGAAAGTTCTAATTTCACTTTTACGGTGACAGAGCCTGTAACTCTTAGTTTATATAATATGCACAGCGTCACAAATAGACTGTGTTGTTTTGATCACGTCTAGACAGTTTGTCGAGTTTTCAGCCCAGGCAGAGAATGGACATTTATGAAGACAAGGGTCGCTCTATGCTTATGACAATATCTTAAATTATTCTACAAATAGACAAGACTTTACTGTATTACATTTCTAGATATACGTCACTAAGTCTAATCTCATTATCAAGGTTTTAAATAAAATATAGATAATTATTTCGTAGCCTTTGTAAAAAAAATATAATCGAATTAACATGGTTCTGATGCAAGAAAACCTGTTTAAACAAAAGTCACATTTATGTACTAAAATTGCAATAGCAGCTTTATTGGGCCAGTGATTTTATCCGCACGAACAGTGTAATAAGTAATTTTGCCAGGTCGATCGATATTGTGCAAGTAATGCAATCGTGCTGTATCGAAAGTGGTTATCGAGTGGGCGATCGGTATTTTCCCGTCGCCATCGCGGCCTGAGTCATCGTCGCACGACGCACGATTCGCGGAACTAGCCTCAACCCTTCGCAGAGGGTGCTTTCACTAATGACTACCGGACAACGACCGCCCTCCGAAATGCAACCTGGACTTCGTGCGAATGTACACCCTCGATACCACAACACTAAATTCCAATTCGGCAGACTCTGTATCATTCTGCAATTCAGTGCGTGTTTATATGCAGCTTTTCAATCGGTAACATTATTTTGATAAATATGCATGAAGTGGCGAAACAAGCGGCGTGGGTAACATAAAACGCCATCGTGAAAATTTAATGACATTTCCTGGTAGTCGCATAATGAGTCACATCCGTCGAAGGGTTAATTTTAACGCGATATCGCAACGTAAAATCATCAAGTTCCTATGAAGGGTTGTTGGGAAAAGCACTACCTATTATTTCAGTTCAGAAAAAAAAAGTAAACACAAATATGTATATCGCAGATGAATTAATACATGCAGATAGAGGCGCGTTTAATTAATAAATAGCTATAATGATTCGTAATCTTGCTAAATTAAAAATACTTAAACATTACCCTGACTAATGAGTCAAACAAATATTTACTTTTTACTTGTGTATGAAAGGAAACAATGGTATCCTTTCATGGAGTTGGTTAAATTAAGCACTGTTTGTGTACTGTGTAAGGGTTTGTGTATCTTGATTGCTCCAGTTCCGATTGTGGCTTGCTTTGTGCTTAAGTTAATGGCGTCAGTCTTTACGTCACTTTATTCAAGCAGAATGCGCTTGCTTGCTCGTGAATCTGAGTCTTGGCTTATCTAGATTTACTACAGAAGCGTACCTACATACACAAGTAATGAGATTTTCTAGCTACTAGTCTGTTACACTAGAGTGTTCAAAGAGCCTTAATAGGCATCTGCATTCATCAAGAACCCTTCGTTACCTCTTAACGTACGAGTATGCATATGCATAGACGCTGATAGATAATTTGCTTGGCAGCAAAGACCAATCGTATCTTCATCAGATACCTTGTCACTATTTTCAAATCATCACTCTACGTTTAATATTCAATGCCAAACTCCCACGTACTTTATCGGATAACTCATACATGTTTTGGTATTTAAATATTAATCTGGTTTAAGACGTCATCGAGGTCCGTTACTATACCTGTCTAATTTTAATAGGTCGAGGGAACTTGTGGTAAAAATAGATACTCACAATTAAAATTTACTAAAGGTTATAAATTTGAAAGTGTCTGCTTCCCCCTCCCTGTCGTTATTGCAGCCTGTAGGCCTGTAGCGACACATTCGATAAGGCAGATAACAATCACCATTTTACATTCACTTCGCTAGCCACCTTGACCCACGCAAGGTGATTCAGTGATATTATAACGCAGTATCCGCCAATGGCCACTTCGAAAGTACTAGACATTATTCAGACACGCTCAATAGGTTTGCTCTTGATAAGTTTTGCGTTCTTACGAACACGCATGTGGCAACAAATCCAACTTTATTATATTCAAATGAAGTTATAAATACACTTTTATACGATTCGATTTCGCGGTTGTTATGTATCGATATGATGGTTTGCTGAAAATATAATTAACAAACCAAAGTTTTGGGGAGCAAGAATTTGTGTGTCCGCATTGCTTTAAACGAGAAAATGCGAACCTTTTAAGAGGTATTTGAAACGAGCATCATTAACACGATCCAATTTAAACCTAGTACGAATGGACACAACACTGTTATAAAGAACAACAGTTTTGCTCCCGTTCCACAGTATACAATGATGCACATTTGTGTTTTTTAGGAATTAAACGCTTCTCTCCCATTTCCTTTATGTCCGCCACAAAAGAACTGTTATTAATAATGTGAATTAATTAAAAGCTTTGGTGAGCTTTTGCGCGTATAATTTTTCATTTCGCTTTCAATGTGGTGAAGAATGGTAGAACAACTATTTTTCTATTACCATCCCGGATTAAAACTGAAAAAATCATCTCACCGACAGTATGAGCTCATTTCCTGTAACGTACAACACCGGCATCTAAACAAATAAGGCTATAAGACTGCCGAGCCACATCGCATGCTCAAAACTGGTTGCGTTGTGAAATAATGCCATGGGCCTGCCGCATTTGGACTCCCAATACCTACTGTTCTATCTATCTATACATATAAAATTATTTATCCTGAATGACTGACTGACGGATTAACGCACAGCCTAAACAGCTGATCGTAGAGACCTGAAACTTGGAGGGTGTGTTCTTTGTATGACGTAGGAATCCGAGAAGAATAAGGATTTTTGGAAATTCAACCCCTAAGTTCGTGAAAAGGGGGGTGAAAGTTTCTATGAAAGTCCGTAATTTTTAGCGGGTGAAACCGCTAGTGTATAAATAAACATATACTAATGATAATGCTCTACGATTCGAGAATATGTTAATTGCTTAATTTCTAATTCAACTTCGATATAACTAGTATGCTTCCACGGAAATGTGCCCAAGTTTGTCTCGGGAAACATCTGAATTGCTGGAGCTGGGACTGTATTATGCATTGACCTGCACACTTGGCGCAGTCGTCATTGTTTGCAATTTCAGATAATGCACTGGAAATAATAGAAGCTCGTGGGTGAACATTGGTATTGTAAAATATGGAAATAGTATACATATCTTATTTTAGCATTCATATTTTTTACTCTACATGCTTTCATTTCGTTGGCTGAATTAAATAGGGACACAAGTGAAAATATTAATATTTAGAGTTTTCGTTCAAAATCATGTAGATAACACTGCAGTAAAGAACCAACTTGTATGTTGATAATATTGCTAATAGAATAATCCCTTCATTCTCAAATCTTTCGTTATCAACTAGAGAGATACCACGAAACAAATAAGGTGGTTATTAATTAGAGCAAAGTAATAAGGTCTCACTTTGTTGTCACTTTGTTTTCACGTGGGAGAGTCATCCTTCGGCACGAATGGGCCGGCTCGACCGGAGTGATACCACGGCCTCACAGAAAACCGGCGTTAAACAACGCTTACGTTGTGTTTCGCCGAGTGAGTGACGTTACCGGAGGCCCAATTCTCTTTTAAAAGGTCGGCAACGCACTTGTGACTCCTCTTCTGGTGTTGCGGGTGTCCATGGGCGGCGGTAATCGCCTACCATCAGGTGATCCGTCTGCTCGTTTGCCCTCCTATCCCATAAAAAAAATGAAAATGACAAAGACAGGCATATATTTTAAGTGTTTCATTAGTTATTAGAAGTTAAGTAAGCACTGAAAGCACCCTTTAAATAAGTATATGAATTTAATGTAGAGACCTAAAAGCCCAAGTTAAAGTTACAAATTATTCAAGAAGAGCAATGCATAAATGGCTCTATAAAAGGTGCCCACTGCATTTAAACTTATGAAATCGTGATTTGAATGCGGTGCATAAGCAGATGACCCGACTAATGCACCGGCCCTCGGCGTGCGGCCCGGCGACCGCCTTCGTCAGAAGGGCCCTTTCGCAAACTGGTTTGAGCGCTGGTTTCGCCGCCCCCGCCGCACGACCACAAGCGGCCGCCAACTCTGCACATTTCATACTTTGCCTATTTAATCCGCAAAGTTATAAAACTCTACTAACCTAAGCAATTTTAACTTAGATCAGGATTATCTACTACCTATTGCTAGTTGCTGTACCTAAGTATAGACAATAACACATCCACTTTCCATTATTAAATACAAGCATTTCGCTCGCGGTTTCACCTTCGTTACCCTGTTCCTAAGGGTCATAGCTTGATTTTAATAGCTTGAAACCTTCCTCATGAATCACTGTGTTTATTGGTGAAAACCGCATGAAAATTCGTTCAGTACTGCGAACAGAGACGCGGCGGGGGACTTTGTTTTATAATATGTAAGGATGTATTCAATAATTAGATGTTGGAAATAGAGAATAAAAGGAAGAAGCCAAAAAGAAAAGTAACTTAATATTGGCAACTGCGACAGACAAGTGCGTTTACATTTTGTTCAGCTTAATTTAGCAGTCACGTGTGTTGACTGTAGTACAATATCGATTGCACTGTACATTTTTATGTTTACGCAACCAGATATACATATGTAGTCACAGTATTACTTCATTTATGCAGGTAGGTAGTGTAGATACAGTACATATACGTAATATAGTGTAAGCATGTAACAAGCAAGGCAGTTTTGCAACCTCGTCCACTTCGCTTTTGATCGAATATTAGTGAGCTCAAAACACACAATGCCGGCTCGTTCTACATTTTTATTTTTGTATTTCATCTTTTACCGTCAAACGCGTCTCTCTTATGTGTCCATTATTTTCAGCGCCATTTGTAACGTGCCCGTCGTATACTGCATGACTAATTTGAAAATTTCGTCGTGTTTTGCTGATGAGATAATATGACAGCTTAAAAGGATAAAGAGTGGTCAAATGGTCACATATTGTTGTTTGTTAGTGTGAGTACAATGTGATTTGCACGGCTTATGCGCAGCTCTTGGCTTTCTGGCAAGAGAAAGTGCAATGCTGCTCCACTTTCCTCTTCAGACTAGTACACACTATGGTATAAAACAAGTATACAATGACTACATATATTATCTGTGGTTAAGTAAGCCATGGACAAACACGTTCTGAATTTAACTGATCGCTGCAAATCGAACGTTTTGCATCAGCGTCAGGGACAAACATAGCAGGAAATTAAAAAGGAAAATATATTCGTATATTAAACGGTCTAGTCGTTTTTAGAATATAAAATTGATGCCTTGATCTACATAATTAAAAAATATTATTTTAATTGTTTATACATATACGAAAGACTGTATTTTTTCACCTTGATGTAGTTAAATGGAAACACGTCACTGACAGCAAACAATGTGTTGCAATTTAATTATTTTTGCATTGTACTAAATAGATTATTGTTTGGAAACTTAATACTTCAGCCTGGCTTATATTGCAAGGTGAAGTTGAGTTGCTTGGTTCTGGTCTAATAAGCCTGGTACACTTGTTAAAGTACTATTGATCGTAAGATGATAAAAATTACATATGCAACATTTGCAGTAATTTAGTCCCCACGTAAAGCAATTTCATGAAGCATGCATAGCAACGCGTTTCCTGTGAATAATACTACTTAATTTACATTACTGTACATCCGTAACAGCTATCCAAGTTGTATGACTACGTATACGACTAACTATGTCATGTAGTGTGGCGCCTAAAGTCTGCCGCGTGGGCGAGACGACAAATGAATTTGTCGCCTTATTGCTTTCATGCAATTCCTTTATATGTTAACTCATAAATTCATACCCTCTAGATACTCAATCTCTAAACAATATCATATTCCTTAAAACATTGTTAAGTAAGATACTTAAGATACTATCTGTGCAGAACTTAGACGAAATGTGAAATATTGCTTTGTCCTGCAATATTATTATACGACAAATTAATTTATCGTAGTATCTATTCATGATTTGTCAGGTTCTAATAATAGTGTTGAATTCCACTGAATGCAGAGTTGGCAGCAAATAACGAACCTCTAGCTCCGATACACTGCAGGCCAGAGACATTAATGTGGGGTGCACTGAATAATTCTATATTTGGCCATCATTCGTCGCGCTGAATCAGAAACACTGTTTTAGACCGAAATTAGAATAATTTAGAATTGACTTAGCTGTGCATTTATATTTAATTAATCTTAATCGGGTGTTAATTATCCGTTATTTTAATCGTGTTGACGAGTTTGAATTTGAGAAGAAAAATAACGTTATATAGTCAGTAATATATATGGCAGTATTTGTTGCTCTTTCTTGAGTGTACCAACATTAGGATACCAAAAAATAATTTGAGTTAGGTTACCCGATGTCGTAAGCGGAGCACTGGCTAAACCAGAATGTTGCCCGCCCTTCAAGAGCCGGGGGTCGCGAGGTGTTTCGATTTTAATCTTCTTTGCAGCCTGGTAGATGCCCGCTCCGCTCCAATGGAGCCATTTGCATGCGACTCGTGGGCGAGGTCCTTCTACCCACGGTTACACGGACCGTAAATTTCGTCCTTTTACTTCCAAGGAGGGATTTTTTCCAAAGGAGCAGATGTCCATTTTTCCGTAAAGGGCTAATTTATTGCATGTTGCGGCAAAAGCCATAAAAGAAGTCTGAATTAAAGACAGTGTACGGAATGTGAGCGTTGACCTCTCTTATTTTAGGAAATGTAAAAGGTCAGATCGGATTTATTTCTGATTCACCGTTTGAATACATTATATTTTCACTGACGTCCCAGTTTAAGATGTGCATGGATCACATAGCGAGAGATAATCTTCACTTAAAGTAAAATGGTCTTATTGTGATTGAGAGAATAATGAACGGGGTAACGAACCCAAGATCGATACGATCGGAAAGACCATTCTCGGCACCAGCCTGATTCACTTTCTAGTTAGCGGGCGCCATTGTTAGCTGCCTCTAATTTATCTAATGTAAAAGTCATTCCCCGTTCAATACACTTGCTTATATAATAATAGCAGGAGAAAGTTTTACGTGTACTAGGCATTAGATTATAAAAATATATGTTTGTTAATTAGTAGTACTTACTCAATACGTTCCTCTGCTAATTTATTAAAATCTTTTGTTTGAATATATTTTGTTTAAAGACACGTTTGTTCTTAGAAAATTCAGCTGTCCGGCTACTGCGGCCTGTGTTGCAACAGTTCAGTCAATACTGACTCATACTTCTAGCTATTACGAAGCCGAAGGCTAAGTGACGCGCATGCAATATTCGTCAGCTCAACATTTTCCACTGTAATAAACGCTCGATTAAACAATTTCGATCTTGAGGCAATTTACATAAATGACGATTTAAAATATTTCACGTGATTACTGGACGCAACTTTTTAACATATCCCAGTTCGTACCACATTAAATCGACGTTTAACTTTATAATAGAGCATTGCTGTTTATCACTACTGATCGTACGGTTGCATTGCATTGAGACAAATACAAATTACTGAGGTGCTCAAATAGAGAATCAGTCACTTGAACACGAACAAAAAATAGCGGCAATAAAACGAAATCATGAAGCGAGACGAAGCAGACTCACCCGATTACTCAGCGTGTAATTTTGTCCTGTGTTCACTGTTCAGGAGGCTTGGCAACTTGAGAAATGAATCTATCGATAAATATTTACATATATACATTGTTAGGCGACACGCAACATTGCCCACAGTATCGTTTCAAAATTTCGCAGACAGGATTCATTGGCATAACAATTGCTCGTATATCTTCATCAGATAGGTACGAGGCACCTCCTTGAACCCAAACTCAACCTCAAGAGCCATATTTGATGATAAACAGACGACACATTTGTTTAGAAATCACACGTATTACTACAGTAGGTGCTAATTTTTAGCATTTTGTTTAACTGGATTTACTGACAAATTGATAACCGTCTAAAATTTTATGAATATACTGCTTATTTAAACATTTCAATCTTTCATTTTACAATTTCTAAATGAACGTCTCGAAAATTCCTATTTTATCCAGTGTGATTCAAAAGGATTGGTGAGTAAGACCTCGTCGTCGTCGAGGTATCATGAAACACTACAAATTCCATCGTTTGAGAATCAACACTAGTATATGCGTACGTACGTACAGGTTAAGTACGAATTCTGGAGAGTCTTACGCCAATATTTGCATTATTTATTTAAAGAACTGTTTTTGGTACTTTGCTTTGAAGCATTTACTAAAATATTTAGCTTAGATGTCACACCAACGTAGTATATACGTAATACAAAAAAAAATAGTGAGACCACGTATATATGAATAGCAGTATCTACTAAAACACGCAGTGGAAGATGAGATCATTGGTTTAAATAATATAAAATGTATATACATTTGTATCTGACCTCAAAATTATTTTACCTCTATGAAACCATATCGACAGATGAACATAACGAGAAAATAGAATTAGAATACCTATAATAATTATGTTGACAGAAAAAAAAAAGAAGCAGCAAAGATCGCCTGATGTTGGGAATATGTATAATAAGTAACCTAGTTTGATTAATAAAATAAATACAGTTAATAAGCTTAAAAACCTCATGTTTATTACACAATAGTTTACTTATGTAACAAATAAATATTTTTGCGGAATTCTTGCCAAAATAAAAGAGAAATATGTAACGATGCAGAACGTCATAATTTTTCTGATTGTTGTACTCGTAATAAAATATTATGTAATTACGACAAGCATCAAATTTCTCGTTTCATATGTAACTTAAATTTAGTTTCGGCACTTAATATCCATTACGTATATCGTTGAGGAAATCAATTATGTTTCATATAGAGAGTAAGATTTTACATTTTAATTTTTTTTTGTATAAAATTTACAAATTGAAATATTGGTGATATTCAGAATTCAAATATGTGTGCCTTTTAAGAAACGAGCCCTTCAGCTCTACTCGAAGAAATCACCAACAATGTGAACACTCGTCGAACCTTTACTCAAGTAGGGCACGTATTGTACTTTGTATAAGTACTCCTTACTTTCCCTTGTATTGAAGGAAGTGTATTGTATGTCAATGTTAATTCTGAGTTATTGGGTTTTTCTCCTTCAGTATATTATTTATTTGTATATTTGTGCTTCCATTTGACGCGTTAACTCCTTCCGTTACCTTTTTCGGCATGAATTCGTACATTCATTCCGTTCCGTACCTCAAAAGGAAAAAACGGAACCCTTAAAGGATCACTTTATTGTCTGTCCGTCCGTCTGTCTGTCAAGATCCTTTATCTCGGGAACGCGTGGAGGTATAGAGTTGAAATTAAAACCATATACTCACTCTACAGTCCCTTGAAGCTGTCAAAAATGTTCTAAGTTAACGAAAAAAAACGATTTAAAGAGCATTTAATCAATCTGTGCTTAACCCATTAAAAAAAAGTTATTTCTAGTAATGAATATCAATTTCACGCAAAATTTCTATATACCGTTCCGATTCTTTCGCAAAGCTCACAAGCAAGCATAAAATAAAATGATCATCTCAGGAAAATATCTCAATACACATTTTTTACTTCGATGATGTCATAAGTGCAATGTCCGCACCGTGAAGATTGCAGATGCGCGGGCGCAATGTGCTTGAACATGACGTTATCAAGCTCTTCAAATCATAATGGTAATTCTAAATATTTCATTTTATTCGCATTTTATACGCCATGGATTTTGAAAAGTAACATGACGCACGTATACTTTTATTATTTGTGCAGTTAGTGGTTGTAGACTGACTGCCTCATTAATCTAGTGGTTCCAAGCGTTACTGCTACGCTAGAGGTCCTGGTTTTGATCCCAAGGTCGAGCAGTGTTATTGGGTTTTTCTATGAAATTCTCAGTAGCAGCTCGGAGTCCGGATTTGTGCCTGGCTAATGGCAAATGCCTCGGTTAGAGAGAGACGGCGGGAGACAATAAGAAAGGCTGTACAACGACCCCCACGACCACGACTACTCTGCCAAGAGTATACGACTGAGAAGAAGAAGAAGAAGAATGGCAATAGGCTCGCCCCCTATTACATGGGACCTAAACATACCGGCGAACTGTTGGTGTACATTAATACGCCTCTGCCTCACCCAGGCGTGATGGTATGTTATGTTAGTGGTTGTGTTTTAGAAATATATGAGTTAAACCAGCAAGCATTGGATAACGTTGAAATAAAACTACATTTTACGGATTTTATCGCGTTGTATTTATATTATTTGATTCCTGACGTTTCGGATCCTTTACAGCATCCATGGTCACGGGTAGACTAGGTGTTGTCAGTAACCAGTACATTGAATAACTGTTATAATTGAACAATTTGTTTTGCATTTGTCTTTATTATGGGATGGTTTCGACCGCTTTTTACCAACGTGGTATGAAGAAGCCCAGGACAGAAACATTGGACATAGTTAGGGGAGACCTTTGCCCAACAGCGGGACACAATAGAGACTGGGTGTCTTTAAATCACGAGTGAATCGGTTTCTTCTAGGCAAGCGCGCTCCATCCTAGATCGCAGTGTCGCTTAACATCAGGCAAACTGGCGGCCAAGCGTAAGCCTATAACGAATAAAAAAAAAACTATTAAAAAAATCGTATCTGTCAATGGTGATGTATCGAAATGGTTTTTATGCGACAATATTTAAAGTTCGCTTGAGATGGTACAGCAGGTTGAGGAGAGGGTAAGTTTTTGCAAAGTGACGGTCAAAATGCATAGTCGATTAGATAATTCGATGCGTTGGAAACGCAAACAGATTAGTTCGTGTGCAATTAGAGTGCGGAGCTTGCGGCGCGCGCTAAGTGCCGACGTACGGATTACGCCTTCGTGTTCACCGCGCGCTGTTTACTCACCAGCGAAGTGGACGTTTAGCGATCGCCTCACTAATGCGCTTTGTTCAATTATTGATCGATGAATCATTGATTCTGGTACTGGCGAAAGCTCTCATACAGACTAGCTTGCATCGTCACTTTACTAATCTGACTCGTTCTTTTGTGAATTGTTAACACTGTTGAATGTTTGAATTGCAGAGATCACATACCATTTTAGCTTCGTGCATTAGTCGTTATTAAAGTAACCTCAGTTTAAATAATCAGGTTCTCAATTCGTTTGTATGTATACATATTTTTGTATGTACACTATGTGTAAGCATTGAAACGGATTTGGGTCATTATTTTTTTGTTGCATTCATTGGAGATCCCGGAGCCCCCTCCACATTGTGCTATGGATGGCCGTGTGTTTTTAGTCGGTAGAAGTCCGACATAACCCTCCGCCTTTCATTTTGAGAGATGGCGGGCATTCATAAGGATTTTCACACAGAAAAAAAAGGTGCAGTATACCTTCCGAAATGTTACCGTCGACGATGTCATTTTTTTTAATATAAGTACTAAAATTCAAAAAAATTAAACAGTAATTTATAGTAAAACGGACGATACGTAGGAACCTATCATGTAGTTTTTAATATTTGTCACTTTTCAAGCTATGCACCCCTGTTTATTATATTCGTTCAAGAATAACATGAAATAATTTGTGATTGACGACAGCCCTGTTAATGATCTAAATAATGAGATTAGAGATTATAAAAGCCATTGGCCGACATGGCATTACAGACATGTAATTACTCACCATACATGTCGTCATGAATGTTGTATGGTGAAGTCAGTCACCTTGTTACACGGGGGCGAGCACGTGCCTACGTGGGCTCTCGCCAATGAACTTGACACCAGGCCAGCCGCTCTGCATGCTAATCCTGCCATTGGCTTTGCCTGTTGCAACTTACCTTACTTTGTTATGCCGCTACATAACACACAAGAATTTCATTAAACCTGCAATTAAGTCTGTATTTGGGATCTCGCTATTTTTAATTAGGCATCGTTTTGGTCCACAGCAGCTACGTTCTACATTTAACTACATTGTCGTGGTGTCATAAAGGTTAAGTAAATAATCGACCGTTAAAAACTTTGTAGACAAATAAATGGTTCAACTTTGTATTCATGTTTTTTAGGGTTCCGGAACGAAAATGCGAAAATCCTCTATTGTGAGAGACTTTGTTGTTTGTCCGTCTGCCCATATAACATGCTCGATTTCTCAATAACTTCTAATTATTCTTCAGTTTTTAATTTGGTCAACAGTCTATTTGCCGGTATTCTTTTGTTGATATTTTTTTAAATTAAATTTAAGTTTAAATTTAAGTATTGTCATATAAAAAAGGTAAGGTATTTTTTGACTTGTACATATAGGTACGTACTATTCACTTGGACCTAAAATTATGATAAACAAAATGCTTCTGATGTTAATTTTCCAAGAAACTGTACTAACAAGAATTTTATAATTATTACAGGAGAAATTTAATTAACTTCCAGACTTGATTCTAAAAAAGCACTTATATTTTTTAAATGCTGTACGAACTCTCGATGCGAATCGCACTTGACTGGTTTTTATTTTTTATTGAGGCGATCAAACTGAACACGACAGTAACGAACTTATCCGTCGCGTCGGATCGTCGCGTACAAAAAGGCGATGTTTCTTAATCTATAACTCATTTAGCTACGCTTTTATGAATTCTCCAGAAAGTAAAACAAAATACTCTATCAAAGATAAAAATTTAAATGGAGATACGTTTGGTATCAGGTAGCATGCGAATCCTGCCTGATAAGAACCGAATTGTAATATTTACTTAATGCCAAGTAGATATAATAAAAAAATGGTACAATACGTTTTGATCGTGTGAAAATTGTATCAAGCTATGCCCATTACACCTATCAAAATTCAAGGCTACGATAATAAGCCCAAAATTTACACCACATCCCTACGCATCAATTTTCAGCCGCACGCACATTTTATGGCTGCTACGGACACGCACTCCATATGTGAAGTTATTAAAATTAAGGCTCTTTATGTTGACTTTCGGTAGAATATAAAAAATTGGAAAAGTTTCAGAATTATGTTCCGCCAGCCTGTATTAAGACAGATAAAATAAAACTGAGATGAACCCAGGCCTTATGATAGATGTGACACGTCCCGAATATCGGCATATGTAGTAAAGATCGTGCCGTCATATTGAAATAAAGACAAATTTGTCGTCTTGTACGTTTTTTGGTACTGCATAAATTTTATGACCTTGTTGCTATTGTCTACGTCTTGCGTTTATTTCGACAGTCTTATGGAATCATGTCCAAATTAGTCATCAAGTAATAGCTTAGCGTGGGTGCGGCGATTCAACGTTTAGGTTCTTCATCCATTCCGTCTTGTTTATCGATTAGTCAAGAATCCGCGCCCATGGGCCAACTTATGTCATTTGGCCGGGAGTCAAGGACGACGCCGCGCGGCTCGCCGGTGCCTCGCCGGCCTTATTTGGCGATTGGTGGGCGCCAGTTTTACGACTTTGCCTTTTTTCCTACGCCCTGTTTCTATGTTGACTACACTTTAGATAATACATGTACGTAAGTGTGCTGTAGACACACATAGAAATCATTGACCTCTGACAGTTCTTTCTACTTTATTTGTCTCAAGGACGACAATTCAGTCTGTAGTCTTATCACGTCGTCATCTACAAGATTGCTTATTTTGTTAAGTAACGCTGAAATAACTTTATTCGACTGTACCGTCTAACTTATTATAACTATAATAAAAATAAAGTATGTGAGTATTGAGCGTCTGGGCATGTTACTTTATTTACTTTTTATAATATTTTGACAACGTGACCATTTATTATTGCGTAAGGAATGCGTGCAATCGGAAGCATTAACTGTTCGGGTCGTTGACGGGCTATGTTGGCTGGAAAAATGGAACGTGACATTTTAAATTTGGCGCAAAGCTCGCGACATTAATCTGGCGCGTCGCCGCCCTCGCCGATGCCGTGCGTGGCCTAATCCGCCCGCTCCCCGAACGACCCGGGAAGATGGAAAAATCTCGAAAGACTCACATCAAATTACCAGCTTTAAAGCGTAGTGAATTCCCTTGGGCTCGAGACGACACACCTTGCCTTTCAGAAACGCCCCTAAATAATGTCGCGCTGTCCTTCGGGAAGTTTGGAAGGTTCGGGCGCGCACGTGCTTTTGTCATAGTCATACTTTCGTCGAGTTTTACGTACGACGTGCCGCGCACTTCGATTAAGTTTTGAAAGCGCGTTATATAACTTTACTAATAAAATTCTGGTTTTAAACTTTTTTTTTCTCTGAAAATACAAAAGTTTGCTACTCCCATCTATGTTAATAAACTGACTAACTTGCATATTAAGTAGATATTTTGCAACATGTTCTTCGAAAATATACTAAGTTTAAATATTACCACTAAGTACTTACTGGAAAGCACACAGTATGTTAGAAGTTTTCAAGCATAACTTTAGCACTTTGTATTGTTTTCGTTAAATTAAGCTAGTTTACGTTCATTAACAATAAAGAAGGTGCGTCTATTATCTGTTTAATTTAGAAATTATTTATTGAGGCTTGTGTCCAACTTAGTCATCCAAGAATATTCTTCAGTGGACTGCGATAGGATTAATTAATTTAATAAAATTGACCCGGAAGAAGGTACTGCTAACTCATATACTAGAAGGGCGGGCGTTTTGGGGGCTGTCTATAATGTAACATGACGTTCAAAAAGTACTACCTAGTAGTCTATTTTGAATAAATGATTTTGACTTTGACTTTGAGAATGCTTATCTGTCACTAATCATTCCCGCTTATTGCAAAACGCTGAAATAAGTATTATCTCTAGTGCCGTCTCACTTTATTGACATCAAAACGACAGACAGTATGTATTTTAATGTAATTATAGTTTACTGAGCGTTTGGAGTAAAGCCGTTTGTTTGCACAGATACTTTATAAGTGACTGTAACAGGAACCAATTAATGGATACTCGTTCATCTTGAGCACGACTCACCAATTAAAGTTTAGAAATTAACATGGTCCGTTATGAAATTCGACTCGGATCTCGTCTATAGCCATAGTTTAAGTTGCTCTTTACTGATTGTTAATAAGTCAAAAACACTGCATCCTCATTACTACAATAAATGTTAACTGTAGCAAAAGCCAATTCCTCATGTTCAGTGTGTCGTGTAAAGTTTCTCTATTGTTGTCTGGGCGACGCTAGCTCAGCGGTGATCCCCCTATCTCGAGCCATAGGTCACAAGAGATACATACCAACAAGCTCGAAACTATAATTCTGAGCTACAACAAGGGACATAAACTGTTGCTATCTACAGTTTGCTCGTCGATTTAAATACCAAACTTTAAAAGATATTTGTTGAAAGTCGTGATAAGAAAAGATAAAACCTAGCATACGAAACTGGAAAAATTGTCTGAAAATTCAATTGCTTGAAACGCTTGTGGATGTGTGGGGCCTTTGTCTCCGGCCTGTCGCGACGGTCCGGAACTAGCTCAAGCTTTTGAATTCCACCCCGCTCGCCATTTCAGACGTTCTGTAAAAAGACGCGTTACACGGTACCGCCGCAAGCGTGAAACTTGCACACTTGCGGCCGCTCGGCGCCCCCACGCTCAACAAGCTTGCTTAAACGCGTCCCCCACCTTACAGCCGTATAAACCGTATCTCTAGACCTAATTTAGACTAAATAAAGTAAAACAATACCTATTACGTTCTCGCTCGCCTATTATAATTAAAAAAATATATTAAATGTTTGTGCTTCGTCAATCCTGTAAATTTAATTAAAGTTTTATTCTGAAACGCAGCCACCGTTTCATCGCGCTAATTAGTAGATAAATGTGAATGTGAAGCTTTTCCTCTTACGGTACTGTATCTTACCGTCGCGGTCGTAGAGTTCGCTTCGCTAGTTAACTGTTACACATAGCAATAAGATAGCAATCGTATACTGAGGAAAGGTAATGTACCTTGTAAAGATATTTGCACAAAATCCAATCTTGTACATGTCGCCGTTTCCGTAATGAATTCAAAAATAATTAGAGTTGCCGCGGGAGAGCGCTCGCTAAGCTTACCGGCGGATGTCACAAATCCTAGCCAAGGGCCGGGCGTGTAATGCAAATAACAGTGTTTACCTGACTCTGCCCGCGCCGCCGACCGCGCACCCATCGTCGCGATTCATAATAACAGCTTTTATTTCCGTAACTAGCTACGACGCTCTCATTTTGTCGGTTAACGCGTATTGTGTCATGGCGCAACGAATGCCGCCCTGTAATGGAGTTTTTAAGCGCAGCTTTTTCGTTTTTCGCTTAAGAGAATTATGTAACTAGAATAGCGACGTGATTGCACAGCAAGCACTACAGGGGGCTCGTACAGATTTATTGTTTCAACTCTCAACTTGGGAATTGCTATTTAAACGTATAACAACACATAATATGCTTCATACCAACTCTGAAGCGTAATAATGAATAACATAATTATGCACATTAGTATTAAAAAATCTAAAACATACGAAATAACATTATCATCAACCCATTTACGGTCCAAGGTCCAATAATTGCTAGACACTTCTCTGAGAATGCGTAGCGTTAGGCTATATTCCACCAAGCCTAGTGCAAACCTCGAAGATGTTTCACTTTCCTTCACCGTTTAAGCGAGTGATAATATAATACACACATGATTTCGGAGTTAGGTGCATGCCTTAGATTCTAAATACCTATTTGATTTGGAAGTCCATGCACATGCTGTTGCTATTATAAAGGTAACACAGAAGTCGTTAAACGTATAATTCACTTTATCCAGCAAGAGACGCATTCAAATGGCCAGACGGACGAAAGAAAATAAAGTACGAGTTTAAAGTCACGCACCGCAACACAGTTGACTTAAAATGCTTTTCTCTGCACATTATATGGTGGCGTCTTCAGTGTGTTTGTGTGCGTGTATAAGTCAGGCCAAATGCGTCGCGAGCGCTCCAAACTTCGATTTGAGAAGTCTGCAAGAAGCCGTGTAGAGCGGCTATTGCGAGTTTAACATTGGTATAATTTGCTGGGCATATTGGAAAACTTGTAATTGGTTTAGTTTTATATTCAACCGCCAATGTGTTCCAATGATATCACTTTAGCAATGAATCTCATCCGGTTATAGCTCATCTTAATCTTAAGTTTTGTCCGTATACGAACGAAAATAATTAAAGTCATGTAATAATAAAGTGTTCTTTCTTTTCAGATTTTTGCCCGGAGTCATATATCATTGAAGAAGCTCATATAAACGTAAGTTAGATATATTATGTCTTAAGTAAAGTGAATATCATCTCCCGCAATGACGAATCAATAACACACCTTTCTTATAGTAAATCAACACTACTGCGCTATTCTGTAGTAATATTTTGTCTAGAGCTGAAAATTTATTTCGTATTTTAATATCGTACTGTTTCTCTGTCATATTTTTCATGATTACTCTCTTGGCAAAATACCAAGATCTTACTCGCTTATCTTTCGTAACTTTTGCTCAGCAAAATTGCTGTTTCACAATTCTTTTCTGGACTTTCTTAAAATGTTAATCTTTCATTTGATGATTTCCTTCTGTCATTAGTCTGCGTACTGACAGATTTTTTAAGTTGAAAAATCAAATCTCAATCGGTACTCTTAATTTTTTTTACAGCATAATTGTGCCATTGCATCCTGTACCTGATCCAAAACCTTATATAAAATAATAATGTCCTGCTTGGCTAACGTGCACGTCACGAGATAATTTTGTCGTCCCATATCTCATGCTCATACAATGGCTAGAGTCGAAATAAAACAACGACAAAATTATTTCACGGTACGCAAATTGGCGTTCTGACATTAAGATAATTCACACCAGAAGCATAATCATAATAATTAATGTATTTGGTTTGATGCTATCAAAATGTCAGCGAAACTTGATTTAATAAAATAATCTGTCAAGGTAAGCAGTTTGCAATTCTATAACATTGGACTGATTCTGAACATAATGTTTTTGTCAAATGAGGAAACACAGGTTAACCTTGCACGACGTCGCTAAACAACTTCTTTTGTTGATTTGATTGAGGTACGACGCGTGTCGTTACATTTAACTTGTAAAGTAATAGATCAATTTACAAACGCTGTACTCAGTTATGCATGAAAGAAGGCTAGTTAGTTTTGTTTATTCGTACCGTTGGAATTAGTTATGTGAGCCGTCATTTACCTAAGTTTTTGTACGAACAACGAAGGCAAGCTCTAGTACACCGGTTCACAATTTCTAAGAAACACTCCATTTTTTGAACCTGCCAGGCCGATCCATGAATCCTACATTAAAGTAGCAACAAGTATCTTGAGAACATAGTACTAATAAGAAACACGTTTTTAATATTGCTGTTTTGAAAATGACGTTCAAATATTGTCTTCTTATCGTAAATAATGAAGAAAAAATTTATGTCGAAGGACTCTTTATAATCTGTGAACTTATTTTTAAAATAAAAACTTACATTGTATCTATTTAAAAATAATTACATTTAACAACAAACATAATTATATAAATTTAAAGATATGAAATTGCAATATTGTATGGCATACCTTAATTAAATATCTCAAAACAACTTAGTAATTTATAATCGAACAGAGACCAAATTAACTGTTTGTTTCTTGACAGCTATAATTAATTGATATTGTTTTTGAATCAAATGAGATATATAACATGATAAAATATATGAGATTTTAATGAGTTGCATACATAAAGTACCGCGTTTATCTCAGGGGGTAAGCAGAAACAACAAAATGCCTTGTGATACAATCCTAGCATAGCACTATCTGCTTCGTTAATTTTGAATAACAGAATTCAAAAGTGTTAAAAACAGTATTCCGAAATGTAGTCTAAGTTGCGTAAATATCAAATGGGATTCTACTAGAAACTAAAAAATACTTAACGTTAATGGCAAACAAGTTCGAATTGAGATCAAAAGTTGACCCAAAGATGGCATTTATGACACTGAAACTGAACCGAAATTAGAAATTATATTTTGAAAATTTTTAAGCACAAAAATTCCTCTTCGCATCTCATACAGGTACCGAAAAGATATGTAACACATTTAAGTATATTAATATGATTTATGTAAAACGTAAAACCATCAACTCTATCATAAAAATGTTGTTATGATAGAGATGCAGCGATTATGTTACAACAGCTCGTTTTAGGAGTCTCTTCGGGTAAAAACAGCATATTTATTATCCACACACCAAACTTTTACGAGCTGCAGAGCTAGTGTGGACGTGGCGTGGAACTAAATTCTTCAACATTCCGTTTTAACGACCGAGTCATAGATTGTTTTGCTTCACCGAACTTTTCATTGTATGTAATAACACGGTATTTCACATTTTATTAACAGCTTCAGTAGGTGTATATTGCCCGTTTCGTCTCCCTTAAAGGCCGTCATTATTCCCACACAAGTTATACGTAGGTATCCCTTTAATACCTTCCCTCGAACTTTGCACTTCCAAAGTTGTAAGAACAATTAGTCATAAATAATTGAACATGGTCGATATTCCTTTGTAAGAAGACAAAGAGATGTCATACTCAAAACTTTGTCAATTTACGTTGAAACCGTAAAGCCCCTTACTAGCTCATGTCCTTACTTGGTAGAAAAGTGGAGGTAACATCAAGAGAACTTTCCACTCGGGGTACATTCGTACTTACCTTGTCTAGAAAGGGATCAAACTGCGGTGCATTCTCCGCAATGTATTATGCAGTCCCGGAGCGGGTGCCAGTGTAAGCGGCTCGGAATCACTCCCACTCCCCGCTGAAGAACACACAGCTATTCCTTGAGAATTTTCTATTCCAAAAGTTGGTAGAAACCATTTCGCTTCAAATATCTTTTGTGAATTACTTGCGACGGATCTGATGATTGTAACTTATTGCAGTGTTTACTGTTCCTCTTGCGTTTGTTTGGCGAATAACGTGATTTCTTAGCGTTCGCTTACAAGTTTCATCACATCCATTTGAGGACAATTTATACCGTTTCTAATAAATGAGTAGCTGAAACCAATTTCAAAAATAACTATCTATCGTTTTAAAGTAATACTCCTTCGTCAGCAGTCTTTCATTTCTCACGATCAGGTATACAGGGACGTTCTAAAACTAAAAAGAGACTATCAGCAATCTCATTTTAATCGGATCATTTATCAAAAGTCAAGAGAGCGCACAATGGGAACTTACTGCAGTTCAATGTGTAAGTGAAACGGCTCGATTAGGGCGATTGTGCGCCTTATAAAGTTAAGTCTCGCTTGAAATATGTTAAATGTAAAGTAGGATGTACCTGAGCTGATAAACGGGCAATGTTTCCTTACGGGTTTGGTGACACAGCAATTTTAAATTTATGTGAATGTTGTGCCGATATACAGCGCAAATGTTCGGCGGCTGGGTAAGCTAATCGCATCTCATTTCCTACGTGTCGCTCGTTGTAGTGGGAAGCACAAATGAGATTGTGGGCTGACGTGTCGTTCCGGAGACCCAGTCGCGTTCGACATCGCACCCGAAACCGCATCTCTGTTCTACTCGCTGTTTATACAAAACATGCGTCTATGATATAGTTGGAGGGAATCGTATGTCATGACATGTTAATTAGTTTTGCAATCGTTATTTTGTAAAATTTTGATTTCTGCGTATTTTTATTTGTATACCGTACTCTACTTATTTGTGACCCTTTTAAATGACTCTTCCGTAGACCCTTTTACAGTTTCTGGTAAAAACATCCCTGGTCCAGTGGCCAGCAGCCTTTGACAACCCACTGCCACTTTAGCCGAATGCAATATCGACGACTAGACTTGAAGAATACTAAATGCGATACTTTGCTGTTCTACATTGGTATATAGTGTACCGTCGTCGACAGATACATTTAACGTCTGAAGCTGGGTTTAACTAAGGTCGGCAGTTACCATTTCTATTCCAGAACTGCAGTCTATATTTTTATTCCAATAGGTTTAGTGTAAACGAAAGTCAATTTAGTTAAATGCAATGAACGGCTTTTCGAACGAATAGAGGTCCTTTATCGCGTTTCACGCAACTTTCCTCGGCCGGCTCTCTACTTACACGATTAATTTGAGTCGATAAATCCGCATTAAAAGCGGAGCGAGGGGGCAGCCAACCGCGCCGGTCTGTGTAAGTAGCCCCCATTCCGACCTTTTTGTTCTCGCTACAGTCACTTCTTCATAGGGAACTCTTTAATCTATTATCGCTCCACCATCCTGAGTGTAACATAGCGTGACATGTCATAAGTGAAACGTTTTCGTAGCTGGCTATCGATCGGAAATTGGTAAGGTCTAAATGTCGGTTTGGTACGGTCTGGCGGGCGGGCGCACGTCACTGGCCGCCGAGACAGACAGGCAGCGTGCGCGGCGCCTGCGAGCCCATTAGACGTCTGCCCGATGTGGAACGCTCGATAAACTTGTAAAAACGCCTTCTACCCATTTAATTTTATACCCTCGCTTAAGCTTTGCTATTGGCAGATTTCTTCCTTCTTTTTTATGGGTCCGTCATTAACTGTATCTTGCGTCTATTATTTCCCGCTTGTTTAATCTGCTCGTTAATTCAGCAGTGTCGTTTCAAATACAGGCATTTGCTTGCACTGAATTAATAGTGATTTGTTATTTTAAAACGAGATTATTTACGCCCGAAAAACGGTTGTGCAGGTTAGGACAGAGCGCTGAATGATATAAATGTTCGCCAAATAATAAATAAAAAAGTTTGATACCAATAAACTTTAAAGTTCGCATTTAGAAGCGAACGCCAATGCCACACCTCAACCGGGGGAAGTGATATTGGTACAAAATATTTATGACTTTATGTGATAAAGTTTATGTTGCGGTAAGAGTTTTATTTCTCTCGTGAAACGACTATAACTTTTTCAAATAACGCAATATAAAATAAGGGAATATTGGTCAATAAAATAAAATATTTTTATCATATGTTGCGTATTCTTGGCATTAAGAGTTATAAATGCGAGCATAGAGCAGTAACCGATACTTGATAAATTCTAAATTTACTCACAGAATTATTGTTAGTTCTCATAACATGGCACCTGTCAAGGTGGGGCCCAGATAGGGTGGTAATAGTTAATTCAATCATTTTAAATATTATTTTTTTCATAGCCCAATTGTGACTTGCTATGTTCAGGTACTTGATTTGGTTCAATACTCAATTCGTTTATTGCACTCCACAATGTTAACAGGTGTTAAAAAAATAAATATAAAAGTATCAATATGGACCCTGTCGAGCACGGCAATAATGGTTCTTAATAATATTTTATTTAATAATAAAATATAAATAGTGCATTTGATTCGTATGCAAAACTTCAAAATTTGGGTTAAAGTTAAAGTAGTTATGTGTTAAGTTTGGGGCGCCCCTATTTTCAGTGCCCCGTTCTCTATGTCCGGACGTGGTTCCGACCATGATAAAAAATATTAACTTAATTTAACTCTTGACTTCTTAGCTGAAACCTAAATGTCAAAAATCAGTTCCCGTATAATGTGAATGA
Source organism: Acronicta aceris (assembly GCA_910591435.1). Lineage (NCBI taxonomy): Eukaryota > Metazoa > Arthropoda > Insecta > Lepidoptera > Noctuidae > Acronicta > Acronicta aceris. The sequence continues at coordinate 11,921,949 of OU342759.1, forward strand.
ATTAAAAATATCAGTCCGTTAAAACGTGGCGATGACATGCTATTACTTATATGAGAAAGTTGGGGAGTGCTAACATATTTATAACATTACTGAAATACTGAAGTCCCTTAAAAACAAAATGGATGGCAGATACTCGTACAATTACTGTATTCAATATAAACTTCCACGTGAAATGGATTCTCGAAGGCGACATATTCAGCGATTAAACACTTCTAAACTCCTAATTAGAATGTAAAGAGAACTTCAATAATACTTTGCCGGTTGTCGGGGCACGTACGCGAACTTTTATTCAGCGAATTTGGTTACGTAATTCGTTGGAAATATTCAAGTTTTCCCTTCGGCGAGACGTTATCGCGGGCGGGCTCTCAACGCGGGCGTGGGCGGGCGACGCTCCCCGCGGGGACTTAATTTGTTGCTCTCCTGGCGCCTCGCATCTCACTTTCAAACGGCGTAACGCGACCTTACCACTTCCCCTTCCCTGACGCCGTGTACACATCATGTTCGCCTTCGCCCCGGCTGGGCTAGATCGAACACCACTGTATCTAAAGCTGAACCACCTTGCGCTATATCATATTTATTATTTCAATATTGAAACGAAAATACGAAACTTGTCAAAATATTTATAGATATCTGTTTGAACAAGTATTGTGTCTGTACTTGCGGCCTAGTCTTCAGTCGCCGTAGCGGCGTAACAGATTTATGGTTCACAGAGAATTTATGATTATTATATACTTTTCCGCTCTTTATATAAAAAATGATGATGGTAAAATAATTAAATTATACCCCCTCCACAATTGAAACAGTAGGTTTACACAGAAACAGAATTTAAATTTTATTTACCTACTAATGATGCATATTGCATTATTTATTTATTATACATGAATTCAGCTAAAATCGTAAGCCGACCTAATTGGCGTCATCTGGTAATAGAAGTGCCACCTGTAATAATTTATTGAAACAACCAAATAAAACTGGAAAAGCTCGTTTATTTCACAACACATGTAGTTCTTGGCAAAAATCCATTATATACGCGAAATTCTCAAAACACGCGTTCACTTTATTCCAAATTTAATATGTAATACCATAGATTCGCGTGGTACAAGCAGCGCGACAATCTAATCACAATACCATAAAGGAGTGCACCGTAAAATATTTATGGGTGCGGGAGCAGGCACGCTTCGGTACCCGGCTCCACCACGGGCCATCTACCTCCATCAACCTCGACGATAGTTCTATACGTTACTACACTGTAATTTTGTTGTTCAATGCAAATTTAGCTTTTGTAAGGTTAAAACACGAATAAAAGGTTTATTCCTACGAAATGTCTTGTCTTTTTGTCTGTCTCGGCCAACGGTCGATTAGAAATAGAATATTATCCGAAGAAAAATTTCAAGTTTCATATAAAGATACATATTGAGTATGTGGAGAGGTCAATTAAGCAAGTCCTGGGACCTGTGTGGGCGCAGCGCTCGTTACACACCCGCTCAAATTGGCGCCGACCACTGAACTGTAACGATAATGACGCTGCGTGAGTTGTGCCCCATTCGTCCACTAACGTAAGCTAACTCCTCTCATGGGAAGCCCTAAAAGCCACTTCATACGAAGTATGTACTTCCACATTTGGCAGTCTCGCAAAACTTTGTGGTTTTTGTGGCACATAAACAACTAGCACACGTGTGCGTCTGACCGCGTATCGATTGATTTGACTTAAAATGCATAGTTTTGAGCCGCGATGTCGATCGGTTTCCGCCAAATTTTCCGCTGCGGGCGCTTGGCAACCGCACTTTGTGGTGCGCCACTGTTACCCATACAAATTGAGAGGTTAACGTGGCAGACATTGCGTCAAACTTTACAACAATAATTCTAACATTCCACTTTTATTCATATTCGCCGTAACTCCAATCGCAGAACGTATATTCGCAACACTCATAATCATAGCGAGCGCGATCAACCACTGAAAGCTTTTTGAAAGCTCATAGCGCGCGCGATGAAAGGTTCATGCGGTGATTTCAAGCGAGTCACTGTGACCCGACAAGCGAAAGTGACAGCTTATGTTTGCTTTCGAATATAACAAATATTTACACTTGACTATTTGATAGACTTACGCTATATATAAATTAAGCGTATACGATAGTATCCGAAAAAATACCATACTAGAATATTATAAAAGTAACTATCTGTCTGTCTGTTTGTTTGTTACCTTTTCACGCCTGAATCGTTGAAACCAATTTTGTGAATTATGTTATAAAGCCTAGTGTGTCCCACTGCCGGGCAAAGATCTCATGTCTCACACTATGATTATCATAATCATAATAATGGTATAGAGATAGATAGGACTTTCGAGAAGGACTTATGTTATCTTTCGTTTTGAAAATTCCTTTGGGATGCGAGTAAATCTGCGTGAAATAATAAACAGTCAGCAGCAACAGAAAGTTCATATGCCTTAGCTATCGGATACGTGATAAATTGCTAAATAATGCGCCCTCTGTCGTTGCTCTAACCCGACCCCTAATGTCTTCTTAATGCTGCATGGAGTTGTCACATTGCACATTTTGACCTAGCGTTTGTTCGTTCCGTTTTGCCGTAAGTTTCCTTAAAACCTTCGCATATTTTTTACTGGAATATTTCGTGCAGTTGATGCATGAAGTTGATGAGATGCTAGTGTGAAAGTGAGTCGTTGGCATCGGCTGTAGTTATAAGTACACAGAGTTAGTTAAGTATGAAAAGCTCCATTTGAACGCTAGTTTTTTAGTTCATTTTGCCTCCATCGGCTCGCCGCTCGCTCCTTTTGTTCAACAAACGTGATCTGGCCGAGATGAAGCCCACGGACGTTATTGCTCCGTCCCTCTCTTCAATCGAGTATATTTCTGTTCGTCACGCTTGCTTCTTTGCCGTACCATAAAAGAATAAAAATCAAAGGCCCTGTACGACCCTGTACCCCCCAACTAAATGCAGAAATGCTAATGCTACAAACATTTTATGCGCTCATTACAAACGCGTAACATTTTGCAGCATTCGCCTCACGGCTATATCTTCTCGTTCGCATAAGATTTCGTTTCCAATATAACGTTGCGAAATGACAAACGGCTTGCAGTCAAATGTGACGTAAATATTACTGAAACAGGGTTTTATTTCATGAAATAGCAATATTTCTTTCTCGCGTTAGTACACTAAGCTCGTATATACCTGTATTACCTTCTCAAAAATGTTGTTTCAATCGGAGCATCCCGACTATCTTCAAAGATCTCTGTGAACACACATTTGCCCCGTATGAAAGAGATTGAAAAGTTTTCGAGGGTTGTTTTTTCTGCGTGCCTGATTTCAAGCCGCTTTGGCATTCCATAAATTATTTCTGTAAAAACTTTTAAAGCTATTATAACTCTGTTCCATAGATATAAATCTTGACATTCGATTCATTTCCAATATTAAGTTATTCTGCGTTTATTTTCTTTCTATTTTCAATTTCGAACTACGAGTATACATTTCAATGTGAGTATTTAAATTTGCAAATCATGATTGTGACTTGGGAGAAAGCTGGATCTGTGTTTTCATTGAAGTAAAATTTTGGCGCCCACTCAGAACACTAATGTACCAAATTTAACTCAACTAATTAAACAATAAATGTCGTATGTCGTATTCGGATGTCACAACACTGAGTGGCGCCGGATCTGTTGTAGGCGATACACGCTGGAGCAGTTATCTCAGTATCGCCTGACTACGCCCGTTGTGGCCGCCATGTTTATTTTTAGTCTCGCGTGTACATTCACTATTGCGATGAAATTTACAGCGATCGCCGCGGCTCGCCGCCCGCTGGACTCCGATACCGACGCTTCAAATGACAAGCTACCGCTATTTCAAAAATGTCTGCTATTTTACGCGAGAATTCCCGCTCTTTCGATGAGCAATAATTCTTTTGTTCAACGGGTCCATGAGATTACTTTTATTACATGGTATTAGAAGGAAACTACGTTAAAAGGGTATCGGTTGTATTTTTATATATACGATGATTTCAACAGTTTCCATAAGTATGTATATTCGTGGTTATTTTAAATACTTGCAGAGTTCTCTCTTGCCACTTGAACATTTGAATAAAATTATCAAAGCAATACGGGAACCTACCATGAAATTAGATTAAAGTTGTAAAAACTGACTACTCCACTGTAAAATAGACAACTAGTAAGTGGTATTGGTATGGTACCAAAGCCACAAAATATAAAGGATAGACACAGATAATAATGTAAACAGACTGCATTATCATTTGAGAAATATGAAATTGACAACTTTGATGCGTAGAGCAAATTAATGACCAAAACCGATCATAAAATGATTTCTTCGTTACTTCTAGAGGTACGACGGTAAAACTCGTGTCGCCGCAGTTAATACCCTTGTTCGTCAAAATAGCATTACCCGCGCGGTGCCAGTGCGAGGTCCCCCTGTCAGGCTGAGATTTGGCGTAACTTAGTGACTGATTAGCAATTGGTGTGAGCTGGCGGGCGCGACAGGTGGTCGGGGGTGCGGGGACCTGACCCGCGGTCTCTCGCCTGATTGATGGCCACGTCCCGTTCACGCTCTGACTCGCCATCTTATATTTGATTTGCAATACTACTTTCCCGGAATGACCTGTGGTTGTTTTATATTATCAATTTCAAACACAAGTGTGATTTTTTCAATGATTCACCTACTCGTACCATCTACTTTAACGTATTTAATTCTTTGATTCAATTCTGCTATATTGTTTTAATAAAATTTAGTTAAGGGTCCGGCGGACCAAATTGCCCGTACAAACGAAAACCAAAATCAATCGTAATTCAGACAAAATTTAATAAGTTTCAACCGGTTTTCCGGTTGTTTATTTCCAGTAAAGTACTTAGTAGTAAACGAAATGGTAGGGTAGGAACCTAGATTAACGGTATCAGAATCCGAATAATAACAGAATTTGAATTACTATTTATTTTTGTATTACGTTTTTATGGGTATTCACTGTCCGCCGGACCCTTAAGCCACACGATGACTAATGCTTTCATATCAGCGGCATTCGTATTTTAACAAATAATTTTAGCAAATACACTCACGATTGACATTACTTATCTACGTTGATGTCTGCAATCCAAAAAGAACCATATTCTTTCATTTCTGTCTAACGTTTATTCTCAGAGATCTTCACTTCAACAGATCTAAATAAAATACCGGCGATCTAGGAGGTAATTACATCAGTCCATCTCTGCCTAGAGGATACAGGTAAACCACATTGCATAAACACTCATACCAATACCAATGACGATAACAACTCTATAACTAACTTTATAAAGGAAATCGACTGTATAAAACAATAAAATAATATGGTATTTAGGATTTTTAAATACCTTCATAAATTATGCTGCAATAAATAACTATCGAAATCTTCAAACTTCGGCAAGTGACTCAAGTGTCACGCAAATGTCAAATGTCATTGTTGTACCTGCGCGGTCCCACGCTCTGTGAGCATGGTCTAATAACCCGAGGTCAAGTCTTGGCTCATGCATATTCACAGGCGACGGTGAAGCCGCCGGTGGCTCATCTGTAACGGTCCTGCGACCGACCGGTTGTATGAGCTCATTGTTGCAAGTGCCCACATGGTCGCCACGGCCGCGGTCGTCCTGCGTCGGCGCCGCGCCGCACTTCTTGAAACCCACTCAAGATTCAGTCCGACATTATACGCTTTAAATTATCTGTGTGATCTGATGTCACAGATTTATGTCCAACATTTAAAGCCGGTTTTAGACTCTAATTTTAGTACCTGGGTCCAGTTGTTCTCTTTAGTAGTTACTTACGTTTTTAATACTAATAAAATTGACTATTGCTGTATTACCAACAACGTTTTGAACTAAGAACCAAATAATAATGCGAAATTACATCGTAATACTTTTTATTTTGGAGTGTCGGGTTATTAAGATTACAAAGGCGGGGTCAGTAGTTAAACGCCGTCGGTAGATATTTATATTCTAATTAGGTGCCAGCCGCGACCTCCCGTGAGGGTGCATACGTAATTCAAAATACGTTTTTCTTTGCATGTAATATTATGACATTATTATATTGAAATAAACGGATGTGCGTAGGCGACGAAACCCTTGTTGTACTTGTACTGCAAACTATTTTTGAATTGCCCACCTGATATTTTTTTCCACACGCAACTGATGGATTACTCCCCTTCCGCCGTACGCTATTATTTTTAAACTGTGATGGATTTATTAGACAAGTTTTCATTTTTACTTGCTGTTATCGATGCCTAGTTATGATATCCTCATCAATCGTTTTTCCATAAACATTTTTGTTTTGTTTTTGTTGTGGAATGGCATTGTCTGTTAGAGTATTTTTTCCCACTTAAAAGCAATAACTTTTTTATATAAACTGTCATTTCACTATAAAATTTAGATTGGTCATTTTTTACTAGCTCTGTTCTCGTCTGTGTCCGCGTATCGAATTTGTTCAATGTCGATTCTGAACCGGAACAAAACGCGTTGCGTCAGATAAAGTAATTCCAAAGCGTCTCGTTTTTGATTTGTTGTAACTGATTACAATTGACCATTGCAGACTTTGTTCAACACTTCGTTTTCATTACGTTAAAGTACTTATTACTTCTATTTTTTTTAATTTTCATTACGTTTAAATACTTATTACTTCAAAATTTACTTGTTATTTGGAACTGATTAGTCTAAATTGTAGACTGTTACAATTTATATAGTCAGATATAATTAATAACATAACTAAGTGTTAGTTATATTCAATAACGAGGCCATGATCTTTTTGCTCAAAAGCAGTAAAACAAAGATGGTGCAGCAATGCATTTTACATTTTGAAGCATCATTAAATTGCGCATTACACGGCCCGGGCGCCTTGAGAGGCAATTAAAAAAGAACTGCTAAGACGAAGCTCGTAAAAATAAAGTCGTGTTCTCGACTGATTAAAAAGTCTGCTCAAATCTTTTGCACGTTAAATTTTTAATCAAATTCAGTTATCGCAAACGACCTAAGCGCCTTCTTATCTTTGACCCGGAGTGGCACCTACGAAGAGATAGTTGGCATCTTAAAAAACTATTAATACGAGTATGCAGTATTGTAAGTATGAAAGAGATTTACTGAGAAAGATTTTATATATGAATTGCACATGAAATCGAAGTATCAAAGATAATTTTAGCCTCAGGAGTCACTGCCGAGATCTATCAATTAACACGCAAACTCCATCGGCTTTCAGGTGAATGTCAATTAATGTCAAAGTCTGAGGAGCGTCGTCCGTAGAGAGAGGATACCTACTGATAAATGTATAGATAGTTGGAATGGCTAGCAACAAGTACCTTGTGCGTCAGCCTCAATAACATTTACATTTTAATACTACTTGTAGGCTGCAGGATTCCAGTCGACACCATTTGAAGAGCGGTAAACATGCTAAAATGATTAATTTATGTACAAACAACACAGCCAGAAGGCCAAACGTGGTATAAAACGCGGATAGACAAGATTATCTTACCATTGTTCTCGAGTTACTGAAGTAGATGTCAGACCAAATTACTTGCGATAGGAACTACGGTTGTTACTTTAATGTACTTAGTGTTATTTAGTTGTGGAATTATATTACTAAGAAAAATGCGTTTTATTTGTAACTAGACTTCCCGTGCACAGCTTCAACTTGGTACTTAGACAATTCTCGTTTCTAAAGAAACTGAGCCTACTGTATCTACACCATGGAGGTTTCATATCATAAAATATAAGGTAACAATTGTCAAATTGTCAACAGCGAATGACAGCTGTACATATCTTGACAATGTCATTGTTTATTAGATAAGTATGGATATGTGTGTGTGCGTATGTCAAACATGGTATTGTGTGCAGACTTTCATACAAACTTTCACCCCTCTTTTCACTACCTTAGTGGTTGAATTTCCAAAAATCCTTTCTAAGTGCTCGTCTACAGTGCAAAAGGAACCAGCATGCAAACTTTCAGGGATGTAGCTCCTGTGCGTTGATACGTTAGTCAGTCAGTCAGTCGTGTTCTTCTTTTATATATATATATATATAGGTAGACTAGCTTTTTGCCCGCGACTTGGTCCGCGTGGAATAGTTACTTTGTTCCATATGAACTTTCATCCCCTATTTTATCCCCTTGGGGGTAGAATTTATCAAAATCCTTTCTTAGCGGATACGTCATAACATCTACCTGCATGCCAAATTTCAGCCCGATCCCTCCAGTGGTTTGGGCTGTGCGTTGATAGATCACTATGTCAGTCAGTCCTTTGAGTTTTATATATATAGAGATAACAATCTTCAATACATATATTCTTACATTTAAGTATATTAAAGTTATAACAATGCTAGAAAGTTTTGCATAGAGTAACAATATCATATATTATTGTGTCCATAGTAAATAGTGATGGATATTGCGCATCCAGTCATTTACATAGTCGTACCAACAACTTGATTGATTGATGGCGAGTGACTCTTACTGCTTGTTATCAAACTGTCCATAAATCACTTGCGTCTATACTATTTATAGCTAGTGATATGGTAGCAGAATTAATATCGATATAAAAATAATAACTCAAGGAGAAGCTTGGAGAGCATCGCTAATAAAGGAGAACTAGCAATCCCGCTTGCTACCACTAGACTAATGAGGCAATATTAAATCGATAGCAGCATCTTTCAATCGATATTTTTTTACAACATCTATAATTATTTTTCTTAGTGGTCAGACTTTCATCAAGATAATTTAATTACGTGTATGTTGTATGAAATAGCTATAACATTCCAATAGCGTGTAGATAAGTAAAATCAACTTAATGCTGCACTAAATATTGGAGTCGTATAGAATTACAGACACGATAAACTCGTGTGTGTGAAAGTTACAAAACGATAACTGCAAAATCAATTTATTATCGAGGTTCCCATGCCCACGGCTGACCTTATGTGTTAATTTAATAATTTTACACCGAATTACTGAGGCTTATGTGTTATCCGTTTAGCGATCTAGGATCTAAGAAACTAATTTATTCTCATTCGATACGGTAAATTTTCTAAACTGGTATTACAGAAAATACATGTCCGTGGCATATACTCTAGGTGTTTAATGATAATGATGCATTCTACATTATTAATGTTGTCCCAAATTTCATCTATTCTTGTTTAAAGCCAATTAATAATGAAAGACTTAAATGATATTTCTACGTACCTATTCAGTATGTTTATCTTTTAATGAACATAGTGCATCTCGCCTTATAAACATACATAGAAAAAATCATCCACCAACTTTTCGGTAAACTTGTATAGATAAATTATAAAGATATTTTGATTCTTGTTAGAATTTAAGCGGCGGTAGCCTAATGGCTAGGGCGTCGGACTTGCAATCATGTGGTTGTCGGTTCGAACCCCACCCATTGCACTACCAATGTGAACCCACTCGTAACACAAGCATTTAGCTTAGCACGAGGGGTTAACAAGAATACTAGCAATGTGCGACCCATATTGCTAGTAAGCTTTCTAAAAAAAAATTATATATAATATATAATTAATTAACTTTAATTGACTCATCTCAGCCAATATACAGAATCTAATGATTTTAAAAATGAATAAAATTATTCACAGCATGACGAACGTACATAAATGTGAATTGTAAATTATATATGTGGAATGAATGCAGATAATATGTCAAATTGCATATAATCTTACGTAATATCCAAACATATAAACTTTGGGCGCTTGCACCCACCGTGTCGCTTACGTTTACCACCAGAGTTGATATCACAGTTGCGAAATATTGTCTGCGGTTACAATAATATCGCTTTGTACATATTTAGAAACCTGCACAGGTCGGTGCAGTGTTATTCAATCTGCGACCTATTTGCGGTCAATCGCTGTACGAGACGGTCTCAACCGCTCCGCAGTGTTGAGTTATACCAAACCTGTTTATCTGCACTTGTATGTCACATCGTTACACTTTACATGCTTGTTAATTTTACAAAAAAATCTGTTAGGTATTTAGTTTCTACCGAAGCGCATGTTCTAACTCGTTTAACTTAATTAAAATTTTTAATAAGAGATAATTATTTTAATCGTCTCTCCCGTCACGGTTTCCGCTTTAATTTGTACATAGTCTTATAATGTACCCATATTCAGCTATAGCATAATAATTTAATACGATAATATTTCATTTTCATATTAATAAACTTCTTTTTACATTCAAAGTCGTTAAACTTAGCAATGATAATTTTATCATACTCAATTAAGACTAGGCGCAAATAAATATTGAATCACTTCTTCATTTCCGAGCTTCCGGCTGACGAGGACTCGTACGATGAACCTAATAAGTAGGTCAAGTAACCCTTTAGCGTGTGGAGGAGTGTGAGCAATCACACGCGCCGCCCGCCTAATTGAAGTCCAATGTCGCGCGGCCCGCCCACGGTGATTGATACCGCCCTGACCAAGCCAGCTTCTAATTCGATTGTGATATTGTTTGGACGCTTATCGACGTCACTCCCACGAGCCAGAATCTAATCTGTACGCACGCGGATGATGTCATCCCGAGACAGAGATCGCTCGATTCATTTCGAGTGGTCGAACGAGATACGCTCCGGGGGAGATTGATGAGCGTCCGTTAAAGCGTGTTGTATCGCTCGTTGTCACCGTAAAAAAGCGCTTAAGCAGGCATGGCAGAAAGGTGGTGGTGGGGGCTAATTAGTCGCGCCATAGCCATCAATATCCATTAGCGGCGCCGCACGCGACGCTCGGCGGGCTAGACGCGCCGCCCCGCCGCCGCCGACGTCGTCACCGCCCTTGACGATTGCCGATACTGCTCGTGTGTCGACCCGCAATAAGGGTTTGCACTTCCGTGACTGACCGCGGGGTTGAACCCAACCGAAATAGAGCAGACTTGATGGCGCGTGATGTCACCACCAACACAAATACTACGTAATAATATGCACATATTGAAAAGGGAGGCTAAGAATATTGAGTATGCATTATATTTACATGGCATTTGTATTATACGCAATACATTATGATGCATTCGCGAATTAGAACTATTCATAAAAGAAATATTTTTGCCGAAATATGACTTAATGGAATTGAGTTTCGCTTTTCAACAGTTGAGTGACAAACTTTAACAAATTAAATTCAAAGATTAAATCCTTTAATGGAAGCAATTCTCTGTTGGAAAGAACTTAATGATTAAACGAAAACATTCACTCAATAAATCGAATCCGTTACAAAAATTAAAATAATCGGGCAAGTTTACAAATCAGCCACTACTTGTTTATTCACATTAACATTCAAATACAATAGCACGACGGCTTTTATTAAAATATCAAATATTGTTTGCGCGTGCATCGAGCCCACTCTTGCGATCCGATTTAATTTGAAACTTCACCTTACCGACGATAGTAAAGGGTTGGCCTCTGCCCTAATCTTTGAACTACGACTTGACCGTTAATACGCATTTATAATTTGCTCTTCGATTATTTAGTACGGTGGAATGGTACGGCGAGATACGAATAAATTAGTTTCGTGTTTTGAACAAAGCAGCTCCAAAGTTTTGAGTAACGGTCACAGGATCGTTGTAAGAGTTAAACTTATTCCTCTATCTGTTGGTTTGGAGTGCTTTATTGAGATCCCGTCTAGTTGTTTTGTTTAGTAAACTCACAATTGAATGCTGTTTCATTTACTTTTGACAGATGAGAGAGCCGTATCGATTTTTGCTAAATAAGTACTCAAAAATACTTATCTTAAGTTTTTCTTTTATTAATAAGTACCTATTTTATTTGAATTCCATTGGCTAATGATGTACCAAATCATCTAATGTATGATGTAAAATTACAATTTATGCAAACCGTTGCCTTAGGAAACAATTGTTAGTATTCGTTTCTTAAACGAGTTAAAAACTAGGTGAACGCTGCGTGTTCCCCTGTGATTGAACTATGACCGGCTCGGACGGCTAATAGCATTGGCAGCGGTCACGACCCGCAGGTGTAAGCTCGCCCTTACTTAGGCTGCAGCTTCACCTCACCTCATTTACATAGCGAAGGTATCTTATGCACTGTGCATGCACTCGCTTCTCACTTTATAATTCAAATGATCCACACGAGCGCCGGGTGAATTCGAGGAAATGTGAGAATTTGTAACGGAATTTTAGCAGCTATTTAAAGTGAGAGTTTCTTTGTTCTCCAACGTCTCTAATTCATTTCGTTTATGATTAATTCATATGTAACTTTGAAAATAATATTTCTAATTATGTATTACGTTTGAATTAATTGAGCGTTCATTTAATTAAATATCAATATTATGTTGCCTAAGTAATCGTTTAATTTGAGGCGAAATAATTGATTCTTGCATGAAACGCAGGTTGGATCGTTGGAGCTGCACTCAGCGTAACTAATTTTGAAAGGCATCCTTTGTTTAAGTTCTAAACGGTTTGAAATGCAGTTTCGACAGAATCGTGTTATGACATAAAGGTTTGTAATTTAGTCCGTCTATAGAGCACTAAAGGTTAGTTAATATCTTAGTGTACACTGCATTGCTTAAAACTTGGGTTCTGTATTGTTACGCACTTCTGTGCTATCTTCTTATGCTAACCAAGGCGGCCTTGCCCCGATGTAATCAAATTAGATACGTGACGGCATCGATTCCAGCACCATTATGCTAATTAACACCAACGGTGATCTAAATATCGATCTACAATGGATGCCTGATGCCTGACTGAATGCTAACAAATGTAACACCTTACGAGTAAAAACATTCACTTAATTAATGAAATACACGTGTTTACGTTAGGCAACAAAATAATACTATATGTAAAAATAAGCCTCCTTTATGTCTTTTGGAGCAGAATGCTAAAATTTACTGACCAGAATCATTATTAAGTTAATCTTCAATATCCATTGCGAAGATCTAACCAGTTTAAGTAATAATGGTGCCGGATCAAAGCAATATTTTTGAAGCATTACGACGACGGCCGACCTGGCGCGCGCGTAGGTTGTTCCAGCAAAGTGGTAGCTTCCTCCATTACGTCACTCTTGTGATTCACGCAATTTGCTCCATAAGATGTAAACACTGTTTTGGTAATAGTATTCAACCGCGACCTCGGATTGCCTGCTGCCTAGCCTCGCCGAGTGTCCTTGCTAAATCTAAATCTGACACACGAACAACAAGACTCAGTCGCAATTTACGTATAGATGTCTATGATAAATGAAGCTATGGTTTAAGTTAGACTAGTCTTATCCCTCGTTAATTCGTCACGCTAATCTTTCAAGCGGGTTTTTGTCTGCCTCTACGTAAATAACAGCTCGACTATTTAATGGAAATAGTCAAGTTTCACAAACATTACACAAAGCTGATTGCACAGAAACATGAACGCAAATCCAAGCTAGGAACAATATTACGATTACGTCATTCATAAAGTAAGTGCATTTATGTAGGGAGCGAGGGAGCCATCTTTGTGCGATTCCGCTGCGGGCCGCTGCTTGTGATATGAAAAGCAGTTTTCTGTGGAGTAAATAATAGAGCGACAGTGAGAAGGCCTCGTGCATCCAGCCTCGTGACAACTAACGTGTCCCACGGAAACTTGTCCCATCTTTTTATATCATATATCTAGTCTTTGAAACAAAATTTTGCTGCAAGCATTGTAATATTTGCAACGTAACATCTACTATATTCTCATAACCAATTGATTATGATACATAGGAGGCGTGTGCCTTGCTATTCATAAACTTGTTTAATGAGCTTTATTTTGCTGAACTCCTCTCACGGTAGGTGGAATTTCCGCACACAATTCAAGCAACATGATACCATAAGTAAGTATTCCCAGACGGCTAATGAAACTTCGCAAAGCCAACACGAGACCGCGCTTATTTAGAGACGACGATGTCGAGCAGATGACGCCCAAACAAATCTCAATATCTGGCATATGGTATGAATATTTAGAGCAGGAGAACGCATCGAGCGTTTCTCTGCACGGCTATAAGACATCGAAAATAGATTGTGCGAATGGGGTTAGACGCACCTGTTATTTGGCTTTCAGGCGGGTGCGGTGTCGGGAGCGCGGGGTGGCAGATTCATTAATAATGGCCCACAATGAGACGCCATTATTTACGAGTTGCGGCAACCGAGTTAAACCGCATCGCACACAGCGCAATGCCTTCAGTCCCTATCCGGAAACAACTAAGTAACTGAGGCAAAATCTCCGCTGATAAACACAAGCAAAAACTGAAACGAACTTAACATGTACATAATTTCAGAATAATCGCTCCGATAATCGCCTCCAGTTTTTGTATTCTTCCTCATTTGATCGATATTCAATGAGCTTAAAATTTAACAATTGAACATCTAATGTGCTTGGCTTCGTTAGCGTGTTTGCTTACATATACGGCAAACCGGAGAATAATTTTGGTCAGCCTGACCATATTAACATTACCTACCTTATTTGTGGCACCGCAAGCTGTCGTGCCTGACGGCTTGCGTCTCAAAATATGGTGCGAATATTATAAGAGGATATATCCTAATTTCTTCGTCTAAGTACTCGTTCCAAGTCACCCTAAGTAAGTTCGAAACCTAGGGGTTCTGTAGATGCCACCAGGATTCTGTTATTCGCAAATTTCTACTCTTAATTGCAGGATCTTTAATATGTCATTTTATTACTAGTTATCACTTATGTTCCATGGAATAATTACGAAATATTTATTTTCCACGGCTTTTAAATATTAGAAATAGTTCCTCTAAACTCTAAAAGTTGTTAGTCCAATCGGCTGTCGATATTATGATTCACAAAATTTAATGTTGTACTATCCATGATAGATTCTAAGAGACGCGATGATTGGCGTTTTGCAACACAAAGGATCTTTTGTGTGCTTACTTGCTTATTTTTAATGGTATGACTCAACGGCATTTTTTGCAAAACAACAAAACCAAAATGTTTTATAAAAACATACTACTGGTTATTGTGCCCGCTCTTATGCAAAACATCTTCCTCTATTCGATATTTTTGTGAGCTTCGCAGCGCAATTGCACTCGTTAGAAGACGAAAAACATAAATACTGTTTCATAAACTCGACAACGCGTTATAACAGATCAAATAAACATAGAGCTATCGGACTAAATTCGTGCATGAACAGTCTGATAGTCTCACTAGAGGCGGTGAGATGAGGTAAGCGACCTTAAAAGCCACTTAGCACAGTGCGCTCTCCGCGCCGGCGCCGCTCGCTGCGTTTCTTATTACTTAGCGAATAATTCGGGTAATAACTAGCTACTCGAATCTGCTCTTATACTCCACTGATGCAATGTACTATCCTTTTAACAGTGATGGTATCAATATGCTCATATGTTGCAAAGGTAATCTAAAGAAATAAAGGTCATCTAAAAAAACAAAGGTCTGTCAAACAAAATAAGACAATGTGCCGATTCCGCTGAAAATTACACTAAACAAATTTTAATCGCATTAAGCACATAATATATCTCTTTCTCACGAATCTAAAAGAACAGTAAATGTCAAATTAGTTTTTACTATTGTCGTTTAGGTAGCTTCAGGAAAATTGTTTTGACCTATGACCCACGATTGTGACTTTAACAACAAACAATTGGACTAACTTGACGACTAAATCTCTTCTATCCTTTTCACATATTTTTGTGAGAATCATCACCATTACAGAGATCTTTTGAACTAATTAGCTAAACTACCTATCTGTGGAAATTTTTTAAAAAACATATATTCATAAATCTGTATTTTAATTACTATAAATAAACCAATTATAAAAGCGAAACAGTGGCCTTTAGTGGCTGCTATTTTTTATTTAATTCTATGAATATTTAGCAAAACAATATAAAGCTTACGTCAATTGTTAGATACGTTTTATCAGGAATAAGTTGAACGGAAATTAGAGATGTATTGAGTAACAACAAAGCACCTTAGGGCATTTTCACGTCTACGTTGTTCACTATAGCAGCATCAAATATCAGTCAATAGAAGATTTTCATTTCCGTGCCTACATCACTGATCCGAAACCCATTTCATTTATAGAATCATCAAGGATGAGCTTACCTACATCATACCCAAATACGAACACGAGGAAATCACAGCTTCTGGTACCGAATTAGCTGTCCATTCAATGGCCAAAGAAGGCATCGTCAACTATGTAGAAATTTTTGAGATCTTGGGACGTCAATGTCCTCTCATAAATAGTGTCAATTTGTGTGCAATTGTTTTTGTGAACAGATCAGTGTAGGCAGGCAGGCAACGGAGTAGCAATGTTAAGTCGGATGGAGCGAGTTAATTAACGTTATGCGAAGTCATCAAGCAGGCGTGAGCAGCCTTCGGGACAGGCCCAGGAGCACGACTTCGCTCCGTCGCTTTTAATTAAACGCTGGTGCTAAGAAGCATTCTACAATCAACGTACCAGTGCACTAACCCTTTTTAATCAAATATATTCAATTCTGGAAAGAATATTCAAAATGCTGATGTAAACGTGAATGGCGACACGTTTGGCGTAGCGGCTGAGCGATCGGCTTCTGCGTCACGTGTTGTGGGTTCGATCCCCACACGGAGCAAATATTTGTATGATCTACAGGTAGTTGTTCCGGGTCTGGGCGTTTGTTTATGTGAGAATTTGTGTTTGTAAACGCACCCACGATACAGGAGAAAATCCTAGTGTGGGCCTAAGTTTAAAAAAAAAAGGTTGACTTAATCAAGTGCCCTCTGCACCTACGTATAATTTTCCTCTCTGAATTTAAACATACATTTCGAGGCAGAACGATTAATTTACATAAGTATTGATATAAAATTTGCAATAGCAATATCATATCTTTACCCCACAATCGTTCAAGCTCGTTCAGAGCAATATTTTTTGTAATAGATGGAAGTAAATATACTCTATTGTAGTATTAAGTTTAAGATTTTAAAATTATTTCATGGCAACAAAATGTTCAAAACAGTTTATCTAATTGTAATCCTCTCGCTTTCAGCAATATAATCCACTAATTTTCGCTCAATAAATGTATAGCGTCTAGTCAATTTACTTTAATTGGCAACGTAATCGCTCTCCAATTAGATTGTATAGACTTCTGAAAAAAGCAACTAGACAATATTTTCTATCGAATTGTAACTGTTCATCTAGCTGCAAGTGAGTAAGAAAAAAAACAATCAATAAATCACATGTGATGCGTCCGTGCTCCTAGCGGGGGTTAGCCAATTACTACGTCGCGCTTCAAGGAAGCTAACCAGTTTCTAAATTCTTCGTATATTTAATTTAGCTTAATTGGTGTGTGGATACACGGCGGTAAGCAGTCGACCGAGAATTAGAGCCTCTTTGTAGCGAAATCGCGTTTAAAACGGTACCCTCGCGAATCATACATGAAGCGCACTCTCTTCTGTTATCACTCCAGTGGCATTGTTCTACTGCATAGTTCCAGGTTTCCCAATCTTGTTTCAAGGTCAACTTTAATTTAGTTTTTGGGCCGTGTCGTCACCAGTTTTCAGAAGCCAAAGACCGCTCTAGAACAAGTAAAATAACATGAAGATATTGTGAAAAAGGTTTTTATCGCTACCATGAAGCTGTAGTTAGTGTCTGTGTCTCTGAAATCAATTAAAGTTTATAAATACTACTAACTGCCTTATGTATTATTTGTGACCACTTTTTTGTTGCCTGATTCGACATTACCTTTATGAATGGATTATTGTAAGGATGATGTCAACCGTATCTTTAAATATGATGAATATTGTCTTTATGAAGTCACAAAAGCAAAGGACAATCGTGTTTGTGGGTGCTTAAATGGTGATGATGTGAATGGTACAGGAAACTCGGCGCGTGCGCGGTGAACTGATGTGGAGATGAGCTGCGTGGGCGCACCCCCGCTAATTTATTATTGTCCAACAATTGGCCACTCAATGTCTAAGTCATATTCAACGACACACATTTTTTATAACTAACGGGCCTATAGTTTTTATTATAATAAGGTTAGGCACTTCTTTAATATAATTTGACATCATAAAATATACAATAACAACCAATCCCTGATCCTAACTCAGTTTGGTGGATATGGACTTGACCATCCATCACGCTAGCCCGACTGGGAGTAGGCAGAACCGGTACCCATTTTAACAACATCGAGGAGTCCTCTTCAGCATGCAGGTTTAATATTACGATTTTTTCCTTCATCAGTGCATCAACCGATAATTCATTTGCAATTCGTTAAAAGTCGGTTAAGCTATAACTATTGCTGTTGTCACCAGTCCACATATTAGGAACAATTAAACTTATATGTACATAACGAGGAATCAGCTAAGATAACTGGCATCTTGCAAGCAATAAACATTGTTCACAAAATTTTCTCCAGCATCCGAACAAGGAGAGAGGTGCGGTGTAAGATTACCCGAGCGGTGATTGGTAACTGCGTTGTTGGTATGTGTTCATGTACAACGTACTTAGTTATATTTTTATGTGTGTGAGAACTGCGTTCGGTGTGGGACGGAGCATTGCATTTTTTGCGAACGTGAGATGAACGGCAGGTCATTGAACTCCGCCGCTTGTCTCGGTGCCGAATTTTGCCAACGGAGCGCATCTTCCAGCCTCTTTACTTAGCTGCAGTTTTAACAACGTACCGTAAATGTAAATAAATATCCGAGATGTTTTTGGGACTAGTTCGATTTCGGTTTATACCAGAATAGCATTTCGCATGTATGTTTTCTTTATAAATGGATTTCTCAATGAAAAAAAATGGTTTCAATAAAGAAATCTATAACCGTTGGATAAGCATGGTGGTAACACTTTGGTCGCGTGTCAGCATTGGACGACTCCGACGGCTTGCCGGCACGCATTGTGAGCAGGCGAGTGGCACGACGAAACAGCTGTTGGTATCATTGCTCACTGATTAGACTGTGAAAAAATTGCTTAAAAGCGACTAATTAGCACCATTGCCGTGCTTATTTCCCGTCTTTCATCCGAGAAGAATGTATCACCGACGCGTGCTTTCTTACTTTATGAAGCGCAATAAGCTTGCGACTAGGTAGAGTATAAAGAATCCAGCCGCCACCAACCAAGATAATGTGCAATAAAAATTCAGAACGGTGCTCTTCCACGAACGCGATATAGGCTACTGATATAGTTTTAATGCTATTACTTCCAACTAATTGCATGATAAAATGAAACTTTATGATTTATCGGTTTAATCCACTTATTAGGATTGAGTTAAGTACTTACTTAAACGTTAGTTTATGTAAAATGAAAGTACTGATGTATCCAAAATATTTTCGGAATTCATTCCATTAAACTACTCTAATTAATCCAATATCGCATTGGTGTTTGTTGACCAAACATAGAAAGCTACAAAATAAACATTGAATGGGTCGATTATCAAACGGCTCAGTAAATTCAAATCGAAGGCACCTCGCTCAGCTCAGAACTTATTTGAAAATACAACAAATTAAAAGTAGAATTGAAGGTAACAATAAGCTGGCCTTGAGTCGGACGTTGACCACTATTTTATAACAAATGATTTGCAGCTCTGCATTATTAAGATGATAGTCAGTCGAGTAAAAAATGACTGGATATTTCGAGTCAAACGACTATAAGAAGCGTATAAACGAGCTTTTAGACGTCACGCTTGGTGGCGTGCGCGCCACAAAAACTAGCACACGTCGCATTCGTGACTGCCGCCGCCTGCGCCCGCTCCGCTGCACGCCCGCGCCCCGCGCCCGCGATTTCAGCTGAACCTAGCTATCGACACATTGGATAGCTTACCTAATACGAGTACAAATCATTGTATTCCCTACATCATCTATTTCCTTTCATTCCGAGTTGCAGCTCTGACTAGACACGAGGCTTATAGTATTCGACGCCAAAGTCCTACATAACGAGAAGAACGAATTGTGCTCATTGGGCATAGATTATCACGTGATCAGAAATGGCCAATGAGCACTCGCGTGATAGCGTTTTTGTACCGTGCTTCACAGTTCACACAATGCGTGTTGAGGACAACAAAAAAATCAATATGTAACTCAGTGTTCCACAAGCATTATGAATTTAATGAGTCTACTCATTTCTGTACCTCTTAGTGAAATAGTTTCTTCTTTTTTTTTCTTACATCTTTCGCACTAGAGGCATAGTGAGTAAATTTCTGCATAACGTATGGAAAAGAACGCAATACTTGTAGATATGGGAATAAAACATTTTCTTGACCAGTTAGTCTGAGTATTTATGTGTACAAATAAACAACAATGGCTGTGCTGTGGATTTTGAGATATATTGCATTAGAGTGCACGTTAGTTTGCTATGGCGAGGGGAGGCAAGCGTGTCCTCGGGCAGGTCACGCGCCGCGCAAACTCGTTCCGCAGCGCACTTTCGCCGCTCTTCGTCTGCTAGCCTGCGCCGGAGTTTGTTGCTAGCTCGCTTGCACATACTGCACCCTTCTCTCTTTCTCGATACACCCGGCATGGACAACTTACCGGACATGTTGCGAACTTTCAAGTGATTCCTTTGTTCTCCACGTTGTATTTTGGCAATTTCGGATTGCAAAATTTTATTTTTTTTAATCTCTGTATTTCATTCGCATTATGTTTGTACCTACTTCGTACTATAGGGATTTGGGTAACTTACCTCCTCTTTCTTTCCACTCCTACTAACAGACGCTACTCCAAAAATGTAGCTCTTACATAATAGTTTGCCTTTTTAAAGTTTTAAGCGAACCAAATGTTTCCATACATGAACGTCGTTAAAGAATGTCTTGTGCTCAAGAACTGGAAATAATCGGTGCAACACATTGACCGGCTAAAACTCTACACAATCGACGGGGCGGGCGGAAGTGTGGCAGTGGCGAAAAGCTCGCAACTGCATGAGGAGAAAGGAAGCGGCGCGCCGCGCGGTGTGATAAGGCGGCCGGCTGGCGTCGGTAGCGGGGCGCGGAGGGGCGAGACAGGGGGGGTGGCAGCGCGGGGTGCGCGCGCAGCGGCAGCCCCCTCGCCGCGCCACTCGCCTCCCATCAGTCGCCCGCCGACTCCGCTTGTGCTTGTGTGACTCGCGCCGCTCCGTGCACCGCACTCGTGCTCCGAACACGACGCGTGCCTCCCCGCTGTGGCCGCGAACGCGACATCTACGTTACCGGCGAAACGTTCCTCCTAACTTACGTGCAACTTGCTATGTTTTAACTTACGGACATTTTACACTCCCTTACCCGGCTTGTTTATCCCTCATCATGTAAGTGTTACGCTCATTCTATTAAATGCGGCATGGTCTTGTCGAAATTCGGATCTCGCGACCAAGTGTATATCGTGAAAGTTTGTGAATAAAAGGCTAGTGTGTTTTTGGCTACCGTGTTTCGTACCCATCTGTCTTGTTAGTGTTTGTCTTTGTTTGTGGACGGAGTTAAATCATCGACGATTTCCGAAATTCGACGGAAAAGTTTCCAACAGTAGGAGCGAGCGGTATGTTTCTAGTGCCGGTCAATGCTGCTGGTTCGGTCCGCTCGCTCCGCCGCATGAGAGCTTTCGCCTTGGATAAAACCTGCTAGGTGCAGAGCAACCTGCGCTACTCGCACGACAAAACCCAAGTTAAAGCTTTCATCGATATTGCCTATAATGTAAAAGTTACGCTAAGTAGTTTCCCTTAATCCCTTACGAAACTATTCTCCCTCATCATTTGATCTGTCCCACTAGTGGCTATTTCTTTTATAGCTTTAAATGGTGTCTGGACAATAATATTTCTTTTTTCTGTTGCTACTCTACAAATATTTGACTCATTTAAGACTACTAAATGAAGGAATTACTCTTTACGGTCGTCTTCTTATTTGAAATACATCGTATACTTATGTAGACTTAAGATTTTATTTGAAAAATTAATAAATGTATGTTTTGTCTACTGAAACTTATATATTTCACCATTGTCTACCGAAATTTATATTTCACCATTATCTCTCATAAAATTTTGCAGTGCTTTCTCCCACATGAATCATTTTAGATGTACTAAATCAGTGAAATAATCTCTGAGAAACCCTCGACTCTCAATTGATAGATAATCCAAAACTTGCCTGCTCCTCTTATCATACCTATCTGTTGCAAAAAAAATTACGTAGTACCTAATCTTATCTTATAAAATAACACAACTGCGTTGATTCAAAGATAACAAGTTTTTAAAAATGTTCCACATTCTGAAAGGTAAACTTCAGTAAAAGTGAATCCATAAAATGATGAAGATAATTGTATGCTTAGTTACTTACGTACATATTTTTTTTTAAACAGCGTCCGCGAATTCAGTTGATACCATTAAAACTGATAATGGCGATAATGGCAATCAAAATAATAGTCTCCATGACCTGTCCACAAAGAACTATAAAAAGGAATGAATGTGGAACAGAATTGTAAGCAAATGGAGTTGCAAGTTTCAAGATTAAAAGATATTTTGAAAACTAAAAAAAGAGATTCAAGCGTGTTAATTTAAAAAAATGGCAAGGCTTATCCATTTTCATGTACATAACAATCGTTTGTTTGCAACGCTTGTACTAGCTACGAGGGTAACAGCTGGATCCGCTACCTGCTGAACAATAAAAACTTGAGTCAATAGAGGGTCCGCTCTGAATTATTATTATTGTCCTATTTCAACTCTTAATACAGGAATTAATTTTAAAATGATAATTACCAGACTGGAAAAGATACCTATTTTGTTGATCAGGATTTTGTTGCAACGACAAATTCAAAAATATGTACAATAATTGTGAAGATTTTTTTTACATTTAACCAACCATACACGCTTATTATTATCCAAGGAATTAAAACCAATTTTTGTTACATGTAATAATATACCAAGTCAGAGAAACTCCATTACATAATATTTAGATTCCAGAATATTGTTATTGGGCTAGCGAGCAAATTCCCTTTTTAATTACGATATCAAGGATATAATGACTAAGTCTTCCAAAGAAAGTTTGAACTGAACCTAAACCAACCATGATAAGCTGCCTTTTATCAGTATTCATTATCTTATCAGGGTAAAATTAAACGGGTCTAACTGTATTACATGACCAAATATGTCATTGATAAAAATCGTCATTGTTAGCAGTGTAGTTATGGAAGTTTTTTGTGTCCTGGTTTTTGGAAACTAAGCATTTCATTTCGGCAAAGGGGCTGACAACTTTTTTAGCGGTTGGGATAGAACTAGCTTAATTTTGCGCAGGTTATACATGGCTTAGCTCGTCATGAAAATTTTTGAAATTGAAATGTTGTCAAAACAATCCAAGATGCCATTTGCACTAAATGCTTTCCTGATGGAACATTACAAGATATAATTAATTAAAAAGTGGGAATCTTTTTAAGCCTAACGGAATTCACCATTCATAGATTGTAGCCAATTCTCCAAATATCAACCGATATTGCCGTTTTGACTTCTACTATAACATATTTTGGTCTTCTACTTTATTGCTTTACATTATATCTTTACCTCTTTGGTATTTTCCATGAGCATGTTGCCAGATTTCAATAATTATATTTTCTGTCTGCTACGCACTCCGTCGAATTAATTTTCTTCTAAATTTCTATCTAAAACATGCGCCAACAATCCACGTATAGCATTTAACAAGAAAATCGTTTTTGACTTAAAACTTTTGCGCTCAAATCAAAGCTCTTCCTGCCCGCAAGTTTTTAAGCTTCTAAATGAGACTAAATCTTTACAAAAGCAAGCTTTATTTTGTGTAATTCCATTATAATGAACATGCTGTCTCGTGATTAGTATTGGTGTATTGTATGGTCGATACGATCAGTTGAGTGTGAGAGCGGTGGCAGTTCGGGAGGCCCTCGCTCCACGTTCGATAAGGCGTGCACATTAACGGGCGTGCAGCAGCGATAGCGTCGGAATCGTGTAATTTGCGCCTCGTAAATTTAAGCCGTCGCAAATTTTTCGCCTCTCTCGCTAATTACCAGTCCGCCGACGTCCCCTGAGACTGCTAAATGTGCCTCGTGCACGTCCCGAATGCGAAAGTAGCGCTAGTTGCGATCTGCTTTGCACACGGTTAACAATGGCCTTTGTTTTGGCTACCATGGTTCACCTACGTGTCCAACAAACCATTTAATTAAAACTGCATAGAATTTGTATTAAATTAAGATGACAAACTTATTTTCAATGCAAGTTAACATAATTTTAAGGGGACTGGATAAGAAAAGTACATATACTAAGTGCAAATAAAACCTTATCATTTACATTATGTAACTTGGAGTAAAGACCTATCTGAAACAATAGTTTAAGTTTCTGATATGCAAATCAAAATAATAGTATTTTTAAACTCAAATGAACCCACGATACCTATTTAACAAATACTGTAACAGTTTGCATTATTAAAACCTATTTAACGAATATTGAAAAAGTTTGCATTTCAGTAAAATGAGCCTCCGTAAATATCCTTCTAAGTAATTGATAACACTTTTTTCCTTAACGATGTGAGTCAACAATTGCGCGCGATGACCAACTAATATGGAACCATGCGAGGAATAACAAACGGTGACATCACTTCGACGCTGCCGAACACATGCGAAACTAGCTAAAGCGATCAATTTTGAACCATCGTCGCAAGATTTATGACTTCAATTGCATTAAAAACGGAGAATCTGTCCTTGAACGTTATTACAAATCCCAATCGCAGTTTGAATCGATGTAATTTCGCATTTGTAAAATTAAAACTTAGCTAAAAAAACAACTGCAAAAGATCTTATACTTTTAATTATTAATTAAATTTTGATAACTCTATAAAGAGCGCCCATATCACACAGCAAAATACCTCCAATCGATTGTATGCAAATCTAGATGCAGAAAATACTAAAGCTGAGAGTGCAGTGAGCGCGACGTGTCTCCGATCAGGCATGTCGAAGGTG
The DNA here is from genome assembly GCA_910591435.1 of Acronicta aceris. Classification (NCBI taxonomy): domain Eukaryota; kingdom Metazoa; phylum Arthropoda; class Insecta; order Lepidoptera; family Noctuidae; genus Acronicta; species Acronicta aceris. The sequence continues at coordinate 11,946,804 of OU342759.1, forward strand.
AACACGGTGGTGGTTTTTGCGACGAAATCTGCGGCGAACCGCGACACCACCAGCCAAGGCCATCGCGATCATACCTGCCCCGCTTTCCGCCTGTATTACCATTGTCCGACGGCCTTGCTGTCTGGACAACTTTTTATCGCCAACTGAATGCTCTAATTGATTACTGCCATCTCCGGCAGTGATAAGTCTAGTCAACGATAAGAAAAGAGAACACGCACCACCACTGTTGTTTTAATACATTGAACACAATTCTCGGCTATTTAATTTTTTTTTATAAATAATTATATTTCCATCTTTAACCGTCTAGTCTTTGTCTGTAGCTATTATAATAACTCGTTTTCTTCTGAATTGACCCGTTTTAACTGGACAGAACACAGGAAATCATTTTTCTGGTTTGATTCGATAGATGTCTCGATAATTGCCTGTACTTTGCCTTCCTGTTCTTGTCTTTTAATTTAGGAACTTGACAATAGGTAGTCCCTGACCCTCGAGCTAGTCTTCTGGTTAATGACTTAGTCTTCCAATAAAGTTGCTTGTTCAAAAAACTTTCTGCTAGCTTTTCTTTAACTTGGTTAACATAATTTGAATCATCGTGCAAGTGGTTGTCTCTGTTTAAACTTGTGTTTTTTTATACCATCTCCATTCCATCTCTCCTTTTCTTCCTCTTGGCATTTATCTCAAAGCCTAGACCCCTATATAAAAACATACTTGATATCAAAAAAGCTTTACGACTTTTGACTTGAATCACGAAAGTAATTACACGCTGATTTGAACTTCACACTTAAATGTTACCGAACTATATGCAGCAATTACAATATAAATGCCGGTACCATACTTCCTACAATCGAGTCACGTAATGCACGAAAAAATAAAGCAACTAAATTCATTTCATTTACTGTTGAAGGTAACGAATTAAGCGGTAGGTACCTTTCAAACTGCACCACGCGTTTGTTCGACCTTACCCCCATTTTTGTCGAACCCAATTCAATCGCAAATTATAAAACCTTCGAGAAGTCGTGTTGCGGCCGTTCACTTTTCAGCTTGCAAAAATTTGTTTAGCCCAATACTTGACTTAATCTATATAATAAACACAAGAAAAGTGCGGTGGAGTAGTCCTGTAAGTTGAAAATTAATTTTCGCGATGCAGTGTTTTATTTAACTGATATAATGCGGAAATATTATAGACAAAGGTGCAGAGCAAAACTTTGTTCAAAGCAGTTTGTTATTTTTAATGAAAATGAGCTACTCATGTTGTAAATAAACGGAGTTCGAACTGTGTTTCATGTAGATAACGTTTAATTAGCTGCAGTGAAAAGACGATGTTCATAACAGAATATTTTATGCTGCTATAATGACTTTGACAATATGACTTCACTGGAAAGGATGTTCCTAAATTGTTCTGTAAATCTATCTGTACCTCTCTTAGATTTCCCCATATCTCAATTAAATAAAACTCACTGTACATACATGAAAATCCCAATTAATCAGTTATACTTATAATATAATATTCTGGAAAATTTTCTTGTAACATTATATCTAACCGCAGTATTCCTGTTTTCGTTTAAGGTTTCCAGGCATGCTGTTCGCATTCTAATTGTCTTGATAGCTCAGTGGTTAGAGCGTCCTCCCTAGAGGAGGGAGACCCAGGTTCGAGTCCCGGTCGAGACCGTGGATGCAGGCAAGCGGTCTGGTTGCCCTTTATAAGAAAAAAAAATGTTTTTAAACAATCCTTCCGCACTTTTTAGATACCTAACTATTGAATCTACGTGATATTCTCGATGGTAACTTGATCGAATCGGCGATCTCACAAAGGCCCGCTCGACTGTTTTTCCCCCTCCTGCGCCCACCCCTGTCCCCGACCGCTCTCACGAGATTCTTATTTAGATTCGCTTCCGTCTGATTGCTCTTGGTAATCTTTTCACTGGGTTATTGAATGTCTTCCCCGTGCGTGTCGAGCACCGAAGGAATCTCCCAGCGATCGGCGCCGACGTGAAAAGAATCGGCCGCCGGTATCATTTGAAACCACCATACTCAATTTCTCGTTTAAATGTAGAAAATAAAAGGATGTCCATTTGCTTTGTGTTCGTTTCCAAGGGGATGGACTTGATAAGTTGGAATCAGGACGGTGGAAAACAATAGTCCTTTCAAACCTTTATGTTGATTAATATACGAGGGCGTTTGTCGCAAGTCGTGTACCCGTATTATTAACGTCATGTTTATTTGTAAACAATACTACCGTTACGTTCTCTTTGATTAGAAAAACAAAAACAAAGTACCTATCTAGTCAAACTAAGGCTGCATTTCACCAACTCCGATTAAGTTCTCGATATATTACTCAGCAATTCGTTTGTATTGTAATTTCATACAAATTCCGTTATATTTGTTATTTTAGGTATTAGGTGAGTAACCGCGGCTACTTCGACATAATGAAATGTGACCTTAATGTACTTAAATAAACTTAAATACTTAAACAATCTATCTTTCGTTTGTAATATTTCTTGTAAGTAACGTTTTTAAGTTTGAAGGATACTACGCCAATTCTAATTTAGAATGTATTGAATAATATAAGCACAATAGAAATGGCTATCACTATCTTGAGCGTCGACGTAACTGACTTTGGTCAACCACAGCACTTCGTAATCAATGCTACCTGTTTCCTTGTTACACAGTACAATCTAATTTCACGCCAGCTAATTTACAGAGTAATCGGTGCCATTTCAACAATTTGCTTTAATAAAACCATAATTTACCACTATTTTGGTCTGTTAGTCAACAACGTCTGAATCACTTTAAAAAATTGGAACAAATCCGAATCGCTTGGAAAATGTGTCGGTTCGAGCGAAGCGCATCCACGCTGCGTGAAAAACGTCCCGATGCATCTATGTTGAAAATAAAATTTGAAGATTTATGCACGGTGAAGAGCGCGACGTTGCGTTGCCGCACACCGAGCTATTTTCAACCAGGTTATGCTTTAAATAGCGCATTACGATAGGATTTGGTTTCACGAGTTTTTCCCTGTTCCCGGCCCCAGTCCGTTACGTTTCTGGTGGCAACGCCCACACAAAGAATTTTTCTGTGCGATGATTCCCCCGACACTTATTGGCGTTGCCGCCGCGGCGTAAAACACAATATTTTCATAGTTTTATTCTAATGAAATGATGTTAAAACTTCTGTCTTCGATTCAAAGATTTCAAATTGTTGCCAATTCACACAAATACTTATTAGACTGATATAATATGTGTTGGTAACATTCTGTTCAATTCATGAATATATTAGTTATCACGATCATTGATCATATTTTCTATGTATAAACAAGAACATAGAAAAGGATATGGTGTTATTATTATAATTGTTATCTCATTATCATTAAGTATACTTACGTAACATACCATCACGCCCGTATTCCCCGAAGGGTTAGGCAGAGGCGTACTAATGTACACCCACAGTTTTCGGGTATGTTTAGGTCCCATGTAATAGGCGGCGAGCCTATTGCCATTAACCGGGCACAAATCCAGACTCCGAGCTGCTACTGAGAATTTCATAGGAAAACCCAATAACACTGCTCAACCTGGGGATCGCACCCAGGACCTCAAGCGTAGCAGTCGCGCTTGGGACTACTAGACTAATGAGGCAGTCCATACATACGTATTTAAATAATATGATTAGGAAGTTATAACATAAGACAGATGGGTGTGTAATTATGAAAACTGAATGATTTGTCATTGCGGTCTAGTGTATGTTCACAAAATTTTTTAACATTGGCCATCAAATAAAAATGCTATGACCTTATTATCTACCTACTTGGTTATCATTTACTTTATCTTCATATTCTTTCATTTCATACCATAGTGTCATTTAATGTTTACACCTAGTAGGATGATGATGGGGTAGCAGGTTGGAGGCGACGTTCTGCGGTATGAAGGTACCATTCTGCCTACATAGCCAGCATCTGAATTAAAACTATGATAACTGCTAATTCCTCTTGCGCACTCCTCTTTGATAGTTCACAATGCATTGTTTGCTGGCCAATAACATTACGACAGAACGAGATCTGACATTAATGTTTGCCTAAAATCTGCTGCCTGTGAGGGTGCCTCGCTACGCCGAGATGTGCGTGAGTGCCTCGGCGAGCGCGACGCTTTCACCGGGCGCGGGCCTAAGAGCGGCCGCCGCGCGTGCTTGCTAACCCGGTAGCCGCTTGTGCTTGGCTCCGGGGCGGAATGCCCGGAGAGTAACCAGTGTGTTTTGTTGTTCGCAGAGTTGAGCCCCGCACCGCACCGGCTTGCTCGCTGACCGCCGAGCCGCTAATCTAGCTTTTTACGCGCCCCACCGTCGCCCGCCCAGACCCGCACCGGCCGCCGCCATGCTCGCGCACCAAGCACCGCTCGCCCTCTACTAAACAATCGTCAACATCGATAAGAACGCGTGTGATAATAATATTTTAATACTCGCCTAAATAAGCTTGCAACGTCGGTGTCTTTAATTCTAACTTAATTGTAAGATTAATCAAATAGTAAGTAGGTACCTAACGTGGTAAACGCGCGTGAACCGCTGCGGAGCCGCGTTCCGTGCGTGTGTGTCGTAGTGTTGTGAGGGTGCGCGAACGCAACGCCAGTGGCCGCAGCATCAGCTCTCTCTAGCCGTGTGACCAGTGCATGCTGAGAGCGCGCGGGCGCGCTCGCTCCCCGCCGCCTATGCGCCGCACTCGCTCTGCGTAACTGCGCGCGCATCTACCGCCTCTGAATATTATAACTACAATGGCCACCATGGTGAACATGAATAACCTCTTAAGTGGCAAAGACTCACGTTGGCTGCAGCTTGAAGTGTGCCGCGAATTCCAACGGAATAAGTGCTCGCGACCCGACACCGAATGCAAGTTTGCGCATCCCCCGGCTACCGTGGAGGTGCAGAATGGAAGAGTCACCGCCTGCTACGACAGTATCAAGGTGAGTCATCATTTAAGAACCTATTTGATTGTCCATAGAAATAAAAAGCTCAAATCATACTTTCTAAGACTTCTGCAGCTGCGATTTTCCGGTTGAACAAGAAACAACCCCTCAAGGCGACATTTTGCCGCCGCTATTCCGCTCGCCGACCTCAATCCCAAGGCTAGCTTGAAGTGACGTCACCCCTGCCGCCGCCGTCGTCGTTCGTCTACTATTGTATGGGAATTGGCATAGCGCTAACATAATGATCAGGACGATGACTCGCAGCCTTAACTTGTTCTCTATACTTACAAATAATTATGCCTGGGTACCTACCTACTTATTATTTTTAAATGCACGAATAACAACGCATTATCTCTAATTCTCTAATGACTATATTATTTTCTGCAACAATTTTAAAACATTCCTTATTCCATTTTCTAAATAAACTGCAGGTTATAATTAAGTTCTGTTCGTTAAGCAAAATTTTAATGTCAAAGGAAACATGAATATTTTATATCGATTTGCACAAATAAAATGGTTTATCGGCAAGTTTGCTCGGCTATTACGAGCTATACGCGTTATCAACACGGTAGAATAACGTGATAACGTGTAGGTATGTATTTCGGGCGAATGGAGGGCGATAAAAATTAACACTGACATGTAAACACGCACCTCCGCTGCACCGCCTCGGGCTGCAGGGTCTTATCGCGATTATTTCCACCCGTTCGACTTTCCAAATAGCACCGAGCGTTTATTTTACTAAATATTATGTAGCTCGTTATCATTTCCAGTATTCCGATTTTATATTCGGAAACTGCATTAGATTAGTATAGAAACATTGCAAATGCATTTTAATGTTTTTAATTCAACTCACCGTTTACTGAACGAAGAAAATAGATAAATTGAAGACATTTTCTCATTTCTTAATACCTATTCCTTTCGTATTTTCCTTTGATGCTTGGTTGAATAACGCGATCAAGAGATAAAACGCACTGGGATCGAGAGCGAGCCTGGACGCCTGGTAAAGATTTTCACATCTACCGACCAGTGTGCTATTCAATATGGCCATATTTTAAAAGTACGGCGAGGATACATCGCCTATCGCATTCGCATCGGCTTGCTTTTCACAGTTCATTATACCACAATGATGGCGGTAAAAAAACATCACGCCACATCTAGTGAAATTATCCTTATAGTAAACTTCATAATACGTTCGCCCCCTATTTTTTTTTTGTCAGGCTCAAGTAAACTTAGAAGAAAATTGTGGGTTGGTGTTGGTAGACGTATTTCTATAAAATTACCTAATACCTGCTCTTGGATTTCCCATGTGTCCTGAGTGCATTTACAGTCACAAAATAAATTTTGTGACTGTAAATTGCATTAAAATGTAACCTACCCAAGCAATTCTGGGCCTTTGAGGTTGGAATTGAACCAACTATAATCGTGCATTAAAGTGAAAACCAGTGGATTTCAGAACTTTCATATTTATTGAGTTACGGCATAAAATTAGTAATATTTTCAATAAATCGAATTTCTTGTACAAATTTGGATAACTTCATCAAGACCATTTATTATTCTGTTGGTCTAACAAATGGCCTTCATGTTTTTTCTTACATTAACATATAATTACTCTTCCAATATGACAGTTGGCTAATTCATATTCTTAATATATATGATAATACATAGACTGATTACTATCTATGCGAGATTTTGCAGCTCCGTTGTAATGTAAGACCGCTATCATGGAGAGCTATTTGTTGTGTTAGTAGTGTACACAGTACAGCAACTTAGATGTGTGAGGCTACACTAGGTAATTCGCCTAAAGCCTAGCATGATGTTTAGTCCGAGACTCTAAACAATGAGCCCGGCGAACATTGTGCGGGCTTTGTGCGCCCTGGTGGTATCGTGGAATCGCGCCATCGCGTCCACACTGCCCGCACATTACAATGCTGTTGCTTCGATGACCAGCCAGCGCCTTATTAATCGCTTATCTCTTGTTTTTGAAAAGATACAATAAAGTTCCTGGTTTAGTTGGTTTGCTTTAACGCTTTGATGAACGAAACTTTGATTACTTTTTTGAAACAAATTTAATGATAATCGAAATATAGTCACAAAAATATAGGAATAACAAAAATATAGAATTGACACATTTAAACCATGCATGAGTACGCGCTTAAAGATAAAACTGCACTTATGTTAAACAATAGCTTATAAACTTTAAATAATCCCCATGAGATGCATAATAGTGCATCGTATGTTGCTCCACGTTAATCTGCACGATATAAAGCATCTCGACGGCGGAGAGCGCCGCTTATACTGTTGACCAGCGATGGAACGTCCAGATATTTAACTGGGGGACGAAAAAGTAAACAACGTCTTTGAAGCGCTCCAGCTCTTTGAAACCGCCTTCCGTCTGCTGGACTATCGCCCGCCTAATCGAGTAAAGCTTAAAACCTTTTTCCATCATTGAAACCTGAAACGGTGTTGTTGTTACAATTGTTAGAATAATAAAGGTATATGTTGTGAGAAAATGTCAATAAAGCGGTCAAGTTGATATCGATGGCCCCACAGAATAAACGTGTAAGTCAAAAACCACAACTTTTCAGGAAAAAATAAAAACGATTAAACTTGAATAACTGTTGTTTGGAAGTATATAGGGTTAAACAAATTATATCAAATTAAAGATAAAAAAATATCTTATTACATTAGATTTTTTATTTATTTTTAATTTAAACGGTTTTCCGTCAATTTATGAAAAACCATTTTATTTTTTTATTCTTGTTAATTTCTATGACTAGATAACAGTAAACTTTCATTACACGGTTATTCGTGTAAAGTGTCAACAAACAAAACTAATAATATTATATTACACTATTATTCGACAGTAATCAAGTTTCTTTAATACCTAGTTACAAGCATAAGCACGTTTGTTTACAGTAACTTACTGTATTGTTTGATTATTGTAAAGATAAAATGCATTTATATCAATGTTCATAAGATCGATTCTCATTTATGTAATATACTTTTGTTATTGCATGGTGTAATAGTGTAAACTTCATCAATTAAGTGAAAGGTTGAAATAAAAGAAAAAGGTTTAATAAAATAAGAATATAATAAAGTAACTATCAACTTGCATAAAAACTAAATAATAATCACAACGTAAACAACTTAAATCTCTTTCATGATTAGGAAATAGCTACCTATTAGCTTGAACTGATACCAAAAAAAACTAATCATATCGTAATCTGAAATACTTAATCTTCTAATCTCCGTCACTATCATTGGTGACAGAGATCGAATTGTCCAAAGGAACTAAAATCTATAAAAAGTTTGGTAATGGTCTGGTATGGCTCCTGAATCACACAAACTTATCAAATCCTTATGTAAAGGGAGAGGTATGGGCAGCAGATCAGCGTATGCAAGGACCTGGGTATCGAACCCAGGACCTCTAACGTAGCAGTCGCGCTTGGGACCACTAGACTAACGAAGCATAAGCATAAGTACCTAATAATAATAATCACACGCTTTTTGTAGGTACACTTACAACACTTAGGAGACATATAGGTATACATACCATCACGCCTGTATTCCCCGAAGGGTTCGGCAGAGGTGTACTAAGGTACACCCACAGTTCACCGGTATGTTTTAGGTCCCATGTAATAGGGGGCGAGCCTATTGCCATCACATATAGGTATATTTACCTTAAATTCAAAATTATACCATGTTTATGAGTTGATTATAATTATAAATTAATACCTATTTTTACATAATATTAATATGTGGGCAAGTACTGACTTTTACAATTCGCCAAGTCTAATATACTTCTGCAGCGACTAGAAGTTTTTGTATTTCTATTCATCGTTGCACTAAATCACACATCAACAAAAAAATCTCGATAATGTAGAATGCCTGCGTAATAATCAAAATTACGTAATTATGCGCGTAGAATCACACAACAAGACTGACCTTCGCTTCCGGAATTGTTGTCTAATGCTACTCGCATTGCACCCCCCGCGCCCCTTTCTAATGTTACGTACAATTGCATTGAACGGATCATTGATAGATTTGTTTAATTGCTGTTACTATGCATAAACTTTAACTATTAAGACCAAAACACTAGTATTTGAACACTTAATGCTATAAACAATCCGATTAAATACCGTAGGAGGCAATGCAATACTTTAATCTTCTATACTTATCTATACTTATAATAAATCTGTAGAGAAGTCAATTCTGTACATGAAATATATTTCCAAAATAACTATCAGCGGGTGATTAGTGATCGATAGTGACGCCAAAAATGCAATCAGTAAAATTTTTGTCTGTCTGTCTGTCTGTCTGTCTGTCTGTCTGTCTGTATGTTCGTTATAGAAACAAAAACCACTCGACGGATTTCAACGAAACTTGGTACAATTGTTCTTCATACTCCTGGGCAGGTTATAGTATACTTTTCATCACGCTACGATCAATAGGAGCAGAGCAGTGAAGGGAAATGTTGGGAAAATGAGTGATTCATGAGAAAGGTTTCAAGCTATAAAACATCACGCTACAACCCTTAGGAACGGGGCAACGCAGGTGAAACCGCGGGCGAAGAACTAGGGAACAAAGTAACTATTCCACGCGGACGAAGTCGCTGGCAAAAGCTAGTTAGGAATAAAAATTGAGTGCGTCATTACACGAATAAACGTGTAAGCTGCTATTATACAAACTCGAAGAAGTGCACAAGTCCTCTCAAACGTTTGCTTGTTTTAACACGTTTATTCGTGTGAACTCAGGGACCTAAAAAGCGTTTAACAATAGCATATACTTTTATTCTTGTGATATAAATGCATGATTTCTCCCTAGAATAAAGGAATCAAATGATATAATAGGCGTATATTTTAGTCAAAAATTAATACAAAAAATTGAGAAGGTGCTGCATAGGTCAAAGAAACGAAAAATGCAATAAAAAAATATTTGTGTAAGAGCTCTTGCACGTTTATTCTGTGGGGCCATCGATATTGATGGAGCACGTGCATTCTATTCTGTGTAACTGTACATTGCACGCAGCCAATCATACTGTATTAACGTCATTAGTGTTTTAATTTACATAATTATTTGTTATGTTTTTTTGCTAGTTAATGTAATTTCTAAGTCAGATATTATGACTCATTCTGCGATAAATTTACCGGCATGCTACAAGGTATCGTTTTGGGGCCTATAAATATTTTATTAAACAAAACCGAATGTTATCAAAAGTTGTCATCGCCTCCGCGGTATGTACGTAGGTAATCGCGAGCTGATCAAACAAACCCGCGGCTCATCCCACGCCCCGCACCGCCGCGCCTTTCGCGAAACGTCTCCCGTGATTAAGCCTTCAATTACGCGATATGACGAGAGGGTCATATTTGATTAGGCTACGTGTTGTGTTGATTAAACCAAGCTTATTGCCTTATTCACTTACCTCACCCACGCCGCTGATATCTACCTGCGAGTGATGCGTCGTTTTGTCAAACCGGATTCTCAAATGTCTCATCGCATCACCTATGATTCTCTCAATTTGCCAACATTAAAACGACCATGAAACAGTGACCGCGAGCCATGACGCAGTCGTGAGCAGAAATATACAACTTTTGATATCCACTTCGTTTTTATTAGTGTTGTATGTAGGTAAATATTACGTGGTTGCATTAATAGTGCTCCAGTAATGGTTGTGTCATTCTGTCATGCATCTACGTTGTCGTCGTGGTCTTGTGAAATCAACTAGTCGGTGACTTCATCTTAATCAATAGCTTTATGGTTGGCTAAATCCTTTTGCCAGTTTTTGTTATACAATTACATTATTATAAAGACTCGGTAACCTTTCAAAAATTGCTCTGCTTTATGTGATTCACATTTTCATTCCTCTTACCAACCTTTTTCTGGTACCTGCTTTAAACAGCGTAACGAAATTTAGATCAGGTATAAGTCTTCGTATCAAATCATTCATTTTAAAAATACTACATGACAAAATATTTGTTAGTAACAAAGTCTTACTTGGGTATATTATTTATTATTACTCCTGTGTTTCAGGTGAGAAATATAAATACATATTAAGGACTAAAATAATCACAAAGTCAGTTTATCAAAAGAAGTATAACAATAATAAACAAAAATAAACTAAAAAGAACACATAAATAAATTGTAACCCAATTAACAATTTCTCTGCATCTTCGTAGGACATTTACAATTGCTATAATTGAGGGTATAAATATTCTTTATAGCATTAAGTCTATTGTAAAGAAGCGGCCCTAGAGACACGTAAAATTTGGCTATGAAAGCATGTTTAGTTCCTGTAGGTAGGGGGCAAACTATATCTTTCTGTTTTAGTACTATGCTCAATTGCTCATTATGAATAGCTGTCGGACAGTTAGTATAATTTATCCAAAGGCATTACAAAAACCTACGCATGCTGTGAATTACCGTGTGCACGCATAATATTGTACTTGGTAAAGGGCAGCAGTGAAAGTGTGCGTGGGTTCAGGTGACTCTGTTCGCTAAGCTTGCAATATAGTTGCCATACGTGGGCAGTGATAGATGCACCAGCAGTCGCCGCCGTCGGGCCGCGCTCCACACTCGAAATAGAAGTACACAACCAACCCGTCCACCCACACGCTCGCTTTCATCGCACAACTGATTTGTAAGCAAATTCACTTCTGAAGGCGAAATACTTACTCCCATTCTGAAAGCTCATGGCAACTTTATTTATAGCATCCACAAATTTTCTTACATTTGATGATTATAAACCTTGGTATCCACACTTAAATACAAAAAAAGGTATATCACTGCACAATGCGTACAGAAAAAAATTGGCTAAGTAGCACTGCAATACGTGCTTCCAGTTCTTGGAAAATATAAATCGTTTCCAACAATCATTGCTCAGTAAATACACAATTTTCTAAAACGTTCCCACTGGCCTAGTTTATTATTATTCTTGGAAATCATTTGAATCGGTCTCTTCCCAAAATGCTAATATGTACACAGAGAATTCATTGCATTTATTGGTAAACAATTCTGAAAATAAATGCAAGAATCCTTTGATAAACTGTGGTCACCTCAACTCGGTCGTTTCGCAAATGAGCAAAACTACTACTAAAAAATCTAGAGCAAAGGCTATTGCTTTGGGTAGGTACTCCTCTTGAGGGGTTTTCAAAACTCGTTCGCCAAGTGTTCCACTGCTGAACATTCAGCGCATTCGGAGCATTTAAAAGCTGCCAGTAATCTCAAGCGGCGAGCGTTGTTCGCCACGCTGGAGTTGTTCCATATGTCGGATAACTTTATGGCCTGCCGAACAACGGACCTCACTGAACGAGCCTTCTCCATCAAATTCTGCTTTAACTAACTTACCAATACTTCTTACAAAGTATTGTATATCCTATCCAATATAATTATATCTATAATGCCAATAACGCATATACTCTGTATAATAACCGCGTAATTAAATCACAGAGACGGGATCATAACGCAAGTAATAGTCTCATAGTTAACCTAGAAGTCTTATTTTGTGTACTGAATTATAAACGAGGTCACCAATCTCGGATTGGAGATTGTTCGTGAACCTTCACGCATTGTAGATAGGTAAGTAGACGTGGCCGAGACGGCGGGCTCTGTTAGAATAGCAGCACCGTTACGTGATCTATTATAGATATGTACGTCCGCTGAGTCCGTCCTGCCTCCGAGACCGCAATGACGACAAATTAGCTATGGAATGTTTACTGCCTACGTGGTTCACTTAGAATCTGTAATTGGAAAACCATTATACATTTACAGCATCAATCAAAATAGTTTCACTAAAGACATTCTATGAACGTGTAAGTAATAGCGATATTTTAACGTCTAATTGAGCCTTCTGATTTGAATACTTGTTAAATGCCTTGATAAATGCTGTATCTGTCAAATGTTTATTCATTAGACTTGATGGAGTCGTTGAAAAGTCGGACAGAAAATCTTAATAATATTGACATAATACACCCTTAAATAGTTGTGAATGAAGATAATGAACACTAATGAATACATTTCATTAGGAGTGTTTATTGTGCTCAATTTAGGTCCCCTGAATGTACGATCCATCGGGTGCGGCGTAGGGTTGCGCTTTGCGAGCGAACGTTCATTAACTCCGTGCAGAAGCCAGCGTTGTGGGCGCACTCTGCACTCGTCGCGTGCTATCGTTTGCATTAGTTTTTAAAAATCACTTAATCTGACCTGGATTGAACGCCAGCATGCTTCAAATAATTGCTGCATAATTTGTCGTTCTCGTTTTAATTGTACCCAGCCTTCCGGTGGGTCTTTGTTTTGGTTTATAATATACATCAGCAACATCTTTAACTATTTCTTTTTAGTCCATTGAGGTATTTTGCTAATTTACGTCATAATTATCTAATACCTACCACGAAATATAACGGACATTGTCTAAATACGCGTAAACAAACGGAGCAGCCAATAACACTCGGTATGTGGAACATTATAGTCGACAGTTTGTCTTGCAAATGTATGTGATTCTCTTATGAACACCACTTGGTATCTGGAGTCATTACGCAGTTATAAATAACAGATTTTAATAAGATGTCCAACTTTCTCGTTGCGTTATAAGTGGGGTGTCACGTTCCGTTCGCTCTCGGATTTCGCCATTCGCCGTTCAAATTGCACTCGGGCTGGCGAGCATTCGTGCGCACTCCGTGCACTTAGCCAACATCTCGATATTACAACATTAATTGCAAATCAAACTAATGACTTCACTATCTCGTGCAGATTAACAAGTGTATTTCCCCATTAGTAGATACAAAAATATTTGACTAGCTTTAAAAGCTGTAAATGTTTTTCGGCTGTGTCTGCTGAATTCGTGCTTTCTAAAAACGTCACTCTCTAAATTTAATCTTTCCATCGAGCGGAGAGCGCGGATGAAAAATACTGTCGTGCCGTGTCCATTAGGTAAAGTATATTTTTAGATGGCATTCTCGACTACATAAACTATCATTCCACTTTCAGCGAATGCCATGTCACAATGTTCTGAAAGTGTTTCAATATAATAGCAGAAATTATCCCTTAATGATCATTAGTGGCGGTAATTTCCGGGTGGGTATGATTTTAGTAGAATGAAGATCGAATAGACTATTCTCACTATAGCATTTCCAGAGTCGTCAATAAAAAATACCACGAATCGTTCGCGAATGAGGAGGGGCGGCGCGCGGCGCATTCCTACATGCCGCGCATTTCCATCCGATATTGCGCCGCCATTATGCCCTGCTCCACGGCTCCCGCCCTGTGGGGCTCACCCCGCCGCCCTTTAATTAAACGGTGAGGCCCGAGAGACACGTCTCCACCACCAACGTGGAAAATCACATAAATAGCTCCAAAGTTATTTTCTTCCATCCTATTGATAACAAACTTGGTTGACTTCCTTATTCTACAAGAAAGAACAAGACATTCCATTAGGTAAACATTTTTCTAAGCAATTTGTACGAACGATTACGGAACCAGTGAGCACCCAAATACATCACTGTTTCAAGGTGCCGTTAAAAGAGAAAAAAAAATAAACAAGTACATAAACATAGCAAGTAGGTACCTAGTAATTTTTCGCTCGGGTATAATGGTAAGCAAAATAGGCTCGGAACATTCGTTGTTTCCATGGCAATGGCTAGGTGAAACAATGCGTGTAATTCGACGACATTAACCTCCTTTCTCGACACATCCGCGTAATAAAATAAAGGCGGCTCCGACAGGGCTCGTAATGACGCCAGAGGCCCCGGAGTCGGGTGTAGGGTGTAATGAGCGCGACTTATCTGCGCTCATTTGCATGCCGAGTATCAGCCTCGACCTTGGCACCTCGCTTGCATCACGATTCACGTACACAACGTACCGAATTCGACGCCGCGCCGGACGCACGATTACGTCATCCGCCGCCGCCAGTCCGAGACTATTACGCGATAGCGAAAGTCTAGTCTGGCCCTTTATGGCATTATTGAACAACTCCAGTCCACGGCCCTCTAGCAATTAGTTCATGTGTCTATTCAAGTGGTCGCATACTTATCTAACTAAAATACAGAACCGATGGCCAGAAAGAAGTGTGGACTGGAGAGAAGTGTTTTGGTTTATAGGGTTTAGTTTTTTTTTTCTAATATAGCTATAAACGAACACGGTTGTGATGGAAGTTAAGTTCACTTACGATTGGTTCATCGTACTTAGTGATTGGTCACGAATCAGAAAGCATTTGATACATAGCCGCAACCAGCGCCATTCAACATACAGGCACCGTTTTCCTCAACACTTAGTTACCTTTCCGCGAAGATCTCGACGACAATCCGTTAAGTAAGAAGATACCCTGGCTTTCAATTTAGTGTCACGAAGTCGTGACGATTTCGAAATTCTCAGTTATATTGCTAAGTGTATATCGCGTAGCTATTTATATTTTGCAAAGTGATTGTATGCAATTTGGATCAACCACTATTTCCTATAATCCACCCCGTAAAATCGCAAGCGATAAATCTGAGTGTCTAGCAGCTTAACACTGTCGGAGCAGATCGTTATCCATACTTAGGTCGCTACTCACCGTTCTGCTGAATAACTTAGATCGACAGGCAATCGCTTCGCAAAAGTGCATTTTCAGCCGGAGGCGAGGCGCGGGCTCGATATGCCACGCTCTAGCCCCGACGACGCTTTACATGACAATTGCAATGTCCCCGGGGCGAGCGTCGTCGTCGCGACTCTCAGATGCTCCAGTGGCGACGCTATCTCGCCGTTCCACTAGTGCAATATCAAATGTTTATTAAAAAATGAACCCTCTGTGTACGTGTGTACAAGTAAACCCACGTCGACATAAAATGAAGAGAAAGTGTATTTGAATGTAAGTAATATAAATTTTTTGCTCACGAGGCAGTGAAAGGTGTGAAAGTCGCTTTGTTGGGAGCACACGTGACGATTAATGTTACGTAGTTCACGGGAACTGAGTCGGAGTGCACTTCGGCAGCCCATTCCCAACGGTCAATAAATGAGAAGAAGACAGGGAGTTCGGGCTGTTCTTTCACGACTACGTTTGCATAATTGAATACGTTTACTAGTCGCGTCACGCGCGCCTTCATCCAACTTAGCATCCTTAATTGGCCTACGTATTATTTGCCAATTAAAGTGAATTCTCATCGCGGACGTGACACGAAACCTGTATGGATTTCACAGGAAAGAGGATTGTCGGCTTAGGAACTCCCTCAAAATTATTGTACGCAAATAAATCCGCCCACAATTTCTAGTTATTTATGTAATGAATAGCTTTGCCAATTCATGTTCAGTCAGATCGTATATAACTGGTGACGTACTTCTCGTAAATAGCTTCACTCACCGCGATGTAAACAAAGCCTATACTGATGACACGCTGTCTATAAATAATGACACATACAAATGACTCATTAACCTACTAAGTATAGTTATTACGTTTGACATACGCTACATTCCATTTATTATAAAAAAAACTTTCAACAAAGTGCAACGACACGGTTGTTAGTGTTGCAAAACCTGCTCCGCGAGTTATGAGTTGTAGAGAATGTGGTGCGCAAATCTTAAGTACAAACCATATTACTTGATATGCAACGTGGTTGCTAAGAACTAAGGCCATGAGATTGGATAGTTCCGTACTCTCGTAAGATGGCGTCTTATTCTTAAACTGGATCTACGAAACCATTTTGCCAATGAAGGATTAAACAAGACTAACATACAGAAATCGGAGAAAAGCAATACCAATGAACTGATAAACAGTGAATTCGAAACATGAGAAATGTATGTACGATAAATCCCATCTTTAAAAGCGATAAAGCAGCTGTTATCCAAATCCAGTATTAAAATCCAGTAGATAAACGAGTCCAATACTTCTAAAATTTAAACTTCTAAAGTAAATCATTTACTAAATTACACTATTCCTACTTACAGCCTAAAAAATCGGATCCAAATCGGAAAGAAGATTAACCTATTAGGTAACGAATCATAACTAATCCAGCACATGTTTGCGAATGACGCAAACACTCATGGTAGCTAGTTTACACCTCTTGGCACACGTTACACAACTTCGCAACATTTTTGCCGGCCACTACGGAGTGTTGTGATTCAAGGCTAAGCGCGCCGTAGGAATCGAGTTCCTGATCCGTCCCCGGGACGCGTCTCGCTCGCTCCCCCGCCTGGCCGACTGGAATGCGTGCAAAATAAACAAGTACAACCGGTTTCGCTTCGCATCTTGCGCTTTGCCCGCTCCAAGCCAGACGCAGCCTTTTATCTAATCCTATATACTTGTGCATTCACCAAGTTTGTATTATATACGAATCGATACAGTGACCAGTCGCGTGAGATAAGCCAGATTAGCGCCAGTACCATCTTATTACACGTATGTAAAACGGTGAAGCTGAAGCTATCTGTCGGGTTTTAAATACTGTTTAACCACGCTCTAAATTTGTTCAGTTTACATTTTAATTAGTTACAAAATTAACATTTATATACACATATATTAGAGCTATATCGTTTTATGTATTGCATTGCATAATATATATACAATTGGAACGTAACAGCGTGCAATATAATTTTACATTTTGTAAAAGCTACGGCGTCCATTTAATTTATCGATCGGCCGAACTATTGTTAGACCAAGTTAATCGATGTAACGCATTTGCCCTTCATAGGCCGTGGAATGATTATAGCATTCTTTGTCGTTTTTTTTGACATTTTGGTACATATTGTCATCATAGAAAATTAAACTAAAACAGTCCTTACGGGTTATTTATTATGTTGCTTTTTCATTGTACTGTGTCATATTGCAAAAAGCACGACGTGGAGCGTCGGACAATGTGTTACCATTCACGGCGAACGACGACCGATAGACGACAACGCCCATATATCTCGCGACAGCACGTGATATATCGCTGCCGATCATAGGTATGATCGGCAGCGGGATCATAGGTATGGGGATAGTGACAGTGACCTCACTGCAAACTAACTAGCCATAACCCATTATATCCCCATATTATATGTAACAAACGTCACGTGCTTCGATAACGCAGAGGCTAAGTAAAAAGTAATTAATATAACTCGTTTTTGTTGCTTCTTAAGTATGAATATGTACATGAACTGAACTAATTTCCCTTTAAATGTGTGTTGCTTCTAAGTCGTAGTTCCGGAAAACATAAACTAGATAAGTCGTTACCATATCGGTATTGCCAAGAAATTAGGTAGCAGATGTCTGAGGGATTCGCGTAAAATAATGATATTCAGTTGAATCTGGTTAGAGTGGAAGCCGATCCCAATGCAGTTGAGAAAAAGCTAGAAAGATGATGATTAACTAGACATGTAAATCGTCGTCTTAGAGTGAAAAACTCATCATTAATAAAAAGATACTTTTCAGGAAAAAGAAAAAACTATGTCCTTTAAAATGTTTGCACTACATGTTTTTTACTTCTGTGTAATTTTACATACAATTGAAAAAGTTGTCACATTCAATTACAGCTGTTAAAATTCGCAATAGCAATTTTTAATCAAGAAACGGCATGTTCTTCACAAGGTATACACGAAACTGAAGTTCGCGAGCATTTCCGAGGTTCTCATTACATGACATAGATGACGTTACGTGTATCAGAGTTGGATTGAGTGAAATCAGGCCATGCTCTGAGAGGGTTTCTTCCCAGAAATGTAATAATAAAAAAATTGACCAATATTGCATACCCTAGGTTTTCACTCTAAGACGACGAAATGTAGTTTCAAAATTTAAGTCGTTTGATTCAAATTTATTATTCAAGGAAGTCGTTGATGAAGCACTCGAAATGTGACAGTGTCGTTTGTACGATAGTGTTTACATTCCTTGGAGAGCGTGGCGTTGCGTTGTTACGTCGTGCGCGTGAGTTGCCCCACTCAATTAGCGCACAGCAAGATGAGTGCCGAGTGACAGTCGCGCCCGCTCCGCGATTCTTTATAAGTGTTGGGCATTCATTATTTAGCAACACTTCTACAGTTCTCGTTGCCTTTTTTTTACTTTTTATAAACAGAAGTTCTGTTTCCGAACACAGGCCAAGTTAGAAAAGCTTCCTTGAGTGTTATTGGGATTTGAGAATCATGCTCTTAATTATTTACTTTTCGGAAGTGATCCTCGACAATATTCAGGTTTTTATTATTCATATCTTAAAACCCTCTTGCTTGTTACCAACTTTTTTACTGAAATCATTTCTCCAGAAATTTAATGACAAATGAAATCAGTTTCATTATTTCTCATTTGGGGTCATTGTGCTAGCCAGATATTAAGACTTGAACCTTCTTTCTTTAAGTAAATCATTGGTCTGTTTCGGGCCTAGGGAAAAAACGTAAAATTATAAATCGTTTTAAATTATTTCTCTCTTCTAGAATAAAAAATAATACCGTAGGCAAATGTCAACATTTGTTATTTGTATTTTTCTAATACTCTCATTTATTTCAACAACCCACCAAAGTTTCATCAAAATCGGTTCAGCCATTTTTACGGCAATAGATTTTTATACATACGAGATCATAAAGTAAACATTTCAGAAATACTGAACTAACCACTAATACCAAAACAAACATTCTTTTGATCTAGTTAGTTATATCGGCTTTTGAGGAAAACCAAATTACTTGCTCATTTAAAAGGATCAACTCCTATTACTCCAGTTCTCCGGGATTAAATTCTGCCTTGTATTTCCCAAACATCGTAATTAAAAATAATTCCACAGGTCGGAGTAATTTATCAATTATTCAACGCCCCAAGTTTGCACACAATTAACTCGATGAGATTTTTGTAAGTACAAAGCGAGTGTTCACCGTCGGAATGATCGCGGCGCAGTAGTGTTGTAAAGTAGAGCGGAGTAGAGTTTTTGTCGGCAGGTTCGTTAGTCGCTGCGAGGTGACGCCGCTACAGTGCGTCCTCGTGCTCGAGAGCGCTCCTCCAACTCTTTAACTGCCTACATGAAGGACACTCGACGGTGCACTCTCCTATTATAAACTGCGCTTTTAATGGTTTGCGCCGATTTTAATTATTTTCGCCATTTTTGGTTCACTTCGTTTGCATCTGGAAACCAGTTAAAAACACAGTACAGATGTAAGAGAAATTATTGTAGGTACACGCCCTCGTTTACTCTAAATTCATATTTATAAGTAGTACAGAATTGTTTTGTAAGTCTCAACTTCTGTCTACATTTATTTAAGTAATCCTGTACAAGATAATGAGACACTCAGTCGGAATCTCGGGACAAGCGCCCTCAAACTCAAGAGGACAGGATCTAGCTCCGATCTCTAACGAAGACGTTCAAAGACATGGATTCGCCGTAACGTAACCATCAACACTTCGATTTACACGGCTGAAGCGTTATACAGAATGTTACAGCCGCATTTCATACATGCAAATATACTCATCCCGTTATCGCACTAAACTCATATTGAGGCGATAATCCCGTTAGTTTGCAATAGGCTGACCGCGTCGGATGCAGCCCCAACAAAATCTATTAAGTGCGCTAGCTCGCTCCATCACGGCATGCGATAATGCAAGCGTTGTAGCGTTTACCGCGAGTCGCGACTAAACGTTCGCGTGTGCTCCACCACCGCGGATTACTACACGCACAATATCCACCAAATTGGATAATACACTTAAAATACAATCGCGCTATAACGCGCTGTAATCTAGTGACGCGGCTGCCGATGAGCATATTAATTTGTCGCGGGAATAGGATTAGTGGGCGCCGCGGGATGTGCGACGCGGGGAGGGCGTGATGCGTTCACAGGCTTACTGTGTTCATATCCAAAGTACCGACGCTCTTAAAACTACTGCTTCCTCCTATTTTGATAGGTAATTGTCTGGTTGCAACAACGTAGTAAATAACTTTGTAAACAGACGGGGCTACATGCAATTTGCATACAAGCTCGAATATCCGCTCTAATTTAAATGTAAACATTCGGATTAAGTAATATTGTTGTTGAATGGAATAATAGTATACTGAAAATAAATAAAACAAAGTACGAAGATATTTCGGAATAGCCAGCAAGGGTGGATCCTATTGGCTCGGGTAGTTTAGACTCTTTTTGCGAGTTGGATGAACAAAACTGTAGCTGAGCTACTTTGGAACGGCAATATTTCTTAGTTTGACAGCGGGATCTTGGTGGTGAGGTGTTGCGCGCCTCCGCCACGCCGCCGGCTTCGTCTTCCAACTTTCAAAGCGACGCGCCGGAGTGGTTCGCCTCGCCAAAAGTTTTAAACTGTACACTTTATGTTCTTTATTGTCTTCGCGGGGCTCGTCTATCTGCGTGAAATTTAAACATCTACTTTTCTCAACAAATCGCGGAATGTAAACTCTATCGCTTTGAAGTTGTCACATAATATACATTAAACGGACATTGGGACTTCACGAATGGTCTCCCGATGGCGTGTAACGAACAAACATCTGTTAGTAATCTCCTAGCAACAACAGAACGACCGTTAAGTCTCTTATGTGTTGTGGACACGCTACTGGTTTTTCAGAAAGCTCCGCCCTTCGTCTGTTGTCTCTTAACGCTCCTCCCTTCGCGTCTTTAGCTGCCCTACTTGTTGAACAGACACGTTGAATACTTTACAATTGACGACTATATGATTCGCTGCTCACCTTTATAGTAACTAAATAATAAAAAAGCTCTAAAGAGTCATTATATATATATAAGAGTCATTATATATATTTTGACGACACGATTGGCGTAGCGGTTGAGCGATCGGCTTCTGCGCCACGTGTTGTGGGTTCGATCCCCACACGGAGCAAATATTTGTATGATCTACAGGTATTTGTTCCGGGTCTGGGCGTTTGTGCATGTGAGAATTTGTGTTTGTAAACGCACCCACGACACAGGAGAAAATCCTAGTGTGGGGCAACGTTTTTTTTTTTTAAAAAAAAAAAAAAAAAAAAAAAAAAAAAATTATATATATTACGTTATTTTGTAAAGGGTATGGGGAGGTATGGATTGAGGAGGTCACTATGTTGAATGAACAACTTAAAAGTGTCGTAAGTAAGTCGACAAGGAGAGCCAGGCGCGACGGTCTGTACCCGTGTCAGCTTAAATCGAAATTTTGCCGTGGGCCGCGGCGGATAGCGCCAGTTAACTTGTAACTCACTTTTGATGTATCGTTGTTTTTGTAGAGTTGGAAGCCTTGTAAACATCGCACCAGGAAAGTTTTGGGTCGCCTGTCCACCGTTTCAGATATTTTGCCAAGATTAACGGACCCGTTTTTTAAATTTACTTTATCGGTGGCATAGATTTAATTTTAGCCAGGATGGATTTAGATTGCATTTGTAGAACTTAATGAATCGTAGCAGATTGTAGAGCAGCGTTGAATATACCATACAATATACGAGTATACATTATGATAACAATTTGATGTACATATTGATTGAACTGGTATGGTATAATTTCCTAATTAGTATACCTACTGTAAAGTGCGGGGATCGTGCAGATATTGATGTAACAATTGTGTTAGTATATTTATCTATAAGAATATTGTGCCCACGGTCTGAGCTTGTCATGCTCACTTAAATGTCCTGCTGATGGTGGCGTTGTGTGTCGGGTCGTTTTATTCCCTACAATATGGTTGAGTCGAACCGCGCCGATACACACGTCATGCTCGTGAACGGGTGCTGTCTGTCGGGACTGGTCAGCTCTTACTTGCTGTGGCAATCCCTTTCTTTCTATATAATTACTAAATATAACGCCTACTTATACTGAATAAATTATCATACACATCAAACTGCATAATTGTCAAACTATTTAAAACAAAGTTGTAAAGATTAATATTGTAATCATGTTTAAAAGAGTATCTATGGAGTTTCTTGCCGGCTCTTCTCCATAAGACCCACTTTTTGGAACCGTGCAATTAGTTTGACTTTTCAAAAGTACCTTTTTAATGGTCTAATTGAAATAAATAATTTTTACTTTGACTTTGACTTTGCGTCATTGTGCAGTATTACACCAGCGGGCACCGATAATAAAACAATGCTCGTACACGAGGGTTTTACGAGCCGATCTCGAGCGTAGATAGTGACAGCAGGGAATAAACAGCGCGTAAAGTCATCTGTATTTAAACTCACAAACATTCTCTCCTATGCGGAAATATCAGACAAAAATCTTTTCTGCCAGTAACCTAGCATGACCTCGTTACATCACTGACATCGAATAGACACATCTACATTAGAATTAGCAGCGTGTACATTAAAAAGGCACGTGCGGTAGTATCAAAATATGTCACGTTCACATCGCTGTGTTAGATGATGAGCATTATAATAGCTAGGTGACTATTATTCATTTTGTAGTTTCCATTGCGCGTTTAATACTCTTCATTAAATATTTACCGCTCATTAGGAACTTTGAATGTCTCATACTCAATGCTTGCTTTCAACAAAGCCTTAGGTTAGACCAAATTATAAATGTATAATCCGTTGTGTCGGCTACTAATAATCGGCATATGATCATAGTAAATGTGCTCACCAGTCGGCTTCTACGGTTTTATGTAAATTGATGTCGATAAAGCGACCTCCACCCGCGCGGCGACGCTCATTTGCATTCATAGGCTCGTAACCCTTCCTCGCTCTTCCACCGCTTATGCAGCCTCATCCGCAGCGCTCCAGCGTAAAACTTGCTGCTTTGCCTTTTGCACGATAATTTACGACTCCCCATGTAATACGTCCAGACGATATGAGTTCGGCGTGTAAGTATCTTCCGGCCGTAAGGTCGCGGTGTTGCCGTTCGATTTACATATTATATTAAACTCGCCGTCGCCCGAGTCCCTATTTCTCTTCTCCACCGGCCGTTACGCTCCAACTTTTCTAAATTTTTCGCCCATAAAGCGCCCGAAACGAAAGTTTCTCCGTCCGCAGCGTGAGGTCGAGTGTAAATACACTTTTTATAATCTACTTAGTCACTCTGTCGCCCCCTAAAAAAGACTCGGTTTAATAAGGACTTTTACAGTTACTTCATATTTTTTGTTAAACTTTAAAAATCTACGTACCTTCTCTTTAAGACCATCAAGTCATACACTAACGAACGGATGTTTGCATGATAAAATCAAACACAAATTAATTAGACTTCGTTTACTCACAGTATATCGGTTACATGTGGATACAACTTATTTAATTTCTGGTTAAATTTTGTGCGTATTTTCGCCAGGTTTAGAATATAGAACAGGCTATAGAATATTTCATAATTTGTATGCAGAGTTTTTGCTATGCAGGAAGTGCAAGTTTGCCATGAAAATGAAGTTTTAAACCAAGAAAATCCGAAAAACCTTTTCGGATTTTTAGACTAGCACAGTTGTGCGTAAACAACTGAACAGTAGTTAGCGCGAACTGCAAGCGATAGAACAAACAGTAGCAGTTGTGTAGGTAGAGCTCGCAGCAACCGTTTCATGTCTGCCACGCACGTACACTCGTCTGGCGCGCCGCTTCGCACCTGTGTAAGCAACGAAAGTTACTGTCCTTGACTGGAGACCATTGCCATTCAATAACACATGTAAGTATTGTCTTCACGACACTGAGACCCAACAGTTTACCTCCAATTCTTGCAATAATAATTATATTTACATAGGTCTACCGCGAACTTCGATTCTGCGAATACGCGAAATCATTTAACCCCACGATGCCTTAATGTCATCCTTAAATATATTTTTTTACCCAGATCAAGGAAAACCTTTGAACTAAATCTGTGAAGTAAAAATAAATATGTTTTAAGTATTACATGCTCTGTCGACGAACGATGACAGTTCAAAGTACTCTGCGGGAAGTTCGCGTGACACGCAACCAACCCCCTTCAGTGGCCCCTCGTTAAAACTTTCCCAAATATGACGCACGCTTGCAACCCTTTGTGTCACTTTCCCTCGCTTCCCACTACTTTGACGTCCACTGTCTTTGACTGAATCTTAATGCACTTTCGCAAGTAATAAAGAATGGTTTTATATCTTGTCTTACTTAGCAAGTTTCTTTTGTAGCCTGATCCTATGATTTGGTAGTATTAGCGAGTGGATCAAAGAAGCGGTGGGGTGCACGGGACGCTGCCGGTTGACTCTCCGGCCCGATAGCGTCAATCTAACGCTCAATTAGCCGAATGCGATTATCCGATTCGGATCCAGAATCGCGGGCGTCTCCGGCGCGCGCCACCCCAAGACAAGCGCGCCAACTTTATTAATTAAGCCGTGTCTTATCTCTTGTTAGCACTCATTCTATTATTTGTCTTTTCACCGCTCATTTCCATAATTTCATCGGCGAGTAATTACTTACCACTAACGCGGAGCATTTCTCATTGTGTTTGCATATTTTGTCGTCGTTTGCTTTGTAAATTCACCTACATAAAGTTAAAGTCAGATGATGAAGACGATTTGCAGATCGTTACTAATTCTTGAGTACATCTCTGTAATTGCTGCAAATATATACTGCGGATTTAGAAACGGTTTGCATTCTAATAAGCTATCAGTACATCGTTGGTATATTGTTTTCCGCTTGTGTGAGGAGGAATGCCTTTTGTTGTTAAAATGATGCGTCAGTTGTGGGAGGGTGCGGGTAGAGGACGAGCGGCCTCTCTCCCCCGCTGTGTGTTTAATTAGCTTAATTGACATCGCGAGGCGCGGTGTCCAAGCGTTTGTTTGCGATATCGCGTTACCGCCGACGCGACGCCCGCCGCCCAGCCGTCGCCGTCACCGCCGTTACCGATGTCGCACTACTGAAAGGATTAATACTACCTACTAAAACCAGTAAAGATAACAAAAAGAACTAACAAACTCATAAACATCTTGGGCAATTGGATCAGAAAGCAAGACCAACCGTATGTACGTACATTATTTTATGGGTACTACCTATATCTCAAAAGGTTATTGAAGCTGATATTCAAAATATTTTATCAATAATATAAAATATATAACCTGTATTTGTAAAAGCGCCACGTCGGCGACGGTAAGGTTTAAGGCGCGTGCGGAGACACCCAAATGCCGGCGTCTCAAATACATTCTGATTTTACTCTTCCTCTTCCTATACGAAATGGTAAAAGTGCTACGAATTTTTTCCTTAAATTGCCCGGGGAATAAATTGTAGTCCGTACGTGAACTGAGCTTTAATGATTCTTTATAGAGCGCAGCTACACAATTTTGAATAGTTCTTATCTGACAGTCGAATAAGTTTGTATAGGGCGTATTCATCTTTTGTATTGTCCCGACATTTCTGTTTTATATATTTCAGATTATGATTCAAATCATAGACCACTCTTACAGACAACCTCTATAAATTGCAGCGGTTTTACCGGTCGGCTGTTTAATTAATATCTCGTAGTCGTTTCCATCATAACGAGTGCGTGTGATTAATCTCGCCGAACAAAGAAGTCCGTTTCCGCGAGCCCTCCACACTATCGATCATTCACCTCCTCGAATAAAAATAATAATAAATAATAGGTCTGGCGCCATTGTCGAAACGAGGCGTGCGTGTCAGCGATAGTTTTAGCTATTTGATGTAATGTCGACTGAATTCACATTATTATGGTGGGAGACTCCTACGCCAGTCACCCATTTCTTTTGTTAATTAACGTGAGACCCAAGGTCGATTTACTTTCAATGATCAAGCATTCTCATGTTTTTATCGGACGTATTGAAATGTCTAGTTTTACAACGCAAGAGCAGCAGAGCGTGTTCGTAACAGATTTTAAGCAAAAGTCCCACACATCTCTTTACGTATATAAGCAGGAAATGTTGGTATGTTACACTGCCACATAATAAGCTCAATCATTTTAGCTTACTATACGGGACAAGTTTGATGGATGACACAAGGGCGGCCCCCCGGCGTGCCACACATCAACCCCACTATAGAACAACTCACCTCTTTGACATATACGTCTTATATTTTACTTTATGATACATCAATGAGACTTCATTCCCGCATAATAAACCCTTGCCGTGTGATTGTACGTTAATTAACCTACTCTTTATGGACCTTTTTGAGCCGCCGTACTGTCTACTACTCTCTGGCAGGCTGACGGTAGCCGCACTCTGCACATAAATAACTTTATATGAGCGCTCTAAATCTCATTACGGCCACCGTAATAGCTTCTAAGGCTCCGCTGTCGGCTGTGACGAGAATACAAAGCAAACCTGATTTATTTCCACAAATTAATCTTTAAAGCACTCGGGTCAGGTTTTAGTTTGCAGGATGCAACCGATTGAAAAGTCGCACGGCCCTTTCACGTCTACATATATCGCCAATGAATAGCAGGATATTTTTCAATTTAGGTACCCATCGCAAGGCGTCTGCTTGCAAACTCGTATGTACGCGCAAAGATACAGCCGCGTCCGATCTCGCTGGCGTATATGTAGCCCGCACCGTGCGCTCCCCGATAGCGTAATACCAAAACAAATGGCCTTCTCTGTCGCCTTTTTATTTAAGATACGTGAGTTATGTTTTAAAGACGTCCGTGCGTTATTCAAAAGGCTCCGAGTTACATGTTTGCTGTTACCTGTTTTAACCGAAACTGAAAGAATGAAAGGTTTCACGATATTGTTATATAGAATTAATTTCCCTGTCTCGGTATCAGCTAAGGCATCACTGATTTCATCCTTAATGTAATAGGAGACTTCCACTTTAAACGGTACAAACTCTCTTCATGCGAAAATCTGCACAATTCTGTAGAAATTATTTCTCATAGACTTGGGCTACGAATTGCTACGAGTCGTAGCTGTCTCTTTTCGTTTTGACCTGACGTTGTAAACTTTAGATTAACATTGTTTACTACTGAATACTCAGTAACTACTAATGATGTATTTATTTACCTCATGATTATAACATTTGCTTATAAAAAAGCTCTCATCGCAGTATAATTTAACGCAGTGCAGCTACCCATATTTATCAAGTTTAATGTGCATTCGATTATGCCATTCAAGAATATTATTCTATAAATAAGCAGTCTAGTCTGCGAGCGTCCGTCGTAATAAAACATTAAGCTTAGTCAAGCAAGCCAATATTCGTGTCGCGTGTTACGAATTCCATTTGTTTCTTTTTTTATCGACTTGTGAATAAATACCACACGTCTCGATACACCACAGGTTAATACTAATACAATCTAGGCTATGCTGCACTCCTAGCCATACGCATTATATTCTAAAACAGTTTTTAAGCTGACGAATCCATAATGGATTTGTTATCGTTTTTTTGGTATCTTTAAAAATATATTAGTTAGATGCGTATAATAAATCATTGGATTCAATTTAGATTGGCGTCGAATGTGCACCGACATTAGCGGCGCACATCGATCCGTTATCACTGTTTCCGAACAAAGAGAGATGAAATTTTAATCGGTCGCGTTGTCTGCCATCGCAGAAGTTACCCGCCGAGCCGGCGCCGGGCGGCCTGCTCGTATTGTAATGAGCGGGCCCGCGAGCCGCGTCCGCTCCTCTCCTCGCCGCTTGAATAATACATGTTTTGGATCAGCCAGCCAGTGCGAGCCTTCGCAATTCACCGCCGCGCGCGCCGCTACGTTCAGCCCACGCCAACGACCACTAGTCGAATCGATCACTATCGCCCGACACTACAGCTCATATTTTATTTACACATAGTCACGCGTGACCTTACTACTGTGAGATGTGCCTATCATAAACACTAACAACACCTTTAAAACCTTCGCTATGTATGTAGATTTAAACAAATTTAATAATAAATACCATTTTGACATTGATTACAAACTAGAAGCCTTTTCGCCTTCCTCTTGGTCGAACGTGACTTGCCTAGTTTTAAACAATTATGAGGAAGGGATAAATTTGTATAATCAGATTCTTCAAACAGTCAGTGGGCAAGAATCCTTCCTTGTTACGAAAATGTAGACGGTGCTGAAATTTAATTTATTTAGAAGCTAAGCTCCCAATAATTCTGTTACATCTTTTAATGAACTCGGAGTAGTTGAACCAGTATCGCACTGAATACTAAAAGGTATACGTCCACTGATTAATAAAGTTATGAATCTTGAATAATATAATTTGATGTTCTTCCCAGAAATTTCCTGCAATAAAAATACATATTTCATGTCAGATTCTCCTTAAAAAATAAGAAACGGAAAGTATTTCCCCGGATTTTAATATCAATTCGAAGAGATCTTCTTTAATAAGTTGTAAACTTGTGTTGGAGGGTTCTCGCCACAAGTTCGATGCTACGGGCGCCGGCGACTACCGGCAATCTCGTTAAAATATACGACGAAACTCCGCAATGGCGTTTCAAGACCATTTATGAAATCACATGCTACGGCTAATAGTATGTAAGTAGTTACACTTGTACCATAAGCTGTACGTAACTCTCGCAAATAGCGATAATAACGGAACGATGTTGTCATGTTTTGTAGTTCAATTGTTGTGCTAAACGGAGGATTCAAATTGTGAAACCCCCAGAATTGACTACATCACTGACTGTAATCAGTCGCAGATGAAGCTACCACATAACGAACGCTGAAAAATACTTAAGGACGTCTTTAGACTCTTCTTTTACTGTATTTCTCCTATTAATACATTTTTAAAGTGAGAAAAAAGGAAAATGAAATAATATAGTAAATCGTAAATTCTGATAAAACTTCAATTAACCAGGAGCTTTTAGCATAAAATTTGACCCAATTTTCCGTAACATTTGCTGAAATTCTTTTTCTAATAGCAATCTGAAGGGTGGAAGGTACGTAGCTGTCCACTTCCACCGCAGGCGGTGTCGTTAAGGGTGTAGTGGCGGTCTCTCCTTATCGCGCGCCACTACGCGAGTAATGACGCCTTCGATCGTTGGCTAATGGCCTCCGCGGGCCCACTTAGATACGCAAATGAGCATCGGCAAGTACCGCCAGCCAGCCAGCCATCGCGATTACGCGTACACATTACACCGACTGATGCTGCGCCGTACCTTACACGTGCGTTCCGAGATGCCTTCTATGAAACATTAAACAACACTGAAGTAAAACATGCTCCTATTGAATTTTCCAGAGTTATTCTATTGAAATATTATCAGAAACACTAAAATAAATACAACCCTGTCACAAATCCGGCACTCGTTTGGTTGATCATCATGAATGATTCAGTAGGAATTACAATAGGGTCTGAATTCACTCAGTTATAGTATAAATTTTACTAAATAAACACATCTGACACTGACTTTTTATATGGGTATTGTTAGATGTTCCGCCAGCGCGCCGCCTAACTATTCAAACAAAAAGTGAAACCAAAAGCCTGTACATTTTGGCGGTCGGAAAATTGAGATTTCCCTAAGTCATGTCATTCATTCACCCGTGCCGTATTCCCGGCAGCTCTCTTGGTATAAAAACGTTCCCTGTTCGGAGCACTCGGCTGACACATGTCCTCTAGTGGCTTTATACAAACCTCCATCTAGTGTCCACGAAATCCATGACACATTAAATACTTAGCTACGAACTATACACATACTGTAATGTACAAACATTAATCCTGTTATATTTTACTGCTATACTCCTTACTCGTTCATGTACAATCAACATTTTGCACTCAGACTCACTCCGACAGCAAGTAAACACGTTCATTTTAATGAACAAAGAGTTCTTGACATTTATTGCTAGTAACTGCAAGGAGCAATGGTTATTGCTTGTGATATTAGTTCATTAAATGTACCTATTTAATTATTTAGTGGTTAGCTCTATAATTTTGTTTACTCCCAGCTGAACATCGGTTACGATTACGTTTATACGTGAAAATAAGAATAGCTACCGAAAGCGTAACTCGAAAGAGGATATTCGTGTCGTTCGCGTCGTTTGTCACGTATAATGTCCTATATAAAATTTTATTTCAGTCTAGAACAAGAACAACCCGGCGCTCGTTGCTGTCCACTACCTTACTTCAGGACGTTTTGTATTTTTATTAAATGTCGCTTACTTTTATTGCTTTCATAAATAGACACGAGTTTATCAGCGCGCTGCAACGTTGTAAAAAATGATTTAGAGTTATTAAAATAGCATACTAGGTTGCTACAGGACACATTGGTTGGCTGTAAAGCTGAGTAACAGAGCACTAGATTAGGATTATTCACGTCTCATAAGCAAGGCGGCCCATATCGTGGGGTGACTTATTATAAACGTAAAAAGATGTTTGTGGCGCGACCAACAATGCGGGGGTGCCACGACGGCGACGCTGCCCGCCCAGCTGTAAATGGAGTGCGCATTAATACTCAACTATGTAATAAATGTTATTGTTTGTCATAAAGTTTGTTTTATGAAGGTCGGCCGCCCCGGCCCTTGACGGTGTCGGACCTTTAATAAAGTTTAGCTTTCGCTTATACCCTCACTTAGGGATTTAAGCACGATTATTTGAATTGTTACTTTAGTAGTATTTATATTCTCCTCGGAAATACTACAAAAATTGAAGTCGCTCACCGATCACGTTAGATAAACGATATCCTCTTTGCTGCTCGATAAGAGCAGACACAAAATAAAATAATCTTATTTTGATATTTCGAGTAGATATACACGGTGCCTTGCGTCGTCGCGAAATGGCTGAGTCATTGCAAAAGTTGCGCTAAGCTTTGCAGCAATATTTTCTACTACGACCTTTCCGTACTCGGGTCGACTCGGGGAGACTTTCTGATATCATTTGCGGTGTAGACGAATTATTGTTTCATATTTTTGAATAGAGTATATGTATAACTGTACAATACATACAGTACCTAGTAATTGGTGGTAGATCATAAAGATGGCACAGTAGGTACCGGTATTTTCCGAATGTAACTCAGAACTTCACATGTATATGATGTGAAGCTGTAAAATGCTGTAATATATTATAAATCTGTATCTTAGGTCAATATCGTTAATGCAGGCTTTTTATTTCCATCATACCAATCATTGGTACTTGGAACTTTAACCTCATTCGAGGTAAATTATGAAGTTTTCGTCGATTACGCGACATAGCGATGCGATATAGAGATAGCGGCGTCGGTTGCGAAACGGCGACACGAACAGCACCGACTTATTTGTATGTAGCGCAGCTCCACGCTGCGGGGAGCCGCTTCAAGACGTTCAGCGCAATTTTTCAACGCTTCGGCTTCGTGTTCAGCAAGCCGATAGCTTTCGCCGCAATGCAGCCCCCCTGCCCCTCTCCGCGCGTGCCGCACCTGCTCCAGCGCTGAACTGCTGCAACTTTAATCCCCCAATCCGCCACCGCACGACCGCACACCGACGCGATGCTATATTTCAATTAATTCGACCATCCATTCCCGACGTGCAACTACGCGCCGCTTATACCTCATAACCCCCGCCAGGACGCCGCTTTCAGTCTAATACGTCAAGGGACGACTACTTGATGTGCTGAACTCCTGATCGCGTTTACATTACGTGTATAATGTTGTTCAGTCTGTTTTACAGTCTCGCTAAATCGACAACAGACTCTCAACACATTTTCAGCTATAAATCTTGATTCACAAGAACAATTTTCGCCTGTAGTGACGATTTAACTTTGAAAGCCCAATTAATTGCAAGTTTTATTTGCATATTAATGGGTCGTTCTAGTGGAGCCGCGTAGTCGGCCGGCATTAAGTTTCGTCGGGTGCACATAGAGCGGTATAATCGCTGCTGTCTCGACTTTGTTTATCGTCACCGTGTTGTCAATATCACCAAGCAGCAAATTTATGCTAACATTGATTTTTATTCAACACTACCCTGTATTTTCATTCGCGACTCAGGATAACGTCTACATTGATTGGTTTTGCGAAGTATATTTATGAATTTTAAAATTCATTAATTTTTAAAAAATCACTAGCCTATCCTACGTAGGCATTTATCACGTTATTTTTAGAATAAATCTGTTAAAAGGCATTTTAATAGAATCTCTTTCGTTTTAAAATTTCAAATAATTACTGCCTCATTAGCCTAGTGGTCCCCAAGGGTGACTGCTACGCTAGTGGTCCTGGGTTCGATCCTCCGGTCGAGCAGTGTTATTGGGTTTTTCTATGAAATTTTCAGTAGCAGCTCGGAGTCTGGATTTGTGCCCGGTTAATGGCAATAAGCTTGCCCCCTATTACATGTGACCTAAACAAACCGGCGAAATGTGGATGTATCTTAGTACACCTCTACCTAACCTTTCGAGGAATTCAGGCGTGATGGTATGATATGTTATTTCAACTAATTTGCAAACTATTGGCGTGAAGCTCTGACATACCTACAGTAAAAAAACGCGTAATTCCGTATCACTATAGATTTAGTATTGTATTAACAGCCACTTATTTCTTATTCCTAATAATATAATTCAATCTTATGTTGTATGTATGAGTGTTTCGCTCCAAATAAACGTTTTTCTTTCTATCTTTCTTTTTTATTTAAAAACTAGCGGGCCCGGCAAACGTTGTCTTGCCCTGTATCATCATCTTCCTGCCCTTTATTTGTCGTCGGCGCAGCATGTCCTTTTCTTCCATTCATCACATTCCCATGTCTTGCCCTGTATATTAAAAAAAATCGTAGATCCCGATTGCGGTGCCACCTACCGGCTCAAATTGT
This sequence comes from Acronicta aceris, assembly GCA_910591435.1. Taxonomy (NCBI): domain Eukaryota; kingdom Metazoa; phylum Arthropoda; class Insecta; order Lepidoptera; family Noctuidae; genus Acronicta; species Acronicta aceris. The sequence goes on from OU342759.1 coordinate 11,980,238, forward strand.
GAATCTAAACCATCCAGGAACCCAATTAAACATACACAAAAAAAAATCAAAATCACACCAGCAGCTTATGAGAAGTTCGGACAATGCACAGAACGCCATCTACTTACTGGCCTTGCCGAAACAGAAATCGACATCATGTTCATTCATGTCCGTGTTTTATTTCTGTCAAATCTGTCAATCCGTTCCCGAAACAATGTAGGTATGAGAAAATAAATTTTCATCATAATGTTGTTTTTTCGATGTTTTAATAGTTATTCTGCTATTCGGGGAGGAGACAAATTCAACAAACCAAATATCATAAAAATCGATTTACCCGTTCTCGAGTTATACGTGTTGTAACAAACCCGACTTTGTTATAAATATATAAGATGACCCGGTGTACTTCGTATCACCTGTCGTAACGATTTGAAAAATATGGCTGAAAATTTTGATTTTCTACTCTGTATCTTTCTGACTGCAAGTCTATTTTCCATGTTATGGTTCATGCAGTTCTATTACAGACTCGAATGTCAACAAATAAGGTGCCTATTTTTTTCGGTTTGCACCGGTTGCGCCATACCTATTAAAAAAAATTCAGATCTAAAAAGTCTAGCAACACAAATGTCTTTGAAAGGCTATCTTGAGTCGTTTGAAAAATACTCAAAACAGTTTTTTCTATGAAATAGCTATCATGTTCTTGACTACTGACTCCAGTCTGAATCCATTCTTGTAGGTCGCATCAAATAGACGATTGACATCAATATTTTTTTTTCTGCATTCCAGCAAAATAGTTTAAACACATTAAATACTATTTTTTATATGCACGATTTCAAACAATGACAACCATCATACTATGTGGCAACTATGACAACTATCAAAATAACAGTTTATATGGGTTTAGGGGGTTTAGGAGTATGAAGCACAGAGAGTTAAGCGCTCCATGCACCGTAGAAAAGGGAGGATCCTCCGACCGGACGGGTGTTTTGTCCAGTGGGCTACTGCCGGACAGTTCTTGTCGGATTTTACTATTTGGTCTTAAGTCGCGGAGAAATCTGTTTGCGCGATGTAGGACTCGCGACTTAGTTCTTCCTTAATCGAGTAGATGGCGCTGTACTTGTAATGCCGCTACATGGGTAAAAATGTAAAATTAAATTATCCCACGGGAACGTGATAAAAAATATCCTATGTCCTTCTCCTGGTTTTAAGCTACCTCCCTACCAATTTTCAGCCAAATCAGTTCAGCCGTTCTTGAGTTATAAATAGTGTAACTAACACAACTTTCTTTTATATATATAGATATCCAATGTGTTCTTTTTGCTTCGTCCCAATTTTATTAAAGGAATAGCTAGTGTTTTATAATGATTGATCAAACATTCGCTCCAAACAACGCACGATAAAAATGAGTTACCTACTCCTTATTCTTATTGCAATGTCAGACTCCGGCGCCGCATGTGTCGGTCATACCGCTGAATCAACTGAACCCGACGCCCCACCGCAACTGAATGTACTTAATTTGATTTCAATTGTATTAAACCCCACTTCCACTCCAATTAATGACCCGAAAAGGGCTCTTAATAATACCGTCGACGTTTTATAGACTTTAGTGTCACATTTGGCAATCAAATATCGTAATAATTGGTACGTTTCAGAAATCGTAACATTACTCTTGGATCAATAGTTTGTTTATAAATTCACTAATTAATTTTGTCAGGGATTCGTTCGCAGAGTGGGGGTTATCAGAAAGTTCACGTGGGACTTGTACGTTTGGCAAAAACCACAAACAACTTTACAGTGACGTTACATTGTAGAGACAACAGGCGCCGTAGAGGCACAAAGTAATTAGATAGCTGTTGTATTGTTCGCTTGTTCAGCGCTTTTCCAATGAACGGTCGTCGTTCGGTCCCGTGTTTAATTGCGAGCCACACCGTAACGGACAGCGGCTGTTTTTGTCCGGCCCGGATGAGATGAACCGCGCATCCTTTAATGAGTCGGTTCCCGGCCCCGAATACCCGTACCCTTCGGATATCTACATTTCATGCACTCTTAAACTTTTCGCTTTAAATTTTGCCATTTGAATTTAATTAGTCCGCATACTGGAAAGATAGCATCAGTACGTACATATAATGTTTAATTTGGAATCTGAATTAATTTTCCTTGCATTACTTAAACCCAACTGTTGAGTACTCATATGGAAATAATATTTCCAATTAATCTTTTTACCTGAATTAAAAAAATATATAATGTCAGACACAAAGGCCCATAGCAAGTGAGTAACAAAAAATAATTAAAACCTATGTCAGGAGATATATTTTCCCTCATTTTGAAAAATAGTCTGAACAGAAACTTCGTAAATAATAATAATCTGTATATAATAGGTATAACGACCACAGTTATTTAAATCTTACAAAACTGGAACGTCTTCTTATCGCAATTGGTAAATCGACTATAAACGCCAATGGTTTTTTGGAATAGAGTTAATGTTTGATAAACGTTCATCGTCACTAAACAACTTACTGTTTCCGAAGTATGTTTTGACATACTAAAGTTACGAACTAAAATGTTCAGTAACGTTACCCTTTGGTCAAATTAAATCGAATCAACTTATTTGTGGGTAAACTTAAAGTTAGTCGTCTCCGATCCATCTGCGGGGCGACGCGGTACCGCTGCCGCCCGCATTCGGCGCCGCGTAAATAATTCACACGCTCAGGAACGAGTTGGCCGACTCGGATACCGCATGTAATTCCACATTTTCACGCTGAAAGGTTTCCAAACACGCATTAAAGTTTTTGCCCGACCCCCCGTGCCTATTCACGATTAATTTTCCGAATTCTATTCCCTAACTTATTTATTGAGAGGGCGTTTCGTAAATACTTTGCTTAATTGACACCCGGAGCTCCAAATTCTGCGTTAACCCTATAAATTATTCATTTACAGTAGTGTAGATGACAATAACTGTATTATTGCGTCTGGTATAATATAATGATCTTGTTTCGCTCAGTGGGGGTATCGGATCTTGTTAACATATGTTGGTGACTGGAATATCTGAACACGTAGCTTTAATTAATTACTTGGTGTCATTAATAACGACAAGGAAGGCGGCGTGGCGTAATGTTGGCAAGGGTGTGCGTAATGTAAGGCGACACGACGGTACCCTGATCCGCGTCTCGCGGCCGGAACATAGTCGCATGTCGCTGCCACCGCGAGCATAGACACATCACGCACTCCTCATTTGTCACACACGTCTACCACATAGGGTAACTTTTATGTCAATTAAACTTATAGCTATGGATACTGTCTTGATATTTCAATCCAGATCCAAAAAATTAAAGCATATCAGGTCCCAAGCGAAAATATTTACCAACAAATGAAAGCCAGTCAAGCTAGGACGATAAATTATATTAATGACGTCAGAGTCTATAACTTTTATACCATCATCGATCTGCTGCACTTGCAAGCCTTCCATTAGGTGTCAAACAGTCAACTTCAGTCTATTCTTGTTTGTCACCGGGGCCTGTCGCGTGTTCGCCCGGCGTACTTACTTTACACAATATAAATGGTGTTACAGTGAAAAATCGTCTCCGCGACATCGAGAGGCATCAATCGAACACTTTTCTGAGGTATACCGTTCGAAGGCCGAAACAAAGAGGCGTAGTTCCGAAACAATCAAATTAATTTTCTCCGTTGTTGTTTAATTAGCGCCGACTCTTGGATGGCGCGGCGGGCGGCCAATGTTTATCATCGGATACAATCGCGCCCCGCCGCACCCCACCCGCGGCTCTCCAACGAAACCCATTATTATCAAAGTCAAGACTGTACACCCAAGTAACTTTGGTTCGTCACTCCTGCTCCCATTGTTATTATTAGCGACATTGTTTAGGCTAATTGACTTTGTCGTAAACAAATCGCGTGATCCGACTAATTGTGTAATCTTTTTGTTTCAGGTAATCTTATTAGAGTGCTGTGATGTAATTTTATGGAGGAAAATGTCTGTATCCCGTGAAAGTACGTATGTATATTAATATGATAGCGTCAATAAGGTCGATATATAACGGACACTGTTATCGAGGGGTGGAAAATATGAAACAGAATAGTTTGTATGAAGCCTCATCGAGTTAATCTGAAGCCATATTTAATTAAATTGTAAGGGTAGGTGAACGTCGCTGCTGTCCATTCCATACAGGACTGTCTTTCAGTGCGGACGACTTGTGTACTTACGCTTACTATCGTTTCTGCAATATTAGTTTTCTCATTAGGTGAGCATTCATTAATTTATCTTTATTTGTATTTACTTTAATTTTACCGTTGTGTTTAACTAAATCGGGTACGGTATTTTGTTTTACGAACGTACTAATTATTTAAAGTAGGAACTGCTTGTATCATTTAATAAAGTCCAAGAACATTAATAAAGTAAAAGATAAATGTTTCGTCGAAATGGGCACTCTTGATTCCGACATTAACGTAAACGGAGTTAAGAAGAAAAAGCTCGTGTCGGGTTTCACGTAGACTCGGTCTGCAGCGGCATCTAATCTAATTATCCACTACGTTCTTCAAAAAACTCGTGAGGAGCGAATGTAAGCTGTTTGCTCCAGTCTTTTCCTCTTCATTTTCAAACCTCGCTTTCCCGGCGCACCACAATGTAGATAATTGTTTTTGTCGATTCAATTATAAGATCCCACATACCTCGATAAGTACTTATAGTGAACGAATTATACTTAATTCGCCCCAAAGGTAAGGGATTATTTTCAGCGGCTGACCCGCGCCGACCTGACCCCATCCTCTGACCTCGGCGCGATGATCTGCACCCTTCATTCGACTAACCTGTTTTACAAGATTAGCGCGATAAACACTTTACCTAGTGGAATATTAAACGAACTTCCCCTGAAGTATACCTACTAAGTTATATTGTGAAATTATAACCCTAGCGCCGTCGTAACAAAGTAAAATGTACAACCGCGCGAGAACACGTATTACCGACGTTGTAGACAGTTTCCTCATTTGTAAATTCATAAGTATTACGTATCTAAACGGTATATCTATGTAAGGGGAAGTATTATTAACGCGCGAATTTAGCAAAGTAAATTATAACTGTAACAAAAATGCCAGGAGGATAATATCTAAAATGATCGTGGTAAACTTCTATCCGAAAGCGTTCATAAAAACAAACGCCTATCCGCAGCCCCGTAATTGGAAAAAGGATTTAATCAAATTGGAAAATACGGTGCAGCGTACGGTACTTAATATTAGCGCGGAGTCGTGAGCATATGAAGTAACACACGGCTAGTGTATTTCGTCGACGGACTAAACGGCTCAGCTCCGAAGCTCGTATTTGTATCACGGCGCGTTATTAATAGCCGCGATAGCGAGGTGGCCCGCGGCAGAGCACGATATTTGGGAAATCCGGATTTGCATAGGATAATGGGGAACGCCGTGCGCCGGTGCAGCTCAATGTGGACGACGCCTTGCACTCCACCTGCCCGCCCGACGACGTCGCTTGACTTACTGCATACGTAACGACACGTCCATTCACGAATTAAAACTAAGTCAACATTTTAATTATGCGTTAAGGATCAATATTATTAACATATTAAACAGAACGTTTTAATCAAGGTTAATTGTTGCATACCGCAAAATAAATCAAAAAACTTTATAAAATCAGTGATAAAAAGTGTTTCGTAGCTACGTAGGTAGGTATTATAGCATAGATAGATTTCTGTGAGCGATTGTAGTAAATATAGGAAACATAAAAAACAATCCAAATTTGATTAGCAGAAATCAGCATAATGGGCTAGATTAACTATTTATCTACTTCCTTAAAATCTAATTAATATTTGATATTACAGAACAAGTCAATTTTCCAAAATTAAATATAATTAAATAAAATACTATGTACTCATTTATTTGATTTATAGAATGGACGCTGAGTGACGCTGAGTGTTAATACCTAATGGTCTTGCAAAAACGCTCGTATCATATCTTGGGAAACTGGTTCTTCCTTTTTTATTAAAATGTGGTTTGTTATACGTGAAGAGTCCGTTTAAAATTTTACCGTAACATTACACTCATAACAATCGTTGCATTGTTAATTTTACATGATCAGTTTATTTTCGCTTGGCATGAATATGTATTCGAACTCTGTAATCGCAATGCACCACCGGCAATCAGGGTGTTTGTCTGAAAACAGCCATTAATGCGGCAAAAAATACGAACAAAACTATGATAATTGGCGAGGGGTCTAGCGGCGGAATGGCGGCGAGCGGCGGTCGCGTGCCTGATGTATGCGCCGCCGCCGTGACGCCCAGACCCGCCGGCGCCGCGACGCCGCCCCACAATGCAGATATCGTGCATTCGACTCCATTCCGTACCGGCGGCCGTCCTCACGCCTTTGCCGTTTATTGCCGTTTACGACCACGCGAAGCTCGCCTGACACACGGCAGCGCCATACTGCGCCCACGACCACCCGCCACATATCGACCGCCCTACAAATCGATCCACAACGTACAATTCCAAATCTAAACGTTGCAGGCCCACACTTGATTGATGACCCGCGTAATGACTCAGGAAACTATTTCCTTCGTATTTCCTCCACTCAATAAAACATCGAATATGCTTATTTATGTGTTGGTGTCACTTTATTTGGTGTTTTGTCAATGCGGCCTCTAGTGCCGACTACACTCGAAAGACCGTCATTTGTCAAGATTATGTCTGTATGGGGATTGAGATATGAAAGGCGGTTATTGTTTTGAATATTTTCCTTTCATGTATTACCCAATATTGCGTCTGTTTATAATATGCGATGATGTAAAAACCTATTCTTCTTATATCAAAACACATCGTAATCAAAGCAAACATCAATTCGGCGCTCCAGAGTTAATTTCACATAGAGCCTATTAGGAAGCAAAGTATGTTTTGACCTTTCGGCGGCGGTCATGCGACCTTATAGATGAGACGGCACAATTAGCACGTACAAAACTCGTCAGTCACGGCTTGGCGCCGAGTGGCAATTACGGTATTTCATCCTCAATAAAAGTGCACTCAGGCGCCGCTAACGTTGGAGAAAGCTCCCCGTCGCCTATAAAGCTAATGTGAACATATAAAGATTTAAAAGCCGCCTCTGGACGCGGACGAGAGGGAAGCCACCGACTGTGCGGTCAACTCGTATACCCTCATATTCTCATCCCAAGACAACGTTAAAATTATAAGCGAATGTATTATTCACACTTGAAAGGAAACAAAACAAATGTACTCGAACGCGCGTACAAATACACGAGCACTCGACATGAATGACCTTCGACATTTTCAGTAAACAACCTTTTTATTATACCTACTCGTATTTTGTGCCCTACGCTCTACAAAAAAACTCGTGAACCCTTTCCGAATAGAAACTTATATTGCAAAAAGTTTAACAAATAAACTTCAGAAAATACTTTCATCCGACACTTTCGAGAGCCATTATGACTCTACGTTAGTGTCACTGAAGGGAAAGAAAAACATTTTCCAATATTTACCTCATTATGTCGAGGTATAGACTAAATAACAGCAGTCGTATAGCGTGTGAGCAAACATTTTGGCGATGAATCTGTGAATACTGTGCTATATCGGGGTGCTCGAGGCGGCACATTTATTTTATGTGCCGGCAATGTTACATACGCCATAAAAGTCGTTAGGACGGGCGTAACGTCTCGCCGTCGTCTTGCCGGCTTTAATTATACCTAGATAATGTGGCGCCGACTGCTCCCTGCACCCTACATAGCCATAGCACCCGCGCCCGCTCCCGCGCCCGCGCCGCCTGCCATCAACTTCGCGACATTAACGTAACACGATGCAATAACACAACACCACTCTTCCTAATGTACCCGGCCGTACACAATAATTCCTATATTACCCACATTCGCAACATAAAAGGGCAATGTTACGCGTACAAAGTTTCGTTTTTCATCGTAAATCATCGCGGTTAATAATTTCACTCCGTTTAGAAAATTGATTTATGCCTACATATTTACTGGCTTTTAAGGCTTTACTAAATGAAATACACACAGTCTCGGTTTACATTATTAACAAATGAGACGTTTGCGTAATGGCACTATGGACTTAGGTGAGGTACTTTTCACCTGGATCTTAAAACCAAGACATTTTGCAGAGAAATAACTGTAGTTGAACGTACGAACTTAAATTATCACCTGTACTAAAAGTTTTCAATTCATCATAACGTAAACATTTGGAAAAATCTAACTTTAAGCTACGAATTATTAATATGAATTTATTTCACACGTGGAACAGAAAACACGCAGCAATCACGAAAAAAAATTTGTTAATCAATTGTAATTGAGAAGTTCATTTAAATTTTAGAATTAGAATAGAATCTAAAGGACACTGAATAATGAAAAGATAGACCTATACTATTTCTATGTTGAAGCATGATCTGATCTACGAGACTTAAAAGGGCGCTACGCATTTTCCGTAACCTCTATTTGTTCTACGAACTCGTAGCACTCGTAGCCGTAGTAGCTACGGCTCTCAAAGAAAATGTAGTGTCGCGTTTTCATGTCCAACTACGAAACGTATGAGGAAATATTCATACGAACCTACCTTTTTATTTTTTGTTGTTGTTGAATACTACTTACCATAAAAACGTTTAGCGAATTATTTATGAAAAAAACGTTCAAGGTCAAGGGCCATTTCATAAATAAATATTTAAACATTATGACGTAGTAAGTTAGGTATTATTATTCGTGGTTTGGTTCGGTCTCTAGACGGGTATGTGTCGCGTTACTCTGAAGGTAGGGGGTCGGGCACGGGGCACAGATGGAGATTTATCACGCCCGCCGGAGCTGAGACTACAAGTTCGCGCATTAAACGAGTCCGGGACATTAGCCGCCTGCAAGATGCCGCCCGAGATCATAATTAAGTGCCGCCCAATTTATCGGTGCGACCCGGACCCGAAAACTCCTCTTAAAGTTCCCTTATCGTACGTAGTAAAGGCTCTTTATTTTGTAGTTAGTTCGCTTCGCGTTTATCACCTTTTATCTTCTTCGGATGTGACATTGTTTACTGCGACAAAACTATATACTTAGTGGCTTCTGAAGAAAGTGATTGATATAAACGTTTATATTCCATGAAATGAGCCAAATAGTTAAAAAACATTTAATGCGAATACGTAAACATGGCGGGACTCGTTACTAAAAGTAATAACTAAGCTGATCAATTGATCTGCAAGATTAAGCGGCGCTCGGTGCAGACAGTCTGTGGATGGGTGGCCATTCTTAACAGATCGACAGAACTCCGTGCCTTGGAGAGCACGTAAAACCGTCGGTCCCGTTTGTCATAAGAACATCTATGGGAATTGTTAGTGGTATTCATAACCCCAAAAAGCCTGACAACCAGTTTGCCCTCCGGATATCAGTATTGCCCAGAAATTGGGTTTCGGAGGTGTGATGGCAGTCGCGTCGTGTAAAATACTGATGGTCAGCGGCATCTGGTTAGAATGGAAGGCGACCGCAACATAGTTGGGAAAAGGCTCGGAGGATGATGACGTAATCATACTCGGACGTCTGAATATCCGCATGATTAGAGAAAGGTATGCTGATGTATACCCATAATCCGCGCCAGTATGTTTTTAGATATGGATAGATCCCGGCGAATAGACTCACCCTCACATGGGAGGGCGAGTCTACCAACCCAACCTAGCTGCTACTGAGTATTACATAGTAAAATTGCTCGCTAGACCAATGAGTCAGTTGATACGATTAAACGTCGCAATAACTGATTAACTTGCTTACAATACTTATGATACGCGTCCGTAACTTTAGCCAGCAGACTACAACAATAGTTAATTTGCATTAGATAGTAATCCGGATTAAATACAGAACTAGACAGTCTGGTGTTGAGCAAATATATGTAAAATGTTTAGGTATTTTTTTCTATTCCTCTCTAATTGAAATCATATTTTCCTTGTCCATCATGAAAGAACAATTAGAATAGTTATGTTTTCATTTTGTACCGGATGTAACGTGGTATAACATCTAATGTAAACAGTACTGGCAAGCGATCTGAGGCCGTTTCACAATGTGTTCTCATTCTTAGGTTGTGAGAAAGAGATGGCACTATTTAAAGTGTAGAGCAGCATCTCTCTCACTCGTTTGCAAAACGATCGCAATAACACGTGGTACGGCCTCTGCATTGCATAGACACCCGCTTACGCTAATCAAATAGAGCGGCGGCAACTTGTCAGCTTAGATCACGTAATCTTATTTCTGTAGATTGCCATATTCTCTACTTAATTTTTTTATTCAGTTTTAGTAAATTCATTTAATATAGCCAGTAAGAAAAATGTTCACCCTGCACTGTTTCATGGGACAGAAATTGTTTAACTCGATATTTGTTAAAGGCAAAATAGTAAATTTTGTTAAAGATATAGGATATTTTTCAGATATGATAAACTAAAGCTTTCGAATGGATTAATGGTAATTCCGTCATTTGAAAACAAATCTCTTTGACAACAAAACCAGAAATTGCAAAAACAGGATTGTTAAAATAAACTCCGGCATTTAAAACAAAACAAGATAGAATTAATGTTGCGCGGCGAGCTGAACTAACAAAATAAGCTGCATAGTGGTGGATACAAGATAGACACTAACTATCCTATTCGCCGACGCCAAGGTTTTGTGAAAAGAACCCGATATCGTTCAACGTTTTCTATTAACTTCAGTACAAAAGCAGAGAAAATACCGTTACGGAAACGTCCTAGAAACCTTTGTTGTGATACAAGTATTGTTGTCTGTAACTATAACAGATAAGCGATCCTGAAAGTCAAAAATCTTATGTGTTTGACTGGTTCTATTGTGTCGCTCACATTTCGCAATTAGTCTAACGCGATGTGAATGTATAGAGGCGTCGGATAACCTCATTATCATACCGAGGTTCACCTAGGTTAGAACTAGCTTAAGCCTGCTTTTAGATGGAATAGCCTAACTGGTTTAATTTACCCGTAGAGTACGGATTGGACCGTCGAAATCTGTGAGCGTGTGAGCCCCTTAAATAAGCAAGAAACTCAAAGAGAGTACCTACCGGCACTTGGAATCATGTGCTCCGTCTAGCTGCTTAGACTAATTACTGCAGCAGGAAGGCTAAATTGGTTAGTCGGGGCGAGGTGGCAGCCCGGGTGGCTCCGTGTCGCGTCACATCGCACGCCGCCACCGCGAGCCTTGCCTTACTCGCACGGTTATTTCACTAGATTGCACGTGAAACACGTGCACGCGTTTCGTTTGTTTACGTACCTCACTCTGAATCATACGATACATGGCACGATACAACAGTCTGAACATGTTATGCAAAGAGTTATGTTTTCTTTATCACAAAATTGTTTCCTTGGACGAAGCGTACCTACGAGTATAAGTAACAAAACCGATTAAAGAAACATTGGCTTATCGATAGCGCCTACCTCTTAGCTAATCTTGATTATAGGTTAGCCGAAAAGAAAAGGCAATCGTATTTAGACTTTTAAACTTCTTGCATTTATCTTTTAGGTTAGATAATAGAATTTAAATAATACCTAAGCCACATGGAAAGTTGTATTATTTTAGTAGGTTCCTGCTCCAAACTAGCTGTAATAACATAATAGATTTCATAACATCATAACAAATAAGGACATAAATTACACTTGAATCTTGAATGTTCACCGCTTTTTAATTAGACAAATTACACAAGTTACGCAGCTCGTAAACTTACAAACTATTTCGTGGAAATTGTAGGTAAGAAAATTAAAAGCATTTCCATCAAGTATAATTAAATTATGTTGGACGTTTATTATAACTATTCAGGTCAATATTAGTATTAATTCTTGTTGAACAACTCTTATAGGAAACAGCGAAATGAGATTCCTGATGTGGCTTTTCGTCAGCTAATAACATCAGGAAAACATGACAATGCCGTACACAAAAACCTCTCATCGAGCACGAACGGCATTCCTGAGGAATGCGTGCACTGACCTAATGTTTTTTCACCCCACGCCACGTTAGTAAAACAGGCAATTTACGCGAGCCTATAAGTAACAAGATTCATTAAGGCTGTTACAAAGTGGCGCGGGCGTTCTTAAAGCGAATGGCCCTCGAGCTTGCAGCGTTCATAATGGCCGTACGAGCCGGCCGAGGCGCCGCGCGCAATTTAATGAAACACCTGGAGAGGTCGCGCCTGCTTCCGTTGCATTAATCTCGCACCCCGACGTCCCCGCGGCCGGCGTCAACACATACGACTCAAGTTACTACAGATTTGTTTACTAATGCTGGACTGTAGAGTTTTGCTGCACACGCCACTTTTATGACAGTTTGAAACCCTAAGCTTCGACATTAACGTTTAAAAGTGGCCAACTAATATTAAAGCCGGGATAAACAACGAGTGACCGTGCGGCGGGCGCTCGCCGGCGGCAACGGCAAAAGTGGCCGAGATAACTCCGTGCACGAATGCATATTTTAACGTTAAGCTACGGCACCGCCATGCAAACTTGTTGGGAACTTCACCGGAGTGAATAATTCTTACTTTAAGGCTTCCACTTTTTTTTCTCGTCTACAGAAAGCTCCTTGACGTATGCATATTACCTCAAAAATTAAATAAGAATGAGTTTTAATTACATTAACTCACCACTCACGACTGACTCGGAGATTAGAGACATCTTAAAAAAAGTAAATGGTTTTCCGCCTAAATAAAATTTTCAAGTTTTTGTATATTGTAAAAGTTAACTAGGTGCGCAAAGTTTCCCACTAAATTATCTTCCTAGAATTACTTTCCCAAGCGGCTGTAAGTCTTAACCCGTTATATCAGCGCTTTTTAAACAACTACAATGGTCGTTAATATTAAACACTGAATGAATACTGTTACAGCTACGTAACTGTAAAGTGTTGAGATTGACTAAAACGTTCGTCAACGCTTTAATGAGTGATAATTGGTAATTAAATATTCAAATTAGTAAAATAGATTTAAATTCTAATTAACTTTAATATGTGGTAATTCGATGACAATTAGATAGAAGCTAATTATTTAGTGTGGTAGGCGTGTTCGATGTTACGTCAGCAATACGCGCGGCGGGCGGCGCCGCCCAGAGGCCGCCGTAAAAAATACGCGCTGAGCGCCAAGCGTAAACACGCGCCCCTCTCGCATGACGCCTCATTAGCCACTCCCCAATGCCTCTATAAATCATTTTAAATTCAAACTCTACTTACTTTCAGAATTGACTTTGCTTACCTAATTCCCTTCCCGACCACCAAATTTTGCAAATTAGATTTTACCTTTCCCTCGCCAGGTTTGTTGGAAAAAATATTTGCGGCGTTCGGCGCTGAATATTACTCTGCCTCAGATCGTGTTTCCTTCCTCTATCACCTAATTCGAACCCACAAGCAATCTCGGGATGTGGAATTCTGTTCTAATATTTCTTTAGTACTATTTACATTAAACACGTTTCTCTCATAATGTTTATGAAGTTTAGACGATAGTGCGGTCAGACAGCAACAGTAAGTAGTTGCTGCAGGACTATCCACTAAGGAAACTAAATAACTAGATCTGTTCTTAATAACATGTAGAAGTGTAGATTATAAATTAAGACTTAAACTTTGTAATTTGGTATTTTTAATCTTTGGAACTACTGATATTATTCTGAAAATTCTTTTACTAATAGGAAGCTACACTATCCCTGAGTGGTATTCTGATAATATGCACGTTAGTTAATAAAGGGCGAAAACGATATATAATTTTAAATATTTAAGTCCAACTAAAGAACAAAAATTGTTTACGTTGAAATAGAAAATGGCATGCGAATGTTAAACCTCCAGCGGTCTGTGTGGCCCACGTGTTTCGGCCTGCCTACTTGATGCAGGAGTTGGCACGTTTCACCGGCCACGTCTATTTCCGTCTGTCCCCAAATATTTCTGGCACCCACTTTCGTGCGTACAAGTGGACTCCGGGCCGTTTCGCGACGGGATCGTGTCATTCATCGGCTCGTTACCTCATTGTTTTCCTCGTGTATCGATATAACTCATATGTTCGCTCGCCCAATAGTAAAATATCGAGAGATCGGCTTGTGCGTACGGCTGACCACGCATCGTCTCGCGTCGACGCCCTGTCACCGATACATCAATCGTGGTCGAACATTCTAATCGATTAACGACCGCACGCCTCGTCTGTCGCGTGCATTCTTCATGTGTTATTCAACCGATTGATGTTTTGATTAAGACATTAACATTGACCTGCATACTAAGTACTACACGCAACGATACAATTTTTTTTTTTTTTTTTTTTTTTTTTTTACTTAAATGCAAATTCTATCTATACAAAGACCCTGACGATTAAATCAGTTATACACCTCATAGGCAATATTTTCCGATTTATTTTTCTCGCTAAAATATTAGTTGAAAATAAAAGAAAACAGCTCTGTTTAAAAATAAAAATATACGTGTTTGTTGTACTCATAACAAATCAGACTCTAAATTCTAGTATTAACAGTCATCCAGTTGGCAACGATACATCATAAAGCAAGCCAATGGGGTCATCCATAACTTCCCTTATGAGCGAGGTCGTCAAACTTTATCTCGATGATCTTTACTTGATTATCCAGTAATAAACTCTTGATACAGTTTCCGGGCATTGAAGTGGAAGAGTTTTTGGCAGCGTGGCTGGCGTGGTGGTAACAAGGTGTGTGGCGCGTGCCGACTGCCGACGGACGCTGTTACTTTCGAGGGTTGTTCGTTATACACGTCATAGTTCCCGAGAGCACTCCGCCGCCTTACTGCTCTCACCTTAACGAGACACGAGCGTCTCGCTTCATTGATGTCGTTTTCGCTTTAATCGGGCACCAGTGCCAAGTCACAACGAGCTACATTCATCTTTAAATTTTAGCAAACGGCACGAAATCGGTGCATTGTTTTCCTTCAAAAGTTGTGAAGGCTGGTCGAGATGTAACTGAGTCTCAGCTCACCCCTTATTGTATTGCAAGTGCGCTTTGTTGTGTTATAAAGGACATGCGAGGGTAGCGCGCTCGGTTTGCTCCTCCACTATCACACAAAAATGTTATTAGTTTTGGGCGGTTATTGCCCACCCTGCGCTCGTTCGACCCTCCCGTTGCCCTTCCCGAACAAATAAGCCATATTGAAAGTTTTTGTTTAATTTTCGGGGCTCAATATGAACATGTTCTACGTTTCGCAACGTCTTGTAGTCTTGTTATAGCTTACGTTGCAATACTAGAAATGACACCTTTTATAATATATTTTGTTAATAATCTCCCCGTTTACTCAACAACTCACCAAAGTTTCGTCGTAATCGAATGAATACAACTCATAAAAGACGAACAAACAAACAAATGTTCATTTTTATAGATTAGATTGTCAAACCAGGAATTAATCCTTTGGAAAACAAGTTTGGCATTGAACACTGGGTATGTAAAGCAAACAAATTTGGAGGCATAGTGATCGAAGAGCAATTAATGTGTCGTAATGCGTTTGGCGGGCGAGCGTGGCGTGGTCATCCGTCTGAGGCGGGCGGCCATTTGTATCCGCGCGGGCATTCGTCACGCTAATCGCCGCGCCGATACACCTGCACCTGCAGTGGCCTGCACTCACCGATACTCACATAAATGATACCAACATTATTGGCATAGATTAACATACTGCCTGTCTAATTTAGGCACTATTCCCATTGCATTATATAGACATATCACATATACATACGTATTTTAGTCCTCTAAAATAGATTGTATTTTTCAAACTTTATGCAACGACAAAATATGATACTCAATCGTAACCAATACTAATCAGTCTAATAATGCTTCTAACAAACTTATCCAACGTATTATCCCAAACTCCGGCAGCTAATAAATAGAAGTTTGATAAACCCAACAGAGTTATCATAGTAATGATGAAACGTGATCACCCATTCAAGTTTCACAAACGGGTTGGTTCGAATCGAAACTCGGCTAAAGTAGACGGCACGGAGTAACAGGAAATAATAACTTTATCCCAAGCTTAAACTGTGAGAGGACCGTCCAACTAACATTATGCCTGCCAGTAACAAGTTAATCTAAATGCAGCCGACTGCTTCCACTAGCTAGCTGTAGCACGCATCGCCAAAGTTTAATAACTAAGAAAATTCGGAACATGTCTGCATCTGATTCGGGTGCAGTCAAAGATTCACACTTCGCGATGTTTGCTCATATCTCTCTACGACTACACATAGCTAACTTCAGTGATATAATCAGGCATGCTTTAGAAAAGTTACCCACTAAATCACTCCAAAGCTGTTTCGCGGACATTATCAGCAAGGGAGTCCCCTAGAGGAGTACTGAATATTCAGATGGCGTTTGTTTGTATACGTATTTTCTTTGAAACTGCGATAAGCGCTTTTCCGTTTTTTCACTGAATAAAATATGGCGCAGGAGGCTCGGCGTGCGACGATAAAACGTCCGCGAAGCTCTTCCCGTCACGTAGTGCGACAGTTAATTACACGGATGTAAATAAATCATCATAGACGGGTGCGGTGGAGGGCTTCGATTCCGAAAGGCAATTATCTCGCGCCTCATTGACGTCGAAAATGAGCGGATCGAGGAGTGCGGCCGCCCCCGACACGCCTCAGAAATATTTGACACCGCCTAAGACGCGGTTATAAGGAAAAATCGAGTGGAGGATTTCTGGTGGCTACGTGCCCGGCTCACGGCAATTGTGATGCATGGAGGGATTTCCGCACATTCGGCCGATATTGAGCCGAAACCGCGGTCGCCGCCGCCTCGCTACACATATTGCTTATCGGAATGATATCGTATGAGGTCCGCCATTTTCGTCTATTCTCAAAGCCCAGAAATGTCTGTTACCTGCGGCGTATAGCTCTCATATCTATTGCATTTTCCACTTACGTACCATAATAGCGCCCTCACCCTCGTTCTGAACGTAACCAAACATTACGATAGGTATCTGTAGAACGAAATAACTATTCTATATACAGTATGTTTGTAAGTTAGTTTGTTGTTGTGGCCCGCATACTAAACTTCAACATTTATCTAATTCCAGGGTCGGTGTAACCGCGAGAAGCCACCTTGCAAGTACTTCCATCCACCGCAACATTTGAAGGATCAGTTGCTAATCAACGGGCGGAATCACCTAGCACTCAAGAACGCACTCATGCAGCAGATGGGCCTGACGCCCGGCCAGGTGCTGCCTGGCCAAGTTCCAGCTGTGGTGAGTCACCCAAGCTACGCTCCCTCCGTCCACAACCGAAGCTTCGAGCGATCGGACCTCTACACCTATGTAGGTATTTTATGCACGCCACATGCAGCTTTCGGTGTTACTCGCTATTCTGTAATTTTATAAGCGTTCTTATTATTGAAACACGTAGTCTTTATAAAACATTGAGTTTAAGTTGTGCCTCGTTTATGTCTCCATACGTAGTTAGTTAAACACCAAATAGTAAGTTGACGTAGGTTCTGCGCATTGAAAATATGTTCCATCCGTAAGTAAATTAACTCGATTCCCTCGTGAAGTTTTGTCGGAAACTTAATCATGTGCACGTTGAAAGTTAATGGTAATTTACTTTCTTCAAGGCAATACGGCCGTTCCTGCAACTAGTTTCGCGCTTCAATTTAAAGTTTCGCTTCGAGTGCGTGAACCTGCTAAATATAGTCAGGAGTATTCTGTGTATTTATTCTAGAATATACGAGTAGATAGCCTACTAATTCTAAGGCACAACTTAAACTTTAAGCCCGAGACCGATCGCTCCCCACTGCTTGAGCATGTTTGTACGAATCGTTCCTTCAGTGGCATGTCTACTCTCCAAACTTACTCACTTGAATGAAATTGGTATAAGCGGTAATGCAATCTTAATCACCGGACATCGTCCTCCTCACTGTTCACACTGTCGCTAACAACGCGACCCGACACACTCCTCGGCCTTCCTCTTCGCACCGCCCCGACGCCGCGCTTACAGCATATGTAGTTTTTGGACGTACTTTTCGCAACTATAAGTAGTAAGACCACAAAAGCTCTCACGTCGATACGATCTATGAGTCGGTGCGAGGAGTGTGGTCGAGGCGGTGCGCGCGGTGGCGCGGGCGCAGACCTCGCCTCGCACGATGAGTAGCGTGTTTGTGTGGTTTTGTGTCGAGGTGGGCGGCGTGGGCGGTGCGGGCGCGGCCGCCAGCCACCTCGCCGCGCTGGACCCGATCAGTCTGGCCCTGCTCGCCCCGCAGGTAATGCCGCCGCCGCCGAACGCGACGCACTACCACCGGCCCCCTCTCATCCTAGCGCCTCCTTTCCTTCACACACATAATACGCACACCGTAATGCACTGTTAATTTATTAACTAAGAATTTGGATCCTTAAATTGACCCTTTCCCGGTTCGTCCTCTCCAATTGTCAACTGTTGGTGGCCGGTGAGTAGCTAGACTGGATAAACTATATGCTTATTTAATATTTCAATTCGTCTCTAAATTGCATGTGATGGCTTGTTTGGCTCACTAATTCCTGGATATTAATTATTGGGTATTTTGAAATATTTGTTTTAATTGTTTATAGGTGTATCGCTTTTGTGTAAATGTTGTATTCGACGCAAGTTTTATTATTAAATGCATAATTTTAAAAAGTTTGGAGGATTATATAAGATAATGATTATTTACGATAATAATTAAATAAATGCTAATGAATGAGTAAATGTACAAGTATACTGAGTGTTAGTGTTGGTGTGGTGTGCAGGCGACGTCGCCGTACCTGTCCGGCGTGCCGGGCGTGGGCTCGACGTACGCGCAGTACTACGCGCCGCAGCTGGTGCCGGCCGTGCTGGGCCACGACCCCGCCGCCGCCGCCGCCTCGCCGCTCGGTGTCATGCAGCAACCCGTGCTGCAGCAGAAACTGCCGCGCACCGACCGCTTAGAGGTAAGCATGCATTTGGATACCTGACCCCTTAGCGTCTACACTTGAGTAGTGCTTCCCCATATTGCCACATATTATGCCGGGGACCGACCAATGTTAACAACAGTACCCATTTATAAATTGTAAATAATTTATCTAATGGCCTAATTGCAATACAACCATAAAACTTTAATGCTAGGAGTTAACAAGTAATGAGTATATCGGGAATTAAGTATGTCGGTCCTCGTCAGTTTAGGCCGATGTGCCGTATGCCCGTCCCCGTGTGTATGTGGCGCGCGGGCGCACTGGCCCGGTGCGCCTGCGTGTGCGCTTTGCGAGCAGCACTCGCTTTATCCTCTGGTGAAGGACCTACACTGTTGGCACAAACTCGGCCTATCTTGCGCACGCTCATATCTGATCTGCCGAACAGGTGAATTCGCTGATCTACCGTCGTCCACCAACGTCGATTTGCGCTTACAGTGTAGACGTGCCGAGCGCTTCACATTCGTTAATCAAATCCTTTAGGCAAGTTATTATAGACATTAATAAAATTCTATCCCGACCAAATTAATTTGAAGATGCGACGGATGCGTAAATCGTTACATTCGAGAAATATTAAGACTCCCGATTAATTAGAATGATATTTATTATAAAGCGGCGTCCGGTCCAAGTCAATATCAGATAAATAATATAATGTGACAAAAATAATGCAATATGGTCACATTGGTCACTAGTATACTATCGTTCACGCGTTTTCTATAAAACAACAAGTCGCGGTCGCGTCTTTCTCCTAAAAGTGTTAAATAACAAATGCGTGACGCGTTGCAAATGAGCAGTTGCATCGCGTAGCATCGATCCGCACGCGTGTATGCGCTAGCTGAGCGGCGTGCAGACGAGTGTAGGCAGAGGGTAGTTGAGCGCGGGGCGCGAGCGGCGGACATGGCTGGTGTGTGGTGGTGCAGGTGTGCCGGGAGTTCCAGCGCGGTGCGTGCAAGCGCGCCGAGTCCGAGTGTCGCTTCGCGCACCCGTCGCCGCCCGTGGCCGCGCACGACGACGGCTGTGTCACGGTGTGCATGGACGCCGTCAAGGGCCGCTGCGTCCGCGACCCCTGCCGCTATTTCCACCCTCCCCTGCACCTGCAGGCGCACCTTAAGGCGCAGGCGCGCGGCGCGGTACGCCACCAGGCTGCACGCTCTCGCCTCGCTCGCTCGCGCTCGCTTCTGTTCTTCCGCTTGGTCTCGCCCGCGACGCCGCTTAAGTTCGCAGAGCTTTGTTCTGTTCAGTTCGCGCCGGCTCGCGCCACGCTTCCGTCGCACTCACGCTTAACTTTTATTTAATTTTATCTATCGCATAATATCACCTTACGCCGAGCTTTAGGTGTATTCTGTGCATCTACTACATCGTTATTGTTTCTGTCCCGTCCTGCGACGCTTCGCTTCACGTAGACGGCCGCCGCAGCCCAGCAGCCGACAGCGAGCGCGTCTTCGGAGTCGGGCAAGAAACGGCCGGCGCCCACCGAGCTCGAGCCGCCACCGGTACAACGCCAGCTTTGCACGCTTCTCCTCCGCTCCCGCTCCTGCCCGCACGATCCCTCCGCGCGCCTCTCCCTCCCGCAGCGGACAGGCGGCGGCGCGGCGCGACGGCCCGCCCCCGCCCCTCGCGCCCCGCCGCCCCCCGACCGCACCAAGCCCTCCGCCCGGAGCCCCCGTTCAACCGTTTGTTTCTCGTTTCAGATGGACATGAAAAGCGTCGGATCCTTCTACTACGATAACTTCGTAAGTATCCGACGACGGTAATGTTTCCCCGCCGCGTCTGGGGACCGTCCTTTTAACGTATCGCTCATATACACTGTTTTACTTTTCGCAGGCCTTCCCCGGCGTGGTGCCGTACAAGCGACCCGCCGCTGACAAAGCGGGAGTGCCCGTTTACCAGCCGGCGACGACCTACCAGCAACTGATGCAACTTCAGCAGCCGTTCGTGCCCGTATCATGTGAGTACCCCGCGCCCGCTACGTCCGCCCCGCCGACCGCGAGCGTGCCCGCCAGCGTGGCCGCACCGCCGCCGTCCGCGTCCGCGCCCGTGTCGTCCACGCCGCAGCCGCCGTCCGCGCCCGCGCCCGCTCCTCCGGCGCCGTCGCCGCCCGTGAGCGCCAGCGCGTCCGACCCCGGCGCGCCCGACCCGGCCGCTATGGCCAAGGAAGTGGCGCACAAGAATTACGTGGCGGCTCTCGCGTTCGCCGCGCAGCACTCGGCGATGGCGCAAGCGGCGGCCGCCTACACGCAGCAAGCGCTGAAGGCCCGCGCCGGCATGCAGCACGCCGCGGGGATGATGCGCGCGCCACACATGATGATGCGGCCTGGCTGGCCCGCGCCGCCCATGCACATGCCCTACTACCAACAGCCGTTCATGTACGCAATGCCGCCGCCCACGCCGCCCACGGCAGCGGCGGCAGCGGCCGCGGCGGCTGCGGCGGCCGTGAACCCCTACAAAAAGATGAAGACGACATAGAGGGTGGCGTTGCGCGGTCGACGGTCGGCGGGGCGCGGGACGCGGGGTCTCCGCGTAGAGACTCGTACGTGTGCGGCCGAGTGTCCCGCCCCGGCCTGTCGGGGCGGTTAGCGCTAGGCGTGTTGTCACATTTGTATTGTATTATTGTAAGGACGAAGCGAGCGGCGTCGCCCTCGCGGATGTCTCGGTAGTTTTACGCTATATATATATACTACTGTATCTCTACTCACTTACCGTTATTATCCTATGCGTGTATATTTCTCGTATCTACGATCCCGGTAATAATAACGCTTGAGATGCATGACTGTACGTTTTTTTATTACCTCTTGTCGATCGTCGTTTATCGTGAGTACCTATCGTCGTACTGAGAGTTGAGCGCTTGGTCCGTCGATCCCGCTACGTACACGCTTGTTCTCGGAGGAGCTCCGCACGGGTGCGCTTTGGCCGATGTGTCGATCCCGTACCAACCTAGTGGTTACCGGCTTGCAGCAGCAGGCCCGCACCTAACACAGCCGCCTTCTAATTTTCGCATGGAATAGAATCCACCACCCCTATACGTTTGGCTCATCAGGTATTATTCTCATTATTCTAGTGGCTCCCGTGTGCGCTAAGTGTGCCGGCGTGTTCATCAGTAGTGCGGCGGGGGCGGCAGGCGTCGCCCCCGCAGTTTTCTTTTGATCGCACCTCCTTCTATTTATTTTAAACGCTTTCTGTTACATGCCTTCCGAATGACGCTTCGGCTGTCGTCCGCATTACAATCTTTTGTCGCTTTTTGTGTCGGGACGGCCAGGCTGTGCGCCGCCGAACGCGCCGTACGTGGTGTACACCGACGAGCGCGGACAGGTAACGTGTGCGCGTGCCGCACCGCCCGCACCGCCCGCACCGCCCGCATCGCCCGCACCGCCCACACACTCACTGCGGCGACTTCACCGCATGATGCTTACGTTAACGATCCTCTAGGCTAGTCGTGCAGACTAGTCCGCTCGCTCCACGATACATGATTTGTTGTTGTAATGCACATGTCGAGACGCCACAGTACAGTATAAACATAAAAATATAAAAGTGGTACCAAGATGATTTTGTACCACTATCAATTTAACTTCTATAGTACTTTGTGCTAGATGGCACATTCCCTGTCACAAGCAGGTTGGAATCAGTGCACGTTACATTGCTAACGTAAGCGCTGATGTTTTTATATTCAATTGTTTTTACTATTCCGTGGCGTCTCCTTGTACTGTAAACAGCGAAACAAGTTGCGTGCGACGCAAGTTTTCCGTTAACATAACACTATAGACTAGTATGGATAAGCAGGACGCTCGCTCCACGGCACTGTCCCTCGCAGTCCCGGCTCCACGACCACCTCGCCTCGCTCTAACCAGTACGCTATCGAACGCATATCACCTCCTACACCTTTACGTCTACCGCTTATTATGTTCTGTTCAGAAGCTCGAAGTCGATAAATTAATCATTACTATTTTGAAAGATAAATCTGCTAACAAATCTGTTGTTGTAATTGTGTGTTATAGTAAAATGTAATTGGCCTAACATTATTTAGTAAAAATTAAACGACAATATACATTTCTCATACAGATATTAATTTCATATCCTTGTAATAAGCCTTTATCAGTATAGTCATCTCTAAACAAAAAGTAAAAAAGTAAATCTACCAACTTTGGACTCCACATAGAACTTCAGAGCTTGCTTCTTCACTCGGCTTCCGTAGACGTACCTATATAGTTTTAGTTTGTGACGCTTTATGCGGGCTTTGTAGGCTAATCAACGCTTGTTAACAATGATCAAACAACAGACAAACAAATACGATCACCACTGTAGCGTGCCATTCACAACAGTGCCAGCGGGATGGTGAAATGAGCTTACTTAATTAATCTACCTGACGACACGCATCGAAGGAAGACTAAAAGGAATACGACTAACTGTTAACACGATAGTATGCACCGTCTACTCTGACAATATCTTCCTTTACTGCTGATACAGGTGGGCAGGCAGGACACGTATGTTTTCGATCAACAAAGCTATTATGATTTAACCGGCACTACAGTGGAGGTACGAGGACTCGCCGACCAGTGACGGTCGCCGCCTGATGGCATCGCTTGTCAGCCGTCTCATGATATCTATGTCATCATCACACCATCTAGTCATTGTGCTGTAACTGTAACCAATATATATTGTAATGAACAGTTGATGCTACAACATGTTGATGATTTTTAGTTTTGTATAGTGAGACATACTTGCTTTCAAATGTGGAAGAAGTCACTCTACAGTATTGCCTTGCTTACACCCGGTAAGATACAATCAGCTTACTATAATATCCTCAGTATAAGTGATTTCCTGTTTGGCCTATACTGAAACACGCCGCCTGTCACTTGCATGAAATTGCAATGCAAATAATAACTTCAAACGCTATCTTTTCTAAATTATGCTTTTAATACCTAATGAACTCGGCAGTTTCAGTAAAGGTTACTTTAAATTAATTGAAATTTTAACGAAGCCATTTTACAATCTACTAAACAGTTGGCCGTTTAAATAATAAAAAAAAACTCGCCTAATTAATTTAGTAACATGTACATAATTAAAATTAGATCATTATTAGAATGCCAAGTCAACTGTCTAGTTTCTAGTGAAATTCACCTTTTGGCCAATATCAACTATCAACTGCTAATAAGGGGGTTTTTTTACACTCATTTTAATGCTTTTTGTAAACAATTATTTTTTATGCGTAGTTGGTAGTTGAAGTGACGATGGTGAAAGAAGAAAACTCGAAGTGATTATGTATTTTAATTAAAAACTAGACCTGTCCCTCACAGCCTCTCAATATCTGTTATCGTAAACTTGTTCACTCACTTCGAATTTTCTTTAGTAACGCTTAAAATGCTTCGCCGTTGCGGCTTCAATTCCTCGCTTACGACTTGTTGAGGCCCCTCTGACGCTTATTTAAAGTGTTCACGTAGATGTAATAATATACTTGGTTTTCTTTTGTTTGTCGTACAGTAACCGCACTCTCTAATGGTCATTATGTTGCAGTTTGTACTACCACTAACATGTCACGTCCAGAACTGTCATGTAAGCTAAAGGTATAAATTTAATTTGTCTATTTACATTATAACCATGCCAACCTACCGATAAGCATGACGTCCTCTGTTCCTCTACTGAGAACATCGGGAGATCTAAATTCATCACAGCCGACGCAGACACCTGTCGTAACTCTCCCCACACAGCCTCTTTTAGCTTTATTATAGCAACAGTTGGTATTTATGGGTACACTTTGGACGCTACAAAACCTCTAGTACGCCCTCGCCCTGGTAAAAGTTGTCTAGCATCATGCTTAAGCTTTTTTGTAAAATATAGTCACGCTTAAATAAGATTGGCTGCGCAATAATGATTATACTTCAAGCGTTCTGCATGCCATTTAGATATTATATATTCATACCTATGTGCATAGTGCAGCGTACTTTAACACTACTCTCTGACGGTTTTGGAAGCTCGTTCACGAGAATAACTCCAGCATTGGGCTCTTAATTTACTATTCTTTTAATATTGCATATTATCCCAACGGTACTACAATATAAAGGTGACACACATGATATCACATCAGCGCGCACGTACATGAAAGAATGCTTGGAAGCCCCAATCATATTGTGCAACGAATCTTGTAAAGTTCTTGTAATATTGAAGCAGCAACAAGATTTGATTTCGAGCAATTTTCGCCTTCCGTGTGTCCCGTTTTGTGTTAATTTTATGTAGCGACTGAGAAACTACACACGCATAACTTTTTCTATATACAACTTATTTATCCTTTGTCACTTGAACATAATAACACGAGTAGGGAACCTTAATTCAATACAATGTGCTAGGCTTACTGTAATGGACAACTTATGATACTTTGCTCTTTGATATTACAAAAACTATTTCAGCGTTATTTTTCAGACGGCTGTGCAATGAGGATAATGATCAGTGTCAGATGTATGAATGTCCAATCAGTGATGAACTAGATATTAGAATTAACACTATTAACATACTTAATTCATAAACCGTCGGTTATTCGATCAGACTTTACCAACTTAAAATATTCTCATACATATTTACACAAATCTTTAAAATGAGTAGATTGAATTTTTTATTTTTTTTCTTATAATAATATCGACTGTTTATGAAGTAGATTTCTAGTTATAAGAACATACGTACAGATGTTCCACAATGCAAGTAAGAGACACTTTTGGCACCACTATTTATAGTTATTATTATGTATAAAATGAATATTTAAACAAGTGAAACTCGTTGTGCTATGTGATAAATGACAACACGAACCAACCAACAAGGTCATATCATGGAAATAGAAAATACACTTTCTCCAGATATTTGCAAGTTTAAATAATTTGCACCAGTTACGACAACGAATTGAGTCAACGAATAATTTTAATACCGAAAATAGAAGAAATTGAAAGCCTCGGAACAAGATATACATATATAGAAAAACTCTGTGTCAAAAACATTATGCATTGTGTGAGCATCAGTTTGTATGTAATTAAATTGAGTAACGACAATAAATACTAATGAAAATGTTATTATATTTGCAGTTACTGGACACCCTCCCGGTGTGCCAAGATTTTAATCGACAAGGATGTACAAGACCTACCTGCAGATTTGTTCATATTCGTGAAGGTGAGGATACACTTTACATTTATGTTACTACTATAATACTCATTCTTTCAACTTCGTAGTCAATATGGAATAGTCAAAACCCAGAATAATTGTAAACGTGTTACTAATCAATTGACAAACATACGTCAAACTTTCAGATCATGGATAGAAATGTCCCCCTGTCCCTTCTCCCGTAATAATAATCTGCATGATCACCACATTTTGTTATATTTCATCCATAGTGTAGTTTTTATATCTTGAAAGTAGACAACTATCTGTAGACTAAACTGACACATATATATACCAGTCTAGTTTAGATAATATTATTATTTTGTATACATACATAGGTAACTTACTTATTACCACTTACATTAGTTCAGTGATACATGTAGATTTCACTAGTAATAATAATAGTATTTGCTTCAAATAGTAATAGTATTTGCTTTTAAATTCATATACTCACTAGACTTTTGTACAGTCACGGACCCTGTATTGTGCACAGACCATCTTGTAGTATGTTTATAACATTCTCATATACATTAGATATTAGATTAGTATTTCTTTTACAAATTTAGTGACTTACTCGATACATACCCATTGTACCTAGTTAACAGTGAGCTGTGTGAGCATTAGGTTGTCGTGTAGTGTGATGGTGATGATGTTGTTGTGACAGCGTGTGTGTGGTGTTGCAGGGTGCGGGCTGCAGGTGGTGGGGTGTCGCGTGGTGGTGTGCCGCGACGCCGCCGCCGGCGCGTGCCGCCGCGCCGCCTGCCGCTACTACCACATCCCCGTTCAGCTGCCGCCAGCGCTGCGCCCCCCCTAACCTGCCCCGCCACCCGTCCACCACCGCACCCTCGCCCTCATCCCTCCCCCTCCCCTCGCCCCACACCTCCACGAAACCACCACGATCCCTCCCCATCCCGGCATCGCCCGCGCCCCGCGTTATCCATATCGATCGCGCCTCTGGCACACTCGGGAAAGGCAGGTTCGGCAAGTATCCTACTGTCGCTCCCGCGGCTGAGGTGGTGATATCTTAGTAAATATCGGTTAGTGTAGAGCGGCCGGGACGAGGCGCGTGCGCACACGTGTCCGCGCCCCGCCCCCGCCTGGAGTGCGTTAGTCTTCGGGAAAGAGTGTGTACATAAGTAGCGGGATATGATTCTCAGGCACGGTCATGCGATTGTGATATGAATAGATTTCGAGACGCCGGAGCCGTTTGAGTAAATTTATCGAGATCGTACCGAGATCGTCGAATAGTAGTTAGTGAGGTTTCAAATGTTTTATTACTATTGTATATTATTATTTTTTTTAAGATACGATATGAGTTCCTGTAAAGATCGGTGCGGTCGCCATCGGGCGTCGCACGAAAACTTTGTTGTATATAAGCAAACGATGTAATGTTTATGGGTGGTGCGGAGCGCACCGTCGCCGTCGGCTAGCTCGCTGCCGGCGGCCGACGCCGGTGTCAAAAGTTGCGTCACCCCACTCCTAACGTGAGCATTTTTGTGAGAATTATGTTACTTTTTTACGTATGTTATAAAATATTTTTTTCTAGATGACAAGTTTTACACTAGATTAGATTAAGTGAGTCAGTAATGAAACACCAATAGAGTAGCCGCTTCTCTCCCTCGGCACTGAAACTTTTGACGCCGGAGCACAATTCGCGTATGGCGAGCGATGCGCGCGCAGCTGGCGCACGTCGGCTGCCCGCTCGCTCGCTGCGACTAGTCGGTACGTCGTTCTTCCCTTAAGGAGCCATCCTGTTCGCACCACATCCCACGTCCCACGACGCCAATGCGTCGACCAGTTCACACATTAGCATAGATCGCGACACTCGTAGAGTGATAGAGAACAGAAATTCATAATACAATGAAAGTTATCGGACAATATTAAAACGAAGAAGGCATACTTCCAAGCTATTTACCTAAATTCTAGGATAGAACGTCGGCTTTTATTCCAGATAGATTTTGCTAGATAATCATTCTTTTACCGGTCGATTCCCGTCTATCGAAGCACAAAATATTACCGACGATCGAGTCCGATTACCTCTCGGTGAGTACAGTATAAAGAAATAGCTACCTATATTGTTTTCATCATAAACAGTATTAACGTTTTGATCAAATTTATCTCGTCGTATGTATGTAGAGGTGATATGCGGATAGAGAGAGAGGCGGGTGCGCGCGCGCCGATGCCGCGTCGGGCGCACACGGCAGCGGTAATGTCGCTGCGGTAATGTCGCTGCCGACTGCCGCCTGCCGTCTGCCGCCCGCCGCTCGCGACACGCGGCCGGCGCGCGCGCCCCGAAGGCATGGAAGCCTAATGCCTAATATTATTCCTAGTCCATATCCTTTTTGTTGATCAGTCATGCGATTAATGTTAGAATAAATATTAATAATTTGATTTATTCCTCCCATTTAGTGGATATTTTGATAATGATATATTAATAATGAAATATTTAAGATACATAATACATATTTGATTCTAAATCCTGATAAAGTGACACTACGTTAGTAATTTAGTCGGAGGGATACTTGTGCCGTGATTATATTTTTAGGTATATATTATGAAATAATTCCTAGCGTCGGAATTAAAGAAGTGATTAATGTGTAAGCGTGTTATATTTATTGTCGTAACGTAAGTAGAATGCCATATCGATAAAAGGTGAATATCGGATGCGGAGTCAAACTCATTAGTAACTCGTTGCGTTTGTGTTTATGTTGGTTGTTATTATCAGTCCCGTGCTAGTGGCTAAGGTGAACAGTTCACTTTTATCAATACGGCACTATGAGTCTTAAATATATAAGTTGTCATTTTATTTTTTGTTAAAATTTATCGTTTCATGAATTATTTGTTGCCTATAATTTTTATAATCAAAATTTTATGATCTGACGCATTTATTGTAAGACAATCGATTACTTTTATAATTAATTAGTGTGATAATAATAATTATGGTATCAAATTGCCGTTATGAAATATAGAACATCGAAAGTATCCTTCCTGTTTAGAAGGGACTCTTCTGGCCCAAGGTTTCTAGTGGATTTTATATTTTTCTTTTTGTTGTATTTTCAATGTTGCGTGTGTCTTACACATAATATATTTCATTTTTGTGATATTTTTAACTATAAAGTACTGTTATTATAAATCCAAATGGAATAATGATGACCTAATTAAATATTCAAGAATTTATTTGTAAATCACAAAAAAAATGTAAAACTGTAAATATATTGACAAAAAAAATGAACTGCAACACAATAATTGATTATTATAATATCTCTCATCAAATACACTGTAAGTTGTTTGAGTACCTAAATAATGGTATCTTATATTATGTAGTATGTACCTACAGTCTACTTAAAAGTAAACCGGTCCAGTGAACAAAGTATTGATAATATTGTGAACATTTTTTTATTCACGACGAACAATCACAGAAAGTACATGACATTGTAATATTATTTATGAAATTACTATGTGATGTGATCTTCGGATCAATTTTGAGTACAGTATAGATAATAAACAACTGAATATGTGATCTGAGTTTTTGATTTTCTAATAATGTAAGTACCTGCACACATTACATAATAAGTATAAATGAAATTCAATCTAATGTCAATGAACATAATGATTCAACCAGATCATCAAGCAACACAGCAAAGCGACATCTAACCTAGCTACAGTTCTACCTACATGACATGAGTGTGTATATAGGTATTATTATAGTCTGAAGCACGACTGCTGAGCATAAGGTCCTAGTTCGATATCCAGTGTGATGACAATAAGGTCGCCCGATATTATAAGGGACCTATCCACCTTTAGTTACTTAACCAATCTATGTATTTACATAACATACCATACCTTTACGCCTGTATTCCCGGAAGGGTGAGGCAGAGGAGTACTAATGTACACCCAGGTCTCATGTAATAGGGAGCGAGCCTATTGCCATTAACCCGGCACAAATTCCAAACTCCGAGGTGCTACTGAGAATTTTATAGAAAAACCCAAAACACTGCTCGATCTGGGAATCGCACCCAGACTAGCTAGCGTAGCAGTCGCACTTAGGACCACTAGGCTATTGAAGTAGTTAACCTTATATTACATGAAAAATAATTCTACCAGGTAGGTATGTCAGACAGATCAATAGATTTTCTACCGATATGATTCATGCTTGGTATGAAAAAAGCTACCCCCAGTAAGTACCTACGCAGCTAGCTGTATAACTAACTAGGTAACCCAAATAAGAGCAAAGAAATTGCAAGAATAAAAACTATGTCAAAATATATTTGGAACACAATCTATTGATATTATTTAAACGCAGAGCATCCTTCAATGTAACCGTGACCCTACGCACATTATACCGCGACCTAAAAAAGATTTGAGGTCACGCCACTTGAACCGAGGGTCGCGTGATGAGATCTTTGAAAGTAAACCAGTATTTATCAGTAAGGGTTACGTAGTTTGTCGGTCAAAGGGCTGGTTTCATCACCTGTTAAGTTCCGTTAAATTATTTTAGATTCCATTTTCTATGACAGTTCAAATAGGTAAATACCATGGCAGAACAAGATTTGCTTACGCCCTAGGTGTTCTATTCGCGAAAATGGAATGCAGTGACGTCACGATACTCACGAATTTCATGATCAGACACTATTTAGACATTTCCTAAAATGATTTTAAATAATTTCTTAAGGATATTATTCGTCAACCCAATGTTTGGAGCCACGTCTGACGTCCGCTATAGGAGTAAGTGAATATTCCCCTTTATGCAGCCACTGACTCTGGCTACAGAAGGTTTTATCCTTGCATTGTATACCCAACCCGCCAGAAGAACTCAACGGTTTACGGCATCTAAGTAGGTACCTTGTGTTCTGGTCTGTGGCTTGTCGGAATTTTGGATAAAATTTGTCGAAAACTGACGTTAATGATTTTTTGTATGTAGGTACCTAGGTACCTACCTACTACTTATATTATCTTTGTTGCATTTTGTAACACTTATTACGACCGGGTTAATGGGTAGTACCTACATAAACCTACCTAACACAAATAACCGTTAAAAGCGTCGAAACGTGTTAACCGCTACCTACCTTATCTGCATTATGTTCTATGAATAAGGGCTGATTTTTCAATCGTTAGATGGGACGTACCTATCATATAACTGAGGAATAAAATTGACGTTTGACAGATTTTGTAAAAAATCTGAGAGAAAATCTGTCAAAAAGTCGAATTTATTCCTCCGTTAAAATTATCTGGCGATGGAAAAAATCGATCCCTATAACATTTAATAAGTATAGTTAAAAAATAATAGTTTAGGTAGCAGTTAAAACGTACAATCGTATAAAAATTGTCTAACCATGTAACATGTTCTTTCAATCATTTACGATTATAAAAAAATAAAGTACCTACATATCTAATAATAAGTTCCACGTGCAGATACTTCGGCTCAATGAGGATGCTAATAAGGTCAATCACTCTGTATAATGTAGTCTCAGATAGAGGAATGAGGTAGTTTAGAGTGAAAAGCAGTACGAAACTATTTTCGCTTTCGCTGTCAAAAATAATTTGAATTTGGCGGGCTAAACGTAAGCGAGCGCCACAGCCTTTATAGTATCGATCCATAACTCTAGGGTTGTTCTTATTGCTCCATCAGTTGCGGGAAAGGCACCACAAACTGCAAATGATTAGTTCAGCTTCAGATAATCACAAATGCTGCCCACGGTACAAAGTAATTCATAACGTATTTATACTTTTAATTGTATAAATTATGACAAAATGCCATAATATCGTTTGCACATAGGTTGAGTCAACTTTAAAAAAAGTTTTAAAAAAACAATGTTCCAGGTGTGTGTGACGTTTTACCGAGGTTTCACAAGTTGATAAGTTATGGTTTTTTTATAGGTAGGTTTTAAGGAACCGTGGTAATATAAAAAAATCACTGTGGACGTGGAGAAATGACAACCCGCTGGCTGCCGCTGTAGGTAGGTATAAAATCTACTAAGAAGTACCTTACATTTTTGTTAATTATTGGCGATTCGATTCACGCAGAACGAGCTCACCGTATCCTTCGATCTTATAAGCCATCAATGTGATGTGAATATGCCATAATGCATATTGATATTTATTTTAGATTACGGAATGGTAATTATCAACCAAAAAAAAATGTTTTTAATACATCGTTTTTTTTTCAAATTACAGTTCAAAGTAAGATAGTTCAAATTAGATATGAATATGTACGTATATAAAAAAACAGGAATTTACATATCGAAAAGCTTTATTACGTCTATCATTTTGAAACTGCTGGCAAAAATGTTTGACTCCAGCTCGTAAACTCCAGTTGGCGAGTCAACTCGATGCACCGAGTAGACTCAATCACTGCCAACTGTAATTAGTCAATAGTCATCCTTACATGGTAAATTAATATGAGTGAGTGAGAGAAAACTAGACGTTATTATTAAATTTGTTGGTTACCAATAAGTAATGTGTAACTAATAATGTGTGCCATGAGGCAGACCACAAGACTAATGATAGTCTAGCGCGACTGCTACGCTGGAAGTCTTGAGTTCGATCCCCAGGTCGAGCAGTGTTATTGGGTTTTTCTATGAAATTCTCAGTAATAACTCGGAGTTCTTCGGGGAATACAGGCATGATGGTATGTAACTAATATTTTTTTTATTTTTGCATATTAATAATTTAATAAAGATAAAAATGCATATACACATAGACTCGACTAGACACGAACTGCTATGTGTAAAATATTTACTGGTGTTCTCTCTCAAGAACACGTCAATACGAGAGTACATATTAAAATTATTCGAGTGACTCAAGTTACAAAATCGTACTCGAGTCGCATCAGGTGATGAATAAATAAATAATAACTTTATTGAACAAAGAATACAAATTTAAATATCACTGGTCTCCATACTAGGATAGCCTGTGTCGTGGAGACCATGTCTTTCTTCTTAAAATTAACTTTGATCTTAAGTTGCATTTCGACGACACGTTTGGCGTAGCGGCTGAGCGATCGGCTTCTACGCAACGTGTTGTGGGTTCGATCCCCACACGGAACAAATATTTATATGATCTACAGGTAGTTGTTCCGGGTCTGGGCGTTTGTGTATGTGAGAATTTATGTTTGTAAACGCACCCACGACACAGGAGAAAATACCAGTGTGGGGCAAAGTTTAAAAAAAAAATGCGTGTGTGTGCGTGTGTGTGTGAAGTGGCGCTTATGCGAAAGCCATGATATCGTAGCAGGTTTGCCTCTTCGATGCTTGAAAAAAAAACATCGATGTTTACTCGCTTTTTACAATAAATAAAACATGACATTTAAACCTGACACTTTCAATCGAGTGTTTTATAAAATTGATGTTTATCGTCCATCCCTAGCGCTGTGACTGACAGTGTCTGGCTGTCAGCTCAGCTGGCTGTCAGTGTCTAATTGTCTATTGGTGTTCAGTGACGTTTATTTAGGTACCTAGTGATTTTTGTGCGAACATTGAACAATTGATCTTAGCTGACTGTTTAATTGGAATTTAGTAGTTATTTGAGTAGCCAATATGCTTTCTTTAGACTCCAGAAGTTTTATTGCTACAAATGTTTTTTTCTGACCAAATAAATATAACTTGTACTTGACGTCAAACAACATACTAGTCCCGAAACTGGTAAGTTATCGAACGTTATCATGGTCATTTGCATTGGAAAACGAGTTACATTATGTTTTACTGTTTTGTAGTAGCATCACTTATAGTCTACAATGTTCGCGAGTTTGAAAAGTAAGATAAAGGAAGAAACTGGTAGTGACATAAGTAAGATAACAAGTAGCTGGCGGAGCGGCGCTTTCCTTGGCAGAATTTCTCTCAGAGATGATTCTGTAAGTATTAATAACAAAAGCAATTAAGATATCCTAAATTTAATGTGTTGCTTATTGGGTGTAATTTGGAATACAGTAACAGTTTTGAATCCACAATGTTTGTTTAAGTACTTACTTATCTTAAAATGTGATATTTTCTTATTAACTTTATATAAGTACATAATATTCATAACATACCATCACACCTGTATTCCGCAGAGGTGTACTAATGTACACCCTCAGTTCGCCAGTATGTTTAGATCCCATGTAATAGGGAGTGAGCCTATTGCTATTAACTGGCCATAAATTCAGACTTCGAGCTGCTACTGCGATTTTCATAGAAAAACCCAATATTATTTTGTTCGACCTGGCGAACAAACCCAGGAGCTCTAGCGTAGCAGTCGCGTAGCGTAGCACTTGGTACCACTAGACTAAAATGAGGCAGTCATATTCTATGAGTGTTGTATTATGAATAAGCTGTCTGATAAAATGGCCAACAAATGTGCTTTACTCTTATTACACACACCCCTAAAATGTCAAAATACTTGCCTTGCAGTCAACAGCTAGTCCATCCAGTTCAGGCGGACAGGGAGACTCCACTTCAGATGTAAGTTACATTTTTATATTTACAGCTTCATGTGTTTTAGTCTAATAGTGCTTATCTCTAACAAACAAAGGAATAGCCCTTTTATAATACAATTTGAATTATTTTAATAAATCTTAGGTAGGTATACATTAGTATTGTTAGCTCTGATAACATGATCATTCTCTTCTTAGCTCTTCATAATAAATCTTCATTTCATTTAAAATTAAGTATTGCAAATAATATGCATATAATCATACCAACACAAAATATAAAATCTGATAAAATACTGGGTTATATTATAATTTTGTAACACTACTTTAATTTCAACTGTAGTTTAATATGTATCTAGATTTATTTTAATTGTTACCTATTTTCTATTTTAGTCGATATCTCCCCAAATGGAGTCCTACTTATCAGATCGCACTGGTGGGAGGGTGGACCAGGCAGCATTACAGCAGCAGTACTCGGCACAACTGGAGGCCAAGCTACGAGAGAGAGACACTTACTGGGAACAAAAGATTGAAGTATTGAAGCTTTCACTTGCTTCTGTGCAAGGTCAGTGTTACACATTGTTTAGTAAACACTTTTTATACGTCAAATAACTGTTGCTGCAACAGTGAACAGTTAAAAGCATAATAGTGACCAGTTTTTTTATATAACTATAAGGTAAATGTCTTTATAGAGAAAACCATAGGCAATCCATATGATATGCAAGTACTTATGGTCAAATTTTAATCCTAATGTTATTTGATATATTTACATGCTTATAAATACACCTCCTACGAATTTGAATGAAATTTGTCACACAGATAGTTTAAAGAATAACAACATACTATCAACCGTTTTCCCCGAATGGTTAGGCAGTATGTACAACAAATATTGGAACATAACAGATAACATTGCATAATTTGACCTGAATTCAGTAGTATTGTCATAGCTATTGAGAGTCAAGTTAGAAACTAGCTATTATCTACACTAGTTTCTGAAGTAGCTACTGACTTGCTTAATTCAGTCTGTCAAATAGTGATTTTTATGTTGATGCAGGTGAGGAGGCAGCAGCAGCGCAGGCAGTGGCTCGCGCAGCACAAGCCGAGGCGGCGAAGGCAGCTACAGAACGGGACACGGCCAAGAGACTTGTGACTGAATTGAAAACACAGCTGGCCGCCGCTGAACATGCTCAGGACAGACTGGATGCTCTGAATGTTAGTTTACTTACAGTTAAATTTTTAAAGTGAGTAATTAGTAGAGATTGGAGTAGGTAGAGAATATTTCTTTAAACAAGTTAGTGAAACAGAAATTTCAAATTCTGAATTAATTTAAACATTATCTGTTATTAAATATTCTAAAGGCCGTATTGCATTGGTACTATTTTCATTGTATAATTAATTAGAGTCCTATTTATTTTTATTTTGTTTTAAGCAATGCAAAAAATACAAGTATCTTGTAAAAAACATTGCTTTCTATGTTACCTTTTTCAAATCATAATATTAAATTGTAAAATGTTTTAATGTGCTAGGAGGAGCTAGAACAATGTCGTCGGGAATGGGCCCGAGAGCGAGCGGAGCTGAGTGGCGCGCTGAGCGGAGCGGAGGCGCGCGCAGCGGACCTGGCCGACCGCCTCGCGCTCGTGGCCGCCGCGCTGCCGCCCGAACACCCGCACCACCACATGCACGACGACGGTGCGTATTAACCGCGTAACCGAGGAACTAATGGCGCCACTTACGTTCGGCCCATTGGTTGAACTTTACGAGCGAGAGATTAAGGTTCTTATTATAAATTCTACTTCTATAGATTAAGGTTCTTACCTAAAGTATTTATTATTATTTACTGTCACAGAAAATTTTTAACGAATTATCCGTGAGGAATATTTACTTGAATCTGGAAATAAATAAATCATAAGTACACATTTATTTAAATGCTTGCAAAAATAAAACTAGACCTTTCCTGTTATGGCGCATGTAAATTTCATTTATATTAGACATAGTGTCACTATTTTAGCAAGGAATAAATCAAACTTTTTGATTTAATTTAGTTTTCAGACATAATGACAAAAATGTCTATGAAAAAATAACATTTCGTTTCATATTTATCATGAATTTAAATAATCTTATATTTTTGGATGAGTTCAACCCTTTGATATACCACACAGACAAACGTGAAATGAATCCAACTGGTTGCGCGGAATATGACCGCGTTTGCCGGGAACGCGCTGTGCTCACACGCCAACTGCAGGAGGCCAAGATGGCGCTCGCTGACGTCAAGACTTCCTGGAGCGGACAGATAGCGTCGCTGGAAACACAGGTATTTCTATCTGATGTGGTAGATATGACCGTAACCATTGCCCGTACCGGAATACTAGAAAACGCAAATCTTAAATAACGAAAAATGTATATTACCTACCTATTGAGATAATAGGTTATTTAATAATTTTTGTACATAGCACAGGAGGTAATGTAACTTCTAAATAAAATGAATAAAGGAATTTATTAATGTGCTTTGTTAAAAAATGGTACCTATAGGTATATTGCAGCGAAAACGAGAAACGCGAAAGAAAATTTCAATGGCTGTCTGTTTCGTAACTGTAGCGCAACTGTTGTGCAACACTTGCGTCACTATCGCGCAATACTTGCGCCACTATCGCGCTATTATTTTGTCACTAAATCGCACTTCTTTCAAACACTTTAGTTTTAGCCGAGTCCATAATGCATCATTTGAGGGTATTTTAAGCGTGTCTGCATGTGAAAGGCGTGAGCATGAAGCATGAAACGTTACTCACACACCATCTAATAAATAACACTGTCTGTGTATAGGTCTCGAGTAATTACTTCTAACAGCTATCTCAAAATTT
The DNA here is from genome assembly GCA_910591435.1 of Acronicta aceris. NCBI lineage: Eukaryota > Metazoa > Arthropoda > Insecta > Lepidoptera > Noctuidae > Acronicta > Acronicta aceris. Next base: position 12,017,527 of record OU342759.1, read on the forward strand.
TACATAATATTGTAAATATGCATATAATTTAGTTATTATGGAATTAAACTGAGTTTATCGTTCAACTAAAAGTAGCCCATACGGTAGTGAAAATAGCTACACGATTTTTAAACAAAATGTATTACTACTTCGTAAAAATACCTTTTTTCTGAATCGTGGGTGTGTTACAGCACCAATTTCACATTCGCCCGTTGTACAGCAACCCATTACTCGACCGCAGCTCTAATGGCCAGTCCCTGTAAAAAATCCGTTGATAGATTTGCTTAGGATAGATATATTTTTATTTTATTAGGATAGATAGGATTTTGACATTACTTGTATGAACCTTATGTCAAAACCCTATCTCTAGTAAGCAAATCTATCGACGGATTTGATATAGGGACTGGCCATTAATAAGCGGCCAATTACGTACGTAGGTAATATCATTTATCTATCTCTCATTAGGTTATTTATTCAATCTCAAATATAAAACCGCAAAAAGTTCTCGTTTTGAAATTCAAATTCTTTTATTTACATAATTAATGTGGTTCAAGGTAGGTAAGGATTTTATTTTACGAAATAGCACATACCTACAACTTTATACTCTTATGATATTTTTTTAATACTTAAAATACACTTGAAATCCTCAACCAAGCATTCATTACTGTAACTATCATACGAAGTTGTGACACATAGGTGGCGCGACTGTCGCGGCAGGCGGGAGAAGAAGGCTCTGAGAGGAGACGAGTGGAGATTGAAAAGAAAGAGATGCATGAGAAATTGCTCAGCGTGGCCGCCGAACTGGAGAAGACCAAGCAGAACCTTGCCAATAGCGAGGCTAAGGTACACAACCCAGGCATTATTTTCCATATATCGCCAGGAGTCCTAGGTATCTATGTCTATTAATCCCGTAGTTGTCTAAATCTGAAATATATGGCCTTCTCTAACCTACATATACCTACCGTCCACATATGTTAATTCCTTGCATGATGAATTCGAAACAGAATTCTCAGGGAATATATTTATATTTTACTTAAGAACCCAATGGTTTAATATCCATCTTTCCTGCTTATTGCAAACTTAACTCTTTGGGTTAATTTTTCCGTCCTATTACTGCCAGAAGTACCAATAAGAGTAATTTGTCCTGTCGTTAATATGGTTTATGTTAAAAGTCATATATGATTTATCAATAACCAGAATACGTAATTGCCATATTAGAAATTGAAAAGAAATTAAGAATATTATGAACTTTTTTATAATAAGTGTGCATCTAATTCCATTACCTTTTGAAGTCTATTTGAAAGGTTCACTGCCCTCATTTTTTCTGTATTGAGATCCCGAGCTTGAAATAATCTGATTTAGCAGTTGTTTAAAGATGTATGAAAAATTTCATTAGCGACGGTAAAGCCCTGTAAGATAATATGTATTTAGCATAGCGTGTTGTCTGTAAGTGGTAATAGTTAGCAAGGTAGTGGTATCTGTCGGGCAGGTGGTGCGCCTCAACGGCGAGGTGCACTCGCTGGCGCTGGAGGCCAAGTCGCTGCGCGCCGCCGCCTCGCACGCGGCCGTGAGTCCCAGCCTCTACACCATATAGTCACTAGTCTTGTGCAACCGCCTAACACTGTGTGACGCACTACTAGTGCTGTACCCTGACTGCTTGTAGGTTCCAATTAGCTGTACACGACAGCGCGGGAAGGAATCATCAAGGGAATAGATCATTCATCACATCACTCATTGTGTAAACTTTGGACTGAACTGTGATATAGAATTGAGCTCTAGTATTTTGAATTTGATCTTAATTAATAAGGGAACTCAAACTGAAACTGGATCGCAAACTCAAAAAATAACTAAAATCCGAATCGGTTCATAAATATCAATTATGCTGTTTATGAACAATATATGATAATATCGAACGTAATATGAAACTGATACATTATAAAAACGTCTGTAATGCAGGACCTTTATTTGAAGTTGGTTAAAAAATAATCTGATAAAGAGTTTTGTATTGTCTAAAATCATCTCTCGATTATTAATCGAATCTATCTCTCGAATGTTTTTTGTGTACGTACTTGAGATACACAATTTTATAGACAATTTTACAGGATTTGCAAGCCCTAACAAATTCTGTACTTTTTTAATTAAGCCAATTTTTCTTGCCTCGTAAATCGCATTCCCGCGCTGTCGCATGTATTAGATAGTAACTTAACATTTAAAGCGTATTTTTTTAGTTATGAACTAAATAATTTATATTTAAATAGATTAGTGTCATGGCAATATTTCTTATATTAATATCTACCTACTTTGTTCATGAATGCAGTGATTTAGTATTGCGTCATTACATTGTAAAATGAGAATATAGATGTATATTAATTAATGTTTGCATTTAGACATTTTATTTCTTAATTAAGAATTAGTTAAACCTTTGTTTATTTTTACATTTTCAAGTAAAGCCGTGTGTTAATTTTAAATAATATTCAAGGAAATTGGAGAGAGCACAATGGCTTTACATTTATTATATAATTTGCACTTTGGGCCTAGCTTGCAAGCTTCGTGTGCATAAACGAAATTATTGAGATTTTTTATTCAAAGGCTTGTTTTACTGTTCTATTCTTTGTTACGTATTGATTATTATACGAGTATTTTCTTCACTATTTTTCATTTAAGCAACTTAAAGTCCTTCTAGAATCAGTGAAATAAGTCTGTAAAAATACGCGTTACAATTTTATTTTTAGTGACTTCAATAAACTTGCCTGGATCTGATTGAATCTCTAAAAATAAAGTGGCGTGTGTAATGGGCCTTATTATGTTCCTATATATAACTAGTTATTAGTATTTTTTATTTACTTAGTAATTATTTACGAGTTCATCTAATTGTGACTAATTACGTTAAATATACAATATGTTAATAAAAACCTGGTGGTCCATTTTAGCCGAGATGTCTGTAGCGATATAAATAAAATTAGTTGGTAAAAATAAGTGTGCTAGTCAATTACTGCAAAGCTTGTATACCTACTGCGTGAATTATTAAATGATAATATAATGCTGAAGTTTTTTAAAATAATCAGGTACATAGCACTCTAAACCGGCACGTGTACATGACAAGATGTATGAACGTGGACGAAGCAAGGCGACGCTTTATGTCCACTTTTATCATGCGTACCGGTGCAATGTGGAATGTGCTTCCCGGATGGGTCTTTCCTGATACATATAATCTGGGTGTTTTTAAATCACATTTACTTTTAGGCAAGCGCGCTATCGTAGATCGCTGTGACGGACGGCGGTCAAGCGTAAACGCGTAAGCCTATCACGAATAAAAAAAAGCAATAAAGTACGAGAATCTTAGAAAAATGCGTTTAGTGGTTTCTGCCTACCTCTATGGGTATGGTATGTATTTTTATATTGATTCTGATATTTCATTTAAAAGGAACAACAAGGTTTGTCACATAACATATTGTATTTTATTTTTCGTTATTTTTCTGGTAGCTATAATATGAAAAGGAAAAACTGCACCAAATGTTCAGATTCACAATTTCACGTATGGAGGGGAAGATCGGTAAACTGTACGGAATTTTTGTATATAATATTTGACGTAGACTTTTAACATAACATATCATTGTGAATGTGATTAGTATGTCTTGTATTTACCAATTACTTTATTTTTTTCTATACTTAGGTATCATGAACTCGCCCAAAGTCTTTTGGGTTCAGAATTATGACTCATAGATGTTAAAATTCTACATCAAATTAAGAAAAGGTAATAAAGTTTTGCTTAAAAATGACGTAGCTTCCCCCATAAGCAGCTAAATGATTGTCAACTGTAATTATCGACTTATAATAAAAGCTTAAACTCGTTATGGATAAAGGTAACGAAAGACTGATCTTATGTACGTAACGTATGCGGCGCATAATTATTTACATTATTTTATATGTATGAAAACATATGCATTAGAAAACATACTTACTTCTCACGCGTGTGTTTTTAATTATAATGCGTACAATACTTACCTATTCACACCAAAACTACTGAATAGATTTCGATGAAATTTGGCAAGGAGATAGAATGTATCACGAGGAAGTCGTCTCAAAAAACTTTGTGAAACCGCGGGCAACAGCTAATTTGCATGTAAAATTCAGAGAGTAATGCCACAATGCGCGGCGCACGTGAGATCGGTCTGTTTTTCCTTAAATTGCGTGTATATTGTTCTTGTATTTATTGTTTTACTACTGTTAATCGCTATTGACGATCTCACAAAGATTAGTTCGCACATCGCTTGCTTCACAGCGCGGGGTTAATGTCAATATCTCAAACACTGTTTTGTTATCGAGAATGCCGCGTTGATAAATTGATTATGTACACAACACGTGATCTTTTGTCACGACCAAATGTATACGTCCAGCTGTTAGTCATTCACTTTGCACAGGTGACTGTACAGCCATTGTTTCGACAATACAGGGTTCACACTTCAAAACTATTATTACCTATAGCAAGTTATAGTGATACATATCCGTTCCAAGTAAGTAGTGTAACGATTTGAATTTATTATATAAAGTACAAAAATTAAGAAATTATATTTACACAATGTTATATTGTTTTGATGTGATGCACGGATTCGTATAAATAAATTATTTTGGTGAAATGTTTCTTTTGATTTTTCCTAAGTTTTGCATGGGGTGTTGCTTGGTTAATGGCTAGCTTGGTGTGCATGGGACTACTTACTTTTTTTTTTTGGATTGGAACCCTTTTTTGGCTTGCTTGTAACCGACAGCGGGTAGAGAAAATAATGTATTCATTGAATGGTTTGATAATAACTATCTTATCTGCAATAACGTTTAACTTACAAAGCACAGTGGCATTCGGAGTGAATTAGCATTGAACTTTCATAACGGTTCAATTACCTACGTTCGCAGGTTGCTAGTTATTACATGTGTGATAGCTATTACAATCTGAATTGGCGTGCGATCGGTAGTTAATAGTGATATTGCAACAGTTTCCAATGAGTTTGCACGGTTCGGTGGCGTAACAATCGGCTAGAGGTAAAGATTCAGTATTGCAACAAAACCGGTCCGATTGGCGAATGTTTACATTCGACTCCTTAGTGCTTTGTTGTCTCTAGAGCGAAACGATCGTGTGTGCACTGTGATTGAAGTCTTATACAGTTACTAGAAAGTCCACGTCTAGTTAACGACTGTTTTAAATAATGATAATTACACAGTAGGTGATGTCGGCCATAATTAGTGCATATGTGTCGGTTAAGTGCTAAGACTACTAAGTGAATAACAAAAATAACAGTACAAATTAGAAACTATTAGATATTTGCCGGGAAGCATCCATTTGTCATTATTTAGGCATACTAATTTTAACGAATTTTTTATTAAAATATACTGCGATTTCCTTTATTAATTCAAGTCTGAGAAACTTTTTGTGCTTACTCATCTTACAGATAATGCCAAAGCAAAGTTAATGTTATTCTCAAAGAATACTAAGTAGGTAACTGCAATTTTTACAGTAGGTATAGTGATTTACTGTGTAAGACGAGCACGATTATAATACACTGGATATCTTGTCACGCTATCACGTGCGGCAGTTATCTCATATTCAATCATACGGGCAGGGAGGTGATAGTCAACACCGCCAATTTGTTACTTGGTAAATAGCTTTTTAATAACGTTTAAAACATTTTTTTAGAGAGGAAAGTTAATAATCTTAACGTGTGATTTTACTGGGGATAATATTTCGCATTTGGTTTCTTTTTATCAACAAATACAATCTAATATTATAATTTTCTGTTAGTATTAATATGGACATGTTACAGGATAAGACGATGGATTACGAGAACCGTATCGAAAGTCTATTGCAAGAAAATAAAGAGTTGACGGAGGCCCTTGAGAATGAACGGACGCTGGTGAAGATCCTGCGAGAGAAGGTGGACAAGACGAACCTGCTGTGTGATGAGAGCAAGGCAGAGGTGAACCACCTGAACTCGATGGTCACGGAAATGCAGCATGACTTTCTGGATATACAGAGGAAATTTGACAAGTGAGTGTGTAACATGTTATTTTAGTGCGTAATAAAGTGCTCGTGGTTTAAGAGCAACCTGATTGGATATGAGAAAAACTTCTGTCTGATTGAATAAATTAGTTTTTTTGATTTAGTTTTTCCCAATACCGTGGGGTTTTCTTGTGCGAAATCATTTTTAAGCGAATTCCTACCTAGTATATAGGAACCTAGGTACATACATCATGATTGTCGGTGAATGAGTAGTATTTCGTTTTTATAAATAGTTAGGTAAGTATAGAAAGTCGATTAGATTCTTTACGTGGGAGAGCCATGCTTCGGCACGAATGGGCCAGCTCGACCGGAGTGATACCACGGCCTCACAGAACGCTGGCGTGAAACAACGCTTACGTTGTGTTTCGCCGAGTGTGGGAGGTTACCGGAAGCCCAATCACCTTTTAAAAGGTCGGCAATGCACTTGTGACTCCTCTGGTGTCCATGGGCGGCGGTAATCGTTTACCATCAATCGATCCGTCTGCTCGTTTGCCCTCTTGTAGGTACCATAAAAAAAAGATTTTTTTATAAGTTTGTGATTTAGTGTATATATATTTCGATAGGCCGCATTTCACCGAATAAATATAAAAATGGAACGGATTTGCATGAAGTTAACCGCCGAGTAATTTATCGGGAACTTACTCGGAATTGGTAAAATGCGGCCCTAGTTCGGTAATACACAAATTGTTAGACAGATAAGAATCTCTTATCTTATATAAATCCCACTATAAGAAATTCAATGAATGAATTCCCTTGACTCCTTTGACGTTGTTCAGAAAAGTTAGTCTTTTGTTATTTCGCAAATCAATCTAATTACTGATTGGAGTACTTAATCCGAGGGTCTAAAACAGATCTGTCAATATGTTTTTTTAAGGGAGAAACGCGAAAAGGACGAGGCATTGCTGAGGAACGCGCACATGTCGCAGACGATAGAGATGAGCCAGTGCAACGTGCGCTACCAGGAGGACGAGATAGTCGAGCTCAAGAACAAGATAACCGAGTTAGAGGGACTCATCGCGCAGCATAAAGAGGTAACGTATCCATTATTAAGAAATTATGTGGCGAGTTTCAAAATGATTTAAGTAAAACTACTTTTTACTGATTTTATATAGTTGTATTGATATTGAAGCGGCGATAGGGCGTCGGACTGGCGATCATGTGGTTGCTGGTTTGAAACCCACCCATTATACTACCGACGTGAACCCACTCGTAATATAAGCATTTAGCTGAGCACGAGGGGTTAACAAGAATACTAGTAATGTGCGACCCACATTACTAGTAAGCTTTTTAATAAGAAAAAAAAATGTTATTCCCGATGTAAGGTAGCTGTTAGTAAAACGGCCAACAACTTAGTCTATCCGTGACCATGGATGCTGTAAAGGATCCGAAACATCGGGAATTAAATAATATCAATACAACGCGATAAAATTCGTAAAAAGTAGTTATATTTCAATGTCTAATATTCGCATAAATTGCAGGAACTAGTGTTATATATTAGTATGTAGTAGTATTATATATTAAGTATACATTACTAGCTGTTAGCAGCTGTTACACTCGCGTTGGACTTTTGAGACAAGCCTATGTCCTTCAACCAGGTGTATTTCTGTACCAAATTTCATCAAAATTGGATCAACAGTTTAGGCGTAAAAACATAAGAAACACACAGTTAATTTCGAATTTATAATCTTAGCATACTAATATAATATGTTATGTATATTTTCTTGATAAATAAATTTATTATAATTTATTAATACGCGCCGGTTGCGAGTGCTACGCACCTGACCTTTTTGAAGGATTTCGCCAGTAAGTTCGGCGTATGTTCTTCTTGGGCGATTTTTACCGACGCTGCCTCTGAAGATGTATGAATGTGGAAGAAGCAAAACAAGTATGCAAGAATCGTAACAAGTGGCAGTCTATAGTTTCTGCCCCCTGTGCGAGAAAGGCGTGAGTGTATGTATGTATGTAGGGGATCGATTTCCAATAAGAAAACCTTAAAACTTCTTTTATTATAATAAATCAACTTTATGTTCTTTCACATCTTTCACCTTTCACACCATAAACCGCCATTTTTTTTTGTATATCTCCCTCTCTTTCACACCTACACCTATCATCTTCACTCATTCATCTTGCGTTCCACTCCACTCATCTTACATTCTTTAATTATTATTTTTTCCTACATGTATGTAAGTAAATAATTAATAACAATTAAATAAACTGATTGCGTGCCTCTTTAATTGTGCTAATAAGCAGCAGTCTTTAAGTACAATGTAGGTATATGGTTCTTCATATTGTTATCCTTACATATTATTAAACAAAGTCCCACCGCGTCTGTCTGTCTGTTAAAAATCTGGCGATAAACTCACGAGTCTTCTGAACGGATTTTCATGCAGTTTCCACCTAATTAGGCAGAGTGATTCATAAGGAAGGTTTCAAGCTATTAAACATCACGCTAGGACCCTTAGGAACGGGGCACAGCGTTTGAAATCGCGAGCGGAAAGCTAATTTAATACATAATATGAAATGTGTAGCGGTCTCTATAGTTGGTTCCAGTAGCCAGGATATCTCGTTTCGTATACGGAATACTTGTTTTGGTTATTTTATTAACCGCTATGTACTTCTGAAGCTGGTTAAACCCGTATATTTGCAAAAGCGTCTAAATATTCCGTTTTATTTTAATCCAAGACGGTTTGCATATCATTAATATTACTTTAAACGACAGCGGAAAGTTTTTGATTTAATAACAGCATCGACCTTTTAAGCAAATCTTACTACCATTATAAATGCGAAATATTGGTTGGATGTTTGTTACTCAATCACGCCAGGACGACTGAACGGATCTGAATGAAATTTGGCACAGAGATAGATTATAGTCTGGAATAACACATAGGCTGATCCAGGTCGAACCATATTCTGATGTCCACGCACTAAGTCGCGGGCAAAAGCTATTGTTTTATAAAATTTTCATATAAATAGATGAACGGCACTTTAACGTTTTATTTTTCCAGAATCAAGCGGCATGTATGTTAATAAAAGAAAACGAAGAAGTGCGGAAGGTAGAAATCGAACAACTAAAGAAAAAAATAGAAGAGTTAATAGAAAATGAGACTGCACTCAAAAAGACTATACGAGAGTTAGAAACTGAAATCTGTGATAAAAATAAGGTTAGTAATATTTTATTTTAACTTTTTATCCGCCCAACTCCGATTTATCCGACAAGCAATTTTATTTCGTGTCACATTTCTCCTGAGCCGTTTTCATATATGTCTATTACATCGTTTGTAGATTGTATTTTTTTTTTGTAACAACTCGGAGTTTAGATCTGTTCGGTTAATGGCAATAGGCTCACCCTCTATTATATGGGACCTTAACATACCGGTGAAGTGTGAGAGTTCATTAGTACTATGTCAAACCCTTCGGAAAATATAGACATGCAGGGCCGGATTTACCCGGTACACACATTCTTCACATTTCACACTCTTTCACATTCTTTGTTTTTTTTTTTATAAAACGTCTTTCCAAACTAGGATTTTCTCCTATATGGTGGGTAGATTAATAGAGACTTCTTCAATAGACTTCGTAAAAAAAAAAAAAATTAGGGGCCAGAAGGCCTCTCTCATTCCTCCTCCTCACTCATTTGTTGCCATCCAAATCTCTAAATCCGGCCCTGATGGTATGTTATGCTTTCAGAAAATAAAGACGTTAGACAACAGAATATCCGACATGAAGAAGACTCTGCAACGTGAACTGCAGAGCAGTAAGTCTGATCTCACATCCGCCGAAGAACAAGATATAAGTAGAAGGTAACTCGTCTGAATCAACTTCGGTTTGGTTTTTGTAATCTAATAATTATGATGTTGCTGCTGTCCGCGATTTCACTCGTATCCTAAAGAACTTTCTGAGACAAAAGGTAGTCCTTCTCCAGGCTCTAATAGATTATATATATATATATATATATATATATATATATATATATAATCTCTCTATACCAAAATTCATCAAAATATTTTGAGCAGTTTTATCTAGAATGTGTTAATAATAGACCAGTTAACGATTTTATGGCGTCTTGAAAATTGTTCAAAATAAGGACGTTATAAATGCATGCTATTTTTATGCTCGAGAGAGAGCATGGAAAGACTTAAGACATGATGGTCAAGGCGTCATTTTGCGAAAAAGGGATTATACGAATTATGTTTTTATCAAGTCTGTTAATTTTATTAAATCCAGCACTAATTAACTAACCTATGCACGTTAATTATATGAAACTCCTAAAAATAAATCGGGAAAAGTGTTATTGGACAGCTCAGAGTGTATGTATGAGTGATGATAACGTTATAGAGGAATTTAATGATGAGATATTTTATGAACGAAAAAGACATATTTCGCCATCCTCAAGTAAATTGGGATAAGGACAGGAAGAAGAGATTCCTATTAGTACTTAGTAAGTGAACTACACAAGCTTATTATAGTATATTAGCTTCTACTCGCGACTTTGTTTGCGTGGACTTCAGGATTGGGTCCGACCTGGATAAAAAGCTTATGTGTTATTCCAGGCATCTATCTATGTACCAAATTTCATCCAAATCCGTTCAGCCGTTGTAGCGTGAAAAAGTAACAAACATCCATACATCCATCCATACTCACAAACTTTCACGTTTATAATATTAGTAAGGATCATTGTATTTACAGGTATCTAAAGCATGTAGTGCTGCGTTTCTTGACGGCGCGCGAGCTGGAGGCGCGGCAATTGACGCGCGCGCTGGCCGCTCTGCTGCGCCTGTCCGCGCACGAGGAGGCGCTGCTGCGGGCCGCGCTGCCGCCCCGCACCGGCCTCGCCGCCTGGTTCCCCTCGCTCAACACCTGAGTACACCACCACCACCACCACCACCACCGTGTCATGGAGCAACACCATTTGCCATCAACGCCGACTCGACCCACGCGTACATATGAACCCTTTCAAGTTTTCATTTGCGTTGTGCAGTTTTATTTATAAGTAGATCTGTTAAGTCGATCATGTACGGGGCGACGATAACGAACATGTGCTAAGGCTAACATATCTCCACCACCCGTACTCCTCTAAGTACGAACCAAAGGAAGAAAAATAATCATCCACTATCGAACTGGTAAAATATTGGTGGCACAGTCGATTAACCTGGCAACAAGACAAGAACAAGGCAATCTCTTCTTTATGAATTAAGGCGTATTTGCAACAACAAATAAAGCACGGGAGCCCTAACCACTATTATAATGCGCGTACCTCTTAAGTATTTTGATGGCAGTCTCCAGCCCACTTGTCGCTAGCAGCCTGATGAGATCTCATTGTGTGCTCGAAGCTTTAAATTCCGCGCGTGTGTATATTTTAGCTGTTTTACCTATAATTAATTTGTATTATGTATGTATATATTTACGAGTAGTAAGGATCTAGAGAGATATTAGTTATCGCATACGTGAAGTTTCCATAACCTTAATGGTGTTTATGCGCCAGAAATACATGATCAAATATTCGCTATGCAATTACACTTTAATTTATGTATTAAAACCCCGTAGTAACTGCTACAGTAGCTCAAACGTGCGGTTTAATCGTTGCGGAAACTGGTCATTATGCTGTCGGTTGACGATTATTTGTTAAAAGCCCAATAAACGAAACGTTTTGTCTTAAAAAATTTCACTAAAATGTGTACAGTTGAGTTACAGAGAATCTCTATAATTTTGTGAAATCTTATTTCATCGTCAGATTGATATATTTTCTTAATCCTTTATTTATTTATTAACATATTTTTACATTATTAAATATTCCATTTTTTTACATTATTATAATGTATTAATATGAATTTGCCCGTAAAGAATGCAAGGCCAAAGTAGGTACCCTTGATTTATAATTTACCTTCCTGTATTCAAAATTAATTTACTAAAACGCGAAGTCTACTGATAATACTCAGCGACAATATTTTAAACGCGGTGTGAACACGATCAAAGGACAACATATATTTACATCTAACATTCTTCAAATTATTATGTAAGAAATTGTTGGATAAACCTGTCAAAGAAATACCTTTCACGTTCAACACAGTTTGAATCAAACCAACATTTAGGTTTGAATCAGTTTGATCGTCTCGAGTGTGGGGACAAAGTGCGGGTAGATCTAAAACATGTCACTTACTTAAATAGAGTGCCATCACACCATCGATCAGTCTACTCGCGATCACCGCCACGGCTATACTTACACGTGATCTGTGTAGCGCATAAACTTTGACGTTATGAACGTGATTCCTAGATGCGATCTACCCCAAGTAATGATCAGGTATTTAGTTTTTTGTGTTATTTTAACTATATGTATAAAAACAGACTGTTTCTGTTGTGTGTGTAATCTCATAACGACTAAACCAACTCGAAATTTGACACTTAGGTTCCATAAAAAGTGTAGACATTCGTTAAGAACTTGATGAAATTTCTCACGGGATTAACATTAGTTTCGCGGGATACGGCCGTTTTTTTTTTCGATTATTAACTTTTGTTTTTCCCATTATACGGCGGCAATATAAGTTACTCCACAGGTGATAGGGCTTAGAGAACAATAGGTTAATGATGTACTTAATGTTGGTATTAATGGTACCCGAATAAGCGAATCGGTACGCGTACTTGTAAGTATCTTAAAGTATTTTTGAACAACATTATTGTAATATACTTACGTTATGAAAATTTTATTAAAGTTGCCTTAATAGTTGCTAGTCATTATTTAAAATTATATTAAAATTATGTAAATGTTTAGTTTTTATGCGTATTGTGTATAATGTTAATAATATTACAATTGCAATAACGATAGAATTTATGTTTTATGTTGTTGGTGCTTCAAAGTAAAGTCTCAAGAAGTTGTATTAGATTAATGGTCTGAATAATTTTTCTAAATAGTTATCGAAATGTAAAGAATATTAAATTTAAAATTGACAAATTAAGACAACACTGCCCTTTTGTATTGCTTTTTAATTAAGCCTTCATTAGGTAAAGAAGAAAACTTCGAAGATGTAATACCATATATTTTTTTTATTTCGAATTTATAGATTTCAACTTTTTTATTTTTAGTTTTATTTGATCGAGTATTTTTACTTTTCGGTATTTTGTATTCAATACATGTTTTTATCTTCGTTGCGTGATCTTATAATATCGCTGCTGGACACAGATAAAATTTAAATGCGTAAAGTATAATTGAAATGCGAATTACCATAACAGCAGCACATAACTTTTGTAAATTTGCTTGTAACTACCTACATATTTTTCACTTTTGTAAGAATTTATAATGTAATTAGCACACGTAATGATGGGATAAAGGGTGCTGGTTTTTAACACAGATCTGTTTATAGACAAGATTTAATAATGGTTGGCACATAGCTTCCCACTTAATAATTCACGGATTGTCGTGCTGACCCAAACACTAGTCAAAATCGTAACCCCCGCAGTTCGTCGGTATGTTTTAGGTATCAATTGACTCGACTTGGTAAGATTAGACATTTTTATTTACTTTGGCACAAATTCCAGTTAACCAGGCCCGACTATTATCTACTTAAAGATGTACGACCACAAAATGGGCTTGATAAGTTTTTAATTGAACTTGATTTGACATTTTTGGACTGCCTAAAATTATTATAGCGACCTAAGCCCTAATTCTACGCTAGGAGTCCTGGATTCGATTCCCAGGTCGAGCAGTGTTATTGGGTTTTTCTATGAAATGTTCAGTAGTAGCTCGGTGTTTGGAATTAGCGCAGTTAATGGCAATAGGCTCATCGTCTATTATAAGGGACCAAAACGTACCGGCGATCTGTGAATGTACAGTGGCGACCAAAAGTCCATAGGCAATCTCACAACGCAAAGCTTGACGTTTAGTTTGACTTACGACCTTCTATTCATCGTCGTTAACAAGTGACACGCACTGGCTGTATCGAGCTCGCTCGTACTGTTCATAGCAATGTAATCCTTGGCGTGCTTATGTACTTTTGAGCGTTTACTGTACATTAGTACATCTCTACCTACGCGATGGAGGCACGAATCACGATGGTAAGTTGTTATTTTTATAAATAATGAAAACGTGATTTGAGTAATCATTGTGGGTTGGCCGATGTTGCACAACGTCCGATTTTTTCTAATCATAGCCAGCAGCACTGTCAAAAAGGCAATTGTAATGTATGTAGATATGTGATGTACGCAAGGATCTGTCGATATGATGTACATTGAGTCTAGTGTTAGCTTGTTATATGTAACTAGAGTTTATTGTTTTTGACATTACAGAGAACTTTATTTTTTCGCTTATTTTCAGTATTAATTTTATAAGATGTCTATTATGTAATTTAGTAACAAATAATGATGCGTGACAGAATTATAAAGATATTTATTTGTTATAGTTTTGTTTAATTTTTATCACAGTGTTGTTATTGTGAATAAAGTTGCATTCAGTAAGTACCTACCTTAATTTTTTTAATGAAAATAATTACATCGTAGGGTTGGACCTCCGCATACTGTAACCATTATTTGCAATGTTGCTGTATGATGAAATCCTCATACTGAATGATCGCTTTGTTAAAAGTAATCATGAAAACGAATAGCCCTTGTGGCGGTTAGGAAAACTGATGGATTCTTACTAGGAAGGTCGACTTTTAGTAAAGGAAAAAATTCGCGGGCAGGATTCGAACCTGCGTCTTCTGGTTTGATATACCAGACGCCTCTAAGCCACCGCGAACCCTACCCGCATGATTGAAATTTTGCCTTCACATTCTGAATTTATGTCATAAGGTGACGTTGGTGACATCTATGAGAGGCAAGTTACCTTACTTCTCAACCGACACGATTTACTTTACAGTTAGTTCAGTGTCGTACGATGCCACCTTACCTTTCAACTATCTTTTTGTGATTTTTTGCATTTTCCAAGCTAAGATTATTAAGTTATTTTATAGTAAAGGAAAAAATTTTCAATCGCGGGCAGGATTCGAACCTGCGTCTTCTGGTTTGATATACCAGACGCTTTCCTTTACTAAAAAATAAGTTAGCTTGGAAAATGCAAAACAAAAACAAAAAGAAGGTTGACTTTTGTTAGTTGAAATAAAACTAATACGGACATTTTCATCATTTATTATAATTATTTACAACTTACGTAATAATTTTGTTTAGGAGTAAACTGCAAAGTTTTCCTAGTCTACACTACTGTGCAGCGATTTTCGTTTCAAGGCACAAAAATCTAAATACAAGGTCCGTATTGCGATTCATTGCCATTTATTTATTTGTTTGCTATCTGCTTTTCGCTAATAATTGCGACTCCAGTGCCCCAAAACAATACTTAGGAACTCAAATATTAAGATAAACGAATAGAACACCTTAAGTGACTAGATGGTGGAATGTCATCTAATATGCTACGAACATTATTTGCTTTTCATAACAGTTTTAAATATTTTCTGAAAAAGAAATAGTATTATTAATTAATGCTAGAATGATTTTGAGTTTAATGGAACAAGCTGGAGGATAGGATTCGATTTTGATACAAGAATCATACAACTATTACATAGTTTCCATACTGTGAAAACTTCAAACAACTAGTGTCTACCCCCCTCTACGCCTAAACAATTATTATCGACTTGTAAAGAGTTGTCACAGACAGCACAACGCTTCACTGGACACGTCCCACGCTAACGTCACACCTGTTTACAACGAGGCTCGACAGATTAGTCATTTAAAAAAATAAGCCCATTGTTATCTTCATACTCCTTTCAAGGTTACACATGGAAATTTTACTAATGTTCACATACCCTCGCACCATTACCTTACCTAGAAATGTTGAGAACAACGATTTACATAAAATTTACGCTAATAATTAGCTGGATAGAACTAAGTACAGCCTGCGTACAAAGTGCAAAAAATCTGTGATTTTGTCTAGCTATACCTCTATGCTGCCTTTATAGGCATTCTCTCATCCCATCAAGGGTGGTTTATTTATTACAGAAAATTTTACAGTTCCTGCCTTATTTGATTGAGCGGTACCGAATGTTTATAGAATAATTTCCTTTTACCGAGGCACAGTGCAAACTGAGGACGGCAGATTACTAATTAGTGGTGTTACATTCTATAAATAATTTGAATCAAGTCCTAAATGGAACTGACTCTCTTTCCGACAGAGATTCTGTTTCCTCACACATGTTGACTGTCTGCCGTCCTAATGTGTACTATGCAAAGGTAACTCTTGAAGCGTGATTGTGTTTTACAGCTTGATCTTGCCGGTGCAGATGTCTGTGTAGAGTTGCGGCGTGATGGGGACGAAGTCGCTTCCCGACCGGAAGTACAGCGGCTCCTTGATCACGTCCGGGTCGAAGCCCTCTTTCTGATACTGCAGTTTCTTTAGCTTGAACGTGCCTGGAATAAGGTTACGAGTCAAAAGTAGGTAGGTATTCATTTCGGTGACGAATCAGAAGTAGACATACATTTGGGTTACGAGTCAGAAATAGGTACCTATAAGTATGTTCATTAAGATGACAAGTCAGTGTACATATGGGTGAACTAAACCTAACTTGAGAATTTGAGCATAAATCAATCCATTCTATTTCGAGTATTTGAATGACATTTATTAATTTCTCCGAGCGAGTTCAAAGTTTATTCTTTAAGATCGAGATATTTTATAGGATAGTTGTTAGGCCCAAAATTCCCAGGAAAATTCTCAAGTTGCCGGCGGCCCATACATTCAAATATGTATCAACGTGACCTACATTATTGCCAGTACCCACTTTGTTTCTTTTTTATCTTATCACAATATAACGAACGTTGCGTGGGGTTACACGAGCGTCGGCCCACTATCTGTGTAGTTTATTTACATGAATGTGTACATCACTTGAAAATATGTAGGTCGTTTTTTTTATGGGATAGGAGGGCAAACGAGCAGACTGATCGCCTGATGGTAAACGATTACCGCCGTCCATGGACACCCGCAACACCAGAGGAGTCACAAGTGCGTTGCCGGCCTTTTAAAAGGGGATTGGGCCTCCGATAACCTCACTCACTCGGCGAAACACAACGTAAGCGTTGTTTCACGCCGGTTTTCTGTGAGGCCGTGATATCACTCCGGTCGAGCCGGCCCATTCGTGCCGAAGCATGGCTCTCCCACGCAAACGTTTACATTTAACCAGATTTCAATGAGCTTTATTATTTTTTTATTGGGTCTCTTGCAATAGGTTTTATGTGCTAAATCAAACTGCAACCTTTGAACACAAAGAAATGGTCATGTGGTCACATAAAATGATGTACTGTTATTAACTTATTTCATACCTATTCATTATAAATTCTGTCTAATGTATTTCTGCCCGGTTAATGGCAATCAATAAGCTTGCCCCCTATTGCATAGGACCTAAACATACCGGGGAACTGTGGGTGTAGATTAGTACGCCTCGGTATACGGTATAACCCTTTGGGAAATACAGGCGTGATGATATGTTATTAATAATGAGCAGTCATAATGTTTCCAATTGATTTCAAAGTTCTACATAAGTTGACGTCTATTGCATAGCAATCTCAGAGCTTTTTTAATACCATTCCCGACTCAGGCGCAAGTCCATTTAAGATACTAGAGTCGTATAGGGAAACTGTGAGTGTAGGTTAGTGCATTACGATGCTTTTTAAAAAAATAATAATTGTGTGATGGTGTGTACTCATGTTCCTTAAACAGTTTTAATTTTGACCCCTGACTTGACTGAATATATTTACATTACAAATGTGACATTGTTTTTGATATTTTATGTTTATTTTATTTAAATGTTGGTTTTCATTATTGCTACTATTAATGTTTTGATTTATTGCTCACATTTTATACCGGCTGACTGGTGAGATCTACGATACTCGAGGACGATCATATATGAAGAAAAAAATACTAAAAGTTGTGTAATTAATTGCGTAAGGCATGGATATTTTTCACGATTGTGACTTGACATATCGCACTGCTAACACAAGACTGTATCAACTCAAAAAAAGACAAATTCGACTTATAAATAACTCATCCTTAATAACTAACTTGATAACCCGCAATCTCAGAAATTACTCATAATTAAAGAAATGCCTTATTTTTATCACTAATTTTAAAACAGTGTTCACATTTTTACAATCTTTTACAGGAAACGAGTAACCAGTTTTCCATCATTTCTGAAAAAAGGTTCATTTTGAGTTGATACAGTCTTGTGTTAGCAGTGCGATATATTCAGGTAGCATCACGAAATTTAAAAAAGCTGAAATAAAACTACTTTTTACGGATTTTATCGCGTTGTATTGATATTATTTGATTCCTGACGTTTCGGATCCTTTACAGCATCCATGATCACGGGTAGACAGTACAGAAACCAGTATTTAAAGAAGCTGTTCTCAATAATAATATTGCCTAATTTTGTTTTTTCGTGTTTTTATTATGTTTTAGCCTGTTAATTAATTTAATTTAATTCAATTTAATTTTATGTAGGTATAAAAGATTATTCACAGAAGTCTTTATGACATTGTTATCTTTCTTTATATTATTATTATAATTTGTTCTACTTGTATTGTTTTATAATGACTGCCTCATTAGTCTAGTGGTTCAAAGCGTAACTGCTATACGAGGTCCTGGGTACGATCTCCAGGTCGAGCAAAGTGTTATTGGGTTTTCTATGTAATTCTCAGTAGCAGATCGAAGACTGGCTTTGTGTCCGGTTAATGGAAATAGGCTCGCCTTCTATTAGGTATATGGGAATTAAAATGTATTTATTTATAATTAAATTTAATCATGTAAACAAAGTTTTATCAAAGCTTCGTGCTACTATATTAAAACATACCGGCGAATTGCATATTATTGGTGTATCTCTGCCTAGCCCTTTGGGGAAAACAGGCGTGATGGTATATAATATGTTCTGATAGTTTTGTGTTGTGAGTCTGAATAAAGTTAGTCGGCCACTAGTGTGATTCCAGCGCTAGCAGGGTGGTGTAAGTATCGCATGTGTGTCTGACCAGTGATCTCGATATCGTCCATGATGCGCAGGAACAGCGGGCGCGCGTAGGAGGGCAGCGCGGCGTCCAGGTCGCGCGCCAGCCGCCGCAGCGCCAGCGCGCGCGCCGGGTCCGCCAGCGCCGCCATGCCCGCGCGACCCTCCGTCATCGGGATCTGCGCACACCACCACACATACACTCATTATCCTTTTTTTTATACCGCCGAGGTGGCAACCATACAGTTACGACCCACCTAATGAAAAACAATTACCGTAGCTTATGGTTATCTTTTTTAAACCACTGAGGTAGCAAGCTTATGGCTCGCCTGATATAATTAACAGTTATACATATATACATACACTCACGCCTTTCTCCCACAGGGGTAGGCAGAAACTATAGACTGCCACTTGCTACGATTCTTGCATACTTCTTTTGCTTCTTCCACATACATACATCTTCTCATACATACACGCCGGTTGCGAGTGCTACGCACCTGACCTTTTTAAAGAATTTCGCCAATCAGATCGGCGTATGTCCTTCTTGGGCGACCTCTACCGGCGCTGCCGCTGACATTCGCCTTATAAATTCCTTTCGTTAATCGTCTTTCATTCATTCTTTCAACATGTCCAAACCATCTCAGCATATTCTTTTCAATAAGCGTCGCTACATCATCTTAACAGTTATAGATATATATCTTTTTTATACCACTGAGGTAGCGAGATTTTGACCCGCCTAATGGTAATCAGTTACCGTAGCTTATCTTTTTTGAAATTTATGTCGTATTCCGACTAGATTTTTTTTATGAGATAGGAGGGCAAACGAGCATACGGATCGCCTGATGGTAAGCGATTACCGCCGTCCATGGACACCCGCCACACCATAAGAGTCAAGTGCGTTGCCGACCTTTTAAAAGAGAATTGGACCTCCGGTAACCTCACTCACTCGGCAAAACACAACGTAAGCGTTGTTTGACGCCGGTTTTCTGTCAGGCCGTAGTATCACTCCGGTCGAGCCGGCCCATTCGGGCCGAAGCATGGCTATCCGACGTGAAAAATAAGTTTGAGTCTTTTGGTAAAAATTTAAATTATCTGCCATTCCGTCCCGATGTGCGTAAGCCCTAACTGAGAGAAGTGTGTGGTAACCCTTTCGAAGATTATAAACGTGAAAGTTTGTGAGTAGATATGAATAAAAGGTTACGCCAGAAAGGCTGAACTGATCGGGATGGAATTGGACACAGGATACATTATATAGTCTGGAATAACACATAGGCTACTCTTTATACAGGTCGGACCCAATTCTGAATTCCAAAGCTAATAGTTCATAATGATAACTTACAGAGACTCCATAAACGACGCATGCTCTCTGTTCGAGGCAGGACGACATGGCGTTCTCGACCTCAGCGGTGGCGACGTTCTCTCCCTTCCACTTGTAGGTGTCGCCGGTGCGGTCGCGGAAGTACAGGTAGCCGAGCTCGTCCGACACCAGGATGTCGCCCGACACGAACGCCGCGTCGCCCTTGCAGAATACATCGCGCTCCAGCTTTTTGTTGCTGTCATTCTGCAATGACATGGAATTATACGGAATTAGCTGGATTCTTTAGAGGTACCTACAATATGGATATTATTTCTACGGAACTCTTTCAAATTTCCCACTCCAGTCAATAGGGAAAGCAATCGAGAGATAAGATATAGGTAGACAATTTAATTCATTAGATATCATTTTGTTTGTTATATTTTTAGATATGATAGGCTAGCAATAAAGTCGGCAGAATCAAATAAAATTACCCTCTTGTTTGGTGTTGGTGGTTTGGTGCTAATTAGTTGCCATTACAATGAAGTCAAACAAGGGATCTGAATTTGTTGCTGTAAAAGAATGCCAGAATTTTTTTTTTGTTTACTTCTACAAAAATCCTATGAATGACAATATTCTGCCGACTATCTTTTCTGTAAAATCTTTTGCTTTATATTTCAACAATAAATTACTTCTTATTGGACTTCCTAAGGCGAAATCACCGTTTTAAATAATAAAGTTCAGTGCAAAAATGCAGATAAATACCTATACCTTAGATCGGTCACAAATATACCTACGCATGTGTCGTTATTTCTTGTCAGTTCTATTGTTTTGACGGTGTGGCCCGATTACATGTTAAATTAATTTGTGTAACTGAAATGGTGGTAGGTACACATGAAGCTATCAATATGCTATGATTGATTACAAAAGTTCGGAAAAATAATAATTATAATGTTACCTTATCGACGTATCCGTAGTATTCTCTAGAGGCGTTGCCTTGAGCTATTAACCCGATGAACATGCCCGGCTCATCTGAAATAAAAAAATAGAACATTAAAAAGATAGAATTGCATGACAAAATCTGTGACACTTGTCCACGGGCCTACTATGAAAATGTAAACACGAAGTTTCGGTAGATCATGACATAAGTAGTACGATTTTCGGCCAATAAAGTGTTTCTTACGCAATAGTAAACTTATGGTTTTACGTACCGTACTCTCGAATGTTATTTGATATTTAATTACCTATACTAAAATATTATTGATTTTAAGATAATCGTGCTTCGTGGTTCCGTTTCAATCTGAAGTTTCGACGATCCATTTTCGTAGTAGACCCCCAGGAATGCAGTGAAGTGATACGTGCCTCTCAACAGCGCCAGGAATTCTATGTGTAGTTATGGAATGTAAACTTCTTACTTAGTCTTTTAAAGAGTCCGGCGGACCGAATTTCTCTTACAAACGTAACACCGAAATAAATCGTAATTCAAACACAATTTAATCAAATTATGTTATTATTCGGATTCCGATACCTACCGTTAATCTAGGTTTCTCCGTTATCATTTCGTCCAAGATACTTCCCTGGAAATAAATATAAGCTAATACAATTTTTCATAACTTTACCAAGTTTGGAACGATTTTCCGGTGTTTTATTTCCAGTGAAGTAGTAGTAGACGAAATAGTATCGTAGGAACCTAGATTAACAGTAGCCACATCCGAATAATAACAATTTGATATAATATTATCTGGATTACGATTTATTTCGGTATTATGTTTTTGTGGGTAATTCAAGCTCCGCCGGATCCTTAACGGCTAATTTCACACGCGCGTTGTTATCTCAGGGGTACTGGTATAGGGTATTTTAACGATGGTGGTTTTGTGTAGTGTAGTGTAGTGGTGGTGTACTGACTGGGCTTGCAGCGTATGCAGTATCCGTCGGGCCCGCGCAGCAGGGCTCCGCTGTCGTCGGCGCGCACCAGCGCTATGGGGTGCAGCCGCGTCGGCACCAGCGTCGGCAGGAACCCCACCGCGCCCACCGTGTTGTCCACGTTTACTGCGCAAGTATACATGACATTTTA
The DNA here is from genome assembly GCA_910591435.1 of Acronicta aceris. NCBI lineage: Eukaryota > Metazoa > Arthropoda > Insecta > Lepidoptera > Noctuidae > Acronicta > Acronicta aceris. Next base: position 12,039,888 of record OU342759.1, read on the forward strand.
ATTCTAGTTTGCCATAAACCCGTATGGTTACCCTTACTTGCAAAGTTGCAGCCTTCGCTGTAAGCTTTGTTTTTGAGTAACTATCATAGCAAATTACAATTTAGTAAAAAGTTACATTAAATGCTTCATTAGGTATATATAGGTGCCGTAAGCGACGACTGTTACGCTAAATGTCTTGAGTTCGATTCCCATGTAGAACAAAGAAAGAATAAGGTTTTTCCGTAAAATTCTCAGTAGCAGCTCGGAATTTGGGATTTGCGCCCGGTTACTGGTAAATTGGCAGTAGGCTCGTCCCCTATTACTTAAAACCTAAATAGGTATTCCGCGGAACGGTGGGTGTACAGTACGCGCGGCATAAGTTGGCCGGAGTGAAGTTCGCCGTTTTAATGCGCAGTGGATTGTTTACGTTAAAAATTGTGTACTGCGCAACCAAAAACTGACAAACAGCTAACTTCAGACCGGCCAATTTATGTCGCGCGTACTGTACACTAGTACGCCTCTGCCTAATACTTCGAGAAATACAGGCGTAAATGTATGTTAAATTTGTTGTTCCATTAAATTAAGAACATGTCTTGCAATCGACTGAGATATGGCGCAAGGTTGCCAGTGAAAAAATTATTTCACGAAATATTTGTAAGTAAATTTGAATTATTAATAATACCTAATAATTTCAAAATATTTAACACCGTGGTCTATGTATTTACCTATGAATATTCATTAGAAATTCTGTTTAAGTTTGTTGACGCGAACTTTGGACTTCGAACAAGTGTAGTGGAATTACAAAGTTCATGGCAATCAACCATTTTTATAAATTAAGTAGGTACCTTATTAATAAGCTGATTCATTGATTGTATTATACACAACGTACAATTGAGTTAATTATTACCAAATACTTATCGAAATGGCCCATGAAGTCATAACCTTAGCCCGACATAATTACAAAGTTTAATCGGTAATTACGTTTCGATAGAACATAACATATTGTTAAGTTATTTTAGTGAAGGAAAATTCGCGGGCAGGTTCGAATCCTGCCCGCGATTGAATTTTCTTTCACTATAATAACTTTATAATCTTAGCATAACATATTGTTTGTAAATTTATAATTATTGTTAACTTTCACTCACTATATATATATAGTTATTTTAGTGAAGGAAAATTTCACTGCGACTTCTAGCTCAATACACCAGACGATAGATTTAGAATATTGCACTGATAAAAATGTCGTGTCAAGGTGTTTGTGGTCGCATTCCACGGCTTGACCGATTTTTATGAATTTTTTTATGTATATTTGTTTAGTATGAAATAAGGTCGTAAAGTATATTTCATGCCGCTAGGTGATTACGGTGTTGCAATCCAGAAAAATAAAACCAAAAAACAATAAAAGAGGCATTGCAATTTGCAATGCATGCCGGTAGTGGCTTTATAATAGCATGGAAAGTGTAATAAAAAAGATTAAGATAATTTCACTCACTTATGTTGGCATTGCCCTCCGTGGCGCCGTAAATCTCGTTTATCTGCGGCACTTTGAACCTAGAAAACAATAATTAATTGATTATGTATTGTATTAGCTTAGTTATTATTAGCAGAAAGCGTGAAGGTTAAGGATAATGGAACAAATATTATAATCGTATTGGTGTTACAAGTATGTGTACCTATGTAGTATGAGTTTGTGTGAATTGTTTTTATGTCAAAGTTGGATTGTATAATACACTGTTATTTAAAACAGCTGTTTAACATCTAACTGGATTGTCATTGCGAGACGTTTAACAAAACCGCTACCCACGTTTAGTTGCTTTGTGGAGTGTTAACAAAAAATTACAGTCCGACGTTTCATTTCGCGCTATTTTACAAGACAATAATTAACCTGCTGTATTGATGAATGCAAAACCTTCATGAAATTTCGCGTGTTGATGGTCAACAATTATGAAAAACTGCCAAACGTCAATCAGCTAATGGTTATGTAACAACAGCTAATTGTATAATCAAACTGCGACATACCTACTATAGTATAACGTTATTGACTGGATAACTACTCTTCACTTTTTTTTATATGTAATAGGCTTACGCTTGACCGCCAGTTCGCCTGATGTTAAGCGATACTGCGATCTACGATGGAGCGCGCTTGCCTAGAAGAAACCGATTCCCTTTCACTCTGCTAAAAGTTTGAAATATAACTTTTCATAGTGTGATAGTGATGTGTATTAAAGCCCACGTGGATGTATTTATTTAGGTACTTTATAAGACTAGATTGCTCTATTGCAGCAACATAAAAATATTAACATTGCATTATGTACATTAACCTTGACTAATACATATATATTATTTTTTCCTTTACTAAAAAATAACTTAATAATCTTAGCATGGAAAATGCAAAAAAATCACAAAAAGATACATATATATTAGTCAAATCGGACTATACCAATATAATATTTGGGTTTTTCTATGAAATTCTCAGTAGCGGCTCATAATTTGAATTTGAGCCCGGTTAATGGCAATAGGCTCGCCCCCTATTAAATGGGACCTAAACATACCGGTGTGCTGTGGGTGTACATTAGTACACCACTCCCTAATAGAGGCGTGGTGATATTATGTTTTTTTTTAGTGTACCTGTCGACGATTTGCTGCCAGATGGCGGAGCGCATGCCGTTGCCGACCATGATGCGCACGCGGTGCTGCGAGTCCGTCGGCCGCGGCGGCTGCGCCAGCAGGTAGCGGCACATCTCGCCGATGTACTGCGCCACCTGTGACACATCACAACAGTTTTATATCCATTTGGAAACTGAAGTGCAGACTCTGGCGCAGGTATGATGGAAGTACTTATTGGGGAGAGAAAATTGTTGGTATTGAATACCAGCAATTTATTTATTTTATGTATTCCTCAAATGCCTTTCGTTTTTCCCGTTTTCAGTTTTAAAAGACTCGTCATACAAGACGAGTCTGTCAAGACTCAGACTAAACACTTCTAATTGTCATAAGTAAAAAAATTCAAATGGTTGTTTATTCTTTATTCATTTCAAACAAGCCAACCCACAGTAACTCACCGTGCAGTCGTACTTGATGCAGTCGGTCCAGTAGTTGGAGGCGGAGAATTTGGCGCGCAGCACGGAGGGGATGCCGTCGACGAGCGCGGCGCCCGTGCCCACGAGCCCGCCCGCCGTGTGGTACAGCGGCAGCGGGTTGTACATGCGGTCCCGCGCGCGCAGCCCCAGCATGTGCACCGTCGCCACCACCACCAGCAGGTACCTGCACGTCACATCCACTCGTCAACACCTGACAAATAACTTCGACCGCAATCCCCAGCTAGATATCTTGGTTCGGTACGGTACGGACCAACTCAAATTTTATCTCGTCAATATCTATTCAATAGAGTAAATAGAACTTAACAAATAAAGCATTTAGATACGAGTAATTGTTTGGATACCACTATCTTTCCACTCCTAACTAGCAATATTGTACGTGCTGTCTGTTTTCAAGGTTTAAATATGTACAAATGCAATCCCAAGGCAGTCACTACAGGCAAGGGAAGGCAGTGCGGTTTTTAGTCGGTACCTACGAGTCCGACAAACCTGGCCACCTGCCACTCATGAACTGAATTCATGGATACATACATACATACATACACTCACGCCTTTCTCCCACAGGGGTAGGCAGAAACTATAGACTGCCATTTGCTACGATTCTTGCATACTTCTTTTGCTTCTTCCACATTCATACATCTTCTCATACATACGCGCCGGTTGCGAGTGCTACGCACCTGACCTTTTTGAAGGATTTCGCCAATCAGATCGGCGTATGTCCTTCTTGGGCGACCTCTACCGGCGCTGCCGCTGACATTCGCCTTATAAATTCCTTTCGTTAATCGTCTTTCATTCATTCTTTCAAAATGTCCAAACCATCTCAGCATATTCTTTTTAATACGCGTCACTACATCATCTTTCAGCCCGCAACGTTGTCTTATCACACTGTTCCTCAATTTATCATTCCGAGTTACACCACACATACTTCGCAAGGCATTTCCACTGCATTTATTCTACTTTCATGTCTCATGGATCTTCTACCTATTACTTACTGGTAGAAGATCCATGAGTTCTCCGCACTCAACAAAATGGATAGCCTCATAGTTAACATGTCGCTCTATACTTTATGGAAAACTTTGATAAAACCCAAGTGTGGAGCGGATGTTTTGTAAACTTTTGCCTTTGATCGATTGTCTAGCTGTACCTGAAGGTTGCCTAGAAAAATGAAAACACTACCCGAGTAGCCACTACTAGAATGTATTACGGTTATGCACATTCTTTACGATTATTGTAATAATCACTACTGGTAAAGTTATCGCCTCGGAAAGATAATTATGTATGATGGAACTCAAAGTTTGAATATCTTACTTAGAGTTTGGCAGTACCGCAGCCTTCGGCATACCGGTGGTCCCGGAGGTGTAGATGTACAACAGAGTATCCTTGTATCTGGGCTTGTCGGTCACGACGGGGTACTCAGGCGGATGCTTCTCCATCTCAGCGCCGAGGTCCAGCACTCCTGGAGCGCACTCGCCGTACAACTGGAACAGTTTGAGGTCCTCGGGCAGTTGCTCGCGGATCTCCGATATCGCTGTTGGGACCAAGAAATGAAATTCGTAGCTATTCATGAAAAAATATTAGGTAGTCGATCCCTATCCTCAGTATTCTATATATTACATACTACATAGGAGCAATAAAATTAATCGTCAAATTCTCTCCGAAATCCTGATATTAACATACCTGTCGGCTGTCGTGATAGTTACCTATATAATCGTGTCAAGGACCCCGCATTTGTTACAAACGTGCTCAATTAAATAAATTGCTCTCGTGTGTATTATTATGTATAAGGAAAATAAAAAGTATAAAGTTTCTCGATTCAATTGGATCACAAATGTCCGTGTATGAAATTAGGTGGACTCAATTTTTGTGTGTCAGAATGTCTGCAGTGATCATTAACTACCTACCATGACGTTTTAACACAAAATGCGTGCGTTTGCTCGAAATCCCTGTTCACTAATGTGCCTACAAAAATGTCTCCAAAAGCCCTAATTCGGAAAATAATCGACAGATTTATATAGTTATAACATAATTGGTAACAAAATCGGAGCAATTTGCAATTAACCGGGCTATTTTTCGACATTTCGTTGAGCAATATAATGGGCTTACTGTCTATTCTATCTCTTTTGTCTGATATAAATTGGTTGTGAAGATACATAATAATTGATCTTACGGCGTAATTTTTTCTACCATAGCATGATGATAGAAGAAGAAATAAAATATTTGAATACCTATAATACTGACCTAAGTTACTTATTATTTATTTTTTTAGATATAATAGTAAGGATGCGTCTATTATACCGTACGAGTATTAACAATAGACAAAAGATACTTTTGAATTCTTAGTTGTAATCCTTTTTTTTAACTCCTTATACTCTATACTCCGGTAGGCTTACGCTTGACCGCCAGTAATTTCAGCAGCATTCATTATTCAGTTTTGCTTAACAAAACATTCACCTCTTGTCAGTCTCTCAAAACGAAGGCATTGTTCAAACTAGATAGTACCTACCTATACGTTAAATATTTTCCCAAAGCCCCATGTCAGTAGGTACACACACAAGACTGTACGAATTCATTTGGCCGTAGATAATAAGTAACAATCGACAATCATATACAGACAAACAGGCAAACTTGCAATCTAGGCATGCATTCGTAATCCAGCTAGTAGGATTATAGCTCCTATATAATATACGGCGAGCCAACTGCTATTATCTGGACACGATTCCTACCTCCAAGTTAGGTACTGCTAAGAACTTTCCTTACAGAACACCCCTAATAACATTGCACCCGACCTGGCAATCCACAGCATAAGCCTCAAATTTTATACGATCACGTTGTTGAAGGGGGAAAGCGCTCTATAGTTTAAATAATACCATTCTTCTCTCACATACTACAAAAATACCGTTGTGCTACGACATGTGGACTGCACGCTCAGTTGCGCTTGCGACCACTAGATTAATGACGCGATTTCAATGGTAGTTTAATAACCCCGCTTCTGGCGCAGTCGGGTAAAAGTAAGATAAGTAGACAGACAGTTCATTTAATTACATAACTAAAGAAACAATTATCATAGTGGGGTGAAATACATGTCAGAATGTCAGCTGACGTGTACGGTGTTCATCCTAAGACATCCTTTAAGTCATTGAGATATTGTTTAATTTCCTTATTTGCTCAGATCATCCAGGTACCTATATCTGATGGTGACTGTACCTACTTATTACGAATGAGTGAAGTTTAACTTACCTTCGGCAAGATGTTGTGAGAATACGACCGCCTTAGCCTTGGCGACTTGTATGCAGTGCAGCAGCGGCTTGTGGCGCAGGTTACTGTTGATGAGGGCGGAAACGGCGCCCACCTTGGCCATGCCCAGCCACGTCCACACGTACTCCCCGCAGTTGGGCATGAACACGCACACCACGTCACCACGCTTCAGACCCAGGTGCTCTTGCATTACGCGAGACACTTTGTTGGAGTTTGCTGCCATCTGTTGGGTTAAAGCATGGAAGTGTAAGGTGTACCTAAGTAAGTATACTAAAGTCTTACAACTGCTGAGTTGCATAAGTATAGGTCCTTACTTGTATATGTACCCATATAACAAGTGATAGGTCATATTTTAGGGAAATAAGCCATAATAACGCCAAAGTAACGCTGACTGTCAGTTGGTTCGTGTTACGTTGTCACGCCTAAACAACTGCTGCACCAACTTTTAATGAATTTTGATATAGATATCGATTGTACCTTGGAGAAGGACATAGGCTACCTTTTAAAGCTTACTTTCTTTTATTTCATAAAGTCCTTTAGACTGCGAGGGCTTATTTCCGAGACAATCAAGTTAGTATATCTGTGGCGGTGGACGGGACATACAGCTCGTAGAAATGATTGCAGCTGGGGCAGAAAGGTTCTCGAATGGAGATCACGAACCGGGAACGGCAGTATGGGACGACCGCCAACAAGATGGTCGGACGACCTAGTGAAGCCCGCTGGGTCGTTGGATGCAGCCGGCATATTTAATCGGTCCTTGTGGAAGTCCCGTGGAGGCCTTTTCATCAGTGGACGACTTTTGAGTGTGATGAATATGTCTGTACTGACCTCTCCGAAGGTCCAGTCTCGGTCACCGACGACGTAGAAGCAAGGCGCGTTGGGGTTCTTGAGCGCGCGCTGGGTGAACAGTTGCGCTACCGTGGCATCCTGCCGCCCCCATTGCTTTGACCTGATCATGCCATTGGCGTAGCGCCATAGGAATCTGTGAGACAATGAATAATTTTGAGGATGAATGGATGATGGCATTTAATAGGTACCTGTAGATTTGTTATTCTAAGGGCGGCGTAGCGAAATTCTAAAAATAGTCACATTTCTGTCAATTATTTTATATGCCACCTATGCTGACGACAGTAGAAATGCTTTTTTGACTCCGATAATATGTGGGTTATCAAATAAGTTGCTATATTAGCCTCCTCAAAGTAATGAGACTAACTACCTACGCGGTTATTCGTAGAAACGAAATTTTGCCCTAGTCCAGTGAATGCTATAAATCGTTTTAATCGATTGTACTCTACAAATCAACTCAGGACTTTAATTTATTGCTATAGATGTGTACAGTTCATGGATTAAATCGACTGTTTCACTGTTTTAGTAGTATTCAGTAGGTATGTTGGTTTTTCTCCAAAAGCAGAATGAATGACAAGAGTTGGATCGGATCGGACAAACAATTCGTACATTTGGTACCCGGTATACGGTCAACATTTCTAGTGGTTATAATGACATAACAGCACAACAGGATAGTCACGTGTTCATAATGATAATATAATTGGTGTACCGGAACAGTTAATAAAGTTGTGCTGCTCTGTAAGCACGTTCGAAGCTCAAAGAAAATATTGTGCATGCTACCGTACAATACAATACACGGTACGCCGAACCAGTAACGTTACTGTAAAGGAAGCCATAAACAGCACTGCGGCTGTGGTGGTTGCCCACGTCACGCGACCAGCTTGACGTGCTCGTAATCTTATAATTAAATGACTACAAATACGACCTTCGTAGCAAACAAACTTACAAATCTTTGTAAATATGAAACAACGTGACGGATGGCTCAGCTAAGACATTCTAAATACACTCCTAGACAAAGGATAGTAGACAATAGATTGGTAGGTACTATGTATATTAATTAAGTGTAAGAAATACAAATATTTAAGTAAAAATATGTGCCAATGCTAGCTTTAGCCCGCGACTTGGTCTGCTTGGACTTCAGAATTGGGTCCGACCTAGATAAAAAGTAGCCTATGTATTATTCCAGACTCTAATTCCAGGCCAAATTTCATCCAGATCCGTTCAGTCGTTCTGACGTGAAAGAGTACCTAACAAATATCCATACTCACAAACTTTCACGTTTATAATATTAGTAAGGAAGTTCTTAGGATTATCGATTTCTTAATAATCTCACTATTCCCAACTATCAAAGTTCGCAGTGCTCAGTTTCGTGAATATCAGTATGTTACATCAAGCGACTGACATCTGTAGAGCCAAAGAATAAACTAATAATAATATCTACGTCCCACTTACGAACCCAATCACCCAGTTCAATATACCTACATATAAGAAATGGTATATGTAGGTCTCGGCCGGAGAAAATAAGGTGACAAATGATTATATTGAGTGTGCAGAATAAGGCCATGCGCAAACAGATAAACTTTGCTACCGTCACTAGATAGCTTTGCAAGAAACCATGTCGTGATCTGAAATCAAAGTGTACCCTATTGCGACTGCTACACTAAGAGGTCCTGCTGGGTTCGATTCAGGTCGAGCAATGTGTTATTGGGGTTTTTCTATAAAAATCTCAGTTAGATTTGCGTCCGGTTAAGGGCAATATTGGCAATAGACTCGCCATAGGACCGAAACGTCGTATGTGGTTGTACATTAGTATCTACACCTCTGTCTTACCCTTCACGGAATAAAGGCTTGCAGGAAGGAAGCAACTAAAAACTACGTCAGTGCATGAAGTGATCGTTTTGATAATGATCATGTATCAACATAAAATGTCCACTTCTCTGGTTATTATGTTTGGTTGTATCCGACACGATCACAGCATCTACATTTGCGCAGCGCCTAAGACATGACTGCGGGTAAACCAATGTCAAGTTCATGGACTAATACTCCCGCGTACAATGCAACAAAAAATGATGCGTAAAATCGGTAACTGTGTATACATATACATGGTTTTTTTTTGTACTTAAACAATAAAATATTTCGGATACAATATCCGAGCTTAGTCACATGAAAACTGGTGAAAACTTACGTCGTTTACCTACCTACCTCAGGCGCTCGACCTAGAAATCGATCCCAGGACCTCTAGCGTGACAGTTGCGCTCAGGACCACTAGGCTAATGAGGCACTTACACTTATTCCTACGCTTCTATTAGTATAGCTTAGTCGATTTTTAAAGAAAGAAAGCAAAAAATCTTTTGAATTTCACATTGCATACGAATGTCAAGTAAGTGTCAGCTTTTGGTTGATGTGTAGTCAACAGAAAACATGTGCATTATAAATATCATTCGGTGGTACTAATATGTTTAACTAACCACCAGATCTAGTAAAATGTTATGGCAAAAAATCACTTTATATTGCCAAAAATAGTAAATGATCACCAAAATAAGTTCCAACCTAACCTAATTTTTGGTGACCATTTTGGTGATGAATTTACTAAATTTGGTGGTCATTATATAAATTATCCCCAAAGAAAACATCGTGAAACCTGCATGTTTGAGAGATTTTCGACCTGTACAGTCTACCAACCCGGTTCAAGCCAGTATGGAGGACTATAACCTTATGCCTCACTATGTGTGCCGACTTTCATACAAAATTTCACCCCCCTTTTCACTACTTTAGGGGTTGAATTTCCAAAAATCCTTTCTTAGTGCTTGTCTTCTGTGCAAAAGGAACCAGCATGCAAACTTTCAGTGATCTAGTTCCTACAGTTTCGGCTGTGCATTGATACGTCAGTCAGTCGGTCAGGTTCTGCTTTTATATATATTCTTTTATATAAAATATATGTCTACGAACGTAAGACTAGTAACGAATTGCGATTTTGTGTCGACTAGTTATGCAAATAAAATGTTACAAGATCGCGGGTTTATTCACCTCGTCTCAAGGCGATGAAGGATGTCTCGGTGTATTCAAGTTTTGTGTGCATAAGTTGGTAGGTAGGTAGGTACATTGCTTAAATTTTTCAAAAAATATATTTGAGGAGCTAAGTAGAATTTCTTTCATTTTTGGAAATTGTATCTATAAAAGGCGCCTACTAGGTAAATAATATTAACAAGATCAAGTCTCAAAATTAACGAAATAATATACGGACTTCTCCGGATTAAAATGGCTATGGAACGTGGGTCCCGTGATATTTGCCATGACCATGACTAGACTGTGGTCCTTTACAGTCACCAGTCTGGTGGGGGGGCGCTAGATGGGGTCGGTGACCAGACCCCATCTAGGGCCTAGGACCATACCTTGCTAAGCCTTGCTTCCTTGGGGCAAACGCTGCCATACCAGTTTTATTTAAAATTGCAAATTTTGTGAAAGCAACAAAAGAAAAAAAAATATTAAACAATTCCGTAGCACATAGTTATTTAGCTAATGAGTTAGATAAGATAACAAGTGTTTACTATTCCTGTTACTGTATGTTTACTATGTTAATATGACTGAAACAAGCGTGGCGTGCTCATAATAAACAACTGTGATTTGCTCAATGACTATCATAGTGTAGATACCTACTTTTATCAGACAAATAGCTATGTACGTGTCATTGAGATTGAAGATGAACATGCAGAGTAGCATTAAACAAAGTGACACTTACTCAATATTCATTTTTTGTTCTTAAGAAAAAAGTAAAAATGTTATTAAATAAACTAGATTACCAAGAAACTGAACTTCTCTTGAGTGTACCTGAATAAAATTTATTTCATGAATTAATAGCTATACACACACACACGCACGCACACACACGCACGCACGCACACACACACACACACACACACACACACACACACACACACACACACACACACACACACACACACACACACACACACACACACACACACACACACACACACACACACTACACATACACAACCTCAGAATTCATTTTTTATTATTTGTTTCATTCCACAAATTAATGTTTTTGTAAAAGATAGTTTTGTACAAATTAAACTGGTTCTCTAGATCAACCGCGAGGCGAACTGTTACTTATAGCACAGGTTATACCTAGTTTAAGTGGCAGTGATCAAAAATATTGTAAATGCTTTATAGAACCAATAAAATGATTGTATTGTATTGTATTGTACAAAGGATTATTGCAATTTTTAGATATAACTAAATTTAAATAAATGAACATCGCGATAAAATATTATTACCAATCATTACGTACTCACTTAAATCTATGTTTTACAAATATTGGCATAAAATAAAATAAAATATCTATGTTCACATGAGGCACGTTACGATTATTTTTAATTATGTCAACAATACATAACAATTAAGTTCATTTTACTTAAAAATTATGAATAAAATAAATCTGACATAAAAATCTGACTTATTTTTATGTTTTCATAATTGACAACCTATAATTTTTTTACACCCTTATAATTTTATTTGAAATTAGATCGAAAAATAGTATGTACCCGTATTTTTAATTTTCCTCATATTCAATCATTTTCATATTTTATTTTCAACTTTGAAGTTCTTTCTATTCTCAACAGACGTAAGTGCCAAATGACGTCATTTGTTCGGTTGAACGGGACGGCATTTTTCCGACCCTTAAAAAAATTCTTAAATCAATTTGGCACCCAGTGGCGGATTTACATATTTGCCGCTCGTAGGCTATTTTTATTTAACCCCCGTCCCCCGCCCCCCCGACGGTAAAATAAAGGATAGATGAAGAAGGAAAGAGAAGTCTAAGCCAAAGATAGAGTGAATATTGGGAACAGCCATTGATGGTCCTCACTCGTTAACATTTAGGTATTTATGTAAATATTAATCATTTAATTTCTGTAAGACGTAAAAATAGTTTAGCACCAAATTTACCGCCCCTTAAATCTGCCGCCCTAGGCTCCAGCCTACTCAGCCTACTGGTAAATCCGCCACTGTTGGCACCTATCATAATTATTCATAACCTTACATTACCTATTTCGTTGTCGATTTTCTATTATTTCCACCCAATTTTCAATTCTCTCAGTTTCCGCCGTATAAGTGACGTCATCACACGTTTTTTGTTTTTTTTTCTCCGAAATGAAGAAAGATAAAATATAACCAAAAATCTTTTGGAACTCAGGATAGGAAAACAAAGAAGCAGTATTTTAGTTTTGGTGCCTTAATAATTTTGAAATGTTGTTAATTCTGTTTAAATATTTTTTATAGATTTTTTCCAACTATTCAATCTTGAATTACGATAAAATCATTGTTTATCAAATCAACAATACTCTCTAAGAGATAATTAAAAGAAAGTAATAATGTAGTGACGTATACACTTTCACAAAAATCCTATACCGAACTGAAAATGCTGAATATTTATTTGCATAACAAATTCCTGAAATAACCGATTTCATTGTTAACTATGGTGGATGTGAAAAGATGTTCGGAATGAAGTATTGCAGATAAACTTCCTACTGAAATTATATGTATAATAGGACCTACAGCATTGCGTATATAAACTCGAACATTGGAGCGAACCCAATTTCGTGCAACCGCTATGGTAGTTTAAATATTCAACATAATGTATCTACTTACAAGATTTTTACAGACATTTTAATATAACAAGTAGATATATAATATATATATATATATATTAGCTTTTTTTCCGCTATTTTACTCGCATACTACAAAGTATTTTTCGAGACATAAGCTAGCCTATATATTTTGCTTCAGGGTGCAATCTATTTCTATAACAAAAGTCATCAAAATTATTAAGTATGACTATGTAATTTGTGAAGAGTGTGAGGGATATTCGTTACAAAGGCACCTATGTTCAATGCCTTCTATTACTCACGTTTACTACTAAGCACATTTTGGCAAAAAAGCAATGATAATAACATCTAGGTAACGAGGCAAGTAAACATCATTAGTTCGTAATCCTCATTATACATCAAACATCATTATACTCTTTAAAATAACAAGAGCTATTTATTATCTTGGAACAATTAAAGTCAAAACCTTTGTACTTTAGAACGATGTGTGCAACGAAAACAAAAACAAAGGTTACTGATATCACAATCATACCTTTATGACAATCGAGAATAACAAGAATATTCAATTTGTGAAATGGGTAATTACTTAATACTTTTTCCCTGTGTAAAAAGTCCTTATTGATTACTTATTACAGTATCATTATCTTGTGGAGGCAGTCCAGTCCAGCCATAGTTTTGGCACGAAATAAACTACGAAAAAATTACGTAGTTAGGTACCTACTTATATATCGTAGCGCGCATGTTAGGCCTGCAGGAAATGCTGAAGCACTGTATACTTCCGCATGTCTTCATGTACGGCCTCATACAGAATACACAAAAATCTTTAAAAAGGAAAAGATCTAAATATTGTCCGAATATTTTAATCCAAGCGTCGTCGTGTTGGCGGACCGGTCATGTTCTCGTCAAAACGCATCGCTTGAGCCCAAATACAACGTAGATGCTGTACACCGTTGAGGAGATCTTCTAACGGGTTGGGTATAATGCAGGAATTTGTAATATCATTGACAAGTGACAGGATTTCAAATTTAGAATCGATTAGACTTGAGGCAGTTGTTTCTATCTCTTCATCAATAAAAGAAGTGATGATCTTCCAACGGCTGAGCAAATTTTTTTAACCATATGTGTTCTTACCTATGTTTAAAAAAATTAACACACCTTTCAAACAACAACAACAAAATCTGGCGCTACTATGCAACAGACAGACACACAAATACAGAATACAAACTTATAACACCCCTCTTTTTCGTCGGGGGTTAATAAAACACATTATGGTGTTCCAAGCCGAGCCTACGGTCAGGACAACGGGTAACCACAGAGTATTTCGCCCCGACCGAAGGTTTTAGTCTGTACGTTATAGTGAGCTCTAGATTTTAATAAAGAGCACGCGAAATCTGCACCACCGTCTCGGGCTCTTTACCTCACCTCTATCTAACCATTCGTATATCGAAGAGTGATACTTATACATAATATGCTAACAAAACTTTTCCCCACATAGTAGTCCTGGCTACGCCCACGCTAAGTACCTATGTAGTCCTAGCCACACGGCGGTCTATTTGTTGATGGTTTGTAGTTGAAGCCATTATCCTGTTTGTTCTGCGTATGAAATAACTTGCGACTGCGAGTGCGCCAACAATCAATATCATGCTGTACACAGCCTTGTCAACATCGTGTTCAAGATAACAGGGTGCTCACAAATATATATGCGCTATCACAGATAATATAATACTAGAGTAATATTAGAACCAATCTAAGGTAACTAGGCTGACGATCTGTCTACAGATTGTAATCAACAAGGCCGATAAGCAGTATTTGGTCAAAAGTGTTATACCTATATACACAAAAATAAAATGAAATAGCTCTATACCACTTAAAAATAAAATAATTCCGGATTCTGTAATTAAATTTTATTATTATTCGAAATAAAATAGTAGGTGCTTACGCTAGTTTGTTTACTTCCCGATTGAGCAAATTGCTCTCAATAAAAGGCTTTGAACTTCCGTCCCACTTTCGTATTCAAGAGCTCTTGGCTACAAGCAAATTAAAGCTGTTGGATTTAACAATATTTTCTGAACTAGTAAATCATAGCTAAAATTGTTTTAATCAGGTGGTTTATACTGCTTGTAAATTCTTCCATAATCTGCAATTGTAATTTTTTACTTCAGGGTATTAAACAGCCATGAAAATTAACTGCTACGATAACTTATAATATGCGTAACTAAGATAAGTAAATATAGATGTTTAACGTGTTTCCATTTTGTATCGTTAATCGCACTGTATGAACGTACTTCGGCTAAAGTTCAGCTGAAAATAGATGCGCGGAGAAGTGTGTAAACAAAGTGGGTAGGAGACGAGACGAATAAGACAAACAACATTGATCCTATACCTACCTCCTTAAGACAAAGTCATCCGCAAAGCTAGAGAAAAGGGAACACAACAAAGATAGTCAGACGATTACTGAACTAAAAAAACGGAATTCGTGAAAATTTATTTTTCCTAAATTGTAGGTATCACTTCTTTCTCTTTTATCTGCAGACAATTTGTTAAGATTGTACAGACTGGACTTGATGAGTTTTTAAGAAAATAAGTAGGTATTGTCGACAGATTTCTTTGATTTCTAAACTTTCTAAATTGCCGCAATTCAACATGGCCACTCTCGAAAAACGTAGGGACCTATTAGACCTTAGGTTTATCTACAAACTACTCAATAATAAAATTGATTCCTCAAAATCGCTTACAGAGTGCCCCGTAATCGTCCTCGGAAACCCATAACACCATTGGTCTCTCCACTTCGACGTACGAAACTTGGCGCGAATTCCCACATTCCACGGTTGTGTAAACTCGTCAATATGAGAAGCGACTTGTATGACATTCACGCAGATAGCTTAGCAAGATTCTCAAGGAATAGTGATCGCCCTCCAATTGATCATGCCTAGTAACATTGCTGTTGTTTTAATATGTAAACTTATTTTAAATTAGACATAAGAACACCGTCCGTAAAATCGCATTAGATAAAATTGAGCAAGTTGTGTTTGCCTGTAATTGGTTATGCAGTATTTCTAAGTAGTCATAAGACAACCATATAAATTCACCACTGTATTAACTGTAGGCAGACCATAATAAAATAAAATAAAATAAATTTCTGAAACTTACGTGAATACTAAACATATCGAAATAAAATCAGTTTATGAATTTTGTCGCGTTATATTTTTATTAACAAAATCCCGACTCTTTCGGACTCCTATCCATCAGCTCCCCTCCACATCTCCATTAATAATTATTAGATTTTGTTAATGCAAATATAACGCGATAAAATCCTAACTATATAAAACTGGCTTTTGTGATATTTTTGCATTTTCCATGCTAAGATTATAAAGTAAAGATTAATTTTTCCTTTACTAAAATAACTATATAAAACTGGTTTTATTTGAATACAGGGTTTTTTTAACGCTAATCGCTCTTAAGATTTGGGAATTTACATTTGCAATTTTTCTTTTAGCGTGTTTTCCATTAATAACATTATTATTCACAATTCTTATGCCAGTTTATAATTCCAAACGATTCTACTGCCTTTGTCCTTTCCAAGGGTATCTACCTACCTACGCAAGAATAGCCAAATTATAAATAGATGTAGCACAAGGCTCATTGGAGTAGGAAGAGTTACGTAGAATCGAAATACATTTACATTACAGTAAGTAAAATAAATTCGTTAGTGTGACCTATTCAGATTCAGTGTAATGTCAGGGTGCATTTTTCAGCGAAACCTCTTCGTTCCCTATCGTATCTATATCCCTCAAGGCTAAATTGTTGGCCCGGCTTTTTACCCTTTCTACAACAATACATAATAATATTATATGTTCCCTAACATACAAGGGAAGCCAAAAGTGGGATTTTTGCTCATTTTGGATTTAAACGCGTAGGTAGGTATATGTTTTAACCCTCGACCCAAAAAGAGGGGTGTTATAAGTTACGTGTGTATCTGGGTGTATATGTCTATTGCATCGTAGCGCGCAAACGAATAGAGCGATTTTGATTCAGTTTTTTTTTGACGACGACTTGACCGAGTGTTCTTAGCTAGGATTAATCAAAAAAATCTGGTCAGCCGTTTGAAGATTATCAGCTCTTTTCTGGTTCATGAAGCGAAATTTGGTATTCTGTTACTTCAATAACATTGCAAGAACATGGTTACCATGTCTGGATGCTGCGGGAGTTATATAAATTTTAAATTTAATGTAATTGGTCTTGTGCTTAATTCATGAAACTTCAAAATAGGTAGGTAGGTAGGCCAGTTGATATTTTTAAGTTTTTTCTTTACATGCAGGCATGATTGTATGATATATAATAAATAGGATGTATATATGGTATATATAGACCCTATTTATTAACGCAATTTAAGGATCAACTTTCTATTATGGTACAACTAATTTTATAAATTACCATTCCAGAATTACATCGAGATTAGTATTAAGGAGCCTCAGTACTTACATAGATTTAGTTACTAGCTGTATTTACTAGATTTGCTATACATGTTTTTTTCCAATGTTATCGGAATTTCCCTAATTCCCTTCTTGGTGAATGCCGACACCAAGTTTGCAGGTTTCATAGTATCCAAGATTTTGTGAATCAAATCAAATCAATAATAGGTAGTACGTTTTCAGTGGAACAAGACTACTTACTCTGAGTGTATTTTGTATGTACTAAACCGACCTCCATTTTATAATTAAATATACTGAAAGGTATCTAGGTACTAGAAAACTGTAATAGTGTTTTGACTATAAAGAATCATCGTTGAAAGTTAATAAATAAAATGGTATTGTGAGTATAATCAAGAAATCATAATACTAAAACTACTTATACATATAATTATGTATATACAGTTTATACATAATTATTATAATCATATGCTGTCTAAACCAGTCCTCAACGAAGGGATCCAAGAACAAAGCAAGCTCACAGGCAATCAATGGTGTGACGCCAACATGCCCATATCATTTGCAGTTGTACGAATAGAAATTGTTATTATATCGCAGACTGCGTGGCGAGTTGTGTCATCGATCCTCCCAAACACATAAATGTAGGTCACAATGACCAGAGTTACAATGCTGATAGATTATGTATCAATGTTGGTTTAACTACAAAGAATTCTATTTTGAATGTTTTTTTTTTGGATTGCAATACCATATAATATATATATTATGAAATTAATATATATATATATTATATGGTATTATAATATATATATATATATATATATATATATTAATTTCATAATATATATATTAAGCAGTTATTTTTTATTTGGTGACACAAAATTTACGTCCGAATTAATAAACATTTAAGTTATCATGAAACGATGTGTTAGTTCAGCCCTACTGCAGCCCCACGTAGCCTTGACCCGGGACGAATATAACGGATGGTAATGCAGGATAACCATAGATACTTATAACATTTATTTTTCATTACAATATCAACTTTTTATATAAATGACACCTGTAATGTCAAATCAAATATTGAATGAGGTAATAATTACATTGTATTAGTTGTTAGAGAAAAAAAAAATTCATTCATTGTTAACTTCTTTACTTTACTCTAAAATTGGTTAAATCAGTATGTTAGCCATTTACTTTATCTTATTCGGTATCCGTAAGTATATTTTTATTTTGAATATGCCTTATTTTATTATATTTTTAACCTCTGCAAGTCTAGTACATATTTATATGTAAAATTAACTTTAAGGGTCCAGCGGAGTGTGAAATGCCCACAAAAACGTAATACCGAATTAAATCATAATCGAGACAATATTCTATCAAATAGGTTCCTACGGTCCTATTTCGTCTGCTACTACTTCACTGAAAATAATAGACCGGAAAATCGTTCCAAACTTGGTAAAGTTATCATAAAATGCATTCGCTTACAATTATTTCCAGTGAAATATTTTGGACGAAATGGTAGAGTAGGTCCCATGATTGACGGTATCAGAATCCGAATAATAACAGGAATTGATTAAATTGTGTTTGAATTACAATTTATTTCGGTATTACGTTTGTGTGAGAAATTCGGTCCGCCGGACTCTTAATGGTTATTTTTAATGTTCGTTTTTAATGGGTAGTTAAATATTGCAATAACTTTAGATAAAATGAACAGGTTTAAACAAAATTACTGCCAATACTGCTAATGTATTTCCTTTCCAATTTTTCTGAATGATTAAGGATGTTCTAAGAAAAGCATGGAAAAAACAGTATCTTTTTGCGCAGGCAGGCTCATAATCTACGTATACACCAGATTTTATAGAAATCCGTCAAGTAGATCTTGAGTTATAAACGAACATACAGAAATACATACATACAGACATTTTTTCCAAAAACCATTAATTCGGCTTCAGTATCGCTTAATTAATTTTCTCCACCTATTTTTTCCCAATTATCTTGCAATTACAGACATGAAGTTTTCTACGGAATAATTATTATATATGTATAGATAACCTAATTAATATCGCATTTATTTGCAGATTATTTTATAATATGGTATTTGGCTAATGTTTGAATAATTAAAAATACCAGGCTGAGTGAAAAATTAAATTAAATACAAATCGTATTTTGAAAAAATAATTTTAATTGGTTAATAAAGTTCAAAGATAAGCATTTAAAATTTTTGGTGGGGATTGAAACGGGATGCTTTGTCCCTTTCCCCCAAATGAGTGTTAGTATAGGATTTGTATGGTGCATTGGTTTGTGACGTCATAAACAAGTATAGTGCGTTCTCTGTCTAGCATAAAATTAAAATGCTTGTAACTTCCTTATTTCTGAGCAGATTTTAATTTTGTTCTCGTTGATGTTTACCATAAATGGAACCCCCATTTATGATAAACATTTGCATAGGACTATAAAAAATAATCAGTCAAATATCCTATTTGTAATTGAGTTTATCAATTTTTTAATTTGAAATAAAAAATATATTACTTATGTAGGTACTGCTAATCTGTAAGGACGGGGAAGCTAAATGTTATTCAGGGTGAGGCGCATTTTAGAATAATACAAATTGATTCGCAAAAAAATTGCATTGAAAATACGAAATGAAGTAGTACCTACATGGATGTGGGCCTTCGTATTATCATTTCATGTTTATTTCCTTTACGAGTTATGTGGATATTGATACCATACGAGCCACCTACCTACTTACCTACATACATATACTCGTATAGCAACAAAGCAGTTACCTACATTACGTGCATCGCTCAAGTTCAACTTTTACAAGCGGTTATGAAAGTAGTTGCACGGTTCGAAAAAAGTTGATCCTATGGAGAAGAATCCTGCAAGAAACTCCATGGACCCTATTAAAATAAATTATTTTAATATTACAATCTTCAATTAAGTACAATAGTCCAGTAACAGGATTTGCTGACATTGATTTAGCAGGTGCGCACTATTTATATTTACAAAGGCATTATGAATAATATGTAAAAATTCATACAATTTTCTCTTAGGACAAAGAACTGTATTAACGTTGTGTACCTAATGTAATGAAACTTATTATTTTTCAATCGTCTTCTTTATAGTGTACCTCTAAATAATGCGGCATCTAGTTTAGTGTGGCATTGAAAAGGCCGTATGGTGAGGACAGTCGCGGGACACCCCTAACATCGATCCACTTTCAAACGATCCATTATTTTTTATTTCTGAGCGGAATTCATAATTTATTCAATATGACCTAGACAGAGGCTATCAATCCGTCTGTTTCTTAGTAAATTTGAGGGTTAATTTAAGCAAAGTCAAAGTCACACGTGGGAGAGCCATGCTTCGGCATGAATGGGCCGGCTCGACCGGAGTGATACCACGGCCTCACAGAAAACCGGCGTTAAACAACGCTTACGTTGTGTTTCGCCGAGTAAGTGAGGTTACCCGAGGCCCAATCCTCTTTTAAAGGTCGGCAACGCACTTGTGACTCCTCTTTTGGTGTTGCGGGTGTCCATGGGCGGCGGTAATCGTTTACCATCCGGTGATCCGTCTGCTCGTTTGCCCTCCTATCCCATAAAAAAAAAGTCAAAATGTCAATAATTTATTTAATATACTAGGTACCTAGTACTTTTTGAACGCCCTTCACGGTAATCAAATATACACAGTATACGAAATGAAGGTAGGTAACCAATTATGTGCCTGCAAGATTATTCGCCATTTAAGTACGCCACTGCCTGTATAGTACGTACCTAGTACCTACATGGATGTGGGCCTTCGTATTATTATTTCATGTTTATTTCCTTTACGAGTTATGTGGATATTGATACCATACGAGCCACCTACCTACTTACCTACATACATATACTCGTATAGCAACAAAGCAGTTACCTACATTACGTGCATCGCTCAAGTTCAAGTTCAAGTTCATATTCACGTGGGAGAGCCATGCTTCGGCACGAATGGGCCGGCTCGACCGGAGTGATACCACGGCCTCACAGAAAACCGGCGTCAAACAACGCTTACGTTGTGTTTCGCCGAGTAAGTGAGGTTACCCGATGCCCAATCCTCTTTTAAAGGTCGGCAACGCAACTTGTGACTCCTCTTTTGGTGTTGCGGGTGTCCATGGGCGGCGGTAATCGTTTACCATCAGGTGATCCGTCTGCTCGTTTGCCCTCCTATCCCATAAAAAAAGTCAAAATGTCAATAATTTATTTAATATACTAGGTACCTAGTACTTTTTGAACGCCCTTCACGGTAATCAAATATACACAGTTCTATACCCATATAAATTTACATAGTAGTTAGGAAGGTAGTAATTAATTACGTAACTGGTACCTAATCAAATCTCTGAGAGATATTTAAATATCTTCATGAGTCCTCGGTCATATGGACAGAATTGCGAACCGGATTTAGATTTTTTATTCTAATATGGTAACAAACAAGTATGCGGCATGTAAACGGCATAGGTACCTAGATCCTATAGACAACAGCAACAGTTGTCATCATAGGATCTTGAGACTAAGCTTCATATAGATACCCAGTAATTTCACTGGACAATCCGGAATACAATAATGTCAGCAGATACTTATTGCTTAGCGGCAGATTTTTTTGCAATACGGTAGTTCCTACCACCCTTTAACATGACAGTTGACATGACAGTTGTTTTCTTCCTTTGAAGGAACGTAGACAAAGTCATTTTATAACGTGAAACCTCCACGGTGTAGAAACAGTACCTATATATTTAGAAAACGAAATAATTTCTATTAAATACATTCTATTAATAATACTTGCGCGTTGTATTGATATTCAAGAAAAAAAAGGATCCTGAACCTTAAACTGAGAGCAACAGCTAACTATACCCAATATTGTAAATGCGAAACTAACTCTCTTTTTATTTGTTTTCTGTCACCTTTTAATGCCCTAACCGCTGAACAGATTTCAGAACAGAAGGAGAAAGGTTGCATTCTGGAGAAGGACATAGGTCTAGACCTTTTGTCTCAAGAAGTAGTTTTGGGATGCGAGTGGAACCGCGGGCTGCAGCTAGTACAAAATAAAACAGTTTATTTTATGGCGATTGTCGTCATAACGTCACTGTTCTCAAAAATTTCAATTCTAATATTTCAGATTAAATTCACAACAACCCTTTGTTTCATTATTCGAACACGTCAACAACAGCAAAGCTATTTCTAGCAGGCTGAATGAAATTTCAGGACAGTACGGAATTGACATAAAATCGACGTGAACTTTTTTACCTACTATGTAGGCAGGTGATTTCTGCTATTATGCCCGTTAGCATTTTTATGCCCGTCGTAACAAATGAAAGTGGTTTCGATTATAATACACGTAATTCTCACACTCACAGATACGATTTTGTAGAACCATGTAAAAGGAAAGATTTTCGAAACTGATAAAGTAAGACTGAGCAAAGCATTTTTATTTTTTGTTGCTACAGCGGCGGGTCATCATGTTATCAATCATCGCTCAGTCCTAGTTTTACCATCGTTTCTGCTAATTCGGACTTCATCCTCTCCCTATAACGGTCATAAATTCATCACCATATTGATGTAAGTAAGGTGCGTGGTCGCCACTCGAGAACCTTTCTGCCCCAGCGGCCGACAGTTCTACGAGCTATGTGCCCCACCCACTGCCACTTCAGTTTGCTACTGCTAATGCAGCTATGTCGGCAACTTTAGTTCTTCTACGAACGAACTCTAGTTCTTTCTATCCGATTTGATCGAGCAAAGCAATGCCAAGCATAGCTCGCTTATGAGATCCATAGTGAATGACCACGTCTCTGCTGCACGATTGCCATAAGTCAATCATCACTGGTAACACACACTGGTTAAAGACTTTTGTCTTAGGGCACTCGGTATTGTCGACGTGTAACGACGTTGCGAAGCTTCTCGAACGCTGCCCAGCTGAGTCGGATTCGACGAGTGACTTCTTTCTCGCAGTTGGACCTACCTATCTGGAAGGTTTGTCCCAGATAGAAGTATTCGTTAACAACTTCGAGAACAGCGTTCCCAACGGATATTGTGATGGGTAGGTACTACATGGGCGTTGGACATGACTTTTGCTCATGTTCATTTTAAGGCCCTGTTATATATATGCTGAGCTTTTGCAACGATTCTGCCATGATCACGGTATCGTCGGCAAATCGAACGTGTGATATAGGTAACTACTCACCATTAATGTTAATGCCGAAACCATTCCACTTCTGAAGCTTGAAGGCATCTTCCATGACAGAGGTAAACAGTTTTGGGGAAATAACATCCCCCGGCCTAAAACCCACCTATTAGATTGAGAGGTCAATAAAGATGGATTTTATGCGTAATACCTAAACAGGCGAAGGCAGATAAATTGATAAAATGATCCAATGCACAAATTGTAGATCCTTCATTAGGTCTAAGAGTCGAAGCATTGCAAAGACAATTAGATATTATTATGATGTCTGATATTGTCTTACAATTCGGCGCCTTCCATATACGATCCTGATCGATTAATGGCCAGTCCCAATAGAGCTAGGATTTTGACACTAGGTACTTGTATGGACCTTATGTCAAAACAGATTTGTAGAGGGACTTTATGTGTAAGCAAAAACACCTATCAACGGCATGAGAATGTAAACTAAAAGGTACCATCCCACTTCATAACATAAAGGACAATGATTCACTGAATAAATATATTTTTGTAACAAAGAGAAACATGCCGATGACTAACGGATGTTATGATGAAAATATAAGATCCCGTCTGTAAATCTCTGTTACCTACTTATAACGATGTGCCGATAACATCTATTTTTTTCTTAGCTTTATCAGTTTTCTAATATCTAATCTTGTTACCGTACAGCAAATTTTATGGGCGTTTTTTTATCAATTAAAGTAGATTTTCATAGGATTTTTAACTGATCCGGCGAAGAAGATTTAGTATTTGTCTGTAATTCGTTATTCGACGAGATAAATATGTAGTAACCTGTTTGAAGCCTTCTTTTAGGACTACCCACATACACCAGAACAGTCATGTAAAAATCTTGCGTCGTAGTGTCGGGGGACCGCTCATGTGCTCCTCGAAACGTATCGTTTCAGTCCAAACACAACGTAGATGCCGTACACCGTTGAAGTGGTTTTCTGACGGGTTGGACAAGCTGCAGGATTTTGGAATATCACGAGAATATTAACGAGTGACAGGATTTCAAATTGCGAATCGATCAGACCTGTGAAAGTTTTTTATATTCATCTTGAAAAGAGGTGATGATCTTCAAACAGCTGAGCAGATTTTTTTGAAACATAGCTAAGAACACTCTCGGCTAACACCCCTTGTTGTATCAAAATCCGTTCACCCGATCAGGCGCTACGATGCAACAGACGGACACACAGATACCTCACACTACTTACAAACTTATAACACCCTACTTTTTCTTCGGGGGTTAACAATATTATAAGTGTAGATACAAGTATTATAGGCGTGAGGATAGAATTTTATGATGTATAGGAAAATCCTCATGGTTGCTGTCTATGGGAAAACGACGGAGCACATGATTATGTGAAACTTTCTTTTTAGACACGTTCTGCGCTAATATCTTTATCAAAGAATTGAGAACCTCTGAGATTATGCTGCTCGCACTTTGTGTGATTTCAAACTTGAATGTGTTCGCCACGCCACATTAATTTCACTACACCAACATCCGACATCGTTAATGTACTAAGCAGGATAGCTTATCCCTTTTAGGACATCACCATAAACATGACCACAGACTTATTAAGTAATGCTACGTCGAGACAAGAAATTAATTATTTATTCAACGAACGTCACTTGTCAAGTCATTCGAGGTGTACAGGTCCTCTTCTTCCGAATGCCATATTATAAATATGCATTGTTTTCAATATGCGGATAGGTAAAATTATTGGAAACCAACTAATAACTTTTAAAATGGATAATCAAACAACTGAAATCTAATAAACTCGTCGGTACAAGAAGTCCTAACTAATTATATAAAATTATTAATCTCTACCCGTTCTAATGCTATTATTCTTTGTAATTTAGGTAGGTAGTGTGCTCAGTAATAACCGATAACTGACAGCGAAATAGCACGTCGCAGTACAACCATTAATTAATCTTTTTCAACAATAACAAAAATTGAAACGCAGTTCTCTTCTCTTATGACGACTACATTTGACGCAGTGGTATTTAATGCAGGTGTTTCCATCGTTACATACGTTAGTTTAGGAACGATTACAATAAATAAAACGGGAGGTACTTACTTGCAGTCTCTCGGTAGAGTTTTGATGAATACGTAAATGTGCCTCCTATATCGGTAGACGCAGGGCGCTACAGCAAGGATGACGAATATCGCCGCCTTAGAGAGTGTACTGAGCACGGCGGCCATCGCGGCGGCCAGTGCCATGAGAGCGACGAGCGCTGCCAGTATCGCGTCCATGCTGGCGATCAGCCCAGTAGGGCACACAGCAGCTAACTATACACCGGTAACAGATAAACAGTACGTGTGAGTACGATGCGCGATCACTACGCACCGGGGACGCGCGCGTCCATCGACACCGAACAGTTTCGTATAAATGCGGGAAGGACACGGAGCGGTGTGTGTGGCGAGCAAACAGCCGCGTCAATGGCGGAGCGCCGGCCCCGAGCCCCTCTCGCGCCAGCTGCACATGCGCCGACAACAGCTGATCCCCGAACGGTAGGCGCGCTATATCACCCACCCCGTTTAACTCATCTGAACTTGTGTATAAAATAATACCGATATAGGACGCGACAGTTACAAAATTTTTCGCGGATGACGTTGTGGAGCTGACGTTTTACTTATTTTAGAAGAAATTCCAAATTCAAATAAAATTTATTTATATAACATAGACAATACTGTCAAACAAATAAAAAGAGGTAGGTACCTACTACAAGCGGTATTACAAAAGAGGTGGTATACCTATTTAAATGTAGCTATGTATTATCTTCACGCTTTCTATATTTTATCAGATGACTGACTGAGTTATGTAGTCAACGTGCCTCAGCGGTTCCAATTGCGTTACAAGCTAATGTCTGGCCACCACACGTCAGGTGCAACTCCGTGTAAATGTTCTCAGGACGATGCACATGTTTAGAATTTGATTATTTATTATAATTGACTATGTGGGTACCTAACTACGTTCATTGGTAAAGGAAGGAAATAGTTTATAAAACTGATATGTTCACGCGTTAATAAACTATGAAGAATTTACTATAACTGTTCAAGTTAAGGTTACGGCATAGCCTGTCATTTGGAAATGTTGACATGCTATACCCCCATTGACATAATAGCAAAATCTGGACGTTACTTAACTTCTTGCATGTTCTTGGGAGTATTGAAGGAATCTAAAAACACGTATTATTTCAAATAGGTGCCAACCCCTAAAGTCCGACTTTGTTCAGTCTATAATCATGGGTGAAAAAGATTGCTTGACATGTTAAAGACTGATGAATTTTTTTTTCTCGGAGATAATTATCTCAAAATATAAATTACGACGAGACGAAAACTGGTATAAAGTCTGTTGTCTCACCCCTTGGTACTGCATGCGTTTTATGAATAATTTACTACTTGGATAGACACAGCATCCGCTATAGCGATAGCTATATAGTTGCCTTGGGTCTGATAAATATCTATTCTTAAAACAGTACAAACTATGAACTTTATTTCGCACTATCTTGAAAACCTGAACAAATCCTCAATAAATATTAAATTTCAAACAGTGAATTCATGGCATCAAAAAAATACTATAGGTATATGAAAATATATACATTTAATGCAGTGTTTTCAACATATCCCATACCGTTAAATAATCTTATAATCTAGTCTATGTTACAAAAATGCGATTAAAAAAAAATTCAACTCCCAGTCTTAATACAAGACTGGAGAAACCTTCAAATTTTTTAAATAACAAATATAAATATATAATTAATTAACGAGGCAAGTACTTAATCATGTAGATATAAGATTCAAAACGTTTTATACAAATAAATTATGAGAATTGTTGGTTTTTGATAAATTATAACAATCTGACGGCAGTTAAACTAACTCGTAACTATAATTAGATTAAATGTTGGCACTTCACATATTTGTATTTCTACATTATATTATTTATTATGTATGCCCAAAATATGTCATTTTATTTTATCCAATAACGCAAATATTTTCACAAATACTCTATGGGAAATGCCACCATAATAAATTCCATACAAATATACCAACACCGAAAGTGACGTCAGTTAAGTACAAAACTTTCTGCAAAGCGTTGTTTTTCAGCTTGCTAATGAGGTCCACTACCTTTTTTAAGAGGTATAAGGTGTAAAATTGGCTAAGTGATTAAAACTAAAGTAAAAAAGATATTGTAATTATGAAAGTGAAATTATAATCTGTATACAAATAATAAATTATTTATACAATAAGTTTATTACCAGAATAAATGTCTTATAAATACCTAACTGCATAAATTGCACCTGCCTTTGACTGTGAAAAATAATGATTGAATAATGGAATATGCGATTTTGATGCGGAAATTATATCTTTGTTTATACTTGTAGGCGTTTCGGTTTCGGAAAATAAATAAAAATAACTTTTTATCAGTCCTTATAAAATTCTTATTTAATAAATTCATAGATTCCCACCTCCTATTAAACTATTCTCTACAATAAAACATCGCAAAGTAAAAATATTCGATTTCTCATTTACAGTTAGAATTACATAATTTTTCGTAGATTTTGGTCTCCTAGGAATGTTTTGTATAAAATAGATCAAAGTTCACAGATCATAGATATTTAGGAAAATAGTGTAGTCGTAATATTACAACTTATTTAAATGTATGTGATCGTTTATAGCACTTAAACAAGGTGGTCACGACAATAAATAAAACCATAGACAAAAATAAATAAGTAACACAACTTACCACACAAAACAAATTTATGGGCTGACAAATTGAACGGGAAGTATTTTTTTTTGTTTTATTAAGTTTTATGGCCTTATGAAATGTTCACGATAAATAAATCCGATCAACGAAAGCAAAATTAATATCGGTTCAAAAATAAGAAAATGATAACCATTTTAATGTTATGCTAGACAGAGACCGTACTATACAGTACGCGCGACATAAGTTGGCCGGACTGAAGTTAGCTGTTTGGTTGCGCAGTACACAATTTTTAACGTAAACAATCCACTGCGCGTTAAAACGGCGAACTTCACTCCGGCCAACTTATGCTGCGCGTACTGTAACAATTTGTGTCAAAACTTTGCGCCATACAAATTATAAAAGTACTAACACTAATTTTGCGGGATAGGGACAGAACTATATGTAGCCGATTTATATTTAGTTACAGTCAACACCATATTATAGTAAAGCAATAGATAGCAATACTACTATTCCTCTAAATTACCATTTGCTTTTTAAAGTGCTTTTTGAGATTAGTATCGGCTGTGGTTTCATCATCTTAACTTTTTATATAATTATACCAGTGAAGAAAAATGCACAAAAGCGCGCCACACGACACCCCTACTACCAATGACAACTCACACATCAAAAACAAAGTGATAAAAATAGAACTACATAATTATGGGAAGACATTACCTGCTCGAGTAAGACCGTTTTCAAAATTAGCATATTGATCTTAATAAAAAGCGATAAATACTTAAATAGTCTACATATTTATTTTTTAAATTCAACTTGAAATGTATGAAGTTACGACACACTACAGTTTGTGCATCGTGACTGGCTCATTAGATTTTACAAAATATATTAACAATATAGTTAGCCATATCGATAACAATGATTGTGCTATTTTATTTTGTAATGTAATACACATACAATTAAATGACCTACAGCGTAAATGTACTGCACAACATGAATTGTTTTTATATCTTAAAAGCAAGAAACTGCTTTTCATTTTATATTGTATTAACCTTATATAAAGATGTTAGAATGTCATTTGTCCATTCAATAATTATTCTTACTCTTTTGTTTATCTTATTCAAAAACGTAAACGTAAACTTCTATTGACAAATTTCTATTTTAAAATATCTGTCTTTGTAATTTTCATGTCGACAAAATCAGATTTTGATGTCAACAAAATGAGACGACTCTAGAGACAGTGCCTACTTCATCATACCAGTATTTTGGAATAAAGGCGTAAAAGTACAGAATTACTAATATTTAATTACATTATATGCAAACGCCAATATCGACAGCTTATGTTGTTATACCTAGCATGTCATTTTAACTACATAAATTAACTATAACAACACTGGAACAACAGATTGCTTATAAACAGATCACAGCCTAATTTGCCCACTAAGGATTTTGTCGTACTCCTCTTCACCGAGCCGAAGATACCGCCCTTGTTTCAGATCTAAGTAGTATAGTTTGTCGCTCTTAGCCAGTTTCGGATTGAAACCATCCTTTTGCAGATCAGTCTTCTTTATTTTAAATGTACCTGTGGAAGCAAAGTGTTATTGATAAAAATTTATTAATGTTAAGTACTTTAGGGTCCGGCGGAGCTTGCATTGCTAATAAAACATAATACCGAAATAAATCGTAATCTAGACAATATTCTATCAAACTATGTTATTATTCGGATTTGGATACCGTTAATCTAGGTTCTTAAGGTACTATTTCGTCTACTACTATTTCACTGGAAATAAAAGACCGGAAAATCGTTCCAAACTTGTGAAATATATCAAAAATTGCATTCGCTTACATTTATTTCCAGTGAAGTATTTTGGACGAAATGGCAGCGTAGGAACCTAGATTAACGGTATCGGAATCTGAATAATAACACAATTTGATTAAATTTTGTTTGAATAACGATTTATTTCGGTATTACGTTTGTAAGAGAAATTCGGTCCGCCGGACTCTTAATAACGTGTCATGATATGATCTGTGCATCACTTTATCTTGAATTTGAGTAGTCCAAGGGTTAAAACTACCGACCAAGTGAGAGGTGGGTTTCGTAGTTATATATCTACCGTTCGTAGTTATTCTGACCGCGTTGTTGCACCTTATCGAAAATAATATTTTCTGACCGATTTCCAACCTGAATCGGTGTTTGACGCGGTTATAGCCTATAATTAAGGGCTCTGAGAATACCTCGACAAAATGCATGTGAATTGAACCATACCATTCTTTTTACACAAACGATCAATAAATTAATCGGCAAATTATTGCCAGGACTGACTTCAGAACTAAACTATTACAATGGCTGCATAAATATAGCAACTGGCAACACTGCCAGCTACCAAAGTTGAAGGGGTACCAACATAATTTAAGCAATCAAAATTCCGATACATATCTATTTGTATATATTATTGAACTACTCACCAGTCATGTCCAAGCTGTCCATGACTCTGATGAACACAGGCCTCGCATATACCGGCAGGTCCCTGCTCAGGTCCTGCGCCAACTTGTCCAGGTCCAAGGTCCCGTCCACGTCCACTATGCCGCACATGCCCGCCCTCCCCTCAGTGTTTGGCACCTGTTCGTATTACACGTGTTGATATTACATAGTTGATAGTACTGCATAGTTGATCAATGGCCCGGATTGTCCCAGCAGTGAAGTTGGCAGACAATACTTTTACATTAAAATAACAAGCATGCATGTTCTTGGTTGTGAAGCAATAAAGTACTAATATAAGAAATTAACTTGTTTACAATCCCAACACGAGGCACGGGTCTCCTTATTATTATTCTGACACATAAGTAAACAATTAGACATCATAGAATTCAGATTCAAATTCTTTATTTGCATAACACATGGTAGATATTATGAAGTTGTTGCAAATTTATACATATTTGATCAATCATGTTTTGCTAATTACAGCATAGAAATAAATCATTTTTTACTAATTTCATGGCATTATATTGATATTATTAAATTCCATTTAAATTCCTAAACGGTTCGTAACAATATAACACGATAAAATCCGTAACAAAATAGTTTTATTTCAATAATTATTATAATGGAAAATGTTGTTTTGACTGTCTGACTGACTGCTGGATTTAAGGTTTTCGATTCTCAGCCAAAAAGTTTTATTGTATTTTTTCGTTAGGAAACTTCGAAATTCGATTATCGTAGCGGTGGTATGACCGTTGGACTGCCAAGTCAAAGGTCTCGAGTTTGAAGGCACGCACCGCTGACTTTTCGAAGTCATGTGAGTATTAAATAGTTAATTATCACGCGCTTAAACGGTAAAGGAAAACATCGAGAGGAAACCTGAATGCCTGAGAGATTTTCTCGGCGTGTGAAGTCTGCCAACCCGCACTGGGTCAGCGTGGTGGACTATAGCCTAATCCCTCTCATTCTGAGTGGAGACCCGTGCCCAGCAGTGGGACAGTATAATGGGTTGATTATGTTATGTTTTATTATGTTAGGAAACTTGTAATAGCACCCCACAGTAATCGATTTGGTTAATGGACAAGTAACCTAAAATCGTATCACACTGTTGCATTATGTGCAGCAATTCAATTCAGTCTATTATCCTGAAGGACTGTGAGCATAAAGGCAGGCATTTTGAGGTTTTACTTTTTTTAATGTAACTATTTTAGTGCACAGTACTGACAGTTCCTAGTTGATAGTTTTAGTCTTGGGATTTGTTGAGATTAATTGGTGGGCTTTGATTAGAGGCGACTTACTTCCCTCCTCAACTCAATAACATTAACATTAGTCCGAGCTCTCGAGAACAATATTTTTTTCATTATTTGCCAGAAACCACGAAGTATTAAGGGTCCGGCGGACCTTGAATTGCCCACAAAAACGTAATTCCGAAATAAATTGTAATCCAGACAATATTCTATCAAATTATGTTATTAATTAATTATTATATATATTAATTATTAGTAAGTTATCAAAACTTGCATTCGCTTACATTTATTTTCAGTGAAGTATTTTGGACAAAATGGTAACGTAGGAACCTAGATTAACGGTATCCGAATCCGAATAATAACAGAATTTGATTAAATTGCGTTTGAATTACGATTAATTTCGGAATTACGTTTGTAAGAGAAATTCGCTCCGCTGGACTCTTAAGAACAAAATATTAAAATATAAATATTTATATGGGGCCGAGGCAGTAAGACCTCGGTGCACTTCGACCCAATGGGATCTTTTGTGCTTCCCCTAGATACCTATTCCTCATCCTGACCCAGTTCTTCAAACAGTACCTCCATGAGCTTTATAATGAGGCCTGGGGGTATGAGTCTGTAGTCCTCTGGTCTTGGATAACCCTGCCCCAAGAGGTGCATTCACTTTCTAGCCATTACATCGCATGTACACAGAAGGTGTTCTATGCTCTCAATTTCCCTTTTGCAGGCCCTGCAGGTTGATGTCTTTTTTTTTATGGGATAGGAGGGCAAACGATCAGACGGATCACCTGATGGTAAGCGATTACCGCCGCCCATGGACACCCGCAACACCAGAGGACTCACAAATGCGTTGCCGACCATTTAAAAGAGGATTGGGCCTCCGGTAACCTCACTCACTCAGCGAAACACAACGTGAGCGTTGTTTAACGCCGGTTTTCTGTGAGGCCGTGGTATCACTCCGGTCGAGCCGGCCCATTCGTGCCGAAGCATGGCTCTCCCACGTAAAAAACGTATCTATATATAATAAATAATATATAGTTACCAAAACGCCGTAAACGACAGCGTCCCTGTGGTCCGCGAACTTGGAGATGGCAGCTTCCACTTCAGTGGTGGAGACGTTCTCTCCGCGCCAGCGGAACGTGTCGCCCGTGCGGTCCCGGAAGAACAGGTAGCCCAACTCGTCTGCCACCAGGATATCACCTACAAGAGGAAAGAAGTGCCTGGTTTTAGACACCACCTCCATCATGGACTGCACATGGAGCAGAAGACTTTCTTCTATTATCACCACACTTGATAAAAGGCAATTTCCCAGGATACTCTTTTTTAACTGCTTCATTAGTCTAATGGACATAAACGCGATTGTTACGCTAGCGGTCCTGGGTTCGATTCGCAGATCGAGTGTTATACAGCCAGTGTGCCAGCCAGAGTGTACAGCCATGGTACCTAGACATACCGGCAAACTGTGGGTGTACATTAGTACACCTCTACTCAACCCTTCGGGGAATACAGGTGTAATGAAAGGTTATGTAGTCTTTTTTAGAGTGGCAACAGGAATGTGCGGTTGAGTTTGCCTGTGTGAGTTCGATCGCATAGTCAAATATGCTGCTTGTAAGCATTTAACTATCTTACGTCTATCTATATAAATAAAAATGAATGTTAGTATGTTTGTCCTTTATGCATTGCTAAACCATTTATTATATTGCAATGAAAGTTTGGTGAGTTGTTATGGTTTATGAGGAAAAAAGATAAAAGCTCTAGCTCTCCCCTGGCATGGCAACGTATGCCAGGGGAGAGCTAGTGAATAATAAGCTAGTCGACTAATTATTATGTTTTTAGTTTCACGATAAAGTCGACCTTAAATAGTACCAATACATATCTATGGGCTATAGATGCCTGATAATAAATGAATTAATAAAGAAAATTAAGATCTATTAAAAAATAAGGAAGTTATAAGCTATTAAATACTAAATTGAAAAGTGAAGGTGAATTTCAATCTGGCCGGTAGGACTCGTGGTTAGTGGTCACGTCGGTGTATTAAACCAGAAGATGCAGGTCCGAATCCTGCCGCAATCGAATTTTTTCTTTAAAATAAAGTTATAAGCTATTAGCTTCTGATGTACCGAACCAGAGGACGCAAGTTCAAATACTGCAATTTAGAATAGTAATATTATTTCATTTATAAATAATATAAGATTTCTTTCTTACCCGAAATGAAAGCGGAGTCCCCAATCTGGAACACATTCCTGACCACCTTCTTCTCCGAAGCGTCCTTGTCTACGTAGCCGAGGTACTGCCGCGCTGGATTGTTGGCCTGGATCTTGCCGATGAATACCCCCGGCTCGTTTGGTTGTGCCAACTATTGGGATATCAAGCATCTCTGAATACATAAGCTCACTTCCATGACGCTAGAGGGCGTGTGTACAATTTCCAGGTCCAATGGGACCTAAAGATACTGGCAAACTCTGGGTGTACATTAGTACACCTCTGTCTAACCCTTCAATGAATACAGGCGTGATAGTATGTTTATGTATGTAATATAAGAAAAAAGTCCGATGAAAACAAACCTGGCAAAGTCCCCTGGAGTCCCGCACTGGCTCTCCAGTCTCCTGGTTCACTTTGATGATGGCAATTGGGTAAACATTAGGGAATATCCTTGACACGAACCCGATGGCGCCCGGTGTGCCGTCCACGTTAGCTGTAAATACGAATAAAATTTGTTTGAAAAGACTGAGAAGAATAACCTCAAAACCTCAAATTAAACCAGAACGGTAATTCTGGTACTCAAAAATTGTTCAAAATATAATTTTTATTCTATTTTAGTTATAAACGTCACAAATGTCACATTTAGGTCAATTTTCGCTCAATTCCCATATGACAAGTGATAAACAAATGTTTTTACATGAAACTAGCTTCTGTCCGCGACTTTGCGTGAACATCAGAATTGGGTCCAACTTGGATAAAAATGTGTTATTCCAGACTATAATCTATCTCTGTGCCAAATTTCATCCAGATCCGTTCTGGCGTGAAAGAGTAACAAACATCCATACATCCATACTCACAAACATTCACGTTTATAATATTAGTAAGGATTAATATAAAATTGTATACTATGTTTGAGTAAATAAACACATCTTATCATACAAATGCTCACCTATATTGGCATTT
The DNA here is from genome assembly GCA_910591435.1 of Acronicta aceris. NCBI lineage: Eukaryota > Metazoa > Arthropoda > Insecta > Lepidoptera > Noctuidae > Acronicta > Acronicta aceris. The sequence continues at coordinate 12,074,921 of OU342759.1, forward strand.
CCTTCAGTAGCCCCGTAGAACTCAGTCACCGCCTGGATATTGAACCTTTTCACAAAGTCCTTCCAGATCTGAAATGATATCATTGTATTACTTTGATGTTTATTTTTATTTGCAAAATTTGATTTGATAAATGATTTGAAATTTCGATAAAAAACTAGTTAAAGAATTATTTTTTCTATAAAACACGCGCGTATGCAAATGTAACGTTATGTTAAAATGTCAATTCAATCGACCTTTTAAGTTTTGCATACGCATGGAGAATTTTTATACCAACATAAAGTTATCACAAAGTGAGAAAACCGATAACGACACAAAGAGGACAAAGCAATATAAGGCCAAATGTAGGATCTTTGTCCAGTTTTTAAATCTAAGAAAGAAAAAAAAGTTATATTATAACTTTTTCTAAATTTATCGTAAATCTATACAAAGTAAAACGCTACACACGCTTTACACGGTTTTGTAAAACAATGAAAGTGCTAAGTCATTTATTATTGTTAATGTATGTAAAATACATCATTGTGCCTTAACCTCTCATAACATTGTTGAGGAAGTATTCAGTGCACCTTGTATATATTATTTATATTTATTATTTTAGTTCCCGCACAATGTAACAAACGCAAACAAAATATATCCAGATTCGGATCAAGTCTGCGGATCACACAAATGCTTATTTTACATTGTTATTTATTATTTATATATATGTATGTATAATTTATACATACAAACGTATTGTAACCTGTCCAAACTTATTAAATTTTCTTAGTTATACAGGCTATTGAGCTGAAAAGCCCTAATTATCTGTAAGTATGATTACCTCTGGGTAACCATCGCAAAAATCAATGAAACCAAATTTCAATTAAAAGATTTGAAAATTCCCAGGAACAGAGGTGTGTACTTCAATGCAAAAGTCGGGACCTCATTGTAATTATTATCAGTAGGAATTTATCAGATATAGCCTACAGAAGCAGGTCTGACTGTAGTTTGTTTACTTGCCTGTGGTCGTAATCCGTTCCCGTAGATAACGCGCACGCTGTGCTGCGTGTCGGCCGGCGAGGGCGGCGTCGCCAGCACGTAGCGACACATCTCGCCGATGTAGTGAGCAGCCTAGACAACAAATACTCTTATAAATATTATGACCTACTAACATCCCCGCCTCGAGTTCAAACGAATTCGGATTATGCATATACTTAAACTTTTATACATACAGGCAGGTTGCGCCAGGCAGAAGTCTACTAATGTACACCCACAGTTCGTCGATATTTTTAGGTCCCATGTAATAGGGGGCGAGCCTATTCCCATTAACCGGGCCCAAATTCAAACTCCGAGCAGCTGCTGAGAATTTCATAGTAAAACTCATTAACACTGCGAGACCAAACCAATGAGGCAGTCTGGATATATTTTTTATTTCTTTATTTGGAAATTTTGGTATATTGCAGGGTTCACAAGATATAAATAGGTATGTATTTGTGGGATTGGGAACGACCAGATAAACGCAGGCAACTGCGCGGGACACAGCTAGTATAAACTAATACAGTTTATTTTTGCTGCAGAGTAAAAACACTTTAAGGGTCGGTCCCTTAAAGTGTTGTTCGGAGCTTGAATTGCCCACAGAAACGTAATACCGAAATAAATCGTAATCCAGATAATATTCTATCAAATTATGTTATTATTCGGATTTGGATAGCGTTAATCTAGGTTCCTACGGTACTATTAATTCGTCTACTACTACTTTACTGGAAATAAAATAAAATTTTTAGGAGGGCAAACGAGCAGACGGATCGCCTGATGGTAAGCGATTGCCGCCGCCCATGGACACCCGCAACACCAGAGGAGTCACGAGTGCGTTGCCGACCATTTATTATATTAATTTGGTATTGGGCCTCCACCTCCAGTAACCTCACTCACTCGGCGAAATACAACGTAAGCGTTGTTTAACGTCGGTTTTCTGTGAGGCCGTGCCGGCCCATTCATGCCGAAGCATGGCTCTCTCACGTAAGAATGTTCTGCGTTATGTCTGACAGAGTTGAAAAATTGCTTTATATGATAATGGTTGCAGTAAAATTGCTCACGTAGCAACGCAACTATTAAATTGTTTCACGCAATAATACCTTTAATTATAATTGTAGTGTCAATTATGTAGATAAGTACTTATTGACCTTGAATAAACTTGTTCGTCTAGTCATCACGTATTTATTGTAAACAAAATCTAAACACGTTTATCGATATAGCTGACGTTTTTTGTTTTGTACTTTAAAGCCAGAATCTTGTAAGATCACACTCCTGTCTGTCAGTTTTTTTTTTAATATGTCACATAGCAATTTGTTCGCGGTAAAGATTGTTGACCAAAATAGTTTTTTTAACTATTAGAAAGAAATATTTTTGAACAAAATGGGTCAGTTTCATCCATAGAAAAACTTTTAATAAATCCTCGTGAAAGGAATATTTATATACCTTTTTCTAAGTATTTGACATAAGTTCCATAGAAGTAATGTCAAATTTCGATGTTCATAAGGAAGACTGAATTAACTAGCGCATGAGTGCACTCCATTTGTTTTTCATATAATTATTATATACTTATTGTTAGTTTGTTAAGTGTGCTTAAGTTGTTACCACTTTAGTACGATTTATTGTATTCTTAACTACATTTAATTTTACTACAGTAAACATTATCATTTCATATCTATAATAGAGGGATCATTATGTCCGCTTACCGTGGCCTTAAATTTGACACAATCTGGGAAGTACTGCGAAGCGGAGAATTTTGCCTTTATCGCCACTGTACAGCCCATTATGAGCGCTTGGCCAACACTGACAATTCCTCCTGCAGTGTGGTACAGAGGCAGGGGGCAATAGAATATATGGTCGCCCTCCAAACCTAAATAATGAAGCCCAGTCGCCATGAACACAAACCTGAAAATATAATACAAACTTCGTGAAAAATGTTCCATATTTTTATACACCGAGATTCTTCAATATTCTTAATATTTTCGTAGGGCTTTTTGATAGAAATAAATTGTGTAAACATCTTCAAAATCTTACAGCTTTCGACAGATAAAATTCAATTGGTCTAGTGATCGCAAACATAATTGCTAAACGTAAGGTCGACTGGGTCTGTTTTTAAGTCGAAAAAGCATTTTTATGTGTTTCTGTTGGTGCTACCCCAAAGTTTTGGTCATAAAAACAGACCTCTGAACTTGAATTGTAACTTGATTGAAATGTTACGTTCACTGGATTGCGGATACGGATGTTATGCCTCATTAGCTTCGACTGGAAGCAGTTTCGAATACATAAATGTAATATTCAAGTATATTTTACCTAGTCAATCAACGCGACAGAGTTCATTGGTTAAAGAAACCATTAAGATAACGTTAATTTTGTCGCAGTAGATAGACTTAGTGTATCATTAGTTAAAGAATTTATGAATAACAATTACTTGGGCCACTGTCACTAAATAATTAAATGTATATTGCATTAAAAATGTCTCACCTTGCATTTGAAATAACAGCAGCTTTAGGCAGTCCAGTGGTGCCCGACGTGTAGATATACAATAGCTTGCCCTGGAAACCCTCGGCATCCGCCAACGTCCAGGGTGCCGGTGGCGTAGTCTCCAACAAGTTGGTGAAGTCTGCAATTCCATCGCCACTGCCCTCAGATTTAGAGTTGGACGGGTTTAAAGGACGTTGGGAGAACTTGAAAAGCTTGAGTGACGGACTCAAGTCCTTAACTACATCTTGTATAGCTGAAATCAGACATTTTGAAACCAATTCAATAATTATTCCCAGTTGGAATATTAGACACTGAAAGAATGCCTATTTTACAATTTATAGATTAGATGTTGTTATGTATTGAGGTATTATTATCAGTGAGACTATTTTCACGCCTTTCAGTAGTCTTGTTTCAATATTTGTCATCACAAACAAATATTAACTATTATACCACAAACGTAAATAAATAAGGTGCTAAATGTGTCAAAATGAATGCATTTTAAACTCGTATACATCTTGTCCACGCCCGGTATACCGAAGCCGATGTTTTGCCGTTGTGATTCTTCTAGTCCTGTTAGGTCGCCAGATTTGTTGGGATCTTTACCAAACAAAACAACTTCTAGGTTGAACGGAAATGTAGCATGACTTCTATGCAACATCTAATGTTAACCGTAATTGAATTTGAATTTTAAATAGTTATTGCCGTCAAATTATTTTAAGAGTCCGGCAGACTGAATTTCTCATACAAACATATTACCAAAATAAATCGTAATTAAAACAGAATTTAATCAAATTGTGTTATTATTCGGATTCCGATACCGTTAATCTATACCGTTTAACTATGGTTCAGTAAAAACCTAGATTAACGATATCCGAATCCGAATAATAACACAATTTGATAAAATAATATTGTTTGGATTACAATTTATTTTGGTATTACGTTTTTATGAGCAATTCACGGTCCGCAGGACCCTTAATGCGTATATAATTGCATACTATGACAGTGTTTACGTTTTCTGCAGTTTTCTATTATGTATTGTAGTTTTCTATAAGCATTTTTTTTCTTAGGTAATAACATAACATTCCATTACCCCTGTATTCTCGGAAGGTTTAGGCAGAGGTTTACTCCCACAGTTCGCCGGTATGTATAGGGCCTATGTAAAGAGTGAGCATGAACTCCAAATTCTAAGAATTTCATAGAAGAATCCAATAATGTTGTTGTAATAGGCCGTTATAACAAGTTTTTGTCGGTCAACGCATTAAAGTTCAAGGTCCAAATTAAGTTATTTTAACTAAACAGATAAGTAATTAGGAGTTAAAGACATTCTAACTCATGCAGCCCTCGTTAAGTTATTGAAATTTGTACTATATAACATGTATATATCTTAAAGTGATCATTATAAAGGTTTTCGTGTGATAGAAAAGGTGTTTGTAGACCACCTATCAATTTTGGTGGAAAATATTCAACTATTAATACACATAATAGTACAGGTATTTGTTGCATTTTACGAATGTGTTTTGACTGAGACGGACATAAAGCTTAAATTCGAATAATCTACGCACAATCGAAAAAAATGCAACACGTGTCATACGTAATTTCGAAACTATGACGTAAGCGCGGTAATTCAGGTCTAAGTGACTCAAAACAACCAGTTTAATAACTATCTTACCGGCTTAGTTTTTATTTTTTTATATTCTTGATAGGCTTACGCTTGACCGCCAGTTCGTGCTATCTACGAATAGAATAGAATATATATTTATTTGCATAAAAACATGATATAATACGATGGAGCGCGCTTGCCTAGAAGAAATCAATTCACTCGTGATTTAAAATTAGATTATATCTATCGGGGAACACCCAGTCGGGAAGCGCATTCCACATATCCTTACTGCCTTATTAGTCCTGTGGTTGTAAATGTAAGTTATAGGTGTAAGTAGTTAACAATTATTATTATATATAGGCGCATTTATCGCATTGGGGTGAACCTGTAATGATGGATGTAAGTTAGAGAAAAATAAATAAATGTGTCTACTACACTTGAGGTTCTGGGTTCGACTGCAATGCAGTAGTGTTATTGGGTTCTTTTATGAATATCTCAGTAGCAGCTCGGAGTTTAAATTTGTGTCCGAATAATGACAATAGGGTCGTCCCTATTACAAACACATGTGGGTGTAATTAGTACACCTCTGCCTAACCCATCGGGGAATACAGGCGTGATGGTACGTATAGTATGGTACTTACCGGCTTGGTATTCGTCGGAAAATATTAACGCGTCACATTTAGCGACGTTGATAGAGTGTATGAGGGCGTTGCCGCGCTGATTCGTGTTGATAAGCGGGGTAATAGCGCCCAGCCGAGCTATACCCATCCAAAGTGCAGGTTGTTGGGGACAATTGTTCACTAACAACGCAACAATATCCCCTTTTCTTATCCCCTGCGCTTTTAGCACAGCCGTCACTCGTAAACTATAATTTTCCACCTAAAACAAAAACGTTGTATATAGTAAACAAACAATTTTTAGTGGCATTAGTCATGAACTCATGACTAAACAAATCATTGTGAATTAATCTTTCTTACTCGCCAGAGAGAACATGTTAGTAAATAAATATATTAGCACAATTTTTCCACAGCTTCTGTGTACATGACGTAACGTGATATAATATATTATAATCAGTGATCAAAGTAGGTAGAGCTATTTTGGATCAATGACCGCATAATGATGTTGATGTTAATATGGATATCGGGATTCTAACTGAATCTCCGGGATTCGAAAAAATAAATAGATTTTTTATTAACAAGGATAAAAGAAAGCTACAACATTCATACATAAAATTAAAAAGAATATTATCTAAAAAATAAAGTATTTAATTTATTTTAAAAAAAATGCTTACCAGTAACATTGTTCACACATTACTAGTATTCTTGTGAACCCCTTGTGCTAAGCTAAATGTTTGTGTTACGAGTAGGTTCACGTCGGTAGTGCAATGGGTGGATTTCGAAGCGGCAACCACATGCTCGCAAGTCCGACGCCCTAGCCATTAGGGTACCGCAGCTTCAACGCGGCGTGTCCGTCTTAAACGTAGCCGTCTTATACTTACTCGTCGGATAGGTGGAGAGATATGTGTTTGTTCATACTCCTTAAGAGGTCAATAGCTTTTTACAAAGTAATTTCTTATTTATATATTAATACATATTTAAAATCCCGGAATTCCGGGAGTGTCCATATTAAGTCTACGTATTGTAAGTACAAAAAATAGCTCTACCTACTCCGATCATCATTGATTATAATACTAAAATATATAGCTCTGGCCTTATGTGGTCGGAAATTATGAGTACTTATGTGTTAATATTTAAAACTTCTAACTAAAAAGTGCAATATTTTTTTAATCGTTTTAACATTTTTATTCATTTTCCCTTCCTTCGTTGAAACATGTGGTTTGGGTGAACAATGTATTATCATGTAAGTAGGTACGTACTTGAAAAAGTTTAGGGGTCAGAATTGTTGTTTTATTTTAAATTGAATATTATAAGGATGATTTTTAATTCCGAAATGTTTGAGCAGTTCTTAGGTTTTGCTTATGCTGACAATTTTTGAATTATAAAATAGTGTTTGTTGTAGGTACTGTGCAATTATGTATTCTAAGCACCGTAGTAAAGTTGTAATTTTTAAGTTAGAAAACAAAGAAAATAAAGATTGTTTACATTATCTATAATAACAGCAGAGGAAAATATGCCATTCATTTTTTTTCCTCTACTCTATTTATATGATTTTCTTGTAAACAATATAGGAACAGAATGATCTCATCTACATATCCAAAACGGGCATTGATAGGTTAATGTGGTCATTTTAGCCTCTTTAGCTTAGTTGACAACAAAGCTTTATCACATTTTATGAAACCATATTGCCTTTTTAGCACAATTCCTAACCTACTAAAACAGTAATTAGTTATAGTTTGCATGAATACAAACAATAACTGATTACTGTTTTAACCTTATCCAATAGAATTAATTACAGTTTTATGAAAGCTAAAACTGCCTTTTTTGTTTTTCGTTTTTTGTTTATTCATTTAGTTAAGGTATGTCTAATATCATAATATTGTCTTATGTGTAGTTTGATTAGTTAATATGACTAACTCTCTAGTTAACCTATACATTTTGGAATTTAGTAAGTATAGGTCGTCAGATCATAAAGTAAAAAAATATTTTGCTAATAAAAAAAACAGTATTTTATTAATCTCATTACAAATGCATCACTCTCACTTTATTCCCCATAGGGGTAGGCAGACACAGAATATTAATTGCTATGATTCTGAAATACTTACTTCTTTTGCTTCTTCCACATAGGTACTTAAAACTTGTCATATATATGTACAGAGTGCTTTGCGTTTGAAGGACTCACCAAAAAGGTTGGTGTAAATCTTTTAAACCTCATTATTTTATGAAATATGTAAATAAGACTCAACCATATCAAGTGCTCAGCAATTTTCGTATCCGACTGTAACTGCATTCATAATTACATAGAATCTACCAAAATCAAGATCAAGAGTCTATATGACTTTCTCTTTTATAAAACCATTAAAATGCTTTACCTTATGCTTTCTTTAACTTTCTATTACATATTAATTCTTCATGTATGATTAATACTCTTAATTGATTATAGTAAGTTTCTAAAGTGTTGAAATATGTCATGTGTATGTACAACAATGAATGAAATTGAATTAATAATGATTAGACACAATATAACCAACATCATTGCAGTGTCATGTTTTGCCATCTATTGAAATAATTACCAATTACTGAGTGCATTTAAAAAAAAAATTAACAAACCTCTTTGAAGGTCCAAACTTCATCTTGGAATAAGAAGCATGGCTTATTAGGATGTCTGTTCACTACATCATGGAACACATCTGGTATAGTAAGATCTTTACTGCTTAGCTTTCTTGTTATCCATAGGATCTTGATATATGATAACAGAGCTCTAAAATTGTAAAATAAATTGTATGTATTGTTAATACAATACAGAGTTGAGTTTGGATACAATAATTTGTATCCTAAGACAGATAGTCTTTTGACAAAAAAAAAACTGTTTTTTAAAGTTAAATACTTATTTATACATACATAACTTTTCTCAAAATTTAAATGAGTACTTTATTTTTAATTATTTAACAAATAAATATGTCGCATTACAAATACGATGCGATGACGTGCCAGTTTGGAGCCCTTACCTGAGATCTCTTGGGGCAGTCCTAAGTGCGACGTAACACCAGTGTGAATGGAATGCAACGAGATAAACACCACAAATAATAAAAAGAGCCACAAACATACAAAGGAATCCTTGGGAGAGCCAAACAGCGGCACAAGCAGCCGCAATCGCGGCCAACGCGAACACCATCGCGATCGCCTTTCGCAACGAAATGCGTGTTACTGCTGTACGACGACCCACTGTGGCTGAAGACCCACTCCCACTCGGCCGTACTCTAGCTTTAATTCATTCACTCGCCCTATTTGCGAGAATCTTTGAGGTAAACACTTAGGTATCGGGGCCACTTTATTGAAACTATCATAAATACGGTATTCACAGTATTATGTAGCTATTCATAAACTTTTTTTATTTATTGTGTACAGAAATTCCAAAAAAAAACAGATTTTTAGTCGGTACAATAGATACTTAGAGCAAACAGCAAGTGATCTATCCAACTGTCAGGAGTGTCAGGTGACAGCTGACGTAAGTTGTAGGATTGGGTGATACAAAACGTTTATAGATAATAAAACTATTTATTGTATCAATATCTTATATCTATATATCGATCTTTGTAGTAACTATATATCAAGCAAATCACTATATCCGTATTTCCGTAATACGTCTACCAATTTGCGACGATACGATAACGAACCACGATATTTTAATATGTATATACTGATCCCGTGCTATTAGATCTTTTTTAAATACGGTATGTTCTTTTGCTTATAAATAGCCTGAGCTTAAGTTATAAAATTCATGTTTTAAAACGAATTGTCGAATTCGTTACAAAAGGTAAAATAATAAAGAATATTAATGTAGGCAGTCCTAAGTTTGGGTAAAGTATGAAGGAAAGTTCAATAAAAGATTGTTGTAATGGCGTCTACTATGTTATATATTACGCAATATTTATAAACGATTTGTTTAAGACACAAAAATATATGCTAAAAGTACAAAGGATTCGGTATTGAAATATCTAAATCATAATCATATTGAGGTATAACAATATTTATAGGTTATTTTATATAGATTCTTAAAATATATAGTTTCGGTATCCGATATCGAATATCAGTATATAGTATCGATTTGATATATTTAGAAATACCTATATCACCCAACCCTACTGAGTTGACGAGTCGAGTCGACTGACGTCTATGAAATCGATGTAAAATATAAACTTCTTAGATGGATAGCATTATTAAAACTGGATTTCATTAATGTAGAATAATACGCAATGTATATTAAATATGTGTATCGTATCGATTTCTGGTTTCATAATCAAAAAATCTTAACATTGATTCTTGAGGATTCTATTTCCAACGAAAAATTACTGTCACTGTCATCCTCTACATATTGACAGTTGCGTTTCGATGCTCCTCATTGAGATAATTAAATGCTCCTTGATTATGTGCGTTTCGATGGCGAGGGCTAAGGTGCGGCGATACTTAAAAAAATACTATACCAAGATTTTGTAATAATTTGTAAAAGTTGATTCCCAAAGTCAAAGATAATTTTAAAAATATATATGATAAAGTGATTTTCACCGTTTTGATGGCGCCGCCATGGGTTTTTAGTTTTACAGCTCCTATAATATATAAATCTAGGATTATTTACCTCAATTTTAGGTCTCTGCAACGCTTAGTTAGGTATAAAGATCTCCGTGGCCGCGCGGATTACCGCGTTTCAATGGCACGGCCTCGTTGAAACCCCTATAACTTTTTAACCATATCTTAGACTTTGAATGAAAACACACATACAACGAGAGAGAGAGGGAGAAATTTAAATAACTAAGTCATAATATCTAGTGTTAGTATTTGTATCTTTATATTCTATCATTGTTATCTGAAAAACATTATCTGATGAATAGGGGAAGAAGCGAGCCAACACAAGTATTTATATAACATAATAGGGCTGTCTCAATGTGTAAGATTCAATAAAGAAATTGTATTTGTTTATTTAACTTTATGGTTTTGAGAATCATCAGTAAATAATCAACCCATTATACTTACCCACTGCTGAGCACAGGTTTCCTCTCAGAATGAGAGGGATTAGGCTGTAATCCACAACGCTGGCCCAGTGCGGGTTGGCCAAAGAGTATAGAATTTGAAAGGAAAGGGTTGGCAGACTTCACACGCCGCGCGCCGTCGAGAAAATCTCTCAGGCATGCAGTTTTCCTCACGATGTTTTCCTTCGCCGTTTAAGCGTGCGATAATTCATTATTAATGCGCTTAAGATTTCGAAAAATCAGAGGTGTGTGCCTTGAAATGAAAAAACGTTTATTTGCCACAATACAAGACGCCTAAGTGAAAGATAAATGTGCGAAAGAGAATAAAAAGAAAAAGCCTAAAAATAAATGAGATAAAAACCCTTTTCACATTTTACCTACTTTCTGTGCGTCCCGCTGCAACAAATGGGTACAACGGGCAAAGGCGCTGGTATTCTGCTGGATCCCGGTTGTGACATACGGATTTCGAGCAAAGCAGATGTACCTATGAGCTTTAGTGTTAAAGGTGCATGTGTGTATGTTTAAGTGTGTGTGTATGTGCGTGTGTGTGCGTCTGTGTGTCTGTGTGCGCAGATGTTTATTTTAGGCTATTTAATTACAATTATATTCAGCAATTAAACCTTGGATTCGAACTCAAGATATTTGACTTGACTCTCACTGCTCTACAACTTTTATAGTAGCATGGCTTTTTTTAAACATCGTCGTGGCCACGCCATCGAAACGCACACTCCATAATTGTAAAAACTCCCCAGTCCTCTCCAAGTCGTAAATAAATAGCCAACTAGCCTTTTATGCAATAGGCCTATTCCTTTATGCTCACGCAACGATAGATAAAATAAAACACACTTGATCTTTTAAAATATTTATTGATTACACCTTACGTCCCTAATTAATACTTATTTAGGGCATTTAAGTACAAAACTGTGTACATATTCAGTAAAAACATTTCTTAGGCCTAATAGTTTCACGCAATACCTACATAAAATAATGCTACCTAGAGTACTATTATCTAATTTTACATACATACCATCACGCCTGTATTCCCCGAAGGGTTAGGCAGAGGCGTACTTAATGTACATCCACAGTTCGCCGGTATGATGTTTAGGTCCCATGTTATAGGGGGCGAGCCTATAGCCATTAACCGGGCACAAATCTAATTTTACTAAATAAATAATTTAATACGTAGACAATGTTGTTATTTAAAAATTGAGCTGATTTATGGGTCCATGCTTGTTAGTAGGTAGGTAGGTAGGTACTATAAACTTTGAAACCTCAGACTTTGCCAGTGACCCAGAGACCCATAACCAACGAAAGATCGTCATAGAATAAAAATGTAAGAATCTAGACTTTGTTACACATCTGATTGCTTTTACCAGTAAGGTATGTTTAACGAGCCTTTTAATTTAGTATAAAGGTAATTATGTATATCTATTTAATAATAAAAGATGTATAGATAATAACTGGATTCGGGGCAGTCTTCGGTGTAGAAAAATATAAAAAATCATATTTGAAAACATAAAACATGTTACAGACCTCCTTTTTCTCACAAATACTTGCACTAAACATCACATAATTTTTACTACACAGTAAAGGCACTATAATATCATCATGTAAAAGTCTATAAAAGTAAAATCACAGTCTAATTTGTCCTGATATAATTTTCTCGTACTCCTCGTTCCCTAAAGGCGTATAGTTGTCTGTCATGGAGTCAAAGTAGTATAATTTATCTTTCACCAACGACGGGTTGTAGCCTTCTTTCTGTAAATCCACTTTCCTCATTTTGAATGTTCCTGTGAACAAAAATGAATAATGTATGACCGGACCAAAAGCACCAACTACCTTCGTGTAAAAAGCAATCTTATTGCAGAAGCCAGCTAGCTAGCCTCTCCTCTGAGTAGCTAGCAAATTATTCTAGACAGGCACGTCAAAAGCCTTGTCCAAAAACGGCAAAAAAATTATAGAGATACCCTTTTCTGGACAAGGTTAGGGAAAAAAGTTTACTAGAGAACTTCTTTAGGCGCAACTATACAAATAGGTATCAATAACATATCTGCGACTCTCAACTAGAGTTTGTTAAATATTCGTTAATTTATAATAATTCCAGTCTCAACAATATCAGCATCTGTGACAATACCTGAGTATACCGTAACTATTACCTAAAAATAATCGATAAGTCAAACACTTACCAGTCATGTCAACACTAGTCATGATCCTAATAAATATGGGCCTCGCGTACTTGGGTAAGTCTTTCGCAATATCTCTAGCTAGCTTGCACAAATCCAGAGTTCCCTCCGTGTCTACTATACCGCACATGCCTGCTTTACCATCGGTGTTGGGTATCTGTAGGAATAGAATTACATTATTATAAATGTCAAGCAAACAACCAAAGTGCCTGTCCAATTCTATTTAATTAAATAATGTCATTGATTGCAGGTAATTGAGCCCACCAGCTGAAGTGTGAAGAACGCTAGTAGAAGAACCTAAATCGATTCTCCTTTTACCAATGCACTCACTTCAACACCATAAACAACAGCATCCCGCTGGTTCGCAACCCTGGAGATAGCAGCTTCCACTTCGGTGGTGGAGACGTTCTCCCCGCGCCAGCGGAACGTGTCGCCCGTGCGGTCCATGAAGAAGAGGTATCCGAACTCGTCCGCAACCAGGATATCACCTAGAGAAATTTAACATTCGTCTTTAAAAGGAGAAAAAGGCAGTCTCTCAAAATTGTCGGTAAGTATCTACTTATTTGCTTAAAGATAAAAATACCATTTTCAATACTCTAATACCCTCCCTAACTTTCTGTATTTCCCGAAGTGTTGGGCAGAGGTATACTAAATTATCTACACTTATGGCTCGCCGGTAGGTAGGTATATTTAGGTCCCATTTAAGTTATAGGGGACGAGCCTATTGCCATTAATCGGGCACAAACCAAACTCTGAGCTGATACTGAGAATTTTATAGAAAACCCCAATAACACTTTGCTGGACCTGAGAATCGAACCCAAGACTCTAGCGTAACAGTCACGCTTAGAAACACTGGGCTAATGAGTAACAGAACTGAACTTTTCACTAAAGCAGGAGATTGAGGTTACGCATAGAAAGAGATTTGGATACCTAAAGTACCTCCTTTAATTAAGTAAATAAAAGACCAAAATGATTCTCACCTGAAATGAACGCCGAGTCTCCGTAAGTGAACACGTCCCTTACAACCTTTTTGTCAGAGGCTTCTTTGTCCACATACCCAAGGAACGCCCTCGATGGGTTGTTCGGGTTTATTTTGCCTATGAATACACCTGGCTCGTTGGGTTTCGCTAACTGCAAGTGGAACAGCATTTGAAAAAATATCCTTAAATCAACGCAAGAACTCTTAACAATCGAATAGGCTGAAATATTCTGCGCATTGTCTTTCGCCGGATGTCAGGTGTACCATTGTAGTATTATTCTTTCAATCATTGCAGTTTCAGAACCTATCTAAGTACCTATAAGAACTTTCTAGTACGATACTTTGTTTTCCAGATTTTATTATTATTCAAGTTATTCATTTTAGTTATTGGTTATCATTAGGTCTCACCTGACATAATCCTTTTTTGTTCCTAATAGGGTCTCCGGTTTCGGGATTTACTTTGAGAATTGCAATTGGGTAAACCGCTGGTATAATTCTGGACACGAAGCCAATAGCACCAGTTTTATTGTTAATATTAACTGAAACCAAGAAATATTACTTTTAGTGAATATCTATGATGTTGATTGAGAAAAATAACAATGATAGGTAGGTAATTAGGTAAGGATTCCAATCTCTTTCATCCTACCTATGTTAGCATTTCCTTCTGTAGCACCGTAGAATTCAACCACCTTTTTTATGTTAAATCGCTTTACGAAATCTGTCCATATCTGTAAAGGATTTAATAGGATAATGATATAAATACTAAAATTATTATAAATAGGAGTTATTTCTTCCACCACAACGTAAAAAAATGAGGTTGTTTTACCGCTGGTCGCATTCCGTTGCCGTAAACAGTTCTAACTCTGTGTTGCGTGTCCGTGGCTGCTGGGGGCGTCGACAACACGTAGCGACACATCTCGCCAATGTAGTGAGCCACCTGATGAGAAGATACTATTAAAATTACTCCTCTCGACCATAGGCATCACAGTTCTCAGCAGCTAATATCTAAGAAGGTCTTTAATAAAAGTAAGTTGGCGAATTCTCTCATTGAATTAAGATAAGTTACAGTTTCTCCTGTGCCCATTAGTGGGACAATATATGGGTTGATGATGATGTCAGTTACTCCAAAAATAGACTATAAGAAGACAGTACCTAAAAAGAAAATATCAGTACTGTGGAAATTGAAGGTTCCTTGACTTGCGGAACAGAACGACCGACATTGCCGAAGGTTGTGAATTAAGAATCTCATGAATTTTATGTATGGCGACTAAGTTTATAGGTAGTTAATTACAAAATAAATATTCAGTTCCCCGTGCATTATGCCGAGTAAAGACCTGTTAGAATACTCTATTTGTCAAAAAGAAAAAAATAAAATCCCCTAGAATATCGGCCAGTTTGCTCTGCCCGGCCCTAATAAATCATAAATCATTTTATAAACAACTAGCGACCCGCTCACGGTATCACCCGCGCTGCTCCGTTCTTAAAAAGCGTAGCGTAAAAAAAAATAAAAAAAAATAAAAATAAAATAGGCTAAAGATAAATAGGCTATCCAACACAAAAATAATTTCCAATATCAATTCAGTAGATCCAGAGATTACCCCCTACAACCAACCAAATTATAAATTAAACACCAAACCAAGTGATTCAAATCTTGATCGATTTCAAATCGAATAAGTATCATCACAGCAGACAGACACTTTCTCTTTTACTACTGTAGGTACTGTACATACAACAATGACTTAACGATCGTACTGTGCGACCGCATAAAGTTTTGATTTTCTCTGCATACAGCTTGCGCACATTATAAGTGCAGCGCGAACTTTCTCGAGCTTTCACTCACCGTTGCATTGTATTTGATGCAGTCTGGGAAGTATTTGGACGCTGAGAACTTGGTCTTGAGGGCGACGGTGCAGCCAAATATGAAGGCTTGGCCCATGGTTATGCAGCCGCCAGCCGAGTGGTAGAGTGGCATGGGACAGTAAATGATGTCGTCGCTCCGCAAACTGCCAAGGTAGTGGACGCCTGATGCCATGAAAACCATTCTGGAAAAATATAAGTCTTTAAGTCTTACGTACCTAAACTTTATATGATTACGAATATACGATAGATATGTTAAATTAGTCGTTTTCTTAAACACTACATTTTATTATCAAAATCTCACCGTGATGAAGAGATTACAGCTGCTTTCGGCAAGCCAGTTGTTCCAGAAGTGTAGATGTACAACAGTTTTCCGTTGAAACCTTCTCCGTCAGACTGCGACCAGGTAGCCGGCTGGGTATTCTCCAATAATGACGTGAAGTCATTATCGGTTTCCACCACTTTCACAGCATCAGCAGAGGTATTGAGTGGGCGACGAGTGAACTTGAATAGTTTGATGGACGGGTTAATTTCTTTGGATATATCCTGGAAAGCTGGACCAACAGACAAAATGATAAAACATGGTCAAACACATGGACAAAATGATAAAACATGGTGCTACGATATAAATATTGTAAGTTGTAACTATATTTCTTAATTGTGAACTGAGAATGAAAATATAATATGAAATTTCCTCAAGTCATAAAATCTAGCGTATCCGCTAAGAAATGCATAAATATTAGAACTACTTCAAGAGTTCAAGAAATACTTCATAAGCAAGGCACTATTTAACTCTAAAATCTTTTCAATTAAATTTAACATTATAAGTTAAGTTTGAAGTATTTTTTTCTGAAATAAACAGATTATTTATTTATATTCTTAAGGACACACTGGAACCAGTGCTTAGGCGATAGGCAGCGATTGACTTCCATGGCGGTTCTTGAGGGCTCTTATTATTACGGCGTAACGCCCTAATGTTTATTGAAAAAATAAAGTTGCCCCCACTAGAATTGATCTTTATTGATTGATCTTTGCTTGTAACCCATACCTGCAAATATTTGTGCTATGCGAGAAACCGTGAGCTAATGAAGAAAGTCGAAGAGTGGATAGTTATTTGTTTATTCTTTGTGGTTACCTTCGTGACAGTGTCTATATAAAAAAATTAAAATAAACGCACCAGTCTGAAATTCATCGCTGTAGATGACAGCATCACTTTTAGCGATATTGATGGAATGAAGCAACGTGTTGCCGGTCTGGTTGGTGTTGATGAGCGGGCACACGGCACCCAACCGCGTGGCGGCCAGCCAGATGGCCGGCATCTCCGGACAGTTGCCGATCATCACCGCCACGGTATCCCCACGCTTTATCCCGTGAGCTTTTAGAGCTGCTGACGCTCGCAAGCTGTAGTCTTCCACCTGAAATATTGTTATTTCGAAAATTGTTAGTACTTAGTAGCTCGGAGGTTTGATTTGTGCCATTTCCATTAGGTCAGCTTTGTACCACTAAAAATATACTTCCTTAAAAAAATATTTTATGAATCTAGATAAAACCGTACAGTAATGAGTAACGTACCTGTTGGAAGGTCCATGTTTCATCCTCAAACAGGAAGCACGCCTTGTTCGGATGTTTCACCACCATCTGGTGGAATATGTCGGGCATCGACCAGGACTTTTTGGTAAAGTTCTTCGTGAGCCTCAATATTTTGATATAGCACCATAAGGCCCTGTAAGTAAAGTCCACCCCTAAGTCAATTGACACCAAGAAACATACTCCTCTCTGGCGAGGGGTCGACACAATTTTAAATTTTTCAATGATATTTTACAAGTTTTAGCGGTAATTTTTCGACGACTCTCACCTATTTTCAATGTTATTATGGACGGACGTCAGACACTTGGCCACTAGTCGTTATGAAAGTAACGTATTTGAATCTCTGTTCGGTCAAAACAGATCCTCGTATTTTAAGTAATAGAAAAATAAACAAAACTTACGAGAAATCTCTGGGTGCCGTTTTCATTGCAACGTAGATCCATCTCCAGTAGAAGATTATGCAGTAGACCACAGCAAGGATAGCGAAAACTATGAGACTGGTCTGCCAGTCTTGGAAAACCCAAGTCACAGCGCATGCTGCCACTAGCACCCCCAGTGCCAACATCCCTATGATCAGCTGCCTCCAAGGTATATTTGAAGTCACCTGCTCAAATTTATTCCTTCCTTTTTCTAAATCTGTGTCACTAGGCTTCAACTATAACAAAAACATTGTGTTTAAACGCTACATGTCTCCTTAAACGATAATAATAAACTCAGTCGTTCATCGAAAACTCAAAATATCCGTGACTAGAAACACGATAAGGATAAGATTGTTGTGGTATCGATAGGTATGAGTAAGTATTGCCGCCATTGGTTTAATTATTTCTTATTAACTACTTTCTATTACTACGTAGATATACATAAGGACTTTCAAAGAGGAAAATAAAACTGTCCAAGAGAAACTCTTTTTGTGAATTTCTGTGAATTGATAAAAAATGTTCTTTGATTAGAGTTTGATGGCTCAATTGACCAGCGGTCGAACCATGCAGTCGAAGACTATGTTTTAGCTAAATTAAGATCATAATCTAGTTTAGTCTAAAATTTATATTTTTATTCCGAAGAGAAAATAATAGAAAGAAGGTAACTGTCGTGCTTAATCATGAAGTTGTTATCGTAACGATAAGAGATGAGATAAGTAGCATTTAATAGAGAATTAGTGGCAGTGCTGGTGGATTAGCAGATAACCACCATGCAAGGAATATTACACATAGTACATAGACTAACTATACCAAAAATAAAGTGCTACAACAAATTGAAAGTAAATTAGCTATTTAGGAGCTTCCAGAGTCCATTTTTTGTAACTCCTTAAAACCAATGCAAAATTGTAATTTTTAAGCTGTTGCAGTTGCGCGGACGCATACAAATACGTGTTCAAACGGGTCCGGAGGAGCTTGAATTGTCCACAAATACGTAATACCGCAATAATATCATAATCCAGACAATATTCTACCAAATTATGTTATTATTCTGATTTGGATACTGTTAATCTAGGTTCCTACGATACTATTTCGTCTACTACTACTTCACTGGAAATAAAACACCGGAAAATCGTTTCAAACTTGGTAAAGTTATCAAAAATTGCATTCGCTTACATTTATTTCCAGTGAAGTATTTTGGGTGAAATGGTAACGTAGGAACCTGAATCCGAATAATAACAGAATCTTTAAAAGATCTCTACTCGCACTTGTTTTGTTTTGTAGCCTTGGAATAGGTACATAGGTAATATGCTCTGAAATATCTCAGATTAAGTAGTTAAATCTTTAAATTAGGTAGGTAAGTAAGTATATATTTCTTAAATTTTCCGTGCAGAAGCCTAATGTTTCTGTTTCGTTCGACGCATTATACAAATTCTCGCTAGTACATAAGTACACACACCATAATTATTACACCCATAATTGATTTTAGAATAAATTTAAATCACCCTTACTTACCCTAACTTTACTAACGGCCAGTCCCAATATCAAATCTATCTGCTTACTAGAGACAGGATTTTTTTTTCACAAGTACATCTCTAGGAAGCAAATCGATCGACTGATTTGTTATTTTGACTGGTCGTTTGTTACAGCAGTTATACTCGTAGTTAAAATTGTATGCGTCTCGCGAACTATATCAGTAAAAAAAAACATATATTTCATGCAAAATATAAAAAAAACTGTGTAGGTTCTCGTAATCATAATTAATTGCAAAATTATGCGCCAGAGTGGCTCAATTATAATAAAGAACGAATGAGTAGATATTACCTATAACCAGGTCAACAGCCAGAGAGAGTAATAAAAACTTTTTTAATGGATTGGAAAGTTAGTAAAACTTTGTCACAAAATTCTTTAATTTACATTTTTTATGTGACCTGCAAGGATAAAACGGTCCCTTGCGTTACAATCTGCTATGCATTCCAAATAAGTAGGTAACTACTTATATGAAGAGTGCTTACAGAGAAATTGTTCAATTCGACCATTTTATCTTTTCTGGACAATGGAAAATGCTTGACATATTATTGTAAAATGGTAGTAAGATTAGTGGACTATGGTGCGAACGTCATGTTGCTTTTTTTACGAAGACTTGTGTCGCACACTTTGAAACCTATGTAGACCAATAGAGGATACTAAGGCTACCAAAAATAGTTGCTATGTCATAACACCACTAACTCGACGAAATTTATTAAATTAAAATTGTATTTTCGAAGTTGAGGCTTAAAAACAAAATGTGTTGTACATTTTATGATCATCTGAATATCCTCTAGCCATTTATTAAGGTATCAAAGTTCATTATAATAAAAGCTATTTATACAAATCTAGATTTTGCTTTAGTTAATAACTTATTTTATTGAAGTGCCAAATGACGTAAAAGATTGTGATAATATTAACAGATTTAAACTAAAACTGAGAAATTACGTTTTTAAAATGTAGTCAAACCGCATACATACATAAAATAATAGTGTTTGTCAGTTTAATTAAATATTAAATGTCAGCAATTACATACTTCCTTTAGATTTCTTTTTTATAACTTCACCAACACGCATCGGTGGCAAAATGTATTTATTTAGATATAAACAATTACTTTGTATCTCATTGTAAGTGAACCTATGTATTGTTCTTATGAGAATAAAATTCTTTAAACCGAAGTAACTAAGATTGTGTTCTTGATCATACTAAAAACTTAGATTTCTTTAAAATTAAATGGATCGATGAACGAAAATTATAATATTATTGAAAATTATTGTTTCGTCCCAAGGGCCGGAATTATCACAGAACGAACTTGTCAAACTTTAGTTATACGTAGGTAGGTGTTTATTTCCTGGCCTTATTCCCAAATGCTTTGTAGTCAAAACTCTACGCTGTCACTAAACTGAGAATACCTGCATTTTACTAGTCTGTGTCAGGGTATTTTTTTTTTACCCTGACACAGAGTAAACTCGTATACTAATATAATAGTCGGTGCCACTGCCAATTAATAAATAATAATAATAAATCTATACTACAGATTTATTAATCTCGATGAAATCTAAATATACATAAAACTCAAAGGTTGACTGACTGACATAGACATCTATCAACGCACAGCCCAAACCACTGGAGGGATCGGGCTGAAATTTGGCATGCAGGTAGATGTTATGACGTAGGCATCCGCTAAGAAAGGATTTTGATAAATTCTACCCCCAAGGGGATAAAATAGGGGATGAAAGTTCATATGGAACAAAGTAACTATTCCACGCGGACGAAGTCGCGGGCAAAAATGAATCTATATAATTGTCAATCATTTCTTATTTTATAAACTAAGTAGGTAATTTATGTAAATTAATTATCTATAATTAACATAATATGTAGGTATGTAATGACTCACCTCAAACTTGTGGTTACTAAGCTCCGTTTTGTTCATGTTTTTGTCGACGACCACCTCGACATTGTTTGACATTTTGGTTTTTTATTTTTCACCGATAAATTTTAAACCTTATAAGCCCATTTCTGTAGCAGCTCAAATAGAATAGACCTGAAACAATGTTTATAATTTATTATTTCTTAATTGGATTTATTGTAATAACCAAATCAGTCTCAGAGAGGTAGGGCATAGTGGAATCGAATAATTCCACTCACAATTGGAGCTGCTCGACTGGGGAAGTACCTCCACCTTGCAGAATATCGTAGCCAAATAACATAGCTCCGTGCTATGTTATGTCCTAACGGTGAGCAAGGTCGCCAGAGCACCGCGAGAAAGCGTTGTGTTGGCATTGTAGGGAACCGGTGGGTGTTTTGTTCCCACCGCTGTCATGTATGGCAGCATGTCTCTTATGCTGCCAACAACGCGCGAGTGGTACCCATGGTGATGAAAGCGTCCACAGGCTACGGTAACCGCTTACCATCAGGCGGACCGTGTGCTTGTTTGCCACCTTAGTGGTATAAAAAAAGTCTCATCATTATCATCAACCTAAAACGCAGGCCGCACTGGGACCAAACGAAACAAAAGACGAAGTTTTTTCGCTAGTGTCGCCCAACTATGAGTGCTAAGCGAACTGCGAAACTAAGCGAGCTAAGCTAAAAGAAACGCTGAGTTCACACCGAAAGCCATAGCTGAACGTCGCACGGTCGTCTTTCAAATAGAGCTGTGTAGGTTAAACTCATTTCACACCCGCGCGCACATAAAATCGCTGGAATCATCAGGCTCGCACAATCGTGTCACTGCAACCAACACAAAGGAGTTGCTGCGTTGCGTTGCCGACCCATAAAGAGCCCCTCCGGACACGGACTGCAGACTGCCAAAGCCGCAACCGACGGGGAACTGGCTCTTACGCGCAAAAGGACACACACTGAATTGCTTTATGACAAATCCCAAAAGGTCCTACCACCGAGCGAAGTATAAGGACAACGCAAATCTTATTTTGCCATGGAATATTGTTTGTCATTGTTAATTAGAAAGATACATAGGCATTTTCAGGCCTGTCTCCCATTGGGACAGCACAGATCCTGGCGCAGCACTTTCGCTTCACCTACGTTCATTAATCTCCTCGTGCATGATCGCCTGTTTAGGGCGCTTTTAACCTGACCTTTTTTGAGAACGTCCGCAATTTGATTGTAGTACGTTCGCCGAGGTCGGCCCCTTCCAACTCATTTCAATTTCGATTTCAATTAGAAAGATGCAGTTCTTTAATTCGTATTTAGGATTCGTAGCCAATCAATCAATTTACATATTTTGTTAACCTATGCTTAGAAATCATAATAGAACTCAAGAAAGTGGCCTTTTTAAACCGGCTGCTGTGAATTCAAAATATATTTCTCAATATGGCTATATTAAACCCCCTGTTAGAATTTTCGGTATTATTTATTTAGTAATTGATTTCGCGGAGTGACAGACGCCTGTTTGTACATTACCCAAACTCACGACCTCATTTTGTCGCGGTCACTGAATAATATTTAATACAAGTAGCAAGTCATGGTTGTGTTAAACATAACAAAAATGCCGTTTGCAAACTATTGCATCCATTGTTTGTCTCGAAGCTAAGCTATTACCTTAGCTCCATCCTTATAATGCAAAATGCATTTTACCCTAACCCTAGGTATTAAAAGAGAATCTTATTCCACGAGTTGATTTTCATTTCGTATATTATTTCTAATGGTAAATTTTATATTTTGATATAGCCTACTTTTATGAAAATGAAATGTATAACTTAATTAAGTATTTTATGTTGCTTAACTAAATATTTACCGTTCTCAATTCTTGGTAGGAATTAATGTAATAGGTATCTATTACAAGTAATCTATTGTCACATAATGCCATCGATAAGAAAAGAATAGTGTTTAGTTATGTTAGTCAACACGTAACTTACATGTCTTACATATATATTACGTAATGTCTTTATCACATTGATGTAATTTTCTGTTAATTACTAAGTAATATCAATTGTAATCAAATCGTGCATTTACAATTATGATCAGGTGGAAGCACTCTTCATATAATTATTGGATTGTTTTTTTTTTATGGGAAGGGGACAAACGAGCAGACGGATCGCCTGATGGAAAGCGATTACCGCCGCCCTTGGACTCCCGCAACACCAGAGGAGTCACAAGTCCGTTTAAAAGGGGATTGGGCCTCCAGTAACCTCACTCACTCGGCGAAACACAACGTAAGCGTTGTTTGACGCTGGTTTTCTGTGGGGCCGTGGTATCATTCGAGCCGGCCCATTCGTGCCGAAGCATGGCTCTCCCACGTTTTATTCTATACTGCGGTCGTAAAAGGATTCATTAGCCAGTTAGTAATTATCTTTTCACCTAGGTAGGTTTATCTTCTATCAACTTTGTTCGATGAGTATTTGTTATTGATTACCTATTTATCATAACGTATCATCTAAGTATATATTTACTGAATGGTTAGACAGACTTGTACTAATGTGCAGTTCGCCGTTATGTTTAAGTCCCATGTAATAGAGCCCCCGAGCTAGAATTACCTACTCAGAATATGATAGAACGTCTCAGTAACACTTTGCTCCACCTAGAAATCGACCACAGGACTTTCAACGTAGGATCACTAGACCTGTTTTAAATCCAAATTTACAAAATAATTTCGACTTTTTTGTCGATTCATTTCTGATTGTTTGGCATCCATGGATAATCCTTGAAATTTAAACGTAAAATAAACACGCAAACACTTGAGTTTTTTATTTGTCATTCATTTCCCAATTCTTTAGCTAACGCTAATATTGACAGTATCCAAAATCAAGATAACCATAGGGAAAGACTATGAATCTGGTAATGCATTATTTAATACACATATTTACCGATTATAACGCAAACAACATGGCTAAGTAAATTGGATATAATGAGTCTAGAGTAAAATATATTATCACGCCTCTGTTCCCCGAAACGTTATGCAGAGGCGCTAAATTACCCACATTTCGCCGACATATTTGTGTCCCATGTACCTAATAGAAGGTGAGCCTATTGCCGTTAAAAGTGCACAAATCCATACTCCGAGCTGGTACTGAGAATTTTATAGATAAACCCAATGAATTGGGAATTGGGAATCGAACCCAGGACCTCTAACGTAGTAATCGCATTGAGAATCACTAGAATAATTAAATTTATAGTAGATAATTATAACATTGATATGTGTGAGCCTCTAATATAGGTATATTATAGGCTCACACATATAAATTAAAAACCTAACAGTTTTTAATTTTGATAAAGATCGAACGGAGGCGGATTTGGAAATCGGTTTGGGAGGGGCTTATGCTAAGAAAGTATGATAATATCAAGTTTAATATTATAATTTGGACTGAGATGCATTTGGGGGGAGGTGGTAGAGCCCCTTACCCCGCTACTGAGCTCGAGTTTACGTTATTCGGAAAACAACGAAGTTACTGTCTTTTGTGTTATATACTTAAGTATTTCAGACGACATTAGCGAAAGAGGATAAAGCGGCGGTAGCCTAATGGCTAGGGCATCCGACTTGCGATCATGTGGCTGCCGGTCGAACCTCACCCATTACACTACCGATGTGAACCCACGCGTAACACAAGTATTTAGCTTAGCACGAGGGGTTAACAAGAATACTAGTAATGTGCGACCCACATTTCTAGTAAACTTTTTTTAAAAAAAAAGATGCTGCACGTATTATAATACCACCATAACAGTTCCATTTATGAAATGATTGGATAGGCCTTGCACGTGAATAGAGCGAGATATTTTTACAGCTAGGGATATTATCTAAATCTAGCATAGATTGGACCTCACCTGTGCCAGCGCAATCTGTCTTCGGTGGAGACACTAACGTCCGCGTCCATAAGTTACGGCTAAACGAGTACGGCCACTATAGATTTGGCCTTTAAAACTGGCAGACTATGTGAGTTCATTAACGAACCTACCTATTTAAAGTTTTTATTGTATACACCGTCACATTTAAGTCGTTTTAATGCCGAAAGGACGGTATTATACTCATCACATGTTGCATATTTTGTGCAACAAAAAATCGACCACGTTTGGCACTACAGGAGTGTCTGGACTAGAATCTCCTGCCCACCCATCGTTGTTAAACTGTCAACGACCAACGATGATAAATCGAGGGCGTTCAAAGATGAACGCACGTCCGAACGCACACAGCCATTCAATGGGAACCCCATTCACGATCCACGAATGAAAGTGAATGCCAACGACCTTTGATAAACACATAATGGCCAGGTAAGGTTAAAGAAAGCGAAACCGAAACAAATTGAATGTTATCTTTATACAGTATACATATAGATCACAATACTGGAAAGCACGTATCGGTGATTGTAGGCAGGTATAGGTACCTATGTATTAAAAACATATTATTATATTAATATACGATACTTTTATACGGTACGGTTATATTTAGGCTACGACTTAAAATGTATTTATTTATTCAAAACATATCACATCTCAACGATTTAAACATAAAGATAAGTAACAACTGTTATAGGAAAGAGATATTCTAGCGTTTACATAAATTACAGACATGTAACACATTTGGAATAAGATTTGAATAGAAAACGTAGTTACACGCAAAGAATTTTAGTTTATGCTTCACAGTAAAATTAAATACCTATGTAAACAATAATTGTTCACATAGGTAAATAGGCTGTTTTTATCCAAACTAACTATACTATTATAAATGAGAAAGTAACTCTATGTATATGTTTGTTACGTTCCAATTTTGCTGTACATAGAGATAAACTGGACCGTGGAGAAGAACATTACCCTACCTTTTGTCACAAAAAGTCCTTTGTGAAGTGAGTGAAACTGCAGGCAACAGCTATTAATTATATAGGATGACTTTTACACACAGAATCGTTACACACAGAATCATATATTTTAATTTGTCGCGTCTTTATAATTTCATCATACTTATTTTTTATTCCCACTAATATATTCCCACCAACATATAGCTATTTGCTATATGTTGGTGGGAATATACAGGGTGCCGATTTATGGCCAGCCCCTATATCAAATCCGTTGATAGATTTGCTTACTAGAGATAGGATTTTGACATTATTTGTGTGAACCTTATGTCAAAATCCTACCTCTAGTAAGCAAATCTATCGACGGATTTGTTATAGAGACTGGTCATTAGTCATCTACAACGTCGTACTGATTTCCCTATGAAAACCAAAACTAATACCTGAAAAGAAGTTACTTTTCATCCCTAACTAATGTCTAGTTTTGTACAGGAAGATGTATTTATTTTACAAGAGTACGGTATGGGCTTGTATGAAAATTTATTGAGTACGATGACGGGTGGAGTCACCCCCTTTAAAGGGCGCAGGTGACTAAATTCGCATGTGTAAGATTTTTTTGTTTTCTTTTTTAGTGTCAGTAACATAATTTTAGATATCTACCTACTTAGAAGAAATGTATGCATATTGTGTTAGCGATGTCGGCTCGTAAATATAAATAGCAAACAATGGATTTTCACTACGCATAAGTAATTATTTTTTGTATGTACATACAAGAACACTTCTAAACGGTTACAATACAAAAATCGCCTCTATTGCGACGGAACATGGCAAGTTTATAATGCGGACTGTTTAGCCCGTCTGTCCTTTGTCCATTTACCTTTACTACTGTTAAAAATTATATGATTAACTTTATACTTTATACACCAACTATAAACCAACTAGAAAATATAAGGTGTCTTTTAAAAAGCTAAATAAGTTTTAGAAACCAAAACCTTTAATTTTTTTATCTCTGTGTTTGTATGTTTGTACGCGCATCACGCAAAAACTACTGTACGAAATTGGAAACCGATTGGACGCGAGTGAAACCAGGAGCAATAGAATTAATTCCAACGTCACGTCGTGTCGTTTCGCACCACGGACATTTTTATATCTCTTTACAGGAAAATATGGCTCTTACAGAATAATTTTATAAGAAAACTACAAAGACAAACTGCTTGTCGAATGGGAAGATGTGTTATTGCAACTTATTTTCTGTCGATTGCTTGTCCATGTAGTAGGAAACATCGCTAAACAAATACCCTCCACACCACAGATAATATCTCCATACTTACGATATTTTTCCGTGAATTGTATGTAGGTACAGTTTAAGCAAACCAATATTGTATTTTTTTAGGCATGATGTGATTGTATGGCTTAAATATGTTCATGTTGACATAACTACCTTTAGTTAGTGTCAACAGTCGAGAGCCTCGCTCGTGTGACGAGTCTCCCTGACCGCCTCAAAGCATACGTTACCCGAACATGACATGCGTATAAATATTGGTACCAGTTGCATAATATTGAGCTCAGGTACCGGCGCAGGCGCGTGCTAATAATTTGTACCTTGAATTCTGTTTTTATAAGTTTATTTAAACGTTTTCCATCCTTTGAAAGACTCACTTTTTCTTAGAAACTGTGAGATAATTATGCCAAAAACCTGTTTTTTATTTAAGCGATTTTCTGCAATGGTTGTACTAATGATGATGACACCTCCATTTTCCAAAAGTGATATAAAAAATAATGCCTACTTAAAAGATACATGGTATTCTTATTGTGGCTCTCAAACACTGTCAGTGAACAGTTTTGTCATTTAAAATATTATATATATATCATAATTGTGTTAAGTATTACTTACATAGGTACTTAACGTAGGTAGAAACTTCTAATACTTATAACAATTTATCACTGGAGTCTTATTACTACTTAAGCCTTGTATTGTGTTTTTTTTATCTTCGGTAAAAGGTTAAATACTATGTGATGTGGAAAAGTAGGAAACTTATGTTTACGTTTAAATATGAAATTTCTGAAGTGGGTAAAAAAGAGCCTTTTGAGAATCGAGAAGCCATATTTCTAAAGGGGTAGGTACATTCCATCCACTCCGATGACCGCCCCGTGGGCAAAAATTGATTCATCGACTCCGATAGCGCCAACCCCGTCGTTTAACGGGGTGGATGGCACAGATCAAACAATTTTTCCCAACTGTCCCGTTAACGGGGCGGGACGACCGGGGTGGATGAGATATACCATTTAAATAGCAGAATATCTATGTACTTACGTAGATGAAACATAATTAGTATCTTTATTATAAGTAGGTGCCTACTCGTATTATCGATTTTGAAGGGTGCGAAAGTTTCTTGTAAATATTTGTAACAGTCTCCATATGAAACGACGTTGCAATAAGAAGGTGAAATATGTACCTACCACATGGATAATTTCAGTAGGTAGGTACTTAACTAAATGAATGGACACAATATTTTTTACAAAAGTCTAAGTAAGTACCTACTGTAAGACAAGCCATATAAAAATAAATAGATAAAATCTAGTTATCTATACCTCAAATGCTTTGTCCTGAATGACTGACTGACGGATCAACGTACAGCCTAAACGTGGAGGGTGTGTTCTTTGTATGACGTAGGCATCCGATAAGAAAGCATTTCTTGAAATTCAACCCCTAAGTTGGTGAAAAGCGGGGTGAAAGTTTGTATGAAAGTCTCTAATTTTTTAGCGGGTGAAACCGCGAGGTACAGTTAGTATAATATAAATCCGTGCCTTATGTTTAATCATAATATCATCACATCACAGATGTTATAGCAGTCGCGCAACCGGCGCAACGCAAACAATTCTTTAGCTTCGCTAATGGCTACCTCAATTCATACTACTGTACAGATACTATTTAATTAACTTATTGGTTCTTCACTATAGATGCTAATTACATACTATGAGTATGAGTTTACATAAATACGAAACAATATAATAATATATGTATATAGTAAGAAATAAGCAGGTATATAACTATTTAATTTATCTTCCCTAATCAGAAATATGCTATTGTATTTTTCACACAGGTATTCAAATTCAAATCTTTATTGCTTTCTTATGTAATTAGGATGTTACAAGTTACAATAATGTGTGTTAATATGAAACCCTGCAAGGGCATTGCAATTTAATAATGTAAATGTAATTAGGTTGGTACTTAAGATTAGAATTATTTAAGTACCTACAATATATTATTATTACTATCTAAGTATTTATAATTAAAATTGAAAAAAGAATCTATATCTAATTACTTATAGCTGGTACAATTTTTTTTTTTTTTTGTAAGTATATTTTATATTTTATAATGTAATGTTACATATTGTGTTGTGGTGGTGATGGGTTGTATTTTTTCTTGTCCTCGAAAAGCTCTTGTAGGCTGTAGTAGCATTTTAATGATACCTACTTTAATGCGGATAGTGATATATAATATTTATTTTGTTGATAGAACTTCGTACAATACTAAGCATTTAGGTCGTACGGGTTGTACCTACCTACTTACTTATACTAACAGCACAGTATAAAATATGGAGCAGTACGGAAACTAAGCCTAGTTGATGAAATAATTACCTACGCTCCATTAAAGCAATAGGGTTGTGTAACATTTAATGATTTTGACAGTTTTTAAGCTATTGCATAGCTTCTATCGCGGGCCTTGAGCGTGGGGACCGAATCCAGAAATTCCGTAACGAAAAAAACCTAACACGCTTGTCTCTTTAGTTCAGCAACCCGCCTTTAGGTGGCATTGGTTGTATTACATAAGTTGATAAAAAACTCTATGCAATAGCTTTACCGCGGCAGTCCCCGAGTTGGCACTCGGGGACGTCTTTTTTTTATTAAAAAATTTTGTTCTGTAGTGGTCAATCTATCGAATTGAAATAACTAGCTTACAACTACACGGAAATCTTTATTATTGAATTTTATTGAGTAAAAAAATCTGCTGTATCTACTAATGGTACAAATGGATTCTAAATAAGTGAATTCCTTTTTAATTTACTTCCTTTACTAATGTATCATCTACATCAATGGTCATCTCCTTAATGATGAGGCATGACGTGTTCAATAAATATTGATGAAAGTTAGTAACCTTTGCTATCTTATGTAACTTTAAAATGCCTTATAATGATGATGAATAGGTATTATATAATATTAATGTCAGAGATTCGTGTCTGGTCATTTCAAATAATTGTTAAATTATTAAAAAAATTGTTAAATCTGTTTTTAAAGTGATTTATCATGAGGTCAAATGTGAAAGTACTTGCAAGGTTTGCAAGGTTTATACATACATAAGTGAAAGCTTTCCGTACGAAACTGCGAACATTTGCTTGCACTGAATTTCTTCGTGCTATTGATATCAATCAGTGAAATTTGATGACACGTAGATAAAATTTTAAAGCAAAGCTATATTATAATAGCACCGTATTTTATTTCTGCGATATTTCATTCTTTTTCGTATAAAATTACTATAATACATATAATCGATCATAACTGATTATCGTCGAAACAGATTGGCGTAAATAACGACAAGTTCGCTGTTTCGTCCTGTAATATTTTCAGCCTAGTCTAGTGGTCCCAAGCGCGACTGCTACGCTAGAGGTCCTGGGTTCGATCCCCAGGTCGAGCAAAGTGTTATTGAGTTTTTCTATGAAATTCTCAGTAGCAGCTCGGAGTCTGGATTTGTGCCCGGTTAATGGCAATAGGCTCGCCCCCTATTACATGGGACCTAAACATACCAGGCGAACTGTGGGTGTACATTAGTACGCCTCTGCTTAACCCTTCGGGGAGTACAGGCGTGATGGTATGTTATGTTATGTTATATTTTCGGCCCATGGGACGAAACAATTCTTTTCAATAGTAGGTATTATAATTTTCGTTCGTTGATTGGTCCTATCGATTTTAGTACGGTCAACAAAATAATCTTAGTTACTTTAATAAAATAAGTAAGTAAAACAAAATCTAGATTTGTAGAAACATCTTTTACAAAGAAATCAACGAAGAGGCCTTAGGCTGGTTTTAGAGTCACGCTGACCGTCGGGCGCTGACAGCCGAAATGTATGAACTTCTAGGAAGCGTTTGAGAATAACGCGTAGCTATCAGCGCGTGCGGTTCATGCATTTCGGCTGTCAGCGCCGACGGTCAGCGTACGGTCAGTGTGACTCTAAAACCAGCCTTATATTCAAATCAAATTCAGTCAAATTTTTAACCGAATAATTTTAAACATTTTGTCGAATTAAGAGTGTTATTACAACTTTTATGATATAGCTACCATTTTTGGTAGCCTTAGTATCCTATATTGAACTACATAGGTTTCAAAGTGCGACACAGTTCTTCGTAAATATACAATATGACGGTCGCACTATAGTCTACTAATCTTACTACCCTTTTGTCAATAAAATATTGTCAAACATTTGCTTGCTGACGTTACTTCGTACAAATTTTATTTAAACGAACGAAAATTATAATGCTATTGAAAAGTATTGTTTCGTCCCATGGGCTAAATTATCACAGGACGAAACAACGAACTTGTCTAAATAACGTCAAAGCATTGAAACTTTTTTTCAATTTTTTTTTGAACTAGAATCTATTTTTATTTACTACTTCAGTATCTACCTTCCTGTTTTCGTAATGTCTCCTTCGGGCTTCTGTCAGAATAGGAAGACTTGGAGAGTGTTTTTGACCGTAAGTAAACACCCATATAGGTAGTACAGTTGCAAAACTGAGATTAGTCACAAACGTTAACCTCAGTTAGTTGATATGCACAACAGGTCCCTGCAGTGGCTCTGAGCCTTTGTCAATAGCCGATGGTAATTTATGTGTCATGTGAAGGCTCTTGAACTTGACAAAAACCTTTCTTTTTTACAAATAGTTAAATTATATTATTAAACACGTAAAACCACTTATCATTTTTATGTCTGTGAAGAGGAAATAAAGATATTTGTATAGGTACTTACTTCATAACTTACACTTAAATGCATTCAAAAAGTTTATAGGTACACGGTGACACTTTCTCGTCTTCAACTTTCTACTTTTAACTGGTGTTAATTATTGTTATAAACCTAAATACTTATTGTTTAATTAGTTGGAAAAGTAGCAATTATTAAATTAATAAGTTTATAAATCTTATCTCATTAAAAATGTTTGATAGATAAGATTAAAAGTTTAATTTTACTACACTAAGTTAAAAGTAAATCCTTACTACTTTAGGTATACTAACGTGATTCCGAATCCCTTTCGTATGTGAACCCTAGCAAAGAGAAATTTAAACTATTTTTTGATTCTTCATGATAATTAATCGTATCAACTCTATGATGATTATTGTTAGTGCTGCACAAAGAATGAATCATGAATTTCAACTACCTGTTCATAATGCGAGACCCTATCAGATTCATATTAAAACACTACTCAACAATTTAATAAAGGTATCACAGGATAAAGTGGTAAGCGGTTACCGTAGCCTATGGACGCTTGTAATGCCAGGGGGGGCTTGTATCACTCGCGCGTTGCCGACCCTGTATCTAAATTAAGGAGGAGTAGTTGGTCTGGCAGCATATGAGACAATAGCGTCATGCTTATCCATCTGCCAA
Organism: Acronicta aceris; assembly: GCA_910591435.1. Classification (NCBI taxonomy): domain Eukaryota; kingdom Metazoa; phylum Arthropoda; class Insecta; order Lepidoptera; family Noctuidae; genus Acronicta; species Acronicta aceris. Next base: position 12,107,596 of record OU342759.1, read on the forward strand.
CACAACGCTTCCTCGCGGAGCTCTGGCGACCTTGCTCACCGTTAGGAATACAACATAGCACGTATAACATAGCACGGAGCTATGTTATTTGGCTACGATTTTCTGCAAGGTGGAGGTACAGCAGCAGCTCCAATCGGGCAGCTCCAATTGTGAGTGGAATTATTTGATTCCACTATGCCCTACATCTCTAAAAATAGAGAACCTACAACAGATTATGTAACAAATGCCACATATACTTAAGTAATGTGATTGCTAGTAAAACTAGATGTAATTGAGACCTGCATACATTCACCGGGTGACTAGGGCCTACTAAAAATATCATTTTGCCCTCGAAGTCTAAAGAGATGTACTCGTAAGTACAGGAATAAGTAGGTATTGCAAATTATAGGAAACTGTGTTTTCCCGATAAAATTGAAAAATGAAGTGATAGTATCTTCTCAGTAAGTTCTTATCAATAAATCATACTACACTACAAGTAACAAAATATATAAGTACCTACATACCTATTTGGATTTTATCAAAGTTTACAATGATCACTGCTTTATTTTTTTTATATTACTCCATAAATATCTTTACTTATACGTTACATAATCTTCACAATCTATTATTACCTATACCTACTAGCTGTACTCCCGCGGTTTCACTCGCGTCACAAAAGGATTTATGTAGGTACCTACTTACTGTAAAAGTAGAGTAAGTTATGCCTTGTAACATCAACTATCAGCCAAAAAGTTCCGTCAAAATCGGAAGATTTGACGGTTTCGGAGATTAGCCGGAATAAAGAGACAGACAAAAATTTATGAGGAAATATTTTTGTACCGCACATAACAGACTTACTCTTCATATGTACTTACTTAGTAAAAATCTGTTATTTTGAAATTACCACCAGACAATTCCATCTTATTTATACGAGAAAATTACACAGCACGCAAAATAATGATAGGTAAAAAGTTTTTATTCAATTTTTGGTTACGTCGTCGGTTTGACAGACATAGTTATTGCAGCATGCGTTGTTCGATTCATTCAACTTTCACCTTCGCCTTGACCGAAACTGTTTTCTGTTTTTATTGTTAAGTCAGCATAAAAAATATTTTATAATAATTCAAAACTTTCTATTTATTTATTTACTAGCGGGCCCAGCAAACGTTGTCTTGCCTTGTATCATAATCTTCCTGCCCTTTTCTTCCATTCATCCCTATCAGCCGTCATCTCAATCATTCATTCAATTTCCCGTGTCTTACCCTGATAAAAAAAATTTTAGAACCCGATTACGGTGCCACCTACTGGCTCAAATTGTAAATCTAAATCATCCAGGGGGACCCATTTATACATACACAAAAAAAAATAATCAAAATCACACCAGCAGCTTATGAGTAGGTCGGAAAATGCACAGAACGCCATCTACCGAAATAGAAACCTCACAGAAAACAACGCCATTTGTGCTCGTGTTTTAATTCTGTCAAATCATACATACACAAAAAAAAAAAATCAAAATCACACCAGCAGCTTATGAGTAGGTCGGAAAATGCACAGAACGCCATCTACCGAAATAGAAACCTCACAGAAAACAACGCCATTTGTGCTCGTGTTTTAATTCTGTCAAATCTGTCAATCCGTTCCCGATACAAAATGTATGAGAAAATAATTTTTCTGCATGTTCTTTTTCTTTAGCGAATGTTTAGATATGATTGAATTTGAACTTTGTAAAGCGGTAATAAAGTGCAAATTGACTCTTTGACGTTAGGAACACACCTACATTGCTTAGACAACAATGAGTGCTTGTAATTTAATATGAACTTTATGCAATTGCAATAAAGCTCAAATTGACTCTACGTTTTAGTTAGAAAACGTTTGTATGGGAAAAAGAAAAGGGCTGTTTTTAGGGTTTTTCCGGCAATTATTCGAATTTTTCTCGCCGTAAAAACCATCCTTGAACTTCAACGAACATTTAAAAAAAAGAATTGGCCAAATTGGTCCAGGCGTTGTTGAGTTATGCGCTTACCAACACATTTTGCGATTCATTTTTATATTATAGAAGATATATACTTTATTGTACACCAAATACAACATTGGACAGGACATAGTGGGACAAAATAACATACAATGGGCGGCCTTATCGCTAACGGCAATTTCTTCCAGGCAACCTTAGGATGGACATATCTGATCTATTGTAATTTTTTGCTGAAATTGTTCAAGACTGTTCAAGCGAAGGCTGACATTGTGTTCGGAAAAAAAAATCATGCTTCGGTTTCAGTAACGGTTCAGTGAATATTTGTAAATCTACATCCAGGTCTTCAGAAGAATAAGAAAGCTTTTGAAAGCTTGTTAGACGGTTAATTTTGTTTATTGAATCGGCTATAGCTCTATTCAGTTGTACTTTCCTACTTACCACGTAACCGCACTAAGTGTTAATTTTCATTTTAATCAATACAATGCAATATCGATATTTTATTTTGCCAGCACTATTTTTTTTACTTTCAATGTGGTATCGGTTTTATTCTACCCTACAATTTTATGTCATTTTTCTTATAATACCAATAGTCAGGTACGATTTCGGATATAGGTACATACTCATAAAATAAAAGAAAACCTATTCCAATTTATAAAAAATATATTTTATTAAATGTTCTTCACAAAAAATATATTTAAATGAGATCATATGGAACAGGCCGATCGGCCAGATGCCACCGAGCGATGCCGCTACCGTGATCATAATAAGTGTAAAAACAGGTTGACGTGACCCGAAGCCGCTCCAGCAGAAAGGCAGGTATATTTTCGTAGCCGCAGTTAAGCTGCTAAGTATGGTAGGTACTTAGTAAGTATATAAATAAAATATAATAGATAAATTCTGGAATTTATTGTTTTTCAGGAATTTTCAGGATTCGAGATTCCGGAATTGAGAATTCATTGTTTTATCACAGAAACGCTACATATAGGTGTACTTAGTACTTACCTACTACTACTCGTACATAATTTAATGTAGAATTCTATTGAATTACTTATCACCTTCCTGAATAAAAAATACCACCCATGTAAACTACTAAATATATGGAAACTTTAAAAAAATCAAAAACAAATATTCAATTTAAAAACCTTTTTGAAGTTAATATTTGTTTTAAGTCGATGTGTAGGTACCACAATAAAACAAAGTAAGTTATTTCTTAATTCCTTTTTATGTGCTTTGGTGTACTTATGTCCCCAACTTTATTTACTTTGTAGAGGTGTGCCGTGTGACTTCCATTTTTTACCTCACTACGCAAAGGAAAAGCGTTGACTGAGTACCTAATATTTCACGTACATGCCTAATCGATACCTACAGATTATAACATTTATATCTCTGTTATTTTGCTTATTATCACCCTAGCCTAGACTAACGACTGGGGGGCTTATATCGGATTAACTTTTTATGATAGAGAACCAATATAAAGTCGAGAAAAAGAAAAAGAAAATTGAAGTTTAAATTTTTATCGATATCTGTTCTCCGGTTTAGGCGTGAAAAAGTAACAGACATACACATAGACAGACAGAGTCACTCCACTCACTAATATGAATGTAGATATATTCATCACTAGCTGCAGCCCGCGCTTTCACTCGCGTCCCAAAACGACTGCTTGAGACAGAAGGTCCTATGTCCTTCCCCAGAATGAAACCATTCTCCTTGCCTGATTTTATCGAAATCTATTCAGCGGTTAGGACATTAAAAGATGACAGAAAACAAATAAAAAGAGAGTTAGTTTCGACATTCAATATTGGGTATAGCTGTTGCTCTCGGTTTCATTTGCGGGATCCTTTTTTCTTTATTAATATCAATACAACGCGTACATAAGTATTATTATTAGGATGAAATTAATATAAATTATTTCGTTTCTAAATATATAGGTACTGCTTCTACACCGTGGAGGTTTCACGTTATAAAATGACTTTGTTGCCGTTTCTTCAAAGGAAGAAAACATTTGACATCTGTAATGTCAAATCAAATATTGAATGAGGTAATAATGACATCGTATTAGTTGTTACAGAAGAGATTACAACCTTTGTTAACTTCTTTACTTTACTGTAAAATTGGTTAACTAAGTAAGTTAACCATTTACTTTATCTTATTCGGTATCCGTGAGTATATTTTTATTTTAATATGCTTTATTTTGTTATATTTTTAACCTCTGCAAGTCCAGTACATATTTATTTGTGAAATTAACTTTAATGGTTATTTTTAATGTTCGTTTTCCATGGTTAGTTAAATATTGCAATAACTTTAGATAAAGTGAACAGATTTAAATAAAATTAAGCTTAAAAGTAGCCTTATGATACTGCCAATACTGCTAATGTATTTCTTTCCAAATGATTGGAAAAAAACAGTATCCCTCTTTTTTGAGTTCTAGTAGGATAAAAAGTACCCTAAATGTTTACCAGGCTCATAATCTACGTATACAACAGATTTCATAGAAATCCATCAAGTAGATCTTGAGTTGTAAACGAACATACAGAATTACATACATAGAGACAGACATTTTTTTCCAAAAACCATTAATTCGGCTTCAGTATCGCTTAATTAGTCTTCTCCACCAATTTTTTCCCAATTATCTTGCAATAACAGACACGACTTTTCTACAGACTTATTATATGTTTAAATTATCATTGTAGATCATTGAGCTTAGTGAGCAATAGATTTTTATTGAAAACCTGAAAAACTAAGATCGTGTACAAAAAATTACGAGGGACGCAATTTTGCATAATTATAATTAAGTACGTGTCCGAATTGACACATACTTTTTCATTTTAATATTGTTTTCACTGACTTGTAGAAATCCGTCCTCCGCACGGTAAAGTTGTAAAAAAAACAGTTATTAACGATAATATCTGTTTTTATCGATAGCAATCGTTTTTAGGTACTTCTTCTTCATATTTGTAAACCAACTTTCAATAAAACGCTGAATTTTTTTTTCGCAATATAACGCTATTGGGTAAGTAAGTAGGTATATCTTCAGTGGTAATGATGAGATGTTTCGTTGGAACGATTGCGTTGCGACTAGCGTGCTCAGGCGGCACTCTCAGACGTAAAGTTTTGCAACTACGGTTTGGTAACACCAAAATATTCTATGTACCTACCTACTTTATGAAAGTAAATATCGCGCTACAATGTCAGACATATTTCGAGATGGCTCTTATTTGAATAGTTCTAACTTGTTACTTACATGAAATTACTTATAAGAAAAACTTATTTGAACTTGTTAATTATTCAATTATCAATAACCAGACTATTCTCATTTAACATTTATGATACAAAAGTAACAAGTTTTTACGAGTCTCAATACTTTAAATAGGTTGGTAGGTAGGTACTTACGTTCATTCGTGGCCATTACTTTGTCTGTTTACGCTCATACTCTGCCTAACTCTTAAATAGGTAATTGGTGTTGAAAAAACAACAACTTCAGGTACTCATTAAAAAATACACAAGAAATAGCCAAAATTATTAAGGTGATATTGGTCAATAAACAGGTTTACAGGTAATTCTTGCCTCATTAGTGTAGTGGTCCCAAGCACGACCGCACGGGTTCGAACCCCAGGTCGAGCAAAGTGTTATTGGGTTTTCTATGAAATTCTCAGTAGCAGAGCTCGGAGTCTGGATTTATGCCCGGTTAATGGCTATAGGCTCGCCGCCTATAACATGGGAACCTTGAGGTACGCCTCTGCCTAACCCTTCGGGGAATACCGGTGTGATGGTATGTTAATTCTTAAGTATTTTTGTAAGTAGGTACCTACATAGATGGATGCAACAAAAATCAAATACACCAAAAAGAGTCTTAAAGTTTCTCTTCACCCTTATTACGTAAATCGTAAGTAATGCGCATTTTTCTATGGCTATGTCCCTAATCATTTTCGTAGGTACTAAGTACTCGCTAGTCGAGGCCAGTACGTCCTCTAGAGTCTAGCTAGGCTATTGACTGATTGTTGCCGCCTGCAAATACTGGGCAATTAAGGTGACCAGTACCTACAAGTTTATAGCTATGCAAATCACGTGTATGATTCTCATGCAGTTTTTATCTAATAGTGTATGAATTGAATGTATCATTGCATTGTAACTTTACAGTGAACTTGACGTCTGTATCTACAATATAATTATCATAATGAGTGACTACACACAGTATTAAAAAGTAATCTTATGGTGCAGCGAGAAGATAATTGTATCGTGGTCGTGTAACAAACTAACAAGCGCTATGGGTGCCTAATCATTAAATAGACATAATTAAGTGTCTGGTTAACTCTATTTAAAAGATTTTAACAATTTTCTTATATTACCTATGTACTGACTGCTTATATGCAGTTGGCTGAATACTAAATGTACCTTATAGCTAATGAATGTGAATCGATCCGTAATTTAAACAGGATACGTCGTTTATCATTGTAAATTAGATGAATTACTCTTCGGATCCGATGAGATTATGGTAACTACATATATTTTTTTTTATGGGATAGGAGGGCAAACGAGCAGACGGATCGCCTGATGGTAAGCGATTACCGCCGCCCATGGACACCCGTAACACCAGAGGAGTCACAAGGGCGTTGTCGACCTTTTAAAAGGGGATTGGGCCTCCGGTAACCTTACTCACTCGGCGAAACACAACGTAAGCGTTGTTTAACGTCGGTTTTCTGTACATATTAAAAAATCCGTGATGACGTACATAACTATAATGATATTACACAAAATTGGCTAGAGTTGTAACTAATCCATATTATCATCCGCAGATTTAAATTGTTCTTTTTTTATGGGTAATGAAATAATTGACTAGATATGGTGAAACCCCGAAATGTTTGTGCATATTTGACTAGTACTTTATTCACGCTCGCGATAAGCAATATATATTTATGTGACTGCCTATACGACTGGAAAGAGTTAGTACCAATTCTTATTAATTGTTGTTAACAAAGAATTTAGAGCGATTTGTTTACTCAATAATTTTTAATGTCTTCAGTCATCAATCATCATACAATTATAACAACATACATAAATAAATACCAACACGCCTGTATTCCCCGAAGTGTTAGAAGAAGCGTACTAATGTACTTAAACTCACAGTTCGCCAGTATGTTTAGTTCCCGTCTAATAGGCTGGCCTACAAATTCCAATCTCCGCTGTGCAACTGAGAATTTCGTAGGAAAATTCAATAACATTTTGTTCGACCTGGGAATCAAACCCAGAACCTCTAGCGTAGCAGTCACATTCAGGACCACTAGGCTAATGTGGCAGTTTCATAAGAAGCTAATTATAGAGTTGAGTGACAATGTGACGTCCATATTCAAAAGGAGCATTTTTCTATTAGGTATAAGTAGGTATATTGTCTTCTCCCTTAGTCCATATAATTTTTTTTACAAGATCCGGTGTCATACATTTTTTTTTTAATTCGATAGTCTTTTGTAAAGAGGTTTAAACCCTTCCCGAAGTGACTAACAAAAATCTTGCACATTCATGCATAATGTCGTGAGTAAGTGTAATAAAAACTAACGATAAAGATTTCGCATTTGTACAGCAGCTAAGATTGAAGTACAGTGGAAAGCAATTATTCATTGCTGTAATGCAATGAAATAACGTACCGAGAAATTGTTAACTACCTAGGAAGACATTGTACATACTTTGTAATGTATTTCATAATAAATGATGCTGGTAAGGTAAATAAAAACCTAATAAAAAGGCAATTAAACTTGGACCTATACCAGTCATGAAAAGCAACAATAGATTTTCCAAGTTTTCTACATTTTAATGTGAGTATCTTAGTTTTTCTTAACTTTGTAGATATCTATATTTTATATCTTAATAGATGCCAGATACCAGACCATACCTATATGTCAGAAGGAAATTTGATTTTTCCATAAATACATCATTATCAACACAAGCATTTTTAAAAAGGCTTAGTAGTCGTTTCGCACGATTTCGGTTAGCAAGAACGGTGCCAAACGACACTCTTCAAAATTGATTCTTTAGTAGGTGGCGTTTTGCACCATACATTTTTATTTACTCTTGACACTAGTACGCCACTGTACTTTTATTTTATTTTAATTCATGTAATATAATTCGTGCGAATAGCCCACTGAAAGCCCGAATTACGATGTAGTCGATTGGCACGAAAATAAAAACGCTTCGTGCGAAAGGCCACCTACTAAATAATCAATTTTGAAAAGTGCTGTTTCGCCCGATTCGTGCGAACCAAATTCGTGCGAAACGACTACTAAGCCTTCAAAAAAGTTTATAACTTTATAGTTCGTAGGGGTGTGATGACACCCACACGCTTTACAGTTCTACATCGTTAGACAGTGTTGATCAACTTCTCAGTAGGTATTGTAAATAGATTCCTACGTATTACGACCGAGATCAACGCTGATACAGAATCGATGCGACTGTGATCGCGTCATTCGGAGAGGTGCACTTGAAGTAGCAGATCTCACCAAAGGTGTAATAAGAACAATGTGAATTCAGTCTCGAGAGGATTATTGTTTTTTATTTGATCTTGCTATTCTCTTGATATTAATTATTAATAAACTTCCTGCATTTATAATTTCCCAGGATTTATCTCTGAGTACGTATTTTTCTTAACTCTTTCGAGAAATCGGTTGTAATTTTTTTTTATCGATTATGTCGGCTAACGAGCAGACGACTCACCTGATAACTAGTCATCGCCGGCCATGGTCATTTAGGATCTAGTGTCGGTAACAAGTGACAAACAAACAAAGAACGAAACAAACTCTTATCGAGGAAAAATTGTAAAATGATAATTTTCGACACATGATCCTTTTACAATCGGAACACAATCGTACGATTCCTACAACACATACCTTGTTTCATAAACATTGGCATTGCCGTACCATTATGGCAAACGTAATGTTGTTCTGATCATGAGTAGAGCCACTAATACCACTCAATGATGTGTCAGGCACATCGTAGCCTTGGCTGTTACACCAGTGTGGTTATACATCGCGTAATCAACGGTATTGTCGTAATTAACTATCCCAAAGACACACCGCCGTCGCTTTTGTTTTAAAATTTATTTACTTAAAATAATATTAAAATGTAGTTTTTCTGTCGTTGCAGAAGTTCTTACTACATATTGTTTTATGATAAGTATGTCTTTGACCAAGACAGAAAGAAATAAAAAATATTTATTTCACCACGAACATTATAAATTTTAAATCTTACAGACTACGTATGTAGCGCTTTTTTTCTTATATGATAGGAGGGCAAACGAACAGAGAGATCGCCTGATGGTAAGCGATTACCGCCGCCTATTGACACCCGCAACACTTTAGAGTCTCAAGTGCGTTGCCGACCTTTTAAAAGGGGATTGGGCCTCCGGTAACCTCACTCACTCGGCGAAACACAACGTAAGCGTTGTTTAACGCCGGTTTTCAGTGAGGCCGTGATATCACTCCGGTCGAGTCGGCCCATTCGTGCCGAAGCATGGCTCTCCCACGTAACAAATCATGATAACTATAAATTTAAAAAAAATACCGCGCTGAAAAACGTTTAGGTCAGATTAATATAGCTGTGGGTCGCAACAATGCAATCTCACAACACTGATTTTCAGCTACCACCTAAAAGTGTTAAAAAGTACTTTGCGACCTTTTTATTTTTTTTAAGTATCTACAAAGTCTAGGCGCTACTGCATCACTCTTTTGGCGAGGTCTCCGCACTTCCTTTATTATTAAATTATTCATCTCTGATTTGATTATTAATACTTAAATGGCCAGCTACTAACAATAGCAACAATGCATGTTCATAATTATACTAAAACTGTTCGTGAGTTTCATCATAGTGGCGATATCCGCGTCCTGGACGGAACCGTTGGCGTTGCATCAAGTTTCCCATGTACTTTTTTATTTTTTATTATGAGCAGACGAGCCACCTGATTGTTAAGAACCTAGTCATCGTTGCTCATAAACAGTAAGTATAGACCTGCAACACCAGAGGAGTTGCTGATGCGATGCCGAATCTTAGGAGCCCCTACGGGCTTACGGACTCCTGACAAACTCGCAACAACCGCGAGGGAACAGGCTCTCACGCGCAAATGTCAAAACAAACACCAAGGTGCTTTACAACAGACTCCAACGGAACGGTGGTCGCCAGAAAGTGGACTTACAATCTAGCAAGTCGTTTATTTTCTCGCCTCTTACGAGAGGCCTATCTAAGGAATTGTGTTTAACCCGTTCCCTACATACCATCACGCCTGTATTCCCCGAAGAGTTAGGCAGAGGCGTACTGATGTACACCCACAGTTCGCCGGTATGTTTAGGTCCCATGTTATAGGGGGCGAACCTATAGCCATTAACCGGGCACAAATCCAGACTCCGAGTTGCTACTGAGAATTTAATAGAAAATCCCAATAACACTTTGCTCGACCTGGGGATCGAACCCAACACCTCTAGCGTGGCAGTCGCGCTTCGGACTACTAGAATAATGAGGCAGTCACCTTTTAACTAATTATTATAAGTGTATTTACTAAATAAATCAGCACCCTAGGTGACCAGATCGAATGATCTGCCTAAGAGAGTCTCATCTTAAAAACCCGGCTATAAACAGTTTCAGCTCCAAGTTTTACTGCGTTCAATCAGGTGTACTTATGTCAAAGCAAGGGGAGGCTTACTTGGGAGAGTCATGCTTTGGCACGAATGGGCTGGCTTGACCGGAGTGATACCACTGCCTCACAGAAAACCGGCGTTAAATTACGCTTACGTTGTGTTTCGCCGAGTGATTGAGGTTACCGGAGGCCCAATCCCGTTTTAAAAGGTCGGCAACGCGCTCATGATTCCTCTGGTGCTGCGGGTGTCCATGGGCGGCGGTGATCGTTTACCATCAGGCGATCCGTCTGCTCGTTTGCCCTCCGATCCCATAAAAAAAAAGCAAGAGGGACAGCCAGTCAGCCTCTCATAGATACTCTGTAAGGGTAGGTACCTACTTATTTACTAGAATTGCATGCTCCATCTTAGGCACTATTTATCCTTACCATTAAGCGAGACAAGGTTCAAACACATTTAGCCTTAACAAAAACAACTACCTACCCAAAAATGTTGCATTCAAAACGCGTTTATGGTTTTTGAATCAACCGGTTCGTGTTGATGAGATTAATAACAATCTTGTTTTAATGAAAAAGGAAGGAAAAATGTTTTTTTTTATATGTATACCTACCACTGAGGTGGCAAACAAGCTTACGGCCCGTCTAACAAGCAGTTACTAGCCTGGACGTTTGCAACACTAGAGGTATTGCTCGCGCGTTAGCAACCCTGTAAACATCTTTTCACTACTTTTTTTGAAAGACCCCATGCTGTAGTCTTTTGAGAAAACCGCGGCAGGTAGCTCATTCCACAGCCTGATTGTATGTGGGACGAAGTTCCTCTGGAACCGTACAGTATGCGATGATAGTGGTTCTAAGGTGTGGGCATGAATTCGCTGCCGATGGCGAGAAGTCTGATGGTAAAATGTGGCCGTGGGCACCATATCAAACAATTCCTCGAAACACAGTCCATTATACAGGCGGTAGAACACACAATGGGAGGCGAAGTCTCTCCTTAGGCTTAAGGGCTCGATACCTAGCGATTATGCTCGATTTTGAGCAATTCTAACCCGATTTTCCCAAAGCTTAGGCAGAGATTTTTACGTTCCAGGGGTGAGCGTATTGCCGTGAATGGTCCTGTCCCTACTAATTTATAGTACCTACCTAACCTAACCTAATCTAACGCTAATCCTCAACTGATATGAACTCTGACCCCATTCATAAAAATTTGGACGTTTGGTTGTAATAGTAAAAAAATCAGGATGTTGTATTCTATAAGTTATGTAGGTAAACATTATTTTTCATTCTGCCCGGGGCTTTTAATTTTGGGTAGTCAGGTACAAATGTTCAAAAATGATCGAGATTTGCATGATTTCCTTTTTATGTAAAAGCCCAACCTAAGAACAATGAAATAAAGTGTTTTATTTACCGGAATAGGGAAGTAAGTAGTTCACTTCAAGATTAATTAAATAGTTACCAATATGAATTTTGATGCGAATCTACATAAGTAAATTAAGTTGGTAATTAAATAGTTACCAACTTAATTTTCATTACAAAAATTGATCTTAAACGAAAAAAATGTCTCAGCTTAGTTGGTGTTTTTTGAATGAAAAGTAAAATTTTATTAATTATTCATTTTTTGTTTTTAAGTAGGTATTCTGATTCTCGATAAAGTATGTTACTTAAAATCAAGTGTAAAGTCATCCCTTAAATTATAATTAAATACATAAAGTTTTATGCCATGTCTAATTGCTTTATTCAGCGTTCAATATGGCGATGGCGGGAAAATAAGCTTGTGGGAAGATTAAAACAAAAGAACTAACGTGCATACTCGCACTGCAATTCAAGGTTAAGCACTGAAGCTGAGAGTACATAATAAATTGATTATAACAGAATACAATAACATCTTTTTTAAATTGCCACTGCTTTCTTGAAAGTCTGTCCCACGTACTGATTCTTTCAGTGTCTGAAAAAGTTTCACCACATAAGCATTGATTTTAGCGGAGTAACTTTTTGTAATGTACTTTTTTGTCACAGAAAAATTGTGCATAAAAAGCATGCAATTAAAAATAAATACCTAAATAGGTACATAGTACTGGCTAGCTTTGCGTTAAACCTTTGAACTGTCTTTGTGTTCTAAGCTTATAAATACTCGTGCGTTATAAATAAGTACATAGGGCGAATGCACTCTGCTCGCCTGACGTGCACTGGCTAATTCTTTAGTAGGACAATTTGATATCCGAAGATGAACCCAGGTATTTATGCTACAGCCAATAATAATTCCGATAATCTCATTTTGTAGTTGATTTATTTTTTTGGCATATAGGTAGGAATCGGAGTGATTTCTTAATATGATTAATACGACAACTTAATCTTTCTCTTTCTCTGACTCAATAGCGTTCGAAAAAGTTAAAGTTTTGGGTGTTAAGTAAAGTGTTAAGTTCTGGGATGAATGATGATGCATTGTTGATTGTGTATTAATATTTAAAGCACGCGTCTTTTTCAGGAATTTTGTCGCGTTGAATTTTATCGCGATTTTAAGTTGATTGTTTTAAAGTTTTAGTAGTTGAAATTGATTATTATATGAATTGTTATCACATGGTGTCCATAACGCCGAAAATTAAAAAAATAAAAACCTACCAGGCCAAGCCAAGCAGACAATATGCAACTCAATTAGGTACTAACTCAAAATAACAATATTTTTTTATGTGCCACTGTTGCATTCAGTCAACGATATTTTTAGTCTGAATTTATTCTCTTTTGAATAAGGTTAAGTTTTACAACCAGAACTGAACGCGAGACATTTTGTGGACTTGGTTTATAGCGCCCGCCGTCGTCGGCATAATTTTAATCTTGGCCGAAGCGCACATTTGCTTGTTGCATTGCGTAAAAAGTGTGGTAATTCCATCTTTGCGGTTATTTTTTGTTAGCAATCCAAAGAACATCGTGATTCTGACATTAGAAGGGTCTCATGACGTCAATTGAAGTCCAGCTAGTGGAACGTTTTATGATGTTGAGTGCAACAGAGCCATCTATGAGGGAGGTCTATTTCGTACAAAAATAATTGCAACCGCTTTAAAATAGTAATCATCATTTACGTATACAGGTGGATTGATATTTAACTAAGTAGGTATCGATTATCTACGTTTAAAAACCTTTTCATAAATCTATGTAAACTTATTATCTCAATTTTGCTTTTGCTCAATTAATTTTACGATAAAAAATAATTAACAACCTTCCGGACACGCTTTGGTCCATGTTGAACCCCCATAATCTTTACCTCCAGCCATGTTGAACCCCTAAATAATGTCCACGTTCAACCTCCCGGGTTGAACATTTGTCATCTACCCTGAATTTACCCTTAATGCTATGTATGATACACCCTCTATTTGTCTAATATTTCAACTATTACTTTACAATACAAATGAGTGAATTCTATCCCATTAGTAGTAGTCCGGGTGCATTACTTTTATTAACAGTTGTTATTTGTTATTTCTTATCTTATTCATAATTATTGATATTCCGTCTACGAGAAGTGATTTATTTCATTTTGATTTTGTGACTTCAAAGCGCGGAGGACGCGTATTACTCTTAGGCCACTACTAAATCTGTAGGCAACTGATGTGCCGGTATCTATACGGTGTAAATCGTAAAGTAAATGTCCTTTATTATCATTGTTTACCAAAAAATCATGTCTTTTTTAAACAGCTTTAAAAGATTAATTGTAAAGAAAATAAATACACTTTTGTTCTGAGTATTACTTAAACTTTATTATTAGATACCTAACATTTGGGGTTAAATATGGACAAAGAAAAAATAACCAATGTTAAGCGACGGAAACCTAATGGCTAGGACGACGGACTTGTGATAATGTGGTTGCGGGTTCGAACCCCACCCATTGCACTACCGACGTGAACCCACTCGTAATACAAGCATTTAGCTTAGTACGAGGGGTTAACAAGAATACTAGTAATGTGCGACCCACATTGCTAGTAAGCTTTCTAAAAATAAATAAAAAAAAAATGTATAGAAATCGACGTTCCTCCTCTGGGGCTGAATGTGGACGACATTTAGGGGTTCAACATGTCCGGGGGTAGAAATTGTGGGAAATATGTATACCACGTATACCTACGGGGTACTGTACGTAACGTATGTGTATAAATGTTTTATATTTTGGTGACATTATATGTTTTTAGTGTACTTTTAATGTTTTTCAAGATCTAATAAAATCTCGAAATAAATAATACCTACTTTAATAAATCTAATAAATAAATTACACTTAAATACTTAGGTATAATAAATAGTAAAGAAATTTCATAAATAATCTTAGTCTAATAATAATTAAGACAGATACCTACGGACTTAATTATAAGTACGTAGGTAAAAAAAAATTCTAGATATCATAGATACCGAAGACAGGCACTGGGGGTGAACTGATTACATATCATTTTGCAAATTAATATTTAGATTATTATTCAATAATCTGTTGATACGAACTTCACTTACGCAATTAACTTGATAGCTAATCAAGAGCTTGATAATATTGTTTTGCGAACGTTTGTTATACTATGATGGCAATTTATTATTACGAAAATTATGAAACATCAAGGTCGGGTTGATGACAACAATAAAATATTATAAACATTAACAATATAATACTTACTTATAACAGAGAAATCATCATCATATCAGCCTATTGCCGTCCCCTGCTGAACGTAGGCCTCCCCCAAAGAGCGAGAAATGAGTGAGTGAATACGGATGATGCTCATGATAAATCTCCGTTTTTTCATTTTATTTTTTTCCATCCCTTGTAGATAGATATGTACGGGCAATACAAAGTAGGACGTTAGTCGCTTTATTAAATACAGACGAGTCTTAAATTTCTCTATCACTCCCAGTCCCAGGCTTATTTATTCCGAGATCAGTCGGAAGTGGTTCTATGTTTTTCATTCATTTTTAGTTTTTAAATTTTCGTAGTAGGTACCTTTTTAAAAGTACCTAATTTATTTTTAAGACTTATCTAAGTAAGTAGGAATCTACCTCTTACTTTTATGTACAGAAGAAAAATAGGTAGATTAGGTTTTATCCTACTTACTTATATATCAAAAAATTATGAATGCACGTTTTTTTTTTATTTGAAAAATAATGAACTATTTTAGTTATTATTAAATTTACTATTTTAAATTATTCATGTACTAGAATTTTTAATTATAGTATTTTAATGTTATACGTGACCTTTGTTAAACCTTGTTGAATTCTAGATGTATTAAATTCTTATATAAAAAATGTATTATGTAAATAAAATTAATTAGGTACTTTAATTTGACTTACCAACAAAAAAAATATCAGCACTAACTAATCCGGAAGGATAATTTGAATACTTCACACAATAACTGCCGTTGAAATTATTTTTATAACTTCTATCGTTGCGATGTTGCGATAGTCCAAGAGCTCGACACAAACACAGGCGACTGCAGCGCGAGCTAGCGACTCAGTGAACAGCGGCAAGCGGAAGCGGAGCGACGAACTTACCAAACGACCGGTGATTGTGCGAAGTGCGAATCACCACTCAGATATTGTCACCGTGGGATATAGAAACAGAGGAACGCGTCTCTCCATTGAAGCGACGAGAAAAAAAAACACAATCTGCCATCAGCCTGCACTACCGAGTAGAAAGTCATATCATAATGGTGCTGCGCCATGATTGATGTTTGATTGCTATGGCACATTCTGCAGTAAAATGACTTAGCTACTTGTATCGAGGTTGAAGCGATGCTATCAAGATTTTAATTTGTAATACCCATATTTAATTCTAGATCAGATATAATAATAAATAGGACATACATACCTATATGGTAGAATTTATAAGTTCGTCTTTAACTAAGATTTTGCTGAATATTAATTAACTGCCACTCTCTACTCGATCTTTATAATTCGATCATCCTTTACTTTTTCCCTTCCAATTGTTATCGAAGTGTGAACCGGTACAATATGAAGAAGAAGAAGATTCCTGGGAATCTCGAGGATCTATCATTAAGTTTTTCTATGAAATTCTCAGTAACAACGCAGATTTTCAACTTTTTCACAGTTTAATGGCAATAGACTTGCAGGTAACTATTTATTTTATTGTTACTGTGAAAATTTTGAAATCTTAATTTATTTTTGCGCGACTGATGTGATGTGTTATTCATTGTCTTTGTGCCTCTCTTTCATGAAAACATAGGTATTTTGTCATTCAATATGTACACTGTACGGTTACATCAACGTTATAATAGGCTTGTAGGTATGTAATATAGTTTTGAGTGTTGTGCCTTACGAGGTAAGTAGAGCACATAAGACGAGCACATATCATTGAAATTTCGAAATAAGTACCTATATGTTTAAATGTTTCAGAATTTTAAATTAAGACTATGTAGTTGTTTATTTATCTACATACGCTAATTAACATAACATGAATAATAAATTATTAATAACATAGGTACCTATATTACATCAAGAAGATTTAGTAGAAGTAATATTTTGCCAACTAATTGGCAAATAAGAAGTATTTATGTCATTCATTAGTGTGCGAAGGAAAACTTAGGTACCTACCTATCTACCTACCGGTTATTTACCAACTTTAAAAAAGCACGAGATTCTCAATTCGTGATTGACGTAAATGAGTGTAAATGTCATGTATGGTGGTAATACAAG
Source organism: Acronicta aceris (assembly GCA_910591435.1). Classification (NCBI taxonomy): domain Eukaryota; kingdom Metazoa; phylum Arthropoda; class Insecta; order Lepidoptera; family Noctuidae; genus Acronicta; species Acronicta aceris. The sequence goes on from OU342759.1 coordinate 12,124,827, forward strand.
ATTAGTTTTCTATCAGCATTTTATTTACATTTCAGTCTGAAAAAAATATAACTAATCCTTCCACCCAAATTCGTTCCGAAATGATAAAAGCACCTACCTAGTGGAATCTAACTTTTATTACGTGTGCTTGGGTGGCACCGCACACATAAACTACCCATAACCCAACTAAATTAATTAACTGTCTGTGTGAAATCAAGCTACGTGTGCCCATTTATGATTGCCCTTTCACTCTACCAAAGTGCTTACGTGCAAACACTCTTTTTTAATTCGGTAGGATCGTGGTATGCTGTATATCTGACCCAGATCTAACAACCCCTCTGTGGGGATATCCGTTGGTCAGGGCTAAGGACCGCTGGGTGGGCGATTTTAATTTATTTTTAGTCTGATCATTAACCTAGTAATCCAGTAATGTACTTAGTGGAAGGTAGATCTTTAATCCAAACCTTTCTACATGTTTACGAGGTAACAAATTTTCTGTAGATTTGGTTTAATTTCGTGTATCGTCCAGAAGGGGTGTGAAAGAATTCGACCAATTAAGGAATCCCTTTAAAGGTATTTTATACACTCACTCCACACAGAGTCAACGGCTTCAATTCAGCATTATTGAATTTTGTGGGGTTTATGACCCACCGACACCACCCATTCTGATGAATAGGTGGTGTCATGATTGACATGACGTACTTTTTGGATTAGAAGAATTTAAAAACCGAAATCAAAAGATAAAACCATAAAAATCTTTAATTAAAATCGAAACCAAGGTAGTAGGTAGGGCAGGTATGTACCTACTTAGGCATGCCTCGGTAGGTAAGCCATAAGTGAAATAGTTTTTTCTTTAATTAAAAATGCAATTATACCTACCTGTGTCAGCTGCAAAAATCATTATTATGTAACATGACAGTAGATCATAAATAGGTCAAAGGCCATGCAAACATTTGTAAAGATGACATCATGTCATCCAATTGTGTGAAGAATATGACGAATAGGTATGTGAATTATAAGAATATGAAGTTGTATATTTATTTTGTGAAAAGGTCTATTTCTCTCCAAGACTATAACAGAACTTACAGTCTGTTTATCACGTTTTATTTTTCCTTTTATATTTTTAAAGCATTTTATGATTAGGTACTTACCTACATAATTATCTTCGAATCTGACCATACTTAAAAAATACTTCGGATTCGTACTACTGGCTTATATATTCATTATTCATTATGTACAATATAGGTATATTATTGGCTAGCTACCTGTCTCCGTCTCGACGCTCCCTGTGTTGCTGCATCGCTGTCACTGTGGCGAGGTTGTCGACACCCTTGCTCCATCCCATCTTCCAAGCTCAGCTGGCTGCGCTGGCGCTGCTGCTGCTGCTGCAGAGACTCTCAAACGGTGCAAGTATAGTAACCTGTCGGGTAACTATATTTTTGAGCCGTTTGGGGTCGAAACGCTCGGGTCGTGGGGTCCGAGTTCTCGTCTCCTTTTCAAGGAAATTTCGAGGAGACTGGTCGACACTTAGCGTGACCAGAGGGCTGGTTTATTTCTAGGACAGCGTATAAGCATTGCTATTCAGCGTGGCAATGCTGCCAGTCTTCTGGGCACCTTCCCGGACGACAGCGATACCGAGGAATACTTTGACGCTTAGTCACGCCTCTGTCTTTTAGATGTATATATAGCTTTTTTTTACGTTCCTTGTAATTAGATTAAGTTGTACTATGTTGTAAGTATGTATGAAATAAAGTTTAGTCCTTCCGGTATATTATTAATTTATTAGTTTGAATATATTGTTATACGTAAGACTAAGTTTATTGATCTTATCATGTTTAACTAGTTTGTATTTGTTTTTTAGTCTAGGTATAAGACTTTGCTGGGCAAAGGTCTAACCCATCTCCTTCCACTGATCTCTATCGAGGGCAATTTGAGCCCAGTCCATCTGGAAAGAGTCTTTCAGATGTCGTCCGCCAGCGCTGTATTTAATTAAATTATTATTTTTCTGGTACATCCTTACTTCCTTTTTTCAGATTTTTCCTGTCCATCCAAAGGTTGTCTGGTAGATACCTATCGCTATGGTACCCTTAGTTTAAGAATACCCTTAATTTGTTTCTTTTATGATGTACAATAAAGATTAAGTATTCTATCTATCTACTGACCATCGTTATTGAAACTTAGCGATGACCCGTTCAGGAGAGAGAAGGGGGATCTTCAAAATACCACGCTTGGTCACAGGGGTGGGTCACTTGTCTTCGTCCCGTAGTTAGTCAATATCACCTAGGGACATTAGGATTTTTTTCGAACTAGGTACTAAAATAAATATTCAAATTATAGGGCGCAACGTTTAGCGCTTTTTTACTCACAAGTAACTGGCGTGCAGTACAAAAGTGCAGAGTCAACAAAATAACACAAATCCAGACTCCGAGCTGCTACTGAGAATGCCATAGAAAAACCCAATAACACTTTGCTCGACCAGGGGATTGAACCCAGGACCTCTAACGTAGCAGTCGCGCTTGGGACCACTAGACTAAGTAAGAAGTCAAGTGAGCAAATGTTGAATAGGCATCAAAACTAATGGAAGGCGCAGCTAATCAAACTTGGATTTGATTAAATCTGTTAATTAATAAGGGGCGAAGCCCTAACTCAAGTTACAAGTCTATCAAGACTCTCTTCTGACTAGTTAAAATCTCTACGTCATTAGGAAAATTCAAAATGATTGTTTATTATTTTACAATTTCAAACCAGCAACCCCACAATGATGTCGCCTCTTTGTGGCAACCCCTACAGTATCATGAAAAAATAAAGCAGTTCATCGTATTTTAAAAAAGTTAGATTGAAACCCTATTTAATTAAATTGGTTCTATTTGAATATTAAACTAAAACTTAGGTAAAAAACTGAATTATCCTCTCTATGTCAGTGCAGTCATTTGGTTAAAAAAAGGGGTTAGCTGGAAAGTTTTCCGCGAGTTTTGAAAATGCGTGAATAGATTTTGAGGTGCTCTTTTCGAATTTTCTACTTTGCCACCTCGTATCTTTGCCACTCGCACCGACATATTGGAAAAATGGCGTCGAAAAGCAGTTTTCTGACGATATCTCCATATAAAAATATCATAAAAATTAAACTACTTAGAGAAAATTACTTAGATTTGTTTTTTTAGAGTTTCGGTGCGAGGGCCGCAAAGTGTTTGTTATGCTGAACAACTCATTTACACACTACCTTGAGGTATAGTGAGCGTAGCACACTATTATTCATCATAAGCTAACACGAAAAAAAAAAAAAATAAGGCATAAATTGTAGGAAATTTTTTCTAGTTTAATTTTCCTTGTACTTAAAATGATTCGGAAAGGAGATATTGTCAAAGAACTGCTTTTCGACACAATTTTTCCACTATAAATCTATAAAATCACCATTTTCAAAACTCCCGGAAAACTTTTTTTTATGGCAAGCTTGTAGTGATCTATAAATGTGACAGAAGTTTAGACGGGAAAATGTAAAGTGCACTTTGTCGGTTTTATATTATTTTCCAAAACTTGTGTTTCCCCAAAGTTGTAATGTGTAATTATAGTGGATAGTTAACCATTAAGTGTTCGTGAACGTGTGCGAGTGTAGGCAAATGATATAAATTTGAAAATCGTGACTTTTGTGTTCACTCCTAAACTCCATCGAAGCCCTAGTGAAGTTTCCACTGTTTCACTGGGGATAAAGTGATGTGTTTTAAACTTCAAAAAAGACATGACCTAAGTTACCAGGTTATAAAATTCTTTAAAAAAATAAAATAAAAGTGACACTGACACTGACAGGCAATTTTGACACCACCCGTGATCGTTGCGGTGACGGTGAGGTTTCGTTTCATTTCGTAAATTTCGTCACTTGGTTTGATTTGATATTAGTTTAGTCGCGCCGCTGCCGGTGAATACTTAGAAAAACGATAATAATACGGCGTTTTCAAATCAACACTAAAAAAGAAGTGTGCCGCGAAAACAAAATGTCCCATTTTAAGTTGGTTTCGTCTACCAAGGCATCCGATGTGATTCCAGTGAACAAATACGTGTCGCAAAAGACCGGTATCACAGTGATTATAGCGGGAGTTGAAGGACCTCTAGTCAACGGATTCTTTTGTCTTGGTAAGTTCTCCCTGAATACAAAATTTCTTCACCGAAAATACAGTAGTTTTACCATTTTTCTACAATCATCACCAATGTTACTAACCTCGATTAAAACAATAATGAAAACGTTATTGCTAAACTGAATAAGAAAACAATTAACACATGTACTGTTAATGTACTTAATGAAATTTATTACAAAAGATATACTATTTTATAGCAACGGAAGCTCATGATGATGATGGATTGCCACACACACTGGAGCATCTTATTTTCCTGGGCTCTGAGCGATATCCCTACAAAGGTATCCTGGACTTGTTGGCTAATCGATGTATGGCTCATGGAACTAATGCATGGACAGACACAGATCATACTTGCTACACTGTGTACACGGCAGGGGATTCTGGCATGCTGACATTGCTGCCCATATACCTAGACCACATATTGAGGCCTACGATCACTGATCATGGGTTCATTACTGAGGTACACCATATAGATGGAGATGGTGAAGATGCTGGTGTTGTGTACTGTGAAATGCAGGGAAGGGAGAATACTGCTTATAGTAGGTAAGACCAAAAGTTCTTGCTTTACTAAAAATTTTCATGAAAATATTTTTAATTTATCTAATTTTGTTACTGGGTATTTTTATTTCAATCCAATTATAAAGTCATTGAAAACAAAATTAAGATAAAATAAGATAGATAGATAGATTATTCTTTATTGCACACCAAAAACTAATGTAAAATACAATTTTATAAATCATATAATGGTACAATGGGTGGTCTTATCGCTAAAAGCGATCTCTTACAGACAACCTTTGGATAAGCATGTATTCCAATTTTTTACCCCCAAAAATCAAAAGGATGCCCAAGAGTGCCCATGAATTGTTTGAATTTAAACCTTATACCTAGTTTCAATAGAATCCACACAATGCACACTCTTAAATTGCAACAGCTATTATACTAATTTAAGTTCAATTTATAATAATCTTAATATACTTGTTACAGATGTGAGCTACAGTTACTGCGGGCAATGTACCCAGGCAGTGGTTATTCATCTGAAACTGGAGGTATTATGAAAAACCTTAGGACTTCTACTGATAATACTAAAGTGAGTTATAAGTATTAATATACAATCCATCATCTGTATTTGTCCACTCTTAAACAGTGCTCAGACAATACCTTTGTTTAAAAGCCTCATATTCTCTGTATTTGACTTCTCTGTGTGGAAATAACTCAATAATTTTTAAGATAAAATTTTCAACTTGTAATCCTATCAACTTGTATTCCCCTTTAATTTTCGATGTTAAATATAAAACTATAATATCCTCAACGAATAAACTTGTATTTAATTCATTTCACCTCAATAAGTTCTCATAAAAACCATCTAGCTTTTGGAATAACTTAATATTTTTTTTAACATAGTGCTGATGTGTAAATAGCTTCCACATTGAAATAAAACTACTTTTTATGGATTTTATCGCTTTGTATTAATATTATTTAATTCCCGACGTTTTGGATCCTTTACAGCATACACGGGTAGACTGACAGCTACAACACGATAAATTCCGTAAAGAGTAGTTTTATTTCAATGTCTAATATTCGCGTAAGTGTCAGAAACCAGTATTTACCTTCCACATATTTTATCATGCCTCCCTATTTGTAAGTTTCTTAGCTGACCTACAGTGTTCTTCCAATTACAATATTTATTTATTAAATATTTTTTAATAAAAAATGTTGCCCCACACTAGAAGTTTCTCCTGTATCGTGGGTGTGTTTACAAACACAAATTCTCACATACACAAACATCCAGACCCAGAACAATTATCTGTAGATCATACAAATATTTGCTACGTGTGGGGATCAAACCCACAACACGTGCCTCAGAAGCCGATCGCTGAGCCGCTACGCCAAACATCGATTGTCATCATCAATTGAAAGCATGTTAATAATTATTATATTAATTGTTTTAGGTGAGAAACTTTCACAAGAAATTCTACCGAGCTGAGAACTTGACTATAATTCTAACTGGTCAGATAGAATCAGAGGATGTGTTTGCAGCTTTAGCTACTGTCGAAGATGACATCATTGCTAAGGTAAGCATGCAAATTGCATCTTTATTAACAACTGTTGTGGAGGAACCTATTGTATTCATGCTGTTTTTTATTAAAGTGCCAGAATTATAAAATTATTATTTTACGATTTACGTGAGTAAGCATTCATTAGCATCATTCATTATGTAATATCTAATAATGACTCTTGCTTACAGCCAAACATAGAATTCTAACTACAAAACAAACATATTTTACAAATTATGAGTGTTTGTATGTAATTAATTAACATTCTCAGAATCAAAATTATAAAAAAGCATTCCCATAACTCATTAATATTATCGAAAATGTACTTTATGAATAATTTTATAAAGGTTTTTGTTATTAACAAAATGGATATAACGGATGTAATGATAATAATGATTTTATGTTATCAGATCTGAGGCTGTTGTTTGTACACAGCCTTAATATTATTTATATTACTTACTCTATCCATTACAAAACACATTATTTGTGGGTGTAGAACCTACAATTTCGAGTGATATCAATCTAAAGTATAGAATAGAGCACAAAATTGGAATTAACCTGAATATTTTATACTAGCAACCTAGTGACTGGGACTATAGCCTAATCCCTCTCATCATTCTGAGAGGAGACCCGTGCCCAGCAGTGGGACAGTATAATGTGTTGATTATGTATATGTATGTTATGTAACCTAGTAAAACACAATGACATAATCGGGTCAAATAATTTTTTGTTCTTTTTAACAAGTAGTCTGACTGATTCAATTTGACCTTGACATAAACAACGTGTAAAACTACAGAGATAATTGCACTATGCATTTAATTGGCTTTTAAACCAAATTCTAAAAGAATAAGAAAATTATATTTGCCTTTTTGTAACTAATTTACAATCACGCCTGTAGTTCCCGAAAGGATAAGCTAATTAATTAATTTTTACCCTCAGTTCTCCAGTATGTATAAGTCCTATGTACAGCACCCCCGAAATAACAGTGCGCGTCTGATGTTAGCCAATCCGAACAGCTGCGCAGGTCAAATAAATTAATTAAGTGTTCTTCTGCAAAATATCGAAATCAGTAAGCATAATCACGAATGCCAAACATTTAAGACCCCAACTGTCTGTACACCGAGATTTTCTATTAAAATTGATACCAGCAAAACCACTTGCGGATAACTTCAGACGCGCACCGTTTTATACAGTACTGTATATAGTACTGTAATACAAACCTATTGCCATTAACAGGGCACAAATTCATACTCTGAGCTGCAACTGAAAAAGTCATAGGAAACCCCAATAACACGGCTCGATCTGGGAATCTCAATTCTGGGAACGCGATTGCTATGCTAGAAACTCTGTCATAGCAATCGCGTTTTTGATGACTACACTAATGAGGCAGGTTTTCTTAATTAAATGACAACTACTTCTAGTCATTTACTTTTGATTTAAATTTTGTTTGCATATTCAAAGTATTCGGGCTCTGTGGTGTTCACCTGGAGAGGCCTACGTCCAGCAATGGACGAATATAAGATGATGGTGATGATGATTCAAAGTATTTGACTCAACTTTACTATAAATCTTTGCCTTTATAATCAAGGACTACATTGAAACAATCCTTGTTAAATAAAACAGGTATAGTTTTGATCATATCTAGGATGTGAATAGTGAATTAGGTGAATCACCACTTACATCACAGTGTTTCTTATGTTGCTTGAAGTCGTATTGCGTAGTTGCATAGGTTTTTATTTGCATTCTGAATCTGAGGTCATCTAAGTGGTCTGTTTTTGGTTATTATTAATCTAAATCCTGCATATATCATCCATACAGACATGAAAAATATTCAAATCCAACCACTAACATATTGAAATCAATTTTTTAATTATTTGCATTCATACTATTTCTAGTTACGGATTGCTGTAGGTGAATCAAATCTTCTATAATTAATGAAATATAAAACTTTGGTTAACCATCCATTTCCCGTTTCCCATATGAACCATAAATTCTTAAATAAAAAATTTTTATTGCGCCAAAAAAATATATATTTTTTATTGCATTATGTAATGATGGGCCAATGTGAACTCTATTTATTTTAGTCTTTTTAAATTATAATGATTACTATTCTCATTTCAAATCCTCGATTATGTAACATGTCTAGAAGTGATCGAAGTTTTTACATTCAGGTACATAGATTTTAGTAAATTTAGGTATGCATGTTTTATACAAATACTTCGAAATATTTTCTCCTGAAATAACATTACAACTTTCAGATAGCACCAATATTATTTTAATATTAGTTAAAAAATACTAAGTTCATCACAATTTAAACAATACAATTTAATAGAAAACAGTTTCTGAATTTTTCCAAATGTATATTTTTTTTATTCTCGTGAACCCTGAAGCGGCGCTCGGTAGCCTAATGGCTAGGGCGTCGGATTGGCGATGCCGATGCATGTAGTTGCCGGTTCGAAACTCACCCATTGCACTACCGACGTGAACCCACTCGTAACACAAGCATTTAGCTTAGCACGAGAGGTTAACAAGAATACTACTAATGTGCGACCCACATTACTTTTTTAATAAAAAAAACCTATATGTTATTTTGTATTGAGTTGAGTGGCTTATTAATTGTTTGTAGAAGGAGAGTGAGCCATTAGAAGAGTGGGTCAAACCATGGCAGACTATCCCAGGGACACCAAATTACGGGAAGTTCGCAGTCCAGTGGCCTGCAGACACCGAGGACTGTGGTCAGGTATCTGTCACACATGACATTTTTTTTAATTGATTTTGTCGGCAAACGATATGACAAGCCACCTGGTGGTAAGTAGTCATCGTCGCCATGGACACCCGCAACACCAGAGGAGTTGCTGATGCTTTGCCGACCCTTAGAGCCCCTACGGACTACAGACTGCCAGAGCCGCTGCAACCGAGGGGAACTGGCTCTTTACGACAGACTCCGACGTAAGGGTGGTCGCCAGCCAGTCAAACCCCAAGAGGTTCTACCACCGAGCTAATCAGATATTTTCTCGCCTCTTACGGGATGCCTATCTGAAAGGCAGTGAGGAATAATATTCTAATCCGTCCCCACACGGGGTATATTGCAAGCTTAATAGATACGTAATGAACGCATCTCGACTCTTTCGAACAGTGAGGCGCTTATGTGAATAAATCATGTCGTCTTAGTTTCTTACTTTGTATATTTCTGAGATTAACTTTGATTTTGACTAGACACAGCTGGAAATGATCACTAAAGCTACTAACATACAGCTTTGGTTCCTTGATTGGTACTACAGGTATTTTAGTGATAGGAAAATTCGACCGCGGCCCGAATTCAAACCGGCGTCTTCTATACACCAGATGCTATGACCTCTAAAGACACCGCGAGTCCCACCCACCAGATCGAAATTTGCCTTCACATTCTGAATTGAATTAAGGGGTCCGGCGGAGCTTGAATTGCCCACAAAAACGTAATACCGAAATAAATCTTAATCTAGACCATATTCTATCAAATTATGTTATTATTCGGATTTGGATAGCGTTAATCTAGGTTTCTACGGTACTATTTCGTCTACTACTACTTCCCTGGAAATAAAAGAAACCTAGATTAACGGTATAGGAATCCGAATAATAACAGATTTTGATTAATTTGTGTTTGAATTACGATTTATTTCGGTATTACGTTTGTAAGAGAAATTCGGTCCGCCGGCCTCTTAACGTCGAGTTTTTCCTTCACTAAAATAACTTTATAGGTAATCTTTGCATGAAAATGCAAAAAAAAGTCACAAAAAGATGGTACAAAAGCTGTTCATTAGTATATATGTCCTAAAGATTCGATTCCTGCATGGAACCAATATATTGTACACTGCATTCTGTTGTACCTAATTTGGACAATACTTTGTTGGGGTAAAAAGGACAAAATTAACTAATATATTGTGTTCCAAAGGTTTACCATTATTTATTCTCCTAGGTGGTGTTTGGCTGGCGCGGCCCTCTCCTGACGAAGCAGAACTCGCTGAAGGATCTCACAGCGTGTGCTATTCTGTTGCGGTATCTGTGCGATACAGCCGCCGCACCGCTTCAGCGATGCCTCGTCGAAATAGAAGACGCTCTCGCGGGAGACGTGAGTCAATTCTTAAGACTAGTTAAAACGTTTTGGCTAGCTTACAGTTTAACATTAAGTCTATTTTTGAGCCTATTGCACATAATTTACCTACACATTCAATTTACAGATTTCCTACAACCTGACAGAAAACATAGCATCCCTGATAAAGATCGAGCTTGACAATGTACCCGTGGACAAGTTGGATTTAGCTCGCGACGAAGCGATGAAGTGCTTACGAAGGGTATGCTTGGGCGAGGAACGGTTGGACATGGAGAGGCTCCAGCGGTTAATACGCAAACAGTTGCGAGAGGCCATCGCCAGCCTGGAGTCAGACCCGCATCACGCCGTAGCCTTCCGGTGCATCGGTGACGCGCTGTACTCGCAGAATGAACATGATGTAAGTAGTATTATATACATTGAAATGGCTTACACAAGTGAGGAATGCCCAAGGTGGGCCGTCGACCGCCCTGGGCATTCCTCGGTCAGTCAGACCATCTTTCACAACTTGCTATTTGGCTGATCTATTTATACTTATAAGCTGCATGCTTGCTGTGGATCTGGGTCACATCTCCCACGTGTTCGACGAGCTGTGGACAAACACAACGTTGACGACGTAAGGCATGCGCCCTACAGTAGTACAATAATGGCTGAATAAAAAAGCCTCTTATTGCCAGGAAAGAAAAAGAAGTTTTACTTCATAAAACGGATCACTTCATAGCTTGAGAGTTATGTACGATTTACAACAACCGGTGCGCGTCGGATCGCACTTTCTGCGCGGTAAAGGAAATTGAAGTGTTAATACAGTAAAAATTAAATTTATTTTTTCCAACGCATTGGCCGACCGGCCGTTACGAAATGCACGCTGAGCCGAGTGTATAAGTTGCATGCGAATATAAACTTTAGTTGCTGTGAAGACGGTTTAATTTTCCTTTACCGCGTCGAAAGTGCACTCCGACGCGCGCCGGTTGTTGTAAATTGTACATAATAGACACTATAACAACACTTTTTACCGCGATTTATGGGCTCCACATTAAAAATCTTTTTAAAGACCTCTCACGTATCTTTATAGTCGAGTGAAACGTCTTCTGCCCTGTTAACCTTATTCGCGGATATTAATTCCCATCTCTTTTTACCTTAAAATTAAAGAGAAACTGACGTTCACTTTAATTTTTATGCTTTTCATCTCATAAATAACATTTTTAAGCCATAATGTATCTTGCATAAATAGACGAAGATTGCTTGTCATTGCATATTTAAATTGACTTATTTATTTTTGTATTAGAAAAGAAATGAGATCAAAAATATAGCATTTTCTGTTATGGAATCAATCACAAGTTTTAATAATGCACATCGATTTGTTCTGATATGTCAAACAATAAGGTTGTATGATTGTTTCTTGGTTACAGTCTGTTGAATACTTGTTAAACAAACACGTGAATAGTACTTATGTGAACAAAGTATCATTAAACAAAAACATTAATACATTTATTTAACCTATGCATAACATCAACATCATAATAGAAACAGAAAATTTGTAGATTTCTTGAAGAACATTTTACATAGTACTTACAATTTAGAAATGTTAAAGATTATTCCTTGGAGACTTAACTATTGACTAAACATTGAAACCTAAAAGCGTTTCTTATCAGACCATATTAACATAAATCTACAGATGATGGCATTCACTATAATGTGTAATTAAAAGATTTCAAAATATTATTATGTAGAATGAAAGATAATAACATTCACAGATGATTTTGGATTGTGTTAAGTCACAATCAATGGGTTTAATTGGGTGAATCCACTGAAAACATTTTTTGCGATGACAATATTAATTGTTTTTTAAACACCTATTAGTCTGTATCTTCTTGTATTGTATCAATGTGTTATGCTGGGATCATCACAAATCTCATTGGGTTTCAGTTCGTCTCACGCATGAACCCTCAAACAGACCTACACGCCTTGCTGGAGGAGTCGCCAGAATACTGGCTCGGTCTTCTGCAGAAACATTTCACTGATGACGTGGTCACCATCATGGGATCCCCCAGTATCGAGCTGCAATCCAAGTATGTATCTTCTAAAAAAACATATGAATCGAATTTCGAACAGAGATGTAAACATTACAACAACTTTTTGGTTTAGAGGTTACAAGAACAATAAATTATGCATTGAGATTAAGGGTCCGGCGGAGCTTGAATTGCCCAAAAAACGTAATACCGAAATAACTCGTAATCCAGACAATATTCTATAAAATTATGTTATTATTCAGATTTGGATACCGTTAATCTAGGTTACTACGATACTATTTCGTCTACTACTACATCACTGGAAATAAAAGACCGGAAAATCGTTCCAATCTTGGTAAAGTTTGGCACTTGGTATGAAACATAACATACCCACACACCTGTATTCCGCGAAAGGTTAGGCACTAATGCATACTTACAGTTTGCCGGTATGTTTAGGACACGTGTAATAGGAGACGAGTCATTGCCGCTAATCGGGCACTGAGAATTTTATATAAAGCCCAATAACATTTTTCTCGACGTATTCGAAAACCTATTTTTTTTATCAATTCATAAAAAATCAGCTTTACTCATTCAGCAGTCAGTTTTCTTCACAAGCTAGCACTGCTATACAGTGGAAATAAATGTAAGCGAATGCAATTTTGTTAAAATTGCATTCGCTTACATCTATTTCCAGTGACGTATTTTGGACGAAATGGTAGAATAGGAACCTAGATTATCAGTATCGGAATCCGAATAATACCAAAATTTGATTAAATTGTGTTTGATTTACGATTTTTTTCGGTATTACGTTTGTACCTTTGTGAAACTATGCTGGCTTTCAGTCTGCTGCTGAATCTCCGATCAGGGTCGTCAGACGTTAAGTCGGAGAGAAATTAATGAAATTATGCGAAATATTCACAACAATTCCTTTTTAGGTAATAATAAGTACAAAATGTTTATAATATTATATAGGATGGCAGAAGACGAGAAGGCCAGATTAGAAGAACAAAGGACACAACTCGGTGAAGCCGGGCTTGCTGAGAAGGCGAAACAGTTGCAGGAAGCTATGGACTTTAACGAGGTAATTAAACAATAATTATTCTACTAATATTATAAACGTGAAAGTTTGTGAGGGTGTATGATGCGGTTTCACGTGAATAAATGAATTTGAATTTGAATTTGATGTTTATTACTATTTCACGACAGAACGGCTGAACGGATCCGGATAAAATTTGGCACAGAGATTTATAGTCTAGAATAATACATAGGCTAGCTTTTATCCAGGCTGGATCCAATTCTGAAGTTCACGCAAATAAAATCGCGGGCCGAAGCTAGTATTTATTATATGAATCAACCTAAAGGCATAAAGTACTGGTACATGTATATACCTATTTTAGTTATCGATGTACCGTTAAAAAATACGTTATGACATTCAAACAAGATGAACTAGTATCAAAATAGTTAGATATACAGGCAGAGAACGACGTGTAAGCTAAGCTTTTACAAGTATATATGAAAAGGTAAGACTAGTTGCGCGGTTGCAAAACTGAGAAGAATCCGCCAAAAAACTAAATAGAAACACAGCTACATTTTTCAGTGTGATGAACACAAAATCACAATATTGTAGGTACCATTTTGTGGTTGTGAGGACATTAAATATTACTGTCTTTAGTTAACATACTGGTTTCTGACACTTACGCGAATATTAGACATTGAAATAAAACTACTTTTTACGGATTTTGTCGCGTTGTATTGATATTATTTGATTCCCGGGTCACGGGTAGACTAAGTTGTTGGACGTCTTAATGTTACAATTACTAACAGCTACCTTACATTTTTGTTAATTATTGGCGATCCGATTCACGCAGAGCGAGCTCAATAATATCAATACAACGCGATAAAATTAGTTTTATTTCAATGTCCTTAGTTAAGCCGAATTCGAGATTATTAAAACTAATGTATTCATCACAACATTGTTTCCAGCGACCGCCCCTCCCTGGAACGCTGGCCTCAGTGCCGGTGCCGCCGTGCTCGTTCAAGTGCCACAACATCAGTTCGTGGAGCTCAGATGGACCAGCTTGTCCGCACTTTAATCTCAAAGATTTGCCACTCTATGCTAGAGTGCATAACCTGAAGACCAACTTTGTTTATGTGAGTATTTCTTTAGTGCGAATTTAAAAAAGTAGGAATCTTCTCTATTACAATTTAAATGACATTTATGCTATAGCTTTTTGTAAGCTCTCATAAAAAATACATAGCTACATATTATAATCATACAAGTCTCTGTTGGCTTTCAAGTTTACCAATTTCCAATGCCATTCTTTTAAAACAAAATATTGCTATTAGATGCTGGTGTCTCTTTCCTGTTCTGTTAATTTAAAATCATTTGACAGTGACCAATATTTGTTTATTCGTGATAGCCTTACGCTTGACCGCCAGTTCGCCTGATGTTAAGGGATACTGCGATCTACGATGGAGCGCGCTTGCCTAGAAGAAACCAATTCGCTTGTGATTTAAAGACATACACTATACATATAGATTAACTATACCTAGACAACAGTTTGTTAATTAATAAAGCCGAATAATTCTAAGAACTTCTTGGGACTACTTGGCAATATTATTTTTATTATAACCACAATCCCTATATTTCTCGTTAGATCAATCTGATATTTGATACGAGCTCAGTGGACGAGACGGCACGCAAGTGGCTCCCTCTACACATGAACGGCTTGGCCGAGTGCGCGGTACATCGCGGTGACGACCTCATTCCCCATGAAGACGTCATATCCGCTACAGAACAGCTGACCGTCATGTTCAGCAATGACATCGGCTTCGATCGTTCTGGAAACTTCTCTGTGGGACACTTCGGCAACTTTGTGCATGTTGAGACTAGGGTAAGTGGCTCCATATTTAAACAATGTTTCAAAGTGGTTGACCAATGGTACTAAATGCCTAATGAATTTACTGATTTCGTAGACAAAACTGCCAAAAAATCAACGTTTCTGAAGTCATATCCGCTACAGAATAATATATTCGTGGGAGAGCCATGCTTCGGCACGAATGGGCCGGCTCGACCGGAGTGATACCGCGGCCTCACAGAAAACCGGCGTCAAAAAACGCTTACGTTGTGTTTCGCCGAGTGAGTGAGGTTACCGGAGGCCCAATCCCCTTTTAAAAGGCTGGCAACGCACTTGTGACTCCTCTGGTGTTGCGGGTGTCCATGGGCGGCGGTAATCGATTACCATCAGGCGATCTGTCTGCTCGTTTGCCCCCCTATCCCATAAAAAAGTCATTTAAGTAATGAACATTTTGACACAATACAATTTGAAATTGAAATTTGAAATTGAATTGGGGCCCAGGTGCCTATTATTGTTTGATGTTTAAAGTAATCTGAAGCTATCCGGGTTACACGAAATTAACATAATTATAAATGCAGAAACTTTCTTATTCATGTCTAATACATAATAACAATAACAGATCTAATACTTACACTTTACAGATCTAAAAACAAAAACGATCATAATTATATAAAAATGATGGATACTGCAGAATAAACGAATGTGACAGATTTTTATATTTTTTGACAAATAACAAAAATACTGACACTGAGAAAAACATAAATTTATCAACTGTTACTTCTCTACTTCATGACGATGACATGAGTTTCTTAACATAATATGTTTTTTCTGTTCCAGTGTGAACCTCAAGACTATGAATCGGTAGTGAATCATTTGTTCGAGATCCTTTACGCTGCTGAGATCACAAAAGAAAGGCTGCTTGTATTCGCTCAGAGACTAATCAATGATGTTGCTCAGGTAATTACACTATCACACACAAACAATACGGCAATATGACAGGTGACGTACGTAGTAATTGTTGCTATAATTTTTGCGTTGTGAGAAATAGATGGCGCTGTTGATTGTGCAGAATGTCATCCCTTTCTCTCAACAACCGCAAAACGGTCGGAAAAGACGTCATGGTACGGTCTAGGACTCCGGCTATACGACAAGCACAGTTTTTCCCCGCTATTACGACAAACTATGGACGATCCAAAGGAATAGCTAGTGTTTCGTCGTGAGTACCCGTATTAAAATACAGTCCAGAAAATGTAGTAGCTGTATTTAAAAAAAAATAGTTGTTAATATTATAGCGTTGTGTATTATGCACAATTGCATTGGGTGAAATCCATACAAATTATAAGTAGTTATGTTGTCGAGCCATAAAGATATTGCCACATTTTTATTAAGATAATAAGGTCGATAAATAATTGACAGATGTACTTTGACTGTGACACATTAAAATTAATTCCAGGTTAGAAGATTAGGAGACAAGATGATGTACGACGCTCTCCGCGACTCAGTTTACAGCAAAAACAGCAACTTACACTGGTGCACTGTCCTCCGTCAACAAAAGTTCCTTAAGGAACTAATAGAACATTTGAATGCGGGAGGAGACTCCGCCGAGGCCGCCCTCACAGAGGCCAGGCAGACCTTCAAGAGTATCACCGAGAATGTATGGCTACATCTCGCCTCAGATTTCGAAAGATATAACCTTAGTACCGAACCATGGAAGAAATTCGCTAGGGATAACGAAATCGTGCCTGCGCAGTAAGTTTTTTATAATAATCTTATAACAAGACCTAGTATTAAAAATTCTAAAGCGAAAAAGGTTTTTATATTGATTGTGTCGGCAAATGAGCAGACGAGCAACCTGTTGGTAAGTAGTCATCACCGCTTATGGACACTGGTAACACCATAGAAGATGCCGATACGTTGCCGACCTTCAAGAGCCCCTACTGACTGCAGATTGCCAGTGCCGCAGCAACCAAAGGGGAACTGGTTCTTACGCGCAAAAGTCGAAACACACAACAAGGTTATTGATTTACGACAGATTCCGACGTAAAGGTAGTCGCCAGCCAGTCGGACCCAAGAGGTCCTAGCACCGAGCAAATCAGATATTTTCTCGGCACGAATAAAAGAAAAGATAACGAGTGTAAATGTTCTCAACATTCGCTTTAACCCCGACGTTGGATAAAATTCTTATAAGAAAACAGTATTTGGTGAACAGAATGCGTAGAGTAACTCATGTATTTTGTTAGGCCACGACTGTACTGGGATGCTGATCTATTGTCCGGCTGGGGCGGTGGGTTCGTGCTGGGCGTGGGCGGCTGGGAGTCTTGCTGCGTGGCGCAGCTCAGCCCGGGCCCGCGAGGACATGCCATTGAAGACGTAGCACCACTCATGGTCGCTCTCAACTATTTTACGCAACTAGAGGTAAGAACAAAAAACTTATTGTAGAAACCACGGGCATAGGATGTGATCGAGTATGAATTTATCCTCTTATTCATAAACGTCTTATAAACCTAGAGTTGTTTTGTCTTGTTTTGACACGTGATATTTTGTGAAAGGGAAAAGAAGACAAAACATATTTATTATTTAAAATATGTTTTACTACCTGTTGCTCGCAGTTTCACTCGCATCCCGTAATTTTTCTTCCTGATTTTTTCCGATGTTTTATTAGTTGTTCTGCTATTCGGGGTTTTCATCCATAGAAATATATCCACAGGGTCCAATGTGGCGACTGATTCGTGGTTGCGGGCTGTCGTACGGCTACGCGATACGTATGTCACCGAACGAGGGCAGATTGATATTCTCGCTGTACAGAGCAACCAACGCAGTGGCAGCTTACAGTAAAGCAAAGAGCATTTTGGTAACTAAATACTAGAAAGAATTATTGCAACAAACTCGCAAAAGCAGGTATTATTCATATTTTTTCTGACAAACAGGAGGAATACTTAAACGACGCTAAATTCGACGACGATCTGTTTGCGTCCGCCAAGAGTACGGTGCTGTTCGAGGTGGTGGAGAACGAGAAGTGTCCAGCTGATGTCGTGAAACGGTCCCTCATGAACTACTTGTATAGAGTCGCTCCCACATACAACAGGTAATATCTTTTTCATAGTCATGAGATATAAATAACTATTTTCTTCTTCTAGCATTATTCTCTATTGAAATCCCAATTTATGTTTTGTCGCAGAGATCTAGTATGCGCGATATCAGCGGTAACCCCTGAAGATGCGCACGCGGCGGCTGCTAGATGGCTCCCCACGTTGTTCGACACGACACAAGGGAAGCTGGCCATTGTCTGCCATCCTACCAAAGTCAACGACATGTACACTGCCTTTGATAAGTGAGTCTCTTTTGAAACCATTCTTTATGTAATACGCCTGTGTTATCTGTTGGTGAACTCATGCATGCACGTTCGCTTGCCGGCAGTTTGAGTGCACATATACATACGGCACACAGTACGATATTTATATATTTACTTTTACAACTTCTAAAAATCGTCGTCAATAACTCGCTTTCTTTGTTCACAGAATGAATGTGAAATTGGACGTGTTCGAATCTATGGAAGCGTCGCATTTTAACAACTAAGTTCAACACTAGGTGCTTTTAAGTGTACATTTTATATCCAACATAAAGCTAATTTACTGTTTTTATCTCTGTTACGTTTTATCATTAATGCAACACAATGAGTGAAGTGTAATTTTACAAAGGTACATTTATTTCTTATATTGCTTGGCTGTGCCTCTCGTATACTGAAATATTCATAAGTTTATTCATTTTATAACAATTTTAAAGATCTAATAAAAATAAAATACGTATATTAATTCACTTAAAATATCAATTCTACCACTACAGAGAAAAAACATTCATTGTTCTGAAGTCGATTGTCAAACGTCCGGAATGTATGGGTTATTGAATTAAATAAAAATAACTGTAATTATTGTGATAATAATTTTAATCACCATTAATGAATCTTAAAGCTATGTATGTCTATACAAAAAATATAACTTAAATTTAGTCAGATAATTAGTGAACATCATTATAAATCATCTCACAACCGCTGCAACATCCCCATCATATAATTCAAACCCATCCATATAATAATATCATTGCTCAACATTAATTCTTCATTTTAACAGAAATACTGGTAGCTCAACGTCAACACAGTGAACGAGAAATTCGTCACTCTAAACATGGTTTCTACAACGGTGAAAAGAACATAGATAAAGAACTTTTTAGCAAATTGAGCTGTCTGCTACGTCCAGCGATTATAATCACAATATAAGTTTTACATCTATTTTCAATTTTCAACACTTACGAAACAATCCTAACATATTTTTTCCAAATAACGCCTTTTCTTTCCGATTCGGTGCTCTCTATCTACAGCTTGGTTATTTTAGTCTTTAATGTTGTGTGAATATTATAATACTGGTTAATTTTGTTAGTGAATTCTTTGAAAATGCGCGTTACACTTACAAGGTAAAAAAATAAAGTGGCCTGTCGGGTAAAATAAATGTCATTATTTATAACCGCATTGTAGGCCATTCTAAACGGTTTGTCCCACCACCCACGACTGGTGAGGTATATATTAATATGCAATATAAATTACTCAGCTAAACAATAAAATTACATTGTACATGCAGAGATATATTTACAGTTCTATTACTTTCTATACTAGTCTTAATGAAAATAAGAATTTCTCAAGTAACATTAAATTTAAGGTATACTATGCATATTTGATATGCATAATGTGTAAATAATGCATGTTTAAAGCACCAACATGTGTGTATATGGGAAATATATGAAGCATAATTTTGTATAATTTTTTCTTTTAGTTTCGTTTTTACGAATCAACACATGATTTTTTGTCACTGGACACTGATAAATCCATACATATCAATAAATGTACGTGCTTTAAAGAGATTTGGTAAATGTTAAAATTACACATTAATTAGTCTAACATTATATTAATTCGCTATGGACATCTACCAGACGATTAAAATTCCCTAAGAAATGAATGACTAATTTACGTTAATCATATTCTACGTAATAAAAGAGGCGGCCCCATTTACATTACCTAACATCTGTAGTTCGCGATATAATATACATCCAATACACGACGCGCTGATATTGCGTGACCCGTACCATTAAAATAACGCTATTTCGGTTGTTAGCCAAAGTTTTGAACTAAATAGGTTCATAAAACAAAGGGCCTTTAAAAAAGGGGTATTACCCAGGTACTTAATAGCAGAAGGACGTAACTAACGATAACCATCTGTAATACACACTACAGTATATATGGTATAGCCATACGACAATAATTCTTAGCCAAGTTGTATTTCGGCCGACTTCTACAATAAAGGCCATATTAATGTAATTATAATTATTTACTCAACGTTTTGATTTTTCTTTTTATCAAGTTATAATTAATTATTATATAGTAGCTGAAACATTTACCTCCCCAGTTTTTACATAATTTCTTGTTTTTTAATACTTCATCATATCGTTTAAATTACGTTTATCGGGTTCGTTTATTTGATAACACCTAGATAGTGCCAAGGGTCGTACAGCGGTCACACGCACGTACATATTATGAGGTACTGAGATTATAATCTACGACCTCGAAAATGAGCCTAAACACGTCGACACCAATCCATGTCTGCTAAAGCTAACTTGCCGTTTATCAAACCCTAATTAAGTGGCCGAAACCAGAACTTTAACCTCGAACCTTTGACCGGCAAATGGTTGCTTTTCCTCTAATAAATAGACTTTATTAAAATACACATGCTACGTTGAACAAAAATTGTTATCTAGCTGCACACCTCGGTCGCCATATATTTTATATTGCACCGTTTCTCATATCTCAACACCCCGTTCAAGAGCATTACAAGGTATTTGTATCCTCCTCCAAATGGGTACGCACATAAAGCCTCTAAGGTACGCGTATGTCAATGGCTCGTTTACATCATGTTAGTGTCGATTGGCGGTGCGTGGTTGCGCAGTGCATCGCGGATGTAGCCGCCTATGCTGCCCTCTGCCACCAGGTGGAAGAAGAACAGGTGCTCGAAGCTCTTCAGCGAGATGGAGCGCAGCGCTGGCAGCCGCAGCAGCAGCGCGGCGAAGCGGCCCTCCTCCGAGCCGCGCGACCGTCGGCAGTACTCGTCCAGGCAGGAGAACATCTACAAACATTAAAGTTGACGTGACAACATCTTGACAAAGTAAAGGTTCATCATTTACATTCATTAATTACCATTATTAGTAGCAAACCTGAATTATTTGACTATAACAAAGGCGACGCTAATTAAGACTTGAATATTCATAGCTTTCAAATGTAAAGAACCAGCCAAGGTACAATACCGGTGAAACATAAATAGAAGCCACAGGGAGCAGAAAAGAGTTCCGTACCTCGAATTCTATTACTGATGATTTAACGTTGCAAACATTGTATTGTTATTTGAATTAATAAGTAGATAATAACGAACACTTCTAAAAATAGTTTTTATCTCAAAAGGAAAAAGAAACCCTTAGGATCACTTCGTTGTCTGTCGGTATGTCAATGTCCTTTCTTAGTTAGTAATGGCTGATAGCAGACAGTTTTATTAAAGTTCAGTTGTCTAACATGGAATGGAACCCTAAAAAGGTCAAATGTGATACAACAAACGCATACTCATTGTTCAATAATTACAATAGACGTCAAGCGTCGCGAAAATGACGTTGCAGCGAATATTTAAATTGTATTCAAATGTATATTTTCTGGTCAGGTGTAATTTGAAATACAATGTATGCAAATTACCTTTTCTCGTAAAACATCAATTTCTTGTCTGTTTTTCAGTCCTTTTATATCTGAAAAATAAACGAGAGTAATTTTAACATGTTTATTTATTGTGTTAGCACACGTGAAAAATGTGTTTGAATTCTTTAATGTTGCAGGCAGGGAAAAGTAAACAATTGATGCATATTTCACTCTAGAATAATGCTTTTTAATATTGAAAACAAGGGAAATTTGTATGCAGATCTGAGAAAAACTTCTGTAATGCCAGGTTAAAGAGACTGTTTGTTAAGAATGTCGTCGTTAAAAGTTACTTGCTGGGGTTTACGGAGACTGGAACTACTGGTGGATAACAGTTCTGTAAATACTATTTTAAATCGTATTGTTGTTTCAAATTAATGTTTTCTTACTGTCAGGACATAGTTTGAAGTATGTACATACCGGGGTTGAGCAATATGATGGCCTTGAGCGCGACGTACTCAGCCTGGTCCATGCGGAGCGTGCGCATCTTGAGGGACAGCTCCGACAGCACACGGTCGAAGATCTGTCCCACGCCCGCTTGCAGCGCCGAGTTACGATGTAAAGTCATACCTGGAATACAGATAATTTTACATTTACTATGTTTTCACGACACAAAGTTAATTTATTTTATTCATAGTTACTTCACAGCTCATAATATCGATAGATTATGATACAAATTCCAAAGTAGTAGTAGTATAAGAAATATATAAAAGACAATAACTAACGCAATTAACAATTATTCTGATATACATACATAACATAACATACCATCACGCCTGTATTCTCCGAAGGGTTAGGTCTGCCTAACCCTTCGGGGAATACAGGCGTACTTAATGTACACCCACAGTTCGCCAGGTATATTTAGGTTCCATGTTATAGGGGGCGAGCCTATAGCCATTAACCGGACACAAATCCAGACACCGGGCTGCTACTGAGAATTTCATAGAAAAACCTAATAGCACTTTGCTCAACCTGAGGATCGAACGCAGGACCTCTAGTGTAGCAGTCGCGCTTGGGACCACTAGACTAATGAGGCAGTTCTGATATACATTGTATAGTAATTATGTCTACGGGTGTAGGTGTGGACTCTGTGTGTGTGTATGTAATATTGATTTACTTTGAAGGGTCTCATTATCATCATCTTGTAGTCGACCTCTAAACTAATCAGATTTGGCTGAATATCAAGAACCTCAACAACCCAATTTCTGGGCAATATCAATTTCGGGCCTTCTGACTAAGGTCGCACACTGAGAAAGTCTCGCGGTTGCATAATTTTCACGATTTTAAACGTTGTTGCCTAGCTAATAGGGGTATTCGCG
The DNA here is from genome assembly GCA_910591435.1 of Acronicta aceris. Taxonomy (NCBI): domain Eukaryota; kingdom Metazoa; phylum Arthropoda; class Insecta; order Lepidoptera; family Noctuidae; genus Acronicta; species Acronicta aceris. Next base: position 12,148,041 of record OU342759.1, read on the forward strand.
CGGTTACGACGGTGCGAATCTGCCGCGAGTTAACCGTGCGCGACCTCATAAATTTTAGCATGACAATGGCACTGACTGCATCGTGCAACCAATGCTGGTAAATTGTAAGAAATATTGTAATTGAAAGACGTGTCTAGACCAAAGGGGACAAGTACTAGTTTCTTGGAAAGTACAAGGAATCCTTTTATTCAGTAGTTAAATTAAATATTGTTATTTATTGAAATGAAGACATACCTAAAAGAACCAATCTCAGGTTCTTTTTAAAGCCAGTGTAAGTACCTCATTCTGTAGACACGTGTAATTTTTTATTTATTTAATTACCGAGGTGCTGAATGTTAATTTACATAAAATGTAAAAAAATTACTTGACATAAATAAAGAACCTTGAACATAATTTTACTTATACCTAGTAACTTATGTAAAATCTAGCATATTCAAATAATTGTAATCATGACCTTAACGCAAAACTTGAAATTCAAGGTTATAAAAACTAGTGTGTCAGCACGTACCAAATATTATTAATATAGTTAAGTTTGATAACGTTTATTATGGATAAAATAGTGTGTTCTAAAAGTCACTATCCTTTACAAATGGAAATCAAAGAAAGGAACAGGGACCTAGATAACAACGAAAGGAACAGGGACCAAGATAACAAAGCGCGTCTGAAGGTATCCGCAATTGGTTTTGTCGTAGTTAATTTAAAAACTCGATGTACAGACGGTTGGATAGTAATTATTTAGATTTCGTCAAAATTGTCCTTACTGATTTCGATATTTTAGCATAAGAACACTTAGGAGTCCGGCGGAGCTTGAATTGCGCACAAAATCTTAATACCGAAATAAATCGTAATCCAGACAATATTCTATCAAATTATGGTATTATTCGGATTTGGATACCGTTATTCTAGGTTTCTACGATACTATTTCTTCTACTACTACTTCACTGGAAATAAAAGACCGAAAAATCGTTCCAAAATTGATAGTTATCAAAAATTGCATTCACTTACATTTATTTCCAGTAAAGTATTCTGGATAAAATGGTAACGAAGGAACCTAGATTAACGGTATCGGAATCCGAATAATAACAGAGTTTGATTAAATTGTGTTTGAATTACGATTTATTTCGGTATTATGTTTGTAAGAGAAATTCGGTCGGACTCTTAAGATATTTGAGCTGTGTGGATGTTTGTAACCGCTAACTGCACACGCGTGTTGTTATCTAGGGGGTACCGTATATTATTAATCACTTGGCTGAATTGTGGGTTCTAGTTAAAATGTTTCTTTGATTAATGACACTAGGACCAAGTACAAGTGCACACATACCAGGCATGAGACACATAAGCTGCGGAGGTGATGTTGTTCTATTTCCCGTTCCATCGACGTTCTCGCGTTCCTCAGTCAGGTACTGAAATATTAGCAATATCAACATTAATTTTAATATTCGTTAAATCATACAACAATATCACATAAGCTGCGGTGACTGCCTCATTAATCTAGTGGTCCGAAACGCGACTGCTACACTAGAGGTCCCAGGTTCGATCCCCAGGTCGAATAGTGTTATTGGGGTTTTCTATGAAATTCTCTAGCAGCTCGGAGTCTGGATTTGTGCCCGGTTAATAGCAATAGGCTCGCCGCCTATTACATGGAACCTAAAACATACCGGCGAACTGTGGGTGTACATTAATACACCTCTGCCTATCCCTTCGGTTGATGGTATGGTAAATCATACAATGTCTTACAACTTAACTGTTTGTAAAGTTTTGTGGGGCTCTGTATTATTTTATGAGACCTACACTATAAGACCTAATATTTTTATGAAATACATAATTTCATAAAAATATATCAAATATCGAATAAACGTGCAAAAAAAAATATATTTAAATAAATAAATTTAAATGTCCTTAAAATTAATACTGAAGAAAGTTAACCTCAAATAAGTTCACTAAATCTTTGAACCTGGTAAAAGAGATCCAGTGCAACAAACGCTACTCCAGCAAAAGCTAATTTATAAATAGGAAACTGAGAGTTTAGCTTACATAAAAATACCTCGGCCAGCAAGTTATCTGTCAAGAAAACTTGGATATTTATCCTTTAAAAAAAGTTATACTAACTTCCATAGACCGCCATGCGATGGCGAACAGTAGCAGCTCGTTCCAGGAGCCCTTGATGAGCAGCGTCTGGTCCTCTAGCTCGAGCTGACTGAAGTGAGGGATGTCGCGCGCCCACACTACTAGTGCAGCTATCTGTTTGTTGCCTAAAACACATGAAATTATATCTCAGAACTTCGCACCAAAATATAAAATTAATGTAAGATCTGTTCTCAGCCTTATTTCAAGTAATTATTCTTTACCGAGTTCAAATAGGTTTTCTTTGTATGTTATTAGTAACTTGTTGTCTCCAAAAGATATCGGGCGACTTGGATTATTGAAGAAACATGCACCCGGTTTTAGGTTAATTTTCAGCAATACTGTGGAAATCGCATCCAATTTCGTGCAGTATTTTTTGGGTTCAAACAAAAAAATCTAAAGATTATTATTTTTTAAATCTATTTCATTGTTTCAGCCTTTATTGCTTTAAGATTATAAAGACCACTCGTATTAATTTTTCTTAAATATGTCCTATGAAAAGGCATTGGTACCTATAATAAATTTTTTTTTTATTTATCCGTCTACTTATATCAACGATGGCGACGTTATAATACTTGCAAGCTAAAGTTGTCTAACAGTTACTTTTTTATATCATTGCCTACTAAAGTTTAAATTTTATTGGAAAAAATTATGCTTTGACTAGTTTTTCGCCCGTGAAATTCACCCGCCTTGCCCCGTTCCTAAGTGTCGTTGCGTTATGTTTAATAGCTTGAAACCTTCCTCATTAATCCGTTCAGTATTTTTGAGTTCATCGCTAACAGACAGACGTGGCAGAGGACTTTCGTTTTATAATATGTAAAGATTTCATTCCATTTCCTAGATCAATATGCAAGTAATGATAGGTATATCATTTATCATTATCATACTCCTTTTGACATTAAATATTGATATACGTAAATGCCAGAATTCTGTCAGATATATAAGTACCTCCTTGTTTATTTAAAAATAATTTGTCCTTGTAGATTACATTACGCAAACTCTTCACGACAAACAAAATCTGATTTGCAAATAATAAGAAGTTGTTTTTGAGAAGGAGGGCTCTGTTATCAATCTCCGGTACACAAAAATATTGTTCACATCTTGATGGCACCAAATAAGCACGTACTGAGTTCAACCATTAATTTTGTACGAGTCCAAACTTGGATCGATTTAGTAATAAATTAAAACTGAATTACGGCCTAATCGACTCAGTAGGTACCCACGCAGATTATAGGTGCGACAAACGTCGTATAAGTGACGAGGAAAAGGGATTCCAGTAAATATACCAAGGCTGAGGAAAAAATATATGGCTATAAAAACTGAGGATAAAATTACTGTACTGTGTCGGCTTTATTCGACGCCCGACTTATTGTCGTCAACTTAATGATTGATAAGCTATCGTTAAAAAACCATTGTCACACTAAATTGATAAGACGGGCCTCAACTCGCTCGCTAATAGAGAGTAGAAAGTGCCCAGATACAAGTGTCGGATTTAAAACAAATAACTTTATCAGCATGTACTCCGAAAGTACCTTAATTATTTTTTAGATTTTCTCAAATGCCAGTACGTAGGTACTTAATTTATTTATTTGCCAACAAGATCATAAAATGTGGCATAGGTACTGGATAGCAACTTAGCAATAAAGTACGAACGTACGATACACGTCAAAGGAATTATAAGGATAAAAAATTGCCTTCGACGTTGTATTGATGTGGATCAATAGCTTTGAGGAAAACAACCATTCGCTTTGTAGGACCCAGTGTTTTTACTGGAACTGATATAGGTAAATAGACCCGATATTTTTTACTCAAATGGTGGCCACGAATAAACCATCTTTCTGAACGTTAAACCAATAGTTTCTTCCTAAAAATTTAACAAACTTAAAACTTTAAACAGACTAAACGTAACAGATTTTCAGCATAGCGCGAATGACACCTCTGGTATTGCAGATATCCGTAAGCTACGGTAACTGCTTCCCATAAAGCGGGCCGGAAGCTTGTATCGATTCACATTCGGTACATTTAACCAAAATATATACGTGCAGGTGGGTGATAGTAAATAGGTACCAATACAAGAACAAGTCAAGCTATGACTTAGCTGTGCCACAATAAATAGTTGTCTATTATATGGGGCAACGTTTTTTTTTTAAAAAAAAAAAAAAAAAAATATACCGTGGCTGCGCTTAGATCCTGGACTTCAGGGATTGCCAGATGCTAGGCTAGATAAAATACATAATTCTGGCATTTTCGAAATTAATTTTATCGAAACGTACAGGAGGTGTCTAGGTATCTACCTCTGGTATTAAACCCATCATCATTCATACATTATGAAGAAAGCGTCATAGATTCATGGTCGACATTCCAAAAACCCGAACGAAACGCTTTAGGTCCACTTTTATTTAACTGAAATATTTAATTCAAAATTTTTTTGTGAACAAGATATTATTTATTTACATATAGACAGACAACCCTGTTTAAAATTTGTGTTTCTATGGTAAATGAATTTGTGATTTTGGTACCAGCCTGTGTTACCAACTCTTAGGGTGACCACTGACGACGCCAAAGTTCCTAAAAGCATTTTCTATTTTGTTCTTTTATTATGATTTTCACGATTTTAAACGTTGCTGTCTAGGTAATAGAGACTTTCGGCGGACGCTACGCGAAAACTCGTGTCATCAGTGGGCGCCCTTATTTACGCAATTACGCCTACACGTGTTTCAAAATACAATACATGAGGAAAATGGGACTTAACTACGCGAATCACTTATCTAGTAAGTCAAAGTTAATACTGACAAACTTGAACAATAAACTAAATTTAATGACATTTATCGTCTTCAGTTTTGCCAACTTAATCTCATAATCAACATAATACTCAACCCATTATAGAGTCCCACTGCTGGGCACGGGTCTCCTCTCAGAATGAGAGGGGATTAGGCTGTAGTCCTTACAGGGACAAAATGTAATATGTAGTGTTCTATTTTCTTGATACCATAGATATTTCGGTGCTAGTAAAATCTACAAAAAACTAATATATTAGGTTTGTGGTTTTAAAAATATTGGGTACCTATCATTTTAAATAATTTCACGACCTAGTTTAATTTACAGATAATCGCTTAGCATTCTCACGTATTATAGCCACTCTAAGAATGCTGCCACAAAAATGTTGTATTATAATAATTCAAGCAACATTGATATTTTGTAGTTACGAATTCTGACGCCATTTTAAACCGGTTTGGAATTATGTATGCCATTGTAATAATGTATTTATGTACATAAATACATATCAACATACCAGAGTTTTTCTGTTGCGTGGAATTTTTATTTCTGCGTTTTAATCTCTATTCGCATCATTATTCCTCAAAGATTCTGAAGGCAGTTTTGTGTTTCAGATTTTCATTCTTTACACTTGGAATTGAAATGAATTCATAAGACCTTCACCGCTATCTCTGCATATTGTATTTCCTACATAATAACATTTGCTAACACATTTTCAGTTTACCGATTTCGCGTTTTTTGTCCGTATAAGGTAGATGTTACTTCGCAAATGCCAGGCACTCAATATTGCGCAATGTGATGTAATTTGAAATGATTAAATAGATCACACGATTATCGACTACCGTGAAAACTCCTTGTAATCACACTTTGCAAAAATGCCTCAACATGACATACTTGTTTTTCTACCAGATATAACATTCGTTTGTGCGTCGATAAGAACTCGAAATTTTTTAATAATGAAGGTATTAAATAAAATTATGTATCTACATTGTAACGATGTTTACGTTTGTTGTTCTTTTTTGTCTATGTGATTTTTTTTTATTTATACTTATTGTATATTATTATAAAGTTAACCAATATGGACTCATATGGTCTGAAAATAAAGATTTATTATCTATCTATATCTTCTATACTTATAATAAATCTGTAGAGAGGTCAATTCTGTACATGAAATATATTTCCAAAATAACTATCAGCGGGTGATTAGTGATCGATACTGATGCCAAAAATGCAATCAGTAAAATTTTTGTCTGTCTGTCTGTCTGTCTGTCTGTCTGTCTGTCTGTATGTTCTTTATAGAAACAAAAACCACTCGACGGATTTCAACGAAACTTGGTACAATTGTTCTTCATACTCCTGGGCAGGTTATAGTAATATGATAGGAGCAGAGCAGTGAAGGGAAATGTTGGGAAAACAGGAGAACTTACTCCATTTTTTAAGCTTCCGTCGCGTGTGCAGCCTTAATGGTTAAAGCTACACAGAAATCATGTATGACGGAAATGTTCTCCTTAAAATTATATAAAAAATATTCCACGACAGCAAATGTCTATCTTTTATGGTTGACTCACAATAACACGTGTAACTTCCGATAGCTTAGCAGTTCGGAGCTTTCTGATTATATTTGTCTACTCTTACGTTAGGTGACTGACTGACTGACATAGTGATCTATCAACGCACAGCCCAAACCACAGGTTATAGTATACTTTTCATCACGCTACGATCAATAGGAGCAGAGCAGTGAAGGGAAATGTTGGGAAAATGAGTGATTCATGGGAAAGGTTTCAAGCTATCAATGTATATATCATCACGCTACAACCCTTAGGAACGGGGCAACGCAGGTGAAACCACGGGCGAAGAACTAGGGAACAAAGTAACTATTCCACGCGGACGAAGTCGCTGGCAAAAGCTAGTTATTAATAATATAACATAACATACCATCACGCCTGTATTCCCCGAAGGGTTAGGTAGAGGTGTACTTAATGTACACCCACAGTTCGCCGGTATGTTTAGGTCCCATGTTATAGGGGGCGAGCCTATAGCCATTAACCGGGCACAAATCCAGACTCCGAGCTGGTAATGAGAATTTCATAGGAAAACCCAATAACACTTTGCTCGACCTGGTGATCGAACCTAGGACCTCTAGTGTAGCAGTCGCACTTGGGACCACTAGACTAATGAGGCAGTCAAATTTATTATTATTAATAATCAGACCATAATTTTTTACTGATCATTTACTCCTAAGATAATGGATTCCGAGTCAGTCTCAGCTTAATTCTACACCTCTATATAAACACTATCTGTTGCCTGCGGTTTCACTCGCATCCCAAAGGTCTTTTCGACCCTTTGCAGGTCCAATTTATCTCTAGTCACGGTTGTGGCGAATGTTGCGAATCTCATGGCTGTGATTATGAGGCAAGAGATACGATTTTTAGTAAGTAAGAGTGACATACCCTGCCTTCATGGATCGTCAGCTAAGGTGGTAGATGTTCCATGGTGATTTACCGCACATCCAAAACAGGGTATAACCCCAAATAAATTGGGACTACTAGGGCAGAATGATAGTGATGAATAATTACTTACCTATTTGACAGAGGCTGGAGACAGGGGCGCGGAACTTCGGTGGCACGTTGCTATCGGGCCCAACGCGGAGGAACTGGAACTCTTCGGAAGGGTCCGCCACCAGTGACTCCATCTCCAGCAACCTCTCGATGGATAATTCCTGCAGTTCCAAGAAATCCTGAGGTTTATCATGAGTAAATTCTTTAAAGCGCGAAACTGCAGCGTTTGCTCCTTAATAACTAGGTAAAGATTTAATTTCGTTACAAACAAGGATTTTCTGTTGTCCAACTCAAAATCTTAAATACCTATTAAGGAATTGAGTTGCGGTAAATCTAATAAATTAAATTTTCCATAAAAAACTAAAATATCAAAACGTATTTAATACAATTAAAAAAAAATAAGCTTTCATTCATGTTAACCCCTCGTGATAAGCTAAATCCTTGTGTTACGAGTGGGTTCACGTCGGTAGTGCAGTGGGTGGGTTTCGAACCGGCAACCACGTGATCGCTAGTCCGGCGCTCTAGCCATTAGGCCATCGCTGCTTACAACCAAGCCACTGAAAATTTCATTTCACTGTAAAAACAATTACTCATAATCTCGTGTAAAAGCTTTCATATGAAAATATGTAAAACAAACATACTCCGTCATTTAATCCATCGGATATAATCTGTCAACATTTCAGCGATCACGATCGTCACAAGTTTGCGAGTGAAACGCAACAAATCGATATCTACTCGTTAACAATCGCATTAAACATAGAAATATGTAGGTAGCATCACTAGCCATCGTTGTTTGTATACTTACCCACCTACTTTTAATTAATACCTTTTTATTAGTTTACTACTTGATACTCTAGTATTACAAGCTTCTGACATACGCTAATTGGTGCCGCAAATGAGAAACTTCGCTGATATTCATTATCCGTTGTAAAGACTGGACAGTTCTGTCATTTGGTATAATTATTTTAAGTACAGAGCATAGATCTTAGAATTAAATGTTAACGATTTGTAGGCAGGGAAAATCTAAAGCATCGACTTAATTAAAGATAAAAATTGCGACGAATTTTATCAGCTGCCGCATTTTAATAGTGTGCGGATGGCCAAAATCAATTAATGTGGTCATAATCTTTTAATTAATTATCTTACATTAATTATCTCATAAATTTAACTTTGATGATATAGCATTATATACAATAAGTAACTCCATTAGATTTAAAATAATTCTCACGAGCGAGTGACGCGAGTGCCTATACGTACAATATTTAGCCAATTAGTGAGAAACTTAATGTGTTCTCAATTTAATGACAAATAATAAAACTAGAGTTTATGTAACGTTTTTACATCTCCAGGTGCGATAGGTATATAATCGTATAACTTGATCCTCGCGTTGATCTCATTTTTAACCGACTTCAAGTTCAAAAAAGGAGGAGGTTCTATGTTCTATGTATGTGTTATTGACTAACATTTCGTGATTAGTCAGTGAATGATAAAATACTTTTGCTCGCGGTTTCACAAGTATCCCATAGGACATTTCCGGACAAAGCCTGTGTCCTTCTTCAAGGTCCAATCTAGCTCTATACCAAAATCCACCAATTTTGTTTCAACAGTTTAGGCGTGCAAACATAACAAACAGACAGATTTACTTTCGTATTTATAGCATTAGTGGATATCTTTCATGTATACAACCATAAAACGGCAGGTTAAAGGTTCATCTTATATAAAGGTAATAATATACTGCTCACTAGACATCCCCAATCGGAGAATAACGAGTTTGAATTAATTTAGTTCGGGGTGAGTTAGACGTATATCTTCGTTCCATACTTTGTCCGATTAAAATCTGTTTGATAACAAAGTTATAATGACATTTATGCGAAGTAAACACGGAGCGCAGTAACTTTTCATTAAACTCGACTGAAACATGAGCGGAGCTGAGTGCAAACATTGATATACGACGCGGTTTTGATGCAAAGAACATTTCTGTTTTATATTTATCATCTAATAATGTAAACACGATTAAAGGGCAGTCATATGGTACAGGATCAAGGAGGCAATTCTTTTTTTAAAGTTGCTAGCAATATGGGTCGGACATTACTCATTATTTTTTGTTATCCCCTCGTGCTGAGCTAAATGCTCGTGTTCCGAGTGGGTTTACGTCGATAGTGCAATGGGTGGATTTCGAATCGGCAACTGCAATGATCGCAAGTCCGAAGCTCTAGCCATTAGGCTACCGCCGTTTCATATAATTAAGGCCGCTTCGTCTTTCAGAACATCAATCTGTTGTATAACTTTCCGCATCTCATTTATCTCCGTTCGTTCCTCGTATCGTAGGTTCACCTAACCCGCCGATTTATTATTTGTTTTCGCAAATTATGGTTCTATAACACATTTTAGGCACGGATCTAGCATACTACTGCCGTGAATCTAGATAGAATGATAAATAAACTTACAAATTGCAGAAAAGCAATTGAAATTTGAATTTGGCGGACAAGCGAATGCGTTTACCTTAAAACTAAGAGGAAAATGGTCCAGATTAAATGGTTAGTACCTGTACTTGCACAGAGCTGCTAGGATGTGCGTCGTCAGTACCTCTAGCTGCTCGTTGTCGCTCCTCCTGCACCGCCTCCCGCTTCATCCCGCACGCGAGGCATTTCTGGTACCGGCAGTACTGGCACCTGTTCCTCTGCCGTTTGTCTATGATGCAGTTCCGCTCTTCACGACATGCGTACGTTAAGTCTTTTCTTACCGTCCGTTTGAAGAATCCTTTGCAACCTTCGCAACTGGAACAGAAGATTTTAATGTTTTTTCATATTATAATTAATTACAAATGTATAGTTTTTAGATTTTTCTCTATACTTGTAGTAGGTATAAGACGATTACTTGTCAAATTTCATAGTTCTAGGTCAACAGGAAATACCCTATAAATTTTGATTCCGTTGAGTGTCGAAATGTACGTTTTTTACGGCATAAACGGCCGTATCTTTTTTTTACGTTATCTTAGAAGTTTAATTTTTTCACAGCTTCAAGGGACTGTAGACCTAAGTATATGGTTTTAATTTCATCTCGATACCTACACGGGTTTCCAAGATAAAGGGTCCGTCTGTCTTGACAGACAACATAAGGACAACAAAGTGATCCTAAAGGGTTCCGTTTTTCCTTTTCAGGTACGGAACCCTAAAATGAAATTTTCCTCCACTGGCTACCAAAGGCATAATGGAAATTAATCGATTTCCTGCCGATAAAAGCGACATAACATAATGCCATTCGAGGCGAGAAACATTTGTATGGGCATACATAAGTTTAAGTACACAAAACATGTAGAGATTAACATAAAACCGGAAAAACAATAGAAATAACTGAAAAGTATTTTAAAGTATTCTTATACGACCCAATATAAAAATGAAACTCGGAATAAAAAGCGCAGACGCTTGAGAAAATAAGAACAATTTTACAATATACATTGCAAGGTTTTGCAACATAGGTAGATGATACATCTATACCTATACATGCTAATATACTGATATCAACTAATGATGATACATCACCTGTTGCGTCTACGCAAATAAAACAATTTGGGAGTGTCAAACCAGTCGACTAGTTAGGTAAGAGCACATTTTATTCGCTGAGATACCAATAATAATGAGTCTCCATAACATTAAATTGATCATGTGCAGACATACGAGGATTTTGAAATTGAATTGTACATTTACAACTTTGATCAATATCTTTCTTTATATTGAGACGTAAAAGGTTTGGAATCTGCTTTTGAATATTGAAGAATTTCGGAAATGGTAACAAAATAAATAAATAAAAATTTATTAGGAACAATTACATGTGAACTTTACAATATGAAAACGATGATAGCTGCTAAAGTAAAATTACTGTGGCGCAGCTATCAGCTCCCAAACTTAAACATAATGAAGCTTTATGAGCCTGGTGGTCCCAAGCGCAACTGCTACGCTAGAGGTCCTGGGTTCGATCCCCAGGCCGAGAAGTGTTATTGAGTTTTTCTATGAAATTCTCAGTAGCTGCTCGGAGTCTGGATTTGTGCATCGGTTAATGGCAATAGGCTCGCCCCTTATTACATGGGACCTAAACATACCGGCGAACAGTGGGTGTACATTGGTACGCCTCTGCCTAACCCTTCGGGGAATACAGGTGATAGTTATGTTTTGTTTCAGACTATATAAAATCGTCTGAGACTAAAATATAAATGGGATGTGGAAATAAAAACTGAGGAACTATTATAAACTACGCCAATCAACCGATCTGCAAGGTTAAGATGCGCTTGCTGCGGTAAGTCTCTGCATGGGTGACCATTAAAACATTCGAGATCCCTCCGTGCCTCGGAAATCGCGTAAAGTCGTCAGTACCGTAGTAATATTGGTATTGCTCAGAAATTGATATGCGGAGGTCTGATACTCTGATGTCGCTTCGTGTAAAACAAAACAAAAATTCAGCCACACCTGACTAGTCTGGAAACCGACCCCACCATAGTTGGAAAAAGGCTACAATGGGGCGTAAGAGCAAACGTAGATAACAGTAAAAAAATCCATATTAACTGCTCACAAAGTCATGTTGATTTTGAATATATTACCGAATATTTTTGCTTACAAAATGTTGGGATGGGCATGCCCCAGCCCTTCAAGACCTTGTTTTATCAAGTTTAAAATTCATTGAATCTAACATTGCCATAAGACATGTTTTGAATAAGAATGCTCTCAATGTTTAAAGTTCTTTATCACAGCGCTGCGAAGTGTGCATTGCTACGAATCAATTTAACGCATTGTGTTCTATTTCAAATTCACTCCATTCAATTGGTGTTGCTCGCATAACATAAATAAATGAACTTTATCTTCTACATTAATATTAGCACGACGGTATTACGTAATAACAGTGGGTGTAATGGAGAAATACTGTATTTACTGTGTAATCGCGAACACATCCTTCGGGACTTAAGGATGACGTGGGCAGGCACTCGATCATATTATCCCTTATTAACTACGATATCCCGAGGTATTGAAGCTTTTTCGACGAGCATGAGAAATGTTAGTTCATATAGAAACTATAGAGCCTTGAAAAGAAATGTACGATGATGATAATGGTGATCTGGGTCTTTATTCAGTACGGTAGTAAGTAATTATGCAATAAGTGGCTAACTTCAGGTAGAACAATGAGACAGGATAATAATTGTTTTATTTTTTAAATAGTTAATCATATTCTTTAATAATATTAAATAATAGGAAATGTGTTGTTTTGTGCATTTATGAGCACAAGATTTATTAAAATCAGCTAAACGACTCACGTAGAAGGCTCTTACGCGTCTTACATCACCTCTAAAGGAAAATATCAGCAAAATTCTACTTGAATATGACATCACTAGTTATCATATCGTACCATACGACCTGCATCCGCATACGTGATGCGAACAAAAATTAAATGTAGGATATAAAAAATGTTCCTCAATCTAGAATCTAGATCTTGAAAGCATATGGTCCTACTAAACATTTGCGGCGACTAATAAATCTTGCAGTACAAACAGCTTCAATCTAACTTGAAATCTTTATGTATAAATGGCATTACTCATGTTTTCTATACGGAACTGCGCAATTCTCGGAGAGTTGTGCAATGAAATTAAAAGCACGAGTAGAATCAATAAGACTCCAGTCAGAAGCAAAGACCGGTGACTGTGACGCATGTAATTCTCGGTCGACGTTAATGACATGATTGCGTTTTGAACCTTCGACATGTGTTTCGCAACAAAGTCCATCCGGTGACCAATACCACTTTCTCTTTAAGTATAGTTTTTTACAACAATACAGGATATTGATACGAGTAACACAAACATCACTTAAATTATTCCTAGAATTTAGAAAACTTCGTCAATAGCATAACGTGAAATCGAACCGTTACCTATATGAAATTTTTCGTGCGTTCGTCATTCTATGTATATTTATGAGTCAGACACACAATGTTTTGAAGAGAATTTGTAAACCATATGTGTTGTTTCACCTACTACGATATCTGTATCAATGGTACATTGGTCGGGACCATGGTCGCGGGCGTGGTCAACTGCCCGTTGTCCGGTTTCTTCAAAGTTTACAAACATAGCTTTAAATCTTGTATGTTAGAGCTGTAAATCAACTCGTGAGCGAGCACGCACGCTAATAAATTAGGCAGGTAGGTGTACTACGCTTTAGAATTTGCAAAGAACCTTCTTTATAGCTCAAGTTATTGTTTTAAAACGATCAAAACCCGTTGTGATATATAGCCGATTAATATGTCAATGTTATTATGCGATAATTTAGTTTTATGGGCTCATTAATGCTGTTTAATTAGGAATATTTTATTAGGGTTGTTTATACGTAGTATTATAACGTCACAATATCTTAGCTATAGTATCTGTATAGGTAACCTACCTACCAAACAAAATGGCGCATGATTAAATCGAACTTGAAAGTTTTGAAGGTTATTTATTCAATTCAATCTACAATTGCGTAGGTATTAAAAGTGAACTAAGAATCGATATGTATTTATCACTGCTGTTTACGTTGTTAGATACGAAAATAAAACAAGCAAATTACATTCACTAATTGGACGGTTTAAATGGCAATAAAGTTAATGTCAAGGGGCCTCTGTTTGTGTATTACATAGGTGTGCTCGACTTTCCATCAACATTGTAAGTAAGCAATGAAATCATAACACCATAACAATGAATTTTAATGAGTAACTAACATTACTTCTCCGAATAGACACCAGGGTAGGATAGGGTTTGTTTTGTGTGATCCGACTGGATTCCAGAAAAGAAACCCCGTATTCTACAGCTAAATTAAAACCCATCAAAGTGAGACTCGTTTCACAATCCATTGCGTTTAATGTTACCGTCATTTACATAGTATCGGTCGATATTGCGCATCAGACTGGAGAATAATACCTTATTGAGCTTCATGGAACAGATGCATAGTGACATCACCATCAGGATTATTATCTTTATCATTCACTCCATCTTTGCTTCCTAATCACCACAATTCAAACGTCAAGAAAATTAGAAATTGCACACAGAAATAATTTAGGAGCCCTAAATTAGAAATCCTAGCCGACGGTTATAAAAATGACTTCCAGAAAGTCATTTTTATAACCTACATTACAGAAAAAGCAGACTCTCAGTGTTCCCTGGAATTAGGCATGAAGTAATCCAAATTGGTTATGCAGGTTTTACAAAAAAAAAAAAATGTACATCAAAAATATTAAAAGCCAACACAATGATCATTCAATTGCCAATAAATTGATAAGAAACGTCGATATGCCACGACATTTAGCAGAGAGGCTATCGTCGAAATGCATTTTACACATTTCAGGCAAGATATTTGTATGTTTTTTTTATCTTATTTCTTTTTCCGAAATATACTGCTTCAGAAGAATGTTTTTAATGGGTAAACCATTTTTTTCTTTTATAGCTTACTAACAATGTGGGTCGCACATTACTAGTATTCTTGTTAACCCCTCGTGCTAAACTAAATGCTTGTGTTACGTCGGTAGTGCAATGGGTGGATTTCGTACCGGCAACCACATGATCGCAAGTCCGACGTCCTAGCCATTAGGCTACCGCCGCTACATTTACTCAAGCTGACAAACATGTTTGAAATGGATTGATGAAAATATTCACGAATCAAATAAATTTTACGTGGGAGAGCCATGCTTCGGCACAAATGGGCCGGCTCGACCGGAGTGATACCACGGCCTCACAGAAAACCGGCGTCAAACAATGCTTACGTTGTGTGAGGTTACCGGAGGCCCAATCCACTTTTAAAAGGTCGGCAACGCACTTGTGACTCCTATGCTGTTGCGGGTGTCCATGGGCGGCGGTAATCGCTTACCATCAGGCGATCCGTCTCACCGTTTACCCTCCTATCACATAAAAAAAACTTCACAGATTTCGATAATATTATTAAGTATCGCACACACCCCTAATAAAGTGTAATCACAAAAAAGCTCCGGTATAAAAATAACAGTATTCACGCGTTCAGTCTATGTACACAATACATACATAAATTGCCTGCGTACACGTGCCAACGAATTTACTCTGTACATCTCATCATAGCCGTATAATATATTTATACGAGGCAAAAATAAACAAATGGGCGAATTTTAGACATTGGTAATTTTATGAGATTAAGTTGTTCATAAAACCCATCCGCGTAAAGCTTTTCCTTTTGGGGGGTGATGTGCCGACATGAGATGAGTTCAGTTGTATTGTACACAAATAAAGAACGCATTATTACATTTTGTACTGAAAACTAGTTGTGCCCCCGGCAGGTGTTGCAAATGTTGCAATGCTTTTTTTTTCTATCTTTATTTTTTGTCATAGGTAAACCTTCCCGGGCGTAGCTAGATTAACCTACCAAATTTCATATGTATAATAAGCTTGTACACATAGATATTTCTAAGAAATTATACTAACCGAATTGCAATAATTATTTTTGTGATGAATTCAAAATTAGAACATCGGTTTATTACACTTATCACAGCAAATTAAACCGGACAAGATTCATTGTTTTTCAAAATTCAAAACTCATTTATTTCAACCCTTTAAGGACCATATTTTTTATGTTAAAATACAATTCAATTAAACAATTATATTCATTAATTAAATTAGATAATTCAGAGAAATTAAAATGCTAAAATCATAAAATAAAACCAAAAATATTATTAATACACCTACCTCTGAGATTGTTTGTTTATCATTATATTCATCATAAAACAATGGTTAATGTACTGACAATCAAACCTGTTCGCAAATACGCTCAGATACGATGGAGGTGATTTTAAAACGGGATGTCACACGATATACGAATAATTTCTAGTTTTCCTTCAATACTTACCTACCTAATGAAATAACCATGAAAGACTACCTGCCCTCCAATACGTGATTTCAAATCAACATGAAAAATTATCAAGGTGAAAAAAATGTCTTCTGAATGGCATTACAATCGACTCCCGATCGATAGAATTTTAAGTCGTTTTCAATAATGTATAGCCGAGCGTTTTATACAGTCTATATACTTAGCCACAATAGTGTTTGAAACGTGTAAATATAAACGATTTGCTTTAACGAATCGTCCCACGCCCGCCAATTCCAATTAAAATGTTAAAGAATAATAAGAAGGTGTAAAATCTTTAATTTTGCGCATGACCATTACATAATATTCATTTTACACGCAACCAATAAATGTTGGTTGTATCTTGTATCTAAGCTACAAGTAGGTACCTATACACAAGAGTATTCTGTAACACAGACACAACACTAGCACGACTGTCTAGACGGCGGCATCTCTACACCTATATTATAAAGTCATATGTATAATCATCATACATAATAAACGGTACCTACCTACCTATCAGCATACTATACAGGGTAGTTCGGAGTTACCTATATCAATATGAAAGGAGGTTCGTACCCACGCAAATTCTGGTGTACAAGATTGTTAACTAACAGAAAGATATTTTTCCATATTATGTAGACACTTAAATTTTGGCATTTAAGTACTTTGAAATCACAGACAGACACGTTCATGTTTAATCTCCGACACAAAAAGAGGGGTGTTATAAGTTTATCGTGTGTCTGTCTGTTGCATCGTAGCGCCCAAACGAATGGACCTATTTAGATTCAGTTTTTGTCTGAAAGGTGACTTTTTTTTATGGGATAGGAGGGCAAACGAGCTGGCGGATCACCTGATGGTAAGCGATTACCGCCGCCCATGGACACCCGCAACACCAGAGGAGTCACAAATGCGTTGCCGACCTTTTAAAAGAGGATTGGGCCTCCGGTAACCTCACTCACTCGGCGAAACACAACGTAAGCGTTGTTTAACGCCGGTTTTCTGTGAAGCCGTGGTATCACTCTGGTCGAGCCGTCCCATTCGTGCCGAAGCATGGCTCTCCCACGTAAAATTGATTGAGTGTGTTCTTAGTTATGATTTGGTTCGAAATTATCAGCTCTTTCCTGGTTCATGATGATGGATGTGAACAACTTCCACAGTTCTGATCGATTTGAAATGTTGAAAGTTGAAGTTTGGAACTTCAATGATATTTCAAGAACATATAGTAACCATGTCTCGATGCTGCGGAGTTTTTTTTTAATATAAAATTTAATGGTATATTTATTGGTATAGATGCA
This sequence comes from Acronicta aceris, assembly GCA_910591435.1. Lineage (NCBI taxonomy): Eukaryota > Metazoa > Arthropoda > Insecta > Lepidoptera > Noctuidae > Acronicta > Acronicta aceris. Next base: position 12,165,672 of record OU342759.1, read on the forward strand.
TGGTAAGAATAAGCCTGTATAGGTACTCACTACCCAAGAATTACCACGCACTATCACTGAAGCACTATACTCGTAATTATTCGCGCTAACTTTAATTGAATTACGTTTTATGTCGACCACACTGCTTCTCTAGATTTCTTTAATCAATCGCAGGGCTGTCAATTTTAACGATCATTGCTACGATTTTAATAAAGTTGAAGGTAATCTTGAAAATATACGAAAACGTTTTGATGAATTGATTTGTCCTTGCTGTCTTACACTCATTAAAATACGATAACTAGGTAACCAATAAAACTTTAATAACTAGGTACACAAATATATAATAATTATATACCTATCATACAATCCGTATACAGACACATTATCATAAATAAAGTTTTTTCAATTGTAATAAAAATTCTCCATCGCCAGCCATTTTGCATTTTTAATTAAAATAATAAAGACCCATAACCCATCACGGACCATAACTGAATGCGAGACGAATTGATTGACATTTTATTATATTCAAACTGGTCTAAAAGTCTAGGTTTCCCAAGAGTACCAGCGCCGAGACGTGAAAAGAACAAATGAAATTGCAACAATCCAACATTTTACTTTTTCCGAGTGACTCGCGATTCTACAGAGATATAATCTCCTTAATTTGGTACCTATTTATAACTCCGCCGCATTTAAAAAACAATAATGAAAGGTGAGCGTGTATTTTGCCAAAACATAGTCAGGGCTATTTTATATTTACACTGTGTTTTGGTCTATTATTGTGAAACATCTCATGTCGTTCTCGTTATTATGTTTTTCTGTGAAACGAACCAGCTGACGAATATAATGAATGAACTATACTTAAATGATTTTTACTTACTTATACAACTGTGTAACACAGGGTAGGGTTATGTTTTTCATGCTTATCTATCTGATTATTTATTCGCTCATAGCTAATGGATTTTAATAAATTAGGCGTCAACCGGTAACACTTGTCTCATAATGGTTCTAGCTAGTTAGTGTTAAAAAAACCCATTAAGTAGAGTTTTTTAGGCAATAGAATTTCGATGCTTTTTAAAATTATTATTTCTGCAAGTTGATCATTTAAACACCAATTTTTAGACACATAAAATCAGTGCTTACTAAATGGCATGGCCATTATATATTTCTAACTGCATCTTCTATCACAATATGACGCGATGAACTACCTAGGTATACATAAAGATGAGAAGAATAAAAAAATATAAACGACCCTTTTAGGATGCAGGGCCTGCAGTTTCAAATGCGTCTGCTCATTTTTTATGTTGCATATGGGTGTGTCGAAAAAATTGGAGCAAAAACTACAACATCCAACTCTTATGTTTATCGAACATCTGGCCCGAGGGGCGAAAGTTAAGTCAAAATATCCTGATCGAAGTTAACACCTCAAGTAACTTAATTTATATCGATAATGTGTTCACGTATATTTCAGGATGGTTGTACAACGCAGCAGTACCCCTACGTTATAAAAGCTCCTATAAATAAATACCTACATTATGAAGACAAAATGTGTATTAGTAAGGCAGACATTAAATTTTTATGTACCTGTACACTCCATAATGTTTTCCCGACGCTCTGTCTCCACATATAGAACAGAGGTGTTTGGAACCACTTAGCGGATGGTTCGGGGGGTAGTTCTTGAATGCTGGGGGTGGGGTGGAGTCGTCTCGCAGGCCGTCTAGCATCGCCGTGTCTGGCTTCATCTCCGGCGGTGACATCGGCGACATAAAACCACCCTCCAAGTTCAGCCCTGCAATAAAGAAGTCTAATCAACATTTGAACAGCTTCAATAATGAAAATCTTAATTAGGTACAGGCACCAAACGTTGGTGTTTTTTTGTTCTTCGAGCTGCCTTTACAGCAGTAATGAGACTTTTTAACCTTTCTGTTTCAGCAGTATGTTTACTTATAATTAAAATGTATCCTATATCGACTAATAAAAAGAAAAGTAAATCAAGATTGAGTTTCCATTTGTAAATAAAATAAGCTCAAATCAAGTGAGCATTATTCATTTTTCTTTATCATTAGAAGATATAGGTACTTGACATTTGATATTTAAATGTTATAAGGATTCTACAGTCTAGAGAATGAATTTCAAAGACAATTGTAATTGTATTCAACATATTTTCTGGAAAACATAAATGTATGGATGGCAGTTGTTCCAAAAACCAACAAAACCGGTTCATTAGTCCGAGGGCTTCTGCAGCAGACAAAAAAGAAAATAAACACACACTACGCAGCCACCACCCTCTTTCTGCGGCGTAGTAGAAAATGTAAAGAACTGCCATATTGCTTTATGTAATGTATTTCGTATATTCCATTGGCCAAGTAGCCACATTTTAGTGTATGATTCTGGCGATGATGGAAAATGTTCAGGTGGTACCAACTATTAAAAATAAGTATTGAAAGTTCTATAGTTTAAAAGCATACGTGACGCAATTCATCGACATACGCTAACGTGTTCATATAATGTAAATCTGGTATTCTTGTTTGGACCAAGTTAAGCATACAAAGTAAATGCCATAATACCAATATCTGATCTATTAACTAAACATGCTTCGTTGGTCGTGCTCCTTAAACGAGTTGCCATTGTCTTAAGACATCCGAATCGATATCGCATAAGAAATCTTTGCACATGTTTTCGCGTGCCTTGTTTTTGATATTGCTTTACGTATCTGTGTTGCGTATCTCAAAGGCAATGGAAGTCGGATTTTTACCTACTTGACTTTACCCAAGTACTTTAAGAATGATTGGTAAGCAATAATTTTACAATAACTTTCTCACTACCTGTTCATGAACATAAAATTTATTACATTTCATACAAAGCGATCACTGAGATGTGCGCAGAATTGGCTCAAAAATATATAAAAGGATTTTTGTGTTTACCTGTTTATTTCTAAAGCTATCCAGCAGGTACTTACTTTAATTTCCACATCGATAATTTTTTATTCACAACTATAGCGTTACATTGGCCGTCGAAGAATCAGCTTTGTAAGGTTTTGTGCCTAATAAGACTGCCACATCCAGCCTTTTCGATAAAAAAGTATAGAATTATTCAGGGTATTTCAGAAAGAGTTCTATGGGGATTAAAGTTCGTACTTACTGAACAAATATTTTTTTTACAACTTGTATGGAATGATATGATATGTATGTAATTTAACAAGACGAATACCTTTAGATTGGTTTAAATTTAACGAATGAACAAATAATAATGATTATTATATATCATCACTAGTTTCTGCCCGCAATTTTGTCTGCGTGGACTTCAGGATTGTATCCGACCTATAATCTGTGTGCCAAATTTTATTCAGATCCGTTCAGCCGTTCTGGCGTGAAAGAGTAATAAACATCATATGCATCCATCACAAACCTTCACGTTTATTATATTAGTAAGAATTTGTCACGTAACTATTATATTAATCAATTTATTTTAATAAAGTCCTCTGGTTATACATACATAATAAATTAAGTGAAAACAATGCTACATATTTATTTTTCTGTTTTTCAGTATCAGTAAGTACCGTATGATTTTATATCTCTTTTGTATTTTTTAACTATTTTTAAATATCAATTAGAGCTGAGCTCTCATAAGCAAATAAGTAGCAGCTTATAAAGCCACTAATTACTTTGAAAATTAAATCTAGGATTGTATGTAGATAAAAATAGGTACTGATAAAAATCACTGTGGACTGTTATGTGTTAAATAACTATTCAAAATTTTTATTTTCACTCGATTTGGGTGACATTTAATTCTACGTAACATCTTTTAAATAATGCGACGATACTTCAATTAATTCGCGCTGAGGTATGCAACCTTTGTTCCATTGCAGATAAATGTAAAAACACAAGTCTTGTTTTTACTTGAACTTTATTGATTATCAATAACAATCCACACCCACAATAGCTTTATTTTTAATTGTGACATCATTCGTAGGTAATTAAAATGTAAGCGCAACATTTTATATGCGTTGCATACACAATTACTGTGGAAAATTATATATATGTTTGAAGATAAGCACACGTAGTTTTATAGATTTTTAATGTTTAAGTACTAATTGAAATACTCGTTTCTACAAAACATAAAACACCGGGAGCAAGGAAAATAACCAATTTGAGGTCATAAAACAATTTACTTGCTGCAAAAACTAATTAAATCTGTTTTCGTTTTGTAACAACTTTATATTTAAGAGTCCGCCGGACCGATTTTTTCTTACAACCGTAATACCGAAATAAATCGTAATTCCAACATAATATAATCAAATACTGTTATTATTCGGATTCCGATACCGTTAATCTAGGTTCTTATTCTACCATTTCATCCAAAATACTTCACTGGAAATAAATGCAAGCGAATGCAATTTTTGACAAGTTTGGAACGATTTTCCGGTCTTTTATTTCCAGTGAAGTAGAAGTAGACGAAATAGTACCGTAGGAACCTAGATTAACAGTATCCAAATCCAAATAAAGACATAATTTGATAGAATATTGGCTGGATTACGATTTATTTCGGTATTACGTTTTTGTGGGCAATTCAAGCTCCGCCGGACCTTTAAGGACATAACATTGTATATTCAAAACAATCTTTATGTGTGCGCCGGTTGCATGGGCTGGTCCAGTGCTAATACATCCGTTTCTCATGTAAGTACACAATTAATAACATGCCCATCGGTTGAACGGTGGTTAATGGGTCACGTCATCATCAAAAATAAGAGATCACCTGATACGTCATTTCCGATCTTGGTAAATTCTTATTTGCAAAGTCAGACCAAGTTAGGGTATAAGGTGACAGAGCTTCGGTAAATATATAGTAGGTACTCTCTTATCTTGGATATACATATTATATTAAAGTATATTATTTAAGTAAGGATAAGGTCAAGTAAACAAATTTAAGAAAATAATTTCTTGGTTGTCTTGTCGTCGGAATGCTTTCAAAACTAAACCAAGGATAATACCAGTGATGGAGACATCACAGATTATTTATTAAAAATTTGCAAAAAGTTTGTTATCCTTGCATCTTTAGTATTAATCACTTTTTGAAAGTTTTAGTAAAATAATAATTCCCTATGTAATAAAAAAAACATTAGAAACTAAAAGAACATACGATCCCGGCCAGGTTAAAAATATCATTAAAAATCTTAAATAACAATTCATGTAAATTATTTAAAAAACCGGCCAAGTGCGAGTCAGACTCGCGCACGAAGGGTTCGGTACCATCTATAAAAACGGCAAAAAAATCACGTTTGTTGTATGGGAGCCTTAAACGCGTATTTTATTCTGTTTTTTAGTACTTATTTGTTGTTAAAGCGGCAACAGAAATACACATAATCTGTGAAAATTTCAACTGTCTTACTATTACGGTTCACAAGATACAGCCTGGTGACAGACGGACAGACAGACAGACGCACGGACAGCGGAGTCTTAGTAATAGGGTCCCGTTTTACCCTTTGGGTAAGGAACCCTAAAAAACAAATGTTTCGAATGTACACTATTTTTTAAATAAAATTAAGTATGTTAGAGCAGTCGAACACTACGTAACTTATGTAAGTAGGTATATTAAAAATTATTCGTGTGAGTTAATAATTATTTAAATAATTTCCTTTATATATTTGTTATGCTGGAAATAATTATAATATACTTAGGCACCAACGGTCAAACAGCCCAAAATATCGCGCTTGACATTTGGAACACAATAGGCGTAACTTTTACAATGTAAAGAAACATTCAAGGTTCATTAGTTCCTGAGTTGAAACGTGTTATGCCTACATTAACTCAAGACTTTGTGATTGTGTATTTATGCCAATCGCCAAACCAATATTTCAATTCTTGTGAATAGGGGTGACGCTTAGAGTCAACCGGACCATTAAATCTGACAATAAATATATACATAGTTGTCACTACATCCTTACTCCTTACTAACATTATAAATGTGAAAGTTTGTGAGTATGGATCTATAGATGTTTGTTACTCTTTCACGCCAGAACGGCTGTATCGATCTGGAGGAAATTTGGCATAGAGATAGATTATAGTCTGGAATAACACATAGGCTACTTTTTATCCAGGTCGGCTCCAATTCTGAAGTCCACGCAACAAAGTCGCGGGAAGAAGCTAGTAATTATATAATATAGTAGTATATTTTTTGTTAAAAATACATTGCCCCACACTAGGATTTTCTACTGTATACATAGTGTATGCTTTTACAAACACAAATTCTCACAGACACTAACGCCCAGAGCCGCAATAACTCCCTGTAATGATCATGCAAATATTTGCTCCGTGAGGGGATCGACCCACAACACCTGATGCAGAAGCCGATTGCTCAGCCGCTACAACAAACGTGTCGTCAAATTTCATAGTTTAGAGTAAATGGTAATTAAAAAATTCAATTCTGGCTCACGCGATCTGCAATTCGGGGTAAAAATCGTTAAACCTAAAATAAACCAATCATAAAAAGAAACTTGTTAAACTATAAATGTTAGCAAATTTTTAGGGTTCCGTACCTCAAAAGGAAATAACGGAACAATTATAGGATCACTTTGTTGTCCGTCCGTCTGTCTGTCTGTCTGTCAAGACCCTTTATCTAGGGAACGCGTGGAGGTATTGAATTGAAATTTAAACCATATACTCAAGTCTACGGTCCCTTAAAGCTGTGAAAAAATCAAACTTCTAAGTTACCGTAAAAAAAAGATACGGCCGTTTATGCCGCAAAAATATTATATTTCGACACTCTCAAGGGAATCAAAATTCATAGGGTATTTCCCGTTGACCTAGAACATTGAATTTTGGCAAATAATACTGTCCTATACTACAAGTCTAGGGAAAAGTTTGAAAACATCACTTTGTTGTCCGTCCATCCGTCCTTCCGTCTGTCTGTCAAGACCTTTTATCTCGGAAACACGTGGAGGTATTGAGTTCAAATTGAAACTACATAATTTTGTAAATTTTAGAAAATAAATGTAATTATAATTTTATCTCAAAGATTCATAGTCATCCAGTTGAGAAAGCATTTCAGAGAAAAAGAAACATTTTGAACTAAGGATAAAGTACCTTTTTTCACTCAACTGAATTTTTTAAGTTTCTATTGTTTTATTATTATACATTTAAATATATTTTTTTCAGATAAGCATTTGCAAAACTCTAAATTAAATTCCTGAAATTCCTTAGATTGATGTAAATTCTGGGCAAAAGAAGACTCTTTCTTAATTTTTTTACATTATTCAGTTTTATTAGAGATTAGATGAATTAATTATTTGAGATAGTACGTATTTATCTCATTTTCAAGGTTTTCATAAGTAGCAATAAGGGCAAAGTCCTTGACAGCCGCCTTTTGTAAAGGTAAACTACTTACAGTACCAGCCCTTTGAGGGAAACCCCTAAGTGATTGCTCTTACATTGTGAAAATAATAAGTTGAAAACCTTTCTTTCCATTGACGTACATAATGTTCAAACAATTTTGTACATAAATGTATTTGTCCTTCTGGTATTGGTTGAAAATCTTTACATATAAAAGTAGCTACGTTTGTGTCCGCAAAACTCAAAGTGTAGGTATGTGTTACTGTAAAAGCCCGAACTACGGCAAATTCTAAGATTTACCAACTCTGACTGGTAAAAGTTCGAAATGTTCCACCATGGTTAGGTTAGGTTGTTAGGTGTTTTTTAAAAAAAAGCTTACAACGCCATGCAAATGTTCCACCATGGTTTAAAAAAAAAAACCTAACAACCTAACCTAACCATGGTGGAACATTTCGAACTTTTACCAGTCAGTGTTGGTAAATCTTAGAATTTGCCGTAGTTCGGGCTTTTACAGTAACATATGGACTTAACATTTTTAGTATTTTTACACAACGTTGCATTTCTAATTAGGACTGTTTTTCATGTCGAAGTTCACACAAGAACAGAAACTCTAATAATGTATATCAGACAGCTTGAAAGTAATTTAAATATAACATGTAAATGTAATTTTCAAGATTTTTGAGTCGGAGATTTCTTTAAATTTTTTATTTAAAGAAATCTCCGACACAAAAATCTTTAAAAAGGAAAAAATCTGTATCGGTTTTTTTTTATAAAAACGTTGCCCCACACTAGGATTTTCTCCTGTATCGTGGGTGCGTTTACAAACACAAATTCGTGAGAATTTGTGTTTGTAAACGCACAGTTGTTCCGGGTCTGGGCGTTTGTGTATGTGAATACACAAACGCCCAGACCCGGAACAACTACCTGTAGATCATACAAATATTTGCTCCGTGTGGGGATCGAACCCACAACACGTGACGCAGAAGCCGATCGCTCAGCCGCTACGCCAAACGTGTCGTCGTATTGTCCCTTTATGATTAATATAAGCAGAATATTTTAATCCAAGCGTCGTTGTGTCGGTGAACCGCTCATGTGCTCGTCAAATCGCATCGTTTGAGCCCGAACACAACGTAGATGCCGTACACCGTTGAGCAGTTCTTCTAACGAGTTGGGTATGCTGCAGAATTTTGTAACATAATTAACAAGTGACGGAATTAAAAATTTCGAATCGTTCAGACCTGTAGACGTTGTTTATACTTATCTCTTCATCAAGTAAAGAGGTGATAATCTTCAAAGGGCAGTGCAGATTTTTTAACTTTCAAACAAACAAAAATTGATCAAAATAGGTGCACCTGATCAGGCGCTACGATGCAACAGACAGACACACAGATACACACTACAAACTTATAACAGCCCTCTTTTTCGTCGGGGGTTAATAATGGAGATTTATCTTTAATACGACATTTCTAATTCCCGTCCCTATTATAATCATCAACCCACCTCCTTTCAGAATAAGATGGATTGTAATAGTAAGGCTATTCTACGCTGGTCTAGTGCACACGAGTGCACGTGCCTTCGATTCGAAATTGAGACCTAAGTATGACTTGTGAAACCATGGTCATGTTATTTGGTAATCACTTCTTCACCCTAGTTAAAACGTGAATGAATGGAGACTGGTCAAATCAATATAAAAATCTCATAGAGCAACATGGCACACGGGGCGGTTACGTCAGCAATAGTGATGGTGAGTAGACACATCGACAAACCACACAATATCGAAAGAAAATATCGATAAGTGCCTCAGAAAGTGTTGAGCTTACATTATTTACTAGAGTACAGGTTTTATATGTAGATATAAAATCAAATAAGTACTGAAATACGATTTGCCAGGAGTCGGCGGTTTACCTACGTAATGGTAATAAAGTTCGATACGTATAAGTATCCAGGCCAAGCGCCTGAAAAGGATCTTAGAAAAAAATCAGGTCTCAAATACAAGGGCCTAGAGGAAAAAAATCGTTTGAAGTCTATAACAAGTTTCTTGTAATTTATTACATAAAGTACTGTAAGATGTGTAGGTAGTTATATTTCATAAGAGAACGACAACTCAAATTAGCTTTATAATTGAGTTTTATTTCAAAGAAATATTCTTGAGCGTAATGCCAATTTTCACCCTCGCGAATCGAGATGTCTGTATCGTATAATTTCATGTTAATCTTGGTAATTAACGAAAATCATTGGAAAAGAAAGATTATACACACACGCCTACAAAGTGGCGTTACACGTGAGATAAACATAATTATACTTAAGTTGGCATTCATATTCTTAAAAAATGTTGAGAAATAAATAACATAAGTTGGGTAATTTATATTTACACACAGCACAATAATTTGTCAAAGGCGTAGATTGTAAACCCATTCCAGAAACGATTTAAATAATAAATTATCATAAAATACAAACTGCAAAAAGTGCTAAAAACTTTCTAAAAAATAGCGCTTAGTTTTCGTTATCAACCGTTAAGGAAAAATAATTAAATAAAAAATTCAAAGAAATCCCCGACACAAAAATCTTTAAAAAGGAATAAAATCTATATTAGGTAGTGTCCCTTTATGATTAATATAGAATATTTTAATCCAAGCGTCGTCGTTGCGTCGGGGAACCGCTGATGTGCTCGTCAAAACGCATCGTTCGAGCGTTCCACACCAGATGCTGTAGACTGTTGAGGAGTTCTTCTGATGGGTTGGTAATGCTGCAGGATTTTGTAATATCATTGACAAGTGACAGGATTTCAAATTTCGAATCAATCAGACCTGTAGAAGTTGTTTATATAGCTTCATCAAGAAAATGGGTGATATCTTTAAACGGCATAGCCGATTTTATTGAAACAGGGCTAAGAATACTCTCAATCAACACACCTTTCAAACAAAAACAAAATTGAGCAAAATCGGTTCACTTGATCAGGCGATTCACTTGAACTTATAACCCCCCTCTTTTTCGTCGGCGGTTAAAAAGGGGACACCCGTTTTTTGGTTCGGAAAATCCTCATGGATCGTCTGTCACCTGGGAAGGGGCAGGGTGACACTCACTACGAATATGTTAAGATTTCATTACTCACTAGATCCTCCGCTTTCATACAGGTACCTACCCTAAATATCCAAACCAAAGCTCAAACTTCACCTTCAACTCAAAACAGTAGTTTTACTAGACCAATGAGACAATCTTTATCTTATTTTAATTGCTAGTGATAATTTCGTAACAATTGACAGCGACGCAAAACTGGTGTTCCAAAAGAAAATAGATCTTGTTATAGAGGTGCAAATAAAATGAGTAATAAGTACATATTTATATTACATACTAGCTTTTGCCAGCGACTTCGTCCGCGTGGAATAGTTACTTTGTTCCCTAGTTCTTCGCCCGTGGTTTCACCTGCGTTGCCCCGTTCCTAAGGGTTGTAGCGTGATGATATATACATTGATAGCTTGAAACCTTTCCCATGAATCACTCATTTTCCCAACATTTCCCTTCACTGCTCTGCTCCTATTGATCGTAGCGTGATGAAAAGTATACTATAACCTGTGGTTTGGGCTGTGCGTTGATAGATCACTATGTCAGTCAGTCAGTCACCTAACGTAAGAGTAGACAAATATAATCAGAAAGCTCCGAACTGTTAAGCTATCGGGAGTTACACGTGTTATTGTGAGTCAACCATAAAAGATAGACATTTGCTGTCGTGGAATATTTTTTATATAATTTTAAGGAGAACATTTCTGTCATACATGATTTCTGTCATACATGATTTCTGTGTAGCTTTAACCATTAAGGCTGCACACGCGACGGAAGCTTAAAAAATGGAGTAAGTTCTCCTGTTTTCCCAACATTTCCCTTCACTGCTCTGCTCCTATTGATCGTAGCGTGATGAAAAGTATACTATAACCTGCCCAGGAGTATGAAGAACAATTGTACCAAGTTTCGTTGAAATCTGTCGACCGGTTTTTGTTTCTATAACGAACATACAGACAGACAGACAGACAGACAGACAGACAAAAATTTTACTGATTGCATTTTTGCGTCAGTATCGATCACTAATCACCCGCTGATAGTTATTTTGGAAATATATTTCATGTACAGAATTGACCTCTCTACAGATTTATTATAAGTATAGATATAGATGACTTTATATACATATTTCCACTGCGAATTATTAAGATTACCACCTCAATAATGCATAAAACTGACTTAATTAATTGATGCGCGTCGAAATACCAACTTAAAATCTTCAGAATTAACGCCTGAAACTGGTTTTAGAATAAAACACATTATCTTTTCTGAAATTACTGACACGTTTACATTGAATATCTTTAGTAAACTTGAGCTAGCACTATCTACCGTGCTAATTGAACCATAATTATAATAGAACGCAATTGTATAAATAACAAGTCTTATCGACTTCTTCCAGTTTATGCCATACCTACTTAACTAAATTATTTTAAACCTTACATCTAGTTCCCGTCACCATAAAAGCAAATGAATATCATTCAGTACGGTGTTATCAAAATTCTCATATCTAATATATTAAGTTAACTAATACCTATGTATTAAGAATATAGGTACATGATAATTAAATATAGATTCAGTTACTTGTATAATCTTTGTACGATGATTTGATGATGAATTATAATGTCATCCATATAAATAAACTGACGTGTATCATGAATCGTTCTAAGAACATTGTCGGTTTTTGACTTGCTCTGTGGTAATGAATTACTTGTTTATATGACGTTGAAATCAAGCTGATGCATAAAATGGTTTTTAGTCGGGTAACCGACCTGGGGCATTTGATAAAATTGTAGGCAATTTGTAGCAAAAGGCTGCTCCTACGGAACCTTTTTTTGCCTTCATATAGGATATTTCATATAAATTATAATTAAATAAATTATTAAAAACCGAAAATATCAGTTGATTTTACTTTCGCGTATCATAGTAAAATTGTCACAGCATAACCAGGTTCTGATGTAAGAACACTAAGAACTAAAGAATTTTCGGATGCTAATAATATTTTTTGATAATATTTACATTGGATATCAAGTGAGCAGTCAACATTGGCTATGTTAGGCGATGTAGCCATTGGTTGCAGCATGTTTCCGGGCGACGTTGGCGTCATCGGCTGCTGCTGTTGACCCGGCGGCAAGGGCCTTGCCCAGTTGATAAGCGCTGTCACCGACATAGTCGGCTTGTCTTTCTTCGCCACGGACATGGCCACGCACAAACATCCTCACATCACTAGCAACCCACTGCACTTCAGCGACGTCCAAAACTAAACTGCACAGATACACAAGGTAAACGGGCAACTTAGCGCGCGATGCGATGGTCACGATCAATTTACGCCCCGAAAAATCAAACTCGTGAATTATGATTATGACGCTAGGCTTCTAAATAATACGCACAAATGTAACTGATCGTGCGACGACGGAGAGTCTATCTGCACGGACAAAAGCGTCAGAGCCGAGACTGGGGACAAAGCAGACGTCGTAGTGACATTGTGATAGCGCCTGTTATTGCACCCGACACGACGATATCGCAATGCAACCCGTCAACAATGCGCCACGAGCTTCGGCGTTGATGCTTAGCTAGTGACTAATGCGCACTAAAATTCAACAAGCTCGAATTTGACAAAAACTGTACCCGTCAACTTCCGCGCGGTTACCGGCGTGAAGGTCTCACCCGACGCGCTCAAGGTCCGCATACAATCATACGTGAATAAATCTCATTTTATGTTGAAAACGAGTTGCTTTTTTGCCTTTAAAGCTGCAAATGTTTCTGAAATGAACTAGATAATCTAAAATGGTATAGTTATGTATGTTAGAATGGAATCATCTAAATAATTGAAGTTGTTAGCAGTCGGCCTTCGTGATCGTGGTTGTGGCGCGATTCTGTAATTAAGTTTTACGTCACTCATAGACCGAACTCCCCGCGATAGCCTCTACCATATAAAAATTCGCTATGTCACTTAGTAAAACCTAGCGCGATTAAATGGTAGTTATTCATTTGATCAACTGTTCGTACAATCAAATAATTCCAAGAAGATCTTTCAGGGACACGGCACTCACGATGGTCTCAGAAAACCTTGTGACAAGTACATACGTTCAAATTAGTTATAAATTTTGGCATGTAAGCATAAAGCATAAAGCTAGAGTAGTAGAGAAACATCGTATACCTATCGCAACGGTTTGGTTCGGAAAAATAAATAAGATAATAACGAGATATTAGATTACATCTGGACCACATACTGCGACGCTCAGTAAACGAATAATCGTGATCGATAGAGATGAACAAATAAACATTATAATTCGATACAAAGAAAGTGAAGCACAAACTGTCAGAATATTAAATCTATTAATATTAACAAATACAATAAAAAATCTTTCTTATAAATCTTTACAAATTCACTCAGCCAAAACCAGCATTGAAAGTAAAGAATATGTTATTTACTGCGTAGGCATCTGATAAAATTCACTGCCAATTCAAAAGAAATCACCCAGACGTGAATTCATCGATATCCATTTACGCTTGGTTTGAGGTGTAAAAGGAAGCACCTATATCGCATAGAATATAGGTATATTACCCGAACCTGTCAATCAAGGCGTATCCTTGACGACCCCGTGTCTATGTAATTGATAGTCTTTTGTGAGAAGATTCTTTCGTAAATTAATCTACGTAACTGTGCTTATACTTAGCGTGTTGAACAAGGCAACAAATCAATACTTAAACCTGGCGAATGAAAATACGCCATCAACAATGCGACAAAGGCTTTAGTAAAACGCCACACCGTCGCCTTCAGGCACAAAATGGATGAATTGAGCCATTATGATATTGTCGGGATTGATAGGCCACACAAAGGGAATCGCTCCGACAATGACTAAGCGGACACCAACACTACCGGTAATAAACTTAACAAAGAAAATATTACATATTGTATCGATGTAATTATCAATATTATATACAAGTAAGTAGTTTAAATAATATTGATTAAGTAGTTAATGATCAAAGACTATTAATATTTCAACAGCATTATCCGTGAAAACATTCTGTATCAGATTAAGAAGATGCAAAAACAAGAATTACGCAGCGCTCAGTGAGCGTAGAGCAGTTTGTCGCGTTATCAAGGAATGTTTCCACTTTCCTACACTTTCTTTGGTCCACATGACGTGCGTGCATACGTGCATGCGGAGTGTGTGGAGATGGAAGTCCGCCTGCCAATGCCCCCTCCAGCGGCGCTATCGATCTGCACCGACCTTGACTTGACGCGCGCTCGCCAGCCGCTATTAACATTGACAATAGCGACGCACACGCAACACCTTATCCAACTACTGTGCTCTACATACTTTCCTTTTCAATTACTATGATATTTTGCTTCTTCTAATCTTAATATCACCATAATCAGCTCAAGTTAAGCAAGACTCCGTACCATAAAACAATGCCATCAAACATGAATAGCGAAATTGCTTATAATAACTGGCGCTGGTTAGGTTAATTTAAGGGACATTCGCATATAGTAATGGAAAAGCTGTAAGTATACTAAATGCTGTTGCTGTCCTAGAGTTGACCTGTGAAGCAGCATGTAAGCGGTGTGCGAGTGGCGGGTATAGGACTGAGTCAAAAGCGCGGAGGCGGCGCGACGCATGCATTCGCCGCGAGATATGGGTAAACGGAACGCAAACCGAAGCTCGCAGCGGGGGCCTGCGACCTTGGCGATTCGCTGACGACTACAGGTGTTTTTTGTTCGTGCAAAAGATCGCTGAGGGATGCCTCTGCTGGCCAGTCTGTTCTGGACGAGCCGGTGGACGCGCGGCGCGGGGCAACCAACCAGAACTCTAACTACAAAACAATGCTCATTTTCAACACAGAGATGCGTTCATTGTGAGACTACGTTGTAATTATGTTATCGCTGACCAGTAAGTATTAATATAACATACAGGCGATTCGATTTCGAATGGATATTTATCGTCATCATTACACAGTTGATCTATAAAAATCTTCACTGTGGTGGTTCAATGGCATGAAGGTATTAGTTATAAATAATTAGGATTTATGAAGAAATCCAGTTTGTGTACGTGATTTGGATTCTATTCTTTCCCTTGAGGTTGCACTAGTTCCAAGATAACAATTTGAAGTGTTCGGAGTATTCAATGAGTTCAGTAATTTATCCATTGATGATGTCGGATTTAGAAGAGGTATTCTTATTCTTAGCCCCCCAATCGACGGCAAATGGAGCTTCATGTTATATTGTATAAACTTGTAAACACAGTACCTAATTCGTAATTTTTGGAATTTGTAGCGACCTATTGCTTATGCTGTACATAATTAAAACCGATTCACGTAACAATGTTATATTTATATTTGCTCGTTTGCTCAATAGTATAGAACATCAATATAATGTGTACTTAAATTTCTATAGAAGAAATCAAATATTAAGTGCGTTATCCCCCAGTAAAATATTAAGAACTAGTTAACCCGACAGACATTGTCCTCTCCATATTTTAATTATTTTGAGTTCGTACAAAATCCCGTAGAAAAAGCTCATTCAGTTCTTTTCAGAATTTTCCAATATTTCGGGTAACTTTTCCAGTGTTTCATTTCGTACAACCATTACGAACATTTTAAATAGAAAATTGGCCAAATCGAAAACGGCATTTAATTTTTAGAGATGATAGCCGTATGTGTATTTAAAAAATATTGAGAACTAAGGCGTTTTATCATTTACCCAAACGTTATATAATGACGCCAAGCGCTATGTGTCGACACGAGACCTTGGCCGTGACCAAGCCAGAGTAACACTTCCCGCGGCGTGACGTGACGCCCGCCACTCGCGCCTGCGATTAGGTACACGCAAAAATAATGGAGTAAACACTACTTAACAAACTGTACTAATTTTAAAAATATTTTTATAAGCGGTTACAAACGAAACAACTTAATTCATTTATTTCGAAATCCTGGTAAACAGTGAAGTCAAATAGGTGACCGAATAGAACATCTCAATCCCAAGACCCAAAACGATGGGATGCGGATGGGACTATGCACGCTTGTAAACAATAATCTGATAATCAGACGTATTTTTATTATTTCATTGTCATAGGTTTGGTTTGAGGATACTAGACGAAGACGAGTGAGCACTGTCGGCAATTAAGTACACCTGATATTTGTTTATTTTGTGATACAATAGAAAATGATTAAGAGGTGTAAACAAAAAATACGGAAGCAATATGGAACTGCAATATAAAAACATAAGGCCTCGACCGCGTATTAGTATTCCAAATGTGAAATAGCACGAGTGATGATGAATTGAAATAGAGAGAAGACCTTGACAATAATACAATATAATCATGGATAAAAATATTAATGTTACCTTCGCACATCATTGACTAAATGTTTTTTGAATCCTTTATCCGATTGGAAAAATTACCAAAAGTTAAGTTAAAAAGTAATGATAACAATGTTTACTATAAGTTACATTACTTTTACGATTAACTGATTAGATAGATTCAAATTAAGATGATTTTTACTGTAACGTTGGGCGCATTACCGACAATGAAACTTTACCCGGCTTTTCGCGGCTATTTCAATAACCCTTTTTCTCAACTCCATACTCAGAATACTCAGAACACTAGGTGATAAGAACCCAGTTAAGACGAATTCCAAATCGCAGGATCTTAGATGGTTACCAAGAAACTTAAAGCCAAAAATCTTTATTTTAAAGCTGTTTTCTTTTTTTTGCAGCAAAGCTAAATAATTCAGATGTTGAGACATTCATAGAGTATACATGGAATAATCTACCCAGAGAAGTATATGGCCTGCTGTAGATCAAACTGCAAATAAAGAACTATAAAATGGACGACAGCAGATATCTCACTGGAACATCCAGATCCACCGAGGCCACCAATTTAAATAGAGTTTTTGGACATTATAGTAAGTATAAGTGTTCCTAAACTTGTTTATAATAAATTTAATAATAACTAGATTAGTGAACACATAATCATTAAGTGTACCTAAAAAAATAATCTATGGAAACAAGACACGAAAAAAAAAACAACCAACAATGTTCTATGCTTGATCAAATTAAGAAGTTAGTTACAATAATTAATAGTTAAGTACTTTAAATTGGTTGAATTCGTATTTAGAAAATTTCAGAATTGGAAGCTATGCAAACGTGTAGATCCTTTTAAGTAGTGTTGACAAATCGAATAATTCAAAGGATTCCAATGAATTAAGAATTGTATTGCTATTCTCACTACGAATAGTGATACCCGGACAGGCAATAAAGGGTTTTTAATAAAGCTATGACTTGTATAATTTACGATGACAACCATTCAACGTTCCACTTTAGCTGCTGGTATGTAGTTATTTTACAATAATTGTCGGTTTACACTTATCGTTTCGTTATATTGTTTCCTAGAATTTATCGCATATTTTCAGATCGTTAAACTTATAAGGAGTGTCAGGACTCATTTTATAAAAGACCAAAAGTCTAACTATATCCCATAAAAATATTATTATTTTATTCTAAGTATTCGGCTGACATTACAATTGCTTCATCTGAGCGATCAATAGGAAACTATGCAAACTATTTATCCACAGCCAGGTAATTTTACGTGGACTTTGATAATCAGAATAATTGCCACAGTCAAGCTTCAAAATATTTTTTGTAAGCATCTATAAATGATTTAAGATTAAAAAACTGAAGTAAATAATTGTTACGAGCAATAAGGCAGCCAAACAATCCAAGGAGGATAAAGATGGAAATATTTCAAATTCTTTATACAAAGCCTCAATAAGCCTCATAGAAAATTTATTCTGGCTTGATATACTGAAAACGAAAGGTAGAAAATGACGTTATTAATCATAGTATAATCATGAAACTGACGAGGTTCGATCTCATCACAGTCTACTTTGGCACGCTTTCTGTACTAGGTTACATCATCCTGACGTCAAACTATCAAACGAGGAAAGTTCTGTCTTATCTCGATATGAAAATGGGGAATACGCGAATGGAAATGCATCGGCTAGAGCAATAGAGCACCGAGATAAAATTATTCAAAACACTAGAGTCAATACACTTGCAACCTTGCAGTGCTCTTTATGACTCGTGTCAGATAAAGACATAAGGGCATTAAAACATTACAAGTTTATATTGCGTATATTAAGCTTGTTGATATGTACATCAATTATTCTACTATATCAATTATTTGCAAAACCTACTACTACAAATTAATCAAAATTTGAATTTAACAACTCGGGTGAAATTATATCAATTACACCATTTTGAAATAAGTATTCTCTAAATTATGATAAAAAGATAAAGATATTGATGAGTGCAGGAAATATTGCAAAAACATGTTGATAAGTAGCTAAGAATATTAATTACTTAAGTAGGTGATATTCCCCTAACAGATAAAAATAGCCATCATTATGATAGGTATTTCTACACTAATGATGACGCAAATGAAATTTTTAAAATATATTAGCATTTTAATAATTAGTTAATTGCTGCATAATGTTAAAAGTTGAAGAACTGGTTAACGCCACATTAAATTTGCAAAGATATGAGCAAGAGATATCATATACATAATTAGAGAAACACCATCAGATGATGAGAGAAATTACATCTGTAATAGTTGCATGGGATCCAAGAGCGTTCCTATTTCCAAAGTTGTCAGAAATCGTGAGACAACCCTAAATCGTCAACACAAGTGACACATCACAAACAAGGGTGGCAAGTGCGCGCGGAGCCCGTCATGACCTCTATCATTATAAATTTATATTGAAATTACGGTAGTTAATTAGTCTTAAATGCTGGTTACGGATCGTGCATCGATTTTCGGGTGTCGCGAGCGGCGCCGGTCTCGCGGCCGATGCGGGCGGCGTCGCTGCTCTGACTGGCGCGTCGCGTCCCCGCTCGTACCCCGCATCGCCACCGTTTGTTTTGCTGTATTTTCGTTGTTAATCATTCTCCTTGACCTTGTGCGACGTCGAGTGGTCCACTGCACACGACTGCGCACCCCTCGCCCTGCCACCCGCCCGCGCTGCCTGTCGCGCCGCATCGCACGTGCTTTAGTCCTTCGAACCGCAGCATGCAATGTGACCAACCCGGCTATACGACCTTTCCTTTCCTTGAATCTGTCTTGTAAACTAGTTAACTACCTATCTTAAAACATTATTACTCCGGTATAAATAATTACATTTAAAGCTCGGTGCTAGATGGATGGTTTATGGATGGATTTATTCTCTAGTTGTTTAATTTACAACTAGCTAATGCTCGCAATTTGACTTGCATTCCAAAAGTTTCCGTTCGCATTATCCTTCCTCAGGATGCAATATATGTCCTTCCCAAATTTTATCAAAATCTGTCCATCAATTGAATGTTGACATGAAAGATAATTTCAATTCCGATAAATGATGCAATATTTTGCACAACATGTCTAATAGAAATTGTATTCCTCGTTTGAGTATTGTTTGCAACCAACAGCAAATATTGCTCGGCAACCAGGGTCATGAAAAAACCTGGTTGCCTGAGCTTATGTCCAGTAAAAGCGGAGTCCTTCTCGGTTCCATTGATTCCAACTGTAGTTACTTTGGCCCAATAAATAAAAGATTCTTATTGAATGATGTGCTAGGTGGAAGACCCCCATGGTGGAGTGGCGATATAGTGAAGGAGAAATGTATTTGGTGAAGTATCAATGATAAAGTGCAAAAGTGAGCGTATCATTGCAATAAAAGCTACAACTTGTAATCTGCGCGACATTTTGATTAAGTATGTGTGTGTATATGCCTACTGATCAGTCTGATAACTTGGCTGCATTCACGCAA
This sequence comes from Acronicta aceris, assembly GCA_910591435.1. Taxonomy (NCBI): domain Eukaryota; kingdom Metazoa; phylum Arthropoda; class Insecta; order Lepidoptera; family Noctuidae; genus Acronicta; species Acronicta aceris. Next base: position 12,185,834 of record OU342759.1, read on the forward strand.
TGTTTAGGGGAATTAAATGCGATCGTAGAGGACAATGATATTGGAACTGCGCAAATGTTAGGGGATTTTAATGCCCGTCTGCCCCGTTTAGTGATGAACTGTTAAATTTTTGTACAGTACGGCAATGGATTTGGGCTGATGTAGTATCTCTTGGTGTATCTTCTGATACACATATTTATGCCAGAGAAGTGCAAGAGGTGGTTTGATCAGTGTTTGGTAAGTAAATCTGCTTGGCATACTGTATCAAATGTGCAAGTCCTCTATAACATTTACTGGTCTGACCATCCATTGCAGATTAAATGTGACCTAGGTGTAATAAGAAATAAGATAAATAATGATAACAATCTAATTACAAATAATATAATTTAGGGGATACGAAATGATAATGAAATAAATAAATTTAATGAATATTGTAAAAATGAATTAAAACTGATAGATTTTCCTACTGAATTTAATAAATGTGCTGATAATGTATGTAGTATTTTGAGTCACGGACGTGTTGTAGATAAATTATATAACAGTATTGTCAAGGTAATTGCTCAGGCTTCGATAGACAGCTGTACTAGGGATTCGAACAAAAGTGTGAAAGGAAGACCTGTGAAGTCAGTAGCTGAATCACATAGGCAGGCCGGACTTGACTACCAAGTGTATGTTTTGAATGGCAAACCTGGATCTGGCATGATTTATGACAAAATATGCCTCAATCGTAAAATATTGAAGTCAAAGCTTAAATTCTGTCAACAACACCAGGAACAAATTCGAATGGATATACTTGGATCGCAGCTTCCAAACAGTTCAATAAATTTTGGTTGAGTACTAAAAAACTAAATAGCAAGGCACACTGCACACTGTTCACACAGGCAGGTAGGCCTGCTACCTGCCTGTGTGAACAGCATTAGTGACTCTAAAGATATAACCAATATTTTTAAACAACATTTTAAAGTTCAATCAACATTAAAAACTGGTGATTTTGTTTATACTAATAATAATAGTAATGTGACACAACCAAATAGAATTACCAGTAAGGAGACTAGTCAGGCTATTGGCAATATGAAAGGGTGGAAATCACCAGGGCATGATGGGCTCAGTGTGGAGCACCTAAAGTATGTCAGCACTCCCATAAATAGGTCAAGTATCTTTGTGTAATTAATAATGAAGTAGGAAAGTCTGACGAGTTCTTAAAACAGGGCCCAGAACGCTACCCTGAGAGACGCTGCGCCGACGGAATACCTATAATAATTTTTGTTTGTAACACCAGAATTTGAAATAGTAGGAAATAATTTTTTTTTCAGTGCGATATTGGTACTTGGTATTTGATATGTTAAGTAAGATAAGTATTTTTATTTGCAAATGTCAGTACTTACCATCATTGTTTATCAATGAAAAGTGGAAAATAGCCAGTGAAATTTGAAATGGCAATACGTAACCACCGAATACTACTCTGCTACGCTGGAGGTCCTGGATTCGATTCCTAGGTCAAGCACTGTAATTGGGTTTTTTTATGATATTCTCGGTAGCAGTTGAGAATTTTGAATTTGTGCCCAGTTAATGGCAATTGGCTCGCCCCCTATTACATGGTACCTAAACATACCGCCGAACTGTGGGTTTACATACATTAGTACAGGCGTGATGGTATGCTGGTCGTTGAAAGTGGAGTTGAAAATTGTTTACCATGTCCTCCCATGTTTTAATTAGAAAACTAAAATTTTGGATAAAACTATGAAGAAAAATATTGCCCTTGACAAAGAAACCTTTAGTTTCTTCCAGCGCTTCACTATAGACGTAATCATACAGATTGCAAGCAGAGAAAGCAATGTCTCGGGGCAGCGTGGTCGTGGTTTTGTCATTTATATTGCCAACGCCTTCTACACCATTCGTAGAGCTAGAACTGCATCATCATTATTTGGGTTTTCACAAATTCTAGATCCATCAAACTGTGAGGTCATGAGAATAACAATTACGATAACTATACCATAATCGTAACTTTGTACTAAAAACCACGCTTAAAAATCCTATCATGGCAATTTATTATAAGTAACTCTTTAATTTTGTGTCACTGACAAAATACTTAGTAAACTTTGGATTTGTTTTGGTATAATGATTTAGTACGTAAGGTAGTGTGAGGAACAGCGTGATAGATAAGGGAACGTCGTGAAGTGAAAGCAGATGTAGTAAAAAGGAATGGGAAGGTATGTTAAGGGTCCGGCGGAGCTTGAATTGCCCACAAAAAAGTAATACCGAAATCAATTTTACGTGGGAGAGCCATGCTTCGGCATGTATGGGCCGGCTCGACCGGAGTGATACTACGGCCTCACAGAAAACCGGCGTTAAACAACGCTTATGTTGCGTTTCGCCGAGTGAGTGAGGTTACCGGAGGCCCAATCCCCTTTTGAAAGGTCGGCAACGCACTTGTGACTCCTCTGGTGTTGCGCCGCCCATGGACACCCGTCCATGGGCGGCGGTAATCGCTTACCATCAGGCGATCCGTCTGCGCGTTTGCCCTCTTATCCCATAAAAAAAAAACGATTGTAATTCAAACACAATTTAATCAAATTATGTTATTATTCGGATTTGGATACCGTTACTACGCTACTATTTCATCTATTACTATTTCACTGGAAATAAAAAATTGGAACTTGGTAATTTTATAAAAAATTGCATTCGCTTACATTTATTTCAAGTGAAGTATTTTGGACAAAATGGCAACGTACCAAGGAACCTAGATTAACGGTATCGGAATCCGAATAATAACATAATTTGATAAAATTGTGTTTGAATTACGATTGATTTCAGTTTGTAAGAGAAATTCGGTCCGCCGGTCTCTTAAGGGGGATTGAACAAAAATAATGGATGTGGTGGCGAGTACGAATGAAAGAGTTGTAAGGGGGCGGATCTCGACAAAGCTAACAAAACTAAATTTTATAAGTGGCGGTAGCCTAATTGCTAAGACTTCGGACGTGAACCCACTCGTAACACAATCATTTAGAATACTAGTACCTAATGTGCGACCCACATTAGGTACTAGAAGCTTTTTTTTTTCATTGGATGATCTCAAAACGCCGTCAGGCACCCTAAACTGACGAACAAGCAAGAAGATTTAGGAGGTTAATGAACGTAGATAAAGCGTAAGTGGTGTACCTGAGCCATAGCAAGTGGAAATCTAGAGCCTCTGCCTACCCCAATGGGAGACAGGCGTGAAAATATGTAGGTATTTATATAAATTAATTGAATTTGGCGTGTTATGCCAGTTTCTCAGCCTTAAGTTTATTTAATCACAATTTAGTTACTTATTAAAAAATGCACACTATAACGACCACTATTACTCCATGATTTTCAAACTTATAGAACAGCTAGAGTTATTTAAGTGAATGAAAATTCAAACCTGCGAGTTCGGGTTCCCTTTTTCCTTCACTAAAATAACTTTATAATCTTAGCATTTAAAATACAAAGGAACTATTCGGCTTGTTCCCTGCTGCCTTTTCCCGCCATCGTTATACGCGACAGCAGTTCCATCCCCATCATCTTGATGGTTGCACAACTATGCTATGCTATATGGATGGCAGTCCACAACTATGTTTTTCTTTAGAAACTTTCTGACTCTCACAACAAAACTGCGAAATAAACTATCGCCTGCAGTATTTCCGGACCAATACGACCTTCAAACCTTCAAGAAAAGAGCGTTCTCGCTTTTTAAAGGCCGTCAACGCACTTGTGACTCCTCTGGTATTGCGGGTGTCCATTAGCGGCGGTAATCGCTTACCGAATAACAGCTACAGGATTAACCAAAGGCTTTCATCAACATTTTTTTAGGATGATTATTTACTTATTTTTTGTTCGAGATTTGAATATTCTTAGAGCTTTACATTACATTCAGAATTTTAGTGTATGTAACGCCATCTATAAGTAACATACGTAATTATTTTAAAAGCGCCATCTAGGGTATTGACAGGACACTTCAAAACCAATTCTTAGAGCAAGTTAGCCTGTGCATCACAAAGAAATCAAAGATTTTTTTATGATTGTATATTAGACCTGTGTCTGTTTTTCCAAAAACGTGTATAAAGAACACTGAAGCTGAGCATTTACCCTCTTATTCATAAAAATCTTATAAACCTCCTATAGCTTAATATGTTTTGTCTTGTTTTGATATATGATATTTTGTGACAGGGAAAAGAAGACAAAACATATTATAGATAAAGGTTTATAAGACGTTTATGAATAACGCCCCGTTTCTATATCCTATCTGTCAGTAGATTTGTTTTCTTTTTCATATATATATATTATAATGTATTTAATTTCTCTTGATGATGAGAGGAGAGAATTCCAAGCAGTGGGGCAGTAAATGGGTTGATGTATTTATAGAAGATGAATTAGAATTTTAATTTAATCTCCAAATAATAGAGTTTATTATCCATTGAGGAAATTTTACAGTATGTGGTAACTTGATGTGCTGTTGACTGTGTTAAACATACCGGTCATTATTTTTTATTTTCTGTAAACATTAAAATTACGATAATCTATGAATAACATTATAAATCATATTTTATTTAAAACACAATCAATTAAACATGCCAAAAATTATCATCACTAATAATAAATTTAATGACAGGCATGTCTCTTGCTTCTTTTATGTTATTTAATTTTCTTTTCCACCTTCTAGTTCAATTGTAAATTAATACATATTGTAGAAAGTAAATACATTTATATATCATATAACATACTATCACACCTGTATTTCCCAAAGGGTTAGGCAGAGGCGTACTAATGTACACCCACAGTTCACCGGTATGTTTAGTTCTCATGTAATAGGGGGCGAGCCTATTGCCATTAACCATAAAAATTAAGAAGGTAAATAAACATAAAAATTATTATACATATCCTCATCATATTAGTTACTAGGGAGAAACACAGACCGTGCTGCTACTGATATATTCCTAACAGGGCAACCCTATTACTTTACCCAACCTGGAAATCAATATGCCTTCAGTCACATCACTCTTAAGGCTAAATATATAAAAATTAATCTATAATAATAAATAAAAAAAAAGCTTCTGTAATTTCAAAACAAATACCAAAAATGAAGCAAAATGAAACTGAATGAAGTCAGTACTGTTTTATAAGTACAAAAATATAAATAAATACTAAGTTAAGTTTGTCTTGAATAGGCTTTGAAATGGCTCAATGGATTTTAATGCATTTTTATGGGATTAAAACAGGAATTTTACCTTAAATTTTTGTATAAATATTCCATTTCAATATCTTGCAGAATTCAGAGGATATGAATAAATATTTGACTAGAAGACCATTGTCAACAATGCCGGACAGCTATATAATATAATTTAGCTTTTATATTTTTCTCTAAACAATAAGTTTTGTGGATTACATTTTGATAATGATATTGGATATTTATTTATACACATACTATACATTATATATTGGATATGAAATTTTGTTATGTTATGTTTTCTGTGCCGAAAATGTAATCAGTTGCTGTACTTTTCTTTTACTTTACCATATTTAAGAAAGCCTTCCCAGTCTATAAGTGACAATGTACCTACTTATTATTTAAATGTCTTTAAGCATGATCACTGTAAACAAGACCTATATTTATTGAAGAGTAGCAACAGTGTCTCATATCATATCAGTTGTCATGCTACACCTGCAGTTTAGCTGAGAATGTGGTCAAGTGTTTGCATAAATACTAACCAAATATTACAAAGTTTTATCATACAATAACACTATACTTATCTGAAGTATTATCATGTGTACCAAATATGCAGAAACAAATAATTCATTTAGATCGCACAAACGCACAGAATACAATTAATACGTACAGGAACGAATGTTTATCATCTAAAACAGGCATACAGTAACGAATATGCAACACAGGTACTATGATAGACAAAATTCGACATAACCAAAGTTTAGAAAAGATTTAACGTAAGGTAGTACAACTGCAAATTTACTCACCTGATTCTCTCGAGGGCTCCATCATCAGCTTTAATTTATCAATTGTCTACGATATACCACTTTCATAGAATCGTTCAGTGGCTAACGATGAACCTGTCAGTAACAAGGTCGTTGAACTAAATATACCTATAGTACTTAGACGAAGATGAAATTAGTATAGTACACTTATTGTTGTCCACGAATGTCTGGGGATATATAGTGAAACACAGGCGTAATTGTCCTCAAAAATCAATTAAAGTAATATCAAAGGAGGCTAGTAAATATAAAGTTTTCACCAGTAACCCAATTTCCATTAAATTTCAGTGACATAAAACAACGCGTCACGTCACAGATAAATTTCGTTCGGAAATTGGAACTTCCAATTCAACTCAATTTCCGAACCATAAAGATAATGAAGTTTAAAAGAAAAACATATATTTTAATAACTTGTAGTAAATACAACGTAGCATCTAGTACATAACAAAAATTTAAAAAGTGAAACCACGTTTGAAAAACATGATTTTAGTATATACAATCCTACTTTTCATTACTTTTTTTGTATCCATTTCAAACAGCGTTACAGTAGTTAATGTTCATTTTTTCTAAAATTAATTGAATGATAGAATATTGTTTTTGAATCACGGATAGTTTTTAAATCATAAATTGTATTACTAGATCGTTCGATTATTTTTTTATGAATTCATGAATAGCGGAACGCGCTTTTTTATTTTTCAATGTCAAGTTAATGTCATTTATTAAGGTCAGTTCTCTTTGTCAATAAGTTTTTACCTGTGATTGGCATTCTATTATTGGTCTATTTATTTACCTATCATGCTTAAAAACCAATCAAAGTTTATAAAATAAGAATAATTACATTTTGACCTTGCTCATAGGTAAGTTTTAAATTCTATACAAGTGTATAAATACTTAGCTGACACTAGCACAAGTTTACTTCAATAAAATTTCCCGGCGTAAAAGTTCAGATAGTTTTTGCATTGTACTAATCATTTATCGGTGCGACGACATTAAATAAGTACTACTTAAATACGTTATCGGTGAACCATTTTACAGACAAAGTACCACCGTCTGAAGAAAACTGAAGGCTCACAGCATGGAAAACAAAACTGATTTTGAATATCCTCATACTTTTATTTTACTTGGTGCTTCTGGAGACCTGGCAAAAAAAAAGATTTATCCAACTATATGGTATTTATATCGAGACAATCTTTTACCCAGACATACCAAATTTGTTGGTTATGCTCGTACAAATCAAACATTATCAGATGTGAAGGAAAAGTGCAAAAAATACTTAAAAGTGCATCCGGGAGAAGAAGAACAATTGGAGCAATTTTGGAAAGCTAATGAGTACTTTGCTGGATCATATGACAAAAGAATTGACTATGAAAAGCTTAACCAGCTAATTAGCAAGTGGGAGAAAGGTCCTGTTGCTAACAGAATATTTTACCTAGCAGTGCCACCTACTGTGTTTGAAGATGTTTCAGTAAATATAAGGAATGCCTGTGTATCCATTAAAGGTTTTACAAGGGTTATTATTGAAAAACCATTTGGCAGAGATGACCAAAGTTCAGAAAAGTTAAGCAATCATCTAGCAGGTCTGTTCAAAGAAGAACAAATTTACAGAATTGACCATTACCTTGGCAAAGAGATGGTTCAAAATCTGCTAACTATCAGATTTGCCAATCAAATATTTTGCCCTTCATGGAACAGAGAAAATATTGCATCTGTACTCATTTCTTTCAAAGAACCATTTGGAACAGAGGGTCGTGGAGGCTATTTTGATGACTTTGGTATCATTCGTGATGTAATGCAAAATCATCTTCTTCAAATCCTGTCACTTGTTGCTATGGAAAAACCTGTAACCTTGAATCCAAATGATATTAGAGATGAAAAAGTAAAGGTTTTAAGACATATTAAACCCATTGAACTGAATGATATATTGGTTGGCCAATATGTTGGTAATCCTGAGGGTAAAGGTGAAGAAACCTTGGGTTATCTGGAAGATCCAACAGTCCCAAAAGGCTCTGTTACCCCAACATATGCTCTTGCTGCACTTTACATAAATAATCCAAGATGGCAAGGTGTGCCTTTTATTCTTCGCTGTGGAAAGGCTCTGAATGAGCGAAAAGCAGAAGTGAGAATTCAATATAAAGAAACTCCCGGTGACATCTTTAGTGGACATGCCAAGAGGAATGAATTGGTAATAAGAGTTCAACCTGGAGAGGCCTTATATTTAAAAATGATGAGCAAATCACCTGGAATGAAATTTGACCTGGTGGAAGCTGAACTGGATCTGACATACAGTATGCGCTACAGGGAAACAAATGTCCCTGATGCATATGAGAGACTGATCTTAGATGTGTTTACTGGTACACAAATGCATTTTGTACGTAATGATGAATTAAAGGAGGCTTGGCGTATTTTCACACCTGTTCTTAATGAGCTTGAAGAGAAACATATAAAACCTGTGCCCTATGTGTATGGGTCACGAGGTCCTTTAGAAGCAGATCGTAAACTGGCTGAATATAACTTTAAATACTCTGGCTCATATAAATGGCAGAAGCCCACACTATCTTAAATTTGAATCAAGAACTGGTGATGGAGCTGGATGGTGATGGTTTGCTTTTGTGGTTAGAAGTAATTAGCATACTGCATAATAATGTGAAGCATTTGTTCAAGTTATACATTTTTAAAAGATAGTTTTGGTTTAATCACAATTAGGTTTTAATTGTTACTAATTTATAATCCACATTCCGACTGTTCTGTTATAATGTTACATCATTTAGCTTTGGAAAGTATTTTTTATAAATGAAGATGTTATTAATAAGTAATTAAACTAGATTTTCATGTTAGTTTATAATTTGGGGGACCATAATTAAGTTTATATCAATGGTTGTGTGTGTGCCTTATTCAAATGTAAACTGCCTGATATTCATTTAAAAATAGTTGTGATAATCACATGAAACTCATGCGTAAACTATGATCAAAATAATGTGATTATCAGAGTGCAGATTGCTCACATTGAAATTCATCATTCCACAAAGATATTAAAAACTTTTATACATGTTTGGGTGATAAGTTAAAAAAAACTTATGTTTAGGTACTATTTATACAATATTAAGATGTTTATTTTGATAATAATAATGTATATTATTATAATTGACCAAAATATTTTAATACTTTATACCTATTTCAGTTTTTGCCTGCTGTAATGTGTGGAACTTTATGCATAGGTACCTATTCTAGATTTTACAAAATGTCCAATACTAAAATATTTGTAATACAGTGAAATGGCCATGTTGCATGCATAAACAACCATTCTGCGGGCTCATATCACTAGTTAATTGAAGATAAGTTTTGTTAAAACATCAAAATTTATCTTGAATGATTTGTAGTACCTACCTAATGTAGCTTTTCAAGTAGTTATTGTAATCAAAGTAAGTATATTTTGTATCTCTTTCGTAAGTACATCCTACTCAAAATATTAAAATAATGGCAACAATGACAACCCAGAGCAGATATATTGTTATGAGTGGTATTTATCTTTATCTAATACTTACTTCAATTATAACAATATCACTCATAACACTGAATTCTTTCAAGTAACCACTCTACTTATGTTTTCTATAAGTACAAGTATATAATTGTAGGAAAAACATTAATAACAAAGTCCTTTAAATATAAAATATATAATATCTATGTACCTATAATAAAATTGTAAAAAAAAAACAAATATGGGTGGTCTATATTAGACCAACAGAAGCCAAAATAACCATTTTTAGATTTTTGCCTTTTGTCTGTCTGTCTGTATGTTTGTACGCGCATCATGCAAAAACTACTGCATGGAATTTAATGCAGTTTCATATATGTATTGCTAGAGGTCTAACTTAAAATCGGGTGCATGTTTCATCTTGATACGCCGCCTAGGATCGGACTTATAGGAGGTATCTTTTTGGGACTTGAGTGAAACTGCGGGCAACAACTGGTGTACTATTCATATTCCTACCTATCTATCACTTATTCCCATTTATTTATTTTAAAGGATATACGTGCCAATGTACAGTAATGCATAATACCTATGACCTTTTTTAGAGGTGAACATCATTTGAATTGACTCCGTTAGGGATTTATTTATTAAAAGATTCGTCTATAAACCTACATATATATACCTACCTAGCTTTAAGAGTTTAGGTAATATTAATGTTTTTATAGTGTTGCTGAAATAAACACCATGGTGCTGTATAATCCTTATTTTTACTAATTTCAGATACCTAAAATTAATAAGTAGGTACCTAATCTTGAAAAAATGCTATCTGCTTGCTTCACTCCTGTGAGCTCTCAATTCTCCAATCAGCAACCTTTATTACAGGTTATCAACACCTCAGAAAAAAATTGATAGCTTACCTAGCTATCATTTTTTTATGATAGTGATAGGTTTAGGTATGTAATTAATAATAAAATTGATTAGTAATGATTTTGTTATCAAAAAAGAAATATTGCATGGTCATGGATGCTTGTCGTCTACAATTTATGGCACCATTTACCTATTATAATTTAAATGATGTTTTTAGTTCGTTTCAATGATAAATAAAATTACAATTTTAATGATTTCTCTGTAAAAGTTTACGGTAGTGATGAAATATATTCGTATGCGTTTAGATTCTTACTAATATTATAAACGTGAAAGTTTGTGTATAAAAGTGAAAGCTGGATGAAATTTGGCACAAACATAGATTATAGCCTGGATAACACATAAGCTACTTTTTATCCAGGTCGGACGCAATCCCGAAGTCCACGCAGACTAAGTCGCGGGCAGAAGCTAGTGTTAAATAATTGGTGTATTCATGTATTGGTAATCCGACCAACTTTGATATTACGATACGACTATTAAGCCATATTCAATTTGTTTGAACAACCTTTAATCAACTTTTCCACGTGGGTCGCAAACATCCTACGTATCGCTCATCTTTATATATATAATTCTTCTGTGAGTGTGTATGTGACTGAACTTCTCTCAAACGACTGGACCGATTTTGATGAAATTTTTTGTGTGTGTTCAAGGGGATCTGGGAATGGTTTAGATTCACAATTGGACCCGGTAGGTGGCGCTGCAATCGAGTTTTGGGTTATTTTCAGGGCAGGACAACGTCTGCTGGGTCCACTAGTAAAAATATAAACTGGCTTCTGCCCGCACTTTGCCGGCGTGGACTTCAGAATAGGCAATATGCATTTGAAACAGATGAGGGTAATATTTTTTTTGGGGTACTATTTTGAATCCTCGTTACGTCTCTATCAATATTTCCTGATTTTATTTCTTTTTCGATGTGAAAATAATTATTGAAAAGTGCAAAAAAAATGTGGGAAATTCAGAGCGGTTGAAACGGAGCGTTATTGGTCAGACGATTTGACCAATGGCGTCAGTCGAGTGTGACGTCAAAGTCTATGTGTATGTCACCATGACTGCATGCAGTTAGTGCTACAGACTACTAAGAGATAGTGTTGCCGATGATAGTCGACTATCGATTATTAATCGATAGTCTATCGATAGCCAACCAATCGTAAGACTATCGATCGGCCTATCGATAGTATCGATGGCACAGAACATGGCAAAACTATCGAATGAGTGCAATACTATCGATAGTATTGTAGTTCCTCAATAACAAACTATCGATACTGACGATTTTATTTGCAACGATAGTGTCGATAGTATCGATTGTTTTGGACTATCGATAGTTTAAAAATTTACAATAGTATTATTTTCAATTTTCACATACCTATAATTTGTCATTATGTACGGAACTACCATTTTAGAACATTTCTTTCAATGGAGTGTCAGTCGGCCATTGGTAAGTCATAATGATGCCATTGAATTAGTAGATTACCAAACTTGTCAACAATTATGAGATCAATGATCGACCATTATGACACTATATTAGCAAACTCGGGGCCCGGTCGATTATTACTTATATCATGGAACTTCAATACGTACAGTGAAACATACTCACACTTATGTGACATTTCAAAACGCTGCTTCTTTTTCCTTTAAATAGTAACAACAAGCACAGCTCGATAGAAATGTTTATAAAAAAATACATATCGGCCTGTAATGGGACTCAGCTACATTACTATTAAAACATACCTAATACTATTGCATATTGTTAAACTATCGATAGTCCAAAACAATCGATACTATCGACAGTATCGATACTATCGTTACAAATAAATCGATAGTATCGATACTATACTATACGGCATATTTTATGCCGAAAACTAAATTGAGATTTTTTCGATATGTTGCCTTAAACGAGGATAGCTATATGCCATGGCAGCAAGTGCGATAGAGATAGTCCAAAATTATATAGTTCAATGTTTTTGTTGTGAGTACAGCATGTTGTTTTATGCTAGTGTGCGTGCGCGTAGCTGTCATGTCAGCTGAGTGATTATTGAGTTGAGCAATGGTGGTGTTTTTACAATTTCGAGAGCTAAAATTATAAGCAGCCTATTTATTTCGTATAATTTTGCTTTATATGTGCATTTAATATTTAACGTTATGAATAGAAATATGTTTTCGTAGATTCCTTTTGAATTGTGAATGATGCTATAAGGAGTATTTGCAAGATTTCTGGACTGCGTAAGTGATAAATCTTTGTTGTTCAATTTTTTTCAAACGCAAAAAATGATCTGTTATAATATAGTGGCTCAGTCTCTTGTTCCGTGTTTGATTATAAGTAACTCTAAGCTTTGTTATAACCAATTTCTAATAAATTATGTAAAGTTTATAAATGTACCCATTGTGCAGATAGTCTGTATTGTATAATGACGTTGTTGTTTATTTTAGGCCCGTTTAAGAGTTTGTGAGACTAAAAAACTTATTCTGGACAAAGTTGTTTGAATTCATACTTGCTAAATTAACAATTATAAATTCGGTTTTCTACAAGTACTGATTTATATACATCATCTATATATTATTTGTTGATCATATTATCATAGTTTACAAACAAATGCCACAACTTTTAGATGAAAACAATGTTTATATTAAAAATAGGAAATCAATCAATATGAAGTCATTATTCTGCAGTTCGAAATATACACATAATGATCAATGAAAAAATTAATCTAGCTTGTTCTAGGCTTGCTGTAGAAACTAACACTTACATTACAATAACATAGGTAATTGTCAGTATACACTACTTACTGGAAACTGGAAGTCACATAATTTGTTGGTATACATAGGCCTTACCTAAACATAGCTTAATTTGGTTTAAGTATTTGTGCAATTATATTTTCACATTTGCATAACTACCTAATATAAGATCAGTTTTTAGTTGTCTAGCAGTCTCAAATTAAAATCTTAATTTGACATACAAAATTTGTTTGTAAATGGTCTTAATATATATGTATGTGTATTCTTATATCCTTAAACCCTACCAATCTTATTATGTGACCTGTGAATTATATTTAGAATTATTTATGAGATGTCATTAAACATCTAACAAATCCTGATACATTTATTATTAGCTATTAGTGTGTCTGTAATCAGTTACCTACTACTAACATTGGTATTTATTTATAGTGTTCGTTGATGCACAGAGCAGATGAAGGAAAAAATCCAATAAGCTGCATTATATTTTAGCTGCAAAGGTACATAAACGGCCACCATGTTGTATGTATTTCATGTGGATGCTGGTCAAATGACCACATATGACATGAGCCTTACATTGCAAAAGTAAGTAAATAACATTGCATATTTTAACTATACTCAAATACTACTTAATTTTAGGATTCTGTTAAGTCCTATGCTGTATCTTTACTCTAACTCAAACTGACTATCACAGCACTAGACTTACTGGCAACTTAAAATTCATTAGCATTTCACTATTTGATTTTATATATTCATATACATTATTCTGTTAAGGTTTAAGAAATATCTGTTGATCATTGAAAAAGTAATAATATGTATATCAATTTGTATTAATTAGCTGATCTGCATCACAATATATTGTACATTAGAAGGCTTAAAAAATGATCAAAATATGTATTCTGATTTAAAACAAATTTCTCATCTAAACAGGAATAATTTGATTATGTTGTCATAACAATTTTCTATTGTTTTTATTAATAGGTGGGTAGGTTCTTACTGGAAACTTGTTAATTGTTATATAAAATTTGTTTTTATAGTGTGTCTTCATTAAAATTAGCAATAGAGAGGAAGACTAAAGTGCCATCAAACTCCTTGGTGCTTCTTGTGAGTGGGGGTGAAGTCCTACAGTCAGATCACATGGTGTCCTCTTACAGTGCTGGAACAGACACTAATCCTATTTACATGTTCAGCAAGCCATCTGTAAAGGAGAGCCATTTGAAACAGTCCAGTAAGTTTTTATAAACCAAAACATTTTATGACGTTCTATTTCAGGGAAACAATTGTATAGCAGGCTAATCACAGGCTGTGCATGTTATTTAAATATGAGATTAGAGGTTATATGAGATTAGAGGTTGAATTTTCATAAATGTCTAAATAATAATCTTCTTGCTTTGTGCCACAACCAGTTTGTTGAATGATTTACAAAACATTTTAGGCATGTATTGTTATTATACTTATCTGTATTATTAACTTGATGTATAACTTTCAGTGTGTGATTTAAGTCCAATAGTGGAGTTAAGCACTGGTGAGTTTTCAAGCGAGTTTCGAAGTGCTTTCGATGGGAAGTCAGTAGCGGAGTTGAAGGCTGCAGTGGAGAAATGTTGTGCGCTGCAGCCGAATGTATACACTGTGATATCTTGTGCGTCGCTCGCGCAACAGTTCAGTGACCTTGCGCTAGAGGTGTCCAGCAGTTGCGATCAGCTTGTACATGAACAGCATTTGCAGCACCAGGTAAGTGGCTATAATTTAATGTATGAATTATCGAGGATATGCATACTACAAATTTATTTTCTTCTACTACTACTATTTTGAGTAAACCATAGGACATCTAGCAATCTTAAATAAGTATTTAAAAAATATATATAATCAATTTAATTAATCAAATTATAAATTTCAACACATCTACTTAAAACATTAATTTTATAATTTGAGACATCACTATTCAGAATTACTATTTAACTATTCTGTAAAGTGCTAGATTTACCACAACAAGTCACTAAAGTTTGGAAGCGATAAAATCCGATATTAAAATCGCTTCCGTAATTAGCACGCGCAAAGCGGCTGACGCCAGGGACTTTAACCGTATCTTCGAAGCATTTCAACAAAATTATGCTAATTATAAATTCTCGTGTTATTAATGATAGTTGATAATCTTATCTGGATTCTATTATACTATTTGAATTTTTAAGGTCACAGTAGGTCTGATTCGAATACCTACTTAAATATGAATACATAATTTGCGTATTAGTGCCCAGAGATAGGCAGAGATATTAACCACTAACTTGACAGATACTTAAAACTATATTATCCAGGAACCGTGTCAATTGAATAATTATGCGCGGAATAATTATAAATACCTATTATAACTGTGATGGAAGGAAAAAGGATTAAGTAGGTACCTATTTTAGTCGAATATTAAAAGTTAAATTGGCAAGATAGATTAAAGTGCAAGAGGTCTTATTAAGTGTTCCAAGAAATTAAGATAAGTCTTAATGCATTTTAATTGTGTTACTAGGTTAGCGGTTCGTTCAAATTAACCAGTTCTATTAACGTAATCGGTGCGTACAACCTCGACCTAAATCATTCGTTTTTCGAAATAGGGCTGGGCAGCGGTGGTCGCTAACTTGGAAGACATATTCAACGAATTCTGCGAAAGGTCGCGGAATTTCAAGGAGTCGTTTAGGAAACATCGACTGAAAAAGGAAGAGTATCATGAAAAATTATCTGGGTAAGTAATTATTCCAACAAATATGTTTACGTACGTTTACTTTTATCGAATTATGTTATGTTAAAGAACATTACCTCGTCTCGCCTTATCAATGGTTTTGTGCTCATTAATGTCACGCTCACCTGCTTATTTTTACTTAAATCATTATTATCGTTTATGGATCTTCCCCACAAATTACTTACCCACCCGGAATTGGGTACAATTAAAACTTTCCAGTCTAGTTTTAACAGTCCCAATATTATAACTATAAGTAAATATGCCCCAGTTTATACAGCATATGCTAACAACCAATACTAGTAAGTATTTACTTACAAAGTTAGTGTAACTAATGTATTAATTCACCCCACGTTCATGTTAAAAACTATAAAATTCTATCCATCCAAGTTCACAACAAGTTCAGTATTGATCTATTTACTCTTAGGTACATAGTTCAACGATACTGCATACAGAAATGTAAACAAAACTGGGCAGTTTTGTTAAATTATTTGATACATAGAGATGAGAATTACAGAAATATTTACGTCTTTAATAAAAGAAAAATGCTCTGAAAACTCAAATAAATCAGATTTATTACAAAAACAACTTTGAATGTAGTTGATCAGTTTAGAGTCACGAATTCCCCGGAAAGACAGAATTGCAAGCATAGACAAAGACTGCAAATTTATAACAACCCTCTAGTAGTCTGGCTTAAAACATTTTCAGATGTTTTATTCAATTTAATAAGCGGTTTTTTTGACATAAAGCAAAACGAAAATCATTTAAATCCTGCATAGGTAGGCTACGTTGTTTTTATAGAATTCGTCTCGATAGAGGTCGGAAATGTGTGCAAAATGCACATGAATTATTCATGGTTTTACGAGTATATTATTGTAGATGTATAAAGCGGTCTAGCTGTGTAGTAATTAGTCATTGTGTGTTTCATGCCTGAGTATGTTTAGTTGACCTACCGGCAGGGCGTTCGTGTTGCGATGTAATTTTATGAATAAATTGGAGGGTACAGGTGCGCGCCATGGCTTTGGCACGGTGCTGTTGAATCGATTCTACATGACCATTGTCTAGTGCAGTCATATAACCATATACGTATCTAGTATGGAATAGCTATAAATGAAAAGAAAACTGTTTACACTAAGGACATATTAAGATTAGCAATTTTTCACGCACGCGAGTATTTATTTATCAACATTGATCACTGCGAGTCACGATAAACTTAATAATACTTTTTTGTACTATAACTATACAATTTTAGTTGGAAAGTCTCTTGCTATGTAAGATTAGATACAAAGGTTTTTGGAGCAACTTATTATTACGCACTATACTGTCTAGTGTTGAAAGTGTTACTTAATTATAGATACTATAATACTTATTTAAATTTTAAATGCATCGGAATTGACATTGCTCAATTGCGACACGTTGTTGCTAACGATAGTTTGTTTATGTAGGAACACTCGCAGTATACCTACTTAGTCGTTTTATTTCTGTCTGCTAATGTCAAATATTTTTGGGTCACATTGGGATTTCCGCATACATCGGCACATTTCCATTGACCCTGACCGGTGGCGCGAGGCCCACTTCTGTTTTGCCTATTCTCGGCTACAATTCTGTCTAGACCAACTTCAGAGATAAGCACGATCCTCGTTATCAGCACGTGATAAGTGTTTAAAGTACAAACAACAATGATTCTAAATATTTTAGCTGATCTGCGTACGTGTATCTGCATATTTCGCAATGCAAACGAGTTTAGCATTCGAAAAGGAATGAATGTATAGATTCTAAAACAACGGAAATAAACAGTACGTGAAATGTTCAGTATAGGATTTTCCAAGTGTTTAAAATTCTCAGAAGATACACATGAAATATATCAAGATTAATTCATTTCTGAGGTTGCAATGTTCTACATTAAGTATCTTTCCAATCCAGAAACAATTAACAGTTATATTAACTAATATTAATTAATACTTAACCTACAATCTTTTTGTGATTTTTTTGCATTTTCCATGCTAAGATTATAAAGTTATTTTAGTGAAGGAAAAATTCAATCGCGGGCAGGATTCGAACTTGGGTCTTCTGGTTAGATACACAAGACACTCTGACCGCTAAGCCTAACCAAAGCTAAGTTAACCTACAATTTTACATGTATTTTTAGGCTCAACGAAGTTTTAGAATCTCTAGGCAAGATACCAATACTGCCCGCACTCCAATTAAATGCCGAGGCTCACCGATTCTCGGCCTTCGATGTTTTTGAAGACACAGATTTCGAAGGGCCCCATTACAGGATCACTCATCCATTAGACAACAGTTCTGAAAATAAGGCCGCCCAGGATTTTGGGGTCGAAGCATTTAAATTGTCGGACGAAGATGGTAAGTTTTTAAAATAACACAAAAGCACATGTTTAAATTAACGAGTCATTATTACTTGTACTTTAATTTGAGTTTATATTTAAGCAGCTTACATAGGTTTTTGTGTTTTTTCTGTACTCGGAATTTTGAATTTGTATGTAATTAGCATAACAAATGCTCAAGTAGGTATTTTTTATATTAGTTAATTACAAATTATTCTTTAAAATTAAAATACCCTGTTGTTCAACTGTTCGTTATTTAGACCTGTGCCTCGCATATGTTCAAAGAGTTATATTTATAAGGAACTAAACGATACATTTGCTAAGTGGAAATTATAATTATATGAGGCTAGTCCGTGAATTAATTTGGCTTCCAATGTCAATGAGTCGCTATTACGGCGTCCGTACTATTTTTAGCTAATGACTTTTTAACGCGAACAGGTTTGAGCGGAAACGATTATATGGCCAAGCACTGACGTCATCCATGTGATTTGATGGGTAATTTCTTCAGGGCATTTTACAGATCGTAATTGTAACATCGTTTATAGGTATTTATTATAGGTAGGGCAGTGACTGATAATATATTCCAATTATAACATTATTGAGACAGTGGAAAGCGCTGTTATCTTTGCTGTGAATAATTGTGCATATAATCACTTGGTCTGCAATCCAATGTGAGTAAGATCCTAAGTGGCTGAGTGTAGCATTGCCTGGAACCCTGGAATTTCCGGTTTAACGTATCACCTGATTTTATCTTAACCAAATACCTATAAGTCATATAAAATTATGTATATGGTCATCACTACACATAAATGTCTGTTTAATTATGATCATTGTTATTTACTGTTCATAATTATGATTCTATGATTCAGCACTGTGTTGTGATATTTTAATGATGAAACTATTTACAGTAGAAACAATTACGTTATATTGAGAAAGCATCAGGCACGGTACATACCCCTACTTTTCAATATGGTGCCCATTACGGCGAATGTTCTCAAGTAAAACAGAACTGCCTAGTCTTATAATTAGACATTGACACGAATGAATCCAAACAAATTGTATGGAAATTATACTTATGACGTGGTCCCAAGCGCGACTGCTACGCTAGAGGTCCTGGGTTTGATCCCCTATACTATTACATGGGATTTAAACATGACGGCGAACTGTGGGTGTACATTAGTACACTTCTGCCTAACTCTTCGGGAAATACACGCGTGATGGTATGTTCTGTTGTTTCGAAATCATGTAATTTCCTTATATTGTGTTTCTATTCGTTCGTTGATTTCAACTTTGCCCTGTGGTAAATAAGTTGTTAAAATTAGCATTCGATGTTTTCAAATAATTATTAATTCTGTCATATAATTCATATTATCTGTATTTACCCTCAATCTGGTTGCAATATTTTAACGTAATCAAAGCATAACAATATGACAGTAGTGACCTGCCGATAAGGTTTACCTGACACTGTCATATTATTTGCACGTGAACAGGAAAGCAATCAAATAACAGTGTATTTATTTTTGAATCCCGACAATCAATAATACGTTAATAGTCCATTGCTTTCTAGACCTAACCTAAGAATTGAGGTGATTATCTGCTATGGCCATAGAGTTTTCTTTTTTAACGATCGTTAGGGACACGTTGGTTTTACTCAATGCATTAAAGTTTATATTTACTATGGCATACACAATTTATTCGTGGACGAGGTCGGCCTAGGAGACATTGGCGAGATGATCTTGACCGCTTTTTGTCGACGTGGTATGAGGAAGCCCAGGATAGAAAATCCTGGACTGAGTTAGAGGAGGCCTTTGCCCCGCAGAGTAAAACAAAATAGGCCATTAAAAAAATGGCATACAATGGAAAATTATATAGTTTAATAATTCTAGCCATAGGTCTTCTTTCGTATCTTCTTTGTTTTTTTTACAACTTATCTATACTTATAATAAATCTGTAGAGAGGTCAATTCTGTACATGAAATATATTTCCAAAATAACTATCAGCGGGTGATTAGTGATCGATACTGACGCCAAAAATGCAATCAGTAAAATTTTTGTCTGTCTGTCTGTCTGTATGTTCGTTATAGAAACAAAAACCACTCGACGGATTTCAATGAAACTTGGTACAATTGTTCTTCATACTCCTGGGCAGGTTATATATACTTTTCATCACGCTACGATCGATACGATCCCACGCTACGCAGGGAAATGTTGGGAAAATAAGTGATTCATGAGAAAGGTTTCAAGCTATAAAACATCACGCTACAACCCTTAGGAACCCCGTTCTTACTTCTTTCTTCCACTACTTCCTACAACCCTTAGGAACGGGGCAACTCAGGTGAAACCGCGGGCGGAGAACTAGGGAACAAAGTAACTATTCCACGCGGACGAAGTCGCTGGCAAAAGCTAGTATTATAATATAATTAAACATTATCCACAGTGTTCGAACAAAAAGATGCATCATCAGGCAACGAAGGAGCGACGACTTCAGATCCAGTCCCTCTCGTTGAGGAGTCTGATGAAGGAGTCACATTTAAAGCGCAGTCCTACGAGAGTAAGGAGGAACCTTCTCTGCTGCACTGGATCCTCGCGCAGGGGAATAAAGCCTCCTTGCAGGATATACTGGACTATTGTCAGAAGGGACTAGCTTTAGTAAGTGCTTTAAGTGTTTCCATACATTATTTAGTTAGCTTACAATCAAAATAAAACATCAATAAATAGTATAATATAACTATACCATTGACTGCCTCATTAGTCTAGTGGTTCCAAGCTCGACTACTACACTAGAGGTCCTGGGTTCGAATCCCAGGTCGAGCAAAGTGTTATTGGGTTTTTCTATGAAATTCTCCGTAGCAGCTCGGAGTCTGGATTTGTGCCCAGTTAGGCTCGCCCCCTATAACATGGGACCTAAACATACCGGCGAACTGTGGGTGTACATTAAGTACGCCTCTGCCTGACCCTTCAGGAAAGACAGGCGTGATGGTATGTTAAATAGTATAGTATAACTATAAATTGCTATTTTCCAAAATTTGGTTAAGTATAGGTAAAACTTAGCTGAAATGATCATTAAATAATAACAATGCATTAATAATTATTTTTAACTATCTCTGCTTTACAGAGTTTAAAAACTATAATCAATTAAAGCGGACCCATAATTTCTTTGCATTGTAAAAAAAAAACAACATTTTCATTCACTTTTAATGTTAGTAGGATTTATGCGTATTACGTTTTATCAGAACGCATAAAACCTTTATCAAAGTATGTTTTAAGGTTACACATTTTCTTGTGTGTGCTTTTGTAAAGGCGTTTAAAACAGTTTTATCAAAAATAATAGTACCTACCGATCTATACAATGCCATTTTAAAATATATAAAAATACCCTTAAATATATAACAAGTAAATATTTGACTTTGACTTTGAACCTCTACCTTGATAAATTAGGAAGTTGTCATTAGAATACTAATACCTGTTTCTAGTTTTTATACCTACTTCTAATCAAAAAAGGAAAATGAGTTCAAATGACTCACTCTAGATTACTTACACGGATATTAGACATTGAAATAAAAGGACTTTTAATTAAATTAATAATATTAATAACATACATAACATACCATCACGCCTGTATTCCCCGAAGGGTTCGGAAGAGGTGTACCCCACAGTTCGCCGGTATGTTTTAGGTCCCATGTAATAAGGCGCGAGCCTATTGCCATTAACTGCGCACAAGTCCAGACTCCGAGCTGCTACCGAGAATTTCATAGAAAAAACCTATAGGTTAGGGGATCGAACACAGGACCTCCAGCGTAGCTCCACGCTTGGGACCACTAGACTAATGAGGCAGTAATATTAATATACCGCAATAAAATACGTAAAAAGTATGTGTCACTATTATTTCAACCATGACTTAAAATATGAATGTGAATGTCTTAACATATTTCATCTTTAGAATACTTTTGGTATTATTGGTTATGCCTTCACCAAATTGCGTCCCCTTAACTAATTAAGACGTCTGCTAAAACTCTGAAAAATAAATTACAGCTTGATGCGGATCCCCTCAAAGAGCGTGAAGCTGAGCTATACCATATTCTTGAGTATGCGAACATGCATGGCCTTAAGCATATCAAGGGCATTGAAGAGAGGCTGTACGGGCTAGATCAGCTGCTTAACGACGTGAAGAAATTGGAGCGAGATCAGCGTGACCAGGCTGCGTCGCTTATCCAGGTGAGCTAGGTCATTGTAGAAGCAGATTGTAAACATTGTGGAATGTTCTGGAAGCACCTCCAAGACATTGGTTTAGTGCAGATATAGATATATCGTTGGCAAATATGAGCCGATATGTACACTTGCAGACAATACCGTGCATGCAACCCGAATTTTGTAAGATCCGATCACTGTATTTTCCCGATGGGTTTCCATTCCAAACCCCGGGATGCTCAAAGAATTTCATAGAAAACCCAATTAGACTGCTTGACCTGGAAGTCTAGCGTCGCGTTAACGACCACTAGATTAATGAGGCAGTTGTGTTTTGTAGAGAATTTCGTGCACAAAAGAATTTCACTGTTATACTAATAAAAAAAAACACATTTATTTATAATGCTCGGTAATATTAACCTTCAGAGCATTCCGAGGGCATTAAGCGAGGCTAAATGCCAGCAAATCGTAATCATAGCATCGCCATAGAATGAACCCGGTCTGATAGTGTAGCTATGATGTGGAACAATTATAAACATTACAATAAGAACAATACTACAGTAGATATTTTAGGTAAGTATAAGTTTAAATCAGTTTTATTCATAGGTATAAGCTATTACTCACTGTTTACATCGTAACTTACGATTTAGTTGTAAATAAAAAAATCATATTGCGTTGTTTTTTTTATTAATTGCTTATAAGTATTAGCTAGAAATAGCTACTGGATTTGCAAAAAGACTAGAAATTTTACCTTCAGTCTTGATAGTGAACTAAAATTTCTCTTTTGAACAGGAAATAGAATCTCCAGATGTTGGTTGCACATGGTTAATCAGCCTAGTATGGGGTTTGAAAGTGCATAACCACCACTTACGTAGTGGATTTTCTATAGCTACATATAGTCAACATTGTATGACTTAGGACACTGGAATAAGGTTCAAATTCAAAATGATTCACGTGTACTTGTTAAATTCAGCAATTATAAACACATGCTCTAGAGTCTAGATTATAGAGGTCATGAAAATCTTCATGAATCGTTTGCCACCTGGGGCGGTAAGAAGGTACGTAGAGCTCGTATCGACTAAAAACCGCATTTGTCTTCAATTGCCTTATAGGCGAAGCCAACGTATTCCCGACATTCACCCCGGCCATGATACGAACATTTAAAAGCTTCTAAATAATAAATAATCTCCGTCTCCAGTGCCGCGAACGTCTAAACACAGCATGCGACCCGTCTGTCCTACCAACCTTAGTCCAGTCGCACTGGTGCCAGTTGAAGAAGCTGCTGAAAGGCCACCAGATGCTCATCGATATCAGGAGGCGCATTGCCAAGTCTAAGGACGAGCTCTCACACATATTGAAAGCGAGATTGGAGTAAGTAATAATATTATAATTACGATTCTTATTATTAATCAAATATCATCGTTATTTTTATTGAAATAGAGTTGAAAATAAAATCAACATAATAATTGGTCAAACAGATGATAGTTGTTTTCAGCTCTATATGGATGGTTTAAGGATGATTTTGTATCATCAGTGCAATTATGCCCGAGCAGTCCTTCGCCTAATCAGTTGTCGCCCAAATACAAGCAATAGTTGTCGTATGAGGCGATGACGATATACATACTATTTTCCATAATGTAACTAAATTCATTTGTTTCTACATACATACATTTCAGATTTTCACGTCTGTCTCCCATTGGGGTAGGCAGAGACTATAGATTTCCACTTGCTACGATCTTGGCACGCCACTTTCGCTTCATCTTCGTTCATTACTCTCCTCATGCATGATCGTCGGTTTAGGGTGCTCTTAACTCTTCCATTTGTATTGGTCATGTATACTCGTTTCCTGAATCTTCGTTCACCCATCCTTTCTACATGCCCAAACCACTTTAACCTTTTGATACCCCTCATAGACGGCAAATCAAAATGGTTCCAGCACACCACGGTCGCGACTGGATGATAGATTTATATAGGAAAACCGGAGCTTGGCGCCGAGGGCAAGCTTTTTCTGTTTTGACGTAGGTAGTCAAAAGGTTAACATACCTTTCTCAATCTTTGTTACTCCATTTTCTTTCACACCACACCTCTCCCTTACCATGCTGTTCCTAACTCTATCTTTCAAGGTCACCCCAAACATGACATTGTCTATTCTATATCTATACTGGTGCGTATGTATCAGGGCTAACGGGTCGGTTCGGATGTTGCAGGGCGGTCCTAATGATCGAGAACTCGATGTCAGTGCAGGACGCGCACGCGATGCTGTCGTTCCAGTGCTTCAACCGTCTGTCGCGGTACTTCGGCATCGTGGCGCAGCTGCACCGCGCGCCGCAAGTGTTCGTGCGCGCCGTGGCCGAGGTCGCCAGGCGACGGACCTTCTCGCATGCACATCTAAAGGTCATTGTTACATACATTATGTTTAAAATCTACATACAGTTCAGTCAAAACCGCCCGTCTGAGGTTGTCCGCAAGCGATTTTGCGACTACGAATTACGATGAGAATTGGTGTTGTAAATGTTTAACACTCGTCCTTACTAATTTCGATATTTTTGTAAAAAACCTTAGGCCGAAGTCTTTAGCTTTACTTAAAATTAAAATTTTGAAAATAACATACATAGTATACCATCACGCCTGTATTCCCCGAAGGGTTAGGCAGAGGCGTACCGATGAACACCTACAGTTCGTCGGTATATTAAGGTCCCACTAGTCTTATTGCCATTAACTCCGACCTACTGCTACTATTGAGAATTTTATAGAAAAACCCAATAACACTTTGCTCGACTTAGTAAACCCAGGACATCTACTGTAGCAAAATGTTACTAAAAGCAAAGTGTAATTGCTTTATTGTTCTAATTAGGTATTTAGCAAATAATTTATAATATTTTGAAATTATTTTAATTCTTATTGGCGGGGTCGGGTTATTTGATACAGGACTGGAGTAATAATGATATTATCATGAAAAAAAAAAACGTTAGCGATAAATTAATTATGAGTATTTTAAATTTACAGTGGGCAACAGATCTCGCGGAAAAGTTGCTAAAAATCCACGACGAAGAGGTTAGCAGGCGGCAAGAGTTTAACTCTGTGTTCGAGGGTCATTTCCTACGCAGTCTGTTCCCTGGCATGACGGAGCTACCACCAGCGTTTGCCACACAAGGACCTCCAATTTTTGACGCTAACCTGCCCAAACTCACGGAGGCAGACGTCGAATACATCACCAATGCCTTTCCAGACCTCACACAAGATATACCCAGCTATGACATGGATTCTACCGTACAGTTTTTCCAGCAGAGGTATGACATTTCGAACTTTTAATAAGTCAGAAGGTGTATTTTTGATGTGCTTGATAATATTGCGTCGTTTGATTTCCAGAATACGAGCTTCAGAACACGAAAGTAGAGATGTAGATATTCAAGTGGACATGGATAAGTGAGTTCATTATTGTTTTATTTATATATACTGCTATTGATATTTTGAAGTGAATATAATGGTTCACTGTGATAAAAAAAATTGTTTATCTCTTTTCACAGAGACTTCGACTCAGTAACGGAAGCCGGCGACTTCGAAAAGCTCGGAGGACAGAGTTCGACACAAAAACTGAAAAACGACATCTCCACTATATGCGTTCCCGAAACGATGGCCGTGTCGACGGTAACCGAGGTGCGAAAACTACCGGTTATATTGGAAACCGCGGAGAGCCCTCCGAAACCATGCGACGAGTTCGAAAACTCAGATTTTTACATCGAGGAGTCCCTACCGTCGAGCTTGGAATGGGGCCGGGACGAACGACAGGTGTACATCAACCTCGAGTCGAACATGGATAGAGGCCACTCTCGTAAGAACTCCGCTGCAACACAAGTTCTCCTCTCTCGGAGCTCTTATCTGAGTGGTTGCCGTATTTATTATTATTTTATTTGCTCCTGTCTTCACCGGCCCCGTATGAGCTGTTTCATATATTATTTTTCTTTTGCATTCGTATTTTATCATACTAGTCCTTCTTCATATGTGTGTAATGTAGGACATAGTGATGTGCGATAGTTATATTTTGTACGCAATATTCTGAATGGCTTTCAACTTTTCAGGACAATATGGATTCGCATAAAATCAATATGGAAAAACTGCAAGAGTTTCTAATCAAATTGTATAGCATTTGCAAAGTGAATATTGTATTCATAATGGAAGAGTTGGCGAAATTGAAGAATGAAATCAATGAACAGAAGGAATTTATAACGTGTAAATATTTAGAGATATTAAAGGCTTGGGAACAGAACAATGATGACAGTGCGATGAGGTTCCGAGAAAAGACGCAGAGGCTCACAGTAGACCATGAGTTAGAACTTAGTGATATGAAGGCAGCTCTCAATGAGAAAGACGAAGTTATCGCCAATCTTAAAACCGACGCAGAAAATATTAAAAGTGAACATCAGAAAGAAATTGAAAGGTTAGAACAAGAACATCGAGATACGAAAGACTTGTTAGAAAAAACTCGGGAAGAAATACAGGGATTCGAAAAGAAATTAGAAGACATAGAAGCGCAAAAACAAAAGGAGATCAAGGATCTACAGGAGAAAATGCATATGGATTATAAAGCTGAAATCGAGTCTTTACGGTCAAGGTAACAATATTTTAGTCTGACTAGATTGCCAAATTAAAGATCTCGACTTTTCGAAGTCATGTGCGTATTAATAGTAAACTATTACGCGCTTAAACGGTGAAGGAAAATATCGTGAGGAAACCTGCATGCATGAGAAATTTTCTCGATGGCATGTGAAGTGTATAAACCTGCATTATTAGGCCCGCGCGGTGGACTATAGCCTAGCCTGGCCGAGTAGATGTTCTCAGGAATCTGTTCAGGTATCAGACATTTCAAGAATTATTATATATATGTTTACTACACATATCAACTCAAAATGAACTTTTTTTCCGAAATGATGGAAAACTGGTTACTCGTTTCCTGTAAACGATTGTAAAAATGTGAACACTGTTTTAAAATTAGTGGTAAAAATAAGGCAATTCTTTAATTATGAGTAATTTCTGAGATTGCAGGTTATCAAGTTAGTTATTAAGGATGAGTTATCTGGAATTTGTCTTTTTTTGAGTTGATACAGTATTTTGTTAGTGCGATATATAATAATTCTTGAAATGTCTGATACCTGTACCTATGTTAATATTTTCTCCAGGTTTAGGTTAGTAGCTCTTACGAACATGGATCGTTCGCCGTCCGAGTCTAGTCTCGAAAAGATCGAGCGGACTGACGTCATCGAGATCGCAAGCCATAATGCTATCGTCATGCAGACCAAAGAGAACGCCGAGGTCGAAAAGGAGGAAGCTGTCAGAGAGGCGCTGGCAAAAGCCGAGGCCGAGTGGAAGCTCAAACTGGAGGCCGAAATCGCAGCCATTAACTCCAAATACGACTCTGAGAAACAGGTATTGTGTTCACAGATTATACAGCATGCTACTTAGAATTCTTCGTACGTAATATAATGTTACTGCAGGCTTCCCGTGTTTCTTTATTATTATCAAAACGTTTTATTTTTTTACTTTCTGCACTGTTTAAATCACCTTAGATAGTTTTTATGCCTACATTCACCCTATTATTTTGCCGCTAGCTTTCGACGTCCATATCGACAAACGAGGTGACTCGTCGTCTGTTGTCGGAAAAGGAGCGGCAGATAGACGCGTTGCGAGAGAGGGAGGCCGCGCTAGTGCGGGAGTGCGGGAAATACCGCGATACTATACAGCAGCTCACTGACCCCGAGACCAATGACCTGGATGCGCTTCTCAAGACACAGGTACGGTTATATAAGTTGGTAATTTGCTAGCAGGCATCTGCCTGCAACATAGGTAGTCTGTGTGGACTTCAGAATTGGGTCCAAACTGTATAAAGTTCTATGTTTGGTCCAGGTTATAAACTATCTGTGTGGCAAATTTCGTACAACTCCGTTTAGCTTTGCGTAATTGAGTAACAATAATTCAAAACTGTCACATTTATAATATTATTAGTAGGATAAGGATGAGTCAGCCGTGATAAGATGGCGGAAGATGATATCTTATCTAATTCAGGTTTACTCAAGGTAGCAATTTGAGATATATGGTAATGATTTCTGGTTTACAGAGTTGACATGTTTGTATAAAGAGATAAGGAGGAATTGATGTAACACGATAAAATATTCTGGGGTACTTTTATTTAATTGTATTGATATTTAGGAAACATTGTGTTTCTGTATTATATTAATCTATGACGTCGTTAAAGCGACTTGATTTTATTCTTTTGATATTTAATGGAATTATAAAATAGGCAACGATTGCCTATTGGAAATTGGAAAGCACAAATTTACATAGTTTAAGATAGAGTAATAATTTATATAAATACTTTTTCGGGCTCTGGCTCCTATTCTGATGACGGAATACAGTAGAACTGTTTGGCGCCTGTCATACATAGTACATAGCTATGCTAGCTATGATAGATAGCTAATTAGATAAAATTAAATTATGAGGTTATTAGATCCTACCACCGAGCGTGCTGAGTTTATATGTAAGTATTATATACTAGCGCCTCACCCTGACTTTTTCCGGGTTGAATATATAAATACTTATAATATATACCTTTTACTGACACCAATCATTGTGAATTTAAACACACATGAACGCAATCCGCACACAAAGTTCCCTGTTGGTAAAAAAAATAGAATAATTCATAAATGATTGGCGCGGTTTCTGGTTTAATAACTGCTACGATTTTTCTCCATAAATTACTTAAATGTCCATTTATATTTTAGCTGGCTTCCCTTGAAAACGAGAACGGAGTTTTGAAGCAGCAAGTGAAGGATTTGAAAAAAGAGTTGGAAAAGAAAGCCGAAGAAGAGAAAAGCAGAGAGGATGATAGTGATGGCAGGTTAGTGTTCTCAATAGCTGAAAGATTTTTTATGTTAGAAGATAGTTTATTTAATAATTATTGTTTTATTAAGTGTTAGTAATTATTTTATTAATCACTATCAACCCGTGCGTACCTTCGCCTGTGTAAATTTAAAATCTGCGTAAGTTTTGAACGAAAATATTTAATAACTAGCTTTGACTCGCGACTTCAGAATTGTATAAAAACCTGGATAAAAAGTAGTCTATGTGCTCTTTCAGACTATAATCTATCTCTGGACCAAATTTCATCCAGATCCGTTCAGCCGTTCTGACATGATTGAGTAACAAACATCCCTACATCCCCACAAACTTTCACGTTTATATTCGTACCATCATTCCTTTATCTCCAAAGGGTAAATAGTAATACTAGAAACTTTCCTATTAGAGTTATTTGATGATGCCTTCAGATCGTCACCGAAGAAGGAGGAGAGCAAGAAGTGTCGCGGTCGTTGTCACACGCCGGTGGGTCTGTCGGCGGGCACGCTGTCGCTGTCGTCGTGCCTGCCCGGCCACAGCGTGCTGCTCATGTGGGACCCCTCCCACCTCAACTACACCGTGCTGCAGGTCAGAATAGACGACTAAATTGATCAGAACTGACATTTATGTCACACGTTTGGACCTTGAGTCAGGAGGTCACGAAGTTTAGATTCATCACACAAAGTCTTTCTTATTAAGCAAAGCACTTATCAATGGCCACAGTTCGGGGGGGGGGGGGGGTCATAGCCCCCTAAATCCCCCCTAGATCAGGCTCTTACTGAGTGATCAACTTCGGTGTCGCGAGTCGCGGTTTCCTTCCCCGCACGGGAAAATATTTTTATGACCTTGTTTTGGTTGAGCGGAAATTCCTCATAGATCCTGTACTTCCTACGGAGGCTGCGGGGTATGTCGGAGTGGTACCTACAAAAACTGCACTGCATACGACACAATCGTATCAGGCTGTCGTCCGGCTTTCACAGGATCCTTACAAAGTGCGAGGTTTTGCCTCGCATCCTGCTCGAAGGAGTGCGTGTAGAAGTCACTTGCGCGGCCTTTTAGAACCGTACATGCCAGCGCACCCGTGTAATTATTAAAACCACAAATATTTGTAGGATTTACCTAGTTAGGGTGCTTGGGTATATGATTTTTTTTGTTTTAACATACATACCCTCGGTAAGGAAGAAAATCATTGTATCCGTTATCCAGGAATTTACTTAAACAGCTAAAATGAAATGCAACATTGTTTTCAGGAAGCATCAATAATGTATTTCGTGCACAGCGACTGTCTGCCTGCGTTAGATCTCAGTATACAAGTTAAGAACGAAAGTGAGAGACGACTGTACGCAGTGGCTACAGTTGAGTCCAAGGAATACTGTTACGCTAAAAAGGTAATAATAATAATTATTGTTTTTGATACTGGGAATTGTCTCTTTGTATAGATAATTTTTATAATTATTTTGAGCATAATTTCTTAACTATTGGTGTAGTACGAAATTAGATTTTTAGGGGCCAAAGTAAAAAAACTATACTTCGTATAGAAAGACCATTTGCAGAGATTATTTGTCATAATAGTCCTAGATCAAACATATGAAAGACGTGATTATGACAAAAAACTATATGTTAACTCGAATGGTGTGCGTACTATAAGTTAATGAGCGGTATTGTATAGAGCGGCAACCGGTACGGCATGCCGCGCGGGTCACGCTTCTACCGCGTGCGGGTGCGGCCGCCGCGAGCGCCCGCGCCGCACCACCCGCCCTGCTGCGACCACAGGCATCGCACCGGTATGTATTATCTACACACACACACACACACACACACACACTGCTACTTACACTTAAACTACACATACACTTAAACACATTTACACCACGCACACACGCTCACACCATATACACACACACGCTTTCATCACACATACACGAATTTTACCGTAACAAAATTTTTTTGACAAATCGTTAACATCCGAAGTTACATGCTTACGATAAAATTATCGAATTTTTAATTATTTGGCTTTTTTGTGTGGGTATTCTGCTCGCACCGCAGTTCTTTAAATTTAAACAATCAAGCGTAACACAGGAATACATTCATATTAATTGTTATGGAAAAAAATGTGAACACATGTTTGAATACATAGAATGTCATAAAAACTACTAAAATACTCGCAAGTAATCCATAATTCATTCATAATTTGTCTCAACATTACGTCGGAGCTGAGATTTTGTTTGTGCTGTGTTGGGAATATAAGGGTTTCATGCTATGCCGACGATACAGATCATAAGTCCGTTTTTTATTTGTAACATCTTTAAGTGTTCATGTGAGTATTGTAGAAATACTTCTCTAATCACTATAAAAAAAAATTGCCGGTGTGTTGCCATAAAAGTTATTTATCCAAGATCGTTGTTCTTCGAACATTGAATAAAAACCATTTTCAAAAAGAATGTATTTGAATCAGTGACATAATACCTCAATGTGTTCTGAAAGCACTTTTGTGGTGTCTTACCGGCTCATAACCTAGTGTTATTAATGTGTAGTGTTTGCTTTGCGACCCTGCACTTGCCCACGCCGAATAGTATATAGTAACTAATAACAGCCTAGTAGCACGTAGGATTTGAAATGACCTTTATACACCAACCTTAATATTGCACAAAACGGCAATATTTATAAATAAAATTAATAAATGTGATGTCGTCAATTTATGTGGTCATGTGAACTAATAAGAAAGTTCTCGGCAATAGAATCAGTGATGCTGTTTGTTATTATTAGCAGCCATAATTGTTATTTTATCGTTATCATAGTAATTTTTTTACCACAATTGTGTAGACAGCCATCTATATACAGAACTAAATGTTATTTTTATAATCCTCAATACAGTAACTCTTATAGTTTACATGCATAATTCAGTCAGTGCAGTTTATTTTTACCTAAAAATAAAATCACCTGTCACCATTTTTTTAAATTACTTTTGAATTCGTTAACCCTCACGTGTTTTAAATGATCACACTTTTATTTGATTAAGTTGTTTCGCGTGGCCATATCGTGTCGTTGTTTAACCCGTGCACGCGCGTTGCGTTGCAGATACGATCAAGAGCGGCGTGCTGCCGGTGTTCGGTGACGCATACCCGCTCAAGAAATGGTTGACCTACATGCATGCTCCAGGTCTTTGCTTATTTCTCTTCATCCCTCACGTTTTCATTAGCTTGCTGCCACATATCATGAGCTTAGTTTTTGTTTCGTTTCATTATCATTGATATGGTAACTATCTACGATCGTATATAAAGATAATAATTTAATAAAATTACGAATATGTTTTTCTATTTCAATGTGACTTGAATTTAGTAATGTATTCACGAAATGAGTGCAATGTGATAATAAGCTGTACAATTCATACATTGAGATTTCTTTGTAAGTAATTAAATTATAATACAAACTTCTGAAATTATATTTACATATATGCAAACTAACTTATATATGCACACAAATACATACGTAACCCGGTTCTGGTGATCGCTCTATTATACAAAAAGGATCTATAAATCAACTTAGAGCGATTTAAAAAAGTTTTTGTTCCAACAGACGCACAGAAGTCAGTGGACACGAGTCAGTCCACGAGCTCGGCGACGGAGGAGAGCGGGCGGGCCGAGGTGGCGACGGCCACGCTTATCAACCTGGAGTCGCCCGTGTCGCCCGCCGACCCCGCCTCGGCCTCGGCCTCGGCCTCCGCACACAGCACGCACACGCAATCTGAGGACCAGCTCGACTCCATCGAGGCCAGCGAACAGTGGCAGAACGCCAGGATGCATCTATCTACCATCAGTGCTGTGTGAGTAACATACATCGCGATTATGAACTTTCCCAATTAAGTACATCGATATTTTAAACTTCGAAGTTCAGTATTACAGTCGTAACATACCCCAGACTTTTCATAACGTTAATTTGACTGAGATAGTTCGTTTATTAGTGACCTACATAATTATATTCGATATCGAGTAATCTTTCGTTAAGCTGGATGAAGTTTTATTAGTTACCAACTAACATAAAACATAATTTTCGCCCTTTTCATTGTTGCAGTACGGACATGGAATGCAGCGTTGGTCGCTGCGTGGGCCCAGAGCCTCTAGAGCTGACTGTCAGTGCCGTTGCCGTTGTGGCGCGGGGTGACGCCGTCGCCTCGGAGCTGGCCGAGGAAGCCTCGCCCTGACACACCGCGCCCGGCCCCGTACTACCAAGCACCTAGTATTGCCGCACTGCGTAGCGAATAAATGGAGTGACAGCTGCAGTGACGTCAAATAAGCTCGGCAACGGGTTCCGATATACTGGAGATGAAGATTGCTTGGATGAACTTACGCAGTTTAATCGAGCCGAAAAACGAAACGTACCTCGCAGTATAATAATAATCAACGATTGATAACGCTATTCCCCGCTATGAGTTTGATTCTAGGGGGTTGAATATAAGCACTCCATTTGTTAACTAGTAAGTGTGCCGCATCTCGCGTCTCCCAGTGGGTCTTCCGGAATGTTTCACCACATATTTGCGCGCGACGCGGTTGTGAGATACCTGCGGTTATGTCGCCATTATCCACGCTTCCACTCTCAGACTTCCGGTCGCATCTGTCGTTGTTGCCGCGTCGCACGTGCGTGTCGCATTGTATTCTCGATCCCGCGAATTCTGTTAAATCCACGGCCGCGAGATTTCAGTGTTTCCTCTCCTATATTCTATGTGTATTTAGAATATATCGTAGAAATTACCGTCTCTGATCCCTCTATGAAGTTCGTATCTTAATTAGGCAGTCATTTCTTCTCAATAGTACAAATTTGTTTAGTCGTGTTAAAGCTTTACGTGATCTTATGTTGCGAATGTATTCGTATTTTATATTTCTTTTCTCTGTTGTGTTGTGTTATATTTTAGTATCTTAATATCCTATTATTTCAGATATAACCTATCGTCTATCAGATTATGTTAGCTGTTTTATTATAGTATAGTATTATTGGTGATTATCAAGTTATATTCTAGCACAAAAAATAATATATGTGTTATTGCTGCGTAATTTCTGACTAAGCGCTTTGTTCACAATACGACGAAGTGCATTTTATGTCTATTAGCTAGATACGTGTCTAATTATGGTTAGAGTCACATTCTCCTTAAGATTCTCCTACCTTTATAAGTACTATCTTGATAACTAAGTCATAGTGATTATTTAGTAGGACAGTCGTTCCTCTTAGGAATTTCTCTTACAGTTATTGTCGATAGGCTTCAGCAATGTTAATGCTTTACACACTCGATCTCGTCCCGTTTGAACTCTGAATCCTTACCGAATCAACACTGTAGCTTAGATACTAATGATAATTATAGATTTGTTAGGGTGAAGTAATCAATCTAGTTGACAATGATGCGTTTGTTCTACACTCCGGTGGGAGGATGAGAGAAAAATGAAATAAAATTATACCTAAATAGTGAGGCACAGACACTTGCGTCCGAATATTGTTTTAGCCTTTCTAACACTAAACTAGATTCGTTCGAAGCGCAAATTATCGTGTTATATTATAAAATAAGAGAACATGCTTCACACTAAATTTATTTGTGGCCTTATTATAAGTGGCGCCCGACGTGGGGCTACAGGTGTCTCTGGTCCTAATTCCATAAAAATGACTTGATTATGGAAATATGGTTAGAGGCACTTATCGGCTGTTAGCCGACTGCTGTGATAGTGCGTGCTGTGCTCTCCTCGATCCCTCGTCGAACGGTTTTATACGTATAACTGACTAAATTCTGTGTAATAATTGAGTTAGGGGCCTATTTTTAAGTGTAAAATTAATGAAAATTTAGCTATTATGTGTATTTTGTACCGGTAAAACCGTTCGAAAATATTTGGCTCCATTAGCAATATTCAAAGTTATAAAAATAAATGACAATGTTACGGTATTTTTTTCAAATAGTATTTAGTGTAATAACGTTCATATCAATAATGATTTTCCGTTATCTATATTCTCAATATTAACTGCAATAACCTTTGTTTAGCCTGTAGGAGACAGCGATATGGTCGATTTGTTCTTGAGTCTTGCAATAAGCGGGGTAGCCTGCAGGTTGCGTTGTTTGTGAGTATAGTGCAATATCGCAACCTAAGCACTGCAATGTTAATGCAATCGTTTGTAAATACTTGTTTGAGATATCGTTACAGGTACCATTAATTGTGTCGAATTTAAATTAAGTTATGATATTTCGGTATCAGCCAAAATTCGTGGATGGAAAGTGATGGTTTATCGGTTTATGAAGTTGAGGACTGCTTGTGGTCGCCGTGTTTGATCAGTGAATATACCGCATAGTTCTATTTGTGCTGGACACGAATAAGCTCATTTGCAATGAATTAGGTTTGGGTTGCTGACTTGTCAAAATTTTGGTGTTGTGTAACGTGAAGGTTTTCGGAATGTTCTGCAACTGCATAATAAAATCGTGCGATCGCTTAATGGACTATTTTGTAGTGACCAATTTTATTGTTAGAAATTAAAAATGTAAAATTGACAATTTTAATGTAATTTTTATATACAATAAATAGACCGTTTTATACAAACTGTTTTTTATTTTCTCACATTTCAAATAAAGGAGATAATTTTCCTTAAAACCATTGTAGGAACATAATAGGTACTTATAATAAATCTATCTTTGCATCTTAGAGACAAAATTAACAACTTACGACTATCATACAGCTAAAATATTTACAATTTACAAGTCTATGTACAAGTATATTATAAAAGTCCACTGAAAGCGTTTACAGCTTGTTGATGCTGGACATCAAAGTATTGTTTACATTCTGGCATGTCATTGGAGGTAAATGCGCAGTCTGTGTAATTCCAATTTTGCATATTATTATCTAAATTAGTTTGAGTACAATCCTGGCCGTATCTATAGAACCTCTGTTCCTGCATCTCCATTACAGGTGACGTTCTGCTTTCTGTAGGGAAGTACTGCGCCTCCTCTGGGTAATATGCTTGCGGAATATATGTTTGCTGTTCACAATAGGCCTCAGTATGCTGGTAACTACCAAAGAGTTCAGGCGAGGGGGTTTCACTTGACTCTGACCCGCCTGCCGCTCTTTGCCAGTCTAACCAATATGCGTCTTCGGGTCTAGAGTTGTCGCTGTTGAGTTCTGCGAAGGTAGGCGGAGATTCTAAGGTGTGCTCTTCTAGTGGGAAATCTAATCTGATGGGTTGGTCGAGCTGGAAGATTTCCTCGGGGTGGAAGATGTCGTCGGCGGGGAGCGCTGTGGGGTCGTAGTGTTGTGGCTGGAGCGAGGGCCCCGGCGGCGCGGGCGGCCCGTACGCCTGGTACTGAGGCTCTTGCGGGGACCACGCCGCTGTCGCGTAGCTCTCCGGCGTCTGCTCGGCCCGCCACCGACATGAGCACTCGAACGGACCACAGCTGCATGTCAGTTGAACTGTTGAATGGATAAATGACATTATTCCACAGCAACAGTGTTAGTTTTTACAAAAAAGTCACTAATAACTGAACTAATTTCCACTATATTCCACCTGGGTGAAGTTAGGCAAATATAAAAAAAACGAAACATACATTACTCTATACATACCTATAAGTATGTATTTTGCGGTTTTATTTTTAGCAAATTGAGAATACCTAATAAAAACTCACCTCTTTGGTTATCCGGTATAAGTGGAGGGGGCTGTGGATGAGGGTTGCACACTTTTTGCGGCATTTGTTTGTCTGGTTTTACTGTTAGTATCTTGTCGGCGATGGCCGCCTCTCTTGCTAGCAGTAACGCCAGTCCCCTGACTCTCCTGCCCGCCCCTAGTGACCGCCTGACTTCGCTCGCTCCTTTGGCCTCGGGTCGCGGGTGGTCATGGGCGCCTTTCGCTTGGAAGAATATAGCGTGTTCTGTATGTCTCCAGAAGTGAGTGACAGGGTATCCGCAGTGCCCCCGACAGGGTAAGACTTCTAATCGGCCGCCGTTGCATAATCTATTTGGACATGGTTTACCTGCGGAAGAAATTGCATACGATAAAGTTCCAGTTGTGTAGTTTGAATAAAGAATGGATTGGGTTTAACGTCTTCCTGTTTTGTAATGATAACACGTCGGCAGAGATGTTGGTTAGTCTACAACTGCACACAAACACAATAAGAACATCACAGAAATGGGACTGGACCTTCGCGAAGTTATTCAAACTTCGTTTAAATTTCGTTGACATTTCGTCAACCTTTTAGGTACTAAGCGATCGAAGCCATTGCACAGTTTAGGTACACCATTAATTCATTAGGTATAGTTTCCTTTTACATTTTAAAATTGTATTTTTATTAGATATTATAGGTAGGTATGGGGCGTGTATCTTTTGAATAAGACCTTTACTGCGAACACCAGTGTGTTTTATAGCCTCACGATTAGGTGTAGGTATTCACGATTACCTAGTCTACACATCAGACTCATTGCAGGTATTGTCAGGATAACAAGATTGATCAGTAGAGCATAATTTCAGAAGTAGGTACAGGCTACATACCTTGTTGCTTTTTCCTCGCTTTATCGCATATCGCTGGTCGAAGGTGTACCCTCGAGCCGTCTGGGAGGCGGCACCGCTGCGAGCACACGAGCACGCCCAGGCAGCTCTTCTTGAGTATGTGCACGTTGTGGTTGTTGGTGTTGCGCATGGCCCAGCCCGAGGCGTGGCGGCGCGCCTCCTCGCAGCCGGGCGGGTACACGCGGCGCACGTGCCCGTCGCACCACTCGCCGAACGCATCGAATGCCGCCACGCGCGGTACCACTGCATCGTTTATGTCCCAATCCGGTGTTTGGCTCTCTGACATGTCCGAACGACTGCTGGTGCTGTTGAATGAGTTTCAGTTTAGTAGGTTGCGGTTTATGGATGCTTGTACCTGTACCTATTTATACCTACTTATTAGGTACTTAAGAACACTAGTTTTTGCTATTGACGGTAGGTAGGTACCTAGGCTCTATAAGAATGTTCGTTACTATTGACCATCGTCAAAACCTAGGCTTCATTACTTGAGTAGGTTCGTACTTATCACGTAAGTTTAATGTTTTAAAGATATTATGTGTCCAAAAACAACTGGAAATTGAATGCGATTTACAGTTGTAGATATTTATGTCGGTACCTACTGGAAGAATAACAGAAAATTTGGTGCAAGTTTTATCTTAATACGCCGCTTAGAAGCCGATTAAGTAAATCCTTTTCGGATGCCAATGAAACTGTAGGCGCCTGTACCTATTGTTATAGACCTAAACCTTTTCCAAACTTCCAAATCTACTTTCATTTTAAAGTATGATCTAACTTTGATTATACATTATTGCTTTAATATCTCGAAATATTTATTGAAGCTTTTACGTAGTACCTAAGTAGGCAGCTACAAACATCCAAATCGTGGAGAAAGCTGTGTTCCCCCTCGCAACTCCTTGTTGAGCCAATTGCTTCAGAATTACGCCGTCTGAAGGGGCGGCCCGCCTTAATTGGGCAAATAACTTTGTGTAGATATCCACTTACGACTGAGCAAGTAAATAAATAAGCATTTGAACATATTTAGGATTGTCTTTACAAAAAGAAAAGATGTAAAGACGTCTAGAACTTTTGAATATTTCCATGATCTAAGAAAATAAGTGTTAGATTAAATAAATGTTGTCTTGGTTATACACTTTTTAGTATAAATATCTACATAATATAATAACAACTTGGCGTTTTTAACCGATGTAATAGGTAAACCACTTCTCAGTTCGGTGTAATAAATCGCCGCTGTTAACTATTTTTTTGCTTGATTAGATACTGTAGAGATTGCCGTAGAAAGGCTGTAGGTATTATGGGTTGGCTTGTTAGAAAAACAATAAAGAATAAACGATCATTTAATTATAGTAGTATTGTAATACTAAATTTGTAAAACATTCGTCTTTAGATTTTCCGCTTGAATACAGATTAATTTTATCCTTATCGTGCATTTTTAGAAATTCCGGGATTCCACATTACCTACCTATTTAAGTATCTACAAATAATTTTAAAATATCTAATCTGCAAGATCTAAATGAAATCAAACTTTCTACGCATTCTGACTAATACAGAAGTAGGGAACGTATTTAAAATGAACTAGTTTAATGGGCCTACAAAGCAACGTCACAGTTTCAATGAGTTTCAATTAGGTTCAATTGAGTCCCTCCAGCACCTTCCCCAACCCTGCCACAGTTCGGCTGCCTATTTATTTTATGTTTCTGCTGCTTATAGCTATATCTGCTACTAGTATATATAAAAGTATAGGTATGTTTTTACTTTATTATTATGTGAATCGACTCATCGGAAATTGTGTCGTTTTAATTAAACTTGAGAATTTATTAGTGTCTAAGTATCTACCTATACGAGATACTTAATACTTTTTGACTCTTGAAAATAGGGGGGGGGGGGTATTGGTAAGTTTTAGGCCTATGCCTGTCTGTATAGTACCTATGTGATATCGTAGCTTCTTATTGAATTAACCGATTTTAATGAATCTTTTTTAATCGATATTGTCTTTAGCTCGATGTATAGGCAAGAACAATATTATGATTCAACGATCCCTAATTGATTTGTTTATAAAAAGGCCCATAGTGATCGATAACTGTACCAGACCTTTTTTTGCTCTATTTCTAAGATTTAAAATCATTCTAGGATGGGATTAAGTGCTTATTCTAAAACTAAGTCGGATTAAGATGCTATTTTATAAACAGTAGATAAGTTGGGATAAGTAGCGATCACTGTTTGTGGTTCAGTTTTATGATGTCCCCGATAGAGACCGATTTATTCCATTATTTTTGATAGTAACTGAACTTCTTTCTGAAGGAAGAGGATTTTTCCTTCCTTCATAGTTAATATGTAGATAATTATTAAATACAAATTAAATCTAGTTTGTTGGAACCGCATCACTTGAGAACGGCTGTAGGTACCAATTTTTCTTTTTAAAATTTTCATAATGGTTCAAATACGGTTTTTAGGGAATAAAAAATGCGAAAAATACCCGGAAAATGGAAAAGTTCTGGACTATCTGAACTTTTATGGGATTGTTGAAGTCTAGTCTAGTTAGTTTATAATAATAAGTAAGTAGTTATAATAACAGTCTTCGCGTACCTAAGTATTTAAGCTGTTAAGTAGACTCTTTGCTAAGTCAAATTGTTTTGTTTTTACTTACCTAAATATTTATTAGGTAGGTACGTAGGTACCTAATATTGTTCAATGCTGAACTTAGAGTTTTTATTTCGATTGATTTATTAATATACCTTCCTAAATCATGTAAAATTACCTACAGGTACCTTTAGATACCTACCTAATAAAAAATAACATCTATTGGTGTCTATCTACCGATTGACTTTCAACGCAGTTATAGGGAAGCACCTACTTACAATATATTCCATTGTCTTAGTTACAAAGTACGTAAATAAATAAATACATAGCATAGACGATTGATTATATACGGTTATACTTACTAAGGTATATCTACTTATCTTGCTTTTTGATAAGTATTAAAACATTATTATATTTTTTCTGAAGATAAAATTCTTTATATCTGTTTATACCTAATACCTGCTAATAAAATAAACCTGGAGAGTTTGTTTGATTGAATGCGCTAATCCCTGGATCTCCGGATTAAAAAATAGATAATAATAAAAAAAAAGATAGCGGGGCTCAGCTGTTGCCTGATATACGGATTAGGTATGCTAGTTGTACCTAAGCTTAATTTATAGAAACTAAATAGAGTAAGGTAACGTATTCTATATATCCCAAGAAAATATTAAATCATAGTGTAGGTAGTAACAAGCTCAAAATAACACATTATTATATAAATTAATATATAAAACATCTATTTAATGAAATAAGTTATAAATACTTACAGGATAACCATCTCCGAAAAGATGCAGACGCTTCACAATCACAATGCAGGTTTTTCCAGTCCTGTACAACATTCACAGTCCATCAGGCCACTACACACGTACAACTGTTGCGAAAATTGTTTGCACAACACATCTACACACGGGAAAAGCTTATAGCCCACTAAGTTGGACAACAAAAATAAACATAGGGATGATGTGCCCCACCACGGCGCGACGTGGGGACCGCGCGCAGCCAATCACCATGCCCCACTACCA
Organism: Acronicta aceris; assembly: GCA_910591435.1. NCBI lineage: Eukaryota > Metazoa > Arthropoda > Insecta > Lepidoptera > Noctuidae > Acronicta > Acronicta aceris. The sequence continues at coordinate 12,227,203 of OU342759.1, forward strand.
TGACACCGCCTCCCGACCAATCGCAATACACACTTGAACACCAATGACAGTTTCCCAAAATTATACATTTCTGTTTTTCAGGAAAAAAATGGGAAATTTCAGTGCGCTGCCATTTTTAGAACGTCGTTATCAGTGAAGTTATATTACAAACGTATTTTAAAAATGTTAAGTAGATAAGTAGGTACTTGTTTCAGGTGTTAGCTAAACTTATTTTTAAGGATATAAACCAACATTTTTAGGATTGAATGTGATGGTACGTACAAAATAGTCATGCATGAAATTATCTATATTGTGTAGGGTAACATTACATATTAGTTTGAATTTGCACAGGAGGGCTCACGGTAGTGGTTTGTTTGGAGATCTCGGAGCCCCTCCTCATAATGTCCGGGAAATCCCCACCGTGTGGTTTTAGTCGGTAGGAGTCCGACATAACAGTCCGTGAGGATTTCCACAATTAAAGACTATGAAAAAAAAAATGTTACATTCGACCCCAGTTCACACTTAGGACTAAAACTTTTCGTAAAATCAACAAAATTACAATGCTGTTAGGTCTTGCTTACATCGTTAGGTACTCGTCTACAATTTTGTATCTATAGCCTATGCACATCTCTCAATCGACGATTTCATGTCGTGTTTTGTTAGCAGCTTGATGAGTTCAGACTCCACTACAGGAAATGAATTGTTATGGAGAATGGGGCAACCCATGTTAGAAACACAATTTGCACTTAATTTAATATGTGCTGTCATGTTGTTGTCAGAATAGCTTTTCCTAGATGCAATAAAACCATCAGTCTTCTGTTCAAGCAATTTCGATATCCATAATCTCTCATGTTCCGTGTTTTCCTCATTAATTGATTTTCCTAAAATATTCTTTAAAAATATTATTGACTAGCTATCTACTGTCCGCGACATTGTCTGTGTGGAATTCAGAATTAGGTCCGACCTGGATAAAAAGTAGCCTGTGTTATTCCCGACTATAATCTATCTCTGTGCCCAATTTCATCCGGATCCGTTCAGCCGTTCTGGCGTGAAAGAGTAACAAACATCCATACTCACAAACTTTCAAGTTTATAATATTAGTAATGATAAGGATTATTATATCTATAGATAGGTACTAAAAATGAAAATTATAACTTGTATTAATTCGAGAAGAACATTGTTAATTAATCTTACCTATGTATATATTTTTTTTAATAGCCTAATTAGTTTCCCACAGCTGGGTAAAGGCCTCCCCTTTCTCCTTCCGTCTTATACACTTCTTATAGCTATATTATATTTTGTCTTCTTTTCCCCGTCGCAGAATATCACGTGTTAACAAAACAAGACAAAACACATTATTTACAGCTAGGTATATGAAGACCACTAGACTAATGACTGCCTCATTAGTCTAGTGGTCCCAAGTGCGACTGCTACGCTAGAGGTCCTGGGTTCGATCCCCAGGTCGAGCAAAGTGTTATTGGGTTTTTCCATGAAATTCTCAGTAGCAGCTCGGAGTCTGGATTTGTGCCCGGTTAATGGCAATAGGCTCGCCCCCTATTACATGGGACCTAAACATACCGGCGAACTGTGGGTGTACATTAGTACGCCTCTGCCTAACCCTTCGGGGAATACAGGCGTGATGGTATGTTATGTTATGTATATGAAGGTATGACGTTTTATATTTTTATGAATAAGGGGGTACCTACTTACCCAATGACTTTATATAGTTAAAAAGAGGTAGACACGATAACATCCGTCAAACGCGAATATTGTTACGTGGGCAATGTGCAATTTGTAGTGTGACTTATGCGGTTGACCGACCTAAGGTGCAAAAGTGTTTTTGACAGCGCTATTGACAGCAATAAATTTTAATTTTATAAAAACATTCTTGTGCTGCCCTACTGCACAAATTATTATACCAAAGTAAGAAAAGAGCATGGAGTACCTTATCACAAGTAAGTTAATAAATTCTTAGCATCCGTACAATTTATTTAATTTTTTTCGTTGCAAATAAGATTAAAAATGAAAGAAAGAGTCAGCGCATGCTTTATTAGTATGAGAGAAAGGGACCCAATACTTTTCATGTCACTCGTCACTATATGTATAGGTACGGACATACTGGACATATCAAATGTCAAATGTGTCATAATTAAAACAACTGCTTAGTGCTATTTCTTTTCATCTTAGGCTGCCTGTATCTATGCGCGCGCTCATTAGGAAAGCCTAAAATGTTCAGTTGTATAGGTATGAACATGTAGCGCGACTCATTTTTAAATGACATTCACTATGAACGTGCCGTATCTAATAGTATTATATCATTGTACTTACCTAAATGTTTGCGCAAAGTAAAGGAACTTCTGGAGGAAGATGGTCCTTGTAACCGGGTTTAAAATCCATGCAAAAGTAACTAAGCAGGACAGTTTCGTAGTTTTAAAAATGATAGTCTTACACGTTTATCTACCTACGTTGTGATGTTAAACACTATTTTAGCGTATTTTCCAAGTGCAGGTGCAGTGGCATAATTAAACTCATGATAATATAAGGTAAGTGCGTTCAAGATGTGGAGCGTAGCTACCTACAATAAAATGAGGCAGGGCGTTAGATGCGGGCGCACGTAACGACGCACGGCGCGTGCGCATCCACTAGGAAAGCAGCTTTCTAACTGCTATTGCAATGTTTGTTGCAAAAATTATGATATCTGGATTACCGATTTCCCCCGTTGTAGTTACCTAATAGGTTTTTAAATTTTTGTAGGTACATATTATTTTAAAAATTTTAGCAAACTTAAGTAGGATAGTGCAGCTGCTTTTTATAGGAGTTAAATCTATATCTTCTTATAAAAGAAGAACCTGATTGAGGGACCTACTGACTGACGTTTCAACGTACAACGGAAACTACAGGAGCTAGATCCCTGAAAGTTTGCATGCTGGTTCCTTTCGCACTGTAGGCGAGCACTAAGAAAGGATTTTTGGAAATTCAACCCCTATGTTGTTGAAAAGGGGCGTGAAAGTTTGTATGAAAGTCCGCACACACTACCATGCGACAATTGTTTTCTTCCATATAAATTAGACTTAATATATTTTACCTCCATGGTGTAGGTACAGTAGGCACAGTATATTTTAGAAACGAAAATTACCTAAGTACGCAGGCGAAGCTGCGCAAGGGAACCCTAGTATCCAGATAATTCTTAGAGCGGTTATTTAAATCGTATTAGTTAAATCTTTTGTTTATGCGACTTAACTTGATGCGACAAAGTGACGATCATTTGTTAATCCTATTTCTGAGGCTGATTATTATGGATTAACTAAATCTTCAAGCTACTTAAATCTCTTTTAGAAACTCTACCATGAAGATTTAGGTACCTTTAATGTAAGCTACGAGTATTACTGTTTAGTACCTAGGCCTCTTGTGATAATTTTCTTTAATTGATGAATGACTTTATTACTCTTTAATAACATACCATCACGCCTGTATTCCCCGAAGGGTTAGGCAGAAGTGTGCTAATGCACATCTACAGTTTTCCGCTATGTTAAGGTCCTATAGAGGGTGAGCTTATTGCCATTAACCGGGAACAAATTCAAACTCCGAACTGGTACTGAAAATTTCATAGAAATACCCAATAACACTTTGCTTGCTTTGCACGGACGAACGTATATGTTATACATATACGCTTCTATGTCTGACTAGTGACGTAGCTAGGCCTCGCAACTAGAGGAGCCTCGCTAAGCAGCTTTAAATGCGATGCCCTCAGAATTTACCACAGACAGCTAATTCATTTGATGACTTTTACGCTCGAAAAAGAACCTCACAAATTTGGTAGGATAGATCTATTGCAGTGGTGGACAAACTTTCCTCTTGGGGGGCCAGAAAGTTATAGATATTTTAGAAGAGGGTCAGAATTATAGCAAAAATGCATAAAATTAGTTTCGGACCGCGGAGCGTCTAGAGCAAATTTGGTCTACACGCCCCGCGATCCGCAACTCAATGAATTACCGCGGCTAGTCTAGTACAAATTTCGAACTGCGCGTGGGCACAGTATTGGCTCGAATTTTCAAACTTATTCTTTACCTCGTAAATTACATGAACCATGTAACTTCCCGCGAAGAGTTAGACACCCATGCGGCTAGTCTAGCTGGCTAGTCTAAATGCCGTACATTTCGAAGGACCGTCGGCTGGCTGGATTATATCCTTTCGCGGGCCTGAGTTGGCCCGCGGGCAGTACTTTGCCCATTACTGATCTATTGGGTAGATCTTGGGAACTTCCCCCACGTCTATATTACTTCAGGCTACGCCTCTCCTTAGGTCCATTAGAATAATGAGGCAGATATTCTTTAAAACAATCAAATCCATGATCAAATATAATCTAATTTCCGCAGACGTTTTTATTGTTTCGAGGATTCCATTGTTTGTTAACGGTATTAAGTGTAACGGTGGCACCAAACCATCGGACTATTGTGTTAATCTGATCAATTGTTTACTTTTTAATCTGTTTATTGTTTTCTGGACGCCCGTTTAATCCAGGATTTGGAGATTCCTTTATCGCTAAACTGTTTCGGGGTCTATTTTAGGATTTGGACCGGCGAAACTTCAGGGTTTTTTTGCAGACTTAAGATTAAAAAGTAGTTCATGTTGGGACAAGTTTATCCTATTAACAGGGTCGGGAATGATAACGCCGCGTTTCGTTAGTGTTTTCGCCGTGCATTGAGACGGCAGATTAAATTGATAAATAACATAAATACTAGCTTACAATAAGATTCTCTAAAAGATCTTTTGTAGTCACTGACCGGGTTGGCAAGGGTTATGGTTACAGAGAGCTGTCATGCATGAATTCATCGTGGAAGAGTATTTTTTGCTAATACTTTTTATATAATTTAGATAAACTATGTAAAGTAAACAGAACAGATTAGGTACTGTTGCGAGTCGCTCAGATATACTAGAAATCGAGGCACCCGTATCTACTCGTATAAGCGCAATGCAAGACTGATCTCCTACAGTTACTTTAATAAAAGGAATAAACTGACCCGAGTGGCCTCCTTCAGGGAGTTGTTGAAGATTGGACGTAGTCTGCAACTCCCCACATCCATCTAATAACCACGTCTTTGTTGGTTTTGGGTGCATTGGTCCCCTTCTTACACTGAAATCATTATTAGGTGTATTCAATGGTGTATTTGAGTTATTGTTAGTGAAACGGGATCTAGGCCGTAAATTATACCGAGGAGTATGAAATTCTCTTGCATTATGCTTATAGATACGGATGCATCGATCTCTTGTATCTCTGAGCGACTCGCAACAAAATTAAAAGCAAAACACTTTTTGAAATTCAAGAAAAGATTCGACAATGACATTTTATCATTATCGGACAAATCAGGATTTATGTAAATCTGATTCAAATTTGTCACATCGTCCGATAACGAAAAAATAAATTTGTCATCATTCTGTTGTGCCAATTCTAAAATATACAAATAATTAGTAATTGAATTTAAACTTTTTCCTTCATGACCAAATATTATTATCTTAAATTTTATCATCTTGTTACACCAAAGAGATATAAAAGAGAAATAGTGTATTAAATGTCTTTGTGTTACACATTAGAGTCGCCCTGTACAGATGTCCTACTTAGGAACTTAATTGAAAATTGCCCTTTTAATATATATATTTTTTTAAATCAATGACGGCTATATTTTTATGAATAAAATCTTGTCCAAGAACCATCTCCTGATTAATGTCTCTAATGATCACGAACTCATTTTTAAATAAACAAGCGTTCGCTAAAAAATTCAACACTGTTTCTCCTAACACATTTAAACATGACCCCGATATCGATCTATCAAAACGTTTATCTGATGTGTCACAACAGTACCTAAGTCTTATCGTTATATTATTGGCCTATAGGCAGTCCCCTTTGGTTGTCGCCTCATCACCAATTGACGCCCAGGAAAGCGAGTTAAGTTTGCGAACAATTTGCGTTCCCTGCCTCCCCAAAGGAAGTGACCAATTCGCAAAATTGACGCCAGTTCCGGCCTTTAAGAAGAATGTTGTGAAATAAAAAAAGAATATGACTAGAATCGAGGATAAAAATCGGACCGAAATCTTCAAATTTAACTAGGAGGATATATACTTCACCATCATATCAGCCAAAGAAAGTCCACTGATGAACGAAGGTCGTTGTGAAAGTTCATGGGGCCTCCCCCATGAACCGGCTGTATGCCGCCTGCATCTAATGACACCCAGCGACCTTTACTCGGTCGTCTATCCATCTCGTTGAAGGTAGACCCACATTACGTTTACCGGTGCATGCACTCAAGAACCTTTTTGCCTCAGCGGCCATCAGTCTACGAGTCAGTTCACCGAATTTCTTCCTATCTTTTTTTTTAGTTTTTTACTCCAATAAGCTTTTTTTTAATCCGGTTATGGGATATGGCGCCACACTTTCTGTGTTTGCCAGTGTCAAGTATACAGAATAATCCCCAGTAAAACAGTGGAAACTTCACTAAGGCTTCGATGGAGTTTAGGAGTGAACACAAAAGTAACGATTTTCAATTTTAATATCATTTGCCTACACTCGCACACGTTCACGAGCACTTAATGGTTAACTTTCCACTATAATTACACATTAAACTTCGGAGAAACTTTTGGAAAATAATATAAAACCGACAAAGTGCATTTTACATTTTCCCGCCTAAACCTCCCAATTATCTTTATTCCCTGGGTTTATCTGTAAAACTTACAAGAGAAACTTCGAAATCTATGATGTGCCTTTTTGAAGCTGAGTACTAGTTTTTACTACGAGCTACTTCCGGCTCTATTTGAGAATACAAGCTGTACCCCGCGGTTTCACTTGCTAAAATGACTGACTTTCATACGAACTCACCCCCATTTCGACCACCATAGGAGTTGAATTTCCAAAAATTATTTCTTAGTGCCAGTCTACAGTGCAAAAGGAACCAGCGTACAAAGTTTCAGGAATCTAGCTCCTGTAGTTTCGGCTGTTCTTCTTTTATATATATATAGAAGATTAGGTTTTAGTTATCCGTATAAATGTATTTATCAAGTAATGAACTAGTTGTACCATCCTGACTCCTAACTTGTGACCGCCGCCGGCAACTTGTCTTGTATGTTCTGGGCTATTTAGCGACTTAACTTTCCGGGGATGCTTATCTTTGCCAAGTTTCAGATGGCCTTATCCTAGATCTACCTCTCTGTAATTTGGAGTCATATAATTATTTTGTTCTTTGTTTTCGTTTTGTCTTTCGTTCTTGTTCTTGTATAGTCGGAAGACAAATTGTATATATATATTTTATAGAAAATTTTTGGCAATAATCTTACGTAGTTTAGGGTTATTATTGTTACTTATGTGGTAGTTGTTTATAGCCTTATCTTATTTAAGATGTAGGTACGAATATTTTATAAAAATAACTTCTTGTTCTGATTTCTGACACTGCGAATATTAGACATTGAAATAAAACTACTTTTTACGAATTTTATCGCGTTATATTGATATTATTTGATTCCGGACGTTTCCAATCCTTTATAACATCCATGGTCACGGGTAGACTAAGTTGTTGGACGTCTTAATGTAGCAATTACTAACAGCTACCTTACACTTTTGTTAATTATTGGCGATCCGATTCCGATACCCTATAAATTTTGATTCCCTTTAGTGTCGAATTATATGTTTTTTGCGGCAGAAACGGCTGTATCTTTTTTTACGTTAACATAAAAAAATGAATTTTTCACAGTTTCAAGAGACTGTAGACCTGAGTATATGGTTTTAATTTCAAGTTCCCGAGATTTAGTGTCTTGACAGACAGACGGAAGGACAACAAAGTGATCCTATATGGGTTCCGTTTTTTTCCTTTTGAGGTACGGAACCCTAAAAAATCTAAATCGGATCGTTCAAGAGATTATATTTACAAGTTTACCTTTATAGATGTATATAATCGTTCTTAGGTAAATAATGGATTGCCTAACCATCTAGGATTGTATTTCGTAGCGATGATTATACCTACTAGGTACCTACTTAGGTTTGTTCATGAGTATCTTTTTTTTTTAAACAAGTTCATCCGTGTAAATTTGCAATTTATTTGACAGCTGTCTCTGGTTTCGCTCGGGAGTCGGGGAATCGGGAGCAAACACGGAATTAGCGCAGAGCTCCCAGACCCAGCTCGGCTTCTGTCAACAGCGATCAAAGCGAGCTCACAACATGTGGCGCTGCGATACATTTTCACACGCGTTTTCATTCGATTTAAAGCTTTTCTCGTACAAATAGTACCTACCTATCTACCTATGAATTCAGTCAGCCATTTTATTCGTCAATGTGCTGTAAACGGGTAAGTTTTGTAAGTAACATACTAGGTATGAATCCTCTCGAGTTCTTCATCGCTTTTTAATGCTCGTTCTTCTTCGTGTATCGTCTCGGCAAGACACAGGATGACGAGTCAGTCAGCAGTACTGCTTGGAGTGTTGTAGCAGATACTGTACCGGACGGTACATTATCGAATCGGACAATCTTTAACCTTTGCACGACGCATCTTTGATGCAGTCCAATGGGTGTAGGTAGCAGTAGTAGTAAATCCATAGTTGGAGTTGCTATGTTTTGTCAGAATATTATAACAAATCTGTATTCTCCACAAAAACCATTGGTTTTAAAACAATTAATTAATTTATTTATTTAGGTACAAGTTGCAGCGTTAAAAATAACAATAGTAAAATAAGTAGGTATACACAAAACAAAAGACTATATAAAAATATACGATACATTTTACCTGTTACCCATCTTCTCACATTTTTTTTTACATTCTCGACAAACATCCATCCATCTCATTGCAAACAAGTCACACTCCAGTGATGATGATTAATAGGTAAGTACTAAAATTTTGCTTCCGTAGGTAAACCCTCTCGTGTCTCGATTGCCATGATCACAGTCCAGTTTGATAAACCTCACCAATTCAAATACACGTTGCGATCTGTTCGTGACAACACAGATAACCCTTTGCAGCCATTGATAACGGATCTCCATATCTGCATTGAGCGCCCCACACTCCCCATCCTGTAAGCCTTTCCACACAAACGGTGTTCAAACAAAGGATCAAATTAAACAAAATCCGCAGACAATCGCGTTCCGACGAACACCGACGAGCACATGAAAGAGAGTTAATCAAATAACTATTTGGAAGTCTGAACAAATAGCACGCCCCCGCGACTCAACTGTCACACAACAAACGCATGGTGATTGACCTCGCTCGTATTGTGTGGAGTGTAACTAATGCGTTGGTGAAAATGCGCAATACTTTTGACTTCGCAAAAGCTTCAGCTTTGCCGGCTGCGTCATATCATCAATTGATTGTACCTTGTTGGTGTATCTACTATTGAATATGAATGTCAATGGTTTAATTCAAGAGTATAATATTTACAGCATTATTTTACCAAAATAATAACTATAAAAATATAACGTACAGATAAACAAAAAAAATAAAAAAATTGTCGTACCTAGGCGTCAAAGTACTCCTCCACATCACTGTCATCTGGTAACGTACCCAGAAGACTAGCAGCATTGCCACGTTGAATGGCAATGCTAATTCTTTGACCCAAGAATAAACCAGCCCTCTGATCACGCGAAGAGTCGACAAGTCTCTTAGAGATTTCCTTAAAAAGATGGCGCGCACTCGAACCCCATGGCCCGAGCGTTTCCACCCCAAACGGCTCAAAATGTCAATTGGATTAAAATATTGATCATCATCCATTCGTTTCGATAGCGCTCATAAAGTCAGAATTTGAACAACTACCTATGTCTTGTCGAGTTGTTATTCATATACTTATTGAGGTTCAAGTCTTCTTGTTTACGGAATTAGCCGCAGTGGAAAATAGCAAGATAGATAATAAAGTTTCGCATTTAACGTTAAATTTATTTATTATTTTATTAACCTGGCCACTAACGTTTATTGTTAATGATAAAGACACAAGGTGAAAACTCATAGTTGTGAAAGGCAGTAGGTGTGCGTTAGTTAATTTATTGTCGCCGTTATCTGCATGATGCGGGTGCGCGCGCGCCGCTCGCAGTCATGGCGACGCGACGCCCCACCTTACGCCGATAGCTGCTACTCTTTAACATGCAGCACGCGACAACCGACAACTGTTTCTTTATTTTTATGGACAATATTTTTATTTGTAGCTGTAGGGTTTTAACAGTAGTAAAAAACAAAATAGGTTTGTAACCAGACACACATTGCCTGATTCACAGATTGGTGATCGATGCAAGTTGTCAATAAAGTTTCAATAATAAATTTCTGATCGTTCCAGATAACATAACATAACATACCATCACGCTTGTATTCCCCGAAGGGTTAGGCAGAGGCGTACGCCGGTATGTTTAGGTACCATGTTATATCCTATAGTCATTCACAGGAAAAAATCTAGACTCCGAGCTGCTACTGAGAATTTCATAGAAAAACCCAATAACACTTTGCTCGACCTGGGGATCGAACCCAGGACCTCTATCGTAGCAGTTGCTCTTGGGACCACTAGACTAATGAGGCAGTCACCTCACCTATCGTTCCAGATCATTCCATAAATTACTTTGTAGGTACGTAGACTAACGTGGCGTGAAGTACCTACCATAAAGGGCTGGTTCTAGGTTCAAGAAATAATATTAGGCAGAAAACTTACCCGTTTGTAACAATTACATAATAAAAAAAGTATTTAATTTTCATATTCGCAAAAATGTATAAACACTTCCTGCATTGTATTCACCCTGGTAATTTGTTGATTCATTTTAATTTTCAAAAATGGCTTATTTAGCATAAACATGGGCTCGTCGCGACATTTCCGCATAATTATGCGAATGTTTCTATGGGAGAAATTGATATATGGCGGTATTATACTAATTGCAGTACGTTGTAGACATTGTCGGTATTGTGTGATTATACTATAAAATTGATATTTATTGTAGGGCTTGTATGTGTATGCTCTCTTTAATGCACACTACATTAATGAGAGCAATATTATTATTATTAATTTTGACGACACGATTGGCGTAGCGGTTGAGCGATCGGCTTCTGCGCCACGTGTTGTGGGTTCGATCCCCACACGGAGCAAATATTTGTATGTCCTACAGGTAGTTGTTCCGGGTCTGGGCGTTTGTGTATGTGAGAATTTGTGTTTGTAAACGCACCCACGATACAGGAGAAAATCTTAGTGTGGGGCAACGTTTTTTAAAAAAATAAAAATAAATAAATAAAAATAAATAGTTTGAAGACAGTCAAAGAAAAAATCTAATTTAGAATGTGGAGGTTATTTTTTTTTTAATCTGCTATTTTGTTGCATCACTACCTTGGCAGCTTAATAAATAAAGTATAGTGTAGCCACCCCTCAAAATTATTAATTTTTGTCGAGTAGCAATATTACGAACGCAATTATGGTCTCACCGGCCGGCCCATTTCACGCTCGCCCCAAAAACAATGGGGTTAGATGGGGGAATAATCTAATAAAGGAATAAAGATGTTGCGTGATTTCTAGATATCATAACGTGGGAAAGCACCTTGATTGGTTGGTTTAATTAATTGATGTTCATTTGTGGCGAACCGTGGGAAAGCAGGCATTAATAGGATTGATTTTGGTGCGGATGATTCACGTTATAAATAGATGATATTAAAATATAAGAAGTACATGAACAGGAGACTTAGTTGGCAATGTGGATTGGACGAAGTTGTACCCATCAAGACAGGTTCAAATAGGATACACTTTTATATTAGTTACGTTTTTCGCAAAATGTAGGTCTAGACATATTTAAATAAAATTGGGTTTCATAAAAATAAACGACAGTAACTAAAAATAGCTATTAATTTGAGTTGTAGCATCCTAATGTGTCTAATACTGAATGAATCTAGTGTCTAACTATATTGAAGTTAGGTACATGTTACACTTCTAAGAGTATTTGGACAGTTATTGTTGATGTTATTGGAACCATAACTTGAAATGATCATCTAATATTCTTTTAAAATTACCGGAAATCCGATATTTCACATAGCATTGAATCATTGAATGCTTAGAGCTAAATGTGGCTGGCGGACCATTAAATTTTATTTCAACCCGCGAGCGTCGAAGGGTGGCCAGAGTGTAAGGGCTCGTACACATAAATAATAGCAAAAAACATATTGCGTTTGTTGCTCCACTCATTATGCGCAATTAGCGACGATTGTGACAGCGGACACCATGTGAACGGATTTCATTGCTATTGTCTGTTTTAGGTTCTTAAAAATATTCTCAGCGCGTGCCAGTTTAATCAATCATTAATTCAATTAATGTGTCTCAGAATATAAATATGTCTATAGCTAGCCTTATTTTAATAAACTATATAGGTATATTTCACTGTCTCGATTGAATAAAAAAAAATCTGACACATAGAAGTCTCTAATACTGTGTCTATGTTTGTTACCTACCTAATTATTTTATAACGGAAATGTGATTCAATCCAAAAGTAATTTGTAAACTCTGAGGTTAAACACCGTTTTAATGCATTTATTTAACCTAATACTTATTACCCCTCTGTTAGTCGAACGCATTAGTAAAATTAGAGCGGTGGGAAAGGGTTGCGCGTGCGCCGCGAATACTTTATGTTTATTGTTATTAGAACAATATTTGTACATCCGAGATGTACGGTTATTGCTGACGTATCATACTCAACGCATTTGTAAATCTACCTTTGAGTATTTATGGACAGATAATAACAATTCACATTAACATTGCATCGTTACGGCAAAAAGTGAAAATTAAAAATAATGTGAAAGTAGGGAAGTGCTATAGAAAATATATTTCCGGATTAGTGAAATTAAAGGTACATTCTTCATATTCAATGATCAATCAGGCTCCCCTGTGGTCAGTTGAATGCGGAAACAAGCAAATACTATTGTAATCCCATCGGTGGCCGTTTAGCTGGTACCATCAATAGAACATATCGGACAGTGGACACGCGTCCAGCTATCACCTATTGTTGCGAACGATTGATGTATTTAGCCGATTATTTGTTTACAATATACATAATAGAGGAATTTAATGTGATTTTAACGAACGTTATTTATTAAAGAGCTTTTAAAATAATGTTAGAAAAAGTTGAGCGTATTTTTTTGTTTAAGTGCAACCGTATAGGTACAATTACGATTTAGAGTTTTCCATAATCTTACAAACAAACACACAGACGCCATACCAATTTTAATAGATACCAATTGTATTGTGCGATGCGTGAATCGAACCTAACTCGACGTAACTTGTAGCGCAGAACGCTTATACTATTAGAAGCATTATTGCGGGTTTGGTTACATTAAAAACTATTCGTAACCTATCCTAAACCTTTACTCACAGAACCCCATTGATTTCTATAGAAAGACCATCAATAAGATGGCGTTCGTCAGGGGTCGCGAATTGACGCGATTAGCTGTGGTAATAAAGTGCACGGCTGACACGGCGATTACTGGTACCAGCACTGTGCATCATAAACACTCATTAGATTGTATTTTGAGAATTTTTGCACGAAAAAAAGGGTTAGGAAAAATACACTTCGTTTTAATTAGTTTTTCATAGAAATTTTGAGTGAAGAAGGATATAAAAATAAGGTTTGTAATATTTTTATTTCCATATTATAGTTGATAGTAATCATAGTTGAAAAGAAGTGTCCTATCACGGCTATCACAATTGTTTTATACCACTAAGGTAGCAAACAAGTATACCGCCCGCCTGATGATAAGCGGTTACCTTGCCTATGGACGCTTGCAACACCAGGGGTATCACTCGTGCGTAGCCGATCCTGTAAATCAAGGAGGAATAGTTGGGCTGGCAGCATAGGAGAAAATGATTGATGCTTATCCTTTCTGCCAACACAACTCCTCCTCGCGGAGCTCTGGTGACCTTGCTCACCGTTAGGAACACAACATACCGCGGAGCTTTGTTATTTGGGTACGATTTTCTGCAAGGTGGAGGTACTTCCCCAGTCGGGCAACACCAATTATGAGTGGAATAATTCGATTCCACTATGCCCTATCTCTTTTATACCAATATGTATTATGCTTAATTTCTTGTCGGCTGCTACGCGGTTGCTACGGATTGCTACGTATTCTACGGACATAATAAAATTATGCAATATTAATTACCCGACTGCGCCGGAATGAGTTTTATTATAATATTATTAGAAAAAAAATATATTAGAAAAAGCATAAAACTCAAATTTTCTTATTTTTGATAATGCATCCCGCATTTTCTCATTTTACATATTTAAATTTAATGAGTGATTTCATCTTTGTCATGTTCATCCATCTTCCTTATCGTTTAATATCCATAACATACCTGTTATTACCCTATCTTCGCTTCGTTATCTTGCCCACGCGTCGGGCATTAGGTGTAACAGGCGCGTGCGGTGCACGTGGGCACGTGGGCGCACCGGTGTGAGCGCGCACGTGGATGCGTTCGCGCGCATCGCCGCCTGTGCATCTTCGCAGTGATGGTCAGCACCGGAGTGCAGAGTCTTGTTCCAGCAAAGGTCCATTTCACACTGTCATGCAACAATTGAGTGAACACTATTAAAGTGGTTTTCATTATAAAGTTAATTCAGATGGAGTCAGGAGTAAAAAGTTCTATGAAAGCAATTTTTTTTATTTTATTGAAATCTGCAAATACACAACGTCAAGTAGCGTTACTTGACTTTTGTTTGCAGAATGTCATTCAAGTGTTCCAAATCCTACAAAGGAGTGAATGGGGACGAACAAAAAGAAATCAGTGTCGGATGCGCCCACGCACAATATTGGACATCATATTGATGCGTTTACGTAAATATAGACTACCTTTTATTATCTGCGAAGTTTGATTGCGGTCGAGAAGCGTGTCGCTCACCCCCCGACTATTCACCAAGGATGATTGATCTACGGCAGATTGACAGATTTTTTATAAAACCAGCCGAGGGTCGGTACAGACGAGCGAATATTAAAGGCAATTGTTGTTTAATTTTTACACTGGTGGGGTGATGCGTTTCGAGTGTTGTAATAATGTTTTGATAATAGCAGTATCCGTTCAGCTCATATTTCTTATTCAGAGTGCGTGGGACCAGCCCGGTGACTGCGCTTGCGTTCTATTTGAATTTAAAACGTTTAGTCAGAACCGTTAAGAACACCTTGTTCCTTTTGTTTCAATTTAAATAACAAATATAATAATGTCAGCTATTATTTATAAGTAACAATAATAATAATTTGTTTCCTAAAGTTAACTGCGCCTAATAATGGAACTCACGTTTAAAATTATGAAATTTTTTTGTAAAATTAATCACAAGTTGCATGTCGGCCCAATATTATTAAAAAAAAATTAAGCTTTATTCAGTATTAAGTTTCATGCGTTATTATTTTAATCTGTCACAAATCGACAGCTCGCCGTCGAGGGCTGACCCTTGACGGGTGCTTACCCATAGTAATAATTTTTTTATTAGTATTTTTTACCCAAGCTCGGACAATGGAAGTAGGCTATTCGATACTTTAGCACAATGTACCCACTGATCCTCATTGATCGCCAATTACTGGACATTAAGTACCTTAAACGCTTTTCATGTCCGCTATTTGTAGCAACAAATCAAATATGAAAGGAATCAGCTCACAATAGTCCGTTCAAGATCTGCATTCAATATTTCTGTTGGCTGTTATTATTTGTTCTATAAGCTTGTTTTTTCGGACATTGCAACAATGGAATGTGGAAGCTTATTTTTTATATCCAGCGCGATAGGATTTTGCGATAAAAATGAGGTTAAAAGTCGGTATTAACCAAATTATTAATACGAATATCTATCGTAAAATAAAGTAGGCATCGCTATTTTTTGTGTTTAATCAATAAAATAAACAGGTAGTGAAGGAAATAACATATAAATAAATACCTAGCTACGCATGTTCAGCTACGTCAGGGTTGTACGGCGCACGCAACAAGGTGTGCTTGGCGGGTGCGCACGCGCCGCTGCGTCCATTGTCACGCCCGACACGCTTATCATACAGTTCCAGTGGAGCGCGCACAAGAACGCACATTATTGCACATTTATTGCGCATCTTCAAAGCTTTGTTAGTTTTGTTACATCTTTTATTTGCTTTTTATCAATAAAAATGTCGGCCGACAACGATGTATGTGTTCACGCTATAATTCAGCCACTGTGATTTCTTTATTGTGGGAATTGTGAAGAATTTTACAGATTAGCGTAGCAATAATATTATCATGTTTCATTTAGGTATATGTTGAGGTTTATGTTTCACTTGGTAACGTTTTCAAAAATAAATATTTAATGTCCTTATTTCATTTGTTATTAAGGCCAAAAAAGAGGATGCTGTGTGATGCAAAATAAAACATTTATAGTAGGTAGGTACCTAAGTATCTAGTTAAGCTCATAGTCCGAAAATGCTTATGTATAGTTCTCAACAGATAGTTTACAGTAGGCAGATACTATGAGCAAGACTTCCGTCTATCCCACGGTGAATCACGAATCACTCGAGACGGTTCGTTTAAGGTCTTGGTGGTCATCCGAGAGCGGAGCCCCGCCGTCTGGGCGCCCCAGACATGCGGGCCTCTTACTGGGTCACGACCGCGCCAACGACGGCCAGTTCCTATTTGATACGTAATTCGGTTATAATTGTAACTAATCGAATACAAGCTTGGGTAAGGTCACTTATGTTGAACGTGTGACGTAGTAGACATCTGGTGTGGCTGATAGGCTGTAATTTATATGGCAGCTATCTATATAAACATAACATAACATACCATCACGCCTGTCGTCCCCGAAGGGTTAAGCAGAGGCGTACGAGTAAGGTACACCCACATTTCGCCTGGTATGTTTAGGTCCCATGTAATAGGGGGCGAGCCTATTGCCATTAATTGCCTATCTATATTATATTTATATTATAGATAGCTGCCATATAAAATACAGCCTATTCTCTGATCTCATGATCAATAAACAGAAGAAGAGTATACGCTTCAAATAATGTTGATTCCCCAAATTACCAGAATAATAATCATTCAAATAATAATCAGATCAAAGTATTTTTTGCACATTCGACATTGAACATTGCTGAGCTCAATGATAAATCATAACACAATAATTATCTAGTCAAATACATTAAACATGATTAAGCGTATTTATCTACTCGTTTTATTGTTGAAGAACCGCAGCCGGTGTTAATTTTCAGCGGAGCCACACGACCACCTCCAAATATTGTGATAATCCGTCCATTCTCCATTGTCATTCGATGACTTGATAAAAAAATATAAAAAGTTCATCCGCAAAGCATCCCCTGGGACCACTCGGTGGCGTACTTCTTCCCTCATTCCCATAATCTATTCCAATTAACTGACAGCACCATATTGTGATATTAACACAATGCGTTCTCCCCTCTATAAAGTGCAATAGTTAAGATGAGCAATAACAGCATTTGTTGTAGAGTGGCTTATGGTCCATATTTCTGTGGATTGATTTGATTGCTTTTTTACGTTTCGGTACAGTTAAATAGATCTTATTGTTGGTATGTGTATTACAATTTTGATTATTTTACTTATAACCGTGTCAAAAGCTCTTAAATGGCTTTACGTATTAATATATTTTTATATCTGGAACTGCGTCCTGTCTTCACTTTAATAAAAATTATAAAATTAAACTAACGCACTATGGAATCTTGGAAATTATTTTAAGTTATTTTCTTGCTGAGGTTTTCGAAGGTTTCAGAGATTTTCTGTACAATGTTGACTTTTAAAAGGCGTTTAGGACTTGAGTATTTGCCACGTTTTATCACCATGTCTGACGTCACATACAAGCGGGTCAGGTGTAGCTACCGTAATCAGGCATTACACTCACAGGTCGTCAACATGTGGGCTTCCTTCAACGTGCAAATACAAATTTATTTGGTTTTTACAAATTGTATATACGTATTGAATGTTATATACGTAGTAATAAAATGATGTTGGTATACATTTTGGAAAAACTCCATTGCGCGTTAGCGACGGCCGGCGGCCGACGGCTAAAGAAAGTTGAATTGTATCCATAATCGCTTTCCGTGTATGATGATGATCCAAAAGGTATTTTATAGTGGAATCGAATAATTCCACTCACAATTGGAGCTGACTGGGGAAGTACCTGCACCTACGAACGAAAGTACGAAAATCGTAGCAAAATAACATAGCTGCGTGTTATGTTGTATTCCTAACACTAAAGCAAAGTCACCAGAGCTCTGCGAGGAAGCGTTGTGTTGGCAGTGGAGGGGACCGGTGGTGTTTTGTTACCGCCGCTGTAATTGCATGGCAGCATGTCTCCTATGCTGCCTGCCCAACTATTCATCCCTAATTTACAGAGTCGGCAACGCGCGAGTGATACTCCTGTTGTTGCAGCATCCATAGGCTACGGCAACCGTTTACCTACCATCAGGCGGGCCGTGTGCTTGTTTGCCATCTTAGTGGTTTATAAAGGGTCATTTTTATCCGACGGCGCCAGAAGGAGGGTTATGTATTTCAATGAAGTAATCAGACAGAAAGTAAAATAAAATGTAGCTTAATTACTTTCTGCATTACTACGAACAAAGTAAACTTACGTAGGTACGCGTATCAGACAAATTGAGGATATATCTTACATCACAATCGGCTTAACTTTCCGGGGGCTAATCCGTTTAGATAACAGGTCAACCCCTAACGCTCCCGTCAGATACTTGATGGCTGCTATTAACGGTGATAAAATCGCCATTGTCTTTGCCCTTTCCCACAATCAGGCGATTAGGGTGGCTCCATGCGTTACCGAATTAGTGCTGATACTCTAGTAATGAGCTGTTTTGGCGAGGATTATAATTAATGATATTGATGTGAGCTTCATCAAAACATAACGTTGTGTGAATTACTTACCAAAGAAAGCTGTAGGATCACAAAATAAAATATATGTATATAGGTATAACATAAAAATTGAAAAGAATATGTTAAGATTGTTTGGGCATAATGAGAGAATGAATGAAAGATGATTAACAAAAGAGATAAGGCGAATATCAGCGGAAGCGCCGCGCGCCGGGAGAAGATGCCCTACAAAGACATACGTACATATTATTGGTGAGATCCTTCGAAATGGTCATATATATTGTGTAAAGTACTGACAACCTGCTCTTCTATGTGATAAGATATATGAACGTGGAAGAAACAATAGAAGTATGGAAGAATTGAGCAGACGGATTACCTGTTGGTAAGCGATTACCGCCGCCCATGGATACCCGCAACACAAGTCACAAGTGCGTTGCCAGCCTTTTAAAAGGGGATTTGAGCCTCCAGTAACCTAACTCATTTGGCGAAACACAACGTAAGCGTTGTTTGACGCCGGTTTTCTGTGAAGCCGGTATCACTCCGGTCGAGCCGAAGCATGGCTCTCCCACGTTCGATAACCTCCATGTGGTTTTATAAAGGGAAACGTTAAGTAGTCAAATGAACACAATCATTTATTTAAATGTAAACTGAAGCAGTTGTAAAATTTAAGCCAAAAGCAGCACGTGCCTACATACGTACTTAAGGTAAATCATCAAAATATGGTTTCCCACACAAACCGCAACCGATCGACGATAAAATCGATACGCCAATTATTACTTATATCGAGAAATTTTACTATATCGATAGAAAATGACTGTTTGTAATGAGTGACGTTCTCAGGAGTCAGCAGGAGGCACGGGGGCGACCGTATCTTCGTGTGAGATCTGCCGATTTTACGAGCCAATTCACAATGCTTGTAACGACCGCGCTGTAAAATTACGGTTATTGCTTACGGCTTTTTGGCTTCCAATGAGGTAGCTACTTAGTAATTGTTATTGTATTATTAACTTGTTTGTTTGTGGAAAGAAAAAGTTACAATTAAAAAAGGTTACACGGCGATACAGTTACATTTATTTGTCAAATGTTTCGTGGCACGCCACAAATAGCTATAATTAAGTACCTATAGAATCATCATTCTCAGTCTTTACCCGACTATGTTGGGGTCGGCTTCCAGTCTAAGATGATTCCAGATACGGCTGAATGGCAATATTTTAATGGAAACGACTGCCATCAGACCTCTGAAACCCAATTTCTGGGCACTATCGATATCCGGATGGTAATCTGGTTATTAGGCTTTTTTGGGCTTACGACTGCCATTTGTCATAGATGTTCTTATGACAGTCGGGACCAATGGCTGTCATAAGATCATTTATTTATTTGAATGGTCCACAGACTGAGCGCAGCTTAACTTGCAGATCAGTTGATCAGCCTAAGCTGATGGCTAAGTACCTACTAACTAATAATTGGTTATTACTTAGCCATCAGCCCCTCTTTTCCACTTCCTCTCACCCTCGCAATTAAGTATGGAATATTATAAATAATTCTTATATTACATTCTTATCTGAAAAATCTTCAAATTAAATCATTAGCATAACATACCATCATACCATCACGCCTGTATTCCCCGAAGGGTTAGGCAGAGGTGTACTTAATGTACACCCACAGTTCGCCGGTATGTTTAGGTCCCATGTTATAGGGGGCGAGCCTATAGCCATTAACCGGGCACAAATCCAGACTCCGAGCTGCTAATGAGAATTTCATAGAAAAACCCAATAACACTTTACTCGACCTGGGGATCGAACCCAGGACCTCTAGTGTAGCAGTCTCACTTGGGACCACTAGACTAATGAGGTAAATCATTAGATGGATTTTTTTTAAAAAGCTTACTAACTATGTGGGTCGCACATTACTAGTATTCTTGTTCACCCTTCGTGCTAAGCTAAATGCCTGTGTTACGAGTGGGTTCACGTCGGTAGTGCAATGGGTGGGTTTCGAACCAGCGACCACATGATAGCAAGTCCGATGCTCTAGCCATTAGACTACCGCCGGTTTTTAAATATAATATGATAATTATTTTTTATCTAAGAATTTCTTCAGCTTCTTCTTCTTGTTAAACCCAAGGACTAAAAGCAGTAATTAAATACAGCTTTTCTCCGATTTTTATTTTGTAAATGAATTATGCCAATAATATTTTGCCGGAAAGTTTGAACTGTTTGAAGATTATGATGCGATTGATATCTAATTAAATTCTGCAAGCGCGCACAGCTTCACTCCCCGCGTGCGGCTCTGCGCTTGCGCATACTACGGTATGAAAGAGCCGCGTGCATGCAGGTGGCCGACATACGATACGCTATTGTATGCTAGCTCGCTGGAGTCTCCTCCGTTTGTCTCCCATCAAAAGAATTCCTGGCAGACAACTCGACCCGCTACTAATTACGCGTGGCCAAAGAGTATGCACTTTACAGATTTGTACATATTTTTTTAAAGTTTTCTGCTTATTTATGTACCTACTGAATTTGGAGGAGCTAAGAATTATACTAGAGATCTTGACTTAGTTACTTTTGAAGTTAAAATCTTTTGAGAGAACTGTTACCTATTAAAACACGTATGGTGGGTTAAGTGCCAAACTATCAACTTAAGGGTTATTTTAGGTATTGAATCATGTATGTAATTAGTTACAAACGTAAGGTGCAGGTTGAAGGCGTCGTCGTAAGCATTTTCACAATATACCTCCTCACCGATTAGATACATCATGCTAAAATAATGCTCAAGAAAGACTAATCTGTTAAAAAGAAAGATATTGTACTTCAAGAACATTTATTCAAACTTAGACAAGTTGCCTACTAGCAGGTAGATCACGTTATATACGACAATCAAACAAAATTAAATACAATTAAAATTATATACAATAGCAGAGACAAGTAAATACATAAAATGGTAAAAGAAAATGTTTATAGAAGTGTCACATCTGTTTTCTGTTTGGCCACAGCTTCTGACTCATCTTGCGTGTGCGCACAAAGTGCGCGAGCGATTCAAATGAAATGAAAAGCGTTTTGTGCGGTATTCCATCCATATTGAGAGCGCGCATGTGCGCCGCGTACAAAAGCTTCACTAGGCTTTGCACTAAGCTCTTTCATTTATTGATGTCTGCAGCGATTGGACTGGAACAGATACCTATTTATACATATTTAACCATATCTTGTTTATTTACAGATTGTAGGTATTGTTTGACAAAATCGCATTTGATTGGTAATATTTTATGAGTAAGTAGGTAACTACAGCAATATTCATTATTTTATGTTGGTGCTGTAACGATTTCCTCAAATTAAAATATATGTGTAACATGTTTTTATTGAATAGCTTGACTTGTATTAATGCTAATAATATACATTATAATTATTATTTATTTGTATAAATATAACTCAGCTCACGTCTTCATGACAGGACGCATGTGCCTATGCCCGTATCGTTTGCAACCGACGCTCAAATCTAACGTGCGCTGGTAATTGCATTAGCGTTTAGCCAAACGTTTGCTCGCATTTCCATTTTGTCATTAGCAATTGGCTATTAATTCCTGGATTATGACTGGTAGTGGACATAGGGGCTCGCAATTTTCACATCGGCAGCTGCCACCTAGTATATGTATCTGTGCAAAAACTTTTCTATAAGGAAAGCCACCTGCGTGATTCAAGATTATCTGTTTCTAATCATGGCTGCGCACACGTCGCCTGCTAACGACACGTGTACCGATATATCGATTTATCACTGACCAGAGCTTTAATGAACAACAGAGGCATTTGCGATAATGATAGATAATGTTAATGAAGATGCTAACAAGTGTAAAAACGAATTACTTACATCTTTAATTTTTATTTATATAAATTGTAAGAGTACTATGTAATCTATCAGTAATAATAGTAACAAATAATCATATTAATAGATAAGTACCTACGTTAATTAATTGTGTAAGCGCGTAATTGGTAATAAATAGTTTAAAAAAAAAATACAAGACGCCCTTGTTATTTTAATAGGATGCAGTATAAACACTGGGAGAAACAGGTCGTTTTTATAACCGCTTCGTACAAGGATAGGGTAATTATCACGTTGCTACCATTATGTAATGTCCACTCTATAAAATCGCGACAACTGGTTTGGCCTGTCCTCTGCTAGCTGAGTTAGGGCTGCTTATAAAAAATATAATTGAAAATTTTATAATTTGGTGTACGTAGTATCAATTTTACACTATGTTCTTAATTTGCCAAATCATTTCCTCGCCTCGTATAGAAGATTTTGTTTACCCCCTGTTTTATTCACACAAAGAATAGGTGATCTTCTAGAACAATTTAGATCGTTCGAGGTGCTGCAAAGTGGATTGCGTCTTGTCGGTTGTTTACATTATTAGTTTGATAAACATGGTAGTTAACCACGTTAAGTTGCTAGATCATCCAACTTGCATAGTACTCATGATGTGTCATAGCAATTTGGCGCTAACGCGTCCTAGAGATGCCTGTTCGATAAAGAAGATTCTAAAATTAATTAGTTTCAAAAGGAAATTTCACCGTTATTTTACGGATCACCTTCACAAGTTTATTGTTTATTAAGGCGGATCGTTCAGCTGAGCCCGCGAAATTCATATTTCAAGTGATTTTTCGCAGTTTGTAGGTCTTTAATAAGTTCTGCATTCATGGTAATGGTAATTGTGACATTAACTATACAAAATTCACAATTTTTATCTAAAACCATTGCTTAAAAATCATTATTGTAGCTAAAAGTAGTGTAAAATGTCAATTTTGACCAAATACACAGATTGCGCCAAGTTTTTGGCTTGATAAGGATTTATAAGTAAAGGTTTTAGTTCTCAGTTGTGAATGTTGTATAGTTAATATCGCAATTACAACTGCCATGAATCTAGAACTTGTTATCGACATCACCGACGAACTGCGAAAAAACACTTGAAATTTGAATTTCGCGGGCTCAGCTGAACGATCCGCATTAAAGCATGACATTCGCTTAAATTTTGTTCTAATATTAAATGTATAGTAAACTTTGTAGCCAGCCCTGATGGGCCACGTGGTGACAGAGCAGCACCTGTTAGCTAAATATATCTAAGCTGTTGCAATCAGCTAGCACATCTGCCTGCCTAGATTATTACGCAATAACTCTGCCTTTACCTGTACACACCACACCAGATGTACTACGCCAGGGAGCTATGAACTTGTGACGATTTTATGGACTACTTCACGAGATAATATTGCCCCGATAAATGAATAAAATGATACGAGGACAACGTTTATTTATATTGCCTTAAGATGTAATATAACAAGGCAATTTATGAAAGGAGAATGGCATTATTGCGTTACAGTACGCCATAAAACTTTTTATGCTTCTATTAATAACTTACACCTACCTTGTCGGCTTCTGAAAGAAAAATAAGGTCTTTGTGATTGAGAAACTAAGATAGCCTACATTTTTAACGATTAGAAACAATAATAGGACCTCTGTGAACCTCTGAACCGATGTATGACGTCCAAGCTAACATCATCACACCCTGGACTGAAACACATAGGAGGAAAATCCATTTCGTAATAATTATTTACATTGTAGATTTTTAATATATACAAAAGTGTTTTTTACACTTTTGTTACAATAAGTTACATATGTATAATTTTTCTAGGGATATATTTGTTATTTTCTATGTTAGGATAATATCGTAGATCTCGAGTTTGTTGTAAATCTTTCAGAACTATCTTGCTAATAATATCTATTAAAATAAAATCTAGTTTGACTAGCACGCTGTTAACATTTCTGTAATAACATATGGAAATATTGCAACATATGGAAGCAATAATTTCCTTAATCTGTAATTAAAATCAATAATAGAAGAAAGGGTTCATGTTAACACCGTACCAGTAAAACAAATCGCGTGAACACCAATATTAATTTAGCAAATTATTATAACACCCGTAATAAACTAATTGCAGGTTTGCAGTAATCGCAAAAACTAAGGTGGTCCGAAGATCGTGAGGTACAATATAAACAGCCTGTTATTTAAGCTCACATATTGCAGTTCTTACTAAGTGTTGGCTAATGACTCAATAACTAAAAGCTTTGTTAGTTATTTGCAAATGTTCAGTGCGTGAGGTCACTTATCTATGCGGAGAGGAGAAACGTAAAGTCAATTTACGATATTTAAAAAGCATACATTAATGCAGAAATTTGATATTAAAGCTATAAATTGTAATATGTGAAGAGCCTTTCAGTTTAATAGCAACAGTTTTATTAAGATAACTAGAGCAACAGCAGTTTCGCTATAATTTACTACAAACTTTATGACAAAATAGTAAAATTTGAAATGCTTTTGGAAAACTTCGTAAAATAAATATTGTTGTGATAATTATATGTAATAGATAACCTCTGCTTAACTCGTCAGGAAATACAGGCGTGGTGACGCTATTATGTAAATGTTTAAATAAAAAAGTAGAGTTTTAGCATAGTGAGTTTGTTACGTAACTGGTTTTTTTTTATTCGTGATAGGCTACGCTTAAGCTTGACGATCTACGATGGAGTGCGCTTGCCTAGATGAAACCGATTCAGTACCTTCTTACCTAAAAACATAATTAATAATATTAATTAAATGTTTAAAAACCGTTACACTATGATATGTAAGGTGATATTTAAATGGTTTTATATGAGAATTTATTTGTATTCGCATTTAGATTTCCCATGCGGCGCGTGCGCCTAATTGTGAGCCCGCATCCACTGATTGACGTAGGACTTTGGCGAGCACAATACCGTTACACTTTCCACTGACACCCTAACTTAATGCAATACTTGTTTAAAAGTATTAACCCGCCAATTGTTGAGTTATTAGCAGTTTAGATAGTTACGGAAAAGAAATAGATAGTTACTAGCGGCCTGGTACGTGCTTCGCTACGTATAAAATGAAATAATAAAAAAAAATAATTGGAACATCAAATTCATCATTTGTTACGAAAAATGTGATAAATGAAGAACCGCTCGACCGATTTTGTGCAAACTTCACATAAACCATCTACTAAATAGTCCGAACAAAGCCTAAACATTTGGTTTGGATAGGTGAGCCCGTTCTTGAGTTATAAATTTACAACGGAAAGTGGCATTGATTTTTATATATATTGATTGATGATTGATGATGATGATTACAATAAGTAATCAAGTTATTTTTATACAGGTTATTTTCATTACATGCTCACTACCATAAACAAAGAAAACCATTCTTGTTTATGAAAACTATACACAAAATTAACTCTTTATATAGTATATTTACATTTTTTTCTGCTTACCTACTGTCGCTCCCTATTATATGGGACCTAAACATACCGATGAACTGTGCCTAACCCTTACGGGAATATTGGCGAGGTGGAATGTTTAGAAACCTACTTACTATAAAACTCCAATTAATTTTGATCTGATCAAATTTTTTCCCTAGGTATATTACTGTGGGTTTATGTATTGTCGAGGTTAATGTAATACGTGAATGTACAATTGTACATGTAAATATGTAGATATGAATGTAATGCATTGTCCCTACAACATCTATATCAATCTGTCCTTACGTCCTCACGACTGTTAATGAGGAAAAATAACGAAGATCCTTGATCTCTGATCACGGTATTTTGTAAGGATTTTATCTAATAAATTGAAGGCATTCAATCCTGGGATATTGCACTCTAGAAAGCTTCCCTCTACAGCCATAATATTATATATTATCTATATGCAACATATCTGAAGGAAAAGATTGGCACAAAATTATAGCATACAATACAATATTAAAGTAATTCTGTTATCCTGTCAGTCTTATTATAGAAACAACAACCTACCAAGTCTAAACTGGCGATGATAAAAAATAATTGCCGTCCCTACTGATGACACTTTATAAAGCTCGGCTGGCTTGTGACAGAAAGGTGAACTGGGCAATGGTCCCTGCGCCCAGGTGGTCTGGCACACGACGCATCTTGCACCCGGCATGGATTGCTATCGATCGTGGGCTGATCTTTGAACCAAAGCCTATCAATTTATTCGTAGCGAAAAAAGTTTTAGGTTAAATGGCGATCATAAATCTAAATCCGAAATTCCAGTATATAAACTTTATGGCTTTATCAGTCATTGCATTATGAGTTAATATAACAAATACATTATGCCTTTGAAAGTAAAATTAAATTTTTATGCAAAACATTCCATCTTTTCTTGCCGTAAGCTGGTCGTAACTTAGCGTAATTTAAGTTTTAAATGGCGTGCAACAAATAGCCTAGACGTCTGTCTATGGTTAAACAAATATCTACGAGAAATTAGTTAGTAAACTGCAGTTTTATAGGTCCTTAAAAATCCAATTATGTTCTTAGAAACTAATAGAAGAACGTGGCACTGTGGTCGAAACGAAATAGCTTACATTAGTTAAATATTCAAAGTACGTGTTAGGAACTGGCGGACATTTCTTTATGCACCACATAGAGACATAATGGTCAGTTTGTGGTCACAGCCCCATAAACAATGCGCACCTTTGAATGCTCTCAAATGATTCCTTTGTCTATTTTTATGGCATATAAAATTTCACTTTTCATTGTCAATATGTAGAATAAACTTACTTAGTGTGCATGTCGTCACTATGAATATTCCATACAGTATTGAATAGATAAGTATATTCAAAAGTTTATCTAATGTTATTAAAAATATATAAAGAGGTTAAGAGGTCATGTTTCTTCTAAAACAGACATAGCATAGTTTCTAAACATAGTAGGTGGAAGCAGTACACAACAAGTCAGAGCAGTGCTTACGGTATCTGGAAAAGGCTTTTCCTAATTACTTGGGGTGTGTTTTGTTTGGTGCTATCGGCGTGTAACGAGCCGCAAATGGGTGCGCGGTGATCGCGCGATCATGCGGGCTGCCCGCCCTTCGCAGCGCGCCCGCCCCCGCCACCCGCCGGCGCGCGCCTCAAAGGCCTTTGTACGTGTGCTGAATTGAGACACGGTGACGAGCGGAGCGGGTTGCGGTTTGAATTGACTACATTATTATTTATATGCCAATTTTATCTAGGTATTGTGTCTCTTAAAGAAAGTAACGGTTATTATTAGTGCTTTTTTATTTTAAGGAAAATGAATTAGAGTATTACATTCTAGTTTCATAATTATATCGTTATAAAATAAGTACCAGGCTCCAAGAAACGAAGCATGTCTTTTGGTCCATTACAAGCATCAATTTTATTAAAAGTCGTAATAAGATTCATATCCAATCGTACATACATCACGTTTATTTTCGATATAATGATGACTACAGATAATTACTTAATAATATTATTATTTAAACTTACTTACTTATTTTATAAGCAGTGCTAGCCTAGTGGTATGACCGTTGGACCGCCAAGTCAAAGGTATCGAGTTCGAACCCAAGGCACGCACCTCTGACTTTTCGAAGTCATGTGCGTATGAAATAGTTAATTATCACGCGCTTAAACGGTGAAGGAAAACATCGTGAGGAAACCTGCATGCCTGAGAGATTTTCTCGATGGCGTGTGAAGTCTGCCAACCCGCACTAGGACAGCGTGGCGGACTATAGCCTAATCCCTCTCATTCTCAGAGGAGACCCGTGCCCAGCAGTGGGACAGTATAATGGGTTGATTATGTATGTTTATGTATTATTTTATAAACTTACTTGAGCTAACTCGCTTATTCTACTGTGTCCTAAGTCTGTACAGATAAGCTCGGCAGTGGTAGCAGCGGAATCTCGCGTCTATCCTTGTTAATGAGTTTATCTCATATGTGGTGCAATTAGCCCATTGAATGTGGCACAAGGATTATTCGGAGGTGCGCGGTCAAAGTTCTTTATCTTCAATTCTCTTTATCTTTTCAAATTACTAGTAATTAATATTCTAGCTTCTTTTTTAACCGACTTAACAATGTTGTCCGTGCCATATTACCCATCAATTTTGATAAGTTAAGTTTGCTCACTATTTTGTTGTTTAATAATTAAGTTTGAGTTGGACTGCCTCATTAGTGTAGTGGTCCCAAGCGTGACTGCTACGCTAGAGGTCCTGGGTTCGATCCCCAGGTCGAGCAGTGTTATTGGGTTTTTCTATGAAATTCTCGGTAGCAGCTCGGAGTCTGGATTTGTGCCCGGTTAATGGCAATAGGCTCGCCCCCTATTACATGGGACCTAAAACATACCGGCGAACTGTGGGTGTACTTTATTACGCCTCTGCCTAACCCTTCGGGGAATACAGGCGTGATGGTATGTTATGTGTTATAATTAAGTTTAACGATACTCTTTTTATTCGATAGAGTGTACTTCCGAGGTGGTCTAGATAAATTCAATTTATATCCCTATGACTTGAACACAAGTCATCGTGACGGATATCAACTGAATATCTATACCATCATACATAACATACCATCACGCCTGTATTCCCCGAAGGGTTAGGCAGAGCCGTACTAATGTACACAACCACACTTCGCCGGTATGTTTAGGTCCCATGTATTAGGGGTCGAGACTATTGCCATTAACCGGGCACAAATCCCAATCACCGAGCTGCTTCTAAGAATTTCATAGACAAACTCAATAACATTTTGCTCGACCTGGGAATCGAACCCAGGACCTCTAGGATAGCAGTCGCTCTTGGGATCACTACATAATGAGGCAGTACTCAATATCCTCCCTACCATTATCGCTTGAAGTCTGTTTATTTTTCTAAGTTACATACATAAAGGCATTGTAAAAGGGTATTATTCACTACACTAGCTAAACTGGAAGTTGAAAATCCTCATTTCCATATTCATAAGCGTTATCTACTATTGAGTGTTTAATTGCAACCTCTTTAGTGACTAGGAATTATATATAACTTCAATAATTATCGGTATCTCCTAGGTATATTCAGTGTTTCGGGCTCTGCCATTGGTCGGTACTTGGCGGAAAATCGATCGTCCTCTATGTAGGTTGGTTGACTTTACAATAGGCAGGTAACTATGTTATAGCTGGGTAGTTCCCTCTTATCACTGAGTCATTAGGTTTTGTACATACGTATTTTCCCTGGTTAGTTTGAAGAGTTATAATCTAGAATGCCATACGAGTAGTAATTTTAAATACCTACCTACTATTCAAATCTGTCTCTTTTTTTTAAAAGCTTGCTAGCAATATGGGTCGCGCCTCGTGCTAAGCTAAATGTTTGTGTTACGAGTGGGTTCACGTCGGTAGTGCAATCGAACCGGCAACCACATGATCGCAAGTCTGACGCCCTAGCCATTAGGCTACCGCCACTCTAAGTATATCCTACTAATATTGTAAACGTGAAAATTTTGAATATTAAATAAATATTATAATATTTTAAAAGAATGTTAGATAGATTATTATAATATTAGATATAGAAAAAGTTAAGAAGTTACATCCTGGATACATCCATCCATACATCCTCACAAACTTATTACAGGTCGGACCCAATTCTGAAGTCCATGCAGAAAAAGTCGCGGGCAGAAGCGAGTTATCCATAATTTTCAGCACTGCTGGATGTAGGCCTCATGTAGCCCTTAAAGAAAGACCTTCAATTTTAATGGAATGGATGCCAAATGTCATACTTTTCTTTACTTATAGAAGTACGTAGAATACTTTCAGGATACTCCAGAAGAATTGATTTGATTATTCTGGCTTATTTCTTCGTATGTATCTTGGAATATAAAACCGGTGTTTAGTCTTTAAAGCCTGAGATTGTTGTGTACATACGTGCCGCTATACCTATATTCTAACTAAATATCGGCATACAACAAAAAACAAATGACATCACAAAACCAACACAATCAACTTGGTATTGTGACATGATGTTCTCGCTCATGCTACTATAATTGAACTAGAAAAATCACCGCTATTGCGACGGAATACGTCCGGTTCATAGAGTACACTGCATAACTTCATGTGTGTACATGGAACAATTATGTAAATTAGTGGATGCAATATGGTCTGTGAATTGCAGGCTTATCAGTCCGCCCTATCGACACGCGACGAGTCTTCACTAATTGTATGCTACTGATAATGCTCTATGGTTTTATAATAGCTCATTATTAAATGTTGTTTTCAGTTGGAACAGTATTATATAGGTACATCACAGAAGATAATTTAGTGTCCCAAGCTTCGATTATGGTGACATTATAATTTAGTGCAATATGTTTATATATTTTTTTGGTAACATAAGGGAAATTGTGATACAATGCAAGCGTACAATTTATTATTTGGATGTAAAAAGAATAAAAAAAATATTTTTCTTCACTATTTTTTCTCATAAATAGTTAAATCATCTAGCGGTACGTGAACAAGATTCAGGATTATTTTGCGGTCTGTAATGTTTCGTAAACCTCAAAGATAATCCATCTAGAATCTGGTGCTTTTATGTACCTACCAATAACATTTACCAGTTGAACAAGCTTTGTTTGCACTCGTCGGAGAAATGCGGATGACCACAACAAGGCCTTGACAGTTCAAGAAGCCTCTCCCGGCTAGCTCTAAGGGTCCTTGCTCCTGATTTACGGGCTCCGAAAACCGCAGGGATTCAATGTGCCTTTGTTGCAAACACTTTTATTGAATAATAAAATATTTCCACAAAATGGAACAACTTTATAGGTCATAATTCCTTTTTAACGATCGCTGTTATGTAAAATTGCTGTTTTAGAAATAATTCTTTGATATTCTATTTTGCTTATGACCGTTTTTTTGTGTGACTTTGAGGGCTTCTGAGCTCATTGAATACTCAATGCTCTCGTAAGACTAATAGGTAGGGCCTATACAATTAAATACAGCTAACAATTAAACAATGACATCAGCAACATTAAATTAGTGGCGTGACAATAAAAATATAAAGGTAAAACACATTCGTGTTCAAGATAGCATCGTTTGGTAAAACGTGAACACGGAGATAATGACTCGATGAATAATAATGAGTTCTGTAAGTGTGAATCACCAAATATATTTAAATTGTTATCAATTAAAAGCAATATAATAGCGATTTGAGTCGCGTACCGCGGCCATATGGCGTACCGCACGGACTACCGTCGGCCCACGAAGTAAGCGTTTTTACCTGAACTCAGAAGAGAGAACTGAGAATGAGTGTAGGTAACTTTTTGCCAGAATGCTTATGTTTTCCCTTTATGTGTAGTTAAACAAGTGGAATTTAATTATTTTTCATAGCTTTTCTGATTTGGTAAATAGGATGTTGCCATAATCCCCCCTCTATTACAAGCCTACGAAGTAGGGCTACTTCACTTTCAACTTCAGTGAGTAGGTTCAGTTATTTCGAATGGTGAAAAAGTGGGTTTTGTTTATGTAGTTAAATTACGTAGGAAGTGTTGAATCAAAACTACTTTTAACGTATTTTATCGCGTTGTATTGATATTATTTAAGTAGGAAGTGTTTTAAGTGTTGGAGTAATTTTATGTTACGAAAATTTTTTTAAAGTTTCCTCGATTGTCACTTCAATCGCTCAGTTAGTGGCCTCCTAGTCGATGTAAATTTGTCCGGCTCAATTGAAGTTAATAGGTATGTACGGAGGGTGAGGATCGCCAGCTGACGCGAGGTGTGAGGGAATGCAGCCCTCCCTTGACACTCGACGACGGATGCACAATTGATGGTCAAATAAAAAAACCGATGTTGATGGCACGGACGTGGGAGGGCCCACTTATAATAACCATTTTAAGAGATAGTTGGAATTTGTATAGATAGAGATAGGTACTACACGAAATATGAAATGGAATGAATTTGTTTTTAATTTTAAATGTTTATTATCTATTTAAAGATACGGGGTAATAGGTCTGATGTCATATTAGTTTATGTAACATTTCATAGCACACCTGTATTCTCTGAAGGTTTAGGTGAAGGTGTACTAAAGTACACCCACGATTTGCCAGTATGCCTATTGACAAGCCTATTGCCATTAACGGGATCCTAAGCGCAACTGTTATGCTAGAGGTCTTGGGTTCCCAGGTCGAGCATAGCGTCATTGGGGTTTTCCATGAAATTCTCATCAGCAGCTTTGAGTGTGGATATATGCCCGGTTAATGGCAATAGGCTCGCCCCGTATTACATAGCAGCGGCGAACTATGGGTAACATTAGTACACCTCTGCCTAACCCTTCGGGGAAAACATGGCGTGATGATATATTAAATATACTCTGTAAATAAAATAAAACTTGATAAAATGTAACACATCTGGAGTTCCCTATATTTGTACTTAGTTTAGTAAAACAAATGTTGGTAAGTGGCAGTCGGTAAGTGAGGGTGGACCTCATGAATGTTAAACAAATAGATATGAACGGCTTAGCCTCCCCTACGCCGATGGCGACGATTGCTCACAATTGATGGGAATACCCTAATGCCAAGGAATTGCCAAAATTTCATTTTTTTAACACCCATATTTTATTTGAAACCAGATCGATAAATAGAATACACGTATTTTTTATTTTCCCGATTTCAATCATTTTCATATTTATTTTCGACTTTGAAATTCTGTCTATTTTTAACAGACGTAAGACGACATTTGTACGGTTAACCGGATTAAACGGTGACATCACGTAATTTTTTTGACTCTTCAAAAAATTGCCGTAAGTCATTTTGGCATCGAACATTTCGACAAAATTATTCGGCATAGTAATAATTACTATTCTTTGGGCAACGAAGGATAACTCGTTTTGCAATTTACGAAGTCTGTATCCTTACAATACTTTAAATGTGCGCTACTGTATTCAATTAAGTATTCAAATAAGTCAAGAAATTACTAAATAGCGAAAGACAACTAAATATGAAGAATCGGTTTTGGTTTTCAAAATTAATTAATTAAACTGTAACTAATTGACCTTACCTAAATTAGATTAAAAAAATAAAATGTCAAACATTAACATTCAATAATTAATTGTATTGAAGACAAAAACCCTTTATGACCGTAACCTCTGTAATGGCAACCAAAACATTTTAATACCAATACCTGGGATGCACGGATACACGTGGCAGCGACAGCTGTGCCGATATAATCTTGTTGGGGACATTGCAATACCGATTATATTAATTCAAAGCATTCCGGGTGTTTGAACTTGTCATTGCTGGTATTGATATTTTGTTGTTAGAGTATAATAAACAAACAACCTTTTTTAATTATGTACTCACATAAAAAAAAAATATATAAAAAACAAGTGGCATGATTGTGTTGCAGATTGGTGAAATCATAAGATTGTTCTAATTTTAAACATAGTTTTTGTAATGAGAATTTGTGTTCCAGAAATCAAATCATTCCAATTTTAAACCATAATTTTTTTATGTGAAAGCTCGCGATGGCGTGCAATTAATTTGCAACACAAATATTTTTATTTGAAATTCTGATTACATTTGTATTCATTTTTTTAAATTAATTTAACATTGGTATGTAGCTAGTATAATTATTACATACTTATTTCACGTTATTTTACTATAATTTTTTTTAAAAGCCCAATGAAAAAGGAATTTAGTTAAACAGAGGAATAATTACTTACATTTTTTATCTGTCCTGGCCGTAGCCATTATTAAAAGTTAAAAAAGTGGTTTAGCGCGGTGTGGAGTGCAAATGCAAATTTTGCAAATTGTACATACCAAAATAAACTTCTGATTTGCAGAGTAAATTGGATTGCAATTGTTGCCCGTCATTGGTTCTTAGTGAATACGAAACTCAAATTCAGGTGCGTTGATAAATTATGTACAACTTATTTTATTTTCTGTAACCTAATTCGTCTTGGTGGGTTGAACAAATTATCACGAAGCTCTAAATCAAAAGTAACAAATCTTGTTTGTAAACGGCTAATATCCAGTACATACAGTAGAATGTCATAGAAAAGTCTAGATTTAGTCAGTAGTAGGATGTGAATGCAGCTGCGGGGCCACCTGCTCGCGGCTTCTAATGCCGCACACGCAGAATCTCATAGCATTAGAATTGAAAAATAATAAATATCATTGACGTTTTCCTTACAAGTGACAACACACTGCAAAAACTTGATAATTATTGTCATTAATTATTGTGCGTGGAGGTACGTTAAGCGTATAGGATTTTGAATTATGTTGGAACGAAGCAATAATAATATTATAAGTATTTGTTTAAATGACTTCAATATTGTTTTTGGGTTATCCATAAAGATATGTAATTAGTAGCTTAAATCACGGCATAAATATTGGCCATAATTTTGATCAATTTGAAACAGGCTGAGAAAATCTTGGCTTTAGTTGATGGAAAAACGTTTGGCACAACTGATATTTTTTTTGTTTTGCAGCATAATGTCTTACTAAATTTTCATTTAACGTGGGAGAGCCATGGTTCGGCACGAATGGGCCGGCTCGACCGGAGTCACAGCCTCACATCCCACGGCCTCACAGAAAACCGGCGTCAAACAACGCTTACGTTGTGTTTCGCCGAGTGAGGGAGGTTACCGAAGGCTCAATCCCCTTTTAAAAGGCGGGCAACGCACTTGTGACTCCTCTGGTGTTGCGGGTGTCCATGGGCGGCGGTAATCGCTTACCATCAGGCGATCCGTAAGCTCGTTTGTCCCCCTATCCCATAAAAAAATGATATTTAGGTATTAGGATTGATGAATTTCTAAATTCTAAACTCTTTCCATTTTTTAAATACCGCAAACGTTGGGAAAATTTTAATAATAAATCATTAGAAAAAAATATAAAACAAACAGATAAATAAAGGTCACATCATTGTCTTTTTTATTTTTAGATTGAATTATAAAAGCGTTTTTAATTGCTGGGGATTATGAGAACGTTCATATTAATTACCCTCTAAATGAGCTCAACGTTTCGTCGCTACAACGTTTGTTTAAAAAAAGGGTTGAATGCACTTGAGAGCTATTGTTTTTCGCCTATAAATCTAATGTATTGTAATTATACAGTTTAATGTGTGACAGTTGCATTGTCGTATGTAAATGCCCGGGGTAGCAGATTGCGGGGTAGAGTGGGGTGGGAACGGAACAGCCCCGACAATATTGGTACACGACGGGACGCCACTTCACTGCCGAGCTCGGGAACGATGCTATTGTGTATGGTTTTAAACACTCAACAATTTTGATTAGAATATCGAACGAGTTTCCAATATTTTAGGTAGTATGACTTGTTAAACTGTACTTATTGTAGCAATTAATCGTATTTACCAATTAGCTTTTATTTGCTAATCAACAATTATATTCGGTTGATAGTTTCCAAAAAGTACAATGTTCTTGGTAAAATTGTATTTAAGATCGATCCCTGTGTCAGTGATTCTATTTAATTGGGTATAATACCACCATGATTGAGCAACGAAATCATACTCCGATCACTTACAGACCAAATAATTAACAATGAATTAAATAGGCCCCTAGTTTTATGGCCTCTTCAGTAACAAATAACAGTGCAGACGTATTTCTATTACTTGTAAGCAATTGTTGGTATTGTTTAGAGTACAAAGCGTAAGTAGCCACTCCTGTATGAGAAACTGTTGCTTTACCGCGAGATCGCGTGTGGGAATGTGGGTACTGCTCGGTTGTGCTACTGGTTACTGATTGCTGATTGCTTATTACTTTAAATATCTTCTTTGTATTTGTAATTATTGCTTTTGATTATGAATGGTGTGGATCCGGTATAGATATATTTAATTGGTATTTAAGAGGAAGAGTAAGTTAAAGTGTTTGTTTCTGCCTAGTGAGTATATGTATGTCGTAAGTTAAAGTAAAGGCTTGAAGTAAAGAATATTAAAAAGGCGTTTGTATTTAGATGAAAACAAAATGCTGTGAAAATAATTATTTTTGACTTGGAACTCGGTCCTACACCATTTACATTTCTTTGATATTTTCGATAAGATCACTTACATGGAAAAATAATTTTCGATCATGAGATCCTAATAAATCGGCATTCAATAACAAAGTATTAAAAGAACGTTTGAGCAGTCAATTAGGCGCGAACGTATCGTGGATGGAGATACCGCGATGGTGGTCCATTGTGGCCCGGCGCCCCGCGGCTCCCGGTGTCGGCCACTCGTGGCCATACAATGCAACAACACGGTTTCCTATTTTTATAACTGTTGCGTTTACTGCCGCTCCGATGACCGCTCTAGAGGTCGTGTTTTGTGGGAAGTCGGTAAT
The DNA here is from genome assembly GCA_910591435.1 of Acronicta aceris. NCBI lineage: Eukaryota > Metazoa > Arthropoda > Insecta > Lepidoptera > Noctuidae > Acronicta > Acronicta aceris. The sequence continues at coordinate 12,264,164 of OU342759.1, forward strand.
ATAGAAACATATTTTTGCAAATATATATTGTTTAATTGTATTGATTGACCACAAAAATGTGATGTAAGTTGACTTCATAATTATGAAGATACTATCAAAATGAGAACGACAGGAAATTATCTTTCCAATTAGCTAAATCTATTACAGACTCAAATCTGAAGAAAAGGAAAATATTTTTTTTCAAATTGCCACTATTAAGCTTCATTTTTTTGTTAATAAATTAACCCTAAAGCTGCAAAGATTATGTTGATAAAAATATCGTTAAATACTTGCGAGTAAACTGTAAATCATAATAAGAAACAGTACCTTATCAGATTAATATCAAACGACCATAAAAAAATGAATGGCGAACAACGGCGACCTCCCGATTGCTCCCAACTGCAGATCTAGTGGCTTGTTACTTCACACCGTTGTCAAAGAGTTGGGTCGTTCGTCTAGCGATCGAGCCGATAGATAAGTGCGTTCTCACCTCCCCGTGGTCGCAGGCATTCGCGGCGTCGCGAAAGGGTTCGCCGAATAATTGCAACAATCAATTTGAAGGAGCTATCGAGCAATTTGTATGGTATTTGTGCGGGCTGTCACCCGCTGATGCTATCGACGCGCCTTGGGGAGCCAATGGGAAATGTTTTTAGTAGTTATTTTCTCACACCTCAAGTGACTAATTAAAATGGCTACGGGGATGCCTAGGGCGCTCTTGAGTAAGTCTTAGCTTTGAAGATGTTATAATAAGATTAATTTTATAGGTGCCTATATGGGCTAACAACTTATCACCATCGCTTACTTTGTTACCATATTCAGCAGTACAATAAGTGCAGAAATACGTAAAATAGTATTCTTTATAAACTATAACAATACTGTCACTCATTCTAATTGATATTGATCTGTGTAATGTATCAGGTGCCTCATTCAAAGCCACGCACAACTAAGTTGCTACTTACTGAGAATTCCATCTCCGACTATAACTTACCTCGGAATCCATAATAAGACATAAACATCAGCTCGTTGCAATATGTCACTGTGTAACAAAGCGCTGCGGTAACGGTCCGCATCATTTGTCTGCCGTAACCCTGTTATTTATGATCTCCTGCCGAAGAAGGAGGACAAAAACGACACTGCTGTTAAATATTTGCCCTGAGACAAGAGGGGGCGATAATTCGAGGCTATTATGACGTCATTTCACGCCTTTTGTGAGGTCGTCACGGCGTGTCATCTGCTCCTCGAGACGCCTGCCTCTACAATCTCTCGATTAAATCTATTGTGTCATTTTTTCAGCGAGCGCAAGTCGGATGCGCCACCGACGATGATTTCGTCCCATTCGCTTGTTCGCTCGACTTCGCTATAAAAACACTCGAGGAGCTGCCCTATTGTTTCGTGGCCCTTTTACGAGCTCTGTATTGTGACGCTGTTATTGTTTGCGGTTGATAAACATCTCGCCACTAGGTAGGTAGGGATCATCGTCACTTTTACCGGTGGTTTACATTAATAGAGCTCCATCGGGTTTGTTTGTCAATTATTGTTGTACTAAATGGTAGTTAGGGATGCCTTTTTTTTAGAATGGAGTTAATGAATACGGCGCTGTCGGCTTTCACGAAGGATTTAACATTGAATACTGAATCTTCATTTAAACAAGATTCAACGTTAGCAACTGCAATAGATAAGCTCTGCGAAAGTCGAAGAATATTAATGGGTGCTTCTGGAATGGTGTTGCTTCCCGATCGTAAACTCGACTTTGGTGAGGTTCAGCAGCTTTTTAAGGAAACCACAAAAGACAAAGGTTTGTAATTTGAAACGAAATAAGTTCGTTGGGGGGTAAATCGTTGTAAGGTTATTTATTCATAAGTAAACTTTTAAATTTTACAGCTGCTAACAAGCCTTCATACATTCTCCTAAAAGAAACAAATGACGCAAGGAAGTTGCTCATCAAAAAAGTGGAAGACATTCTAAGTGATATCAACAAATGTGCAGAAAGTGGAGATACGCCAAAATTACAAATACGGAATCAAAAGCTATGGAGCAATTGTATTTATGACTTAGATAGGTAAATACATGTTATAATACACGGTTACCTAAACGACTGTTTTGCAAGTTAATTAATCAACCTTATTAATTCTTAGTTTATAATTCTTATGTTTTCAGAGTAACACTAAAATCGTTTAGTGACGCCAAAAAGACAACGTTATGTTATTCCAGTAGCGAAGACAAAACGAGATTTAATATTATTGTTTTTGTGTTAACAAAAGTACACGAATTGCTTTCCAAGAATTTGACAGTCACTAGAAGGTAAGGAAACAGTTGTAAAGGCGTAATAAATAGTTTATCTCGGAATAATTAACATTTGTCTAATCATACATTTACGAAGAGAGTTTTTTATTCAGTTTAATTAACCACAAGGTAGGCACTTACTTAAACAATTCCTAAAAAAATGTCCTATGCATGCTTTGCAATGCTTTTTTTTTCGTGTATTGGTATAAACCTTTTCAGACACGAACACAACATCTCACCAAATGATTATCGCAATCGGATGAATGATTTAGGAATGCATAGAGGACAAATACCTATATGTATAAACATATTTTTTTATTTATATAAAAGATAATTTGTGTAATATAATTTGTGGCAGAATAAAATACTAGGATGGCGAAATAATCTTACATTTTATCCAAATCTAGGGAATTGTTCTATCAAAATGTAACGCGGCTGCGTAACCAGGCTAACCTGGACGTGGCTGTTAGAGACGTGTGCTGCTTGCTGGAGACTCCGCCCTGGAACCTGGGCATCGTGGCGACGGCTAAGGGACTGGTCGCCGGACCACTTACATTGCACCATAGAGATGGTAGTGTGGTTGACTGCATGGCCGCTGGAGGTATATCGTCTTATGTTTTTCTTTTTCTTTTAAGTCTTTTACACATAAATCCTAGCTTTCTTTCTTTTTAGAGTTTGGAAACTTAAAATTAGGCTAATCTTAATGGTTGATTGCATTGCTTGATGAATTGCACCGTCAATAAAACTCATCCGACGGGGAAGTGTATCGACACTCGATTCGGCAAAAAACGTCTTCCGAGAGCATCAGAATGTTTTTATGTAACATACAATTACGCCTATATCCCCCGATGTGGTAGGCAGAGGTGTACTAATGTACCCACAGTTCGTCGGTGTTTTTAGGACCCATGTTATTGGCCTTAACCAGGCACAGACTCAAACTTTGAAAAATCGAACAACCCCTGGGTTATTGGGTTTTTCAACATAGAGGTCAGGACCTCTAGCATAGCAATCGCTAGACTTATGAAATAGTTCTTACATTTTACGAACTTGTTTATTGTATAATATTTTCCTTGATTTTCATGAATACTGCAGGTGTACTTATTCCGCAAGATATAGTTGGCATCAAGGAGTTTCAGTCCACCGCTAAGTATATCCTGGTCGTGGAAAAAGACGCGGTGTTCCAGAAACTACTGGATGAAGGTGCACTGGTCAGATTGGGACCTGTCATCATTATAACGGTACTGCCATCAGAATTGATATCAACCTAGTGTGCCTTGACCTTACTAATGCTTTTGCCTTACTGTTGCTTTAATTTACCTACCCGATTTTAGTAAATTTTTTTTTGTCTGATTTTATTACTCATTACGTTCTGGCAATACCAGAACAATAGTAGTTGGCTATAGTCAACTTGACCCAGAGAATGCGTGTATAAATATTTTTAGCCAAAGTCGCGATATTAATCGTTCCTTAGTTACTAGAGCATCAAAGAAACCGTGACCAGCGGAACGAAACAATTATTGTTTTTCTATTGTGACATGCCTAGAATTACTGATAACTTAGAACGTATATTTTTACAACAACAGCGTTCCTTCTTTCGATTCATGACATCGATTTATGACAGTCTTCCTAATGTTCGTGTCGAAAATTACGAAGAATGGCATAAATCGATGCAGCTAATGAAAATATTTGGTAACAAGACGGCGATTCCGTTTAAATAGTTCGGAGCTAATATATTTCAACATCCTCCTCCATTCTGTTTATCTAATAAGCAAACTAGTTGTAACTGCCGCCGCCGGCAGGTCCAAAGACTCGTTGATTTCAAGTTATCATCCGATTATCCTCTCGTTAACACTAGGTAAACGGGATTTAGGTGGTGATATTGAAAGCATAAACACTAAATTTGCATTTTTATGTATTTTTTTTTAATTGATTTGGTCGGCAGACGAGCCGCCTGATGGTAAGTAGTCATCGCCGCCCATGGACACCTGCAACACCAGAGGGTTGCTGATGCTTTGCCGAGCTTAAGATCTTAAGAGCCCCACGGACTGCCGACTGCCAGAGCCGCAGCAACCGAGGGAGAACTGGCTCTTACGCGCAAAAGTCGAACACAGACCAAGGTGTAAACATTAAACTTTGTTAATTGTAATGTATTTCTTCGATCGTTAGGATACATTAATAAATTCGAGCCTATTATTACCAACCGATATCGTACAGGATAAACTGGTATACCTAATGATATATGATATATAATGATATAATATGGTGTTTCATTGTAACTTTGTTTTGAATAAAAAAAACCTATTAAACGATTTTTAAACAAAATACAGTGAAACGAAGTAAATAGGAATTATGTTTCAGCACAGATTAATAATTAGGTAAATATGAATAATTAGGTTACAGCAGCATTCTTAACACTTCGAGTCCCCTCCGTGCTTCGGGGACCCGGTAAAGCCGTCGATCTTGGTTGTCATACGACCATCTATGACAATTGTTAGTGGTATTCAGAAGCCCAAAAAAGACTGACAACCAGGAAATTGGGTGAAATTGGGTTTCGGAGGTCTGATGGCAGTCGGTTTATGTAAAATATTGATATTTAGCCACATCTGGTTGTTGGACTGGAAGCCAACTCCAACATAGTTAGGAAAAGGCTCGGGGAAGATGAGCTATGTTTTGCATGTTTGGTGCTCCCTGTGACAAAAAATCTTCACACTAGCGATTTGGTTAAGTTCTGCCTATGAAATACAAGTTTTTCCAGGGTAAAGGTTATCCGGACGTGTGCACGAGGCAACTATTATGTCGTTTGTGCTCTGAACTGCGTCTGCGTGCGCTTGCGCTGGTTGACGCTGACCCGCACGGCTACGAAATATTTCTCACCTATAAATACGGGTCATTGGTAAATAGCTTTCATCTTGATTTTTACTTTTCTTATGTTCCTTCCTATTTTTCGTAATTTTAGATATATTCGATTTCGATATCCTTAGGCGCAGTCCCATCTGTCATCGTCACTAGCTTGCAGCTCTCTAGTATTGTTGGGAGCTCGCAACAGTGACGTCATGACTCTAGCTCCCAATGAAGCGAGACTACCACTCACGGAATTAGATAAACGAAAACTTAATAATCTCCTCAAAAGACCTTATTTGGACACCCCTGTTGGTAAGTTTGAAGTGATATCATAGGTAATTAATTATAATCTGAAGGTTCTGATATCTAAGTATATGCATGCTGTCTCTCGACATTGGTGCGTGCAGCATGCATATACTAGATCTAAAATACAATAACTCCCACAAGGTTGTTTTTTTTAGAAATTCTCAGTAGCAGCTCGGAGTTTGGATTTGTGCCCGATTAATGTCAATATTACATGGTAACTAAAACACCGGCGAACTGTGGATACACCATACACCTCTACCTAACCCTTTGGGAAATACAGGAGTAATTAGTATAAATACAGGCGTATCAGTAATAAATTTTGGAAAGTTCAACGTTGCAATCGTTTTCAGGCTCACGCATTAGGGAAGAGTTGACAGTAATGCTATCTAGCGGCACAAAGGCAGAAATAGAAGCTTTGGCGCCCACCGCGGCTGCGCTCTGCGATGCTTACCTCCCTGCTAAAGTTATACAAAACGATTACTTAGGATAATAAATACTTTAGATTCGAAAATTTGGTCGCCATTTTTATAAGAGTAATATAACTCTTCATTTTTTCTAATGACCTTATACCTACCTACATTTCAATCGCATTTATTACTTCAACGTTGATTTAGATGATTTTTTGGTCTACTTTAAGAAGTAATAGAAACAAGTATATACTTACGACTGCAAAGGAGCAAAGGGGGTCACGGCCTCGGTCGCTGCATATGAAGGCCCAAGCGAGGCCTGGGTGTGCAGCGCAGCGTCAAGTCATAGTTGTCAGATCAGATAACTGTGCTGTTATGGGAAATACCTAGGCACTTAATTACTCCCATCTCGGTCTACAGTGTGCACGTTGAGCTAAAATATCTGGGTAATTAGCAATTGAGGAACAGGTACAAATTAATATTGACCATTAAAAATAGAAAGACGTTATATTCGAATTCTTATGTATTCCACAGAGCAACAGAATTTTCTAAATTTTTTTGCTTAGTTGTGAGTTGGCAATAAGTATACGGTTTGCCCTGGGTGGGACAGAAATACACTCTACTCCATTGCACTTTGGCAGTGGATTACTTTTCTACTTATAAACTTTTAACAATAAAGTTGAATATGTTTTTATTTTAAAAACTATACAACTTGCTATATATCGCGAAGTATAAATTCTGTCCAATATAAATTCAAATTTAGAATAAAAATACAATTTATCTCAGTTTAAATTAAGATAACAAACCTTCGTGGTGATACAACAACAGTAGGGAATTGAATTAATTCAAAAATGGATTTTAAGGTGGTGCACGCGCTGTAGCGTTTTTTTTTGTATTTATTTATTTTTTCGTGATTTACGAAATAGGATTAAATAGTGAGTGAAGGTATTGTATGACATTTCCACAAATCATAATAATAATCACATAATATGTATTTAGGTGTTTGAGCCTTCGCTTAAACCACATATGAGAGAACCCTTTCAATGTTCACTGATTACCCTCACTTTTTAATCTATATTTGATGTGTTGGAGTAGTGCTTACCTGACGTCACTATATCTATCCTTGTCTTTCATACGTCCGGCAGCGCAGGCGGTGGGAGCTCTTTGCCTTTCAGTACGCTTTCAACGTTCACACCATTAAGACGTATACTTCGTAAAATATCAAATATCTTCAGAAAGTTACTTACCCTTTTCGCAGCGTCGAGTAACCGTCGAAACGCAACAGTAAGAAAAGTGAGTAAGAATATTAAATAATGTTCATGTCTGCACACTGATGCCCGCTCGGCGCTCACAAGCCCAGCGCCGGCGCCCTACCACTCGGCGCCCTTTGGCCCAGTGACGAGTCGAAACCTGCCTCCTGTACGGAGCTGTCTTCGACAAAAAATCGAGTATAGGCACATTCTTAGAACATCTGCATTAACTACGGTTTATGAATCGTAGGTCGATTCACGATTCAAATCGTTGTCGATTAGGCTGAATCGACGTGTAGAAATACCTTGCCGATTCACAAATCGAATCGTCATCGATTAAGCTTAGTCGACGTACTAACCTACATAGTGACGTGATATTTAATGCTCGTACGAGGGCCCTCTCCTCTCTTGAATAGAATGATTCCCTGAAAGTGAACAATTATTTTCAGATCATGTCGCCACAATTAACCTCCATGGGGGAATTGGCACGCTTACCTTGCTGTATCGAAGATGAACAAGCCCTTGAGGCAATCGTGAGTTCGTTAGATCGTCACTACCCAGCAGACTGGCGAGATTGGAAAGTCTTCAACTTTTTGTTTGAAGAGTTATTCGGCAGTGAAGAAATTAACCGTGCAGTCGAAATTAAACTTAGATTCGCCATACCGACCGTGGACCTCGCACGAGCGTTCGAGCCATCTGCTATAGCGTTGTCTGAGCGCACATACACGAATAGTCGAAACATTATCCTAAGGTGGCCCTTGGGGAGAGCTTTATTATACTCTCCACACAAATTTGTGGAGAAAATACACGCTCAATCTTATGATGTCTTTATGGACACAGTAAAATCATTAAAACACTTATTTATAAAGAGGACAGACGCCTCCTCAGAACTCAGTGGAAGCGAAACTTCTCTTCTAAAAAAGCGGCCAGCAGACGTATCAGCCGTCGATAAAAGGAAATCCAAACGCATGCGAGGTAGCGATCATCGCATCACGCGATATGACGATTCTACTACTCGCGAAGAATGCTGTCCCCCAACCTGTTCAACACCAAAGAAAAGTGACGACGATCAACTACTAGCGAGGGTACTCCAACAGCAAATGACGCTATTCAATAAATTAATAAGTATCCAGTCAGAGCAGGGTGAAAACGTGAGGCAGATCCTAGAGAACCAAAAAGCGTCTCCTAGGCCTTTAACCGCAAACATCTCGGATAGATCCCTGGAGCCACATCCTGACACCACCATTTCAGATGATGAACCTGAATCTCCGCCTTTTGATTCGCTCAGCCTAAGTAGTAAGCAAACACACAAGGATAAGGAGATTGAATTACGTGGCAAAATAGCTGAAGCACAAAGGCAACTAGTGGCACTTCAAAACCATGAAAAAGGCGAGTCAGATTATGAACCAAATCTGGAATATGACTTTGCTCCAACGACATCTGAGCAAGAGCCCAAAATTGCTAAGGCGGACCCAACCGCCGTAAAATATGGCGTAGAATGTCAGAGGCTGGGTCAAAGCAGCTGGCGTAACATTAGATATGCCGAAACACAAAAGCATTTTCAAGCCACTCCCGTCTTCAGCGCCCTAAAAGCTAATAATCTATTAGCCGAAATTACCCCTGCTTGGAAATCAGTCGCAATTCTGGAAAGGTTCGACTTAACACTTGGAGCTATCACAAACGGCTTGATTCAACAACGTATTACCTTTCAAAGCTTACTAAATAGTCTCCCAAGAGAAACAAAGAATCTCGTAGGAAAAGAATTCGTAGCCGCAGATTCCAAATTTAGAAAGACGTCAGATTCCTTGCTTCAATACGTATGCGGCCGCCGCGCAGAAGTATTGCAAGAAAGAAGAGACGTTTACACGCCTCAAAATAAAGCTTTCAAGTACATTTTAAATGACATTCCACCCTCTGACACACATTTGTTCGAGGAAAAATTATTTGCGGAAACAATAAAAGAACAAGGTGGAATCCGTAAATTTTTTCCTGAAAAGAAACGAAGACAGACAAGAACAAAAGACAAATTTCACAAAACCAATGGCCGGAACGAGACAACAACAAAGATAAAATTCGGAAAAGAAATCATTACAACACGATCAGAGACGAGAAGTTCAGAGACAAGAACAAAAAGAAACCAGTCCAGATCAATGTCAAACCTCATCCAGGAAAAAAATGGGGGGGTGGTAGACAATGACTCATTCGTGGCAGGCCGCCTAGCAGACTATGCTCCTTATTGGAAAGAGGCGCCCAAAACTCTGTTAAATATTATAAAAGGATACAGAATTCCCTTTCACAAAACACCTCCTCTTATAAGATTCTCAAAAAGAAACATCATGAGATTCCAAACCCAAGTCACTCCCGATATGACTTCAGAAATACAGAAGCTTCTGGATTCGAAAGCTATTCAAGAAAGCACACATCAAACCGGCTTCCTCTCCACCATGTTCCTGAGAAAGAAAACAAGCGGCGAAAATCGACCAATTTTCAATTTAAAACGGCTAAACGAATATGTTATTGCCCCAAAATTCCGGCTCATAAACCTCCAACAGATCCCTTTCCATCTGCAAAACAAAGACTTCATGATGAAGGTAGATATATCACAAGCCTACTTTCACATACCCATAAGTCAGAATCACCGGCGTTACCTATCACTATCATATCAAGGAATATCGTACGAAATGCCATGCCTTCCATTTGGCCTAGCGAGTGCTCCATCAGTTTTCGCCAAAACAACAAACTGGGTGGCCCACCAGCTGAGACAACGGGGCCTTCAAGTTATAGTCTACCTAGACGACTTTCTTTTCATTCACGAAAACCCTCAAACTCTAGCTCAACAAACAGAATTCGCAATAGAATATCTAGAGGAGCTAGGATGGCAAGTAAATCGAAAGAAGTCATCCTCAACGGCAAAAAGAGAACTAGAGTATCTGGGGGTTACCTGGAACACGATGGAAAATGTCAAGCGTCTATCGTCAACAAAAGTCGCACACCTAAGAAACTCCCTGTTGAATCTAGCGAGAAAGGGTCGATGGAGTTGGCACGACGCCAAGATCATTCTAGGGAAGCTAAATTTCGCGTCATTTACAGTGCCTTTAGGCCGCCTTCATTGCCGCCCCTTGCAGAGAGCTCTACGTCAGCTCCCTCAAAAAACACCACATCGAAAGATTACTATAACAGAAACTGCTACCGAAGCCTTGACATGGTGGACAAAAAACGCACACCGCTCTTCTTTAATCCATCACCCGGATCCGTCGTTCTTTATAACAACCGATGCTGCAGATATAGGCTGGGGTGCTATTGCAAACAGCAAACAAATGTGGGGAAAATGGACCCAGTCCCAAGAAAATTGGCACAGCAATATGAAGGAACTATGGACGGTGTACGAAGTCCTACAACGCCTGGGACCCGAGATACAGGGAAAAACTGTCATGCTACAAACAGACAATCGAACGAGCGTCGCCTACATCACAAAACAAGGAGGCACGAAGTCAGTAGGACTACTGAAGATCACCACAAAAATTCTTTTGTTCTGCGAACTGAGAAACTGTCACCTGATCGCCCGTTACATTCCCGGCCAGTACAACGGAATAGCGGACGGGTTATCAAGAACAAAAGCCGTTCCGGAATGGCATCTCAGAGAAGAGTGTCTAAGTATAATATTCCAGACATTAGGAACTCCAGAGATAGATCTTTTCGCGTCAAAACGGTCTGCAGTTGTCCCGGCCTATGTGAGCGAGGACGCATCCGATTGTCACAGTCAGTTCACCGATGCATTTAGCAGGAAGTGGCGGTACAAACTGGGGTGGATATTTCCACCTCCAGCTTTAATTCCAAGGGTCCTTCGGCACTTACAGACTTCAGAAGGCCAGTACCTACTCGTCGCACCAACATGGGATCGGGCTTTTTGGGAACCAGATCTTCGTCGAAGGACGATCAAAACACCACTTCAAATTCCAGATCTCAGGGCGAACCTGGTAGATCTTCAAACAAACCGCCCACCTCCGGGAGTGGAGAACCTCAAATTGGGGGTTTGGCAGGTTCAGGCTGGTCCAAGCATATAAAAGACTGGAATACTTCTGAGTTAGAACTTCTGGAGTCGTCATGGAGAAAGTCGACTCTGAAAACTTACAAGCCAGTGTGGTCTAAATGGTGTAACTGGGCTCGCGAAAAGGGAGTACCAGTGGATAATCCAGATCCTCAGGTGGTAGCAAAGTACCTGTGCTACCTTTACAAAATAGTAAAGTTAGCGCCCAGGACAATAGCTCTACACAAATCAGTTGTCACCAACTTCAGTAACCCACTGCGGACAAACGAACTATCATCGCATCCTCTGATTAAACAAGTAGTGAAGGGCATCTTCGCTAATAACCCCCCTACTAAAAAGCCAATATCTTGGAAAATAGAAAACTTAATCCACTATTTAAGTACCTATCAGTTTGATAAAAGTAGTATTTTCGCAGTATCCCGCCACACTTGTATCCTTCTATTGTTAACATCTGGTAGAAGGGTCCATGACTTAACGCTCCTAACAATAAAAGACGGAACCTTTGAAGATAAAGGCGACTGCTTAATTTTCTGGCCTAAGTACGGGTCTAAGACGGATTCAACATCCCATCAACAATCAGGCTGGTTACTGAAACAAGTAACCCAGATCTCAGGAGATTCAGGGGGGGAAGACGTAAAGCTTGATATAGTATATTGGGTTAGGATGCTTATCACAGTCACAGCTGAACGTCGACAAGATATCGACAGCCTATTTATTACCACAAGAGGTACAGTTACAGGCTGGATAAAAACCCTTTTCAAGGATGCGGGAATTTCTGCTTCCGCGGGTAGTTTCAGAGCTGCGGTTGCAACGGACAATTGGACTAACAATAACTTCGACCTAGACGAAGTTTTGCAAAGGGGAAACTGGAGATCTAGAAACACTTTTTTTAACCACTACTTTAGGGAGGTTACTAACGCCAAACCTCGCAACAATAATATTACATTAGCTGATTCTTTTGTACCCGTTAACTAATCCGAATCAAAGGTTCAATAAAAACCTACAGAATATTTATTTAAGTCTAAGGAGACGAAATTACCTGTTTTGCTGTTTGATTTTCTTCTCTTCTCGTAATAAAACAATTTGGGCATGAATAATATTATCATTACCTACTTAGTCATCACAGTACGCCTCTCCGTCAGCACAGTCGGCAGATATTAAACACGTCTCATATGTGGTTTAAGCGAAGGCTCAAACACCTAAATAGAACCGTTTTTCCCCCGAAGGGTAAAAAACGGATATTTAGGTTTTAGCCGTAGCTTAAACCACACTTAATTGCCTTGCCGACTACAGCAATTCAAGGTACTGAAAGGCAAAGAGCTCCCACCGCCTGCGCTGCCGGACGTATGAAAGACAAGGATAGATATAGTGACGTCAGGTAAGCACTACTCCAACACATCAAATATAGATTAAAAAGTGAGGGTAATCAGTGAACATTGAAAGGGTTCTCTCATATGTGGTTTAAGCTACGGCTAAAACCTAAATATCCGTTTTTTACCCTTCGGGGGAAAAACGGTTCTAGTTTTAAAATCCATATTGGAATAGATACCATGATTATTCATAATAATAACAAAACATGATTATGTGAGCTTATGCAGTCTTAGAATAATAATAATAATAGATTTATTGATATAAATTTTAAACAAACAACCCCTCTTTTTTGCATCGATGCTTAAAAACCGAACTTGTTTAGCATGCGTTAATGCCAAATATAATAAATAATAACTAGATAAAAGGCATATTTTCGAATAATTTTCAGATATGTTTACTTCTTTTTATTTTCCTTGTAGGACGCCTTTAAAAGTCGTTTGCTTGTTGGAAATTTTTTTTGGGTAAGCAGCATTACGAACGACTTTTGAATAAAGAGTCCTTTAAAACATAAAAAAATATACATTTACATGTACTTACTATGAATCTTCCGCTTAATAAAGTTAATATTTAGTTGCCAGTTGGAAGAAATGCATTGGCCTAAACGTAAATGAAATGGCGCCAAATAAAAATTCATAAAATCTATACACCCACAGTTTGCTGATATGTTTAGGACCCGGACCCATGTAAAAGAGGGCGAGCTAAATCATGATTTAATCTTTTTTCACGGTTAAAACTAAATAACTGTCGGCTATATTCAACTTACTGTGAATTTTTGCATAAACACAATTATTATGTAATTTTTTTTCGTCAAAATACCTAATACAAAGTCTTTTGTGATTAGGTGAGTTGAAACATAAATTTATTTGTTTATCCAATTCAGACAAACAGCTAACTTTAAACATTGTACTTTTTTCGCAAATGGCAGGTCAATGAAATCTACATAATTATGTACAATTTCTTAAAAAACAAGACAAATAATTTCAATCCAGTATTCTAATTTCAAAAGTGGCATAGGAAGTATTTCATATAACTACTGTATTTTATTTGACTTTGTGATGTGATTGTGGTCGCTCATTGCATTATAGTTCGCAATTCGAAGGTTCAGAAAACCTACAATTTGTAAAAAAAAGCGGGTTACTGAAGTAATAAATATAATTCTTATAATTCATTATTTCCTAAAAAATATATTAATTCACTGATTCTAATTTTAAAGCGACTATGAAGTTCAAAAGTACAAATAGTGCATCGTATGACTTTGCGACGCGAACGTCTCTCTCTCTTGCAGTATGGCGTCTGAACACTAACCGGACTGGCCTAGTAAAAATATTTCTATGGTGGTGTTTATCCAGCTAAGACCTTGTGTATTTTGCAGTGGAACGTTATTTGAGGAGGTAGCAGTCCAGGACTTCAGGGTAAGTGAAGACCGAACTACTTAACATATTTATAACGTACGTTAAAAAGAGTATCTAGGTATGGAGTTTCTTGCCGGCTCTTCTCCATATGACCTTTTTTGGAACCATACACTACTAGTAGTTTTGACTTTTCAAAGGTGCCTATTTTAGTGGTATAATTGAAATAAAACATTTTGACTTTTTTGACTTTTGAATAATTATTTAGTAGGTACTTATCCGTATTCCGAAACCTAAGTAGGTAGTTGTTTTAGCTATGTTTACACCTAATTTTTAACTGTCTCATTATTAAAGTGTACGTAAGCGCGACAGCATAGTGTGAAAAAAAAACGCTTCAAGCCACTCGCCTCATATTATAAGTACTGACGAATTGCCTTACCCTAAGGAGTACGGGGCACACAGGCATGTAACCTATATGCCTGTGTGCCCCGTATGTATGTTTTGTATGTATGCTTTGGTGAGATCATAAAGCACAAACAGATTATAACTTGAATTGAAACTAGATTAAAGTTAAGAGTTGCGTACCCAATGACAGATGTCGTGGAGGACATGCCTTGGATGCCTTGCCCCGGATGTCATATCTTGGATGTTACACCCAGGATGAGGTCTTGTCTTTTAGCGGCCGGTTTTTATGTCAAAATTGTAGCCGATTTTATGTAGAAACCGATCGCTAGATGATTTCATCCTAAGCTGTTGTTGATGTCTCAGATGTCTTACAGTGGTTTTCATACCTTGGATGTTCATTCCCGGGCCGGTTCACCTCGAATGTCATGATCGGATGTCATGTCGTGTACGTCATACCTCGGATGCTATGCCAGTGGTATACTATGCTGTGGATGACGTACTTTGGGGATTATGCGTTAAATATTAAATCATTTACAGACAAAAGATGATTCAGGTTAAAATCTGTGAGTGTACCTACCAAAATTTCATTCTAATCCGTAGGGTACCCACCTTTTTTTTTGTACGGAAAATCCTCATGGATCTTCTGCCACCCTGGGAGGCGGCAGGGTATGTCGGACTCGTACCGACTAAAACCCGTACATGCCTTGCTTTGCCCTATAGTCATGGCCATGGGATTCATGACATTAGGGTACCCACCTACCTGTTGTTATTCTACGTTCGGATGCTGTCGTTAATCATTATATCTAAAAGACTGAATTTATTACCTACTTACTTGCTTAGAATTGAAAAGACACAGGAAAGATCAAACTAAGAATATTGGATGATTTTTTATGGAGAAAGTTTGTTAAATTTTTTGAAGTGGCAATCTGTAGGCAGTTAGTACTTTAAAGAGGGCGTCGTATACTTTTGTAACGCGACCGTCTTTGAGGAAGAAATACTTGAAAATATATATATAGCGTCCTTACATTAACCTCACTGCCTTAATCATAATCGTAAAAAAAATACCTACGTGGTTTTGCACCCACTCCCATAAACCTGATATTGTGTAGTAGAACATTATCTGAGGAAACAGCAGTCCGATGTAAATGTTTAAGGAGCTATTTAATAACATACCATGACGTCTGTATTCCCCGAGAGGTTAGGCACAGGCGTACTTACCTACTAATGTAGGTACACCCACAGTTCGCCAGTATATTTAGGTCCCATGTAATAGGGGGCGAGCCTATTGCCATTAACCGGGCACAAATCCAGACTCCGAGCTGCTATTGAGAATTTCATAGAAAAACCCAATAACATTGCTTGACCTGGGAATCGAACCCAGGACCACTAGGCAGGTTTAAGTAGGTATATTGTAGATATTATATATCGGGTTGGTTATGAACTCATGAGAAAAAGGATTAAACTTCGTCTTTTAATTGTATTCAGACAGTTGAAGGGTTACCAGTTTTTGACAAAAAAAGATAGTGAGGTGTGTATAGAATGAACGAAATTGAATGAACTTAACTAATGTACATATATGCAAACTTAATTTAATAACACAACATACAGTTTTATTTAACATTGTAGTAGTTTGTCACAGGAAATAAAATGACCAAAGTAATATTACATAACTTTTATTCTTACTTTATTTCTATTAGAAAAAAATACATACCACGCCTGTTTTCCCCGAAGGGTTAGGCAGAGGCATACTAATGTACACCCACAGTTCGCCGTATGTTTAGGTCCCATGTAATAGGGGGCGAGCCTATTGCCATTAACCGAGCACAAATCCAGACTCCGAGCTGCTATTGAGAATTTCATAAAAAAACCCAATAAATCTTTGCTCGACCTGGGGATCGAACCCAGGACTTCTAGCGTGGCAGTCGCACTTTGGACCACTAGACTAATGAGGCAGTCTAGTCAGTCAGTATAGAAGAAAATAAAAAATTAAATTACCTTTATTAATTAATTATTTTTATGTTCCACATCTTGCATACGATTTTTTTTAGTATTATTTATGCCATTTTTATCATTCGTGTAAAATCGTTCACTACCCCATCACTATTAGTTGTAGTATGGTATCATTATTTTTCTTTGAACTGCCAAGTTACTGAATACAATACTAAATGTCGAAGTATAGTTACAACAGGGGTGCAAGTAACCCCATCTGTTTTCGTGGTTTACTAACCAGACTCTGTGTGACTGTGGGACTCTTACTATGTAGTATAATCCTCCTTAGTACGGCATTTGTTTGGTAGGTGGCGCTGATAAAATGCTACTATAAAATTTGAGATGCCTATTTTAGTGGTTTAATTGAAATAAAACATTTAGCCTTTTTTGACTTTAAACCTAAGTAGGTAGTTGTTTTAGCTATGTTTACACCTAATTTTTAACTGTCTCATTATTAAAGTGTACGTAAGCGCGACAGCCTAGTGTGAAAAATAACGCTTAAAGCCACTCGCCGCATATTATAAGTACTGACGAATTGCCTTACCCTAAGGAGTACGGGGCACACAGGCATGTAACCTATATGCCTGTGTTCCCGTATGTATGCTTTGTATGTATGCTTTGGTGAGATATATAAAGCACAAACAGATTATAATTTGAATTGAAACTAGATTAAAGTTAAGAGTTGCGTACCCAATGACAGATGTCGTGGAGGACATGCCTTGGATGCCTTGCCCCGGATGTCATACCTTGGATGTTACACCCAGGATGAAGTCTTGTCTTTTAGCGGCCGGTTTTTATGTCAAAATTGTCAGCCGATTTTATGTAGAAACCGATCGCTAGATGATTTCATCCTAAGCTGTTGTTGATGTCTCAGATGTCTTACAGTGGTTTTCATACCTTGGATGTTCATTCCCGGGCCGGTTCACCTCGAATGTCATGATCGGATGTCATGTCGTGTACGTCATACCTCGGATGCTATGCCAGTGGTATAATATGCTGTGGATGACGTACTTTGGGGATTATGCGTTAAATATTAAATCATTTACAGACAAAAGATGATTCAGGTTAAAATCTGTGAGTGTACCTACCAAAATTTCATTCTAATCCGTAGGGTACCCACCTACCTGTTGTCATTTTCTTCTACGTTCGGATGCTGTCGTTAATCATTATATCTAAAAGACTGAATTTATTACCTACTTACTTGCTTAGAATTGAAAAGACACAGGAAAGATCAAACTAAGAATATTGGATGATTTTTTATGGAGAAAGTTTGTTAAATTTTTTGAAGTGGCAATCTGTAGGCAGTTTGTACTTTAAAGAGGGCGTCGTATACTTTTGTAACGCGACCGTCTTTGAGGAAGAAACACTTGAAAATATATATATACCTAGCGTCCTTACATTAGCCACACTGCCTTAATCATAATCGTAAAAAAAATACCTATGATGATTTTACACCCACCCTCATAAACCTGATATTGTGTAGTAGAACATTATCTGAGGAAACAGCAGTCCGATGTAAATGTTTAAGGAGCTATTTAATAACATACCATCACGTCTGTATTCCTCGAGAGGTTAGGCACAGGCATACTTACTAATGTAGGTAACACCCACAGTTTTCCTGTATATTTAGGTCCCATGTAATAGGGGGCGAGCCTATTGCCATTAACCGGGCACAAATTCGAAACTCCAAGTTGCTACTAAGAATTCCATAGAAAAACCCAATAACACTGCTCGACCTGGGAATCGAACCCAGGACCACTAGGCAGGTTTAAGTAGGTATATTGTAGATATTATATATCGGGTTGGTTATGAACTCATGAGAAATAGGATTAAACTTCGTCTTTTAATTGTATTCAGACAGTTGAAGGGTTACCAGTTTTTGACAAAAAAAGATAGTGAGGTGTGTAAAGAATGAACGAAATTGAATGAACTTAATTAATGTACATATATGCAAACTTAATTTAATAACACAACATACAGTTTTATTTAACATTGTAGTAGTTTGTCACAGGAAATAAAATGACCAAAGTAATATTACATAACTTTTATTCTTACTTTATTTCTATTAGAAAAAATACATACCATCACGCCTGTTTTCCCCGAAGGGTTAGGCAGAGGCGTACTAATGTACACCCACAGTTCGCCGTATGTTTAGGTCCCATGTAATAGGGGGCGAGCCTATTGCCATTAACCGAGCACAAATCCAGACTCCGAGCTGCTATTGAGAATTTCATAAAAAAACCCAATAAATCTTTGCTCGACCTGGGGATCGAACCCAGGACCTCTAGCGTGGCAGTCGCACTTTGGACCACTAGACTAATGAGGCAGTCTAGTCAGTCAGTATAGAAGAAAATAAAAAATTAAATTACCTTTATTAATTAATTATTTTTATGTTCCACATCTTGCATACGATTTTTTTAGTATTATTTATGCCATTTTTATCATTCGTGCAAAATCGTTCACTACCCCATCACTATTAGTTGTAGTATGGTATCATTATTTTTCTTTGAACTGCCAAGTTACTGAATACAATACTAAATGTCGAAGTATAGTTACAACAGGGGTGCAAGTAACCCCATCTGTTTTCGTGGTTTACTAACCAGACTCTGTGTGACTGTGGGACTCTTACTATGTAGTATAATCCTCCTTAGTACGGCATTTGTTTGGTAGGTGGCACTGATAAAATGCTACTATAAAATTTGAGGAGGTAGCAGTCCAGGACTTCAGGGTAAGTGAAGACCGAACTACTTAACATAATTTATAACGTACGTTAAAAAGAGTATCTAGGTATGGAGTTTCTTGCCGGCTCTTCTCCATATGACCCACTTTTTTGGAACCATACACTAATAGTAGTTTTGACTTTTCAAAGGTGCCTATTTTAGTGGTATAATTGAAATAAAACATTTTGACTTTTTTGACTTTTGAATAATTATTTAGTAGGTACTTACCCGTATTCCGAAACCTAAGTAGGTAGTTGTTTTAGCTATGTTTTCACCTAATTTTTAACGGTCTCATTATTAAAGTGTACGTAAGCGCGACAGCCTAGTGTGAAAAATAACGCTTATTTTTTTTTATTTTTTTTTTATTTGCATTTATTTCGGGCAACAAGGCCCATATAAAATATATAATACTATATATAAAAGTTTACAAAGTATAAAACATAAAATACTATAACATACATATAACAATAAAACTATAACTATTTTTTCACACTTAAAGTCGGTGTGTGTTGTACGGTGCTAGGTATCCGGCCTCGGAAGCGCCGGAAAACTACACCTTTCGGCCAATACTCCTCCCTCATGAAGGACGACAGATGTTCAGTCGGTACTCTAACCACAAAGGACTTGAAGTTCACGTTGTGCCTAGAGTCTAACTGCTCGACCCTCAGAGTAACATTGCTCTTAACTGCAATATACTCTACGACCTCTTCGGCCTTCGTGGAGTAATGCAGTCTGGACACGTAAAGCGGCGTCACTGGTACTGCAGGACGCAGCAGGTGTCTCGGTCCGGTCGGTGCGCTCCCGCACTTGTTCAGACAGGTAGGCTTCCTCTTCTTCTTCTTCTCCACCTTGATGAAGCCATCCTTGTCGCCCGTGTCCTTCTCTGGACCCACCCCCTGCAGAACCTTCCGCGTAGAATCGCTGCGGCTCTGCTTACCCCCTATTTGGTTCTGCGACACAGCAGGCTTGCCGGTTGCGACAATAGCTGCGTAGGCACGTTTGGGGGTCGACGTACCTACGTGTGACGTTGCCTGTGTCAAGGCAGGATCGGCCGCGGTGCACGTTGCTTCGCCAGCTGAATCAGCGGTTGGTGACGCATGAGCGGAACTCGCCGACTCAAAACTGCTGATGGTGGCATTTTGCGCCCCGCGACGTGTGTTCACGTTAGAGACGTCGGATGACCTACTTGTCGAAACAATGTTGCGTAATAACACTACTTCGGCACGTAGTTCTCCTATGGTGTTGTTTGACACCTCCAACTTGGACTTCACTTCTGCCAGGCTCATTTTCAGGGTCGTTATATCCTTCAACAACCTGGTTACGTCGACGTGGTCGAACGTGACGGGGGGCAGCTTATGCAACTCCTTCGCCACGAAAGCAGGCACATCATCTGGGTCGACCTCCTTTAACAGGGTGATGATGTCCTGGACGCTTTTTTCCGTTCCATCCCTTCGGCGGGACGGCATCTGGTCGATTTTTCCGAGGGTTTGGAATAGCAGCAGTTTGGCACTGCTAATCTCCTCCTCTTTGTAGGCAGTCTTGCAGATCTGCATGATGCTGACTTCATCCATATAGTCAATGGCATGCTGTACGAATGCCAGCAACTCGTTGGGTATGAGCTGTTGTGAACCCATAGCAACACAACAGACGGCAACGGCTATACGGCCGCACAAAACGCGAATTAAATATTCGTGCCGCGCAGCACAAAACACGTCCGTAGTCGAGCGTGCATTGCACTGAACTGCTTAAAGCCACTCGCCCCATATTGTAAGTACTGACGAATTGCCTTACCCTAAGGAGTACGGGGCACACAGGCATGTAACCTATATGCCTGTGTGCCCCGTATGTATGCTTTGGTGAGATCATAAAGCACAAACAGATTATAACTTGAATTGAAACTAGATTAAAGGTAAGAGTTGCGTACCCAATGACAGATGTCGTGGAGGACATGCCTTGGATGCCTTGCCCCGGATGTCATACCTTGGATGTTACACCCAGGATGAGGTCCTGTCCTTTAGCGGCCGGTTTTTATGTCAAAATTGTCAGCCGATTTTATGTAGAAACCGATCGCTAGATGATTTCATCCTAAGCTGTTGTTGATGTCTCAGATGTCTTACAGTGGTTTTCATACCTTGGATGTTCATTCCCGGGCCGGTTCACCTCGAATGTCATGATCGGATGTCATGTCGTGTACGTCATACCTCGGATGCTATGCCAGTGGTATACTATGCTGTGGATGACGTACTTTGGGGATTATGCGTTAAATATTAAATCATTTACAGACAAAAGATGATTCAGGTTAAAATCTGTGAGTTACCTACCAAAATTTCATTCTAATCCATAGGGTACCCATCTACCTGTTAAATCGGTCACTACTCCATACCCCATGACTAATAGTTGTAGTATGGTATCATTATTTTTCTTTGAATTGTAAAGTTACTGTATACAATACTAAATTTATGTCGAAGTATAGTTACAACAGGGGTGCAAGTAACCCCATCTGTTTGCGTGGTTTCCTAACCACACTCTGTGTGATTGTGGGCCTTATTATGTAGTATTATCCTCTTTAGTACGGCTTTTGTTTAATAGGTGGCGCTGTTAAAATGCTACTATAAAAGTAAATATTTTAAATGTAACATTTTAGGTTACTCAAATCATAGGACAGCAGTGATAGCCTAGTGGTATGACCGTTGGACTGCCAAGTCAAAGGTCTCGGGTTCAAACCCAAGGCTCCTCTGATTTTTCGAAGTCATGTGCGTATTAATAGTTAATTATCACGCGCTTAAACGGTGAAGGAAAACATCGTGAGGAAACCTGCATGCCTGAGAGATTTTCTCGATGGCGTGTGAAGTCTGCCAACCCGCACTAGGCCAGCGTGGTGGACTATAAGCCTAATCCCTCTCATTCTGAGAGGAGACCCGTGCCCAGCAGTGGGACAGTATAATAGGTTGATTATGTTATTATGTAAATCATTGGAATAGGTATCAGATCAAATCGTGCAGTTTATTGTCGATTACTGAATATAGAAGGAAAATATAAATATTGTACCTAATCTTGAACTAGAGGCTCATGTAATGTGGGCTTGTATATCCAGATGGCGTTTATTGAAACATTCAACAGAAGCGACATCTATGTGTATAATGCTTAACTAAATTTCTCATCGTTTTTGTATTATGGTAGGTGGATAATACTAAACTTTTTTGATTTAATTATTATCAATGAAAATCTATGTCAGTAAATTTATCAAGTTAACACATTGACAGTTCCGTAGACAGCTCGTGAAACATGTGATGATAGACGAGTTCCATTTAAAGCGATCATCATTCTCTCGATAAAATGCAATGCCAAATCTAAATTACTGCGTTAGCCATGGAAAATAATGGCGACACTCCCAACGAGAAAAAGTTTGTTAACAAGGCGAGATCCTATAATACTGCACCGCCTGTGCGGCTCAAGAGCGAGCCGGCGAAGCGCAAGTCGTTTAACGTGAACGAAGCTGTGAGATCGTTAGACTTAGCGTTGGGTAGACTGAAGAAGAGCAAGCTAGTGAACGGGGAGTACACTACGAGCAGACCAACCAATCCCGCGGCGCAAGGGGCCAACGACATGTTCATGGACATATGCACCACGTCCAACTTCAACCAGAGTGCTGAGAACGCGTCGCTGATGTCCATGAACTTCTCGCACTACGAGCTGATGCGCAACGTGTCGCGTTCCAACTGCAACTCGGACGGCGCGTTCAGCGGGAACACGTGCAGTGCACGCCTTAGCCCCGCCGACCTCAACGTCAAGGACGAACACCTCGAGAGGTACTTCCGGAGCATCGAGATGTGGTCGCGCAACTACAGGGACGGTGGGCCCAGCACTCTACAACTCGAGCTTCCAGATAAGTAGGTATAGTCACATTATCTGTCTCTGCTTTCTCACTGTCCCAAATAAAACTGCCTGATGAACGATTATGTAAATTTCAAAATTTTATTTATTCAAAGAAACTTTACAATAATAACAGAATAATCTCAGAATTTTTACAAATTATACGTACCAATCTATACAACACTGTAACTCTTAAACGAGACGATAAGATTTATAACACTGATTAACAATAACGTAGATTTTTAGATGATTTTCTAGGGCCTTCGAACGGTGCGGTACTGGATACAACAACTCATATATTATGCTCAAACACTTAAATCTATCCTATTCATTAAGTGGCTTGTTAGATCACTTTCACTGGGTAATCAAATATATTCCAACACTGTTATACCAGACTGTTGTATTCAATATCGTTCGTCTTCAATCTAACCGCTAAAGGAGCAATCCGCGGCACTCTAAAGATACAAGGCGGACACTACGCTGCACCCCAACTGCACTCCACCCACACGTTGTGTGGATACCATAATTTATTTGTGTCGTAATTTATTGCTTGGTAAAATTGACAAAATGTTTTTTACGATTTCAATTTCCTTTAAAAGGTCGTTGGTTAGTTAGTATGCCTATCGCTCAGTTCATATTATGTAGTATCACAAATTATAAATAACAAATAATTATATTTATTATGTAGGTTGAGTGCAGTATAGCATATAATGCAGGGATCCTAAGAACACAGCATTACTGATTCACATTTATACCACATCCATTGAATCTGGATAAACTAGGACGAAAATCTAAATTTATATAGAGTTTTTATCGAAGGATATTAGGTAAAGGAAATTAACAATTACGTAGCTGATCAGAGTTGGAAAAGTGAAATAATTGACATAGTCATCACATAGTTCCTACTTTCCTGCATCAAGAATAAGACAAGGTACGGAAGCTATCGCTGTACTGGAAGACTAAGGACTAGACTTTGAAAGGAGTAAAGTCAGGAGTGAAGCAACGTGCAAACGATTAGATCCATCATTGTGCTAAAATGTATTAACAACCCGGTAAGAATGTCGTTTCTTTATATAAATACTATAATATGAATTTAATTGGTGTTATCCGCTGAATATTCCATTATTTAACTTATGAGAAATGGAAAGTATTCTTAATTAGCTCGAGGCAGCCGAGCAGTGTGTCTCTGCGGCCACACGCGCTGGCGCCTCACATTGTATAACTAGAGAACATTCGCTAATGAAATCAATACGTACAACATGATGTAAAATTTAAAGCACCCGGTTTCCGAACTCTCTCGTATTTTATCTAACTATAAAATCTCATATGTGTGTGACGTACACGTAGCCCGTATTATATTGTCTATGTTTTGTTTCATAATTGGAGAACAAAGCAATATTGTTTATTTTTATAGTGGAAGAATTTTCAAAATATCTAAATTAAGATTAATCTTACGATAATTATCTTTAATAATTACAACGAATTCGATTTCACTAGGCCCTACGCAATCTCACATGGAGACATTTTAATTTATTATTTTATATAATTTAATACATTATCGTTACAATTATGCAATAGAAGAATCACAGCATCCTTAAGACCATAACGGCAATTGAAATTAATCTCATCGACGTATCGTAGGTATTTAATTAGTACAATGATTGTAAAATTTAGACCAAATTGGCAGTCTTCACAAACATGGAATGTACGATATGCGTCTATGCAGGTATCCGATAACACTTAACAATATCGGCAAACGTTTATTATCTCTATACAACAACAATGAATTATCTAGTTATGTCACAGTTACGGAAATCAACAACAATGTGTCGCAGCGTCTGCCTCGTGTGCATCGTCAGCCTCGCCACGTGGGCTTCGTCGAGGAGGCGCATTGCACCGCGACATCCCTACCTTCCCTCTGTATTCTATGTACATACATAGACATCACAACTTCAAACTTAGAGACTGCGTTACTGAAATATCTATCAGAAAGGCAAATTTTCTAGCTCAATTTATATACTATTTTGTACAAGCTTATTACTCAAACGTTTGATTTGAGTGCTACAGTGATAAGATGTCACTGACTACGAAGTGTCGAGTATGGGTGGAGTGTCTGTCTGTATACTCTGTATTGCGAGACACTAGAAGAGCGTATTTGTGTTGCAGCATCCGCGCGGCGGCAGCGGCGGCGGTGGCGGCGGGCGGGTGCCGGTGCGGCCCGGGCGGGCTGACAGTGCCCTCCACCTGCCCCTACCCGTCCCCGTCCCCCACGCCCTCCTTACTGGACCGCTGATTCCGACCCTCACCGCTTACCGCTCCCCGCACACCGCTGACGCCCTTATCGACTAGGAAGATTTACGAAATGATGATTTAATGGAGCCAAAGCAGCTAAGGTTAGGGGATGATCAAGGTCACTTCATTTCTAAACATTATAAGTCACTATAAAACGCGTTTCATTTTATCAAATTACATATGATAAGAGTTTAATATTCTATTTACATTGTCGCATGAGGTATTTTCAACAGCGCTATAATTTTACAAAACATAACATTTCAAATATCTGTAACATAAATATTTAAAATTCCAAAAGGCCTAGTAAATTTTCCCTAAATGATAAGCTCCTCATTTCGTAGTTTAAAATGTTTAACAACAATTGAGATAAAGCATCTTTACAAAACGAATAATAAATAAATGTTCGACGACACAAAATATAATCGAGTTTGTATTTCTGTCAGTCAGATTTCATCGAACAATTTCTTGTAACTGTGTAATTATTTACCATTAAGTACAGTACAAGTGGACACCTATAGGAATAGGTAAAATAGAGAAGCTTGATAGTAAAGGCGCAGTAGAAAATAGTATTAAAAGCGTAATTGAAAAAGCTCGGGGCTGTGATCGTACAGACTTCGTAATTTCTTTATTCTATTTTATGGAATATTTGTAACATCGTCAAGTTACAAAATGTCTTTGGTGTAGGTATGTGTCTTGTCGTCCATGTGTACAATTTATTCCCTATCTAGGCTCTTAGGAGCTAGTAAAAGACAGTACGATAGTTTAGCTGAATGGTGCTGAAGCTGAATCATGGGATTCGATGAGAAAATATTGAATTCGAAGAATTTATCTTACTTTCGTAGCCGTCATCTGGTATTTATCTATTATAAAATCAACCTAAATATGTAACTAAATACTAGTGTTTTAGTAATCCAAGTCATGCAACTTCTTTATTCATCATAACAAATTCCCTAATTACCTATAACTAATCACAAGAGGTTACGCACTCACACGTTTCGAGGTCGTCGATGTGCCCGACAGAGGCGTCGCCGAGCCGTGGGGAACACATTTGATTAAAGCACTATGTCTCATGTACATATTTACAGTAATTACGATAACAATAGGATAATGTGAGGTCTATCTGTCGGGGGGCGGTAGCTTGGTGTCCTCGGGGTCGAGGGAGAGGCACTCGCGGAGGTAGTCCTCCATGGAACGGTACACGTGCTCGATGACGCCCTTCAGCTCGTGACCTTCGTCGGCGTACGCCTGGAAACAATTTTTTTTTTTTTAAAGTTTCGGAGTATAATTATATTGTGGTAATTGCTTAGTGTTTCATCATGTGTTATACTTGTAGTCTCAGATTTAATATAACTTAACTTAGTTATGTCTTTATATTATTTACGTTTATATACCTACTTTTTTTTTAAATCTGAGCCTAAGGGCTGCCTGCACTACCACAACTGAGGATGCGGGAATACAGGAATAACATTAATATTTTTACTTGTAGGAAACTGAGGGACATAATGAGTTGAACCTTCGTCATAAATCTTCGCGATACTATCGCGATTAAGTCGTGATATCGTCGGTGTACGGTACCAAATACAGTGCTTAGTTATCAAGTATAGTGCTAAGATACCAAGTCTGTGCTTAGATACCAAGTACAGTGCGAGGACAAGCCGGCCAGCCCGTGCACCTGAGCAGTGCGGCGAGGGTTACCTGGTATCGGAACAGCACTCCGGCGTCGGTGAGCGCGCGCGCCAGCTGCAGCGCGTGCGGGTAGGGCGCGGACATGTCGGCCAGCCCGTGCACCAGGTACAGCGCGTGCGCCGGCACGTGGTGCGCGCGCTGCGCCGCGTCCGCCTCCACGTACCCCTTGTAGTTCACCGACGGCTGGCCCAGGATGCGCTCCGTGAACGCCGCGTCTACGGTGGACGCATTATGCGAATATAAAATCCTTGAACTTCCACAAAAAGGACGAATACTCTTGAATTTATTTATTTATTAAATATAAGTTCACAGGATTTAACCCCAAATACTTATATTTTAATTACAAAAATAATGCGAATCAGTACTGGGTAAATAGAACCAATCGAAATTCATGACCCCTGTACAACCATTAAGCATCATCATTCCCATACATCGTATGCAAGTTCTACAAAAAATCTGCGAACTGTCTACGAGTACGCCAGTCTACACAATGTCTACTATGCAGCGCCTAAGCGATATCTACACGATAGCTACGTGATGCTTTTAAGATATTTACGATGTCCACGCGATGACTACGAGACGCCTACGCGATATCTACGAGATGTCTACGAAACGTCTACGAAATGTCTACGAGATGCCTACAAAATGTCTACGAGACACCTACGAAATGTCTATGAGACGCCTACGAAAAGTCTACAGAATGCTTACGAAACGCCTACGAAATATCTACGAGACGCCTACGAAATGTCTACGAGACACCTACGAAATGTCTATGAGACGCCTATGAAAAGTCTACAGAATACTTACGAAACGCCTACGAAATATCTACGAGACGCCTACGATATGTCTAGAGACGCCTACGAAATATCTACGAGACGCCTACGAAATGTCTACGAGACGTCTACAAAATGGCTACGAGACGCCTACAAAATTGCTAGGCTCTACAAAAGTGACGACCCGTTATTTATGACTTTTACGATATGTCTACGCGTATTAGCGACTATGTTCGTCTATAACCTGACGGGACCAACACCCAGTGCAGTAGGGACTATTTTAAAATATCTAAATACTAAACAGTAAGGCATATTATTCTACTTTGTCGGAACGCTTCAAACTTCAAAGCATCACGGAAATTGATCTGTACTACACCACTTTGCCGCGTTATACTTCAGTAGGCACTGAACTTCGTTGGAATTTGAACATAGTTTGTTGAATTCACATTTCGAAGAGTGAATGAAGAATTAATGCATTGGAATATGAACCGACAAACTTTTACTACAACGTTCTAATTTCTTAACTAGTGAGAAGTTATCTTGAACTCTGGTACGGAGTAATTGTGATAAGAAATACCTTTTCTCGTGGTATGTGCGGTTAAGGTGCTGCCTAGGCGGTACTTATTTAACTGTATTCTTATGTATGTAAACGTCTTTTGCCTCCTATTGCGGGGAACCTAAGCAATGTAACTTTTTGAAACTTCTGAGATGACAAACATTAATATATGGCTCTTCAGTCAGAGTCGCGTTAGGAGCGGTGGTCTGAGCAAAACCAGGGGCATCTACAGCCAGACCCAATATCAAATTAGTCAGTAGATTTGCTTACTAGAGATAGAATTTTGACATACGGTCCATAGAAGTTGTAGTGTAGTAGTTAGATCGCCTCACCTTGTATGTATTTCGTGGCTAAGCTTAGAGTAAGTTTAGTCAGTAATATAAAGTCCACCAAACCACACACATATATACGTTATTTGACACCTTAACGCCCCATATTGCAATGTCAAAATCCTATCTCTAGTAAGCGAATCTATCGTTAATCGAGCGTCATTTGCATCTATAATTTTCAACCTTCCTAGAAATAAAGCCTTTTTCCTCCCTCCAAAGCATATAGGTTCCAATTGTATTTAAGTTTATCTGCTCTGCCTACAATATAGAAGTGTAAACTCACTGTAATACAGCCAGTCTGTGATGGGGGAGACGGCGATGCCGCACTTGAGCGTGGACTGCTGCGAGCCGAGCAGCATCGCCGTCACGTAGCCGCCGTAGCCCCAGCCCCACACCGCCACGCGCGTCACGTCCAGGAATTTGAACGTTTCTAATAAATATCTGGAATGGCAAAAATATTTTTATTATTTATCAGTAGTGGTAAGTAGTATTTAATCTGACTCCCGACCTCGATCTCGCCTGACGAAAAGAAACAAATGAGGTCTACAATGCAATGCAAGCTGCAAATAGAAGATGCCTGTTCACATTACTTTAAACTGCATAGGATGTAAGAAACATCGTTAGTAGGGAGTTTCACACTAGCTTTGTGGAGTAGAATTTAGTAGCTTGGGATGTTTAAAATGGGTTTATATATACTTAAGCGTTGTATTGGGCATGTTAATGCCACTTAGGTATCTTTCAGGGCCTTCTAGGACTTATTTAATCAGAGACATAGTCAAAGATTATAAATTTAGCGGAACTCATATTATCTGAAACCCAGCAATGCTTGGTTATTACCACCAAGCCTACAACCTCAAAGCAATTGATCCAAAAGACTCGCACATAACATGAGGATGTCGTTTTTAACCGAATTCAAAAAAGGAGGAGGTTCTATGTTCCTTTGTATTTCTTTTGCTTTTTAAGTGTTGGCCAGTTCACTGATATTTTCGTCCGTCAATTGTGAACTGATTTCAATTTTTTTTTATTTAAATAAAAAAAAAATATATAAATTATTATTTTTTGTTCGAGAGAGCTGGACTCTATTTAGATTTGGTCAATATAGGCTCACAAAATTCAGAACAAAACAAACGTACCGTGTAACAATAATGACAACGTCAACATAACAAACTAAAACCGCCTTCAAGTAATATTATTTTTAAGGTTTTTGAAGGCGGTTGGCTTTTGTTAAATGTTTTTTTTAAAGCAATACGTCAAGAATATTAGTCTTTCAATGGGGAATGTTAATTCCTTACCTAATAACAGCCAACTGGTCGGCGACCTCGACGCCGCCGAGTCGTCCGCGCAGCAGTGCCCGCGGCAGGCCGCGCGCGCCGGCCACGTCCAGCTTCACGTACACCACGTCGTTTCGCGACGACATGTACGAGCCCCAGTCCACCAGGAACTCCTCCGTCACCTGCTGGCTGCCCGGCC
Organism: Acronicta aceris; assembly: GCA_910591435.1. NCBI lineage: Eukaryota > Metazoa > Arthropoda > Insecta > Lepidoptera > Noctuidae > Acronicta > Acronicta aceris. The sequence goes on from OU342759.1 coordinate 12,294,091, forward strand.
TACCATCTCTGGGAAATTAAAAACACGTCATGTGAATGATAGGTTTCTGGTTTGATAGCTGTGGGTACTTTTGGTATGGTCATATTACATGGCTATATTATATTCTTAATATCTACCGTCACGCCTGTATTCTCGGATGGGTTAGGGAGAAGTGTTTGAATGTACCTAAACCACAGTTCGCCGGTATTTTTAGGACCCATGTAAAAGGCAGAGAGCCTATTGCCTTTAATTGGGCACAAATTCAAACTCCGAGCTGCTGCTGAGAATTTCATAGAAAAACCCATTATCATTTGACCTAATCAGTGTTAACGGGTTCCGAATCTAACCCAGTAACTCTAGCGTAGTAGTCGAGTTTAGGACCATTGCGCTTAGGACTAATGAAGTAATAATCTTCTTAATTCTGTAAATTAATGTCCAATTGCTGTGCACAACAATCTGCCGGAATCGATTTGGGTATATAAGCGCGGTGGTGAGGTCTGGGTTGGCGGACTTACAAATTTATTCGAGAACTTTAGTAGGTCCAATCTTTAATCACGGTGTGTTAAAAATATTCCAGAATTATAAGTAAAAATACTTCCTCCAGAATTTTAAAAGTTCTCAATAACGTCCTTGCATTAACCTACATGTAAGGTATGTTAAAAATGTTAAATTAATGAAAATTATTCCAAAACTAAATTTCTCAAAAACGTTGTTGCATTACATATAAAAGATTCATACGACAAATGAACCAAGCCAAATTAAGATAACTTCTCTGTGCATAATAAGTGATACGTAAGCATTGAAAAGTTGCTAGGACATTTGGCAAGAACTGTACAGTTCAGTTAATAATAAAGCCGAATAACGGAACAACTTTGTGTCAAAGCTGAATTTCATTGGGCAAGTTTAAGTTTGAAATAAGTATAATATATTGTTTAGTGCGCCTAGAGATGCACTATTAGCATTCTGAAAAGTTTGGTTACTGCCAAGAACTATTACTAGGTATCTATATGTGCAAAGGTTATATAATATAACATCTATGGCAAATCTCTATATATATAAAACTCAAAGGTGACTGACTGACTGACATAGTGATCTATCAACGCACAGCCCAAACCACTGGAGGGATCGGGCTGAAATTTGGCATGCAGGTAGATGTTATGACGTAGGCATCCGCTAAGAAAGGATTTTGATAAATTCTACCCCCAAGGGGATAAAATAGGGGATGAAAATTCATATGGAACAAAGTAACTATTCCACGCGGACGAAGTCGCCGGCAAAAAGCTATTTGTCTTATAAAATTAAAAAGTATTTTTTTAAGAAAGCTTACTTGCAATGTGGGTCGCACATTACTAGTATTCTTGTTAACCCCTCGTGCTAAGCTAATTGCTTGTGTTACGAGTGTTTTCACATCGGTAGTGCAATGGGTAGGTTTCGAACCGGCAACCATATGATCGCAAGTCCGACGCTCTAGCCATTAGGCTACCGCCGCTTTGAAAAAAATATCTTCTCATTGTCCCCTTAATTTCTTGGCAATACCGATAGATAAACTGGTAGTCAGGCTTATTGAACTTCTAAATACCATTAACGATTGTTATAGATGTTCGTATGACAACCGGAACCGACGGCTTTACGTGCTCTCTGAAGCGCTTCAACGTATTATGTATGATCATCATCCATAGCGAGTTCAGCTTAACCTTACCGATCTATGAATAAGATTTGTTATTACTTAGCTATGAGCTACCTACTTTAATTTTTATACTTTTCTGAAGAACCGGTTCGTGTAGGTACGATCCTAAAAGTTTAAGTAACATAACATCACGCCTGCATTGCCTGAAGGATTGGGCAGAGTTGTACTAATGTACACTCACAGTTCGGCGGTATATTCAGGTTCTATGTAATATGGGGCGAGCCTGCCATTAACCGAGCACAATTCCCAAACTCTGAGATGCTACTGAGAATTTTATAGATAAAAACAATAACGTATGTAAGTACTAACACATGCACGAGCACGGGGAAGGCGGCGTCGCGCAGCTCCTCCCGCCAGGAGGGCGGCAGCAGCAGCTGCACGCGCGCCTTGGACCCGCTGCCCAGCGCCACCTCGAACGAGCGCCGCGTCGGCAGCGCCAGCTCGCGCAGTCGTACTGATCTGTAACGCGAACAAACGCTCATTACTTACTTTACATAAGAATATGGGCGCTACCAGATTTACCTATTTTCAGGGAGGTGCATATATATAATTATACATATTATACTGTTTATCTAAAATGAAATATAGAAATATACATGAGCAATAAGTAGATAAATCAGTAACCTAGAAGTCTAAAATGTTTTATTTCAATTAGACTATTAAAAAAGGTACTTTTGAAAAGTCAAAATTTTGCATTGTCAAGTGCATCCTGCTTGCGGCGCTCATGTATAAGAATAAACATAACATACAAACACAGTTGTAATTCTTGTAGGGTTAGGCAGACAGACGTACCGATGCACACCAACAGTTCGGTGGTATGCGTAGATCCCATGCAATAGGGGCCTATTTACATTAACCTTAATGGCTGGCTGGTGAAATTTTATTTACAGTTGCACAAGGAACATAATATATGTCCTTGCTGAGCCATTTATCAAAAAAACATTACTGTTTAAAGTACTCGTCGGAAAGCTGGTGTCAATATTAACTAGGATTGGTACTAACCTATAAGGCCTCGTATCATATAATATTCTCTCTAGCTTATGCGTCCTAGCGTCGTGCAGGCCGGCGAGCGGTGGGCCGGGCCCGCCGCACTCGAGCACGTAGTGCGTGATGCCGAGGCGCGCGCGCGGCGGCGAGAACCTGGCGCGCCAGTACGAGCAGTTGGCGTAGTGCAGCCGCGCCGGCCACACCGCCAGCTCGCACGTGAGGCAGCGCGGCTCCTCGCGCTCCGCACGCGCCTTCACCGAGTTGCTGCCGCCCCCGTAGCTCGGGTCTCTAACTACATACACCTGTCTCTGACCAGGCCTGTCTGCACTGCCTGTTATAAAAAATCTCAATCAAATCTCAACACACGCCACTCTTAAACACTGAACTACCAGAAAACCACACACGATGCCCGGAATAAAAATACTACGGAGGTAAATGTAGTTAATGACCAGTATGACGAATACATTGGTTAGTGAACTGACCTAGATATTTAAAAAGAACACTCAACTGCACTCAATCTAAATACTTAATTTGATTCGCTTCCTTCACCAAATCTCGATGCAGTTTAAGTATTGGTAACGATTCTTTGTCTAAACCTAAAGATCAAAAAACAAAATTTGTAGATATCATATTTTTAATAATACTGTACTAAGTAATCAATTAAATTACCTAAATAATAAACTAAGTGGTTCTCCTGGTCCCACGCCAGGATCTCTGCAACTTCGACTTTGCCGTGCGAGAGAACGGCCATGCGCTGGCGCAGCACGTCCACGTGTTTTATGTGCGTGTAGTACTGCCCCCCGCCCTCCTGCACTGCGGCTAGGAGGAGGAACGCACTGCCGTCCTCCGAGTACACTGGCTGCTGGTGCACCTCTAACCAGGGCTCCTCTGTCGCTTTCTCAGAATGCGTCTGAAAAACGATCAGTGCGTTTAAGAATCAGCAAAATATTGTAGCAGCAGTAGTAAATTCTATGTATTGATATTCACCTCAGTGCAAGTCCAGTTAGGTGCATAACAACTGCTATAAACTGTAAGGTTTTGCGCTCGATTCATCCATACTACACCTACATGAGAATTGTCTTTGCCCACCCACTGGGCTGATATGAGATAATATTCCCTGAAAAGTAACATTTAGATAAATGACTCTTACTTTTTTTTATACCTACCAAGTTATTTTTACGTCGTAAGAGTAATACATACATTCCATCTAACGTACTCGGAGGTTTTACTTCCCATTTTGGCGGCGAGGTTGCGTTTTGAACGCTTACTATCCATAACTTTACTTTTGGAATAGAACTGCCAGGCTGAAAAGTTAACAAAGACTACAAAAAACTGTTATTGCGACTACATTTGTAACATCATTAGCTACTCTAATTAAGAATTGACGGGGAATGTTCGTTGATAAATACGTCATCCTCATGATTCATTATTTGAACTGGTACTGGTGGTTTGAGTTAAGAAAGCTATTGATTTTAAGACGGAAATAAATAATGGGGAGAGTATACAAATATAGACTTAAAGAATCGCACTAAATGAGGCAGAAAAGCAGCTGAAATGTGCCTTTAAAAGAAATAACGATTTTTGATGATATTTTAGTGAAGAAGAAACGAAAATTTCATACTGTGGGATATCTGACAGTGACTTGGTCGGGGAAGACAATGTGCGCGGAGGCGTTGGTGGTAGTGGGCAGCTGCAGGAAGCCGGCGCGCGCCGCGCCCGCGCCCGACAGGCTGTCGGCGATGCGCGGCAGCCGCAGCTGCGACACCGCGCGGTCGTCGTACTGCACGTACAGCACCAGCGTGCCGTCCGCAGAGCCCCACATCGCTGACGATGTTTTCGTCACCTCCTCTGTTCAACAGTATCACAGAATAACTAGTGTCATTACAGTTTCTATATGCATTTGCTGTATATAAAATTGCTGTTGACTTTATACAGGTCCATATTCAGTATAGGTACCGAACCTTAAAAAAATATAATGATGCTGAATGTTGTATGTAAAAAGTAGACAGCGACTTATTGAGTAGGAGTTAAGAGGTTTTACAAGCAGTGGGCTGTTCCAAAAGTTTTGCAAAACAAAAGTATTTAATGGCATTTTTCAAAATCCATGTCATTTTCGTTAACACAGTTTTATAAACGAACAAACCAATTACTAAATATTTCTTCCCATTTATCTTTTGTAAGAGAAGCACAAGGCCTATTGCGAGCACTTAATAATTCTTTCTCAGTTATTTATCATTCATGATAGGAGAAAGCCTAAAATCGCAAAGCGCAAGGTCCAGGCTAAAGGGAAGGTGTTGCAATAGTGTGAGGTCTGACTAAAAAAATCTTGAGTTAAAATTGTCCGATGTGCCGGAGCGATGTGCCGGAGCATTGTCATTGTCATAATGGAAGTGCCAAGTGCTCAGACGATGGTCGTCATTTTTTTGTAACTTGCGGCAAACAATTTCTTGTGATGGTACAAAAGAAATTGTTTGCCGCAAGTTATAAAGAAGTTAGGTAGAGGTGATAGTTTTCTGTGAATCCAAGACTACCGTTTCTATAAGATTTCTTTTAGCAAAGAAAAAATTCTGTATTGCAAGACTTATGGAACAGCCTACGTAAGTAAGATGAGCTACTGGGGCTGGTGGCAGTGATAAGTGGAGCCCGCATGCCAGGTATATTATTATTATTACTGATACTTTTATGACACAGTAAGATACGTACGATATGTTGTAATTGCTAATGACACCAAAAGCGACTTTGGCGGCATTAACAGCAACATTCTTGCAACGATCTTCAAAAAGTCTGATAAAAAACACAAGCACATACCTTGATATAGGAAATCGGACACGCCGTTGTAGATGTCGCCGGGGCTGGCATCGGTAGTGAGTCGCAGCAGAGGCGCCCGCCTGGCCGGGGGACCGGGCCTCGCCAGCACCTCGTTGTCGGCCGCCAGCAGCAGGGCCCCATCCCCGCCCAGCCACGCCGCGTGCTGCCATTCCCAATTGCGCTGACCCTCGCCAAACAATGGGATGTGATGGCTACAAGTAAATCGTTGCTAGAGTTGAGTTACTACTGTGAGTCTAGATGTACGGAGTCCAAAAAGTTTATCGTATGAAGAATCGGGCAAGAAACTCCCTAAAATTGTTAAATTAAGAGGTGTTACATATAAAATAACTTTTTCTACAATGCTGTAAAAGCTGAAAATATTATAAGATTTTATTATGCCAACTTGATAAGCTGAAGTTTGTGGATTTAATCAGACTGCTATCATTTTATCTACGAGCACTTATAATTAATCCGTCTCAAATGCTGGCTCTTCCCTTCTATTAGTCCCTATGTTTTACGTTGACATTCAGGAACTATTCCAAGCGATTAAGTTTCGTGTTACTCGAGAAATTATTGAATAAATATTATTACTACACCGTTTACAAAACTTTTATCGTACAAAATCGAGTGTACACAAAGTAAACGATCTGAGAACAGGGGTGAACGTCGTTATGATATGAATGCCGTGCCACCGAGCCGCCTCGGCAACAGGTCGCTGTTCAACAAAAAATAATCCGAATATATTTGTATTTCTTACGATAGAACTAGTTTAAACTTAAAGTGTATGTTTAAATTCTCTGCGGTGCAGTAAGTTCTCGAGACGGTCATTGGAAGACGAAAGTATTACCTACCTCCAGCCCTCCCCAAATGCGGCCCGCTCCTGCCACATTAAAATTCTACTCGCAAAATTTGAAATAAATTGGAAATCGCATTCACGTACCTATCGTCAAATCGATTTCTTCACCCGCGAGACGAGCGGGAAAAGAAAATTCACAAAAGGGATATGATTTAAAAAAGAACACAACCGGGGGAGAAACGACTCTCTTTAATACTGCCTTCTTAAAGCTATTTGCTTGCGGATACGCTCTTAATTTTTTTTTAAGGTAATGTACAATGAAATATGAGTTTTGAGTTTTATATTGTTTCCGACGATCGCTTCCGTTAGTAGAATCCTCATATTAGAAGTGCTAGTTGCGAAATATTCAATTTTTGAACAATAAATAAAATCTTCTCCGATATCAACAACTTTTATCATTAATACCTAGGTCCACAATAAAAATGAGAAAGAAAAATGTTCCGTGATATTAAAAATATTTTATTGTAACTGTTGGAGATGCGTTCAATACATTTTCATCATTTCAATAACCGCACTGTAAAAAATACTGCACGTGCCATTGAAATTCCAGTCGAAACAGATGAATGTGCAAAGGAAACAAATTGAGATCGTGCAGATATTTTATATGGAGGAAACGGAACCATGCCGTGCGCGTCCTGCGCATTCGTTATACTTTAACACAGCACCGAGGCTACATGCAAGATTCTACCTCGCCAAATATTGTTCAACCAAAAATTGTATTATGTGCGTGTCAAAATGAAGTAATGATATGGTTCATTTCTTTGAAGGTTGATTGAAAACCAATTTGGAACGCGAAATTTAATTTTCAATTGGAAATTTTACTATGGAAACTTTGGGATGTATCTAATCAAGATCTTTACGACACTTAAGCATCAAATATCAAAAGCTACTTACTCATTTGTGACGTCATAAACGGTGTAGTGTGCAGTTAACGTTCTTCGGTAAACCTGCAAAATAATAAAAGTTAAATAACTATGGGGATATATATAATGACCACCAAATTCAATTAATTGATCACCAAACGCTAACAAAAATGGATAAATGGTCACCACATATTAGGTTTAGGTTAAGTTAGACTAACTGCGACTACCTGTCAGAGCCGAATTGTACCTATTAGGTATACTTAGTTGGTGATTTTTTTGGATTAGAGTTAGACAATCATAATTTGGAGTTGGTTGCTTTAAATAGGATCGCAAGTTGTAAACTTTGGGTTCTAATTTCACGTTAAAATGGGGATTTATTTTGGTGACCATTTATTATTTTCGGCAATATAGTGTTTTTTTTGCCGTTATATTTTACTAGATTTGATGGTTAGTTAAAAATAAGTCAATAACTACGTCCGAGCTAGGTATCTGATTCGGTAGTGACCAAATTGAATATCTCGGAGAAATATCGGTTTAAAGTTTTAGGCTACGTACCTCCTTGATATTGTGTTGAAACAGCACGTAACGCAAATTCGGAGAGCACTGGTAGCCACGCACATTTAGCTGCCTCTGCGATCAAGATGTAAAGTTTAATTTGTAAACAAATGATATATCTATTACACTGTTGAAATGCAATATTGTAAAAGTTATAAAAGTTAGTGTCAAGTCTGTGAAAACCTCTTAAAGTTACTGTGTCGTCGCTTGGCGTAAAATATACTTTGCGGACGAGGGGGTTGCGGTCATTCGGCCACAGTTTGGGGGCAGCGATAGCTTTCAAGGAGCCAGTGTTGATGCAATAATAGAGCGTGCGGGACGCGCACTGACTTCATAACATCCAAACACGACAAAAGATCGTAGCATAGCGTAAAGTGAATAGTAGGTATCACTGACAAATTTCTATCTCAACGTCAGTAATATTCGTAAACGTCTTCATTCCTTCATAATGCGAAACAGTCGCTTAAAATTCGGCATACTCAAATTTTCATTCCCCAAAGCCCGCTACCCGCAGCATAATAACGCCATTATGGAGAATCGGGGATGTCGCCATAAATTTTACAGTAAAGAGCATCGAAGTAATACCGTCTGCACTTAGAGAGGTTGGGTACTAACATAAGAGGCGTACCTCTACGGGCAAGGTAAAGCGATTAAGTACTAACGTTTGCTGTTTAATAATGTTGTAAGATTATGTTGGCAACTTTGGCTGAATTTTGTAGTATAACACGTTTAAGATAGTATATACCTTTTCTAACAAAATCCCTGATGCTTACATTCGCATTGGTTGATGACTGATAAAGCCCGTAAAATTGCTGCTCAATAGCTAGTAGGTAAGTAAAGCTGCTAGTTTTAAAAGGTGTTTAAAAAATTTACTCACGAGTGTGTGATTGGTGACTAGGACAGAGAGTGTATTGTTGAAGGTGTCGAGCGCGAGCAGGCCGCCGTCGTCCGCCTGGTACACCAGCTGGTGCGAGCTCACCCACGTGGTGGGCAGCCGCTCGCCCGTCAGATCCCCGTGCAGGAACTCGTCCAAGCGCATGCGGCGACCCGACCAGTACAATAATTCGTCCACATACCTGTTGAAAATACCCACTTTCAATTAAACCACTTTCAACTATTTAAAGTATTATTAACTTTCTTCTCATCAAAACTTTTCTTATCAAATTGTGTCGTAGTCATTTAAAGAGTTGAGCTAAGTATTGTTTAATTCATTCATAATATCGAGCTATAAAATTTAAAATTGTAGCTATAAAGCTAATGTAGCGTAGATACTAAAATACGGTCACTCACCCTAATAGATAAATAGCTGTGACAATACCGGCTATGACAAAACTGATGACCATCAAAGAAAATATGATGCTCCGCCAGTTGTGGCCATCTCCTTGGTATAAGTCCTGGGGGAAAATATTGTTCGTATAAAGAATCGTTAAAGGTTACGACGGGGGCTAAGGGGCGGTAGAGGTGTGGCAGAATAAAATGACATTCGTCAACAATCTCGACCGTCTCTAAAAATAGGCTAAGAAACCGGGATTTGATTTATGGCGCCGGAAGGTGTCGTGTTCAATGACGCGATATCGCGACGATTCCAGCGACGAGAAGTAACTTCAATAATACCCATGCGGGAACATTGATATTGTTTCAATAATGAAATTTGCATTTTTGTGAATTTGAATATAACTAATTTGATCTGATGGTTCAAACCGTGATTGGAGATTTTTCAGATTCATTGTCTAGGTTTTTACAAGTACACACTAATTAACGACTAAAGTCGGTTTTATTATTATCCTACCCCTTAGTTTTGAAGTATCAACTGACCCTTCATTGTATTCCTCTCTTCAAAGATAAAAACAGGTAAACTAGGTTTAGAATAGAGGATTATCTTGGATGGGTTGGTTCAATTTACATATGTTATAAGGATTAGGAAGATTAGCAATGCTTACCTCTTCCTTGGCGGACTTGGGGTCGGCGACTTGCAGGGTCTCGTCGGGCGGGAGGCGCCAGGAGCCACCGCCGCCGCCGCCGCCCGAGCGGTCCGTGTGGCCGGTGGCGTGCATGCGCCGGCGCCGACGCGCGCGCACCCGCCACCGCGCCGCGCTACGCTGCCGCGCCCGCCGCGCACCCCGCCGCGCCCGAGCGCGCACCACCTGCCGCTCCGCTGCGCCGCGTGCGCGGATTCCGCCCCATCACTAGTATAGACAATAGTTTCAAAGATGAAACACTTAGCTAGAGAGTCCTAAGACACATTATGTACAATGATAAAAAGTTTTTATTGTAGGAAAATCAAAATAGTTTTTAACTTTTCAGGTAGTAATATTAATTAATAAGATATGTCGGAGACGTAGACCTGACTTTATCAGAAGTCGTGATATGTACTATCTTATGGGCACTACAGTGGTTCAAACATTAAAACACACACTGAGAAGTCGATCTCGTTTAGACTTCTTAAGTAGAACTTTTCGTACCTCAATTTTAATTACAGCATAGACAATCCCCCAAAAACGTCCGCTCATTGCAGCTTCACTACAAACACTATATGTAGGTGGATTTTTAAAGAAACGTGTGACAGTTTCATGACGTGCGCACAAGTCAACGCCCGGATGTAAAGTAAGTCTGCCTCCTGCGTCTCTTCTGTGGCGTTACTGATTACATTTAGGGCCACTAGTTAGCGTCCCAATTAGTCAATAGACCGTCTGTAATGTCTTGGTGTGACATATAAATGTGTAATTCCTCCTGCTTTTAGTTTATGATTATTTATTAAGATCTGGTCGCTGTATGTGAAAAAGTTGATTAATATTTATCGGATCCCCACTGTAATTGTAAAAAATACCCGAAAGCTGTGAGATTCGAATAGAAAGTCGAAATAAAAGTCACATTTACTGGCGTAACTGCTCTTGTTTAAGCTGAATTTTCAATTTTATACGGTGAAAAGGAACAAAACAACCGCAATGCGTGCAGTACGGTCGCTTCATAAGACCACTACAGTGGCGGCTCGACCACAGCCCTCGCCCATCCGCTTGAAAAATTGCTACGAGAGAAACTTCCACATTGTACTGCACTCTACGGTTTTTTATATTTATCTTTAGGAATTTTTAGTATTGTAGAAATTCTGCAGCTCTTTTTGGGAATATTTTGGTAAACTGTTGAAAATTGCGGAAAATAAGACAGAAAAATCTTTTACACATTGGAAACACTAGGTTTAGGAAATAATGTAATGATCTGATGGGCGGGGTAATAGATAAATTTGTTAATTGTTTTCGCCGACATGGCTTGTCAATAGTAGTGCGAGGTGTTGGAGGGCCGCCAACTCGCGCGCACTAGCACTAATTTATGCGAGTACATTCGCTCCACGCCAACTTTACGACTGCGTTTAACTATTATTTCAACTGCTCTTTCGATGCGATTTTTTAGATAGACACCGTTTTTATTACCCGAATATTCAGATGTGTCGATCATTACAGTAGATCGAATGCGCCTACCAGATAGTAAATAAGACTAAAATAAATATTTGTACGAATTACTACCGCGTAAATTACATGCCATGTTATGACTTGGGCAGGCTGCCCGCACGCCGGTTGGCGTCGTGCGCCCAACGGGCACATTTGGCAAGAATACTGCTGATGTATCCTCCTTTTTTAAGAGAACCCGAGCATATAGCTCTAAAAGTGCGCTACGGTTGACGGATCTCGTCGATCTATGTGCAACAAACATATTTTACTATCGTTTAGCTCTTTAAAATTGTAAAAATCTTAAAAGTTTTTATTTTTCTTTTACTTAACCAAAACTTTAAAACGGTATACAAACTACTTAAGTCAAGTGTCTTCCGGTAAAGCGAGAAGCAAGCAAACTTTCGAGGTGGAAAGTTGTTGCAGCCGGCTCAGATTAATGACGTGCTACAGCATAAAGCCTGGAAAGTGCAGAGAGACCTCAATTTTGGGTATTAAACATGTTTCTTATAACTATTCTCGAGGATTGGCAGTCGTTTTAATCCAAGCTTTATTGCCCGTGGCTTTGGAAGAGTCCAGAAAATTGTCTCAGCTGCAATGCGGATGCTGAAACTTTCAAAGTTACTAGTTTATAAGGCAATATGTAAAATATATGTGAATTTGGAATATACTGCCGCCATATTTCAATTTATCTTTCAGACCAAGTAGTTGAATGCTGAAATATGATTTTATCATTCACTATTTATGTAATAAACTAGGTACTTCTAATTGTAATATATCTATGCGATATGAAATTTATTTGATAGATTAGTGGATGATAGCAACATTGGGATAAGTATCAGTTCCTTGCAGTTGTTCGACAATTATGAGGAAGTTCATATTCAGCATTAGACGTTTTTGAACAATTATACATACTTAATGATAATTCTCACAGGTATCTTGTGCTGTTTAAAAATTCTTAGATTCACCCGAACTCTTAGAAACAAATAGTTGTTTTAAAAGAAATAAACAATGTAGATAACTTTGTACGGTGCAGCGTTCTGCAGTGGGATTGCGACAAGCTCCACCTGGAATGCCGGGACGGATTTATAGCATTAATTAAGTAAGTGAGGATTTATTACGATTTCGGTCTGGAGTACTCCGGCAGCATTCGACAACTTAGTTGCCAACGTGAGCACTTTGCGACGACCGGAACGATTCCGATTAAGAATATATGGTCACACACGGTTTTTATGTGCCTTTATTGTTAAACTTGGTTCAGTTTTGCGCTTACATACATTTTTGGTGTTTGTTTGGTTAATGTTGGAATGTACGTAGTGTGACTTTGATTAGAGGCCTGGGGAGGTCTCCAAGGGTAGGTACTTAATTGGTATACAGTAAAACTGGCACCGGCATAATCAGGCAGATTATTAGATCCTTCCACCAAACGTTGTAATTAAAAGGGAAAAACACAGAGATAGATTAAAACCATTTTTTTTTTCAGGAAAAAAGAACTAACTTTTTAATAGAGATATTCAGGCGTAATAACGATAAAATAGTGCAATCTCTTAGTGCTGTCATTTTAATTGTACGAATATTATTGCCTACGACATTGTTTAGATATTATGTAGTTTAAAAATGTATTATTGATTGTTGTCCTTATAAATCTAGATAAGTGAGTATGTCAAGGCGAGGCGCGTCCTGGCGCCCGGCCAGGATCTAATTCAATTTGTACCTACCCCCTAGGCCCACACTTATTTCGCTTGATATTTTTTACGATGCCATAAAAGTTATTAAACCATGTTCCGTTAATGTGTTTCGTTTTAACGCCGTGATTTTATTGTGAAAAAATGGACTAACTAACTCTTAATAATATACGAGGCTTTAATGTCTTTTTGTTTCAGCCTAATATACCTGACGTGACATTAGTTCCTCTAAGGGGCTCGCTAAGTATGATCAATAAATCTGCAAGTTTTAACTGTGCTTGCCTCGATCAATATATGGAGGGTGACCGTTCCTAGGTATGGCTTTTTCTGGCTGGGCCAGGATTAGGCGATTCGTGGTTCAAAGTTATAAGGTTAGTCCGGGGGCCTAGTCAAAAAGGACCGATCAAAACGAACAGATTTCCGCTAGGCGCTTTGGTTCTCAAGATATAACTTTTAAACCACAGACCGACCAATTTTGTAATTTTACGACTAATTTCGACTAATTAGCGACTAATTCTCTGTTCAATCAGAAATCAAATCGGTGATGGTAGTCCAGCCAGAAAAAGTCAAACCATTCTTAGCACATAGAGACCCCTTTGTCCCTAGGAGAGCACATTAAGTCGTCAGTCCAGTTTGTCAATACCTATAACAATTGTAAATAGCCAGAAGCCCGAAAACTCTGACCACCAGTTTATCCATAGAACTTCGGTATTTCCCAGAAATTGTTGTTTAGGATAGTAAACTATTGCTATATATATAGTATAGGTATCATTATATTTAAGGATACTCATGAATTTTAGCAGTCAAGCTTTGGTATTAAATAATACCTACATTTTTTATGAAGTAGTCATCGTCGCCGATTGACACCTACAACACCAGAGGAGTTGCTGATGCATTGCCGATCTTTGAGAGCCCCTACGGACTGCAGGCTGCCAGAGCCGTAGCAACCGAGGGGAACTGGCTCTTACTTGCAAAAATCGAAACACACACCAATGTGCTTTACGACAGACTCCGTCGTAAGGGTGGTCGCCAGCCAGTCAGACACCAAAAGGTCCTACCACCAAGTAAGTCAGATATTTTCACGCCTCTTTCGAGATGCAAGGAGGAACAGTATTCTACACGAGGAAAACACATGATTAAATAATACACTTTGCTAAAACATAATAGCTATATTTACAACGATTGACATTTACATCTTCTCTTATATATTTCAGGTTCCCAATTCAATGGTCCTTGACGCCATTCTAAATGTACCCACCCGGAAATATCGAGGGCATTAGCATGGCCGAAAAACATTAAGGAGTTAGATAATCTAATATCTATAATAAAATTGTAACAGGCCGATGTCTGTACTTTATAGATATTAAGGAAAAACTAATACGGGGTTGGGGGGTCTTTATTAGAGCAACGGAAGCCAAAAACATTTTTTAGAATTTTTGTCTGTCTGTCTGTCTGTCTGTATGTTTGTACGCGCATCACGCAAAAACTACTGCATGGAAATGAATGCAGTTTTCACCGATGTATTGCTAGAGGTCTAACTTAAAATGTAGTACATGTTAAATCCTGATACACCGCCTAGAATCGGACATAGAGTATGTTAATCTTTTTGGGACGTGAGTGAAACTGCGGGCAACAGCAGCTAGTACAGAATAAAACCAGTGGATACTATTAAAGTTCGATACACAACAGATACAATATAAGAATGAAATAAACGATCTATACGTATCAAAATTGTGTACTGAAACGCCATAACTGTGTTCTTGTTATTTTATCATATTACAGGGTGAAATTTAATAGACGCTACAAATAAAAATATATGGTCAAATATAATTTTCTTTGATACACCATGTATCAAAGAAAATTTAAAACGCGTGATTAAGGAAAATAATTATACTATTTTAGTGTTGTAACGAGAACATCGCAACGTCTCCTGCGCCTTTTTTACTATTACTTTTCTTGTGAATAGAACAAAATTGGAAAATTATAGTAATAAATAATGATACTTGCTTGAAATTATTTCTTTGTTTTTTTTTTTTTTTTAAATATCGATCATCCTTGCCTATCTGAAGACAATAGCTTAATTTGCTAAGCACAATTTAGTTCATTGAAGTTACCTTTTAAAACGAATAAGTATCTTATGATTTCTGAACCTCCCATTTGGTTATTTCGCATATTTTCGAAGTCACTCTGTATAAATAAATCTAGCTAGTCCTAAGCGGGCAGATAGCGAGGCTCACTGCCTAGAGCTGGTAGATCTGAATTTTATAGTGGCACAAGTCAGAATATATACTTATTTATAAATATTGGTATTTTGAGTTAGAAATGGATTTTCGTTCTAAATTACGTTCCTACCTAATTTTATGCAAAATTAGGTAGGAACGTAATTTTATTTTTTTTATGAAATAACTTGCTGGTTCATTATATTTTTATTTGTGTCACTATTAAATTCGGTTAACAATTTAGACATATAGTAGGAGGCTTTTTTAATAGATCCCCTGAATCGACTATAAAATAAATCAAAACTAACCCAGCTGTCGAGAAGGAAGAAACTGTTAGAAAGCCAGTAGAAAAAAAGAATTGTGTACAAAACATCCTCCCCTAAGCCCCATAACTTGCGTGTTCCCCCGTGAGTGAACACAACGAGATCTTTTTATCAAAAACCCGTTGAAAATATGGTAAGAGGGGTAGAGTAACACGGTGTAAAACCGGCACACACCTAGAGTATAAATGATCAGTTATGGAGCGCTATTGCTTATATCAGAATCAAATTTAAAAACAAGACATAAATTAACTTTTTTGAAAAACCAAACTAACTCACACATTTTGGTAGGCAGACTGAATGTGGGGCATCTTCAGGACCGATAGGCACAAGCTAGGTTTATATGGGATCATTATAAAAGTAAGGTACCAGATAAAAGGCCTAGTCAAAGTGGTCCACAAACAATAAACATTATGCGTGAACATACATAAAAATAACACCATCAATGCTACGACCTGCTGAACAAGCAGGTGAAATCGCGGGGCACAGGTCGATTATTTATAAATAATGCTCTGAATTTACAAAATAGAAACATTATAATTATATTGCACTATTTCTTGTAGCCGTAGCTTGTCTCATTCATGCTCAGAAGCCGGCAGTCGGCACCTCGTGTAATCGGCACGGGCGTCAAATCGCGCGCGTGACGTAATCTCTTTATCGCACTAAAGACGCCCGGCCACGTACCCACTTAAATTATGAGACTTTTCTTTTATTATATCTAGATGATGTGCTAATTTTCACATTGTTGAGATATATCTAATAAGTTAGACATTTCTCTATCTACTTATAACTTGAACCTAACTAAAGATCCATCATGGTACAATTCATAAGGACGGGAAATTATTATAATAAAGACATTTGATGAATTTATGAGACTAGACTAGGAGAATTGTTTTACCTTTAATAAGCTGCAGCTTTATAAATTAAGTACTTGCCATTATTTTATTTACCTATAATTTTGTTTCGTCAAGAGCTATATTTTAACATGTTAGACACCCCTGCGGACGCAGAATAGTTTGCCACCACGGCTCAGACGTTGACGGTACTAAAGTAAAATAAATAGCATTTTAAAATTATGTACCTAATAAAACGAATGAAATCTGAAAAACTTCTACGTGGTGTGTAACTATCAACATAAATTATCTACCGTTTTCATGAGCAGGATGTTTACGGCAGCAATTAATAGTGATTACGAATTACAACTAGATTTCTTGATTCTATAAGACAGCTCAAGGAACAACACACAAACACAGCCCTGTCTTACGGGGGACTTTATATTTTAAATATAAAATTCTCACTAAATTATTATGGTTTTATGTTCCATGAAATTATGGACGTGAAAAAGAGGCAGTATGACACATCTTTCTCCTGGTTCTTAATAATAATCCTATACGTTAGAACAGGTTATAAACTATCTCCTGTCATGGAATACCGCAAGTCCCATTGCCACGAAAATAGGACAAATAAAGCCAAGTATGGTATTTACGATAGTCGAAATACGATTGTGTATTTTGTGATGTATTTTACTAACACTAGGCTAAGAACATTTATTACTAACAAAATATCATATGGACAGTCTAAAATGAAGTACGTATATTGTTATTATTCCATTCGTTCATTTAATTTACTCATTTAATACATTTTAAATATTTTTATAAAATAAAATAAAAATATTTAAAGATATAATAAATAGTATGTAGCCCACCGGTTTCGGGGGCAGGGTCCAAGCTACCGGTGGTCAGGGTACAGGTACTTTCTGCATCAAGCCCTTATTATCCTTACTAATTGTAAACGTGAATGTTTGTGTGTATGGATGTTTGTTACTCTTTAACGGCAGAACGGATCTGGATGAAATTTAGCACGGAGAAAGATTATAGTCTGGAATAACACATAAGCTACTTTTTATCCAAGTCGGACCCAATCCTGAAGTCCACGCAGACAAAGTCACGGACAGAAGCTAGTTATTTATAATATTATTAGGATAGCCCTATTGATAACGAAACCTCCAGTATGGAGCAAAGTTACGTTTGATACTGGTAAAATACTTATACATTTTTTTTTTCAGTTTTTATTTATTTTATTTTGCAATATTAAAGTGGCGGTTAGTGTAGATTTGATCGTTCTACGATATCGCTGCAAGATCTCGACGCTCCTCTAGCTAATAATTTAATTTCACTTGGCGAGCAGCCCATCCTCTCACCTGAACGTTTAACTTGAAATATTCCGTTATTAAAAGCAGTGATAGCCTAGTGGTATGACCGTTGGACTGCCAAGTCAAAGGTCTCGAGTTCGAACCCAAGGCACGCACCTCTGACTTTTCGAAGTCCTGTGCGTATTAAATAGTTAATTATCACGCGCTTAAACGGTGAAGGAAAACATCGTGAGGAAACCTGCATGCCTGAGAGATTTTCTCGATGGCGTGTGAAGTCTGCCAACCCGCACTAGGCCAGCGTGGTGGACTATAGTCTAATCCCTCTCATTCTGAGAGGAGACCCGTGCCCAGCAGTGGGACAGTATAATGGGTTGATTATGTTATGTTATGTATGTTTATGTATTCCGTTATTCATAGTCCATCGAGTTGTGGAAAGGTTATGAATAAAAGTGGCGAGGGATGGCTTAGGGGCTTTTTTAAAAGTCCGTTTCACTTGAAACTTACCTTATAGGTAAGCTTATAATATACATACTAACTTCTGCCCTTTGTCTTGTTTTTGGACCTCAGGATTGTGTTCGACCTGGATAAAAAATAAAAGTCTATGTGTTATTCCAGGGTATAATATATCTGTGTGCCAAATTTTATCCAGATCCGTTCACCCGTTCTGGCGTGAAATAGTAACAAACATCCATACTCACAAACTTTCACGTTTTTAATATTAGTAAGAATTACCTATATTAATTGAGTTTAAAAAGAAACTTTAAGACTACTACCCTAGAGGTCGAGTAGAGGTAGAGGTAGAGATGAATTCCCATTTTGATTTTAGGAATAAAAAACAAAATTCCTATCCTATCTAATCGTGCTTATTTTTAATGGATGAACCATTCTACTTGCAACGACTATAAAATAATTGAATATTTGACCTACATCCACAGAAATAATGCAATGGGTGGTGATATTGATAGATGGTGACGTTTAATATCCTGGCGCGAACTATACGGTGCTCCGCCAGTTCAGTGTCTGCTCTATAAATCTCTGTTCTCTGGGGAGTACTGGGGTTTCAGTTGGCGTGGTCGGTTTATTCGGCCCAGTCGTCGGATGTACCAACCTCGCTTACAAACTTGTGCACCGCAACACGTCGTTTACTCGTACTAAGAAATTGGTTGCGGATCTTTGTTGTGTTACATAATATACCATCACGCCTGTATTGTCCGACGGGTTAGGCAGAGGTGTACTAATGTTCACAGACATCCACAGTTCGCCGGTATGTTTAGGTCTCATGTAATAGGGGGCGAGCCTATTGCCATTAACCGGGCACAAATACAGACTCCGAGCTGCTGCTAAGAAATTTATAGGAAAACCCATTATCACTTTGCTCGACCTGGGAATCGAACCCAGGCCCTCTAGCATTACAGCCGCGCTTGGTACTACTAGATTAATTAGGCAGTCATTATATATATAGTTAATAGGGAAGTATACTTCGCACGTGCCAGTAGATAAAATAGATATGATTTCATTATTGGAGACCAGCCGAGCGGAAACTAGGGCTTCAAAGACAATGGTAGCTTTCGTATACTGAATATGGCGAGGAGGTTCTGCATCAATATTCACAATACGGGGTCAATCAAGGTCATCTAGACCTAACATTACAAAGCCTTACCTAAGTATATTAAGTTGCAGTCAATAATATTCACGCTCTTAAGGCGGATCGTTCAGCTGAGCCCGCGAAATTCAAATTTCAAGTGATTTTTCGCAGTTTGTAGGTGTATAACAAGTCTAGAACTGGTTCTGAATATAAGAATAGAATGAATCTAGATTCATGGCAGTTGTAATTGCGACATTAACTATACAACATTCACAACTGAGAACTAAAACCTATACTTATAAATCCATAACAAGCCAAAAACTTGGCGCAATCTGTGTAATTGGTCAAAATTTACATTTTACACTACTTTTAGCTACAATAATGATTTTTAAGCTATAGTTTTAAATAAAAATTGTGAATTTTGTATAGTTAATTTCGCAATTATCATTACCATGAATGCAGAACTTGTTATAGACCTACAAACTGCGAATAATCACTTGAAATTTTAATTTCGCGGGCTCAGCTGAACGATCCGCCTTAATATGGTTAGTAATAGTAAAAATAAGTTAATAAGCAACCAAATATTTAAACACAAAGGAGGTCTGCCTCCTGAACAAGGTAGAACATGTATTTGAAGAGAAAGGTCCTTCACTAATATTCGGAAATAATTTTATTAGTGATTTAACGCAATTTGCATAAGTAAGTCGTAAAATATCACAACTCCAATCTCCTTTTCTAATAGTATTTGATAGCGGCAAAAATGAGCCAAGAAAATGCCGGGTAACATTGATCATAAAAAGGTTTCTTTAAAAAATGATATTTTGCCGAGGTGAGGTGTAGGTGACATTCATTTTCTGAAGGAGTGCCTCGTCTGTAGAGAGGCTTTCCGGGATTTTCCTACAATGAATAAACTCTATTTATATTTTACTAGCGGTCTGTCCGCGGTTTCACCCGCGTTGCCCTATTCCTAAGAGCCGTAGCGTAATGTTAACTTAAAATCTTCCTCTTGAATCACTATCTATTAAAAAAACCGCTTCAAAATCCGTTGCGTAGTTTTAAAGATTTAAGCATACATAGGGACGGACAGACAGCGACAGTGACTTTGTTTTATACTATGTAGTGATAACAAGACTATGGAAAAGTGTTTATAACAGGATTCGACTTGATTGAAATCTTTAAATATTCCTCATAACAATTATAATAATAACATTATTTTCGTGTTAAATACCTTATGTATGTGTTATAATAAAATAACTTATGAAGGTTCTGTATGACGACCATGTAAAGTCTTCTCAAAAATTTTTAAAACTTTTTGCGACGGCTTCTTTAGGCAAAAAATTGGTTTACCTCAAATGAACGTGAGCCTCATTATGAAACGGGCCGAACTTGTGAAAATACAAAAGACTGGATCGGTCAGTGTAACTTTATTGTGTTGGATAACCGCTATAATTCATTTTATGTGACGACTTGGAACTCGCATGCAACCATTTGAAGAAAAACATTCTTAAACAGGATGTCAATAATAGAAAATTAAATATTAAAAAAATAATCAAATTGCCGCTTATTTTGAAATCCGCACTGTTCGAAAATATGAATTTATTGTTTCAAGGATTACCGGAATGCGATTGAATATCTACCGCTGTTTAATTTTCTAT
Source organism: Acronicta aceris (assembly GCA_910591435.1). Taxonomy (NCBI): domain Eukaryota; kingdom Metazoa; phylum Arthropoda; class Insecta; order Lepidoptera; family Noctuidae; genus Acronicta; species Acronicta aceris. The sequence continues at coordinate 12,314,885 of OU342759.1, forward strand.
TCATGTTTATCCGATATCTGAGTAATTTGCATACAGCCAGTGATTTAAATAATGATCCACCACGGTAGGCCGAGCCAATCTCTCCGTTAACTTATGGTAATCTGCTTCTTGAATATTATTATCTCGGTAGGTACCTCTCTCTGATTCATGTCGGTGCGGCTTCCCTTTCCTTTCATTTTGTGCTTTGTGTGTGTCCTTATTTATGACAATACCTGTGTATATTGCTGTATTAATTTTACGTAACAAGCTGTGTACGCGTATCGAAGCATGAAGTTAGAAAAAAAATCCTAGTTTCATTTTGCTGTGTCGCAAAATTCTCGCAACACAGCTGTTTTTTTTCCAGTTTTGGCCACACATTTTAAATTCAGTCACAGTTGTTACATTTCAAGGGTTGTATTGTTATTATATTCCAGACAGACGGCAGAATCTTAGCTCGGTGGTAGGACCCTGACCCTTACGTCAGAGTCTGTCGTAAAGTACCTTGGTGTGTGTCGACTTTTGCGCGCAAGATCCAGATCCCCTCGGTTGCTCTGGCAATGTGCAGTCCGTAGGTGATCTTAAGGGTAGGGTAGGGTCGGCAACGTATCAGCAACTCCTCTGGTGTTGCAGTTGTCCATGGGTGACGATACTACTTACCAACAGGTGCTCGTTTGCGCACTTAATTCCATAAAAAAAAACAATGATAGTATGTTAAATTGGAAGCAGTTTAAGTATTGATTTACTTAGAGAATGCAGCTGCATGTGGGTGCTGCGGCGGCACACAATCGCTTGGTCGGTGTCACGTCTGACAAGTCTGTCACGTCTGATGGCGCGCTTCGTGTTGGCAGCGCATTCATACCGTGTGCCACGTCACGTGCCCTCACATCACGGTTATCGTGAATGACGACGATGGATTAGTCAACGCTGCTGTCATAGATCACAACTTAGCACACCAACTCATTTACATATGAATGCTTTCAATCACACTAATCTACCTGGGTGCTAGTTGAAGTTTGTCTCAAACGTGGAGCACAATGCTAATTTTAGGGCATACTTCAAGATCACGATGTTTGTACATAGTGATAATGTAGATAAGTACTTACTGAACTACTGAGAACATGAAAGGAGTAAAATAAGGTGCTACTTTCACAATAAAATCAAAATGTTGACCACTGCCGCTATCGTCCTACTGCCTAGTGTTTGGGAAATGTAATATTTAGAAAACATCATAAAAACAAACAATCGGGCAAAAAGACCTATAAAAATTTAATAATACCTTGTGTTTGTATCTCCGAGGGCAATAAAAATACACTTTATTTTTTGTGGTTCATGGGTTTTCTATGCCGTTAGTGGGCCCACTGTGTTGATATTTTCTGTGCAAACGTGCATTTAGTATACCGTTTTCCAAATTTGTGATAAGTTTATATGTTAATTAAAAGTTGTTAGGGTTTCTCGCCCGTTTTCCGCTCAATTTAGCCCGCGTATAAAACGCAAATGTAAGGTAATCCACTACAGAACAACGCGGCTACCTTTGTCGGAGTAAAATTACTTCCCTTTACACCAAAGAGTTCTGGGTTGAATATTTATAATGTACCCGAAGTTGATTTAGAGCGGCTAATTTGAGAACGAGATTGTTAATAAAATAGTTACCACTTCAGTTTGTATATTTACTTAATACGAGCAGATGTTAGAGTTTAACGAGTGACGATAATTTCCGACGTAAATATACTTTCAGGCATTGCAGAGAAAATAGTTTTATTTAAGTACCTACAGTTTGTAAAATAGGTATCGGTATTTTATACTCTATAGAGAATTGCCTAAAGGATGTTGTATAAGTGATGTGCATGGAGGCGACAACAGGAGCCTTCTCGCTCCCAGTTCATTACCCCGAGCGTTCAGTGCAGCTGGCTGGCTCGTTCAGCGCTCAGTAACAAGATCGTTAGCTTGTCTCAATTTCCAGCGTCTTCATCTTGAATATATCTCGGATTACTGTTGTAATAACATCTAAATGCCATGAAACTGAACGTTTCCAATTTAGATTGTCGAATTGCAATCCGGTAACATAATCCTGACGTAAGAGGTGCTCGATTCCAGATAGTTAGTTTGAAGGAACGTTAATAAACCTCAGAGTGATTCACCGGGTGAGTAACGCTTACTTAATAGATTCACCACGAGTTGGGCACAATGGGCACATTCAATTTTTGTACCCATAAAAATATTTTGACGTCATTTTCTATTTAACTTTGCGAAAGTTTCGTCCTTGGGGACCCCTTGTACTTTGAATGTATTAGGTACTTTGTGTTAATCCTAAGAGATCCAGTTAATTTAAGATTAAAATAAGATTTATATTTCTTCCTTATTTATAACCTAACGTTGGGTCTATAACTTCTAAACAGGTGTGCCAAATTTCATAAATGTTTGTATAGTATGTATGTTTGTAGTTAATAGAACTAAAAAGACTAACATTATTTTACTTTTCAGTTATTCTTTTTTTCGTTTGTGCTTTGAGCTCTTCTTCACTTATTCCACAAAGTAAATGTATGTACTCATATAATTTTCCGATATAAAGTACAACATTTTTCACTGCTGTCCAAGCCAAGTTCATATTAATTTGTCGTCGCCGCGGTGCCAACGGTGGCCAGCGTAAAATATAGTTATGGGCTTTTAAGGGCCATTATAAGCAATACTGATCTATGGCTTGTTTACCGCATATTAATCCAGTATTAATTTTTGAACAGAATTTAAATACAAAACATTTTGTTAGGCTTATTTTGTTAACTCACGAGTTTAATAAATTATTATAGTTCGGATTTCACGTAGGTAAAGTCCTTTTTTTATGCCAATTCCAATTCGACACAGATGTAATGTAAGCTCAACTTTATTATCGAAATTGAAGTTAATAAAACCTACGGTAAAAATATAATTAAAAGATAAATCGAAAAGAAGAGATAGTATTGTTACGAGCTGGGGTTCGGGATAAATTAAAATCACTAATTTCACCGAAAACAGTCACTTTATTCACCACACAAACACACAGAAATCACACGAACAGTCACTATACACTAGCACTTGTTACACTGCACTGATAATCACTTGTAACTTCACTTCGATCTTCACTTGGATGCGTCCAAAACTGAACTGCCATTGCCGACGCTGTCGACCATTATTTATATGAGCCACGAAGATTCTGGATTCGAAAAATCTCGATAAATCTCAATAATGCGACCCGCCCGCATTTTTGAGACAATAGATGTTTACAATCGCCATTGTTAATCCTTGACCTTGAGCCCGGTCTCACGCTATTGTGTTTTGTTTGTCTTTCTTTTTGTTGCGGGTGCCGCATTCTAGCATATTCCTCTTGTTTGTTTTCTACCTGCTTCATCGACTAATCCAGAATCTCCGTGACCCATCTCCGTCGTCCTAGTTACTCGGCGTAACACTGCCCCCTCCTAAGACATGCTCGTCCCGAGCATTATTACATCCGTGATAACGTGCCAAACGATCCACATGAACGATCTTCGGAGCACCTCTTGGTCCTTTCTGTATCCGGTAGGTCACATCGTTGATCTTAGTCACGACTCGGTAGGGACCGTCCCATTTTGCCTGTAACTTCGGTGATTTTCCTTTGCTGCGTACGGGGTTATGTAGCCACACTAGTGAGCCTTCGTCGAAGCCCTTATTGTTCATCTTGCGGTCATAGCGGGTCTTCATCCTCTCAGATGTTTGTTGGCCTGATTGTCTGACATGCTCATATATGTCATTCATTCTGGTACGCAAGTCGTTTGCATAATCAGTCACACAACGGGGGGTGTCAGGCGGAATACCGGTGATGAGATCTGCAGGCAACCGTAGTTCTCTTCCGAAGTTCGCGAAGGCTGGTGTTACCGACGTACTTTCGTGAACTGCACTCCGGTATGACAAAAGGAACGGCTGGATGTGCTTATCCCAATCCCTCTGCCTGTTCCCCACGACTTTTGCCAGATATCTCTCTAAGGTTTGATTGAATCGTTCAACCATTCCATCAGATTGTGGGTGGTAAGAGGTGGTTCTGGTTTTATGGGTACCCATTACCCGACACGTCTCCTGGAATATTTGAGACTCAAAATTCCTTCCTTGGTCGCTGTGAATCTCCAAGGGTACTCCAAATCGACAGAAGACTTCATGGACCAATTTATCTGCAACCGTCGAAGCTTCTTGGTTAGGAATGGCGAACACTTCCGGCCACTTTGTGAAATAATCCATCACAACCATAAAATACTTGTTTCCACTTTCACTTTCTGGAAATGGTCCCGCAACGTCTAGGGCTATTCGTTCCCAGGGCGCACCAACGTTGTAGACTTTCAATGCTCCTCTGCTGCGCGTGTGAGGCCCTTTTACAGCTGCGCAACTAGTGCATTTACGACACCAGTCTTCAACATCGTCCCGACAGTGGATCCAGTAGAATCGCTCTCGAATCTTTAATAGAGTCCTTTTTACACCTAGATGGCCTCCCGAACATCCGTCATGGTAAAGTCGCAGGACATCTGGCACCTTAGCTTTGGGAACTACCATCTGCAGATGACACTTGTCCCCTTTAACATTTTCCCATTTCCGGCATAAGACACCATTTTGTATCAGCAGACTGTCCCACTGTGCCCAGTAACTTTTTGTGACTGTGCTCAATGACGCAACATCACTCCATGTTGGTTTAGAGGCACCAGCTTTCATCCACTCGAGGATCGGTTTGATATCAGCGTCTTTTTCCTGAGCCTGCTGTAAGTTTTCTTTCCATTCGTCGCTAAGGTCAGTTTTCAGCATCCTCACGGGCACTGTTTCTTTAGCCTCTTGTCTGGAACAATGTTTGCACTTCTCTGGACAAGGTCTTCGTGACAACGCATCTGCGTTACCGTGGGATCTGCCACTGCGATGTTCAATTACGAAGTCGAATTCTTGTAGTAGCTCAATCCACCTTGCTACTTGTCCTTCCGGGTTCTTAAACTGCAATAGCCACTTTAGTGCAGCATGGTCCGTGCGCAGGTAAAATTTCCTTCCCAATAAATACTTGCTGAAATGTTGCAACGTCTTGACTATTGCGAGCAGTTCTCTTCTCGTGACGCAGTAGTTTCTCTCCGGTTTTGACAATGATTTACTGAAGTAGGCTATCACAACCTCCTGATCTCCTTTTTTCTGTGACAACACTCCACCAATTCCAGTATTACTTGCGTCTGTGTCCACGATGAATTCATTTTCAGTGTCAGGGTAGCCCAATATAGGTGTATTGCACAGACGGTCCTTTAACTCTTGAAAAGCACTGTCACAGTTTGTGTCCCAGCAGAACTGTGCCTTTTCCTCGGTCAATTTGTGTAAAGGTTTCGCAATGTCCGAAAAATTCTTCACAAACCGTCGATAGTAGGAGCACAAGCCCAAAAATGCTCTGACTTGCGTCTTATCTTTCGGCACTGGCCACTCTTTGACAGCAACTATCTTCTCTGGATCCGTTTCAACACCCTTTTCCGAAACTACGTGTCCCAGAAAACTCACTTGTCGTTTAAATAATGAGCACTTTTTCGGACTCAACTTTAGATTGGCTCCTCTGATTTTTGATAGCACACGTTCCAGGTTTCGTAGGTGGTCATCAAATGTACGGCCCACAATGATGATGTCATCCAAATAGACCAGGCAGGCATCTCCGATCAGGCCAGTGAGCACTAGTTCCATAAGTCTCTCGAACGTGGCAGGAGCATTACACAATCCAAACGGCATTACTTTAAACTGCCACAGACCCTTTCCCGTAGAGAATGCGGTCTTCTCCTTATCCTTTGGGTCTATTTCCACTTGCCAGTAGCCACTTTTGAGGTCTAAGGTGGTAAACCATTTCATGCCTGTCAGTGTATCCAATGTGTCATCAATCCTTGGCAATGGGTAGCTGTCCTTCTTCGTAATGTCGTTCAGTCGTCGATAGTCCACGCAGAAGCGCATACTGCCATCTTTCTTTTTCACTAATACGACAGGAGAACACCACGGACTAGATGAAGGCTCTATTACACCATCCTTCACCATCCCCTCAATCATGATCTCCACTTCCTTCTCTCTTGCAACTGGCAGTCTTCTAGGTCGCTGACGAATTGGTGACTCATTGCCAGTATTGATCTTGTGTTGCACCAATCCGGTTTTTCCTATATCGGCATCATTTGCAGAGAAAATATCAGCGTACTGAAGCAACATCTTCTTAGCCTTGTCCATTTCTTCTTCAGACATATGATTTCTACAGTCTTCCAAGAGTGTTGCCACGTTAAACCTTGAATTGTGAGCGTTATTACCAGTACACTGATCACTGCAATGTCGCATCCAGGCTACTTCTTCAGAAGTACCCATTAATGTGCCCTTCTTGATCACTTGCTCCTTATCACTGGGATTGAGTATGCGTACAGCTGATATATTTGAAGCCTTCACCAACGTTCGTGCCATCTTCCATGGTAAGTCTTCGTCCAATCTTTCTATTAGAATACATCGATTTCCCTGCCCAGCATTCTGTGGTAGAGCGACTGGGACAATTGTTTCCGACTTAGGGGGTAGAATTATTTTCTTCAGGCAGAACACTTTCCCAGCGGTTGCGCCTTCCATAAAGATTTCCTCTGTCCCGCATTTCAATACTCCTTGATTAACGTCGATCTCACAATAATGCTCTCGCATAAAGTCCAATCCCAGGATACAGTCGTCTACTATATCGGCTACGATGACATTATGCCGATATATTCTGTTGCCAAGTTTCAACTCCACCTCCTTCTCGCCTCGGACGGATATGTGCTGACCAGTAGCTGTTACTAATTGTATACACTCACGGTCATTGATGCAGTCCCCAAGAACCCGACGTGCCAGCTGAGAATTCACAACCGTGCGAGAAGCTCCAGTGTCTATTGTCAGCTTACAGGGTGTTCTGTTGACTTCACCTTTGATGATCAGGCTGTTTCCATCATGGGCTTGTGAGATCGAAATCCTTGGGGCTACTTCTGCACCAGCCAGCACCCGCCCCGCAGTCCTGGCTTTTGTTCGTTTCCCTGCTGCTCCTCGGCGGTTGCATTCACCGCCCTTACTGTTTCACCATAGGTCTTCTGTCGCCACGTGGTTCCCTTTGGGCAATTAGCTCGGAGGTGGCCCTTTTCTCCGCATATGTAGCATCTTGGTGATGCTGCACCATCCTTTCGACCCTCGCTGCGCTTCGGGCAACCTGCCTGGAAATGGCCCTTTTCTCCGCAAAGATGGCATGTTGGTAAAACGACTTCCCGGATACGGTGAGCCCGATGGTCCTGTCTCACTGCTTCTACTTCCAAGGCATGGGCTAAGGCGTCTCTTAAAGTCTTGTGGTGCCCAAGTCTCACAGCGGCTCTGACTTCTAGATCACGTATTCCATCGACGAACGCCTGAACAAGATTTCCGTCGATAAGCGCAGGTGTGGACTGGTAGGCTTTCCGAACCAACTTCTCAACTTCTAGAGCCCACTGCTGTAGGGTCTCTGCACCGCGCTGTACTCGGTCCTTCAGCTGGGCACGAAACACGTATTCTAGATGCGCGTCGCCGTATCTTGAGTCCAATGCTTCCAGTAGTTGGTCGTAGGTCATGTCCTTGCCGAGCGCCTCCAGTACAGTTAAAGCCTGGTCGCGGAGGCATAAGGTGAGTGCCGTCTTGGCTTGAGCTTTGTCCCATCCATTTGATTCCACATAGGCTTCAAACTGGAGTCTGTAAGCTGACCATGAAGAGGTTCCATCAAACGGTGGTACTTTAAATCCACGTCCTGAGGAGGTCATGGGGGTGTCAACCACAGGAGCCACAAATCCCTTTCCTGCCTTCAAATCGCCCAACGCCTTTGTCACGTTAGCAATCTGTTCCTCGGCTTTGGCAAGTCGACTCTCGTGCTGCTCCACCTGCTCCTTCATAACACCCAGCTGTTTGCCAAGGGTCCCATGGAGGTCCTTTATGAGGTTCATCTGTTCCTCTTGGCGACGGGCCTGCTCCTCCTCCCGACGTGCCTGCTCCTCCTCCCGACGTCCCTGCTCCTCCTTATCTTGCTGCCGCTGTTCCCGTAGCAGGCGTGCCTGCTCCTCCTTATCCTTCTGCATTTGCTCCCGCAGTAGGCGTGCCTGCTCCTCTTGACGGCGGGCCTGCTCCTCTTGACGGCGGGCCTGCTCCTCTTGACGGCGGGCTTGCTCCTCCTGACGGCGGGCTTGCTCCTGCATCAGTGCCATTAAGGCTGCAAGGTCAACTGCAGGTGCTGGAGATGTCCCGGATGGACCAGCGACTGGGTCATTAGGTGGTTGCTCATGACCCGAAGGTAGTGACGGCGAATCTGCAAATCGTCTCTGGTCCATCTCCTGCTGCCGCTGACTTCTTGTCCGGATACCTTCCGTATCTTCTTTCGGTAAAACCGGCATAATTTATCCCACTACTTCTGACACCAAATGTTACGAGCTGGGGTTCGGGATAAATTAAAATCACTAATTTCACCGAAAACAGTCACTTTATTCACCACACAAACACACAGAAATCACACGAACAGTCACTATACACTAGCACTTGTTACACTGCACTGATAATCACTTGTAACTTCACTTCGATCTTCACTTGGATGCGTCCAAAACTGAACTGCCATTGCCGACGCTGTCGACCATTATTTATATGAGCCACGAAGATTCTGGATTCGAAAAATCTCGATAAATCTCAATAATGCGACCCGCCCGCATTTTTGAGACAATAGATGTTTACAATCGCCATTGTTAATCCTTGACCTTGAGCCCGGTCTCACGCTATTGTGTTTTGTTTGTCTTTCTTTTTGTTGCGGGTGCCGCATTCTAGCATATTCCTCTTGTTTGTTTTCTACCTGCTTCATCGACTAATCCAGAATCTCCGTGACCCATCTCCGTCGTCCTAGTTACTCGGCGTAACAGTATTGTGATATGACTATTTTATTGCCAAGTCAAAGGTCTCGAGTTCAAATCTAAGGCCTCTGACTTTTTGAAGACATGTGCGTATTAATAGTAAATTAGGTATCACATGCTGAAACGGAGAAAGAAAAACACTGTGAGAACCCGCATTAGGCCAGCATGGTGGAGGGTGTAGGTACCCTAATCCCTCTCATTTTGAGAGGAGACCCGTGCCTAACAATGGGACAGTATAATGGATTTATTTATATAAAAAGCCAAAGTAAAATGCAATTTATTTAATGAAGATCTTTTCAGTACCTATTGATAATTCTACCACTCTTTTACTGCAATTTTCAAAGTGAAATAAATACTGGTTCGCAGCAATATTTCATCAATTTGTTTCAAAGCGTTGCACGGTACTGCTATGCCGGAAGATTCGAAAGATAATTAAAGTGAAATTGCAGTGCCACAATCGTCGCTCGAGTGTAAAGAGGAAATCGAAAAGTGTTGTAAAATATTGAGGTGTATAAGTACCTGGCTACATTACTTTGTTTTTACTTTAGAATGAGGGCTTTGGTGTGTGAGAAAATATAGTACATACATAAGTGTGGGTCAGCGATAGTCTTGTGAATACTTTTCAAAATCATATGAGTATTAATAAGTTTAATAACGATGAAAAATGAATATTGTGAGGAAACCGCCTGGATTTCTTCATCTACGTCTAAGTCTGCCGCCTTCACTAGGTCAGCATGGTAAACTATAGGTATAGCCTGAACTTTCCTATTTTGCAAGGGGACGTATACCCAGCAGTGAAATGCTAAATAAGTCAATGATTGCTATAGGAACACTCATTTCTTGGTAATCACTAGATTTTAAAACAAATGTTCTATTTATAAGCAAAATACTATGTACTACCGTAATATTAGAGCATCGTAAGCTTCGGTTTTGAGGATGAGGATGCTATTGGAACTGCTACTTATTCTGATTAGAACGGACCCGATTATTTTTTTCACAGTTGACAGCTCTTTAATGTATCTACAGCTCTTCTCCAAAAGACCCACTTTTTGGAACCGTGCAACAATAGTTTTGACTTTTCAAAAGTATCTTTTTTAATGGTCTAATTGAAATAAAACATTTTGACTTTTGACTTTTACATAGTGGACCCACTTTGCATATTAGTAACATAATATTTTATTAGATAGACTATAGAAAATTTATAAAACAATTTTTCGATTACGCAGACGACTCTTTAATGGTTCGTGCCTGTACTGCTATATATTGTATCTTTTACGAGAATATCAGTGTGTGTAAACACATAAAAATTAATTGCCGATCATTAATTCGTAATTGACTGTTTTCATCTAGTTCGTGCAACGTAGAAGCTTGTTTATATATAGACTTTATTACATACAGTAGTAGGTACACGTAAAATAGCATGAAGTTTAAATAAAAGCACCAAAATAAGTCACATTATTCTCTACATACAATTTAGTTGGTACTACTCGTATAAGACATTAATTATACTGCATCCTAAAACCATTTCTCTTTAGGTTTAAGTTTTTAATGTAACTAAATTGACAGTTTCAACCAAAACTTAAGTAGATAGAATAAACGTGAGCGATAGAGTAAAATCCATGCTACCTGTAAAACTAACTGATCGTTACAAGTCGTTTATTTTGATTTCCCCCGAGAGCCGCAAATTTCCGACATTTAATGTAGTCACCAAATAAGACCTCGTAGAGAAACATACCTACAATTATTTTCGGAACTATTTTCAAGTGATTAGTTTTAATGAAACATTAAAAAACTGTAAGTATTATCATTTTGATATCAATAAAGTAAAATGGCACTAAAGATAACCAATTGAGCTCACAAGCTGTGTCTTTCAGCTTGTGAGCTGCATTTTGCGATTCATAAAAAGTTAAAATTCTAAATGCTTATACTACAATTGACAGTATAATATATAATTATATAGAAAATAGTATAGTGCTATTATTGACAGTAGTGATGTAGATATAGGCAGTATATTGTGTAGGTGACTTTAATGCTCATCCCTATAAGCTTTTTTATAATGAACTATTGAATTATTGTAACAACAAGCATTTTTAGTTTTTTTAATTTCTCGTTTCTTCTTTCGTCGTTGAAGGAGAACCAAGTTTAGCGATGGACGTTTATTATGATAATGCCGAGCCCAAAAAAATTATCAAAGTCTGGCAATATTTTCAAATAATATAGAATCCGTATATAAAATATGTATATCAAAATGTTCATTTGAAGAAAGCCGTCAACACTTTCAATGAACAGAAATGTCTCGTCGTCCGATCTTGAAATATCCCCGGGGAAAACCAATAATAACACCGGGGGACTCGCTGGAATTCTATTACGTTGTACGTAGGTACCTATAACGAACAATTTTATAACACATTTTGCGTAGTACCTACTATAATGTTGGTATAAATAGCAATACGCGAGAGTGAGACGTAAAAACGAAATTATAATGTTGTTTTATTTTTATATGCACGGTCTTTTATGTATATCATGTGGCGGTAAATGTAAAATTTAATGTATTCGGTTATTTGGGGCATAAGCATTATTACCTATACAAAAAGTAAACTCCATTTCGCATGTACATATTACAATATTATCAACGTTATAAATATCTATCATTATTATGCGAATGTGCTGGTTGCGTTGTTCATAATTTTCTCAATTCCGTAGACATTTCTTTACGTACTTCTAAACAGTAGACAAGGGTAATATAAAATTTCAAATTTTTAATACTTTATAAAACTTATCTGCGATTTTCTTATTAGTCAATAATTAGAAAGAAAATGTCAAATATGATTAATCAAGATCTGATTCACTGATAACTGAACAGATATTGTAAAAGAATTAAATATTTAGCGGTCTAGTTAATAATAGTCTGTACAAGGGTATTATTTATAGGTTTTCATTTGAAGCTAACTGTAAGTACTATGCAATGTTATTATATGTGTGGATGGGGATCAACAACTTGTTGCAAATACCAAATACCGCTGCACCATAAAATATGTTCCGATATGATTGTTCGATTTGTTTTACCTTTTTATTGACCATTATTTTATATCCCTTAGAGGGAATTGAGCGAATGACTCGACAGAGTCCAAGTTTGTTGACTTTATTTGTTAATCTTAGCGTGTTATATGTGCTGAGTGTTGTTGTAGGTATTGATATCTTTGTAAATTAGCATTAGGTTAAAGCTTCTGCTGTATATTTCTCACGTAGTTTACTTTTTAGTTTAGTCTTTTACAAAGAATAGGCAACAGTTCCATTGTAAAACACGTTAAGTTTAGTGTTTTAAGAATATTGCAATTACTGTATAAAGTTGTCTGCCTCATTAGTCTAGGTGGTCCCACGCGCGACTGCTACGCTAGAGGTCCTGGGTTAATGGAAATAGGCTCGCCCCCTATTACATGGGACCTAAACATACCGGCGAACTGTGGGTGTACATTAGTACGCCTCTGCCTAACCTTTCGGGGAATACAGGCGTGATGGCATGGTATGTATAAAGTTCAAATACTTCTAGATTTCAATATTTAATGTAAGAATAGTTTATATGTATAAGTGGATGCGAATTTTTTTACAGAAAACACGCGACTATTTCCCTAGATACATTGTAAAAATGCAAACATAGCGACGGTTGACACTCGTTGAATCATCTATGCACTCGGTTCGAGAATTTTCTGTATTTTCCATTCGCAAGTCAGGGATCTGGGGATATCTATTCTAGAAATTGTATAAAAAGTGAATGCAACCTAAATAAGGCGGTCTTTTCAATAAATATGGCTGTCTGCTTAGTCATAAATTATGCTTACCTATATCGTTAATTACTTTTTCTCAATTGGAGAGACGGGACTAAAATTGTGTTTTAATTTAGTCAGATATTTTATAAAGTAGTTTATATTCTGGAGGGAAAAATATGGCCGTCTTATTAAAAAAACAATCAGGTATTAAAGTAATTCATTTATACCTACATAAAAGCAAATAAATAAAATTAATTTCATACTCTATGTTACACTGTTCAAATCCATCAACAACGAGATGGAGTCTGTCTCGGGCATCTATTGCCTCGGTGAAATGTTCAAGCAAATTAATATATCGATAATACAATGATAAAACTATACAAATGATGATTATTATATTATATAATTAGCCACATAGTCTTTCTTCGATATCCCACTGGTAGATAAGCCTTAATTCAATTGCTTTAGTCCCCAGTGTTCCACTCGCATCAAAGTCTGTTTTTTTATGAATTATAGAAACAGATTATAAATCAAATAAAAAAATTATCCTATGGTGGAATTTTAAAAGAGAGAGAATATGCGACATTCTCTATAAAAGCATGGTCACGGCTTATCTGACCGGCGAGTAGCGACCGTCAAGCCAGCCAAATGGATTACAGTGAAAATGGATTACGCCACCACCCTTTATTCACTTTACTTTCGACACTTACGTAGTTACGTTATTTCAAGGAAAATCTTATCAACCAAAGATTTAAATAAGCTTGCAAATGATACTCTATTCAGTATAATTATTGAGTTAGTTAGCCGGTTAGTTATTGAGATCACTATTTGAAATTGGTTACGAAGATGACTTTAAAGAAGTTTTACAACTTGAGATACGCGTCATTATTTATAAATCTTGTTATGAATTCAAATTTTTTCTGTTTCTAGTTTGTCAGATAACTCAATAAATGTTTTTGCTTGTTAGGTCGTTTTCAGTGCTATTCGCAGTAGCAGTAATTCGCCTTCTATTGTATAGAACCTAGAAAAATACCGACCAAATATGTACCTGTGTAGATTACTACACCACTACCTAACCCTCCCCGGAACGCAGGCGTGATGGTTTGTGACATTATGTAATCTGAAAGAGGCGTACGAGAAAATGGTGTAATGTTTTCGGCATAACACTCAAACGTGGTTGTACGAAGATTAGTCCCAATAAAAGATCTATAGGTACGTTCGCTATCGTATCGGAAAACAAGATTGTGACCGTGTAGCGGGTGTGCTTAATGGCCCGGCCGGGACACGAATCTCGGGCTCCCGGGACAGAGGCGGGAACAAACAGCCTCCTGTGGGTCTGATCCCAATTTATTAGTCGCGCCGCGCCGGGTAACGTAGCCCATAAAATATTTACAAGAACGCGTCCAACGGTTACTCGTTGCAATTTATTCGTAAAAATACCTGGTCTAGTTTCGTTATATCTTCTCGTCTATCGGGAATACTTGTGATTTTCCTGGATTGTTATTTTGATATGTGTGACTAGAAATATAGAACGGAAATAAATGCTTTCACGCATCTTTTGCGAGAAAATATTGCAATCATGTGTCAACATGTCACACCAATTTTATTTAATTAGGACTTTCAAAGTTTAAAAATTAATTTAACTAATAAGATTTCATTTATGCCATCGTTAATCAAAAAAGTTTATTAAAACGACGTCATGTAGGTAACAGATTTGTAATAATTTTATTTTGAAATATAAATTCATATTCCTATTTACTATTTTCGTATTGAGAACGAGACCCGGATTTACATAACATATTCTTTGCATGCGTTCAAAGTATCCTGAACGGTAGATAGAACCTATAAGTCTGCAGACGCAAACTAGTGGCCTGACGCAAATCCCCATATATTAGCGGCACGTGTAGGCACAGACGTGTCTCTTTATAAAATAACGAATTATCATCATACATACATCAATTATCATTTATATATATATTTTTTTTAATTTTCCGTGGCTCCAAAAATATTTAAACAGTAAAGCTTAGTAGGGTAGGGTCCTTGTTAAAATTCTCAGGTAGAGCAAAGAACTATTGGGTTTTTCCATTAGGAAACTCTTAGTCCCGGAGATTTTGTCCAATTAATGACAATAGCATGGACCTTTAATATAAGTAGGAGTTTGCGAGTGTTTATCTGTCGGTACACTCGTGGCAGTCACCTTAGTCCTTCTTGATTTAGTGCGGCTTAATTCAACTGAAAGGGCAATAAATTCTTCTAATTGCCAGCAACAATACATGCAGCTAATTACCATTATGCATGCATTTGTGCATAAATTGTGAATAATTATAATGCATATGCATGGACAAGCTGTGACCAAAACATTATGACGGCTCAAACAAAACCTGCTTGCAGGTACTCTAACTTCACAGTTCAGGTTACTTTTCATTCTGAATAAATAATTTATTATTCTGCATCCACAATGGCTGCAACTTTGCCCGCATAACTTTGTCTACAGTAATATAACATTTTCTGCGTTTGCGACGGTACTGCCATAAACTTGAATGTGGCTAAATGGCTCGGTGTAGGTAGATACGTACGTTTAGAATCCGATTATTTCTATGGAATTGATTTTGTACCCATATTTTGTTTTGATTAATCCGGTAACACAAGTGAATTGATTAAATTGATTTTTTGATTAAATTGTGTGTTAATATTGAAGATTTTAAATTGATATCTAAATTATTTTCCACTGTGACATACTGTGCATTAACTAAAGAATATATACCTAGCCTTTCTTCTACCAAGTAGCTAACACAAAATCACTAGCTTAGGAAGCAGTAGTTGCAATAAATGTTATACCATAAATACAAAATCCATTAAATGTAAATAATTTGGTGGACTAACCAAATTATTGTATTAAAAATGACATATTACCACATGACATCACTTATTTAATTAAATTTGCCTGCTTTCAAAAATAGTTGGCACTAATAACTCTTGAATATGAAACCGAAAACTAAAATTCGTTTTAATAAAGATCGCAATAGGACGTATCGTTTTTTTGACCAGATCCACTGGTCCATGAAATAAACCTTCTGTATTTAAATGAAACGAAACGGTCGAACAGTTTTTAGCTTTTTTTATCGCCCGCGATTATTTATTGCGGCACGGGGACAGCTCGGAATTAAAATGAGTCCTTTCCTACTTTTCCAAGTACCTGGTGCAACTAAGTAACGTGGGGAAAAGAGATACCTGGAGTTACCTCTTTTGTCCTCTAATTAAACCTGACTTATAACAGAGTTCTAAGTATGCATAATAGCTATTTTTATACTACGATATTTTTAATTATTCTTATAAATTTTAATTACTTTTATAATACGAAAAGGAATGGTAATTGATGATGGAATTGATTGTTTTTTTTTAGTAAGCGGGTTTTAAATTTTTAAATTATCTTCTTTTGTGCAATAAATATTGTTACGGAACCGCAATTAATATGTGAATAGAATGACTTCTAACGTGTGTGTGCATACGGATAAATCTCATAGATCCATACCTGATTATGTGTATTGAATTTATTTTGTTTGGAAATGTGTAGATTTATTTTACCTAAACGAATTCTACGTATAGTAGCGATCATTCTTCAAGTACGTGTTAAAGAAAACGGAGACTACAATTTTTACATGATATTCAACCAACTTACGTTCACGGCGACTGTGATGTTTATTTCATGCTCTGTTTACGTTCGCTACTATTCTCTCACACACCTGGAACAAAGCATAAACAAATGAATAAAGCCATAATAATATAATGTGTAAATAAACATTATCTATCAAACGTTTAATGAGTTTGACAACGCTATTTCAAAATAGACACCTGTTGGACCAATAAGACATTATTTTGTTTGACAACATGATTCAGTTTTGTGCAGCAATAATACAAATTCTTGCATTTAGGTCGACTGTAAATTATTTTGACGGGGTACTTTACTTTGGTTTGGGTACTCATGCCAATGTGTCTCAAATTAATGAAATTAAATTCATAATTACTCAATTTAACAAAAACTGGTGGAATGTACATACCTAGATAACACAGTATCTACTGAATTAAGATGCATAGAAACCCCGAAATTTTTTTGTAGCTTTATTTTATTTATAGATAACCCTACACAGAAATAAAAATATAGTAAAATACTATGGTACTTAATATTGATCATAAATAAGCATATACATATACAGCTTAATTCTAGTTGTTAACGTTCTATCAAAATATTAGTAAGTAGTGTGATGATTCGGCAGTTTCGTTGTGCAGGGTGTAAACATCGCGGTAACATTATGTGCAGGGCGCGGTGTTGTGCGAGATCACACTTAACTAATGATGACTCACACTGCGTGGCCATCGAGACTTCGAGTAACCACATACTGAAGCGAAACGCTAAACTAGTGCGAAAACACTTAGATCTTTATACAGCGATTATAATAATAATAAATTCATTTATTTCGGAGCCAGTCCATACACATGTGGGATTAAAGAACATTCAATACACAAAAATAGGAAAAAAAAATATCGAATTGAAGTTTGAAGATCAAGTTTTGATGACATTTCTAACTATTTCTGGTTTTATGAGTGGTTAGTACTTTCTGGTAACATTTTTAAATAAGCTTTAAGTACCTATAGACATAAAATCTGAACTGAAACCGAATGGGTAAAATAACAAAAATGGCGGTTACTGAATGCTTATTTAAAGTTTGTATAACGCAGTTTTAAATTAACAACTAAGTATTCTTTTGGTTTTTATGAGGGGACAAATATTGCAAGTATTGACCAATAGTATCTCTTTTTGATGTAGGTAGTACATTTTGTGGTATTGTGTATTTGTGATTGACTCATGAAGAAAACCTTAATATTTTGTCCATCGATATTATCAATACACTAATAAAACTATGTCACAAGCGAAGTTTAAGTTATTTCCCTTTAAAAACATACAGGTGCAATCTTTGCGAGATACGTTGTTCTAGCAGGATGTCGTCAAGAAAGATGTAGGTCTTTACTACTTCAAAGTAATACTAAAGTCAAATTCAGTTGAAGTTGGAAAACAACTTGTAAATGCAGATGTGATTCAACGGAATAGGATTCTTTAAAAACATAAGTTGTTTGTTCTGTCAAAGCTGCAGAATTTGTTATATTTCAGATCAAAACAAGTATTGCCCACTTATTTAAGTTAAGTTTCGATTTGTGTTCAGGACCAACACACATTACACAAATTACAATATTATCCAATGATCGGACAGTGATGTTACTTTCTCGTACAACGACTAGCGACCATCAAAATCGATGTTAATTTGAGTAGCTGTTAATAATTGTCATAGTCCAATCCAACGCGGCCGGCAAGCGAATTTTAAGGCCCAACCTACATTGTAAATGTTGTACGAAAAATACCCATTAGCGAACTAAATGCCAGGCACTTTGTTTGAGCTATCGTTAACTGTTAACCGCAGCTATTTATAAACCTGCCTGTTTACATTATAATGGACTTTGTAGGCTATAAATAGATCAGTGTACCTTATCTATCATATTTTGAAGCTTCGATGTCAGTTCAATGTTGTTATCATCGACGAAGCGATCAGTCATTAACACTGTTAACACGTGAACCTTAAAACATATCAGCACGCCTGCCTCCCCAAAGGAATAGTCCGAGTTGTATTGATATACACGGACAGTTCGTCGACAGGTTCCAGGTAATAGGGAGAGGGCCCACATGCCTTTAACTAGGCACAAATCGGTTCACCGATCTGCTGCCAGGCATATCACAGAAAATCCCAGTAGCACTTTGCTTGATCTGTGGATTGAATCCAAAATCTCACTTTTAGAAGCTTTGCGCTTACGTTCATTAAATCAATGAAGGAGTTACCTACTGCTTATTGTGAAAAAAAAATCAACAATGTTATAATTCGCCACTTTTATGGGAAAATGAAAAATACATACTTAAGTATGCTTAATTAATGTTACGATCAGCAAGATCCCAGTCCTCTATAGTTAGGTATCCCTTTTTATTTTGCCTAAAAATGATAAATGCAATCGTAATAAATAATTTATTGCAATCGCCCCGAATAATTTAATCTTTCATCGCGACCCGACAGTGATTGCATGTCGTCAATTTATAGCCATTGCGATATAAATGAAACGATTAAAATGTTAATTTTAGATCTACAATCAGATTGATTGCTTTTTATTGAAAGCCTGAGTTTTTTTACTCTGTATAGTAGGTTCGTTTATAAACACAATTTTTCACATGTACTAACATCCTAACATCCAGACTTCAAAAAAAAGAGAAGGTTCTCAATTCGACCGTATTTTTTTTGTATGATTGTTACGTGATTATTCCGTCGATTATGAATCGATTTTGATGGTTCTTTTTTTGAACATAATTATATTGGTCATACATGTGCATGGTCATATTTCAGAGGTGGACAAACAAAAATTTGGTCTGATGTGATCAAAAAATTTTGAACAAAATGACAATAACACGTAACGACCGAGTTTAATATAATAACTACTTATAAATACTCAAAATGTTGAAATAAAATAACTTTTAAGAAAAAGTAAAACCGCCTTCATAAACATAAAAAATAATGTTGTGTGCGAAACAGTTTCGGAAGTCGGTGGCGAAAACAAAAAATCCGATCAAATCAAAGGCACCGACTTCCGAAACTGTTTCGCACATAACATTATTTTTTTAGTAGGTACGAGTCCGATATGCCACCCCAGAAGGCAGACGATCCATATGAATTCTCTGCACCTCAAAAAAGGTCTGTGATATTTAATTCATTCAAATTCAATTAGAAGTAGTGAAAGATAAAAAAAACATAATTTTCAGGTTAACAGCTCAGTAAAATCCGGAACTCTCATAAGTAAGTACGTCAGTGCAATATTTGTGAAATTATTCGAGGTATCCGCAACCCCTACATTCTTAACCGTTTCAAAGCTGTTTGTGTTAGCATACTTTAAAAACTTTTACACTATTCTTCAATTAGTGTATGCTCTGATCTTTAAAATGTTTCATGTTATGAGATGTTCTTATAAACAACATGAAACATGAATCATTTGGTTAAAATGTTTGCGTCATAATACACTGTATATCAGCCTTGTGAAAATTTACATTTCACAAAAACAGTGAGATTACTTAAACGCATTTAAAAAAATAATTTTACCTATAAATATATTTAAATGTTATTTTAAATATAATTTTATATACCAATGTATATATTTAAATGATTAATACTAGGTACTCTTAAATGGTTATGTAACCAGACAGGTTTATAATAACTTTATTGTGAGCTTATTATTGTTATAGAACTATACAGAGAATTATTGCATATTATTATTATGTTGTACCTACGAAACGATAAAATACGAACGATATACAGATACAAGAACACGTTAGTGTAGAATAGCGTAGTTATTGAGAAAAAAAAAGATATAGAAGTATTCATATTATGATACTATGATACTGAGCCATTGTAGCAAAAGACAGGGAGATGTGGAAAATAAGCAGAGAGGCTTTCGACCTGCAGTAAAGTTATAGCCTCATTATGAGATGTACCTCCCTAGTTAATATTCTGTTATAATTTCTACTGCTTCTCGTAAAAACTTATAATAGGCTTACTAATGTTTGCTTTGCCAGTCTTTCGTCTCCCTATGTAATTATTTGAAGCTATTTGTAGCCTTTCTTACGTCAATAAATAAATAATTAGTGTTGTTATTCAACAAACCAACAGTACCTTAGCTATAATCCTTTAATTATTGAATTCTATTAATCAAGTGTTTGAGAGTTCCACAAGGGGAAGGGAAAGGCCGGCTTCAAACGAATTAGTCAATAAGTCCGCCGTCCGATGTTCCAATGAAGTGATTTGTTAAAATAGGTGGCTATTAACCGTCGCTCCACCGCACGCGAGGCGACGCTATTGAGCTGAACTAGCTTACCACTAATCGACTCACCTCAGGTGCTATAACTTTGTTACTGTTTCGTTTAGCTATAGAGCTTATACGAGATAGTAACAAAATTAAAAGTGCATTATTGTATAAACATTTAAAGATTTTTTAGTGGTAACGGTCATTGAAGAGTAAGTAATTTTTCTGGAGAAATCAAACCAACAAGTTTCTTATTTTGGCCTGAGTAAGAATGAATTCATTGAAGTATGAGTGCATGGATAAGGGTTTTGATGATTCATGTATTTACTGAATCATCAAAACACTAAGGGCAGTGATAGCCTAGTGGTATGACTGTCAAGTCAATGGTCTCGAGTTCGAACCCAAGGCACGCATCTCTGACTTTTCGAAATCATGTGAGTATTAATAGTTAATTATCACGCGCTTAAACGGTGAAGGAAAACATCGTGAGGAAACCTGCATGCCTGAGAGATTTCTCGATGGCGTGTGAAGTCTGCCAACTCACACTAGGCCAGCGTGGTGGACTATAGCCTAATCCCTCTCATTCTGAGAGGAGACCCGTGCCCAGCAGTGAGACAGTATAATGGGTTGATTATGTTATGTTTATGTTATGTATTTATTAGATTATGTAGGTAGCAAAAATATTATTTTTTTTGTTCTGCCCATATTGTTATTTTTTTTGAGACTCACCTGGACCAATTGGTCCAAAAACAATAGATTTTTTATTGTGTCTGGAATATGACGCTCGTTATTAATTTTTTTTTATTAATATACAAACCTTTATACCTTTATCAAAAGTTTTCTTGTAAAAGTGTTCATAATTTTGTACTGTACGAGTTCTCGCATTACTTTCAGTGGTTTTACACCCTAAAGCTCCGCTCTCTTTCACTGCATAGAATATTTGTACGTAGTGGCTGGATCTGAAATTAATCGGTTCCCGTGAACATTTAATTGTGAGCATTCCTGCCTTGTCTTATTAACATGGAAGTTAGGCATCGTCAGATAACATTGTCTACCTCAAGTTATTTGTTACGCCGTGTGACGTTTGTCCTTGGTAAATGGTTTTAACAAGAAACACGATATTCCTTTAATAGCAACTCCGGATGATCTTAGAAAAACAAGCAAAATTAAATGAGATTCGCAGTCAATAAAATCTTAATGCAACGAAGCACCTTTAAATGTTCACTTTTGTCACCAAAATGTACAACTCAGTAGGTACATTACGTCAAACACGATTTGAAATTTAAATACCTCCACACCGCATAAAACAAGTGGTTAACGTTTTTTTTTTGTAATAAATATAATAATCATATAAAAAGGTTAAATAAGTATAAATTAATATAGATACCCTAAATAATGGCAGTTATTGAAGAAAAAATGTACACCAGCCCTTAGTGAATAAAAAGAAAAATATCTATTTTTAAATGGCATCCAAATATTTTTTCGACGCAAGTGGCCAGTTGCAGCCTTTAGAAAAAAGGACGTTTATCTTAAAAAAAGTTTATAGTCACTTAATTTAATATTAAAGCCGATTTGCTGAAGTAACAACATTCTTAACACTTTTTAATGTCAATAATTTACATTTAGTGATCGAATAAAACACAACGTTTTTAGTACAACTAATGGTAATACGAAATACCTATATTTTTTACCAAAACATGGTTGTACTTACGTAGAAAAATTTATTCTGTTATCCTTATCCTAAATAATAAAAAAATACCTTTTTCCTTCAATTTATTCTTCTTGAACAACATTGATCTCAAAAACTGGGATATGGGTAATTAAGATTTTATCTTTTTGACAGCTATTTTAATAAATAGCGGATTTATACGAAACAATTAAAGAAACCGAAAATAATGGTTGATAATGAAGAAAAAATTTACGCCAGCCATTTATGTATTTAGGTATAAAAAAATATATTTAATTTTAAATGGCATCCAATTTGTTTTGTTGAGTTGCAGCCTCTATGGAAAAGAAGGTGTATGATAAAAAGTTTTTATTCAGCTAATATAATTAGAGTAGCTGATTATGTAACATTCATATACCATAAATAATATTTCATGTGTAAATATTTACATCTAGCGATAGAATAAAACACAACTTTTTAATACCTACAACCAACGGTACTACGAAATATATTTTTTACCACAATATGGCTGAACATAGAAATGTACTTAGTAAAAATGTAATTTTGTTGTCATACTACTAAAAAGTCTACTTAAAAGAAAAAAAAACGTACATCACTCCCATGGGCATTACATCGCTCAAATCCAAAAAACACCCTAGCTTTAAAGAAGTTTCTAGTGGAATCCTTATTTGCGTTTGCCATATAAAAAATATATGCTAAACTAAAGGTCATCACAAAAAAAAAATTTTGTTTAAATTTTTTATAAATTTGCCCCAATTTTGGATAACATTGCACGTGCAAGTGTTTTATACTCTTGAGTATGTATACCATACAAATATTGTAATAAAAAGCAAAATCATACAAAGAGCTCAAAATATAACGATACCTACCGTAAATAATGGCTAATAATGAAAGAAAATGTATGCCTACTATAATTACTTATTTTTAATTGGCATATATTTTTTAATCGTAAGTTGCCACTTACTTTTTTAAACATAAATCTTTTATAGTCAACTAATTTAATTAGAATGATAATGCTGAAGTAACGTTCTTAATACTTTTAATAAATTACAATGTAATTAAGTAATACAATAAAACACAACTTTTTTATGCAACCAAGTAAAAAATATATTGAGTAATACGAAATATATTTTTTACCATAATATGGGTGAACGTAGAAATGTATACTATTAAAAATGTAATTCTGTTGGATATTGTAGCACGTATTGGCAATTTTGCATACATCTTGGATCAGACGACAGGCGCGTTCCCCGAACGCCGTGTTATCATCGCCAACAGTATGATTCAAAGGAGGCTACATTTACATAAAACTTTTTGCTCGTATTCCTTGTGGCGTTGTTATGTTGGTAATGTGATATGTTCAAAATTCAAATAAAGAGTTACAAACCATAGATTACGTCGTATTTACTAAACTGTTTATTAGGTAATATGTAGGTTTTAGTAAGTTGCAATAACAAATTAATCTATTAGTCTTCTAACAATTCGTAATGGATAAAATCAAAAACGTCTGGACCGATTTTAAAAATTCTTTCATTAATAGAATATTTAACTACATTATCACTGAGTAACATGGGTTATATTGTTAATCCAGCATATGGTAACTTTAGGTCGCGAGTGAAACTGCGGGAAACTGCTGGTAATAAATAATTACATTATTTAGTTATTTATAAATAAGTATTTTATAAAATACAATGCTCGTGAACGGATACTTGCTGTCGCAATCCTTCTCTATATAATATAACACCTATACTGAATAAATCTTACACATCAAACCGCATAATTCTCAACAACAACTATTTAAAACAAAGTTGTAAACATTAATAATGTAATGCAACTAGTTTTCACTTTTCAAAAGTAAATACCTTTTTTAATGGTTTAATCAATGACATTTTAAAGTAATAAATCATTGGGTTTAATGGAAATAAAACATTTAGATAGATACGTTAGATAGATACGTTATTCTTTCTGATTAAATAAATCAGTTTTTGATACCATTTTTACTGAAATAGAACTTACTTTTAACGCATTTTATCGCGGTATATTGATATTAATAAAATCCAACGCCGGTATTAGATCCTTTACATGATGATCCTTTAAATACTTTGATGTTAAAAAAACGAATAGGTATCTTTTTGTTATAAATTTTTTTTTCTAAAAAAATTAACGAAATTGAATCATTAATTAGAACAAAAATAAAATATATATTTCAATGTTATAATAATTCAGAATTGTAAATAAAAATTGGATTTTAAAATTTAATACAATATAATACCCAACACTACTGTACAATTTTACAAGCAATAAGTTTCCGTTCGACGGAGTTCGACAATCGCGAAGGCAGTATTTTCCTTTCAAAGAGGAACCGAGCTGTAATGAAAATTTATGTTGGTTGTGTAATAAACGATACTGCTTTGTGAATAGTTTCTTAGTAGGACAAGACTAGGACAGCGCAATTCTTAGATGAAATAAAATAATGCAGGCTTTTTTCCTTCGCCGCCGTCGTGGACGCTTTTTCCCCAAAACAAAAGAATGCGATCCGAGTTCTTCTACCGAGATTACGATTTTTTTAAACGATAACATAATGTACTAGTCCTACTAACCTCTTTATTACTATATATGAAGAGAAATATAGAGCTCAGTGACTAGTCCACTCACGGTACGAAAGCTAAAAGATGTGATAAAAGCTTACTGTCCATTGAGACGTTGCTGCGAGAGGACGGATATTGCATTTGCATAGTAAAAGTATTTGCTTAGGTCAACCAGTACTTATCAGGCAGCAGAGTATTCGATATTCAAAATGTATTTTCGATAAACAAACACAATTGAATAAGTCGTTTATGGGCCGTAAATTTCGCCTGTACAAACGTATTGATCGTCTTTTGAACTGTAAAAGAGGAGTTTAAGAGGGCGAAATGAATTCCGTGTCGAAAGCGGCTGCAGCGGCTTGTAATTTAATTAGGCGGCAATTTGAACGGGCGCCGGTGCGCGGACGTGCGCCGAATGCCGCGTTGTTCGACAAATTTCATTACCTCTATTGTTGTATGCAGTGTCAGAGGAGACCGCCTGACCTAATGGTAGCCCCCGTTACTTCGTCGCGCGTTCGCTGAATATTTTTAAATTTCTCGGATCATTCATCTTTTTCCTCCTTGGTTTACAAGAAACGATGAAGGTCATGAATATTACAACTTGCCGATAGTTAAATCGAGCGATACAGAAAACAATACGTAGAACGATAACCGTTCTACCGTTCCTTACACCAAAACCCTCTCCTAGCAGATTTGCTGGACCCGTCTGCGGTGGTCAAGAGACTTAAAAGAGACCACCGTATTTGATTGGTAGGGGTGGCAGTGGTCGCACCACCAGGAAAGCCATATAATGACTCAACAAATTCGATTATGGTCTAACGACCGATTGAAAATACACCAAGAAAAGGAAAAAATCTCATCTTTAATCATTTTGCGAGGATTGCGTTTTGGATAAGATCAGTATAAAAACTATATCGTAGGTACCTAAATCCGATATAAGTACCTAGAGCAGGATTCCCCACAAGAACACCAATTTATGAAAGTTATAACGGTATAAAAAAGACAATCATGACGTTTCCAGTCGTACAATTCCACCTTAAGAGATAAAAAAATAGAGAAGATATATCTAAAATGAGCCACTTAAAGCAAGACACCATTTTCAGATATATCTAATTCATTCAAAAGCGTGACACCAGAGACTACGAAGCGTGCCCCTAATCGAATTTGTATTCTTGAAACTTGTATAAGATAAGAGAATGTTTAAAAGGACAAATTGAATACGGCCGCGGCTTCTTGATTGATTAAACCCTTACTTTGTTGGAGTACGATCAGCGGGTAAGGAGAGGCAGATAAGGCTCATAAATCAGAGTGATAAGGCTTGGTCGAGGAGAATGCTTTCGATAACTCGACGGTTCTAGAAAAACTTAGGTCATAAGTCACACGTGCCCACTACCAAGATCAGCGCGCAGCAATCGCTATCGAAGCAGGTACTAAGTAATTTCACTCACGTGGCAGAGCGAGTATTACGAAAATGCCTGCATTTTATTAATTTATCATCGGAATATTTGCATTGCTT
This sequence comes from Acronicta aceris, assembly GCA_910591435.1. NCBI lineage: Eukaryota > Metazoa > Arthropoda > Insecta > Lepidoptera > Noctuidae > Acronicta > Acronicta aceris. Next base: position 12,341,218 of record OU342759.1, read on the forward strand.
ACGAACTTTGTTGTGACCAAGGATCTGAGGTTGTACCGTGACGTGTTGCGAGCAAGGTATGGCACTATTACTGTGTAGAGTGGCATCCCCATTTAGTCGTCACGTCACGGTACTGTTTCTGTATATTTTCTGTGCTGTGCCAAATCATTAACAACAATAGTGTTTCACTTTTCAGTTAGTCATTTGGAGTGAATGCGTGAGTGTTTACGGCATACTCACAGTTTTGGCATGCGACCGCCAAAATATTGATTCACCGTATTACGTAGATCGTTTATTACTAATAGCTTAGATCTATAATCTAGATCGTAAGTGGAACTGTGTATTTTATTATGTTCTTACGAAGTTGATTAAAGTCTTCTTGTAACAACTGATATTATCATAATAATCCATTATAAATGCGAAAGTGTTGCCGTTATTTCAGTGCTACTTTGCGGGTATCTAATCTAAATATATAGAAAACTCAAAGGTGACTGACTGACTGACATAGTGATCTATCAACGCACAGCCCAAACCACTAGAGGGATCGGGCTGAAATTTGGCATGCAGGTAGATGTTATGACGTAGCCATCCGCTAAGAAAGGATTTTGACAAATTCTACCCCCAAGGGGATAAAATAGAGGATGAAAGTTTGTATGAAACTTTGTCAATTTTAAACCGATCGGGCTGAGACTTTGTATGCATATAGCTACTATGACGGAATTTATCAAAATCCTTTCTTAGAGGATGCCTAATCCTCTAAGAAAGGATTTTGATAAATTCCTCCCCTAAGGGGATAAAATAGGGGATGAAAGTTCATATGGAACAAAGTAACTATTGCACGCGGACGAAGTCGCGGGCAAACAGCTAGTTGTCTATATATTAGAGGTTTATTTTCGGCCACATAGGTGGATAATATAATATTGGCCCCCATAATTTGATGTCGGCTCACCAATAGTTATTTAGACTTTTTTAAAGCCTACATTAGCCATATCAAATTAATCCAAACTAAAATTACGATGCGAAAGTACCTGAGTGTATATCTGTTGTATGATTAATTAATAAAATGTTTACTATCCTCATGACGCGGCTACTTCATTACTAGAACATTTCTATTATAAAAGATGTCCGGTTAGTAAGCACTTTGTCTCGTACAAGCGGCCATTAGCGAACGCTTTATTTAGCGATCAAACACAGCTAGGTTATAACGGGCATAGACTCATTAGTGACCTACTAAGGACTGACTAAGACACAAAAATAGACATAGAATTTGTCATAAAAATTAGCACGAGGAAGTTAATTATCGTAGATGAAGCGAGGGTAGTGTGTGTGTGATCGTAGCAAGTGGAAATCCAGGGAGAAGAAAGAAGAAGGAAAAAGAAATCTAGGAAGAAGTGATCTCTGCCTTTTTTGCGCGTGGAAATCCTCATGGATTTCCGCCGCCCGGGGAAGGCAACGGGTCGTGTCGGACTCCATCCAGAGTGGGTGACCTACCGACTAAAACCACACGGTTGTTTCGCCTCACCACTTTTTGCTGGGGTTATGGGAGAGTGGTTTTATTTCTCCGCGACCCCAGCAATGGAATGCCTACCCTAAGGCGACTACGGGAAAATATGTGTACATTATACTTAAGTCTTTATCTTTAGCCGCGAATCCAAAAATCATATAAACACAACTTCAACATATTCGTGATAACACATTCGTCAAAATACAACTAAATTTTTACCTAAACTCAATTGCAATCACATGAATATTCCCTTAGCAGCAGTTCTAGTATAACTTAGGACCACACATCATGATTACAGACCGTAACGTACAATTTGTAGACGAAAATTGCATACTCCACGAGTTCAATTTTCGTCAAAAGTTCGACTAAGCGTATGGCTTCTGTACACAAAAGCGGAGGTTGGACCACTCTGCGGTCCAAGACTGGAATACCAACAACTTTGTACGATCTCTTACGTAATAGAAAGAGATGGATGTAGCTGAGGTACAAAGATTGATATTTAAGACCATTTCATAGCTCGTAGACTGACTGGCCGTATATCGTCAGCTATAACAGTAATTGATAGTAATAAATATTATTTGCAGTGAAATCTATATATCTATTATAGAAATGTGATTCTCACTTTTTCAGGTCCAGTTGAAAACCAGCGCGAGGCAACTCACAGACGCTCTGGCACCTGAACTGGACCTATTTGGCACAGTCGTGGGACACACAATATTTATTTATTTTTGTCTCATTTTCTCGCTTTCGTTTTATAATTTATTTATAAGATAATTACTTTTTTATGCTATTGTGTGCAGTGTCCATGACTGTATGAATAAACCCTTTTCTTTCTTCTTTCCAAATGAACAGATAAAATTACCTGGTATCGAGTTAAAATAGGTTAACAAAAATGTTTTATTATTTAATATACGTTTATTTTATATATTTGTAATTAGAGATATGATAATAATGTTTTTAGGATCTAGAGCATACTGAGGTACTAATAATATTGGAGGAATCATTGATTCCGATAGTTCAAGTTTCGGAATCATGGGTTGCTTTCATATTGATTTGTGTTACTCTTGTAATAAGTTATAATATAGTAGTTATATTTAAATATACCGGCTAGAAGACGATTGTTCCTGTTTTCAAAAATAAACAAAATACAGCCCTATGTATATGTAACTTGCAGTTCAATATACTTATATATAATATATTAAAGTAGTCTCCATTGGTTTTTTCTTACCTCGATGTAATTTCATCGAATATGTCATTTACAATTCCCAAATTTAATTACGAGTGCAATCATTTAAATCACATTCGCGCGATTTACATAATCTGTTGAATTTAATTTCATGAACAGTATTATTTCAATTAATATTTTACGTAAAACTGACTTGTGGTTATTGGCTATTAACGTTTAACGCGATAACCGGAGATTTATGGTTAAACGAAGTTTAACTTATGTAATTGTGCATGGGCTCAAAATTGCTATAAACATAACTTATATCGTATTTAAGATCATTAATATGGTATTAACTCAGCGGTCTGCAGTTGTCGCGGTCAATCTGTAGATGGATGACCATTCGAAACACATCGAGCCTCTTCGTGCCTTGGAGAGCGTGTAAAGCCGTCGATTATCACCACTTCGTGCCTTGGAGAGCGTGTACAGCCATCAGTTATCACCTCTTCGTGCCTTGGAGAGCGTGTAAAGCCGTCGGTTATCACCTCATATGAATACATATAATAATCGTTAGTAGTAAATGCTGACAAGCAGTCTATCCTTCAGTATCGGTCCTGCTCAGAAATTAGGTTGCAGAAGTCTGATGGCTTTAGCTTTGTCTCAAATACTGATGCAGCTGTATCTGGTTAAACTTGAAGTCGATCCAAACATTGTTGGGAAAAGTTTACGGGTAATACGCTATATACAACGTTCTCAAATAAAAAATCTAGTGTAAACTAGTAAGTAATACATAAGCACAAACCATTTAGTATCAAATTTCTTGATATGTCAACTAACAAAATGCGGATAGCACATTTCCTCGGTTACGTAATGCGAGAGAAAAGAGAGGAAGGGAAATATTGCATCAAAGAGAATTTGAAATATTGCCAACTACATGCGTCGCCGCCGAATTGATTTTGCTGCCTTCTGTGATCTCTGAAAGATGTTCCGCTGTTATACAATTTATTTTCTAGTGCAACTGTCGAACGATCCATCTCGCTAGTACGAGCGTGCTTCGGAATCATTCCAAATCCGAATTGGGCCATTCCTGCAGGCCAATGTGAGCCTAAAGCATAATTCACGGTACACTTGGCCGTTTCTATTGCCTTGGCACAATGCAAGCTCTCATTTAGAGCGCTTTAGATTTTGCCAAAGCGATTTTACACAAAAGCTTACAGATTCAACCGAAACACGAAAGAGTTAGCATGAATGATTTTATCCGGATACGTGACGCGGCATACTGTAAATCATTTTTATTGCAAACAGAGTTAACATGGTCCATTTGAAACAGTCAAATATTTCGCAACTGTGAATGGATCGCGACAGGCTCATAATCGAAAATGGAATATATTTTTGCGTTGATGTAAAAACTCGTGTGATGTGAAGATCAAGATCGCATAAAAAGTGTTCTAATGTAAATATATATGAAATGAGACGATTCACCTAAGTGTCATAACTTTAAGTGACGATTCGAGCGATTTCCACCGTGGGTGCTGTGAAAATGTTATTTTCAACTGATTTCAAAAGGAGGAGGTTCTGAATTCGACTGTATGTTTGTTACGCGATTATTCCGTCAATTATGAACCGATTTTGATGATTCTGTTTTTGGTCATACCTCAGAGATGGTCCTATAAAAATTTGGTCAAGATCTGATCACAAAATTTAGAACAGAATGACAATAACACGTAACGACCGAGTAAATGATAAAATAATAACGTCGTCTAGGTATACTTAAAATTCTACTCGCTAGGTATTCAAAATGTTGAAATAAAAAAAGTAAAACCGCTTTCAAAAACATAACTAAAATTATTTCGCACGTAACAATATTTTAGTTTTTGAAGGCGGTTTTGAATACAAAAACATAAACTCTTTAGTCCATTTCAAGCAGTTATATTAGCTATGATACCTGTTGCTCGGCTCAACGGCTTTCACAACATAAATGCATGCAGGCGGGGCGTGGGGGCGCGCCTCTATTCAGATACATTTTCTTTGCTATCTCATGTTGTCCCTCGGAGCGCAGTTAAGCGCGAACTTGAAGTGAATTTTACTTTAAACTTTAAGTAGTTACGTTCAACTCGTGTTATCTTGTTGACTTTACTTTGTTAGTGTAGTTTTTCATTATACTTTTTTATACTGCTTTGTTAATGTAAAGTGTTAGAACAAAATGACATGATACTTTTTGGCAATATCATTAAAAAACTACATAATATACCATCAAACTAGCTGAACACTCAAAGCTAGCCGGTTTTTTGAATCCCATGGGGGCTAGCCTATTGCCAATAACCGGGTACAGATTCAAACTCCGGACTAGTAATTTCATAAAATAACGTTTACTGACATCATTATAAAAACATACACTTTATTCATTAAGCTAAGGGTTATCCCCTAAACCGCATGTTTTCAATGCCAAAACTTTATTCATAAAAGTGAAACTTTACGGATTAATTTGCATTGATTACAAGAATAACATTTTCATAGTATACGAATGCTTTTAAATTATTGTATAGTTAATTACTACAGTTACGTAAACTTGCACGTTAATGAATAATGGCGATAAGTTGATTTTTTCCTTTTGAAAAATGAAATCAAAATCGATCGAGTAAGTTTTTGACGACACGTTTGGCGTAGCGGCTGAGCGATCGGCTTCTGCGTCACGTGTTGTGGGTTCGATCCCCACACGGAGCAAATATTTGTATGATCTACAGGTAGTTGCTCCGGGTCTGGGCGTTTGTGTATGTGAGAATTTGTGTTTGTAAACGCACCCACGATACAGGAGAAAATCCTAGTGTGGGGCAACGTTTTTTTTAAAAAAAAAAAAAGTGATCGCTGAGTGATATCTATAGCAATTTCAAAATAGTCTCGTCTTTTAATCTTAAGCGATTTCTAACTTTTAGAAATCATATGCTACCCTTGCCTAGTAATGAGAAAGTATATGAATCTCTGTCAGTCTGCAGTCCGTAGGGGCTCTTAAAGGGTTTGCCGACCTAATCAATAAAAAAAAACATAATAATGACAAGGAAAATGTCACGTATCCATTGAGATCAAAATATGTTTCGTTAAGTCACACGTTACTCTGAATTAGTGTCTCATTTAAGAACGAATATAAACTGTAAACATTAATGTTTCGTCATAATGACTCTTGATGTTATACAATCAGTACACGGGATAATAGCTCGTTTAAATAAAACTGGTAAGCATACGATTGTTAATTGGCGTGTAAAATTGAAGTAAATCTGGCATTTGGCTCTGAAGAAACAATCAGAAGGGTTGAAATTTTTCAAAAGATAATTAATTCCAATCTAATACTAATGTCAATAATTTTAAGCGCAGAATAGTTAGTCATGTTCTCTTTTCATTAAAAAAATACTGATTTACCACAATTAAGCTCGTATTTTTACATTAATGTTCTGGCAACCCTATTCCAGTGGAGAGCTCATTCAGCAGTGCGCTGCCCACTCCGGGACTTATGCTAATGATGAATTTAAATGTATATTTTAAGGGTAGAATTCTGTGAGGTAAATATTACGACGCGCGCTTTCATCGTTTGTCTAAATCTACAATTTCTACCTTTATAAAGCTGGAAAATACGTGTTTGTTTCATGTTTTGTTGAGAGGATTTTTTTTACTAATCTAACCCTTCTCTTTCTGAGAGGAGTCCCGTGGAATGCTATTTAATTTTTTAACATGTCGTATGGCGCCCAGAAATTTCAAATATATTCTACAATAGTTTCATAAGACGCAGTATTATTGTGCCGGTGTATTTATTTATTTATTAACCAACTTATACTTACAGTTTACACTACACATACAAGTTATCGGTCATATAGGTAGTAACGAAAGAATACATTCATTTTTAAATATTTTGAAATATAAAAGTAGGAAATAATAAAACAATTACTAAGCTATGGGATTGTACTAGATGGGGCAATAGATTCCAGGTATCGAGTGGCAGTACTCAGGAATCTCAGTTCCGTGCTCGCAAAGGCATCTAGTGAGTCATAGTAATGCAATATATTATTAATGTGGGTAAGTGCTAGATACAAAGGACTCTGTCAGTCTGTATTGTTAATGATATCGATGTAGACATCATTAACAATACACTTAAGATACTAATTGCATCGATAGGGTAATTCTGGTACTAAAATTATGTTCAAAATAGAATACCAATCTAATGTGAACGCATTTAGGGTATTGTAATTTTTCAGTGTTTAAATTATCTGATTTCATTATTACATATATTAAATTGTTTATACGTTAGACGTTTATTGGTTATCTAGAAGACTACCATTTGATACTTTATTATAATATTGAGATTTATATTTTGATCGGTTTTAAGTACCACAATTACCTTTCAGATATTTGTTAATAGTGTTACGAGCTAGGGTTCGGGATAAATTTAATTAACACCAATTTCACCGAAACAACAAATATTTTAATTAACTTGACAAACACACAACAGAAATTACTGAGAGAGTCACTACAGTATCACTTATCGCACTATAATGTCGCACTTGTAATCACTTAACTTCACTTCGATATTCACTTCACCGTGTTCAGAACTGAACTCCCCCGGCCGGCCCTCACGACCTGTATTTATATGAGTCACGAAGATTCTAGAATCGAACATTCTCGATAGGTCCACAAAATACGAGTAGGTAAGTACCTAAGTACCTACTTATAAACAATAGACGATAAAGTGATCGTCTATTGTTTACGGTCATTCACCTTGAACCCGGCTTTTCTTCGAATGTTCTACGTGCTTCTACGACTTATCTAGAATCTTCGTGACCCATCTCCGTACTAATAGTTACTCGGCGTAACACTACCCCCTCCTAAGACATGCTCGTCCCGAGCATGATTAGATCCGTAATAACGCGTCAAACGATCCAGATGAACGATCTTCGGAGCACCTCTTGGCCCTTTTTGAATCCGGTAGGTGACATCGTTGATCTTAGTCACGACTCGGTAGGGACCGTCCCATTTTGCCTGTAACTTAGATGACTTCACTTTGCTGCGAACCGGGTTATGTAGCCATACTAGTGAGCCCTCTTCAAATCTGCCTTTGTTGTTCATCTTGCGGTCAAAACGGGACTTCATTCTCTCGGACTTTTGACAGCCTGGTTGTCTGACATGCTCTGAACATTCTTCTCGTCCATCACTTAAATTTGCTCTCAATATCCTCACGGGCACCGGTACTGTAGCCTCTTGTCGGACGCCAAAATAATCGCCATCTCTATTCTTCCTCCAGTTTTCGGAGCACGGTCTGCTCGAAAAACTTCCAATGGTACTTCTTCGCTTAGGGCAACTCATCCGAAGGTGACCTTTTTCTCCACAGATGTAACATCTTGGAGCTGCCATCCTGTTATTTTCTTCATGTAGTCGGTCCTTTTTCAACATTTGACCTCTCCAACAACTAGCTTGAAGGTGTCCCCGTTTACCACAGGTGTAGCATCTAGGCGATAATACACCTTCTCTTCGAACTTCGCTGCGCCTTGCACAACCCACCTGGAAGTGGCCCTTTTCTCCGCAGATGTAGCATCTAGGCCATGCTACACCATCCCTTCGACCCTCTCTGCGCTTAGGGCATCTCGACTGGAAATGCCCCTTTTCTCCACAAATGTAGCATCTAGGTGATGCTGCATCAACCCTTCGACCGTCACTGCGCCTCGGGCATCCCGCCTGCATATACCCCTTCTCCCCACAGTAATGACATGTCGGTAACACGACTTCCCAGATACGATCAGTCCGATGGTCCTGTCTAACTGCCTCTACTTCTAAGGCATGGGCTAAGGCGTCTTTCAATGTCTTGTGGTGTCCAAGCCTCACAGCAGCTCTGACTTCAAGGTCACGAACTCCATCGACGAACGCTTGAACAAGATTACCGTCGATGAGCGCAGGTGTAGACTGGTATGCTTTTCGAACCAGCTTTTCAACTTCCACGGCCCACTGCTGTAGGGTCTCGGCACTACGCTGTACCCGATCCTTTAGCTGAGCACGAAACACGTACTCCAGATGGGCGTCACCGTATCTTGAGTCCAACGCCTCAATCAGCTGGTCGTAGGTCATGTCCTTGCCGAGGGCCTCCAGTACTGTCAAAGCCCGGTCACGGAGGCATAAGGTGAGTGCTGTCTTTGCTTGACCTTTGTCCCATCCGTTCGACTTCATAAAGGCTTCAAATTGCATTTTGTATGCCGACCATGAGGAGGTTCCGTCAAATGGCGGCACTTTAAATCCACGTAGGGAGGTCGTTATGGGTGCAGCATTCACGGAAGTCGCAAGTATGTTTCGTGCCTTTAGATCACCTAACGCCTTTGTCACGTCAGCAATCTGTTCCTCAGTTTTACAAATCCGGGTCTCGTGCTGTTCCACCTGCTCCTTCATAACACCGAGCTGTTTGCCAAGAGTCCCATGAAGGTCTTTTATGAGGAGCATCTGTTCCTCTTGACGTCTGGTATGCTCCTCTTCCCGACGGCGAGCCTGCTCTTCCTGACGGCGTGCCTGCTCCTGCATCATTGCCATCAAGGCCGCCAGGTCTACCGTTGGTGCTGGAGAAGTTCCAGATGGACCAGCAACTGGGTCTATAGATGGTTGCTGATGACCCACAGGTAGTAGCCGGAGAATCTCCAGATCGTCTCTGATCCATCTCTTGCTGCCGCTGACTTCTAGTACGGATACCTTCCGTGTCTTCCTTCGGTAAAACCGGCATAATTTATCCCACGACTTCTGACACCAAATGTTACGAGCTAGGGTTCGGGATAAATTTAATTAACACCAATTTCACCGAAACAACAAATATTTTAATTAACTTGACAAACACACAACAGAAATTACTGAGAGAGTCACTACAGTATCACTTATCGCACTATAATGTCGCACTTGTAATCACTTAACTTCACTTCGATATTCACTTCACCGTGTTCAGAACTGAACTCCCCCGGCCGGCCCTCACGACCTGTATTTATATGAGTCACGAAGATTCTAGAATCGAACATTCTCGATAGGTCCACAAAATACGAGTAGGTAAGTACCTAAGTACCTACTTATAAACAATAGACGATAAAGTGATCGTCTATTGTTTACGGTCATTCACCTTGAACCCGGCTTTTCTTCGAATGTTCTACGTGCTTCTACGACTTATCTAGAATCTTCGTGACCCATCTCCGTACTAATAGTTACTCGGCGTAACAATAGTTTTGTCGATATGGTTTCAGATATTTGTTAATAGTTTTGTCGATAGGTTAACGTCGGCTGCGGTTAGTTTGGTGGCGTATCATTACTTACGTCATTTAACACAGGCTCGTAAAGTTTATCTGTTAGTAGAAGCGGCTAGTCGTAAAACCGGGCAAGGGAAGCATACAATGATAGCGAGTGGCGACCAATTACTTATTATCATACAATATACTTACAAAAGTAGTTTTCACCATAAGGTGAAATACGATGCGAACACGTCATAATACGATGTGTTCGCAGGAAAAAGAACCGCGTGCGTTCTGTAGGGTCTTCCTTTTCTTCCCGATGCCCTAAAGAAAGAGGTAGAGAGAGAGAGATTCTCGTTGCCACGTCGTGTGCGGTAAATTCTCATGGATCGTTTGCCACCAGGGGAACCGGCAGGATTTGTCGAACTCGTACTGACTAAAATAAACAGTTTCCTTACTTATGGGTCATTCTACTTTTTAGTGCAGGTTTTTGCACTGCTAAAAATGGGTTTTAAAATTTTTATCATTAGAGATAAATGAAGTAAATTATTATTAGTATTATTATTAGTATTGTTTTTATGCGTAATTATATCCAGACAATTGAAATTAACTGCCAGCAGCGAATTTTGTACATATTTCTTTCTGAAAATGAAGGTTTTGCAGACCAAGGTAGAAAAATCAAACCACTTTGTTACCAATCTAAATATTTTTATTGAGCAGCTTCAGTCACTCATTACAAAAAAACAATTAACAAAACGTATTTTAGGAACATAAATCTTTCTCTTTCATAACTATAAATGGTCATGGCCATAGGACTCGTGATCACATTGAATCACCACCGTAAACCAGAGCTACTACGCTACCGAACCACTCCGCACGTAACAACCGCCTTCCGTACAGCTACGGGCCGTATTTGCTTAAGTAAATTACATACTATGCAGCTACATGATAATTGTATGCATTTATTAAAATGAAATTAGCAGTGGTTTGCACTAATGAGACTGTGCTTAACAGTGCTTAGCAACATTTGGTCGTGCTGCAAAATGACAACGAGATTTGCACATACATGCTTCTTTCACGGTGGCGCATAATGGAATAGATAATTATTAGTTTCTTATTTAACGTTATGTACCTTATTAGTATTTAAGCAAAGAAAGAGTCATAGGATATACTGGCCACAAATTAATTTTTCAAGACACTATTGATTTCTGAGGCTTACGCGAATGTTCGACATATTGAAAACAAAACAGCTTACGGATTCTATCGCGTCAAACTCACATTAATAATAAATACGACATCAAGATGCACAACACCTCAGTCTGCCCGTGACCATGGACGCTGTAAAAGGTCCGAAACGTCGGGATTATTAATGTGAGTTTGACGCGATAGAATCCGTAAGCTGTTTTGTTTTCAATATTTTCAAGACAGTTTTTCAAACTCGAACTAACTCATCGTACACATCCATAAAAATATGCTGAGACAGTATATAAGTCTGATAATAATTAGTACTTCGATTACCGGTGAACTGAATCTAATTAAAAAGTACTCCGAAACAAGCTTTTTCCCAAATTTTTCTGTCTCATTATAATTAACGGTTTTGACTTGAGGCGGTTTCATACCGCACGCGCACTCGAGCGGTGTTATGGAAACGTCCGCGCTTCCCCGATAATCTCCCTTTTTACCCCCACAAACATTAAATTACACACGCCACTCGTCAGGAGCTAAACTGAACGATTCTATTACGAAGTTATAAGGTATAAAATCGAATGGTGCAGGTGCTCATTTAGCCGCAAATGTATCTGTGTAGGCGCGCATTTGACGCGGCTGAATGGTCTGAAGGCAGGTTCATTAGTGCTCACAGGACCATGCATTCGTTTTGTTAGTAGGAAGCAAATGAAATAAAAAATCGTACCGCACGTAGGTGGGTGGGTACGCGGCCCGGAAACATTCCAAGGGATATGAATCGGAAAATCCAACCCTGCTCCTTTTTGAGCTCGTTTCGAAATGAGGGCGCAGATACGGTTAAATGACATACCTCAGCACGTTTATTGTGCATTATTCTTCGTCGTTCTTTGATTTGATGTTAATCAATCCCAGATTTTCTTATTAAAGCGGGGACCCTGTGAAATATAAAATATTAATTTGGGTTTAGGGTTGATGATAAAACAGGCCAACCTACCTACATGTAATTTAAATGTAGGAAAAGTTTTACAAGCAGGAAATTATATGCGTTCCGACATAATGTACCTATGGTGTCTTCTTACTCCTTAATTGATCTTTATGCGTCTAACGTAGACTTACAGATTGTTAATCAGCAAGAAAATGAGATACAATCCTATTATTATGGTATCAACAACATGATTACTTTTCAAAACGATGTTTTCAGCGAAACTATTTTCCTGGGCGCGCGGCGGGTTAAACACTATTATTATAAAAAATAGAGTAGGTATCATCAAGTTATCTCTCTTGGGAGATAAGCAGGGACTCTAAATTGAGTTGTCTCGGAAAATGGTTGACGCATTAAAGTTACGTTGTAGTTTATACTCTATCTTGTTGACCGACGATTCTTATTCTTAAAGCGCTACACGTTTTGAGCTTATTAAATGGTTTTGATAGCTCATCACACCGTTACAAGCATTATCATGAACATAACATACCATGTCGCTTGTATTCCCCACAGGGGTAGGCAGAGGTGTTCTCGTTAAGTTCCAATTTAGACGATAGGGGCCTATCACCGGGCCATCGAAACATCGAGCTCCTACTAATAATTTAATAGGAAAACCCAATGAAACTTTGCTCGACTTAAGAATCTAATGTAGTCGCGCCTATTACATCTATAGGCAGTCCCATTCCGAACATTATAGCAGGACTATTTTTTAATTTTGAGTATCTAGATACCGTCTTATACAATAAACAATTGCGGCCACTATTAAATCCAATTAACCTAGTGTATCTGATAAACTTATCGTTGTATAAAGCCGTAATTAATACTAACATTTAATTTTAAACGATTACCAATTAAAGTTGCGATCTGATAGCAAAGCATTGTAATAGCGAAGTATGGGCAGCTATTCGCCAGCGCCGGCGCCGCATAATATTGACAAAGTTTAATTGACCAGCTGCGAGTTAGCCGTCAGCCAACACCGCCGCTAACTTCCACGGAACCACGAAGTTAGATCATGTGATACGTTGCGGTGTAAAACATGAAACAATGCAGCCTCATCAGTAACCGCGGTTAAGGCATTGCTATACGATTTTTAATGACTTTAAATTGAAGATTACGCCTAAAAGACTAGTGTTAATGACATGAAAAAAATATATAAACTAGAGCATTTCCTTAATAATTTTACATGTGAATATTTTATATTCAGTACGTTTATATTATATGGTGTAATTAATTTGTGAAGTTATTTCTAACCGGAAAAATACGACAATCCTACAAAAATTATCAGGCGTAAATTTATAAAACCTTCATCATTAAAAAAAAACTCTTTCATCTATCATTTAGTATACGTCCTTTTAAGAGATATTGTACTATGTGTAACTTTATTTTTCATCGTGCGCGAACTAGCAGAGCTCTTCGCGGGCAATGGGTGGCAGCCAGCGGTGTATCTAATCAAAGTCACTGGCGGTTATCCTTGCCTTAATCACGAAGAAATAACGTTCTAACAAACTGAATTAAACTTAGCCCACATCTACAAATATATCTTTCCATAGTTAACTTTGAAGTACTGTTTTCTTTTGACAGAATTATCGATCCGCAGAGACTTGATTGAGTAACAAAGAGAAATAATATTCTATTTCAGAATGAAATATGGGTTGTAGATCCCGCGGGATCTACCTATTGTGTCGGAATAAATATTCTTTTACAAATGCAAGTTTCGTCGTGCATAGTTCATCGTCATCAGTTGGCGCAAACGTGATTGTGTTACAAATTAGCATCCGTGTTAACACAATGACTCATTTATGTTATTAGTTGGGATGTTCGCTAATTCTACCCGTAATACGTTAATTTGCTAAATGCCAGATATCAAAGCTTCCAACTCTAGATTAAGTCATTATGTAGAGCACATCCAATTACCTCTGAATCGAATCTGTGAGCTTTTTAAGTAGCTATATGAAAGATTAGCTTCTGCCCGCGACTTTGTCTGCGTGGACTTCAGGATTGGGTCCGACCTGGATAAAACGTATCCTAAGTGTTATTCCAGACTATAATCTAAATCTGTTCCAAATTTTATCCAGATCCGTTCAGCCTTTCTGGCGTGAAAAAGTAACATAAACATCCATACGTCCATCCATTCATCCATACTCACAAACTTTACGTAACGTAAGGAAAGAATAGCGTCTACCAAGAATTTGTATCGTGATTTGAGTCTATTTTCCATTCGAGTCGCGGGTATTTTTTCCTCCCGTTGGCAATATAAAGTGTGTCATGTAAACGCTGGCTTAAGTTCTAATATTCATTCAAAAGACGCGGTCTCATCTCACGAGTCTCGATACTAGGGTGCTTTTATTTGAAAAGAACAAAAAGAAAATTGCGTGTAAGTCGTGGCGGGCAAACACTGAATAGTATATTGAGTAGTGACAGGGTATCGGAGACAATATGTACGTATATTATGTACATAAAGACAGACACTGTGTTACAAAAGTGTCATTGTTGCTACAAATAAAGTAAAGAATTGCCTACAAAGTATTATATAAGTTTTCCTGTTAATATTTGTTGAACTCTGTAATCTATGTATATCATGCTATATGTGTGTTTCTAACGGTGAGCAAGGTCGCCAGAGCTCCGTGAGGAAGCGTTGTATTGGCAGTGTGCGGAACCGGTGGTGTTATTACCGCCGCTGTCATGCATGGCAGAATGTCTCATAAGCAGCCAGCCCAACTATTCCTCTTTAATTTACAGGCTCGGCAACGCGCGAGTGGTACCAAGCGTCCATAGGCTACGGTAACCGCTAACCATCAGGCGGGCCGTATGCTTGTTTGCCACCTTAGTGGTTTAAAAAATATCTTGCAAAAAATATTGTTGGAACTCGGAACGTCTATCTGGCGCAGTGCAGGCTGCCATCATTGTTGACACAGTAATGACTCTGTCCATCTACAATTTACGTTGCGGTGGTAATGAGATACATTTGCAAAATCAAAATAACAAAAATAATATATTCACTAATGACTGCGGCCATCACATATATATTTCAGTGCAACTGAATATTTCTGCTGCTTTGATGAGAATTGTTACATCTGTCTCCTAAAAATAAAATGTGTCTGCAGACTTATTCATATTTATCATATATTTGCATTCCACAATGTCATTTTAGATAATACATTTATGCATAAAAGCTAGGAACAATCATGGACCCTGAAAGTTACCGTAGTGTATTATATAATATTATATTTATTAACATATTTTAATTATCCCTTATCAGGATATAACTTACAAAGAATAGATACTTGTATAATGTTAAGTAGGACTTATATTAAAATGTAACAATTCATGTTGAACACAGCTAAGTAATAAAGTAAAAATGTAAACTACATTGTAGTTTACAGCCAGGTTGTGTAGCACAATGTGGAAACAACTCATTATTTTCTATAAAAAGTAGCGCGCGGGCATCTGCCGACTGTGCAAAGTTTACACGATGTTGACAGAGACGAGACAACACTACGTCGATAGTGTTAGTTGTTACTTGCTCTCGTCCTGCAACAATTACGTAGTATGAACTTCGCTGGTGTGTTTGATGCAACAAAATTATACATCTGCAAAAGTACAGTTCTATGTTTACGAATAGTTTGAGAAACATCCAAAAGGTTACAAAGCAGGGCTAGCAGGGTTTAACAGGTATACGAGTAGTAGAACTTGTTATTTTTTTTATTGGGAAAAGATATAAATTTTAGTCCGGTCCGTAGTTTCGTTAGCGTCGATTGTACCTAATCGATCCAACTTAACGAACTTTCTTACACTACAATTATTAGCACTATTTATAGACATCGGGCTGTGTGGCGTTCACTAGGAGAGGCCTACGTCCAGCAGTGTACGAATATAGGCTGATGATGATGATGATGATAGACATCATATTCCATCACCCATGTAATCTCGGCTTTTAGTATGTATAAAGAATCGTTTATAAAAGTCCTGCATGAATGCTCTACAAATGTGTTTCCTACAGGATATTCCAAGAAATTTCATGCAAAAAAGGCAGTGCTTCAAATAACTTATGTAAATGCATGCAAGATAATTTCGTTTTGCGAGCGACTTTAACCCTCCAGCTACTTGCATTATGTAAACACGGCCCGTTCCGTGCTACCTACACATCAAACATACTTGTAAGTTGTACCATTCGCCTGTAGAATTAGCACAACTTTTGCTTTCCATTCCGAAAGTTGTTAATTGGAAATGTTCACAATTCCCGTTTTATATTGATTTTACACACGCCAATAATTTGCTTGAATAGCTCTATCAGTGTGGCATGCGAACAATATAGCTTTCTGTTTCATGAACATTTAGAATAGCAGTTATCAGTTTTGGATTATTGAAGCGGCATTCCATTCATTTTGGATGCATGTTCACACGATATTAATTGGTGATTTTACAGCGAGGCACCACTTATTAATTTTGGAATAACAGTAGTTTCAAAAGTACGACTGTTTTCTATCTAACAAGTGGATGAATTGTGTAAAATAAAGTATTTAAATTAAGTTATACAAGAATTTGCTTAAGATACGTGCTTACGATCATTATTTTGATATGAAGGAAAGAGAATCCTGGACAAATGGAATGGAATCTTTATAAAATTATTAGAGATAAACCCACAACTCTACCATTATCTTTAAAGGTTGTTATGGATTTGCAATATTTTTACCCAATTTACATTACCCAATTTAGCTTCAGATCTGTGTAAAGTATGCATCTTACGATCTTTCAAAGATGCTTACCAAACGTAAATCGTCCAATAAACAAAACAAAAAACATTTTCCAAAAAGGAGTAAAAAGTAAAAGAGTAAAAAGTAAATCCATTCTACTTGCAATTCAATTTGCTTTTATCAATAGCATATTTTGACGCTGCAATGTCAAAGAGCAGAGCAAAGTGCAGACTGTATGTGTATCTGGATGATTGATGGCGTGAGTGATTGATATATGTGGCGCTGGCTGCCTTGCTGACACAACTACTGTCAAGACAGATATGATACATGTGCTCGCATAATATTGTACGCTGAAGCTTCAAGATTGGGTGCTTGATTAGTTTGGTTTCTAGATTATTCTATGTTGTGGTATTTGTAATTAAAATCGCTTTCGTGGGATGTATCGCTGTTTGTTATAGGTACTTATTGTCTTCGAAATTTCAGAGGTGTTGTGTAATTTTTAATGCTATCTTGAATGCGTTTGATCTTAGTATTGCTTGATGGTAACACCAGTGGAGCACGGAATTTAAGTAAATACCGTTTCGGGTTCTGGTTTTCACATATTAAAAGTAAAATTTGGAGCCGGTCTTGCATGTAAAGAATCTAGAGAGATAAACCATTCCATCCAACCGCCAACTAATATGCGAGGATATAGTAGGTGGTTAAAAGAAATGGAATTGTGTTTAAATGTAGAAGTGGTAGAAGCTGGTCGTTGACCATTTTCGACTTTATGCTCGGATACGAGGGAGAAAATTTTTCAACCGGTAGGTTATCGATTGTAAACAGGTAATAAATGAAACTCAGAAACCACTAAGTAGTACATGTCTATAATTAGACTTTAATTACGGTTTTAAATAGATGTTGGTCATTCTAATTGATGTTGGCCCTAATTTAGTTGACCTTTAAATCAAGATTTCTCATTGAACATAAGATTGGTTTAACACAAATCTATGAATAGACATGACAGTAGGGAGGGTTGGCGTGTCTTCAGGGACGACTGAAGGATTATATCCGGTAGATTAGTAACAGAATAGAATTTCTACAAGCTCTACAGCTCTAAGGCGTAGATGATTAAGCTTGCTGAATTGAACTCAACAGATTATTAGTAAAGCAAATTCAAAATGGAGGAGGTTCTTATCATATTTCTCTCTCTCACTCTCTCTTTGTGCCTCTCCGACTAGCGAAGGTTGGCAGTCAATTTAGCATATTCATTTCTGTCTCTAGCGAGGCGAAACAGTTCGGCAGCACTCGCTATCCCTGTCCACTCCCTGATGTTACGTAGCCATGGCTTCTTCCTCCGACCGACACGTCTTTTGCCTGCGATTTTTCCCATCATAACAAACTGCAGCAACTCGTATTTTCGTATTCGTATTTTTGGCGACATGTAATTTCTCTGAAGATTCTTTGTTTTTTTTATTTTTGAACTAGTTGTTGCCCGCTGTTTTACTGGCATCCCAAAGGATAGATTTGAGATAAAATATAGCCTATCCTTTCTAAAGATGCCTTAAAGTTATTATTGGAATCAGTTCAGCGTTTCAGGAATGAAAAGGTTAGTCAGATATATGAATTTGTCTTGTATTTTGTCAAGATCGTATGAAAGACTTCGAAGATAAAATAACCTCAATTGAAATCTATTTTTTATCAAAGTCAAAAGTCAGATTTTTGACAGATTTTTTATAAAATTTAATTTGGACCAAATATACGCATACCTTTACATGGTCGTCCGTCCATCTGGCTGGAGGTTATTGGATGCAGCTTATAACCGGTCCCTGTGGAAGTCTTTGGGGGAGGACTTTGTTCAGCAGTGGACTTCTATAGGTTGATATGATGATGATGATAATACACATACCATTACGACTGTTGCTTTCGCTTTCACTTACACTTTTTCAATTCCATGTCATAGATGCAAGTCCAAGGTCAAAGCTGGTATTGAGAATGTCAGAGGAAAACAGTTTTAATTTGATTTTTTGGCGAAATATTCGTCAAAAATCCTTCTAAATATTTCAACACATCAAAGACTGTAATAAGACAAAGTGAGCAACGTTCGCGTGTTCTAAAATGGTGCAGACTATTATTACAATGATTACTTAAGCTAAGATGGGACAGTCGTAACATGTCATGTGACGCGACGTTAACGACTGTACCTACGTCTTGAAGTGAGGCAGTATTACGTTTTATTTGAGTCATAAAAACGCATCTTGGGCGGCAACATGGTGATTACGATGAAAAAATAACTTTGTTTTACGACTTGAGGAAATTAGAAATTTGTAATGTTGTGACCTGAAGCAGTAAAGTGGAATTGGTTGTTTAATACCACATTTTAAAAGCTTCGACATCGAATAATGGCATAGGTATCTGCTTCTGAAAAATTTTTATTAGGGTAAACAACATGTGTAAAATATAGATATTATTCAATTTATACTCGACTGCATAATTGGTATTGCGGATGCAAGCACGGTTGCTGATCGTAAGGGGTTAGGGTTTATGCTTGTGCCTGGTTAATTGGCAATAGGCCCCCCATTGCTGTCCTATTGATCGGACTTAAAACGTATAGGCAAACTGTTGGTGTACACCTGTACGCCTGTACTCTTTGAAGAGTTAGATACAGTAACTCTTCAACGAATACAGGTGTGATGGTATTGTATATAGGTATGATTGTATAGTTTAAGTACCTACCTACATAATTATACATTTTTAAATAGTTACAGCGTTTTATATCTCATACATTAATCTGACGAGAATCTGTTGAGATTTGTTTAAAAAAAAGCATTTATTTTAACTAGCATTAACTTAAGTTTTCATCCATAGGGCGGTCGGTTCAAATCCGGCTCGAAGGACCAATACTTTCGGGGTGCAAGTTTGCTTGGTATTTATATTAATGTTTATTAAAGTTATTACATACCTAATGTTATGTATTTAATGCACACAGATGATTTAGTGTCTATGAAGTTACAAAAGATAAGTAAAATATTGCAAAGTATTGCGTTGACAAAAGGTGGTCGGATGCGTTAAACCGAACAGGTACTGTACAAAGTAAAGCGATACCACACCGACTATAATAAGCTTACCTACAAGCTGTGTCTACAGACTAAAAAAGTTGGAGCCACACAGTTACGTGTAGTCTGGCATTAATTAAACTTCCAAACCTATACTGTGTCATTAAATGTGTAGTGTCCAGTTTGGAAACTTTGATATTTATTTCTGTAAATTATATTTTATGTATTTTTTTTATTAGGACTATTTTATGTAGGTACTAGATGGCTACGGCGTCTTATAAAGGAGGCCTCTGAAAAGAAATGCTGATACAAAATGGAGAATTATAGTCTCTGTTAAATGTTATTTCGTGCTTAAAGTCTACGTAAAATACATACAATGAAGACAGATTATACTAGAATAATGTAGAATATTATATTAAAAAATTTAATTTGTCACAAAATCGTCCTTCGTTTCCTTATATGTAAATGAAAAGGAATATTTAAAGTATACAGAATAACGGGCACAATCCGAATGTGAAGATGATTAATAGCATTTAATGTAGTAATGGAAATGCTAATTTCGCACGTTCCAGCGCAATAACTCGCGGAGGTTTTTCACAGCAACTAAATTAACACCCTTTGTGAAGCCGGCTCGCGTGTTCACTCTGATTCGGTAGCCGGAAATGGCGTTTGTTCAAGGAGCCAGGGTCGCAACCCTCGGGTACGGGGGACCTTGCCCACTATTTAAGTATCAACCCTATATTTTTCACTATTTAGACGCACCGAGGCTGTAATTTATTTTCTTTTATTTAGGTCCTTTTGTTCGTTCTGGCCTGTGGGGAAATTATGTAGCAGCTACATTAATTACACTGCCACTCTCACAGTCACAGTAAAGCAGGTATTTTTATAAACTTAAATTACTTACTGCCTCATTAGTCTAGTGGTCCCAAGCGCGACTGCTACGCTAGAGGTCCTGGGTTCGATCCCCAGGTCGAGCAAAGTGTTATTGGGTTTTTCTATGAAATTCTCAGTAGCAGCTCGGAGTCTGGATTTGTTCCCGGTTAATGGCAATAGGCTCGCCCCCTATTACATGGGACCTAAACATACCGGCGAACTGTGGGTGTACATTAGTACGCCTCTGCCTAACCCTTCGGGGAATACAGGCGTGATGGTATGTTATGTTAAATTACTTACCTCCCTATTTGAATAAAACGCGTAAACGTCACAAAATCTTTTAAATATTCGGTATGGGAATGAAATGAGATTAAATCGAATTTGACTATCTGGATTCAGACGTCGACCTTTATTTCGGCTTTCGGTCACGCGATACAATTCCAATAAATAAGACATCCATTTTTAGATACCTATGTCTGTATTTAGACTACCTTACTCTTCTGTTTATTGCCTCATCTAAGTCGCAACCGCTGGTCTTTAGATCATAAGTTTGATTCTCATAAAAAAACATTTTTCTGTTAAGAAGTTCTTAGTGTAAGCTCGGAGTTGAATTATTAACCTGTATTTTACCAATTGGTTTACCTATTATTACAAAAAAACAAAAAAATATTTTGGGGAAGAAATTTGTGATACGTATACTTATAGATATCTACCTACATAACCCGTTTTTCTTTATATATTTTTTTACAGCCGCACAATAGGCACCAGAGTAACGATATTTATTATCAATCCATTTATTATACCACTGCTGGGTATTTGTGTCGTCTTAGCATGTGAGTAATAAAATTTCCAATTCTATTAGTTTTAAATATTTTGGCACAAAATAGGTAAGTGCATTCTTATGTTATTTCACTTTATGCTTATTATAAAAATAAAGGTCAGGTGCGTAGCCCTCGCAACCGGCGTGTATGTATGATAAGATATATGAATGTGGAAGAAGCAAAAGAAGTACCTATGCAAGTATTGTAGCAAGTGGTAGTTTCTGCCCACCCCTGTGGGAGAAAGGCGTGAGTGTATGTTTATGCTTATAATACCATAAATAGTATTATTATAAGAGATAAGTAAGAAAAACTGAACTAATGTAATAGAAATAGGCTTTTTTTTTTCTTTTTTTTTTTAACCGTCGCCCCACACTGGGATATTCTCCTGTATCGTGGGTGCATTTATAAACACAAATTCTTACATACACAAACGCCCAGGCCCGGAACAACTATCTATAGATCATACAAATATTTGCTCCGTGTGGGGATCGAACCAACAACACGTGGCGCCGAGGCCGATCGCTCAGCTGCTACGCCAAACGTGTCGTCAGCCAAACATTTGCATGTAGAGCAGTAATAACTAATAATGTAATTAGTCACTACACGACTCAGGTATTAAACAGGCGCATTAACACTAAGTGAGAGTTATTTACATAAAATAGAAATGTTTAAACAATTAGTCGTGTTTTACTCACATTTTTCATCTAGTTATTTTAACCAATTACCGGAATCGTTATAGTAAGAAACTATCAAAATCAAATCCGTACTGTTATTTATTGTAATTATAAACAAATAAAAATATTATAAACAAGCATACGGGCATCTGATGGTAAGTGGCAAGATGATTTTATCAACTTTTTTTTTATGGAATAGGGGGACAAACGAGCAGACGGATCGGTTGATGGTAAGCGATTACCGCCGCCCATGGACACCTGCAACACCATAGGAGTCACAAGTGCGTTGCCCGCCTTTTAAAAGGGGATTGGGCCTCCGGTAACCTCACTCACTCGACGAAACACAACGTAAGCGTTGTTTGATGCCGGTTTTCTGTGAGGCCGTGGTATCACTCCGTTCGAGCCGGACCATTCGTGTCGAAGCATGGCTCTCCCACTTAAGAAAACTTTATAGTTTATTGATGAAAAATTAGGCATTCAAAATTATATGCGGGTACCTACCCGTGTATCCATTAGTCCTTTTATATAAAAAAGTTAATTACAAATTCAAATTCTACTGGTATCTGTGGCACATTAGCATTATTAACGGCTTATTTGTCCAAAAGCTCGCGTGTTGGGGTTGCCCTTTAAAGTTTATTCACAATGGCAACACTGATAGGACTCGGAACTGAATTAGAATTGCTAAACATCAGAATGTGCGACCTACCCTCCCATGATCCTTCCAACTGGTTTATGTTAACCGTTGCACGCTACGAAACTGCCGCTTTCTAAAATACAACTTTCTGACTGGCTCAGAGTTTTACGAGAACAGGATACGCTGATAAGACTTTGTTTTTCTTGAAGTTTTACATAAAAAAGAGATAGTGGTTTTTTTTTTTAATTTCAAACAAATAGGTAGTATAGGTAGGTTTGACCTTAAAAAAATTGGACATACTTACATAATATATATGTACAGTCAAACCTTTTTACCACGGGGGCAGAAATTATAAATATCAATCTAAATCAAAATATTTCATAAGAAATATGTAAATAAGATACAAGATTATTCAAAAAGAAATATTTTAATTTCTTCCATTCCAATCACAGTAAAACAAAATCAATCTGTAAAGTAATTATAAAGTAAAATATAAACAATTTCCAATATCGGCCGTCTGTTACAGAGTGTCAGGGCGAGGGTTGGCCCGGTTGGTCGCCCAGGCCATGTAATCGCGCCACCATCGATCAGCTGGGACATTCAATGATGAATAGCGAGCCGCCGCCCGCCGTAGAGATCTTGATAACTACGACCACAGAGCGGTGGGAAATGGAGTGACAGGGTAAAGGTATCTAATTGATTCGAGGATCATTTGGGTTACGGAGCATGAATTAAGTGCGTATTTTATGGACATCTTGTTTGGTACACGATTTGAAAATTAAAAAGAAAATATGGTACAGTCGGTGACAAAATTCGTAGATACTATACTATATTAGGCAACGCTTATTTTCCAGATTTTCCTAGTTAGTTATTTTCCCGCATTGGATTGGTTTTCACCACTATACAGAGTGATTCCGGAGGAAGCTACCAAGCTATTAAACATCACGCTACGACCCTTAGGAACGGAGCAACGCGGGTGAAAAGCTAGTAAAAGATAAAATAAAATAAAACTGAATTCCATTTGCTTCCTTCTCAGTTCTCCAATCCTTAACCCGATAACGTTATTCTATTAGCTGAATGGCCGTTTGCGGAGCCGGAGGTTAAACCATAGGTGAAGGTTAAATGTACCTACAGATATAGTAGCTTACAAGTTACCTTATCAGTCTAATGAGATGGATTAGTTTCAAGCTGAATTTATTTCGTTTTAGATTAGGAATTACAGAACAATTGAAATTATTGAGGTTAGGTTTTTCATTCTCATCATCAAGACAATTGTTCTCTTTTTTATGCTTTGCAGCTAAAACACAACGGGGACTTTTGTAAATATAATTTAGTTTACATATGTTATTATCACGAAAAAAGGGTATATTGGGTCAGACCAGGAAAAAATAAGTTCTGACGAAAAGAGTCTGAATGAAAAAGGTTTCTTTCATCAACTCTTGAATGTAAAATTAGTGAAAGTAATATATTAAATAAATAACTAAATAGTCATGGATACATAAATTTCGATGCTACTCTTAGCATGATCCACTAACTTCATGGATAAGTCTATTGTTTGTATAACTTCCTACACAACACACAAACCCTCTAAGTCAGTTTACACCGCCTAGGATTAAGTTTAGTTATCGGTAACCTAACTACACGGAGATGAACCGCTTCCGGCTACATTATGTCCCGGATATTGTCCCGATACCGTCGATATCGCTCTTGGTTTGCGTGCACGCAGAGCGAACATCGCATGTCAGACATAAACCTTATCAAACAGTAATTAACACGACTAAAACGTACCCCTTTATCATTCGCTAATCTTTTAGGTACGTACCACACTTTCGCGTGTCGGCTTTCATTACTACTTGTTACAATCGAAATTAAAAATAGAACCGCGAATATTCTAGACCATATTTCAGGTAATATACAACTATTATAAGCTTTCATTAAACCCAGAAGTTAATTCAGCGCCTGTTTATGGCAAAATTCTAATAAAAACTTTGTCAACACGACATTGCATGACCACTTCCTTATTTTGAATAGTAAAATGTGTTATAAACGTCGAAAGGGACGCGAAAGCGTGATACATTCGGCCTCGGCATCCGATTAAAGGATTTCGGCGATCACGAAATCGGCCGGCGAATAATTTCCCTATGAAATTAAGAAGGCATTGAGCGAGCTATCTCATTTCCTAAATGCATTCTGTTATGTAAATGTCGGGTTAGTGGTGGGAGCGTGACTTATTTTGGCGCCAGCCTCGGCCTGTGCTCACGATTCTTCCAGACCGCGCCGGTTGGTAACATTTCCTTTCCATGACGACCGTTGTTATGTATCCTTATTTATGAAATTGCGGATCATTCAATGAAATACACGCATTGTTATTTAACTGTGTACGCTAGGAAGGATTTAACTCTCAGATAAAGATTCAAGATCAATCCGTATACTGTCCCACTACTAGGCACGAGTCTCTTCTGAGAATGAGAATTGAAATTGAAGGGGTTTTAGGCTATATTCCGCCACCTTCCACCATACATCACCCTGGAGCTACTGCGGTTACGAAGTCCCATGTAATAGGGGGCCAGTTTATTGCTATTAACCGGATACTAATCCAAACTCCGAGCTGTTACTGAGAATTTCAAAGAAAAATTCAATAATACTGATCAGCCTGAGAATCTTACCTAGGACCTAAATATCTTTATCTAGGGATCTTCGCTAAGATCCTCAGATAAAGATATTTATGCTGAATGATGACAATAATATTAAAGGTTTCCTTGAAGCAAGGACGAATAGTTTACTTTTCGCAACGAACAAATTGTTTCAAAGATAGAATGATTGCAATCCTAGTTCGGTAAGGTCAGCACAAACGCTTAATCAAACTAGGTTCACACTAAGATGTTTGATTAAGTTTGTGCAAGTTCCTTTGTTTGCCTGATGCATTACTCTGCTATTTCCTGTCCAAAATTGTTTTGTTGGACTTGAAAACAAACATCATTTAAGCAAATAGTGTATCTATAGAAGCCGAATTCGAATGTAGTAATGTAACAACACTGACTATCTAAGTCTAGTGGTCCCAAACGCGACTGCTACGCTAGAGGTCCTGGGTACGATCAAAGTTCGAGCAAAGTGTTATTGGGTTTTTCTATGAAATTCTCAGTAGCAGCTCGGAGGCTGGATTTGTGCCCGGTTAATAGCAATAGTCTCGCCCTCTATTACATGGGACCTAAACATACCGGTGAACTGTGGGTATACATTAGTGCGCCTCTGCCCAACCCTTCGGGGAATACAGGCGTGATGGTATGTTAATATAACAACACCTTTACTTATTACAATATATTAAATAGTTAAAAAGAACGTGAACTTGTTTAATCTTATGCTAAAAATACTGATTACTAGAAATACTGATACCAGACATATTGAAATAAAACCACTTCACGGATTTGATTGCACTAAATTATGTATTTACTGAATTAAAACCCGACTTTGGATCTTTTACAGCGATTTGGGATCTTTTTTTGAATATATCTTGATAAAATCCGATTTCGTCAAAAAGCTCAAGAATTCAATTCCAATTTAAAACGAATATCTCTTATTGAAATTGTTGTCTTTAACGACAGAAAGTATGAAGATCCTAAAGCTTACGTTCCAACAGAATCAAGCATTTTTTCATTACGACGTTTTTCGACAATATTTTTATTGTTTTTTCGCAACAGTATTATTTCCTCTTGTGTGATAATTTATCGACGTTGTTACGAGTAGTTATGATTTATATTAAGCTGGTATGTGGCCACGGGGAACACCAAAACCAATTTCTATTACAGCGAAGTAACAAGTAATAGTTAGAGAAAACTCGGAATTTTGTCGATAAATTGTTTAGATATTACTTTTGTTATGCAGCTCGGTATGTGAGAACGAATTCAGCGTGGTATTTCTGACATATTAGAATGTATATTTGTCTGTGTGTTCATCATGCAATTCTATACCACTCATTCGATTACCATAAAACTTTGATAAGAGATCAAAAAGGTCAGGTGTGTAGCACTCGCAACCGGCGTGTAAGTATCAGAAGATGTATGAATGTGGAAGAAGCAAAAGAAGTATGCAAGAATAGTAGCAAGTGGCGGTCTATAGTTTTTGCCTACCCCTGTGGGCAAAGGCGTGAGTGTATGTATGTTAGATACGATATTGCGTTCGGGTCCGTAAAATTTTCTTATAAAAAAGAGGTATTGCATAGTTAGTTTGTAATAAATAGAAACCCAAATACAACCAGATGCCAATGCCACTTTAAATTTTGAGAACTAAAAACAACTAACTTTTTCCATCGGCTTCGCTGTATTGGTCAGCTATAATTTAAGCAACTTACACAGTTAAACAAATGAATGTAGGGTAGCGGCTCCGTTTATTAAAATTTGGTCGTAAGTTCCGAAGTTCGATACGGCCACCGCCGCCGGAGACATTCCTTCTAAAAACTGGCCGCTTTTCAAACTCCACTGGTTTACGATTTAGCTTCAGTATGCCAGATTTTTACGAGTTAACTTTTCTGATATAATACCCAAAAGCTGAGACCGTTCGGGGAGAAGTGATTAAACATGAAATTTGCATTTGCACAAACAGCCGCTCGTAAATGATAGAGATAGGTATTATGTACTTTGAAAACAATAACAAAGTTTTCAACTCAAATAAAACGTAACTGTGTACCTCCGTCACGCGTTTTAATGCGGCTTTGGAACCGAATAAGTTCGGTTTGCGGGGTGTACCTATGTGTATAGCGGGTATGGTGTGCCAGGAAAACTCCAATAGTGAGTGACCGTCTCATCACACGGACAATGGCGTTTCTGGGGGGCTATCATATTATTATTAACAGACATTTCACACATCGAGCTGTAAGCTAATCTCCACGAAAAGCCTATACAATACGAGGACAGTTTATACTAGAAATAAATAGCACGATAATTAAATAACTTCAATATTGGTAATATTAACCCCTTTCCCTGTTCTCACGTCTCGGAGGACACGATAACTAAAGAGTTATATTCCTTGTATACCGCTTTCGGATATATTGTTTGAGTATAATTGGCCACAGGTATCTACTGCTTACACATGACACCATGTCGGTCGGAACATCGCAAATTGCTTCCTCATGAATAATTCATACCACTACATAGTTTTAATTGCGGACCTTTGTAGGGTGAGTATAATTTGTAGATAATTAATATTAAAGACAAAAACCTTCCACGTTTGACCATCTACGGGTTAAATGCTGGTAGAAATACTTGGCTGCAATTTATGGAGACTCTCCGGTATACACCTTAAATGAATAGTCGGCTGATTGCTGGATTGCACCAGTAAAAGATGTCGACAAAAGGCAAGACGAAATTTTGCCTCGTTAAAATATGACCGCATTGGTTTTCTAAAGAAATGCAGAGAAAATAAGAAGAGAAACTTATTACTGTTCTATGCTAAGTTTTTAAATCAATGTTTTTGTAAATAGTTCCGATTTTTGACACGCGGTTAATTTTAATAAATTCTAATCTTTGAGAAAGTTTTTTTTTCTAACCTATATGATCCGACTGCTGGACAAAGGTCTCCCCATTTCCTTTTACTGATGTCTGTCGAGGGTAATCAGAGGCCAGTCCGTCCGAAAAGAGTCTAAGTCATCCCGCCAGCGCTTCCTCGGTCTTTCTCAACATGAGAAAGTATTAGAACTTCAAAAAATCTAATGCGATGCTTGTCGAGGTAAAGAGGTTTATGACCTTTAAGTCATATTGTTAAATGTGTAATTTATAAAGTCAATGTCACTTTGAGGTTCAAATTCATAAAATAGTTATGATAAATTACGTTGACTGAAAGTAGTCATCAATCTTAAAGAAGCCTAAAGTTGACGTAGATTTCGTAAAAAACATTATTCTAAAGCAAAAAAAGAACGAAAAAAACATATCTTTGAAAGAGCGCAATTCGCTTTTGAGTCGCGTTTAGGTGAGAATTTAATTAATTTCAACGTTTCGTGCGCTATTCGTCCTGCGGAGTGGAACCCATAAAACCTAATGGACTTTCGCTGTCTAGCGTAAGGTAATTTTGCGTGAGATCTCTCACGACCGTCCTGCAAATTGCAATCTTGCTGGGATTTGCACAAATGATTGTGCCATGTGATAGTGAAACGACACCGTCTTATTATAATCATACATGTTCTGGAAAGGTAAACAAATACATTGAGATAAAACATTTTGAGAAGACTTGACGTTTGACTTAATGAAGTATTTCGTTTTCGTGCTATAGATGTAAATAATTTTATAAACATAACTTTATGAATTTTTAGTGAGAAAAGTCTCTTTACCTATTCAAAATTAATCAATCTTTCAATAACGAGTCTAATTAACAGGTCAAAAGAAAATTTAATCAGCGCGTCAGTATTGTAAAGGGGGAGAGTCTAATGCAATGGCGATGTAGTGTCGATAAAGAAGAGGGGCGGGAGGATGCCGCAGGCTGCGTCAAAATTTTGTCGATTACGTAATTTCTATTCAAAGTATACCCGAGACCCGAGTCTCCCTAGCACAGGGTTGCCAAAACACAGCTCGGTAGGATTCAGACTGTATCTACTCAGCGGAGATCCCCTAGGAAACATCTTTAGAAATTCAAATGACTGCGAACCATCCGATGGGACTAGAAATGAAACATTATACTAAACATCGCTCGGTGTGGTGACCCTAAACTAGAATTTTATAGCGCTCCCTGCACTCCCAGACGAAGTGGCTCGCAGGACGACGAACCTTTTACTTTTGAGTGTCACTTTAGAAAAATCTCGCAAGTCGGCATTTCTAACAAACTTACGATCGTACAGACGTTACTTATACGTCGTGCTTAGCTATCGTCATTGTAAAGGCCGAGGTTACGATGTATTTGTTATCAACGGAACATTCTCAATGAAATGTGTCGCCCAAAATAGCGCAAATAAATATGAAAGTATGGGGTATCTGCGTTTCGTGACGTCACTGCGTGGCGTTAGCGTTGCGTGTGGCGTGATACCGTACAGTTTTGCACTCCGAAGCCTTTCATTTTGCGTTCATAAGCATCCCACGCTGATAGGCATGTCTGTAACTTTGTATAATAGATTTAAAAAGTTTTGAATGGAGAGGGTGAAGTTGGGGAGAAAATGTTACGGTTCGTGTGAGCTAGTACGCGAGGTGAGCCAAATAAAATATGTACTTACGTAATATGTATATTTCGTGAGCATAAAGTTATTAATGTTTGGTCAAGTAAATATGAATGGGCATAAACAGTATGTTCATAAATTCTAAAAGCAGGCCAGATTATAAATATATCTACTATTTTGGAGATTTATAACTAGATCAAATTTCAACTGAGTTTAACGCTGATGAATATACTCTAAAAATAACGTTTGATAACTTTTCGTAACATTAGACGTAGGTACGTAATTGATAATAATCGTAAACTAAAGAAATGACGCTCCTGCAAAGTTTTAATAAGAGCAAAAGACACTGAAAAGCAAGTCATTAAGTTAGATCTCATTACGAAAACTCGTTTAAAGCGACGTATAACGTGACCACAGTGCATTTAACGACGACGAACTCATTCAAAAGATACAGAACACTTCTATACACACATGTATGGCATAATATATATACACGCTCTGTTTGTGTATTTTCTACACCACGACTTTACGCTCACCTTTGAAAAAATAACGTATTGAACTTGAAAAAAGATACTGACATTTCATGTATCTTTTTTTTCACAGTTGCATGAAAAACTTGGCTGTACCCAATGATATAATACTATTAGATATGCCATGTTCATAGTAAATGTCATTTAAAATTGAGTCGAGCTACATGTCCATACCTATAATCCTAAACATTTTAGGCTTTCCTAATGAGCGCGCGCATAGATACATGCAGCCTAAGATGAAAAGAAATAGCACTAAGCAGTTGTCTTAAATGACACATTTGATATGTCCAGTATGTCCGTCTATAGTGACGGGTAACATGAAAAGTATTAGGTCCCTTTCTCTCATACTAATAAGGCATGCGCTGACTCTTTCTTTCATTTTAAATTTTATTTGCAACGAAAAAAATGAAATAAATTGTACGGAAGCTAAGAATTTATTAACTTACTTGTGATAAGATACTTCATGCTCTTTTCTTACTTTAGTATAATAATTTATGTAGTATCGCAGCACAAAACGGCACTTATAAATAAAATTAAAATTTATTGCTGTCAATAGCGCTGTCAAACACACAGTTTCTGCGCCTTAGGTCGGTCAACCGCATAAGTGACCCTACAAATAACAAATTGCCCACGAAACAATATTCTCATTTGAAGGATGATAACGTGTCTACCTCTATTTAACTGTATAATGTCATTGGCTGTACCCCTCTATTTAACTATATAATGTCATTGGCTGTACCTATATAAAAAGGTATGATCTTACTTTGCGTGTTTAATCTTAGCTGTCGTGTCTCCATAACTGTCAAATGCATTGGTAACCTCTGATATACGATTTTACAACAGTTTTTCGCACTATACATGCTAACTCGTTTTAAATGTTTTGGTTTAAGTATTATGTTTTTATTGTACACAAGGCCGAGACATCTCGGTGGTTGCTTCAATGAGGCTATTATGAGTAAAGTACCTATAAAAAGTTAATTCAATGGGAATTTTGAGCATGTGAAAAAAGTACCTACGTAAATGTCAATAGACATTATTCGTTCGGTAGTCTGATGGTTAGAACTGTCAATTACCTACTCGGAAAATTCGTGATTTTATTTAATAATATCAATACCTACCTATATTATCACTCGCTCTATTAATAAAGGAAAACATCGTAAGGAAACTAAGCCAGTGTCGTGGACTATAACATAATAACCCCTTTTATTATGTGAGAGGACGCGTGCTCAGCAGCAAAATAGTAAATAGGACGATTTTATGAATATGATGTAATATTATCTGTAGTTCAATACCATAACCGGTTTGTCGATAGAATAAACGATGCTATATTTAAAAAAATAACAGAAATGTATTAAAAGTCGGTGATAAAGCTTGATTTATTGAGTATGACGTTATTTTGCGGAAGTCTTCGACGAAAATAATGGTTAAGGGGACGCCCTCCACTCTCCCTTGGATTGCCCGCCTCGGCTATTACTAAATCTAATAAGTCAATTTACAATCGCAATGGCTGATAAATCCGGTATTATGACACCTCTTTTACGAAACTGCGACGATAAGAGGGTAATTATATCAGGCAGACGATAAGAGGGTAATACTCTAAATGGTATATTGGACGTTATTCGTACGCATCCAAAATATGGACTGCTGAAACGCTAAGTGCCGCTTGATAGACTTCACACGTCGCATGACAGTTCACAGACATGCAGGTTTTATCAAAATTTTGTTAGGTAAGGTCCGGCAGAGCTTGAATTGCCTACAATACCGTAATAACAAAATAAATCGTAATCCAAACAATAATGTTCCAAATTGTGCTGTTATTCGGAATCGAATACTGTTAATGTAGGTTCCTACCGTTCCATTTCGTTTACTACTACTTCACTGGAAATAAACGACCAAAATATTGTTCCAAACTTGGTAAAGTTATCAAGCATTGCATTCGCTTGCAGTGTAGTATTTAGGACCAAATGGTAGACGGTATCAGAATGCTGTTACTCTAGGTTCAAATAACACAATTTGATTAAATTGTGTTTGGAACGACTTTTCGGTCTTTTATTCCCAGTGAAGTAGTAGTAGATGAAATAGTATCATAGAAACCTAGATTAACGGTATCCAAATCCAAATAATAACACAATTTGATTAAATTGTGTTTGAATTACGATTTATTTTGGTATACGTTTGTGTGGGAAATTCGGACCGCCGGACTCTTAAGCTAATAATACATTTTTAACTCGTATTTTGTTCCATTTATAAACCATAAGTAGGTTGCATAATTTTAGGCAATCCTGATATCTAGCACACTAAAATACTTTTCACTAAAACTAATACTATTTAACAAGGCAATGCATAATAGAAAATATGTGCCTACCTACAACAAAACGAAATGCCCGCACATGCCCGAAGCACAGAAAGTATTTGTATTTACGAGTACAACACGATTCCCAGAGCCATTTCCTAAAACCACCCCAGAAAACAAGGCTAGAGAGTACAGTATTTTTGCATATTCCACCAAAGTCCGAAGCAACGTACATGCTTTTAAAAATGGAAAACCGACAAAACCGTACCGCCGACGCCCGTAATCCTCACAAAGGTGCAGTTTTGTTGATTCACTTGTTACCCATTACATCCTAATGTAGGCGATGAATCTCTATTTGTGTTCCTATGTCCGGGACGAGGTTTAAAAGGACAGTTTCCGAAATATACTTAGGTACTAGTTTCTGCCTGCGACTACATATATATATCTGCGTGGACTTCAGAATTGGTTTCAACCTAGATAAAAATTATCCTTAGAATAGAATAGAATATATATAACATAATATAACATACCACG
The DNA here is from genome assembly GCA_910591435.1 of Acronicta aceris. Taxonomy (NCBI): domain Eukaryota; kingdom Metazoa; phylum Arthropoda; class Insecta; order Lepidoptera; family Noctuidae; genus Acronicta; species Acronicta aceris. Next base: position 12,374,491 of record OU342759.1, read on the forward strand.
CCTGTATTCCCCGAAGGGTTAGGAAGAGGCGTACTAATGTACACCCACAGTTCGCCGGTATGTAAGTCCCATGTAAGAGGGGGCGAGGCTATTGCCATTAACCGGGCACAAATCCAGACTTCGAGCTGGTACTGAGAATTTCATAGAAAAACCCAATAACACTTTGCTCGACCTGGGGATCGAACCCAGGACCTCTAGCGTAGCAGTCGCGCTTGAGACCACTAGACTAATGATGCAGTCAGTAGAATATATATTTATTTGCATAAAACATTGTATACTCGAACTAGTAAACAGGTCTTAACAGTAGGTACATAGTAGAAAAAGCATGTTTTGCTAAGAGTATACAAAGCATGAAAGTCCGGGCAATGAAATACCTATTTGTGTGCCAATTTTCATCTTTAACCGTTTACTTACACGTTTTTTCATGATTGAGTAACAAACATAAATAAAAACTTTTACATTTATAATTTTTTTTATGGGATAGGAGGGCAAACGAGCAGACGGGTCGCCTGATGGTAAGCGATAACCGCCGCCCATGGACACCTGCAACAGCAGAGGAGTCACGAGTGCGTTGCCGACCTTTTAAAAAGGGATTGGGCCTCCGGTGACCTCACTCACTCGGCGAAACAAAACGTAAGCGTTATTTAACCGAATGTGCCGAAGCATGGCTCTCCCACGTTAATATTACTAGGATGTTAATTATTGCATAGTATTCTAATGCCTGCTATGCGACTGTATAAATAGGATGAATTTGAGGATGGACTTGAGACAGGAAATACTTAGGAGTTTGAAGATGAACAAAGAGAAAATGTAAATAGTTTTTGCCGTACGCTGTATGAATAAGATGAAAGTTTCAAAGAAAATATACCTATACATAGGCAAGCTAACAGAAACGGGGCTCACCAATAGAAAGAGACGGAAATGAAGTGACCCATTACAGACCGGGTCCGGGGACGAACGGGTCCGGATCTGGCGGAACTATATTCCACCTCTTTCTTTTCACTAGGAGTTTCCATTTGATATTTTCAAAGCTAATTGATATTAACTTTTTGTGATTTTTTTGCATTTTCCATGCTAAGATTATAAAGTTATTTTAGTAAAGGAAAAATTCAATCGCGGGCAGGATTCGAACCTGCGTCTTCTAGTTAGATACACAATAGATGTCGCCAACGTCACCTTATGACGTAAACTCAGAATGTGAAGACAAATTTCCATCAGGCGGGTGGGGTTCGCGGTGGCTTAGCGGTCAGAGCGTCTGGTGTATCTAACCAGGAGACGCAGGTTCGAATCCTGCCCGCGATTGAATTTTTCCTTTACTAAAATAACTTTATAATTGATATTTTTCGGTCAGGTGGAGTGATGACTTGCGGAAGGCGGCTGGCAGTGTTTGAATGAAGAAAGCTGAAGATCGGAGTCGGTGGCGTTCACTAGGAGAGGTTCAAGATTAGACGAAAATAAGCTGCTTCTGCTGATGATGATGATTGATATTTTGATTGGGAGCATATCTATTTACACTTACAATTAATCTGCCCAAGGAGATTGGACGAATTAGATATTTGGTTATATCTGTTAGGTTAATGTCTGATACGACTTAATGACCTCCTCCTTCAGTCGTTTGTTCAATGTTGACCGTCGTGATGTGTTCGACAATTTTTTTATTTTTTTTTTATTTTACTAGTAATGTGGATCGCACTTTACTAGTATTCTTGTTAACCCCTCGTGCTAAGCTAAATGCTTGTGTTACGAGTGGGTTCACGTCGGTAGTGCAATGGGTTGGTTTCGAACCGGCAACCACATGATCGCAAGTCCGACGCCCTAGCCATTAGGCTACCGCCGCTTCAGTTTGACGATCTCTCTCCATTTGTGGCAATGTTTGGCCAGTTGCAAAGCCTGAGTTATTGGTAATGTTTTTTTTTTGCATCAGTTAGTAGATTTATACAGTTTAAAATACAAATGTACTTATAATTTCAGAACGGATTAATTCAAACATAATGATTACTACATCTCTGTGAATTCCCGTATCTTGAACCTTGAGCTTTACCTTATCTTAAACCCTATGCTGTGCCTATTAAAACACAATATCGCTAAAGTTACATCAGCCACCAACTACTTAAAAAACTGGTGATAATCAACACGTGCCGAATCACTCGCAAATTCCTCACCAGTTCGTCCGTCTCTTCTGCCTACACCATTACATAACAGCTATTCACGCTTGGCTAAGGCCCGTGTGATTAGGTTCTATTAGCCCCTGAATGGGAGAAAATAAAAAATAACAACCAAAATAATAATAAAGGTTTTATTTCAATTTCTAATATTACCGTTAATGTCAGAAGGCTATCGTTAGTATAATGGACTGGTTACTTATTCCGATTCTTGCTGTGGTGCAGTCATTTAACTTTCCTTTTCTTTATTTGGGAAAAAAACTTGAGACTCGAGATATTTATTAGAAAAAAAAACAATTGTTAAATAAATAAAATGATTTAATTGTCACACTTAACAACAATTGTTAAACAATAGGATGGATTGTTGGCGGGTCACTGACCGCTTATGACTACAAGATTAGAAACTGTAATTGTACCTACATTTTGATTATACGTGATTATTACTTCCACTTCAGACGCATGGCTGTATGTACCTACTTGCAATTATATAGTTTTATATAACATTAAATTTAAAATTTAAAAAGCCTTCGCGTCTTCAATACATGGTTACCATGTTCTTGTAATTGAAGTAACAGGATACCAAATTTCAAAACGATCAGATCTGTGGAAGTTGCTCACATCTCTTCAAGAACCAGAAAAGAGCTGATAATCTTCAAACGACTGGCCAGATTTTCTTTAATTATAACTAATAACATTCTCAATCAAGTCAACTTTCTAACAAAAAATAGCGAAATCAAAATCTGTCTATTCGTTTGGGTGCTACGGTGCAACAGACAGACTAACAGATACAAAGATAAAAACGTCAAACTTATAACACCTCTCTTTTTGCATCGAGGGTTAGAATATGAGAACTCTTGCAGTTTATATCAGCCGCGGGGTTTAATGGTGAATTAAAAGTTGCAGCGATATTACCGACAACCCAAAAAAAATAATGACACTCATTTAGGTATTATTTCATCCAATCTATTGTGAGCTTTGACATAGTTCACATAACTATTATTGCAAATAATATGTAAGTAAGTAGGTGTATGTATATGTTATAAACATAACATTTATAATTTTACAATAGAAACAAGTACTAAAGGCATAGATCTAATTCAGTCATCAAAATAATTTATTAAGTGATATAAATTTCGCATTAAACTTTCTAATTAAAACGCTAATGTCACAGATAATAATTTAAATGTCAGAAATGTGAGCATCACACGGCAGGAGGCACTGGGAGTCTCGCACAAAACGTCTTTATTTGAATGGAAACAACTTCTCGAAACTCTCTCGACCGTTCTCCTTTGAAAGGTTTCATCTAAAGAGTTTCCACAACTAACTTCATCAGTTTATCAATGTTTAAAGCGTGGGCCAATAGGTACCTACTTGAAGAACACAATAAAATGCAGCCGACCATGGCTGATTAAGAAGAGTTGTCAAGAGTTATTCGATTGTTTTTTTAACACCTGGAATGTTATTATATTTTATCTTTGAAGGCTGTGTAATTGGGTGCGTGGAGAAACTTAAGAAAAGTAGAGGTTCTTTAAAATAGTCTAATGCGTAGTAACTAGGTATCTACTCGCAACCAGCCGATGTGTATGACAAGAATTGAAGCGGACGGAGCATTGTACCAAATGGGCTTCTATAGTTTTTATCTATCGCTATGGAAAAACGCGTGAGTGTATATACCTACTTTCCTAGATATGTATATAGAAAGGAAAAACAATTGGTAGCATTTTCTTACCGTGAGATATTAAAGAGTTCCAAATATTTAATTTTCTAGTACCACAATATATTGACTGCAATGGCATAAAATGACATACAATGACAAAATGGCGGAACATTTTAAGAACTAAATAGACCGGATTGATATTAATCCTTTATATCACATTATCAGACTGAATATTTGACCTAAACCAATGTTCCTTTTATATGGCATTGTAACTGCGTAGATAAATATCTAGCTACATACATAAATATGTATGTAGCTAACTAGCTACACATACTACGTGCTCGTAATGGAGCGACAGTGGCTGCAATATATTAGCTGATACTGTTTGATGAATAAGGCCACAACTTTGGTGTAACATTATGACATTACTAACCACAATAAAAGGCCACTCAATGTGCTAAAACTGACATGCTGGAATTGAGCTAGCAATGATTTTTAAAGCTTAACAATCAGGTTAAAACCATTCCTACTCTACCATTTCGTCCAAAATACTTCACTGAAAATAAATGTAAGCGAATGCAATTTTTGATAATGTTACCAAGTTTGGAACGATTTTCCGGTCTTTTTTTTATTTCCAGTGAACTAGTAGTAGACGAAATAGTAACGCAGGAACCTAGATTAACTGTATCCAAATCCGAATAATAACATTATTTGATAGAAGATTGTCTGGAATACGATTTATTTCGGTATTACGTTTTTGTGGGCAATTCAAGCTCCGCCCAACCTTTAAGTATAAAGACCTCTATGAAAATAAAAAATGTTTTTGTAAAAGATATCCAAGCTATGTATTTTGATTGCTAACCATAGGCATCGGTAGGGGAAGTAATTTTTTAGGGAAGTTTCGGGCACCAGCCAAAAAACTAGTGCCTAGTCGAGGTAAGGAATTTCGGATCCTTTACTTTTAGTTACTTCGGTTTCTTTTGGCAAGCGCGCTCCACCGTAGATCGCAGTGTCGGTTAACATCAGGCGAACTGGCGATAATGAATAAAAAAATAGTATAGATTACCTTTTCTTTCTTCCTGAAGTATAAAACTACTAGCTTAACACTGGTTACGGGGATAACAATAACCACCGTTGCATACGAGTATACACATTGTACCTACTTAGATTGACAGCTACCCCATACAGTGAATGTCTGATTTCCCTAAGGGTTGCGAGAGGTCAAAATGGAGTTGCGTGTAAAACGTAACATTTCCCATATGAATTATCATGGGTGTTAGATCGTACCAGCCCATAAACTACAGACATGTAATACCTACAGTGTTTGGTGTTTCAATTATCTAAAACCTAGTGAATAATGAATATACTCATTATGTACTATGAATAAATAAATAATTAACTTTTTAGAAGCAAAAGTGGTCAGTTTCTAAGTCCGCAAACTATAAGTAATTTTTGTATTTGTTTATACAAACATTACTGCTCTGGGGAAATAGATTTGTCCTAAACCTGCTTCATTGTCTTATAGAAAATAGTATTTGAAATCGGTTAAGATGTTTCAGAAATATAACAACGTTTTTGAAGATGTTATAGCGTTTCAGAAATACAAAGTTTTAGAAGTTGTAAAAAACAGAACTCTAATTGTGACTGCTCATTTGGTAAAGTGGCGAAATCGTCTTCTGCGCCACGTTTTGTGGGTTCGATTCCAGCATATACTTGTAACACAGAAAATATACAGGTAAAGGTTTTGGATCCGGATGTTTTTGTATGTGAAAATTTGTTTTTATTCTCAACGATGTAGAAGAAAACAGTTTCGGAAGTCGGTGGCGAAATCAAAAGATCTGATCAAATCAAAGGCACTTCCGAAATTGTTTCGCTCATAACATTATTTTTTTATGTTTTTGACGGCGGTTTTACTTTTCCTAAAAGTTATGTGATTAAGTATTAGATATGTGTGTTGATTAATGTTGCATTTGGTATCAAACCTTATGTAATAAAAAAACGAATGATATCCACGCAGATACCAGTGGTGTAAGTAAAACGATTAAAAACTGCTATAAAATAAAGTCAATACGTTAATTCATTAAAGCCACTGTGCCCAATAAATTCACTTACCGAAACTTTTACTGAAATTCCCAAATGAGTGTGCAATGTTGACAGTATTCCGTAGACAGTGGAAAGTGTTTATTATTAGCAGTATAATATTTGCTTCCAATTGGCGTCAACCGTCACGCAGGGCGTATTCCTCATATAATATTTGTTTGGTAACTCGAGGACTTCAGATAATCGCTAATCGTCGACGAATCTGTTTGTATGAGTAAATAAAAAATAATACGATTAGACGTAATGAGTAAATCATTAAAATGCTAAAAAAGGAGTTGATTAGTGATGGAAGTAGGTAACTAAAAGTAAAGGATCCGAAAATCCTTTTTTACGGATATTTACGAATTATTTCGATTTATACATATTCCTTTTTTCTTCACAGATCAGCTTTTATTGTAGATGTTATAGACTGAATGAAAGACTGGATATCAAAGGTTCTCAATACTTCAGTCTTTATACAATGTCTGCATCTGATATAAATCAGTGCAAATAAATAACTTCAAAAATTTATTTCCATGTCAATATGATGGAAGGATTATGGGTCCAATATAAAATTGAAAAATGATGTAAGTACAATCCGAAGGCAACCAAGCACGGTCAGCATGAGTGCTAATTAATTTAATAATTGAAGCTATTTGGAGCTTCACAGGCAGGCGTGAGGCTCACAATGTTTTACCGGTAATAAAGGATTAAAAAGCGGTACGTGTGCGGCCGGTATCGCTGCGGCGCGGCGGCGGCAGGTGCCAGGTGGCGAGCTCATTTATCTTGCGCCGTGCTAATGAATATTTACTCATGAAAACGAGATGCGCGACGGACATTAGTTACTGTGAGCACGAGCTTGTCTAATCGCCTGCCGGGGATGTATCGAGTGGATAAACGAGGTGATATTAACAGGAGGATGGGAGAATTAATGTGCGCATCATGCTATCGACATTTGCGTCACTTTATGTACGTCATCTGCAGCTTCCATTGCACACCATATTTTATGCTTTTTTTTTAAGATACGGAACATCTTCATGGCAAACGCAATTGTCTTCCTTTACCCTATCATCACAGCCATGGGTTTCGTGATATTCGCGACGATCAAGACCGGCTCTGATCCCGTTCAAACACCAAATCCCATGAAACCATAGGTATTCTAGATAGAATAGGTCTCTCTACCTTTGGTTTGATGGCATGGGATGGTATTTTATGGGATAAGATGGTATTCTGGATGGAATACCTATGGTTTGATGGGATTTGGTATTTATATTATTATAGTAGACATACTTTGCGGAGAAACAAAGGATACAGAAAAGGCAATGATTACTTTCGTTTTAATCAATGCGATGTGTTGATATGAACGAAAAAATCACTGCATTTTCAATTTAAAAGCTATCGGAATTAATCCTGATTTACATCAACGAGGTATTAATATTAATACAATAGTAATATGCATATTTTAATGTACCCCGCACTTGAACTCTCGTGTTAATTCGCGACCGAAATTATTCTGGGTTTTAAAATGTTATTAAAATTCTGAATTTAAGCTGATATTAAAATCAGAATTAACTGCGGAAGAGTTTATAATAAAGGCAGTGTATTATATAATTATATTAAAATGTAGTAGGTAGCATAAATAGGGCGGTAGCTAATTTGCACGACCTTTAAGTGCACGCTTTAATATGCAACAAAGTGTAATTTGATCGCGATAAAAACCAAGGCTAAACTTAATTAGTGTAACAAGGCTCCTAGAAATTACAGGGGGTGGTCGCCTCAATGCAATATTTATGAATAATGCCTCCAAGGCTGCGTGCTGTAAGGAGCTGGCGTTTATCTTCCAGCTCGTAAAGCTATTTAGATGCAATCTCTTTGTACCCAACATTCTATTAGCCCGTGCACGCAAGTAGCAGTAGTTCTAAAATTATCAAGATCTCACCTCTCCTTTGTGTAGTTTGATACAGGAAAAAGATTATTTGATATACGGCTGCATGCTTCGAGTAAATTTCCGATTATCCTATATTCTAACAGCTTACACGAAAGCATTAACTGTTGTCGGTATGATCCGCTGAAAGCAGAAATAACGCCAAGTCTAGACCAACACTGAATACCGAGATCTGTAGCCCTAGCACGAACATCTATCAAATTCGTGATGTAAAGGTATCGTGTCCGCGACACGTTAACGGAGATGACAAAAGTTGGTAGCACGAAGCACACTGGCGACCATCGAGATCTCGTCAGGATTCCTTTAGTGACGTCATCCTAATGTAAGTAGAGTTGTGTCCATGTGAACCAACCGAATGCCTTGTTGAATGAATGAAACGTTCGAAACCATATAACAAATAGTTTCATATGATTTTACTTATAATTAAACGGTTTACTTATTAAAAGTTAATTATTATATATATGTTTTCGTAAAGAAAAGCTATAAATACGTTATAAGAAATTATAAACTCACATTATTTTTAAAGAAATTAAATGTGTTTGTAGATAACAAATAAAAATGTTCCATGGTATCCGAATGAGTCTACTTGACATTCAACAGCGACGTCATGGCAACGCAGTTTGTTTACGTTTCTCTAACATACTTTTGATTTACTTTGTAGTGGTTTTTATTATTTTTAATTATTATGATAACGAATCACTTACAATACGCAATGATGATGGAAATTATAGAATCGTGAGTATTAAAACCCCTTAAAACAGTGTTGGACTAAGCGCGCCGGGGGCCCGGGGCGGAAACACAGAATGAGGTCCCCCAAACCCATCTAGGTATTTAAAATTAATTCATGTGTTGGTACTTCTCGTAAAGTACTTTAGTGATAACTCTCCTTCTGTCGCAGTTGGGGAAACAACCGAATACCTACCAAAAAAGATGTGAACAAGATGATCAATCTCATGCAGTCGGAGGCATCGTCTTAAATTTAACTGTAAAGAGCAATTGCCTCCGACTGCATGACATTGGTCATATTGTTTCCATCTTTTAACCCGACTGCGCAAAAAGGAGGGTTATGTTTTCCGGGTGTACTCGAAAAACATAACCCTTCTTCTGGCGCAGTCCTAGACCCTATGCATAGAAGGTCTAAACAAATTAAGTGCGACCAATGGGTAATGAGAAATAAATCGAGGACTTAATCAACCATAAATTTTATAAATATTGTTTATTTTATTATACATAGATTGGAATACTCCGGGTACAAGTACTCAATCGAATGTGGTACCTCCTCCACTACCTTATTGAAGACCATCCTCCATCTCCTCCTGTTGCTCCTGTGGACGAAGAGTGGAGACCACAAAAAAAGGATTTAACAAAAATGTTTATTGATTGTGGGAATATTATTATGAAGTAGAAAAAGAGTGATTCCGGATAAAGGCTGGGGAATTGAGAGTGAGACATTTTGAGGCGCAAGAAAGAGTAAGGGAGATGGATGTAGAGCTATGTTGCAGGCTCAATAGCAGGAGTTCATGAAAGAGACCATGGAAGTTTTTGTTAGGTTTATGGAGAAAGTCTTTGGCTTGTAATGAACTATAAAATTAAAATAAAAAAAAACCTAGTAAAATTTATTTATTTCTATACTATACACATTGTATACCGATTATATTTTAAAAAATATTCAATTATAAAAATTTAATCTTTTCCAAATTAATATTAGAAAATAAATAAAACGTGATTTACTCACCTAGTTTCTCTTGCTTCACTTCTCTCATTTTGAAATTAATTTGCAGCATTAAAATAATTTAGCGGACTACGGTCGTATATTGGCGGTCTTTGCATTTTAGGTATTTGAAGTAATTGTTCCGATAATTACATACTTTGTAGTGGTTTTATAGCGGCGATAGCCTAAAGGTTAGGGCGTTGGACTAGCGATCCTAACTGACTGGGTTCCCAACCGGCAAATGTAGTTGCCAGTTGGGAACCCACCCATTATACTACCGACGTAAACCCACTCGTAACACAAGCATTTAGCACGAGGGGTTAACAAGAATATTAAAAAAAAGGAATAGGTACTCTTAAACTCTTTAAAACACACACTAGGTATTTTTATTGAGATAAACAATATCCAAATTAAATAGAAGGTAGATCATAATAATTATTACTGCTACAACAGCCTAGTGGTTCTATGCACGACTGCTACGCTAAATATCCTGGCGCCTCTATTGTGCGTAAAAGGAACTAATTTTAGTTGTCACATTTTGTATTGCTATCGTATCGTCACGTTGAAACATAATTGGAAGCACGAACGTTGTTTTGACGTATGGTATCGTAAATCCCAACGGCTGGCTATCGAGCATTGTCGGAACTTTATTCACTTAGAATTTGTCGGTGAGGAAAGTTTCGAAACATTTTAAATTATAGTTTTAAACGTATTTGCAGAGTTTTTAAGATTAGTTGGTGTTTTCAAAGCGTTTTTATAATGTACTTCACTTATCGGAGCAATTATACAACCCAAAAAGAAGAATACGAAGACTATCACTATACTAACGTAGACCTTTATATTATTTTGTTGCTGCAAGTTTACTTGAAAATTAGGGTAGAGGATTGTTGTGAGTAAAATAGGTATTGTGTTTATAAATTGGTGTTTTATTTATTTGTCGACTAATAATTTGGAAAAGATGAATTAGTTACTTCGTTTTAATTATTGTACTTACCGTATTTAAACTTTAGCACCACTGCGTATAGTAAATGCCTCATTAGTGGTCGTTACCGCGACTGCTACGCTAGGTCGTAGGTTCGATTCCGAATTTCATAGAAAAACTCAATAAGACTGGTCGATCTGGGAATCAAACCTACGACAGAGGCTTTAGGTTCGATTCCCAGTTCGAGCAAAGTAGTAGGTATATCTACGTAAGTAGTTAGTGGTCCCAAGCAAGACTGCTAAATAAGAGAGCTTAGCAGTCGGGCTCGGAACCATTACACTAAAAAGGCAGTTTTTTTATCATCAAAGATTAGTATTTTTACTCATTTGTTTTCAAATATTATGCTTGTACCTATACGTTGTATAACTGCCTCATTAGCCTAGTGGTCCTGAGCGCAACTGCTACTCTAGAGGTCCTGGGTTCGATTCCCAGTTCGAGTAAAGTGTTATTGAGATTTTCTATGAAGTTCTTAATAAGCTCGGAGTTTGGGATTTGTGCCTAGTTAATAGTAGATAATAGGCTCGCCCCCTATTACATGGGACCTAAATATACCGGCGAACTGTGGGTGTACATTAGTACACCTCTGCCTAACCTTTCGGGGAATACAGGCGTGATGGTATGTTATATTATGCTTATAATTAGGTTGCAATGGTAACCGTTGTTATTGTCTGTTAGATATGATATTTATTCCGTTGCTATCCTCAAAGACAAAGCCGCAGCGCAAGACTCCCACAGCGCAGTGAGGCCGGGTTTAGCTAGTTTCTAAAAAAAATATAAAATCCACTAGAAATAAAACGGGAATATACGGTATACCATCCATGTAAGTGGTTGCTAAGAAACATATACATACTTAAATTTGGTATAACGTCATCGTCGATGTCAAATAGAGTCGTTCGAATTGCATGAAACATTTAATTTTTAAACTACTTTATCATTTATGATAATCTTTAAAATAATGTGACTTTATGGTCTCCCATACCTTATTTTGTATTTTTCTTCATGTTAAGTATATATTGCATTTTTAATTTCTAAAAAATAAAGCGTTTAGTTAAAAGTAAAAATATATCAACTATTTTGATTTAGGTTTCGAACGTCTCATTCATTCAATAAGGCATTCGTTTGGTTCACATGGACACATCTCTACTTACATTAGGATGACGTCACTACGTAATTGTATCGAGCTTTCGATAGTCGCCAGAGTGTGCTTCATGCTACCAACTATCGTCACTCTCCGTTAAGGTATCGGGGGCTCGATACCTTTACGTTATTAATTTGATAGTTGTTTGTGCTTGGGCTATGACATTAGTACGCATCTGCCTAACCCTTCAGAGAATACAAGCGTGATATATGTATCTTAAGGGTCCGGCGGAGCTTGAATTGCCCACAAAAACGTAATTCCGACATAAATCGTAATCCAGACAATATTCTATCAAATTGTGTTATTATTCGGATTTGGATACCATTAATCTAGGTTCCTACGGTACGATTTCGTGTACTACTAGTTCACTGCATATAAAAAACCGAAAAATCGTTCCAAACTTGGTAAAGTTATCAAAAATTGCATTCGCTTACATTTATTTTCAGTGAAGTATTTTAGACAAAATGGTAACGTGGGAACCTAGATTAACGGTATCCGAATCCGAATAATAACAGAATTTGATTAAATTGCGTTTGAATTACGATTAATTTCGGAATTACGTTTGTAAGAAAAATTCGCTCCGCCGGACTCTTAATTTATACATTAAATACTAACTTTGGAGCTTCATAACAACGAGTACTTTCGTGTCTTAGCGAACATCAAATCAAATCAAATCTTTACAAACTTTGCCCGAAAATCAATTAGACTCTCAGGTGAAGATAATGAAAACTCTAACTGTCCGTCTAACTAGTGTTAAAACTATAATTTAATATATTTATTATGAAACTTAGATCGCGCTCCATCGTAGATCGCAGTATCGCTTAACTTCAGGCGACTGGCGGTCTAGGGTAAGCCATTCACGGATTAAAAAAACACTTTTGTCACCGATAAATTTTAAGTGAATAAAATTTTGACAATGCTCGATTGGTGCTCTTTGGCTCTTCTTCGGCCTACGTTCAGCAGTGGATGGCAATAAGATGATTTATGATGATGATGATGAATGCTCTATAGCCAGCCTTCGAGTTTTACGGTACCATACGTCAAAACAACGTTCGTGCTTCCAATTTAGTACATTATATTTTGAATTACGTTTATGACGATACGATTCCGATACGACAGTTTTCAAAATGCTTCGTGCTACCAAAATTTGTTCCTTTTACGTACGATAGAGGCGCTGGTCCAAATCTCATACAAATTGGTCTCCATGACGATACGAATACTTTTTCGCAAGTTGTTCGTGCTAAGGCTACTGTTTTTATATCCTTATTATTTTGGCAAAGGTTACCGACCCTGAAAGCAAAGACACGCGTTATATGCGAGGCGCATAACAAATGCAAGACGTGACATGTCATCTTTTTTATTTGCGCTTACTCAGCACCAATGCTGTATATATTGCAATCTGTAGTAAACTTGTTAGGATTCCGTGTAAAATTCTCGGCGAGTAAAGACGGGGTTTCAGTTGAAAAATGGAATGTTTCCATTACTTTGTTTGTTCACAGTGAGCCGGACGGAGCCAATGTGCACACAGAGCATGCTACGTTTACTAAAGTGTGAGTGCAATAAGGATCTCTTCTTATTTCTTCAGTCTAAATCAATATCGCCTCGTTCCTTTGTCTGATCAAACAAATATTTCTATAAAATCTAACACGGTTCATATTGTTGCGTCTGTTTTTTTAGCTTTTGATCCGTTTTCTGAGTACTTTATTCGTAATTCTTTAAACGTTCTATTCATAAAATCGTGAATACAATTTTAGACAAATGTTATGATTAAATTTTTTCTTAAACACGAGAACGGGCCTCGTCTAATTGAGGTGAGGTGTGTGTTATGTTGTATATTTTTTTTTTTTTAAAACGTTGCCCCTCACTAGGATTTTCTCCTGTATCGTGGGTGCGTTTACAAACACAAATTCTCACATACACAAACGCCCAGACCCGGAGCAACTACCTGTAGATCATACAAATATTTGCTCCGTGTGGGGATCGAACCCACAACACGTGACGCAGAAGCTGATCGCTCAGCCGCTACGCCAAACGTGTCGTCGAATACCAAGATATTATAGTATACATATATATACGTTCGGCAATCTTTTAAGAATTCGATAATTATATAGGTACTATATACCATAACATATTATATTGCATGTATTCACGAAGGTTTCGGTACAGTTTTACTGATGGAAATCCATTGATCGTCGGCCTAAATGGGGGACGAACTGGGCTCAAATCCAAATTCCAAGAAACTAAGAATTCCTTTGAAAAATCAGAATCAAACCTCGGACCTCTAACTCAGCAGAAATTTTAAATTACTTGAACTAAAAATGAAATATCAAACGTTGACTTACTCTAAAAGATCTTTTAACAGACATAAATAATATAATAGGTAATCATGTTTACAGCTTTAATCACACGATATTTAAAAAAATATATAAAACTGAGTTCTGTCACTTCCGCGAATTTATGTAATAGGGGGACAAACGAGCAGACGGATCGCCTGATGGTAAGCGATTACCGCCGCCCATGGACACCCGCAACACCATAGGAGTCACAAGTGCGTTGCCCGCCTTTTAAAAGGGGATTGGGCTTCCGGTAACCTCACTCACTCGACGAAACACAACGTAAGCGTTGTTTGACGCCGGTTTTCTGTGAGGCGTTGTATCACTCCGGTCGAGCCGGCCCATTCGTGCCGAAGCATGGCTCTCCCACGTAAGAAATATAACGTATATCGCGTTATATTGATATTATTAATGATTAATTAGACAGAATTAGTAAGTACTTTTAAAAGTATCAATCTGCGCATAGCTCGGATACGCTAGCACTTCATCACAACTAAGTACCACAGCCGGTATTAAACTTATTCAAATGTTCTCACCTAAGCTTATTAAAATCCAAAGTTTTCACGAAGTTCCAAGTCAGATGGAATGAAAAGGTTTCTTTCATACAGATTAATATAGATAAGAATGCAGGAGTGAACTCGGTAAGTAGGTTGGATAAACAGCTTTAGGTCCTTGTGCCCTGGATTACTGCCCTCCCTCTGGTCGAGAACCTCTCAGATAACCGACGCAATCAGTGTGATTAGAGAGAATACATCTATTGCCTATTTATGTTTTGTTTACAAATAGCCGTAAAAATGGTATATACTATATATTAGACCTTATATACTATACTGACTTTAAAAACATGCGACAAATCGAAATGGGTGTATCAGTAACCTATACTTATTTATTTTATATAAACATTATGGTAAAAATAATCTTATTTTTTATCTTAGATGGTGCAAACTAATCTATTGTCAGGTATACATGAATGATCGGTAGTTAACTTAAAATTTCAAACAAATATATGCCGATTTCGTCACCTCCACCAGATAATGGGGTGATCCTATATGTCGTATGTCATAATATGAAAATTCGTCTATAGGTAAGTTATCAGTTATAAGGAGCATTCATTAAAGTCAAAAGTCAATTGACCCGAAAGCTAAGGTCAATGAAGGTCATAAAGCTTGCCAACAATAAGTCATTTTTTAATTATTTATTGACATTTTAAATACTATTTAATTAGCCGCAACTACTCAGAGACAACCATGAAGTATTAGATACACTATGTGACGTAATACTCGTAATACGTAAGTAAATTTAGTTTAATTTGTTTTCCAATACAGAACTGTGTTATACAGAGTCATATTCCTTCAGAATTAAATACCTATAACTTTTTTTAACGAGATAACTTTGTAACTAGGTACTGAACTCTTCTTCTATATATATATATATATATAGAAGAATATATTCTTCTATATATTTATATCTATAAATAAGGACTTCAACAGGTTTATATTTTTCATAGAAAACAATAGTTTTTTTAACTCTTCTTATTCTGACAGATGACTTGTTCTAAATGGGTTGGCAACTATTAACTAAAGATCAAGACTGGAGACGATGTATTTTGTGAACAACTTCATACTGCAACGGCTATTAACTATTTAAATATAAAATCCACTATAATTCTAAATATTGATAAGTGAAATATAATATAATAATAATTTATCTACATATTTTAAGCCCTATTATGCTTCCACTATCATTTAAATCAGAATGAACAACCTTATACGTTCACTAGCGCGTAAATCATTTTCACTATAAATTATAATATTGTTACGCCAAGTGGCTATTAGTACGGAGATGGGTCACGAAGATTCTAGATAAGTCGTAGAAGCACGTAGAACATTCGAAGAAAAGCCGGGTTCAAGGTGAATGACCGTAAACAATAGACGATCGCTTTATCGTCTATTGTTTATAAGTAGGTACTTAGGTACTTACCTACTCGTATTTTGTGGACCTATCGAGAATGTTCGATTCTAGAATCTTCGTGACTCATATAAATACAGGTCGTGAGGGCCGGCCGGGGCAGTTTAATTCTAAACACGGTGAAGTGAATATCGAAGTGAAGTTAAGTGATTACAAGTGCGACATTATAGTGCGATAAGTAATACTGTAGTGACTCTCTCAGTAATTTCTGTTGTGTGTTTGTCAAGTTAATTAAAATATTTGTTGTTTCGGTGAAATTGGTGTTACTTAAATTTATCCCGAACCCCAGCTCGTAACATTTGGTGTCAGAAGTGGGATAAATTATGCCGGTTTTACCGAAGGAAGACACGGAAGGTATCCGTACTAGAAGTCAGCGGCAGCAAGAGATGGATCAGAGACGATCTGGAGATTCTCCGGCACTACCTGTGGGTCATCAGCAACCATCTATAGACCCAGTTGCTGGTCCATCTGGAACTTCTCCAGCACCAACGGTAGACCTGGCGGCCTTGATGGCAATGATGCAGGAGCAGGCACGCCGTCAGGAAGAGCAGGTTCGCCGTCAGGAAGAGCAGGCTCGCCGTCAGGAAGAGCAGGCTCGCCGTCAGGAAGAGCAGGCACACCAACTGCGAGAACAGCTGCAACGCGACAAAGAGGAGCAGGCCCGCCGTCAGCAGGAGCAGGCACGTCGGGAAGAGGAGCATACCAGACGTCAAGAGGAACAGATGCTCCTCATAAAAGACCTTCATGGGACTCTTGGCAAACAGCTCGGTGTTATGAAGGAGCAGGTGGAACAGCACGAGACCCGGATTTGTAAAACTGAGGAACAGATTGCTGACGTGACAAAGGCGTTAGGTGATCTAAAGGCACGAAACGTACTTGCGACTTCCGTGAATGTTGCACCCATAACGACCTCCCTACGTGGATTTAAAGTGCCGCCATTTGACGGAACCTCCTCATGGTCGGCATACAAAATGCAATTTGAAGCCTTTATGGAGTCGAACGGATGGGACAACGGTCAGGCAAAGACAGCACTCACCTTATGCCTCCGCGACCAGGCCTTGACAGTACTGGAGGCCCTCGGCAAGGACATGACCTACGACCAGTTGATTGAGGCGTTGGACTCAAGATACGGTGACGCCCATCTGGAATACGTGTTTCGTGCTCAGCTAAAGGATCGGGTACAGCGTAGTGCCGAGACCCTACAGCAGTGGGCCGTGGAAGTTGAAAAGCTGGTTCGAAAAGCATACCAGTCTACACCTGCGCTCATCGATGGCAATCTGGTCCAAGCGTTCGTCGACGGAGTTCGTGACCTTGAAGTCAGAGCTGCTGTGAGACTTGGCCACCACAAGACATTGAAAGACGCCTTAGCCCATGCCTTAGAAGTAGAGGCAGTTAGACAGGACCATCGGACTCATCGCATCCGAGAAGTCGTGTTGCCAATATGCCACCTCTGCGGGGAAAAGGGCCATTTTCAGGCAGGATGTCCAAAGCGCAGCGGAAGTCGAAGGGATGGCTCAGCATCGCCTAGATGCTACATTTGTGGAGAAAAGGGTCACCTCCGAGCTAATTGCCCAAAAGGAACCACGTGGCGACAAAAGACACAAGATGATACAGTAAGGGTGGTGAATGCCACCACCGAGGAGCAGCAGGGAAACGAGTAAAAGCCAGGACTGCGGGGCGGGTGCTGGCTGGTATGGAAGGAGCCCCAAGGATTTCGATCTCGCAAGCCCATGACGGGAACAGCCTGATCATCAAAGGCGAAGTAAATAGAAAACCCTGTAAGCTGACACTAGATACTGGAGCTTCTCGCACGGTCGTGAACTCTCAGCTGGCACGTCGGGTTTTTGGGGACTGCATCAGTGACCGCGAGTGCATACAATTAGTAACAGCTACTGGCCAGCACATATCCGTCCAAGGCGAGAAGGAGGTGGAGTTGAAACTTGGTAACAGAATATATCGGCATAATGTGATCGTTGCCGATATAGTAGATGACTGCATCCTGGGATTGGATTTTATGCGGAAACATTGTTGTGAGATCGACGTTAACCAAGGAGTATTGAAGTGCGGTTCTGAAGAGATCTTTATGGAAGGGGCAATATCAGGGAAAGTGTTCTGCCTGAAGAAAATAGTTCTTCCTCCTAAGTCGGAAACACTCGTTCCAGTAGCTCTACCGCAGAATGCTGGGCAGAAAAATCGATGTGTTCTCCTAGAGAGGTTGGAGAATGACTTGCCATGGAAGATGGCACGCACGTTGGTGAAGGCTACCAATGTATCAGCAGTACGCATACTCAATGCAAGCGATAAGGAGCAAGTGATCAAGAAGGGCACATTGATGGGTACTTGTGAAGAAATAGCCTGGTTGCGACATTGCAGTGATCAGTGTACTGGTAATAACGTTCAAAATCCAAAGTTTAACGTGAGCGCTCTCTTGGAAGGCTGTCGAAATCATCTTTCTGATGAAGAAGCGAACAAGGCTAAGAAGATGTTGCTCCAGTACGCTGACATTTTCTCTTCAAATGATGCCGATATAGGAAAGACAGGACTGGTGCAGCACAAAATTAATACTGGCAACGAGTCACCAATTCGTCAGCGACCTAGAAGAATGCCAGTTGCCCGAGAGAAAGAAGTGGAGACCATGATTAACGGAATGGTGAAAGACGGTGTAATAGAGCCTTCGTCTAGCCCATGGTGTTCTCCTGTGGTGTTGGTGAAAAAGAAAGATGGCAGTATGCGCTTTTGCGTGGACTATCGACGATTGAACGACGTTACGAAAAAGGACAGTTACCCATTGCCAAGGATCGATGACACGCTGGATACTCTGACGGGAATGAAGTGGTTTACAACCCTGGACTTAAAAAGTGGTTACTGGCAAGTGGAAATAGACCCTAAGGACAAAGAGAAGACTGCTTTCTCTACGGGAAAGGGGCTGTGGCAATTTAAAGTCATGCCGTTTGGACTGTGCAATGCTCCTGCTACGTTTGAAAGACTTATGGAACTAGTGCTCACTGGCCTTATTGGAGACGCCTGCTTGGTCTACTTGGATGACATTATCATTGTGGGCCGCACTTTTGATGACCACCTTCAAAATCTCGAACGAGTGCTATCAAAAATCCGAGGAGCCAATCTAAAGTTAAGTCCGAAAAAGTGTTCATTTTTCAAACGTCAAGTAAGTTTTCTGGGACACGTAGTGTCTGAAAAGGGTGTTGAAACGGATCCTGAGAAGATAGTTGCTGTCAAGGAGTGGCCGGTTCCGAAAGATAAGACCCAAGTCAGAGCATTTTTGGGCTTGTGCTCTTACTATCGACGATTTGTGAAGAATTTCTCGGACATTGCGAAGCCTCTACACAAACTGACTGAGGAAAAGAGACAGTTCTGCTGGGACGCCAACTGTGAAGGAGCTTTTCAAGAATTAAAGAAACGTCTGTGCAATACACCTATTTTGGGCTACCCTGATACTGAAAATGAATTCATTGTGGACACAGACGCAAGTAATACTGGAATTGGTGGTGTTTTGTCACAGCGAAAAGGTGATCAAGAGGTCGTGATAGCCTACTTTAGTAAATCGCTGTCAAAACCAGAAAGAAACTATTGCGTCACGAGGAGAGAACTGCTCGCTATAGTTAAAACATTGCAGCATTTCAGCAAGTATTTATTGGGACGAAAATTTCACTTGCGAACGGATCATGCTGCACTGCGGTGGCTATTGCAGTTTAAGAACCCGGAAGGACAAGTAGCAAGATGGATCGAGCTTCTCCAAGAATTCGACTTCGTAATTGAACATCGTAGTGGGAGATCTCACGGTAACGCAGATGCGTTGTCACGAAGACCTTGTTCGGAAATATGCAAGCACTGTTCCAGGCAAGAGGCTAAAGAAGCAGTTCCCGTGAGAATGCTGAAAACTGATCTCAGTGACGAATGGAAAGAAACCCTACAGCAGGCTCAGGAAACTGACTCGGATGTTAAACCAATCGTCGAGTGGATGAAAGCTGGTGCCCCTAAACCGATATGGAGTGATGTTGCGGCATTGAGCACAATCACAAAAAGCTATTGGGCACAGTGGGACAGTCTGTTGATACAGGATGGTGTCTTGTGCCGTAAATGGGAAAATGCTAAGGGAGATAAGTGTCATCTACAGATGGTAGTCCCTAAAGCTAAGGTGCCAGATGTCCTTCAGCTTTACCATGACGGATGTTCGGGAGGTCACCTAGGAGTTAAAAGGACTTTATTGAAGATTCGAGAGCGATTCTACTGGATCCACTGTCGGGACGATGTTGAAGACTGGTGTCGTAAATGCACTAGTTGTGCATCTGTAAAAGGGCCTCACACGCGCAGTAGAGGTGCATTGAAAGTCTACAACATTGGTGCGCCCTGGGAACGAATAGCTCTTGACGTTGCAGGACCATTCCCGGAGAGTGAAAGTGGAAACAAGTACTTTATGGTTGTGATGGATTACTTCACAAAATGGCCGGAAGTGTTCGCCATTCCTAACCAAGAAGCTACGACGGTCGCAGATAAGTTGGTTCATGAAGTCTTCTGTCGTTTCGGAGTACCCTTAGAGATTCATAGCGACCAAGGAAGGAATTTCGAATCTCAAATATTCCAGGAAACATGTCGAGTAATGGGTGCCCATAAAACCAGAACCACCTCTTACCACCCACAGTCTGATGGAATGGTCGAACGGTTTAATCAGACCTTAGAGAGATATCTAGCAAAAGTTGTAGGAAGTAGGCAGAGAGATTGGGATAAGCATATCCAGCCATTTCTTTTGTCATATCGAAGTGCAGTTCACGAAAGTACGACGGTGACACCAGCCTTCGCGAACTTTGGAAGAGAACTACGGTTGCCTGCAGATCTCATCACCGGCATCGCTCCAGACACCCCTCGCTGTGTGACTGATTATGCGAACGACTTGCGTACCAGAATGAATGACATATATGAGTATGTCAGGCAGTCGGGCCAACAAACTTCTGAGAGAATGAAGACCCGTTATGATCGCAAGATGAACAATAAAGGCTTCGATGAGGGCTCACTAGTATGGCTACATAACCCGGTTCGCAGCAAAGGAAAGTCACCCAAGTTACAAGCAAAATGGGACGGCCCCTACCGAGTCGTGACTAAGATCAACGACGTCACCTACCGGATACAAAAAGGGCCAAGAGGTGCTCCGAAGATCGTTCATGTGGATCGTTTGGCACGTTATTACGGATCTAATGATGCTCGGGACGAGCATGTCTTAGGAGGGGGTAGTGTTACGCCAAGTGGCTATTAGTACGGAGATGGGTCACGAAGATTCTAGATAAGTCGTAGAAGCACGTAGAACATTCGAAGAAAAGCCGGGTTCAAGGTGAATGACCGTAAACAATAGACGATCGCTTTATCGTCTATTGTTTATAAGTAGGTACTTAGGTACTTACCTACTCGTATTTTGTGGACCTATCGAGAATGTTCGATTCTAGAATCTTCGTGACTCATATAAATACAGGTCGTGAGGGCCGGCCGGGGCAGTTTAATTCTAAACACGGTGAAGTGAATATCGAAGTGAAGTTAAGTGATTACAAGTGCGACATTATAGTGCGATAAGTAATACTGTAGTGACTCTCTCAGTAATTTCTGTTGTGTGTTTGTCAAGTTAATTAAAATATTTGTTGTTTCGGTGAAATTGGTGTTACTTAAATTTATCCCGAACCCCAGCTCGTAACAATATAATCCACGTCGTTATTCTGCACACGGTAGCTACTTACCATTTTCTCATACCGATATTCTGAAACCGCAGCTAGAGTAACAGATTTAGTAGCATTCCATAGTTTCTCTTTACGTGCCCAAGTTCAGAATTTATGGTGTTAACTTGGATATGGATATGAGCCACGTAGCCCTACATTATTCGTACATGCGACATGCGTTAATACTCGCCGCCGGCTTAATATTCTCCGCCAACTTTAATTACAGGAAGGAGAATTAATGTATTGTAGAATTAAAATTAGCAACGAGCTGTTTCGGCGCACGTGGGGACGTGTTCATTATGCACGACAGAGTTATTGGTTCAGATATACTTAGTAGGTACTATTATACATAAGTAATAACTTAGCATATTATATTCTGCAGGAGGTACCTATGCCTTATGTTACCTGTGCCTCTAATTTGCAGCTAAAACTTTCATACAATACAACTTTTCCATATCAAGCTCAGTTGTCAATGTGAATTTATTGTCAGCAGGGCACTAGAAATGTGCATACGTACATTTAAGAAGATTTCGGTTCTACATCCGAACAAATCGGATTTGCGTTCAATTTTCCTAGACTTTCGGAAGCTCGCCGAATTCAGCCGCGCAAAACCCACCCGCATACTGCGCAAGAAAATTTCTGAATTCCCAACTCGCCTTCGTAACTTAGAATTTGGAGGATTTAAATCTCCGCTGACTTGTCGAGATTGACCCGAATCACTTACGATATTATTTTTTCTAACCTTATTTTCGAAAAGTTATCTAACACACACACGATCTTCCATAATAAAAAAATCTTTATCCAACGTTCAAATTGTTAAATACGTAGTGTATTTGAAAAATCGTTTTACGATATAAAATATCAGTTTCCGACACTACAAATTGCGACGGAAAAATTGAGTTATTTTCGGCATTCACTGATAAAATATTTTAGTGCTTGAGAGAAGCGGAGCTTTCAAAATATTAAAGGCTATTGAGAGGCAGGAAGGAAGGAGTCGCGCAGGTGGATATCACCTGTCGTGTGGGAGCGAGCGGCGCAGTTCCGCAGCTCACGAGCTCGCACGAGCTCTCTCGAGCTCACAGGCCGGCCTCTCCCCGCCTACATTTGTTACCGTTACGGCCAACATTTATTACCGTTCCCGGGCGCTCGGCGCTCGTCTCTGTAAATATACTTAATTAAAATTACCGCACGCGACCCTTGAGAATTTACACGTGAACGCGAAGACACGTTATGAGATAAAACTTTTACTAAAGGTCCACGAAGACTCACTCGCGTCTCGTGGAAAGTTATGTTCATTGAGAAATATCAAATATATTGAAAACAGAGTTTCTGTATCTATCTGTGCGACGTGCGCAGCAAGCGATTCCCAAGCGAGTTCGGCGTGTTTCGCGAAACCAAAATATATGTTTGCATTTAAACTTATTGTTTTATTCAAACTCTGCCGTAATGCAGTATGCACTAAACAAAAGTTTATTTTTTCATATTTCTTCAACACTTTGAAAAATTATGCTACGGAGATGTTCCAAACGTCATATTTCGTCAGAATACACCTGCACTCGAAAACTTTTGCATGCTCTCGCCGGGTGAAAATTCCTAAGGTGGAAATTTTAAGTAATATGTATACTTTATGTGCACTACTTACCACACCTCGCTCTTTACACTGTTGCATTTGACTGCAGATGCGCGTTTTCGAAGGGCCTTGACAGTAATATTTTAATTTCAGAAATAGTAAGAAATAGTAGTTCTACTAGAGTTTCATAAACACTAGCATCTTAGGATTTTTGGATAGAAAACTCACTAGCAGTTACCTGAGGAACTAAAATCAGCAAATAAAATTTACGGAAATTAACGGATCTGAATAAAATTTGGCACACAGATAGATGTAATTCTTGGCCTGCTCTGGAATAACACATAGGCTACTTTTTATCCAGGTTGGACCCAATCCTGAAGTCCACGCGCGGGCAGAACCTCATTATGTAATATGAGAAAGACGTAATAATCTCATCTTTAATTAATTTCTCAAGAAGTGTGTCCCCCCCCCCAGTTTCCTACGTTCTCATAACTCAGTATTCCTATAATATTCACATGGAACAAATGAGTGATATAAGTTAGCAAAGTCGGTAATATAGCAAAACTTTGTAACAGCTTCGTTGGTTCATCCGTAACATGTACAAATGTGCGCTCACTGCTGGAGTCACAAATTCTTTACTCTTTGTTTTGCGTTACCACACGTCAGGTCCAAGCCGAGTTCGGATAAGAACAAAAAAATGGTACAATTTCCTCTGTTCTGTTTAAAATGTTGTCATACTTTATTGCGATTGCGTAGTGTTTACTTTTTTCCCATGATGCGCAGTGTTCCAAGGATAGTAATGGGGAATTTATGCATGTTGCTAAATTAAACTTTCAAACATTTGACGAATGGGATAGCGAATATTATAGATTGAGTATGCGTTGTTTCATTTTCAAAATCACCCATAAAAGAGACGCGACAACAATCAAATTAATGTCATTTTTATATGCGGATTTTTAAATAATAACTGTAAACTACACATAGACAACATTTTTAAATTTATCATCATCATGATATAGCAATCACTCATCGTTGGCAGCGAAGTACTAAATAGAGCGATAACTATAATATATTGTTATATGGTGTCCACTAGGGGAGGCACTAACTATGGACGAATATATAGTTATACTGAAAAATTTAGGTTAAAAACCGGTCATTTCCTTTGAATTAATCGTTTTATTATATTTCGATATTCCGATGAAAGAGTAGACGAATAGACATAACTACATTATGGACTTTCCGGAATATTTAGTTAAAATGTTTGCACAATTTCACGGCATTTAGTAAAACTGACTGATGTTTATATCACCGGTGTTGATTCTAGGAAATGCGGAGAGACCGACCAGCGGTTTGTTATTGGCTCAGCTGGCCACAGAGTGCAGACCAGTTGATTTTATCGTGGCAGTATTATTGGAAACCGAAAGCTTATTTGAACTATCAATGAAAATTGGGTGGGCGAAATCTAAATAACAAAAAACAAGGATTTGATAATTAGGCTTTTTGACATGCTAAACTATTCGTTGATAAGCACATCACTGGATCTTTTGGGTATTTTTAATATTGATTCGAATAAGTTTTTAAAGAAAGAAAAATTGAAAAATTGCTCGGAAAGTTGGAAAGACTGAAAAGCTTTTTCTATTGGAGTTTTGTCCTTTCGAGACAGTGATTTAAAATGATAATAAACGCCCTCCAGCAAACAGCTACTTCTTCTTAAAAGATGTATATTCTATAACCTATAAATCAAAAATGTTGAAGAAAACATATCATAAATTCCCCATCTATGAGTATATTTCAAAAAATCTACTTTTTAGGATTCATAAGATTTAATATGTCTTATCGAGGTTTATATAAAACGGGGATTACGATGAAAGATCACCGTACAGTGGTGATTAATGAAACTCAATTAATTATCTATGGCTCGCATGTGTTGGGTGGTAGACGAAACCGAGCTTAAAATACCGTTCGACCCTTGTATTGCTTACTGTTTGACAGTTTTTAAAGTACACGTAATATTAAAATGGGGGTTGTTTAGCATTTATGGCTAAATATGTTTAT
The DNA here is from genome assembly GCA_910591435.1 of Acronicta aceris. NCBI lineage: Eukaryota > Metazoa > Arthropoda > Insecta > Lepidoptera > Noctuidae > Acronicta > Acronicta aceris. The sequence goes on from OU342759.1 coordinate 12,399,811, forward strand.
TTTATTATTTATGTCGGCAAACGAGCATATAAGGTATCATCATGGACACCTGCAACATCAGCTGAGTTCAAGAGGCGTTCCCGAGCATTAAGAGCCCAGATTCAGACTGCAAACTGTCGGAGTCGTAGCAACCGAGAGGGGCGAATAACGAAACCGGAGCGCGAATATTCGAACATATTTAACAAATTATTCTTCCCATCACAGTAGTTCTTTGTCATAGTTCAGATTGTTTTTATTCTTGCAGTGGGGAAGTTTAAGTTTTCATGATCATAATTGTAGTTTTAAACGTCTGCATTCTTAACTTTGGGATGAAGTTAATGACGTTCTAATGTTTTTTTTATATATTCACCCGGAAACAGACTCTCACCAACTCCGAGTATATTCCCGTTAAAATACTCGGCAGTTAATATACAAATACCGTTTCATTTTTTTTTCTTGAAGTAGCGTCTATTCCGACATGGTGAAATGCGATATTAATTTAATAATTTAACCCACCATGGTCGTCTATTTCAGAACGAAAATACAAAATATATCATTCATTTTCATCATTTTAAATCCAATTTTTTATAAAAAAAAATATGTAAACTGTGAGGTAAAGTTCGTGGAATAGAAGCGTTGTGTTCCAGTTCACACTTTTTTAGGATATAGTGTCGATTCGCTAACTCCCTTTTCAGCAGAACTCAATTTAAATTGTTTTGGCAGCAGAGGAATATGGATCGCGCGAATGTTTTTATTGTTTTGATTTAAGGGATATTTTTTATCGTCATATTTTCGTTTGATTTTAGCTTCACAGTTCGAAAGGATTATGTTCATGGAAAGCATTTACGTTTTATTAGGTTTACATAACTATACACTAATAAATGCCTCCGCACTGCCATTCAGTTAAGTATCTATCTTGTAAGAGGCGAGAAAATAGGTGTCTTGCTCGGCGGTAAGGCCAGAGCTTAAGTCTGTCCTGTCGTAAAGCACCTTGATGTGTATTTTCGATTTTTGCGCATGAATGCCAGTTCCCCTCTCAATTACTGCAGGTCTGGCAGTCTGCAACGCATCAGCAACTTCCCTGGTATTGCAGGCCCACGGTGGCTCGTCTGCTCGTTTGCTGACATAAACAATAATAAAATGCAATACTCTGTTTATCTGTGTCATTGGTCTTGGTCGCAAACGCACCTACTGTATAGTCCTAGGTTCGATTCTCAAATAGAGTAATGTTAGTGTGAGTGTAAATTCTTTTATTAAATTCACAGTATCAACCTGGAGTTTGGTTGTGCATGGTTAATGGTAATAGGATCGCCCCCTATTGCATGTGGCCTAAAACATAACTAGCGGTGAACTGTGGCCGTGCGTGTATACTCGTATTTAAAGAATGGTGAAAGCTCTTCAAAAGTGGAGGAGAAACAGAGGGGAATCATGTAATTTATCAACAAAACACAATTAGAATTGAAAGTCATCGTGAAAAAAATAAAATGGCGACTCGTGCCTCCATTCCAAAAGTTTAAAAACGGCTATCGCCGGTCTTTTTAATACTTGTACACAAAAATGAAGTAATCAGTTTGCAGATATAGTGAAAATCGCTATTTCGCGTGCCTCCCTTTAATACAGGGGTTCATTCAATTAGCTTTCACTAGAACATGGAATTCCCTACTTAATTAATATCCGTATGTTATTACGGAGGGTTATTTGCGTTAATTGTGTACATTTCAACCGGTAATGTGTTATGCTATTATTTTCAACTAAATCAGATTTGAGTTAAGTTTATGCGATATCGTATGTGCACAACACTAACTTCAGCTTGACAGCATAACAATGGTTCAATGAAAATCGTACATCGTTCGAATTTCAATAAATTCCTTTATCTAAAGTTCCAAATAAAAACTAATTTGTATTGAATAATAAATTCACAAACAATAGATTTTTTATTATGAAACACTATTGAAATTGAATCTAAATCACTATACGTGCTGACAGTACCTACTAATGTAGGGATATATCGATAGATTAGCGGTTTTGCGACACGCCTCTGAGGTCGGTTAGTGGCCATCGACGAGTTGCGAAATGCATGCGATATTATACGTGGGCACACTTCAATAGTTTTCACAAGTTGGCACCGCAATTATATCGATAGTAGATATGAGAATTGAATAGTCATTTTTACGATGCGTGAAATTCTCAGTAGCACCTCAGAGTTTATATTTGCGCCGGTTGTTAGCAATAGGCTCGCCCCCTATTACATGAGGACTTAAACTTAAACATACCTCAACTCTGCTTTACCCTTCGGGGAGTACAAGCGTAATTATATGTTATGTGTTAACTAAGATCCTAAAATGTTATTATTTGGCACTGTATAATTAGCAGTTTAGTTAGTATCATGGAGAATAGAGGTGGAGGACCTAGCTTTGAAGGCTCGAGTGAAGAATGCGAGTTATCGATTATAAATAAAAAACACGAGTAAATGTTGTTCTTTTTTTAAAATATTATTATTTCAATCTGTCGGCTACGGGTTATATTTTTGTATAGCCATAAAATCTTATCTAAGTTACAAAAATAGCTCTTACAAGAATTTTCTTTGGCTATCTGAATCAACAGCAATCAACATGTCGCCATTTCATTGTGAACATGCTGACAGTTCTGAGAATGCTGCTTGTTTACATTGAAAACAACGTTTTTTCAAGCTAGACACAAAAATATTACATCATTCATCTGCATCAAATACCTAAGAAATATTATTTTAATGTGACTCTTTTGCCTTTACTTTGTATGCGAAATCTTATCTTGTCTAAATATAATCATTATTATAAATTGGAAAAAGATTTAAAATACCCACTAAGAAATATGACTTCGTCTACATGGACTTCGGAATTGGGTCCAACCCATATAAAAAGTATCCTATGTCCCAGTTAGTCTACAGATAGTTTTCTGAGTCTGGTTTGTAGGTCTGTGCAAAGTATTTGTAAACGCACCTACGACACAAGAGAAAAAGATAGTAGGTACCCCGATAAAAATGCCTAAACGATGTTAGAAAAAAATATTAAAATGGTGGGCTGATAAATAAAGGCATATAAAACATTGGCTGGTTCGTCGGGTGATCGGGTCTGTTTGTTTTTAAAGTTTTAATTAGGTAAGTAAACAATTTACTGTTAACGAAGAATCGCTGGGGTGTCGCTAAAAATAGCGCTCATTAATTACATCTTTATTGAACTGTTTATTGGAAGTATTATCAATGTTGCAGCTTCAATATATTATACATTTTTACAACACGACTGGCACAGTAGCTGGGTGAACAGTGGCTGGGTGAACAGTGTCTGGGTGAACAGTGGCTGGATGTACAGTGGCCACTTTGTTAACGACTCATAAGTTCGAGTCCCACACAGGATTAAAATTTGTGTGACATATAGGTAATTCTCAATTATAATATTGAGCTATAGAGATACATATATCTAAATAGAACAATAGATAAATAGAGGGGATATTTATTACCAGAGATTCTATCAATAATAATGATTTTGTCTTCTATTATTTGCCAATTAGTTATCATCTATTTACTCGACTTAATACAATAAATAATAATATAAATCATTTTTACGCAACGAAAAAGCCAAAGGAGGGTTATGGTTTTATTCAGGTGACCAAATCTATGTAATAGCCTGTACATGGTCATAAACTATAACATGCCTAATTATAGCACATGTTACAAACATCCTATAAAATAAATATTACAGTAAATATATAAACAAAATGCCAATGTATTAAAAACATCAAAGTAACTACAAAATTGTAAATATAAACATAATTTTAATTACTATATTCAATCAGTTTTTACGGTATATTACTGTTTACTCTAATCGTTAGTAAACAAGTAAATATTATGCGACTCACGCTAGGCGGCGTGCGTGATACTATAATATGCTCCCTTGTTAATTTTACACGTCTTAATGACCTCCAATTAATACGAAGATAATTATTCTGTTTTACCTACTTAAAAAAAGGTTTTATTTCTCTGCCCTCATAAAATAAAAACTATTAAAAAAAGAAGTCTTAAAATGTTGAAAATTGAATTTAGAATGAGACAAAAATGTGAAATACTAAAACTGATGCTCTTGTTTTTGAAAATTGAATTTAGAATGATACGAAAATGTTAAATCCTTTTTAAACGACCAACTTCAAATAATCGTATGCAATGTTAAATGAAAACTTTAAATACTTTTCTAATTTAATATCTTTTTCACCTATTGCAAATAAGTCGTAATGTGATTACAAATGAGGTGCCGTATAGACGACGGTGCTTGGAATTCAGAACATCTTTCGGCAATTTCATCGTTCCAGCGTGATAGGTGGCAGGTCGATCGTGTTCCGAATATTTCCTTCATAAATAACCAATGAAAAAATATATTTATCTCTGACCTGATTTTTCAAATAGTAACTACATATTTATTGAAATCACACGGCTTGCTACAGCCGCAACTACTCCGATTGCGGTGCGCTCATTTTTATATTCACGTATAGATTTTGTTGAGTAATGGATATTGCTTGCATTCTGTGCACGGTAGGACTAGCATTTTGAAACAACCTCTTAAGGTGATTGGATGGTTTAGTATTCCATTGGAGTGCAAAAATATAAAAGGAATTTTTACCACCTTAACACATGTTACCATGTCTAAAAAATCTCGTGTCAAACTATGATAAAGTAAAAATAGCTCTACGATATGCTAAAGGGTCGGTTTTAGGGGACATTTGATTGCTACGCCGTAGCTCGTAGCCCGTAGCGCTGGATTTCTGACGACACGCGTGACGTAACGGCCGCACCCCCTCCCGGCCGTGCGTCACTCACCCCGTCCTCTCGCCACGCAAATCATTGGGCAAAATCAACAGCGATTTAATGCCGCCATTAACTCACGGAAGCTGGATAAATGTACGCTGCATATGTTCGCCCAACCGACTTACAATGCATGCAATTTATTACAGCGAACGCAATGTATTATGTTATATTCATTAGGCATTCACGGTACGGTTGGCATTCACTATTTACTTAATATTTGTGTTTGCACTAAAACTTAGTGAGGTGACGGCCGGGTCTACAGTTGAATAGGAAAGTTGGATGTCTCCAAGTCTGTGTAACGCGAACATTTACATAAATATAACAGCTAGCCTTAAGGACTTTGATGAAATAGGGTTAAACTAAAGTTTTCGAGTGCGGGACGTCATTTTGTTACGTCTTGAGCGTCAAATATGTCGTTATAGTGAAATGTAGATGGAATTAGGGGAAATCTACTATTTAGATAGGTATTTTGACTAAGAAGCCAGTTCAATGTAAACGTTCTGTTAAGCATAAAGTCGACTGAGTCGTTCTTAGAAAATTTCCTTCGTAATATACTAATAAAAAAATGGCAGCGTATTAGTGATGTTCAAAACATAAGCTGTTAACAGAAAGGTTTTGGTACACGTATACGTATAGATAGTTGTCTATTTATCATAAGATTCGTTTCCGTAAATCAATCTTTTACGTGGGAGAGCCATGCTTCGGCACGAATGAGCCGGCTCGACCGGAGTAATACCACGGTCTCACAGAAAACCGGCGTTAAACAACGCTTACGTTGTGTTTCGCCAAGTGAGTGAGGTTACCGGAGGCCCAATTCCAAGGTTCCAATTTCAAGGTCGGCAACGCGCTCGTGACTCCTCTGGTGTTGTGGGTGTCCATGGGCGATGGTAATCGCTTACCATCAGGCGATCCGTCTGCTCGTTTGCCCTCCTATCCCGTAAAAAAAAACGAAATAACTAAACCAACGCACCGTTTCAACTGTTTTTCCGGATCATTGATTGTTACTTATTGTTGGTGGTCCATAGATCTTATCTGCACACCCCCTGCTCCTCAAATTGTTGTGTAACTCGCGACAGTAGATGAGTAAATACCTAATGGAGTTACGTCACTTTAAACAACCTCGCCGTATCAAAGCTAGTTGCTTAGCGCCCACAGGAAATTATCACCTGGTTGTTTTAACGTCAGCAGCGAGCAGCGCAGTTAACGTGCATTTAAGACATACGAGCATGAGTGAATTCTATAGTTATTTTTATTAAAGCTTATTTTTACGGATTTTATCGCGATAGTATATTGATATGATTAAAAACTGACGTTTTGGATCCTTTGAAGTATCCATAAACCAAATTATACGTAACATTTCCAATAATTATAAAAAAATAAATGTTAATATATGAAAGAATGACTAGGAATCGGTTGGGTGTGGACAGTCCAGAACCACCTTGCTATTCGGATAGCCATAAAATATACAAAATTGTATTATTACTTTAAGGTACCTATCTGATTAAAAAAAATGCAATGTTGTCTACTATAATTTTAGCCAGAGGCATTATTTTTAATATTGGCAAAATACAATGTCCTAGCTTAGTTCTCGTTCCTTCTTAATTTATTCTACACATTCACGGCTGTGTTATGAAATAATTACTTCATTCGAATTGCAAATATGACGTCATCGTTTTCCCGTAACTTAGGAATGTTTCGTAATAAATTACGAGTATGTCGTGTGATTTATTACGGTTCATGTATACTTCTGAAAAGTATTTAATATAATATTCGTTGACATTAATTAAATTCGCATTAAATTAAATGTAAAGCTGATGTGATGATATTTCCTCCTGAAATTTGAAATATTTCCTCCTGAAATATGAAGTTATTCGTATATCATTCATATTCATTTTCATGTTTTGTGATACGGCGGCTCGACCGGAGTGATACCACGGCCTCACAGAAAACCGGCGTGAAGCAACGCTTACGTTGTGTTTCGCCGAGTGAGTGAGGATACCGGAGACCCAATCCTCTTTTAAAAGGCTGGCAATGCACTTGTGACTCCTCTGGTGTTGCGGGTGTCCATGGGCGGCGGTATTAGCTTACCATCAGGCGATCTGTCACTTAGTTTGCCCCCTATCCCATAAAAAAATTGAGTGTCGTCATTAGTTTGTCGTAGATAGTTTTAATTAGGTAATGAACGGTTTTTTCCATAACTATGTATCTATCAGCTGTCATCTCAGTTTCGGAAAAGAATGTTCACACATACATAATTATAAATCGTCATTATAGCTATACATACATACAGATTTGACTATTTTACAGTTCTACAGAATTTGAGCTTAATGTGATTATTTTGTCTAGTCTAATCTAGAACTCATTATTAATGGGTTCTAGATTTGCATTGACTTTTAACATGATGAAAGAGGCGTCAACTATAAATGAATTGCCACGTAGAATAAGTGCATTATTCACACATATTTACGAGATGAAGGCACGTGAATATGTGTTTAGTATTTTGTGTACATGTGTTCAGAGTGCATGCAGAACTATAGCCCGCCGGGACTCAGGCGCTACGCCGGCGGTGTTTACCAAAGGCTGTACACATACGGGTGTAATGCATGCACTTATCCAAGCACAACTTAGATGGCGAATTTTTGTATTTTTCCCTGTTTTTATTGCTGTTGGCTACCTTAATGATAAGTTCGTGAATTATTTTACAGACTCAAAGAAATTCGACTAAGTAAAATTTCATAATGACTGTTCTATTTTCGGATTAATTCTCAATATAAACCCGGAATTTTGCGCCAAAGTCGCTTATTATCATATTGAGCAATTTCCTTATTATATACTCGTATGTACATAATATATTAGCCTTATAAGAAAATTAAGCTGTTGTTTTGACTTTTTCCTATAAACTTAGTTTATGTATTAATTAGATATATTACACGACTTTCTCATCTATCATTACTCTAGTGAGCGTTACTGCTACGCTAGAGATCCTGGGTTGAATTCTTAAGTTGGGCAAAAATCCAATAACAATAAGCAAACAAAAAGTAACATCTAGAAATTTGTGCTGCGTTAATTGCACGACCTCTATTCTAGATAAATTACCTTCTTACTATAGGGTAGATACAATGAAAATTATTCTATTTTAGTCTGCCCAATATTAGATATATTACTAACGGTTAAAGTCACAAGCCACTTCCTTGGTATCTGTTACATCACGTATCCTTATAAGGAAAAACACGAACAATATATACTTGATCGCAATCATGAGATGAAATAAAACGTTATTTGGCAAGGCTGCCCGCCTCCCCTATACACGTATAGCTGCTATATTTTATATCTGCAGCCACTTAATATTCACAAGTATAAATTGTCTGTTGTAGATCGACAATTTATTGAGTTATTCATGTTATAACATCAAAAGGCCCGCAGCATCAAGTCATGGTTACCATGTTCTTGCAACATCCTATACATTACACACATCATATATATTGCATTACTTTAATAGTAACAGGATACCAAGTTTCAAATCGATCAGACCTATGGATGTTGCTCACATCCCTTCATGAACTACATTAGCGTTGATAATCTTCAAACGGCTGGTCAGATTTTCTTAACTTACAGCTAAGAACATTCTCGATCAAATCACCTTTCAAACTAAAAAAACTGAATCAAAATCGGTCCATTCGTTAGGGAGCTACGGTGCAACAGACATACAGATAGATATACACAGATGCACACCCCTTGTTTTGCCTCGGAGGTTAAAATATCCTGTATTGTATGTATTGGATTTTTTAATTAACTGCCTCATTAATATAGTGGTCGTAACGCTGGAGGTCCTGGGCTCGAAATCCAGGTCAAGTATTTGGATATTCTCAGTAGTCGGAGTTAGTGCCTGGTCATAACAACAGGCTCGCCTTCAATTACAAGGGACCTAAATATACTGGAAAACTGTGGGAATACAACAGTACGTACACCTCTGCCTAACTTTTGTGATAATACAGGCGTGATGGTGTGGCCTGATCTGTCAGGGTAATGGTGAATGAGCCAGAGCCCAAGAGGCCCATGACCCGGTTACAGGCCGCCATGGCAAGGATCCACAATTACAGAAGTTGCAGTGGAAGGCCGTTTTCCAAACATCTACGAGGATTTCTATAGGTTAAATAACTTTAATTTACATTATTATGTATATACTAGCTGTTCCCCGGGGCTGTTTCACTCGCGACCTAAACTAACCCCCCCCCCCCCCTTGAAATGAGAAAATCCGAGAACCCTTTCTTAGTCCTCGTTTACAATGTAAAAGGAGCCCGCATGCAAACTGATAGCTTAGTCTGCCAAATTCTTCTTTCATCCATATATAAAGAAGATAGAAGATTAGGTACTTATAATCACGAAACGTTTTAGTATTTGGTCATTGGTACAGTAGTGAATACATCTATACCTATAATAAAATTGTAACAGGCCGATGTCTGTACATTATAGATATTAAAGAAAAATTATTATGGGGGGTCTATAATAGAGTAACAGAAGCCAAAATAACAAGTTTTAGAATTTTTGCCTGTTTGTCTGTCTGTATGTTTGTACGCGCATCATCATACGAAAAAACTGGGTACTGTATGGAATTGGATGCAGTTTTCACCGATGTATTGCTAGAGGTCTAACTTAAAATCTGGTGCATGTTTTATCTTGATACGCCGCCTATAATCGAACTTATAGTAGGTAGGTATGATAATCTTTTTGGGACGTGAGTGAAATTGCTAGTCTGTAACAAAATTCCTCATTTCGACGTTATCAACTGAAACATCACACCCGTGTAAATTGAGCTGTTATCTGTGTGGTAATAAACTAAAAAACATACAGAATGTGCCAAAAGCCCTGTTGTCAGACAACGGCAGATTTTATTCGCGCCCTACATAGGGCTGTAACGAGTGTACAATCGTGAGACATCGCCGACACTGACATTCGATACTTACTTGCTGATTGAATAACAGCACTCCACGGAGTCACAATGCGTTAGCAAACGCAGCTTATTGCTCAACAAAATATACGTTGGGGAATGTGCCGGCTTTTACCATCGATACGACTGTCATTTGACATATTGAATTCGATAAACTTTCTCTTATATTGGTTTTTCCCCTTGTTCATACTTACGTGTTGGTTTTTCTTTTATACGACAGATCACAGACCATAATAATTTTATTACATACCTTACATCCCTGTATCCACGAAGGGTTAGGCAGAGATGTACAGCTGTAGTGTACACCTATAGTTGGCTGGAATGTTTTTAGATCCCATTTGATATGGGTTGAGCGTATTAACAATAACCAGTGACATATCGAAATTCCGCTGCTACTACTACTAACAGTCACTCAGCATTTCATGAAAAAAACCATTAACACTTTGCTCGACCTGAGAAATGAACTTCGGATCTCACTCTTAGCGGCCGCACTTGACCACTTGACTATTGAAACAGTTCAAAAACCACTCTAATGAGTGAGTATACTTTAATGAGAGACTGATAAGTATACATGCACTGTTAAGAAGTTAGTCCATAACTTATTTTCATTGTCATCACGGTTAAAAAACTATAAACGAAGAAAAATGGCACTTGGCATTATTGTAATTTGTAACTGATGCACCTGCAGAGAAAAATGCCTTTGGAAATAAAGGCATGATGGTATATTATATTAAATTTCATTTATTGTAGTATAATGAAGTCTGATTGAGTCAATAACAATGGATTAAACTAATTACGATAAGGTTAAATAGTCAGCTACATAGTTCCAGTTACAAGGGATTAACTGATTATCGTACGCGATACGGTTAGGTTGAAATTTGATTCGCTTCAGTCTAGACTGCAGTGTGGCTATCATAACGACTAAAGGTGCGCCAAGTAATTTCAACTATATGAAAATTATAGCTACATTTATGTGGCTGGCCAAAATCATGCTGATTTTAATCACAATATGCCATATCGCGCAAAACATTTCCGCAAATTGCATGTTGTATGGTGTCATATTGTTTTTTTTTTTGGCTGACTACGAAAAAGGCAGAGTATATATTTTTGTGTGTATATAAGTTACGCAATATCTCTGCCTATCATGAATCTATTTCCTGAAGCATGAAGCCTGGTGTATCTCGCTACTGGGTAAAGGCCTGCCCCTCGCGTCACCATCTATCTCGATCTAATTGGATCCAATTTGCATTAAAAGTATCAAAATCGTCACGCCATCACTTTTCCGGTCTGCCACAATGTCGCCTATCGGTGTCAGTATATTTTTGATGGATGGAATGTATAATTACGAATGGACCCAATATATATTTGCTTAGTGTTTAACCATAGGTTCTGAAGATACATCACAGCTTGAACTCAGTTTTCTTTCTTAAAAGTTAATTATTTATTAGTAGCGAGATGGCATCAAGGTACTTTTCTCTGCTGGAAAGAAAGATCGAGCATTGATCATCAATTATCCTGTCTAGAAAGCATTAAGTCCAAGATTCCTATGATATTAGTAGCAATAGGATACCTTAGAAGGAGAGGAGACCCGAGTGCCACATACAGTGTTCTAAAGATTACTAGGCAGAAGAGAGTACCTATCTATTTTCAAAGTGCATATTTTGGGAGTGTCACGCGCCTATATTTAGATTGTTTTGGTATCTAATGAGATACGTCTGTTGAGGTCACTTAGGAAACACTCTTATATTATACAGTGCCAACACTAACTGCGCAGTGCATGACATTTTCAATATGTTATTAAATCGTGCTAAGGTTTTCAATTCAAGGCTTCGAATATAAATTACAAGTTTTTTCTTGTAACTTTGGATTTACATATTTTCTGATTAATCGGCTGAACTGCGAGCAAGGTTTCATATCTAGAAACCTTAATTTTACATAAAGACGCTAAAAATGTTGTAATAAAAGTAACAGCAATAAACTGCTTTTTCAAAAGGTTTCAGATTTTGTATCTAACATAGTTTTTTTTTATTTGTTGTTCATATTCACCTATTTGATAAAGATTCCTCCAAGTCATCTTTTCTGAGTTATGGAGAGCGCTATGCTTAGTATTTCTTTATGAAATCAAATCGTTAATAAGGACTTCCGTAGAAGAACCAAGATTGCCAACATAGCTGAAAGAATTTTTAAGTTGAAGTCGTATTGGCAGTTTATCTCATAGAACCTTTGGCCGCTGGAGTAAGTTCTCGAGTGGACACCTGCATTCCCCGAAGCGTTAGGCAGAGGTTCGTAGTTATATACTAGAGGACACTACGGACCAGAAAACGTAGCATGGGACGAATTCTAACAAAAGTCCTTAAAACATCTACATAGTTAATTAATTTGTCCATCAAAGAACCGTAAAAATCGCAAGTCTAAAACACAAAAGAGATGTGTTCTAGCAATCAGATACATCAATGCAATCGGCCTTTCTTTGAAAGACTTCCTTTGTTCTCTGTTAACTAGTGTAGCTATTGTGAATCGGATTCTTACCTACTGTAACTACAAAGTTTTCTACTTAAAGAGTCTTACATACTCCTTGTTCTGAAGCACATCGCTATGAGAACAATCTTTTACGCAACAGAATAGCTTTTCAAAGATTGGCAGAACTTCTTATATATTTATTCGCTGTTGCCCGCAGTTTCACTCGCATCCCAAAAGTTTTTTTTTACACATAAACCTACGCCCTTCTCCATGATCCAATATATCTCTATAACAAAATTCATCAAAATTGGTTCAGCTATTTACGTATAACAAAAAGAAAGGCAGACAGAATATACTACAAGAAGGTAGCTGTTGCCTGCGTTGACCTCGTTACTTCCAAATTCCATCCTAAAAATTCCTTCTTAGATGACTGCATTGATAGTTCGAGAGTGACCTCCTGGGTTCTATTTTTTTGGCCAATCAAAATATAATTGGGTTTTTCTATGAAATTTAAAGAGTTAGCAGCTTGGAGCCTGGATTTGTGCCCGAATAATTGAAATAAACTTGCCTATGCCTAAAAAAATAAATAATTGCAATATAAAATCACCTTTGATGCTGACTGTACGGAAAGGGTTTCAGGTATGTTCCATAATAGGTATTAAGTCTCATTTCCCGACCGTGATTGAAATCTAGGGGTGCCCCGCTGTAACTAACAATCAAAACAACGTGTTGTTCACCAACCCTACAATTGAATGTATACGTAGTGATTGATTGCGTTTCACGTAATATTACGTTCGCTTAACAAAATACTATTAGCAAATAAAGCCGTTGCACGCCATGGTGTAAATGAGAATTGGAATCTACGCAAGTTATAAATTAGTAATTTTAATTAATTCAATATAGGCCGATATATTTTTTAGAGGGATACGTGGCTAAACAACGAGGCGCTTCAATCGGTTAAGCTAAGCTTACCGAGGTCAGTCTGAGGATGGATGATAATTTCTACCACTGAAGTGTAACCTTCAGTGCTCCGATGGGGATGTTCGATATTCATGTGATAGTAATGACGGGAACTGAAAGATAGCAAAATTATCAACATAACGATAAATTATAAAATATATTATATCTGTAAATCAATATTTATTGACACTCTTTTCAATGTTTTCCGCTTTATTAACACTAAATGAGACCGGCATTTCCGAAAATTCCGAAATTTTTCCGAAGAAAAACCGAAACAAACACAGATAATCATGGTCTCATAACGTCCAGAAATATTTTGTTTTTAATTATTATGTGATATATAGGGCATTTACTTAACCTGAAAACATCTGTATCTTTTTGTGTTTTTTTTTATGCATTTTTCATGCTAAGATTATAAAGTGATTTTAGTGAAGGAAAAATTCAACTGCGGGCAAGATTCGAACCTGCGTCTTCTGGTTGGATACACCAGACGCGCTGACCTCTAAACCACCGCGAACCCCACCAGCCTGATTGATCTGAATTTACGTCATAAGTTGACGTTGGCGACATCTATGAAAAGCAAGTTACTTTGCTTTTCAACCGACACGACTTACTTTCCTGTTAGTTCAATGTCGTACGATGCAACCTTACCTGTTTAACTATTTTTTTGCATTTTCCATGCTAAGATTATAGAGTTATTTTAGTAAAATTTAATCGCGGGCAGGATTCGTTTCACTAAAATAACATCTGTATTATCCCATATTTGGATTATTGTACATGAATAGCAATCGTAACGGACTGGTTTGATTAGATTTTTGCTCGTGGAAGTGCGGGTAAAAATACGAAACTTCCTCTCCGCAAGCTAGGAGGAAAACCCATAAGTCAACAAAACGCGCTTGCTGGTAGGATCCAGGGATCCTCTTGGCTAGATGCCATAAGATTGGCGCCAAACTGTTTTACTGTATTCCGTCTTGTGATATGAGAGCTAGAGCCCGCAATGGTATTTATTTAAATTGCGTGCACCATCTTTGATCCTGTTTGTGATTATGGGGAAGCACTAAGATCAAACGTATTCAAGTCAACAAACGAAAAATCTTATCGGCATCTGTAGACTGGAAGTATCCTAAAGTCTGATAATTCTAGGCAATACAATATAAACTAGGCAAATATAGATAAACGATAATCTGAAATTCGTAATCTCCTATAGATATAAAAGCTTCGTCCTGAATGATTGACTGATCTTTTGTGTAATTATTCTGGTGTATACAATTGTTGGCTAACCAAATAAGTAAGTAAGATAAAAAGCATGATTATTCTAGGCAGTACAATATAAGCTCGGCAGTGAGAGATAGGTAAACATTAATCTGAAACACGTATTATGTTCTTTTATATCTTGTAATTGGAAACCAGCAAGGTAAAAGAGTACCTGTCTAGGTGTCACAGTACTCGCATACGCGACTTTGGAAATGGACAGTTAATTTTCCCCTAGCGTGGGCTAGGGATAAGTAAATTGAAGCATTTTTTCGTGTATACTATTTATTATTATTTTGAGAAGTAGTGTCTCTTGATTCAGCAGTAATAGAAATACTGGAAGTTAATACATACAATCAGTCTGTACAATGATAGAATAGAATAAAGACATCAATAGATTGTAAATAAAAACAATTAAGTATCTTTTTGTGATTTTTTTGCATTTTCCATGCTAAGATTATAATCTTCTGTGAGTGTGTATGTGACTGAACTTCTCTCAAACGACTGGACCGATTTTGATGAAATTTAGGGGATCTGGGAATGGTTTTGTCCGCTGTCCGCTGTATTTCGCTTTATACGTAGCGAAGCACGTACCGGGCCGCTAGTATATATAGAAATTTTGCCTTCACATTCTGAATTGACGTCATAAGGTGACGTTTCAATCATGCGGTTAGGGTTCGCGGTGGCTTAGAGGTCAGAGCGTCTGGTGTATCCAACCAGGAGACGCAGGTTCGAATCCTGGCCGTGATTGAATTTTTTCCTTTAAAAACAATTATTTTCAAAATAGTGACAAATGTTAAAAATGCCTGTTTATATAGACTAATGAAGTAAATAACATACCATCATACCATCACGCCTGTATTCCCCGAAAGGTTACGCAGAGGCATACTTAATGTACACCCACAGTTCGCCGGTATGTTTAAGTCCCATGTTATAGGGGGCAAGCCTATAGCCATTAACCAGGCACAAATCCAGACTCCGAGCTGCTACTGAGAATTTCATAGAAAAACCCAATAACACTTTGCTCGACCTGGGGATCGAACCCAGGACCTCTAGTGTAGCAGTCGCGCTTGGGACCACTAGACTAATGAGGCAGTCAGAAGTAAATAATTCAGCAAATATTTGTATCTACTAACATAAAATAAGTTGAATAGGCTAGATGGGTAAAAAATGTTGTCAGTTAGATTATAAAAAAATAATATATATATATATATATATATATATATATACATATTTTTCGTTTTTTTAACAAACAATAAATGACGGCAATACAGGACATATACGTTTCGCGTGACGTCACAGTTTTGTACAACTTTTACGAAATAGTGACGTCACAACCTCTCACTCCGGAACTTTGATGCTCTTTATGTTTGTCAATTCTTATTAATTTTGATAAAGCAAAAAATATGTGTCCGATATTTTTGGATAATCTAACTGATGGACTGAATATAATGATATTTTTAATGCCGTCATCATCCCTATTGTAACTAAGAAAAGATGAACCTTGTCTGATAAATAAATTTATTATTATTATTTGTATCTCCTTTTTGGTTTACACGGCATGCCTCCCGTGAGGAAGACATCCGGTCCTTTGGAAGGCTTGCGGGGGGACACAGGTCCAACGCGCAGAGGCCCCTTGGAGAACTTTGATCTAATATGGGATGGGGCATACACCCGGGACACTCCGCAACTGCACTATGGGAGTACAGCCATGAAGTATTCCGGGCGGCTGCAGGACTATTGTAACATATGGAAATAAAAAATGGGATTATGGATGTGGGTGTTAGGTGGACCGATAACTTCTATTGCCGGAAGAAAACGGCGTCTGCCTTGAGCCTTGAATAAACATCCATAGGGATGGCAGACGGTGACTTGCCACCTCACTAGCTGGGCCCCCCAAACAGCTGCCAGTACAGGCAGAAGGGGCCAACAGCGGTGTGAGCGGCTAAGGGTGTAGAGAGGTGCGGCCCCGGTTTCACCGTCGCGAGTCTCGAAAAGACCCGGATTGGGTTTCCCCGCTATTATGCCATTAGACACTTCCAACCCCGAGCATATAGCTCTGGCAGCCCCCCTCTGGCCGGCCAATTAAGGCAAGACAGAGTTGAGAGTCCTGCGGGCGCTCTTGGGTTTCCACTCTAGCTACCCAACACGGGCAAACTAGAGACGAGGCCCTGACCGACTCTCTGGAGCAATAAGGACCGCAGTGTCGCCACTCACCATCAGCTCGCCACAAGCTGCCCTGCGGTTTGTGCGCTTTTCATTAGACCTTATGACACATTTTTTGTTTTATTGTCTAAGGTTTGTTTTATTATTATTATTATTATTTAGCATTTTTTTTGGAAAATCAACTTCAATCATAATTATTGTGGTATATTTTCACAATCAATGCAAAGATAAAACCAAATTTTATTGGGTCGTCTGATTAGTATTATAATGCATATAGAATAAAAAAAGAATGGATTTATGTATGTATGTATGATATGTATGAGATGATGTATGAATGTGGAAGAAGCAAAAGAAGTATGCAGGAATCGTAGCAAGTAGCATTCTATAGTTTCTGCCTACCCCTGTGGGAGAAAGGCGTGCGTGTATGTATGTATGTATGGATTTAATCGATTCATAGACAACAAAGTTATCTGCGAACGTACTCGAAAAATTAAAATACAGGCAGTAAATATAACAACAATATAAATACAACAGTTTGTTTCTCAAAGCCTTTTAAAAATAACGAGATAAGATACTTAGGTAATCTAAAAGGGGGTCCGTATCACCAAATTTCAAATACGAGTAACAGCCAACATCTCATCGTAGCCAGAACTAGTAAATTCGACAAATCGTCTCGTCTTCAATGAATCAGTCGTCAATCACCAAAATGCATCATGCGCAAAGAGCCAAACCCATACATTATCACTTCATGCTAACTAATAAAGTTTACTAAAACACTGAGTAATTGCGTGTGACTATTGGCATTGGGCTTTATTTGCATTTAACAGCTTTGTTTAGTGCCTATTCATCAGTCACACTGGATTCACAGTACTTACACATGTTGTATGTTATGCATCACTAGACTGTCAGTGTCATCCTAATATTATGTAGGTATTTTTTATGTGTTGCTTGCTTACTGTCGCCGGCGCGCATCATGTCTGAATATACTACAATTATCAAACGTGGGAGACCGAGGCTTCGGCACGAACGGGCCGGCTCGACCGGAGTGATACCACGGCCAAACAGAAAACCGGCGTGAAACAACGCTTACGTTTTGTTTCGCCGAGTGAGTGAGGATACCGGAGGCCCAATCCCCTTTTTAAAGGCCGTCACCGCATTTGGAACTCCTCTGGTGTTGCGGGTGTCCATGGGCAGCGTTAATCGCTTACCATCAGGCGATCCGTCTGCTCTTTGCCCCTATCCCATAAAAAAATACTACACTGATCGATCGGATTCACACTTGCGTGTTGTATAGTGATCAGTACACAATACAACACGCAAGTGTGAATCCGACTTTTTATTTAACAACTTTAACTGCAGTAGTGCAGAATTAAAGTTTTACTGCTCATTGGTTCAGTACTCCCAAGCGTGGCTGTTGGGAGAGAGAGTTCTGGGATCGATTAGCAGTGTTATTGTATTTTTCAGAAATCCTCAGTAGCATCTCGGAGTTCGGATTTATACCCTATTAATAGCAATAGGCTCGCCTTCTATTACGTGTTATCAAACAACATATAGGTGAACTATGGGTGTACATTGGTACACTTCTGCCTAAAGGAATACAGAGGGGAGGGTGAATATTTGAAAAACATCAGAACGTCATTAATTTCATCCCAAAGTTAAGAATACAGATGTTTAAAACTATTAATAAAGTAATGAAAACTTAAACTAAACCACTGCCGTCAACCAATAAGATAATGTTACGAGCTGGGGTTCGGGATAAATTAAAATCACTAATTTCACCGAAAACAGTCACTTTATTCACCACACAAACACACAGAAATCACACGAACAGTCACTATACACTAGCACTTGTTACACTTAACGTCGCACTGATAATCACTTGTAACTTCACTTCGATCTTCACTTGGATGCGTCCAAAACTGAACTGCTCTTGCCGACGCTGTCGACCATTATTTATATGAGCCACGAAGATTCTGGATTCGAAAAATCTAGATAAATCTCAATAATGCGACCCGCCCGCATTTTTGAGACAATAGATGTTTACGTCCTTTATTCAACTTGCGAACAATAGATGTTTACGTCCTTTATTCAACTTGCGAACAATAGATGTTTACAATCGCCATTGTTAATCCTTGACCTTGAGCCCGGTCTCACGCTATTGTGTTTTGTTTGTTTTTTCTTTTTGTTGCGGGTGCCGCATTCTAGCATATTCCTCTTGTTTGTTTTCTACCTGCTTCATCGACTAATCCAGAATCTCCGTGACCCATCTGCGTCGTCCTAGTTACTCGGCGTAACACTGCCCCCTCCTAAGACATGCTCGTCCCGAGCATTATTCGATCCGTGATAACGTGCCAAACGATCCACATGAACGATCTTCGGAGCACCTCTTGGTCCTTTTTGTATCCGGTAGGTGACATCGTTGATCTTAGTCACGACTCGGTAGGGGCCGTCCCATTTTGCCTGTAACTTCGGTGATTTTCCTTTGCTGCGTACCGGGTTATGTAGCCACACTAGTGAGCCTTCATCGAAGCCTTTGTTGTTCATCTTGCGGTCATAGCGGGTCTTCATCCTCTCAGATGTTTGTTGGCCTGATTGTCTGACATGCTCATATATGTCATTCATTCTGGTACGCAAGTCGTTTGCATAGTCAGTCACACATCGGGGGGTGTCAGGCGGAATACCGGTGATGAGATCTGCAGGCAACCGTAGTTCTCTTCCGAAGTTCGCGAAGGCTGGTGTTACCGACGTACTTTCGTGAACTGCACTCCGGTATGACAAAAGGAACGGCTGGATGTGCTTATCCCAATCTCTTTGCCTGTTCCCCACGACTTTTGCCAGATATCTCTCTAAGGTCTGATTGAATCTTTCAACCATTCCATCTGATTGTGGGTGGTAAGAGGTGGTCCTGGTTTTATGGGTACCCATTACCCGACACGTCTCCTGGAATATTTGAGACTCAAAATTCCTTCCTTGGTCGCTGTGAATCTCCAAGGGTACTCCAAATCGACAGAAGACTTCATGGATCAATTTATCTGCGACCGTCGACGCTTCTTGATTAGGAATGGCGAACACTTCCGGCCACTTAGTGAAGTAATCCATCACAACCATAAAATACTTGTTTCCACTTTCACTTTCTGGAAAAGGTCCCGCAACGTCTAGAGCTATTCGTTCCCAGGGCGCTCCAACGTTGTAGACTTTCATTGCTCCTCTGCTGCGCGTGTGAGGCCCTTTTACAGCTGCGCAACTAGTGCATTTACGACACCAGTCTTCAACATCGTCCCGACAGTGGATCCAGTAGAATCGCTCTCGAATCTTCAATAAAGTTCTTTTTACTCCTAGATGACCTCCCGAACATCCGTCATGGTAAAGTTGCAGGACATCTGGCACCTTAGCTTTGGGGACTACCATCTGCAGATGACACTTGTCCCCTTTAACATTTTCCCATTTCCGGCATAAGACACCATTTTGTATCAGCAAACTGTCCCACTGTGCCCAGTAACTTTTTGTGACTGTGCTCAATGACGCAACATCACTCCATGTTGGTTTAGAGGCACCAGCTTTCATCCACTCGAGGATCGGTTTGATATCAGCGTCTTTTTCCTGAGCCTGCTGTAAGTTCTCTTTCCATTCGTCGCTAAGGTCAGTTTTCAGCATCCTCACGGGCACTGTTTCTTTAGCCTCTTGTCTGGAACAATGTTTGCACTTCTTTGGACAAGGTCTTCGTGACAACGCATCTGCGTTACCGTGGGATCTGCCACTGCGATGTTCAATTACGAAGTCGAATTCTTGTAGTAGCTCAATCCACCTGGCTACTTGTCCTTCCGGGTTCTTAAACTGCAATAGCCACTTTAGTGCAGCATGGTCCGTGCGCAGGTAAAATTTCCTTCCCAATAAATACTTGCTGAAATGTTGCAACGTCTTGACTATTGCGAGCAGTTCTCTTCTCGTGACGCAGTATTTTCTCTCTGGTTTTGACAATGATTTACTGAAGTAGGCTATCACAACCTCCTGATCTCCTTTTTTCTGTGACAACACTCCACCAATTCCAGTATTACTTGCGTCTGTGTCCACGATGAATTCATTTTCAGTGTCAGGGTAGCCCAATATAGGTGTATTGCACAGACGGTCCTTTAACTCTTGAAAAGCACTGTCACAGTTTGTGTCCCAGCAGAACTGCGCTTTTTCCTCGGTCAATTTGTGTAAAGGTTTCGCAATGTCCGAAAAATTCTTCACAAACCGTCGATAGTAGGAGCACAAGCCCAAAAATGCTCTGACTTGCGTCTTATCTTTCGGCACTGGCCACTCTTTGACAGCAACTATCTTCTCTGGATCCGTTTCAACACCCTTTTCCGAAACTACGTGTCCCAGAAAACTCACTTGTCGTTTGAATAATGAGCACTTTTTCGGACTCAACTTTAGATTGGCTCCTCGGATTTTTGATAGCACACGTTCCAGGTTTTGTAGGTGGTCATCAAATGTACGGCCCACAATGATGATGTCATCCAAATAGACCAGACAGGCGTCTCCGATCAGGCCAGTGAGCACTAGTTCCATAAGTCTCTCGAACGTGGCAGGAGCATTACACAATCCAAACGGCATTACTTTAAACTGCCACAGACCCTTTCCCGTAGAGAATGCGGTCTTCTCCTTATCCTTTGGGTCTATTTCCACTTGCCAGTAGCCACTTTTGAGGTCTAAGGTGGTAAACCATTTCATGCCTGTCAGTGTATCCAGTGTGTCATCAATCCTTGGCAATGGGTAGCTGTCCTTTTTCGTAATGTCGTTCAGTCGTCGATAGTCCACGCAGAAGCGCATACTGCCATATTTCTTTTTCACTAACACGACAGGAGAACACCACGGACTAGATGAAGGCTCTATTACACCATCCTTCACCATCCCCTCAATCATGATCTCCACTTCCTTCTCTCTTGCAACTGGCAGTCTTCTAGGTCGCTGACGAATTGGTGACTCATTGCCAGTATTGATCTTGTGTTGTACCAATCCGGTTTTTCCTATATCGGCATCATTTGTAGAGAAAATATCAGCGTACTGAAGCAACATCTTCTTAGCCTTGTCCATTTCTTCTTCAGACATATGATTTCTACAGTCATCCAAGAGTGTTGCCACGTTAAACCTTGAATTGTGAGCGTTATTACCAGTACACTGTTCACTGCAACGTCGCATCCAGGCTACTTCTTCACAAATACCCATCAATGTGCCCTTCTTGATCACTTGCTCCTTATCGCTGGGATTGAGTATGCGTACAGCTGATGTATTTGAAGCTTTGACCAACGTTCGTGCCATCTTCCATGGCAAGTCTTCGTCCAACCTTTCTACGAGAACACATCGATTTTCCTGCCCAGCATTCTGTGGTAGAGCGACTGGGACGATTGTTTCCGACTTAGGAGGTAGAATTATTTTCTTCAGGCAGAACACTTTCCCGGCGGTTGCACCTTCCATAAAGATTTCTTCTGTCCCGCACTTCAATACTCCTTGATTAACGTCGATCTCACAAGAATGCTCTCGCATAAAGTCCAATCCCAGTATGCAGTCGTCTACTATATCGGCTACGATGACATTATGCCGATATATTCTGTTACCAAGTTTCAATTCCACCTCCTTCTCACCTCGGACGGATATGTGCTGACCAGTAGCTGTTACTAATTGTATACACTCACGGTCAATGATGCAGTCCCCAAGAACCCGACGTGCCAGTTGAGAATTCACGACCGTGCGAGAAGCTCCAGTATCTATTGTCAGCTTACAGGGTGTTCTGTTGACTTCACCTTTGATGATCAGGCTGTTTCCATCATGAGCTTGTGAGATCGAAATCCTTGGGGCTACTTCTGCACTAGCCAGCACCCGCCCCGCAGTCCTGGCTTTTACTCGTTTCCCTGCTGCTCCTCGGCGGTTGCATTCACCGCCCTTACTGTTTCACCATAGGTCTTTTGTCGCCACGTGGTTCCCTTTGGGCAATTAGCTCGGAGGTGGCCCTTTTCTCCGCATATGTAGCATCTTGGTGATGCTGCACCATCCTTTCGACCCTCGCTGCGCTTCGGGCAACCTGCCTGGAAATGGCCCTTTTCCCCGCAAAGGTGGCATGTTGGTAAAACGACTTCCCGGATACGGTGAGCCCGATGGTCCTGTCTCACTGCTTCTACTTCCAAGGCATGGGCTAAGGCGTCTCTTAAAGTCTTGTGGTGCCCAAGTCTCACAGCGGCTCTGACTTCTAGATCACGTATTCCATCGACGAACGCCTGAACAAGATTTCCATCGATCAGCGCAGGTGTGGACTGGTAGGCTTTCCGGACTAACTTCTCCACTTCTAGAGCCCACTGCTGTAGGGTCTCTGCACCCCGCTGTACTCGGTCCTTCAGCTGGGCACGAAACACGTATTCTAGATGTGCGTCGCCGTATCTTGAGTCCAATGCTTCCAGTAGTTGGTCGTAGGTCATGTCCTTTCCGAGCGCCTCCAGTACGGTTAAAGCCTGGTCGCGGAGGCTTAAGGTGAGTGCCGTCTTGGCTTGAGCTTTGTCCCATCCATTTGACTCCACATAGGCTTCAAACTGGAGTCTGTAAGCTGACCATGAAGAGGTTCCATCAAACGGTGGCACTTTAAATCCACGTACTGAAGGGGTCGTGGGAGTATCGACCATAGGAGCCACAAATCCTTTTCCTGCCTTGAGATCACTCAGGGTCTTCTTCATATCAGCCATTTCAACTTTGACTTCGGAAATCCAACTCTCATGCTGTTCCACCTGCTCCTTCATTGCGCCAAGCTCTTTGCCAAGAGTTCCATGGAGGTCTTTTATAAGGAGCATCTGTTCCTCTTGGCGGCGGGCCTGCTCCTCTTCCCGGCGTGCCTGCTCTTCCTTATCTTGTTGCAGTTGCTCCCGCAGTAGGCGTGCCTGTTCTTCCTTATCTTGTTGCAGTTGCTCCCGCAGTAGGCGTGCCTGCTCCTCTTGACGGCGGGCCTGCTCCTCTTGACGGCGGGCTTGCTCCTCCTTATCCTTTTGTATTTGCTCCTGCAGTTGGCGTGCCTGCTCCTCTTGACGGCGGGCCTGCTCCTCTTGACGGCGGGCCTGCTCCTCTTGACGGCGGGCTTGCTCCTCCTGACGGCGGGCTTGCTCCTGCATCAGTGCCATTAAGGCTGCAAGGTCAACTGCAGGTGCTGGAGATGTCCCGGATGGACCAGCAACTGGGTCATTAGGTGGTTGCTCATGACCCGAAGGTAGTGACGGCGAATCTGCAAATCGTCTCTGGTCCATCTCCTGCTGCCGCTGACTTCTTGTTCGGATACCCTCCGTATCTTCTTTCGGTAAAACCGGCATAATTTATCCCACTACTTCTGACACCAAATGTTACGAGCTGGGGTTCGGGATAAATTAAAATCACTAATTTCACCGAAAACAGTCACTTTATTCACCACACAAACACACAGAAATCACACGAACAGTCACTATACACTAGCACTTGTTACACTTAACGTCGCACTGATAATCACTTGTAACTTCACTTCGATCTTCACTTGGATGCGTCCAAAACTGAACTGCTCTTGCCGACGCTGTCGACCATTATTTATATGAGCCACGAAGATTCTGGATTCGAAAAATCTAGATAAATCTCAATAATGCGACCCGCCCGCATTTTTGAGACAATAGATGTTTACGTCCTTTATTCAACTTGCGAACAATAGATGTTTACGTCCTTTATTCAACTTGCGAACAATAGATGTTTACAATCGCCATTGTTAATCCTTGACCTTGAGCCCGGTCTCACGCTATTGTGTTTTGTTTGTTTTTTCTTTTTGTTGCGGGTGCCGCATTCTAGCATATTCCTCTTGTTTGTTTTCTACCTGCTTCATCGACTAATCCAGAATCTCCGTGACCCATCTGCGTCGTCCTAGTTACTCGGCGTAACAATAATAATGAAAATAATCTGAACTATGAAAAAGAGAACTACTATGATATGAAGAATGAATTGTTAAAAAATGTTCAAATATTCACCCGGGATGGTACGAATACGTAGATCCTCTGTAAATGTAGCAGTTTGTAATGAACAAACACATCATAAAGGCTGCGGTGTGCACGTCAAGTAAAGCACCCATACAACGGCGTACCTCACCGCATACTGCACCTTAATCCGATTAATGATATTAATACCGCTGTAACATGCATGCTACCGCTACGGAGGTGAGCGTTATTTACTATTAAGATAATTAAATTTAACAGCCATAATATAAATCCTAACTAATATTATAAACGTGAAAGTTTGTGAGTATGGATGGATGTATGGATGTTTGTTACTCTTTCACGCCAGAACGACTGGACGGATCTGGATGAAATTTGGCGCACATATAGATTATAGCCCGGAATAATACATAGGCTACTTTTTATCCAGGTCGGACCGAATCCTGAAGTTCACGCAGACAAAGTCGCGGGCAGAAGCTAATAAAAAAATAATAAAAGCAATTTTATGACGTGGAGTACTATAATTACACCTGCTGTCGAGTGATACAACTGGTGTTCATGGCGTCTTTACATTGTTCCACTTTTGATTGAACCTTTTTTTATTTTTTATATCAGCAAGCGAGGAGATGAGCCACTGAATGGTAAGTAGTCATCGCCGCCCATAGACACCTGCACACCAGTGAAGTTGCTGATGCTTTACCGAGCTGTAAGACTACCGATTGCAGATTACCGAGGCCACAGCAACCGTGCGGAAACTGGCTTTCCCGCGCAAAATTCGAAAAACACACTAAGGTGCTTTACGACAGACTCCACCGTCTGGGTGATCGCCAGCCAGTCAAGGCACCGAGCAAATCAGATATTTTCTCGCCTCTTAAGAGATGTCAATTTGAACGGCAGTTAATGATTTATTGTATTCTATCCGGTCGCCAAACGGGGGAAACTTTAAAGAATGTTAGGTTAATGGTTAAGTTACCCAGCAAATCACTACTTCCTACAGTTATAAGGACATACCGTACATCTATGTCTAAACAGTAATAATTACACTATGTTTAGATTAATAGTATTCAACCTCTAGAAAGGCCACGGCTAGTGTCGTGAGCGTTGGAGCACCGCCAATGTTATAATAGTGTAACTATCTGATCTGATTCTTTAATAAATAATGAGGAAATTAATTTTATTTTTAAATTTCACAGACAAAACAAAATAATTGATTTTATGGCGGGATAATTTTGACTCAATCTGTGGAAACTGGTGTTGCCAGCTTTTATCTTATTTCTCCAATCTTTTTTCCTCGCGAAATGAATTAATTTATACACACATTATTATATTATAGAGTAACTAGTAATTAGTGAAAATATTTAAATTTATATCGTAATTAAATATGATTATTGTTGCCAATAAGCGTGTTTTATAGTAAACAATGTTGTGTTGTGACCCAGTTTTGTTTTAATTAATGGCCCATACTGATGAGAACCATGGTCACGCATAAATAATGTTAATTTTCGGTGCTATGATGAATCTTTCGCCATCTCATACATCAAATTCTGTATTTCGTTAAAGTTATTGAATTTAAATAGCAAAAATTGCATGCCTTTAAAATTGGCTACGAGTATTAGAAACTATTTGGATTCAAAATTTAAAACCTGTGATTCGATTTTCAAATAAGTATATATTTTTACTCAAAGAAAATATAAAATCAATCATATCCTTTAGAATCACATAGTATAAACTAAAATGTAAGTTCTTAAATAATAAAAAAAAGAAATAACATCTCTTACATTAAAAACTTACCTTTATATCATAATCGGTGAACACTGAAGCGCTTCGAAGTTGAAATACACTCTCTTCCAATTTCAAATACGAGTACGGTTCACAAGAAAATTCTACACAGAAGTATCAGTCCACTACACTACACCATCTAGGTGTCCATTAATGTTCTAACGATAACTCAGGCACTTTTAAGTATGACTAACGGAAAACTAAGCACTGACTAGCAC
This sequence comes from Acronicta aceris, assembly GCA_910591435.1. Classification (NCBI taxonomy): domain Eukaryota; kingdom Metazoa; phylum Arthropoda; class Insecta; order Lepidoptera; family Noctuidae; genus Acronicta; species Acronicta aceris. The sequence continues at coordinate 12,426,376 of OU342759.1, forward strand.
TACTAATCGTCTCACCTACGAATGTTCGCTTTTATTCGCACCTGCAACAAAAATAATAATATTTAGTAAATTAAATAATTATTTAATTGCGTAGTGCACTTTGTCGGTTTTATATTATTTTCCAAAAATTGTGTTCCCCGAATTTTATGTGTAATTCAGTAATTATAGTGGATAGTTAACCATTAAGTGTTCGTGAACGTGTGCGAGTGTAGGCAAATGATATAAAATTGAAAATCGTGACATTTGTGTTCACTCCTAAACTCCATCGAAGCCTTAGTGAAGTTTCCACTGTTGGATACTGGGGATAAAGTGATCTATACTAATATTATAAAGAGGAAAGATTTGTATGTAAGTATGTTTGTAACGAATTGGCTCAAAAAGTACTGGACCGTTTTCAAAAATTCTTTTGCCGTTAGAAAGCCACTAAGTAACATATAACATCACGCTACGCCTCTTAGGAACGGAGCAGCGCGGGTGAAACTGCGAGCGGGTTGCTAGTGTGTCATAAAGTAAAAAAAAGTATGACTTAAAGGTCTAAGTTACCCGGTCATAAAATTCCTTAAAAAAAAGAGTTAACAAAGCGCGTGTGAAGTTAGCCGTTGCAAACAGCAGCACAGCTCAAATAACTTTATGCTAAAATATCGAATTTAGTAAGGACAATATTGACGAATTTGAAACAATTACGACCCCAACTGTCTTTACACCTAGTTTTTATATTAAAATTTACCACGGCGAAACCACTTGCGGATAACTTCAGACGGGCGTTGTACCTCGGAGTTACTGTACGTAGCATGTGAAAAAATCGTGTTCTTTGTTTGAAAATGTATCATAGAGGGGATCCCAGTAGGACAGCCTTTACAAAAAAAGTTTAATGACGATATTGAAATGAATGAGTTAGAGACCTATTAGTTGTTGCCCGCAGTTTCTCTTGCATCCCACACGACTTTTTAAGACCATAGACAGCCAATTTTCATTTCCAAGGTCTAATGTAACTCTATACCAAAATTCATCAAAATTGGATCAGCGGTATAGACGTGAAAACGTAAGAAACAAACAGAGTTTCGCATTTTATGATTAAGGATAACTAATCGAAATCTATGAATCTAATCGAATCTATCAATTTAAAAAAGCTAAATATATTTGTCGACAATAAAAACGATATGGAAGGTATATTTCAGTCACGCAACAGTGCTTATTCTAAAAACCTAATCATGTAACTTCAATAGAAAACGTGATCAATTTTGTTTGACATTTCATCCGTTCTATGAATAGCACGAGGTTTGCATAATATACCATCACGCATGTATTTCTTGAAGGGTTAGGAAGAAATGTACCTACTAATGTGTATACTCGCAGTTCGTCGGTATGTGTAAGTCCATCAAGCGGGCATAATTCCAAATTCCCAGCTGTTCTGGACGATGCCCAGGTCGAGCAAAGTGGTCTTGAGGTCTGGAGTTTTTCTATGAATATAATACTGAGAATCAGTAACAGCTCGGAGTCAAGATTAGTTGCCGATTAATATTACAATAGCCTTTATTACATAGGACCTAAACATACCGGCGAACGGTGGAAGTTCAATAGTAGGTACCACTCCGCCTAACCCTTCAGGAAATACAGGCATATTGGTACGACATGAGCTGCTACTGAAAATGTCATAGAAAAATCCCTAGAACACAGGACTTCTATCTAGCGTAGTAGTCGTGCTCATAACCACTAGATAATTTTTTTATGGTTCATCGGCCACACTGATTTATTTTTTCAAAAAATTATAGCCTATAACTATCTTACTGTAAATATGAATCAATCAACACCTCATTTTTTTAAATCTGATGAGGAGTTTCTGAGTTAGGATCGAACATCCATACTATACATACATAGGCTGTTAAAGTCCTCCCTTCGTAATCTTGTAAAAATGGTGCGATTACGCAGCAGGTTGTGATATGAAGAAGTTGATCGATAAACGACACTTATCGACTATCGATACACAATTTGGGTTTATACATCATTGTTTACCACTCGAGGTCTGCGGACGTGACGAAGCCAGTTTTCAACTGGAGCATATCTCGGCCTCGCAATCACATCGCTCCCTCGGACCGTATTATCATTCGCACAAAAGCCTCTCTCTGCGTAATAGCCAACGATCAAAATCTAGAGGAATTTTTGCAAAAATTTCGCCATCAATCTTCCCCGTGTAAAAAGCCGGCAGGACTAGACACTTGATTTATCTATTTGAATATTAGCTCACCACATTGTGGGGGAAGGGGGGAGCATATTATTACGCGCGTTTACTTCGAAGTGTTAGGCAGAAACATACCGGTGAATGTTATAGTATGGTACCATGTTAAAGTAGACAAGCCTTTTGCTATATTAACCGAGCACAAATCCAATACTGCTTCTGAGAAAAAGCTATTAACATTTTGTTTGACCTAGGTATCGATCCTCGGACCACGCAGTTGTCCGTTTGACCCCTAAAGGAATGAGCAGAATATGCAGATAATCCACATATCGGTCGAGAACTATTTATATATCGCGTTATGTATTGTTTGTATTATTGGCGCCCATTAGTAAAAATTCAGGTCACAGCAGCGACAAACGTATGCGGAGTGAGTTTGTGATAAATTGGATTCGGAAAATGATGGGGAAATAACGAGTATACAGGTTGTCTATGAAAACAGAATAACTTAAATATGCTATTATAGTATAAGGGCATAAATTTTAATTAAGATGCATTATAATGGGTCGCTTTGTATGTAGTAATGTACTTTGTATTAATGGATTTTTTCAATAACGCTAAAAGGTGAAATGTTCCATAAAAAAAAAACAGTTTAATAAATGACAAAATAAAGAGGGTTCCATCAGTTTTATTTTTTACTTTACATGTTCCAGCTGCTTTACGCAAAATTATCGTTAAGCATAACCCTTTATGTAAATAACCCTAAAATGGATATATTAAAAAAAACTTTTTGTAATAAAATGTTATTATTGTACACTTTCATCCATCTATACAGAAGTCCCGTTTTCATGGACACCATAGTGAATAACAAATAGATGAATACTATTTTAACTACGTAGGTGTAACTAACAGATCGGGTTTTAAATTAGAGCTGTGATCGAGTAGCGTCGCATTGGGCTTACTAGAGCTTGCAATTCTAATATTCATTGGAACTGTATATATTCGAATGGCACCCAATTTTATTTTTTAGGGTTCCGTACCTGAAAAGGAAAACACGAAACCCTTATAGAATCACTTTGTTGTCCGTCAGTCCGTCCGTCCGTCTGTCTGTCCGTCTGTCTGTCAAGACCCTTTATCTCGAGAACGCGTGGAGGTATCGAGTTGAAAAAAGAAATCTAACTTCTAAGTTAACGTAAAAAACTATACGGCTATGTATGCCGCAAAAACGTATATTTCGACACTCTCCAGGGAATCAAAATTTATAGGGTATTTTCCGTTGACCTAGAACTATGAAATTTGGCAAGTAATACCGTTTTATACTATAAGTATAGGAGAAAATCTCAAAACTATACATTTGCAATTAATTATAATATGTACCTACAAATTTGTACGGAACCCTCGGTAGGCGAGTCCGACTCGCACTTGTCTGGTTTTTATTTTACTTTTAATCACACACGTTGCGAATAATAGTAAACTGAGTTTAGAGGTCCCTCAAAAAGGTCAGGTGTGCGTAATATGACACATAAAGGCCTCGTTAGCCTAGTGGTGCTGAGCACGACTGTTACGCTAGAGGTCGTGGGTTTGATTTCCAGAACGAGCAACGTGTTTTTTTTATGAAATTCTCAGTAGCAGCTCGGAATTCAATAAAATAAATTAAGCTTATTGTCATTAACTGGGCACACATTTGCAATTTGTGCCCAATAGGCTCACTGCCTATTACATAGGACCTAAAAATACCAGCGAACTGTGGGTGTGCATTAGTACATCTTTGCCTAAACCTTCAAGGAATACAGGCGTGGTGGTATGTTATAATTTTACTAAAAATTACAAATACACAATAATACATTACACTCTCAAAAAGCTAGCGTATTTAATTAAAAAATATTAATAAAATAAAAAATGCCTATAGACCCGCCCCCTATAACATAAACCTAAACATACCAGGCGAACTGTGGGTGTATATTAAGTACGCCTCTGCCTAACCCTTCGGCGAATACAGGCATGAGAGTATGTTATGTTATCTTCATAAAATTACGCACTAAAATGTAACATAATAGCAACCTATTTTAGAATCCCGAAAACCACCAACCGCTATAATTTCAGTCATTTCCGTTCATCCATTCACCGGTGCGACCGCTCTTACATCACAGCCTCATAGTTCCTTTAATTTAACAGAGGTTTTAATTAAATTCTGCAGGAATTCAATATCTATGCCTAAAGGCGAAAGAGAAATTGAAAAATAAAGAATCGCCTTCGTTACGTGCCTATATATATTGTGTTAAATGATTTGCGAATTCCTGTGTAGCAATCGATTGGACTATTTTAATTATCTCATTTATATTGTCTCGCATTTCGTGAAGGCTTTTCTTGTTTATACGATAACGAGACGAATATTGAGTAAAATATGGATATTTTTTGTCACCATTTTCTCATCTCGTTTATCACAAGTGTAGTGTGTGGGCAGACTTCACACGCTGTTAAAAAATTTCTTCAGATATGCAGGTTTCCTCAGGATGTATTATTCCTTTATCAATATTGATTAATAGGAAAGAAATTATTGACTTCACAGGTGGTACAAATTAGGAAACATTTATTTTGGGAGACAGTGTTTAGTTGTGGAATATTTCACAGATTACATTTTATACGAAATAATGCGAACGTGGTAGGAAGTATGATTGCAGAAACGGTAAGGGTATTTTTTATTCTGTGATTGGTTTGTGTGTTGTGTGTTGTGTGTGTGTGTGTGTGTGTGTGTGTGTGTGTGTGTGTGTGTGTGTGTGTGTGTGTGTGTGTGTGTGTGTGTGTGTGTGTGTGTGTGTGTGTGTGTGAAGTTGTATGTGTTTGTGTGTTGTGCGTGTATATTTATGTAAGGTTGAGTTGTGTATCTCGGTGTGGGTGTGTGTGTGTGTGTGTGTGTGTGCATTGGTTACACGATGTATGTTAGTAGATCTTCCATATTTTGATAGTCTAGTTTCTGTAGCCACTTAGCAACCTTAGTAGAATATCACTGGCTATTAATGTTGAGGGTTCAACCTAACAAGTAGGTAGTTCAAGTAACATTGCTAACTGCACATAAAGCTATTTTATTGTCTATTACTTTTTTAATATACGTATAGATTAATACACAACTGCGGATAGAAATTTAATATTTTGAACTCCCGTCATCTATTTTTTATGATCCATGTTGGCGTAGATATGTTTGCCAAGAATGGATTATAACATTGTTGATGATTGCCGATTCTTTTTTGCTTGACATGAGAAGCTGTATGAATGTGGAAGAAGCAAAAGAAGTATGCAAGAATCGCAGCAAGTGGCAGTCTATAGTTTGTATGCAGTGTATACTTTGAAGTGAAATTAACGATTTTGAAAGCTTCTAATTGGTTAATCAAAACCCGAATACCTAGTTAATAATACATAGGTTATTAAAGAAAATTTAATTTGATATTGATGTTTTAAATTGTTTAGTCCTTAACACTAAAACAATTAGGTATGTGTTTATTTACACCGTAAAAATCTGATTGTTCTGTTACACGCTCAAGAATTGTTTGTTTTTGATATTGTATAATTATTATACTTGGAATGACCAACGCTAATTTATTATGTATATATGATTACTATTACAGCACCACTTCAATCGATAGCAATTCAAACTGAAAAGTATTACAATTCATCGGTATGGAATGTGTGGGGTGGCATTTCTAGTAACGTAATATTCAACACATAATACACACAACTACACCTGATATAGGTACGTGTAATCACACACAATTCTGGAACGGCACACTCAAAGAACATAGTGTTTTGTTTGTTTGTTTTTAATGGGTCGGCTCGACCGGAGGGATACCACGGCCTCACAGAAAACCGCGTCAAACAACGCTTACGTTGTGTTTCGCCGAGTGAGTGAGGTTACCGGGGGCCCAATCCCCTTTTAAAAGGCGGGCAACGCACTTGTGTCTGATGTTGCGGGTGTCCATGGGCGGGAGTAAGCGCTTACCATCAGGCGATCCGTCTGCTCGTTTGTCCCCCTATCCCATAAAAAAACTAATCAATTTGATACGTTTGCTACGTATCAAATACCAGGAAAAATCACAGAATTGAGCTTGTCCAAAGCCACATATTTTGACATACCATCATCCCCGTATATCCAAAGGGTTAGGCAGAGGTGTACTGATTTACACCCACAGTTTATCGGTATATTTTCAGGCTCATGTAATACGGGGCGGGCCCAAATACTGACCTACTACTAAGTAAGAAATCATAGAAAAACTCATTACTTAACACTGCTCGACATCAGAATCTAACCCACGACCTTTCATTTCGCAGTCGCGCTTGCCACCACTATATTTTAATAATATCCTCTACTTGTCAAAGTAGTAAGTTATACTTAATTGTTATTATTTAAGGGGGCAAAAACCACACTTGCTAACAAATAAAATAAATATCTTCTAGGTGTATATATTTTTATGATAATCTCTAAATTGCAAAATACGAGTAGATAAAGTAGGTAGGTAGTAGGTAGTAGGTAAACGTGCGGTCAGACGAGGTCATTTGGTCATTGTCTTTCTCAGCATCAGTCATAGTGGGCACAGTAGCACTTGGGCACATAATTGATTGGGGTCGAGGCGACACGAGTGGTCCGAGAGGCAGTTTCCTAACTAGCTTTGTAGTAGCAAGCCCGGGAGCAATTAGGCGGAAGGGGGAAATTGCATCTCTTGGGATAGCTCACAAATTGCCCCAAACGTCAGCGGCTCCTAAACTGAAATGACAATTTGCTCTCGCCTATTAGTTTTCCGGAATACGCAAGTAGGCATGTGAGTGTTGGACTTTACGGCCGAAGTCAGAAACTACATATTTACTTACATAAGTACCCAAGTTTGTCGTCACTTAGGAGCTTTGGTTTTCTCTTAAAGGTATCTATGTATTTTGCAATAAATTATGCCACTACTTAGTGCAAAACCAGTTTTGTAATAAACAAACGCAATAACAGAATAGTTGATAATTGTAGGTTGCTTTATGATTTATGGAAAACCAAACACCATTCTGTTTTGCGTTGTAAATCAAACTCAGTGCTCAAAACGCAAATAAATTTGTTTGCAGAAAATTACTTAATACACACCTATATACCTACATAAATCGATCTTGTTACTATTTTAACCTATCCACCACGTGCGTCACATGTTAATTACTAATTTTTAGCCAAGTCTCTAACAAATATTGTAAACGCGGGTTAAAATTGTCACAGCGCATTTATTTTTCTGCAATGATTCATATTATGATTAATCAAAAGCGGTCTCGTAAGCCTTCCAATCCTTAAAAAATAGCAGCAACCACCCATCCCAGCCCATCTCTATCGTTTGCTAGTAAATCATTTACATGCATATAACCATATCATAACATTAATATTTTGAATCGTTATCAACGGAAACGCAAATCTCACTTAGATGACCAAGTATTAAAATTAGTACGATAAGATTTTCTGGAACACACGAATATTGCAAAGAAATGTTTTCCCTAAACCCGCAACGTGGACACTCCGCGTGCCAAATGCTAACAGCGTTGATTGAGTGCCGATACTAATATACGTAGGTATATCCACTGTAGCCTTCTACCCCAATTAATAATTATTCCATCCTTACGAAACATCTATCTACATGTAAATAAATCGTAGTAGCATAGATAATTTACGCCTAATCGACTATTTCGGTGAAAACCAATTTTGAATAAGTTCAAAAATGATATCGGATTTTAGCGCCATAACATTACATAAATGACTTAATTTTATCCTGATATATGTTATTTTTATCCTTATCACTCGTCAAGTTCGACATCCCACTGTGAGAGGGTAAAATTAACCTTTAAAGCTAAAAAATAAACATGAAACGTTTCAAGGGAATATAAAAATTGCTACGCCTGAGGTAGCCATTTTATAGACTTTTTCCATAGTAGGTACCATTTTGCTAACATATTATAAAATATATAAAAAGCCGTTTCACAATGTCGAATGATTTTACGAAATAATAAATGATATGGACCGCATTCTGATGTGATGTAGAGCTAACTATTCAAATTAGTTACTTGTGTAGTGAACGCGTGTCTTGTGGCACGTTCATTTATCAAACTAACAAACGATGACAGTGGTCTTTCTCAGGAATGTGGGTAGGTATCTATATTTTCAGTACACTTCAGGCATAATTAAATGTTCTGATATTATATCTCTGATATTTCTAAAATATTTTGTTACTGAAAGATGTGTGCCGCGGTCGACACTTGGCATAAGGCCAGTGCTTTTGCTGTTTTCTCCCTCATGACAACTTCTATAAGATAAAATGAAGCGCAGTCTTCGCGTCTCGAAAACTATTACAAAATTAATGACATTCACAATAATCCCCTTTTGTCTTTTATAACACAAAAAAATAAATTTCGACATCGTTTTCTTTTCTTTTAGCGTCGCATATATTTCGGCTGCCATTGGAGAGCTTACGCATATTGTTTCGATGTTGTTATGAAAAACGCAGAAAATATGTAACATTATCTTACTTACCCAAACAATTTTTTTTAATGCATCGAACGCTATTTTTAAAATCTACCCGAATTTTCAAAATAATTTAAGGAAATAAGGCGCCCGAAAAGGTTCTTTCGAGAATTAGGCTGAGTGAGACTGATAATAAAGCAAAAAAACTACAAAGAGATGACTGAAAAAATGCACGAGGGTGATGTGTAACATGTGCAACGTGCGGTGTGGTGTCGCGTCGCGTACCTTGTCGCGAGTTCGCGAGCGCAGCGTTGCAGCGGTGCAGTGAGAGAGCGCAGGGCGACGCGAGCCGCCCGCCTGCCTCCGAGCGACTGCCGCCCGGGCCGCCGCGCGCGCCCCGCCCGCGCCACGCGCGCGCCACGCACCGCCTGCACCGGCACACACCGGGCCCACCGCACGCCGCGCGCTGCTCACTGCCTACCCTCGTCCGAGCCCGCAGCGGGCTCACGCACCACGCGATTATCGATGTGTTCTGTGAGATGTGTCGCGCGAAGCAGGGACCGCGGGGTGCGGCACGCACCGCGGGAGGGGGAGCGGTCCTGCGCGCTGCGTCACGCATCTGTCTCGACGCTTTCTTGCGTGCTCCCGCAGCCCGCCATCTGCAGAGACGTGCTCCGGGGCGCTCGGAGCGTCGCGCGCCGCCCTCTCATTGCGTCGGTGTTAATGCCCTCCACGAAACTCTTCATATCCGTAAAGCTCAATAGACCCGAATTTTTGTACATTTGCTGCTTTTACAGGCAAGGTAATTTTTTTCAAAAAATGACATTCCCTTCATGTAAACTCTTCTGATTGATGATATTGCTATGTGATAAGGAACATAATATTTATCTGCAATCGAATTTCGAATCGAATTTTATTTGTATCATGAATTTTATCCAGTTTTTAATACATTCCACGAATGAAATCCAAACTTATTATGAGTCCGTTCCCAAATATTTTGCCAACATTTCTTTAGCATTTTTTTACCTGCTATTTGTAAATGTTTAAATAGCAGAAAACTACAAAATAATTGAACATACTTATCTAGATACAATTCTAAATTCTATTTTCCGATTGATTCTTCTCTGAGTAAAGTGACGTAGAATCAAAAGGCTCTTCAAGCGTTCTCGTTGTAGCCTCGCGGAATAGCAAACATCAATCACCACGGAATCAATTCGTAGCAATCGACGATATATTTGTTATTCAGGCGATGCTTCCCCTGAGATGGGGATACTTCACGCTAGATTATAAAATAATTGCACGCCTAGCAACAGCAACCGAAAGACTCGATATTTAACTTTACATAAGCGAACACAATAGATTGTGGAAATATCTTGGCTTATAGGGTTTCTAATCAGAGCTCAGTATAACACCTTAACCAAAAGGCAATCACACATTTTAGTAAACACAGTATTGTTGGATTTGGTACTAAGTAGGTAGTTAGGACTCCCATGAGAATGAGGATACTTTTGGAATAACTTGCAATTTGGCATCTGTACGATTATTTTTCGTAACGAATCATTGTAAGTATAATATAAAATATAAATAAATGACATAACATTCAATAAAAAAATTAAAAACCCCCGCAGCATCATGATATGATTACCATTTAAGTACCATGTTCTTTCAATATAATTGAAGTAACAGAATACCAAATTGCAAATCAATCAGACCTGTGGATGTTGCGTACATCTCTTCATGAACCAGAAAAGAGCTGATAATATTCAAACGGCTGGCCAGATTTTCTTAAATTATAGCTAAGAACACTCGATCAAGTCACCTTTCAAACAAAAAAAAACTGAATCAAAATCGGTTAATTCGTTTGGGCGCTAAAATGCAACAGACAGACACACAAATACACATATTAAACTTATAACACCCCTCTTTTTGCGTCAGGGGTTAAAAACAGTTTCTTTGTAATTTTGTGTACCAACACCTCGTGACGTAATATCTGAATACGTGGAAGGAAAAAACCTCGATGATGGGACAAAGGCGAAATTTATTCTTCCGGATACTAATATCGGGAATGTATATATTGTACGTTGGCGGACAGCATCCGTGGACCCTGGTAATATATCTTTTTTTGCGGTGCAGAAAATACTCATGAATCATCTATACCTGGGGAGGTAGCTGGGTCGGACTTAGTCCTGAGAATTTCATAGAAAAACCCAATAACACTTTGCTCGACCTGGTAATCGAAACCGGACACTCTAACGTAGCAGTCACGCTTGGGACCACTAGACTAATGAAATTAATATTCCGAGCGATAAACGGGACCATACTTTACAAAATCTACTACATGTTACCCATACTTAGATTCTTGTTCCCCATATAGGCTCCATAACCTTTTTAAATCTCTGCTTGGGATTCTGTAGACTCTGTATGATAAAATTTCTTACAGGTATCGAATCGCTGACCTACAGAAGCAAATCGTTAAGCTGATACACAAATCGAGACCTAAATTTAATTTCATAATCCTACTAGTAATGGAACTATAGAGAAGCCTCCGGACGTCGTTAAGCATCCCACTGTATATTCTCCATCCGCATTCAATCTTGATGTGCAAACATGGTGAACAATAGCTCAATCAGCCGAATGCTCTCACCCATTATGTTTGAGAACTATGCAAATTATTTGAATACAGAGCGTATTCCGAATGCCAGCTGTAGTAAGCTGTAAAAGATTATTATTCTTTATTTCCTATAATAAAATTATTAAAGAAAACTTTGTTAAAATAACTGTATTGATTTTGATAAAAGCGGCGGTAGCCTAATGGCTAGGGCGTCGAACTTACGATCATGTGGTTGGCGACTAGAAACCCACCCATAGGACTACCGAAGTGAACCTAATTGAATTGTATGTTCTATCTTAGCACTGTCTTTACTTCAAATCAGGCAAGACTAAAGTTTCGGAAAAGGAACACATTCAACTCAATAATAGAGAAAAATTGGTGGTGGCAGAAAAACTCAATATCAATGTCAATATTATTATATTGTTGATTGTGGCTCGTTGAAGAATAATGTTTGTTGAATCACACAAACAATAACTGAAGCTCATTAAGTGCTATTTTAATGCGATCTAAAAGTAACAAATGTGAGTCAGACAAGAAATTGGCTTACATACTTTACAGTATATAACAAGATAGACATATTCATGTGTGAAACCGTAGTTTCCTACTTTATCGATCAACTAAACAATATATTTATTAATGTAATATTTTTCTTTTAAAAATTGCTAAGCACTGTGTCGTGGATGCGACACACAGGAATAACTACCTAGTTACAGGCCATACAAATATTTAATCGCTGCGTAAATTTAACCAGAACTCGTACTGAACAAGCCAAATGTTTAGCTATTACGCCTTGTACGGGTAAGGTACATTTAAATGATAAAACTGATAGAGTTCAAATAATATATTGATAGTTCAAATAATATACACCCGAATAATTAACAAAATGATAATGATCGACACGCGGTGAAACGGGTTGTTTTGATGTATGCGTGTCGTATCGGGCAGTAGTTCGGGCAAATAGTATCATAATACTATTTGCCCGAAACGCGTAGTGCAACTACTGCCCGATACTTTGAGTACATCAATTTTATGCAATTCACGACGTGTCTATGTCAGCATAAAACTAAAAATGGTGACATGTACGACTTGGCTCGTACACGCTTATTGTGTCAAATATTATTTACTAGCGCAATTACTTAGGTATTTAGTTGTTAGATCTAAGTTGATCTAGAAAGCCGGTGTAAATAAAAGGATAGGTACATCTATTTTGACGTGATATTACGCTAAGCCTTGGTCTGTTAACCCGAACTAACCGTAAAAGCTAAATTTACCACAGATGTGTGAACATGCCAATATTGGGCAATGTGATATCATAACGGGAACCTTACAAAAAAGCCGTAATCAGTATAGATGATCATAGATATTGTCATATTATTCCTGTTTCCACTTATCCATAATGTACCTACTTGTATGTGTTATATTATATTAATAAGTATATTTCTAAGTACAAAACAAATACGGCCAAGCCTTTTTGATTATTTATTCAAATTCGAATATAAAGAAAATTTATTCCCAAAAAACATTTAATTTTACTCTCACTCAAGGAAAAAAACCGCTTTCCGCGTTCTGGATGACTTTAGAAAATATGTATGGTTCTGTAAGTACGAGTAATTTGTAGGCAGTTGTAAAAAATAGTGAGCTACGCACTTTCATCACGAACGAACACGCAAAATGAGATAAGGCATTAGATAAGTTAAATGTCATTCTAGTTTGAAAACTAACAACAGAAACTAGGAAGTCGCGCACAACTTGTCAGAGATAAGTTAGTAGTTACGTAGACATGAGTTCCGGATGAAAATATTAAAGGAGCAAAACACAAGCGTAGGTAAAGGGAAACTTTGTATATATTTCTCACTTTGTGACAAAGAACAAAGGATTAGACTCGGAAATGTTCACATTATAGCATACTCGAAACAAAATGACACCATTGCAGTTATTCTCGCTATCTATGCCTTCATTGCCTTGGCTGCCTTTTGCTTTACTGGATGTTTTACGACAACAGGTAAAGGTGGACCTTTGTACCGCACCGTCAAGTGCACTATTCTCTCAGCTTCTCTAACACCGCTCAATCGCGCACCAGACACGGTAGCATAATGTCCAGGGACCGTGGCCTCACCAGCGAATAGCAATATAGGCGGTATAGGTTCACTAGGTCCTGGTAGCGGGCACGCCAATGCCCGCTGTGCCTGTCCTTCAGATCCGTAGTAATCGTAAGAATAAGCTCCACAAAAAAAGGGATCCGAAGTCCAATGCGATCGTAATATTGTGATCGGATATGGTATAGTGTCGTTCCTTGTCGAGATACGTAATATTTCTGTCAAGCCTTCAGCTATATCTTTGTCGCAGAGACCCTCCATCACCATGGCTTCTTGTCCTACGACCCAAGCACACATGACGTGCTTACTGTTCGGCACTACTTCTATTGAAGTTAAACCTCGAGTCCAGTCGCAACGATCACAAAGTTCATTAGCGCAGAATCGGAAGTTTAGGTTTCCTTTGTGCCAAAACCAGAAAGGACGACAATATTCCATGTAAATTTTATTACAATATCCAAACCCAAGGCAGCGCATCGCATCAATTTTTGACGCTGGTAATGCAGGACAGAACATTTTTGCCGCATTCGCACTTAACACTCCCAGAGAAACGGTTATAATTACATAGTCAGCAGGAAATTCCTCACCATCAGTTGTGCAGACAGTAGCTCGATACCCTTCTTTTTGTGACGTTCCCCAGTAAATACAGTTAACCGGCTTACAATAACGTATAGCACCCTCTGGTATTTGACGTAGTAACGGAGCTAGAATACCTACTAGTCCCAAGGGCACACGTACTTCACCGCCGGGCATGTTCATGAAGCAGCCGACATGATCGGCGCACAGCATTGCAGTGTCATCCCCACATCTCGCACTGAGCATGTGCGAGAGCCCAAACATGATTCTAGCTGCGTCATGTTGTTGATCATCCGGATACTCGTGCAGTTCTTGTTGAATTCGCAGACTCATAAAATTGATTAAGGAGCCTGCCTGTTTATTACCGCCGAGACAGTATATTTGCGCCGCTTCCTGTTCTATCTGGCGAAACTTGTGGTATGCAGATATTGTTGGTGGAAATGGCATTTTACCGGTAACTATTCGGTTGAAGAGGCCGCGTGTGTGTTCAGCGCCAGGTACACCGGGACGGGGAGGGCTTTCAGTGGCTGACATCGTATAAATAGGATGTGTGAATGCGTTATCTGGTTTCCAATGTGAGCCCAACTCAGCAACGATGTCTCCAAGCCAGCATGAGTGTATACGACCACCGGGTCTAGAAAAAACCGCAAAATATTCAAGTAAATACTGAAATATGTACCATTAATGATATATTATTTCTTATAATACATACCTCTCGTAGGCCTCAAGCACCACGATGTTGTTGATGCCACGCTGCGCGAGCCTGGCCGCGGCTGACAGCCCCGCCATGCCCGCGCCTACAATGACGACGCGAGGCTCTGCGTAGCATTTCTCAGGGTCACAAGGTTCTACCGCACATAATGCCCTGTCCTCTAAATCTGGCCCGCAGTCGTTGATAGCTGCTGGGCTTTTGAACGACTTCCTGGAATAATAATAATAATAATGGACTCAGAGGTAGGTACCATACTATAGGTATGTGCCCGACCCAGTTCTTGATGATGGTTGTGTTTCTCTGTACTGGGATCGATCTATCATCACTAACAGGACTGTTATTGCCAATAAGCCTGATATAGTGATGATAGATCGATCAGAGCGCCGTGCAATTATTGTTAATGTCAGTGTTGCGCATGACGAGAATCTCGTGAAAGCTGAGAAAGATAAGCAAATTAAATATCTAGACTGGGCACATGAGACTGTCGACATGTGGGATGTTGACTCGGCAATCATTGTACTGATAGTTGTGACCGCTAATGGTCTAATAGCCAAGAGCCTCGACTCACACCTATGGAGGCTCTCGTTAGGCAGCTGGGTTAAGGGCCTGGGCGGTACTCCTGGATACGGCGCGTATTGTTAGGAGGTTCCTTTCTTTGGAGCCTTGGTAGCTAGGACCCTGTTCCCGATACCGGTGGACTACTATTTTTTTTTTATGGTATAGGAGGGCAAACGAGCAGACGGATCGCCTGATGGTAAACGATTACCGCCGCCCATGGACACCCGCAACACCAGAGGAGTCACAAGTGCGTTGCCGACCTTTTAAAAAGGGATTGGGCCTCCGGTAACCTCACTCACTCGACGAAACACAACGTAAGCGTTGTTTAACGCCGGTTTTCTGTGAGGCCGTGGTATCACTCCGGTCGAGCCGGCCCATTCGTGCCGGAGCATGACTCTCCCACGTAAGTTTTTTATATTTTTTAAAATATTTTGATTGTTATTTTTATAAAAATATTTGGAAATGTATTTAAATATGTAAATATAATGAATAAATGAAATAATAATAATAAATAGTGTATTTATTATAAAATAAATTCAATACATTTACATTTTACTAATACTATCATCTTACAATTAAATTGATCATAATTTCATATCAATGTACAAATCAATATATTTTTAAGCAACAGGTGAGACTCATCAAAGAATAAGTAATTTAATGCTGAGGAGTTAGGTAATGGTAGATGTCGTTTATATCTTCAGTTACATAACATAACATACCATCACACCTGTATTCCCCGAAGGGTTAGGCAGAGGCGTACTAATGCACACCCACAGTTCGCCGGTATGTTTAGGTCCCATGTAATAGGGGGCGAGCCTATTGCCATTAACCGGGCACAAATCCAGACTCCGAGCTGCTACTGAGAATGTCATAGAAAAACCCAATAACACTTTGCTCGACCTGGGGATCGAATCCAGGACCTCTAGCGTAGCAGTCGCGTTTGGGACCACTAGACTAATGAGGCAGTCAGTCATCTTCAGTTACATCACCTGTAAAAATGAGCCTGCCAATAAAATCAGGTAGATAGACTTAATTGGTAGATACTCTTTAATGGTCATGCCACCAGGATAGAAATTAACGGCTATTTTCTTCTCATGACAATGAGATTGGAAACATTTAGATAAATTCTTCTGGATCATTAAGCATTGCACATTTTATAGGCTACTTACCATCTACTCGAAGTCTTCGGCCATTGTCTTGTTGTAACTGGAAACAAATAACTAAGAATTTTCATGGAATCGAAACTTAAATACCGCAATTTTGTTCTGAATTTTCGCGTTTCGGGTTACATGTCTGAAATCTGAAATAATAAAATGACAGAATTGTCACGTCTTTAATAAAGATAAAGAATTTTGTTTCTTTTTTTTACGACACAAAGAGTTCCTCTTGCATTATCTAAGTTAATTATGATATTTAATCACTTGAAGAACATTTTTCTCGCTTATTAAGTAAATCTGGTACTTATCTACATAAACGAAAATATTTACTGTATATGTCTACTTATGTAACGAATTTTATAGACAGCTGCCTTTTTAAATGACATACATACATACACTCACGCCTTTCTCCCACAGGGGTAGGCAGAAACTATAGACTGCCACTTGCTACGATTCTTGCATACTTCTTTTGCTTCTTCCACATTCATACATCTTCTCATACATACACGCCGGTTGCGAGTGCTACGCACCTGACCTTTTTGAAGGATTTCGCCAATCAGATCGGCGTATGTCCTTCTTGGGCGACCTCTACCGGCGCTGCCGCTGACATTCGCCTTATAAATTCCTTTCGTTAATCGTCTTTCATTCATTCTTTCAACATGTCCAAACCATCTCAGCATATTCTTCTTAATACGCGTCACTAAGTCATCTTTCAGCCCGCAACGTTGTCTTATCACACTGTTCCTCAATCTATCATTCCGAGTTACACCACACATACTTCGCAAGGAACGCATTTCCACTGCATTTATTCCACTTTCATGTCTCTTCTGCCATACCCAACACAACACAACTTTTTAAATGACTTTCCTAGAAATGTGTTATTTATTCTGTAAGCTTAATACAAGGTCTACATTCCCATAACTTACAAAATACTATGTATACGTATCTGTACTTACATATACGTATCTGGTAGTTAGTTTATCTTCAAAACACGTATTTTACTTATTCTTAATAGAGTAGAATAGTAGAATTTTGGGAGCTAGTCCCAAATGATGAGCCAGTCGCCTATATTTGGTACAGCCAACAAAAACAATGAAAACCTTTGTTCTAAACTTGACCGCAGAATATAAATCTAGGAAACATACATACAAATAATGTGAAAAGTAACGCGTTCTTTGGAAAACAGCAAGCGAAACAGTTAATGTTTTATTTGGCAGGGCCCCGGGAGCGTTCTGGCGCCGCTGTGATTTTTCTACTTTCTTTTTGTGGCGCACTAATTGCTAGACTTCTCCTAGTTTGCTAACTGTACACTGAGTAATTGTTTTCACTATTATTTTGTATAAAGTATATTTTCTTTACGACTCACAGTACTTCTAAGCGATTCGCAGAATAGAGTAACGTTATACCTGCACTGTTGGAAAGCTTCCGTTAAATAAATATTACCTAATGCGTTTCTGTGCACCGTATAATTCCTTTTGTATTGTATCTCTCGGTAAATGTCAGGCGTTTGCAGAACAAAGTACAATTGAATGGAGTGGAGTTGGTTGGGCCCTGTTGAGTTAACAGAGCTCTATTGTATACCTAAGTACAGGAAGATCTTTAATTGAGATGCACATTTTATTGAAAAAGATACAAATAATAATGATGTATATAAATAAAAATGAATGTATGTTTGTTTGTCCTCCATGAGACCATTACTGTCTTGACTCTAGAAACGTGCCTTTCCTCAGATTCATTACGCAGATTCAGTTGGCCATCCTTAATTCAATAAATATCGAGCTTCATTTCGAATAAATATGGAGCTTGTACATATATATAATTAAATATACCTAACCTACAAAAGGCAACACTGTGCGGACGAGAGGCATCGAACTGGCGATGGGAGCACATCTGAGAGACCGCCAAATTAGTCTAGTGGTCCCAAGCGCGACTACTAAGCTAGAGGTCCTGGATTCGATCCCCAAGTAGAGCAAAGTGTTATTAGGTTTTTCTATGAAATTCTCAGTAGCAGCTCGGAGTCTGGATTTGTGCCCGGTTAATGTCAATAGGCTCGCCCCCTATTACGTGGGACCTAAAACATACTGACAAACTGTGGGTGTACATTAGTACGCCTCTGCCTAACCTTTCGGGGAATACAGGCGTGATGGTATGTTATGTATGTTATAACCTACAAGTAACGTAAATAAAAAAGAACCTTAATACATATTTATAAAAATCATATTTGTTCAATTATAACATAAATAAAACAACAACACCAATATTAAGCGTATCTTTTTAAATTACAAAACTATCTAAATATTATGCTTACATCAAACCGAGCGTCATTACAACTAAGCGCGGCATATCTTCGACAGGAGATCACAATATGACAACATGGGTCATGAACTAGTCGTCCAACACAACACAACGCGAAACTTTCACTCGCAGTCGAAACATTTAGTCCAGAAATGATCCAACATGTGGTAGAAGTGTCGACTCACTCCGAGGAGAGAGTGCTTCTCGTCGGCGTAACTCTGAAACATAAATATGGAATTATTACAAAACTACCTGTGCTCCGCGGTTGCACCCGTCGTCGTATCTATTTTTGTTTTGTTCGGGTTTTTTTTTGTTCGGTTTTTTTTTATGAAATGAAATGGGCTAAATGCCTAATGGACCTTTTACAGACTGCCGTTTTGCCACCACACTTCATAAATTAAAATATATATATATAAAACTCAAAGGTGACTGACTGACTGACATAGTGATCTATCAACGCACAGCCCAAACCACTGGAGGGATCGGGCTGAAATTTGGCATGCAGGTAGATGTTATGACGTAGGCATCCCCTAAGAGGATTTTGATAAATTTCGACCTATGTAGGGGTGAAATAGGGGATGAAAGTTCATATGGAACAAAGTAACTATTCCGCGGGGACGAAGTCGCGGGCAAAAAGCTAGTATACCTATATATCGCCTATTAATGCAACCTAAAAATGACCGACTGACATCCTTCTATTGACCTTAATGCATGGGGCCTTGATATAAACTTATTTTGAATCTGAAAAACTTGCACTTTAATAAAATCAGAAAACTATTTAGATAAAACAGGTGTAAGCTGAGATAGATATTGAAGGGATAAACACTTTTGACTTTCATTGTTCAACCTTGAAAAGACCGGTCACACAAACATTAGGTACTTAATGCTAAAAAAGTGGACAAACTTTTTAAGTTAGACTTTTTCTAAAATGTGCTTCTTCTCCGTCTATCTTTATAGGTTAGTATTTTAACTATCGTGAATTTGTTCTATAGATAACTGTTCGATTTTTAGAGGGAGCAATCAATAAGGTCAAGAAAAAGTATTCTTCTGAAACGGCTTATTTAAATATGATGGAATGACAAATAGAAGGACAGTCATATTGTAAACTAATAGAAATAAAGTGATGTAATGAAACGGCTATAATTTATAAATTACGACACCTCATTTGTTAAAATTTTATTTTTTTCCGTCTCTTTTTTGTGTTTTGCCGGCTATATTGTCATGTATTTTCAAAAAATTATAGCCTATAATGATCTTACTGCAAAGACGAATCAATCGACACCTCATTTGCTAAAATTTTGTTAGTAGTTTTTGAGTAGGATCAAACATCCATACGATACATACATACATATACATACATAGACTGTTAAACGCATTACCATTTTTTCGTAGTCGGGTAAAAAGAGAGCATTGAGTGTGATGAAATGTTGGTAATAGACAGAAACAGAAAGATATAAACATTGTAAAAGATATAAATTTTAGTTGGCTAAAGCGTCCGATGTACTTAACCGGAGGGATGCAGGATGCAGGTTCGAAACATGCCTGAGATTGAATTTTTCTTTCGCTAAAATTTATAACTTTATTTTTAAATATAATTTTCGCGTACCATCTGCTGGAAGTCAATGTCGTTGTGCTGCAACTGCTTAGCGAGCAGCATGCTGTGTTGATAATGAACATTGTCGTCGTCAGTGCCGTGCACCAGCAGGTAGCGGCGCCCGCGCAGCCGCTCCGCCTTCTGGGTCAGGTCGGCTCGCTCGTAGCCCGCCGGGTTCGCTTCCGGCGTGTCCATGTAGCGCTCCGTGTACATTGTGTCTGGAAACGAATTCGATTTCTTTATACAATTTGGGGTGCAGTACAATACAACAGTTATTGCCATACTTTGAGAAGTCAATTGTTATTAAGTTTAATAAAACCATACCTTACAACTCTTAGTATTTTCTGTATTTAAGTTTGTTGGCAACAAACCCAGAGATGGTCACATTGAGCTAAATTAATTAACGTTAATAGATCATAATTGTCTGGTGCAACAATTAAATCCCGTAGCTTGTTAACGATACAAGTAGACTTCAATGTTTAATATATTTAAATGTTTTTTTCTTTTTGTAAATATATTTAAAACTAGGTATTGTTACCATAATACAGCCACGAGGTGACCGGCGCCACGGCGGCTGCGCAGCTGAGCAGGTTCTGGTCGTCCTGTACGAGCATCATCGTGGACACGAACCCGCCGTAGCTCCAGCCCCACACACCAATCCGCTCGGGATCAATGAACGAGTACACGCTTATTAAACTCCTGGAAAAAGATTAAAATCTCAAACAATATAATCGCCTGATAACTTCCCTGCTATTAGTCTAGTGGTCCTAACTGCGACTGCTACACTAGACGGTTCGATTCCCAGATCGAACAGTGTTATTGAAGGTTTTCTATGAATTTCTCAGTAGCAGCTCAGAGTTTGGATTTTTGCCTGGTTAATGGCAATAGGCTCGCCCCCTATCACGTGGGACCTAAACTTACCGGTAAACTGATAGTGTAAATTAGTACACCTCTGCCTTAATCCTCGAGGAACACAGGGTGCTGATATCATGATGACGAAAATAACTGTCAAAATGATGATACCAAATGTCTCGGATTTCGGTTTTCCCGATGAACATGAGCATCTAACTGCTGCACACAGCCTCGATAAGTTTATGACGTAGCAATTTTGACATATTTATCTCTCGAGGACAAAAGTCTGGCTAGCGCAAGCCTACTTTATGGATGTAGAAGGAATATGACTTGTTTGACAATAATAAGTACATATCTATTTGTCATCATAGACCAACATATTAGACATAATCCTGCCTACTGTGTTAGTTAAAAAAGCAATGAAACTATCGAATACGAGTCTTCCAGTACAAACAGTCGGGGCGATTGAGTTAAATGACTCTGTCACACACTGTTCCATATTCGATGCAGTTATGCAAATTGATTAAACGCTGAATCGAATAGTAGTTGGGAGGCTGAACTAGTTTTGTTACGAAAACGTCATAACTTTTTTTAAACCTGGCAAGTATGCGTATACCTTTGTGGCGGATAAGTTAATATTTTTTCTACATCCATACTAATAATAATATTATAAATATAAAGGAACTCTCTGTTAGCTGTCTATCTGTTTGTGTGTTTGTTATAATTTCACATCTAAACAACTAAATCCATTTTGATGAATTTTGGTATATAGATAGATCGAACTGTGGGCACGGACACAGAATACCTTTTGTCTCAAAAAGTCTTTTGAGTTGCCAGCTAATATTTTTATTGTTAAATATTATTGACATTATTTGAAAATGTTTGTAATTATATTATTATTATTAATAATTATTACCCGCAAATATTCATTAGCCGATGATGTGAAATCTCAGAAATTCTTAAGGATACAAGGCTTCCTAGTTTTCTCAAAGAAAGACGCAATGCGACAGAAACTTAAGTGTGAGAAGAGGTCAGTTAATTAGCTTTTTAGGTCATTAGTTTGAATGGCTTCAAATTAACCACTCAAACAAGACCGGTAAGGATTCTTGTGGAATTGCTCAAATCAATAACACAAAAGTTAATATGATTATTATAATTTTTTAATAGGTTTCGTCGCTTAGCATTAAGTGATATTTTTTACAATAGCGGTAATCGACTAGCGGCCAAGGACTGGAAAAATAAATATTTGTCGTTCGGTGGCGATATCAATGGACGATATTACTACCATCGTGGGTCAAATATGGACAAAACTGGTGCAGAAGCGACGAGCAGAAGAAATGAGTGGCTTTATTCCCAGCAAATGGGTGACCTCATCCGCAGCCAGACGCTACTACAAAAATATGGCACAACAATAGCTGCAATAGTTCCTAGTGAAATAAACTCTATTAAATTAAGGGCCCGGTGGACCGATTTCCCCGTATAAAAGTAATACCAAAATAAATCGTAATTCAAACAGAATTTAATCAATTGTGCTATTATTGGGATTCGGATACCATTAATCTAGGTTCCTATCCTACCATTTCGTGAAAAATACTCCACTGGAAATAATTGTAAGTGAATATAATTTTTAATAACTTTACGAAGTTAAACCGGTTTTCCGGTCATTTATTTCCAGTGAAATAGTAATAGACGACATGGTAGAGCAGGAATCTACATTAACGGAATCCGAATCCGAATAATAGCACAATTAGATTCAATTTTGTTTAAATTACGATTTATTTTGCTATTACGTTTTTATGAGCAATTTAGCGTCCGGACCCTCAACAGTATGTCTACATCTATATTATTATTATAATGAGGAAAGATTTGTATTTTTGTAACGAATAAACTCAAAAACTACTGAACCGATTTCAAAAATTCTTTCGCCATTAGAATGCTACATTATCCCTGAGTAACAATAGGGATCGCTACTAAAACTTAGTAAATAATTTCAATTGTTACTTACAATTGACATTAATAATTAAGTGTCCATAACTTAGTACGATGATGCATTGCATCGTTTCCGAGCGCATGTGACACTGTAGCCGTCAACTTAAATTGATACCACGATGCTTCAAACATCTGAACGTTATTAAGTCTATTTCGCCTACATACCTGATAGTTGTCAAAGTGTCCATAACTTCAACAGTTCCTAGTGCGTTGTTGACGGCGTGCATCGCTTCCACACCCATCACACTAGAACCACGCACATCAATGGACGCCACCACGTAGCTTCTGTTCGTCGTTAAGTACGTATTGTAGTATTCTGTAGCGACATAAAGTTCAATAATGAACCAAAACTCAAACGTAATTAAGATCAGAATAGATTCGCCACAGTTAGGTTACTCTCGATTAGTCTACCAGAAAAGGCAACGCAATTGCACATTTTAGATCCTGAATGTTATCAATAGAAAGCAGGTGTTAGTTTAAAAAAAATATAGTTATATTCTACGTTTTTTGGAATTCGACGTTCGAATAAATCTCAGAGAAGAGCCCAACGAGCGTCATAAAAAGATGACCTTGTCTAAACCCAGCGATATCATTTTTTTATATATTCTCCGCGATGATAGCCTTCTCTTATCTTATCGCTAGGGTTAAATGTGTTTTTAAAGTATAATATATATATATAACTTTTTAGTTGTCTTTTTGGTAAAGTCTCGCATTAGAACCTGACATGTACCTACCTAAAATCAGATTCAAACTAACTGAATCCCTTATTTTAAAAGGTAGAGAGCTTGGAATCTATTTATATTGAAATGCATACCTAAATCAAAACTGTCCTTCACCCTGCTCGTCCCTGGACCTGCATATACCCTAACTATCATCGGGTACTTCACTCCTGACTTCATTTCAGGTGGCAGAAGAAGTTTCACGTGTCCCAGTGGATTGTCCCCAACCGCCACCACGTTGAATAATATCAATGGCAACTTGTACTGCCTTAGTTTTTCTTTCAGTCTTAAATTATCTTTGATCAGTTTGAAGCTATCTAGCTGCAAAATTGAGAAGTTATTAGATTAGGTTATCTTTAGGTGGTAACGAAATTACTCACTGCTTATCCAGGATGTTTTTTTTCGTATTTACTTAGACAATCTTACCGTTAATGAACATTCTACTACTTTTCCAAAATACCTTCATGAAAACATTAAATTTCATATAGTTATGGCCCTCAAGCCAAAACTTACCGCACTATTATACAAAAAAATCTTCGGCGGATTGTAGGAGGAGCTGCACGTCACGACAGCATAGCTGGCTCCGGGTGAGAATGATGCAGAGACGCTGTGGCAGGAAGGTTCCCTGCACGACACGCATCGCACCACCCCTCCCGAAGTAGCCCACATCTGTCTCAACCACGGCACGTTCCCCGGAGACACCACGTAATACACAGTATCAGTGTCCTGATTCCACCCTAGAATCTCCGTGACAGTCGAGTTTCCAGGACTCAAGTCTTCTGTATTCAAAGATAGGAAGTTAAATCTCCCAGCATGAGGGAATCTTTGGTCACCGTCATACAAGTTTTGTATCTCCAACATTTTGTTCCCAGATCTATCGAAGAATGGCGTCTTTACGTCAATCCAGCCATTGGGTTCTGAATGTTCCTTTACGATACTGCACTTATCTTTTCCTAAATCGCAGTTGACTAGTACACTAACGTTTTGTCGCCTGTTCAGCCATAATACTATTAGATTTTGTTCGGAAGCCCAGTTGACTCTGCCCAAGTAGTGGTCTAAACCGACTATGTCTACTGGTGCTGGAATGTTCCAAGGTTCTCCTCGGGGATCGGCAAGCTTGAAGACTCGTAACCCAACCACTGGATTTGTACGACCTGCCTGACAGCAAGAAATGCTATTATTAGAGATTCTTGTTGATAGAAGCGAAGTGATTTAGGCATTCATTTAGTAGAGAACACTATTTAAAGTAATTTACGGTGTGCATTTTCAATTGAGACAAGTAAGAGACAAACAGACGTCTAAAATTTTGTAGTAGGTAAAAAGTACCACGTTATACAGAAGAAACTGCGTTAGTTTACCTTTGGATACTTGAAGCGGATTACTTTGGGATACTGATAATCAAGGTCGGAAGGTTGTCCGTAGTAGGGATAAGTGGCTGACGCTACATCAGTATCGTTGAATGATGCCACTGCTAAATAGCTACCTCCTGGGGAGAACCACATGGCCTCGGCTGCGCTGAACATCTCCTCTGAAACATAATATTACAATTATATTTCTTCATCATCACATTTAAAGTTACAATTAAGGCTTTTTGAGTCCATCGTTTTTACCGTTTTAATGGGCAGAAGCTATACATAAGTACGAGTAGGATCAGCTATTTAATAAACAATTCGATACTTGCTGCTAAATAGGAGTAGGTAACTAACTCACCTTCATAAAGCCAGTCAGTGACTCCGTGGTATATCTCTCCGGGCTTGCCATCTTTGGTGAGTGCCACAGCATTGTCGGTGTCAACATCATGTACATAGTACACATTGTTTCCTCTAACGTATGCCAACGATCTCCCGGTGCCCCAAACTACTACGTCGAGAGAATTCTTGCCAAGTCTTATGATGGACCTGATAGACAAAGAAGTTTATAATTACAACCTGAATGAGGACTTAATTTTACAAAGAAACTCCATGGCTATGTGCTTTTAAATTTGCCGATTTTGTTCGACTTACATCAAAAACACAAAGTAACAAATTGCCGAATAATAAGTATAAAGTTGTCAACCGCAACGAACTGGTTCTATTCCGCACTATTGCTGTTTATTTGCGAAATTTTGAATTTATTTAGTAGATTATGAATAGAGACTATTCTATTATTACAGAAATATAATGTTGTAGTTAATTGAAGTGAATGGTTTTGGATTAGGCCCTACTATTACTTTCCTTTCATACATTTCCACTAATCCCATTCTCCTACACCTTAACAATGAACATTTGCTATTGAAAGCAGCACACATCCATCACAATTATGTCTAGATATTGAAAATAGTTTGTATATCTTTTTGTGATTTTTTTTTGCATTTTCCATGCTAAGATTATTAAGTTATTTTTTAGTAAAGGAAAAAATTCAATCGCGGGCAGGATTCGAACCTGCGTCTTCTGGTTTGATATACCAGATGCTCTGACCTCTAAGCCACCGCGAACCCTACCCGCATGATTGAAATTTTGCCTTCACATTCTGAGTTTACGTCATAAGGTGACGTTGGTGACATCTATGAGAGTTAAGTTACCTTACCTCTCATAGATGTCACCAACTCTCTCTCTCTGGTATATCAAACCAGAAGACGCAGGGTCGAATCCTGCCCGCGATTGAATTTTTTCCTTAAGTAAAAAATAACTTAATAGTTTGTATGTTTGTTCCCTGTACGCCATTTTTCCTCAAATTTCTCATTTGATAGAAACTTTTTGCATAACTAATACCTCACCAACTTAATTGAAAAACCTAACACGAGAAATAACTTACACCTCCTGCTGTATTCTAGAATATAGGGAAAGTTCACTAACAGAAGCATTTTTTTGACAAATATACATATTGTTAATAATGCCTTGGCGTGTGTTTTTACTATTACTAATATATATAATTTGACAAAATGAAACGAAATGATAATGAATACATATTATTATTACTTAATAGCGGCCCGTCCCGGCTTCGCACGCATGGGTATAAATTTTTAGTATTTTTTTTTGTAGGGATCCCTAATTTTTTCTAATAATAAATATAGCTTAAGTTACTCAGGGATAATGTAGCATTCTAATGGTAAAAGAATTTTTGAAATCGATCCAGTAGTTTTTAAGTATATTCGTTATAGATATGCAGAAATACAAATCTTTCCTTTTAATAAGTATAGACTAGCTGTACCCCGCGATTTCACCCGCAAAAAATGGCAGACTTTCATACAAACTTTCACCACCTTAGGCGTAGAATTTCAGAAAATCCTTTCTTATCGGATGCCTACGTCATACAAAGAACACACCCTCCAAGTTTCAGGTCTCTACGACCAGCGGTTTAGGCAGTGCGTTGATCTGTCAGTCGGTCGTTCAGGACAAAACATTTTATATTAAATTTATAGATTTCCTATTACTCCATTTTTAATTAAACGAGTGTAAGTACTTAGATACTTTTATTATTTTAATAAGTATCTACCAATCACAAACAACGGTTTTTATTAAACTATTAGGGTGTCTTATAATTTACACGTGATTTAGCGTGACTCTGAAATTCCCATGATCATAATAATTATTACGAGAATGTTGATGGAACATTATTAATTAATACAAATGTCATAGAATAAAGTTCCTACATGTGAATATAAATTGTTGAACACAATACAATGCAGATGAATAAAAATAACAGCATGTTTTAAAGTTGACTGCACATTCGGCATAACGTTTTGCCACTATCGCTACGCCGAGTTCATGGGTTCGATTCCCACCAGAGGCAAATATTTGTTGTAATAGTCAGACATTTCTTTCAGCTGCACTTAACATTTTATGGCAATTAAAATATAGTGGAGTATTTCTAACTTATCAAAACTTAAAGTGTCACCATGCAAAAGGAACAAAAAAAAAGGAACAAGCGGCACGTGTGCTCTATTTAATAGACAATAATAAATGCACTTCGATTACTTACTTGGTCTCAAGGTCGTACACCCAATACTCGGCAGTGCTGGAGTACCTGTATTTCTGAAATTCGAAATTTGTATTTTAAACACACGTACACACATTAACAGCCGGTATTTTGCTATAACTCAGTCAAGGAAAACTGAAGAATAAAATCAAATATAGGTAAGCAAGAACCGTACTTCTGGAATATTTCCTTTGTTTTCTCTTTCTAGTTACACAAAAAAATATTTACGTTTACCATCACGCCTGTAAAGGTAAAATGTTTGCAGCCCACAGGTTAAAGTTCATAAGAGCCAGCCTATTTCCATAAACCGGACACGACTCCAAATTGTAAGTTATGAATTTTCTACCAGAAAAAAACAGTAACTCTTTACCTGACTTTGGACGCCACCCCACGACCTTACACTTTCTCAACAGAAGCATTAATATTATTAAACGAGTATTACAGTCCTGTTTTACTCAAAATATACATAATTATAATTATGTAACAGTAGTTGTAAAGTCATGGAGGATTTTTCTTTTTAAATAATTATATTTTTTCGACCCTAATTAGGACAAATAGACTAAGTATCATGAACGTCGCTGGATCAATTAACATCAATACTCAATACTCAATTCGTTCATTGCACTCCACAATGTATCATCAATGCATCATTGATACCTATTCACAAGGTTAATTGTTAAAATACACTCTCGTGGTAATGCTTAATGAAAGTTAAGTTGACGACACGTTTGGCGTAGCGGCTGAGCGATCGGCTTCTGCGTCACGTGTTGTGGGTTCGATCCCCACACGGAGCTAATATTTGTATGTTCTACAGATAGTTGTTCCGGGTCTGGGCGTTTGTGTATGTGAGAATTTGTGTTTGTAAATGCACCCACGATACAGGAGAAAATCCTAGTGTGGGGCAATGTTTTTTATAAATAAAAAAAAGGACACAAATTTCTTTTCGTAATTAGTGCTTATCCCAAAAATTCCTGTGTAAAAATAAAAATAAATCGATATTATTTCATCTCTGGTAGGTACCACTTATTAGTTATTCTATGCTGGTACTGTAATCAATATCCATAATAAAAAAGTGATCGTGCCGCTAAAACTCAAAAACGCGTCCCGGTACGATCAAGGGAGTTATATGGTGTGGTTCCCCATCCATGAAGAAGGTTCTCGTTTATACGTACAGGGCGTCCTTTTGATAATATAAAGGCTGGCAGTTTCGCCCTCTACAAATTTCTAGAACAGTCCAAAACATTCAAGATTGTTCGGGAGTATTCCATAATATTCCAGTACACCTTGGAACATTAAGGAATGTTTGGAAACATCCCAGACCACTGCAGAACATTTTAGAACACTTTCGAATGTTGTGGAGTATTCTGGAACATTGTGGACCATTCTTTTGTTCCAACTGCCACACAATGTCATATCAATTCCCTGGGTAAAACCGGATACCCTAGCTAGTATTAATATAAATAATAAGTAGTAATCATTTTCCAGTTATGCCGATTACGTAGATCAAAATTCAAATATAACAAACTAAACGATTACACGTGGACATTATAATAGCAAGTACGCAATAGTAAATTAATATAAATACCAGATTTTCTGTGATTTGAAAACCAGACTAGTCTACCGGTAATGTAGTAAGTAGATAATAATAATACCTACCTACCTAACCTAATATTTAAAATGTCAACAAACAAAGATCAAATTTCAAGAAATATACGGAATTTCTAACCCCTAAAACAAATAGGTTATTTTAATATTTTGAGTTTGAAGCCTAAACTATCATTTTATTTATCTGTCTGTCCTTAACTCAGGAGCATTGTTAGCTCTAAATGGATGCATTTAAATGCTGTTTTTTTTTGCTTCTTAGTTATATTTCTTGGAATCACTTCAGTGGTTACGAAATCTTGGGGCCTTATTAACATAACGCGTTTCGAATGCGCCGATATCTTTTTTTTAACTAGGCAAAATATCAAAATCCAGCCTTCTAGCTTCTACTAAGAACTTCCGTTTTCTTAAAAATCCCACTAAGTACCACTTTTTTCAGTCTGGGAATGCAACCTAGGACCTCAATATCAGCGGCCACACTTTCAACAATTAAACCAAGATTCTGTAGTAATATAAAACAGAACATGAATACAATTTACATACATACATACATACACTCACGCCTTTCTCCCACAGGGGTAGGCAGAAACTATAGACTGCCACTTGCTACGATTCTTGCATACTTCTTTTGCTTCTTCCACATTCATACATCTTCTCATACATACACGCGGGTTGCGAGTGCTACGCACCAATTTACAAAAAATAATAATCTGGCTGCACACAATTATCTAGACACAAGTTGACATTTACACATGTCTTCAATCTTTATACAAAATGCATCGTGAGTTTGTGACATAAGCATTCACTCCCAACAGTCGAAGACATTATTCTTCGTAATACTAAGTCTAAGAGTTAGGTAGGTATGCCTTGACCTGAGGTATTAGATAACGCATGTCGCAACTCTTAAGAGAAGGGAAGTCTTGGTATCCGACGGAGAGTGTTGCACAAATTCAACATTACTATTGAGTATAATATGGAGTTTGGTATTGACAATACCAGATTGTCAATAATCTTGAGAACTTCAAGAAAAAAGACAATATTGCATCAATTACGTTAACGCAATGAATATCAATAACAACGAGTCAAGTGAACATTGAATGAGTGAACGACAGTGAAGTGACAGGCGTTAGTTATAAGAAAATAAATATCGATCTTGTTTTTAAAATTTTGTATTGTTTCACGCTTGTATTCCCCGAAGGGTTAGGCAGAGGTATATATATGCACCTATAGTTTGCTGATATGTTGAAAGTCTCTAGACCCTATGTAATACAAACTTCGACCTACTACTAAGAATTTCCGGATATCAATAAACTTTCATAGTGTGATATTACATAATATTCAAAGTAAATAAATTAATGAAACCTTCGGCTCAGCCGATCATTATATCAAAGGGATAGTTCCTTCCTATGTTTTCTAAGTGGGCTTTTCCTCAATTTCAATTACGTAATAAACATCCGAACTAGTTATTACAAATTGTTAAACCCATAACGTGATCTTTGATTACCTCATTTGTATAGCGGTCACTATAGTGGCGAATTGGGTTTCTATGAAATTATAAATCATTAGATGCTCGAATTTTAGATTCATGTCGACTAACAGCAAGTAGGCTGGCTATTAAATGGGATGTAAAAACAATTAAATATACCAGCGAAATTTGCTTGTACATCTCTGTCTTATCAACCATCACGCGTAGCTGTATCGCCGAAGATGCAGGCATGTATTTCAGTAATAATATATTGGAAAATCTGCATGTCATTCGCGGAATTCCGATAAAAGTAAGAGAAAACCAATTCTTTGGTTTGCATACTTTGGCCAACCAAGCAGAAACATCTAATGAGGGCAATAAACACTTCATGTATCTGTCTGAAGTGGCATCTTGTAACAATTAACTGCATATTATGATCATGTACGCAGTAGCGCAGTTATTTAGAAAATCGGCTGTAAATATATTTATAGTTACAGAATTCGAATATTTTAGTATCGAAGATGATATTTATTATCAAATTCTATTTATTATATTCTAAAACTTCGCAATTTACGCTACAAACGAAGAAATATAAAATATTTGATTATTTTTGTATCTTACTCGTTAACGTATTATTACGTATCATGCAGCGTTACAATCAGTTCAAATGTGCGTACGCTGTAGGTAGGTTATGACGTTTATTACGATTTGCGATCAATGTAACACAAAAACCTCATATAATCGTAGGTATTACGCGTTTTCTAATATAAACTAAAATGAATTAAGTTCTATCAACGTGAAATTAATAATTCGTTTATGTATACTTGATTAGCTTTGAAAATTGCCCAGAAAAGTGAAAATGTTATCATAAACCCAGGTAGATTATTCGTTTTACGCAATAATGGATATTTTTATATGACTTGTTTTTGACAAGCTTCTCTATTTTAGCAGTAACAAAAACGTTACCACAAAATGTTTCAAAAATGTTCCTTAATTCACCTTACACAGTGATCACTTTGCGCGCAAAAACGGTAGGAATTTAGTCAGGAAATAGACAAAGAATTTCCTTCCAGGGAATCCCAGACATTATAGCGGCATGCCGCGAAAGTAAGAGATCAAGAAAACCGGGTTAGGAAGGTTACTACAGGCTATTGCCACAGGCAATCTTTTTAGTCAGCGCATTGTTAAGTACACGTAATAACCTTGCATAATCGATTGGTCAATAAATGCTATTATCTTCTTAATTGTGAATCCGTGTCCGTTCCGTGTTCCGTGTGTGAAGTAAAACTGATTTGAAGAAGAGTTATATTTTTTTTACGCGTCATGCAACAAATTACATACGCGGTAGGAAATAAATATTGTTTTAGTGTCGGGACATTAATTAATTTAATTGTATACTCATAAGGCTGCACAATATTAGTTCCTTTTTTCTTGATTTTTAAAAAAGTGTAGGTAGCTTTTGTTTTCTTTGGTCTTCTTTGTACTAGACAGTTATATTTATTTGGTATAATCAAAAGATACAATGAAACCAAGTGAAAGTACCGTAAGTACCTTATATGGACACAGTACGAGCCCACTCATAGATATCGAGTTCGAATCCTAAGGCACGTATCTCTGACTATTCAAAATTATTATGCGTATTTATAACTATAATTAGGTGAACGACATTATGAGTAAACCCATATGCCTGAGATCAATGACGTATTATTATAAAGACGCGTCATGCACGAACATTACGGCTATCAAAAACAACGAAACTATTAGATAGTGACTAATACGTGCGATGAATGGGAAACAAGTGTAATTTGTGCATTGTCTATCAACACATAAAGGCATGTTGTTTTCACGTATTATAAAACTATTTAGCACTCGGATTTATTTTTACGAAACGTACTGTCGCAACGCTAGTTGGCGCGTAACTAAACGCGATCACGGCAATTGCCTTGATTTCTTGTTGTCATTTTAGAATGCGGGTAACGTATCTATAGTTTTTATATCATTGCCTGAGATATTTTATAGATGGAACATAAATAGTTTTATGATTAAATAAAATAATTATTCATAGGTACTTAGATTGACTTTTATAGATATCACCCACATAAATTAAATTATTTCTTTCTGACTAGAAAATCGTAAATAAGGAAAAATTAATAATTTATAGGTACCTATAATAATATCAGGTACCTAACGTAATAGGCTACTCAATTATACCCACAATATAATTATTTTTTAATGATTCTGCGGCTTACCAGATAACCTATTAAGAAGTGAACATATGAAAAGTAAAACTCACTTTTTGTCTGTTCGTTGTCAGCAGCAAATATTTCATGTCTTGAGAGAACGTCGATATCGTAAAGTTACGAATCTTTATCTGGTAACAAAAAAAAACATAATTAAATAAAATAGAAAATGATGCAATTAAAATTGTGTTGGCGCCAAAGATTGTCATCGTACTCAGCATAATGAATAATTTGTACTATGGGATTCAACCAATTCTGGTTTTTTTTCTAAGTAACAGTAAAAATTGCAGTCGTATTTTCACGATTTCTGGGTTGGCCCCATAGTAGAAATGGATCATAATAATGAGTCGCCATTTTAAAAAAAACAGTGACCCTAGCTAGACGGTCCCTATATAGTGTCTTTTCCAGTCATAAAAAACATTCAACGAACTTACAATAACCCGGAGGTCCACGACCTTATTTCGGGTCCCATGTAAGAGGGAGGGAGCCTATTCCTATTAACGAGGCACAAATTGAAACTCCGAGCGGCTACTGAGTACTTCATAGAAACACCCAATTACATTGATTGACCTGAGAATCGAACATAGGACCTCACGCTCCGCAGCCCCGCAAGCGATGGCACTAAAGCTTGATTTTCTCCTCAGAGTAGGAGGAAGAGCTCAGGAAATGTCATTGGTCGCTAAAGTTGGTCCAGCGTATAGATAACACAATGTTCTATGAGACACCGCAAAGCGACGCCGACGTCCGCCGTAGATTTTCTGTTACATACGCCACTGACGCGCATGACGGTTCGCTCGACCGACGTCAACGACCGATGTCCGCGTAGTAGGAAATCAAGCCATAGTCGAAGCGATTCACGGTTGATACAAAATCAATTCTTACCAAGTCATTTTCATCCAACACCGCAGTGTACGTCTCCTGACTGGCATCGAACTTCCAGACCCCTAAACCTGGCTCTTTGTACATGTACTCCGTATCTGAAATATTAATAGTAGATAATAAGCGACGAGTACCTACTTACTACTGGTTATAGACGTCGCCAACGCAGTACCACAACGGGTTATTGCGATCGTTTTGCGATTGAGAAGGAACGCAGCACTTTAAAAAAGCACCATCCCTTTCTCACAATATAAAAGTATTATATTAACATGTTGTGGACTTGTGGAACGGACTCTATAGGTCGGCAGGAAGGTCACCGATCACCGGATGGCTTTGGACCACGAGGCCCAACGGCCTCTGGCGGGCTTCCCGCTCCTGGTAGAAGTGTGCAGCCTGTTCAATAGTTACTACAATAATTATCTTAAAACTAAAAATAGAACTCAGGTGATTATACTTTTTGTATGCCTTTTATTTATTATTAACTTTTTAATAAGGTTGATTGAACATAACGTGTTTCAGGTTAGGAAGTGCATCAAATAAACTCATATTTTGAATAAAGTATCATAAATGTAGTAAAGAGTGTTAGGAAATCAACAGTTAGTAAATTAATTAATTCACTATTAATTGCACTTAGTGAGTAACGAAAGTAGGTAAGTAAGTAACGTGAGATAGTTTCATAATTGATGTTCATTGAGATGCTTTGAAAACCTCGTTCTCATGATATTGGGAACAAATGAATTTACTAATATTTCATCATTATTTGGCAATGTATTGTGCGGTACACACGAGGCCTAAATAAATACATAGGTTCAAACTTTTTAGACGTCCTAACTATAATATGTGTGGTATCTCTAAGTTTATCTTCTATTTTTCTAGAACGGAAAAATTAATAGACGTATCTAATTATTATTTTGAATTGTTTACGTAATGTTGTCAAATACAATCTAAATGATAAAAATGTACTTATAGTTAATTTCGAAACACAATAAAAACGTGAATGTATGGCCCCAATGGTTACCTACGCAGAGGGTAGATACATATCGCGCAGCATAAATTGCTGGTCATGTTTTGATGGGTAGAGGCCCGTTAACCATGCAAAAATCTTCGTGGTGCTAGAGAATTTCCTAGAAAAACCCAATAAAATTTCTGTACTCGGGAATTGAACCCATGAATGACCTTAGTATTCGCGATTGTGACCAATAGACTAATGAGAATTCTTAAGAGACAATTCCAATATCACTTTGTCCGACCTGGAAATCAAACCGATAACCGCCAGTGCGATATGAGGTAGTATTCTATCTACATATTTAAAGTCTATTCATACCTGAGATCCATTGTATAGACAGTTGTTCGGGGAAAAAGGCGATGGTGAGCGGCACTACATCCTCAAGTGCGAACGTCCTCAGGCCACCGGTTAAGTACGGCGAGGACTCCGTGTGGCTGCTCAGTAGCGCCAGGACCAAGCTGATGATAGTCTTCAGTGACTAAAAATATAAATATAACCCTTATTGATACATACTTACAGTGCATGAATCTATCTATGATATGGAGAACGCAGTTACTTTGCACTCACACGTTCTTATGTTAATTTTTTGTATTATTAATCGTGGAAAGTATGTAATTGATTGTTTCCTCTAGTATAAATAAATAAACATAATCTCTAAAAATAATAACAGTTCTTCAATCAAACAATCATTTATGTTTTCTTAATCTTGATATTGATATGTCGCCAAGCATAATTGGAGCTGCGCTGGCCATGTCTGTCGCATGTCCGATGATCGGTGGGCCAAAATTACCACTAAGTCGGGCCCTGATGCCGATAGGCGGCGTCTCGTGGCAGACCGAAAAAGAGATGGCGTGACGATTTCATCTATCTCGATATGCATATATACGAGACAATATACATAGTCATAGTCAGTTACAGTGAATAGACAAAGTCAGTTATCGATAAAAATAAATACAAATGTAGTAGGTATTATTTTACATTACATTTAAAATTTTATATTATTACATTTAAAACGATAGCTTGATGATATAAACGATTGAAGTTGAGCCAATTAGAGTAGATTTTTAGATCGAATCCAATGCACCTTTGACTTTTCGATATCATGTGCATATTAATTAATTATCACTTGGTTAAACGGTGAAGAAAAATATCGTGAGGAAACTTGCATTCCCAAGAGAGTTTCTCGACGGCGCGCGGCGGGCGTGTGAAGTCTGTCAACCCTCAATAGGCCACTGCACTGGACTGGACTATAACCTAATCACTCTCATTTTGAGAGAAGGCCCGTGCGGACCTGCATGGGACCGATAATAGATTGATAATATTATCTTAAATTATATCACAAACCTGCGAAGTTCTCACATTTAATGTCGTAATGTTCATGAAAATAAACGTTTCGTAAAACTACAAATCGATGTATTTCTAATGAATGTTCGACATGGAAGCATATAATCATAACATTCCAATTCTATGTGCTCACGCGACATCTTCTAAGGTCTTACAAAATAAATTGATTTAACGTGACGAATCAATTAAATCACATCTTATCGTAAATATGAAAATTTGTTTAAGAATATGTTTTGTTATGGCAGGAGTTAATGCCTGATAAATCTTGGTTTAAGACTTTGGTAGTTAAGTTATTGCATAGTATTACTATAGGTAAATCGCTTTTAATAAACTGGATTTAAAAAGCTGCTTGGAATTAAAACCCTGACGTTATTTTCACTTTGGGTAGACAGAAACTTCTTTCTTAGTTTGTTCTGATAAGGTTCACCTTCTGATGTCATGGTCAATGTTACGAATACCCACCTCTCTAGGTGGCAGAGGATTCATGAGGATCCTTTTTTGGAGTGGGAATTTATAAATTCATGTAATAAACAAACAAACTCATTTTCGGTAGAATTAATCATCCTTACTAATATTATGAACGTGAAAGTTGGTGAGAATGTATGTTTGTTACTCTTAAACGCCAGAAGGGATCTGAATAAAATTTAGCACACAGATAGATTATAGCCTGAAATAACACATAGGCTACTTTTTATCCAGGTCGGACCCAATCCTGAAGTCCACGCAGACAAAATCGCGGGCAGAAGCTAGTTACATATTGTCATTGTCATCTTCAATCACCACACATCACATAAAATAAAATTATTATTTTTATTTTATTTTTGTTATACGAAGTCCATAAATTAAGTTTACGATCTTTAAAATACTATTTATATTGTTTAAAATATCAAAACATTGAATTATTTATCACAAATTGCGTAAACAAAATCAAACAGCTAAAACATTTGGCGCCAAAAGATTTTTCTTTTTTTACAATTTATTGATCTGCTGTCGACTACTTAGAAAAATACTATACAGCCAGACATCCATCTAAGAGTACCGAGCTTTTTAATTGCAACCTTTTTCATTTTTAGTACTTTTTTTTAAATTTTGGTTATTTGGTTTGTATTTTGTCACACATAAATCTTCCCAGGGCACTGACCTCTATATTACTCTATAGGTAGTATAGAGATCAGTATCCCAGGGACAGACAATAATTATTGGGTATTTGACTGGTGTTAGATTTCTTAAAATAATAGGCTTAGTGAAAATACTTATAGTTAATTATATTATTATTATATTTAATTATTCAAATCAGCTAACAAATTTCTACGATATAAGCGTTTAAAATTTTTGGTGGGGATGCTCTGTTCCTTTCCAGCAGCATTAGTATAGAATTTATATACCCTTCGACTTAACGTCATTTCTATAGTCCCTCGCCGTCTACCATAAAATTAAAATGCTTATAACATGCATTATAACATCCATCCTTACTAATATTATAAACGTGAAAGTTTGTGAGAATGGATGTATGGATGTTTGTTACCCTTTCACGGCAGAACGGCTGAACGGATCTGGATGAAATTTGGCATAGAGAAAGATTATAGTCTCGAATAACAAAAAAAATCATAATATAAAAAAAATTGGTAGTAATCTGGAATAAAAAAAATAGATACCTACCATTCTTATGGGTATATAATGCGTAATAGCGTGATACGTTTTCCTCTACATCTGATGATATATGGAATGGAGTGTAGTTAATTGATTCTATATGTGTAGATGCATCTTGGTTAGTTGTCCACAAAGGTTATAAGTGTAAACTGAATCTATCAGTGAAGACCTTTAATTGGCTGTATGAGGCATAAGTTGTTTCGTATATTTATTAGTTACACAACAACATTAACTTTTTCCAAATAAAATAAATAAATAATACATAAGCTACTTTTTATCCAGGTCGGACCCAATCCTGAAGTCCACGCAGAAAAAGTAGCGGGCAGAAGCTAGTGTTATATGTAATGCTAGATAACAACATTATTTTTGAACCGATTTTAATTCTGTTTTTATTGATCGGCTTTATGTATAGTAATCATTTTATGAGTCCATAAACATTAACAAGCCTAATATCAGTTCATCGCAATTATATGAACGGTATGGCAGCGCTAAAAATACGACCAAACAAACTTTTTTTTTTTTAAACGATGCCCCACACTAGGATTTTCTCCTATCGTGGGTGCGTTTACAAACACAAATTCTCACATACACAAACGCCCAGACCCGGAACAACTACCTGTAGATCATACAAATATTTGCTCCGTGCGGGGATAGAACCCACGACACGTGACGCAGAAGCCGATCGCTCAGCCGCTACGCCAAACGTGTCGTCAAAAACATTGACTTTTATAAAATACATACTTAATATTAAAAATATATTTCTGTATAAACAGATTTCTAATTCCGTAGTCATCCTTGTAGTAGTCCATGATTTATTATCAACAAGACGAGGCCGATTTACATGATGATTTTCTTGCATTCTCACAAGGTTACGATAAATATATCTTACACAAAGAACTTCCTTTATGGTTTTATTAAGATTCATTTGACATGTACATTATTGATATGACCATACGTAGACAAACACATCCTTTCATTTAAACAATACGTTAAACCATTGTGCTTCACGTCATTCTTTAATCACGCCTTTAGTCAACGGACAAAAACTGTCGTCAGATGTTCCGTGAGACTATGCAGTAATATTTCGATAGATACCTATACTATGTTTCTTGATTACCACAAACATATCACATCGAATTCTATAAGCCTAGAGCCAGAGATTCCAGGTAAAGCTACGATTGCCTTCTGGCTACATACAGTGATTCCCAAAGTGGTCTATATCGAACCCCAGGGGTCGACGACGACAAGACGAGATATCAGCGGAAAAAAAATGAGAGTCATGCAATGTAAATGGGTATAATTATGGTATATTCAATTTGCAAAAAATTTAAAGGCAAACAGGGGTCTACACAAAACCGAAATACATGCGAAGTGGTCGACAAGATAAAAATGTTTGGGCACCTCTGCTATAGAGTGACCCATACTCTAAAATCTCAACAAATAACATATCTACCTATTTTTTAGTTTAGGTCACACGATAAAGAGAATATGTAGAACAAAAGCGGCGGTAGCCTAATGGCTAGGGCGCCGGACTTGCGATCTTATGGTTGCCGGTTCGAAACCTACCCATTGCACTACCAACATGAACCCACTCGTAACACAAGCATTTTGGCTTAGCACGAGGGGTTAACAAGAATTACTAGTATTCTTGTCAAAATGCATGTGCGACCAAACTACTAATAAGCTTTCCAAACAAAAAAAAAAGAGCTCCTACAGACTAAGAACACACATTTTACCAACTAGTCGGATCAAAGGTTATATGAGTGCAAGATTAACTTCTACGATTGCCTCAATATAATTTAGCGCAAAATTTTACGATTAAGAGTTACACCATAAATTATCCTCGAGAAAATGAACATTATAATACAGACACTAACGGAGAAGTGGCTGTCGTTCATCACTATTGTATATAATTCAATTTTGAATGCCGTTATGACGATAGTAATCGGTTAGAAAACAATAAAGATTACTTTTCAATTTAGCACACACAAACAAAATGAGTGTGAACTGAGTTATCAACACAATGCTAGCCAATTTATATTGGTACTGCATTTATGTTAAACGTTTTTATACAATAAAATTTATCGTAACATGTATTATCGTAACACCTTTAATCTTAAAGGCATTGTACTGTTATTCAACGAAGATTTAAGGTCTGGTACATGTCACGGTTGTTACATTGCACTTGAATCCTAAAATGACTAGGCAGGGTGTACTGGTGCATACCCACATTTCATCGGTGGGTGGTGAGGGCCAGCTTATTGTCATCAATCAGGCAGAAATATCAACTCCGAACTATTACTGAGAAAAACTTATTTTTTTATGGGACAGGGGGTAAACGAGCAGACGGATCGCCTGATAGTAAGTGATTACCGCTGCCCATGGACACCCGCAACACTAGAGGACACCACAACCACCAGAGACAAGTGCGTTGCCTGCCTTTTAAAGGGGATTGAGCCTCCGCTATCCTCACTCACTCGGCGAAATACAACGTAAGCGTTGTTTCACGCCGGTCCAATCACAAATCAATAGCACTGCTCGACCTGAGTATCGAAACCAGGACCTCTAGCGTAGCAGTCGCGGACTTACACCACTAGAATAATGAGGCATAATAGGTACCTGACTACGTAAAACGCTGTACCTATAGGTAGGTGGATGTTGGATGAATTTTTTTGCAATAATAAATCTGATAACAATTATCCTTCAAGTCTCCCAAATTCCATAAGTTACTATAATCAGGTGCAATAGTTATAATAATGTATTAATTATACATATTCTATACATTTTGCCTCACTGCAACTGCCTCATTAGTCTAGTGGTCCCAAGCGCGACTGCTACGCTAGAGGTCCTGGGTTCGATCCCCAGGTCGAACAAAGTGTTATTGGGTTTTTCTATGAAATTTTCAGTAGCAGTTCGGAGTCTGGATTTGTGCCCGGTTAATGGCAATAGGCTCGCCCCCTATTACATGGAACGTTAACATACCGGCGAACTGTGGATTGTACATTAGTACGCCTCTGCTTAAGCCTTCGGGGAATACAGACGTGATGGCATGTTATTATTCTATACATTTTGATTTCTTTTACATAATTAAATAGTACATAGATACTTGTAATTTTTTAAGACAATAAATGATATTCATATTGGCAATAAATGATGATCCATCACTCACGGGTAAGTAGAGCTGAGCTCTCGTGGTAACTTATTGATTAATAAACAGTAGAAACGTAATTAACACAAATATGGCGTTATCTGTGAGTTGAATGTGTGTGTGTGTTTGTATACGACAATAATTATTCTAAGATATAAATTACGTATTCAATTAATTAGCTATTCATTTATTCTTTTCGATAATTCATGTACTTTAACTAGCTTATTTCAAAACAATACAATTTAAGTCTATATATCTTTAAACTATATTTTACTAATATATATATATAGCTAAAAAAACCCAAATCATTGACATGTAAAAGTATCTCTAAAGATCTACTTGCAGAATAAATAATTTCATTTCATTTCATTTCAATTTCATTTCATTTCATATATAAATTTGAAGAGTTTGTTTGTTTAAACGCGCTAATCTCTGGATCTATTAGTAGACTATTAGTCGGATTAGAATAAATCCTTTTGCATTCGATAGCACAATTCTTGAGGAAGGTTATAAGCTATATAACATCAAGATACTACCTTTAGGAGCCGATGCATGCGGGTGAAACCACGGGACACAGATCTCATTACGGTACCTAAATAATTCGTAATTTCCTAATAGTTTATAGATTAAATTCCACGCTGATCTAATGAGGATTGGCAGACTTCACACGTCGTTGAAAAAATCTCTCAGGCATGCAGGTTCCCTCACAGTGTTCTCCTTCATGTTAAGAAATTTAAATAATGAATTAATAGACACACGTTTTCGAAATCTGAGGTGCTGTGGCTTCAAACGACCTTGTCTTGGCAGTTTATCCATGGTCATGTCAATATGCTAACATTGGCTACAACTCACGTTATTGAAGAAGTACCTAACTTAAGAATAATATGAATCCTGTGAGTGTAATTACAAACTAAACGTAAGACTGCACGTTTTGTTGTAGAGGTTATGGTGCTCACCTCGCCTATAACCTTTACGCGGTACGCCACGCGTCGTGATTTCGATCCTTTCGGTCGATTTGATTTCGGTCCTGAGCGCGACTGCTAGAGGTCCTGGATTCGATTCCCAGGCCCAGCAAAGTGTTATTGGGATTTACTACGAAATTCTCAGTTCCAGCTCGGTGTTTGGGATTTTTCCCCGGCAATAGGCTCGCCCCCTATTTCATGGGACATAAACATACTGGCAGACTGTATAAACATACAGGCGTGATGTTATGAATATTTTATTCGAGTCGATGTACTTTCAGTCCGATATTTGTATGTTTGTGAAGTCTCGCGCGACACAGGGTTCTTTATAGTGCAGGAGTTATCTTTGTTAAGTGAAATAAAAAATATGTTAGTGCGAGTTATCTTACGAGTAGGTACATTAGTCAATTCAGAGAGCTCATTTTATTTTTATTGATTTATTGTTACGATGTATATTATTATAAGGAGAAAAGTAGTTTTCTTAACGGTCAGATGTGTATTTTAAAACATTGCATCAACACAATCACATCGGCGATGAATGTTAATGAGTGAAAAAGTGTTTGTATTAGAATCCAAGAAACAATAGGAACAACAAGAATTGTTTACACCGCAGACACTTATTACGAGTGTAATGAAAAGATTTCAACATACATAACATACCATCACGCCTGTATTCCCCGCAGAGTTGGGCAGAGGTGTACTAATGCATACACACATTGCCGGCTTGTCTATGTTCTATGTAATAGGGAACGAGTCTACGGCCATTGACCGGACACAATTCCAACCTCCGAGCTGATAATGAAAATCCAACGACGCTGTTCAACATAGGAATCGAATCCGGGTTACAATGAGACAGTTACAGTTCTCACATAACTCTTCTTCTTCTTAGATTGCCATCATCATTCTTTTTCCAACTACATTGGAGTCTAACCAGGTCCGGATCGATGTTTTACACGAAGCTACTGCCATTAAGCCTACGCAACCAATTTAAAGACAGCAAGCAATATATGCGCTGTAGCATATGGAGTTACAGAAACCAGCCCGCTGTACCATACCACACCATCCTTGGTATTGATAAGTAGTGTTCTCTGAGACACGGAAGTTTCTTTATGATTATTTCTTAATAATAATGTTGACAGCATAGACTTAAATAATAAAGGTACATATATCTCTATATTAGAAATGGGAACGTAACTTAACGTAACTTTGTTTGTTTGTTACATTTTAACGCTTAACCCGCTGAAACAATTTTGATGAATTTTAGTATGGAGACAAATTGGATCTCGGAGAAGGACATAGGCTTTGCTTTTATCTCAAAAAGACTCCTGGGATGCGAGGGAAAGAGCTAGCGATACAGATATATATGTACAAAAACTGGCAGTAGATATCTGAAGGTGGCTGAGGGTTAGAGGAATCATTAAACCCCTTAGTGTCTGCGACCGCCAAAGATCAATTGTCTCGTCATGGTCACTATTTTATGCATTTGCGCAATGACCAAGATACATAACTTACTTCTAAAGTATCTCATTTGTTAGGCTTTTGTTAATGGACAGTTTTTCATGCTTCCATGACATGTTCAATTTATGTTCAATGACACCTATTGTTCTGTTATCTGTAAAATACGAGAGCACTAAAGAACTGTGAAATACTTTTAAACACTTAACAATCAGCAAGCTATGAATATTTATGGCTAACTACACAAATACAGATGTTATTTAAACTTGTATAGGTATTAAGTA
Organism: Acronicta aceris; assembly: GCA_910591435.1. NCBI lineage: Eukaryota > Metazoa > Arthropoda > Insecta > Lepidoptera > Noctuidae > Acronicta > Acronicta aceris. The sequence goes on from OU342759.1 coordinate 12,470,172, forward strand.
AAGTAAGCGACTGTAGAAATTAACAACAAAATGACAGTTTTATAAAAAACACTTGCCGGTAATAAAATTTAAAATAATTATGAAGGTAGGTATGGTGGCAACCGGTCCTGGCAATAAAATGAGGGTATTTATTGCACATTATTTATGCATTACCCAAGGAGTTGAAGTAACTACCCAAGAATTTAAGGTTTAATTTCACTTCAATAAAAATATGCGTATTTTTTTCACTAACACACAAATATCCATTATTGAACTTGTGAATGACCGTGATAATATCCATCAAATCACAGACGGAAATACTCACCATTTCACACGCGTACACGCAAGTACCGCAGGATGCGAGGTCGAGACCTCTTCAATGAATGTTAATGGTCCAATCAATGGTCATCACTCACGCACACACCGCTTCTACGCCTGTGCACGAGTTGACGCTGAGGCGTGCGGTCACCGACTGCAGACTGCAGAGCTCACTTGGTCAGGCTCCCCGTCTTCGTCTCACGCACATCCTAAAATGCGAAACCGGGTTTCAAATAATTAGAAAAAGGAATGTTTTTTTATATTACAGCAAGTGTTTTATATTATAAAAATAAATTGCTTATACTATATTTTTAATCATGGATCCCATGTCCACTTATGTAAACAATTCAAAACAAAATAGGGAGATTATAAATACTTAGAAAAAATCAGTGCGATTCATTTTTATTTAAAATAGCGGCCCGTCCCGGTTTCGCACGGGTGGACATTATTAAAGTTCTAGTAGGGATCCCTACTTTTTTGTAGGTAATAAATATAACGAATGTGACTCATGGATAATGTAGCATTCTAATGGTGAAATAAATTTTGAAATCTGTCCAGCTGTTTTTGAGTTTATTCGTTACAAACATACAAAAATGCATTTCTTTTCTCTTTATAATATTAATGTAGGATGGAGATGGTCAATAACCAAAGGTAGCTTAACTATCCGACTGTATCAATAAAGTCATGACTAACGCAATCTGTACATCCAAATAAAATTGAGTTCGTTACTAGATCATCTATTTAAAGTAAGCCATAGTAATAGTGACGCAAGCGCACAACAACCGGCGATCTCGTCACATGCAGTTATGTGAGCTCTTATACAAGATCCTTTCCAATAAGAAGTAAACACAAACAAAACAAAAAGACCGACCCAAATAACAAGATTCGTGACGCTTTGTAATTTCACAATACAGGCAAGACGACGTAGTTCAACTTCGAACAAGATGGCCAACCTGAAAAAGAAGTACGTAGATTTTATATAAAAGAAACACTATTATAAATTGAAAATAACATCAAGATCACGTGAGTGCTGCAGAAAATACCGGGTGCTTAGCAAAATATACGGGCTGCTCAAAACTATCCTAAACCTATTTCTTATTTCCGGTTTGTGTCAATATCAATAAATGCAAAAAAAAGAGGAAGTTAAAAGAAGCTTTAAAACAGTTACAACTATAAAACGATAACATCCTCAAAACATAAAATAAATAAATATTAGAATAAAAACCTGTTATCAATATCAAAATCTAGCTTTAACATGAAATATAGGTATATGTAGACCCATTTCAATGCCATTATTCTCATACGGCCAGGCATGAATGTTATTAAGGATATATGTACGTAGTTTACACGTTTTTATTATATTTCACACATGGATAAACATATTATATTAATTGTACAAAAAATCTAAGGTAAACAAAACAAGGCTTTTCAAAAATATAAATTTTATACTATACTCTTTGCGCTGTAGCATGGTGCGGGTGACAGTTGCTTGTATGACGTTCTCAGTGCATTCTGGTTGAGTTTAATTTAATTTACCTCAGTTATTAATGATTTATTATATTACGAATGTGGCACAGCTAAAATACTAAGTCATAATTTGTAAATCGCGGCAACCTTCAAGACTGAAACGAAATGTTACTGAAACTGTCACCCGCAACATGCTACAGCGCAAAGAGTGTAGTTATTTTTTTCTTTATTCCTAAAAATATATTTTTTGTTGATATACCTAGCTAATGACTTGAATCCTGAAAAAGTAAATTATGGGGATGGAAATGGGGAGGAATTTATATAGTAGGAGAAGAACCCTCCAGAGTGTTGCTGGAATATGTTGTTTAACAACTAGACAGAGATTCATACCTAGTTTTAACTTCTATTTATTTTTTGTGTAGTGACTTTAAATTTCGACAGAACATTACCAGCGAGTAGCGACCTTCAGGTTGTTATAATCAAAACGTCTCCATTTCTTTATCCATCCGGTTTCGTATCTTCGAGTGACATTAAATCTGTAAAATAAAGCTTCATGGCATACTATGGTTATGCAGTTATGTCCTTCTTTTTCCTGTTTAAATAGAAAGGAGTTTAAGAAGAGTTCAAATACAGGATAGATATTTTTTATAATAAAAACTGTGTTGGCTGTTCATCTGGGTTTTTTTTATTTGTTAATAATAACCGATAACTCACTCACTCGTGGTTGAACAGGCGAGTTAAAATAAATAACGTTTATTTAATTTTGATTATAAACGCATATTATCAGCATAAAAAGTTATAGGTATAAATATGTACGATAATGAGTTTGAGAGAATTTTTACCAGTTTTGGGCATTAATCCTACCTTGGTCTCCAAAACCCTGAGCATTAATTATTTACTTGTGTTTTAAATATTTTATTTCTTCTTATGGACGGCATTTACAGAAGTAGGTAACTACAGCGAAGCCAGTTGTAACTGTTACTTATAAATTTATAGTACGCACCGTAATGCTAGTTAGACATTATTATCTAAGTAGGTACGTCGTACGTACTTACAACTACTTACTTTGCCTGTTTATTAAGTTTAAACTAATTAATCTCATTAAAAAAAATACAAGCCGGTGACGTCTAACATAGGTACATGGGCAAGAAGGTTTTAGTGTAGGTATAACATTCGTGTACATACTCTTTTCTCGTGTGGGGACGGGTTAGAATACGATTCCTCACTGCCTTTCAGATAGTAATCCAGTAAGAAGCGTGAAAATATCTGATTTACTCGGTGGTAGGACCTCTTGGGGTCTGACTGGATGGCGACCACCCTTACGTCGGAGTCTGTAATAAGGCACCTTGGTGTATGTTCCCACTTTTACGCGTAGAAGCCAGTTCCTCTCGATCGCAGCGGCTCTGGCAGTATGTAGTCCGTAGGGGCATTAAGGGTCGGCAACGCATCAGCAACTCCTCTGGTGTTGCAGGTGTCCATGGGCGACGACGACTACTTACCACCAGGTGGCACGTCAGCTCGTTTGCCGACTTAATTCCAAAAAAAAAAACATAGAACGCCTTGTTTGTGTGTGTTGAGAGTGTTCATATCTATGTTTAAAAATCTGCTCAGTCGTTTCATAATCATCATCTCTTTTTTTGATGAAGATATAAACCACTTCCACAGTTTTGATCGATTCGAAACTTGAATACTGTCACTTGTCAATAATATTAAACAATTCTGCAGCATACCCAACCCAAAAATTGCTCAACGGTGTTAAGGCATCTATGCGTTTCGGCTCAAACGATACGTTTTGACGAGAACATGAGCGGTCCCCCAACACAACGACGCTTGGATTAAAATATTCTACTTACCCATAATAAACATAAAGGGACAATATTTCGATTTCGATTTTCGTGTCGGGGTTTCATTAAATTTTTAATTTAATATTTATCTAATAACGTTATGCGTTTTATAATATTAGATATTCTGACGATACCTATCAGCATCTCTGCTTGTAAACACATTTTTTCTCTACATAGGTATGTGATACCTACATAAGTACTTTACAAGTATTTGCTCCAATTCCATTCGGACTTTTCCGAATCAGTAGAACCAATTTTTCTGAGTAACTCATCCTATTTTTATTTACAAAAAAACCTTAGATATACTCGGAAGTCAGAATACGATTCATTAGTAATCAAATAAGTAGATACTATAACATTTAATCAGACTGGGACTCGAGCCGATCTGAAGTGACACTCTAACTTACCTACCAACGAACAGCATTAATCTTTAATTAAATAAATGGTCTACCATTCAGGACCTATCCTTACACGAGCCGAGGACTCAACTAGATTACAAATCTTTCCAGCAATCATCATAGAAAGGTGACCCTCACCTCAAAGATGAAAGTGAAAGGAGATGAGAGGGCCGTGTGCCTTATGCAATAGAGCATAATAGTGCATCGCCGTGGCCAACCCATACGCAACCGCAATAAAAGATTATCTATGTACTTAAATGTCAATTAATGGGCATGTGTCATTAATTACCATGACGTTCTTATTTCCTCATAGAGGCACCAATTGGGCTAAAAGGCGGGAATATCGATTAATCATGATGATTTTAGAAAATTGTTAAGAAGCAACGATGGATCTAAATTTGAATTGACTCTAGAGAAATTGCTATTGTGTCCTTTTATGCGACTGGTGCTAAATGGTCATGTTGGCAATGAAAATATAACTAAGTACTTATTTACCTTTTTTCGTGTATGGAAAATCCTCATGGTTGCCTGGAGAGGTGGCAGGGTATGTATTTCGGTAAGAAAAGTGTCTAATATTAAGAAAAAGTAAAACCGCCTTCAAAAACATAAAAAATAATGTTATGGGTGAAACAGTTTCGGAAGTCGGTGCCTTTTATTTGATCGTATCTTTTGATTTCGCGACCGACTTCCGAAACTGTTTCGCACATAACATTTTTTATTATGTTTTTATGGCGGTTTGACTTTTTCTTAATAGTTATTTTATTTCAACATTTTTAGAAACGAGTAAAATTATTATTAATTATCATTTTACCATTTTTTTTATTTTTTCGTAATAGCCTTACGCTTGACCGCCCGTTTGCCTGATGCTGATTTACTCGGTCGTTACGTGTCAATCTCAATTTTGTGATCAGATCTTGACCAAATTTTTATGGGACAACCTCAAATAAAAAAAACGTAAAAATATATATAATTGACGGAATAATCGCGTAACAAACATACAAAAAAACATACAGTCGAAATAAGAACCTCCTCCTTTTTGAAGTCGGTTGAAAACGAAACGTGCCTTCCCTTGCCCTGTAGTCAATTTCGGCTATGGGATTCACGACGTTCGCCACGACCAAATAAAAATATATATTTTTTTTTAATAAAATACCAATCTTTACCCGTTCTTTACCAAATTACAGACACAATCCAAGATGTATACCTATTGTTCTTAATGAATTAAAAAAATGTTATTTTTCATTTTACAGTGTTTTTAAATTCATAGTGTAAAAAGCTTTTTTCTGCGAAAGTGCGTAGTTTTAAAAACATTATTAATGATGCAGTAATCTTTGAGTTACTACGTTCTAAAATCATAAGAAACACCTATTGTGTACACCTACTTTGTTTTTAGAATAAGAAATATTTATGTTTAAATTCAAATTATCGGCAAATACACTTGTGGCAAAGTTTCCGTGCCGGTGAGTGTAGTTTCGACCGGTTTCGTCCGACAAATCAAACAAAAGTTACACAAAAACAATTCTACAAACCTGACTGCAATCTTTGATGATATTTTAAATTCCGAATCTGACATTTAAAAATGATAAAGATATTTTTTAAGATTTACGATACCTATCGAAATCCGTGCAATAGTTCAGTATTATCTTGTAATCAAATTCAGAACTAAATAGATTGAAATACATCCTGTTTGATTGCGAATTTGACATTTTCGGATCAAGTATTCATGTTCAATGCCGCGGTGAAAAAAATGCATAACAATGCGGATTATAATATCAACGCTATGTTCGAAAAAACTTTTATTGCACCTAGTTTAACAGCGGAACAGCCTGTTTTAATTACATATTTACATATACCTATCTACATAATTATTATGATTTATAGATACCTACTTGCCCGATTGCATCTCTATATCCATTCATCAAAGTTGGTTCAGCGGTTTAGGCGTAAGAAAGAAACAAATACAGTTACTTTCAGATGTATGATATTTAAGAATGTTACTTAACCAATAGTAGCTACTTAAATCGATTTAGCTGTTTGTCGATATAATAAAGATACCTATTCGGATACAGTGATATAGGTCCGGATAGCATAAATTATCATAATCGTGAATATGATTAATGAATATACGGAAGTTGGCAAACCGGACAGATTAAGTAGGCACCTAGCTTCTCCTGGCGGTTGAACTTTACTGAATACTCTACTAAATATCTTAGTGGTCCCAACGAAGCAATAATTTCATTTTGTACACCACCTCTATAATAGAGTAATTAGGAAAATACATGTCACAAATCTTGATGAAACAGTCACAAAGTATTTTTCTTTAAAAAAAAGCCCAACTATCATCACCATGAATCCATTATACTGTCCCGCTGCATCGCACGACACGAGTCTCCTCAGAATGAGAACGATTACGCTATAGCCCACCACGCTGGCCTAATGCGGGTTGGCAGACTTCACTCGCCGTCGAGATAATCTTCCAGGCATGCAGGGGCGTTAGGCTGCTAATTTAATTGTATTGGAATGGTTGTTCAATGTCACTGAAGGACTGACAGATTTTGCAGACAATACTGTCAAAAATCAACGTTTCTGAGGTCATTCAATGTCAATTTTAACACAATATATAGCAGACTTGACGCTTGCTGTTATAAATTTTCAGCTTGGACACGATGATTACCATCGGCGTTTCAGCGCGTGATAATTAATTATAAGCCAAAGACTTCATACAAAATATTTTATTGAAAACGACTATAAAATTAAACTTAATAAGTATTTATTAACAGAAACATGTGTATAATTACAAACATCAGCATTGATTATATGGTATATTAGGTATGTTATGCTACAATGTTGAGACAAACACTTAGATCAAGACTTAATGAAGGCATTTTTTTTTATGGGATAGGAGGGCAAACGAGCAGACGGATCGCCTGATGGTAAGCGATTACCGCCGCCCATGGACACCCGCAACACCAGAGGAGTCACGAGCGCGTTGCCGACCTTGAAATTGGGACCTTGGAATTGGGCCTCCGGTAACCTCACTCACTCGGCGAAACACAACGTAAGCGTTGTTTAACACCGGTTTTCTGTGAGGCCGTGGTATCACTCCGGTCGAGCCGGCCCATTCGTGCCGAAGCATGGCTCTCCCACGTAAGAAATTGTCATTAGGCATTGTCAAGGTATGTAGGTTCTACGTACAAAACAGTTTTAATTAATATGTCAATTTACAAATAATTGATGTATAAATTGTGTAGGTACTTACATAGTATACAATGTTCATTCGGTCAAACTCTTAGGTAATGTACGAAAGAAACAAGACAATTAATGTATTTACAGCTTTTCTATGTATTTTAGTACCAATCTTGCAATCGCAGACAACGCGTCCAATAGCGGTCCATCGCGTTGTATCTGTGTAGGTTCACACCCGCAAGACTGTGCGCTTCGTCGGGGTACGACTGAAAAATAAACATTATTGCACCGTTAACTAAACTAACGTTAAATATTACTGCATCGGCTATTTCAGAGGTCCTCAAACTGTTTTATCTTGTCGGCCACTTGACATGTTTTTCGGTTTTGCGTAGACCTCTTGCTTACCTAACATTTAATTTTTAAAAATTCATTATACATGAGAGAGGTCCATGTCAGTGGGAAAAAATAGAGGTACATGTGATCACATGACTTGTAACTATGTGATGTAAAACGTTACATCACATAGTTACAAGTCATGTGATCACATGTACCTCTATTTTTTCCCACTGACATGGACCTGTAAGGGGTCAATGTCATTGGGAAGTCTGTCGAAGTTTGTCGTCAACCCCTGGGGTCTATACGTATAGACCACTTTGGGTATCACTGATCTGCATCTGTAGCCGGCATCATACACGATTTTCTCCTGTATCGTGGGTATAATACCTGTAAGTCATGCAAATATTTGTTCCTTGCGGGAATCGAACCCACGATCGTGGCACGAAAGCCGATCGCTCGATAAACGGTTTCACTCGCGACTACTTAATTGATATTCTTTGACACACTCACCATCTGTTCAAACGGAATGTCAAGCTCTTGCAGCGCCCTCATTAGCTTAGCAGCGTTCTGATAATGGACGTTGTCGTCCGCGTTACCGTGCATGATATAAAAGTCGTGTCCACGCAGCTTCTCGGCGAGAAGAGTGACGTCACCGTCCTCGTAACCTTTGAGGTTATCCTCCTCGGTTGGGAGACCCATGTAGCGCTCCGTGTACATCGTATCTGGGGAGAGGAGATAAAATGGTACATTGTAGACTTTCTAAAATCTTGTTACGTATTAAAATATTAATATGTAGATAATGCAAATATTCTTACAATTAAAAACTGCATGGGTAACAATAGTTTTACCACAATTCGTTTAGAACTTTAGTCGTGAAGAAGTAACTGACAAACTTACTTCAGTAAGGATATTTTTTAGAAAAAATAAAAACATCAAGAAATTCACTAAACATGTGTTAATTCAGAATTAAGAATTATATTCATTCGAGGCATAGATTAAAAATAATCTGATTCGCTCATCATTATACCCATTACTGTCTGATTAAGCGATAGTCAGCTAAACTGACCTAGTACACGTTGGTGGATTCACAGACTGTCGAGACATTCTGTCTCTCGAGCATAAAGGTTTCCTCACGATGGGTTCCTTCGTCGTTTAAGCGAGTGATCATTAATTATTATTAATAAAATGGTGGTGGACAGTTCAATGATCATATTTACCCTTTCACTGTTCATCACTCACTGCATCGCCTTTTAATTGATCAAAGAACGGTTACCCTCCAGAGGATCTTAAATATTGTGTCTGCTAATTGTTCCTTGACAGATTTAAGTAATAATATAAAGTATTTCTTGAACATACTATAATAGATCCATGAGGTAACCGGTGCCCCGGACACTCCGCACTGGAACATCTTCTCGTCGTCATGCAGCATGGTCAGCAGAGTCGCGTACCCGCCGTAGCTGTGGCCCCAAATAGCGACCTTTTCGCGGTCCATGAACGGGTACCTATCTAGCACTTGTCTGCGAAGATATAACCAGTATGAAGACCAAAACTAGTGCCTAGAGAAGATTAAGCTAAGTTTTGCTGACTTTTACAAGGATTACAATCAACAAACTCGTAACACAAGCATTTAGTTTAGCACGACGAGGGGTTAACAAGAATACTAGTAATGTGCGACCCACATTGCTAGTAAGCTTTTTTTGTAAAAAAAAACTGCCTTCATGACTGCCGAGCATTCGCTTGTAATGTAACATTTCACCAACTTTAAGGATAAACAAGAGTAGAATCGCATGTTATACAACAAAACCAATGTTTGATTACCAATAATAAATCATCCATAACTGACCGCAGTAAATACAAATTAACCAATAAATCGCGATTTTTTTATTTCTAATTTCTAATCTGAGGGTAGTAACTAACTCTGACATGTTTATTTTAAGGCCTGGATATCCATTTAAAATGATACCTAAGGTATTTGGATTAGTTCGGCTAATTGCATAGAGACTTTTACCCGCGCCGCCGCGGGCTTGGTTTTTCTAAGCGATTAGGTTCTTCTTAATTGGTACACGGTAATTAATGTCATTAACTACGTATGTAAGTACATCAAGGTTTAATGAAGTATATGATAAGCAATGAGATAACAAGTTATCAACACCTGATCAAAATACGATTTAATAACGATTATATCAATACTTGACTGCCTCATTAGTCTAGTGGTCCCAAGCGCGACTGCTACGCTAGAGGTCCTGGGTTCGATCCCCAGGTCGAGCAAAGTGTTATTGGGTTTTTCTATTAAATTCTCAGTAGCAGCTCGGAGTCTGGATTTGTGCTCGGTTAATGGCAATAGGCTCGCCCCCTATTACATGGGACCTAAACATACCGGCGAACTGTGGGTGTACATTAGTACGCCTCTGCCTAACCCTTCGGGGAATACAGACGTGATGGTATGTTATGTTATATCAATACTTTTTAATGACTAGTATCTATACGCATATTACTAGTACTCTTGTTAACCCCTCGTACTAAGCTAAATGCTTGTGTTACGAGTGGGTTCACGTCTGTAGTGCAATGGCCCACCCATTGCACTACAGACGTGAACCCACTCGTAACCGAACCGGCAACCACATGATCGCAAGTCCGAAGCTAGCCATTATACTACCGCCGCTTAAGACATATCTTAGAACATATCTAGATATTGAATCTCTTATCTATATAATGTGCCTATCCTGACGGCATTTATAGGCTATTTTTAATCTAGTCAATCTAATGAATGGGCTACGTAATTACAAAAATTAGGAAAAAATCTAGAAAGCGAATAACATAATGATTTAAATTACAAATACGTATGTAATTTATAAATTTAGATCAATAATGTAAATCTATGAGTTTCTTGATATGGAAATGATAGTATATAAATTAAATTTTGAAAGATTTGTGATTTATTTGGCGACACGTTTGGCGTAGCGGCTGAGCGATCGGCTTCTGCGCCACAGGTTGTGGGTTCGATCCCCACATCGAACAAATATTTCTATGATCTGATAGGGAGTTGTTCCGGGTCTAGATGTTTGTGTGGGGGATAATTTGTGTTTTTCAAAAAACTCACAATACAGGAGAAAATCCTAGTGTTGGTCAAAATAAAAAAAAAGTATATTTTTATTGGAAAAAATATTTTCGGTTTATTACGTAAACCCCAAGTTTACAATATTTGAACCGTGCGTCATTGATTTATGATGGTTGGATTGGCGGCTAAGGCCGCCGTTGTAAGCATCTTTAGACAACATAAAAACACACATAAAGTAAAGTAAAAGACAACGTAAAGTTTGAGAATTTTAAATTATATGACCCTCGCTGCACTGCAGTAGTTTGTTTTAACAGCAACTCTAAGCAACAGAATATTTTATTTTCTTTGGAACAACACACAATTACATCATTTAGGTTTCAAATAATGAGGCTTAAAACTAACAATTATGTAAATCAACAGCGTTATTCACAGTATACATGCAAAAAGATCGGCGGTAGGACATCGGACTTGCGATCATGTGGTTGCCGGTTCAAAACCCACCTATTGCACTACGGACAAGCATTTAGCTTAGCACGAGGGGTTAACAAGAATACTAGTAATGTGCGACCCACAGTGCTAGTAATCTTAAAAAAAAAAATATCAAGCGCTGCAAAGAATTTAATTAATAGTAAATTAATATGTCGGTCTTATCCGACTAAAAACCTTGCTTGTCTGGCTTTCCCTTGTCCTATAGTCACGGTCATGGGATTACATTCCTGATGAATCTAACAAAATCTGGTTCGGTAAAAATAGCTCAATTGCTGACGTTACGTTTCAAAAAGGTTATCTATAAAAAAGGAACCTATAAAAAAATGAGGTAAAATCTGTTTTCTTTTAAGAATAAGTTAATATATATATATTTATGGGATAGGAGGGCAAACGAGCAGACGGATCACCTGATGGTAAGCGATTATCGCCGCCCATGGACACCCGCAACACCAGAGGAGTCACAAGTGCGTTGCCGACCTTTTAAAAGGGGATTGGGCTTCCGGTAACCTCACTCACTCGGCGAAGCACAACGTAAGCGTTGTGCTTCGCCAAGACGCCAGTTTTCTGTGAGGCCGTGGTATCACTCCGGTCGAGCCGGCCCATTCGTGCCGAAGCATGGCTCTCCCACGTAACGAAATATAATTTTATAATTAATTTATTATAATATTATATAATTATATTATATTATAATTTTAATATAATTTTCACCTGAGAATAACGAAGTGGTCTTCTATCTCAACGGTTCCCAGTTTGTTGTTGAGGGAGAACAGTATATCCTGTCCCTTGAGGCCGGAGCCGCGGCCGTCCGCCAACATGTAGATAATGTTACGACTCGTCGTCAGGTACGAATGGTAACCTACAAATACACACTTGCTTAAATTGATAACTAGCTGAAGCCCGCGGTATCACTGGCATGTTTAAAGACTTTATATGACAATTGAAAAGTGTTGTCTCTTGTCTCCATGTCCTTCTCGAAGGTGCCTACCTATTTATTTATATTTGTATAACATTAAAATCATATTTTTATGACGGACACAAGCTGTTGGTACGAGGGAACCTTGACAGCGTAAGGTTCACAAACAAAGCAACAGAAACTAGGGGTGTCCCCTAACGGGCTTAGGGCGTTGTTCGGGGGACAGCTAAGGACGGCTGGATTTAAGGCCTTGAAACAGAATCCAAAACAAAATGTAACAGCTACTAACCAACAGTAAAAGTATTGTAGACAGTGTTGGTATTAGGTCCAGAATACACGTAGAATACGACGGGGTACTTGGTGGTGTCGTCGTTGACGTCGAGGCCGGGCGGCAGCAGCAGGCGCACGGGTGCCGGGAACCCGTTCTGCAGCGGCACAGTCGTGATGATGCTGCCCCACCGAGCCTTGCCCACCAGCCTCTGGCGCACGATGGCGTTGTCTTCCCACGTCAGCAAAGTTTGACGCGTCTGGATGTCGAGAAAATATGATGTTTGAAATGGAAGAAGCAATACGTAAGCTGAGTGAGCATCAAAATCGGAACGAACAGTTTGTTTAATTATAATTAAAAAAGAAATTCAACTTTATCTCAATGGGATAAAGTTTATGTCACAATAACAGTTGCCATGTACCTGCTGTGTTCATTCTAAAACATCCCTTATATCATAGAGATGTATTTTAAAAAAATACAAAACATTTTGAACGTTCAGATAATTATAAACAACATAAAAAAATAGCACCACTTCCATAAAAAAATATAGGTATGTTTTTGACTCAAATCAGTGACCCCAAATCAGTACCTTTATGTAAAGGTCAAACACATCTACTCTTAAGCTGAGAGAAGTCAGCTTCCGAATAAACTTATAGAAGGATCCTAACAATTAGGTCTTCGTTCATTTTAGCTACTACTATATCCTGAAACATACCCTTGGGTTGATGATGAAGGTAGCCGAAGGTTCCTCGGGTGAAGAACAGGTGATGGTCATGTAAGATCCTCCGAGACTGAGCGTGGCGGCCGCCCAGGCGCAGCGGCCTCCGTCAGGCATCACCAGGTCGCAGCTGAGGCAGCCGGTGCTCGCGCCCGTCACGTGCACCTGACTCTCCCACGGCATATCCGTCACTGTGCGTGTGTAGTAGCTACAATAGGAGACAGATGTAGATAGATATAGAGAGATGTAGATAGATGTAGATAGATATAGAAAGATATATAAAGATGTAGATAGATATAATCTACCATATATATTTTTACGAACTCCATTCATCTTCTGCGAGAGCATAATATATTTTAAGTTACTATTGGTATTTTTAATTTTAACTCGATTTTTGGAGAAGCTGTTATTAGCTTCTTCAATGGGATGTTCATTCTTAACCAAGATCTACAGACCATTAAAAAAGGAAAACTCACTAAGCCAGATTAGTTTCATCCATGCCAATGAAATTATTGACGGTGAACGCGCCAGGAGTGATGGAGTTGGAGAATATCTCGCCGTTAACGCGCATGCTGAGGTACAGGTGTTGCCAGATATGGCCGTCCGCTTGCTCCAGAGACCAGCGCGTTGATACGAAGAAGTCGCCGCTGCTGCTGAAGCGAGGTAGCGCGATTGGTATCCACCCATTGGGCTGCTGACGGTGTTCTTCCTGCACAACATACAAACGCATTAGAAAATTGGATAAATGCCCCTCTTCAGCAAATACCCCAGTCTGACTTTTAATGAGTATCATAAAAGTCCACCTTAATAAGAGATTTATTTCTTTCTTCTTTCCTGAAACTCGTGATCACTGACTACTATACTAGAAGTTCAGGGTTCCTTCTGGATTCCCAGGTCGATCAGCAGTTATTGGGTTTTTCTATGAAATTCTTACGAGCAGCGAAATTTGGGATTCGTGCCTGGTTAATGGCAATAGGCTCGCCCGCAATAACTGTGGATGAACATTATTACGCCGCATAACACTGATGCTTCTTCACCAGCTTACCTCACAAGCCATAGTGATGATATTACAGATCCTGAGCACAGTATAATTTTGTCTTCTGTTCAACCAGTGTGCTGCGATCTCAGTGTCGGTGAGCCAGGTCACGCCGCCAAGGATGTGGTCATCGGTAACGGCCTCCGGTGGCTCCATGGTGATGAAGGTGGGCGTATTAGTCGCCACCAAGGTGTTTAGGTTCACTACGCGGAGAATTGCGGTTGGGTTCTTACGGCCGACCTACAAAATAAATTATTATGTGGTCACTAGGATTTTTGACTAATGGTCTCCACATTAGGTCTAGCCTGGCACTCGGAGACCTTGAGATTGAGTATTAACAAATAATTATACCGGGCTCAATACCACCATACCATAGTATGATTATCATTTGTGATTAATTTGAAAAATAAAAAACGTTAAAGAAAAATATCATAAATACTGGATTCTGACAAAATTTTAAATAAAAATGAATGATGTAGAAGTGTGTTGTGTATGTATGAGTGTGTGCGTGTGTAAGTAATGTATGAAAGATAATCACTCGAGAACGACTCGTCCGGTTTGACTGTTCTTTTTTGTTATGTTCGATGATCAAATGCCGAAAATGTTGATGGAAAAAATTCCGCAGGCGAAATTACGCACAGGTCGCTTCTAGATAAATATAGTCTCCATAATTTTGATTATATTCCTTACTCGATTTGAAATTAGAAAGAAGAGTTGCTACTTAACAATACCAACTTTTCTCATTTCTACTTACTAGCTTATGCTGGCCTGTGTGAAGAATCCTAACAAAGAACCAAATGAAGTCGTGATTCATACCTTCGGGTACTTCAAGTCAACGAGCTCGGGGTAAAGATCATCGGGGTCCGACTTGTCAGAGAAGTAGTAGTAAGAGTAGCTCTCCACTTCCCTGTCGTCATAGGTCGCGAAAGCCAGGTATGAACCGCCAGTGGAGAACCACGTCGCTTGACCAGTGTACATGACATCCTCTGTGAAAGTTAACCGATTACTTTTAAGGTGTAGGTTATTTTGAAAAGTTTCTTGCTCCAGTAATCATCATCGTCTTTTCAAGTCGGGCTGGCAATAAATAGAAAGAACTCGAAGAAGCACGAAGAAGAAGAGGAGAAGTGATACCTACTCTGAAGAATGATAATGATACTCTGCACTGTCGGATCAAATTACCTACGGCCGGTAGCAAGAAGAGATCAGCATAGGATTGCTAACCGTACTATAATATAAGGTATTGTACTATATTTCGGGTGTACGTACTACTATAAAGGTACTGTTGAAGAAATATACCTATAAGTAATGCAAAACTATATTTCAGCTGGAAGGGGTTTTATTGGGACATCAAAACTAATAACAAACAAAGATCCCTCATTAATAATAGGTACTATAATTTTATAAGTTTATTCTGAAAAATACTATAAGTGGCCGAAAAAATGTTGGCAACCCTAGATCAGCATCACCACCAACTGCCGTGACTAGATAGACGTGTGCTGCGCCGTGTTCTTGGGGCAGTCCTGACAACCGGGCATTGCCTCCCGACATATGCCACACAGATACTTCCCGAAACCGCCATAGACAGAAAGAATGTGATTAAACCATATTGTCTGTCTCTGGCAATCCGAAACTACTTGCTTATGAACAATATGCCCCCACTGCCCCATAAATAAATCCGCCCTTATGAATGTAGACCTAGATAGATACGCTTTACGTCCATTTTTATCATGCGTTCCTACCGCTGAAATGTGGAATGCGCTTCCCGAATGGGTCTACCCCGATAAGATATAATCTGGGTATCTTTAAATCAAGAGGGAATCGGTTTCTTCTAGGCAAGCACGCTCCATACGAACTTACATAACATCAGGCGAACTGACGGTCAAACGTAAGCCTATCACGAATAAAAAAAGGTACCTATAAGAAAATTTCTATATACCTTCGTACACCCAGTCAGCGTGTCCATTATAGAAGACTCCAGGAATACCATCGTTGGTGATCTGTATGGCTTGGTTGCTGTTCTCCGGTAGGTAGTATACATTGTTGTCCAAAACGTAGGCCAGGGAGTGACCGCCGCCGAAGATACAAAGCTGGAGGCGCGCATTGTTAGCGATGTTGGTCACAGTGCTGAAATATTTCACTTAGGTCATCAACAAGCTTTTTTTTGCAAGTAGATATGCTCAGGGACTTTTACAGGGAAGGTGACGAGGCGTGTCGGAATCCACCCGGAGTGGATGGACTATCGACTAAAACCACACGGGTGTTTCGCCTCACCACTCTTGCTGCGGTTACGGAAGCGACATTCCTCCACGTCAGCATTATCCTTCGGTTTAACCACATTCAGCTAAATGTTAATCGTATTTTACCCGAAGCGACTGCCATCAAGTTCCGCAACCCCATTTTTGGGCAATAGCGATATTATAAAGATAGGCTCGTTGTCAGTTTTTGGGCTTCTGATTCTGACTAGCACTAACGATTGTCATCGGCAACAATTGTATGACAACTGGGAAGGCTCGGCTTTATGTGTTCTCCGAGGCACAAAGAAGTCTCAATGTAAGTACTAAAAATGGTCGGAAAGAGAAAATGGCGGAACATGGGGATGATTCGGGGTCCCCTCGAGAAATGGTAGGTATCTAAATTTTGTTTTCAGATGTTACTTTTGTTTTGTCGATCCTGTATATATTTGTTCCAGGGGAACTCGAGGTTTATTAGCTTTGTGCTGAAATTGTATAAAAAATCTGACTAACTCACTTTGTTGCAATTTCGTAGAGAGCAAAACGAGCTGTTGTAGAGTATCTGTAAACCTGAAAAATATAGATAGATATAATAGTAGGTACCTACTTACCAGTAGGTAGGTATTTTGAAATTTAAAAACAACTAGTGAACCACGAGCGTGACTGCTACGCTAGAGGTCCTGTAGCCTTAGCACGAACAACTTGCGAAAAAGTATTCGTATCGTCACGATAGAGGCGCTGGTCCATATCTCATACAAATTGGTCTCCATGACGATACGAATACTTTTTCGCAAGTTGTTCGTGCTAAGGCTACTGAACAGTAGCCTTAGCATCGTCATGGAGACCAATTTGTATGAGATATGGACCAGCGCCTCTATCGTGACGATACGAATACTTTTTCGCAAGTTGTTCGTGCTAAGGCTACTGGTTTCGATTCGCAGGTCGAGTAAAGTGTTATTGGGTTTTTCTATGAAATTCTCAGTAACAGCTCGGAGTTTGGAATTTGTGCCCGGTTAATGGCAATAGGCTCGCCCCCTATTACATGGGATCTAAACATATCGGCGAACTGTGGGTGCACATAAGTAGTCTCTGCCTAACCTTGCGGGGAATACAGGCGTGATGGTATGTGTTGAAATTTAATTACCGTACAATACATTTTAGGTATGAACTCTAATAAGATTATTAATTTTAATACCTACCTATAGATATCCTTATCATTATAGTGTAATATTTAGTCTGTAAAAGATAAGTGGCTTTAATCTCATTTATTATTATGAGCACGCGTGGATATGGTAACTTACCGACTCTACTTCGCTAGAAGCTAGAATGAACGCTCTGTCAGCCGACAGAATGGGGTTGTTGGTGTTCAGGAATGCCTAAAAAAAACATGGCGTTAATACTTACGAGATTTTTTTAACAAACAAAGTAAACTAATTCTCCCCTTTTGAAATTTTCAATCTAAAAGAAGCATCAGTCAAAGCTCTCTGTAGTTTTCAAAACTATTTTTTCCATCATCTTACATGTATTTCACGTTGACGATCATCATGAAAATGCCTGTAGGTATAGGTAAGTATTCTTAAAAGAAAGCGCCAACTGTAGTCTACTTACAGCCGACTGCTAATCATGGGTTGACTATAGTTTTGACACAACCTAAACAGGTACGTAGGTACCTAACCTACATTCGAGACCGTTTTCTTCTTACGAAAGCACAGTTATTGAATAATATCTTCCAACTACATATCTACATAGGAAGAAACTATTCTAGAGCCATTTTCAAAACACTGCTGTTGATAACAGTGATCCTAAGGTTGCATCAAGAACATTGCAATTAGTAAGTACGAACCATAAGATCCCCAGACACGAGGACACTGCTCTCGAGTGTGTTTCCATTGAACACGTAGATACCTGGTTCTCCAGTAACGGTGTATGTGAATTCGAAGTCTGGAAGGAAAAATGTTGTAAGTAGATATGTATTTAGTATCTAAACTAAACACGAACCAGTATCACTCGTGTGGATTTTTTGGCTGACCAATTTCTGAGTGGGTATTTCCTACATAGTTGGTCATAACTTTTAAACCACGGACTAGATACTACTAGATACATCTCAACAACAAAAGAACTTTCAATATCTATCTGCGCACAGAACTAGACGTTGAATAAGTCGAAACTAGTGTCAGGAAACAACAACATTGGTAGCTCTGTGGTTCAAAAGTTATTAGGGTGGCAATTTCTATCTACCATCGGTGATCGAAGTTAGCTTGCTAAGTACAAAATTTTATAATTAGGTATACAGTCAACGGCACATCATGGTATCCAAAACTGTCAAATTACTCCAATCGATTTTCTATTTAATCCCCAAATAATAGTTTATCCCTTGGGAATACCTCAACCCACAAACACCCATGTAGCGAACTAGCGAGCGGCGTCACGTGTAACCGTAGATACCTCTACCTCCTTTATGTAGACTCTGATAACTTGTACCTACCTGATATCCACCTGCCGGTAAATCCTCTTTGTGTGAACTGGCCAGTTACGAATTCTTCAAGAGTGAAGTTCTGTTGGGCAGAGGCAGTCACCACCAGCGCGGCCAACAAGCACCACCACGAAGCCCGCGCCTTTTTTAAATAAACCGAATATGGGATAAAATAGTTTCGAGCATTTTTATTACTGTAATGTGCTCCAACAGGCGTCGCACAAGGGGGGTATGCTGAATTAGTCTTTCAAGGACAAAATCCCCACCATCAGGACATCATAATGAAGGGGTCCACAGTAGACTGTTGGTGACAACCGAGGTGGTATTAGTTTGTAAGGATCTCAGACTCACCAGTATTAGCAGTTGCGTTTGAAAATCGATTTCTGTAGATCTTTTAGGTACTTACCTAGGTAGGTACTGAACTACCTAACCTAAAGAGTAGGTACCTATCTACCAAGGCTATAATTCAGAATAAGATATTATCTCTGTATCAGAGAATCCAACGTCCCAGCGAACAGGTTTTTATTATTGTAAAAAATTACTGTAACTACTCACCATAATGGATTATTATTCCTCCTAAATGTAGTGGTTGGCGCTTGTAACACGCCAACACAACTGTCTTAAAATTATCATAAGAAGTTACAGCGCTTATCCTTTTGATAAACAGATATCTGTCGATAGCTACAGATAATTGACCAAATTTTTAAGATAATTATGTTTATTAGGTCGATTATAATTTCTTATAGTACCTACCTATTATTTTATCAGCGTTACGCTATTTTCTAATGACGGATGAAGCACTCGGCGAACTTTTAGCCCAGAGAATTATCATTCAACACCCCAAATCTTAACTTTGCGAGCGCGCCTGTACCTAGTTTAGTATTGCAAGTCCCAGTAAAACCATTACTTACCCAGGCATGCCAAACAATCGATGAAAGTGCTCACTTTATTGAAACCTAATAAATAACGTAGTCAAGTCAAAATGTTTTATTTCAATTAGACTATTAAAAAGGCACTTGAAAAGTCAAACTAGTTGCACGGTTCCAAAATGTGTTCTTATGGAGACTTACGTATCTTAGTATTACAAAGGGCGTTTTCTACTGACTAACCGAGCGACGATGTGCCCGTCGTTGGTGGTCAGTCAGTAGAAACTTGCGGGGGGTAAAGAATCCAATTTTGCACAAGACATCATTGTTGTTTTACAAAACGTAGGTGAGCACTAGGATCAGCCAGCTGTGGCCTGAGATCGACCGACTTGGGGACTCAGCCGCCCGCCCAGAAAATATCTTCATTAAGTAGCTAGTACATGTTTGTCCTGTCTGCGTTTTTATACCTACCCTTCATGCAATTACGATAAAACTGTCCACTTCCCCCCGAAGGTATCTGACCAAAAAAAATTGATATTGCATCCCAGGCACAACTAGTTGTAAATAAAACACCAACAATAATCAGTTAAGAAAGTATTTATTCAACATCAAATGAACCGAATATACTTCAGACAAAAACATAGAAACATTACGACGATTACCTTACTAACTCACAAAATACTTTCGCGCTACGTGTCTATCTATCGAGACGACGATGCTGGCTAAATTCCCAAATCAAATATGTCAATTTCCATCATTATGTCAGTTCTTATAGTCTGCTGATTCATCGGTATTCGGATTATAAAATTTTATTAAATTCGCGTACAATAATTCCTCTGTTGAATACGTGTTCTTCATTGTCGTTCACTTCGCTCTTCATAATCTTCATTTCCCAGAATACAGTTTTGTGTGTTAAGTACTCAGGACATTTATTTGTTGATTCCGTTGATTGTAGAGCCATTGTCAACATACAGATAATTTGGCAACTGTATGACAAAACGCGCCATGCGCACGCGTCTGGCCGGATTGCCGGCACGCCGACGCAGTCAAGTAGAATTAACGTCAATCGTAGTGCATCTGTTTCCCCACAGCGGACGTCCCCTGCTCGTTTTGATCAAGTGACTGCATTACGCCGACGACGAATTAAATCATAGGCTTTCCTCCAAGCGTGCCTTTCTATAACATTTTGTATAAAATCAATGCATAGGTCCATATCTTATAAATCCTGCCAAGATTATCTTGAATATGTCGCCCTTAAATCTAAATTGCAATATGACTAACATATTTTATAACAAAATTATTCCTCAAATAGTATAAAATAAAATGACTGTCACTGAAGACAGTGCTACCTGAAAAGGAATGTCGACTGAGCGACCAATATTAATATGAGTATGAGTTAATGTGTGTGTGTGTGTGTATGTGTGTGGTCATGTAAAGTATGTAAGTGTGAGAATGTGTCTGAATATGCGTGGTATTCTGTGTTTGTAAAGTGTGTTGATGGAGTGATGTGTTTGAGACGGACCATGCTAGTGACGGCGATGCGTTCGGCGCAGCTCCTGCAACCGTCGCTCATGCTCCGCCATGTGCTGGCGCCGCTGTTCCTCCTTTATTGCTATCTGTACAACATACAACAACTGATAAGTTTAATTAAAGCATTAATGCTAAAATAAAGTCGTCTTTCATCTCATCACCATCCTTTGAAACTGTACTCATACAGAGTAGAAATTATAGAATCTTCAATGTTATCTGCATTCTATTTTATTAGACATAGAAATATTTGAAATGTGCATGCATGATGTAATAATTCAAGTGGCACATTACTAAAGTAATTTATGGGCCTAGAGATTGCAAAATTCCATTGTGGAAAGCAAGAAAATGTTTATAAAATGTTTTTACTTTAATTTACCGTTTCAGCTGAGAGCGGCAACCAATATATACACGGAGTTGTCTTTGTCTTTCTAAATAAATCATCCAACAGCTTAGCCGGAGCTTCTTCTTCCTTCTTCTTGAATTTTCTTGCTGAAATAAAATATTTGATGAAGTTTTTTTTTATGGGATAGGAGGGCAAGCAAGCAGACAGATCACATGATGGTAAGCGATTACCGCCGCCCATGGACACCCGCAACACCAGAGGAGTCACAAGTGCGTTGTCGACATTTTAAAAGAGGATTGGGCCTCCGGTAACCTCACTCACTCGGCGGAACACAATGTAAGCGTTGATTAACGCCAGTTTTCTGTGAGTAGAAGCATGGCTCTCCCACGTAAGTTTAAATGACAGTAGAAGAATCCTTGATCTACCCACTCTAAATTTTAGAAATCTCTTACGTATATTCTGTTAAATAATTCCAGTAAAGATTGGATGGTCATAATCACTTAAATTTACATAAAAAACCTGTAATAAACATAACTGAAATATTTTTCTTAGTAAGTGCACAATTGATTACCTGGCTCGGGACTCTTTTCCATGGATCGATGCTTCCTCTTATCGATGGGCCGATCGTCACGCCTTAGCTTGATATCTTTGTCCTTATCTTTGTCATTTTTCCCAAGGTCCCATTCCCGTGTCACCGCCTTCCGCTCCCAAGGTTTCTCCTTTAAAATCATTAAAGAAAATATAAAAAATATTCAATTATATTTTTTTATTGGTGAACATATAGCAGTGATAGCCTAATGGTATGACTGTTGAACTGCCAACTCAAAGGTCTCGAGTTCAAACCCCAGGCACGCACCTCTGACTTTTCGAACTCATGGGCGTGTTAATAGTTGATTATCACACGCTTATACGGTGAAGGAAAACATCGTGAGGAAACCTGCCTGAGAAATTTTCTCGATGGCGTGTGAAGTCTGCCAAGCCACACTAGGCCAGCGTGGTGGACTAGCCTAATCCCTTTCATTCTGAGAGGAGACCCGTGCCCAGCAGTGGGACAGTATAATGGGTTGATTATATTAATATTAATAGGGATTGCGGTCCAATGTCATTTCAAATCTGGCCACATATGACCAAAAAAATAAGAAACAATAAATATTCATTAAAATAAACATAGTAGTACAGTTTCAAATTCACGATTGTCGTGTCTTATTTGATGCAATTACCCCAACTTCTAGCAAATTTATAAAATGTGAAAAGTTCATGTTCTGCCTTAGTGTGTTTTATAATGTTTGGCACCCAGAGATGGTGTCACTGCCACAGCAAGTGGCTTTTTCTGTTTCCTTATTTTATAAAAAAAGGGGCAGTTATTTTATTTGTAAAGTGAAAACGATTATATAAATAGAACCAGATCTCAATACCTAACAATACCTTCATGAGTCGAACCGGGTTTTCTTAACACATGTATACCTATAAAATCAACTTAATTTCTGATGTTATAATTAGACAGTGAGCAAACAAATTAAAATCTTGTATATTGTAGGTAATTAATTAAATTTTAATGTAACAGGTGATTCAGTCTCACTAGATTTAACTTACATAATTTATCATAATCAATTTTATTTAATCTACTGAGATCAGAATTATTGGGATAATTTAAATTGTTATTTATGTTCCTCATTAACTTGTCTAACTAATAAAATCTAACCAATTCCCCGCGTTCCCTTTTCATGTCCTGCTCCCGAAGCCAGTCCTCTACTGTTCCAGGAATAGTTGAAACTGGTGTACTGTCTGCATCCTCATTTGTCTTGGCCTTTTCAAAAGCTTCTTGAGTTGAAAAATCAACTTGTAATGTCTTAGGGTTTGATACTGGCCATGTGACACCATGCAGAGCATGCCTAGTCTCTACAGCTTGGCTGAAAAATTACATTAATCATAACTAAAACAAATCAAATCAAATCATTTTATATAAGTATGTATGCATACATAATTATTTATAGAATGGTTTTGTTGCTTCATAATTCATACTTTGGGTACAATTATTAGGGTAATTATTATTAGCATTATTTTAATTGACTACTCAAGATTTGAAATGTGAAACTTTTGAAAAAGAAACATGATTTTTTTAAATCTTTAAATTAACTAAGTACAGTACGCGCGGCATAAGTTGGCCGGAGAGAAGTTCGTCGTTTTAATGCGCACTGGATTGTTTAGGTTAAAAATTGTGTACTGCGCAACCAAAAACTGACAAACAGCTAACTTCAGTCCGGCCAACTTATGCCGCGCGTACTGTATATGTGGGTACTTACTCCTCATCTTCATATTGAACAAAGCATTTAGACTTGATCCTATCTATCCAAAATCCATTCTCAACAATTCTTCCAGTTCTTTGTAACAAATTCTTTAGTTGTGGCAATGTAAATGGTCTGACCAAATTTGTAATATACAATATACATGATTGCTTATTTCTGGGTGGACTTGGTGGTCTTGTAATTATACTATCATTATCCTTAATTATTGATATTTTTCTATTGGAAGCTAAATCTCTTGGTTTTGGAGTATGAGAATCTTTTTCTTTTTCATCAGATTCTTTTTTCAATTCCACATTTTCCGTATTATCAATAACAATTTTTGGAAGCACAGGTCGTTCAATTCTCTCCTGATTTTCTGACCTCTTGTGCTTTTTCTCTTCTATAACTTCATCAAACTCAACAGGTTTGACATTTGGTATGATGTCCTTCAAAATATCTGTTGATATTGTTATAGATCTCTGTGTTGTAAGCTTGGAACTCCTAGAGCCCCACCTTCTCTTCCGACCCACAGTGACAGGTGCAGATTGATCATTAGCAACAGGTTCTTGTTTTGTAGACTTTATGGACTCAGATTTTTGTGACACTTTGCTTTGATTTGGTTCTTGCTCTGGCTCTAATGCAACATTATTTTTTTCCATTGGTTTATCTTCAGTATCAGTTGTAGTTTTCTGTTCATTTTTTTCATTACCAACCCTCTCAGAACTCTCTACAACATCATTTTCATTAATAGCTTTTGTGGTGTCAGAATCGACTTTCTCATTTTTGTTACTGATAGTCTCTTCATTTATACTTACCTTTTGTACTTCTGATGAGGATTTTTCGTCTTGGGCTGCTGTTGATTCCGTCTTAGAGTCCTCCTTAAATTGGTTTGCTTCATTGTCAGAAGATTCACATTTAATATCCTCAGCATGTATTTCTAGAACTTCAGACTTCTCAACGGATTGGCTTCTTTCATGTTCCGGAATATTTTTCTCAGTAATGCTCGTTTGCTCAGGGCTTTTTTCAGTAATGTTTGTCTGCTCAGGGCATTTTTCATGGGTAATGTTAGATGGTTGTACTCCTTGATTATCAGAAGTTTCTGGTTCTGCAACTGTATCTTCCAGTGGTGATGCAACTCTTGTTTCATCTTTAGGTGAAACAACAGTTGTATCAGCATCAGAAGGTTTTTCCTGCAGCTCAGTTTTCTCAGAATCTTTATTTTCAGGTACTTCTTGGCTTGACTGTATTAATGTGTCAGTTTTATTTGCTTTTGCTTCCTCATTAGTTGTTGACATAGGAGTCTCTTTTTCTTCTACTGCTTCACTTTGAGTAACTTCGTCACTTGATTTATCTTGATCTTGATGCGATTCTGATTCATGGTCAAGTTCTTCTCCATGGCTATCATTACTCCTTTCAGTGCTATCTTTAGAATCACGAGGTGCCCGTTTGGAACGATGTTTAGTTTTCTTTTTATCATCCGCACCTTCTACGCTAGGCGTGTCACTGGAGCTTGTAGCGCGTGAATGCTTTCTTCTGCTACGTGGAGACCTATCGACTCTTTCGGGTGTAGACGGTGGTCGGGTCAAACATATCTTTAGTTTTTTAATATCACCCTTATCACCTGATGCCTCGGTAGTTTTTACACGCCACACCTGATCCTGAGCTTCTTCGGGGCTATCCTCTTTGGCAGGCGTTGTCGGTGGCTTCTTTTCAACATCACCGACGCTTTCTACTTCTGGAACCGGGCTCGGTTCGTCAGCAGATTCATTCTCACTAGACGATGACTGCTTTCTACGTCTAGCCCGGGTACGTTTTACCTTTTCAACCTTCTTTTCAGGTGAAGCCTTCCCTTTTTTACTAGCAGTGCGTTCACTTTTGCGACGCATTGTAGCCTAAAATACGCACAGAACAACAAAATTGTGTTAGTAGCACCTGCACCTTATTACTATTAGGCACAAACTTATGTGTAAGTTCTTTATTTGTCAAATAATAAAAGTATACTTCAATTATTTTCTAGCGTGCTCCGCAACACAACGACAGAAGCCAGTAATGGCCGCCACCGCCCGCCATATTATTTGTGTTGCTATAATAAAATAGCTGAAAATAAACAAAAGCTTAAGATTGTGTTGTATGTCACATTGCATTAATTTTGAAATGTTGTTTTAGCTACTAAAATAATATATTTTACTACCTGTTCCCGCGGTTTAATAAAAAATGTCATTATGTATTTATTTATTTAAGATGGGTACAGAGCTAAACAACGACACATCTAGGATTCATGGGGCTAAAATTCCAATTTTCAAGTTTCTACCTTTAAAAAAAACCATTACTCTCTTATTAACATTGCCTCCAATAAAATGCGAAAACCCAGCGAAAATCCAAAAACTCTGAAACAGTCAGAATTAATATAAATAAGTAGCTACACTGTTACCAATCTCTAACAGCCAGTTCCAATAACAAATCCGTCGATAGATTTGCGTACAGTACGCGCGGCATAAGTTGGCCGGAGTGAAGTTCGCCGTGCGCAGTGGATTGTTTACGTTAAAAATTGTGTACTGCGCAACCAAACAGCTAACTTCAGTCCGGCCAACTTATGTCACGCGTACTGTATTAGAAGTAGGATTTTGAAATTACTTGTATCGACCTTAATATCTCTAGTAAACAAATCTACCGACTTGTTATTGAGACAATACAATATAACTTAAAATAGTAAAAATACCATTATATAAATATACAAAACATAACACAATAAACACTAATTCACACGAAGAGTCGACGTCGTGTGTGACGCGTGTCCGGTAGCCGGCCTCGAAATCGCCGGAAATTCCAGATGTTTGGACGGTGAGAGTGCCGACCGAACACCCCACAAAAGAATTAAAATCCAAATTATGACGAGACTGCAACCGTTCGACCCATATGGTAAATTTGGTCTTGATGCGAATGTACTCTACAATCTCTTCGGTTTTTGTACAGTAATGCAGTCGAGACACGTACAGCTGCGTCACTGGCACAGCAGGTCGCAGCCTAAAGTTCGGTCCGGTCAGTGCGGTACCGCACAGGATCTGACGAGTGGGCTTTCTCTTTTTCTTCTGCACTTGTTCTGCTTATCCCTTTCTTGATCTTGCTGTTTTGAATTTTTGATGCAGCGGGTTTGTTGCCTGCAGTAATAGCAGCATAAGTACATTTCGATATAACCAAGAACCATATTATCTTCTAATCTAAGGTTCTTGGTTACAATTAAACTATGATCAATCATCATTTTATTATAGTTACAAATAAGTTATAAATACAAATTTCATTCCCCGTTTCCCCCCTTAAAATGTGAAAAACTAAAAACCCTGAAACACATCACCACTTATTTTTAAAAGAACAAAGACTCATGCAAACTTTTATCCCCATTTCTATTTCCAAAAAAAAACTTTCCAAGTAAAAGAAAATCTTTATTTCAAACTTCAGCTTTCTAGACTATGAAGTTTTGGTGGACGTGCGTTGATATTATCAGTCAGTCATCTTCGTATACCTACATTGCGTACGAAATAACTGTGCGCGTCTTAAATTGTCCGCAAGTGGTTTTGCAGTGGTAAATTACATATAATCTCGGTAAAGAGACCGGAGTCGGGTTAAACTAAGCTTAGTGCTAAGCTCATATGCTCATAAAGCATAGAGTAATAATATGAAGATTAGTGTTACTCTATCATACTGATTTATTGTCTACTGCTCACCACTGCTGACTCCTCCTTCTCTCTCTAGCTCATCTGTCTGTCAATTTGTCAAAAAGTAATATGAAATCTTCTCCGGGTTGCTTTTGCTGCTTGTTCTACTAATTGTTCTGGTGAAATATGCGATCATTGTAAGAATTCAAAATGCTAAGGTATAACATGATGTCCTCAGAATTCTATTTTTATTCAATGCTAATGTTGGCATAGAATATTCATGTACTCACCTTTTGTTTCAGATACTATGAGCCTTTTATGTCATACCTATGTATCGGTACACTATTTACGCATGTCTAGATGTGAGGCAGTGCTTGTAGAATGTTAACAAATAATCTATAATAGAGTTATAAGTGATACAAAAATGGGTAACCAAAACAGTTGCTGTTGTTACCGAAGTCCGTCGCCGATCAGGAAGGACATCGTCAAACTAGAGGACTACCTTCCGGAAGGAGAAGTAAGCTCTAATAATATACAACACATCAGCGAGAGAGAACCTGATGACGGCGACATCGATCCTTCCCAGGATCCTATCGCCGGAACTATTTTTATGGAGCGTTCTAAAGCTTCCATAGAAAATGGGATGACCAGAAAGCGCAGCCAACACCAAATCGCTGATAATAAGCTCAAAAAAAGCAGTTCCTGTTCAACTATTTATTTAGATGATAGCACAGTATCTCAGCCTAACCTGAAGAACACAGTCAAGTGTGTAGCTCTTGCTATTTACTATCATATAAAAAACAGAACATCAGAACGCAGGTTAGATATATTTGATGAGAAGCTCCATCCCCTCAGCAAGGAAGGTGTGAGTGACGATTATGATAAGTATAATCCTGAGCACAAACAAATATACAAGTTTGTGCGAACATTGTTTAATGCTGCTCAATTAACAGCAGAATGTGCTATTATCACTTTGGTGTACTTGGAGCGCCTTCTTATCTGTGCTGAACTAGATATTGCTCCATCCAACTGGAAGAGAATTGTTCTGGGAGCTATATTATTAGCCAGCAAAGTGTGGGATGACCAAGCTGTTTGGAATGTAGATTACTGCCAGATTCTAAAAGATATCACTGTGGAAGACATGAATGAGTTAGAAAGGCAATTTTTAGAAATGTTACAATTTAACATCAATGTACCATCTAGTGTGTATGCTAAATACTATTTTGATCTGCGTACCCTTGCTGAAGCCAATGACTTGGCTTTCCCCAGTGAACCATTAAGTAAAGAGAGAGCACAAAAATTGGAGGCAATGTCTCGAGTTATGGAAGATAAAATTGCTGCTGAAGTAGTGAAGAATGGCATTAAAAAATGGTCAAGCTTAGACAATGTCAATTCAGGTGCTGGTGTGAGGCGAAGTGTAGCCATCTTGTCATAATTGATTAGTCATGAGCCAAAATTAAGATCCAAAATGAATCACAAATTTACAAATATTTGTGTATTTTATAAGAATGTATTGTATTTAGAATTTTTGCACCCGATTGATGGTTAATTTTCATATTTGGCATTACACTACAATATGTAAGTATTAATACTTGACATCAACTGCCAACTATTGCCTTGAGGGAAAAAAGCCTAGTAGTGTATCTACACATATACACTGATATGCAGAGTAAAATATCACACAATCATGGATTTTGGCACAGTGCAATACACATTTGTTTACATAACTCTCTAAAAATTTAAAATTGCTGAGTGGAAACAATTTGATAAGCTATGTAAAATATCAGTGAGAATATGCAGTTTTAATGACTCTCCCTCAAATGGAAATGCACCATTAGTGTTATTTGTAATTTTGCATTATGGTTAACGTGACATGAAGGCAAAATTTATATTTGTTTCCGATGATACAAGATTAGGCTGGAGGTGGTAAAAACAATAGCGTATGGTAGTATTTCATACTGTTTTAACATTTACCTTAAGTATGTCTTAAAATATTACATTGAACAATATGGAAATATGATTAATTTTGTATTTTATATGTGCACAAATGCTTTATATTGGCAGTGCATTATTATTTTATATGCTCATAAATTTACTAATTATGTAGTCATTAAAAATGAAAGACTTGTTGGTGGTCCAAACTTATTTTTGTAAATTATTATCATTGCTAATTTGCTACACAAAATATGTTACACTTTGTATTAATTGATTGGCTTCCAATATATTATTTTATCTATATACATAGTTAGTTTTAACTCTCATAAAGCACTAATGTTAGGTTGCTTTCAAAACTATGCTATTTGGGTAGTGTAAACTTAGATTTCCTAGTATGTGCAACTGCATTTTGACTGAAATAAGGATCTTTGTGATTGTGGTATGAATGATTAGTCAACAACTGTTCATTTTGTATAATTTTACATTGTCATATTACTGCATTTAAAATTCTGAGCTAGTTATAAATTATGCCAAATTGTTATTTTGTATATCAAATTATATTAGTATTGATCTTTATAGACAGACATATTATTAATACAGCAATTATAATGGATAATAAATTTTCGTATTGCAATTTAAATATTATGAATATTTGTTTTTATTTAATTGATATAAAATAATTGAATTCAATATTTCATAATTATTGTGAATTGTGATTGAATTATACAATCCATATATGTATCTTGTAATTAAGCAGAAATAAACATTTTATATGAGACTTTTAAAGGGTTTTTAATTGATTAATTTACACTTATTCATAAACAGCAGTCGAGTATCAACATCACTATCCCAAGGGCTTGAGGTCTCTCAGGTAATCACTGTAGTTCTCAAACATGTCAACAACTTCACTCCTCTTGTTGACCAGGTCATCATACTCAGGGCCAACTGACCAAAGGGTCTCTAAATCATATAATTTTCTTGCTTTATTTGAGAAGACATGTAAAGCTATATTACCTGAAAATATGTTTTGGTTAAATATAAAACAGCTCTCGACATTACTCCTTTGTTTTACATGGTGTGTTTTGGAACTAGAAACAGGTATAGATATTTGTGCTTATTTTCATGCAATTTTCAGGTTAATTGTGTTTTTAATGTAGGTAGTGAAGTGAATGAAGGCATCATTAATTCAACAGATGATTTATGAGACCCAATATCCAAGAAGCAACAACAATTGATTTTGCAATGAGATTATAATGTTACTCAACAGATTAATAATAAAATTAAATAGGTACCTAAATCTAAAGCCATCCATTCATCAGAATCTTTGCCTTCAATTTTAGGTATTAGATCAGATTTGTAACACTTCTTCTTATAAACTCTTCGAACAAATTCTGCTATAGCTAAAATATGTCTCTGATTTCGGCCACTGACAACACAAATGTAATCTACATAACGGATATCTTGTGGTACTGTAGCTACAAATATATCTCGCGAGTTTTCTCTTCGTAATAATTCCACGAGATCTTCTATTTCAAAAACACCAGTTTTACCTCCTAAAATTAAAAAACAAAATTATACACTGCATCTTTGAATTTGAAATGGGTGCACACACATCCAAAATTGAATACTTAGTTACTTACTTTCTAAATTAATTCCATCAAATTCGTCACTAAGTAGGGGATATTTGTCTTCACTAGGTATTTCATCTGCAGTATTTTCTATGATTTGTGGATTTGTATCTGTAATCACTTGGTACTTGCTAGCTAAAGCTGGCGAAGTTCCGTTTGTCTTGGATGTATACCTAGGATTTCTTGAGCAAACTCCACAGTGTATTTGCCTATTGATATCAACATTATCAGCACACCGCATAAATAAACTTCGAGGTTGGCTGAGCGTTCTTGAAAAAAAATTCCTTAACATCTTGTATTTCAATGCCAATTACTATCTATTTATGGAATAAAATTTAAGACTACACAAACTCATCTGCTCATCAATGAACAAAAGTTGATAGAAATTACAAAATAAATAGAGCACTTAACCTATAAATGCGAAATGTCTTTGTCAATTGCCATGATTGCCAATCGCAATCTGTCGTAGTGTTAATCATGTCAATGTGACAATGTCAATTTTCATCGTGATTGTCATTGTCAACATCGACAATTCGCCATTATTTTCTTTCATTAGATATTTACAAAAAGGCCGCATATTTTCCTTTGACATTGAAAAAATATATTCATACGTTTAAAATTTTGTAATAATCTAGCATCTATTGCTATTGCTTATTGGCCGGTAAGATATATTATCATAATCGGTTCTGACCGTAGGTAATGTAGTACATACCTAACAGATAACATGGAAGGATGGGAAATATAATTATACAATGATCAGCTATAAACTAATAATGAATATGTAGGTACCTATAGCTTGATGATATTATGTATGGTTGGTTCTAACTACTTAGATATACCTACTACGTATGGCTGGACTTCAGGATCACACCTCTCTAAAGTTCAATTTATATCGAATTTTTAAACTATCGGTTTTAAATATGAAAATCTTTTTTTTCGTGATAATCTTACGCTTGATTGCCAGTTCGCCTGATGTTAAGCGATACTGCGATGAAGCGCGCTTGAATAGAAGAAACCGATTCACTCGTGATTTAGACACCCAGATTATATCTATCAGGGAAGACCCACTCGGGAAGTGCATTCCATATTTCAGCGGTACGCATGATAAAAGTGGACTTAAAGCGTTTCGTTCGGGTTTTTTGAATGTCCATCATGAATCGATGACGCATTTTCGTGCTTCTGGTCGTCCGATAGTGGAAAGGGCTAGGGGGAATAAGATCGTGGAGATCTGATGCACACTCTCCGAAATGTATCCGATAAAAAACCGATAAGCTAGCAACTTAGCGGCGATGTTCAAGACTTTGGAGCTTAGCTCGGACAAGGGAGTCGTTGCCAATGAGCTTCTTGGCACGTTTCTCGACGGATTCCAACGCCTCGAGCTGGTGCAATAACATAGTTAAGTAAGTTACCTACCATACTGTAGTTTTCTACAAAAAAATATTGCCCACCTGTTCAAAAAGTATGTCATCCAAGTTATCTATATGTTTGACTCAACTGTACGTAATCTTATCTTATAAGTATCAATAGGCGTGGGGAATAGGTATGAATACAACACATTTAGTTCTACTGTACAATTGTTTCATCCAAAACAGTTTTTATTTTCCTTGTCGATACTATTTTGTAAACAATAGATAATAATGTAAATGACTAATGGTGGTTTCGGAAACTGTGGTACCTACTCATCTATCGGTTTTCTAATTATGTCAAGTGAAATACATGAATAGAGAAAAGTTTATTATTTTGTAACAAATTAATACAAGATGGTGACTTGTGAATTGGACAAAGATGTGTCTGGGGAAGTGCTGGGCTGGAAGTTGCCGGCATGGCAGGCACTCCTACTGCATCGAGTGCTTCCTTCATGCGGGGGACTCGTTATTTACATCACTCTGATGTGTTATGATTTTACACTCATTTGTGAACACTTCATAAACGGCGATGAAGGGTAAATTATTTATATAATTTTATTAAGATACTAAACTAACTAAAAATAAAGAGGGAAGGACATCAGACAATCATAATGATTTAAAAAAAAGCAAAAAAATATTGATTAAGTATAAAACATCTTCTTAGTCTTTTTCATAATATGAACCCCGTGCAGGGTACCTAGGTATGGTAACTTAGCTCGGTTTAGAGCTACAATGCAAACATAATTTTAGAAGACTTTTCTAGAAGTAAGAAAGTCCTGGTTTATAAGCGACGGAAGTAAGTAGGTACATAATACTGCTCTGTCGTATTAATTTTGGTGCCACGAAAACATGAGCTGTTTTACTTCAAACTTTCATAAATACTCTCCGTATGCATACATTTGATAAAGTCTAAGAGCGCACAATTTAAATTTTGACGCCCTTAACCATAAGCGGCACTGAAACCGACTGTGCCATTTCCGATACTTACGGATCTGGTAAGTAGATAGGTTGTTGTATCAGTTTTGATATAATAAGAAAAGTCTACCAATAAGCCCATGCTCTCTGCTTCATTGTTTGCTCTTAATACTGAGTGATACCATTTACTTAGTAGAGAGGAGAGGATACTATTGCGTACTCGTAATTAATTTCAATTAATTGCATTATGTAGACCTCCCACTGCGCAGTGGGTGATCTACATATTGCAATCAATCCAATATTTTTGTATACTTTACGTCACGTTCAAAAGCTTTCTCGGAAATTTATAATATTGTACAGTTTTTTGGTATGCATTAAATACTGCAAAAATAAAACCCCTTTGAAATAAGTTATTTTCTGCCAATAACTAACTCATAAAATCTTTTTAGTCACGTGGTTAAGTAAGTTACTCAACTCAAGTGTATAACATATTCTGTTTCAGCTAGGTACCATAAACATTCCACATGCAAATTGCACGTTTCCCCAATTTGAATAATTCGATTTCTCTTGTTTACAGAATAGGAGTATTTTGCACAATCCTCATCGTTTTACCATCGCTGATATCATTAGTATTCACCCTGGCGTCGCCGCCGCCGGGGCTTCAGACAGACCTATCAGCATTTTCTGTGACAATAGAAAAGCATGAGATACGTTGGCTTGTGATTCAGTTTGTGAACGCTATTTTCTTTCCTATTGCTGCGATTGGCAGGTTGGTACTTAAAATTTATTAATTGCTTTAGTCTATACCCGAGATTTCTTGACATGAAAGCCTTTACGCTGTCCTTACTCGGAGAGTAACGTTAATGGGTCAAATCATGAGGATGCCAAATACGTTATGCTCCCTGCGTTTGCAAATAAGTAATACTCAACTTCAATCAAAAAGCATCCAGCAAGCTACCAAGTATAGTGATTGTGGCAATTTTCTCATATTTGACCGACCATTAAGGCGGTCTGTCGAACTTCGCTGACAGATATCATTCTTATCATTTCCAACATTGATAGGTGTAGCCAGTACAGGTTAATTTGCTTCGCCCTTGTTAATATTAATGACGAAAGGTAAGATGTATCTATATACATCTTACATTAGGTATATCCATGCGCACGCTATATTTACCTAATAATGTGTCAATGCAATTAGATTTAGGTGTCCATCCATACTAAAACATATTTAAATGCCAAAATAACTCTGTCCGTCTGTCTGTTACGCTTTCCTGCCAAAAGCGCTAAACTAATTTTGGTATAGAGATGAGAATGAATACCTTTTGTCTCAAAACGTTGGGATGCGATTGAAACGTTGGGACGCGATTGAAACCGCGGTAAACAGTCAGTAAGTACTTATAAATCATCAGTTTACTGTTCCATGATTATGTAGAGGAAGTAACAGATTCTTTGCCCAAAATAGATGGAAATGGTCAGTTAACTTTTTCACACGGGTCCCACTGGTGTCCGGAAGAGAAGTCAACGATCCGATATTATATTAGTTTCGTCCGGACATTATTTACGTATTCTAGGTCGTCAACTCATCATGAGTCATTGAAAATCACAACGTCTAAATGATATCTTGCAGATACTGCTATCTCATATTCTGGTGGGTGGATGCTGTCTGTGCGTCTCGCAGCAATGACAAGGAGCGGTCGGAAGATGCCATCCAGCGAGCTCGTGCGCCATCGCCCATAGAGTTGTACCTCTTCCTCCAATCCTTCATCCACGCGGCTCCACATGCAATCGTCAACATCCTTGATTTGATGACTCGATACTCAGATATGACTTTTGACAAAGGTATCTTAATATATCCATATCCAGTAAAATAATAGCGTACCTTTTGCTACGCGATTAAAGTTAACCATTTATTAAAAAAGAAACATGTAAATTGTTAAAGTCTTTACATCCTTTTCCTGCAGATAATCTCAATATTCCTCATGCTTTGATAATATAGTTACAATGAATACTTGGGTCTAACCACTGAATTTATTAGTTTCAGTCCAAGCTGTGAGCATTATCGCATCTTCTCTCCGGATGGCAAGCACAGCCACAATTTACAGAAGATTCGAAAGGGAAAAATTAAGTGGTAGAAAATATCCATGGGGCAAAATGTCTGATCCTCTAATAGACCCGGATGATAACGATAATGACGATGTAGACGCTGAAAAAACTAATTCACCTGATGAGGAACCCATATACGAATCGATTACGAAAAAAGAATCTATTATTTCAAATAACTCAAACCAAAATAGTTATCGTAACACTAACAGTGATTTAATTAAGTTTTCTCCAAGAAATACTGTTGAAATGTCTTCTGCATTTTTCGATAACGAAGAATTAACGGATTCAGACACTAGCTCGGAATACTTGCCACCTATTTCTCCCAAAAGAAGTAATTCAGAATCACCACGGTTAAGCAGTGACGATGAGTATGTAAGACCTATATCTTTAATCGATAGAGTGGCACCGTTAAGACGAAATACACAGTATACGGTCGAAAAAGTGGAGATTATCCCTCCACCAGTGATGCTAGCACCGCGGCCAGCGTCGCTAGCAGTTTGGGCTGAAAAGATGGTGGAAAATGTAGAGTCAATCCCAACTTGGCTGTCAGCACCACCGCGAAGAAAGTACTGCGATGAAATAGTGCAAGACGAACCGGATTTACCGCGTCGCGTTCCTTATATGCGAGGTCTTGAGCCTCAAGACGCTACGGCAGCGTTGGTACATTTTCTGGGTTGGTACGCATTTTTCGTTTCCCGTCTGCTTTCAATAGCATGCTTCATAAAGTTCTCCCCGGTGCTCGCGATTATTTTACTATTTTCACACTACCAAGCGATGCTGTTGTTCCTAATAGTACCACAGGCAAGCACAGTGAAAAGAGGTTTCTACATGTTCTTGGCATTCATATACTTATTTTGTCTAATGGAGTTCAAGATACGTTTCCGGCACGTGCGTGTGTGGCATGTGTTTTGGATTATAGTGTGTACTATAGAGACCGTTGTGTTCACTGGCCTGTGGGTGTCTATAAACAATGATATGCATGAATGGTGGAAGTTTTACATAGTGAAGGTGATCGTAGTCAGCATTTTGTTGAGCTACATGTGTTTCCTTGTTTACTTCGTATTGTTGCAGCCGAAAGAAACAATTGTTTATATAAAAAATAAAAATAAAATTACCCAGTAACTCGTAGAATTTATTCGTGTTCTAAAAACTAAACATATCATCAAAGGTTACGAAGAGGTACTCTACTGATATACCTACACTCATGACGTTTAAAGCATTTAGTCTAGCTAGTACCATAGTAGAAGAACACCAAGCAAATCTTGTTCTGCCATGGCTAGTATTTGGTAGGTACCTACGTACATTATATTGAGTATTGAACTCGTTGGTACGACTTAAGTACTTACCTACTTTATGTAATAGAATGCGAGCCTCTAAGACACTATGGACTTTGTCTGAAAATAAACGTTTTATTATTATTATTTGTATATCCTTTTTGGATTACACGGCATGCCTCCCGTGAGGAAGACATCCGGTCCTTTGGAAGGCTTGCGGGGGGACACAGGTCCAACGCGCAGAGGCCCCTTGGAGAACTTTGATCTAATATGGGATGGGGCATACACCCGGGACACTCCAAAACTGCACTATGGGAGTACAGCCATGAAGTATTCCGGGCGGCTGCAGGACTATTGTAAAATATGGAAATTAAAAATGGGATTATGGATGTGGGTGTTAGGTGGACCGATAACTTCTATTGCCGGAAGAAAACGGCGTCTGCCTTGAGCCTTGAATAAACATCCATAGGGATGGCAGACGGTGACTTGCCACCTCACTAGCTGGGCCCCCCAAACAGCTGCCAGTACAGGCAGAAGGCGGCAACAGCGGTGTGAACGGCTAAGGGTGTAGAGAGGTACGGTAATGATGAGGTAACGCTTGTCCCAGAGGGGGTTTATTATTATTACTAGTGACCAGGCACAAATTGAAACTCCAAGCTACTTACTACTCCCAAAACGTTCCTCGACCTTGGAATCGACCCCAGGACCTCACGATGAGTAGCTGCGGTTGTGACCAGTAGACCATTTATGTAGTAATCTAAATACAAAGTAGGTAGATATTCCATTGATTCCTATAAACAATTTCTATGCGCTTGACAGGATATAATGAGCTATATTAAAGCGCCAGCCGGTCACATCCGCGTTCATTATTCTTACAAAAACAAATATGTTTAAGCAATTATTGTAATGATTATTGCCACTTGTTTTGTTATCTAAACGGTAACTTTTTTTAATAACAATCATAGTTTTCTGAGAAATGTGATGAAATCGTTTTAAACTTAGAGGTACCGATATAATGAACGACTTTTTCTCTAAATTGACACTAATAGGTTCCTATTTATTATCTTTTCTGAGATATGGAGATGGATTGAACAAAAATATGGATTTTATTTTGCTGTAAACATTTTCATCTCTAACGACTGGGATTATCCAAATTGGATCCATGAATAATTTTGTTTGCGTGTCTCCTCAACGTTGGACACTTAGATATATTTGGTAGGTTATGTAAGTACCTACATATTTAGGATTTAGTGCAACTGGGAGCAACACTGCACCTGTAAGAATGGGTAAAATATTAGGTAGGTAGGTACTTAAATGAAATTTGCAATAGGTATAATATTATTAGTAGGTAAATAGGTAAATATTTTTTTGTATCTACCTAATATGGGACTCCAGAGAGTCGTAACAATTGTTTTTCTATTGTATCTGCTAATTTAAAATACTGTCAGTAAAATAGAATATCGTAGGGTAATAGTCGAATAGATTAGTTGGCAGACAGTTTGTTAATAGTAATTGCATGATGTTGCACTAATTATAGTGCACAGGTGGAATTTGCTCAATTTCCAAGCCACGAACTCCATGGGCAGCTGCAGTAGGACAAAGGTGATCTATTCGTAGACCAGACAAGGCGGTAAGTGAAACATGAGTATGTGTACCGGGTTTTCTAACGATATTTCCTCGTACACTGTAATTAATACTTTGGTCCATAAAATATAAGCATGCGTAGGTACCTATCTACTCTCATCACTATGCATCACTGTGGATAATTTTAAAGACCTTATAGAATTTCTTGCCCGTTCTTTTTCATAGCTAAAAACTACCTACCTAATAGATTTTTACGATCTCGACTAGACATTTCATAGGTACCCTTGTTCATGTTTATACAAGCACTTCGCTCCTAGCATTTTCAATCTTTGTAGCACTAGTAGGTAACTGTAACTATACCCAGCAGGTACCTACCTATTATATTGTCTATTTTAGTAGTCCTATACTACTAAAATAGACAATATAAGTAGGTACCTACCTACTAAATGTAGTTCCGCTTTATTTCTCTCAATTTGTTATTACAAAATGCATATCAATCAAATGATTTCAATACACTTTCGTAATCTGTAATTATGATTAGGTAGGTACTATTGGGGTATTAATTGGTACTGTGCTTCCTCTGTAACTAAAAGTAAATTTGTGGAACATTTTTAACGTGTAGGTAGGTACCTATATTTATTGTGCTCCAAATGAATTCTTACCGAATACCATCTGGCTGCTTCATGATAACAATAAACCGTTGAAGAAAAATGTTCGCGTTCCAGAATTGAAAAATAGAAACTACCTACCTACCCACTGTTTTCTACGAATTTTAAGCTTGACGATGACGAACATACGTTAGCTTTTAACCTATTCTTCTTCAGCCAAGCTGATATTCCTTAGTGGTGGCGCAACACCAATACCAATAAACAATGCTTTGTCTCACTTCAAAGAGCGATGCTATGCTTCAAGTTGTGATTGAAGCATCCCTTCTGGCGAACAACTGGCGATTTTTTTATCACCAAGTCTTTAGTTATTTATGTTTATCAAAACAGATTCATTTACTGAATTAAAGCTTTGTTTCCGTAACTGTTATTTAACTTCTCCTGACACACTAAATCTTTATTTGGCTTTCAATCACTTTGAAATCTCGTTTTAAGATATAAATCTTTAGAAAGTAGGTAGGTACATGTAGGTATGTCGTAGGTAATAAATAAAATAAGTCGTTATATTTAAATGAGTAGGTATGTACCGACCTCTCCAAAAAATCGTTTCGACGATGTGATTCTCGTACTTATATTTTTTTTACAAAATATGGTTGGGTCGCAAGTCGCAAGTAGAGATGCGGTCGAGTCAGGTCAGCAGCCCTGCCAGATGATGCGCAATGTATCATTTATGCTTATGATATTCATACAGAGCGCCATTGATAACGGACGCGATGACTTATAAACTTTTTTTTGAGAGGGGTCATGACACCTGATAATATATAATTCCCGCCAACAATTGGTGTAGTCGCATTTGCACGGTTATTTAGAGATTACTTATTCTTTATTCTGTTGGATATCGCCTTCATAAATGATGTAAAAAAATATCTCTGTAAGGATTGTACTGTGATAAGTAGGTATTGGGGTTTTTACAAGTGCATGTTTACTGTCATTGACTTAAAATAAGTGGTAGATAATGTTAAAGTTGTATCATTCACACTCCAGGAATTGAAATCTTATAAAAATCCTGTTCTTGTATTTTGTTGTTTCAATATTCCCACAGAATCTGAGAATCAGATTCTATTGTTTGCAATACTTTATCAATTCGGGTAATAAAATTAAGAGATAGGATAGATACGTACTTGGAAGCACTTTCAGCAGAAGTACTTGCAAAGCCTATTTCACCATACTTCTTTACTTTCTTACCTACACCCCTACACTCTCAAATTATTTTTTCTTAAGTAGAATAACAATATTACTAAATTCAATTTTCTTTTAAACAAGGCCCGCATTGTTTAGCCTTTTACACGCGCTAATGTAAACAGCGGTATCGTAACAGATTAATAGCGGTAGCAACACGAGGTGTCAACATCATCACGTGGAGCGACTACTAGTGGGTTTAAAGATTATCAGTGGCGCAGGCGCACTAATAATGACAGATAGCTAGCCCGCGACCGCCATTAACCTCTTAAATATTTATAACATAATCACTGACCGAGCAATGTTTTTATAATAAAATCGCACTTTTTAAAAGGTTAATATGCCAGGAATTTCCAAGTTTAGTTAACGTCAAGGCATGAAAATCATAACATCCATATCAAGCCTGTATTTGCCTAAAAGTGAGTTATTGCTGACATATAAGTAGGTAAGTAATGCTTCAGTGCTAGATCCCATTGAAGAAAGGAGATTTGTTGCACTGTTGCGAGCACGAACTCAAGAGGAACAACGACTTTTTTTTCATTAGCACATGAAGCAGTGAGATCATCTATATGATATCTGAATAGCTGTCTAAGGCCAGTCCGTCCGGAAAGCGACCACATCGCCTCAACATTGTTTTGTAAGCTTTACTCAGCGCCAACGGCTGTCTTCGGGCAATAATTAATTAGGTTATGATGTTGGCAGTGGTACTACTAAGAAAACGAAAACTGCTGTTCTTTGAGCTTTCGAAAAATAAATATTTTTCTGGTATCTACCCCCCTGTTCTAGGCGCCCAATTATAAAAAGTCCTTTGTCCTTTGTAATAAGTAGGAGGACCCTATTGCTATTAACCGGGCACAGATCCCAAACACCAAGATGCTATTGAAAATTTCATAGATAAACACTGTAACACTTTGCTCGACCCGGGAATCGAACCCAGAACCTCAAGGCTAACGAAGCAGTTAATTTTCTATCCTTAGCTCTATGGAATCTATTTCTGGTCATGAAATTTAATTCGATGGTGAATCAAGTCTGCATAATTGATT
The DNA here is from genome assembly GCA_910591435.1 of Acronicta aceris. Classification (NCBI taxonomy): domain Eukaryota; kingdom Metazoa; phylum Arthropoda; class Insecta; order Lepidoptera; family Noctuidae; genus Acronicta; species Acronicta aceris. The sequence continues at coordinate 12,511,295 of OU342759.1, forward strand.
ATTATGTGCCTTAACGGTAATATCTCAGACTGCAATAGAACCGTTAAGTTTAAAGGATAGGATATACTTAACATAATAAACGCAAAACCTAAAAACGTAAACCTAAAAAAAGAATTTTATAAATATCTAAGTACCTAATTTATGAATTTGTTCACTAAGTATTATCTTTATAATACTTTTTAAGGTAATTGTGTTTATTACGTTGCACTGTGTTTATTACATTATATGTACCTACCTACTTTATCCGCAGCTATATTGCTACATTATAAATAACAGATCATTAACATACATGGTCTTGCATTATAATCTCAGTCTGAGACTTCTAAGAGGCCGCTTACAGGGAATCCAGCGATGCGATGTTGAAAAAGGCCGGCGCACGCGCCGAGCATTGCGATTATTTTTCGTTAATTTACCATACGCTTACATGTCGATGAGGAGCGGAGATGAGGGTACCAGGAACGGTAATTACCAGCTGGGAAGAATGTGAATATAATGGATTGTATGAAAAAAAAGTGAATGGATTGTTCGAGAGAAAGATAAACATATACAAGAATACATACATACCATCACGCCTGTTTTCCCCGAAGGGTTAGGCAGAGGTGTTCTAATGTACACCCACAGTTCGCCAGTATGTTTCCCGTGTAATAGGGGGCGAGTGCATATATTATTCGTATTGAAATAAAACACTACGGATTACGGATTTTATTACTTTATACTTACACTAGCTTTTTGTCCGCGTGGAATAGTTACTTTGTTCCATATGAACTTTCATCCCCTATCTTATCCCCTTGGGGGTAGAATTTATCAAAATCCTTTCTTAGCGGATGCCTACGTGGCGTCATAACATCTACCTGCATGCCAAATTTCAGCTCGATCCCTCCAGTGGTTTGGGCTGTGCGTTGATAGATCACTATGTCAGTCAGTCACCTTTGAGTTTTATATATATTAAGATTATCCAAATCCCGACGTTTCGTACCCTTTCCAGCGTCCATGATCACGGGCAGACTATTGTATAAGTATTTCAATATGTCTAATATTCACGTACTTAAGTGTCAGAAATCAGTAATTTAATGGTCATCATTATACTTATTTCACTCGAAATTGTTTTATAGATAGTCTAATTATGAAGAACAATATCTGAAGGGATGTGTTGAATGATGTGAGATAAACTTGCCTTATCACTTTCTATCAAATGTTCACACGTCGCCTACCTTAAGATTAATTTAAGTTAATCTGCACGCAACACCTGTGCTGTTTAGATTCTCGCTGTCTAGATCAAAAGAGTTCGTTTAAGAGATACGTAAATCTAGTACTTATATACGTAACTGGGAACTAGGTAGATTCAATCATATGTAGTTTATTGGATTTAATGTTTGTTTTGATTTGTAAACAATTAACAGGAGATTAGGATAATAATGTAATCGAGATTGTGTTATGCTGATACTTAATGCAACATTAAATATGGGTTTTAGTCTGTATATTTATATGCGTCTGGGGGTCTCTTATCAGTTAGAATTTTAAATTAATTACCCTTCCTTTTCCCCTAGTCGGATATAAAGTAAGACGGGCTAGGCAGAATCGCCAATATTTTGAAAATTGACAAACAAAGAAATGTTGCACTTTTGGAACACGTGTTACGGCCTCCCAGATACGAGTTGTTCATTGCAACTCATCATAGTGGCAATAGTTGCTGGCAAAAGGAGAACCTATATACGTATATAGGCACGTAAATAATACATTGAAGAGGAAGCAGAAAATATATTTACCAAACTTACCTAATATTTGTAAAAAGTACTAGTTCATGCGATTAATTATTGGTTTCGTAAGGATAAGGAAATTATTTGCTCAGCCATTCCCATCAGATAGTTCCCTGAAGATTATTGAGGTTCTGTCCGTTAAATCTGTATGCTATTAAATCTCCACTATCTACTAAAGATAATCTGACAGAGTCAGACAGAATACGAAACTGTTTCCGTAACAGTGCTACATTTCAAGTTTCGCATTTGGAATGCTGAAAGCTGATGAATTGTTGTAAAACAATTTATTGTAAACCGGCCCTCACATTTTCTCAATATAGAAACACTGTAAGACTCAGAAAATGTATTAAAATTATTCGCTGATGTCAGTCTGCTGGTGACAGTGGAGTGGTATTGAGAAACACTAACGACAACCGGTGTAGCTTGGGGCCCTGGATTCCAGCCTGTGTCAGACTAAAAATAAATTTATGAAAAAATAATGTGTTTGATGACTAAGAATAATCTGTTATCTAGCCAAATCAGATAAATATCTCGAAAGTTAGTAACAGTTCATGGATAAATGAATACTGTTAGATACTTATTAATAAGCTACATTGTCGAGAAGATAGTACAGTACAAAGCTGCTTACAGTGGGCTAGAGGTCGGAGGCTGGGCTGTGCCAAGGCCCTCGGCCGCTGTAACCCGACACCTCATGTATTCAATCTTCTCTACTAATTTGCGACTCGTACGCCAGGGCTGTCTTCAAGCTAAGATTTCTGAGAATAAGATTTACTTGAGTATTTTGGCTCCTGTTTATCCTGCCTTTGTAATATCTGAGCCAAAACGCTCTATCAAAACAAGGAGGTAAGTAGCTAATATACCAATACAAAGGAAATATGATCTTTCAGTTCAACAACACGAGCACAAAGGACCTGAATATTTAATTACACGTATAGATACCCAACCAACCGATAAATGTCACTTATAGGAATCTGTTTAGAATATTGTATTCTGCGTACCGTGCATACAACAATTGAATCTAGATGTGCAGTAATAGAGGTGTCAATAAGATTTTATAGGCAAGTGAACGAGTTCGTTAGCGGAGGCAGTGATATCGCGTGCAGATAGCCCTGGCAGGGCAGCCGCCTGTGAGCTGTGAGTAAAGAGGCGGAACCACACAACGGCTCGCGTTGTGCCGACGCGACGATAAATCGAATCCGCGACGACAGCGCCGCTGTCCGCAGAGATCGAAGCACACGATTACTGAACTTACGATTATATTCAGCAAAGAATCTCGCCAGGCCCCGTCCTACCCTATGGTAATTTGTTGCAGTTACATTGCGCCTCCGGGCAGGTCTTGCCAACTTCCCGACGCTGCTGCCATAAATTCTACTAGATATAAATAGAGGGTAATAATGTTAGACCTTATCAATGCAATTTCTATTGTAGTCTCGTCTGTTCTGCTGCTCCGTAAGTTATATTGGAATAGTTGTACTTAATTACAAACTTAGTACGCATTGCTATTGAGAGATACTAGCCGTATATTAGTCGATAGTTGACAATTTGCCGCATTAGACCTAAATAACATGAATTGATACTCAAACTGAATGTGATTTACCTACAATTTCTATAATTTTTCATAAACTACCCTACACATTTTCTGGTGTCACGGAAAACGGTTTTTACGTGGGAGAGCCATGCACGAATGGGTCGGCTCGACCGGAGTGATACTACGGCCTCACAGAAAACCGGCGTTAAACAACGCTTACGTTGTGTTTCGCCGAGTAAGTGAGGTTACCGGACGCCCAATCCCCTTTTAAAAGGTCGGCGACACACTCGTGACTCCTTTGTTGTTGCGGGTGGGCATGGGCCATGGGTGGCGGTAATCGCTTACCATCAGGCGATCCGTCTACTAGTTTGCCCTCCTATCCCATAAAAAAAAATCTGTCACTGAAATCAACGTTCATAAACAGCTTTAACTTTTTGTATTAACACTTTAAAATTCGAGTTTCGATTCTGATAGGGGTTTTTACGAGGACTGAATAGAGCTTTGACAATCCATTGAGTGGAACGTGAAACGCTAGACACACCAGATGAAAGAAAGCATCCAATATAATATTCCTTACCTACCGCAGAACAAAGAGAAATAATCAAAACCAGTACTTCCTTCCACAATGACAAAGAGCAAGGCGTATGTTTACGTGCCTAAGTTCAAAAATGTTTATTGATTACAGCATACGGACGATGCTTGGCAGTCGGTGATAAGGGCCGTGTCCCCGATGTTCCCGGCGCATCCATTTCTCCGCGACACGCATCTACTAATGATAACGTAATGACTTTCGAGATTGACTCATGTTCGTATTGTGAAGTAAATAAACACGTAGGTATTGTAGGGAAGTGGTGATAGTGAATGTGGTAGCGGTTTCGCGACATCTTTCGAAGGACGATATTTGCAAGGTGGCTGGCAGGTTGAACTAGAAATTTATTTGCCTAATTTTAATATTTCTTACCTAAAATTGTATATTATCACAATCTCAATTACATTTTAATTATTTAAAGCCTTTCCCAGACATTTGTTTTTTTTTAAATATAGGTTTGTTTTTTAATCTGTGTGCCCTACGGTAAAGGTCGCCTCCAACAATTTCCCATGTTCTGTCCCCCGCGCCAGTCTAGTCCAGGTTTTTCCAGCTGTTTTAACCACATCAACGTGTGGGGCAACGTTTTTTTTTTAAAAAAAAACATCGTCTTCCCATCTTCTGAATTACTTTACATTACATGCAAAAAATTACAGGACACGTCATGGGAATTAATTTTATTATTGCCTGCCTGGTTTTGCATTACACCAACTAGTTAAATAGTAACGCCTCTACAGCTAAGTGCAGATTTCCTAGGAGGAAGAACCCGATCAAAGGCAGGATAAGTATTCCAAAGTTCAATACTTGCTAACAATGATGGATTGTTGGTAGATCCATTAAATTCTTAAAGTCAAGTAAATAAGAAAATTTACGATGGTTTTGGTTACGAGTTCATTAGTGCCACTAAGTAGTGAGGATTGTGTGTCAATCAATTAGTATTTATTACTAAATAGGTTTTCGTCATAGCTTTGAGCGTTGTATAAGTTTAGAACCTAACTCTATTTGTTGAAATCAACAGATTTTGTTAATTCGTAATCAATGTTTTAGTGAATACTATGACCATATTTCCTACCACCCTAACTTTAAGTACCTACATAATTTCCTGCTACCAAGCTATAGCTACCGAAATGATTTCCACTTCGATATATATTGGTGCAGTTGAAATATCAGGCTTTCCATTTTCCATCAAACGGTGAATCCGAAGTCATGACTTTCGATGTAGGTATGTGTATCTACAGAGGCGTCGCGGATCACATATACATTCCACAGCTGAATCCTGCCCTGAATAAACCTTCTCAACTTTGACTGTAAACTGTAAGTTGTTGTTGGTATGTAGGTATAGGCTCTATAGAGTACAGGTGGACTGTCGACCCATCTGCCAACATAAGAGCGCAAGAACAGTATGACCACAAACCATCTCCAATGATTTACTAAGAATTGTTCGCGACAAGTCGCATTTCCGCTTCCGTGTCGCTGTCGCCACACTTGCGACCGTGGCCTTAGCTACTAGTGTAAGTTCTATGAACTGTGGGCAAGGCGATACAGAATTTATGTCACGTGTTATCATCGGGAGTGAATTTTGTAATGGCACGCGTTTTCCGGAGCCACTCGCAAGACTGTCTGCTATCCACATACACTTATTGTTGGGTAATATTGATACAAGTATTCAATTAGTCGTAGGTCGCGCAATGGTGTCAATATGTGCAGATATTAATTGAGGAAATAGACAAACATAGCTACAGTCTGCAAGCGGGGGTTCTGTAAGGGGGTTCTGGGGGGGTCTTGTAAGAGGACACAGTGTCCTCCTTAATTCGCTGATAGTCGTCACCGGGGTGGATTTAGTGGGTAAAAATCCCACGTTTCGTGGTCTAATCCTCGAAATTCGAAGGTTTCCCCCCGTAAACAAAATAGGATATAAACTGGAAATGTATGACCCATTGTGCAGTCATGGTATCCGTGAATTATAATATTGGGATTCGTCAAAAAAATTTATTGTAATCGCCCAGCTTTTAATACCTACTAATTAGTGACCCAAACTTTAAAGGGGATGTATTGTCAAACATTAGGATGATACACAAGGCAACATGTCAAGCTATACAGTTATACTATAAAAATGACCGCTATTGTGACCGAATACGCGGCTGTCGGAAGGGTAAACTGTTTAGATAAATGTGTCGTCGTGTGTACAGTAGATACATCATTAATTATATCGTCGCACGTCTCTTGTTTGACAATGGTAATTGAATTTATAATTGGCTATTCATCCAAATTTCTCATTAGCAAAATACATGGATTAGTAAAGATTAATTAAGAAGCTTTAAGTAACATAAAATTAAGAGACGAATAATCTCTTAATTTTCTTGCGTCTTTTTGTTAGAGCTGTTTGTTTACCTACATATAGACATTTAGACTACTAGAAGTATCTGTATCCTGCGGTTTTGTCTGATTTGATTTCGTATTGCCCAATTCCCATTTCTCTGAGTCTCGTTTTAACGGATGCCTAAGATATAGGGACGTATGAGCACAGATTGGATAATATATAAGGAAGCTCCTACATACTAGATTCCAATTTCTAGAACCTCCAATGGTTGTGTGACGATAAATTATGTCATTCCTTTTCCCAAGGCGGGTCCATGTGGTACAATCGTTTCTCTAAACTATGTCATAGATTCCTACGATAAATTTTGATTCTCTAAACTTTTAGGCCTGCGTACCTAGTAGTCAATTTCAGGGTAAAAAGACAGCTGAAGTCGTGAATGTGTCACATTTGTGATATTTTTACACAATAGCACTTTGTTTCATCTGCGTGGTTGTTCGGAAAAGCTAACTTCAGACAAGCACAGATACCTATACACTCACCTTGCAGACCTTCGTGTGTGGTCACGATGATTAGCCGCAACGATAAAATATCATAATGTTCACCCAAAATGGTCGCTAAATTATTTTTGTCATCATTTGCGTCATAGTGCCAAAACAGATAATGTGCGTACGGCTAATAATAATTTTACTAAGATAATGAATATGAGTTCCGAATTTATTTAATGGTATCATCGCTATCGGCTTATGGGATTGAAGGGTTTTGGGTTAATAACCTCGGTGAGCAAAAAATGTGGATCCGCCAGACATGGTTCTCATTTACCAAAACGGAAATTAAAATGTCCTTCCATTAAGTTTGCTAAGCTGCCTAGTTCAAATATTGTTATTGACTTCACTTTGCAAGATTCTGTTGTCGATTAGAAAGGTAATATGAAGTGCACATCCTCACGAACGATTTAGATAGCAGGAGGCTGAACGCAAATGGCCGCAGTCCATGTACAATCTTAATCATGTAATAACAATATTTGCTCGTTTCTTTAGCTTTGTGAGCCGGTTTTCTGTCTATGTTTATTCGTTTTGCTGACCTTTCCTGTCTGTAACACTGAACATGCAAAAGATGAAAACTAGCCAGACGAATTTTGATTTTAACCATACTACAATAGTCTTTCAACATTTTATGAATGTAAATTTCATAAAGCATAGAAAGTTCTTCAGTGGTTCTTAAGTTTCGTGTTGTGGTGCCTAAACAAGGGCATTAGGATACCAACCCTAATTTTGGCGCCGGGAGTGCTGATGGCGGTTATTCACTCTGTCTTTTGTCTACGTATTAAATGTAGTTACAGTTTTATTGCAATGTAGATCGTCTCAGACAAGTAAAACAGTAAAATCGCAAAAATATTTACAATAAAATTTCATTGGAGATGTTCTACAAGTTTCGGTAAATATTTAAAAATAACAAATACTCGATATTCCGAGTGTTAAATAAACTTTTGTAATCTATGAGAAGTGGAAACTGGGTGGAAGTCGGTACTCCAACGCATTTAGCCAATTATTGTTTATTTTATTTGCAATTATCTTGTTCTTTCAGTACATTCAGGTTGGGATGTAGAAGTAGAAATTATTCTAGCGTCCCACGTATGTTATCTATTGCCGAATACTATGTGTGACCTACATTAAACAATGCGTAGGCTGTCTGCAACTCCAACAGACTGTTTTGATTATCTGTAATCTGTTTTATCTGTTCCATCTCCAAATCGTAAGTATTCTTGTTTAGTTTAAAAAAAAATGAGGATAAATTTAAGCTTTCAACAGAGTATTTTTAAATAAGTACTTTCTAAGTATATTTTTCAAGTAACGAGAAAAAAGTTATTGTAATAATATCTTTCTATTTCTTAGTATACTCAATTACTAAATAAATAATATGACTAGATTTTATTATTTCGTTTGTCTAAAAGCTCCGTTAGTAAGCATAGGGTAAACTCGCATAATTATGTGACTCACTTAATTATGCGAGTTTACTATACTATTTTGCTTATCCGCTGTAAACCCCAATTATTGTCTGCCTAGTCCTTAGATAATGGATGTTCTCATATAGGTAAGATATATCGGGTTAATGAGTGATAATACAATTTTTGCTTGTAATCGTTAACCGGGGTAAATTACCAAACCTTTTATCTAAATTAACTTGTAAGTGTATTTGGAGCTTAATAGCATATTTGGTCGACATTCCATTTATTTACTTTACTTCTTACTAATAGCTAATACTCCACTCAAGGTTGTTTTGAGTTACCTGCTGCTTTAATACTGTTTAATATCCTGGAAAAACATTATGCCCTCCAACCTTTTAATAACGCACAACCTTTATTACTTCGTAACATTTAACGAAAGGTAATAAAGTCCAATTCGGCAGTGACGGAAAAATGTAAGAAGATATTTATTATAATGGATAATTAAGTAATATTATTTGTACAATAACAAAACAATTGCCCCAATGAGTATGCAAGAAAGTAAGTTAATGTTGACACTGTGTTATAAGCGCATGGCTGCACCGTTGATAAATTAGCAGAGACAAATAGACGGCGTTCTAGCTAGCAACTGAGGCTAAGGAGGCTACGAGTGTGAGGTAAATAAAGGGATGCCGAACAATAGTAACAGACCGTGTCGATGCGAGTGAAGAGTGAAGATATGGAAGCATTTACAGGCGTGCGTGCGTGACGAAGGCGACCTACATCGCGCGAGCCAAACGGCTGTCCGCCACTTGACTATTCAAATCGCGGATAGTTCGGAATCTAATTACCATTATTTACCTACTTGATGCTGCTGTGCACCGGAATACTTTCAGGTGCCTTAAAAAAATAACTTACTAGCAATGTGGGTCGCACATTACTAATATTCTTGTTAACCCCTCGTGCTAAGCTAAGTGCTTGTGTTACGAGTGGTTTCACGTCGGTAGTGCAATGGGTGGGTTTCGAACCGGCAACTACATGATCGCAAGTCCGACGGCCTAGCCATTACGCTACCGCCGCTTGACTTTTACTTATGTTGGCGTGTTACTATAACTACGGCTAGGTTGCAGTCTCAAAGTTGCGAGTTTCCGATACTTGGAGTGATTCGGCGGAGCACTAAATAATAAATAATATTAGTATAAATAATATTAGTATGCTACTTCATGTTGATAGAGTCGATTTCCACTGACTATCTAGTCTACTACATAGTCAACCACTTGACTATGTCTCTGGCAGAGGTGTACGAATTTTACCCATAATTTGTATGATTTCGGTCATAATATGTACCTAACAGATCGCGAGCTTACAGAAATCCAAACTTCGAGCTGCTACTGATAATTACCGAATAGAATATCTCAATGACCTGAGCATCTATCTCTATCCTCGACCTGAGAATCGTTCCCAGGACCTCATACTGCTGCATTTGCTACCACTACACTATTCAAGCAGTCGCCAACTAAATACATAAATGCTCATGGGTTGGCTGTTGATGAGGCCTATACTTTACCAATACATAAAGCGAATTAATTCATTATTTCATAAAACAGTTATGGTATTAAACCATTCTAATAGATATGGAATTAAACAACCAACAAGTACTTATTAAAGAAATGCATTTCAGGTACAGTTAAGCCTAAAGGTCATTGAAAAGACTTTCTTTTTTCATTATAGGATGTTACATATGTGTTAAAATGTCGAAATCCGATCTAAATCTGTTAAGTTTGTATAAAATCAATAAAGCTCAAATCAAATATACATAGATGTCGCTAAATCTGAAGCGCCTCTATCGGTCACATGAGGTATTATTATAGATTTTCCATCAGAAAAACTATTTTCCACAAAGTATTTTACATACGCTCACGTTTAATGATCTATCACTAACTAAAATCGAAAGCCCTGTGGTTTCAGGGAAATGGAATGTTATTAAATAGGACATACCATTACGCCTGTATTCCCCGAAGGGTTACGCGGAGGCGTACTTATGTACACCCACAGTTCGCTGGTATGTTTAGGTCCCATGTAATAGGGGGCGAGCCTATTGCCATTAACCGGGCACAAATCCAGTCTCCGAGCTGCTACTGAGAATTTCATAGAAAAACCCAATAACACTTTGCTCGACCTGGGGATCGAACCCAGGACCTCTAGCGTAGCAGTCGCGCTTGGGACCACTAGACTAATGAGGCAGTCTTAAATAGGAGTTTTCATTATAAGCAAATACTAGATAACGTTCCTAAGTAGTTTTATTATGACTCCTTTTGCTATTCACAATTTCATAGAAAAACCCAATAATGCTTCGCTCATCCTAGAAATCGAACCTATGACCACTAGCGAAACAGCGAAAAGGCGACAGATTCTCTAGAGACTTCTTAAAAAACTTGTGTTGTTCTGATACAACAAAGTTATTGTGAACTATATCTAATTAATTTATTTCCTGGCAAGAAAGGTTAAATTCATGAAAAATATCTTACACATCTCCTATTCATGAAAAACATCTTACCAATATCCTTCATATTTTCCGCGATATTCAATAAAGGCAAGTATCAGGCCATTCTGACACTCGAGTGCGATGCAGTTACTTACTCTGCTTTACATTTCCACTTAACCACAATACTAACTGCTTGTTCAACTTAGTTGTTGCAACAAAAACAAATTTAATTGGAAAACACAAGCCTTTCTTACAAAACAAAGTAAACAAATGAAAAGCTGAATTCAATTATTCCAGGATTCTTCTTTATAGGTCTTTGTTAAGCACGGCCCTGTTACCCATTTCATCTGTTTAATTTAGATCAAATTTGTATAATGTTATCCATCCAATCCAAACTAAATTCGAAAGTAGGTAAATCTGTCTATTTGTTACGTTCTCACGCCTACACCGCTGAAACAATTTGATATATTTTGGTATGTAGATAGATAAAACTTTGAACTTTGAAAGGCGTAACTAGATCTTTTGTTTAAAAAGTCTAAAGGATGCGAGTGAAACTGCGGGCAACAGCTAGTAACATATTATAATTATAATTTACTGTCTTTGCTAGATTATAAATGAGAACCTACCTAAAAACTTTTTAAAATGCTACAAATTCTCTATAGTTGACGTAACAATGTGATACCTTTTCCCGTTATAATTTGAATAAACATACAATGTATCAAGTTTTATCTTCATACTCTATTCGTAAGGAGGAAATAAGCTACGAGGCTAATTGTTCACACCTCATAGAGCTAGCACGTGTAACCTGGGTCGACCCAGGTTTTGCTGATTATTATTCGCAACTTTATCGACGCACTTCCAAAAAAGGTTTAATTTACTGCTGAAAGGTCTTCCTATTGCATAAAGAATATTCTGCGAGCTGGAGCCGGATCACAATATGTTAATCCGATATTTTTTTGGTTGTGGAAAAGGGATGGTGCTATTTAACCTGTAGAGTGGCATCCCTCTCTTTCAAACTCTGTACATAATTAACACACGCTAAACAAACCACACTGTATCCAAATTTTAATAGCACCACATCTGAACGATCAACACGTAGAAAGGATAATTTAAACACAATAAAACGGACTAACTGGCATTGTTACAGTTGTAATCTGCTTTCCTGTTACGTACTCGCATAAGCGTTGACGCATAAATCAGTTTGAATAATCGCCGAAAGCTAGTGTTTGATAGAACGAATTGTAAGTATGTAGCAAGTATTTTACTATGCAGTGCATCGCATACATAACAGATGCACCGTAATATTTTAATTTGAGACACGAAGCGACACACGTCGCTTAGGCTTGTGGGAAACTATCTAAGCGCACTGTCACGATGTTAAGGACTTGTCATGTAAATTAGTTTGTAATACTGATCAACTGTAATTAAAGAACTCATTAATTCATCACTTACAATTTCTATGAAATGTCGTTTAAGTCTCGCCTAGCTTTCATTAATAGCTTGTTTAAATAATGTCTGGGAATTTTAAGCGATTTTAGTATTAAGTAAGCTAGCTATATGTTCAGTAAAAATTTAATAATGTCTTACAAAGCTAGCAAATAAGTACCTACAAATAAAACAATATGGACACTAGGCTTTTTATTTCAATTTATTCCCGTTATTAGATAAATAAGGTATTTTTACTGTACTTTTGAGGTATTGAGAAAAAGCTCAAGTAAATAAATTCAGACAATTGCTAAATATTTTTTATTAAATTTGCTTACGACTTTTTAATAAGCCAGATAATACCTACCTACCTAAACATTTGTTTGTATAGATACTATCAACATTGATAAAGCACGTATTCATTTATCATGGTCTCTCATTATCCAATCAGTTACTATTATTATGTAAATGAAAATCAATTTCATTTTTAATATAGTTGACCGTAATTTCTGAGCGAATACTATTTGTTCAGGAACTCGGACACGACAATAACAACGGTTTCTGACACAAATATTCAACATAAGTCGTCATTATGATGATATATACTAAATATCGATTCGTTCACAGTCATTGGCAGTCGTACCTGGCTAATAGGTGCTTGCGGTCAGCCTACAGCGGTGGCCACCATTCAACGGATTTATGGTCAAAATGTATTGTACGCAGCATTTACAGTAAGTAATTCTAACAAATGACAGGCTAACTGCCCATTGCATAATTGATTAAATAGCTCTACAGGGAGGCTATGTATTAAATGATTGGTTATTCGCAATTCTTATGCCTATAAAAGTCAGGTGTCAGAGATTGATTACAAACTCCTTTACCTCGCATCTACTGAACAAGTTGAGGTGAAGCTTTGGCAATATTTTTATGAGTCAAATAACATATCCCTGTGAGATAACGATAATGTTTGCGATTAATGAATCGTTAAATCATGCAAATACTATGATAATTCATTTTGATTCTTAGGTAGATTTTAAAATTCAGCTCACGACTCTAATTAGCTTATTTAGCTATCCCGTTCTGGATGTAGGGATGCATGCGAACTGCATAATGTAAACAGTTTGTAGGAGTCCTAACACTACGCGGAATAGACTCGATCGAAGTTATATACACAAGTTATACACAAGTAAACCATCCGTTGAAATGAAACAGATATCTGCCGAATAACGCACATATCAATCTCATTAGGACATTATACTGTAAATCTGCTTATTACCTAATCTAATTTATAATTTGTTGTATTTTGGAGTCGTGGCAAAGGCACTAGACTATAAGTCCTGTGAGCCGTAAGGTAGATTATCGGCTATAAGAGTTCAGCAATTCTAAGCGTAGGTCTTTGCCAAGTCGTAAGCTAACCGTAATGAGCTTAGTTATTATAACGACATCTTTTATCTTTCAAAATATTGCAGAAAACATACATGATAATAAATTAATTAATACATGTTTTTAATGTCATACCACATATTCATCGACATACTATACTACTACATTCCTTATTAGCATACTTAAATGAGTGTATTAAAAATTATGTGAACAAAATTTTAATGCACTAATATCTACATTGCACGTTCCTAGACGAATTTGTCAAATGCTGGAAGTTCTGCACATTAAAATTTGGTGTAGCGGTTATGATGCTCACCTCGCCACTAACGTTGTGTCGCGTGTCGTGGGTTCGATTCCCACCCGAGGTAAATATTTCAGCGTTCCACGAATATTTGTTTCGAGTCTGGTTGTACTTTGTGTCCGTTAATAATATGTTTGAGAAATCCTATTGTTATGCTTTAGTTCGGGAGTTGACTTTTATTCAAAACAAAAACAAAAAGATTCCCCTATTTATAGCAGCCCGATTTTACCAGTATGCCTCTGGAACTGGGGTTAACTGGCGTGAAGTATCCAGATTTGATTCAGCATCAATAAATTCTATCAACTAAAGGTACAGTCCAGCGGATAAAAATAAATTGGAACGTAGGTAAATAAAATATCTGTAAAAAGTCGACACGTTGTTCATAAAAGAGCAAAATTCAAAGTTGATTCTAATGCCCGGCTAAAACAGTTTTTAGCCGGTTTTGGGTAAACCCTTATGCCCAATCTGAAGTCTATGAACTTTGTCAGTGATTTTGGTAAAGTCAGCAAGTGTATCTGGTGTTTTTGTTGGGTTAAGCAATAGCTACAATGTGCAATTCTTGTTATCAAGCTAGAATCTATAATGGGTTTGGGTACCATCCAGAAAGTCTCCGAAACTATGAAGCTCGACAAACTGTCTTGGAACCTTCAAATAATTTATAAGTTTCATAAAAGGAAAGCCAAGTATCGGTTTCAATTTTCGCCCGTATGAAGACAGAAAATTAATAAATAGAGAGAGAGAGTCAAAGATTAGGAAACTCACTTGTCTCACCCAGGATGAAATAATATTTAAATGGTCTTAGAACTCACTAAGAAATCAATGAAATTTTAAGAGTAAGTACCAATTTCCGTAATTATTAGATGAAAGACAAGCATTTGGAATAGTTTATCTGTCCGTATCTTACATCATCGTATCCAAACGTCGGTATGTAGGACGAGCCATTTTTCGCTAGAAAAATAGTTTATACTAAATAGTTCTTAGCTGAAATGTATGATTTATATCATAAATCAACCACATAACGATAGTTCATGGCACTAAAGTCTAACAATCTTCACCAATGGTGCATTACATTGAAAATATTCTTAAACCTAGCTATTGATATTACATTGCCTCTTAGTAAAATACACTTAGTTTTCTTTTACTTTTCTAAGCTCTCGTAAGCGCTCTATCGCTTCTACTGCTTCATCTGTCTTGTTGACATTCCAAATGTAGGAAACATTTTTATAAGTACCATTTTCATGAATAAATTTATCTTTTTCTTTACTTTCATAAAGCATTTTGTTGGAAAACTAGACACCATTTTCCCAGGTGGCTCCAAAATGTATAGTAAAATTAAGCTCATCCCCAGAGATCAAGTAATATCATTACTTATAACGTTGCTCATGGTTAGAATTCTTGTCTGTTTGTTACGGGTTGGCGCACTTACTCGTGTGATGTTCCTTATTTACATAGGCAAACGTTCTCAAGTAAGAACATTATAGGTACTCATTAAAGTTTAATAACGTTAGTTCTTGTTTTTACAACAAAGTTATTTTATTATTCTAATAAGGGACAGGCTCTATTTTCTCCTAAACATATGTTGCTCATATGTCATGTCGCAATCTAGCTAGGAGAACAGTACCTACCTCAACCACCAATTTGTATACACAACATGCAATAACGTATAACCTATGTAGAATTTTTGAAAGCATAGATTTGTAACCTGATTTTTATAGATAAATATTATCAAACCAAGCCCTTATAATCCCTGCGTAATATAGAGTGTTTATAAACCAGAGCCAAGTTGGGATAGACAAGTATTTTAACACAGTATTTGACGTAGATAGCACTTAATCTATTAAACGTTACGTCAAAGCTGACATCACCAATTTTTCCATCGGATTCCAACGTTAAAATCAGAGAGATGAGTAATTCTTGAAGCGTAACCCTCATTTTGTTATGAATTGTATATTTCTGTAGTGATTTGTTAAATGCATTTGACCTTAGGTGTCATATATAGTATGTAATAGTTTGCACATTACGCTAGAAGTAGGTAAGCAAATATCCATAAAATGACTTTTCAACTTTATGCGCTAAAAGCTTAGATAATTTGTATGCTGTGGGGATTCGAGCCGACGTTTATTGCAATCTTGCAGTGGAATCATTAGCTGTGTGCGAGCACGGCGCAAGCGACACTCAAGAAGTGGATAAAGCTAGCCTTACTTTCATTATTAACAATTAACATCTAAATCTTCCAACTCAGATAAATATAGGGTAACACTCCTACAAATTATGCGAGAAGGCAAATAAAATTATAATTCTATTTACATAGTAGAATATATGGATGCAGTCGAGACTTGAAATTATCGAGATAAGTGTATCAAAGCGATTTCCCATTATGACTGTATAATTCTACGATTTTTATGCAGTAATTTGTCTACAATTAGTAGATAAAACGCAGTGGCTTAATCAACATTTTGGAGCTTTGTTATCTGAAGTTTTAATGAGGGGTGAGTTATGAGGGGTTAATAATTTCGTTATCTCTCAAAGAATGTTGTGTTTACTTATCTGGTTGACGGCAGTGCGGGGCGAGTGGGCGGCGGCGGGACGCGGCAGCGTGTCGTGTGGAGCCCGGAGGCGGGAGCGACCGCGGAGGATCCCACTCTACGGCAAGTTCGAAGCGTAGCGCGACGCCTCACCGCAAGCCGCGCCGCACCGCTCGCTCCACGCTCCGCGCGGGAAACTTCACACACGCATTTTCACAACATTCTGAAACTTTACACTCAAAGTGAAACTAAAGTGTATTCTCTGTGGATTTCTATAATGTTGAGTGTTTGTGTCGTAAATTCAAACAAACGAACAAATTAATGGATACTTACTTGATAAGGATGTGTGTTGAGGACACTGTAGTGTTTATAAGTGAAAGTATTTTTTACTATCATAGTATAAAATGTTAATCGAATCATGAGGGAACTTAAAGCTGGCAACATGAGGAAAAGAAATCACAGTCAGACGTCGGAAAAGCCGAAAGGAAAACGGAGGGTAAGTTTGCACAGTGTTAGGCGCCGTCGCCACGAAGTCGTGGTTGATAAGTACATGATATAAATATAATACTTACTTACAGCTACTAATATGACAACCTTCTGTAGGTAGGTAGGTACATGTAGTTTTGTCATATCACAAAACTTATCTCAATAAATAAAAATAAATTACCGCAAGTATGAAAGATCATCACTTGAGAACGGATTGTTAAATTGTCAGAACAAGGTTTAATAATGAAAGATTTTTTTAAACTTCCGTAAAAGTCGGAAGTTTGGTTCGAATAATATACTGCAAAGGATTGGTGGTAAACAATAAAATTCCACATTTAAATTAGATTTAAATTTAGAATTGTTTTTTTTTCTAATAAGCATCAACTGTGAACCATGGTAAATTAGGAAACAAACAATAACACCATTATTTGCTCTGTTCAAAAAAACTTTATAGATATCTGCCTGTTTTATTGTCTAGCCATTTGCGTGTACTTACAATGAAAGCTTCGCATTGACTTTATAGCCCTAGTAATGTAAATGGAAGAAATAAGTACTTGTACATACGATTTCAAACACGGTTGCGCCTGGGATCGTTGCAATAATAAAATGTAAAAGCTATTTCATGACACTTAATTAAAATTAACTGCACACCTGTGCAGGCCTGGCTGGTGTAGGAAGTGAATTTTCCATAAATAACACAAATATCTCAAGGGTTACAAAAGGATTAGTTATATGTCAAATACTTTTAAGTATCACATCATAATCGTAATATCACAAAAAAATCTTAATACTATCTACTAATATTTAAGTACTATTAGCCATAAGTAACAAGAGAGGTAGTCGAATAATTCCACTCGCAATTAATATAATATATATACATACATACCATCACGCCTGTACTCCCCGAAGGGTTAGGCAGAGGCGTACTACTGTAAACCCACAGTTCGCCTGGTATGTTTAGGTCCCATGTAATAGGGGGCGAGCCTATTACCATTAACCGGGCACAAATCCAGACTCCGAGCTGCCACTGAGAATTTCATAGAAAAACTCAATAACACTTTGCTCGACCTGGGGATCGAACCCAGGACTTCTAGCGTAGTAGTCGCGCTTGGGACCACTAGACTAATGAGGCAGTCAGTTATAATATATATATATTAGTTATTATTATCTTATTATTTAATATACCTAATGATTATCTAATGACTAAATACAAACAATAATGATGATACATTAATATCAAGTATTACTACACACTACATACCATCCCGCCTGTATTCCCCGAAGGGTTAGGCGGAGGCGTTCTAATGTACACTCACAATTCGTTATGATTAGGTCCGATGTAATAGAGGGCGAGCCTATTGCTATTAACCGGGCACAAATTCCAAACTTCGAGCTGTTACTGAGAATTTCATAGAGAAACCCAATAACACTTTGCTCAACCTGGGAACCGAGAACAAAATCTCTAACGTAGCAGTCGCGCTCAGGACCACAAGGTTATTGAATTAGGTACCTACCCTGATAAGAGCTATGTTGCTTCAAACAGGAACTTAGTATATAAACCGCGCATTACATTTAGAAAAAAATATAATTTGCCAAACATTTTCAGTTATCATTTCATGACAAATTAAGTGTAGAGAAAATTACAACAACAAACGAACAATATAATTTTTAGAATGTTCCTTCCTACTAAAAGTACGGAGATAATTTTACTCAAGAGAAATAATGTTAACAAAGTATTAATTCTATGAAAGACAAAGGGTAGGTAGATCCCGAGAGGTAGCCTCCAGGTTTAAGAAGATAAATTATATTAACATAACATACCATCACGCCTGTACTCCCCGAAGGGTTAGGCAGAGGGGTATACTTTATGTATACCCACAATTTGCCGGTATGTTTAGGTCTCAAGTTATAGAGGGCGAGGCTATAACCATTAACCAGGCACAAAGCCAGACTCCGAGCTGCTACTGAGAATTTCATAGAAAAACCCAATAACACTTTACTCGACCTGAGGATCGAACCTTGCGTAGCAGTCGCGTTTGGGACCACTAGACTAATAAGGGGAAAAGGGGGAAAAAAGGTTCTCAAGTGGAGACCACGCACCGGAAAATGAAGCGATTGACGGACTCCAACGAGATGAAGAACGAGACGAAGAAGTTTCCGTGCTAAAAAAATAGATAAATCAACTACTTAATTAAATTAGTCACTGATCTGTTATACAGCAGGTATTCTCTCAAAAATGTATACATATACTCGTATATAATAAGTCTGTAGAAAAGTCGTGTCTGTAATTGCAAGATAATAGGATAATAGGTGGAGAAGACTAATTTAGCGATACTGAAGCCGAATTAATGGTTTTTGGAAGAAATATCTGTCTGTATGTATGTATGTATGCATTTATGTATGTTCGTTTATAACTCAAGATCTACTTGACGGATTTCTATGAAATCTGGTGTATACGTAGTTTAAAAGCGTCGTCAACATTTAGGGTACTTTTTATCCGACTATAACTGCGCAAAAAAGAGGGATACTGTTTTTTCCATACTTTTCTTTGAACATCCTTAATCATTCAGAGAAATTGGAAAGAAATACATTAGCAGTATTGGCAGTATCATAAGGCAACTTTTGAGCTAAATTTTATTTAAATCTGGTCAATTTATCTAAAGTTAGTAATTTATCTAGATTCGAAATCAGGAGAAAGGTTGCATTCTGGGGAAAGACATAGGTCTTGACTAGATGTCTCAAGAAGTCGTTTTAGGATGCGAGTGAAACCGTGGGCTGCAGTTAGTTTAAAATAAGCTATGATATTATCAATAATCCTTGTGCAATACATATTCTATAGGGAATATGCACTGATTTTTTTTATATTGTTTTATGATAGCTTATATCGTTTTATTACTGTTAAATAATATTCAGCACCAAAAATGTAAAATGTAGTATATATATATATATTATTTAAATTTTAAACTTTTTCAGGCGTTTTAAACGCCCTTATGGCGCGCTTGGCGCGTGACGTCAAAGTCTATGACACATAACCTTCACATAACCGCTGTCAGTCATTTTGTCACAAAGTTTTATCTCACAGAATAAGTGTAACAATTTGATACTGAACAATGATAATTAATACAATTTCAGAACTTCACAGTCGTTACGAACAGAACAAGCGCTTTTGACAGTGACATACACATAGACTTTGACGTCACACTCGACTGACGCCATTGGTCAAATCGTCTGACCAATAACGCTCCGTTTCAACCGCTCTGAATTTCCCACATTTTTTTTGCACTTTTCAATAATTATTTTCACATCGAAAAAGAAATAAAATCAGGAAATATTGATAGAGACGTAATGAGGATTCAAAATAGTACCCCAAAAAAAAATATTACCCTCATCTGTTTCAAATGCATATTGCCTATTGGAGAAAACAGAAAATACTTCTAAACATTGCAACGAGGATAACTTCCTGATGTCAGTCAGTCGTGTTTGATAACTGGATATTAAATTATAACTATGTGGCTTTGTTAGCCTGTACAGACAGTTAATGGAAGTTAGACGGGGAGAAAGGGAAGTAGCAGTTGTTACAGAAACGGGGAAAGAAATGGATTGTTCAATAAAATTCTCAGTAGCAGTTACAGATTGGGTTAGTGCCTGGTAAACGCAATAGGTTAGTAGCACGCAAATAGGGATGTGTTTTCAATACACCCTGTTTACCTTAAAGCCCTGCTCCCCCTGCCCCCTGCCCTGCTGCCCCTTCAAGTGTACTGCCGTAAGAGTATGTTATGTTATTTATTTTTATTAGGTATAAAATAAGTATTGTTAATGTTTGGTCTATTGCTCACTTATACAATGTAAAACATCAATAGAGCCGAACATTATTTTCGAAAGCTTTAAATTTAAATACGTCTCTGTAGAAACAACAACATGATTATTAACACGCGACTTAAATAAACATAAATGTCTGTTTAACATAATTTATTAATGCGAGAACATGAAAAATTAGAATATCAAAACATGTATCTTTAGTAAAGTTATAAATTTTGACAAATAAAAACTCTTCAATGTTTACTTGCAAGGAATGTTGTATGTTTTTATTTATTTACTAGCATGTACAAAGCATACCAGTGTATTGTGACGTTATAAATAAAACTAAATCTGTGTAACTATAATCAATAATTATTACCTAATCTTGTTATAAATTGCCTCAATTTTTTGAAAAAGCTTTCTTCGTCGTCCTGCCTACCAAAATATTCATATCGGGCTGCTAGCGCTGCCGAGCTGATAGATTCGACCCCATACCCAATTTTATTTTAGATTTATTTTATTTTTGGTTTATTCTATTTAAGTTGATTAGTTTTTTTGTCTTGTGTTATTTTATACAGTGTCCTTAAGTTCCTTGACTGTGTCAATAAACCCTTTTTATTTCTTTTCTCTTTTATCTGGGTAGATAACTGTAATTTGGATTTTGTTTAGAGAATTATACATAGAATTAGCAATACTTCTTCAGTAAATGGCGTATTTAGTGCTCTACTATCCTATTTCTTCTTCAACTCTTACTTAATATCGGTATATTATAATTTCAAAGACTAGACGTAATTAAGTTTCTTGTATTCCCAAATCTTAAATTAAACTTACCGAATATTCTACGAAATATTATAACGATAACAAAAATAATAGCCTCTCCCGGCCCAAGCAAACAAAATACCCAATTAAAGTATTGTAACACAAAAATCCCACACATCATAATGAGTGTACACAAGTAAACGATAATACTGCCATTCAAAATAAACTAACATTAATAACAATCGCCATTCAAGTTTAGTTGAAATTACTAACAATATTATTGACCTACGACCCTTGCTTTTGATATCGGCTAAACTTAACGAATTCATATGAGCTAGAGTAGTTTGCAATCGTCACATGACGTAACTTATTGAGTTCAAAGAATGCCGACAGTACATGAATTATATCTTACTTATTATAGCAGCCCGCTCCTATTTCCGTCCATTTCCTGTTCTTCACAAAGTTATTGAAGACAATTTTCATTCACCGATAAATTGAGGTTTTAAGTATAGCCTAGAAGTCGTTGGAGTTAGTTGTAAAAATTAACATAAAAACGAAATATCAAACGGACTTACTCGTAGCGATAGGTGATGTTGTTGAATCTGCATAAAACTACGTGTCACTCAAGTTTTCCTCAAATTCTTGGAAACAGAAACACTTAGCCGAGAGAGAGTTGATAGTAGATACCTATATAACTAAGTACCTGATAGTTTTACTCTGAAGTAATGAGCTAGCTTTCTTCCTGAAGAAACCCAACTTACTAACGGCAACTCAGTAAAACGTTGCAATCTTAAAAAATATAATCTGGTAGAACTAATGCGTTATTTAAAAAATATACTTACTTAACTTGACTATGGATGCTTTAAAGGATCCGAAAGTTCGAGAATGAAATGATATCAATAAAATCCTTATACTTACTTAACTTTTGAAATTTTCATCCACCATTTAATGTATCATAAAATATTTCCTAACGATTAGGAAAATTACGCAATTCATCCGGTCGCTCGTTTTATTAGAATAATTTACCGCGTCCTAAGTCGGCAACAGGTGGTAGGTAATTTTTAGCAACTTGTTGAACATGGCTCTCGAGAAGCGTTTACAAAGAGTACCTAAAAGGTATCAGGTACCTGCAAAGTGCGACGATCTACGAATGTGCGGACCCCTGGTATTGCGAGCACGAGATGCGTCAGACCCCCTCGTGCCACTATGTCCGGTCATCACGCGTCACTTGACTGCCACTTGATTTATTTTTAGAGCATGTTCCTGTTGTACCATCCATCCGAAATAATCGACACCATGTAATCTTTAAGGAAACAAAATCGAACCGTGTAATCTTTAACTGCAAAGCTTATCATACGATCAATTAATAACACGGGCAAGGTGGTCCGACTCGATGGTCATAAACAATCGTACGACAGATCGGCATTTCTAAATTAATGGCTTTCGTAAAATACTCAGCCGGTATTTATTTGCGTTGGGCTTCGAGAAGAACTGTCCGAGTGAGATGGGCGGGCGGCGGCGTGCACACCAGATAGCGGGGTCACGTTCCCGAGATAAAACCCAAGATAACGCCGACGTCTTCTGTACACGATTGTCTTTGCGCCGTGTATCGAGACGTATTTGTATTATTCGTAATTGAGTAGGTACGGGAATTACGCTGTAACGATATTGATAAACGGCTTAAATACGTGCTAATAACATAGATCAACGAACATATGACGGCCAATGTAAACACGAGACCCTATTGCGTGGGTTTTAAGAGAGCTTTTGTTATAATGAGCAGTTATAAACATAGCATCTCAAGTAGCGTGAAATTACAGATTAAAACAAATGTTTCACGATATATTAATTATATGGCGTTACCCGCATATTAATAATAGGTTTAGCGTTGTTATTTTATGGGATGAATAAATTTAACTGTCTACTACGATCTTAGGAAGAGTTATCCAAACAAATACTAGTATGTAAGATGCTATAATAAGAACGTTACAATTCGTAACGAAGCGCAAAGTTTGTAAAATTTAAGGATTTTCATCGCATGAGTTGTGAAACTTTTAAGCTTTGAGGTATTGGGCTTTCATGTTATAATCTGCTAAGTAACTTATTTCGATATCCAACTTTCCTTCGAAACGAACACATCTCTGAAGTTTTTGTTTGTATTTTTTTTCATGCCAATTTTCTCGTTATCTATAAGTAAAACATTGTTACTTATGTTATATGTATTTCCTTTCTTGCACCGTCGTCAAAAGCTATATGTAATATTTGACTTCTTAGTGATCTTAGAGTTCTTTTTTTCCGAGGAGATAAGTGGCATAATCTGTTAATTTGTCAAAGAAAAGTATTCATAAGAGCCATTTGTCGAAATGTCCATACCCGTTGTATTCCCGTTTTTCAAAGAGAACCTATTGAATTATTTTGACCCTGGGGTCAATGTTATTTATTGGAGGTAGACATTGCGACCTTTGAACTGAGAGAACAATATTTTAGAGGTTAACGATTAGTGCATCTTGTTAAGTTTATCTTTGTACACAATCATTAAGTTATGCTTGGTTTTATTTGTTCCAATATTTTCTTCTTTCCAACTACAAGTTGAGTTGGATTATATATTTTTTATGAAGTAAGAACAAATATATCCTATCACACAGTGATATATGACCGTAACCTGCCAAATTATATTGAATCTAAGGTAGGTAACTCGGATATTCCGAAAAGGACAATGTCGTGAAGTGAAATACCTGAAATATAGCGTGTGAAGTATACCAAACCGCACTTACGTAGGCCGTGGTGGACCTAACCCCTCTTTCTGGGAGAATCTCCTCCCAGGAAAAAAGGGTTAGGTGCACCACGGCCAACAGTGGGAGAGCAACTGAGATGATGATGATGAAGCATATGTTATAGATCCTGCTGCCGTCATTGATACTCGGCCGTGACTTCAACTCAACGACAACCTCAAATCTCTATGGGGCGATTTGACTTATTTAACAACTGAGAATACATGCCCATTTTTACCAATTACATGCACATTGAACATTGAACATGATTCATAAAAGTAACATTATCACGACACGTATAGATTGACACATATATTATATAAATTAATATATAGGAAGGATTGTTTACGCCATTTTCTGCTAATTTGCGTGAATTAGCAGAAAATGTAAACCTGTAATTTTTATACGGAATTAACCATTGATGAATATGGAATTAACCATGACCTTTTCGCACCGTCTGCCAGCCAGTAACCATGAATCCTGAAAAAGGTTTTAAACATCCGCTCTAAAAAGTTCAATAGACCGTAAGTAACTGCGTGAAACCTGTTCTTTTCGAAGGAAACTAACTTTAGCAAAAAGCTCTACACGGGGATAATAATTAACATTAGATAATTGCGTAAAAGTCTTTTATTTCAACCAAAAAATTCAGACACAGATTCCGTTAGATAGCAGAGTTTGTTAACCGTCTACTTTTAATGTGCAGACGCGGCATGTGTTTAGATTTATAATAGGCATACTCCACAGCCATGTAGGGTGTTGAATCGCCATAAATCATGTCGCTAGATTGGATTGATGACGTAAAAGATGCCTCTCTAATAAATCTTGATGCGAGGTGTTGTCGCTGGTACTGTCATTAAAATTCTAACGCTGACATACATTTTTGTTCGATAATGTTTTTCAATACCTAGTTACTTAGTTTGTTGATAGTACTGGCAGGTAAGTACAGCATTTTCAATAAAACAATAAAGTACCATTAAGATAAAACTTACATATAAGTATAATCTAAGGTATCTAAGTTGTTATATCTACGAGTAAAAACTTAGGAAACTTGTTGCGTGCGGTTACGTCGAAAATTTTTTTTCAAAGTCTGCCCAATATGACACAAGTAGCAGCCCTAGCGTTAGATATTTCATATGTCAAAGTTATAAAAATTATAAAACGTCCCGAGTACAGTTGAGGCAGGTAAACAATGCACATGACAATAATGAGTAAACTAGGAATAATTTATTCCTATTCGTGTGAATATTTCGTAATTCTCTTACATCTATGTAATCAGAAGCTATCGATCACTGTGACAATATATTTGTATTTACCAGCAAGATTGATGACATCATTATAATCAAAGACGTTAATCCTAAAGCTGAATCATGTATTATTAAATGACGAATGAAGAAAATGTATGTTTCTTTGTATGTGGATGATAATCACAAGTAATTTGTTATTTGATGGATTCGTGTTTTGTCACCAACATGTCATTTTACACAGGTTACTACACTACTACTTTTGTAAAATAACATGGTAAGTATCTAGTGTCCAGAGTATTTAAAAAAAAAACAATAACATTTACACCTCTGAAATAGATTCATATTTACAATTCGTAGCATTCCATTAAAAGCTTTTATTCCACTCCGTGTATTCTAAAAGGATTCCTTACCTAACATTTCACAGATATATATGTTATTCGTCGATACCTATACTAAGCATAATACTTCGGTCTCTTAGAAAATCATTTGTGAAGCCTTGAAGCAAAATCGACGGTTCTGCACACCTAACCGATCATCGAGTAAAACATGTAAGAAAAACTTGCCTTCACATATTTATACATGAACTCAGGGCTAAAGCCAATAACGTATATGGACAGCTAGGTCCACCAAAGGTAACTGGATACTCCACTTAGCCACAAACTGTCATAAATGAACAGAAAAATGGTGCCAAATAAGCTCTTAGTCACAAGTCAGTCAATCTAAACCATTTTTAGGTATCATTAAAACATTTCAATAATTTATAGCACTACTTTATAACTTGATTGGATTTTGAAGGAAATAGCCTATCACTGATAAATGATAACTAATAATGCGAAACTGCTTTCAAGTTGTGTTAACACGAATAGGCTGATAAAATACACATTAAAAAAATTGCAAGACCGTCGAGCAATGTTGGAGATGAAGTTCGAAAACAATGTAGGTATTTAATATCAGAAAACCAAAGTCTAGTAGGAATGATACAATGAATAGATGAAACAATAGAACTCAGAACTAAGTGAAACTTCGAGTCTACATGTGTGGTGTGGGTGATTCAATATAGGTATAAGTTACGCTCCTTTGATCACAATTAATTAAAAGTTTCAGATTCACATGATCTGCTAGCTCTGATAGTCTTGCTGTAAAGTTTGTATTTTGTAGGTAAATACTTATGAGGAGCGGATACCAAGACAAGACATTAAGAGGTATATATATATGTGTGTGTGTATATATATATCCATCGGTACACTCAAGCTAAATCTGATAATAATGCTAAGTGAGCAATCTCTCTACCATCTAGCGAAATTTACCTTAAGCCCAGATGGAGTAAAGGAACTTACCTCTAAGAAAATCCTGTAAATCCTGAAAATCCTGTTTAGCGGTTAACGACCGTAATAAACCACAGCAGTGATACCATAGCTACTAATAAATAATAAAAATGTTACCAATCTAAAGCACCTTTAGTCAGAAAGCGGAATCTAGCAAAAAATCATGATCGTACCAGGAAGTACATAAATCTTTTTTAACACATATTAAATGAAACTGGTTTCTGCATATTTAATAGACATGCCGTGCACGTAGCACGATCACTTGTCGTTAAAGACAGTTAAATTATAATGATAATTGTCCCATAAAATAAACTTTACGTTTTTATGTCACCATCAATTTGCAAATACGTACCTACTTGTGTGGTAGTGGCATTCATAAAAAGTTAAGAAGTTCAATAAAACTTGATAACAAAAAGTCATATTGATCTTCTTCCTGCCATTATGGTCTAGTGGACATAAGCCTGGCTGCCAAGCTGCTGAGCCTGATGTTTCCTTGGCTCGATTCCCAGATAGAATATTCTGATTCTGAATTTCTCAACAGCATCAACAGCTGCTGTGTGCCCGAATACTGGCAATAAGCTCGTTCCATATTATAATTTTGGACCATTATAAGTGTACAATATTACACCTCTTCATAACCCTCCAGGAATGCAATCTTGATCGTATGTTAACATAACATCATTTGCCCTGCATCCTTTTAGGTTTCATTTTATCCTAGCGACAGAATAAGAAGTCTGCAATAGTACTACATCCATCTCTCTACATAGTCCTAACGTAAAAAACGCAAAAAAAAAAAAAAAAACAATATTCTCATTTAACCAATCCCAATATATCCAAGGACGTCTTGGTTGAAGCTGTTTCTTATCTAAGGGATTACACTAAAGATCATAAACAAAATCCACTTATGCATATGCATAACATACATGGAGATCTCGTGCATGGATTGGTAAGTGTTAACAAAACAGTTCGTTGTGCATGATTATAAAGGAAGGCTATTTGAGAAGATCTTACCACTCAATAAAACGACGTAACTGTCTGTTGAATGACACTGATAAATTGATTAGGTTTGACTTTAAGAAAACTTGATAGTACATTTTTTAATAGTATGTAATGCTTCTTCTGCCGTTTTCCCAATTTATTTGGGGTCCGCGCAACATGTCCTTTTCTTCGATTCCTCCCTGTCAGCCGTCACCTCATCATTCACTCCCTTTCCCATCATATCGGCCTTAACACAATCCATCCATCTTTTCTTTTCTCCCTCTACTCATCCCTCCCCCCACATTCATATTCACTACTCCTTTAGCTTAGTCACTAAAAGATAAGTGGCAACAGTGCCGCCGGCAATACCAACCAGTAGCATTATTAGCTGGTATTGCTAGTCTGGCTACATTTTACCCTACAAACCCGAACACGATAATTTTTGGCAATGCAACGATGTCTGGGAAATACTCAACAGCAGTATTACTACTGCTACAACTAGCTAGGGTATTCTACTATCTCCAAAAAAAAGTTTATCAGGAAAGTTACTCCTTATGAAGTTATATATACGTATGTCCTTTTTTATAGATAAGTGTGACGAATGACGCTCATTTTTTTACTATTATGTCTATTGGTACATTGTCTGATTAAACTGCTTCTTTCGCCAGTAAAATATTTAAAAAACTAAGAAGTTCGGGCTTTTTTATGACAGTACGTATGATTTGAGCGCTTTTAAAGGACCGACCAGATCTCAATAATATTAACATTATTAATTGGTTACCGGTGTATGGATTCTGCGTTATGAAATACTTGGGATTTATAATTAGAAAATCTTAATCCTAAAGAAAAACTACCTAAGAACGCCCAAAGGGTATTTATGGAGACAAATATTCATAAAGACAATACAATTAATAAGTGGGCATTATCTTCGTATGTTTAAACGTCACGTACTCGCAGTCACTTCTCATTCTTCCTTTCTTCGAATCGTTCCAATTACGAACAGAATTCATTTTTAAAATAACTGTCATTGTTTCTTGATTAATAATCTCGGCACTGACATTGGTAAATTATTTTTCAGCGGCTTTTTTTATGTTGGACATGTTGAAAAAAAAAATTGCTCAGGCTTCTTTGTCTCGATTCGTTTTTCTTGTTCTTGAGTGAGCATCTTTTTGAAGATCATACGTGGTAGTAATCGAAATGCTTTTTATATTGTCCCTTTATGTCTAGATAAGTTTTAATTTAAGCGTCGCTGTGTCGGGGGACCGCTCATGTGCTCGTCAAAACGCATCGTTTGAGCCCACAAAATTTCGTAGTCAAAAAATCGTAGATGCCGTACACCGTTGAAGAGTTCTTCTGAGGGTTGTGTATGCTGCAGAATTTTGTAATATCATTGACAAGTCACAGGATTTCAAACATCGAATCGATAAGCCTTGTGGAAGAAGTATCTCTTTATCAAGAAAAGAGGTGATAATCTTCAAACGGCTGAGCAGATATTTTTGAAACATGGTTAAGAACTCTCACGAGTAAAACACCTTTCAAACAAAAAAAAATGGATGAAAATCGGTTAACTCGATCAGGCGCTACGATGCAACAGACGACACACAGATACACACTACAAACTTATAACACCCCTCTTTTTCGTCGAGGATTCAAAAGAAAAGATAAACATAGTTCTTTAATTTGAAATCAATTGAACTTGAACTTTTACTTACTACTTTACTAGACCTAATATAAATGCTAAAACTACACAAATAGTACATCTTACCTTTATCTTAAAAAGTTGTAGCCTATCGTTTGTCACGTTACACATACGTTACGTCCAAAGGGATTTACTTACCATAACTCGGTTTCCAGGAGGCATATCAAGATGAAACATGAAGTAAGACCTTCAGCAATACAACTGTGAAAACTGCATCCAATTACGTGCTGTCCTTTTTACGTGTCGTGCGGACAAACATACAGACAGACAATACAAAAATTCTAAAGATAATTGTTTTGACATCTATTACCCCACTTTTTAATTTTTCTTAAATATCTGAAGACATCGGCTAGTTACCTACAATATTATGAGATAAGTATGATTGTAAAATTAATTATCTTGACGTAAAGCGATGACATAGAATAAAGTTGATTCTTACAATTATTATTTCAAAGAAATAATATTAGAACATACCGTAATACCACTCACTTGAATTCAATACGTTTTTGACATTAAAATGAACACTTGACAGTTGAATGAATACAGCAATTAATTCGGTAATTAAATTAACTTCGCAATTCAGAATGAATATTGGAAATTCTTTAGATTTGTGCTTGTTAATATTTTGTAATCTAGATACCGTATCTAAGTTTCATGCATGAATATACAATGTATTCAGAATACGCTGTTCGACCCGTGAAGGTATTGTTAGATATTGAAATCCCAATATATTTATCCCGATTTTTTTATAAAACGAGGAAACTGAAATGGCTATACTTACGGTGACACTGTGGTGGGTGGGTGCTAAACATAGGAACAAACACAGGCCTGTCTTTGTTATATTTTATAACAGAGCCATGCTTCGGCAAAAATTTGGCCCACTCGGCCGGAGTGATATCACGGCATCACAAGTAAATCGGCGTGAAACAACTTCTACGTTGTGTTGCGCCGAGTGAGTGAGGATACCGGAGGCCCAATCCTGTTTTAAAAGGCCGGCAACGCACTTGTGACTCCTCTGATGATGCGAGTATCCATGGGTAGTGGTAATCGCTTACCATCAGGCGATACGTCAGCTCGTTTGCCCCCTATCTCATAAAAAAATTGCTAGATTTTGGGGTAATTGCGGCAATTTGAGCACTCACGATTTTAAACTTCATTGTCATTGAAATGGGAAAATTTTGTATCGAATAATTTCATACTTCATAAATCATAACCCGTTCCAGTCTAGCCAGAACCTCCTGGGGTCGGCTTCCAGCCTTATCAAATGTGGCTGAATATCAGTATTTTACCCAAAGCGAGTGAATTATGATAAATGCCAAACGGACCTAAGACAATTTTTGAAGGGTCAGAAAAATTACGTCATGTTACCGTTTAACCCGTTTAAACGTACAAATGACGTCAGAAAGAACGAACTTCAAAGTCGGAAATAAATATGAAAATGATTTAATATCGGGAAAATAAAAAATATGGGTATGGTAATATGGGTATATTGATCTACTTTCAAATATAATTTGAATGTTCAAAAATGAAATGTTGTCAGTGTTCATGTGGCAACCGGATACAAAGTGGCTATACGTGCTCGGAGTCACTAGACACGGAGTCTTCTCGACCGCGGCAAGTTCAATTTAAGTTATATAGAGTGTTATTGTCTATGATTTAAAATAGGGATGTAACTATAGGTAGATATAACTACACCTATAAAGTACATACGGTGCACACAACGAAAACCATTTATTTTTCATTTACTTTTCTTCGTATCGCAATTGGAACTGGCGCAAGTTAACGAAAACATCATAAAAATCCAATTTAACATCTCTCATTTTATCCTCTTGTAATCACATTCTAAGAAGTAATTAGATTGTACGCGTAAGAATACTCTTTGTGTATTTGGCTTACGTAGGTACCTACCTTAATTTTAAATAAGCTCCGATTTGACTTTAGAATTTAAAGTTATGTACCTAAGTACAATGGAGCTTTTCTATTCTACCTACTTCTTTTATGTTTAGATTCATAAAAAGAACGCATAATTGAAATATCTAATGTCACGAAAAAACAAGATAGCGGTTAATAATAATCACATTGCAAACATGCTGGCTGCATTAAGAACTTATCAGTGTTTGGGGAAAGATTTCAACAAAAATCTCATACTAGACATGGAAATGGTGTATTATTTTCCAGAGAGTGGGATTTTTCTTGCTGTAGTATCGTGCAAAAATAGCAAATATCGACGTTGGTGTTAAGTGCTAGACGACAGTCGAATAAACAGAGCGGCTAGCTCAAGGGCGATCGCGTTTTTGTATCCAGTGCAGCATCCCACGCATCCACGAGTAGGTAACGTCCACGCCTGCTCGCCGCGCCCCTACCTATACCTATATCTGGGCCTCACAACATTGCCATCTTTACTTATAATATATAACAGGCAAGCATTTTTGGATTTTTCAACTTTAAGGAGATGGGGGGGGAGATGTTCGGATGAAAGTCTATGTTCTTTAAATTTTGAAATATGAAAATTTGAATTACAGTTACTAAAAATTAATAAATAATTACGTGTTTTAGGAGTTTTCGATTTTCAAATTTTAAGGGGGGAAACGGCAGCTGTGAAAGTTTCTATGGATTAGCTGGTTTTTTTAAAGATGAAAATTGGCATTGTAGCTATTCATCATAATATAGGAATCAATGTAACAATTGGTAATGCAAAGACTACAATAATTGCAATGTTTAAGAAACTAATTTCATTATATTTACTAGAATAATCAATTTGTAGTGATTTTACATTCCATTTGAATTACGACAAAAAACACTATTGGAAATATGTAACTTCTAAATAAATCTGAGCGATTGAATAACATCTTTCCGTTCACGTAAAATATAAGAACGTTTGAGTAATCAATCAAGTGGATCACTCTACAGATTGAAACACGCTTTCTGATATAAATAAATCGTTTAATAAAGCTTGTAGCTTATTGAAAAGTAATTCAATCCACGAAACAATAAGTTAATGACCAATATAGGTTCTCGTTGGAAAAGAATTTTCATAATAGCAATATGATCTTGATTGTAATTACTTGCTCCACGTAAGCTGATATGTTGTTGTATAAACAATTATATTATTAACTCACCAACCATCGATCGGAACCTAATTTAGAACTTTGGGAACCGAATCAAATATACTCGAGCGACCCCTGCGGTTAAACGCACAAAGTAGAGAAGGTACGAAGTTTCACTATTAATCTTGTTACTACGAAACTCATAGTAAGAGAACCATTGATTAATTTAATGAGAACTTTCTTGAGTGAAAGCTTGCTGAAAGGCTGAATAAAGCCCGAACAAAGTAATTTGAAGGTAACTCAAGATTTATACGAATGAAGCTTTTCAATTTCCATCCAAACCTAGCATAGACAGACAATAATCTTATTGTATTAATTTAGTAACATAATTACAGAAATAACCAAACACTACAGACTGATCGGCCGTTGCAAGCTAAACAGGTGTTGCCACGTATTAAGACGAAACATAGCAAACGTAAACGATCCATGAAACATTAGAACGCGGTGCAACGTCTAATTAAAGGATCATTGTTTAGAGAATGTGGGTCGGGCCGGTCTTGCAACTGGGACGTAGTTCCGAACGCACCGTGGCCAACAATTCGCGTGCCGGTGCCCCAAATGCATATTTCCGCATTAAGACCCTGTGACACTGGCTGTGACAGGTGACAACGACCGACGGATCGCAGTTTAAAATTGTAATCTCTAACTATCCGAGCCAGTCCGTGCCGACAATCACACCCACTTCGCTTGACGAGCTGGTTTTTATATCAACGCTTCGATTGTGGGAAACCTCTTCTAAAGCAATTCAATTGTGAATTGCATTCCTGCGCATCCTCTGGCCTCGACGCTTTCACTCCAGTGGCGAGAAAGCTAAACCCTTATAAGCACTATACTATTGGTACCTACTCGTGCAATTTTCTCTTCATATGAGCACTCATTGCTATTGAATTACCTTTTCTTTACCTGATTTACGATGCCTCATTACTGCCTATATCGCAGGGATTATACATTACTATGCACTACCATAACCATTACGGGAATAGTTCTCGAAGTACTGATAGATGTGTCCGTCTATTTTAGACACGCTTAACCTACCTTTGATTAGGTATACGGCTTACATTACGATTATATAAACAAAATCTTACGAACATTGAGAACACCGCTGAACCAGTAATTACTTTGTTTTATTGTTACAGAAACTTGTGTAAATGAAAAGATAAACCTCAATTTAATTGTGTGTCAAATCTAATTGGAATAGAAGTGTAAGTTATTGTAGGCATATGTATGCGATATTAAAGTATGGTATGAGTATGTTCTTGTTCGGCAGATCAAAGACCGCTTCGACCTTCGCGGAAGATTTATTAAAAATAAACAGAGGATTGAGGGTTTACGGGCTGATGGTGTCATAAAAAGTGTTCTTTTTGACACCAATCTGGTGTTTATTATATAGGACAAATGTGACCCGCCGGCCGTAACCCAACACCGCGCCGTCTGTCGACCGACACCACTCGTCTTGTTTGATCTACTGAGAGCTTTTTAAACTTTTTATGTCATAGTTTAGTGCGCTTTAGGCGCCTTTATTGCTGGGTAAACATTTCAGGATTATACGTCGCAGCCGCAGCACGAGCTTAATGAACTTTTCTATTTCGACATTTTCAGTCGCCGTCGTCCGTTATGTAAACCTGTATAATATATTGGAGAAGACGCTAGATATGCGGAGAACTACTCAGTTTAAAATAACAGAAACGTATGGTGTTCATTTATTCCCCGAAGAGCCTCATAGTTTATAATAGATTATTTTGACAAGGCAGTGTTTTTATTGTGTAACGCCCCTTAGCACTCTAAATAAAAATTATCCTTGGAATTTTTCGAACGTAATCAGAATCTGTTGAAAGTTGTAATAACACAAATAAATAGAATAAAAAGCTTTGTTTTCGTTTATATCTGGTAATGCGTTTATTGATACGTTGTTGATGTTTCAGGAAGAGTCTTGTTTTGTTAAAAAGCACCGTTCAATCCGTAGAGGCCGGTCGCCGGTCCGCGCCCGCGCCGGCACATTAGGAAAATAGACAGACCGTTTGTAGACATTGGAAATGGTTATGCACTAGCCATATGTACGTATTCACCTACGCAGCACTTTTAAAAAGCATGATTTATGTTTTAACGTGCAAAAATTCTTACGTAGACAGTTTTGTTGTTCACAATTTTACCCATTATTATCTTACTGGTTTCTGTCCGCAACCATGTCTGCGTGGACTTCAGGATTGTGTCTGACCTGGATAAAAAGTAGCCTTTGTGTTATTCCAGGCTATAATCTATCTGTGTGCCAAATTTTATGCAGATCCGTTTAGCCATATTGGCGTGAGAGAGTAACAAAATCCATACATACAAACTTTTGCGTTTATAATATTAGTAAGGAT
This sequence comes from Acronicta aceris, assembly GCA_910591435.1. Taxonomy (NCBI): domain Eukaryota; kingdom Metazoa; phylum Arthropoda; class Insecta; order Lepidoptera; family Noctuidae; genus Acronicta; species Acronicta aceris. Next base: position 12,546,074 of record OU342759.1, read on the forward strand.
TACCGGTGTCTGCTGACGCAATATTTGTACTTATCTATATTTTTTTGAATATATCTACAAAAAACCAGCGTGGGTTCATATTATTTATACATATAATTATGATAATTTTATAACAGGGAACTAATTTGCTACTAATTGATTGATTGATAACTCCGACCATTGATTATGAATAAGTTATTATGCAAAGCTTGTTTACTAATTACGCAGAATATCATTTGTTATATAACAACATACTAAACATAATGTTCTTGAATGATTTTAACCGAAATGGTTCACTTTTGTGGAGTCCCGGCCGGCGTTAAGCGGTCGGATTTTTAAATAAACATTTTTAATGATCGCGTGCGCATGCCCTGCCAGGTGTACGCAGACGGTGCGCCGGCGTCTTCTTCTCCCCTAATCTACTTCTTTTGTTCCAAAAACAGTAACCCATTTATTTGAAATAACTAGATTATTACGTTTTTACGTTTCAATGATTTCAAATTGAAAAGGATGTATCCATCTAATATTAAGCAGTTCCGGAACCTACTACTCTTTAAAATATTGGTTATTACATATGAATGTCGGTATTCGTGAATGCTATTGTGTGATATAAATATAAAACGATCTAGTAATCGTTTTATTTCCTTCGAATCAGTTTATTTTTAGTGAGAGATCCTTCCTCTCTCGACAGCTGTGAAACAACAACAGAAACTATTTCCAGAATGATCGAACATCCCTTTTTTGTTGTCAATGAGTTTAGGAACTGGAGGCAATATAGGTATATTATTTTCTTCTTGAAACACATTTGAAGAAGAAGACTGCACGTTTGGTGTAGCAGTTAAGGCGGTCACCTTGCCGAGGTTTCGATTCTGTACGCGGTGAATGGAAATATGCTCGCCCCCTATTATAGAGCACCAAAAGATACGAATGAAATGTGGTTGTAGATTAGTGCACTCTGCCTAACCCTTCGGGGAACACAGGCGTGATAGGATGTTATGTTTGATGTCAAACGTGCGCAGGTGGTGGTGTAGGGATGGCTCTCAACTACTATAGGTTAAATAAAGAGCTCAAGGTTTACTCGACCTGTCCTGTCCACAGAGTTTTTTTTATTATTTAGTAGTGAGGTCATGCGTATACGTACCTACTTCAAGTTATTGAGGTTATTTCTCCAATATGATATCGTAAAGTAATAATATGGAAAAGGTCGTGTTTAAAAAGGAAACCATCTACACACATACACACACGCGCACTTTTTAATTCTACTCTAAAATTGTTCTCATTTTGAATAACTTGGACTTTACGTTATGATATTGGACTTGAAGTACTCAATACTCAATACTCAATTCGTTTATTGCACTCCACAATGTTAACAGGTGTTAAAAAATAAATATAAAAGTATCAATCATGGACCCTGTCGGGCACGGCAATGTAGGAGAGAGGAGGACGGCTTATGTTTTGTCGTGTATAATATAGTATCTACGTATATTATTTGGTAATTACCATTTCTTTATTTGTTTAGTTTCACTTTTACTTACCTCTATTATGCCATTACGTTACCTTTTTAACTCTCAATTTCGCTATAATTAGTGGGGATAAGGATACCATGACGCTCGCATTCCATAAAGTATTAGGCAGAAGTGTTGTGAAGTGCACCCACAGCTCGTTTTTAAGTCTCATTTAAGGTACGAGTCATTGCCATAAACCAGGTTAGATTGTACCTGGTTGCTACTAAAAGTTTCATAGAAATACTTAACAACGCTGCTCGATCTGGGACTCAAACCAAACCCAGGTCCTCACGTTCAATAGCCGCGCTTGTGACTTCAGAATTTAAAATTAGGTTTTCTGTAAACAGTGACCTATTCTTGTTCTGAATGATTCTTAGAATGTAAATGCGGTTTCAATAAGGATGAGGGACTTTCTGGAGACTGGCTGGTTTATTTGAATCTCTGAGTGATTATATAAAGGTCAGCTTCCTATAGCGTTTTACAGGGAAAAACAAAAAATAAAAGGCATGTCCTATACGCCCTGAAACGATTGTTTTTTTAAATCGTGTCAGTGAAATAGGTTTTGTGCTTATATCGTAGTCGTAGAAGTACCTATATACTGAAAACAAACAAATAAATATATACCTATATGTATTTCATATAATTTATGAGCATGTGTAAATAGTAATCGATTTAAATTTTTTCTTGATCAAACAATGGCGGCTATTCTCCATTTTTCTCCGAGGATTTATTTTTAAAAGTAAATCATTTACAACAATACTTCAAATACGATATTCAAACGCGTCCAGCGCCTACATAGCCCGTTGTACGTAGGTGTTGATGATGTAAGATGTTAACAATAGTTAGTAATTTGTTGTATTGTTTTGCCATCATCGGGACGAGCCGTGGCTGTAAGCTACGACTGTCCGCTAGTTATTTATACCGTAATCTATCAACGAAACTGTCACGTGGGCTGAGGGTTAGTCCACTAACAAACCAACAGTGACAACGCACGGAAGACAGAAGATTAACTAATATCTGTTTTGTTTCTTTTGTCGTTTTAAAAGTAATCACATCTTATTGTTTGTATTATTTTATTTTACTGTTTTTGTTTTTTATGGGCGTTTTAAGAATGACCCTTGAGTTTTATACCGAAAAATAAACTTTTATTGAGTAGGTACCTACCGAAAACAACTATTCATTTGAAAGTTTATTACACTAAAACAACTAGGGGCCTGTTAAAAATAGGATTTCAAATTTAAATCTTATTTAACAAGGCCCTTTTACATACTACTTAAAATAATTTTATACGAACTTTTTTCAACTTCTTAGTTTCAAGGATTATGTAATCACTTAAACTAGGATTTTTATGTCTAAACTACACAACTGTCTAGTTCTAAACCTAGAAACCGATCGGTTTAAAATGTTTTAAATTTAGCTGTACAGTTAAGATTCATTAAAAACATAACTTGAAATTAAACTTCTGCATTGAAACTGTTTCGTCTGTATTGCTTACATTGCACGGTAATGAATATTATTGTTAAGGGCAAACGTAAAAGTGACTGCGCTCGCGCGTGGATATCCTTATCTCAATAGCTCAATAAAATACATTTTATCGTTTGACATTTCTGAATTTCTCATTCGCATTTAAACATTGAAAGCCTGTGATCGCGAGATAATGATACTCATGAGACACCGTTGTAACTGATGTAAAATATTATCTACCTTTTTGTGGTAAACGACCGCAGGTAAGCCACAGAATAAGCGAATTAAAAGGGAATGGTCATACGGTATATATACTGTATATTCATTATTCTGTGGTCATACTAAGAAGTGAGAATCTAATCTGAAATATACAAATCTACTTACTAAAAATGCGTTTATTGGTAAGTCGAGAAATAAAGTAGACTTTCTTATTTAAACTCTATATCAACTACGACAAGATTACGTGATCATGAAATAAAATACAATATGAATACTGATCAGTAGTATTTAATTCATATTGGAGATTGTAATGTTGGGCTACAAAAGGGATGCAAGGCAATCGTATGTAAATAAGATGAGAATGATGTAGATTCCTAACAATAATGGACAGGATAAGGAATTTATACATAAGAGCTTTTTTATGGATTAAGTCGGCAAACCAGCTGAGGAACCACCTGGTAGTAAGTCGTCATCGTCACGCGTGGACACCTGCAACACCAGAGAAGTTGCTGATGCGTTGCTGACCCTAAGAGCCCCTACGGACTGCAAGCTGCCAGAGCCGCAGCAATCGAGGAGAACTGGCTCTTACGTGCAAACTCTGACATAGGTAAGGGTAGTCGCCAGCCAGTCAGACCCCAAGAAGTCCTACCACCGAGCAAGTCAGATATTTTCAGGCAGTGAGGAACAGTATGCCAACCCGTCCCCACACGGAAAAAGCTAATTATGGTAGTTAATTATGGTATGGATATGCGCCCCGCAGATTTTAATCTAAATTTTGATTGTTATAGAGGGAAAAAAGATAAATGATAATTAACATAAAACAAATTATTATGGCAAACACCTTTTTTGTGTTTACGAATTTAACACGATGAATATCGACGACACCTCGTTGGCCGTCGTGTCGTGTCAAAACATTCCTAAGACGGAAATAATATAAGTTAGAATATTCTCACGAACACGGGAACATTGGGAGGCAATAACGTTGACATATTTGGATTTTAAGCCACAAGATATTTGGATCAAAATACTCAATAACTAGATAGTAGGTAATATTCGGACATTTCAACAATAAACACAGAATGGATAAAGATGAGAAAGGATGGAGATAATTAAAGAAAAACAAACAAATTAACTTTCACTCCACAATGTTCTCACATTACTTATAAATTGTTTAATTAACATTAGGGACAACCCTGTGTACTTATAGTAGTAGCTATAATTAAGTATAATTAGTTGATCTGTGTTTAAATTTGTAAAAAGAAAAGTAAAATCATCGCGTGGATTATCACAATAAATTGTTGCAACGACTGTAGTTCGATTGTGCGTAACGCAAGTTTTGAGTATCAGGAGACAGTCTAATGCATTGTAAATATTAAAATTACGCGGCATATTAGCATCCTACGCTTAAATATTACGCAACGTAATAGGTACGCACTTCTGAAGTCACACTTCGGGTATTACAAATAACTAAGTATTAGAGAGAATTCATTCTTCCGGAAAAAACATTTTACTCTACAAATTCCTTCACCTCGACCGCGCTTTCTCCGGGATCGTAGCAGCCACAATTCCTTTTTGCATCGAGATTTACATGCTTTTAATTTTGTTTTTTTTTTAACGGCTTCATTATCGCTGATCCGATGTTCATCAATGTGTGTCAATTATTCTAATTGAATAACCCGAAAATCTTTGTAACTCAACTATAGCCCATTTTAATCTGTCAAGAATTAGCAAACACACTAGAAAAGTAATTGTTACGACCCTCTGAACAGTCACCGTCTATTATTAAATAAAATAGGTTTTGGAAAAAGATATTGCACCATTCCCAGGTACACTCACTGACACAAGTAAACAATAAGACATGATTATTAATACTAATTCGTAATTACGGCCCCAGGTCACAAATAATGAAACAACTCGTTATAAAGATGAATGAATGCTCAATGATTGTGCAATGTCCGCAATACACTAAGAACATGGAATATTGTTGTAACTGCGCGCTTTACAAATTGATGATCGTAAATCCATATTAACGCATTACTATTGACTATGAAAAGTGCATATGTGGGTTTATTTAATTAGTATGTATTAGGCAGCAAATCTTAAATAATCTTTACAGTAAATCACGAATGCAACAGATGCGTTTTGTTAAAATAAACCGTGCCTAAAAAAATAGTTACAGTCTATTTAGAGAGTATTTGATTAATTTTGCATTAATGCAGCTTAATTTGATGCACATGACAGCATTGATTGCATAAGTGGCTTGTGAATATCTTAGAACATACATATTGTTTTATCTCTTACAAGACTTTTATAAATGAATTGCAAATCTACGCAGATAGTTGAACGTTTTCTAATCTAAGATAAGCATGGAAATATCTTGCAACTATTCCTTACACAGCCTCTACACTGTCACGCGCTATTTGTCTATTCGGAAACCGGATCATGGACGATTAAAAAAAAATCTACGTATATGTCGTAAATACTTATATTATAAGGATCGAATTATACATACAAATATATAATTCGATCCTTGACTAATAAGCACTACCAAAAGGTCAATTCAATACAGTAATTAAAATCAATAATTGAGACTTAAAAAAGTTTGTTCGCAGTCTTGACTTGACGAAAGAGTTTATAGGCGATACAAATCTTTTCTAAAGCTTAACTTTTTTAAATAGGTACTAGGCTATGGTGCAGCACGTGTAGCAAAAATCAGTGATCAGTTCCGTACATAGGCAAGCTGCACGTGCTTTGCCGAGATATACGCGCCATAACACGAAACACATAATGAGATTTGGGAATGCAAACAAGATTTGATTTTCAATTCACGTTGTTTGTGTACATTTGCATGTTCATTGACATGACACGTGTTAACGTTTAAACTTGGAAACAATCTATAGGAACATGTAAGTTTTATGGTTTAATAGAAGAGTTACTTAAGAGAACGGTTGCGTTATCACCGAACGTTATCAGTGGTGTTGTTTACTACACAAATTGTGTAGAAAAAGTTATTTTTATCCTAAGGATAAAACTGATCAGAATTTTCAAATCTGAACGACTAACGATTGTTATAAGTGCTCATGTGATTGGCAACCGCGTAGTGCCCGAGGCCCGGAGGGGTCTCGATATGCTAGATTTGCTGACATTTCAAGTTTATTTTATGGGAAAGAGAGAAGTCTTCTCATCAATTTAGCAATAAAAATCCACATCAATCAGGTAGGTGAATCTCGAAATCAAAGATCCAACCGAACATCTATCGTAATCAAAATCCGATGTCTTTGACAGCTCTGAGGCAGGTAGATATCTAATGCATTTTTTACCGCAGCAGTTATCTAATATTGACTTGACATAGTCTCTGAATGTCAAAAAGCCATTCCAATCGAAACTATTCGAATAAATGTTAGCAAGGAAAAAATGCAGGACAAATAATCTAGACGATGATGGCAGGTGGTGTAGGTAAAGAAATTGACAAGACAAGACTGCCATAAAAAGAAAGGATGGTAGCCAAGAGGAGTTAAGTGAAGACTCGATCGTCCGACGGCGAGATGAGTGAACGATATTGCGATAGTCCAACCTGGATGCAAGTGAAGCAGATCCACCCAGCAATGAAATTGTCGATGATTCGAAAAAAATAATTGAGACTGAATTTATCTAAAATACAGATAGTAGACAGTAGGTACTTATGTACAGACTCTGAATTCTTTGGATAGCGAGCGACAGGCTCGGCCAAATAAAATAAAGGAAATAGGTATTCTAGTAAATGCAGGAATTTTCATATTACCCGACCCTACACATTCAAATAGCGAAACTTTGCCTTAATCGCTAATATAGGTACCTAATAGGTAGGTACCTACACCACCGGATTAACTCCGTGCGGTATCACTTTACAATGCAAGTGAAAATTAAGATTTTTTTAACTCAACTATACTTTTTAATTTTTATTACTTTTTCGTGAAATAGAATAGGTAGGTAGTTTAATAAAAATTATTCTGCATTCTTCTCAAGTATAGACTATATGATTGTACATAAGTAGATATCATTAGGGTACATGTTTTTAATAATAATAATAGTAGGTAAGTATGCTTTTCGACCAAAATTTATATTTACCTACTTACAGAAAATAAATGGGGGAAATCAAATAATAAATTGTCTGAAAATCCTATTTAGGTACTTTAGTAGGGAGGTACCCACTGTAATTAGAACTCTTCAAAGAAAAGAATAACAAATAAAGCTCCTCGACATTGATTCAATTATTTTTCCCTTTCAACCACGATGAATTTAATAATAATACTGTTCCAAGAGAATTGCCAAAATATTGCTAAAATTGAGTTAGAAAATGAAATCTTCTATACTTATAATAAATCTGTAGAGAGGTCAATTCTGTACATGAAATATATTTCCAAAATAACTATCAGCGGGTGATTAGTGATCGATACTGATGCCAAAAATGCAATCAGTAAAATTTTTGTCTGTCTGTCTGTCTGTCTGTCTGTCTGTCTGTCTGTCTGTCTGTCTGTCTGTCTGTCTGTCTGTATGTTCTTTATAGAAACAAAAACCACTCGACGGATTTCAACGAAACTTGGTACAATTGTTCTTCATACTCCTGGGCAGGTTATAGTATACTTTTCATCACGCTACGATCAATAGGAGCAGAGCAGTGAAGGGAAATGTTGGGAAAACAGGAGAACTTACTCCATTTTTTAAGCTTCCGTCGCGTGTGCAGCCTTAATGGTTAAAGCTACACAGAAATCATGTATGACGGAAATGTTCTCCTTAAAATTATATAAAAAATATTCCACGACAGCAAATGTCTATCTTTTATGGTTGACTCACAATAACACGTGTAACTCCCGATAGCTTAGCAGTTCGGAGCTTTCTGATTATATTTGTCTACTCTTACGTTAGGTGACTGACTGACTGACATAGTGATCTATCAACGCACAGCCCAAACGACAGGTTATAGTGTACTTTTCATCACGCTACGATCAATAGGAGCAGAGCAGTGAAGGGAAATGTTGGGAAAATGAGTGATTCATGGGAAAGGTTTCATACTATCAATGTATATATCATCACGCTACAACCCTTAGGAACGGGGCAACGCAGGTGAAGCCACGGGCGAAGAACTAGGGAACAAAGTAACTATTCCACGCGGACGAAGTCGCTGGCAAAAGCTAGTTACTTATAAATGTCTACTTAGGTAGGTTTTTTTATGTGATAGGAGGGCAAAACGAGCAGACGGATCGCCTGATGGTAAGCGATTACCGCCGCCCATGGACACCCGTAACACCATAGGGGTCACAAGTGCGTTGCAAAAGGGGATAAGGCTTCCGGTAACCTCTCTCGCTCGGCGAAACACAACGTAAGCGTTGTTTAACGCCGGTTTTCTGTGAGGCCGTAGTATCACTCCGGTCGAGCCGGCCCATTCGTGCCGAAGCATGGCTCTCCCACGTAGTAGGTACTTACTACACTAAAAATCACGCTCGTAATATGAAGGTAGGATATAAAGCAATATCTGGAATCTGCAATGGATATACTATACACCGGATACCATACTATATACCAAGTTATAAGTAGTTACTGACTCACCCGGTGAGATATATTAAAATGAGACAGACCAATAGATTAATCTTTTTTATGTTATTTCTCTGCAGTGAAAGCTTTTCCGATATATAGTGTAATGAATTAAAGCACAGTATAAAATATGAAGTACCTAAGTATGTCAAACCACTGATTCAAATCAGCTACGAGTATCTGCTATTGAAGGAGTACATGATTACAGTACGAGACAAACAGCCTAGCCTAGAGGTAATTGCGTAGTGCGATCGTTAACTTCGTTCCTATTAACGATAACAAATAGGCATAAAATGTAAAATATCGATAATTCACTTAGGTACACGATATTATTGATTTATCGTAACCTCAGGGCACGGCGGAGTGCAGCCACTCTCCACGATAACGTGGCCAAAATAACTCAGAGTCGAGCATCTCAAACGTTCCACAGATAACGTAACACAGCCCAAACGTCTTATATTTTTAATTTTAATATAATATACTCAGTCGTACTTTAGTAGCCGGTAATACGGCGAATTTTCAATGCAAAATGCCCATAAATCTCGCAGAATTCATTCATGGCTTCCAAACATGGATGATATTGATCAGATCGCTCCGAAGATATTACGAGATCGTGTCTCAATTACCATGTCCGTAGTATGAATGTATCCCGATGGTAATTAGAAGCCTTGTGCATTCTGCGCGGTAGCCAATTAACGTGAAAACGCATTCTAATTTACGTTAATTGTTTAATTATGAGCTGATTGACATGAGGAACGGGTACCGAGAGATCCTAGAATCCATGTTTGTAACTGTTGTTTTAGCATACCTAACATTGTTATTGTATGGGGATGTTGTTAACCTGATTTATAATTCAGATAGGTAACAAGATTATGATGCATTGCGGTTTTAACAAGTGGCTTCTATTGAACGGCGCCACACAGTCAGAGTCGTCCCTCGATCTCTGCCAATGAATATGAAAATGAGTTCTGATTTATACCAATCATAGTATTGTATGTAGGGGTTTTTAAGCATGATTAAAGACAGAGTCTTAAAAAAGTCGAGGCATACTCCTACAGCTATTGCTGCTGCCTGCGGTTTCCCTCGTATACCACAAGTTTTTTGGTAGAAACGGCATCCTATAGCCATTCTTCGTCAGGATGCAATTTTCTTGCCAATTGTGTAGAAAGTTCAGCGGTATAGGCGTGAATAAGTAACTGGTAAATAGAAGGCGTTATTTTTGCATGTTTAATAATATTACTTAGAGTTACATGGATTCATAGCCAAAATAAATAAATCCAAAATTATGAGTAGATACACGAGTATACAATAATTACATATCTCCATTTCTTAGATATCTTCCACGTTCCAAAGAAGGTAGGTACTTACTTATCTTATCTTATTTTAATATTTTATCTATATTGTTTCAGCGTCTCCGGGATTACGCGGAAAAGCTGGCCAGGGTCGCAAGGGAAGAAGCAAGATCGGAACAAACACAGGAAACCCCACCAAGTATATATTTTGTTGATCAATTTTATTATAGTTATAAAAGACTTATAAGACAAAATAAAAAGGTACAAGGCATTGATGCAAGTAACCGTACCATACAAACCATCACGCCTGTATTCCCCGAAGGGTTAGGCTACGATGTACCACAACCTACAGTTTTCCAGTATGTGTAAGTAGGGCCCACGTAATAGGCCTACTGCCTTGCAAGTAAGTTACCATCATATGCAAATCCATCCTGAAGAAAGTCGGGTCACCGGTGGTCACAGAATTAGAAATCACGCGAAAATAAGATAATATGCATTGGGGCGACTACACACCGGGCGTACCTACACTTCCAGTATACGCTGACGTCACATTGAGGCCTTTCCTAACGTGCCATAACTTTTCAGTACCTATTTCGCGGTATATTTCATATATACTTATTGCCATACTTTTCTCCGAGCACCATGCTATATTCTGTGGCAATTCGATTCAAACAAGAACTTTATATGATTCAATCAAAAGTTAAAATATTTTTCGACTTTTACCAAAATAATAAAAAATATAGTTATATGAGACCTCTGTGAGACCAAACTATGGTAACTCTCTTAACTAATGCTACACGAGATGTCATGTAGGTAATTTGTGATGACATTTAGGAAGAAGTAAAGCACGTTGTACAGCAGAGGATCAGCGCTGTTCTGTAACCAGGGGCTGTTTCAACCGTAATCAATGATACGGGGCTCCCCAGTTTACAGAGGTCCCCCGACGTGTGTCAGCAAAATTTCGTATGAAAATGTTATCAATAATCTCTGGAACGGTTCCGGAACGGTCCGGTTGGTCTATAACGTAAATAAATACTTATAAGTCTTATCACTCAAGTTGATCAGAAAACTTATGACCGATATTAACACTGCTGTGAGTAATCCATCAGTGCAAAGCATAGTGATTATGCTAATAGGTACCTACGTTCCTAATGGAAAAGCTGAGAAGCTGTCTGTAGCCAATAAATGGCCAGAGATTGAGAGATGTCTTATCATTTAAACACGAAGCAAAATGTTTAAGTATCGATGATGCTGGCAATATTATAATAAATATGATCCAATATAAAAATAGGTTTATATTTTAAACCAATAAAAACCTATGACGAGAGTTATTCCGTCGAATAAGTAAAACGTGTAGTTGCTTTTTCCACGATTTAAGAGAAAACGTTTCATTTTACTTTACAATTAAAACGGTTCGAATTTAAATTGCAAGTATCGTGGGACAGTGTTTGCTTTTATTTTTATTAGCCACGTAGATGTTGAAGTGAAATTAAGTACAACTTGTTTGAAAGGACTTACAATGATCAGGACCCATGTTAATTTAGTTTCATTTACTAAAGCTGTTGGAACATGGGTGGGGTCATGCGGTGACCGTGATACTCATTCTCATTAAAAAAGTTTAATCAAATTAAATTTAGAATTTAAAGAAACCTGCGACACAATATTCTCTAAACAGGAAAATAAAAATTGAAGAATATTTAATCCAAGCGTCGTTGTGTCGGGGTACCGCTAAGTACCAACCTAATCTAAAGCTTGTATTATGTGTACGTCAAAACGCATCGTATGAGCCCAAACCCAAGAAGCCGTACACCGTTGGGAAGTTCTTCTGGTGGGTTGGATATACCTACTGCAGGATTTTGTAATATCATTGACAAGTGACAGGATTCAAATTTCGAATCGATCAAACCTGTGGGTGTGGCTTCATCGAGAAAAGAGGTGATAATCTTCAAACGGTTGAGCAGATTTTATAAAATATAGCTAAGAAGACTCTCGATTAGCACACCTTTCAAACAAAAAAAAATATCAAAATCGCGCTAGGATGCAACAGAAACACACGTTAAACTTATACACCCCTTTATTTCATCGAGGGTTAAAAAGGGGGTGAGGTCTGACTATTTGAGCTCATGAGTTGTATATAGCTTCCGAAAGAAATTAACATAAATGCCTAGTAACTATTTATTGTAAAGCCTACACATACATGAAAGAAATACTTGAATGTCGAAATTGTAGATAGACCATTCAAATGATATTTCAGGCTATATTTTTTGTTTGAAACGGTGTTTATTTATTTCCAGCGAGATATTTCCCTGGTACTTGCAGCCTACACTCATGCGGGAAGGAGGCGGCGTGCATGCCGTATAACAGCACCGTGCACTTCTGCCGGTGCACTTCCAACGGGCTACCGGTCACTGAAGAGTTCAAATGCCCCAGGAGCACAGGTGACCATGCACCTATTTATAACTCCCAGAATGCTTGATTGATTATAATTTGTTACTCAGAGTTTATTGAACTTTTGTTTCTTTGTTTTGATTCCACTTTCATCAATTTCTGTGTAGTCGCAATTTTTATCGTATTTTATTGCTTCAATTTAATTTACTTATTTTAAGCTACATCTACATACCTACTTACTTCATTATCTATAACTAATATTATTCTTCAATGCGAAAAGTAAGTCCTTTTGACTGTTTTTTCACTTTTTCGCTTATTTATACAGGTGACTTTTAATTTTTTGACAATGAAAAGATGAAAACAATATACTTATGGAAAGTAGGTACCTACCTAGTAGGTAATAGATCTAATTTTACGAAGTTATACTTAAGTAAGTACTATGTAAAATACAAAAATCAAATAAGTAGCTAAGTATTCGATAGTTCGTTTTTACCAATCGATTAGAAGTCTGTAACTAGGATGATTGCCCTAGGTTTCTAGTATCAGCTGTACCTCATTTCATAACATTGCAAATAGCTCTTCGGCTTCAACTCACGACGTTAAGCTGCAAAGTGGGTTAGAAGAACTATAGCCGTTTGCATATCCGTCATTAGCGATTATCCATAGCGAATATCTAACAGTAAAATATGTTCATTAATTCCAGTTCCCGTGACTCTGAAGCCCATATACAACGTGATCCCGCCTCGGACATCGAACGCCTCCGCCGACGGCCGATATCTGCCGTCACCGCCCACCGCGCAAGTGAGACCATCCGTCTTAATTAAAACCACTTTTATCGGCTTATCACGCTGGCCCAATGCAAAGATTGCGAGGTTGATTAAAAATTATTAGCTTAGATCCACTATTCAAGGACCCAACTGAAAGTTGATAATTAATGGTGGTACATTTAGTAAAATGCAATTTATCAAATAGTTTATTCATTATTCACATAATTAAGTAAATTGCAGACAGAGTTTTGTTTCTAATCTTGTAGAAAACAATGGACTTGGATATACGTTGAACTTTATCATTGAAAGTATTGATTTTGATTCGCCTTGCCAAAATATATGGGATGGAAATGAAATCAGTGTTTTTCCGTAGCAACTGATAAATATTCATGATAGGTCAGCCGTGATAACGCCATGGCCGATGTCACCCAAATTATGAGAGTACTTTTATTACGTAGATAATTTTATATTATTTCTTGGATAAATTGTTGACGCACTTTACCATACATAAAATATACTTTTATGTGAGCTCAAGTGATGGTTTTCGGTCGCACTTTTTTCCATAATTCATCCGTTTTCCGTTAGCACATTTTATTAGAATCAAACCTAGATAGGTAAATCTTAAGTTATAAAAATATATTTTTAAAAGTCGGACCGAATTTCTCTCACAAACGTAATACCGAAATAAATCGTAATTCAAACACAATTTGATCAAATTCTGTCGATCAATATCAAAATCTAGATTGACCATTTCGTAGAAAATACTTCACTGAAAATAATTGTAAGCGAATGCAATTTTTGATAACTTTACCAAGTTTGGAACGTTTTTCCGGTCTTTTATTTTCAGTGAAGTAGTAGCAGACGAAATAGGACCGTAGGCTAAATCCGAATGATAATATAATTTGATAGAATATTGTCTCGATTACGATTTATTTCGTATTACGTTTTTGTGGGCAATTCACGCTCCGCTGGACCCTTAATTTGCCAAACTTTAGTGCAGAAATCACTCAGTGAGTGGTGTTGCATTGACTGTGAGTCAATACTTATAATTCAGAGGTTTTTTTTGTTCCAATAATTTTTACAGAAATATTCAATAATGCTCATTAGTCCAGTGGTCGTAAGCGCAACTGCAACGCTAGAGATCCTGGATGATAGATTTGATTTAATTCTCAGGTCGAGCAGTTTTTTTTTATTCGTGATAGGCTTACGCTTAACCGCCAGTTCGCCTGTTAATGGGTTTTTCTATGAAATAGATACTCAGTAAGTAGCAGGTCGGAGTTCAGATTTGTGGCCGGTTAATGGCAATAGGATGGCCCCTACCGGCCCATACCGGCCAACTATCAATGCCTAATCCTTCGGAGAATACATGCATGATGGTATATTAAGTTTCTCAGTAATGTATCCATTGCTATTTCTCGCAGGTGTCCAAATTCCTGACAAGCGGAGAGATCTTCGCAGAGTCTACCACTGGGAACGGATCTCCAATAGACAACGGCATGACCGCTGGTGTGGGAACCCTGATAGCTGTCGCCGTGTCAGGGGCCGTGGTGCTCATACTGCTTGTCTCAATTATTCTACTGTACCTCAAAAAACGTATTTGTCATGTAGACGGAAAAACGCAACCGGTTAGTGTTTAGTTGATAATAATATGCAAGCAATGCATTTTTTTTGCTTAACAACTATCAAAATATTGTTCTACTATGGATCGAGCCTACATTTATTCAAATGCATCAACCTTCTTTAAATGTTTTCATTGACCTAACATCGCTCATAATTTCCGCCTTTCGCAAGTAAATTCAATCAATTCTTTATATTAGTTCAGGTGTCCGATAATTTTGTAAAACCGTTTAAAAATTGATTGACTTTTTATTACTTTTTTTATACTTACGTGGTTTTCTTTTAGATTATTAATCACCAGTTTACGGGGCATGTTACTTTTTTCTGCTTGATTTCCTGTTGCACACAATTATTCCAATTAGGTAGATGCATTTTCCAATTATTTAAATGAGCTTGGTTTTTTGTAGCGTGTGCGACCAGGAGAGCCTCTGCTTGCTGAAAGGTATATAACGAACCCTCAGTACGGCGTGTATGGAGCGGGCAACGTGCCGGTGCCGGGCAATCCAGGGGCCATGGACGCTGACGACACCAACAAGTCACAAGTCCAGCTCTTAGACAGAAACGCACTCACATTCCTTGAAGAAGTCGGGGAAGGATGTTTCGGAAAAGTCCATAAAGGTAAACACAAAACCAATCAATGTTATAAATTTTCTGATATTAGTAATTAGGTACCTAATAATAATTCTTTTTTTATAAAGAATAACCACAGTGGCAGTACCTAGGGTATTCTGTATCAACTAAAATACTGTGTGCCGTAATTACTAGTTCAATATTAATTATGTGTTTGTATAGGTATCACCCAGCTTTATTTACCCTCATATTTTATTTCAGGGCTTCTTAGGACCACAGTCGATGAACAAGTAGTAGCCATTAAAGTACTAAAAGAAAGTGCCGGCCGCAATGCGGAGGAAGACTTTGTGAGGGAAGTCTCCATCATGTCTGCATTTCGACATCCCAATATTTTGGCGCTTGTTGGAGTCGTATATAGAGGTAACTTCATCATTTCTTCTATCATATTCATAATGAACATGGTCGTCTTCGTCAAGTAATTATGAATTAAGTATAATGATATTTGTATTGCAGACGATATTAACGCGAGCCCCTGGATGGTGTTTGAATACATGGAGTGGGGGGATTTGGCCGGTGTGTTAAGAGGCTCTCGCGGTGGAGGAAGACCAGGACCTCTTTTAGACGAACCGGCATTACTCCACGTAGCCCTGCAAATTGCCCGTGGCATGCAGTATCTTGCATCCCGAAGATTTGTTCATCGAGACCTCGCAGCTAGAAATTGTCTGGTTGGCGCTAATCTTACAGTGAAAATAGCAGACTTTGGCATGTCACGAGATGTTTACACTTGTGATTATTACAAAATGGGTGGCGAAAGACCCATGCCGGTGCGATGGATGTCTCCAGAAAGTATTGTGTACGCTCGATTTACCCATGAATCCGATGTGTGGTCATATGGCGTAGTACTATGGGAAATCTACAGCAGAGGAAAACAGCCATTCTATGGTCAGAATAACGACGGCGCCACGAAATTAATCTTAAGAGGCATAGTTCTTGTGCCTCCCGAAGATTGTCCACGCTTTGCTGGAGATTTAATGCGTGCATGTTGGAAAGCTGATCCCCGCGATAGAATAGGTTTCGATGAAATATGTAGAAAATTAGAGGATGCCGCTGCGGGAGGTGGACCTGTTACGCAAATGCGGCTGCCAAGGCCCCCGCCGCCACCCCAAGACTCCACAGGCTACTTGATACCGAAAGAGCAGTTGCCAGTTGATTACTTAAAACTGTCATTACCAACACCTGAAGATCACGCTGATATGGAAGCTGCTTATGACTCAAGTGAGGAGGAGGACGAGGATGAAGAGTATACCTGACAGCCAGCACTGGTGCCGGCATCGCAGTATGTGCCGCGCTCCTCGCCCTCCGCTACCGCCACCAATATGGCTCTCACCTGCACATTCCGTTCACAAAGTAGCGTCTTCTCCCAATTTCAGTGTTAAGTAATGACGGAAGACCGACAGCGACATGAACTATGAAGACAGGAATGCAAATTCGATAAGAGTCAATACTCAATTACCTACATAAGTGTGATATTTTTTCATAATAACAAATTAAAATAGGTAATCTATATGAGGACATTTATTCTTGGTGTAGTGTAAATCTTTATGATATTTAAGTGTGTTGAGTATTTTAATGGATATTTTAATATAATTACCTAATCTGTGCCATATGCCAAATATAAAAGTACCTAAAATTTAAGACGATAGAGCAATTTATACCATAATAATTAATTATTATAAAACCTAAACCAATGTAGGATGTGTTCCATACTAATTATTACAACAAGCCTACACAATTTTCAGTTGTTTGTAAGCCGTAGGTATGACTGAACTTTGTATTTCATAAGTTAAAAGTTTTAAACTGTATAAACTATACAATTAGACTTAAGTAGTAGGTACATTTTAGTTAGACAATTAGACATTTTTATCCTAGTCCTAGGCTACGTTCTTAGAGTTGTGAGCATTAATAATGAAGTGCCAATATGGCCCGTGCTCAGAGCAACGCTCAACTTAGTTCAAAGTCATGATCAACATTAGTTTTGCTCCATATTTTAAAATTTTCTATGGGTCAATGTTTATCTAGCACATTTTATAAATTACTCGAAAACTTCCCTGCGAATACAACACAAACGTAAGAAAATTGGCAAGTGAAGCCATTATACTTAGATTAATATATATATCTTTCCTCCAAATCTGATTTCAGACAAATCGGTTCCAATTGTTCCAATTGTAAAGTTTCACTAGATTATCCCAAATTTAGAAGACTAGTAGAAAATGTACATAATTTTAATGCATTTCTTTAATCACCTTTAATTTAATGTTAAATAAAAAATAGAAAATTTACCGTGTACCTTTTTTTACTTGAAAAGTTCTCGGCCGACGGCCTCCCGCACTCTAGCAAAGATTAGAGTAATCAATGACATTATTAGGTATATCATTGATAGCAATTGTTAAATAGAGGTAGACTGAGGGTAGACACGTTATCATCCTTCAAATGCGAATATTGTTTCGTGGGCAATGTGTTATTTGTAGTGTCACTTAAGTGGTTGACCGACCTAAGGCGCAGAAGTGTGTTTGACACTTTGAAAGCGCTATTGACAGCAATAAATTTTAATTTTATTTTCTTGTGCTGCGATACTACATAAATTATTATACTAAAGTAAGAAGAGAGCATGGAGTATCTTATCACAAGCAAATTAATAAATTTTTAGCTTCCGTACAATTTATTTCATTTTTTTCGTTGCAAATAAAATTTAAAATGAAAGAAAGAGTCAGCGCATGCCTTAATAGTATGAGAGAAAGGGACCTAATACTTTCATTTCAGACGTCATTATATACGGATATACTGGACATATCAAATTTGTCATTTATGACAACTGCATAGTGCTATTTCTTTTCTTCATAGGCTGCCTATACCTATGCGCGCGCTCATTAGGAAAGCCTAAAATGTTTAGGATTATAGGTATGGACATGTAGCGCGACTCAATTTTAAATGACATTTACTATGAACATGGCTTAAGGCGGATCGTTTCGCTGTGCCCGCGAAATTCAAATTTCGAGTGGTTTTTCGCAGTTTGTAGGTCTATAATAAGTTCTGCATTCATGGTAATGGTAATTGCGACATTAACTATACAAAATTCACAATTTTTATCTAAAACGATTGCTTAAAAATAATTATTGGAGCTAAAAGTAGTGTAAAATGTCAATTTTGACCAATTACACAGATTGCGCCAAGTTTTTGGCTTGATAAGGATATATTAGTAAAGGTTTTAGTTCTCAGTTGTGAATGTTGTATAGTTGATGTCGCAATTAAACTACCATGAATGTAGAACTTGTTATAGACCTACAAACTGCGAAAAACCACTCGAAATTTGAATTTCGCGGGCACAGCGAAACGATCCGCCTTAAGGTGGATCGTTCACCTGAGCCCGCCAAAATCAAATTTCAAGTGGTTTTTCGCAGTTTATATGTCTATAATGAGTTCTGCATTAATGGTAATGGTAATTGCGACATTAACTATACAAAATTCACAATTTGTATCTAAAACTATTGCTTAAAAATCATTATTGTAGCTAAAAGTAGTGTAAAATGTCAATTTTGACCAATTACACAGATTGCGCGAAGTTTTTGGCTTGATAAGGATTTATAAGTAAAGGTTTTAGTTCTCAGTTGTGAATTTTGTATAGTTAATGTCGCAATTACAACTGCCATGAATCTAGAACTTGTTATAGACCTACAAACTGCGAAAAATCGCTTGAAATTTGAATTTCGCGGGCTCAGGTAAACGATCCCCCTTAACTAATACTATTATATCATTGATTGATAGTAATACTCGTAAATAGGACACTAGGCATCAAGCGCTGCGTCGCGTTGGAGTAAGTTCAACCGTGGGACAGGGGACTTCAAATTAAACTTACGTTAACGAACGATATTGAAAGTAAATCGATCATCGTTTAGATCATATTTCAAATAAAATTGGTTATAAACCATGAAATAAAATGAGAAGAATATTAGAAATTTAGAACATAAAATGGTAGGTTGCTATTGTAGTTTTTGGTGTATAAGGTGTCAGGAAGTGTACTAAATAAAACTAATTATTTGATCCATGATATTCTCATGATGGATTTACCTCAGTTGAACTGTTAAATGGGATGTTAAATGGTTTTGTCAATAAAGTATGACATTATTTTTTTATTATATTTATTTTAAACGTTGATATTTTTATTCAATTTTTACTAATTAGAATTGACAAATAATTTTATTAATACCTAAGTAACTTACCAGTAACTTAAATAACTAACTAAATTATTAAACTAACTAAAATAAAACTAAATAAATATAACTAAAAAATAACAAATAGTAAAACCGCCTTCAAAAACATAAAAATAATGCAAAAATTTAATAACAGTTTCGGAAGTCGGTGCCTTCGATTTGGTTTGAAATTTTGCTTTCGCCACCGACTTCCGAAACTATTATTTTATTTTTGCATTTTTGGTTTTACTTTTTGTTAAAAGTTATTTTATTTCAACATTTATAGCGAGTAAAATTTTACGCATACCTAGGCGACGTTATCATTTACGTATTATTGTCATTTTGTTTTAAGTTTTGTGATGATCTTGACCAAATTATGGGGTATGAGCTATCGATCAAAATAAAGAATAATCGAAATCGGTTAGCGTGATATTGAGTTATTCGTCCATTTGTCGCGCACATACTTAATGCAAATTTAAGACGTGTATGGTTTTCTCAGGGATGCCATTGTCGGAACTGGACCAAATTAGCTAGACCATCTTTCAAATAAAAAAAGAATCATGAAAATCGGTTCACCCAGTTGAAAGTTATGAACTTATGAGGAAACAAACCTAAAAAAGGAAAAAAATACAGTCGAATTGAGAACCTTCTTCTTATTATTGAAGTCGATTGAAGAGGGCATCAAAGAACTCCTCCGTATCACTATCAGCCGGAAGGGTACCTAGAAGGCTGGCCGCATTGCCATGCCATGGATGGCAATGCTGATTCGCTGACCAAAGTATAGGCCAGCCATTGGGTCACGTGAAGCATATTGCAGGCGTTTGGCAATAGCCTTAAAAAGAGAAAGTGCACTCGGACCCCATGGCCCACGCATTGAAACCCCAAACGGTTCAAAAATATAACAGTTAATAAAATTGTTATATTTTCGCCGTTTGTTGGTCTTGGCAGTTGCAGCAACAGCGCCAGCACCACCCGCCAAGCTAGGAAGATGGGATAGCGCAACAGTGTCGACGCATGTCATGACATCCCGTCTGGTCTCTTGCCATCATCGCGAGCCAGGCCATTCGGTTCTGATATGGCCGGAACGCCGGCAGTAGCAAGAGCACGGCGAATGATGTCATTAATACTGGCATGTCGTGCTAAGCGACCTGCGCTTCTGCTACAAGACAAGCCATGGTGCTCGAGGCGGTCGACAACCTCACCACACTGACAGTGATGCGGAGCATAACAGGGAACTCCCAGACGAAGGCAAACAGCGATCCGGAAAGTTGTATCGTCCAACAAAGTACCTATGTTGGAGGACGGAAGAGCTTGTAACCACAGCCCTGACTCCCATTTACCAGCTACCAGCATTTGCCCACAGCCAGCAGGCGTGCTCGCTCTGCAGTTATTGACGTTTTAATTTGAAAAAAATTGTTAAAAATGTTGAATTTTTTCTTCTAATATGGGTATGACTCATCCAAAATTGGAGACCCTAGGAGGCGAAGAGAACATTTATCGTTAAATTTAATATGAGTCTCATAAATATAATTCGCACTTGGAAGGGTTGAGCTCTAGGCCAATGGATCGAAAATGATCTTTAAAAAAAGTTAAGTCTTTTAAGACTGTAACTACATCGCCACCTAGAGTGCCATCATCGAAATACCACGCATTATGGGTTGAATTGCTAAACTAAAAATCATTGGCCCGAGAGCAATGACATTATATAGTTAAATAGAGGTAGACACGTTATCATCCTTCAAATGCGAATATTGTTTCGTGGGCAATGTGTTATTCGTAGTGTAGAGGATTCGATCTCGGTCGCTTTTTTATAATACCGGGATTTCGGGATTATCTACAGCCAATCTCGGGATCCCGGGACAGTCCCGGGATTGTATTGGTAATGGAAAGTGGTAACAAAAAGACAGTAAAAAATATCAAATGAAATGATATTTTATTTCCGTAAATAATATTTTGACACTATCACTTGACGCACACTTTTTTAAGGAATTTTATGACCTGGTTACTAAGACCTTTAAGTCATGTCTTTTTTGTAGTTTATAACACATCACTTTATCCCCCGTTAAACAGTGGAAACTTCACTATGGCTTCGATGGAGTTTAGGAGTGAACACAAAAGTCGCGATTTTCAATTTTATATCATTTGCCTACACTCGCGCACGTTCACGAACACTTAACGGTTAACTATCCACTATAATTACACATTAAACTTTGGAGAAACACAAGTTTTGGAAAATAATATAAAACCGACAAAGTGCACTTTACATTTTCCCGCCTAAACTCCATTTCACAGAATACATACTAAGAGATACTAGTATACTTGACTCCACTTGCCGCACTTGCGGTGCGACAAGTGATAATGTAGTGACTTTCTCTGTAATTCCTGTTGTGTGTTTTTCAAGATAATTAAAGTATTTGTTGTTTCGGTGAAATTGGTGTTAATTAAATTATCCCGAACCCCAGCTCGTAACAATATCATGGATCGAATTATTTGTTTAAGTCAATATAATTCCTGACTCCTTAAAAACCAAAAACTACAATAGTATATCCACCATTGTATGTTCTATTATTCTTCTCGTTTTATTTCATGTCAAGTTAAAACCAATTTTATTTAAATTAAGATGAAACCATGATCGATTTATTGGCAATATCATACAAATATAATTCTTTTTGATTTGGCACAAAGGCCTCAGTAGCCATGCCAAAATATTACAAAAAAAAAACTTTTTGATTACCTAGAAATGTCACTCTGACAAGTCTGACAGACATGACATCTGTATCTATCGCGCGTATTGTTTTGTTGTGTTTTTGTTGTTGTTGACTTTAACAGGGTGCCTGTACCTGTTTATCAGAGTTTTAGAGTATATTAATAAAAACGACTGCAGATGTGTGATAAAGACTATGGCTGACGTCGAGTGGTCACCTCAATTAATTCAGATGATCAAACAATATCCTATTATTTATAGGCACGACATCCCGAGAACTGGTAAAGAATACAAAATTGCTTTAAACATTGCTTGGAATGAGATTGAGAAAAAATTGGGCATATCAAGTAAGTTTGTGTCTATATTCCCAAATTATACTTGACATAATTATTATGAATTTTAAAATTGATGTTCGGAAGTAAGTCCATATTCTACAATTGTTATGCTGGTGCATTGCATCTTCCTAGGAGCAACAGACCAATTTTAGTGCTTACAACCACTAGACTAATTATAAAGTTAATAATTTTGTATTTTTTTTTAATTTTCCATGCTGAGATTATAATGTTATTTTAATGAATAGTGAATGGGACTTGCAGTGGCTTAGTGGTCATAGTGTCTACTGTATTGAACTAGAAGCCGTAGTTTGAATCCTGCCTGCAGTCGATTTTTTCCTTCTCTATAGTTTGTTATACATAGCTTGTATTGGGTGATTGCTGTGCTGGAAGTTCCTTAATTTTGACAGTCTAAAATCATGGAAAATGCAAAAAAATCACAAAAAGATAGTCTAAATATCTGCAAAACAATGTCATACTTTATTAACAAAAAGGGATGTTCATTGTATCATTTATAGATAATAACTAGATCATGAAAATATTATTTAAGTATCGAATTGATATGTGACCAACAGTGAGTAGATAATTATAATATACAAGTATATGCAACTTCATGCTGTCACATTGTGTCGTTTTCAGGATACTATCAGCTAGTCCCAATATTAAATCAGTCAGTAGATTGCTTACTAGAGATAAAAATTTCACATTTAAAGGTCCATACAAGTAATGTCAAAATGCTATCTATAGTAGGCTAATAAATAAATAAAACTATTTATTTCGGATATCAAGGATCCATACAATGAGTTGTTAGTAGTTTCGAAGACTTAACTAAGGTTAGTACTTACTATAGACTAATAAATTAAAACACCTTACATACTAGACTAATGTATAGAGAGATTTGTTATTGGGACTGGCCCTCAGTCATTCTATTGAACTGCTCTTTGTGGTTGTTGTAGTGTGCTGAAAGCCATACATTTTGTATTATTTGATTTATTTTTTTTATATGTACTATTTATTTCAGAAAGATCATGCAAGCAAGTATGGAGAAACAAAAAATTAAAATATGCGAAGTTGAAATTATTATTTAATTCAGGAACATTATCAGAAGACCTTATCAAAGCTTATAAGGACACTAGTCGATATTTCGATGGCACTTTAAGTTTTTTAGATCCTCACATAAGTGAAATAACAGAGGCAACAATACCTCTCCAAATACACAAGCAAGTCAACAAATTATTTGACTTAAAGGATTCATATATTCAAACTAAAATCAATAGTACTCCTGTTGTTACACATGAACAAATTATCAGACTTTTAAACAAGAAACAAAAAGATGGGCAGTATTCAGACAATACTGATATGCAACGTCTACAGAATTTAGTTGAAAGTGTTGTTAAACGTAAAGTAAATGACCTTTTCCCCCTCAATGTAATTCCTTCATCTGATTCTGATAAAGAAATTAAATTGGGATTACAAAGTGAAATTATAATCGAAGATCATGTAAAAATGGAAGAAACTGATCGTATCGTTGAAGAAGATTTTGTGCAAACTGAAAGCGAAGATGAAAATGACAAAACAGAAAGTCAAATATTACCCAGTATTAATATGAGCGATGAAGTAATTGGTGATGGGCCTTTTAATTTATCTGACAGTGAAATTATTGTGACGATAACTGATAAAACAAAAATCACTAGTCAAATCATTAATGAGCCCTCTAGAATAAGTGACACTAATATGAAAAAGTTCTTTAACGAATTGGGTGAAGTAATAGGCGTAGAATTGTCAAAGGAAAAGCAAGTTTTATTGAAAAAACGACTTAATACCTTACTGCAAAAAATATAAAGTGGAGTAAATATAGTACTATAATTTCATGTAGCATTCTGTCATATTTATTACTATACTCTACTCTTTGTATCATTCTATCACAAAATAGGTACTTACCCAATTAGTGCCACTAGGGTTGCCAAAATGGCAACTCTTTGTCGGTCCAAAATAGTAGTTCTAAAATTATTACCCATAAAAATATAGTAGATAATGAAAAGATGAAAAAAATTGTAGGTTCCAAAATATTATGTAGGTACTTTACTTCTTAAAAGAATGTTTTTGCTACTTTTAGCCTTTATTAATATTTTTTAGAGAAATGCCTAAAAGCTATTATTACAATTTAATTGAAATTAATATTATTGCTTGGCTACAAGAATTAGATAGCACTAACACTAATTATAGTATTATGATATTAATTACATTCATTGTTATTAAAATGTGAAAATAGTTTTTTTTTACATTTGACGTACCTACCTATGTATTTTGAGATCTAGGGAAAGTTAAGGGTGTCATGACCGCATAATTTTATAAACTACTCACGGTTCCATCTGTGCCCCAAAAGGAATCTAATACACATATCTCTATCCCCAAATTTATCGAAATATTTTAGTGAAGGAAAAATTCAATCGCGGGCATGATTCGAACCTGCCTCTTTTGGTTAGATACACCATACGCTCTGACCGCTAAGCCACCGCGAGTCCCACCCGTTTGATCGAAATTTGCCTTCACATTCTGAATTTACGTCATAAGGTGACGTTATCGAAGTCTATTCAGTGCGTAATTTACAGTACGCGCGACATAACTTGGCCGGACTGAAGTTAGCTGTTTATTAAGTTATTTTTTAGTAAAGGAAAAAATTCAATCGCGGGCAGGATTCGAACCTGCGTCTTCTGGTTTGATATACCAGACGCTCTGACCGCTAAGCCACCGCGAACCCTACCCGCATGATTGAAATTTTGCCTTCACATTTTGTATTTACGTCTTAAGGTGACGTTTGGTGACATCTATGAGAGGCAAATTACCTTACCTCTCAACCGACACGACTTACTTTACAGTTAGTTCAGTGTCGTACGATGCCACCTTACCTTTTAACTATCTTTTTGTGATTTTTTTTGCATTTTCCATGCTAAGATTATTAAGTTATTTTTTAGTAAAGGAAAAAATTCAATCGCAGGTTCGAATCCTGCCCGCGATTGAATTTTTTCCTTTACTAAAAAATAACTTAATAATCTTAGCATGGAAAATGCAAAGAAATCACAAAAAGATAGTTAGCTGTTTGTTAGTTTTTGGTTGCGCAGTACACAATTTTTAACGTAAACAATCCACTGCGCATTAAAACGGCGAACTTCACTCCGGCCAACTTATGCCGCGCGTACTGTACAATGCGTTGTGGTCGTATGACAGCCACGACACATTTTTTTTTTCACAAGTGGGACTTTAACTGCCGCTCCTTGTTGTGGCTGTTTAAAGTCCCCCAGTAACACCAAGTGTGCCGAGGGGTACTTTAGTTGAGCCGCATCCGCCGCCTCACCTGTCAGTGAGCCTGGTTGTCTCCAAATCTCCACTGTGCGACCGGTAGATATAGGCATAAAGAATTTTCTCTATTCCTGTGTCCACCAGTACCCATAACACAGAAAATCCGTGGTCCTCAAGGTGACGGAGACGACGATAACAAATGTCGTCACGGGCGTACAGACAAACTCCGGCACGGAGCTTAAATTTGTGAGCACAAGGTGTACCCTGGGTATGTCAGGTACGCGACGTCTGTAGGAACTCCAATGTGAGTCTCCGTCACAAAGAGTGCGGGTTTTTCTGTCTCGAGGTGGTAATGGACAGATTGGAAGTGCAAGCCTGTAATATTCGTGAGGTACACTTTCAACGAAAGGGCGTGCAGCCGCTATTCAACCCTTCTTTTCTTGGTTTCTTTCAAATTTTCCGGAGTGAATCGGTGGGAAAACGGCAGTAGAATGAGGCTCCATGCTGTTTACCAGTTGCCAATACGCTACGACGCTACATCAGTGGAGAGCTAGTCTGGAGACTGCGGGGACGCCCGAGCCCCCCCCTAGGGCTATCCGGGGATGTCTATCGGGCCCTTTCATCCGGTCGCCAACCGGCACGATGGCGCTTCCCGGGATTTTTCGCGAGTTTGTTAGAGCGAGAGAGAGAGAGCCTTTCATGAGTGGCTAACTCACTGCTTGCTCCCAACTAACTGCGGTCAGCCAGCGGTGCACCGTGCCTCGGATCCCGCTACCCTACGCGACTAGCTACCCGTTGTGTTGTATGGGCGTATGACAGAAGACGGTCTGACAGCAACTGTAGCAACTATTGTGACCCGTTTTCCCTATCGTTGTCACCGGATATCACCGGACGAGGGCGACTCAGTCCCCGATTAGCTCAGGACTTTTTGTTATTGCCACAACGCGTGAGAGTTTTCAGAGCCTTACAACGAATTTCGCTGTGTCGCTATCGGTCAATGAACGTTTGCGATCTTTGAGCTCAACCCACTGACCTCTTTATTACTCTTTAAGTACACTGGACAGGCTACTGTGAACGGTTCCCCCCCCCTTTGATTTTCGCCATTTTGGCGCTGATAGCACAAGTGAACAGTAATGGAACTAATTTTAGAGATTGGACAATGTCGATAACTTGTTGTTCTTCCATGAAGGTTGTAATAGCAAAATGCTAGTCTTAATGATTTTTTTAAGTATGTTAGCTAGCTACAACATAACATCACATAACATCATATCACGCCTGTGTTCCCCGAAGGGTTAGGCAGAGGCGTATAATGTATACCCACAGTTCGCCGGTATGTTAAGATCCCATGTAATAGGGGGCGAGCCTATTGCCATTAACTGGGCACAAATCCAGACTTGGAGCTGCTACTGAGAATTTCATAGAAAAACCCAATAACACTTGGCTTGACCTGGGGATCGAACCCAGGACCTCTAGCGTAGCAATCACATTTGGGACCACTAGACTAATGAGGCAGTCTAATAATTAGTTACCTAGCTACAACTTCTATTCAGCTAGTTATTTTTGTTTTATAAAAATACTATGTCGTTTTACTGTAGAATTTATCAAAATAAATCCACTTCAAGGCACTTAGAATACAATACAATAACGCCTTCTCAGGTGTCGGACGATTCTTAGGGATTTTCATTCATATCACTTACTTGGACTTACACAAAAATATTTATCAGTTCATTTGTTGAATACAAAATTATACAATGAAAAAATATCGACATTAATGATCGGATTACGGAGATGCTCTAAACATCTCGTCGGCCATTTGCATTATGTGTCAATTTTAGTTTTAGGCACGGAGCAGCGCTTAAAATTGAGCCAAAAATTATGCTGTCATTTGTACGCCATAGCCTATCCAGTCTAGTAACATAGAGATCAGGGGCTCAACCAGAGGACAGATCTGTCAGCTTTGCGACTGCGCTGCGTCGCTTTAAAGACTTTTATCCATGGCTGTATAATGTATTTAAATAAAAAAAACTAGCCAACTGTCTGGGTCCTGTCTGTCAAGCAACTGTCATTTCCTTTTCAATTTCATTCATTTCATTCGTTTTCGTGTCGCGATTCGTTCTCGTTGCGGTTTTCGGCGTTTTGTTGTAAGAGATTGATTGATTTTTACAAAATGTAAATACATGTGTTTGTGAAAGAAAATAGATGTAATTGCTGAAATCTCTCGTGCATACTGGCTCTTCTACAATGCCTCCAGTCAATTCTAAGGTGAAAAAGAGTGGCGCAGAATATGAGGTAAATTAAATAAAAGATAATGTTTGGAGTATTTTCAGGAAGCCCGCAAAAATTGCCTGTTTATTATTATTACTTACCACAATAACAGTTTCGGAATTTTAGGTTTATTACTATTTTTCTCAAGTAAGCAGTGAAAGTTTTGATAGGCACAAGAAAATGTTCTTACTTTCTATTGGAGTAAGAAATTTTCTAATTGATCAACATAATGTCTAGATAAAATACTTACTTAGATATTCCACATATTAACTATAATTTTACATTAAAAACCAGTTTATTCTGCACTAACTTATTACCTTGTCTGTCTGTCTGTCATACAATATTTACATAACATCAGCAGGCAGATATTGTAAACATAGCAAGAATGGCATTGAGCTCACATAAGATATATGTAACTTACAAATAGAACAGCATCTTAACATTACTGCCTCCTTACCACTTAGATTTAAACACAAAAATGTAATAAACTAATATCTAAGATATGAATACAAATATTAGTCATTCATAGCTCAGTAAAGCTAAAAAGATAAATATAATCATTGATTTATGAAATAATTAATTCATTAAAAAATGGAGTCTGAGAACTCATTAACAGATGTTAATATGTTTCTTGACTATGTACATAGTTCAAATTCAATTACCTATAATATAGATCACAAGTTAAACAGATGATGAGCCTTCTTGATAGCTTTTAAAGCTGACGATATGTGTCATTTTTGCCCCAAGCATTATAAAACGATAAAGATCTTAGGCACACTATTTACATTACTGTTTTAGTTATAACACTATTTCCTTACAGAATATCATCGCTAACAAATGCACTGCACTGGATTTTGAGCAATACATCCAAGACAACAAGACATTATTGCTTAATGACCCTCTTAGAGATATACTATTGTACCCAACTGATGATGTCTCAGTAAGTTGAAAAAAATCAAACTGGTATGTTTAGTGCTGTATGTCTCTTTCGACGAGGCTTTTTGACTGTTAGAAGAAGCAGTCTTAGGAAATACAAGTACTTTGTCAGGCTCAAAACAAAAAACTGTAGCAGACCTCATCAACAATATATACCAACACTTCAATACCCATTGTTTGTGTGATGGAAGATTGATGGGTATTGTTTCATTTATTGAAAGAATAACTTTTATTGTCTTGTATTAATGGTATTAGTAAAAATGATTCCTCCCTGCTACTTTAGTTTCATATCTGAGCAGGTATTAAGTCAATTCCAAATATTTACTGGATTTTTATTATTATGATTTTTATATATACCTGTATAGTGTGATTTGATCTTTACCAACCAGCCTAATACATACCTATTTAAAGAATTGTGTGTTTATTTTCTGTCTATTTATCTGGCTAAATAAACATTTAAATTAAATATAATCTACAGAGTGTTGTGTTGCCTCGTCGTTGGAGGACTGTTACTACGGCAGTGCCTGACGTTAGGACTGCAGCCTCTTGCCCTCTTCTCACTAGACAGGCGCTACTGAGCTATGCATCAAGTTGGAATCTCATACATTATAAATTCAGCAGCTACTCTGGCTCCTATCTGAACTTGCCAAGGTAATTTATTTTGTTATATATTTAAGCAGTCAATAGATATTATAAATAGGAATTGCATAATATTGTCATAATGTTATAAGGAGGAAGTGTATCTCATAATCTGCATGTTCCACATAGGTATTATGTTGATATTTCCTATACAAGTTTCCAATAACTTAGTATCATTAGCTTGTGGACTATTAGCTGGATGGCACATTTTGGATTAGTGGCTAAGCGATTGGCTTTTACGCCAAAAGTTATGGGTTCAATCCCCACACGGCATATATGTTTGTTTGATCTACAGGTAGGGGTTTTGGGTCTGGATGTTTATTTAATACATTTTTGTGTATATAAAAGCATTCACAATACAGGAATATTCCAAGTGTGGGGCAACTGCAAAATTCTCAGCAACTATTTGAAACAAAGTTGTAAAGCTTAATATTGTAATCAAGTTAAAAAAAAGAGTATCTATGAAGTTTCTTGCCGGCTTTTGGAAACATGCAACTAGTTTTTGAGTTTTCAAAGCTAAAAGCATTTTTGTTTTTGGGGCTGTATGTTTTTACGCGCATCACACAAAAACGACTGCACCAAATTCGATTTGACAAATGTTGTGCATGTTTCATTTTGTTACGACGCCGCGTAGAAGCCGAGCTAATTATGTAGTAAATCCTTTTGGGATGCCAGTGAAACCGCGAATTACATCCAGTTAGCAATCGGTTTTGAAGCGGCGGTAGCCTAATGCCTAAGGCGTCGAACCACGTGATCGCAAGGATCACGTGGTTGCCGGTTCGAAATCCACCCATTGAACTACCGACGTGAACCCACTCGTAACACTTGCATTTAGCTTAGCACGAGGCGTTAACGCGGTTGCGACCCAAATTGCTAGTAAGCTTTTTATTTAAATATATCTTATAAATGCAAATAAACAAAGTTTGGTTATATAAAAAAATCTGTTTAGAAAAATAAAACAGCTACAAAATTACAAAAAGAAATTGTGTCTTTAATATTAACAATAGCATACGATATTAATATTCATAATAATAAAGTTGTAAAACATATCATTCAAATACATTGGTTATCGTTTTCGCATCTAAAACCGATGAAAGTTGGCTGCATGCGCTGTGTTAAAATTGTAACAAACGATTGGGCGCTCATTAGTAGTTATAATTAACATACTTTACATGGCAGTGAACATTGTATGGCCAACAAAAACTTGCTGTACTGTATTTCCAAGGCCAAAGCATTATGCTCATATCTGATCAGTGAGTCATATCCTAGCCATCACACAAAATAGCTAACCATATTACATTATTATTATTATTATTATTTTTCTTTTCTTTATGTTTCTTCTCTTTTTGGGAGAGTTCTAATTACCTCACATGCGGGCCGAAGCCAAGCGTGTGAAGTTCTTCTACACTATCATCTACATTCTCAATATAAGAGAATGTAGATGATAGTGTAGAAGATGTTAGAAACTTTCGAGTTATACGGCAAGTGTTAAGAATAGTAGCTTTCTGGAGAATGTGGAGTGTGTAGGTAGGCATGTTTAAGGTGTTGAGGCTTTGTGTAAGAGATTTAGGTATAATACCTGTAGATGATAGAACTATGGGAACAATGTGTACGGTTTGTGCTTTCCACTGAGTTTTAATTTCTATAGCAAGATCCTGATATTTGTTTACTTTTTCTGATATTGTGCTTTGAATGTTGTGTGAGTTAGGTATAGCTATATCGATTAAATAGACGATTTTCTTGGCTTTATCGTGTACAGTGATATCGGGTCTATTGTAGTGAATGGTTTTGTCAGTTATAATTGTTCTATCCCAGTACATTTTATGGTGTTGATTTTCTAATATGATCTCAGGTTTATATTTGTAATACGGATTCATATCTGTTATTAGTTTGTATTTATGTGCTAGGTGCTGGTGTATAATTGAGGCCACTTGGTCATGGCGGTGTTTATAGTCTGTCTGGGCTAAAGATTTGCACGCTCCTGTGATATGCTGAATAGTTTCAGAAGCATTATTACAATGTCTACATAAGTCAGTCGGTTGGTTGGGATCTTTTATGATAAATTTCCTATAATTGCGAGTTGCTATAATTTGGTCTTGAATTGCGAGCATAAAACCTTCGGTCTCGGGAAACAACTCACCTCGTCTAAGCCACTCGTTCGACTTGCTTTTGTCGACATGTGGTAGGCTCAAGTAGGCTCGATGTCTTCCATGTAAAGCCTTATCAGCCCATAATGCAAGTTTTTGTTGTGTACTTATGAGCTGTTCGTTTGCTTGAGTATGTTTGTCTTGTAGGTTTAGTGGTGTAAGTTTTTTGTCTGTTTCTATTGCGTGTTTGTGTAATGGTGAGTGTGCAGCTTTGTCATGGAAATAAGTTCGGAGTGAGAGTATTTGTTTATTGTGTAGGTTATGTACGTCTATCAGTCCTCTGCCCCCTTCTTGGCGTGGCAGAGTGAGTCTCTGTATGCATGATTTTGGGTGGTGTTTTCTATGTTTGGTAAGGTGTGTGTTAATAGTGCGTTGTAGTTGTTTGATATCAGATTTCGACCACTGTATTATACCAAAAGAGTATGTGAGGATGGGTATTGCGAATGTGTTGATTGCCTTTATTATGTTTTTAGAATTGAGGTGTGTTTTTAAAACTAAGTTAAGGCGATGGGTGAACTTTTTTAATAGTTCTTGTTTAATCATTTTATGTTGTATCTGTCTAGTCTGTTTAAAACCTAGGTATTTGTATGTACTGTGTTCATCCATTGGCTCTATCACTTCCCCGATTTCAAGTGCATACTCATTGTTTTGAATTTTACCTTTCGAAACTGATAAAATTTTGCATTTATCAACTCCGAACTGCATACAAATATCTTGAGAAAATTTTTGTGTTGTATCTGCTAATTTGTATAAAGTGTTTTTGCTGTTTGCGTAAAGCTTTATATCATCCATGTACATAAGATGCGATAGAGTATATTGGCTGCCATTGTTTTTTAGTGTGAAACCTACATCTGTTTTATTTAATAGGTGTGAGAGGGGATTGAGAGCCAAGCAGAACCATAAAGGGCTCAGAGCATCTCCTTGAAATATTCCACGTTGGATAGAAATTGGTTCCGTAGTGAGAGTTGTAGAGATTTGATTTATTTTGAGGACAGTTTGCCAATTTAACATAGAAGTTTTAAGGAAGGATATGAGTGTTGGGTGAATTTTATATAGATTTAGGACATGTATTAGCCAGCTATGTGGGACTGAATCAAAAGCTTTCTGGTAATCTATAAACATTGTATGTATATCCTTTTTGTTTTTAACTGCACTGTTCATAGTTATTGCGTCGATAGTTAGTTGCTCTTTGCACCCTTGGCTCTTTTTACGACAACCTTTTTGTTGCTCTGCTAGTATATCATGTTCGGTTAGATGTTTGGAAATTACTTCACTTATACACGCTGTTAGGATTTTGTATAGAGTTTGTAAACAAGTAATTGGTCGATATTTAGCTGGGTTTACGGTGTCATTTATGTCCTTGGGTATCATGTATGTGACTCCCTGTGTTATGTATGTTGGTAGTAAATGTGGTGATTTTATGAATGTATTTAGGTGATTGTAGATATACGGGTACAAGTAAGTAAACTTTTTATACCAGTAGTTGTGTATGTTGTCTGTACCTGGCGATTTCCAATTGTGCGTGCGCTTGATAACGTCTATGAATGTTTCTATTGGTATAAACTCAAACTCCATTTGTGTAATTTGTGTTTCTGTTTCATTTATCCAGTTTGCGTGCTGATTGTGGAGGACAGGATTTTCCCATAAATTTGCCCAGAAATCTCGGAGTGTGTCAGCTGAAGGGGTTTCTATGTTTTGATTGGAATTTTGTGATGTCAAGTTCCTATAGAAGGTCTTCTCACTGTTGGAAAATTTTGTATTTTGGACTTTACGGTTTGTGCATGTTATGTACCTTTTAAGTCTACTAGATGCCGCGTTAAGTTTTTGTTTTAAAGTATCTAGGAAGTGTTCCAATTGTGTGTTAGAGTTTTCATATTGAGCGTGTAGTTGATATTTAGTCTTGATTGCTTCCACTGCCTTAATAACTTTTCTATTTCTGTTGCCCCTAATATATTGTGTTAATCTGCCTATATTCGCTCTCAAGTTTCCAATTTTCTTTTCTAACCTAATTTGCCAATTTGGTTTCCTATGTGTTCGTGTTTGGTGTTCAATTTGTGGGATGAGTGATATTTTTGCTCCATTACATTTAGCCGCTGTCCATGCTCCACAATAAATAAGGTTCTGCAATGTGATGAAGTCGGTATCACCATTAGCGTATTTGGGAAATATGATAGTATTAATATATTTAACAATGGCAGCAAACTTTTTGGATGACTTTTGTTTAGGGATGTATGATCTATTAGTGAGATGTATGTTAGTGAAGTGTTTAAGAGCTTGTTGAAAAGTGTCTTCTAGTTCTGGATTGATTTCAGTGGCAGCATCGAGCTGAGTTTGCGTGGAGTCAAGTTGTCCAATATTTATATTGTTCAGAAAATTATCTTCTGTATGTGTAAGTTCTGTATTTTGTGTGTCTGTGGGTGTTTGTGTAATTTCGTCAGTATTAATGCTACTGTTTAGAGGTAGGTCTGCTGTATATGTGCTACAGCTTTCGTATGTATTTGTATTTTGGGTGTTTAATGTGTTTTCACGTTCCTCAGAGTGTTCTATAAAATACGTGTTTGAGTGTTCATGATTGTTTTCTAACTGAGTGTTCGTATAGAGTAATTCTTCTGTCACTTGCTTTTTAATTTCGGATAGTCTGGCGTCTTTAATGTATTTATTATTAATAATGGCTCTTCTCTGGTCTGCTAGTCTTTGCTCTGTGATGTGTGTTAGGTTTGGGTATAAATTTATAAATTCTTCGTGTAGGTGTTTTCTATAGGCTGTCTTATTGGTCTCAATTTGTGTTATTCTGTAATATATCCTCATTATTGCTTCATTGTATTCGTTCGTCCATTTCATGCGCTGCGATAATTGTGTGTTGATTGGTATTGAATATTGTGTGGAGTGTTGTTGTATTTGAGTTTGTATTAATTGTAGCTCAGCCCTAACTTCATCATAAATCTGATCTATTGTCTCTTGTGGTAATAATTTCTTCTGGACGATAGCTCTACGCTGATCACCTATTCTTTGTCGACTTACTTGCATGTTTGGATATTTCTCTAAGAATTTTGTGTGAAGGGGTGGAAGATATGCGTTGTTGTCAGTTTCCATATTAGTTAGATGCAGATAAGTTCGTAGGATGAATTTATTCATTTCAATACTCCATTTCCTACGGGTTGTTGCAGTGCTAGTGGTGGGCACAGGTTTGTTGACAAACTTTGTCTCCTGTGCAACATCCGCTGACTGTATACTGATTGATGATGATGGCGTTGGAGAGATACAGAATGATGGTGATGATGATGTAATTGATGGAAAAAGAGATTTCGTGGAAGATGATGAGGAAACATGCATTTGTTCGTCATCTGTATGTAGTCGATTGGCCTGTAAAGATTTTTTTGTCTTAGATCTAGTTATCATTTTGATCCCACGAGTAGCTAGGGACTTTATCGGTCGACTACGGCAGAGCCCTGCATTCACCGCAGCAAGGGTAGATTAAAACTGGATGTCCCCTAGTGTCCAGAGTTCGCATACTAACGACTAAGCTCTCCCCTAGCCATGAAGCCCTCGGCGTACGCTGTTCCACCTTGGCTTGGAGTGTATCCCTCTTTGTCTGACTCCTCAACTTAGACCTACCAGCATGAGTAGCTCTACCGGTATAGCCCTAAGAATCATTGGAGCGCGCAAGCCCCACCACGACGACGACGTGGAGATACGGCGGTGGGGTTATTATTATTATTATTATACAATAGTAAATTATCAATTCACATAAAAATGATGATACTGCGGAAGTCGTCGAGACGCTTTCACTGATTATAATTTAATATAATCTTCAACTTAGTCTGAGCTAGTTTTATTTATCACATAATCTTCGTATTCTTTGAAAGCCAGTATAAAATGCTTGAAATGATGGGCAGTCTCTAATTTTGTTGACTAATCTTTGTCTCCATTATTTACTTGACCTGCATTCAATTCCCAGGTCGACTTTTCTATGATTCGAAATATCAGCTGAATAATAAATATATTAAATAAATAATAATATTATAGCAATGGGCTCGCCCAATATTACACGGGACCTAAACAAACCGGCGAACTGTGGATGTAATGTATTACAACACCTCTGCCTAACCCTCCGGGTAATATGGGCTGATGGTATGAATAGTAGATACGTATTTCGATACGGAAGGGTTATATAGTATGTTTGCATTGCGGAAATACTGATATGGAAAGAATTTTCGTGATTCAATAATTCAAGGAACAGAAATAGTATGAATGTTCATAAATATTAGTAATGATGCTATCATAATAATCATTATACCATATTTTATTGTACAGACCCGTTGAGAACAAATTTCCGGAAGAGGTTTATAATATCGACGCCGAAACGGAGATTGATAATGAATTACAAGTGGCCAAGTTGGACCTCGGTACCAAAGAAGGGCATTTGCTCAAGGGACCCGAAATCGGCTCAGATAGAATATTTAGTAACCTTGCTTCAAAATCATTTAAGAAACGTTATTGCTCAATGCTTAGAGAAGCCGACGGCACGTACATACTGGAAGTATATAAGGATGATAAGAAGACGGATACAAAGCTCACTATAGTTATGGATTTCTGTTCAGATGTTGTCAGGGTAAGAGTCATATGAACTTAAATATTACGTCATACGATTTGAGACGTGGAAACATTTAAAATTACCTAAAAGAATCTCCAAGTATTTATTAATTATATATATAATCCCATTTAATCGGAGATACTTTGTTAAAACTAGGCCTTATTGCAGTGTTAGTTACGCGGTATTGGAGTGTCCCTGACGATTAATACTTTTATTAAGTTGTAAATATTTGTAGTGTAGTAATAGCCTTTGTTTACAGAATCCAAAACGAGGCAGATTTTGTTTCGAATTGCGCATGTCTGGTGGTAAAGGCTATACATTTGCAGCTGAGAATGAGGAAGAAATGAATGAGTGGATTAACGCCTTCAAAGCAGCCTTAAAAAAGAACCAAGACGGCCAAGAAGCTCACCAGAGTGATGAAGCATTGGACAAAGGTAGGGTTAACAGTAAGGTAAAACTTGCGTAAAGTGAAAATAATGTTGACCAACATAACTTCAATAAAAATATCCCATGTTAATCAATGTTTTCTGATTAGATGCCGACGTGTCCCTAACAGCGGAACCACCTCCTCCTACATACGGTACTCTGAAGGGTCTAGAGCACAGCATGAATCCGCTGCTGATGCGTTACTCCCGCGAGACCGACATGTCCATCGCCGCCGCACGCAACGAGTACCGATACAACATCTTCAGTATGCCATACAAACGGGCGCCTTCGCCTGAACCTCAGCTCGAACCATTCAAGTAGGTAGCTTTATATTTTTGCTTGTTTTATCAAATTCTTGCATGTCCGTGAAATCAGATTTTAGCAGACCTTTTTTTCGTAAGCGAGGTCGTAACAATAAAAACTATGTCAGTAAAATTGGAATTCCTCAAACTGCAAAAAGTTTATTTGTAGTTCAATAGCATACTAACCGGAACGAATTCTCATCATAATTTAGGTAACTGTGTCTAAGTTGTTTTATTGTTTCAGAGAACACTTTGGCCAAAGAATTTTGCTCAAATGCGAAAGCTTAAAGTTTAGGTTACAAGCGCCAATAGACGGCGATAAGGAAATGTTATGTCAAGTAGAGCCGTATTACACTTACTTGGCGTTGTATGACGCCAGGTGCGGGAAGAAACTTTCGGAGAACTTCCACTTCGACCTCAATCACGAAGCTGTCAGAGATCTAGTCAAGGACACAGAGTGCACAAAGTCATTAGTTGAGAATTTTAGTTACGATGTTAAGTTAGACGTTAATCAGATACCAGAAGAGTGGTATAGGTCGAAGAGACAGGTACTGAATGTGTACAAGTTGTAATCTAGTAAGCTTTAACATTGCATATTACTTACATGCAATATGCAATGTTATAGGGTAGGATTAAATTGCTTACTAATAATTTGAAATAATAATTATTTCAGGTGATGCTATCCATCAACAATCCTCATCCGGATTTGTTTCTGGTGGTAAAAATTGATAAAATCTTGCAAGGTCACGTGAGTCAAGTGTTAGAGCCGTACCTCAAGGCTACTAAAGACCCGCGCTTGGGGCTGAAAGTACATAAAACTGTACATGCTTATGCGAACCGCGTGGGGACTTATAGGATGCCTTTTGCCTGGGCGGCCAAACCACTGTACAAGTAAGACCAACAAAATTATATTTTGAAGCTCTAAAACTGTATTGTGATTAGAAACTTCATATGAGATACTAGTTAAGTAATTGGTACTTTGACATTATTGGATGAATTTTTCGAAATTATGTGAATATTATAATACTCTGAAGGGCTTTTCTCGATAGCAGCATGTGAAGTCTGCTAACCCACATTTGGCCAGTTCAGTAAACTATAACCTAACCCATCTTGGTATAAGAGGAGAATCAACCCATTTTGTCCCACTGAAGGGTCAGTCAGATAATAAATGGGTTGAAAATAAAATCTTAAAATATTAGTATAGATAGATGTAAATAAGATAATACTCTCTTCCAGAATGTACAGCAATGACTTGGAATTGTCACCCGAGTTTCCCTCCATATACCGACAAGAGCCTAACAAAATGTCAGATGACGATTTACTAAAAATACTATCAGACTACCGCAAGTCAGAGAAAATGTCAAAACTAACTGTGATACCTGGTTGGCTCAGTATTAATGTTCATCAAAGTAACGAACAAGTACCAAGTAAGAATATTGCTTTATATTTTGTAAAAAGATTATACCTTTTTCTCCCATAGGGGTGAGCAGAAACTACACAACGCCACTCGCTATGTTTCTTACATAGGTACTTCTTTTGTTTCGTCCACATTCACACATCTTGTCACATGCGCCGGTGGTACACCGCGACCGCGTTTTGCGTGCTGATTGGCGATTTCCGCGACCTTCACCACTCTCCACCAATCAAAGAGCCGAACGCGGTCGACGCGTAAAATCGAGTCGGTAAAATGAAACTCACACTAGGCAGTCTGAACTTTTTGAAGGACCACTTAGGGCCTTGTTTGTCTTTCTAGCTAGGGTATCCGGCGCTTCCAATGACATTCGCTTCATAAATTCCTTTTAGTCCCCTTTCTCGTACATCCGTTCATACATGCTCAAACCATAACATACCATCACGCCTGTATTTATACGTGGGTGAGCCATGCTTCGGCACGAATGGGCCGGCTCGAGTGTAACCACGGCCTCACAGAAAACCGGCGTCAAACAACGCTTACGTTGTGTTTCGCAGAGTGAGTGCGGTTACCGGAGGCCCAATCCCCTTTTAATGGCTGGCAACACACTTGTAACTCCTCTGGTGTTGCGGGTATCCATGGGCAGCGGTTATTGCTTACCATCAGGCGATCCGTCTGCTCGTTTGCCTTTGTATCTCATAAAAACAAAACTCCGAAGGGTTAGGCAGAGGCGTCCTAATGTAATCTGTAACCCACAGTTCGCCGGTATGTTTAGGGCTCATGTAATAGAGGGCGAGCCTATTGCCATTAACCGGACACAAATTCCAAACTCCGAGTTGCTACTGGGAATTTCACAGAAAAACCCAATAATATTTGGTTGACCTGGGAATCGAACCCAGGACCTCTAAGAGTAGCAGTCGTAGTCAGGATCACTAGGCTAAATACGCAGTTTGCTAATGCCCAAACCATTTCAGCATTATTCTTCTGTTCTCCATTCGTGTAGTGACACGAACATAACTAACTTTGTGTAACTCTTTTAATAAAAGTATTATTTCATTATTGTATCAATTCAAATGTTTTGAATGTTCAACAAATTTTTGCTAATAATACTTTTTATAATATATCTATATTACATTACAGATTGTATGTCAAACTCCTATGCCGCGTTAAAGCCATTCCCACTACCGCCTACATCGCCTCTTACATTGGAGCTGGCAACACTTAACGTGGAACCAGAGCAGCCGTATGCTGCCTATATACACCATTTGTACGTCCGCCCGTTGGCTTTGAATTTCGAATCTCAAAAAATGTTTGCCAGGGCTAGAAATATCGCGTGTTCCATCGAGTTAAGGGATAACGATACTGGAGACAACAAACCTCTTCAGGTAAGATTGAATTTTAGAAAAAAAATCCACAGCTATGAGCTTCAAGTTATTTTAAATTGGTTATTTTAAATATCAAAAGTAAAGGTGTATTTAATAAGTAAATGTTACTACGATAATAAACACTACAAGTTAGAAGATAAGATTTAGTATGATTGTGTTAACTTCAGATGGTCTCATTAGTAGTACCTTTTGTAATATCATTGTGTAATTTCAAATTGTTAAACTCTATTTAACATATTATTTATTTTATATTTTGCATGCCTAACGGCCGAAATGTTACATATATTTTGGGTCGAAAATTGTGTACCTACTTACCACCGTAATATTATACCCATATTAGCAAAATAAAGGATTTGATTTGACAAGTCAACACAACAAGTCGTAAGGATGGGGAACTGTGCTTCAAACTTTAGGGAAGTCTGATGCTGTTAGATATATTTGGTCTATGGGACCTCGACCAACAACATTTGCTTACATTTCAGTTTATGCACGGAATACATTTTGTTTTACTCTTAGACTATTTAAGACGTAGTTATAGCAAGCTATTAAAGCGAGTTTTACTAGGGTGACGTGCGGAAGAAGATCCGCATGGTATTCCCGACGCTTATAATAACTTTACTTCTATTAACTTGCTCTATACTTATATAGAAGTAAAAAAATCACTTATCTATTTTCTAGGCTGTATACGGAAGATTCGGCATGACGTCCCAATACCGTTGTTCTGTTTTGCATCACAACGCGAACCCCACTTGGTGTGACGAGGCGAAGATCCGCCTACCTGCAACGTTAACCTCCCAGCATCATATCCTGTTTACTTTCCACCACATATCGTGTGACCTCGCGAAGAAAAATGACGCTAATGTCGAAACTTGCATTGGGTACGTACTTAAGGTGTATTACCCTGACATGTCGCGACCCATGTCATCAATGGCACGATTGTAAGCTGATTTTATTTTGTTAGGTGATCACTCTAACCGATTATCTCTGGTTTTTGACACTGATTATAGTCAATGTTGTTTTTAGGATTTCTGTCTGATTAATTTAATCAGCTCTTATTTGGCTTAAGTTTTTTTACATGATTATTTATTTCCAATAAAGGCTACTGATAATTATTTGTGTGCAAGTCTCATCCATTAGTACTGTAGAATGATTATAACAACAATGCTTCCGACTTCCAACTACAATCCGCCAGTATTGTTTTACATGAACAATGCCCCATAGAGTATGGCCTGTACGTGGCCCATAATTATCAAGCAGTGTTCATTGAAGAACATATGAATGTTCTTATTGGTGACAAACACAGATTTGCAATTTTGGTCTTTATTTTCAGATATGCTTGGGTACCATTATTGAAAAACGATAAATTAGTGGATGAAGTTGTAAATTTACCAATTGCGACACATTTACCTTCTGGATATTTAACTATTCAACCACTTGGACTTGGAAAAGGGGTATGTCCCATTTTTTTATATAACCTGTAACAGAATAAGTTTAAGACCTGAAAATAGTTTATTCAGAATCGACTACTGAATCGATTACAATGGTTTTTAATATGTATTAATTTTTAATACAATATTTTAATACGTGAAATATGGCCCCCTGATCCATCAGTGGGTCGAGGTATGGAAAACTGAAACCTATGAACCTATGAGCATGTGCTCACAATAACAATTTGTGCAAAAAGTATTACGATTGCGCTACGACTACGATTTTAGTACGGACACAAATTTTACGTTTAATTGATATAACTAATGTCTTGAAAAAAAAAATGCTTACATGTCTCAAAATTACTTTCGGGTTTCGTTATTATAATTATGACTCGATATTCTTTGTATATGGAGTTATAGAGATTGTTTCTCGCACTGACTCGAGTCGCGACAATTTTAAAAGCCGACTTTATAAATTGTTGCTTAAATTAGTCAGTGAATGGTCCCACAAATAATTATGTTATTGAGGTCATATGATTATACCAATCATAATTTTGTTGTTTTTATTATGTTAACCCACACTAGGATTTTCACATGTATTGTAGGTGCTTTATGCACAAACACCCAATTCTGTAAATAGAACGATAATCTTTGGAAATTGTTATCTATATTTTTTTATTTCCATTTGGGTTTTTAATCAGAACACAGGGCCTGAAGTGGCATGGGTCGAAGGGGAGAAGCAACTCTTCAGATGTCAGCTAGTCCTCGACTCAACCGTAGCGACCCGGGACATACACTTGCACAATCTGTTCAACCAAGCTGAACGACTTATCAAGTCGAGTTCTCCCCCCACATCCCCGTCTCCGCCGCCGTGGAATGACGTATGCAACGCGCTCAAGGCTGCGCACGCGATCAAGTTGAGCTCGCTCATCGCTTTCTTACCGACTATAATGAATCAACTTTTTGAATTGATGGTAAGTGTTTCTTTTCATTATTTTATACTTAATACCTGTGAAGATTTTGCGAATACAAAACTGGTGATACCGGGACGTGACGTGACGTATGCTAGCTCAGTTGTGAAATATGCGATAACGAAAAAGCGCTAACTTCAGAGCAGTTATCATTTTTAGCGTCTAAACTGAGTCCTAATTCTTCCTTTGCATCTTTTATCTCATTCCTTTTTATTTTAATTGCAGACAGTTGAAAAGAGTTATACACAAGACATGGGATACCAGATAGTGAAGTTAATTGTGCATTTTGTCCACATGATACATGATTATGGCCGAAAAGACTTATTGGATAGCTACGTGAAGGTAATGTTTTACTTGCTGTACCTATTAAAACAGAGAAAGAAACTGCATTAGACTTGTTACTA
The DNA here is from genome assembly GCA_910591435.1 of Acronicta aceris. Taxonomy (NCBI): domain Eukaryota; kingdom Metazoa; phylum Arthropoda; class Insecta; order Lepidoptera; family Noctuidae; genus Acronicta; species Acronicta aceris. Next base: position 12,588,936 of record OU342759.1, read on the forward strand.
ACTTTGTCATTATTAACATTTATTGTTGTATTTGTAATTGCAAATAGCTGTGTTTTTAGTGAATTTTATGATAAAACTCGGTGCGAAGACAGTCGGGATCGTAAATGTTTCGCATTTGTTATTAATTTCCTAGCAACATTCGATATTTTTGTTCAATAAAACTTTTTATGTGACTTTACCTCCTCGCCATTCCGAAAGGCTAATTTCTAAAGTGCAGAGTCACAATAGCCACACTGTAAGTTAAGTTAAAGTTTAGATATTTCACAGTACGTATTCAACTGCGTGGAATTCAAACTGCACACGATGTTGACGGCCCCGCTCCACATGTTCGTGGACCCCAACCAATCGGACTTCCTGCTGGGAAACAAATTCATGCAGTACTCTGGTTTCTTCTTCGACATTATCACGAAAAGTATGGCCCAGTATCTTATCAACACTGGGAGAATTAAAGTAAGTAAATACCTTATTATGGAATGGATTAGGAAAACCACATAAGGTGTAATTGTAGTGTTTATTAATCATTGAAATAAAAAAAAAAAACAAATGTCATTTATGCATAAAATACAATTTTCTATGGGTATAATTTATTATTATTAAATTCATTTGTACCTAGGAAGGAAAACTCACAACAATTCACTTAATAATATTAAATACATTTGTTGCAATCACAATTTTATGGTTACCATGTTGCATCAACACAAAGGAAAAACCTAGCAATTGTTAATTATATTTACATTTATTTTTTAGTTTAAGAATTTAAGTATGTGTGCGCAAAACAGTAATACATCCACCTAACACCGGTTTTGTTACATAATTGACGCCGAATTGATGTCAAATGTAATTTTATATATAATCTATAAACAAGAATGCTTTAAATATAGTACTGCTATACTTTTTGTTAAACAGATGATGTGTGTAGTTTTAAACATTTGTTATTTCTTATTTTAGATGTCACGAAATGAAAGGTTTCATGGTGATCTCTTGGAAAATATCGAAAAATTGGTGTCTACGGTTGAGCCGTCGTACATATTACAACAACCAATGCAAACTCACATTTTCAATAAAAATCTTGCCATATTTCTTAAGGTAACTTAATTTTCATCAGTTATATTTTTAGTAAAATTGCTATTTTTAGTTACTTTTTAAACTATTTTTTTTTTCAGTCTTGTCTATCTTTTATGGATCGAGGTTTCGTATTTCGACAAATAAAGAAATACATAGATAAATTTAAAGCTTGCGATCCGAAAGCGTTGTTTGACTTCAAGTTCACATTTCTACAAACGATTTGTTGTCATGAGCACTTTGTGCCGTTCAACTTGCCACTACACGCAAACAAACTACCACGTGATGGCGATGAAGGTACAATATAATATGATATACGATTAAATTATCAGCACAATATAATTATACAAACGACACAATGGTTCACCACCTTTTACAATTATTTTCTGCATATTTTTTTAGATCTTCTCACTTATGTCATTGCGTAAGCTAGCTCGAGATGAATTATTATAAGTTCCGCCTTTTTTATATACAGACAGGTTGTTGTCTTTCAAAAATGTGCGTATAGAATAGATTATGGTATAAATAGATTGTGCTGTAAGACAAAATAGGTATTTCGCTGGCATTCAGTCTTTATCTGAATAACTGTTACTTTTACACAGATCCTGCGAAGCTGAGGTTAACGGAAGATTTTATAATGAGACACTTTCTTGCCGGAACCCTACTAAAACAAGTATTCCCTTGTTTTCCAACTATGTACATTGCTAGCAATTATTAAAGCATGATTCATGCTTAAATACATACATTTACATTAGATTTTTCTGCATTTATCTCAACAATTCGTCTCTTCAGGTGGAACAGTCGTTACGTGAGGCGCCGTTAAAACGTAAATCCGCCTTGAGCGTATTGCGGGCGTTGTTAACTAAACATGAGCACGATGATCGCTATAGAAGTCGACAGTGCAGAGCTAGACTTGCTTACTTATACTCTCCGTGGCTTACTATTGTACTTGGTAAGTTGTTTACTAAAAGTCTTAGTATCATGTAGTGCTTATAACATTTATATATTGGTGAAGCAGTGTGGATTCACTGGGAGAACAAGCTTAGCCATTTTTTAAATTAACTTCACAGCAGACATTTCTATGAAGCTCATTTTCATGCCTTCAGTAGTGAACATTAGTTTGCTTTTACTCTACTCAATTACCCTTATCCTACATTACTTTTTGTACTTTTTTAATTTTTTTATTGATCATTGGATCAGAAAATGCGCACCGTCTCATAACAAAAACACTGGCTAGCCCAGTCGTTGAAAATGGTCATGACAAGGTCGATGGCGACATTACAATGAACCCAGTGCTAAACAGTACACAAAAGGAGGCAGCATCAGCAAATAGCACGCCTCGAAGGAACAGACTCACTCTGCACTTTGATCATACACCCGTAAGAAACTCTACCCATTTCAAGGAACCACCAACAATTCCCGGCAGTCATAATATGTATGGCAAAGGTAAGCATCAATGTATAGAATAATTATATTATAAATATCGAGGGACGAGCTTGACTCATACTGCAAGGGTTGGATACAGAAATCTCTCAACCAGGAATAATGAAAGGAAAGATTGTCCTACTGCAGTTCCCCCTTTGCCCTCCAGTGGGACAATCACAGTTGAAAATAATATAAATATGTTTTATTATATCACTTGGGTATATTTTCAAGAACAGGATCAAGTGATTCTATAATTTTTTTTTTTTTAGATCACGCCACCAACATGTCACAAAGTTCTTTAGAATCTGTATCAACAATGTCTGGTGGAGACTCGCTTCCTAGAAACGTTGGACGCTTAGACTTAAGTGAAATTGGTGATCAAGTCAATAGGTAATTAACCAGTCCATAGTAGCACTCGAAAATAGTCCGTTAACAGTGTCATAATGCTAGTTTTTGCGTGTGTAGGTTTGGTGTGATGTCTGCAGAAGAGGTGCGGGACGTGCTTTTGTGTTTCCTGTTCGTTTTAAAGTATTTGGACGATGAGAGACTTGTGGACTGGTGGAAGGCTCAATCACAGGCGCAGCAACAATCATTTTTTAATGTTTTAGAGTAAGTTTTTACTAGAGAAAAAACTGAACTATTATTTTTATCATAATTATACATAGAGAATTGTTTAAACTGCTTTATTTTTGTAGCATTGAAAAATATTTTACTGATTAAAAATACCTCTTACAAGAGTTTTACAAGCGGGCCTGGCACACGTTGTCCTGCCTTAAAATTAAAATAAACTTGTTAAAGTAATGTACACGACGCATCTACAAACAAAAACAAAATCTAACATAAAACGCCTTGTTCATTTTCGTCCGTGTTTTGTTTCTGTGAAATCAGTCAATCCGATCTCGATACACAATTTAGGACGATATCAATTTACTTCATAATTTTCTATTCGGTGGAGACAAATCCCACAAATCAAAGATCATAAAAATTCGTCCAGCCGATCTCGAGTTATAAATGGTGTACCTACCTGACTTTGTTTTATATATACTTAAAGATATAATATAAAATGATCAATATAAGTACATAGTTAATTTTCGTTTGCAAAAAAAAACTATCTAACAGTAACATCTGTTACAGAATATGTGCTGAACAGTTCCAATACGTCGGACGAAAGAAAATCCTGTCAGAAATGAAGGCAACAACACCAGACAGCAATGGTAAACCGAAACCGGTAAAAGCAAGGACACTACCAGCTAGGATGAGCCCGCCAGACTTCTCAAAAGAACCCCCTATTGTAGTAGAGAAAAATAACACTGTCAACAGGGAAAATCTTGTCAACCCTACGGTTACTACTGGTGAGTTTGATAACCCATTATATAAAATATATTTCATAATTGTTGACCTGAAAGACGTTGTCCTGTTTGAGCTATCACAACTGTAAAATGCACGAAGATTAAATAGCCGTTAAGGTTTCTGAAATGTTCCAATTTTCTTTCCGTGAGAACCTACTACGAAATATCAGAAAACAAAAAAAAAGAGAATAAAATCGGTAATGTTTCTCTAGTTATGTCGTGATATATAGATCAGCGTAATATCATTTCTCATTGAATGTTGTGATCATGATCCCACAAATTAGACACTGTCGATTGACGTAATGTCATGTCTTGATGAATTTATACATTTAAATTATGCTACGGTATGACTCTCTTTGGTGCGAATTCATTATTTTATAAATTGAGATTGAATACTTGCAGTTTAGTCGGGGATTACCCTAAGATAATGACGACGCTTTGCGTATGCAGAAATTGTTAGCATTGTCTTATAGCTACCGTTTTTTTTTTTCATAGAATTAGAAGCAATGGCTGAGCACACAGTGTTATCGGCAAGCTGTCTTGCTACGGAAGTAGGACTCACCATAATAGATCGCTCGTGTCTGTTTATGAAGAATCTAGGAGCAGCAGAGGGACTCGCTGCGAAACCTTACATCAAGTTACTGCAGTATCCACAGAGCGAAACTCTATATAAACATCTGTTTTCCGCATTAAGAGCGTATATCAATCAGTTCTCTGTAACTTTGTTTGAAGGTAAGTTCAAAAGCCAAAATTAAAATTAATGTTTGAAGGGTCTATAATATCTTGCACTCAATATCTTAACGTTTGCCGAGGTATAATAGCAGTTGGTTCGTGTAAAATACTGATCTACAGCCGCATCTGGTTAGACCGGAAGCCATACTCAACATGGTCGGGAAAAAGAATAATAAAAAAATTAGTAACTAAATAAAACTATGATAGGGGATGAAAAAGCTAGGAGGGGAGGGATTACAACAGCGCAATCGTGTTACGTATCGCTACCGTTTGAAATGGTGGAAAATATTTAACTGGTAAGTTTGTCAATGCAACGTATATGTATTTTCATGTACAAATAGGTGGCAGCACTGTATGCTCCGGAGTGGTAGCTGCGGTAGTGCGGCTGTGCGAGGCGCGCGCGGCGTGGCTGCGGCGCGAGGCGGCGGCCGCGCTCTACTTACTAATGCGGGCCAACTTCCAACACGGACCCGGAGGAGACCTCACTAGAGTCCATTTGCAGGTAACTTTAATGTCTAAAACAGGTTAAAGAACACAGAAATGAGCCTGGGAGAGGCATGTGTGCATTTTCTTGTTAGGTACATTGTAATAATGTGTAATATTTACAAAATAAAACATTATATACACTGAATACACAAGCAGCTGTATGGTGTACGAAAAACTTCTTTCTGCCCTATTGCCAAAATATTTGGCCGGATCTACTTGTGCATCTGCGCCAGGAAGGTCTATTCACTCCCTTTTAAAAGGCCGGCAATGCACTCGTGACTACTCTGGTGTTGCGGGTGTCCATGGGCGGCGGTAATCGCTTACCATCAGGCGATACGGCTGCTCGTTTGCCCTCCTATCCCATAAAAAAAATATATATATATAATATAAAATGGCTGTAGCTTTTAGTTTCTTGTTAATAATTTGTGTCCTTCCTCCTTTTCTTTAAATCCTAAATCGAGAACCAGATTTTATTAGGTATGAACCAGAATTCACTAGGAATGGTCTCTAGAGGTTAATTTAGTTAGACTTTTCGACTTTCGGGATTTAAACATCATTAAGTTTTTTTGTAGGTATTCCTTCTTAATTTACCATTATAGGTAGACAATTTTGACGGTACAGGAGTAAGTCATGCTACTTTGTAATAAAAAAAATTGTTTCCTATGATTCAGGTTATCATGGCTGTATCAAAGTTGCTCGACAACTCAACCGCAATCAACTGCAAGCGTTTCCAAGAATCTCTTTCTGTTATCAACTGTTTTGCGACCGGTGATAAAGCTATGAAAGGAACTGGTAAGTAAACAATATTTTTACTGAAAACTAAATATTGTATATAGGATGATATCCGCGACACGACATAGCCCGTATTTTGGTGGTTATTATTGGTCGGCGGGTGGGAATGAAGGCCTTTCTCGATCTATTAAAAATACTATTTAACCTTGTAATTCCATTTAAACAAGATATATGTAATAGTATAGTATATGTTAAGTAAATAGACATTGTCAAATGTCATAACAATCGTATTGCTATGTATCAGGTTTATCTAGCGAGGTTGCGGAACTAATGCGACGCGTGCGCACGGTTGTTGGAGCACGAGCACGTCTCGCTGGCGTTGGAGGAATTGGTGTTTCAGGTAAGTTAAAAATGTTATCAAAGGACTTAATAACATAACAGAGTTATTGTTTTACTTTATTCTGAATTCGGGATATTCTAAATTTATGATGAATTAGTCAAGACATTATATTTTGGAAACGGCTACGCTGGAGGTCCTGGGTTCGATACCCATGTCGAGCAAAGTGTTATTGGGCTTTTCTATAAAATTTTAAGTAGCAGTTTGGAGTTTGAATCTGTGCCTGCTTAATGGGAAAACGCTCGCCCCTGCCTAACCCTTCGGGGAATACACACGTGATGTCATGGGTTTTTAAAAGAAAATGCACGATCACTAATAAATTAACTTGTACTCACGATCAGATTCGAGGGGCGATTTATTACAATTATTTTTTTCACTTCACTTTTCTAGACAGTTAATTAGTTTTGTCTTCTTTTCCCATTCACAGAATATCACGTGTCAAAACAAGACAAAACATATTATAGCCATAATAAGTTATATATTTTATGAATGTTTACTAATAACACTTGTAGGGGCAGGCAGCGTTCACCTGGCAGAGCTGCAGCACGCTTTAGCCGCGTCCTGCCGCGCTACTCCGCGCTTGAGACACGCCTGGCTCTCCAACCTTGCAGAACATAATGCACGACAAGGAGACTACGACGAGGTAATATATTTTTCAAGTCCACTTTTATCATGCGTACCGCTGAAATGTGAAATACGCTTCCCGAGTGCATCTTCCCCGATAGATATAATCTGGATGTCTTTAAATCACGAGGGAATCGGTTTTATCTACGCAAACCCGCTCCATCGTAGATCGCAGTGTTGCTTAATATCAGGCGAACTGGCGGTCAAGCGTAAACCTATCAAGAATAAAAATAAATCTCTTTTCCTGCACCTCCAGCCTTCCAAAGCAGTGGAATATTTCCTATACTTTAGAGTGCAAAGTAATTTAGTAATAGTAATTTTATTGTAAATGGATTGGAATAACAATACAGGAAAGTTTGTGGCTTCTCCAATATATAATTACTTTTCTCCTTGTTAATTTATAATACATACGCGCTTTTGGAGAATCTGTAACACCTCGGATGGTATTAGTCGGACTTGACCTTATTTGTTGCGAACTGGAGCCGTATTATAACGCGTTAACACGTTATGATACGGCTCCTGAAATCATTTCACTCACTTCCAACTGCAAGAAGTCGTCGTCGAAACGAATTTTTGCGCCGATTGTTTCTTTTTAGCATTTGCTCAGGTATATCTGCACTTGGCCTGGGCAGGGGATGATGACCCAATTCCTACTTAGAAAAAGTTATTTGTCCCACATAATTCCTGAAGAAAATTAAAAAGAAAAAAATATAATTCATCTGTGTCATACATACTTCTTTTTTTTCCTCATTTTGAAAACTGAATGATCTTTAATACTCCAATAGGCAATGTGCTGTCAACTTCACATCGCTGCTCTAATAGCAGAATACTTAAAACTGCGAGGAACACAACAGTGGGGTGCTGACGAATTCGCCGAGATCTCACTGAACATACCTCGAGACGAAACCGGACTCAAAATCGACGAGGGTAAGTAAAACACACATTGCACAAATAACGATAATATATTTTATTTTTTGGGTCATAAAGTTCACTTTTAAATACCACAGCCTAATCCATCGATTGGTCAAAACACTAATTACTCTATTTCAATATTGTTTGAACTATGTATTAGGAACGAATTCGCAGTCTTTGTTATAATTGTGTGACACTATATATTTGGTTAGCTCTTTGAAAGTCTCGAGAGAACAGAAGGCATTACAGCCTGGTACTTCCATGAGGCGTGGTTCGGCCGAGTCGTCGTCCCAGTAATATATCTGAAAAAGAAATTACTGATCACAGATTACTTATTATTATTATTCCAATTCAGACTTTGTCAATGTCCCAACGCGTATTCTCAAAATTTAACAATTATACTACGCAACAGATTACTACTCGTATTCACTCCTTAAGAAAACTAACACCTACTGCTACTGCCTTCGTTATTCTGTGTCGCTTACGACAAGCATTGGCGAAGTCTTGATGAAATTGTTGATTTAAATGCTATGGTTAACTCTTTGTCTTCACAGTTTCAAAAGTTATATGCGAAAAAGTAATGGGTGGTCAAGGTTCAAGGTTGACATTCTCACACGATATTCTAGATGAACCATAAATCATTCTAAAATCATTAACATTTAAAAATTATGACTAGTATCTTGAATATTGTTGGCTGGCAATATTTTTGGATGCTTAAGCCACTTTGGTGGTCGTAATTAATCATATTTTCTTCAATAATCCTATTAAAGGTCCGGCGGAGCTTGATTTGCCCACAAAAACGTAATACCAAAATAAATTCTAATCCAGACAATATTCTATTAAATTATGTTATTATTCGGATTTGGATACCGTTAATCTTGGTTCCTGCCATACATATTATATATATTTCGTCTATTACTACTTTACTGGAAATAAAAGATCGGAAAATCGCTCCAAACTTTGTAAAGTTGACAAAAATTGCATTCGTTTACATTTATTTCCGGTGAAGTATTTTGGACGAAATGGTAGAGTAGGGACCTAGATTAACGGTATCGGAATCCGAATAATAACAGAATTTGATTAAATTGTGTTTGAATTACGATTTATTTCGGTATTACGTTTGTAAGGGAAATTCGGTCCGCCGGACTCTTAAGCACAGGCATCTTCAATACTAGAATCAAGCGACAGTCAAATTGCGTAATGTTCCTATCGTAGCCTGCCTGATTGGACTCAATTATTTTTAAAACAGATGCCAGTTATTGGTACGAAGAAATCTTTGTAACATAACCGGACTTGGTAGCGAGGCATCGAATGCCTCCAACAAATTGGACTCAATTTTGAAGTTACTGACCCAGTGTAAATCTGCTATAATATAAATCATTCAACGCTAACCTTAAACCCAAACCGTTCTCCGTCGGCCAATGTCTTCGGTTCCTTACTGGACGGTGGTGGTCGCCTTTCGTGCAGCTCAAACAGCAGGGCCGCCCCGGGGTCAGGCAGGCGAGGGGGCGGGGCGACACATGCGCCCAGTAACGCGGCCACGGACACCGGCGTGCCTGTGCGCACCACTAGGCGGAGTTGCGACTCCCCTGCGCTGTTACTGCTCGCTTCTTTTATTATTTGTTGAAGAAGCGCACCTATAAAAAAAGTGCCTTTTGAATTTATACCTCCTTAGAGGTGCATAAAAAGTCTTAGAACCCTTGCTTATCAATAACTGCGTTAGCAACTATCATTATTTTATTTATTCAGAAATGTATTTTGGTATTCTACATAAAGAGGATTTAAGGTCAACCCAATGGCATTCTCCACTAATCCACAAAAACCATTCAAATTATAATATGCCTGTTTAAATATTTTGGCAACTTAATTGGTTGGAATCTCGTGATTACCATTTTTTATATAATACTTAATAACTTGTTGCAGATATGATGTTTTACATCTGAATCCTTATCACATAACAGGTTTTGATCATATTGTCAAGGTCAATATGTTAACAATCGTGCCGTTTTATAATGACCTTTCACAAATAACACACATACATACTATACAACATTAATACTGTGGTCAGGCTTTGAACTCGATTCAAATTTGATGTTGCTGGTATATTTGTTCAATTATTATCAGCCAATTTATTGTTCTACTACTGGGCAAGGGTCCCCTCTCGGAATGAAACTACTACGCTAGATTATAGCTTACTAAACTATACTAGAGTATAACGCATATCGTAGGTAGCTTTGTGTAGAGTATAACGTAGAGTAAACTCTCAAAAGTCCATATGCACGCTAAGGATTACATTGTTATGAACAGTACGAGCGAGCTCGATACAGCCAGTGCGTGTCAGTTGTTAACGACAATGACAGAAGGTCGTAAATCAAACTAAACGTCAAGCTATGACGTTGTGAGATTGCCTATGGACTTTTGGTCACCACTGTACAGCTACCTACAGTAGCTGACTCTATTAGAGATTGACAGATCTTACGAGTCGCAGGAAATGTCATGCAAGCAAGCAAGCATGCAAGTTTTCTCACACTGTTTTCTTTTACCGATTAAAAGAGAGTTAATTTATTAATATCTGCATGGTTCTGATAAGTCTGACTGAGTCTGTGTGGCGTGTATTCGGACCCAAGACTCATTATTTTATAGTCTGGCTGTAATACGCAATAAGCTTTTTTACGAGCGTATTACGCACGTCCTTATTTCTTATTTACTCGCCTAATACAATCAGTACTGTATAACAGATTAATATTAATATTTTTTTAATGCATATCTTACCGCCACTGAGCTTCCTTAGCAAATTATTATGAAACATCATTGAATACTCCAATCTTGCCACATCCATAAGTTTTCTCTTCACATGTTTTGCCCATTTCGGATTTGCTACTTTAATATCGTCCTGCAACGTATTAAACGTTGAATAATTAGTCTAGACGTCTAAATCGATCAAAGTCATTGATTATAAAAACAAACTAAAGGCAAACCTGTATTAGGAATAAATTATTTAGATAATAAGCCTCTTGTGGCGTGCTGAAGTTTGTGTTGGTCATTTGCGCGATCTTGTGGAAAAAGTCGCGATATGGCAACAACAGGCCTTCTTCAGTGAAAGCATTAAGTATCCTCTCCTTCTCTTGTTTATATCGAGGACAGTTCTCTTCGTATAGCAACTGAAATTGTAACATTAGACTATATTTAACGAAAGCTGTTCACGACGTGAATTGTATTAAATTATTGTCCGCTAAATTTGGATTTTTTGCATAATTAGACTACTCTATCAAAATAAATCAAAATCATTATCTTCTTCAGGCTATTCGTGCGTGGAAGAAAAACCTTTAATCGTTGATATTTTCTGATACCTCCTGTCCATTTGCATAATAGTATATTTTGCAAGATTAATAACAAAACCACTTACAAAGTCTTGACGTCGTGGCGGATATTTGTAAGGAACGGGTTGCCAGGGAAGCGTCTCATTCCACTCTTGCTCCGGCGAAGGCGACCACAGACCCGCCGCAATCAATAGAGCCGTCATCTTACTCAGTTCTGTGTCGGACGATATCACGATACTGTTCTCTTTTAAAACAAAATTAAACTAATGTAGAAAAAACAATTTGAAAAATGCTAATCTTATTTCCAAATAATTACCACTTTGGTAGTAAGGTCCCAAAAAGTCGTTATATCTTTTTCTAAGTAATGCGCCCATTTCGAATGTCAACATCTTGCCCTCCTGGAATAATAAGAAAATTCTAAGAAACAGCCATTAATATTAACTAGCTTCCGCCCGCGACTTATTCTGCGTGGACTTCAGAATTAGGTCCGCCCTGGATAAAATGTAGCGTATGTGTTATTCCAGACTATAATCTATCTTTGTGCCAAATTTTATCCAGATCCGTTCAGCCGTTCTGGCATGAAGGAGTAACAAACATCCATACATCCATATCTACACACTTTCACGTTTATAATACTCGTATTAGTAAGGATAAAGTCCGATCCACTCGGGAATGCTTTTCTATTAAAGCCGCATGACGTGCGACATAAGTAATAAATCATTATTAGTGGCTGACGGCAATCTGCGTGTCTGCCGACACCTCGTTCCCGTTTAGAGCAGTTAGCGACCTTCGGCTATCGGGACTCCCTCCCGCATTCAGACCGGGAAGCGGACACTTCGTTATAAAATCATTCGTCTTCACTCGTCCTTCTCGTCCGACCCTTAACTACATTAGTTCCGTAAATTCATTGCCATGGCCCCGACAAATAAGTGTTACGTGACGCTTATTATGGTTTATAGCCGTTTGCAAATCAAATAGAAGTGTTCTATGTGTAATGTGTTCGTTTATCTATATGTTGTGCATAATATTATTATTGATTTGTCGTTCAAAATATAAGTATAGCGTGTATTTATTACCTACTTTACGAGTCTGGTCAATAGCTAATATGCCTCATTGACGACAAGAACGGAACAACTTAGTGCTTTTGTTACATTACCAGCATTGTGTGAATGCGGGATAGAGGAGCGCCAGCGCATATATGAGTAATCTACATGCAGCACTACCATTGATCGTGAACGAATCCCGCGGTTATAGTATGTTTAGGTACGTCAGCAGCTATTCGTTACAGCCAGCGAACACTTAATTTATCGTATCGAGGAACTACGCCAAAAAGGTTCATTGTTAAACACACGTCTCTTGCGAATCCCATGAGTTTGGAAAACATCGCCAAATCTACATAGTCCAATAATTGAGGCTCGACACATTTTGATTTTCCTAACAAGGTCATAGAAACGTGACTGGATACTTACATTAGTCATAGCGCCGGCTCCGTAGGGCGCAAACACGTGGTCAGGTGGGGGAGCGCCCAGCATGGCCAGCTCGCCTTCACTGGGAGTGCGTTCCCCGTGCGACATAAGCTACAAATACATACAAAATATTTAACAATTGCGTCACTCACCTTTGTGCCTTAATCAGTATCACCTATGGAGAATTTTAATTAAAACCTAGAGTATTTTTTTAAAACAAGGGTGTTTTCTTTTTAGTTGTTAGTTTTAGTGCAATAGACTAGAATAAATATTGTTGTTGACCTTTTTCCTAATAGGAAATGGGGCTTTTTTGGGAAAATGTTGGGCAAACTCATTATTAATACGCTAACTTTTCAATTCATTGGCTAGGTATAATGGCTATGGCTGTTAAGTGTCTAACAATTCAATTAATAAATGACCTTACCACGTGTACTTGGCGGAGAACAGTCACTTCGACTGTTGAATCCTTCATTAGGATCACTGCAACGAGGGCTGATGGAAAATAAGTAATATATTATTTGCAAGAACTGAAACTGGCTTTATAGATGGTAACAAATAGTTATAAAAGTCCACATATCTACAGCAAAAACAGAAACATACTAGTATCAAACTACCCAAGAACTGCTCATTTACTGAAAATCAGGTAACCCGTTTTACCACAATAGAAGAGACTTCAGACTAGAACTAGGGCCCTTATAAATATGATCAGAGATCCATTGAGGTACTAATAATTCATAGTAAAAGTTTGTCAAAGACAAATCTATGAGACATACCGGCGATGAGCGAGATGCCCACCAACACGCCGAGGCAGCAGCAGGTATGTTCTATGCGCATACCTTGCGCCGGCGCCGCTTCCGCCGCGTTGGTCGGCTCCTCCTCGCGACCGCCCTCTTTCCTGCGCAAATGCACTACAAACTTTACTATGCAAAATACAGCATTTTAATGGAGGTAATTTTTCTCATAAATCTATTTTATGCTTAATGTAACTTGCAAAAAAATACTGATAGGATACAATGACTTCTGTGAATCCAAGATTATGTGGTCATTATAATAATTGTGGTTTCTAAATTTTAAGAATTATTAAAATAATAATATTTACGTATTGATGGATAAATTATGCTAACTGCTTCACGTGCCTCTACAGCAATTTCAATTGACGAAAACATCCGCTTTAATGAATGATGCTGCAAAATGTCACTCACATTTTCCTCCGCCGGGTCGGCAGCTCTACATTGTAATCCTATCTTAATCGCGTTTAGTCACTTAAGGTAACTCATAATTAAACGTTTAACGTTGACACATGAACCACAAAAACTACCTGTAGCAACCACTACGGTTTACGCGAAATGGAACGGGTGATGGCGGTGCGAGGCAGGAAGCGCACAGTGCGCGAGGCGGGGTCTCACTGAGATGCGTACGGGATGCTTTGCGAGATTCACGGTCGCCGCGACCTATGCCCGGTTAGATGATTGACTTTGTCCAATCGATTGTACCACGGTGCCTAAATAGGCGCATCGGACGATACGGGCCCGCATGTATATTTACACAGGTATGCCCGAATCCGTCCGATGTTGATATTTAGTCGCGTGGCCGGCGCTTTTGTTAACCTCAACTCCAATGGAAAATCAGATTTGGTCACACAATATGTGCATGCCTATGTATTCATTCATTGAATAAAATTAACCATAGACACATTTAAGAGATGGTCGTTAATTTCCTGTAGGTTATGCATTGTGTTAAAACAAAGCGTATTTGTGTACGTATGAATAATAATAGCATCATGTCACTATTATTTGCATGAGGGTGCTTTGATTCGCCTGATAGTGTGAATTAAAAGATTGCGCGCTGTGCCGTGCGAACATACAATGCCTTCCGCTTGCCCTATCCTGGTGGGGTCTAGGTACTGAAAGACCATATTACTATAACAACCTCATCTTCTTTGCTCGCCACTTATTGCTAAGAACGAACTACTTCAAACTTTGAAACTCAAAAATACGGTAAATTTATGCTTAAATATCATAAATTCTCACAATGGCAAAAAACAATCTCCTTCTTCCGAGTTAACTTGGATTGGATGTTAAAAGAATAATTAATTGAAGTAAGACAAAATTTGACCAGATTAAATCAAATATATTCTTCCATCATAGAACGTTAAATTATTGAGAATACATCCATATTAATACCTACAACAAAAAAGTTAATTGGATTAACTTACTTGATACACAATACGCTCGTTAGATGCACCATCTTTAACACACAGAGTCCTCCCTTCTTATTATAATTAAAATATCAAATTATCTTCGTATATTATGTGCATAATCTCGCTCAGTGATAAGACATTAATAAGATGTTGGATACGTTGTTCTCATAATTCTATAGCAGGCATACTGCGAGTGATCATATCTAATCATATTGTAACTACACCGGATTGTAGTTGGACGTTTTTATGTTTTACAGTGAAGACTTGTTTGCGTTATATTCATATATTTATCATGTAACGTGTTATAGCAAATATTACGTTCAGCTTAGTGTTGTAAAAATGAGCGCTGAGGCCCGAGCCCGAGCTCAAGTCTCACGAGCGTTGAAAGTTTGGACTATAATGCGTGAGCACGCGACTTTAGCGTTATAGTCCAAGCTCGTGAGAAGCGCTTAAGTGTTGAATGCTCGAGTCTTCAAGGCTCATGAGCGTCGACTCAGCGGTCTAGACTCGGCCTCGGCGCTCATTTTTACAACACTCACTTCAGCTAAAATACGTGATTATGAAGTAGGTATATACATATAGTAACGACTGGGTAAGACTAATAACGGAAAAGTACAGGTTGGCACGGCATGTAAGAGTGGCTGAAAAAACGCCACGAATAGTCCAGCTTTCAATAGATGCAGTTACTTTCGGGTTGTGTTCGCAACGGAATGACAAGTCGCTTCTGCAACCAACTAGCGAGTTTGGTGGGACACCCAGATTAGGTGGAGTCCGTTATGCCCCGCGGTGGAAATCCATGAGGATTTCCAAACGCGAAATGAATGTACTTAGGTCGAACTGCTTCGGTGGTCACATAAATCGGGAACCAATGCCTGCTGGTCCCCACTGCGAAGAATGCTCTGAGGAAATCTATTATAAAAGTACTTACCAGCTTTTGCATGCAGTTCCGCTGGCATCCCGAAGGACTGTTGGAGATAAAAGGTAGACTATGTCCTACTCCAAGGTGCAATCTATCTAAATATGCCAAAAATCATCCAACATCATTCAGCGGTTAAGGCGTGAAACGCAACGAAAAGTAACATACAGACGGACTTTGGATGCTTGGAAGTTTGGATTTCCTATAGTCTTAGTGTCTCGTAAATAATAATGAAGCTGATCAGATTTCGATAAATTGCTTCCTGAGGAAGGACATAAATACCTTTTCTCTCAAAAAGTCCTCTTGAGACGTGAGTAAAACCGCGGGCTTCAGCCATTATACTTTAAATATATGTATATAGGTATTGGCGACTATTCAACTAAAAATTTCAAGGGCATCTGGGTTTTCCGGTCAAAACATTCAAGTCCAAATTATTGAGTCATTTTATCATGACGATGATCAATGAACCTGCCTAATCAGAATTGTTACGGCAGCATTTTGTAGAATCAGCGAAGGGAATACCCGGACCCATAAGGCGGCTTATGGCTGTTTACGGCCTTTACAGTGCCAAATTTCCTTTAAGTAAAAAGGCTAAAGTAAATAAATTTGTTTTACGAGTATATCTGGCACAAGACATTGAACTCTTCAGCCTACACTTCAAACCTATTTCAATACCATACATACATACCATCACGCCTGTATTCCCCGAAGGGTTAGGCAGAGGTGTACTTAATGTACACCCACAGTTCGCCGGTATGTTTAGGTCCCATGTTATAGGGGGCGAGCCTATAGCCATTAACCGGGCACAAATCCAGACTCCAAGCTGCTAATGAGAATTTCATAGAAAAACCCAATAACACTTTGCTCGACCTGGGGATCGAACCCAGGACCTCTAGTGTAGCAGTCTCACTTGGGACCACTAGACTAATGAGGCAGTCGATTTCAATTATACCTATTTCAATTATAATTAATTAGCAGTACATAATGTTTTAAAATGTAATAAAAATTAATATATTTACTTCAACTACTCGGTAAGTTAACTATAATTATTATTCTCCAGAAAGAAATAGCTCACTACAGCCTTTTGTCATAATCCATTATTAACGTCGTTTTGGTTGATTGAATGTTGATATAGTAAAGGAATGCAAAATTCGAATTTAGAACAATTTACTAGTCAAAAATACCAACATACTAGTATTAAATATAAACAAACATTTATTGTTTAAATTAAGAAAACAAATCAATTTAAATATCTATACCTACATATAATTAGTCTGTAGAAAAGTCGTGTTAAGATAATTGGAAAAAAATAGGTGGAGAAGACTAAATTAAGACTAAATAAGCGATACTAAAGCCGAATTAATGGTTTTTGGAAAATATGTCTGTCTGTATGTATGTATGTCTGTATGTATGTATGTATGTATTTCTGTATGTTCGTTTATAACTCAAGATCTACTTGACGGATTCCTATAAAATCAAGTTTATACGTAGATTATGAGCCGGGTCAACATTTAGGGTACTTTTTATCCGACTACAACTGCGCAAAAAAGAGGAATACTGATTTTCCATAATTTTCTTAGAACATTCTTATTCATTCAGAGAAACTGGAAAGAAATACATTAGCAGTATTGGCAGTATCATAAGGCAACTTTTGCGCTTAATTTTATTTAAATCTGTTCACTTTATCTAAAGTTAAAAATAACTATTAAAGAGAAGCTAATAACTATTAAGAAGAACATTAAAAATAACTAAGTTAATTTCACGTATAAATATGTCCTAGACTTGCAAAGGTTATATAACAAAATAAAGCATATTCCAAATAAAAATATACTAACGGATACTGAATAATATAAAGTAAATGGCTAACATACTGATTTAACCAATTTTAGAGTAAAGTAAAGAAGTTAACAAAGGGTGTAAATTAATTTTCTCTATTATCTACCACGATGTCATTATTACCTCATTCAATATATGATTTGGCATTACAGGTGTCAGGGTTTAAGTTGACATGACTGTTGTTTTTTTCCTTTGAAGGAACGTAGACAAAGTCATTTTATAACGTGAAACCTCCACGGTGTAGAAACAGTACCTATATTTAGAAACGAAATAATTTCTATTAATTCCATTCTAATAATAGTTACGGGTAGTATTGATATGCAAAAAAAAAGAATCTTGCAAATGAAACCGAGAGCAACAGCTATACCCAATATTTTAAATGCGAAACTAACTCTCTTTTTATTTGTTTTCTGTCACCTTTTAATGCCCTAACCGCTGAAAAGATTTCGATAAAATCAAGCAAGGAGAAAGGTTGCATTCTGGGGAATTAGGGCATAGGTCTAAACATTTTGTCTCAGTAAGTCATTTTGGGATGCGAGTGAAACCGCGGGCAGCAGCTAGTATATAATATAATTATGATATCAAATAATATATTCAAAAATTTAAATCATGCTCTTTAATTTATTTTTCGGGTTTTATAAAATAGAATTAGGAGATTAGAGTAGATATTGCATGACAACTTCAAAAATGATAAAAATTGAATTTTTTCGTGACGCGTCAAAGGCAAAGCACCGCTGCGTTCATTGGGGATCTCGGATTCTTCACAATGTGCTATGGATGACCGTGTGTTTGAATCAGTACAATGTGTATAAAAGATTTGCAATTTGTTTTACTAAGGTGCACGAACATTAAATCGTAACTATAATAATACCATTGCCATATGAGCGAATCCGGGGCATATCGCTAAGACGCAGAAAATACTAGTTTTGATGCGCTACCTGCACGTTTTATACACGTTTTGCCACGGTTATTCGCTACTATTAAACTTTACATTATTCCAATGTAGGTAAAGATTACTTTTAAATGAAAGTTAGAAATAAAACAACCAATTAAAAATCACAGCCACTTTACTTGTGTCAACTGTATCCAAGGTTTGTATAAATTAATATTAACTATAATTATGTTAGGTTTATGCATTGCTCATCCATCTCTTCTTTTGACCATACAACATCTTGCACTAGGCCGACGAACTTGTCGTATTCACAGAACGGTTGATCTCCGCAGCCCTCAATAGGTAGTATCTCCCCTGGACCACCGGCGTCACGTGCGTACACCGCCTAAACAAAAACAATTTATTTTTGTACACCAATAATACAAAAAAACATCAGAAAAGGTGAATGCTCGAGCGTTGCCAATTGCTATGCTACGCTTTTTATTATCATTATCTAAAGATACCATAACAACTGGCAACGTAAAATGCCTTATTCTTTAGCGCTCCATACAACCTAAACCCTGTAAAGAGAGGTCTGACTCTTGTCATACATCCTAGTTCAAGAGCTAGTGTGTACATTGAAATGTTAATAAATATAAATATTATTTATTCATTTAAGTAAATGGCGTCATAGATTTTAATTACATACTTTAATCTTATTGTTAATATAGCTGTAGTGAGTTCGACAGAAATCGCTGGTATGTTCTGACGTCCCATATAATAAGGTGACAGCCTATTGCCAATATTTCATTAGCAAAACTCAATATCCCAGGACCTAATGCTCGCGCGTCCGGGCTTACGACCACTGGACATGAGCCATTTTTAACGTCCTGTCACTTTTGGAAATGTTTAGCCACAAATTCCAGGACTTAGTCTACAGAATCGGACAATTCGCTACATGATGAAGATGGTATTTTAGCAAATCGTGTAAGGCGTCTGGAGCACAAGAATACCTAAGACACAGCTAAGACAAGAGTCACCTTTAGGTCAATTTTCGATCGGACTAAACCGGATTTGGTTTCAAACATCAGAATTAGCCATCAGGTTGCCAATATTCTAAGATGTAGCCAACGTTTGCTTTAGGAAGTCTGCTACTAACATACAATAAACCCGTGAAACATTACCAACCATGACAAATCTTCATAACAATAGTATATATACATAATCACAAATATGTCATAAATTAAGTTATTGTATCTACACACGAAAAGTATAATAATACACTTTTATTCACATACAAATGAGATATTCAAAAGAGACAATATACCGTCAATAAATTTCAGGGTCATTCTTTAAGAATTGATATACTTGCCTATACAAAGAGGATGATAAATGATTTTTTACACTCATTATGAACGTACATAATAATATATTAATGGAAATAATTAAGCAATATTCTACACATAAAACAAATCTATAGAAAAGTACAATTACCAGATGAGAGAAAATACAGGGAAATCTTAATAAATGAGATTCCGTTAATGTTAACGGAAGTTACAGTTAGCTTGTGCCAGGACAGGCGGAACTATGAATAAATACAATTTAAACAATGATTACATAAGTCCTCAGCGTGCATTAATACCATAGCATCCTTTCTCAACCTTTTTAGTGTTACGACCCACTAAATAGTCATTAATTAAGTGTCATGATTTATACCAGCCAGTATATAAACCATATAAATATGAGAATATTTTGTATATATTGAGACCCCCAGGTTGAGAAACAATGTACTGAATAATTCTGATATGAATCATTAGGATAAGAGACTACTTCTCACTCACCACTATTCCATACTCGCTAGTCTGCATATTTTTTCTCAGTTCCAGTGAAAATGTAGCCCCATAGTTCGGCTGGTGGGGTTTGAACACTTTTGCAGCGGCCATCAACGCAGCCACGTTGTTTTCATGAGCCGAGTACGGATACAACTTAGGGACACTCTCTCCCTTTATAGCAGATCTAGTCGTGTTTAATATCGATTGCATTAATACACCTACAATAAAAAATATAGGTAGTGCTGCCCTTTGAGTTAATAATAAGTAAAGCTCATAAAATTATATTTAGTAGTTATATCATTAGTCACTACTAAATATATTTTTTAAGCTTATTTACACTAGGCTATCTTAATAGCCTAGTGTTATAACCATTGGACTGCCCAGTCAAAGGTTTCGAGTTCGAATCCAAGAACCTCTGACTTTTCGAATTCATGTGCGTTTTATATATAGTTATATTAAATATCACGCGCTTAAAACCTGAGAGGAGACCTGTGCTCGGTGATGGCATAGTATATGGGCTGATAATAATATAATTAAATAAACAAATTATTTTGGGTGTAAAGTAAGTTAATCAGGTTGATTTACCTTAAGGTTTAGATACCTATAATAATAGCTTAATTATTTTAGAAAGTAGATTACTAATAGTTTTATCAGTGAAAATTACCTGCTGCCAGTTTAATTAATTCAGAATTGTATAGTTCTATAGCGTACTCTATTTTAGTCACTTCTTTTATTTTCGGCATCACCTCTTGAGCCCACTTTGGTGCGTTAAAGCCGACATTTTTCTGGAAATGTACATATTTAGCTGAGCATTCTGAGTACGAAGAATTCCAATATATCGAGATCTAATTTAAAACCTACCAACGTTTGAAATAAATTGTCTAGGTAAAACACATCCCCAGGTGTCGTAATATTCCTACCAGCTTTTTCACTCAGCAAATCGTACAGGTCTTGATACGGTTCTATCATTTGTTTTACTTCGGGCCGTTCATAAGTTTTATCCCTCAACCAGATATATCGTGGGCAGTTATACCAGTAGAGAAGCTGAAAAATATTTTATTTTATAAAAATATAAAACCATATATTATATTCTGTAACCGACTTAAATATACGTAGGGAAATTACAATAAGCAACGCGATCAACTCCCTAAATATATGTAATGTTAATACTAACGTTATTAATATTATTTTTTTTTTATAAAACGTTGCCCCACACTAGGATTTTCTCCTGTATCGTGGGTGCGTATACAGACACAAATTCTCACATACACAAACACCCAGACCCGGAACAACTACCTGTAGATCATACAAATATTTGCTCCGTGTGGGGATCGAACCCACAACACGTTGCACAGAAGCCGATCCCTCAGCCGCTACGCCAAATGCGTCATAATTATACGTATAATTAATAATGCGTTAAATTAACGTTATTTATATAACATTATTATTTAAATTATTATATAGATAACGTTACTTAATTATGCAATGGTATCTACGTCCATGGAGTTTGGAAAATCTATCTCAGAAAGTCAAATTGTTCTGGTTACAACCAGAACAATTTGATCATGAAAGAGGAAAAGTGTTCACGGGAACTATTCAATAGATTACAAGGATTTATCCAAAGGATACACGTCGAGTTTGAGGATCATTCAACTTGTTTCTTGATAATTAGCTTATACTTACATCATCTTCCTGAAATGGTGGGGTGTCGTATGGTATGGGCTGCCAGTCTAGGTTGGGGTTCCACTTTTGTGCCGGTGGCGGTGGGTACAGCGCTGATAAAGCTGTCAATGCCGTCATCTGGGTCCTCGCGTAATCAGTAGTTCGTATTGTAATCTCGTCATTCAAATACAATCTGTCGATAAGACCGTCGTAAAGCTTCCTGATATACTTGCCTACAAAGTAGCTACGTTGTTTTCCTTTCTGTTGGCAGACGCACATTATAAGAACATAGGTATTACTAAACTGGAAGCAACGATAAGTTAGTGAATAGAGCGTTGACCCGCTTTAGTAGACGTTCGGTGAATCCACGGGTCCTTCGTATTCCTGCCGAGCAGAATTGATTGCCAGGGAGTGAAGGAAAACAACTTAAGAAAATCTGCGTATCCGAGAGATATAAAATCTAACCTCCCTCACCAGGCCAGTGTGGTGGTCTGTGGCCATATATTACCTCTCAATCTGAAAGGAGGCCCTTACAGCCAGTGGAACAACTTATAGACTGATTTTATTGTTCTTACCGAACTACTTTTTAGATCCACATGTGCTGTACTAGTATTTTTATGTTAAGATAACTGATAAGGTAGGTGTAATGTAATGTTAAATCGTGATATCAACAAGAAATGGCTTATGTAGCGTCTTTGAACTACAACAAACAATAGTTTTATACTCATTTTCTTAACGTTCTACTTTATACCGAATTTTAATTAACTAGTTTTGCAACTATAAAAACATTATAGGTTTTTGTCAAGCTCAAATTACGGGCTGATTTTATTTTTAAATTTGACAACAACTTGTAATACGAAGAATGCTTTTGCTAATAAACCGCGACGTTATCCTTTTTCAATGACAAACTGAAGGGGTCAATGACGCTTCGGTGACCTTGCGTGGATTCCCTCATCTGTTTTACTTCTAATGACATACAAACGTAATATAATATTATTATGTATACTAATAAAGATCGCCTGATATTATAGCTAAAGTAAGATACATACCTATAAGTACATAATTTCGATGTATTCTAAATCCAAGACCGTAGCTATCGATATCATACCTACCACTCGAAACCTAGACTATTTACTGTGCAGAAAAAAAAAAAATTTTCCATTGTTTTGATACGAAACTTACATTAGTCAAGGCTTTCTTCCCATAGGGAAAGAAATTGTAGTCAGCATGTTCCGGATACAAATCCAACTCTTCGTCGTCAGGTGTGCGATCTCCATGGCGAAATATCTGTCAAACAATTTATATAATGTCGACTATAATGCTTTTTATGATAGAGCAAAATAATAACTAACATTACATACCATCACGCCTATATTCCCCGAAGGGTTAGGCACAGGTGTACTTACGTACACTCACAGTTCGCCGGTATGTATAGGTCCCATGCAATATTAATCGGGCACAAAACCCAAATTCCGATCTGCTACTGAGAGTTTCATAGAACAACCCAATAAGACTTCGCTCAACCTGTGAGACATCGAACACAGTAACTCTAGCGTAGCAGTCGCGCTTAACACCACTGGACTAATGAGGCAGCCCAGTCAAGTAGTAATCAAATGTTCAAAATACCATTAACTCATTAATGAGATCGTGACTCTAGATGGTTGAAACAATTGTTTTTCTCTTGTGTTGCTAATTTTTCCGTGATAGGTTAAAATTGTAATCTCCTGAATTAATTGCTGACGTTAAAGCTAATAGTTCCGCACGTGTCATTGTATCCGACAGCCGGTACTCGTTTGACATGATTGGCCAGTGCCCATTATTGAACTAATGATCCGCGATTCTTGTAGGCAGGTGACACGCTTGGCTCGCTTGGTCGTGACATAGGTTGAATAAAGAGTCATCAGACGTACCACAAAAGCGAGTATCAGGTCCGTGTTAGCTAACCCATTGTCTTCAGAGTCGCTCTGCTGCGGCTCCACCACGCGGACCGGAGGTTCCTCCCCGCACACTGTCCCCACGATTACAACTACCAACACTAAAACGAATCCCATTTTTAGATACTAATTTCCCGCCGAACCAGCAGAACGGCTCTTATCGGCGGTACGTACGCGCGTTCGCGCAGTTTTCGACTGCAATACTCGGAGCGTCTGCTCCATTTATATAGAGATACATAGAATAGTATTTCAAGAGGGCCGGCGGGATGGCATCGCTTCAATAGTTATGCGAATCTCTAACAACATAGTCTGCAGTTAGATTGATACCGAAAATTACATCTTTGTACGTAAATTGCATGAGATATATCTCGATGTAAAACAAATTAAAATGCCTTTTCCTTATTGTGATCATTCTAAAGTCATAATCATGGCCAGATAGCAGGAAGCTATGGCGTTTTCGGGACAAGGTGTCGTAGTGTCCTACATATTTTATTTTACATGGATATTTTCAATGTTTATTTATGTATCTATGGTAACGCCTTGAAGTGAATTAATTTTATCAAGACAATTAAATATGTATGAGTTTAAAAACAGTATTTGTTTAGTTTAGTTTACGATATTTGAATTTCCTCAAAATAAATTTTACTTGACATTATTTTTTACTCTTTTTATAGACAACAAACAGTTTTAAATAATGTTTATTCAGTTTAAAAGTGCATGCCCCCCATTAATCGTAATTAAAAGGAAATATTTATTTTAACCCTTTAATTTTACTGTAAACTCGGACTCGGCGTTCAATTAATGGGGTGTTCGGTCTAGGTAGGTCATATTTCTATAACGGAGAGCCCGCCACGTCCGACTCCACCGTCCACTTTGTCGTGCGTAGCGTCATTTATATATTAATCAGCCAACAGATTAGTCGACAGGTTTGGATGCATCTCACTTTCGTGTCTTGCAAATGTCTGAGCGACAAATTACTCAGACTAACTGCAAGTACATCTGGATAAATTGATTTTCAGGCTTTTAGGCCTTCTAAGCTACCTAATGGCTTAAAATGCTCTTCGAAATACGTAGAGGACTCGATGTGCTAAAGATGATCCATTCATAGACTGACCATGACAAGCACAGTTTTATCTTGATCAGTGTAGTTGTTACTCCAGCAGTCCTTTGTATCATATCGTTTCGGATAACAAACGTAGTATAAATATGTTAGTTTCATTTGTATTGTCCCATTTCAATTTAAACCATTACAAATTCATCTTATTACAAGATTCTTGTTATTTAGTCTCGCACTAAATCTGTAGATATTGTATTATTTTAAACTTATTGTATGAAAAATTGTGTTGGAACACTTGAAACACTAACATGCCTTAATCTCAAGTGCGTATGTAGTTTGTATGTTATATTTCTACTGTTGAATACATTTTGGATATTTCTCTCCTAGGCTACAGATGTTTTCAATTTCACGAATAAAATTTATAAGTCTTAAATGCAAAGTCGAAGTTTAAAAGATGTATAAATCGTACTCATGTCTAAATTGCTGTGTTATTGTTTCGTTCCAGGTATGACTGACGTCCACTATAACGAGCAAGCTCTCCTCGATCAGCTGATGATCTGTACAGAATCCGTCGATAAAGCGGAAAGATACGAACTTCTAGGACCACTCTACAGACTCATAATACCCATCTACGAACGACGGAAGGACTACCAAGCACTCCTTGCCTGTTATCAACACCTCACCAAAGCTTATGCCAAAGTTATCGAAGTGACTAACTCAGGAAAACGACTTCTCGGCAGATTCTATCGCGTAGCTTTCTTCGGGAAGGCCCATTTCGGAGAAGACGAAGAAGGCATAGAGTTCATCTACAAAGAACCCAAGCTTACGTCATTGAGTGAAATCTCGGAGAAACTACAAAATTTCTACGAGCTAAAGTATGGTGCTGGGAATGTCAAAATTATTATGGATTCTGCTCCGGTTAGTAATTAATAAAAAAGCCAATTAAAGATGTAACAATTCTATACATAATAATGAGAATAAAAGTACTCCTTAAGTGGTACTTAATAAATAATTTGAACTCGTTTATAACTGATGAGTGCTAATTTGTTACTAATTTATTTTCGTGTTGAGCCGTGAGTTTTATAAAACTTCTAATCGACGGTTTGAGCCATATAGGCTTTTCGTCGAATGCCAACTTGTATTATACCTATATATCATTCTATTACTATTTCCCAATGATTTGCTGACCTGATCCACCAATCCACTGGTGAATCAGGTGAGCCATTCCTCACGGCTCAAGCGTATTTTGGGCTAATGCTTCCAGAAGAAGTCAAGCTGAAATTGCAATAATCAGAGATATTGCATTGTCAATACAACTGAGTCGCTAGAATGAAAATTAAGTGTAATTCTCTCGTCAGGTGAATCGAGAGGAGCTGGACAGCAAACTAGCGTATATCCAAGTGACATGGGTGCGGGCGGCGCCCGAGGGCGGGCTGGTAGCCACCGGCGGAGGTGAAGGCTCGTTCGAGCGCGCGCACAACGTGAAGCGCTTCGTGTTCGAGACTCCCTTCACTCGCGACGGAGCCGCGCGCGGACCCGTGCATCATCAGCGACTCCGCCTCACACATCTTACTGGTAACATTACATACTATCCCGCCTGTATTCCCCGAACGGTTACGCAGAGTTGTACTAATCTACACCCACAGTTCGCCGGTAGTTTTAAATCCCATGTAATAGGGGGTGAGCCTATTGCCATTAACCGGGCACAAATCCAGACTCCGAGCTGGTGCTGAGAATTTCATAGAAAAACCCAATATCACTTTGCTGTACCTGGGGATCAAACCCAGGACCTCCCGAGCGTAGCGGTCGGGCTTGGAACCATTAGACTAATGAGGCAGTCCTGGTATCCTGTCCTAGCATCTTACTGGTTTTTTTTTATTAACCGTTACTGCCCCACTGTTAGGCAAAGGCCTCCCCCAAGTCTTGTGGTAAGCATCCAGACCAACCCACCACCTCTTTCTGGGCCGGGGCCCATTGCGCCTTCTATCGCTGTGTGTATCAGTAATGCTACCTATGCATGCTACTGACATGACATTTAAGCATGGCCGCTTTTACCTACGTTTATTATGCCCGTTTTGAGCGCAGCGTTTTGTATTCGGTCCATTATTTTAACGCACATTATTTTTAAGAATCCTGCGCTTCATTGCTCTTTAAGGAACAAGGCGGAACTTTTGCGGTTCGGTACGTGAACTAAGCACCAGACATCTTCAGCAAAGAAGAAAGAGATGGCTAAAACGATGACAATGATTCATTCTTCAAGTTATTTACCGCTCACTAAATAATCCGTATCAGCAAAGAATACTTTTGTGAAACAACTGCCAATATCGTGCCATCTCTCTCGTACAATTAACATTACAGCAACAAGAGAGAGACAGCACGAAATCAGCCTTGTGCATAAAACTAATTGGGATTAGGTATATGGATGCGGGTCCTGAGAAACTTCTGTTTTTAGGGATTCTGGCCCGACAAAAGCCTACATTTCCGTGTTTGCAAATGTTGGCAATACTGTTATTTTTGTTTAACATTCCGTGTCGTAAAGGTTTTGAATCGAGATTTGTTTTAAAATTCAGTCTTACGGCTATTAACTTATCGCATAATAATCTAATAATAATATTAATTCATGTGCTCATGCGATTAAATAGTATAAAATGATGCATTTTCTTACTTAGGTAAGAGCAAATTTGTAAATTACTAAGTCGTAAAATTAAATTATAAAACACGTAAAAATATAAAGCTGTGCTTTTCCATATCAGGCCAGGATAATCAGTTTGATAGTTATAATATAACAACCCTCTGAAAGAGTCTCCCTCTAATGTTGTCTTAGAAAATAAAACAGAAATTTTTGTCTTCGTCAATTTTTTTATCTTTGTCTCTATTAGAAGAATATTATAAACATAGGTATAAAAGGTTAATTTACTGATTATTTTTATGCCTCATGAAAAAGTTGACTATAAATAGAGCCGTTCAAAAAAACAAAATTAAAGTCGGTTAGAAATGAGGAAGTTACAAGCATTCTAATTTTATGCTAGACGGAGAGCGTACTATGCAACATGTGATGTAAAATATTCTGTACGCTATATAATTTCCTTACTAACACTCGCAGGAAAGTGACAGAGGACTCGCTTAATCCCCACGAAATAATTTAATTACCTTTGTGATACAAATTATTTTAAAAGAGTGTCCATGGAGTTTCTTGCCGGATTCTTCTCCAGAGGATCAACTTTTTTGTAACCGTGCACCTAGACTCATTAACGTTTCATAAACGCTTGTAAAAGCTTATTTGAAATAAAAACATTTTGAAAATTTTTTGAACATTGAATAATTTTTTCAGTACCTTTATAATTTGTATAGGTACTGAATATCTTATCTATGTTCTATCTATATAAATAAAAATGAATGTTTGTATGGTTGTCCCCTATGTAATACTAAACCATTCATCCTATTGCGATGAACTTTGGTGGGTTTTTATGTGAGCGCCTGGGAAGGTTTTTGTCGAAACAAAATTATAAAAAAGAGGCATTGCAACGTATGCCGGGGGACAGCTACTCTTTAATAAGTTAAACACTATTCAACCATATACCCTATTGCAGCGGAGTCTTGGTTCCCGTACGTAAAGCGTCGCGTGCAAGTAATCGACACCCAAGTTGAGGAGAAGAGCCCCATAGAGGTCGCTATGTCAGAAATGGAAAGCCAAGTCATCGAGTTACAAGAGATTGTCAACGCAAAAGCACCTGATATCAAGAAACTACAACTCAGGTAACAGCTATTTATTTCGGGCACACGTTGAGGTGGTAGGCGACCTTTTTTTTATGGGATAGGAGGGCAATCGAGCAGACGGATCGCCTGATGGTAAGCGATCACCGCCGTCCATGGACACCCGCAACACCAGAGGAGTCACGAGTGCGTTGCCGACCTTTTAAAAGGGGATTGGGCCTCCGGTAACCTCACTCACTCGACGAAACACAACGCAAGCTATGTTTAACGCCAGTCTTCTGTGAGGCCGTGGTATCACTCCGGTTGAGCCGGCCCATTCGTGCCGAAGCATGGCTCGGCCGTAATTCTCCCACGTAATTTCTTTACGTGGAAGAATTACGGCCTAGATATTAACAGATCTGCTTTGTAAACACTTGGTTTTAAGGTGCCAAATCCGGCTTGCTATTCCGCCGATGCTGTCTTTCTTTTAAATTGAACCTAAGGCGTCATGAAAGAAGGTTTGAGAAAGCAATTTTTTGCTTTAGAATCAAGCAAGCAATTTATTCATTTATTTATTTATATTAAGGAAGATAACAAATAACATCAGAAACATCGTGATACATAAATAATCCAGTGCCAATTAAAAATCTTCACAGTTAAATTACCAATTTACACTACACTAGCGCCTCTGGTGGCGTATTCATACGCGGTAGCCCCCATTAACATAATATTTTCCCGTATTTAACAGATTACAAGGCAGCATATGCGTGCAAGTGAACGCCGGCCCGCTCGCGTATGCCAACGCTTTCCTGGACCCGACCCTGGCCCCTATGTATCCGGACGACATGGTCGATAAACTCAAGTCTATATTCAAGTAAGTATTATCGGATACGATACCATCACGTGACTGCCTCATTAGCCTAGCCGTCCAGAGCGCGACTGCTACGTTAGAAGTCTTGAGTTCGATTCCCAAGTCGAACAGTTTTATTGGATTATTCTATGAAATTCTCAGTAAGAGTTCGAAGTTTGGGAATTCTGTCCGGTTAATGGCAATAGGCTCGCCACTCTATTATATGGGACCTTAACGTAGTGGCAAACTGTGAGTGTTCATGAGTAGGCCTCTGCCTTACCCTCCGTAGGTATAAGGGTACTAAAGTACAACCACAATTTGCCGGTATGTTTAGGTAACATGAAATAGGGGGTGACATGATCTATTGCAATTAACCATGCATGAACTCGAGCTGCTACTGAAAATGTCATATAAAAGCAATAATATTTTCCTCGACTTGGGATTCGATATCGGGACCGTTAACAGTGCCGCCTAGACCACTAGACTATAAAAACAATTATATAACATCATTTCTACAATCCACACTTATTTTTTCAGGGAGTTCTTAACAGTGTGCCACTCAGCACTGATCCTGAATGCGAAACTAATCAGCTCGGACCAAGTTTCGTACCATGAAGCTTTAGAGTCCAACTACTTCAAACTGAGCGACTCGCTGTCCGGGATGTTGGGCCAACCATTACAGGACATACTGGTTAACGGGAATCTCAGCACTAATGTCCCAGGAGTTCAATTGGAGTCTAGTAATGCCTGATCTTGAATTATGCTCCTAGCTGTCCAGCTCTTTGTATTGTAGGTCATCGTGTTGCCTACGACATGAATCGCTCGTCTCTTAGAGCATCGTGTAACTTAATATCAAATTATAACTTATGTCCATTCAGACATTATCCTCGTTTTAATAAATCTGGCAGTGTTGCGATGCCGTTCTAGGATATATAATTTTTTCTAACAAAAAATCCAAACATTTTGCCTATGCGTTTAGACGTCAACCAAAAGTATCGATCGTCAATAAATATTGACCGTTTGATCCTCGCCTAAAAAGTATTATTCGATTAAAGTATAAGATCGCGAGAAAGGAGTATATGAATACAGTTATCGTAACTGTCTTAGCATTTGCACTTAAAACCTTAGAAACAACGTCTCTTGTCTGACTATGCCTAGGGCATAAAGTATTTAGCAATTTATCGAGGTAAGGATAAGGTATTCACATCTTTTGCCGGATTAGATCGCAGTATCGCTTAATATCAGGCGAACTGGCGGTCAAGCGTAAGCCTATCACGAATAAAAAAAACAAAGTTCAATTTTCTCGATTACCGGTACTGTACAAATTTTAATAATAAATCTCAAAATAAACAAGACCCAGTAGGTAATCCCAATTGCCACCAAGACCTCGAGACTGTTCTTAGTTTTTTGCATACAATCGAATAAGTATTCATTGCACAACTCAAAATAATAGATCCAAAACATATGCAAAATAAAACTGATACGTTCACATAGGAATATTTTTCGAGGAATCGTACTATACAATTAACCAGTTAATAGTGTACCGACATTTGTTAATCACAAAACATTACCTCGACATAACCATACCACATCGGCATGATATGTCGAAAATTCTTTTCATTTGTGTTTAAAATATCCAGATAAGGAAGATTTGTAAGAAAACCACAAAAATATTCAAACAAGTTTTTTAATAATGATTTTTATCTTCAATAAAAACTGCTTTCGGTACGTAAAATAATATCATCTCTATTAACCTGCGCCAAAAGTATTTTGTGTCAGTATGTTCACCCAAAATAGTTGATTCAAAGAAAAAACAAAATATTTGAGGATGTGACTGTTGTGACCTTCTCGTTCACAACAGTCACATCCTCAATTAATTAGTTTGAATATTCTTTCTTAGTTGAAAAATGACCAGTCTTATACTACGTACCTACTATGGTGTACTACAACTCTACGAGTAATAATCCCTTAGTACTAGGAATCTTCCTAATTTAAAAGAGAATAGTCTCAATTGACCGTGTTACCTTTACAAAGGATCACCTGTAAACGTCGTTATTAAATAATCATAATATATAAGATAGAACAATAGCTACACTATTAATTATGACCTTGTACTTAAAATCGCCGAACGATTTGCCAATAAATTAAGGCATGTAAAATCATTAATCTATCATCCATCTAGTGTTATATGGTCTTGTCACACAGCGACTGTGTCTTCTAAAAGAACTAGGCTTATAAAATATATCAATCCATTAGTACTTCCACTGCAGGAAGTTTTTGATCACCTCGTGGAAAGATCCTTATATAAATCTCCACGTAAATCTGACACTTACCAAATAGAGACGGCCAGTGAATATGCGAGTGCTTTTCTTTCATAATGGTCTGACGATCTGAGAGGTCTGAGAGGTTGCGCCCTAATGCTTAGCATATCATTATTTCTCGACTCTTCCATGGAAACTCGAATAATGTGGATTTTCCACATCACTTGGCTGTTAGAAAATCGTAATCAATAGAAATTATATCTATAACATACTCTTTTATTACAATTAGATAGAACAAAATAACTATACACCAACACCTTAACAATAAGTAGGATAATATGGCATCTATTATTAAAGGAGAAAATATAGTCGTCATAAACATTATTCATTTGTAAAGTCAATTACATGTTCCATCCTGCGGCAACCAATTAAATTTCTTTTTAAATCATTACGATCTGAACAAAACTGAATGTGCCATGACTGATATTTCTCTCTTACTTAAAATAAATAGGAATCTGTATCTAGATTCTAGACACTTTTTTAAAGTATAGTTATTATGAGCACAAAATATGTTGATTAATTGGTGGCGCAAACAAGGCGTCCGCTATGGACTCTTAAAGTGAATGTATTATTATACATAAGGATCGAAATTACTGTGCGTGTCTGTAGTTGTCAGCAAGCGGTCTAGCAGTGTTATTTAATTTTAACTCTGTGTAAAGACAATTGGAGTCGTAAATGTTTCGCATTCGTGATTATTGTCCTTACTAACTTTGATATATTTGCACAAAAATTATTTACTATAAAAGTGATGAGACGGCCGTTCCGAATGGCTAATTTCAGATACGCACAGTTATTTTGACCGATCTATAATTAATATTCGCCGATGTATCTGTCACTCCACATTATCATGGATAAGGAAGTATCCGTCTGCGCCATCCTTCAATATAGCTAGGATTTATACCCTCACTAGAACGACTCAAGAGTCAAGTTATAAGTAAACGACTGGTTGCTTATATTGCCATGCTTAACATTATCTAGTTTTTAAGGATTTTTATCCCGATTGATGCCCCGTAAAACGATCGATTTCTTTGTATTCAGATAATGTAATATTGGCAATAAAGAACTTAAAATGATAATTAGAAGAAGTTTGTTTCTTCCTTTATCACTATCGCATGGTGTCTCTACTTTAAACGAGTAAAGGTTTTCCAAGAAATCGGTCGTAACTAGTTCCTTTTTTTTATGTTTAACTAACATTCATAGTAATAAAGTAATTCATGTAAGATACAAATTATTTCCGAACAAATAATTACGTATTTTTTTATATTTTGTTAGAATACCGACTCCTCACGATACCACCCCATTTTATTATTGTTTTACTTTGTTCGGGATTCGTACTTTGTTTGTGTGCTTTTAAGAGTCTCACTAGGTCTTGCGTGTTATACGTACTCACGATGGGGTCACGGCGACAAAATTGTGTTACAGTTATGCAAATATCTGTAAAGAAGAAGTCTTTAGACGTGGATCTGTAAGTGCGTAGTCCGTAATCCAATGTAATTATGTATATGTACATTTGTATACATTAATTGAAACGTAGCTTATGTTCGCATGCGACGTATTTCCAACGAGATACGTCGCGTTATAAGATCGAAGGATACATTTTTGATTTTTGTATAATGTTTCAGCCCAATTATTATTGCTAAAATATGAATCACAAACTCAAACCTGACGTTAGTTATAGGTGAATATTTTTTTATATTTTTTATCAGAATTTTAAATAATGTTCAGTGTTAGGTACTTTTTATTATTTTGTGTAAAGCAAGTTTATAACGCAAGTTGTACGTCTGTTTAATTTATTTTGTTGTTTCTATTAAGGCTTCATTTATTAGTTAAATAATGCGTGCATTACGTAATGAACACCGTTATCTACAACTTAATTTTATAATGTCACACTATATCAAACGTTCTGATCACATTGTTATAATAACAAAATTTTGCAATTTAAAATATGTACTAAAAAATTATACGGAACTCTAAAACATTATAATACTTTTATTATTATATAAAACTATCGGGTACCATAATGCAAAATCCAATACTATTTGCACGCACAGTAGCTTGCCTGTATCAGCTAAATAAAAAGCTGCAGTTGGCTTCGTAATAAAACTGCTATTTGACAAAGTTACGACAGGAGAAGCTACCATGAATTTATGTAATTATACTTTAAAATATTGTTACTCTCGGCTTGATAAGAAAAGTAGTAATGATAAATCAGGCATAACTGGATTTTTTTTTCATTAAAAACCCCTTTGATAGCCTGGAATGTAAATCAAAGGTAAGTATAAGTATCTTACTTTGGGACCTTAATTCCTAACATATTTTATTATTATTACATTTCTTACCAGACTGCATTCTACATATAAGTCCATATAAGCGTCACAAATAATACTCCATTCCATTGCTTATTTATTTTAATTATATACCTAAAACTGTAAGTTAAGGAGAAAGGTACATTATTTATGGTATTTATTTATGATATAATAATATAATACTAATAAAATTAATCTCGTACTCAACATCTTGCTTTACTCATTAATTATTATTATTAAATATTTTATTTAAAAATAAAATATTCTATAGCTGCAATCATAAATATCTTCAGGTGACTGATTACTTCATTGGCACTTTTTCAACTTCAAATACATGGTACCAATTTTAAACTTAGTCAAATTCATTTATCACATCTATATAGTACGGTAAATGTTACAATTATATATCTAGATGCACTAGCGTGTCCAGCCAAGTTCAAAGTAAAAGGAACTGGCAACGTAGCAGCCGTTTGTAATATTACACGAACCATTTCGAGCTACTTTTGACCCCTTCACAACTAGAAAACTATTTATTAAGCCAAGTCAACTCTTTAGCAGGATTATCTACAGAATTTGGCACCCAGTTAGAACTCAATTCTTTTGTCGGCGAAGTCGACAACCACGCCTATTCTTTTAATATTGAACTTGGCTCCCATTTTCGAGTTTTTGTTGGGATTGATATTAATCGCCAACGATAATAGTGCTTATTAAACCTGCAAGATCTTTACCGGAAGGTTTAAAAAGTGCTAAAGAAAAATCATCTTGTAGGAAACCTTTGCTCTGACTCTGAAGGGAAAATAATTAAAAATTATATCATTACATCTTAAATTAGAATGTAGAAGAAAATTACCAGTTATGTAGACAAATTTACGTCATTTAATAAAATGACCATATTTAACTATTTAGATAACGAAATGTGGTAAATGTCTCTTGGATAACAAAATCCTAACACCAACTATGTGTGATTAACATTATATATAATTATAATTTATAATGTGTTATTCTCTAATTTATTATTATTATATCGTCGACAATAGTGACAAAATATAAATTTATATTCGATTTGATCTTTATAACTGGCTGTGTTGTTGTGGTTAGATTATGTAATTTCAATTACCTATCCATAGCATAAAATTGTACTGTACTTTAGTATCAGTTTTCTAGCAGGAAATTTGAAGCAAGACTTATTCTGAATCTTACTGAAATGTAATCTAAATTTCATGTTTTAATACATTTTATAAAAATTAACGTGTTTGTATCTATTCATACCCTATTTCTTGTATTATATTTATGGTCAGGTTTTTATTTTGGTTTAACAAAACGTTGCCCATACTAGGATTTTCTCCTGTATTGTGGGTGCGTTTACAAACACAAACACCCAGGACCCAGAACAACTACCTATAGGTCATACAAATATTTGTTTCGTATACGGTTCGCACCCACAACACGGTAGTGTAGAAGCCGATCGCTCACCAATGACGATACCGGCTTGGCTTCCATATGGTGATAATTTCTATACTACAGAGGATAGCCTAATGATATTTATGTACTTATTATTGAATAGATAATATTATTATAACCGCATCCCTGATTTCCTTTTGGACCACTCGTTCTGGGACACCTGTATGTAACTCTATGGCGCAGGTAGTGTCATTTTGCGGAATTCATCGATCGTAGCAAACGTGAAGATACCTTCTCATCCCAAAATCCCGGGAATTTAAAGATTCACATTCGATCAAATATTACCGACATAATAATTTACAAATCCGCACCTTAAAAGTGTAACTACCTTTTTTTAACATAACACCATCACGCTTGTATTCCCCAAAGGGAAGGTATTTCCCGCATGGTTACGCGAGGTATACTAATGTACATCCATAGTTCAACGGTATGTTTAGGTCCCATGTAATAGGGGGCGAGCCTATTGCCATTAACCGGGCACAAATCCAGACTCCGAGCTGCTACTGAGAAATTCATAGACAAACTTTAGCGTAGCAGTCGCACTTGAGACCAATAAACTAATGAGGCAGTCAGACTTTTTTTAACTAAGTACTTTACATACATATTAATTATACTGTCCATTATACTGTCCCACTGCTGGGCACGGGTCTCCTCTCAGAATGAGAGGGATTAGGCTATAGTCCACCACGCTGACCTAGTGCGGGTTGGCAGACTTCACACGCTATCGAGAAAATCTCGATGCAGGTTTCCTCACGATGTTTTCCTTCACCGTTTAAGCGCGTG
The DNA here is from genome assembly GCA_910591435.1 of Acronicta aceris. NCBI lineage: Eukaryota > Metazoa > Arthropoda > Insecta > Lepidoptera > Noctuidae > Acronicta > Acronicta aceris. The sequence goes on from OU342759.1 coordinate 12,625,163, forward strand.
ATAATTAACTATTAATACGCACATGACTTCGAAAAGTCAGAGGTGCGTGCCTTGGGTTCGAACTCGAGACCTTTGACTTGGCAGTCCAACGGTCATACCACTAGCCTATCACTGCTTCTTACTAAGTACTATAACTAGATTTTTTTCATTAATAAAATAGCCGCAGTGGCAGTGCGAGGGGCCCGGGTCATGGGGGTCATGACCCTCACGACCCCCAATTTTTTTTTTTATATATAATTTATATCTACAATCAGTCGCAAGACTATAAGTAGATGGGTTGAATGAATATGGCAACAATAACGACCCCCAAAATGATACACATTTAATTAGCAAACCTCCTATTATATAAACACGAGTAGGTACCCACTCTCTGGCTGGGACCGTGTCTGATAGCCGACTCAGTAGTACTGGTACCTATACAAACACTGTTTTTAAACTTTCGTGATTTTTACCTAATAAGTAAGTACTAATAATAGGTAATTTATCTTAGATAGCACTACCCAGTAGGTAATGAGGCAGAGGCAGTCCCTTGTAGAATATTCCACTCGCGAAAAATATTTAAATTCTATCAGTATGTACGTAATAGTCAATAGTCAATAGTATATTTATTTGGATGAATATGGTACAAAATACAGGTCTTTTATAATATTATTGTAGCGACATCATATTCTGCCATGTGTGGCGTACAAATAGTAACAAAAAAAATGGTAGAATAATAATAATCTTAAAAATATAAAATAAAATTTGGTACATTTACCTACATAATTTATTTAAAAACTTAACATGACCTCTATGGATTCATATAAATCTGTGAAGCTGCTATAAGTTTCAGCGCCAGAGTATATTAATTATGGTCTTGGTTATCAAGTTTTAAAATAGGCTACGTCATTTTATTCAAATAGAATGACAACTAAATGTCATGCCGAAATGTAGATCATTATTGTCTACGCCTGTGTACATGTACAAATTTTGATGTAGGTATACACAAAAAAGTTAAAATCTGTGTGCATTTCGAGTGTTTGTAAAGCTTTTATTGTGTTATCACTGCGAATACTGTGCAAGGACATGGAAGACGAGTTAGAAGACAGAGTTTTATACCAAACATATATATCATTTATGAAAATATTCTCACGTTTCACTAGTAGTGTTCCACTTGATACTCCTGTGAGCTATTTATGGAAGATGGTGCGTCTTTATTTACTACGATCTGAAGTAGTAGTGTTCACGCTAGGCATAATAATATTCTTTATGTACTTGCAAACTATCGAACTATGGAGTCGCACAATGCTAAGCAGACTGTCGCAGGCCATGAGTCCTATAAGTGCAGTTCAACGAATGAAGATCTTGGAAGGTTCTGACGCCGATAAGCAGAGCTGGGAGCTAAAGGGTAAGCTCAGCGCTGCTTACGCAATCAAAGGCAGAAGAATGCACATGGAAGACAGATTTATTATCAACGAAAACGTGAATAATACTGGGATCTCACTATTTGCAATATTCGATGGACACGGAGGCGAGTTTGCCGCCAACTATGCAAAAGACCACCTCATACAAAACCTTTACAACAAAATAGTGGAATTACATGCATTTAAAGATGGTAAAGTACTCAGTACACCTCCAAAGGAAAGTCCAGAAGAACCAATACTTCGGGAAGAAAACAGTATTACTGTTGATAGGAAATCTAGCTTTAAAAAATCAGTAAGTGCAGCCGATGATACATCACGGAAAGAAATAACAGATCCTGAGTTATTGGCACAGCTGTCCAAAGCAAGGCCTATTACTAGAGAAGTTAGACCAATTGCTAAGCCCATCAAACATGTGGCTATTCCACTATCCAGCTACATGGATAAAGGAAAGATAAACTATGGAAAGTTGCTTACTGATGAGGTGTTGGCTGCAGACAGACTGCTGGTAGAGGCTGCAAAGCGTTCCATGAATGTAGCTGGCACTACGGCGCTCCTTGCTGTGATGGAAGGCAACCATCTAATTGTTGCAAATGTAGGAGATTCTAGAGGAGTAATGTGTGATTCACGTGGGAATGCCATTCCTGTTTCTTTTGACCATAAACCACAACAGGTAACTAAAGTTTTTTTTAATATATGAAAATGGCTCCAATAGTGAAATTCTTCAGCTATGAGTAGTTTTTTTCAGAAGTTATTGTGTGATTACATTCCTATAATACAAAGAATATTGTGCTTAGTATTTAATTCAGCAATACTCTAATAACCCACCGGATACCTGTGTCTATAATACAGAACTTGATGAGTTAAATCAATTTATTGTAGGTGTGTAATTGTAGCAGCCATATCTTTGAAGATGATAATTATTGGTCATGTTTTAAAAACTGGTAGTTATCAAATACTTAATTTAGTTTTAATGATTTTTTTTTGTATTTTGTATTTCTGGGGTGTACCTAGTCCTATTGTGGGTATTTTGGTCAGAGAGTTGCCTTAGAGTCATATAAATTTTGAGATTTGGTGATATTTTAATTGCTTGTAACAAATAGCGTAATACATCATTATTTATGATACAGTTATGAATAGCAGTTGTTTTCTGAGTAGCACTAATTTTTTTGTTCTTGCATTCATATAAATAAGTACTTAAAAAGGATTTGTCTTGAGCCAATAATAAAAATCTGTATTCTTTTAGGTTCGTGAACAGAAAAGGATTGAAGCAGCTGGAGGCTACATTGCTTTCAATGGTGTATGGCGAGTGGCAGGAATATTAGCAACTTCACGAGCAATGGGTGATTACCCCTTGAAAGATAAGAAATTTGTTATTGCTGACCCTGACATACTGACATTCAATCTTGATGACCATAAGCCTATGTTCTTAGTTCTTGCATCTGATGGATTGTGGGATACCTTTTCTAATGAAGAAGCAGTGAAGTTTATTAAAGAGAGATTAGATGAGCCTGACTATGGAGCTAAAAGTTTAACACTACAAGCATATTACAGAGGTTCTGTGGATAACATCACAGTTTTAGTTATCAATTTCCTAGCTAATCAAATATCTATAGCAGCTTAACAATCAAGAAAGACTTGTGTGTTAAATTCTAACTCCTTCAAACTTTCGAAAGGGTAATTTGCAATTTGTCCTTGTGTAAGAGTTAGTAACTCATCGTAAATAATTGATGCATGAATGTTTCATTTATAATTTTCAAGGCATTTTCTCATGTGGTACCTATAAGTAACAAAATGTAACATAAACTGTTGTCTTTGCATAATACTAATAATGTAACAATTAAGGATTTATTTAAAGGCAAGATGTAATTACAACGTAACACTTGTTTTACATGTTTATTTTTGAAACAATGTTTATTGAAGTACTATCTTTAAACAAACAAATACCTTAAACATCTTATATTATAAACTATCTTCATATATCCAAATTGCATTTTAAACTATACAATATCTAACAAAGACTGTTGGTCCCTTCTGGTGAAATATTGAAATGGGTATTAAAATTGAAAAAGTAAAATGACTAATTGCAGATAGAATGAGTGCTACACTTCCGACAGTATTTTCTGCACTAGACTAGGCCATGAATTTTCGTAACAAGCTGTTATTAGTAGTCAGCAAATATTTTGAAAATGAAATGAATCATTGATATTAAATTTCAGAAAGAATTTTTTTACCCTCTAATACCGATTTTAATATTTCCACTGAAAATGACCACCTGTGTTGGGTTGACCCACAAGGGTTTTGCTACATAAGTATTGTGTAATTATTTATTTTATATATTAATATAGTTTGTATTATATAAACAACAATCAGGTTATGTATAATTTATAATATGTATTAAGTACATTATACATAATCTATTGTTATTATTGTTCCGTAAAATTCACTTTATACATAAATTTTATCTGCAGTGAATTTTTATACATAGTTTATGTGTAATATTCGATTATCACTTGGTATATTGATGTTATTGTTAGATTACGAAATTTTGTATAAGTATAGATGTGTCCAGTAGATGATAATATTACTTAGACATGAAACTTATTTTTATTGCAAAAGTATAAAGCGTTGTATTTTTTAAATCGAAAATTTTGAATTTATGGATGGTTGTGATGTGGATACAGTGCTAAAACTGGTCTTAAGATTCATGTTTTGTTATTTGCCTGTCATTTTATTGATTCTGTTGACAACTTTTGTCTAATTAATGAAAATGGTAACATTGTTTTCTCACTAAAAACATACATCACTTGTTCATCTCATGGATAAGGAGTGTTCTTTCAACAGTTTTCTTGGTATAATATGTGTAGCATGTTCAGACATTGGCTTGGAATTTGTTCAAATCGGTACTTGATTAATATTCTGAAGTTGCATTCTTTAAAATATTTCCATATATTGATCATACGATGTGCTCCAGGGCTCCCATTTCGCATTGTTTTCGTTACTGCTTACTGCATTTGATTCGGTTTGAGTATTAGTTTATATTGATAGGTGTTAGGCGTGGCCATATTTGCCTGTGGTGCTAGTCATGTTTTCTTAGTTTTATTTTTTGTTTCTCTTCCATAATCACTTAAGTTCATAATAGACATTAGTCTTATAACATTCATTAGCAAATCTTTTTTTGTAAATTTAATGAGTAACAGATTCATCTATTCAAAATATTTTTATATGTCTATCTATACAGAAAATGATCGATTCAAGTACAAAAAATGTTAACAAAGTATAACAAATGGCCTATGGAATGTAATTTTATCCATTAAACTACACATCATTGGGGCCAAATGAAACTAAATATCTACTTGACCTAATCAATGCCTACTATTTTATTGGTCAAATTATCAAATACTGTATATTTTAATAGGTAAGGTGCCAAAATAATTTGGATTTTATAATTGAGGGGTCTAAAAGCAAATCCGCCACTGTCCATCTTGAACGAAAACTAAAGTATGAATGCCATCTAGTAGAGCTCGTTAAAACTAATTTAGAACATTTAACAATTTAGACGCAAAGTTCCTACTATCCCATAGTAAATGGTGTTTAAAAGTTAAGATGAGAAGCAAAAACGCCACTGTCCTAAACTAATCACGTGCAAACACGCCATTGTCCATTTTAGCCAATCACAGGCCGCTATTTTTAGATGTTCAAGATGGCCGTAGATGGTCTCGTGGCTGAGATTTCCTTGTGAAACTGTGGTTGACTATTTTGCGTTTTAAAATTACATTTCGTTATAAAACCAGTAAAAAATGGAAGAAAATGTAGTGGAAGTGACTCCAGAACGTGCTCGCAAAAAGAAAAGAGCACCAGCGACGTGGAAGCGGGCTATAGCAAAGTTTGAAAGGTAAGATTTTTTTCTTTACAATGGCGTGTGTTTGTACAATCAGCACGTAAAGTTATTGAATCATATGAATAAGTCTCTTAAAATAGTTATTTCAGACTACTTATTTTTACAGGTACTCTGCTAAAATGCGACCAGGTTTGCCACGCTGTAATCATGATGTGGAAAATAAACAGTTTAACTGTTGCAAATTGACGATACTAGATATATACATTAAACATGTTTTACTGGAATTACGAATTTAATTGCTTACCAAAATTTAATTTGTTATTGCTGTATTTCATAAAATAAAGAGATTTATAAAGAAATCATTTGACTTGTTTCACTGACTGTACTTTTGTCTAATTAAATACGCCAAAAAGCAAATACGCTACTGTCCTTTCCGTTAGACGCAGATTCACCACTGTCCAATGTCGGTTAGACGCAGATTCACCACTATCCAATGTGAGATGCAAAGTCACCACTCTCATTTCTATTTTATTGGGTTTTATCAAATTTATATTAGTTTTCAATAGAATGCATATTGATTTCAATTTAAAATAGCTTTCCAGGCATTAAAAACAGGCATTGCTATAGAAAATCGAATATAATATCACTTTGCTAAAGTTTCTTTGAATGACCTCGATACAATTTATGGACAGTGGTGGATTTGCTTTTATACCCCTCAATTGTTCGATATGTAAAAAATACCGAATTGGAGAGATATTTAGTAGGGATAAGTCCTTGTTGTTTGTGTTACTTAATATTTTGTATGGAATGTAACATAATAATACGTACTTACGTATTATTTTCTGTACATAATCGTGTGTTATATAATATAATAAATCTACCAAAGCCTCAAAGGTTTATAAATTTTGTCTTATCGCTTTCCTCAGATCTACCTACCAAAGTATAACAATATTGTACGTAATACATAAATAAATGGTAACGTAAAAATCTTGTTTTATTATTTTTCCGTTTCTTTTTTTATTAGTTAGATCACCTTGAAGACTTGCAGTTCATGCTACGCTTATAGTTGCAGAATAAAAACGTGTAGGTTTACGTTTTTTCTGACCTTATTGTCTACTTATCCGACTACTTTGGAAACGGTACTAAACCTAGTGTTATCAGCTTCCCGCAGTTACAGCGAAATAATCATAGTTATTTCAACAGCAGTTTACAAGGTTGAATGTATGTAACATGTTGTATAAATTTCACGGTTGCTTATCGCTACCTACCTTTAATTGCTGACGCCTATGGCGCTTAATGCCATGTCAGTTTACCGCAGCTAATTATATACACTGATTAATTTTAATTATTATAACTTGGTTCAACTGTCGAAAAAACATGATGAAACTTGCCATAAAGTTCTAATGTGTATTTTCCCAAGCTAGTGGACTGACCAGAATCTTCTAGCTGAGGGCACCCCAGACAGGGGGACAGTAAGAAGGAAATTGCGTACCTATTCTTATTTCCATCCTAATATGAGTAACACGGTAAGGTCATGATAATAAACTTGCGTGGGTTGCCGAGACAAGACTTTCTTACGAGATACCGGTCACAGAGGAAGATAAAGAAAAAACTAATTTAAATATTTTTAAAACATTTATTTATATAAAAATATTTGGAAAGGCTGCTTCGTCCAATTTCGTAACAAAACATTACCCTACAACACATAACACAAATCGTTATTTCAACACATTTCTTGTTACAAAGAACTTAGAAACTCAATACATTATCATGATATTTTATACTAAAAACCTAGAGCTTACTTAATTTCTGCTAATGGCGTATAATTGGCTCTGTATTACAACTAAAATCTACTAAGCATATTAATTAGCTATTATGCAATTAATGTAAAAGTTATATGGACAATATAATTAACACAAGTGAACTAAAATCTATTCTTGTATAAAAACATTCAAGTGTAATAATTATGTATTTTTTGTTTCTCTACTATTTCTCGACATATTTCTTCAAACTTCAATATTTCGAGACTATCTATATTATGACTAGATGATATCTGAACTCTAGATAGAGTTGCATATAAGATGCACTGATTATCACATATTTTTTACAGGAATGTCAATCAGTGAACTTTAAACTTTAATAGCGTTTATTTACATAAATTGCACAATAAAATTGTAAAGGCACTGCAAAATATAATGTAGCGGCTTACTCTATCCAGTCGTAGGCACTATCTTAAATACATGAAACAATATAATATTCTTCGTGTTTAAAATGTAGTAACTTAAAACAACAATTACGTTAGCAGTTACTGGTACATAAGTACGAGTCATAGTCTATTTATTATTATAAAATATCTATATGAAGACGTTTGTGTGATAAATTGCAATTAATCAATTGTTCAATATTTTCACAGAATTTCGAATTCGTCGTCCGAGTCGTCGAATTGTCGGTCTACGTCTTCAAATTCTGTAACGGAAATGATAACATGTGAGATAAAACGTACATCAATAGATGTTTATCACAATTCAAACAGGTATCACCCCTCTTTCTAGTTGAATTTACAACACAGGTTTAATTGACAATCCACCTTTCACCCTTATTATTAAGGGCATTAAGGTCGACGAGTGGTCGAAGGTGGACCTACAGTCGTCAATATTTTGGTATCATTTTTTTCCATAATACTATCTCATTGCTTATCGTTAGTTCTCCTGATGAACTAAAGAGAACTAAGGCCAGCGTGATAACCTAGTGCAGGTTGTCAAAAATTCACATACTGTGGAGAAAATCTCTCAAGCATGCAGTATCCTTACGATGTTTCCCTTGAAAACGTACATAAACCGCCAAAATTTAATTATAAATAAATCTAATTAGTTTCACGTCAAAATTACCTGCAAATAATGTAGTATTCTGTAAATCAATATCAGATGTCATCGGGCCCCAGTGTGACGGTCTCTTCTCGCATATCTCAAATAATGGCTGGGTCTCGCACATCAGCTTTGTCTCTATAGTAGCACATAATTCTTCGAAATCAATTTTTGTTCGACACAGAAAACACTGCAAGAAAAAGATAAGCATACCTATTATCTAGAAGAAAAATTCGGAGCAAAAAATACTAATTTCTTATTAAACGAAATAGAGTGGCTCGAGGGCTGTGTAACCAGTAACAACACTGATCAATCGATCTCCAAAGTTAAGTTGATTTTACTGAGGCATGGATATGGATCGGTGTATGTGAGCAGCTTGGAATCCTATTTGTGCCCGATTAATGGCAATTGGATCGCCCCCTATTACATGAAACCTAAACATACCGGCGAACTGTGAGTTTTACATTAGTACACCTCTGCCTAACCCTTCGGGAAATACAGGCGTGATGACAGTATGTATTGACCAGAATTGGGTTATAAAGGGGCTTTGTGTAAAATACTTTTATTGATCCGCATCTGTAATCATTGAGCAAATTTAGCCTGCTCAGGTATGACTACATGCATATTTGCCAACTCACCACGGCAACTGATGGGTCCATAGTGAGCATTGGTATCCGGGAAGCATATTTACAGTGATATGAGCAGTCCATTTCTTTTTGTTCATCAGTCAATTTACTCTGAAAAAACAACACAACACATCATTTATTAGCATTATAATGTAAAGCAGAGGTGGCCAACCTTTTCGCCAGCACCGACCGCACGACCGACGATTTTTGTCAATTAATAAATTAAATTAAAGTTAAAGCATGTATGAAATAAATAATATAGCGTTCCAGTGCTCCGCGGGAGGCAAATTGTCACCCGGTCGCATGTTGGCCACCCCTGATCTAAGGGATATGATGTAGCGATATCCGTCAGAACCACTACTGGCCTTTGTATATGATTGCCAGCCAAGTGCCAAGATACAAAAGAGGATAAATTATAAATATTGACTGCCTCATTAGTCTAGTGGTCCCAAGCGTGACTGCTACGCTAGAGGTCCTGGGTTCGATCCCCAGGTCGAGCAGTGTTATTGGGTTTTTCTATGAAATTCTCAGTAGCTGCTCGGAGTCTGGATTTGTGCCCGGTTAAATGGCAATAGGCTCGCCCCCTATTACATGGGACCTAAACATACCGGCGAACTGTGGGTGTACATTAGTACACTTCTGCCTAACCCTTCGGGGAATACAGGCGTGATGGTATGTTATTATAAATATATATATATCTACCTCAACTAATCCAGATCTCTGTGTAGTATGAGGATCCAAGTATATAACTTCGTCTTCTACACAACCAACTAGGTACAACGCTTGGTTCGGCTTGCCGCCTATCACTCCAATTGATTGAGGTGATTGGAAACATATCTGTAACAAAATAATTTAGTTATTTGTTAGTAGGTATAACTTGGCATGTTTCTGCAGATTATGGTATGATATCAGAAGGTAATATGGTGCAGTATAAATTCGTCATCTCTTCCTATCTATCTTTCTTTCAATCTTTCACAACGCATCATTCGACATCATTTTGGCGTCACATTTGTATAAAAGGCTCAACTCTTATTGACGCATAGTTGAAGCGAAGCGAGGTTTCATGTTTTTGAGCTTTAGAGTATATTCATTAAGTAACGTGTAAAAATGTAAAAACGCGGCGCCGCGCGTTGACGGTTTGAGACACTATATCGATGAGCTTCGACTGAGAGTCGAGTCTGAAACGATTTACCTAAAGATGATTTTAAAGTAATATGTTACAGTACGCGCGGCATAAGTTGGCCGGAGTGAAGTTCGCCGTTTTAATGCGCAGTGGATTGTTTACGTTAAAAATTGTGTACTGCGCAACCAAAAACTGACAAACAGCTAACTTCAGTCCGGCCAATTTATGTCGCGCGTACTGTAAGGTTTTTTGTATTTACTGATATTTGACATTCAATAAATCAGGGGACACAATTAATACTAGAATATATAGAGCTTATATTTACCTTCAATCCTTCTATATACACAGGGTTTATTTCACTAAGGCCCAGCCTGAGTGGCACTATCAGCAGGAGGGGCATCCAGTCAGTGACCACACTGTCTGGCGTCGACGAGGAGTCACCCCTGTCGTTATTCACAACACATTGTTGTACTGGAAAAAGTAACCAAGTCATTACCAATACATCATTGGGAGGAGTCTACTAAAGTGTGTGTCTATGTAGATCAGTTGATGACAATCTTTCATAGTCCCTATAAAATATCTAAAAAGCTTTCCATGGAGTCTGTAATGTTTTTGTTTGCGTCAAGTCACATTAAAAAATAAAGAATGCACTCAGTGTTTAACTTTTTAACAAAGATTAATAAATAAATGTGGTTTCGGAACGACACTCGCATTGAGTAGTTTGGATGTTAGAAATTTGGGGAAATTAGGAATATAATTGAATGGTTATGATTCCCTGAATCCTACCTACAATTGTGAATTTGTTTTATAGGCAATAAATGTTTAATTTGGAGAAAGTTTAATAATATAACATACCATCACGCCTGTGTTGCTCACAGTTTGTCGGTATGTTTAGATCCCATGTAATAAAGGGCGAACCTATTGCCATTAATCAGGTACAAATCCAAACTCGGAGCTGTTAGCTGAGTATTTTATAAAAAATCCAATAATACTGCTCAACCTGGGAATCGAACCCAGGATCTCTAGCCTCGCACTTAGGACCACTAGACCAATAAGGCAATTAAATACTCTAACAAGATATTGGTTTATTTTTGGGATAGGAGGGCAAACACCCATGGACACCCGCAACACCATAGGAGTCACAAGTGCGTTGCCGACCTTTTAAAAGGGGAATGGGGCTCCGGTAACCTCATTCACTCGGCGAAACACAAGGTAAGCGTTGTTTAATGCTGGTTTCCGGTGAGGCCGTGGTATCACTCAAATCGAGCCGGCCCATTCATGCCGAAGCATCGCTCTCCCACGAATTGTATTTCTTCTTTAAAGATGGGAATAAACCGAGAGACATTATAAATAATATTTTGCAAGGTCATGATTAATTTGACTAAACGGTTGAATAGCTGTTTCTCAGAATACACAAATTAATAATTGTGTTTTATAAGTGTGTACAAAATTTCTAAGCAGTGATTGCATTGCATTCTAATAGTTTATTGCCGATAATACTTACAAATGTCCTCTTTAACAACAGTATTATCTAAAGCAACATGAATCACCAAGGAACTCCACTTGTCATAGACTGTTAGCTTCCTGAAATAAAGAGTTTTAATTATTAAAATATATGTAATGAACTAACTGTAGGATATACAAATATTAGTTCTGAATAGAATAATAATCTTAACAAAATATTTAATTTAATGGGATACAAATGCATTTAGGTACTTTACAGGAGGAGGCTGATGAAACGCCACTTCGCCTTCTTGGGGAATGCAGATCGCTAATAAACAAGCATAGTGTTTATTTAGGGAAACACACCTTGTGCCCAGATGAAATAAAGGAGCTCACCCCTAAGAAAATCCTGCAGTTCATAGTAGCTGCAGGATTTAGTGGTGAACTCTAACTCAACCCGTGGTGATGATAATAGAACGACTGTGAGGTCGCAGTGATACTATAGTCGCAAGCAAATAATAAAAAAAAGCCTTTTGTCACAAAGGATAAATTAATTGTGTGGAATATCTTCAATACCTACCGATGACCAGACACTAACCAAATTCATATATGCAACTCGGGAGTATACATATATGAATACATACCAGCTTCTGCCCGCGACTTTGTCTGTGTGGACTTTAAAATATGGGTCCGACCTGGATAAAAAGCCTAGCCTATGTGTTATTCCAGACTATAATCTATATCTGTGCCAAATTTCATCCAGATCCGTTCTGGTGTGAAAGAGTAACATACATCCATACACACAAACTTTCGCGCTTATAATATTAGTAAGGTAAATATTAAAATTAGACATAAACATAAATACAATCATAACATGCATACACATAAACTCTCTCACACACTCACTCATACTTACACATACACAACAACACAATACCAACTTAACTAATATCATAAATATGAAATATATTCTCAAAAGCGACACAGGTTTCACTTGCCACTGGATGCAAAATAAAAATATTATTCAACTATACAGCTGAACCTATCTCTTAAGATACACGTCTGACCTAGTTTAAGGGATAGAATTCTATACAATTGTGCCTAGAACCTAATTAACTTATGTACATGTTAACAGTGCAATGTGTTCTTGTTTTTATGTAATAAAAATATATTATTATTATTTACTAGCTTTTGCCAGCGACTTCGTCCGCGTGGAATAGTTACTTGGTTCCATATGAACTTTCATCCTCTATTTCACCCCTACATTGTAGGTCGAAATTTATCAAAATCCTTTCTTAGGGGATGCCTACATCATAGTAGCTATATGCATGCCAAATTTCAGCCCGATCCCTCCAGTGGTTTGGGCTGTGCGTTGATAGATCACTATGTCAGTCAGTCAGTCACCTAACGTAAGAGTAGACAAATATAATCAGAAAGCTCCGAACTGCTAAGCTATCGGGAGTTACACGTGTTATTGTGATTCAACCATAAAAGATAGACATTTGCTGTCGTGGAATATTTTTATATAATTTTAAGGAGAACATTTCCGTCATACATGATTTCTGTGTAGCTTTAACCATTAAGGCTGCACACGCGACGGAAGCTTAAAAAATGGAGTAAGTTCTCCTGTTTTCCCAAGATTTCCCTTCACTGCTCTGCTCCTATTGATCGTAGCGTGATGAAATGTATACTATAACCTGCCCAGGAGTATGAAGAACAATTGTACCAAGTTTCGTTGAAATCCGTCGAGTGGTTTTTGTTTCTATAACGAACAGACAGACAAAAATTTTACTGATTGCATTTTTGGCGTCAGTATCGATCACTAATCACCCGCTGATAGTTATTTTGGAAATATATTTCATGTACAGAATTGACCTCTCTACAGATTTATTATAAGTATAGATAACAATAAAACTTACCTCCTTTTTAAGTAGTTAAAAAGCATTATTGTTTTTCATTTATAATTTATAACATAACATATAAGGCAATGTGAAATTAGTAAATTACAGCTACTTCCACAAGTTATAAGGGAATAAAGTGACTGATTTTATGCCATATTATGTTCCATTGTATAAACTTAGAAGAAATCTTGAAGTCAATGGCCAAATCAACACAATGGACAATGATCTTTGCAAGTACAGATGGAATGAATAATAATTTAAATGTTACTTTTATGATTGGATGGAGGTAAGTACATAGTTTGGCTTAATTCCAAACAATCAACATACCTAAATGGCAAAGTTACTGAATGAGTAAAAAATGTTCTCCATCAAATGATATGCAGCCACAACAGCATAATTTAATTATCATCCCTCAATTTATTGATATGACAAATACAGGTAATTTTAGTGTTTTTAAATCAGCAAAGCACAGTAGAATATGGAGCACAACTCAGATTTTTCATAGTCTATAATTTGTTACTTGACAGGTTAAATATAAAGATTATTTCTAATCTTACACTTTTTTAATATATTTTTTTCTAGTAAGCACTATTTTTGGCAGCGAAGCTCCCAATTTTGATCATGGTCTACAATATTTCCATAGCAGTGACAAATATGGTACAGAATCCCACTCTACTGCATTTTTGGCAGAAAATGAGTTAATGACAAAATTATCATCATAAGTTAAATTACTATTCATTATCATTCACAATTTTTATCAACCCATTGCACACACATATACACATATGTTTCCTCCCTTTTATAACATTCATCCCTGTTTTGTACTAACATTACTACTGAGATTGTTCAATGGACATACTATATTGGCACTCACTTTAAAACTTGTGCAACAGTATTGGGTCCAAACCATTGTCCAACTTCTTTGCCTTCAGAAGCTCCCATCAAAGCCACCTGATGGATTGAGTATGGAGCTTGCTTCCTCTCTTCAAATCTTTGAATTATCTTCAGATAGGTTGGATCTCTGAAAGTAATGGATTATGACAGTGATGGATGATCATGATTTATCAATATTCTGCTAACATGTTGTAGGAAATACATAAGTAAATCAACAAAGAAACATCAAAGCAAAATACCAATTACCCATTTTGTGAATAATAATAAAGTTGTAAAGACTATCAAGTCTACAAAGTTTACATTTAGCATCCAATAATATTTAGAGAATTTCCGGTAGAATTGGGAAAAATAAGGTTAATATAAAACAGCACATTAAATAATTTATAACATATTTTTTATAAGATAATAAAGAGTAATGTTAAGGGCATTGTATGAAGTGGATAATAATGTCAGGATTGATAACTCTATGTTACATTTATCATTAATAAATCTTTATATTTTTAGTACGGTAATAAATTTATGCTACTTCTCTATACAGGAAAATACATACATACATACATACTTTCACGTCTGTATTCAGAAGTGTTAGGCAGAAGCATACTAATGTACACCTACAGTCCGCCGGTATGTTTAGGTCCCATGTAATAGGGGGCGAGCCTATTGCCATGAACCGGGCACAAACCCAGACTCTCAAGCTGCAACTGAGAATTTCATAAAAAAACTCAATAACACTACTCGACCTGGGGATCGAACCCAGGACCTCCAGCGTAGCAGTCGCGCTTGGAATCACAAGACTAATGAGGCAGTCAGAGGCAATACAGGAAAATAATATACTTATTTCAAACATTGTTCAATTATTATATGTAGTGCACAGTTTACCTAGTTTCAGGTGTCCAAACCCAGTCAGCTGATAGATGAACTCTGACAAGAGCGACGCCAAGTACCATTTGACCACATCGTAGCATGCAACCCCAGCCTTTATCAGAAGTTAGACCTTCATCCCCTATGGGAATGAAGCCCTTTCTATAGGTACACCATATAATTGACGTGATGTCTCTTCGTATGCGGTCCAAATCTGTAAAGAAACTTCATAGTAAAAGTCATGATGCCGTGCGCTGCAGTAAGTACTTACTTAGTGTTCAAGACATTCTTCAAGAGTATTGTGGACGCGTTTTCTTCAGAACAATGGGGAGACTAAACCAATGGCTCAAGAGAAATTAGTAAGCTACATCAAAGACGAGTCAAAGTTAAATGTAAAGCTTTTATAGCTTCTAAATTACTTTTCACGTACCCTGAACAGCGCTGTATTTTTTTCCCAAGACCCACACGCTTTCCTTTGTTTGAGGAATATCATCTGGCTCGACGTTGTTACCGTCAGACGTTAAGTAACAAATATCAAACACGGCATCCATGTTCGAACATAATTTGATAACAAACACTGAGAAAACTAATAAGAAAGTAGAAAAACTACAAGAAAAAATAAACACGAATAGGCCTTCCGACAAATAAACACAAGATGAATGAATGAAAAATTTAAAAGTGAAAATCATTCGGTCTAAATCAAATCTCAAACTAGCTTACTTGACTTTGACGGAGAACCTCATTAAATAATTTCCTTTGAGTTTTAGGCGGGAAAATGTAAAATGCACTTCGTCGGTTTTTTATTATTTTCCAAAACTTGTGTTTCTCTGAAGTTTAGTGAACGTGTGCGTGTGCTGGCAAATGATATAAAATTAAAAATAGTGTCTTTCGTGTTCACTCCTAAACTCCATCGAAGCTTCGACTATTTTACTGGGAATTATTCTGTATACTTGACACTGACAAACACAAAAAGTGTAGCGCCATATATTTTATTCCCATGACGGGAACATACTAGTATCTCTTAGTAGTCTGTGACGGGAACTAGTTTATTACACTTGTTGATGTTTCCTTCATAAACTTGACACTGGCGACTATACAAAAAGTGTGGCGCCATATCTCATGACGGGATTTAAAAAAAACTTTGCTTTGACATCTCGGAGTTTGACATCACTGCAAAAAAAATAACATTTGACAACTGCGAACGCGATTGTCAGAGCAGATTGTGTTTGTAGTTGTACTACACTTTATTTCGATACCGATTTGTTATTTATTAGATACATATTATTTAAGCCACGATTACAGCGAATATGGAGTCAACTCCTTTGGATTTCGTAGCGCAAGCTTGTATGGATTTAAGTGAGGCTTTGAGCTCAGTTCAAAGCGAATCTGAACGCGATTCTCTTATTACAAACCATATCAAGAAAGTTTGGTCTACCGTTACTCCGATAGAAGACTTTAAGAAAAGTAAGCTAAGTAATTCAATGTATGTATTCTAAATTTCTAATTTATGGAAATTTAGAATATTTTACAATAACTTCTCTTGCGCCGTACTACTATAACATTCACATACTTTCATTTCATTCACATAAATTTACTACAACAAAGATTTCGTAAGTTCAATTTTTTTTTAATTAAAAGCTCTTGTCTCAATCTTGCCTCCGGGGCAAAGATGAGGTCTACAGTGGAGCAAGCACACCCAGAAGATGCTTGTTCCCTCGGAAATACAGACGCAGGAAGGGTGTCCTAGTCCTCGGCTGTGCGTATTATAAAAGATGATTGATGAGCATCTGAAGGTCTGATGGTAGAAGGGGGAAGGCGGGCTGAGCTCATGGAGCTCATCCAATACTGTTAGCATAAACTCATCTGACCATTAGGACTACCATTCCAATACATTTTTGTAAGGGTCAGGTGCACAAGAACAATAGATTTTACATTGAATCTGTAATTTTTTATTGGGTTATAAAACTTTTTAAACCTATGCCATGTAGGTTCTGTACTTTAAACCCTGTTTAGTGAAGTTGCAGTTATGAATTACCAGTAAACTAGTAAGTATATTAGTAATGCAACACCATGAGCATGAAACTGCTTGATAGTGACTTTTTTGTAAATTATTTTCAGATCTGGAATGGGTAAATGTTCTTGAACCAATATCATTGGCACAACAGTGTGCTGATAAGATAGTAATCCTAGACTTCTGGACATATTGCTGCATCAACTGTTACCATGTATTACCTGACCTTGCTCATATTGAAAAACTGTATACTATTGAAAGTGGTCTTATTGTGGTAAGTTATATAAAAATAATGATATTAAAGCTGAGTCACTCACAGCTCACACCTCAAGCAGACCATTTTCTGGGAACACTAACTTCATAATAATTACTAATCACATACAAAATTTTAATGTAATGCAAACCCAAACTATTTTATTAGCTTGCAATTAACAAAAATTACAACTGAATTTGCCCAATCTTCTTTGTACTGTAAATTAGTGTTGCTTAACATCTGGTGAACTGGCAGTCAAGTGTAAGCCTATCAGAAATAGGCAGTTTTCTTTATATTCCAAGTGTTAAAAAAAGGCTAGGTCTTGTGGTTAAGTCATGTACATTAAATATGAGTAAACATTGCTAAGGAATGTGGCTAATTAATTTGTCTTTTCTATATTCCAGATAGGTGTGCACTGTGCCAAATTCTCAAATGAAAAGGACTCATCCAATGTGTGGTCGGCAGTACAGAGATACCATATACATCACCCTGTAGTGAATGATGCCGACAGCTGCATGTGGGATGCTCTAGGAATAAAATGTTGGCCTACATTACTTATACTAGGTATGATGATATTTTTAGATCTGACCAAATATCTTCAAATCAAATCAAATCAAATCA
Organism: Acronicta aceris; assembly: GCA_910591435.1. Classification (NCBI taxonomy): domain Eukaryota; kingdom Metazoa; phylum Arthropoda; class Insecta; order Lepidoptera; family Noctuidae; genus Acronicta; species Acronicta aceris. Next base: position 12,643,001 of record OU342759.1, read on the forward strand.
AATTTATTGCGTTCCATAATGTATATACAGGTGGTAAACTTATATCTAGGGATCAATTATGGACCCTGTCGGGCACAGCATAGTGAAATTAAGTAAAGTAGGAGAGAGGGAGAGTTTCAATAGGTTTTATTGTAAATTAATTAGTTAATTAATGTATTTTAATTATCACAAATAGATTTATCGTTTAATTATTTATTATTATTATGTGTAATTGAATATAGTATTTTTTATTTATTGTTGATTTGAATACGCAGTAATATACTGCGAATTAAGTATTTTTATTTAGGAGATTTAATGTCATTTAATTGTTGCAGATTGTTATTTGTAGGAAGGTTTTTTATTTAATTATTTAATTAACTTTATATTATAATTAAGTATTTGGTATGTATTTATGAAATTGCACGAATTATACATTTATTATTATTATTTTCTTACATTATTTATATTATTTATTAATATATATTTAGTTAAATTTATTTAATGTCTTCTATATAGTATTTTCTGTTGTTAATTATTAAGGTAGTGTTTGTTTAAAATTAGATTGTATCTTTAAAGTAAGTTATTTTATAGTTTATCGTCAAGATATTCTTTTATGCTATAATAGCTTTTGGTAATGAGGAAATGTTTTAATTTATTAACAAAGATGTTGAGTTTGACTTCTTTTCTTATTTGTGTGATGCCAAGGTTGAGGCCATACCAACATTGCAAAAGAAAGAGAGGGTTATCACTTGACGCAGTTAATAGTGCCATCCCTTTCTTACAATGTAATTTACAGTTATACTATTTTATGATCTAAAGATAAATATATTTATTAAAAGAAGATATATAAAAATCCAGTATAATTTGTAAATCGTGTTTCTCATATACACAATCAGATTTAAGTCATTTTAATGAATAAGGACAGCATTATGCTCATCATTAAGAATACCTTTTACTATGGAACCAAACCTGAAATCACTAAAAAAAAACAGCTGTTCATACATTTGTGTACAATGAACTCGACAAAATGTATGAAACAGGTGATTTTTTTTTCGTGACTTAAATGTGACGGTTTATAATTGCGTCTGTATTTCTATTCCTAGGTCCAGGAAATAAGCCAATGTTTGTGCTCACTGGTGAAGGGCACAGAGAAGAGTTAGACTGGTTTGTGGGTAATGCACTGCGACATTTCGGCACTCGTATATCTACAACCCCCATACAAATGTCACCTGCAAACCACTTCAAAGCTAAAGAAGACAATGTCCTTTATTTTCCAAGCAAGGTTTGTATAAATATATGAATGAGTACTAGCAAGCCCACAGATTCTTTTACACCCAAAAAATAATAATTTTCTATGATTATAATGATCATCAAGATTGTTCTTGTTTTTAGCTATATTATTTTATCAGAAATTGGGTGAGCCATTTCATGACGCTTTTAAAAAGTTCCTAGTGAAGGATTTAAAAAATATATAAACATAAAGATTTTTAGCAATTTTATTTAAAATTTGTCATGAGTTGGGTACTGTCCTCAGTTGAATGCAGCCAATAAATTTCACATAGATGTGGAATTGCTTAAAAAACAGACATCACCTGTTTAGTTGACACGAGTGTCGCCGCCTGCGGTCGAATTTCAAATTTACAAGTTTATTAAAAAAATAGCTGTTGCACGCGACTTCGTCGGCGTAGACTTTATTTTATAAACATTGTCTTTACCTTCTTAGGTGTATATGGTATTTTCAAAAACGGTTACACACATTTCGCGCGCAGCAATTATGTTTAGTGTTTCAGTTTTTGGGTTTTCCAGCAAAACGTTCTCATGTATTTGTATGTTTATAAGAAAATAGAAAGTAGAAGGTGGCAGAAATAAGTTAATTTCATTCTCAAAATTTACAAGTTAATTAAGAAATTTCATTGTTCCACTAGCTGACTCTGAACCCGTTTTACCGCGGGCGTTCAGACGAGCCGTTCTTAGCAATTGCCGATACCGGCCACCATCGCGTGTTGCTTACCGACTGTTCCGGAGTCGTGCTGCGAATCGTTGGCGGACTCGAACCAGGATTCAAAGATGGCAGTAAGTAACTTAGATCGCATTTCTCCATGTCGAGTAGCCACTTCTCCCAAAGTAAAAAATGGAATAGAATTTGTATGAAATTAACTGCCGAGTAATTTAACCGTCTTAAAGTTACCTTAAATTAGTAATTATATTATGTAAATTCCCCCACGATACAAGACAAAATCTTTAGGTGGGGGCAGTGCAAGTGCGAATTTTATTTAAAACAAAATATTGACTAGTATGGTCTAAAATGATCTTTGTCTATCGAGAGTAAGCTATGCTAATAAATGTTTGTGTTACAATAACATACAATCACGTCTGTATTCCCCGATGGGTTAGGCAGAGGCGTAGTAATGTACACCCAGGTATGTTTATGTAATAGTACCCACCCATGTAATAGGGGGCGAGCCTATTGCCATTAACCGGGCACAAATCCAGACACCGAGCTGCTACTGAGAATTTCATAGAAAAACCCAATAACACTGCTCGACCTGCGGATCGAACCCAGGACCTCTAGCGTAGCAGAGCTCACTGGGAAGTTATACTCACCATGAACTTTCCACTCTGCCCCATGAAGTAGTCCCACTCGTGAGGTATTTGTATTCTGACCATATTTTGTTGATTTATAATCTTTTTGCACTTAGAACTGAACGAGGCGCAGTTCAACTCCCCGCAGGGTATCTGCTGGCTGACCAGCAACGTGTTGGCGGTGTGTGACACTAATAACCACGCGGTCCGCGCCATCCACCTTGACGAAGGAACTGTTGAGGTACTGGCGGGCAATGGAACGCAAGCGGCGCATGGCGATCTAGGTCTGTTCTAGTTACATTCTTTTTTAACTTGCGTGAGCATAATATTACCATCACGCCTGATTTTCTAAAAGACTTCGGTAAAGGTGTACTAGATGTACAGCCACAGTTGATAAGGAATGAAGCCTATTGCTGAACTCGACCTGCCAGATTATGAACATGCGCGCCACGACAAAATGTCCACTGTTTTGGCTCGCGATCGACATTTTTTTTGTCGGAATTGCTACGCTTATAGGATTAGCTAAATAGTTTGAAAGCCGAACGGTTTTCACGCAGCGAGAGTGAGAGTAAAACTGTCATTAAAAAGATACAAAAAATTATAGAGCTGTAGCATTTTTGCCGGATTAATGGAAGCTTCCATTAATCTGACAATATAGGTCCAAAAACCTACCTGTGAAATTTGGGTTGGCATGTATGCTATCTAACTTCGTCATGTCACAGGCGGCAAGTGTCTCGGCGTTCAACCACTAGCATCGCCATGGGACGTGCTGCTGTACTCGACGCCCGACATGGACATGTCAGTGCGGCCGCTACTACCGCCGCCGCCACCTCCGCCCAACACTCAGACCGCACCCGACAAGGAAAAGGAAAATGTCAAGGAAGATAATAAAGGTATGAACATTTTATTACCGGATCTTCTCCATAAAACGTATTTTTACGAATTATGACGTAAAATGTAAAAAACCCCTAATATAAATTGTTTCCCAACTATATCGGGGTGGGCTTCCAGTCTAACTAGATGTGACTGAATTTTACACGAATCGACTGCCAACAGATCCCCGAAACCCAATTTTTGAGCAATATCGATATTCGAAGGACAGCTGGCAGGTTTTTGGCGCCCCGAACGATTATGATTTATGTAAAATTTTATCGATTAATCCAAATTTCATTATAGATAGTAACATTAATTTAAATAATAATTTTATCGATTTCTGTAATTAGTAGGTAATAAAAAAATCTGCCTTCAATACATGCCGCGTGCAAAAAATGTACGTTTTTATAAAAGGTATTTTTTTATTATTTGTTTGCGGCTATAGTACCTATCACTGCGTCTGAATTTAGACTTCACCACTAAACGGCGATTACAATAATTTTTAGTAATTAATATTTTTTTTATTTATTTAGAAAAAGAAAAGAAAGACGATAAACGTCGGGTGCTCCTCATAGCTTGCGCTGGTTCACATCAGATATGGGCCCTCTACCTCGACACAACTATTTGGTGGAAATACAAGACCTTTACTGAAGGTAAATGAATTTTGAATAATAAAAGTAAATTATAAGATACCTACATTATGAATTTAGTATAAAGCAACGGTGTTTGTGTATGTAGACATTGGCCACTTAGTTACAAATAGCTATCATGGCGAAATTAAACAATATTTTTTAAGAATTCAACCTTATTATTAAGAGCAAAGGTTAAGAGTTATACATTTGTAGGACGCTATATGCAGGCAGGTAACTCTTTAATCTACAGGTCAATCTTCTAAGCTGCTGCATACTTGCATAAAGAACATGAAGAAAATTTGATACTAAGCATGAACAGTCATATAGGCTATAATCTATCTGTGTGCCAAATTTTATCCAGATTCGTTCAGCGGTTCTGGCGTGAAAGAGTAACTAACATACACCCAACAAACACAAACATTCGCGTTTATAATATTAGTAAGGATTGACTTTGTAAAAGTGAATAATAACAAAAACAAACAAAAATTACTTTATCTACGTTTTTAGTACTTACGGCTCAATTGCAGCAAAGGTAGCCTAATGGCTAGGGCGTCGGACTGGTGATCATGTGGTTGCCGGTTCGAAACCCACCCTTTACACTACCGACCTGAACCCACTGCTAACACAAGCATTTAGCATAGCACGAGGGGTTAACAAGAATACTAGTAATGTGCGGCTCACATTACTAGTAAGCTTTAAAAAAAATTACGTTAAATGTCACCCAAGCTTGAAATTCGGCCAAAATTCGTGCCTAGAGTTATTGGATATCATTTTTACATATTCCTGTATGTTAGGTACATGCGTGTGTATCGCCGGCTCCGGTGTGGAAGCAGCCCGCAATAGTGCGTACCCGAATACAGCTGCGTTTGCGCAGCCATCCGGACTAACGATCCGAATGGGTAAGAATCACAAACTACATGTTAGAATTGGTTGTTTGAAAAAAAAAATAACTGTCTTATGATAAAACCCTCAAGGTTCATTTCTTGTACCTAATATTTTAAAATACCAAAACACGTTATTTTGTTTCTCTACGTTCATCATCCTCCGTGCCTTTTCCCCAATCATGTTGGGATCAGCTTCCAGCTGAATATCTATATTTTACACGAAGCGATTGTAATCAGACCTCCGAAACCCAATTTCTGGACAATACTGATATCGGGAGTGTAAACCGGTTGTCTGGCTTTTTTGGGCTTCTGACTACCACTAACAATTGTTATTAGATGTTCACTAGCTTCTGCCTGCGACTTTGTCTGCGCGGACTTCAGAATTGGGTCCGACCTGGATAAAAAGTAGCCTATATGTTATTCCAGACTAAAATCTATCTCTGTACCAAATTTCATCCAGATCCGTTCAGCCGTTCTGGCGTGAAAGGTAAGGGTAAGGAAATACTTACAAACTTTCACGTTTATAATATTAGTAAGGATATGACAACCGGGACCGACGGCTGTACGAGGCATAGAGGGGTCTCGATGTGTCAAGAATGGTCACCCATCCACAGACTGACCGCAGCGAACGCAGCTTATCCTTGCAGATCAGTTGATCAGCTTAGTTATTACTTAGCCACAAGCCCCTCGTTTGTCTACGTCCATTCTAACCTCTATTATTTATTATTTATCTATTATATTTTCGTGAAAAATTATGTCCTGCTTCCTTCGGCTCTTGACGATTATTATTATTTCTACATACACAAATCAATAAAGACATAAGTACCCATAAAATTATAATTACACATTTATGTATTTTCCTAGAAGTGTTTGAATCGTGTAATATTAAAATGGTTCGATATATTTTCTAGTTATTGACTGATTAATTTGTTCCAGGAACAAGTCCAGAGGTTTTTATAGCCGATTCCGAGAGTTCGTCTATTCGAAGACTAGCTCTGACAACGGGACAGGTTTCCACGCTGTGCGGCGGTGATCGCAACCCTTTGGTATGCACGAACTGCTTATTATAAACACTTGTAATCACATTACTATGAGCTTTTGCACATACATGTTCATGCTATTATAAATGCTAATCATAATTATAAGAATATTTTATGTCCATGTTAATATAGAAATTATTGAAAAATATGTAGCTTGCCACCTGCTTATTTTACAAGTATGTTGTCTGTCGAGCTGGATAAAGACGTGTTACGTTCTATGGTATTTTGTTATTAAATATTAATAATTTCCACAGAATTTATTCGCATTTGGAGACGTAGACGACACGGGTATTGAAGCGAAATTACAACACCCTCTAGGTGTGGCCTACTGCGAATCTTCTAAGACTCTTTACGTAGCAGATACTTACAACCATAAGATAAAAAAGGTTGAGGTTGGACCACAAAAGGTGACAACCCTGAACCCAACTATGATTGAGACCACGGATCCGGCGACGTTTAACGAACCGTCTGGTCTATCAATCACTCCCGACGGAAAGTACCTCTACATCGCAGACACAAACAACCATTGCATAAAAATCCTCAACTTAACTAAGAATGTGTGCCAAGACTTCAAAGTGCGGTTAGCAGACCCTAAGTTTACGGAACCGGAGAATTTGATCCTGTATAAAAATGACTTATTTGTGAACAGGAAATGTGGTTTCCTTATAATATACTTCAATGTTAGTTTAGACGCAGATACGAAGAATGTTAAATTTACTCCAGGAGCGCCTCAGAATTGGCTTGTGTGTGTCAGAGACGAAAATAATAAGGATGTTACTCAAGAAGACTTCGAATTCATCAGCTCCTCGCACAAAGGCAACAAATTACCCGGTCGAGTAGAAATGAAACTTAAACAGAGAACAGATAAGTTCCTTTATCGCTTGTACCTGAGTTTCCATACAGCGTTGTGTGATGCTACAGTATGTTTCTCACATTCTTTTACAATTAGATCTACTATTTTAGTTAGGGATTCTGTGAAAATGGTCGAGTCATATAAGATCACTTGTAAAGTGAATCCTGTTAACAGGCCCGACTCTAAACAAAAGGATGACCAAAAGTCGTAAGACGTAATTATTACCATGAGTTTACCAATAGACGCACAAAATATGCTTTAATGGCACCCAAAACCAACTAATTTTAAGTTAACATTTAAGTGTAGTTGTTGCTTATAGCAGGGATGTTATTCTTATTTGATTTTATTACCTTTTTAGTTTTGTTAAATTGACATAAAGATATTTTTACAAAAAGTGTTTTCTTTTATGTATATACAGATTTGTCCCATTGGCGATGACCACTGACCTCTATAATACTCTATAGGTACTAGCATAGAGATCCGTGGCGACTATCAAAACTATGGTTTGGCATCAAACAAAAAAACATGTTATTACAATTTGAACTCTTGATGACTTATTGGGAAAGCTCAAGTCCGTCTAATCTTACTAAACTAAATCTCGACGATACACGAGATGATAAATATTGCTTGAATTACTTAAATGAATAACAAAGTTAGGTTCCCGGATGTAAGATTTGTTTTTAATACCTACCTAGGAAAGTGGCAATGACATTTGTAATCCATCACGAGGAAATACCGATCTTGAATTCAATTTCGATTTGCTTTAGAGTTCATGATTCCATTGACCTTATAAAGCAATTTATCTAGTCCTATCACCGAAATAAAAGGAAACCAATCTTATTCTAATATAGGTGCGTCTTTCCCAAATAAAGATATAATAGTGATACACCTAGAGCACATACCATCACGCCTGTATTCCCCGAGAGGTTAAGCAGAGGCGTACTGATGTCGGTACACCCTCAGATAGCCGGTGTAATAGGGGGCAAGCCTATTGCTATTAACCGGGCACAAATCCCTAACTCCGAATTGTTAGGTACTGAGAATTTCATAGAAATATCCAATAACTTCGCTCGACCTGGGAATCGAACTCAGGACTTCTAGCGTAGCAGTCGCGCTTGGGACCAATAGACTAAGGCAGAAAGGTGATCGCTGATGTTGTGTGTGTCTTGTCGCTTCTTATTAATAGCATTAACTTTTTGGAACCTAACGATTAGTAATGCTTGTAAAAGCATCTTAAATGAAATAAAAATTCTTTGAACTTGAACTTTGATCTCTATGGTTTGAAAATAGAATTTTAAAATATACTCATATGTGGCTTTGAGTTTAGAAGCTGATGGCTATCAGTTCAAATAAAATCAGAGGTTAACTCCATGAATAAAATTTGTGATCAGTATGTAGGTACCTACCTACAATATTTTTTATACTGTATTATGCAATAAACTATAAATATTTATAAACTTCAGGGAATTATCCTGTCAATCTAGAATTTAATCCAAGTACCTACAATGAAGGTAAGTTTTCCTTGTTATCCAAAGACAGTGAAGGACTAGCACATTATTATGAGACTGAAAACGTGTGGTGTGCCTGTTGAAGATCGGTACGGAGTGACGCAGAGTTGATAATATGATGCAGGGTGCGCGGGCGCATCGGATCATGAGACACCAGCTATTAATAAGCGATGTATTCCACTGAGGTCTCATCTCATTTGCATTAGTAGGTGTCATAAATTGGAACAGCCAGCGACCTTACTATCTAATCATCAGTGATTAGTCTGTTCTATAATAATTACGAGCATCCAGTGCAATAGGTACCTCACGTTGCTCTAATCGTACGCGAATAATAACCTTAACTGCATGACTGAGCTGATTTAAATTAATAGATATGAGTTGCACTATATTTTACATTCGGTCATTATACTAATTTATGCATGAATCTGATGCCGATGTGAGATCATCATATATAGGCGTTGGGTTAATTGATTTTTTATTGGGTAATAACGTTGCGGGAACTGACTTAAGGCCCTGAGAAGTAAAACCGTTAATCACAAGTACCAAGCACTAAGTTAGTGCTTGGTACTTATGATTAACGGTTTAATAAATAAACCGTTAAAATACGTAAATACGTATCTGTGCCTACAGGAACCTATTTATAAGAAGTATGTTGACGCGGGTGGATTAGGTGCCTAGCCTAATTGTAAAGAAGAGGTAACTCCTTTTCCCATAAATCGACTAAGAGAATATAATATTATATCATTTTCAAGTTCAAATGTTTTTATTTCAAAGAAACTTTTACATGCGTTTATGAAACGTTATGATTCTAGTTTCACGGTTTCGAAAGGTTGATCATATGGAGAAACACAGATATAATATAAGATATTACTTTTTCATCAGCATTGGTGGGTTATATATCTAGCGACATTTACAGAAACTTGATTCATTTCATATAACGTTGACCGTATCTACCTAATTAATGACAATGTTCGACCGACCGGTTCGAAGACCTATGATCTATTTTCAAAAAATACCACGAAATGAACCTTAAAGGTATCTCGATATCGACCTCTTCCAATGCTGCTTACTTCGTGCAAATGCCTGTGTAGTTAAGTTTCAAACAAAATAATTCACTCGAGTTCAGTGATGAGCCCAGGCAAAGGGGCTGAGGTCATCCGCGTCATTACAGCATCAGGCCGCGTCCCAAAACAATTGCGTCGTGGATGCACAATTAGGCCCTTCAAGATTTGAGATCTTTAACTTAAATAACACGGTTGCTGTTTTAAGCGATTTGCACAGTAGCCTATAATTCGGGTTGTTTTCTGTATGAAGTAAAAGCTATTTTCCTTAATTTCGAGTTCATATACCTACTTACCCGCTTATTCATAGAAATATAAAACGTCTTTATGACGTTCTTCTGAAAGCTTCAATATGTTTTGACACGTGATATTTTGTGACGAGTAAAAGAAGACAAAATATAGCTATTAAAGTTTTAAGAAATTTAAAAGACGTTTTAAAATTTTATGAATAAGGGGATATGTTTATATTTGACCTTTATGTACTAAAGTGCATTTCACCGTTTACATAATATATTATTGATGGCATGTTACTTTAATACTAAGAAAAACATGTCCCGTGACTCAATTACTATTTACGGACAACTCTAACACTTTTTTAACTTTTAAACGTTTTGTTACAAAATTTATTACCTACATAATTTTTAATCGGTTTAAATCTAATCAAGTTTGTTGAATTAACATTTTATTAATAGGTTATTGAGTATTTTGTTATAAAAATAGAAGATCCTTCTATTTTTTATCAGAGTTCGATGTACTTTTTGGTGTCAACTGGTGTGCCATACGAGTAGGTACCTACCCACGTATTAGTAGATATTTTAACTCAATATATTGCTTAAGTCGATAAGTCGACACGTTTGGCGGCTGAGCGATCGGCTTCTGCGCCACGTATTATGAGTTCGATTGTGGGTGTCCCGGGTCTGAGCGTTTGTTTGTGTGTCTACAAACACAAATTATCACATACACGAAACGTTTAAAAAAAAATCTAATCTTATATTCCTTCCTAGGACTGTTTTATGGTTAAATAAAACCATAACCACCTGTGTGTTAAATCTGTCTATACGCCATGTACCTATTTACTAGATACCTGAAAAAGGTTGTAAGTATTGAATACAATCGATCGATTTTATGCATCGTGGGCACAAGTAGAAAAATATAACTGAAAAAAACTAACAATCACACAGATACATCTCATGTTCTAATTTAGAAACATTCTTTCGTTATCATTGACAGTGTTTCTACTCTGCTTACCTTGAACGTTACTGTAGTAATTAGGTATGTAGGTAAGTACGTAGTCTAAAAAAGTTTTGAAATATAACTGCTATTGCTAGATCTACATATACTTACTTACAATAGGTACTTAGATAATGTAGTCCAACCATAACTTTACAACGATAAAAATATAAGACACAAGCTCGTGATTATCAAGTGATATTATGCAGGTATTTTGTTGTTGCCAACACAATTATTGCGAGTGTTAGTACTTGTATGTCACACATACTTTACTGGATCTAATCAGTGGCGGTCCGAGGGGGTTATGGGGGCCAAAAGTGAAGTGACCTCCCCAATATCGTACACGTTTTTGACAAACCTTACTTAGTCATAAGTACTTACACTCTGTCTATAACCCCCCCCCCCCCCCCAAAGTCTGGTTAGGAACGCACCTGGATCGAGTAGGTAAGTACTGTCAAGTGCTATTTTTTTTCTATAGCCCTTCTTATGCTTAGCATTCATCACAATCTTTTTTTGCACCTAGTAATTTCGCAACAACTCGACCTATAGTTACTTTGATAAAAGAAATATACGAACCTTGTGTTTTCACGTGATTGAAGCGAAACATGTTTAGCGTTTAGTCGTGACTACCTACTGCACTCGTGCCCTGTAAACTCACCAGTTTCTTGTATAATGATTGTAATCTTCGTATTAGAAGGCTTTGATTATCTACCTAGCTCGTCACAAATTGAGCTGGTTTGATTAATAAACACTGCAGTTCAAAATTGGAATAAAAACATAGAGCGTCAAAGTAAACATTCGTGACAGTTCTGCATTGTCCTCTTACAAGTTGTTTTTTTTTAAATACACACCGTATCTAATTTATTTTTTACTTAATTATTATAAAAGTGTCGCAGGAGTTTCTTGTAGTTTCTTATTGAAGGTAACTGCTAATTTGAAATATAAAATAATAATTTTATCTTACTTGACTTACCTATCAAGTACCTAAGTTTCAAGATCCAGGAGCAGTTGGACACCTGGGCACTGGGCCTTTTATCAGAAAGAAATATAAATAAGGCTAGATATGGTCCATCACGTAACTTTGTGTGGGTTGGCAAACTTCACACATCTTCTAGAACTCTATTGAATATTTTGTCAGGAAAACATCATGACATTATTTTCCTGCACGTCAAAAATTTGATCATAGTGAGTGGATAAATAACATAAATAGCGAAATCGTTTAGATACCACCTATTTAACTATATAATGTCATTGGATACCACATAATACATTAACAAATCCGATTTTTTAGACCTTCGTCCATAAAAATAATGGCAATAAACAATACGTTATGAACTCATCATTAATTTAAATGCATGTATCTTCATGGTCTCATTGCACTTATAATTGTTAGTTTAGTCAATAAACATAATATTTTGTTATTGTAATGTGAATTCGGCATGATAATAGTGAAGGCTGAGATTAACGGCATTAATATGGACTAATTATAGGTATAGGTTAACATTCTAAATTGTGCATTTAATATTATAATAATATGTGAGTAAGTATAATGTTACTGTAATAATGCACGTAATAATTAATAGTTAATTATGTTGTAGACTATATCCTAATCCCTCTCATTCCGAGACTGCCCAGCAGTGGGACAGTATAATGGGTTAATTATATTATATGTTACTGTAAAAGTCTGTAAAAGATGGTGAAAGAACAATGTTCACAGAACATCGTTCTTTCATCATCAGGTTTAGACTTTACCATTATTAAATCAGATTTTACCGTCGATCGGAATAGTACAGTAACATATACTATACATATTTTAATATACCATCACACCGATATTCTCCCCGGATGTTAATCAGAAGTCGTCATCAGTCATTTAACATATTGGAGGTCTTGGACACATTAGAATAATGGGGCCTTAGTGACAACGACATGTCAGGAGACTATTTTATAAACAAAAGCAGAGGGAACTAGGGGGCCTCTTTGGATCGCGGAGCCCTGGACACATGCTCATTGACACCTCCCAAACGGCTACTGAGAACTGCATAGTAGTATTAAAACCAATACCTTTAGTTTATTGGTGTACTTAATATTCTATCGTCGTGCACATGACTCTTTTAAGTAGTCTTGTTGCATTTTTGCGATGGGAGACAAAAGCTTTCCCACACAATGCTATTTTTTACATTGGAACACAATGGATATGTGTTTGGCAATTGTTTGGAATGAATGAGTATGTAATCGAATGTTGATCATATAATTAATTTATTTGTAAGGCTTGACAATTTATTTAAGCAAGAGCTTGACATTTCAAGTACTCATGTACTGAGTAATAATTTTTTATTCTGTTTTATTTAAAGTGTCCCTACCTACTCCTCATGCTTAACTACGAATCGATAGGTGCAATTGATTCATGTCTATATTTACTTTAAGAACTAGAACAAAGCTAAAGTATGATATGAAATAGGGGAGTAGGTAGTAACAGATAATGTCTTTGTGTCGTTTAACTGTATGCCTGTGAAGTACCTCGTCGACACAGGGATCGCATCCTAGAGCTCCACATTTATTAAAAAAAAAAGAAGAAGAAATATGGTCACGTTGCTCACTCTTATATTAGGAGCGTTTTGGAATAAAGGGTAAACCTAGTCCTCTAGTCAGTGGGCTAGGGCAGCCATATTCCAAGTTAGACCATTATTAAATCTGAGTCCTGACTGAATGTCGTAGTGGCATCAATTATTATTTTGATTCAAGTATCAAGTATCCAAATAAATTAACATACCATAAGTATTGGATTCCCCTAAAGGTTAGGCAGAGGTACCAATGTATTACAGTTCGCCGGTATGTTTAGGTTTCATGTACCTAATAGGGGGTGCCAATTGCTGCACACATAATTCCTCTTCAGTCAATATCTAGAACCCTAACCAATAAGTAACTATATATTTTTTAATGAGAATCATAAAGACCTTTTGTAACACAACTGACCGGTAACTATGCGTAAGAGTTTTGAAACAGAGCGCTTGTTAACCTGCTTCAGACCTTTTTAACCTCAAAAATATCACATGATTGACTCCGCATACTTTTGATAGCTTCCCCCATTGCGACGGATTGCCCAATGTTCGAGAAACCTTCGTTTTGTGTCCTTTTTGAACTGCAGTATGCGTTGCACGGCCTATTAACACACAATCGAATCAACATTCATTATTGCATATCTTCTAAGGTAGCTACGAACAATTGATCACGTTATTTAAAAATGTTATTGTCCTACAGCTGAACATCAATATTAGGCTATAGTCCACCACGTTGCCCCAGTGCGGGTTGGCAGACTTCACATGCCGTTGAGAAAATCTCTCTACCCACCTGAATCTTGATACTTAACAATACCTTCACGGGGCAGACAGGGGTATACAAACGAGAATAGGGGATTCGAACTCGAGACCTTAGACTGGGCAATCCAATGGCCATATCACTAGGCTATACGTATGACATTTATATACTAATATTATAAAGTAGTAAAGTTTGTGACGTTGTTGTAATGTCTAGATCTACTGAACCGATTTTAAAAATTCTTTTTGTGTTGGATGGTCCATTTATCGAGGAAGGTTATAGGCTTATAACATCACGCTACGCCTCCTAGGAACGGAGCAGCACGTGTGAAACCGCGAGCGGGTCGCTAATGTTAAATATAATTTTACGTCGATACTGACTTCATCAATTGGGCGACCTGCGCGCTCCGTGTACAAGGGCCTACAACTTGCAATATTCAAACAATCACTTGTTAATGCATCTGTAAAGTGTAAAGGGAAACCGTTAACTACGAGATGCGATCAATTTTATTTGTTTCGAGGCAATATGTTCTGTTTTAGTACATGTTTCTTTGGTCTGAAAGGTCACACCGTCTTTTCCAGTGAATGCTGATAAAGGTAAACTAAGTGGAAATACTCCTCTGATATAATTTAATAAAGATCGTGAATTTTCAAACCTGCAGTTACTTTCCGATTTTTAGAGCGAATCTTCTCTAAATTTATCAATATCAGAATTAAAATAAAACTACTGCCTCATTAGTCTAGTGGTCCTAAGCGCGACTGCTACGCTAGAGGTCTTGGGTTCGATCCCCAGGTTAGGTTTTTATATGAAATTTTTAGTAGCAGCTCGGGGTCTGGATTTGTCCCCGGTTAATGGCAATAGGCTCGCCCCCTATTACATGGGACCTAAACATACCCTCGAACTGTGGGTGTACATAAGTACACCTCTGCCTAACCTTTCGGGCAAAACGGGCGTGATGGTATATAATAAAACTAGTTTAGGCATGGATTATATCGTGTTATATTCCCAAATCGACGGAACGTCGGGATTTTTTAAATGTAAATATAACGAATAATCTCGTAAGTCCCAGAAATCATTATCTATATCCGATCAACTCTCCCCTGCAGTAGTAGCTTCAATGAACATACTGTAGCCAAAGAGGGAATTGATATTATTTGGTACCAAGATCGCAGGGTAGGCCAAATTTCAAATAATTCAATTCATAAAGTACCATCAAATTCGTTCTCGAAACTATGGTTTTAGAAAAAGCATCGGTGTCATGATGTCAGTAGCACACACAGTTCTTAGGACACAACACGTCATTAAAGAAGGTAGGTATGAGAAAATTCCAATTTCTGCTATAAAGTCAGATGTTATTGGTACATAAGTACTTATTTCGCAACCGCATTCAAGACATTCAAGTCGTAGTGAGAAAATAAGTAATTAGATCTGTACTATATACTGCGTTACGATTACTAAGAAATTTTTTTTTTTTTTTGCTATTCAGTTTGTGGTAGGATAAATAACCTACAGTCTAAAAATGCACTTCTCTCCAATAAACGTAATAAAATTGATCAGTTTATTTTGTAAAAGGAAACAATTGATTGGTGTAAACTGTACAGTAAAAGTTGACGAAATGTAATCGAAATACGTGTAATGAATCTTTGCAAAAGTTTTTGAATGTGCAGTTTACAAATTTTTGTTTTTTATAAATGTGACATGACGTAGGTACAGTGGCGACCAAAAGTCCATAGGCAATCTCACAACGCAATTGCCTGACGTTTAGTTTGACTTACGACCTTCTATTTTCATGCATCATCATTGTCGTTAACAAGTGACACGCACTGCGGCACTGGCTGTATCGAGCTCGTTCGTACTGTTCATAGCAATGTAATCCTTAGCGTGCTTATGGACTTTTGAGCGTTTACTGTACGTTTGGGAGCGGCATGCTGACATCCTAACTATAGAAACTCCTGTTAACTTCGCCTTTGTGGTTACGATCAAATCTGCTTCATAGTATTATATTTGGTAGAAACTTGATATTAGGTATAGCATATATGCAGGTATTCTATGAAGAGATATTTCTGCATACATAGACCAGGTATATTGATAACATAAGCTAGATGATTGTTTGGACTTCAAAGCTTGTCAGTTTATAAACGACTATTGCAACTGATTGGTCTTGTGACATTTACAGACAGTCATACCCTACAAGGATTTTCTTAACCCTTTTCACTATAAACCTTTTAGCTCGCTAGATAATAGCTAAGATGTTAATATTCTATTTTAATTAGTACTCCAGGAACATCCCACCATCTTAAACACAGGTAGGTTCTTTATGACATGATATGACTTATTAAAAGAAGCCATGCAATGCCTCACGTGAGATAATTTGTTTACGCCGTTACGTCACCGTTTATCCATTAATTTTATATGTCGAGATGATTATGCACATTAAAAATATGTGAGTATTGTTCGATGTAGTATGTACATCCTTACTGAGAAGTAAGCTGAGCCGGAGATCCGTGTCCTCTCGACGCCTCTGTGTGACTTCACACTATCAGCGAGGAACGTGTTATATTCACTACATACTCCGATAATAATTCATAAACACATAATTTTCTTATGTATTTTCATAGTTGCATAAATTACCTACGTATTTCTTTCAATATAAAACTTTTGAATTTTTCTCTTGAGAAATTGTGGGACTAAAAGTTGTGAATTAAAGATAAATCTAGGCAAGGATATTGTTACCGAATAAAAAGCACTGCCATCTTTTAACAGCTATAAGTTACAAATTTAATTCTTATATTAAACTGATGAATCAGGAATTCCAGGAGGGATGTTCAGCTTAACTTTCTTACAAATTTGGGCAATCTCCTTTTTCTCGAGTAAGCTTCGCAATTGGCTTTCTTTACTACGACAGTTTGGGTGGATTGCAATATTCAGTGGTACGGAAACTGCTTTTACTATGAAATTGTCAGTAAGCTCAGGGTATATTTGTGCCCGGTTAATGGCTGGCCCCTTATTACATTGGACCTAAATATACCGGCGAACCGTGGGTGTACATAGTATGCCTCCGCTTAACCCTTAATATCCTTAATATCTAATAATTGGTTTGAATACTTAGTCATACTTCCAAGATACAATGACCTAAGGCAATAAGATAATTATTAGCCCGCGGCAAGGGCACAGTCATCACGTAATGCCACCAAAATTTATTCACGATGACGTCAATTCTTTGCCCTAATTGTTGCAAAAACGTGCGAGCAGGTACCGTTCATACCAGTGTGGTTTCTTACTTTTGCGTTAGTGCGAGTACAAGACTGCACGCACTTTCTACTTATAGGTTTCAGAATATCTAGTCGCGAATTCTTGACTGCCTCATTAGTCTAGTGGTCCCAAGCGCGACTGCTACGCTAGAGGTCCTGGGTTCGATCATCAGTTCGAGCAAAGTGTTATTGAGTTTTTCTCTGAAATTCTCAGTAGCAGCTCGGAGTCTGGATGGATTTGTGCCCCCTATTACATAGAACCTAAACATACCGGCGAACTGTGGGTGTACATTGGTACACCTCTGCCTTCCCCTGCGCCCCAATTTCTCGTGTCATCAGGTTACATAGTTGACTGGCTAAGTACAATCCGTCATTGTAAAGGTACTTATGTGATAATTGTATGTTAGTATGCAGTGACATACTATGGGTATAGATAAAAAAGTTAAAGCATCATGCGAGTGAATTCGCGTGCAATCGATAGCGTGGAATAAAAAGTAGTTGTGACATTATTAGTATACTATTTAGTTACATTTGCAATAATAGATAGCATAAAATTTAGCCTAGTGGTCCTGAGCGCGACTGCTACGCTTGAGGTCCCGGGTCCGAACCCCAGGTCGAGCAAAGTGTTACCGGGTTTTCCTATGAAATTCTCAGTAGCAGGTTGCAGTTTGGAATTTGTGCCTGGTTAATGGCAATAGGCTCGCCCCCTATTACATGGGAGCTAAACATACCGGCGAACTGCGGGTGTACATTAGTACGCCTCTGCTTAACCTTTCGGGGAACGCAAGTGTGATGGTATATTATATTATTAAAAGTTTCAAGTAATCTTTATTTAAAGTGAAGTAATCATAGTGTCCATAATTACCGATTTTATTTTTAACAAAACTGTACCTAGTACCGATGCATTTCCCTAAAACATAAAAATAATAACGAAATGTTTATTTTACAGAAATGCGGTATCGACAGCGATTACATTTGCGATGCATGATTTTTTTTAATACAAACGGAATCCAATGAAATACTTAGTTGAATATAAAGATAACGTAATGGAAATATGTATGTACCCTATTTATAGAACTTACGTGTGCCCAAAATAGTGTTGTACTCATGTTCCGCTGTAACGACATGATGCACTAAGGCGAACCTCCATGAACTTACAATCTCTTCCTAGTAGGCAAAAGGTTGACAGTCCGCATTTTTTGGACGAGAACAACGAACTCCATGACGTGTTTATGATTATCAACATAGACATTGAAATTCATACATGTAATAAAACCGCAATGAAATACTACTTACCGTCTTAGCATGAATACAATAATTCTCTTGGAAACAGAAGCTTTGAAAGTAATTTTTATAGTTCTGTTTGATGATCGTACGTTGACAAAATAGCTGTGTTTAGATTAAATCTTATTAAGCAAAAAATGGAGATCCCTCCTATATTAAAATTTGTCAGCATCAAGTTCAAACATTTATGTGCTCATGCTTTTGACATTTATAATTATTACTTTTTTCCGGTGATTCAGAAAATCTTAAACAGCTGATTCACTTAACTGGAGACATTGGGCGTCAGACAGATGTTGCTACACCAGCCAGTAGCAGCTCCAACTGCGGGAAATCCGTATATTTCAGTAAAACTTAAGACTTACCAAATCCTTATGGTTGAAGTCCGATGTTCTGTGGTCATCGTTAATTAGGAACTTAATACTTTCGAACCAGGGTTTAACTCAGAGACATGGTACAAATGTCAAAAAATCGTGATAGTTTAATCGACGACCCACAGCTTTGTAGGGCTCCTTTTTTTGAATGGCCATTAAGGCCTACGCACCCCGGGACGGAATGGCAGAAGATTTTGCCACCGGCTAGCGCACACTAGCCTCTTAGATACCGTACCATTCCGGCGGCCTACAAAGATATGCCGCGACGGGCCGCGGCCTGCCTTCTCCTCAAAATAAATACCGCTGTGCATGTCGGTATCGGGGGATTCTTTAAATTTTTAATTTAATGTAGTTATACAGAAAATTTGGACTTTAAATTTTTAATTGGACTTCTTAAAAAAACCTTTGTCGTGTTGAATATTCATGAATTAATTAGCAACGTTTGATTGAATATTAAAATTGATGATGACAATACAAATATTGGTCCATAATCAAATAATCAACTCAATTCAATATATGTACTTCTTTTTATAAAAAGATGAAGCTTCTTCCAAGCTCTTGTTGGATGGAAAAACAAGTAATAGAGGAAAATCTTAGAAAAAGCATTTATTAAGTACTCTGACATACCAACATTATTTAATTATTTATTTATATATACTTTATTGTATTGACATTACATTATTGTTATCTTTTAAGACAATAAATGATAATTTAATTTAATTTATTGTACACCAAATAAAACATTAGACAGGACATAGTGGGACAAAAAAACATACAATGGGTGCCGGCATCGCTAACTGCAATTGCTTTTCTACATTATATTGATATTGTTAAGAATTGCAAAAGACCTTTTTGTAAGATCTTAATAAATATTTTCGATACAGCCTGTGAAGCTTCGCACCTATTTATTAATTCGCAAGGTGATGGCCAACATGGTTCTCGGCACCACATCCGACGTAATTACGGATGATGTTGCCCTGGCGATGAAAGCTTGATTTTCAGCTTTTCAGCAAGGGTTCCCGTCTGATAAGTAGATCAAGAAGAAGATTGATAACTTAGGTGTGAGGTCACCTCTGCTTGGGCAGTCATATGACCGTGGCCGCGTGTCGTCCCCCCAGGCCTGCGCGCGCGCACGCGGCGCATCCCCGCTACGACAACTATAAAAGACCAAGCCCAAACCTGCCGCGCGCTATTACAACAGTGACTCTGTGATTATTCCCGCCGTGTATTTATTTAAATCAACAATAATAAAGGTAAGTGAACTTGGTTAAGGGATACAACGGGATGAATTGGGAGTTTGGGGCACAATTTAAGGATAGCTTCTAGATTTAGGTGCCTTTAAAACTAATTTAAACTTAGTCTTTTTTTTGTTCTAAATATAAAGCTTAAAAGTTGTTATTAAGTAGGTATTTTTTACGCTACAATCAAGTACATACATCTTATTTTGATTAAGTTCTTGCATAAGTTCGAGTTTAAAGTCAATTTGAAATTTGGAACGCACCCCGCGGTTATCTTTGATGAGTGAAGTTGCGTTAACTAATTCATGCGATGATTGTTCTCGTCAAATCTGACAAGAAAATTGCTAAGTCTGTCAATGGCAGTGTCCTTAAAATTTGTACACAGTGTCTGTCGCGGATTACAGGCAATGTACACCGTATGTATGTCAAGCCGCAGGTTGCAACACGGCACTGATGTTGAGAATATGTTTAAGAGCCCTTTTCTATGAAGTTTCAACATGTGCTAGACTTTCAACTGATGAGGCGTCTTATCGGTATCCTGACTTTAGTACACTTGAGAACAATACACGATACTTAACGAAAATTCAAAGTGTAAATAACTTAACCGCAACTTAAACATAACTTAGTTATGCGGTTAATGCCAATATTTGAACACATGTTAATTTATTAATGCTTAACATCAAAATAGTGTTTCAAAATATAACATTGCGAAGGTCAACCTGACTGAAAGATGTGAACTTTCAAATATTTATAACATGTGACACTAAAATATGTGACTTAAGTAAGTTTCGGTGGATGTCAATGGAACCAGTTTTTGATTTAAGTATTAACATTACTGATAAATGATCGACACTCTATTTTAACGCCTCGCTGTCGATATGAATTACTACGAGTGAGACTTTTTGATACTTAAAATTACAAAATATTGTGAGTCGATAAATAAAACCAATTTAAATGATAATGAAAATATAACAAAATTAAATAGAAACATAAAACGAGGTTTTAAGCATGTAGTAGTAGTATTTATTTTTTAATACCATGGTAAAAATTCTATACATTTATTAATAAGTACTAATGGCTCTGTTTTTTTTTCCAAATAATCCTATGGCATCAATTTTGTTTAATGTATCGCTAATACCATTAATAAAATAAGTACCTAATTTATTATTATTTGAAAAACAACTTCGGTCACCATAAATCACAACACAATTGTTTTTATGTGAATATGCAGATGTTTAGTAGCATCTTCACACGACTTTTGGTTTTGTATTTTGGTATAAACACATTGGTACATTTGACATTTTCAAACAAGTATTTAGATCAAAATGTTTTATTATGGTAATATTACAGATTGAATAACAAAAGGCTATTATAATATGAATCTGGGATTGCTGAATGAGTGAAGCAAATCGGAAACTTTAAATTAAAGCCCACGCGAGTCATTTCAGAATGGTAACAGTACCTGTTTACAGTACCTAACGTAAATAGAAATAAATTAGATTTATTACGCTAGAAAATCGTGGAATTCTATTAAATTTTATTCGTATAAATTCGTATAAATTTTATTCGTATATTAGTGATATATGGTTAGGTATAAATATCATTTTTAACCAAATCATGAAAGATTATAACTGAGAACCAGCTGTTGTTCGCAGTTTCACTCGCGTCCTGAAATGTACTTATTATATCGCGACTTCTAAGCAGCGTATCAAATGAAATAAGCACCACATTTTAAGATAGACCTCCAGCAATAGAACTCTGAAAACCGCATCTAATTTCGTGTAATAGTTTTTGCGTAACGCATGTACAAACAACAACTCTAATGATATTGTTTTGGCTTCTATTGCTCTTATCAAGACCCCTTATATTAACTTTTCTTAAATATCTCCTATGTACAAACATCGGCTAATTACAATTCAAGAACGAATGAATGCACAGAACTCAAAAGAGCTACTACGAGTTACAATAAAATTTATTAAACGACGATGTCTTTCCAACTAGCCTATCAACTTACGGACTAAGTAATCCTTTTACTGTGTTAAAATAAACACATGGGTGCATACCAATAAATTGTCAAAATACACAAACACCCACGTCGAGAAAAATTACCTGTAGGTCTCGAACTCGCGACCCGTGTCACAGAATCCGATGGCTCAGCAACTGTGCCATTAATTTATGCGTATTCGTCGTATTATTGTGTAATTCATACTAAAACGATAGACAAAAAACGTTCCTCTCACTTCACGAGATTCTAAAAACAAAACTATAGTTAGATTAAAATTTACCTAAATACTTTTTACAAACCTGACTTTTCGGATCCTCTCCCTACAGCATCCATCCAGGGTATGGTACCGTTTGAACATGCGGGACCTAATTTAGATTTATTGCATTGCTTAATATTCGCATAAGCATCTGAGAAATAATACTTATAGCATAGATATATTATATTTTAATCTGTATTTTTGGTGTACCTACAATAAAGTGTAAAATAAATAAAAATATAAACAATCGTACAAATAACAGTTTAAAAAAGAAACAGCCTCCAATAATTTTATTATTTTCATGTTAACCTAGATGACATGAAAATAATCAAATAATTGGAGGCACAATGAGAAACACCTAAAGAACAATGCTGTAGGCGGGTAAATCTCGAGGTTATCTTACAAACTTATTTCCGTTGCAAAGTTTAACGTCAACTAAGTTTAAGTAACGCTTAACCGCAAACTTAACTTATACACTTTGACGGTAACTCGAAGGGACTTCGTGACTAGTTTTTTGTCGGTATTTAAACACACTGGTATAAATAGTGAGATGGATCAAGAGCGGTCCGTTTATGTAACGTTTTTGTTGCGTTGGAGGCAATCATCTTCACTTACATTAGTTTATTATGTGAATTGGTGTTGCTCATACCTAAGAAAATTGATGAGGTTATTAATCCATAAATGTAGACAAGAAAACCTTACTTGTTTTTTATCTTCATACGTTTTTACTATTATTTCATAATAAACTTTGAAGGCATAAGGGTCTAGTGGTCTCAAATGCGACTATGGCGTGTGTTCTAATCCTAAGGTTTAATGCCCAGGTGTTTGAAGATATTTCTGTTAAAAATATACATATTGACTATTCGAAAGAAACAAATGCAAAAAAAACTTAACAAGAAATAAATATTTAAAATATACTTTTTACTAATATCAAAACAAGGATGGTTTTGTTCTTTATTTATTAAGAAAATAATTCAAAAAAAGATTTTTATATTTCAATTGAAGTACAAATAAATAGTCTAAAGTAAATATAGTTTGATAATATAATTAAAGTACGAGTACCTAATTAAAAAAAAAACTAAATAACCTGATGTAAGATAATTAATACAACATTTTATTCTCATGTTTCGCTCTAAAAATGTCTTACGAGACGGATGTGTTAATATCACCTATTACGACAAGGCAATTAGTTAAATACTACAGAGCGAGTTAAAGATATGGAGGTCTGCTTTTTTCTCAGTAAACTTAAGTTTAAAGTGCTGTTTAAATCGTCTCAGATATTGTTAGGCAACTTCTAGGCTTAAGTAGTGAATACAAAATATACAAAAAGCATTTTTAGACTTGGTAAAATTTTAACTAATAATGTGGTGTCTCAAGTAAGCCATTCTATGAATAGGTACTGCATAATTACCTAAAATACTAAATTTCTAATTCACTTCGAAAATAGGAGATGTCAAGTTAAGCCAAAGACTTTTTAGAATTCTCAATAATACATAATTCTATTTACGTTTTATTGAATGTAGCTACATTTCGACATACCCATCTTAGATTGTTCATGGACTTGACATTTGCACTTCACATCGTAAATTCGTTACCAAATATAAACAACACTTCAGTTGGTAACTTATTAGTTCTAGCTTTTAATTAATATTCAGCCTTAATTAACTTTTATAGCCGTTTCGTTTTTCACAATAACATATAATAACTTTTGACCCCAGTAGCACTTAAGCTAACGTATAATTTAAAATAATTATGCACATTTCATATGATTGGTGATTTTAAGGAGAAAAATGTATGATTCAGATGCATTTTTCTCCTTAAAAGGACGGGGCAGAATACAGTTCTTCACTGGTTGACGGTAAGACCTCTTGGGGTCAAATCTGGAGAACCCTTAAGTCGGAGTCTGTCGTAAAAGACCTTGGTGTGTGTTTCGGAATTTGCGCGTGGAAGCCAAACCATAACCAGCCTTACCATCAGGTGACTTGTCTGCTTGTTTACTGACAGTCTCTAAATAAGGGGTGAACTTGGTTGGGTCGACTGTATATCGCTACGGACGGTAAAGTCGGATATATTTTCGCGAAAAAATATCGCTTAGCTAAGCCGAATGAATGCCGACATATACATATGTAGTAGTTGCATCAGTTCGGCTTTGTGCTTCAATAAATACTGCTGAATGGAATGTACTGACACGCTTTACTGTAGGTATATAGTAAGTGTTAATGTGCAATAGAGTAAAAACGGTATCCCACGAGGGTAGATACTCGTATAACAATGGCGCGGATTCTGAGTCCCACAATTAAGCTCGGCAGGCTTCGCCGCCACTCGATCACGAGTAGCGAAGGACGTCTTGAGTAACTCAACTAAATTAGTTCGACAATTCGATATTATCGCGACGAATCGGACAACTATGCCTGTATCTTTTATTATCTTTCGTAATCTTATATCGGATGCCCGTTAGACCATTTCGAAAGGCACGCGGACCCTCAGCAACTAGCAATTGACGTCGACGCGTTAGGACAAATGCCAGCGCGTTGCGCAATGGTTCAAGGCTACTATTCTGATGTTTTATATGCGAAACGACAATCTGCCTTATGAATATTCACGATTGTCATTAAGTTACTTTTGATTCTTCATAATTGCATTGAGCAGGAACCGTATCTTGTGATCGTCTGATTGGAAGAACGGCAATGGCTATCATCATTTCCTTATTTGCTGTTATTATATTTTAAAAAACTTAAAACATATTACTTATTATGTTAAAATTTTGTTGTAACGCGTTGATGTCTTTTAAACCGCGATCATTTCTTGGTATCGCAGCGGGTTTTGCTTAACGAACATAAGTTTCGCAAGTGGGAATAATCAATCACCTTTTCTATTAGGCTTTCCTCATCGATAAAAGCCTACAGTTTATCACCATCGAAGCACTTAAACAAATATCTATGGATGGTACAGTCAATAGCATATCAAGTTACCACTGTCAAATTTTCCCAATGGATAATAAACTCTATTATTTGGAGATTAAATTGAAAATCGATTGAAGAAGTTTGTCAGATTTGAATACCATGATGTGTTGTGGACCGTAGGTACTTACATTCGTTTCAGAATATTTTGAAACTGATAATTATGTTGATAGAAATAAGATATACAAATACCAGTTTTATGTGAGGTCAATTCAAGTGTAGGTCTCATTTTATTGCGTCCTGCGTAAATTTTTATAAAAATAATATTAAATACGAAGTGTTAAAAAGTCTACATCCATTTTCGTAGTGCGTAGTTGAGTGAAATAAATCAGGGTCAAATAAATTACTTCCAAGTACGATAAACCGTTGACGTGAGGGTCAAATGGTTAAGCGGTGTGATTTAATAAATGCACTTGCAGTTTTTTGACAAGTCCATGTTTATATCAGCAGTGACAAGGTCGCCGTATAACTGTTAATAAGTTATTCTAACTCAAGGTCGTAATTTTTAGCGTGTGGAAGTTCAGTGTATCAAAGACGGCACGCTTTGCCTGTATCGTCACGACATTAGTCAAATAGTTCTACTGAAAAAGATTATAGGTACGTAATTTTCTTTAAAAACAATATTTATTAATGATCATTTCACTGATTACCTAGTTTTAGAAAGATAGATTATAAAGCTTTATTGCATAATGCATCCAATCTAATATTACGTACAATTAGTAGCCATGTCTTTCTGTCTACCTTACGTTTACATTTTGACGTCTAAACTGCTCAACCAATTTTAATGAATTTTGTTAAGGAAATAAATTGGACTTTGTTTTAAAATATCCTTTTGGGGTGCTAGTGAAACCGTGAGCCACAGCTGGTATACATAAAAATCGTGACTACTAGTTGCCAGAATCCGGATTTTTAGACAGCAATTATTAAGATGAACAAATAAGCTACATTCCAATATTTGAATTTACAACTAGTTTTACCAGTAAAACTGGCAATTTTAGATCCGTGTATGGCAACACCACTTACACGTGACATTGAACTTGAAACACTAGGCAGAGAACAAGGAAGTGTAGATGAAATCTTCCCATCTATGTGGCCTTTCGTCGGATTCATAAAATCAATATTCAGCCCTTAGAATCCGCCTTTACGGATTTTACGTAAGCATTGGAAGTGTTGATATTTCTAAACCAGATTTCAAGTTAGGTATCGGAAAAGGAGGCAAAACAAAAGTAGTTTTCCTTTTGTCTGAAATAAAAATCTAACGTTTTTTATCCTTCTCAAATCGAATGAATGCCATCCGTCTAGTTGGCTAGTGGCAGACTAAATTGTTTGGTATCTTGATGTTAAAATAACTAGGCTACCTGAATTAATATAAAATGATACCCATATACTACGATAAAAAAAATATTTCACTATCTTATAATCGTATAAGAGTAAGAAACGAAATAATATATTATCTACTTAACAAACGGTTCACCTATGTGTTCCCAATATAGATAGTCCTGTTTAGTAATTTCCATGTTAATTTTAACACAGCTTAATCTTTACGTTTAATAACATTAGAATACAAGTCACTAACTCACGACGTCTTCGTAAGTAAGGCTACAAAAATGCAACTTTACAATTTCTTTGTGGGATGTAGGCATCTACTAACAGCGGATTTAGGGAATTTCCCAAAAATAAACTAGGAAACTATCTTTTTGTGATTTTTTTTGCATTTTCCATGCTAAGATTATTAAGTTATTTAATAGTAAAGGAAAAAATTCAATCGCGGGCAGGATTCGAAAAATCACAAAAAGATAGTTAAAAGGTAGGGTGGCATCGTACGACACTGAACTGACTGTAAAGTAAGTCGTGTTGGTTGAGAGGTAAGGTAACTTGCCTCTCATAGATGTCACCAAACGTCACCTTATGACGTAAATCCAGAATGTGAAGGCAAAATTTCAATCATGCGGGTAGGGTTCGCGGTGGCTTAGAAGTCAGAGCGTCTGGTATATCAAACCAGAAGACGCAGGTTCGAATCCTGCCCGCGATTGAATTTTTTCCTTTACTATTAAATAACTTAATAAACTAGGAAAATTCGCGGATGAAGCCATTAAATAACCATTATATTATTATTCATATTTATTTTTTCTATGAAATTCTTATTACCTAAAAATACCGGCTAACTGTGACTCTGACTATCCCTTCGAGGAATACATGCGTGAAGGTATGTTATTTTTTCTTTAATTATTTTATTTTATTTTTTTATTGAATTCATGTACATGACTAGACTTTTATTTAGCTAGATATTTATTATGTACGACAAATCCCAGTAAGATATTATCGGTAAAGATAATAATTTTGCTGCCCATCCTCTAATAACTCGTTCTTACGACACCCACGGGAAATTATCGGTGTTTACTGTTTAGAGCCACCGACAAGATACCTACATAATTAAACCTGGTGGTAATTAACATTGTAATTTGTAAACAATTGACTACTGGAATTGCGTGGAGGCGGAGCTCCTTGGAACCCAGATAACTTGCAATCTGATGTTCAAATCGGTATTACAATTTGTTTACAAGCGTTGTCAAAGTACAAGATTATTTCCTGCTTGGAATTATATTAATAATCTAAATAGTTAATTATATCCACGCGCTTATAAGTTGAAGGAATACATCGTGAGGAAACCTGCATGCCTGAGAGATTTTCTCAACGGCGGCATGTGAAATCTGCCAATCCGCACTAGGCTAGCATGCTGGACTAAATCAAATCCCTCTCACTCTGAATGTGGACCGGTGCCACGCAGTGAGACGATATGATGGGTTGAAGATGAATATAAATATTTTGTGCCATGTTTTTTTAGGGTGCCATACCCAAAGGGTAAAGGGCCTATTACTAAGATACTGCACCGCTGTCCGTCCAATTGTCTGTCTGTCTGACACCAAGCTGTATCTAGCCTGAACCGAGATAGTTAGACAGTTGAAATTTTTATAGATGATGTATTTCTGTTGCCGCTATAACAACAATAAAATAAATATTTAAAGGGGCTGCCATACAACAGACATCACTTTTTGCCGTTTTTTTTGGTAATGGTACGGAACCATTCGTGCGCGAGTCCGACTAGCACTTGGCCGGTTATTCTACCTCTCATCAGGCTATTGTGTATCCATTATTGAGACAACTGGGACATGAAGTTATAGATGTGCGAATAGCAACATTGCAATAGATGTCTTACCTTTTGTGCATGGTTGGCAATACTTACTAATATTCAAGTTTCAAATTGGTATCTTTTTCATAACATACAATTACACATGTAGGTGTGGTGGGATAGTGTGTGGAACGCATGGGGTTACGTAGAGGTGTACGGACCCCTATCACCCACAGATTGCGTTTATCTATTTAGGTTCCATTTAAACCCAAATCCAATATCTTACTGCTACTACGTGCTGCTACTATGAATTTTATAAAACCCAATAACACTATGATCGACCTAGGAATCGAAGCCTCGCTTGTGACCACTGGAACATTGAAACAGTTCCTCTTTTATTTAGTTCAGTATATACTTTATGTCATTCTTCCCACTAATAATACAAACGTGAAAGTTTATGAGGATGTATGGCCTTATGGATGTATGGATGTTTGTTACTCTTTTACGTCGGAACGTCTGCTCACTGCCAATCTGGATAAAACTTGGCACAGTGATAGATATATAGCCTGGATAGCCTGGTATAACATCATCATTTTTATCCAGATCGGACCCAATTCTGAAGTCCACGCAGAAAAAGTCGCGGGCAGAAACTAGTATTTTATAGAAGTGTAGTACGTAAATAAGTAGGGAGTTTAAAAGTTTCTAAGTAAAGGGCATTTATAATGTTATTTCTAGTGCATTACTGCAATCTTTAAACCTAGGTATTTAGTTCGAAACGTGGACTCTCGAACGGTGTCGAAATAATTTGGCATTAGTATTGCTTGCAAGTTGCAATTGTACTTCCGCTACCTAATGGAGACGAGCACGATATACTCAGATTTTAATTCTCGCGCTATTTCATATAAACATTTAGTAAACACTCTGATAGCATTAGACAAAAGAACAGGTTTTGATGACGTAAGAGTCCAGCGGACCGAATTTTCTATTCAAACCAAAATTAATCGTAATTCAAATACTATTTAATCAAATTGTGTTATTATTCGGATTCAAATACTGTTAATCTAGGTTCCTACTCTACCATTTCGGCCAAAATACTTCACTGGTAATAAATGTAATAAACCGAATTACATTAGCGTAAGTCTATCGCGAATGAAAAAAATGTAATTAAATTAATGAAATTAAGTCTTGATACATTTATCAAGTTTGGAAATATTTTCGGGTCGTTTATTTCTAGTGAAGTAGTAGCAGACGAAATGGTACAGTAGGACCTAGATTAACGGTATCCGAATCCGAATAATAACAAAATTTGATGAAATATTATTTGAATTACGATTAATTTTGGTATTATGTTTTTGTGGACAACTCAGACTCCGCCGGACCCTTAAGACAACTGTTTTTAAATGACACCATAAATGTGTGTTCACTAAAATTGACAAGCGAACTTACAAAAATCTATCATTTCTGAAAATCATAATTTTCATAATTATCCATCTATGAAAAATCTTTGAAAATTACTGCCTCATTAGCCTAGTGGGCCTGAGCGCGACTGCTACGCTAATCGAGGTCCTGGGTTTGATTTTCAAGTCTAGCAAAGTGGTATTGTGGGTTGGTGTGGGTTTTTCTATGAAATTCTCAGTACCTAGCCCGGTTAATGGCAATAAGCTCGCTACATGGGACATACCGAAACATACCGAACTGTGGGTGTACCTACATTAGTATTTACGTCTCTGCCTAACCCTTCGGAGAATACAGGCATGATGGTATGTTATGTTTCTGTAGATAAAGAAATTGCGCGCCTTCTGTCTCTATTTATATTCAGTAACGTGTATGACCTCATGGAGTATAATAAGGTTCATCACAGGTGAAGGACTATAGCCTTACATCTTATACTGAGCTCAATTGTAAGCCTTTACTGAAGAGATGATTTGTAGGAACTTGCTTTAACCTATAATTTTTTTTAAAATATACTTATATAGGCTATTATTTTTTTCAATCTCTTAAATATTTTTTTTTTATTTGAAGGAGATTCAAGAAAACTCGGTACTTACTCGAATTATTAAGCAGTGATAGCCTAGGGGTATGACCGTTGGACTGCCAAGTCAAAGGTCTCGAGTTCGAACCCAAGGCACGCACCTCTGACTTTTCGAAGTCATGTACGTATTAATAGTTAATTATCACGCGCTTAAACGGTGAAGGAAAACATCGTGAGGAAACCTGCATGCCTGAGAGATTTTCTCGATGGCGTGTGAAGTCTGCCAACCCGCACTAGGCCAGCGTGGTGGACTATAGCCTAATCCCTCTCATTCTGAGAGGAGACCCGTGCCCAGCAGTGGGACAATATAATGGGTTGATTATGTACTCGAATTAGAGATCTGTTTCGACAGTATTACAAGAACTTACTTATTTCTACATAATTTCAAATGAATATAACTGTCATTGATTTCATTACGATAACGTCTACTTTTTACTTGCGTCGTGGTGATATTTACTGCATAATTAAGTAGGTATGTTGATTATCTTTTTTCCATGCTCTAGTTTAAACGCTAGCAATGCCACCTAATCTATAGTGTAGCCTAGTAGACGTTACGTGCACAGTAAAAAAAAATTTCACTAAGCAAATGACGAATTCAGTGCAATACGCATTTAACGATATGGCGAGGCGACATGCATACAAACGTGCGATAATTTATCGTACACAGAGCTTTCGCTTTGTCGCAGCAGTGGTCTTGTGCGAAATAATTAATTCAAATCCAATGTTTCACTTATTAAATGCATGTATTTTACAATGTTGCTTAGCATAGTATTTGAAAATACTAAAATATGAATCTTAGAACGCATAAATTTACGACGATTGGCAATATTTGCACAATCACATTAGCTCCTGCCGTTTATACTAATAACTGCATCCATACTTTTGATTTGCATGTTGTCAGGTTAATTCAAAATTTATAGCCAAAACATTGTAAGGAACACGACAGTCACTTCGACCAGAAGTCGTGGAGGTATCTCGGTCTCGTCCGTCGCTTATCGTTATTTGTAGTGTTGTCACTAAACAAATTAAGGCAACGTGTACAGGCACAAGACAATAACGCGACTGGTGACTAGAGAGCATCACTGTTTGGCAAGTTAGACGCAGCTGTGCTGCACGAAGCTGCACGATCGTGACCGAATCTGACGGACGACCGGCCTCGGGCCGTTGCAAAACATCCCGAAGAAACATTGTGGCTGCAAGTCTCGCACTAAATTCGCGATTGGGACACAGATCCGCGAAGAATACCATTCAACCGTTGTATCTAAGAACAGGTATTGTTTAACGATCGTACTCGAACACCTTCGGCGCTTTGTGAGCTCCCCATTCATCCTATTATTGTTTGTAATAATGGCATTACACACGAGTCTGCCTATAACTGTGTGTTGCCCAACTGAGGTCAGGACTCTGATATTTATCTAATATTACTTAGTCGTTTATTTAGCTGTAATGATACATTCATACAGTTTTGTTTCTTACAACAGAATAAAGATTAAATTCTCTTTTAAAATTCTAAAAACGATGAACAGTTTTATTTAAATAAAATATTTTGTTAAAAGTTACCGTTGAATTCGTTTAATATATATAGATAGGTTGTAATTATTTGTTATTATTTAAAAGTAATATATAAATTTTTGAGTAGTAGTATCTTTAATTGGATAAGTTGGCAAACGAGCTGACGAGCCACCTGGTGGTAAGCAGTCATCGTCGCCCATGGATACCTGTAACACCAAAGGAGCTGATGATACGTTGCCGAACCATAAGGGCCCGTATGGCCTGCAGACTGCCAGAGCCGCAGCAACCAAGGGGAAACTGGCTCTTACGCGCAAAGGTCGAAACACACACTGAGGTGCTTTACGACAGAAGACTAAGGTTGGTCGCTGTTGTATTGTAAGATAGCAAATAAAACAACTCGTATATCGTTGGTACTAGGCTGACCGGCGCGCTTTTCTTTAATCAATTGACAACCCCGTTGACATTATTTGACAGCTTGCAACTGACAGACGTTGGTGCTAAGATGCATTCAAGAATTATGGATGCATTCCCATAATAATATATAACAGTCGCCAGCCAGTCTGACCGTAAGAGGTCCTACCATCGAGCAAGTCAGATATTTTCTCACCCTTTACGAGATGCCTATCTGAGTGGCAGTGAGAAACAGTATTCTGACCAGTCCCGACAAAAAAATATGGCTAGGACAGTACTCTAGTGTGCGTCTGAGTCCTTTTAATCTTTTCCATGTCACTGTATTTATTACCTTTGCGTGTTAAGCACTTAAGGAATATTCTTTAGTCAAAAAAATGTAAAGGTCAAGCACTGCGCGCGCGTACGAAATTCAATATGGCTTAATTTACGAACAGTGCTTACAGAAACTTTTTAAATGGCTATTAACATAATTGCACATCGAATTTAAAATTCTGATGGGCAATAATAACCATATTAGTTTGAGGAAGTTAATTAAGCGCAACCCTGAGAGCACATGACGATCCTTGCTTTAAAGCGATCGTGATGACGCGTTTTGTATGTAGTTTATTGATGAGATGAGATCGCAATTACTGCTTACGGTCATGGAATCAATGATGTCAAGGTTTCTTCACACTGCACTAGTACTACACTGGGTAAACGACGGCGACGTTTGCTCCGCCTAACAACTGATGGTTCCGGGTACACAGCACGATCGATTTATTTACACACAGATTAAACCTCTGTGATTCATGACGCTTAATCTATTTATAATACTTTGCGAGAGGATTTATTTGCTTCTTCAAAGCACTTGACTAATTAGGTAATGAGTTCCTATTAAGGCCTTACGCAAAATGCGAAATGTTGAGAGACGTGTCTATTCGCGTGTTGCTACGGTTATAAGGTCTGGGTTTCTTTACGTTGTGGCTCTAGCGACACGTCGCCCGAGGCAAGCCATCGACACATGTTCAACTTAAGGCTTACCTGTCCGGCGACATACTTGGCTTACGTAACACGAGAACAACGCCCGGTTGACCAATGTGACAAGGGGACCGTTCTTAATACAAACGTTCGTAGTTTCGGTTACGGTGGCAAATGAGCCAAGTGACATCATACCGCCATGTTTGCATGATCGCGACGCAGGCTAAGCACGTATTGACATGACACACTAACCGACAGCCAACAAGGATAACTGACAAGATATTGTTTACGCGCAGGCGCAGGTTACTGAACGGTTAATATGTCGCTGCATCGGAAAGGTTGGATTACTCAACGAGACACGCAACGCGGTCCAGTGCCCCGGTCACTCACTGTCACAGACCTGAATTGCACACTGAATTTGGAGACACGTTATTATGCAATGATAACCTATTTTGTGTTGAGATAGTGTAGAACCTACCTACTGTGTGCAAGATATTTTCAAGTAGGTATGTCATCGATTGAACTCCATTTTTTTATTTTTTTGATAAAAATATTGCCAACGCACTGGGATTTTCTCTTGTGAATGCGTTTGCAAACATAATTGTACATTGATAGTAACTATCCATTCATTCATATTCCAGACTTTGGACAGCAACAGCAGTGCAGTCATTTATTATTTTATGATGTCGCTGGATAGGAATTTGAATTTCGTACATTTGCAACGTCTTCTTTCAATACCAAAGAATTTAACAGAAAGATTACTGCCTAAATAATGATAATAACTGGCGGGAAAATGTTGACAGAATAAAATATGGCTCTTAAGTTTCATAATTCGAACGTGCACGAAGATGCATATTTTCGTGTAGGGTGTATGTGCCAATTCTCTTGATTGCTTATTGGTGCGTTGTCCAGCAGAACTTATTTAAGCAATAAATTCTTTAGGTGCAAGCAATGTGAACCGGTGTGGAAGTCACATACATACCTATATCTGCCTCCAGCATTTTTGTATGATTACGTTACGTATTACGAACTCATGGTTTTCGTCACAATCAGATTTACGCGTTGTCAAACTTAATTAACTGTGAATAGACTATTATTGCTTCACACAATGCTTTTTTATGATATATATATTTTTTCATCATTTTACACAACATTACGCAAAAATAAATTGCGCGAATTAAGATAACATTCATCTTTGAAAGTCGAGCAAAAATAGTTAATTCGCCAATTTTAGCCTATACTCAGGCATTCGTTGTGAGATATTCGCACGCAGCCGGTTATTAATTTTTACAAAAGCAAATAAAAAGCCAAGAAAATTAGCATTGCATTTAAATTATTGTGTGGTAATGGGCAATGTATTAAAACAATGCGCAATCTACAATCTCAAACAGGCATAATAATTAAAATTTGAAATTTAGAGATAAATCGAACGCAATGTCCCTTGCAATTAAGCTTTATAAAATGTTTGGGTTTATTTAAACCTGTAGATGTTTTTGTTTGTATAATTTTTGTAAAATTCACGTCGTTAAAAAAGATACCTAGATTATTTTTATAGATTTTCCCGTAACTACCTATGATTTCTATAAAAAGACTAAAACATGTTTAAAACTTCTATGATAGTGCTGGCCATTTATTGGTATATTTAAAAAAAAAACAATTTCTTGTCGATGCCTATAAAAAAAAACAATTTAGAGGTTTGATTCGTTTTGATTAATTATTCGGTTAACATAAAAACTAACTGAGGAACAAAATTTACGTTTGTCAGATTTTGTAAAAACCTGAAAATTGTATTCTGAATATAAATTTATGCTCATTTTGTTTTGTTCAATTTAAAATGTACAAATCGTTTTAATTGCGGAATAATACCTACTTGATTATACGTATTTCAATTATCTTTTCCGACATTCTCTCTTTCATCATCTCGTGTGGTTGTTTTTGTCTGACGATTTATATGATTACTTGATTAGTTAATGTTTTGTAGTGTGTAATTCTTTAATACCATGATATTATGTGTTTGTTACAGATGCAGGCGTGGTTGTTGGTGGCATGCGCGGCTGCGCTTGCGACTCTTGCAGTGGCGCAGAAGCCGGGACGTTTCCTCTCACTACCTGACGCCCAAAAATGCGCTAACAGTAAGTTGAATGACATTGATATATTTTGTACTAGGTTCTACCCGCGACTTCGTCTGCGTGAAGTTAAGAATTGGATCTGACCTAGATAAAAAGTAGCCTATATACCTAATCTATCTTTGTAGGCACCAAATTTCATCCGGATCCGTTCCACCGTTCTGACGTCAAAACTTCCATACATCCTCATGTTTATAATATTAATAGGATTAGAACATTGTTGCTGTGCAAAAATTCCCATTGAACTGTGTCCCATTCTAGACATTAATCTTAGTATAAAGTCAAGATACGCTTACCGCGGTCAATCTATGGATGGGGGACCATTATTAACATCAATCATGATCATCATGATATTATTATTACAGAGGTCTGTTCGCTTATTTGAAATAAACTATTTAAAAAAATAAAATAATTGTAAGTGACATTAAGTGAGGTCCATGTTTATTTTATTTCAAGAGTAGGTAAAGAGTAGGTACTGAAGTGTGTATTCTACTTAGTAACAATACATAAACAAGTGTAATTACTCATCACGAGTGAATTAGAATAGATATAAATAGCGAAACAGGTTCATTAGTGTCAATGTTGTTTCAAGGCAGTTAATGCGATTCAAACGCGTACCTACCTATAGGCTCGTGTATTTACGCGGCAAATCAAATTAATTCTATTTTTAGGGTTCTGTATCTCAAAAGGAAAAAACGGAACCCTTATAGGATCACTTTGCTGTCCGTCCGTCCGTCTGTCTGTCAAGACCCTTTATCTTGGGATCGCGTGGAGGTATCGAGTTGAAATTAAAACCATATACTCCGGTCTATAGTCCCTTGAAGCTGTAAAAAATACAAACATCTAAGTTAATGCTGCAAAAAACGTATACTTCGACTCTCTCACGAGAATCAAAATGTATAGGATATTTTCCGTTGACCTGGAACTATGAAATTTGGCAAGTAATACCGTCTTATACGACAAGTATAGGGAAAAATCTGAAAACTATACATTTGTGATTAATTATAATATGTACCTCCAAATTTGTACCGAGCCCTAGGTGGGTGAGTCCGACTCGCACTTGTCCGTTTTTTTTATGTTGCCCTACACTAAGATAGTCTCCACTAACCTGCCAGCGTAGTGTATGGGCTCATCTTATGTATAAAATGTATTCTTTTTATCACAAAAAATATTACGAATTAATTTAAAATTCTATACATAATAATACTTTGCTTCAAAACATAATATGTAATTTAATCTCTAAATTATAATAAATCAAAATTCCGACAGCTTATTTTTTAATTTACCTCATATACCTACATTCGCGTGATATAGGCAAGGCACTTATTAAAGCGAACCTGTTAATAAACGTGATTTTAATTTTATTAATATATGACCAATCGTATTAGTAATAGTCGTATAAAATGTGATTCTCATAAGAAAATATGTAAAATAATCGATGTATAGGCACATATAATAAAATTATAATAGGCCGATGTCTGTGCATTAAAGATATTATATAAAGATAAAAACAAAAGCTTAAAAAACAACTGAAAAGTATACCTAAAACAAGAAAATCATCTATGTCCACGAACAGAGGTATCCCGTTTATAGCGGCACATTGTTATTATGATTTTTAGGTTCAAACTTATATATTACATAAAATATAAATATGGCAGCGGGTTCTCGTTTTTTGACAGATTTGCCTTCAAAATCAGTCAGTCATTTAGAACCATTGGATAACCATTCTGACAACACTGAAATAGTAGAAGCGACAGTTTAAAAATCTAGGTTGTTATTGGCAACATAAAATCTTCGATGTATATCTAAAGGTGCTCCCTCACCTGGAGCATTCGACTGTAATGTAACATTTCAGTGCGCATTGATGTTACATGTTGTATCAAAATATTACACATTGTATCATCAAGTTGGGCACTGTAATGCTCGGTTCTCTTCCCTCACTAATGTAATGCTCGAATCTGTAACGTTCCATTACAGGCGAATGCTCCCGGTGAGGGAGCACCTTAACTTATAAAATGTGATTTATTACACAGCTAGTCACAGATAATATACTTAATGCTAGGTTAAACTGGCATATAGTGACAAAATATTTATAAATACAAAAGTTGTTGTTGCTAAGTTGCCGAAAGTTTCTAAAAAAAGCAGGTGTAGGTACTGCCTTATTTGTGGAACCTTTTGTTAATTAGATTTGTACCAAGTACCTACTTAATGTGATACGACCAAATTTACTTTGAAAATACTTATTAAAATTTGTATACCGCTTTATATCAAATTCTTCAAAGATTATACGTAAACATTACGATTCTCAAAGATTAAGCGTAAGTATTACGTAGGAAAGTAAAAGCTTCCGTGGGTCATTGACCTCGCAAGGTCGCGGACGCGCTGGAGGAC
Organism: Acronicta aceris; assembly: GCA_910591435.1. Lineage (NCBI taxonomy): Eukaryota > Metazoa > Arthropoda > Insecta > Lepidoptera > Noctuidae > Acronicta > Acronicta aceris. The sequence goes on from OU342759.1 coordinate 12,680,886, forward strand.
GTAGTTTCCCCTCCACCGCTTTCCTCCCTCTCCCCGACGTCCGTCCGTACACTGAAGTGCGCGGTCGCGTAATTGGGAAAAGCGCTTTTCTATTTCCGCGTCAAAAGATATTTTTTTAGTGATAGATATTTTAGGATAATAGGTAGCTATGAAATTATTTTGATCCGGAACAAGCCCAGTAGATTAGTTTATATAGATATTATTCTCACTCTCAAAAAAGAACTCAAATAACCCGGTTTAACGCGTAAAAGATTCTAACAATTGTATTAGTATATTTACGTTTTAATTTAAATATCGTTTGGTGTAATTCAACACAATATTATTTATTTTAAGCAAAGTACTGGTTTAGCCAAAAAAATATCTAAATTGAGGTGTGACATCATTTTACATAGGTACTTACATTTATTTAAATATTTTTTTAGGATTCGTTAAATCCAATGAAGCTTGCAAAACCCGTCAATAAATATAATTAAGTACTGTTATTGAATATTCGGAGAAACCCGTAATAAATTTACTCGAGATATTCCAGTTTCAAACGCGATTTTTAGTTGATTCTATTATTTGACACAGGTTAGCCTAGGTACAAAATGAAGGTCAAGACCAAATTCTTCGTTTTCCATCGATTCGTGCAAATAATTTATTTTTATGACTCATATTTGTCGGTAAACCTTAGTTGGTATACGTATTCTACGCAAAACCTAGACAGCGAAACAAGCATAGTTGGTATGAAAAAAATATACGCTCAAAGTATCGTTCCAATGATTCCGAACGTGTCTTTTTAAATTAGATTAAACCAACATATTTATAATTTTCCTCTTTGCCTATACGTATCCGTGGAAAGTGAGCGGCTTGTTTTGATTTAATGGATTTGTCTGACGCATTTTGAATAAAATATTATTCAACAATTTATGTAACGGTTCTCGTTTATCTGTTCGTGTGTCGTAACTTTATAAGTGTAGCTTGGCCCTTATAGTAACCGCCGCTATAATATAACAGTGCATAATTTTTCTGAAACCTACATAATTATGGCACTCGCGCAATTTCGAATCGCGTATTGTCGGAGAAAACGTGTTGAATACCTATTGTACAGGCAATCTAATCCTATGTACCACATTGTCACTTTTACTTTTTAATAAAATGAACGGAAACGGGCTAATTCATATTTACCACAAACAATTGTATAGTGAAAAGAGGAAATAGGAAGATTCTGCTACAAAATGCTTATGTTAAAGATTATATTATTGGTATACGTTTATTGTTAGATCACAATTTATTATTTGCAAGTATCTTATTTGTTTCGTTCTTATAATACTGTTATTTTATTGATCCTAATACCGAATCTTTATAAAACTTTAAAAGCGATAGAATATCTTCTAATAAACTTTTCCTTTGCATTTGATATTTGAGCAGGCACTTCTATAGTGATAATTGCTATTTTTGCAAATTGTGAAAGTATCGAGAGATCTAAATAAATATTGTGTTAGGTCTTTTCTCTTTTCGCAGTAGGTAACTTGTCACTTTCATTATTATAGAAAAAGAATCCTGCCCTGTTTCTGTTCTGATTTGCAACTGCTTAAGAGATTAAAGGAAAAAAAAAACTTTTCGGACGAAATCTAATTTTTGTAATGTGAAACATTTAATCTGTATATTACGAAGATTACGCTGCAAGCCTTTGATCGTTTATCATCATTAATAGTATTCCATGTCAGTATATTTATTAACTATACATTATATTTTTTGTTAAAACAAGATTCTACGTGTTATGAAATAATTTAGTTCTAACAAAAGGTTTCGATAAAAATAACGTGTTTTATCTGCAAGTGTGACAACTTTTATTTATTGGGACACGGCTTAAGGGCTACTTTTTTTAAATTAGCTGTAGCCTAAGTGAACCGGTTTGAATCTCGTCAATAGTCTTTTAAAGTATTCTTGTAATAGAAAACAAACACATTTTTTTTATAAGATAGAAATTATCTTAGTCCATTCATCTCATTATCTAGTTAGTGTTTCAATATATGATCGTCACAATATGTAAGTAGCAAAACAGTTCACAAGTAATAATTCATAAATCATTATGAAAATCTTGTATCGTAATTACCCACTTCAAAGTATTCTATAAGCCTTCTTAGCTTACATAATAAAGTAATAAACAGCTTGTGAGCATAACTTGTTTAATCATTGTAAGTAGGCACGTATTATCTATGGTTAGTACGGTCAACAGCAGACCATCGTCCAAAACTATCTTTCTTCAATCTATTTCCAACTTAATCTCCAATTATTAGAGTTTATTATCCACTGGGGAAATTTGACAGTGGTAACTTGATGTGTTGACTGTACATAATCATATGTAATAGTAAACATTTATTCCGAGACGTTATTTATCTTCCACTTTTGCAATAGCACCTTGACAACACAAGACATCTTTACTGTAAGGCTTCTGTAGTTTTAATAGGGCATCGTTAAGTTGGAATTAATTATTTTAATATACGTTTACAAACGTGGTGTCCGATTTTAGCTCACGGTCGTCCACAGTGGAGCTTGATTTCTTTTTTTAACCGACTTCAAAAAAAGGAGGAGGTTGTCAATTCGACTGTATGTTTGTTACGCGATTACTCCGCCAATTATGAATAGATTATGATGATTATTTTTTATTTGGTAGGTCTTACTTCAGACGCCCCATATAAATTTTATTGAAATTGATCCGCGCTTTTTTAAATGTTTGTTATTTCTCTACACCCCGTCATTTTTAAACCAATTTGGAAAAATATTTTTTATTGAATGCAGTCCAATTCAAATTTGGTGAAGATCTGATCGAAAATTTAAAACAAAATTACAATAACGTACCGACCGAATACACAATGATATCGTCAAGGTACATAAAACAATGGTTGCATTAAAATATTTTTTAACAAAATGTCAAACCGCCTTTAAATACATAATGTTATGGGCAAAACATTTTCGGAAGTCGGTGGTGAAAACAAAAGAATCGACAAAATCGAAGGCAACGACTTCCGAAAGTGTTTTGTACACAAATATTATTTTTGTATGTTTTTGAAGGCGGTTTTACTTTTAGTTAATTGCTGTAAAAGACCCGAGTTAGGCATAACTATTCCAGTATAAACTCAACAAAAAAATAGGCAGAGTTAGTTTGTACATATTGATTAAAATATTCTTGAATTTTAAATTGCATAACACTCATCCATTTTCATTATGCTAATGTTCCATGCTTTTTCAATAATTCCGGTTGGCCACAGCGCTGCTCAATCATTTAGTAGGTATGCTTTTAATTATGTTACCAAAACTGGTAGCACGATACACTAATGGAATAACTTCGCCATCTGTCTGTCACCATTACCTCGGTTTCACTAAAGCCAATGTTTACTGAATTTATTTTAATGAATTCCAAATGAAAGCTAAGTAGTGGAAATTATGCTGATTTACAAAAATAATTATGTTATCCGCGTAAAAGTTACTCTTGAGGAATTCGTAGCTAAGTAATAATTACGCTGATTAACCAATCTGCAAGTTTAAGCTGAGCTTGCCGCTGTGAGCTTGTGGATGGGAAATATAGTGGAGAGTATGTACTCGCCTGGCAGTCATCTGCCACGACCGCTCTGCCAAGAGCGAATCAGCCCGACATCTGCCCCCAACTGACACTACTACATGAGTAGTGCTTCTACTACACGAGTAGTAGTGGTGTCTGTTGGGGGCAGATGTTATTCGCCTCACGATGTCCCGCCATGTCTTTCTTGTGGCCGTCATCGTACACTCACTTATGGAGTCACCCTTAAATACATATATGTAACGGATATCGATATTGCCCCGAAAATGGGTTGCTGAGGTCTGATGGAAGTCGTTTCGTATAAAATACTAATATCCAGCCTGGATTAGGCTGGAAGCCGACCAATTGTATGTAAAAGTTAGAGGGATGATTAGGTAACTACATTCACACTCACAGAAAACCGACGTAAAACAACGCTTAAGTTGTGTTTCGCCGAGTGAGTGAGGATACCGGAGGCCCATCCCCAATTAAAAGTCTGGCAACGCACTTGTGACTCCTCTAGTGTTGCGGGTGTCCATGGGCGGCGGTAAGCGCTTTCCATCAGGCGATCCATCTGCTCGTTTTATCCCACAAAAAAATGAAAAATACATATCTGATTCATCCTACGGGAAAACAGGTGTGTTAATATACATACGTATATTTATGTATATAGTGTATATGTCTTAGTTCATTCCGTTTTAACCATTAATCCATCATTATCGATATCCATGACCCGTACCCCTGACCTGTCACTTTTTAACCTATGAACTGATGATGCCTTGCAAAAGCTTTTAGGATGGGACGGTATCCGTTTACGTATATTAATATTATTCTCAATATATTATTATATTCTCATTCATTTATTATATAACTTATCTTATATATATAATTCTTCTGTGAGTGTGTGTGTGACTGAACTTCTCTCAAACGACTGGACCGATTTTGATGAAATTTTTTGTGTGTGTTCAAGGGGATCTGGGAATGGTTTAGATTCACAATTGGACCCGGTAGGTGGCGCTGCAATCGAGTTTTGGGTTATTTTCAGGACAGGACAACGTCTGCTGGGTCCACTAGTTTATATATATTTTCTGTTAATATTTTTACTTAAAAAAAAAAATTACCAGCCATGTGGGGCGCACGTACATACATAGTATTCTTGTTAATCCCTCGTACTAAGCTAAATGCTAGTGTTACAATTGGGTTTACGTCGCTAGTGCAATGGGTGGGGTTCGAACCGGCAACCACATGATCGCATCGATCATGTGGTTGCCGGTGCGATTAATAAGCCGCTTATTAATTATTATATTAATTACTAGCGGCCTGTCCCGGCTTCGCACGGGTTTTGTCGGGATCCCTCATTTTTTATAGAAATAAATAAGGCCTCATTAGTCTAGTGGTCCCAAGCGCGACTGCTACGCTAGAGGTCCTGGGTTCGATCCCCAGGTCGAGCAAAGTGGTATTAGGTTTTTCTATGAAATTCTCAGTAGCAGCTCGGAGTCTGGATTTGTGCCCGATTAATGACAATGGGCTTGCCCCCTATTACATGGGACCTAAACATACCGGCGAACTGTGGGTGTACATTAGTACGCCTCTGCCTAACCCTTCGGGGAATACAGGCGTGATTGTATGTTATGTTATAAATATTGCCTAATGTAGCTTTCTAACGCCAAAAGATTTTTTGAAATCGGTCCAGTAGTCTTTAAGTTTATTCGTTACATATAAAAATACAAATCTTTCCTCTTTATAATATTATTGTAAATTACAACCCACAATTCGAGAGCGGAACTTTGAGCTGCTACTAAAAATTGCCTAGCAGAACAACAAATTAAAATTTAGCTCGACTTGGGAATGAAAACCAGGACGATATTCTTTTTTAAAAAACGATGCCCCACACTAGGATTTTCTCCTGTATCGTGGGTGCGTTTACAAACACAAATTCTCACAAACACAAACACCCAGACCCGGAACAACTACCTGCAGATCATACAAATATTTGCTCCGTGTAGGGATCGAACCCACAACACGTTGCGCAGAAGGCGATCGCTCAGCCGCTACGCCAAACGTGTCGTCAAATATATATAATAAACTTATTTATAGTACACTCGATAGTGAAGAAATCTCTGAAGTTTAAAAGAAAAATAAACAAGAAAATTTAATTTGTTTTTGGTGAAAACTTACGAACATTCTATCTACATACTTAAATGTATATGTAAAATGTAGGTCCTCCATGCCCTAAGAAAACTGTTCCAGCATTTGAACCAAAGACATTTAAATATTAGGTATACTTACTTATAAATCTCTTTATTTTGTACGCTACCCATCTATGTATTTAAAGCGCGGGTTAAACCGTCATATAAGCAATTAATTTAATAACAAAAATAAGGCATTTAAATCTCATAATGTTCTCTTAATTCATAATTATGTATGATGAATTGATCGTTTATGTTTATTTATGAGATTAGAAACATGTTTTAATATATGCGAGCAAATTCTCTGACGTAGTGATTGCAAAAGCTTCCTGTATTCTCGGATGTTCAACGAACGGCAACTAATATAAATAAAACTAAGTTTTGCAACGCAGCCTTCATCTCAGCAACGTTCCTTTCGACATTACAATCCAATACATAATTTTGTAGCTTTAAATCGCGAATTAATGGAATCACCGACAACTAAATCATTTTATGTACACACATTACTATTTAACTGTTAAATTTATCGTGTTACGAATGTTCAAATTGATTCCCGAAGTCAACACAGACTGCCTTTTATTACAGTTATAAATATTTACTGCAGTAGATCAAGATTATAATTTAAAATTAAAAGGATTGGTACCTCGTATCAAGATGTTCCATAATGATCAAAGGTTGTTATACGTACCTACTTCATAGCAAATTCATACTAACAAGTCTTTAGGAGATAAATACTTATTAAATAATAAAATTAATAAAATTAATGAAAAAGATAATAAATAGGACCAGGTACCTACTAGTTACGATAATTTAAATATTTATGATTCTGGTCATAAAAATACCTAAAAGCTTTTAAAAATTATTGCAGTAATTGTCATACCTTTTCTATGAAATAATGATATTGTTACAAGCACGCTCTATATGTGATATTATTATTGATCTCCCAAAAAAAGTAGATTGTAATTAAAACAAGTAAGAACTCTTTTTGGTGCATTGACGCGGCCGCGGCGGTTTATTTAAAACAACGTTTTTTTGATAATCTAATCTAGAATTCTAATACAACCTAAGTATAAGTCGTTTCATGTGTATAATATAGAAGGCTGTACATATATACAGTAACGTAAATTTTGTATATAACTTAGCTAGTTGATATTCGCGTGTTTGATGTCAGCGTCTCGTGCCGGATTTTGAGAGGACAATCGCACATTCGTCAGTCTGTCACTACGCAAGGCCTAACTATCATTGTGTACGGCGTCGTGCGAACCTTAACACATTCACATTGTAATCAAAGTTACTAATAACGACACAATTCACTATAATTACCATTTAAATAGGATTCGTGAACAAAAAATAAACAACCTTCACGATTAAGCTTAGCGGTAATTATCTTACTTTTGATTTGCACGTACCTTAAACTTACAAAGTATTTAGCGTCATGAATCGCCTGTAAACAGTTTTAATAAAAACAAAATTCATAAGTCAATGAACTGTGAGGATATAAGATAGCTAGGTATATCTATTCCGTAAGACAACGACGTCCTTTAAGTAAAATTAAATAGTTATGGAATGTCGAGTCAACAAAATTACATGTACACTGCTAAACGATTGCATATTTTCGTATCAGGTATCTAATAATGCAGATAATCAGGATTGTCGGCGTGACAATAGGCGCGAATTGGCCGGTTGGTTTAATATAAAAATCGCATCCGGTAGCGATCCTTGGCCCAGTTGGCTCCGCGCGTGACCGACGCATCTGCGCGACGCGCGGCGCCGGCCGCAGCCGCAAACCGCCGCGCCGCCGCCGCGGCCGTTGCAACATCGTCTGCCAAAACCATTCCGCATACAACTAATGTATACTTACATAGAATAAATAAACACTTACAACTGTCTGCATGAAAGACTTTACTTTACTCGGTACAGTACAGCAGTTACTAGAACAACAAATAGGAGCAATTCAGGATTATTATAAATACGTATTTCACTGTGTTATATGTGATATGTCTTTGCATACAAGCATTCCTTACTGGGCATATCGTAGGGAATTATGCAGTTGAAGTTAGGGAACAAACCGCGGGGGACTTCACCAAACTGCACCCACACTTAAAACAAACACACACAAATAAGTCTATTTGCCTCGGGTGGGAATCTAACCCACGATATGCTAGGGGCGAGATGACCACCTTAGCTGCTGTAGCAAACATGCATTCAATAGGATCTGTTCATTACATCTGTCAATTTTCAAGGTTGAAACGCAGTCACTCTCAAGCAATTAACCATCTTCAATCCATTATTAGGTAGGTATTTCGTAAACTAATGATAGCCTAATATGCTTCTTATAATGCCCACGCTGAAGATATTTCATGCCACATCAAGCATTAAGAGGGTAAAATACAATACATAAAACACAAGGACATCGAGACTGTGTAAAATATCGGACCACATATTATGGTAATTCAACATTTAAATGAACAAAGATGATCTTATTTTGGAATTCATAACAAGATTCTTGTTTTACTGACTTTTCCATAATATGGAACTTGAAATATGTTGTTTGCGTTTTTATGCAAGGAGGATATTTTAAGGTCACGATGCGTGGCCCGCAAGTTATGTAATGGCGTCTCGGATTGCGACAGCGACATAGCTCGTAATAATTTAACGCAATTGTTGGCTCGAAGGCACCTCAATGTCACGACCATGATACAATGATGTGTAGGTACATGACCTGTCGCACGAGGGTCGGTGTTTGTCACCTATTAACACCTATATAAACAGAAACAGTGTAAATTATTATTTATTCCTTCTATATGATTGTTACGTGCCAACCTTGAGACAAGGTTTTTATCTCTGCAACAGATCTGCATCATTCCATTCTAAACTCTATTTCCTTTTGTTTCTAGGACCAAAAGAGTTCTTCTATCGAGGTCACAACTACTTCTATAGCGGGCATGTACCAATCCTCGCCAACAGAAAAGTGGACTGGCTAGATGGGCGCAACATCTGCCGCGAATACTGCATGGACCTCGTTTCAATGGAAACGCAAGAAGAAAACAATCTAATCTTCAAGCTCATCCAACAAAGTAAGTATTAAGGGTGTTGTGAAATTCTAATGGCATGTGTTGAACCACGTGAAGGCGACGCGTAATTGGAAACCTTCACATTTCACTAACATCATTAAACATAAAAAAAATTATTAATATTGTAATGGACATTGACGATCTTAGCACATCAGCTGAAGTTTGTGTGACCCTGTGGTCATTCTTTAATACCGTTGACCTCATGAAATATTACTAAGACTGTGTATTTCTCTGCTTGTAGATGATGTGCCCTACATTTGGACGTCGGGTCGCCTCTGTGACTTCAAAGGTTGTGAAAACCGCAAAGATTTGGAGCCCAAGAACGTGTTCGGTTGGTTCTGGTCCGCGAACCGTGAAAAGTTGGCCCCTACCACCCAGGTATGAACTAATTGTTAGATAACATCACATTACTAGCCTGTAAGCAACAAAGGACCGTATATACATATTTTTAAAGTGCAAATCCTGCAAATATCGTAGTATCTCATACTTACCGAGCAACGGTGGCCCTTGTTTTTTACCCGATTGCGCCAGAAGGAGGGTTATAAAAGTACCCAGTTAAGAAAATTCTGGAGTAGAGTAAATCAGTTACAGACTGTTTTACCAAATCCTTATAGGGAACTCCTCAGCACCTGAGATTTTGTCAACATTGTCGTAAAAGGCTCACTTAAAATTCCTTTGTCTTTGGAACTAATGCGATTCATATGGTCGTCAACGAAAAGGGGAAACTCCCCCGTTTCTGTCACGTCACGTACTTATTTACCGAATCATAACTTTCCAAGACACACCTGTGCCTACAATTGGTGTCTGTGTTGTGTGAAAGTTTAGTTATTACGCATTTTCGAACATTCAAGTACTAGCTCCTTTGTTTGATTCAATGTCAAAATTATTTTAAAACAATTTATGAATGCCTATTTAAAAATCTAAGTCGCCTTTATTTATTTATTTATTATACATTTTATTGTACACTAAAAAAATACAAAAAATATGACATACTTAAATGCAATTAACTGAATTGTATGTTTTTACAATGCTTTATCGCAATCGGCGATTTGTTCCAGGCAACCTTAGGCTGGACTTACTGGAACCGTACTTTACCGAACCGAACCTTTTCCTGATAAAACACCCATACCATACGCTATATCGATAAAGGGTTATCACACGCCAATGTATTGACATTTAAACGTAAATCTATTACAGATCCCCAATGGCTGGGGCTACAATCCCTGGTCACAGACCGGCCACAAGAAGCAGCGCCAGCCCGACAACGCGGAGTTCGACATCAACGGTACCTCGGAGTCATGCCTCAGCGTGCTCAACAACGTGTACAACGACGGCATCGCGTGGCACGACGTCGCCTGCTACCACGAGAAGCCCGTCGTCTGCGAGGACTCTGACGAACTCCTCAACTACATCGCCAGCAAAAACCCCGGCCTCCGTCTGTGATCCCCCTAACTTTAGATATTACCAAACATTCCAGTGATCGTACTCAAAAATTAACATCTAATGTCATCGCTCGACACGATGTCTGCGTGTCACTAGCTAACAAAAATGTTACTAGTGTTCTTTAAAACGAATTTACATCTACCTAGCTATAGTTCGGTTCTAACAACGTACACTCCATAGAGGATGCACATCGTACTACATCGTATTTATTAAGCACCAGCACATATAAGGACTTGCCATAACTTCTACAATCGGGATCTCTACACACTGCCCGTTTACATTCCGTCGTACAAACATTGTACAGTATAATAATTTAAGACTTAAGTAAGTTTATTTTACCTAAGGGATTTCTATTTGTACATAAAAATAAAAAAAATATGAAAAATAAAAGCTGTTTTTACTAAGAAATATCTACACAATACACAATGTATGAATGGTTAGTAGACATGTCGAAAGGCGATTTAGTTGATATTAAAAGTTATTTAGTATTCATCTACAGGGACTACGTACTCACAGAAAAGGTGCGATCAACCCCTTCGATCGAACCGAACTTTGGTAAATGGAAGAACCTTATTCCAAATGTAAGATATCGCATTTATTGAACGGACGGACCAATCAAATGCGATACCGATGTCCGCAAATAAAGAGAATATTCGACGGCGAAATGTTTACGTGCCTCGATTTCCATAGGATCAATGAGGATTTTAGGCGCTGTAAAAATGTCAGCCAGTCTAGAAGTAGATCCTCAACATACTGGGCATAGTAATGCTAAGCGAATCACAACAAAAAACCTGTCAATTTATTAATTTATATATACTATATTGTGCACCAAAAGATAGGACACAACAGTTTTACAAATCTACAATGGCCGTCAATCTCAGCTACTGAGCATAAGGTCCTAGGTTTGATTTCCTAATCAAGCTGGTAAGCATATTTCATAGGTTTTTTGTGCTTGCTCGGTTAAAGGTAGGTAATAGGAAACGTGTGGGTGTACATCTGTCCACATCTCTACTTAACCGTTTGGGAAATACAGGCGTGATAGATGGTAGGTAGAAAGATTTCATCAATGTATCTGTAACATTACGACTACCTGCAAAAATACCTACATATTTACCTAAATACATGTCGCCGTTTTTAAGGGGTGACCTACTTTCGGCCGCGAGTTACACTGCTAATTATTTACTCATTTTATCTATGGACGCAAAAGTTGTCTATGGATATAGCGATTTTTTCTTTTGGAATACCTACTTCCAAAAGAAAATAATAATAATTTCAATAATAATTTGATCGAAAAGTAAAGTTGTATAAAGTGGTTGGCTAGAAACAATAAATGTAGAGAACGCCCAATTTGTTGAAAGCTTCATATCATATACGTCATCCTCTTTTCAAACATAAGTAGATATCCTCTTTTTAACTATATGTCATTGGTAGATATATAATTTTATAGCCTATGATAGTCGTAGCGAATTTCACATCATCCCATGACGTAAAATATAAGGCAAGGGAAGGTCAATAGTGTTTTGCGTTTTGGTGACACTATCACAGCATATCCTCATCTATGCAAAAAATCGCCTGGGCTAGTTGCTAAATATTGCTTCCTCAGAGTGCAGACCATCCATGAGGAATTGGCAAAGCCCTCTGCTGTCACAATGTCACCTAAAACTCCTTGTCTCCGTCACGTGGTTACTTAAGTTCTACAGATATTCACGTACCATTATAGGTTTTGGTCTGTGTTTATTGGCTTACCTTGGTGCTCATATGTGATCACAGGGAGAAGCCAAAATAGGGGTCTAGTACGCAAGTACCAGATGCATCTTTTAGTTTCGTATTCAGCCTAGTGCTGACATCTGGCGTACGTAGCTTGAACTTTTGTCTCAGCATCAACTGTATGTAACCAATTTCAAGTAATCAGATGGCGTTGGAGGTACTTAGATAAACCGAAAATTTTATTTTACTGAATTCTCGGACATCATTGTTTAGATAAGTGATTGCAAAATTGAAATCCCAGGGATAATGAAACATAGAATTAATTGAAGATAGATTTTTTAAATATTATTCTCAACGCCATACATTTATTATAATGGTTCTAAAACTACTTTCATTAATAATAATATCTACTTGTTTTATGTACTTAGTGGTCACTATTGCTGACATGCTGTTAACACCTACCTGGCTCTTAGGAGGTGTAAATAAAGTCTGTGTTTGACATTGTTTCTTTGACGCTAATGTTATTACTTATTACACACTACGTTATTTTTATTGCATTGCGTATATTTTTGCCGTGATTACGATAGCAGCACCTTTATCTTTAATACAAATAAATGACACGTATATTCCTCTATAGCACCATGAAAGCCTAATAAAATTGTGTAATAAATAATGCAACAAATACGTTTCAAACCCACGATAAACCGCTCGCTAATCCGAAGCTTCAATAGTTGCGCTATTACCTTATGAATAAATTAGAGAATTGTGAATTTCGTAGCCGTTTCGTAGCACTACTACGCCTAGCCCTACGAGAAATAGACGCTACGCGACGTCACAAAAAACATAGTCGTGGAAAAAACAAGTTTTAAATATTATTAGTCATTCAAATTTGATATCTCTGCTCTTCGCGCAAAGTTGAATGAGTGTGAATGGAAACACTTTGCACCTTCCCTAATACTTTGCTTAGTTTTGACGTTTGACTGTTTATTGCTACTTGCTACGGCTACGGCGTAGAGCGTAGTGGCTATTTCTGTAAAAAAATAGATTTGTATCAAATGTTTGTAAATTTTCACGTATCTTATAAAATTTATTTTTAATATATATAGGTAGGTATGTGTATAAGGGTCGCATGTGCGTCACCTAACCGCGGTTGTAGCCCAAGGGGAAGACACGGGTGATTTTAAGTCACCCAGTCCCACTTACCCCACCGGCTCCCCGAGGGTTGACGATCCGTGAGGAACTTCCTGCCGCACTATAAAAATAGGGGGTATGTTGATACCGTACCTTTTAATTTTAGTAGTGAACATTTTCATACATATATTACTTTTTTATTTACTTACCAACTTTTTTTTTATTATGGCTGATCGTCAATTAATTCATGTGACGTGACTACACTTTTATTAAATACTAGACGACTTTATCTGTGTGAACTTCAGCATTGGGCCCGACCTGGATAATAAGTAGCCTATGTATTATTCCAGACTATAATCTATCTCTGTACCAAATTTTATCCAGATCCGTTCAGCCCTTTTGGCGTGAAAGAGTAACAAACATCCATAAATACAAACTTTCGCGTTTATGATATTAGTAAGGATTGTGTTTCTGTATTTTGACTGGCGATGAGTTCTATACCAATATGTATGTACCTACACATAAAATAAGAAACAAAAGAACAACAGCAAAATACGAATTATTACAATATACAATTTCTTATGCCGTGGAATACATTTTCGTGTGGGAACTGTGTGTGAAATTGTAAAATTGTGAATGTTACTAATATCACCTTACCAGTTTCAAGTAAGTAATTCTTTGCCTTGGAGTTATTGGCAGGCGTGTCGCGTCGCTCACCGTCGCCATGCTTACTTTAAATAGCAACCATCACGACTCTAATACGAATGCAGTAAGCAGAGATCAAATGCCGTCAAAATTTATCAATTTCAGTAATCAGTTGGAAACATATTGATGATATGTGTTTCGCCACTAAATGGTGTGCTGAAGATCTCGGGAATCGAACTAGTGTACGTTCCAACTTACTGTACTGACCGAGCTTTTTTTTATTCTTGATAGGCTTACGCTTGACCGTCACCTGATGTTAAGCGATACGCGATCTACGATGGATCGCGCTTGCCTAGAAGAAACTGATTCACTCGTGGTTTATAGACACCCAGATTAATCATCGATGCTGCGAGCTGTTGATAATGGGAAAAATATCTGTTAAAGAAGAATGTAGGCTCCATGAAATTATGTATTTCCGGGAATACATTAGTATTTACAGGCTAGGACTAGAAATGATTCATCTTAAGACTATTTAGATACGGATAACAGAGGTAGGGCATAGTGGAATCGAATAATTCCACTCACAATTGGAGCTGCCCGACTGTAAAAGTGTCTCCATCTTGCAGAAAATCGTAGCCAAATAACATAAAAGCTCCGTGCTATGTTGTGTATCTAACGGTGAGCAAGATCGCCAGAGCTCCGCGAGGAAGCGTTGGCAGATAGGATAAACATCCCGCTATTGTATCCTATGTGGCCAGCCCAACTATTCTTCCTTAATTTGCAGAGTTGGCAACGTGCGAGTGATACCTCTGGTGTTGCAAGCGTCCATAGGCTACGGTACGGTAAGGTTCAGGCGGGCCGTATGTGTGCCACCTTTGTTGTATAAAAAGAAACTTGTTTAATTAGTCTTTGAAGGAGGTCTTTGTTCAGTAGTGCATCTATTGGCTAATATGATGATCATGATGCATACATATAATATACATACACTCACGCCATTCTCCCACAGGGGTAGGCAGAAACTATAGACCACCACTTACTAAGATTCTTGCACACTTCTTTTGCTTCTTCAATATTATGATGATGACTATTTTACAGGGTCACATTTATAAGTACCGTTAAAGTCACCATGGGGAATTATATGTTTGAATTAAATGTAATAATAAGTGCATAGTTAATGTAAATACCTAAGTATTTGATATTAGATCTGTTTAAGCAATTATTATTTATTTAAATAGTTTAATTGGTTATTGCAAATTTCCAGCTAGGAGTTTGGATTTGTTCCCGGTTAATGGCAATAGGCTCGCCCCCTGTTACATGGGACCTGTAGGTGTACAGTAGTACACCTCTGCCTAACCCTTCGGGTGATAGGCGTGATGGTACGTTACATGTACATGTTTGCATGATGCATACATTACGTGATGGTATGTATGATGCATAACTGCTTTTATGGGCCCACTGTGTTTTTATCGAGGGTCTTGAGGGGAGGATTAAACCTTTTACAACACCTATAAGCGGATAGGCGACCGAATCTTTGTCTGCACGATTGGAGTTTTAAATCGCACTGGTACTTACATTACAATACTGTCAGAGGCTGCCATTTGATCTCATTATAAAGTAACGGTCGCCTCCACATCATAGGTGGGCGTGACCTTACCTTATCCGGGGCCCACGCGGTGCGAAGCTCTAGTAAGAGCCCTTAATCGCCACTTACGAGACCCATGGGTATTAGGGTTTTCTCATAGTGACATAAAATTATTACAAAACCTTATCATCAGCGATGCCGGTAGCGATGGGCATCAGTGCTGATCCGGATAGAGGTCAAGAGTGTCCATCCCCCTCCATTCATCTCGGTCAACTTAGTTTTAGTCGCGATTTTTTGTCTTTTCGCTTGATTTAATTGTAGTTTTGGAGCTTATAAGCTTCTTCGACTCAAAGAGTGGTTCCGGCATTGCTGCTGATGGGACTCGTTTTCTTTGAGGGACCATACCATACCTTCGACCATACATTTGAGGGACCAACATAATTATGGTCAGCAATACCAGATCGTATGTAAAAGGGGGGCGACCCTGCTATAACCGGGCAGAAATTCAAACTCCGACCTGTTTATGGGAATTTCATAGAAAAATCCTATGACACTGATCGACCTCGGAATCGAAGCCACGACCTCAGATGCGTAGCAGTGGTGTTTACGACCACTGGAACAAAGAGGAAATTATAATATATATTTATACAATATTGATATTGCGGTTTTAATTAAATAGATAAGAATTCCTATGGAATTCATAGAAAATATGCCATAACAAACCATTGTGCCTATTGATTGTAATTAATTTACTACAAAATTAAGACAAATTGTCTATTATCGATCGATGCCACTTTATTCAGGTTAATCTTTTGCTCTACTTTTCTAAGATTGTATATGCTCTGACATTGTCTATTTGGCCTAAAATTGTTGTGCAATTCTATATAAGAGAAGTCTATTTACTTTATTTAGGTACTTACCTATTTTAAATTATTTTCCCAATTTATGGGATTTCCAATGTTTACAACTGAATCTAATGTACATTGTGTAGGTCGGTATCATGTATGGTAAAGGTTATAAATAAGTAAGGTACTGAAGTACCTAGTGACACACCTACCTGATATAACTTGAACATTGTAAATATGTGTGGGTAGGTACCTATATAAACACACACATGCAAATGTGTCGACAGCTACACCAGTACACCTTCCTACCTTCTGGCTTTGTTGCAATTAATTTATGAATTCTGTCATAATTCAATCATTGAACACGCCCGTGACCACTTGTGTAAAATTTAATGTGTGACTGTGACTGCCATCGATAAATAACGCCCCGTCAGCCGCCAGGGGACCGACACACCTAGAACGATAACAGCATCTGTCGGTAACACGCCAATAATGTTGGACAATTATGTAGTCATACATTTGTATTTTATGCAGACATAATGTAATTAGACTCCTCGACCGCTATGGTCGGTGTACAGTGCTTATACTTATACGATGAAACATAGCGAGGTCGGTGCGGATAGTCGGTCGCGAGGGTCACGCAGAGGTGACAGGCGAGTTGCGTGCGTGCGAGATATGGGGAGGCGGCAGGCGGCTCCGCTGATGTCAGTGGAAGCGACGAGCGGCGGCTCTCCCGACGGCGGCGGCCGGTGGGCGCACGCACAGAATGCAGCGCGGCGCGCGGGGCGCGGGCGGGGGCCGCTGCTGCCGCGGCGACGCTCGTGCTGCCGCCCGGCGCCCGCCAGTCAGCCGCGCGCCTCCGACACGAGTGCTGTTCGAGCGCGACAACACACACCTCCGCCTCACGCAGGTACGTATATCACACGTGACTTTCATAACTTCTTTCGCTACCTCCGACCACCGCGCCGCCGACGGCCGCCACACAGGTCCTGCCGGTCGGGTACTTTGCCTGTCACCGGGTTACTAGAAATAGCCGTTGGTCGTCAACACCGGCATCGTCCACTTGCTAGCTGGCGGCCTCGAAGCGGCGTCGGGGGCACGATGACCCGTCGTGTTTGCCAAACGAGAATCCCTAAATACTTGCCGGTCATCGCTTCTGCGGCTTTTATCAGTGTTACATATTTATAATTTGCCGGCGGTGCGGTGAGGTCAGCGAGCGCGCGCGGCGTTGTGGGCCTTATCGCGTGGGCCGTAGGGTCGCAGCCGGGCAGCGCGCGGTGGCCGCGGCCGGCGACGCGGGCGCGCCCGTCCTCTGGTTCTACACTGTCTGTCTTTGCTCTGCTCTTGCGTCGTTCTTAGTAGTTATAAATCCCTGCCTAGTAAGCTGAAGCACAAACAATAGTCAACTATAGCGCAAAGTAGGTAGGTATGTGCCTACATTGATTCTGACTACCGGGAACTAACTTTTGTCTCATTGTTATTGTTTGCCATCTACACTACACTTAACAGTTGTTAAGACTCATTTCAATAACTAGATACAGCATAAAGATGTGCTAGCATGTTTACCTCCATTACTTATAATGTTTCTAACTACTAGGTATTTATCTATAGCCGTACTGACTTTTCAGATGTTAATTTGTTTGTACACAACGCTAGAACTGATAAGTGATAAATGACGTGCATAGATGCTACTGCTGGCTGACCTCTTGTGTATTCTCGCGTTGTAGGTACTACACAACTACTGACCAGACCAGCTTTGATTTAACGCTAATTGTGTTTGCTCCGACGAGAAACCACAAGTATTGAAACAAACGGAAACTAGAGGTTGATCCACTGACAGTGACGTCATGAGGTAATGCGATCATGCAGTGAGTAGCGAGTTGCGTGCTCTTAGGCGCTAACCGAAAGCGATGTGACTATCAATTTATAATTTAAAGTCCTAAATGTAGTCACATTATTGGGTAGAGATAGTCCGTCGTCATGTATTCTCCATTTCTTATTATTGTTATGTTTCTTAGATTCTGCGTTAATTTGTTATTGTTTACATGTACGCACGTGTCATTCGTGAAACTCGTTAGGTTGACGGTAATTCAGCGTTAATGTTCTTAATCAGGCACGGCATATGAAATATTCGTGAAATGTGCGCGGGTTGCCCGTTGACGAGGGATCCGGTACTTGCCGGTGTTGTCTTCAGCAGCAGTACACTGTGCGTGTAACACTTAAACCGCTATGCAGACTTCGCCCTTATAAGAAATGACGCATGACTTAAAGTTCCGTGGCGAGGTGCCACCACTTATTACGCCCTAGACGCATCGCTCAAATGTTCTCGACCTCGCACTATCCGAGACCATCCATTTTCGTCTCTAAACTCCTGTGTGTAAAGCCCATTATGTGTTGCGCTTGTTCAGGCGTTAACAGTGTTCCGTAGCCGTTGTAGGGTCGAGATCCCCGACGCACAAGAGTGAAAGTTGGAGGGTGGGTGAGTGACGGGGTGGGTCGGTGGCTCCCTGCTGGAGTAGTCGACCCGGGACTTCCAGCTAGGATTTGATAAATCTGCTTCTTTTACGCCGGAGCTGCCGGGAAAGCAAATGGCCGTTTTTCTCCAGACATACCTATATCCTAGTGTAATTAGAATTAGGGAAGAGTTCGTAACGTCATGGCAATGTTTTTATTATACTTCTACAAACACAAATTTCACAGTCCATACCTACTATAGGTAAATTTAAATGTAACTCAGACTGTTTGTCTGTTTTCACGCCGAAACCGCTGAACAAATTTCGATAAAATTTGTCGAGAAGGTAGATTGCGTTTTGAGGAAGGAAATAGGCTACCTTTTTTTAGTCTCATAAAGTCTAGTGGAACTGCGAGCAACAGCGATAAAAATACCTAAGCTCAACATTACAATCACTGACGACTGAAACTGATTTCCAATAGATAGTTAGTTTAATTCATACGGAGAGATAGAAATACGCAGATATAAGTAGTACTTGCCATATCGTGACATATCTCTTATGCAAGCTCTCGTGTTGGCATTGGCATACGTCCCTGACACACCGAACGACATGCGAAAAACATGTGGCTTCAACAGCCATGTTAATATTGTTTGCAGTTCCCATGGTTAAAGAAAGTTGGAGCAGTATCCACTATCCATCTGTCAGGTCTTAAATAGGGTTCAATTTTAACGGGTTACCAATTATTGTGAGTGAGACTACACTTCATCGGGACACGTGAAGTAAAGTAAACCCCCTCCCTCCCCCCACGACACTACAATTTCGAATATCGTAGGCACGGTTACAACTACAAATCTTATATGGCCTTAATAAACCTAGAACTGAAATAGTCAACCGTCAGCAACCTACCGTTTCGTAACGTTCGGTGCGGGATTTGAACCCTGCACCCGCAAAAGGCAATTTATTGCTCAACCACTGAGCTATTCAGGTTTTCTTGATAACATACCATCACGCCTGTATTCCCCGAAGGATTAGGCAGAGGTATACACTCACGGTGAGCGGGTATGTTTAGGTCCCTTGTAATAGGGGGCGAGCTTCTTGCTATTAACCGAGCACAAATTCCTTCCTCCCTTACATTCATTCTTCAAGTTATTTGCCGCCCACTATACTGAAAATTACATGAAAAATACCAATAACTTTGCTCAATGTGATAAATGATTGAATGTAATACTTTACGCTTAGCAGCTGCTTTTGCGACCACCAGACCATCGAGGCAATGTCTCATAACATGTCTAAGTACCTAATAAACAAAGTGTCTATGTCGACTGCATATTATATTTTATCTTGTCCCATTTCTATTTTAAAGCTAGCTGTTGTCCGCAGTTTCACTCACGATAAGTCCGATTCATGAACCAGATTTTAAGATAGACCTCTAGCAATACATCGGTGAAAACTGCATTCAATTCCATGCAGTAGTTTTTGCGTGATGCGCGTCCAAATATACAGACAGACAGGCAGAAATTGCTATTTTGGCCTCTGTTGCTCTAATAATGACCCCCATATCAGTTTAATGACTGACTGCTTCATTAGTCTAGTGGTCCCAAGCGCTACGCTACGGCTACGCTAGAGGTCCTGTTTTCGATCTTAGATTTTCGAGCAAAGGGTTATTTCAGACTCCGAGCTGCTACTGAGAATTTCATAGAATAACCCAATAACAATTTGCTGGACCTGGGAATTGAACCCAGGACCTCTAGTGTAGTCGCACTTACGACCACTAGACTAATGAGGCACTATCCCTTTAATACACAGCACAAATGAAGAAAACAATAATTATGAGAATTCGTCCAGCACATGTTAGAGACCAAGTCATGAAATTTGCTAATTAACGTTACGATGAATGAAATTCTCATTACCATTTTCGGTTAAACTACAATATTATCGATGACAAACTCATTAGAGGTACCTTCACGTAGCTAATTGGTTATTTTTCTTAAAGCAATCGTATCCTAAGAATTAAATCAACAACGACCTCACAGAAATATCGTGTCGCCGTTCAACAGTTCTTCGAAACATTAATACCTAAGCTGTTTCAGCTATTGCGTGTTAGCTGAAAGAACTTATTATCGCGATAGAATAAACATTTCACCGAAAATCAATTTATGCGAAAAAGAAAAGAACACGTGAGTAAATATTGACCAAACCTTTATGCTTCCGAAACGTTTGATTCTATCGATCTACTCCGTTCTGCCCACATTCGCCCACTGCTTGAATACACTTCATCTGTCTTACTCAATCGTACAGTGTATAATCTGCTGTATATGTATATATAGTATACACTACCCTTCTATGGTACATGACCTCAGCCATCATAATTATAAGCCCAAAATCAAAAAAAATCAGGGAAATAAAACTACTTTTTACGGACTTTATTGCGATATATTGATATTACTAGCTTCTGTCCGCGACTTTGTCTGCGTGGACTTAAGGATTGCGTCCGCCCTGGATAGAAAGTAGCCTATATGTTATTCCAGGCTATAATCAGCCGTTCTGACGTGAAAGAGTAACAAACTTCCATACATCCACATCCAAACATCACAAACTTTCACGTTTTTAGTATTATGGATGAATTTCCCGAGGTTTAGGATGCTTTACAGCATCTATATTCATGGGTAGTCTGATAAAATCTGTATAATGTTTAATATTCGCGTAAGTGTCAGAAATCAGTACAAATACAAATTTATTGACATCCAAAGATGAAAATCAATGTTCAAAATACGCACTACGGACGCATCGCCTAGTATGTTCAACTTTTTTACGATCCTAGTCACATTAACATAAAATCTGCAGTTTTCGCACCTGCAAGAGACGGTTGAATAATTCGCTAAGCTGTAATGGTGTGGTGAGGTCGCCGGAGCGAGGCAGCGTGCCCACCTCGGCTGCGGCAGGCGGGCGTCGGCGGCATGGCGGCAGCTGCATTGCAGCTGGCATGTGCTTTTGCTCGTTTTACTGCACAGAATCCTGCTCGCACTGGGATGTATACCTACATACATGTGCCGCGAAGCATGTGCACACATTACATGAAATGTACGAACATAGTATGACGCTTTTGATCTCTGATGTTAAGCAGAGTTGCAATTTAGTGCTGCTTTGAAATCAGGTTTAACATGAAATATTTGTATATACTGAAATTCAGTCAAGTCTGTTTAAACTGAAAATCGACCTTGACGCGAGGGAGGATAACAGGTTAATGTAATTATAGGCACATTTTCCATAAATATGACGTTGAAATGAAGGCTAAGCCACTTTTATAGGTACATCATTATGGTGATACGATTCACCGGTGACTTTTTGATAAATATCTGAAGTCAGTTTATAAACATATATGACATTAAAAGTTAGCGTAATCAATATATTTTATGTATTTCTATCTATTGTACTTACCTATCGTAAAAAAAACACTCGGAACGAAGTCACAAAGTTTCTCGCGTACAATACTCGAACGTACAGTACTCGAAATTACCTAGATACACACATTTGTTGTGTCGTTTACATAATTTCAAATGTCGCGAATACTAAGATTAGCTTGAATGATAACTTAATACTACACGAGTTACGTAACGAATGTTGCTATCTTGAAGAAAACTATCCGCTTTGATACGATAACGTACCAAAACATTGCTTGTTTATGTAAAAACTATTTGTAATGACGTGAATCGAAAAGAATATGCTGAGATGGTTTGGTAATGTTGAGAGAATGAGTGAAAGGAGATTAACAAAAGAAAGCTATAAACGGCGAATATCAGCGGAACCCTCGGGGGGGGCACGCCCTAGAAAGGTTTTAGACTGACTTTGTTGTTAAGATCCTTCAAAAAGGTCAAGTGTGTGCGTAGCAGGTTGTAGTCGCGTATGACAAAATGCATGAAGTGCGATTCTGTAGTTTCTGCTTACCCCAAAATGCGTGAATAAATGTAATGGAATCTAAAACTGGAAACATTTAAGTTGCATAAAATGGAATAGACTTTTTATTTTACCCGGGACACAAAAAATGGGTTTTATGTAAATTCAAAGAGATCTAAGTTAGTTTGAACCGGTCATGAGTAAGGAACAAAATCGAGATTAGCTTATAAAACAGTTTAACCAGCAGATCTTTCAATACATTCACTGGTTAATGCTTAAGTATGCACAACACTGCAGTTGTCAAAACCATCCGATATGATACGATATGCCAAATGATAAAACACCATACAATCACGGCTGTATTCCCCGAAGGGTTAGGCAGAGGTGTACACTCACGGTGACCAGCAACTGAGAATTTCATAGAAAATACCCAATTGCACTTCTCTATCTACATAATTTTTAGTCCATCCATATGGCAGATCATATTTAGGTAGGTACCTACCTATGTAATTTACACGCTTATTAAGTTTACGTAATACCTATGCATTGTTAGGATTCACCCTTGTGCGTCCGCAATGGCTTCTGGGATTTTAGCAGTATCAAATTAACAATTCATAGGAATTAGGATGTTTTTGGATCTATAAACTGATCTGTTATATTGACTGACTGACAGATAACACAATCAAAACAGGGTGTCCACCTCAAATCTCTACGTCTGTAAAATTGAGAGGATATTATATACCTTGGGTATCCTAGAGGACACTAAGGGAAATTCCCACGGTAATAATTAAAATAATTAAATAGAATTTCCCTAAGCCTAATACCTAAGGGTGAAAAGAGTTCTTCGCGGGAAAAGTCTTTATTAAATACTAGCTTAGGTCCGCAGTTTCACTCGCACTCTTTGAGACAAAATGTAGCCTATGTCCTTCTTCAAGGTCCAATCTACATTAAAATTCATCAAATTTGCTTCAGCGGTTTGGGCGTAAAAATCTAACAGACAGACACATAGTTTCCATACGTAACTAGTCTATTGTCATACGCCAGCCTAACAAAGAAAGAAATCGAATCAAATCGGGATATTTTTTTTGTTTGAAAATATTCCCAATGCTCGCCTCTATAACTCTTTTTTATTAAATTTCTTTAGCAGTTAACCCACTCGTAACACAAGCATTTAGCTTAGCACGAGGGGTAAACAAGAATACTAGTAATATGCACATTGCTAGTAAGCTTTGAAAAAAAGTGTGTTAATAAAGCTACGCATTCCAATGCATCAAATAAGAGAAGGCCCCCTGATACTGAAACATTAGTGTCAGTACCACGGGTCCAACTTGGCAGATTTGGTAGAGTTCTGGTAAGCTGTCATAAATCAACAATTCTAAAGTGAACTCAATATCGATTTTGGCACAGCAGTTTCTGGTTGGTAGTAACATGTTGATGGTCATGAACGGAAAAGATTAATACGAGATAACATCTACTTTTGTCATTAACCTGTCAACTAACTAACCGGCGCGGCGGCGTCCTCTCATGGCGGTTAGTCCCTTAGTCCCTCTATGCTCGACTCGAAAAATACCAAGTTTTGCTATGCACACAATTCCTCGATTTTACGTAAACAATGGAAGGTACAGTTGGAAAGAAAAGTGTTTGAATCATGGCGGCATACTTCTTTTGGATAACCCCTTTTAAAAAAATATTTGAAATATTAAGATTAAACTATAGTCGATATGGCTCTTGTAACACTCTCCTCTATTAACTATGTTAGGTGACAAAATAATAAATAGGCTGTATGACGCGAAAGTTGTCGTATTTTTGTCACACACAAATTTTGTCCACGGTTTAACATCCACTGATACTTTATATCCTACTTCCACGGCCGTCCCGTAAATTAATCGAGCAATGGGCGTCGAAGTGTTGCCGACGCGAGTCAATTTGTACGAGAGCTGTAAGAATTAACATAATTGGCATTGGTCTGCGAAATTGTGATTTTCAATAGCAGTCGTTACTGCGCTGTGCGCTACACGTGGCGACGAGCGATGCTGTAACAATTAGGAAGCTAATTGGAACATGTCATCATGTTCACCCAAAGATAAGTTTCAAGCTGTTTCGTCGTAATTCTAAGCTGTTGGTCGATAAAAATATACGCCGCGGAATACTTAATACGGTACCACATACTATTACAGAAATTATCTTCTCATTCCCTAATAGATGGTGGCTCAGTGTGCTGTGCCTAAAGATATGTACGTGCCTCCTTGTACAAAGTGCGTATAAACATCTCTAGATGTAGATAGAATAGGAGCAGAGGTCGGTCGACCTCCCGTCGCCGTTCCCCGCAGGCTTAGGGCGCGGCAGGGGGCTGCTTTGCAGATTTTCCTTATACTATATGTAGGTACCTTTATCACCGGCGCCGCCGTCCTTGCACGTCATACAGCCTAGCTCGTACACCCTGCTATAAAACAACACTGCTACCTACAACAAAAATTGTCTATTTCACACTGGCGAGATGTTAACGGGATTCAATTTACGTTGCCAAATCAAATGATTTCCGTCAATCTCTTTGCATACCCGTTACAATCATGAATTTCAAATGTTTTTTTCTTGTTTACATTTATGATGAATTCTTAGAGAACCTTGTTTAGATGATAGAAAATCATAGAAATAAGCTGACACTGTCAGTTTTGTACGTTGATCATAATATCTACTTATTGTAACCAGAAAATGATAATGCGCTGATAATGTGAACTAGACAATATTACATCCTAATTCCAATAAAATTGCTACTTTACTGTCGTGGAGCTTCTAAAACAGTGGTCTGCAGTAACCGCAGTCATCCGGCACTTAGCCGAGATAACGTTATCAGCAATAGCCTTGCAGAGGATTCTGTGAAGCCACATAGTCGGCTTAGGTATACATAACGTGTGTGTATACCAACGTGCAAGTAGAACGGGACTGCGACTACTAGATTAGATGACCGTCTTATGATAGGTATGATATCACATATGTATGATCCACTGTGCAAGGTTTAAAGTAGAAAACCATTTTTGTCGTGTTTGATGATCCTTACATGTCTTCTATAGGATAACGAAAGTGCAGTATTTTTATTATGAACTAGCTTCTGCCCACGACCTAGTCTGCGTGGACTTCAGGATTTTGTCCGACCTGGATAAAAGTAGCCTATGTATTCCAGGCTATAATCTGTGTGCCAAAATTCATTAGATCCGTTCTGACGTGAAAGAGTAACAAACATCCATACATCCATCCATACTCACAAACTTTCACGTTTATAATATTAGTAAGGATGGTTTAGCATATGCTTTTGTAATATATTCATAAAATATCATGGTACCGAGTTGATTATGTTCTGACAGTGGTACCTAAATGAGCCAGTCCCGATTTACAAGGTATCCACCTCGTCAGTTTGCCTCGGGTGCTATCGATACCATCAACCTACCTGTTTACCTACTTTGTTATATTAAACGAACAACTTTGCAATAAATTGGTTCATTATCTCAATAAGTAGGAGGCGTGTGTCTGGGTACGGTTAAATTACACAATTCGATTCTGCAAAGAATATGACGCTTACTGGTGGTCGGTGTCTCTTTATGAAGGAAGAGAGTTACATGAAAACTTCAACAAAGTAGTATTGCCATGTATTATAAAGCAGTCTTAAAAGATGTTTTTATTTTCAATACGCTCCCCTCTGGAGTGTCGTGTCCGCGATGTCACTGAAACTAAAAGAGGTCGTTCGTTCGCGTTCTCGCCAGCCATCGCGCATCCAGCCAACAATGAGCAGCGCACCGTGCCGCCGTGCCAGTGCTATATTGAACACTACATACGTAATAAGCGCAGATAGGCAGGCGTGTGCTGGATGTAGGCGGCACGTAATGTATGCGTGCTCGCTGCTGACTCGGACTGACTCCGTATGATGTTGTGTTGTTGGCGCGCGGCTGCGGCGCTCCACGGGCGTCGCACTTGCCAGTGACCTCACTGCGCAAGCGACTACCTCCCAAATATGACCTAAGCGCGAAGCATTGTTTCTTTTGTTTGAATTAATGAAACATTTTCACTGGATCTGAATCGCAACTAGTGTGCCTATATCAGCTTACGCAATAAATCTTTAATCTCTTCGTGATGACAACAAATAGCACTGATAAAAATTGCTTCTATGGACTTAGAGAAATACTCTATGTAGGTATTTGTGCGTTGTGAAAACAAAATGAAACGTACTATTGTGCAAATTGATATGGATGTAACAGTAGGTAGTTCGTGACTCGCTAGTGGGCAACGGCTGTCGCCATCGTTAACAATCGTGCCGTCACCTAATTGACTCCGCTCTATACCTTAATTAGTACTCGGCTGCGATCGCGACGTTATTGCATCTCAAATACACTAGCAGTAAATAGGTACCTAACTAGCTAGTTCTTATGTCGGCGTGCGAGGCCACGCACCACCTGACACGAGAGCAGCTGGCAGCCGGCTGCCTGCGCTTGCACACAACAAAACTTGTTTCGAAGCAGACGCCTCAATATGGCCGACCACCAACGGCCACCGTGTCAGATTTTAATTCTATCTAACCTATTCGTCAGCTGGCAGAAACACAATTGATGAATTTCGTAAATGGAGCATTCTACATTTACGCAGACGTTTGCAGGCGAACGCAAAACAATATTAAAGATATACTTCAGTGCTACGTCGGACCGTTTCTGGGAAGTAGGCGCGCGGCTTTGTTGGATGGCTTTGTTGTCGAGTCGTATGGTCGAGCGGCTGTCCTTATGGCGTGTCCGTGATCGTATTTTTCCGGCGTGTTGTGCGCAGACAGCGTGCGGTGTGGCTGTTTACACGAGCAGCAAGTATATAGGTAGGTATATAGTCGGTACGTGTAGCTAGGTAGGTGCGTAGGCAGCGCGGTCGTGCGCGGTGCGGCCCGCGGCGGCGTCGTCGCTCGACCCTGATAATTTGCTGCGCTTATGTTACTTCAACGGCTTCTTGCGACACGTTGCGGCCGCTTTCCTAGGTTTCTACTCCCTACACCATGCACTCAATTCGTAGGTGAGGTACCTACATAGGTACGTGCAGTGTCTTGTCAACGAACCGTACCATCGTCAAATTCGCAATGCACACATAAATAGTGCAAATAACGTGTAAAGCGATTATTATTCATTTTTATTATGTAATTTCAGTAAAGTATATGTAATGCATATGTCGCACATAATTATCATACTGTACAATAATAGATACCAATGTACTCTACCTACATAATGACGTCATTAGACGAGCTTCTTGATACTTGGACTAATTTGAATGGCCAATCAAATCCCTAACATTGTATGTCGTATGTGTAGAATTTTCATAGGTACATATAAATTTTATTAAGTACCAGCTTCTGTCCGCGACTTTGTCTGCGTGGACTTCAGAATTGGGTCCGACCTGGATAAAAAGTAGCTAATGTGTTATTCCAGACTATATTCTATCTCTGTGCCAAATTTCATCCTGATCCGTTCTGCCGTTCTGGCGTGGAAGAGTAACAATCATCCATGCATCCATACATCCATACTCACAAACTTTCTCGTTTATAATATTAACACAGATAATATAATACTAATAGTATTAATAAGGAAGTAAGGTTTTGAAGCGGCGGTAGCCTAATGGCAAGGGCGTCGGACTTGCGATCATGTAGTTGCTGGTTCGAAACCCATCCATTGCACTACCGACGTGAACCCACTCGTAACACAAGCACTTAGCTTAGTACGAGGGGTTAACAAGAATACTAGTAATGTGCGAATACCACCCACATTACTAGTAAGCTTTTTTTAAAAAATAAAGGATGTTAAATACGGTAGGTCGGTAGGTAGTGGCTTTTGGCAATTACCTAGATCGTTAGGTGATTCATATCTACTTTAGTAGAGCGGTAGGGCGATGTGTAGAGTCGGCTGTTTGTTGGTATATTTCTACATTGCCTGTTTTTACTGAAGTTGGGACAATAATATAAATCAAAACTGTCAGTCTGGCGAAAAGGGTTTGCGTCATTCGGGTGGCTAAGTGTCTTGTGTAACACGTGGTCTGGACCGCGAGAATGTCGGCTGGTGAGTGACCGACCAAGATGCACATAACATTCGATCCTGCTTTTAATACATCAAATCAAATGAGCATAATATATGACTAGTTGGCGTTGCAAGTAAATAGTTACACTCGATACCTACATAATTGCACATTGGTGCCTACATACGCTGCAGTGTGCAAAACGCTTTAGGTAGGTATATCGGGTGTGCGCTATTGGAAACAGTACCTATTGACTCATAATGAGTAAATCGCTAAGTAACACAAACAAGTCGCCGTGACTGTGTTCATGCACGAGTCGGTCGACGTCGATCTGAGTGCGTCGTCCGTGACACCTAAACGAGCGAGCAGCACCTCTGCTATCTGGTGGTTTGATAAGGCGCATTTATCAGCGGGCCTCGCCGCGGGAGGAGCGACATGAGAGCGGTTGCGGTCGACTGTTGGGTGGCGTATGGACAGAGGCAGGCAGGGCAGCCGCACATGTTGCGGAACGTGCAGCCGGGCGCGGGCGGCGCGGCGCGGGGGGCGGGCGCGGGAGACCAGGGACGGCGTCGGCACACCGGCACGCCGCACGCACACAGCCGCGCCGCCGACACGACGCCCGCGCCCGAGGAGCGTCACTGCGCCTTATCGCAGCCATCTTTAAACGAGCACACTGCACGCCACCCGCCACTCGGTACGAATTCCATTCGAGAACACTGTTGCCACGATGGCCGTCGACAACCGCACCGATCCTTTCATTATATGCGACGCGAGCGCCGTGCATCGCTTAGCAGCCTGCTTCAAGGTCGTGTTAATTACCAGTCAGACCGGTGACAATCAGGCTCGTTAGCGAGACTGTTCGCATTAATATCTATCTTCACACAAAAAAAATGTATCGTTTCCAATGACCAGAATGATGACTGCTAGGTAGGTATGTACTAAACATAGAATCTTGAGCATTCATCAAGATGACTTTGTTACAGACACCACGATTTTGATTGTATCATGTATGATTAACATGGTGTGACAACAGTGTAAACGGCCGCTCCGTATTCACCAGGGTCGCACCCTATAAAGTTCACCCTACATAGGATCGCCTACGGTGTATATGTCTCCACACTAGGGTGTTCTTGCGGCGACCATCTGTATTGATCTCGGGAGGGTGGTGTGAGTCGGCATCCCGTCGCCTAGTCTCTGTAGAGGCGGCGGCGCTGGCAAAGCCTCAGTAAAATCCAGGCTGAGGCTGTCGGGTAGGTGATAAAGGAAAACTGCCTACGTAGCCGGCCCCTTGCGGGTGTTCGCTCAGAGTGGCGTGTTGTCGCGCAACTATATATAGCTCGTGTTAGGCCGAGGCGCCCGCCGCCGCCGCCGCCGCCGGAACCGCGCTGCTCCGACGACGACGTCCGTTGAAAGGTCAATTGGCGCGCAAATTATTTGCGTCGCAAAATCCGCAGCGTCGCTGCACCATCCCGACTCTATAAACTAACATAATTTAAACTCATCTCCTGCTTTATTGTGCAATAATTATAAGAAATACTGTCTCACTTCGTTATATTAATGGATCGCTGATCACCAATTTAACATTGCCCTAACATCGCGTACGTCTTTAAGGCAAGAACGCGGCACGCATTCTTATCGGACCTCATAATAGGTATTGTATGCCGAGGTAGCTATGTAGGTACTCCATCTACAGCTAAATGGCTACGTAGTGTAGGTATATAAGTATGTAGATACACGTGCCGACTGCCGATTGATTGCATAGCTGCCGACATCTTCCTCAACAAAATTGCAGATTTATCTTCACACTCACAGCATATTGGAGTTAGGTAATCATGAATATAAGAAGGAAGGTTTTTTTATAATTTCTATCGGCCAATAATACAACAAAGTTACCAATCAATGTCTAAATAAGCCGTTAACCTGCTAACCTTACAATAACAACAACAGATTATGATAATTTAAATATTATCATGTTAAACTTGGAACGAAAACAGTTTACTATCTTAACATTGGATATATAGTTTTTGTTTATTTCTACCCCTACGCCCTAAAGAAAGTAACACCAAAAACAACCCAAAGAACAAGTTTTAAATTTCAACTAAGGAATGAGGGGTAACTGATGGGGACTACGACTACAATGCATTCTTTCTATAACATGTAAAGACAAAACGGGTTTGAATTCAAGAAGTGGTCAGTCTGAGGCCGTTTCGAGGTGAGCGCTTCTCCATCAAGGTAGGTACTACGTGGTTAGTCACGCTTGGAATGCTTACGACTGCTCACTCCAACTCCTACAAGACGTTGCAAACAAATGACGACAGACACCGACACAGCTACAGCGTCAACACACGCACATACATAACACATAGTATATACGTAGCTATACACGCCGTACGTATCAGTCATGTACTTGTGGTTAAGCGGACTAATTCAGAGGACAGACGCCGCTGAAAACGACTCTGCGATCATTTATCGCACAAATTCAGAGCAGCGGCATAGTTCTACGTAGGTAGGTACTTATTGTAGCTACGCGGCTACGACTAAAAAAAAGCGTAAAACTGAAAAATATTAGACTTTATATTATATTTTACATTTATATCACGCCTTTTTGTCTTGATAGGGTAAGCAGAGCGCATTATAGTATCGAATAGATCTCCATATCATTTATGTAGATATATTATGCTCTACATAATTTCGTAGCTTCTTTCGCCTGTATAATTTATTTTATACGCGTTGCTGAAACTCTGCAACTAATTTTCTCGTAGTCTATCTTTCGTGTCGTGTGTAGATATGTATGTATTTTACATCATAGATATCGACAAAATGATTAGTTTCAGACAACAAGTCTACCTAAGTACTTCCCTCTCTCCTTCGGTACCTATCCCATCTTACAAGTACCTAGTTTGTAAAGGGCAGTCAATCTCGCAAATATAAAAAAAGACAGTTCATAGCTCACTACTTCGTAGTGACGTACATACATTTATATCGTCCGAGGCATTCTGCAACTGTAAAGGGAAGCATTTAACGTAATAAGTACATTCAAGTTTCAACAATCACTTCCCTCTTACAACAACAAAAAGATGTGTCGTGTTGTTCAGTATGTGGTCAAAAGTATATAATTTAGAGGAACTATTGCAGTTAACGTCTGCGGCAGTGCCATGTCAATGACTCGGGTCAATTGCAATGTTTACACACTGGAAACCTCAATAATGTCACGGTTATAAAGCTTAAGTTTGTTAAGTCATCATTTATATAGCAAAATATATAGATACCCACAACAATCAACCGTTTACTATCTCGACATGTACTAAGTGCCTGTTTACGATGCAATAAGAGAGGTGTCTTGGCATCAGAGGGAAATGTTGACTCTTTCTCCTCTAACCATCACACTTGTGGTATCAAAATAAACTCGTAATTTATTTCATGTAAAAATGTTACTGCCTTTTTATATAACCTTTAATATTACAATGCTTTTGTACGACTTTTTCAGCACAAAATGCCAATGAGTCAGTGTTTGTAACAGGAAGGTGCTAGACGAAAAAATGCGGTAGGTGTTCGACTATCAAATGAAAGCAAAAGCGTCCTCGATAACACCAAATGACTTGTCTCGGGAATCGAACTTGAACGAGAGTGAAAGGAACGAGGTGTTATTAACATAACGTTTATTATATTACTCGTTTGTAGGGACTGGACCATATTCACGTTTAATTATTCAATAATAATAACGGTGGAACTTCGGCTTATTTTATTTTTTCAGTTTATTTATTTACAGAAGCAGTCTTACTGCCTTAGGCATTTTCTACCAGATAATATTTGCAGAGACGATAAAGTTAGATGCACCAATAAATAGAGTAAGAGTCAGAGGTAAAGGCGAAAACTATTAAACATGCTGCACTATTTACCATAATATTAACTACACAGTACCTAGTTTGTTTGACGTCTGCAACAAGTCTGAATTACGATATCGTGTTATATCGTCTATTTCGATTATCCTTGAACAATTCCATAATATGACAACTCGTACTTATGTACAAAACTGGAGTGCTTTCAACGAATTAAAAGTTGATTCGCACGGGAATTGCACGACATATTCGCCTATGAGTACTTACTAACAGTGGTTGAACGGCATCGACTTTTCGTGCTGAAGGGTAATTAGCTACTTCGCTACCTACCTATACCCAGCGCGAAGCAGTTTAATCAGTTAATGCGTAATGTTCGTATGAACGGTTGGCGTTGCAAACAGTGCATTTAGCATGGTACTTAACGAGCGGGTGCTATTTTTATGTTCATTGTGACAAATAATAAACAGTCGGGCGTCACCCGGGCGGCAGCGGGCGCGGCGGCGGCGGCGGCGCGGCGTGCGTGCGAACATTGCGTGCGTGCCTACATCGCATAGGTAGGTAGACGTCGACGTCCGTGGTAAAGTCGACATCCCTGCATCCCTGCGCCGGCTGTGCCGCTCTATAAATACACAGCAGGTGTGGTGAGCGGCGGGGAGCGCGGCGCGCGGGGCGAGGGGCATCCGCCTCTGCAGCGCTCCAAACCGCTCGCAGCGGCCATCGGACCTTAGCGACGGCATATCGATTGCGAGGGCTCCCCCTGCGGCGCGCCGCCTCCATTGTGCTCGGCCTGGGATGCCTTCTCCGGCCGTTTCCTGCCTCGGCCCTGTCAGTTGTCTGCGACGACCCTACCCCTCGTCCCGCACCCTCCTGCCGACCACACGTCATCTGCCTCTGCCTCTACATAAATACCACACACCGCATTCTTGATAACAACATCCTCGTGAGTACTTATTAGCGCTGATTGCTGTAATCATCGTCACAGCATATCGCTGTCGACCACATTTCGACGGTATAGTGGTGGTGATAGTGATGCCAGTTTCCTCATTTATAAATATCTAATTCACAAATCTTAATTAAGTAATTGTGTCTAAGTTCAGCCCATCATTGTTTGTTCAACTCGCATAAACTTGGATTCTAGATTATGTCCATAGCCGTGCAATTAAGTTTTAATATTCGTTCAGTAAACTTGATAAGGGCCAATTCAAACAGGCGTTAAACAACGATGTATTTAGTTAATAGCATTTAGTTAATTTCATTAATAGCTTCGGTTAAAACAATCGGCAATTAGCGGCATTTTTTTCATCTCTCATGTAATTAATCACTTAATTTATTTTGTACATACGTAACGGAAATTCATCGTGTGTCTATGAATTCCGTATTACATACGCACAGATGTTTATTTTCAATACTGACCGATGACTTAAGTTCAATTAATAATTTTCGAGGACTAAACGCAACATTTTTATGAACTTTGAAACTATGAAAAAATCTTACTTACTGATTCCATACTATTCCATAGTAATATCATAAATGTGAAAGTAACCACTCATCTGTTTGTTACGTTTTCACAAACCGCTGAATCAATTAGTGTGTAGTTAATTTTAGTATAGAAATAGATTGGACCTTATAAGATGACATAATTATGGTAACTTAGTCTCAAAAGTTCCTTTGGGATTCGAGGGAAAACGCGGGCAACAGCTAGTATGTAGATATACAAAATCCGTTCCCTTGCAACCATCGCATATCACAAAAAGTGAGCATAACCTAGGTATGCTAGTTAAAAATTCTCAAAATATTGATGTAAGCAATAACCTAATGTTGTATTTCAATCAAATGGATCAACCTCTACATTGAGTGTTTTCAGCTGTAATAAATAAACGGACAAATGTATCCCGAAAACATGCCAAATTGACTCACTCACTCAATCACTCGCCGAGATTTCAAATGATCAAAACCAAGACAATTGTTTTATCATGGGATAGTTTGTTTGGTTCCACAACTCTACACATACGGAATCCCAAAGGCAAACTATAAATCAAGCACGATCATGGCTCATTTCTCATACAAACACACCATCATATAAATATCATTAAATTGATAACCATAGGCAAGGCATGGTCTGTTACAAATTTGATATAATCATTTTGAATTTTCAAACGTATGTACCAAAGAATAAGACTAAAATTGTAAAAAGTTGATGTTGTCAAATGCTACAGCTGTTAGAATGCCGCCGATCGTACAACATTGTAGATACATTTAACAAAATCAGTTCATACTATTTTTGATTCTACATCTTGCACACAAAGTTGATAATTGCGGCCGTTGAACTGTGTCGCATTTTTATCCGTACACAGCAGACCGTGGCAAGTCATGAGGAAGAGTTTTTGGTCCGTTTGTATGGTGTCTATAGTGTCCGATAAAGCTGTACCTGTCTTTCAACCCTAACAGACAAAAGAAGCATATTTAAGTAATTTTATAACAGCGAAAAATTGAATACTAGGACTTTTGTAGATAAAAAACTGGCCGAAAATACGAAACATTTGCAACTCTATTACCTAAATTCCTTCAAATATTCTGCATTATATACTTCCTTTTACATAACTTTATACAAAATAATCCACGCTACGACGCTACCAATTATCATCTTACATTGAATCACAAGTTCACAACCACAAGTAGGGTAAATAATCGCCGAAACACGTTGACTATATTTTATTTTCAGCCGTAAAAAGTTTTATATCTTTAGAAAAGACATCAACGATTGTATTAAGCTTATAACATTAATTCTGTTTTGCTTTTGGCAACAGTTGGTTGTAATTTCTCTTAACACTTACTTACTAAATTCTTCATACTAAGTAAGCATATTATATTCGTTTATGAAGTATATAGATAAGCGGGTACTTTACTAACATACCTCTATAATGTGTAGCAGCCATCTCGTAGAGTAGGTACTTAGATATGTTTACTGTGCATTGAAACTGCTATCAACTCCACAATACCTATCAACTCAACACCAATATTATCGTTTCAAAATATGCTTACCTGTGCTTCATCATTAGTGTTCCCTTTGAAACGATCCCCATTACGCCATGGCAAAGTAGGTTCCTACTCAGTGTAACTATGATATCGCATGCACCGCAACCTAATATGAAAAAATATTGTCGACAACATCCAAGAGTACAAGCTCTCATTAGACCGTTGCCGAGTGGAGGTCGTCCGCCGCGCCGCCGCCGCCGGCTCCCCTTGCCGTCGTCGAGGATGAAAAACATAGGAACACGACATCGGTCGACCCTCCGCGCCCGGCCCGCGCCCACGCGCCCTCCGGCCCGTCCGCCAGCCGCCACAGCGCGCTTGTCGGTCGCGAGGCGGCTGCTTGCCTCACAGCCGGCCGCGGCGCCTCATTCAGCCGGCGACGCTCTCGCGCACCGCACACGTGTCCGCTGCAGCGCGCCGCGCGATACTCGGGCACCCCTCGCCGCCCCACGCCGCGCGCCCTCCCGGAACGTTTAACCGACAACGAACATTGTTCTGTTGCAGCGGAGTATGCTACAGCAGATGTCCTCGCCACCGAGCGCACAAGTCGGCGAGGTCGCCACTATCGTGCGCCACCTTGAAGGCCGAGTCTGCGGCGACGTCTCTTCGGAGGCTTCCTCAGATGCCGCGGAAGATTCGGAATTACCACAGTGCAAGATAAGAAGGAATTATAATTGCACCAAGTGCACGTTCTATACGCAGAACCCGCGCGCTTATCTCATCCACACGCGTGACACTCACTTTGTAAAACTTAAGATTTACGATTGTCCACACTGCGTTTACGCTTCGAGACATCATCAGAAACTGATAAGACATATCACAATGGTTCACGTGGAGTCGAAGCAGTCACCTTCGACTGGAAAGCTAGATACTGAGTTATCACCACCCGCTTACGACAATGTAGAGCAAGCAGAGCGCATCGAAGACTTACTGGAAGAAGTCGAGGACTGCGAAGATATGATGATGGAAGTGGAGGACGACTCCTTAGAACGTCCTGATGATAATGAAGTTGAGTGTGATAGGGGTGCTGATCAAGCAGCGCCCTCTGAAGTATTAAAAAGTAAGGGCAAGTTCTTCTCATGCGATAAGTGCAACTATGTAACCCACATAAGAGCTAGATTCACAAAGCACGTCAAGTACCATTCGATGCCAATGATCAAGTGTACAATGTGTGATTTCCGAACACCCTACAAATGGAATTTGGATCGTCACATGAAAAACCACGGTGGAACTGGAAGTTTCAATTGTTCTATGTGCAACTTTACGGCGGACATCAAGCAGAGTCTGACGGTGCACGAAATGAATCATCACACACCGTCAGCGGGCCAATCGCTGTCGAGTCGCCGCCGCAACCGGGTGGGCGCCAGCGACACGGTTATTGCGGAGTTCGACACAGCGAGCGCGTTGCTCCCCAAGGAGGAAGAAGGGAGCGGCGACTCGCGGTCCTCACACTCGTTCTCGGTGAGTCGCCGTCGTATATGTGTTGTGTTGTGTGCGTGGCAAGGGGCCGCGCCCGGCCGCTGCCGCCACCGCGCCGGTACCACCGGTGACGTCACACCGTTGTCACTGTTAACACCCGCGCCACCGTACATGGATTGCACCACATAATTTTATCACCGCTTCTCGCAACTTTTTGCATCATGCTTTGTTTACATTTGTGCACGGCTCTTCCACGCTTGCGTTTGGGTTCTACGCTTGGTCAAATAACATTCGTTTGTAATACCGT
Organism: Acronicta aceris; assembly: GCA_910591435.1. Lineage (NCBI taxonomy): Eukaryota > Metazoa > Arthropoda > Insecta > Lepidoptera > Noctuidae > Acronicta > Acronicta aceris. The sequence continues at coordinate 12,718,021 of OU342759.1, forward strand.
AGCCACTTTTCCCCAACCTCCTCCTCCTAATTATATCTAATTTATGTTGCAAAACTTCTTAAAGAATCTAATAGATAATAAGTTGTTTATAAATAATGATGGTCCATTAAAATTTGTAAACATTCTCAGACTACGGCCGTTATAATAGGTATAGCAACATCACGTAGTATTATGTAATTAGCTACTCTAAGAGTAAATGGGCTAAGTCCTGAGTTAAATGCTTGTAAAAATTCCCTAATCTTGATACTTCGAATTTTATGTTTCTATTTTCTTTATACGAGAACAAAATCCTATGTCGTTTTCGGGAAGAATTAAATCGACGTAAACTAAAGAGAGAATTAGACGCTTATAAAAATTTGGAAATCCCCACAGGGAATCGAAGCGCGTTGCTAAATTCCACACCGGAACTTACTACCGCTGAATGAGTATTATTTTATAAAACCAAATTCTATTATAGACTTTATAAAGTATCCTAAGTGGCGTGAGGAACAGAATTCGCGATTTAAGAATTTGATCTAGGTTACCTCTGTACCTATATATCATATTGCAGATTATGTAGTAAGGAGTTCCTCGTTCACCGTTTACGATCGCTATCCGAAAATAACAAGTGTTCAAACCGGAAATCGAACTCAGTATCTCGTGCTCAGCAGCCGCGCTTGTGACCATTGGAGCAGTAAAAAAAATATTTTAGTGTTTTTTATTAGAAACAACAATTATTCCTAGAGTTCTGTGATAATTAAATTATTCTACCAGAACTAAAAGTTCACAATTTAATTATTTCCGATATGGAATTAAAACTATTTTTCTGCATTCATCACAAGCGCAACGTTTTCGAAGCTTTTCAATATAAATATTAAGTTTTTATGTCTGTCAGTTATCTTTTAGCACGAGGACTTCCTTTATTATGCATAGGTTGATTAGTTTTTTTTTTGAGTGGACATAATTTACCCCGCTTCTGAGGCCGGTACACAGCAGAACATTTTTTTTTTCTAAACGAGCCGTAATTACTTAGTTAATTTTTAGCAATTTCCTTAACCGTAGCTTTTCAGACTTCAAAAATCCTATCTTCGTTAAGTAGGTCCCGTAGAGGTACATTTTATTTTTTATTAATTTAATATTTTTGATACATACCTACTTATTCGTTATTTTACCTATATCGATGATGTCATAGTTCTTGCAGTCGGAAGGTATATATTTACTTTTTCTTTTCTTAGAAATACTGAAGCACTTATTTTATGTACATCAAATATGTAGTTGTTTTAAATAATATAGGTAGTTCTTTAACTTACTTCAAGCTTCCAAAAGTTTTTAGTTAGGAACACAAAGTGACTCTGTAGTGTTTGGTGCTTAATTGTTTTTATTTTTGTATTTACCTAGTATCAAAATGGCGATAGAAGGATGGATCCGTTTGTGTCTAGACTCCTAAATACTAGTAAATACTTTCTTCGTATTGTAATTTGTAATGTTTGAATAATTATTCGCAAAATAATATCCGAAAGCCTAAACAATTGATTTTCACGTAACTTATTTTTCAATATTAGATTTTTAAGAAAATGTTTAGATAGATACTTACCTATTATTATTCATACAATAAAAAAAGTTTTTCTTGTAATTTCAGGACATGGGTCTACAATACGCAGAAAGGGAAATAGTCAGTTGCAAAAGTGACTCGAATGACGCAACTGCTTCTGACACAATTACCAAAAAAGATGCTTCGCACGTGTCACAAGATGGGTACAACCAGCTTTCGCCGAATTACAATGCAGATGAGAAGTTCCAGAGACAAAACAGAAAAATCCCAAGACCAATACCACAACTCATACCGCTAAATGCATCAACTCCAAACCAAAAACCAACATGTCCTGGTGAACCACCACACAAAAAGTTTAAGGAATCTGAACCAAACGAAATGGACGATTCCAATTCAGGAAGTAAAACTGAAGACTTGTCTAGTGATATTACTCTATTTCCTGTAAATTCGTCTATAAAAGAGATTGCAAGCCGAAAGAAAAACGAATCGTTCTTCGACAGATTGAAAGAAAGACTACTAACAGAAACCGGCGAAGAAGGATCTCTTAAATGCAAAAATTGTGGATTTGAAAGTAAATGTTTATCAGAACATTCTGTGCATGAGAAAAATTGTTTACCACAAACTACCCGAATCAATGCAAACTCATCACTTACAAGTTTAAGTTCAACTCGATGTCAAAATTGCAGGCACAGATGTAAATCCAGTGCCGACTTGTACATCCACATGCAAACATGCAGAAAGAATGAAAAGGCGGAAGACGAAAATACTATAAAAAGCCAAGATAGTAATGATGCAATCATTCCAATCCATGAAAAAGAGACTGAACCACATCCAATGGAAAACGTCGTGTTCGTTTGGAACAATATTAGTCATGACACTAATAAGTTTGATATACCTCTCGGCATAAATATAAATGATGATAGCACTCTACCAGAAATACATAGAAGCTTCGATGCTGAAGTTGTCGATGAGAATGAAACTATGAATTTGTCGCCGAGTCAAGCTGTGGGACGGAAGGTATTTAAATGTCCACATTGTCCATTTTTCTCCACTACAGCATCCAGATTTCACGTTCATATTGTTGGTCACTTAAACAAGAAACCGTTTGAGTGTTCCCTCTGTAAATATAAGTCTAATTGGAGATGGGATATAACCAAACATATAAAATTAAAATCCGCGAGGGATCCAGAGCATAACGATGCGAAAGTATTAATGACTGATGAAACAGGACGAAGAAACTATAGCAAATATAACAAATTTTTAGCAATGCCAGTTTTAAATGAAAATGGTGAAAATGAGTTTCATTATCTAGATCCTAACACATCGGTCGATGGCTCGATGGAAATAGATGATTCATTAAATGATGTATCAGACGTAATGAATGTACAATTTGAAATGCAACCGCTTAACTTACAGACTCAACACAGTGAAGATAAATACGACTTTATTGATAATAACAGAGGTCTACACGATTTGAAAAAACCTAAAAGGACATTATGGAAATGCAAAAAGTGTAATTACAAGTAAGTATGCGAATATAAAAATGTTATATTGGGTTATATATGCTGTGGATAACGGTGTGAGTTTCACATTTATTTAATATCTTTGTTTATATTGTTTGCGCAGATATAATGTGTTACTGTTTGTTTGTCCCAAATAAATAAATAAATAAAAAAAAACATTATGGGATCCATATCAGAAACGCCTTTCAACACGAATAACTTTTTAAAACATTCCATGAGTTCATTACTTATTTAAATACTTTTCTAATACATGGTTTTCTTATATTTTCAGAGATCCCTCAAAAGAAGCTCTCCTAGAGCATGTTCGTGAACACTCCAGATCGGATGGCATCCAGGATGAAACAAACAAACATCCTATTAATAAGAAAACTGAAAATAATACTCCCGATCCAGCAGACCTGGCGTATCGTTGCGGTCATTGTAATCAACTATCTAATTGGAAACATGTCATCCAGGTACGCATACAAGTTCATCAATCATTTATACTTAAAACCCCGAAATTGCTCAGACATCATCTTCAAATTAGTTCAAATAGTTATGGCTGCTCTTATCGAAGTATAACAATATAAGTACCTACTTGTTTTTTTTTACAGCGTCATTGCCGGTTGAAACATGATGGAGTTATAAAAGTCATAACTACAGTTAAACCAAAACCAGACCCACCAATGAACATTAATGAGATCAACATCGACACCTGCAATAAATGTCCGTTCCGATCAAGTGACAAAAAACTTCTTATCGCCCATTTACAACAACATCAACCTTCGCCGAATTCAATTTTTAAGTGCTACTTCTGCCCATTCTTCGTAAAGGATGAACCAGAACTAATTCAACATCTTCTCCTTCACGGCATCACTGACCCAGAAGATTACATTGCAAAGGCAATGGGTACCAAATCTCCAGCGCCAGAACAGCTCGCACCTACTACTTCTTCTTTAAGCTCCACTAAACGTCACAAATGTATAGAGTGCCCGTACGAAACCAACAGCAAGTCACAGTTCATGTACCACGAACAGTTTCATCGACTTCCGGCTGACACCCCTTATAAGTGTCCAGAATGTAACTACAGCGTGTCTAAAAGACACTTGCTCCACCAACATCTGCGAGTTCACGGAATTGCTAATAAAAGAGTTGAGAGTGAGGCCGAATTAGAAGCATCAATATCGGCTCAAAATAAGGCAGACTTAAAATTAGATTTAGATGAAATACCGTATGTTTGGGTATCGGCAAAGAACGAATTTCATAAAATGTACAAGTGCCGTTACTGTTCATACGTAAATTCCCATAAATGTAAAATTCCCAATCATGAAAAAATACATTGTATCGTATTCGAAAACAATGACACAACAATTTACAAGTGCTTGGAATGCAAATTTACGTGTGACAGCGCCAGCAGACTAGCAGAGCATTCTAAATCGCATGGCGAAATATATGGGCGTATTTATTGTCCGGTTGAAGAAGATGTGCCCGATGAAGAACAGATTACCAAGTTACGGAAAGTTATAGACATTGAAAAGTCAACTAATTCAGAAGGTTTTCCTAGAGATGAAAACTCAGCAAACGAAAGTAGAGAAATAAAATTATTATATTTCTGCCAAAAGTGTCCAGCGAGATTTTTTGATGACGACGAATTAGAAGCTCACGGCAAGTTTCATGATGTAACAACACATGCAAATATATGTAATAGTTGTGAATTTTCAGTTCCCGAGGAGGACGAGTTGGCAGCACATATCACCGTTCATACAGATGAATATCATACCAAAACCAAGATGCTTAAATTTATTCACAACTCACATCCTACTCACAGACAACCCGTGCTAGAACTAGTGCACTGTCCAACTACTTCAGAGATTACGTGGATAGCTACAGGTCCAAGCAAAATTGAAAATATCGAAAGTTCTATGAAAAAGACTAATGATACAAAAAACGTGCCAAAACAATATCATTGTAAACTATGTCCTGCAAAGTTTTTCAAAACTTCAGCGCTCACCTATCATTTGGGTTTACATGGAGGCGAAGGCGAGCATAAGTGTAAAAAATGTAATTACGCCGTAAAAAATATTGGAAATTTAGCCAAACACGAATTATTACACGAAAATGAGACCAAGGCTTCAAATTGTGATTATGAATCTGGTGAAGATATGGATTACAAAAATATTCCATTGTCGGGTACAGATCTGTTCCAGAGAAAGACTGAGGCTCAAAAAAGAGTCTTAACTGATAAAGATAAGTTAGTAAAGCCAAACGATCATTTCCCGCCAGTCTTACAGGCCGATCCACAATTCGGTTATTTAATGCATGGTAATCCCGAATTTATATATCCCACGTACCTGAAAAATGGGCGCCAAAAAGAAAAGCGATACAAATGCCACAAGTGCCCCTCAGCGTTTGAAAAACGAGAACAATATAAGATTCATTTATCATTGCATGGTTCCAAACAAAGATATAAGTGTGAATTATGTGACTATTCAGTTAAATATTACGCTAATTATGTTCAGCATATGAGGAAACATCAAATGAATGATGAAGCTCAAGCAGAAAGAAAAAAAGGTAACAATGACTTCGTAGAATCTGAAAATCTAAAAGACGTTAAACAAGACGACGGTAGTGATAATATTAAACTTGCAATAAAAACCATGCCAAAGGGGACTCCTAGAAGTGACTTTCAACAATTCTCAATAAGTGATCAGCAAACGTTGAGACTGCTGCAGCGAAGACGGTCAATGCATAATTCTAGCAAAGACGCAACGTCTGAAGTTACGCCTACGAAAGAACGAAAAATGCACATGTGTTTATTATGTCCCTACACAAATCAACGTCAAGATTCTTTAAGTAATCATTATCGAAGACACGGTGACATCGATGTTCTTAACGCAGGAAGTCATAAATGTTCTCATTGCGACCTTGTAGTTGTGCAATCACATTTTCTGAGAGAGCATCTCAAAACACACTTCAACTACCACAAAACTTTTATTCCCGAATGTTTTGTAGCTAACGAAGATGTCAGTTTTACTATAACTAAAATGAATGAAGACAGCGAGTCAGTTGATCTCAAATTAAACGTGCAAAACAAGATAGTTGCATGTAATGATGAAAAGATATTTGTGAAAATTAAAACAGGAGAGCTATTGGTAGAATAAAGTATTCTTACGGTACCTATATACCTAGTTACTTAAATTTAAGTTAGATTAAAAAATGTTTATAACTAGATGTTAAAAACAAGTTAGTGTTAGCATAAGCCAAATGAAAAAATGTTGATGTTCACCAAAGCATAGCTTGCCATATTAGATTATAACATTTCTGGCCATTTTGGATACTATTGTTATGGACATAAAAAAGCAAAATTATATAAAAAATGACAAGTTATAAATTACAGATGATTTAAATGTTACCAAGTGTCGGAATAAAGCAATCTTAAATTATTATTTTTTCATGTTCAAAGCACCTGCTTGTGCAATGCTGTTATATAGACAAAACACTTGATTGTCTGTAAACTGCTATTGAACAAAACTGTGCAATTGGTGCAGTGGCTCCTACGCAGTAGCGGGTTCCACTGAACAAATTATTATGAGGCCTATAATTTTCCAGGCGTGTATATTCAGAACTTCGTATTTGAAAATTTCCTTCAGTATAAAATTTGAAATATGAAGCAACATTCACTTTAAAAATGGTTTTTATCATTTTAAAAACGAGGTAATCATCAGACAACATAAAACTACTGGTCAAATACTAAGTAAGAGTATCTAACACATTATAGAGACTTAAAATTTTAAGCCTCAATTGCTGATTAAAATACTGAAAAATAATTTATACCATTATACCTATATTAATTATTGTAATCATAGTTTTATATAGTAGTGCCAGTTTTTTAAACTTTAGGTTGGTCCTAAAGGACACATTCCTGTTGTGAAAAATGTTTTATAAATATATGATTATCCTTTATAACTGCAATTTAACTTAATCCTAATTACCAACTCTATATATTTCAAGCACTTATGTTCAATGTTGAATATGATTATTGATTAATGATCAAAGTAAAATTACTTTATTTTAAACAAAGATTTCCATTATACTTTTTTTAAATAAAACTGTGAAATCACTTAAAGCAGATTCATTTATTTAAGTTTTAAACTAAGATCACCTTACCTACTAAACATGATTTCATAGTCAATGACAGTAGTAAGGTGTTATTAAAATAGCAAAAAACAGAAACCGTAATTCATAATAAAATGTAATATTATACTCGATACAATTCAGTATCATATTGTGTAGGGTACTCTAATCACCTTAGGTTGGTTAAAAGCAGTCTTAACAGAATTTCCAGCGATTGCCACATTCATTACAGAGAACAAATGTTGTCATAGGTTCATCAGAACTTCTAGTCTGCAGCTGATTGTATGTGCAATTCTTCTTTTTGCATTTGCCACACTTGAGCATCTCAGTTTTTGTACCCTGTACTGTAGCCAGCTGAGCATCATCAATAGCCTCCTTGATGAACTTCTCTCTCAGTTCCTTCATTTCATTGCTTGCCATTTCCTCTGGAGTCATCTTTGCAAGACGAGATGCAGAGATACAACCATTGAGGAAGTTTGTACGGAGTGTTGGATTTTTTGGGTCCTTTAAATTTGCAACTCTTGACCGAACCCTGTTCTTGTATCTCATATCAGTGTTTTTAAACTCACCATAAATGCATTCCTCTAATTCTTCAGCAAGCTCCTCAGGGCTACCACAAGCATTAGGGTTCTCACCATCGACTTTGAGTGCTTGTGTCAGAAGTTCCCTACATTTGAGCCTCACAGCATCAGTAGTATTTGTCTGAGGTGGGAATGAAGCTGGTAGCTTCTTATCTTTTTCCTTTTCATCTTTCTTGTCCTTATCCTTCCCTTCTTTTTTAGATTTTGAGGAGCTGCCATTATCCTTACCTGGAGTGCCTGGTGTTGACAAGAACTTTTTCCAGTTTTTGATCAAAGTTTTGCATAGAGATATTACCTCTTCATCCTTGCTGGATTTACGTAGATTGTTCACTGTCATTCCAATTCTTGTTTTAGTCAATACATCCAAGTTAATTGCCATTGTCTGTAAAGTTTTTAGCAAATCCAAAGCTTCTTCTTGACCCTAAAACACAAAATAATGTAAGTAATTTGACAAATCATTTCAATCAATCAAACCTGTAAACCAAATAATATCTGGTGATATGAAAAATATTCTTTACTTATGAATGTTGTACAACCACACACGTATATAAATAAGAACTACTTTTCTAAGCAGATTTGCTGCGGTGCGGTTGTTGACACTTAATTTGTAAGCGAATTTGTATCTCCATTATTTCCATTCCTGTAATAATAGACCCACCGTGCCATCCGCCGAAATCATCTTAGTCAATTTCTTTTGTATTTTCATAATATCCTCTTCCACGCTCATTGTTGAGAAGTTTTATTGAAGACGACAGGTTCCCGCCTATATTCCGAAAACAATTTACAGGAAAAATATTGATAAATCGACCACCACACCGAAAATATAACTAAACCATAGACAAATTTTAGTCTTAGTCTCTATCGCGCGGTCCGGTTGTAGTAGTGTCAGTGTCAGATTTGACGTACTATAGATTCATTTTTTTGTTATATTTTGGCATGGCTACTGAGGCCTTTGTGCCTTATCTTTATTTTAAAAAGAAAAACAAATCAAAACATCTTCATTTTATAAATATTTGTTCTTCTGCTTAAATTTTTAATATGTTTATATAGTGGCAAAAAGCAATTTCTTTCAAAGTCAAAGTCAAAGTGAAAATTATTTATTTCAATTAGACAATTAAAAAGGTACTTTTGAAAAGTCAAATTAATTGCACGGTTCCAAAAAGTGGGTCATATGGAGAAGAGCCGGCAAGAAACTCAATAGATATTCTTTTAAAAAAAACATGATTACAATATTAATCTTTCAAATTCAAATTCAAAATGTTTTTATTTCAAATAAGCTTTTACAAGCATTTATGAAACGTTAATGAGTCTAGGTGCACGGTTGCAAAAAAGTTGATCCTATGGAAAAGAATCCGGCAAGAAACTCCATGGACACTCTTTTTTTATCTTTGTTATAAATAGTTTGACAATTATGCAGTTTGATGTGTAAGATTTATTCAGTATAAGAAGGTGATAGATGTACTGAGAAGGCACTGTCATTATATTTATTTCTTTGAAGAGTTCTCCGAGTGAATAACGACTACGTAGGTTGTAAATGGCCCTAACAGCTCTTTTCTGCAGTATAAAAACAGATTCTTTATCTGCAGCGCGGCCCCATAGCAATATTCCGTAAGACATAATGCTATGAAAGTAGCTAATGTAAACTAGTCTTGCGGTGGCTTCATCTGTAAGTAGCCTGATTTTTCGAACTGCATAAGCAGCCGAACTCAGGCGTCCTGCTAAAGTCCTAATGTGCGGCTCCCATTGTAGCTTTGAATCTATCTTTATTCCTAGGAAAACCGTGTGGTCGACAAATTCCAGCTTATCATTATTTAGTACGACGTCACAATCTACACACTTTACATTGGGTATAGCAAACTTTATACATTTAGTTTTCTGCCCATTTAATACTAAATTATTAACTGTGAACCACTCATGGACCTTAAGAAGTGCGTTATTTATATCGTCAGTAGGTGTACGCCTGTTTACTTTAAAAATTAGAGATGTATCATCTGTAAATAACACAATCTTCGCTTGATCCTCAAGCATGTATGGTTTTGTAATAAAATATTAAGGCAGTGGGATTCAAAATTTGTTGCTATTTCTGTCTGTTATTTCTGGCTGTAATTAATTGTTGCAATTTAAACTCTTCACATGAAGAAATATTGCGTCTGAATAAATGTGCTCACACCGAAGTCTGTTCAATCGATATGAAATCGTTACTTGCCGTTTTTTGGCATCGATGTTTTCTTTTACGCGGGTCCCTAAGCTCACATCGCCGATGTCAAACACCACCGTTCCAAGAAGTCAGCAGTCCACCTGCTTGGAACCCCAGATCCCATTAAATCAAAATCCAAGCCCAAAACTGCAAGACTGAAGGATACGGTGAGCTCGTTCTGCGTCAATCGGATCGCCAATATGACTTCCAACAACTTAGTTTAACCTGAGAGTTTACCCGTGACCATGGATGCTGTAAAGGATCCGAAACGTCGGGAATTAAATAATAATAATACAACGCGATAAAATCCGTAAAAAGTAGTTTTATTTCAATGACTAATATTCGCGTAAATGTCAGAAACCAGTATACAATAATATAGATAAATGGTCAATATAATATAAAAAGTGCGCTGAAATTTAAAACGGTCTAATAGTATAAATTCGTAGACAAACACATGACATAATGGTGCGTGCGAAATTATGTTCTAAGTCGTAACATAATTTCGAACGCACCAATAAATATTGATTACTATGACCTTAGTCTATGACGTAATTCTATTTCGTTTAGAAAGTACTTTTTTATACAACTCATCTAGTTTATCCATAGAAATCGCCAGGACCGATAATTCGACTTTTAATGTTTTTTATATTCTTTTATTTATTCTTCGCAAGGAATAAATCGTTTTTCTTTCTTTCTTTTCTTACTTGTATTCAGTAACTTGACAGTTGAAGGCTTACTAATTTTTATGAGGCATCAATTCAAAATTATCATTTTATTAAATTTAAAAATTCACTGATAGTGCATGCATCCGTACTTGGTTACCGAAAATCATTTGAATCGATTACTCTTTCTTGCAGTCCTGCTTCCCTAAGCTGAAAGTTCTTTATTTTAAAATTTTGTCTTTCCGAACGTACTGAAAGTGAAATGTCGTCAAATCTATGACTGTCAAACAAAACGCGAGAATTCGGAATTTAAATTTGAAATATTTTGGATTTTTGATAAAATGAGTTGTGTGTAGGGTAGGTGTAGTTCACTGAGTTGTTAATTAAGTCAATGAGTTATTTATTTTTTCCGCGATGACCGACGACTGTGATTTTGTTTGTGTTATGTATTTTCATAATTTATAAAAAAACCGCGATTGTTTAAGTCTTGTTTAACTTGCAAAGGGACTCTATTTATATTAGTCTCCCACGCTGAGATCGCTTTTTCACTTATATCATCACGTAAATCAATCACATAATTGTGGTTGCCCAATGTCTTCACGTATTTTATGTGTAAACTGTGGAATATGTGTAAATCGCCTTGTGCGACACGTTGTCTCAGAGCAAGATACGAGAGTGGTATCTTTTATTATAAATAGGATTTCCCCTCAAATCGTAAGTTCTCAGATAATTACCTACACATAACAGCATCCATTCATCCAACCCCAACATTTTTCCAGCCATCCAGTAAAAGTTAACAAGACTATTATTGTTAGAATATGTAGTAAACGTTTTAATGATTTTATTTTTAGATAACTGAATATGATTACATGTGCCAAGCCTGCTTAAATGCTATAATGATGAGGGTTAATAATCCAGATGTCCATGAGGAGAACAAAGGAAGTAATGACAACCAACTAACTGGAAGTACTCATAATCAAGTAGTTGGTCACTCAAAAGTATGTAAAATGTGTGGAAAATCTGTCCTTCGAAGAAAAAGTGCCCTCATATTACACAGCAATCCCTCTGAATTGCAAGAAATGATTGCTAAAATTGTAATGAATTTAATTCGATCTCAAGAGGCAAGTTATTCCACTGTTTGTAAGATATTTACTTATTTACCTATTTATTTATTTAGGTACCTACAGTGATTAAGATTACATTAGATTTTGCTGCACTGATCACCTATCTTGATATTGTGGACAACAGATTACCAAAACAGGCTCCATGCACAAAGCCAATATATTTTCTGGTGTCATACATTGTTTGGCCTATCAATTAAAAATTTATAATAATATAGTATTGGATTAGACAATGTGGTTTATACTGAGATTGTTTTTGTTTTAGCTTACTACAGGGGACAGAATATGTTATTCATGCAGGTTGAAAGCAAAAAGATATGCTCTTCGTATGCAACAAGCAGAACAAAAAGAGTCTCAGATAGAAATAAAAATTGAGATTCCTGAACAACCACCTTCAAAAATGGAACAGTCAGAAGGAACTGATATACTAGACTTATCAGAGCAGGAATCTGGTGGAATGGAAAAAGCGGGGCTTAGTTGGAATATATCAGCAACTTCATCACAATCTAAACAGGTTACTTCTGTCTGTGGTAAAACCATATAATGTGCATGCACAATTGCAGATGAGCGTCCAGTACTGATACTCATAGTATATTTACATTTTATGTCAATCAGAAGCTATGTTAGCTATACTGTTTTTATACAATCTTGTTTATTATTATCAATATCACATAAAAACTACATGTCTGTACCTACATTTTAGGTTCTGGTAGAGTAAAAAGCTACCTTAGGACACTTTTCTGTTAGAAGAATAATCTATGTATACATATTTAATTGTGATATAATGAATGTATCCCATAATAATATGCATTCATATACCATACATCTGATTGTGATTAAATTTTAGTGAGTTGTTATATGCCCAATGACAAAAGAAAAGGAGGCATTGCAATGCAAGCTGAGAGCACAGCCAGTACTTTATAGTTTATAGAATAGAATACATTTTATGTTGGTGGAGTGGCTAAGCGATCGGCCTCTGCGCCTGCGCCGATAACGTCACAACAACTGAACAAAATAGTATCTACCTATAGGTAGTTATTCTGAGTATTGATGTTTGCGTACTACACATGGAGAAATTATGACTGATGGGATGAAATCTAGTCTAATAGGTTCTTAAGTATATGTATGTATATCGAAGAACAATGGTGTTTGATGAAAAATAAACCTGAAGAAGATATTGTTTCAGAAAAATTGGAAATTCAGCATTCCATCATAATAGTAGGAATCTTTCAGTTTGTAAATGCGCGCCCTTCTACTAAACAATAAACATGATTATTTTAATATAATACGAAAGGAAATATTTATTGCAACCCTTTATTTTATTGTAAACCAGAACTTGTCCGTCAAATAATCGGGCGATCGGTCTAACAGGCATTAATTGTTTAGCGAAGAGCGCGCACGTATGAAACGACACGTAGTCGACCTTCGTGTCTAGGAAGTATTTGGGCGACCAATGACGAATACCAATTTGTTTATACTGAGTCTGTATACATCTTTGCTTGTGAGAGTAAAGGTATTGGACGGGCGTGCATTTTTTTTTAGACTGAAATATTCGACATATTATTAAGAGTACAGAAGCTACACTCGATATCTTATGTTATGTAGAGGCGAGGCAGTGCACTCGTTAATACGTCGAACAAAAAACAAAAATCACCTGTATTGCGGTTTGCGATGGTATATGGATGGTTCGAAGGGCAAACTAGCCACTAGTATGTGGTATAGCATGGTAATACTTGTATAACTGGTCATGTACACTCTTAAATTTGGAAGTCATACATACTTTTGCGCAGTGATATACTTTCCTTTTTAGTTGGCAAGACTTTCAAGTTACTCATGTTACCCACCAAATTCAAATGTGTTATTTCTAAGTATATTACTTGTAGCATAAGCTGCATTAGTATTTATTATTGTTTTAAATTTTGAACATGTTACAAGTTACATTCATGCACACTGGTGTTATTACCCCGATACAAGGAGCCTAATAAATACATACATAAACATACCATCACGCCTTTATTCACCGAAGAGTTAGGCAGAGGTGTACTAATGTACACCCACAGTTCGCCGGTATGTTTCAGTCCCATGTAATAGGGGGCATTATGTATGTATGTATGTTTAATAGGGGGCGAGCCTATTGCCATTAACCGGGAACAAATCCAGACTTCGAGCTGCTACTGAGAAGTTCATAGAAAAACCCAATAACACTTTGCTCGACCGGGGGATCAAACCCAGGACCTCTAGCGTAGCAGTTACGCTCAGGACCACTAGGCTAATGAGCCTAATAAAATGAGTATTAAAAAACCAAGCTGATGTCTCCGAAAAATCTAGTCAAGTTAGAGTGCGAATTAAGACTCGCGGTAAGGGTTCCGTAAAACATTTACTACCGAAGTATAAGTATGTATCTGAGTACGTAAATAGTCTTATGGGTCCGGCGGAGCTTGAATTGCCCACAAAAACGTAATACCGAAAAAATCATAATTAAGACAATTATTATTACGTTTGGAAGAGAAATTCGATCCGCCGCCGGACTCCGACTCTTTAAGTCTTAAGAAAAGAGTTGAAAAAAATTGGCTATTTAATTCCAGAACTTTGTTTTATTTTTTACCAATTTGTCTATCCTTAAGGCGGATCGTTTCGCTTTGCCCGCGAAATTCAAATTTCGAGTGGTTTTTCGCAGTTTGTAGGTCTATAACAAGTTCTAGATTCATGGTAGTTGTAATTGCGACATTAACTATACAACATTCACAACTGAGAACTAAAACCTTTACTTATAAATCCTTATCTAGCCAGAAACTTGGCGCAATCTGTGTAATTGGTCAAAATTGACATTTTACACTACTTTTAGCTTCAATAATGATTTTTAAGCAATGGTTTTAGTTCTCAATTGTGAATGTTGTATAGTTGATGTCGCAATTACAACTGCCATGAATCTAGAACTTGTTATAGACCTAAAAACTGCGAAAAACCACTCAAAATTTGAATTTCGCGGGCACAGCGAAACGATCCGCCTTAAATAAACGAATTAGATGAGGAAACCAAAAATATTAACACATCCCACTTTGTTTCACATTGTGCTTTTTTTTGCAAAATTACATGTGCCTAGACATTTTTCTTTGATGAACAAAGTGTGACGTGAGGTTTTTCCTCTAAAAATATGTCAATTTAGAAAAATAAAGTTTTAGTAGGTACTTTCTTGACACCTAATGTTGATACCTACATGCAACCAGAAAGCATCACTTGCTTCCCTTCACTCAAAATGTCTGGTCACAAGAGATTTCTGCACACTGTGCGGGTGCAGTAGCACCATCATCAACCCATTAATTGAAATTAAAAAGTAAAATAAAGCTATGAGCGATTAAAGCTAAGAGCTAACGAACTTCTGTCGGACGGAAGACACCCAAAATATACGTGCTTGTGGTGGCATAACGTAGGTACCTGCTGGCATCAGAACGGCCATAAAAAATATGCTGAAAGGCTTTCTAACATTACTTACCTACTATCACGCCTGTAATCCCCGAGGGCTTAGGCAGAAATACAGCAACAGTTCACCGTCCCATGAAACGGTCAGCCTATTTTGCTATTAAACCGTGCACAAATTCAAACTACAAGCTGTTACTGGGAATTTCATAAACCCAATAAAATAATATAAACCTTTTCTCGATTTAGGGATCAAACCCAGGAACTCACGCTCAACAGCCGCGCTTACGACCAACTAGACTAATGAGGCAGTTGCTTACATTGTTTTACATTCATACAATAATCTAAACATATGAATACAAAAAGAAGCTTTAGAACGTCATTTGCTATGATTTTTTGATAGACCTAAGCCTAACAGACTAGTTACCTTTAGGTAGGTACCTACTTCGTCTGCTGTTGCTACAGATGTAAGTTTGTCTAGAACAGTGGTTTTTATTCTTAACCGGTGGTCCGAAGTCCACTGGTGGTCCCTAGCTACTATACTCTTTGCAATCTAAGTATGTATATAAGTACAATACGTTTAAAATAATTGTTTTAGTTCTGTTTTTATAGAAATAACTGCTTTAATTGGGTTTTAGCTCCGGACCAGCAAGACAGACATTTTCTGGTCTGGAGCGTCCCAATCCAGCGTTGCCGCTAAATGTCGTAAAATTGTTTTGATATTGTGTTTTCTAATTGATACTTGTTACGTTAATTTGCTTTTTGAACGTTATCTTTGCTTAGTTTTAGCTTTACTAATTAAAAAATTATAAACAAAGTAAAACAGTTCTAAGTAGGTAAGTACACGATAATAGATAAATTGAGTTTTTAACCCAGCAAATAATTTAAAGGAACAAAGGGATATAAAAAAGCTCGTAATACATAAAAGATCTAAAAAATATTTTTTGTACTAGGCACCTATTCCTGTTTCAAAAGTCCGCTAGAGACTAGCCAAAGATGATTATGTTCGCTGGTTTTATAGCCTCGGATTTTACGCAAGGGTATTTACCATTCTGACACATCTGTCAAAAACATACACTTAATAAACTCCACACATAACTTACCTAGGTACTTCATTTTTGTTCTAGTTTTCCTGAACACTAGATTTCGTAGGTACAGGAAAATGCAACCAGATAGGACCAATTATGGCTCAATCATACACAAGGAAAGCACTTGATGTTTACTCACTTATGTTCTTAGGGAAAATCGTTAGTCACAGGATGATGATGCCATTAACACAAAGAGTCAATAATAATTTACAAGAATACTTTATCATAACATACAGTACCTAGGTATTTCCGTGTAGGTAGGTAATATGTAGGTACTTGTTATTTATTCGGTGCACATAACATTGGTACAGGTACGGTTAGGTACATTAAGCTAGAGATACAGTCTAGTCTAGGTCTATAGTGGCTACCTTTGTTATTTAGGTACATTTATGCTCTAAATAAAGTGTTCTTTTGCAAATATATCGAAATCAGTAATCAGTCGTAAATCAGCGAAAAAAAAATTACGACCCAACTGTTTACCACGGCAAAACCACTTCCGGATATCTTTAGACGCGCGTTTTTATTTCGGGGGTACTGTATTTTATATTTCGGTACCTACCTACTAGACTAGTATTACCTATATATCTGAAAGTAGATATATCTTTTCTTACTTTTGACTTGCTTGTTTTCAATATGATAGCGTAGACCGTAGCAAGACGCAGAGTCCCCTTGCTACGGATTTCGCTACGTCGCAGATTGGACCACTTCGTAACTGTTTATAGCTATGTAAACTCATGCAACGGGAATCACGATACGAGCTACGAGAAACAAGAATACGACTTTTTGTAATTTTATTTTGGTTAAGTAATTAAAAAATGTATTTTGTAGCATAGCGTAGTATATCCTCTAGCTGTGTCGAATATTATTATTAAACTTTTTCTCTTCCCCAATTCCCGAAAAACAGTAACCAGAGACCTTGCATGTCTACGTTATGTAGACCTTTTTTACCCATACCTATGCTATGTCCAAAGTCTTCCAGAGAGTCTAACATGCGCGCGACGTTATTTTTATTCGCAAGTTGTAAGTTAGCACAAGATGAAGGCGAGATCGCCTGACGCCACTGTTTTACTACCTCCACGTGAATAAGTAGATACATTTGGCAAAATCAGCCCCGGATCTAAGGGGGGGCAAACCGGGGCACTTGCCCCGGGCGGCAGTTTCATGGGGGCGCCAAATCCTTGAGACAAGAATTCGAAATATCGAACAAATGAAGCCTCTTTTCCTACAATCTCATAGGTTTTTATCAAGTAATCGAATCTTAATATAATATGTTTGAAAAACAAACTTTTCTATTTCCATACGCCCAGTTCGTTTTTGAACACATATTAAGTGATTTATGAACGCATCTTAACAAATCAAGTAAGATTTATGTCACAAATGAAAGTTATTACTTATTAGATAATAAAAAGTTTAAATTTATTAAAGGATTATTATTTTAACAAATGGTCACAAAAATGCTACTCTGTTAATACTGCCAATGTATTAACAGTTTTTCTCAAACACTGAAGGGAGGGGGCGCCACTATCAAGGTTTTGCCCCGGTTCGAAAAAATCGTAGATCCGGGGCTGGGCAAAATTATGGGTATCTTGAAAGCTTGAAGTCAACTTCGAATATCGCATCAAAATCAAGATAGGAAATTTATTATTATCTTATTTATTTATTTATTTAATACTTAATTAAATAAATAAGATAGGCACTCCATGAGTCAGTGCTTCGCCATGCACACGGACCGAGAGCAAGTAAAGAGGAGTGAAGTAAAAGCAGCTACCTAGGTATTTGCGATCAGGGAATCTCCCATATATAATAATAATAACTTTCCTGGGAAAAATGTGGACAATACCTAGACAATACATACCTAAAGATTTTTTCTCACAGAAATAAGGATAAATTTTAACAACAAAATATTACCGACAAGAATCCCACAATGCGGGTTTTATACCCGTATCTTTAAAATATACAATACTTAAACATAAAGTAAAAATATGTAATGTTCTTAATGCAGTAAATTAGTGTTACAGTTAATTAGAAGTAGGTAGTTACTTAAAAACGAGTTTCATCCGATTGTTTTTAATTTCAAACAAAAAAGTTGATTTTCAAAACTATTTTTTACAACTTGAATATGATATCCAAATATTTATTAAATACTGCAGGACCAGCTTCCATGGTTTGAGTTGAATGTAGGTAATAATAAGCCTACAAAGAATATAAAAAACGTAGATATTCTTAACATCTAAACGTAGTACTACCTACTTACATCTAGGTACGTTTATAGAATTCAGCTTGGCTTATTGAAGTACCTATTAAGGTTGTATAAATATCGTGATTTGAGAACCTTTTTTAAAGTCAGTAAAAAACCCGGCGTTATGACCCATTACAGGATTTGAAAAAGAATATTATACACATAACATGTTTTTCAAATCATTGAAACCAAAAATAACATTTGAGATTAGGTAACATTTTAGGTTAAACTTATTATCAAACATAATAATTGCGTCACATAATAAAATTATAGACTTGTTCAGTAGATAGAAAGTAAAATTTTTGAATACTTTCTCATTTACCAAGCAGTCTACCTATTAAATGTGCCGACCTAAATAAAAAAATATTTTTCTCGAACAGTTGTGGGTATTTTTACATTTATGAATGAAACTGGTAGTTGTTACATACAGTACTGAACAGCGTATTTTTATGTAAATTTTTAATATGCAGTAAAGGAATACTAGCCTATTGAAATATACTTTCTGCACCATAGTCTTTGGCCTTCTGCCCTTCCATATCGGCAGTGGTTGCGTTACCTATATAACTTGCAAGTTACGAAGTTCGCCGTTTGTAACCGTTCACATATTAGCCGAAGCACGCGGCGCGCTCTTTTGAACGAACTCAAAGGTAATTACAAAATATTTATTAACATTTCCATTCCATCGCATAAATAACGATTGTTTTAATGTCATCAAATATCAAATGCCAGTAAAAAGTAAACAAATAAATATCAAATAAAACATGTATCATTTTCAAGTTTCTTTTGTAATATTGTAGTTTGGAATTTTGGTTATTTACATTTGAATACGCATACTTAATAATATTTTTAATTTATAAAATAAACATCAATAAGATATTCAATTTGATTATGATTATTATAATAGATAAATATTTGCTAATAACTATTTATTATTCAAACTTTAGTTATAATGATTCAACCGTAATACAAATCGTAAGTTATTAGACCATTTATTTATATAATATGTATATAGGAAATGGTCCTATTATTGGGTGCATGTATTGTTAACATAAATATGATACTTATATAATTATATATATATACTGATTTCTACGATATCATTTAGTAATATTTAGCTACTACCTATACAACTCTGACCAAATATACTATTTACATAATCCATAAAAATACGTGTATTTGTTTTGATACTTAGTAGTATGCCTATATGTATATGACAGTAGCAACGATAGTGCATAATTACAACATAGAACACTGATCGATGGCTATTCTGGGTCATTGTCTAGGTCTTCTTCAACCTTCTTGTTTAATTACTAGAACGCGAGTCAACTGTAATTGGATGATGTTGCGCTGTTCATTGTACCAAAGGTTGATTGTCTGTGCTTCCGGTACTTGCGTATGTCAAAGAACTACAAGTAGTATATCAATGATCAATTGATAGGTAGATTACTGGCAGCCACAATTAAAAAAAAACTAATGTTTCGACCCTCTCGAGTATCACGGCCTCTATAATGAATACCTACTGTAAATTTAAATAAAATCATTTTCCTAATATTTCATAATAAACCGCCGCCTTCGCTACGCCTAGTGCTCGTTTTTGTTTATTAATTAACAAATAAGTATGTACCCTACCTTGATTAAATTAATGGCTTTCAAAACATCATCAGAGCTCTTCAACCTTTTGCAAGTTTTATATATTGGCATCAATTTAATTCTATTTTGTTTAAGTCCTCTTATAAACCTCGATGGCTAGTGCTAAACTTTGCAGTTAAAGTTTGGAAACAACCAATTATTATTTTGAATTTCATATTTTATTATTTGCCAGTGACAAAATCCTAGTAGGTAACAGCACTACCTGTCGTTTTATTTTTATTTTGAGATACATATGTGCAAGCGTGCGTCGCCAACGGTTGTCGATTGTATGTTACATCACCACATTTATGGAGAACCTGTCCTCGTCAGTCGTAGCTTTGCAAGAGCTTGAGATCTGAAGAACCGAAAGGACCATGACCCGCTTTCGTTTAGTTTGCATTTATTTCGACTAAACATCGGATAACGGACATCTCTAAACATAGTTAGTATTCTACGTTTAGAGATATTATATGAGAGATCTCGCTGTGTGATATCTAATATTTATCATAAATGTCTTTTTGATCCAAAATGTCTATAGGTACCTATGAACAAATTGACCTTACCTACTATAGTGTTTAACTCACTAGTCAGTAACGTGACTACCTAAGAAGAGAGGTATTATTTTCCAGTTTGTTTTTGAAATAGTATGACCCTCTGTAGCCTAAACGGTTTGACAGATTTTAAACTGCGAGGTGTAGATCTACAACTGATTATTTTTTTTACCTACTTATATCGAAGCTGACCTTTTATCACCTGATAAGAGTTATGCTAATCAAAGTTTAAAATTATTAATAATACGATATAAAATTTGAACTAGAGGTTACAAAGCAATGTCATTTAACTTAATTTTCGAAATTTCCGTTACGCACCGATTATTCAATTTGTCTAAGGACACGGCCTCTGCATGTCAATAAGTGTGGATATCACAATCGGTGATTTTTTTCAGACAGAATCACAATGTTGCTGTCGTGTGTAGTCCTCGCTGTGTGCGTGGTGGCGGGCACAAATGCCTACTCCTCTGGGGCCCCGGAGAGTGTTTGTGCTGACATGGTGCCGAAACACCCTGTCCCACCCCAGTCCAGCCCACCGCCTTACACCATCACCACCAGTACCAAGGTAAGTCATTATGACAATCTGTACTCTATCGCTATACATACGCCTGCACCACTTGTTATGCCCGGCAAAAAACCTCAATATCAAAGAGTAGGTACCGATCACAGATAACCGTCTATACATGGTGCAGACGGACAAATAATACTATAATATGTACCTACAGGTGGTTAAAGCTGGCACCCCCATGGAGGTGGTGATCAGCGGCAAGGGTCCCGCCAACACCATCCGTGGACTTCTACTTCAGGCTCGCAAGGGCGACAAGCCGGTGGGCAAATTCACCTTGGCGCCCAACGACCCCTTCGCCCAACTTCTCAACTGCGGTGAACCCGGCGTAAGTATTATATGCTTTTTTTCTTAACCTTATTGTCCCCCATGTGGACATATTTCACGTATTAAAAACTTTACCAGTCCCGAAAAAAATATTGCTTTTAAAAATATTCCCGTCGGCTCGCCGGAAAGCACCTAAAACTGTGATTGTTTTTTAAAGAATTATTTTTTAAAGCTTAAAGCGAATTCATCATTTCTGAAATGAATTGTCTGTTAATTATGAAGTTATGTAAACAAGAATTTGTGGACTGTGGTTATAAGTACCAATTGCTTTTTGAGTGCATAGTGAATTAAAGCGCAATTTGCATAAAGCGCGCGTCCTTTCGAACCGTCGCGACCTTATGGTGCGGTTAACATTTAGTTTTTGCTCTTCATTGAACCACGAGGATTCTGGGTAGATGATCTTTTAGATGAACATATATATTTGTAAGGATTCATAAAAGAAAGCAAACCAATCAAGTGCCATTTAATAGTTGTTACATTTACTTAATGATTATGAACCTTATATAATCTTAAAATTGAAATGTATGCCGCAGTAAGTTAATTAAAACAGGAAACAAAAAAAAAATTAAGTACGTATACAAATACTACTTGCATTACGTATTGGTTAAATGCTTTCTACACCGATACAGCGACACATAAAAAATACAATCATGCGCAGCTGTATGACCGTAAAAAAGGCCTTGCTTTGGGTGTTATTTTTTTAGGGCATAAGCAATTTACACGGACAATAAGTTGGCACTAATCATTTATCTAATCATGGTAACTGAACCGTGATAGGCACAAACTTCCTTAAAAAGTTGTCTGAATAGTTGGCGTGACTTACAAAGTTGTTTCTCATTCTCAAGGAGACCCACGATCACTGATAAAGGATTTTTTGGCCACTATCGTTCAATACATACATAACATAACATACGATACGAACGGTCGTCATTTCCGAGGATGTAAGCATCATAGAAAAACGGAAGTGCTTTATTGGAGGTTTTGGATGAACGGAAGATAATAATCCAAAGATACCACCAGGACAGCGTTTGTCGGAACAGATAGTTTTATGTCGTATCTATGTCCATAGGTACTTATGTTAACAAAATCGAAAGCAAATATAAACAGAAGTGACATATGTCTCATAGCTCAGTTGCACCATTCAAAGCGATTGTGGCAAGAAGTCACATAGATTTGGTAGATACATACTTAGGTAGGTAGGTAAGTTAAACGATCCAAACTGCTAACAGATAATAAGGTGTCGTCGCTAAAAGCAAAAGAGTATGCGTTATTATGTATCGATGGTTAAACGACAAATTATTCATGTATTAACAGCATTTCATACATATACATAATAACACTTAAGAAAACAGGGGGCCTAGACAAAGTCACATTTCTATTAACGATAACGAAATTCGACAAATACTAAATGTATAGAATTGGCATAAGCTTTCGAAATGTCTCGTGATCAATCGTTTTCGATCGCTAAGTGCTAGACAATGTCAAATTGGGTAACGAAACGATGACGAAATCGAATATCTCTATCGATATTCTCATACAAATACGTAGACAAGTGGCGCTCTTGACAATCGAAATCGCCGAGATATCGAAGTGTTCGATCGACAACTTAGCGAACGTTTGGACCTTGTAGAAAAGTAATACAATATGACCGATTGTTAGTAAGCTGTTGGTGTTATCACGTCATTGTTTACATAAAGCGTTCTCAAGTCTCACACATCACGTCATTGTTTACTTAAACTTTATTAAATTCATTGATATGAATTTATGACTGCCTTATTAGTCTAGTGGTCCCAAGCGCCACTGCTACGCTAGAGGTCCCGGGTTCGATCCCCAGGTCCAGTGTTATTGGGTTTTTCTATGAAATTCTCAGTAGCAGCTCGGAGTCTGGATTTGTGCCCGGTTAATGGCAATAGGCTCGCCCCCTATTACATGAGACCTAAACATACCGATGAACTGTGGGTCTACATTAGTATTAGCACGCCTCTGCCTAACCCTTCGGGGAATACAGGCGTGATGGTATGTTATGAATTGATTACGTGAATTCCTATTGCCTTACCTTACCATTAATAATTCCAAAAGGGTCGAAAACTGTTCACTTCTGGCACGCACTTTTTATTCCAATAGGTATTAATATTATTTAAATTAAATGTCATCCTTAAAAATGAAAAAAAAAACACAGCCACAGCCTCCTGTTTATCATTTTATTAAATATTCACATAATTAATTCTATCATTAAAACTTGTGCAATTTTGTATTATTTTTGTTCAGGAACTTACTTATACCTAACTCATTTTAGTGAACTTTAAAACATTAATATTCATCGAATATACTTTCACCGAGTAATCCTAACTTTATTTTAAACATCAAACCATTGACGCGGGCCGGTTGACAGAATTGATTGAACTGACGTCTTGAATTTGACGTTTCATTACGAAACTAAAGCCAAGAAGTCGTTTTTTATCGAATGAACGCTTCGACATAACGTTCGGTTTGCTGATGTTACTTTGTCTACCAGTTAGCGATCGACATCGCACAAGCGATATCGATTTTCGAAATCGAATCGACACGGAGCGATTGCCACTTGTCTAGGCCCCCTGCTCTATCTATTATATCAACTATACTTAGTTGAAGTTTTTGGCGAATAAATTGTCTACATCCGAGGACATATGAACCCTTCACTTGGGTAAAATATCGTCATTGCCATACTGATAGTTAGCAATAAAAACGTTCTTTGCCGTCGTTTAACTAACAAAAACATAGTCAAGCTGTTTGCATTGAGGTACCATATGAATGGGAGGTTGTGTAGATTGTGTCCTTAAGTTACCATACTGGTATTATCGTAGTACAACACGTCGCGATGATTTTGATTATACTACGGTAGCCGTTAGATACAATACAATAAACATTGGTGTAGTTGTGAGGGAACTATGTAAGTATTCTATTTAAGCCTTGACCTGCACAAGCAGTAGCTCAATCTTTTTTTAATAAGTGCCTAGCTACAAATCTACCGTTATCACGGTAGTGGACTTAAACGAGGTTTAACTACGAAATTATTTGTGTATAATCTCAGTCATCATTTAAATTTGATTAGATAAATGTAAGTTCCTATTGGAGAAACGAAGGCGTTTATTTTAAAGCGGAAGTAAAAAGTTGACATTGGAAAACTATTGTCAACTTCCGTATAGAAATCGACTGTATTTTTTTTTATGTTTGTTACCTCAACTTTAGACTGGGTGAACCGATTTTGATGATTCTTTTTTTATTTGAAAGCTGGTGCTTCCCTTGTGGTCCCACTTCAATTTCCACACTTCAAATATCACGCCAAACGATTTTCATGATTATTTTTTTGATCGATAGCTCATACTTCAGAGGTATTTAAATCCATAAAAATAAAGTCAAGATCTAATCACAAAATTTAGAACAAAATGAAAATAACACGTGAGTCAGGCGAACTGGCGGTCAAGCGTGAGACTATCACGACTAAAAAAATTCGTCTAGGTACACGTAAAAATTTTACTCGCTACTAAAAATATTGAAATAAAATAACTTTTAACAAAAAGTAAAACCGCCTTCAAAAACATTAAAATAATGGAAACATAAAATTTCAACCAAATCGAAGGCTTTTCCCGAAACTGTTATGTTTCCATTATTTTAATGTTTTTGAAGGCGGTTCTACTTATTCTCAAAAATGTGAGCAAATGTAAAAATATACTTATGTAGGTAACTAATTAGTTTTTTGTGAACTTGTTTGACGCTCTGCTGTGTGTCCAAATGGGTTTAAGTTTAAGGAACTAAATAGTGAAGGTAAACGTACAAGGTGCTAGGCGAGCCGCCAATTCTGTGAATTATTGCAATCTATCTAGGAGCCGGTCGATTTTGTCCTAGATAGCTATAATGAACGTGTATGTTCTTACAAGCCTGTAATTATTATATGGAATAACAGTATTAAATCATGACGTAGATTACATACTACTGACATTATTCTTCCCCTAGTAACAACATATCATTCCTCCCCTAGCCCCTCCCTATCCCATATTAGTGTTAACCTACAGTTCGCCAACCACGTATATTTATGCCTCCACGTATATTTGTATGTTTAGGTCCCATATATATGGGGGGCGAGCCTTATACCATTAACGGGGCACAAATCCAAACTCCGAGTTGCTACTCAGAATTTCATAGAAAAACAAAATAATATTTTGCTCGACCTGGGAATCGTAGTATTCATACCGTAGCAGTTGAACTTACGACTAATGAGGCAGTTTAGTATATAGGAGTTATAGGTAGTAACTTACTATAGTTATAGCTATAGCGGACATGTGGCCTGTAGATCTGTTAGTAGTACTACTAGTATTATATTATCTGTGGTAGTACACATATCAGGTACCCCTACCTACATAATTATGTATATCTTTTACGTGTTGTATCATCGACGCTCACTAGGTGCGCTTTGTTACATACCTAGACTAGAGTTCCCGTGCGTAGCTTCGCCTCCGTGCTTAGGTAATTTTCGTTTCTAAAATATACTGTAAAAATATTTTATATATAGTAGTATATGTAGTAAATATAGTGCCCACACTGTACCTACACCATGGAGGTTTCATGGCATAAAATGTGTTAAGGAGATTACATCGCTTAAATCATAATTTATAAAGAAAACAATTTTACAATTTTATTGTCAAAATGTCAACAGCGAATGACAGCTGTGCTATGGAATCATCTAATAGCTTGACGATGTCATCGTATAATAAATATGTAAATGTGTGTGTATCATACTGTTACGAGCTGGGGTTCGGGATAAATTAAAATCACTAATTTCACCGAAAACAGTCACTTTATTCACCACACAAACACACACAGGAAAACACACGAACAGTCACTATACTAGCACTTGTTACACTGCACTGATAATCACTTGGTACTTCACTTCGATCTTCACTTCGATGTGTCCAAAACTGAACTGCCTTGCCGACGCTGTCGACCATTATTTATATGAGCCACGAAGATTCTGGATTCGAAAAATCTCGATAAATCTCAATAATGCGACCCGCCCGCATTTTTGAGACAATAGATGTTTACATCCTTTATTCAACTTGCGAACAATAGATGTTTACAATCGCCATTGTTAATCCTTGACCTTGAGCCCGGTCTCACGCTATTGTGTTTTGTTTGTTTTTCTTTTTGTTGCGGGTGCCACATTCTAGCATATTCCTCTTGTTTGTTTTCTACCTGCTTCATCGACTAATCCAGAATCTCCGTGACCCATCTCCGTCGTCCTAGTTACTCGGCGTAACAATACGCATGCTAGTGTGTATTTTCAGACAAACTTTCAACTTTCACGGATCTAGCTCCTGTAGTTTCGGCTGTGCGTTGATAAGGCAGTTAGGTTCTTCTTTTTTAATTTAAAGATACAAGAAAGGATTGAAAATCTAAGTCAAGACATGATAGGACTACGAGATGATTCTCTAGTCTTCTTGCTTCGAATTAAAATAGGTGAACGTTGAAAAAAAATGTGTAATGTAATGTCTGTAGGTAATTCCCAACAGATTAATTACTCGGGCGGTGTTCTCAATGTGACCTTGCAACACAAAATAATTATCCTAATTAGGTGGGTAGGAACTATTCAATATCCATTACACGAGGACAATTGTTAACTTGGGACTTCTAGGATCATCAGTAGATGATCATTTCCTAACAAAGAATTAAGTCCTGCCTGGCCTGGAAATTGCCCTAGGAATTCGGGTATCACAAGAGAAGCATTAATTTTTATTCTATTTTCAGAACGCAGTGACACATAAAAAACACGATGAGAAGTTCGACAAGCAGACTGTGGCCTTCACATGGACACCTCCGGCTGGCTTTAATGACGAAATTAAATTCAGGTAGACATAAACTATAGCTACTGGCTACGATGTAAAGGCGAAATTTTTACATTTCGACTTGCTTTGTGGCAAGGAACCTACTACCTACTTGAAAAACGAAAACAACGTTTCTTTGTTCTATTTAACTTATCTTTATTTAAGTAGATATACCTGCGTACCTAAATAAAGACATTTAAATAACTGTTTGAAAAAGCTTAAGTTTTTTCTAAACAGCTAACAAACAAATGCCTGAAATACCTACTAGACATGCACGTATGTTGATACAATGACGCTCAAGGGACGTTGTAGGGTTGAACAGGTCAAGAGTTCATAACCCTTGAAAGTCGAGGCGTCAGACTTAAAAACATACCTAATGGATTACATTGCGAATAAACGAGCTTAATTCCAAAATTGTGTGTAAAGTAGATGTTTATAGTGATTCACATTGCAGTTCCGTTCTGATTCAGTCTTATCTGGTGAGACTGGAAGTAGACACCAATATAGTGGAGAAAAGGCTAGGTAGATAATAAGTCTACCATTCCCATCCATGTTAGTCCTAATAATCTTCTCATGATCTTAGGTGGGTAGTATATAGGTAGCCAGTAATTTGATAAGTTAGGAAATTACTTGATAACCTTTTTTCCGTTTCTTTCGTGGTGTATTTATGTATCTTTTTTTTCAGAGCTACCATCGCCTTGAACGGCGCTGTCTTCTGGGTGGGCGTTGAATCCGCCGCCGTCAAAGTCACCAGCTAATTTAATTTACTAGACACCCCAAGAGTATTATAATTTTATTCATAATTTATGTTTCTTACATTCCTTTTATTTTGTTTTTCTATTATTTCGATTGTGAATGTATTAGATGTTTTTTAATCAATAAATAAAATTATTAATTATAATATAACTGCTTTCTTGAAGACTCGTTCAAAGCCCATTAACTGTCCCAATGCTCGGCAAATTCTCTCCGATTGACACTAGGCTATTAGTCCACAGCCCTCACTATCACTTATTTATCTGTGGAGGAAACGGGTATCGTGATAAATCAATTTCTGATCCGCACATATAAATTCAAGACATAATCTCGATCTCGGATCACCGTGCACTAAATGAGTTATTTAGGTAGGACTAGCTTTTGCCAGCGACTTCGTCCGCGTGGAATAGTTACTTTGTTCCCTAGTTCTTCGCCCGCGGTTTCACCTGCGTTGCTCCGTTCCTAAGGGTTGTAGCGTGATGTTTTATAGCTTGAAACCTTTCTCATGAATCACTCATTTTCCCAACATTTCCCTTCACTGCTCTGCTCCTATTGATCGTAGCGTGATGGAAAGTATACTATAACCTGTGGTTTGGGCTGTGCGTTGATAGATCACTATGTCAGTCAGTCAGTCACCTAACGTAATAGTAGACAAATATAATCAGAAAGCTCCGAACTGCTAAGCTATCGGGAGTTACACGTGTTATTGTGAGTCAACCATAAAAGATAGACATTTGCTGTCGTGGAATATTTTTTATATAATTTTAAGGAGAACATTTCCGTCATACATGATTTCTGTGTAGCTTTAACCATTAAGGCTGCACACGCGACGGAAGCTTAAAAAATGCAGTAAGTTCTCCTGTTTTCCCAACATTTCCCTTCACTGCTCTGCTCCTATTGATCGTAGCGTGATGAAAAGTATACTATAACCTGCCCAGGAGTATGAAGAACAATTGTACCAAGTTTCGTTGAAATCCGTCGAGTGGTTTTTGTTTCTATAACGAACATACAGACAGACAGACAGACAAAAATTTTACTGATTGCATTTTTGGCGTCAGTATCGATCACTAATCACCCTCTGATAGTTATTTTGGAAATATATTTCATGTACAGAATTGACCTCTCTACAGATTTATTATAAGTATAGATAAAGTTACCACAAAACTCATGATGTCTGGCCCGGTAAAATGGTTATTCCCAGTTGCCCCCACCGCCGACGCCACCACTGGTTGCAAATGGGGAAAAAATCCTATTTGTCACCACTGGTGGCGACAGATGGGTAAAATAAATAGATACGTTACCAGTCGCCACCAGTAGTAGCGGTGCTAGAGCTGAATATACATGCGATGTGAATTCAATTTCTTTTCACAAATGATTTTAATTCGATGATATATTTTATTATTAAATGTACATTAAAAACGAGAGAAATACTTCTACTACTATCACTTGGAACACAGAATATATACAGAGTATAAATTATTGATTGGAGTTTGCAAATGCGGCCGCTAAATGCGAGGTATATGTAACGCAGTGATTTCTGATGTTTCTTTAAAAGCTCAGTGGCAGCTCAGATTTCGGATTTGTGCTCCGATAATAACAATAGAGGCTCGCCCCCTATTGCATGGCAGATATTAAAAAAGGTAAACTGTCAGTCGTGTTGAATGAAATAAATTCCAGCGTAAAAAACGAGGATGGATATTAAAATGAAACAACGAATTTTAACAAATACTTTATATTAAACATAGCACCTAGAATTTGTCTTCGAGATCCATTTACAAAATTCATGTCTCAAAACATACAAGTAGAGTAGAGTAGGAACTAACAGCTTGTATCCACAGTAGAGTCCTACCGTTTAATACAGACGTAAATCAATCATCGAAAATTTCATTTTCAAAATTGATAACTCGTAGTGCAGGCTTTTATAGAGCAGTTTAGTTTTGGTCATTCTTATCACATGTCTGCATCAAAAAATATTTACTAAATAATTATCAATTCACCAACAAGAAATAATTATGGTTTAAAGTTTCACTAACCCCAATCCCTAGAGAATTACGCCGACTGTGAAAAAATTACTCGTACATAATCATTATTCAAACAAATACTTCTTTCTAGATTTTTTTTATAAAGCTTACTAGTAATGTGCATTACTAGTATTTCTAAGGTAAATGCTAGTGTTACGGGTGGGTTCACGTCGGTAGTGGTGGGTTTAGAACCGGCAAGCACATGAATTCACATGATCGCAAGTCCAACGCCCTAGCCATTAGGCTACCGACGCTTCAATATTATAACTCGTACTGTACTGTAGATACATGCTTAGCTTTCAAAGACTTATAAATGTGATCCATATAGCTAGTGGAGTCGCTAAGAAGTGGTCTTACAAGATATGCGAAGATATTCGAGTATCAATAATCATGTGCGCAATTCGTTAGCAGAAGGGGACGGATTTGTGCATTAAAATGAGTTATCACAGTTGTATTAACATTTTAAAGCCCTTAAGATGAAGTGTTTCGTTGTCGGATGAATTAGCACGGTATTAGATGCCCCGTTTTCCCCTCCGCCTCTAGATACTAATCACGCCCACACACTAGGACATTAATTGTAAGTCTTTGAGCAAGCTTATTACAGTAGTCAAGCTCGAATTCTAACCACACTAAAGCAATTCCGATACAATCCGCTACACACTTTGATAATCAACTATTGTTACAATCACTCTCACAATATCTCAAGTCTCAGCTATGCTGATTGTACTTTGTTAAAATAATGGATGGTTTCATTTAAAAAATGATTTTATTATGAAATCCTGGTGGCCTGTTGGTTTATTTCATATAAAGCCAGGGTTTCAGTTTGAAACAGAATACTATTCATTTGCAGTAATATAGAATGAGATCACACTGTAAATGAAGTATATAAGTAGCACAGTTTTACGTGGAGAGAGCCATGCTTCAGCACGGCACGGCCTCACAGAAAACCGACGTGAAACAAAGCTTACGTTGTTTTTCGTCGAGGGATGTTACCGGAGGCCCAATGCCCTTTTCAAAGAACGGCAACGCACTTGTGACTCCTCTGCGGGTGTCCATGGGCGGCGGTAATCGCTTACCATCAGGCGCTCCGTCTGCTTGTTTGTCCTTGTGTCCCATAAAAAAAAGCACAGGACAGTTTTTAAAGTACATTGTTGATGTTTAGAACAGTCATGCATGAAACTGAGACTTGCAAGTACATTAATACAACTACATTGGTATACATCCTAGTAACTATGGAAGATGATGTATGATGAAGTACCTATGAATATTCAAGTGTTATGTAAATATATAGAAAACAGTAATTGACAACTACACTATACATGTAATTCCATTATTACAGCCATCAAATTAAGTTATTATTGTATGATTGTGAATTTCAGTAAATTCTACATAGGAAGATTTAAATTGCATATTAAATCATAATTATATTATAATGGATATGTGATATCTCATTACTTTATAGAGCTAGGCAATAGCACTGGTCATTGTGTTTAATATCTATGGTGATATCCTGCAGTGCATACATTACTACAACATGGGTACTTATAAATTGGCAAGACAAGGTCATATAAAATTTGTGTGTTATGTGTAAAAGGCAATATTGGTGAGTTGTTACATCAGAATACACACATGTACAGACATACTCAATCTCCTTTTCCATCATTATGTACATTTATCAAACTAGGTCATCTAAGTATTTGTTATCAGTAAATTTCCTGCTCACTGAATAACTAAATACAGCTTCACTACACTTTTGTACAGAGATGCATATTTATTTAACAAAAGAAAAATGACCACCGTATGACATCTTGAAATTATAATAAATACTTAAGAAATTAATACACCTTCTTCATAGATAACATAAATAAAATTGTAATCAGAAATGAAACTGTCATTTGGTCTAAAATAAATGCACTTCAATTTAAAAGTCTTATAGCTAAATACAATACATCACAGTTAATACTGAATAAGTAGTTTAAATAAATACATAGTTAGATTGTTAATTTAGATAGGCTAGCATTGGTTCTGTATGAAATAGTTCTGTCTTTTGAGCTGTCTATAAAGAGAGATGTACTTCCCTGCAGCGGATGTTCTAGGTACCACATATTGTTTACAGAAAAGCTTGGGATCACGAGCCTTCTCAGAAAGCTCCCCACAGTCCAGTGCTCGCAAGAATGCAAGCACAAATGTGAAGCAGTTGTGCCTTTCTTCATCATACCTGTCAGCCTCCCAAAGAGAACTTTGGCTGACCTAAAACAAGAAGCAATGATAAATTATGGGCTTAACTTGGTTAAACCGCATATTTATATCAATTTGAAATCAGATCAGACCTTCAACAGAACACTGTCCCATATCTCATTCCATAACTCATCAAACTGCTCTAACAGCAGACATTGGTCCCACTCTGAGCTTGAGTCGCAGCTAGTCCACTTCTTTGTGATGGAGTCCACACCACGAATCCCCTCCTCACTGAACTCCACAACATAGCCTTGAGAGTTTGTCACACCTATGTGCAAATCTTTGGAATTGTAGTAGTCACTGTAAAGAACAACAAAACACGTAAGCCTAGGATTGATAAGGTTGTGAATCATTTTTGAGGCAATAACTAGGATGTTTTTGTAATGTTTATGCCGTGTGGCGTATCGCCTACATCTAACATCAGTCAACTTACTTGAGAAAATCTCCATGTGTCGGCTTCATAACAATTGCGCGAGGATGTTGAGATGCTTTGACGAAGGGGTATGGAACCCTAAAACAAAAAATAGGGCACTTAGCAACAACCTTCAACAACTATGAATTTGATAAATTCGTTATATAAATGTATGCTTACCTAAACGGCAGAAGGTTATAGTCATATCTGTCCAATTTTTGTTCACAAACCGGACAATTTTCAGGTATAATAGTGCAAAATACTTTGTGATCACAATGGTGGAAACAAAGAATACCCGGATCCATTTTTACACAAAGAATTTATATGGAATTTTCAATTAAACCGTTGCTTTAATTAGTCTCAAAACAATCGCTAACTATTGTAGTTGTTTGAAGCACAATAAAAACGAAATTGATATGAGAATAACTTAATGACCAAGCAAAAGCCTAATGAGAGTCTCATAAGAATTTTGCCATTGTCCACCTTTCACAAGTCGACGATTCTGGCTTTGAAACGGTGAAACCTTTCTTCGGGTACGGCAGCGTTCGAACTACTATATTTTTTAAATATGTTTTATTAGTTTAGTATAGTTTCCAAAATTAATCTATAAGTACTGATGATTTGAAAAAATATTATAAATATGATTACTAAAGGAAAATATACCACGCCCACATCGTGGCTTTGTCAACCTAAATTAAAATTATGATCCATTTTATGGATAGACAAGTTTAAAAAAAATACGATGTTCTGAACGTACATCATCGACTTTGTCTCTGACTCTCTGTGATTGGTTAGACAACAGCTGTGAATTTCTGTCATCAGTGAACAGATGATTGATCTGCGTAATTTTAATTGGTGAAATATTTTGTCTGTGATTGGTCGAAAAATTAAACATAGGTAGCGGGAAAATTTAAAGTTTGTAAAGAAAAGTTCGCCATATACGTTTTACTTTTTACTTTTACTAATTATGAATGTGTGTGTAGTTTTTTATGAAAATATTAAAACTAAAGCAGTAGTTATGTATAAGATATGTAAAAAATAATGAAATAATAAATAAGCAATAATTTAATAAAATTATAGGTATAAAATATCCATTCGTTCTGAGAGGAGACCCGTGCCCAGCGGTCGGATGGTAAAATGGTTTGACGATGATGATGATTCATATTTTGTAACTAGGTATATTTGTTCGAAACGGCTGACTCGCACACTCACAGTTGTTGCGACCGTAGGTAGGTACTCTACAGTAAAATGTAAATATCTAGTAATAAAGTAAAATTACATGTTTTATTTTGTGTAGGTAATTAATCATATATTTTACCCAATTTTTTTAAATGGACTCATGTATACAGTAGATAATTAAGCAGGTAGATACCAAGTTTAGTAAACTTTTATAATGTAACTAAGTCTGGTACATGTACCTTTTTGTTTTCTAAGTGGAGTACCTATGTAGCTGCGACTTTTCGGACATCTTTTCGGACGTTGAAATTTTGTCAATATATTAGAATCATGAAGCGGTTTATTGTATGTTTATCAGTTTCCATGGCAACGGGCGGCGGCGGTAAACCACACCTTGCCCATGAGACCTAGTTCTGGCGACAGTGTGCGCTGTAAAGCGTACCATCTATTGTTAGTATTTACTTCCGAATATGTGCTATTTAGAATAAATAGACAGTTCACATTATGTTTCTGTGTGATTAGGTAATCGGTGTAATTTTTAATATTTAGAAAAAACACTTCTCTTGTTCCGCGGATCAAATATTTACAATTAAATTTGAAGCAACATAAACCAGTGTCAATGATTTTATTTTTTTACTTTAGTTGTTACCTTTGACTTTGGTGAGCAGTATGAAAATCGTTGTGACGATCACATAGATATCTCTTCATGATGTGTGTGAAGAGGGTAAAAGGTACATTGCAAACAGTTTGGTGGTTGCTAGCAGTAGCACGGGTGGTGGCCGCGGGGCTCTCGTGCCTCAGCAGCCCCTGTCTCCATGGTATATGTATAGATGACGTCAATACGTAAGTATTTAGCAGTTTCGTTATTAATTAAGTATTTACAATTAGCTGTTGCCCATGGTTTCACTCGCGTTCCAAAAGGTTATCTAAGTTAGGCTATAAATCTGCTTCCAGGTAGCGTAGCGTATCAAGATGAAACATGCAGATTTCAAGTTACACCTTCAGCAATACATCTGAAAACCCTATCAAATTTCCATTGTTTTTGTATAATGGCCGTAAACACATAAACACAGACGGACAGACAGTTAAACAAACAAAGAAAAAATCAGAACATAATTGTTTTGACTTGTACTGCTCTAATATCTTTTTTCGTATCGTATCTAAGCAGTATGATGAATTAATAATATTTTGGGAAATTCCCGCAGGAATAAGAACAACAACATCATCGCGGGTAACAAAGGAGTGGAGGCCCTGTGGCTCCTAATTATTTTCCAAATAAAATAAAATAAAAAAATCAGACGAGATTTTCAATAAATAATTTATTGTGAACCATGTGACCAAGTAAATTTTTTTAACAAACGTTTATGAATTTAAAAACAAAAATTAAATTTTAGCGTTGACGAATGGAACCATCAGTGCTCTTTTCAATGTAAAATCGTTCGTTATTTCGCTTAAATCCAGTTCGCGGAGTAAATCACTTTCAATGCTCAGGAGAGCTACCTTTGATAGACGGTTTTGTCATCGTACGTTATTATTTGATTTACTAGTGTTTACTCATCGGAATTTGAAGCACTTTTTTCGTAGTCTTTATTGTGGGGGCCCCAGATCCTTAATCCGGCCCTGATGAACACTGTTTCATACGTCGTGTCAAAATAACTGGTCTAATAATAGAGTAGTGACTGGTATTTCAGTTATTGAAAATAACAGTCCCATTTATTAATATTATTAGATAAATAATAATAACTTTCTTATATTTTAATCTATTTATATTTTGTTCTTCGGATCAATTTATGTTCATTTACTTATGAGTATTATAAAGTGATTTTTTTTATTATTATATTATGTACTGTAAAATTATTGCAAACATCAAATGTACCTATTTACTGCAAAGTAATTGAAAAAACGAATTTATACTAGTTATTTATCGTAAGATAACAATATTTTAAAAGTGAAAAACAATAAATCATAAAGCAACGTGTGGGTAGGTTGTTGGTACTGAGTAACATGTAAAGTTCTACTTTATTTCCAGTACATATTCGTGTTATTGTGTGGACGGTTATACGGGAGTTCAGTGTCAAACTAATTGGGACGAATGCTGGTCCAGTCCATGTCAGAACGGAGGCACCTGTATTGATGGCATTGCTTCATACAACTGCTCGTGTCCTGACGGGTTCATAGGTAAGTTGCCAGTTCACGTAGTTTAACTTTAAAAATCTTTTCAAGCCATTCCTGAAGATTTTAAGAAAAGTATTAGTTACTGAACTGAATAACTCTTGAGGAAGGGGTCAACCAACTTTACCAGCATTCGAAATTTGAAACATTGGATGCTCCATGGAATAAAAAAAAACAAGTTCACTGTACTGTGGCTGTACGTAGAGCTACCGGTAATAGGTAACGTAATTACAATCACTCTGAATATTGTAGTAAAAAGTACCTAATGATTGACCGACTACCCGACAAATGAGTACAATCGATAAGTAATATTTACGAGTAGGTACGGTCACACGGAATTCGTTGGAAGTCAGGCGACATTTTACCTAACTACGTACCTACTTACTTCAAAAATATTTATTCCGAGCAAATTATTTTTTAAGCTTTAGGTTACAGTCTCTTCTTTCACTATATTTCTATTGATCTACCTTTTACAAAAGATAGGTAATCGAAAATACGATGAAAAGACACGTAGGTAAGTACCTATGTGCTAATAATTTTAAAACTTTAAAAGGAATATCCAACTGAGGAGTGTCGAACTCTTCATAACTTCAAAATATCAACTAAAAATCATCTACGTGTTATTATAGGCGACAACTGCGAGACAAACTATAACGAATGCGAATCGAACCCTTGCCTCAACAATGGCACTTGCATAGACATGAACAATGGGTACCTCTGCTCGTGCGTGCCAGGTTTCTCTGGAGAACATTGTGAATTAGACGTGGCCGTCTGCAACTCGACGGAGGAGGTTCGATGCTACAATGGAGGTCAATGCATCGAGGGACCTGGCTTTAAATTTTATTGCAAATGCTTGCCCGGTAAGTCACGGTTTTAATACGATTGATAGTGACGTGGATTGTGCTGCATTGTAGAAGTCACGCGAATCTATCAATTTTATTACAATTCCTTTCCCTAGCAGACTTGCATTATGTTTCTTACTTTCTGCTTTTGAGTCCAAAGAGTTTCTTTATTCTTGATAGGCTTACGCTTGACCGCCAGTTCGCCTGACGTTAAGCTCTCACTAAAACAATGTAAAATTGAACTACCTATGAAGTTGCATAGATATAAATAAGTAAGTATAATCTCGATTTTCAAATAATCAAAAAACCAGGCATAATTTACACCCATATTTTTGTACTTATTTAATATTAAGTATTTCTTAAAAGAAATGTTCTGTAATTTTTCCTTAGGCTGGGCGGGACCAAAATGTGAGGATCAGATAGACGAATGTGAATCAAATCCATGTCAGAATGGCGGCGTTTGTATTGATGTCCACGCGGATTATATGTGCGCTTGCGCATTTGGTAAAATATATTTATCTACCTACATTACACCATAATTGTATCAAATACACGAATTTGTCAAATTCTAATTAAGTTCTTCATTGTATGTACCTATTTGATAACAAATACTTAATGTTCAGCTGCATCTGCATTCTGTTAAATAGTTACTTACCTACATTTCAATACATATCACGAACCAATTTCTAGGGTTTACCGGAAAAAGTTGTGAAGTCCAAATAGAATTTTGTGACGATAACTCTTGCAGTAACAATGCTTTGTGCGTCGTGGAGGATGGTGCAAGAGTTTGTTATTGCGTTCCTGACTACCATGGAGAGAGATGCGAGTTGCAATATGATGAATGTTTATTAGGACCCAGGTAATATTTTAACCTCGAAATAAAACTACCTTAACGACAAGAAATTATTTCAAATAAAATTAATGATACATTGCTTTATTTTAGATGCATGAATGGTGGAACATGCATCGATGGTGTAGACAACTTCACATGTTCATGTCCACCCAAGCTCACTGGACCGTTATGCGAATGTCTTATACTTGAGGATCAGAATTACGATTGTGAATATGTCAGTCCAACACCCCTAACTAGTTCTACCCAATCAGTTTTAACAACCTTAATTGAAGAAAGCACATCAGTTAAAACGTCTCTCTCCGATATTTCCTCCACATACGGCCCAACTTACAACACAACTTCATTTTTAACAACTGAAAGTGAATCTGTGGCTACAAATTTAATTGGACTTAGTACTGAGGAACACACTGCCACTGTACCACAGCCAGGACATGCTACCACCGAAGCAATAGATATAATAACAGTTAATGATACTGACACTAGTATTCTGTCGAGTGAGGCAACAGTTACTAGCGAGTCAACTACAACGAAAGCCGGGATATCAGAATTACCTGAGCATGAGAAAACTAGACCAACCATTGAATCAGAAAACGCTAAAACAGAAGTGACAACAGAATGTCAAGGATTTTGCAACGACACCTTTACAAAACCATCAACCACAACTACAGCAATTGATTTAGTTACTAGTTCTACAGAAAGCACCAATATTGATATACCAACGATGATGCCAACAAAAGAAATTATAGAGGAATCTACTTTAACTATAACATCTACTTCTACATTAAGTACCACTCTAGAAGTTACAGCAGCAATTACTACTACGCCTAGACTCGATGTCACTACAGATAAAATGTTCACAGATATTCCAACTGATCATTCAGTAACTGATCTTTCCACTGGCTATTCAACAACCACTGAAGCAGTAGAAGTCACAAGTGGTTATGGAACGGAAATTATAACTACAACGCCGTCGGAATGCACTGATTCTATTTGTAATGGTCACGGAAGTTGCATCAATACTCCTCATGGAATACATGTAAGTATAACTTACAGAAGTTAGTGGTGTTTTACATGATGATTAAAATTACTTGTTTATGTTTATTTATTACTTTTGCATTTTAGTGTCACTGCAATTTTAACTATGCAGGAAGATTTTGTGACGAAAAGATATCAATTACATCTGCAGCTTTTGGAGGGAACTCGTTTATTGCTCATAAACTTAAAAATGCCACATCGATAGATATAGAATTTAATGCTAAGACGCTCATTACTGATGGGCAAATAATGCATGCGGATATTGCAAAAGGCGTTTACATGCAACTGTATATGAGCTCGGGCCTATTAAAGTTCAAATTTTCCTGTGGGTATCAAACAATGCTGCTGAGCGAGCTAAAAACATTTGTGAACAAAGGTTATCCGATGAAAATTGAAACAAGGTAGGTATCGGATGGAGGATCGGTGGAGATTCATGAGTTTAAAAAAAAGCCATTTAAAATTTGTTTGCTTGCAGATTAGATTTATACGTTGATGATCAGCACTGCAACGCAACACTCCGTTTGAATGACACTGTGGCAATGAGCGGCGGTCAAGTAGCAAACATTACTACTCTTGACCATAACTCCACATTATACCTGGGAAACTCCAGGGACGTCAAAGATTACGAGAGCAAACCTTTCATTGGATGCATTAGAGATTTGATTGTAAGCTGTGATGCGATCTTATTTGGTTTTCAATTCTATATCATCGAATCTATCGAGGAATCAATTAGCATACGCAATAATAAAAAAACAATTGCTGTCTATTCAACGTCAACAACCATCCTCATCCTCATTTTCGTCATCACGAGGTTGTTAATGTTACTATAAACCATCATCAGCAGCATCACGTTGACGATGAACTTGATGATGACGTTGCGTTTATTATATTCGCCGTAACATGTCGGTAATATTTTTATAAGGCAAGTACCTAAATTTTTTAATTCGGGTAATTCATTAGGTACACTGAATTTTTTTTATTACGTGCAGGTATTAGAAATTAACTACCTAGTTAGAGTTAAATGAGTCTAGTGAGAGTTAGAGTGTATGTAATGTAGGTACTTGGTGTTGTCAGGTAAACGGCGAAGCACGCGATGTCTTTGGCGATGCCATCGACGCTGGTGAAGTGACCGAGTGTCTTTCACTATCGTGTCTCTCAGGGCCTTGTCTCAATGGTGGCACCTGCAGCGACCACCATGATGGCGGATACACCTGCTCCTGTGTCAACGGGTAAGGCATTGTCCGAGTAGGTATCTACATATTTCAGCAAACCCACAGTACCTATATAAATACAAGTTAAATGTCAGAATTTTAAGTAATTTTTAGCCACCGTAAAATGTTCCTCTCTAAGAAATAATGCATTATGTAGGTAATTTAAAGGAGAAATAGAAATAGGACTTTAAACCTAATCATTAAATTTTTTATCCAGGTGGCTTGGAGATCACTGCAATGAATCTGTGTGTGAGAACAACCCGTGCCAGTCAGGTGGCAGCTGTGTCCGTCACCCGGGTAGCGGGTTCCTCTGCCTATGTCCTTACGGGAAACACGGCATCTTCTGCGAATACAGTAACATATCTATATATAATACTTACAATTATTTCTTTAGTAGTGAAGTTGTGAGCTCTTCTTTCTTCTACTCTTTTGTTCTTACAAAAAAGGTAATCGTCGTCTTCTACTACAAGTACCTACTTAAATCATAACTAAGAAAAATACATGTTAAATAATTTCAGCTTCTATTGTACATACTTTTCTTTTCATAATCGACGCTCCTAACTTGACTCATCCTTCATGTCTTCTGTCTACATACTTACAAGCAAGCGTAGACATAACAATGTAGATAATGGGATTATGACAATTCTTCAACGACAAGTCGACATTGACTTAATTGATAGCCATTTATCTTATAACTAGCGACCCGCCTGCGGTTTCACCACCCTTACTCTACTCCTATTGGTCATAGCGTGATGTTATATAGCCTATAACCTTCCTCGATAAATGGACTATACAACACAAAAATAATTTTTCAATTCCAACCAGTAGTACCTGAGATTAGCGCGTTCAACCAAACAAACTCTTTATAATATTAGTATAGTTATGAAATTAGGTAAATCATTTTTGGAAGCATCGCGTCGACAAAGTCGACGAATCTACGATGATCTTGTTACGACTCTGCATTGCACTGTCACTGATATGATAGCAAAAACCTTGTAATATCTAGCCCCCACTAGATTGTGGAGTAAATAAAAATAAAGATGACAATTATTATGAAAGGTACATTTTGATTACTTACTCTAGTGCGTAATACGAGTACCATTCGTGAAAGGTTAGGTTGACAAAGAAAATGTTTTGTAATCGGGCTGAAGTGATTACATTTTAGATTTAACCCTATCTACCCTATGAGCTATAAATTATATTTACAAGCTATTATCATGAATTGGGGTATAAAATAAAACCAGAATAAATAATTATTAAAGAGATTAGGATAATTGGTGATCGTAAATTATACCTATGAAATGGATAGTAGGTAAATAGTTACTTAGCGTTAATGAAAATTAACTTATGGAATTAATGTTATTATTAGGGAGAATCAAGCTAAAAAACGAATACATATTTTTTCGAAAAGAAAAAATATGTATGTGTATAAAGGTCGATGAAAGCAACGTATTAATTCAAAACTACCCTCTAATTATACGACACTCTTTTTTTGCTACGCTTGAGGCACTGTATACTGGAAAAAACATAAGATAACATTAATTTATCTACCTACTCTAATTTCTAATATTTTATAATTTAGTTATTTAGTACCTACCTACTCGTTTTGCTGAAGGGTACCTACTCATCACATCATCATTAACAAATCAATTGTCTGTACTATTGTTGTCTCCAGATGTAGAGATAACCCGACCATCGTTAGCTCCAATCAGCACTGGGGTGTCCTCGTATATAATGTACGCGCTATCCCCTGCCGCGATGAACTCAGACCGTTTAGATCTGCGCCTGCGCTTCCAGACGTCCGATATGGATCAAATAGCGCTGCTCGCGTTTGTTGGGCAAAGCGGAAGACATGACTCACGAAGCCAGCATTTAGCATTGACTTTTGTCAAAGGATATATCATGCTC
The DNA here is from genome assembly GCA_910591435.1 of Acronicta aceris. Taxonomy (NCBI): domain Eukaryota; kingdom Metazoa; phylum Arthropoda; class Insecta; order Lepidoptera; family Noctuidae; genus Acronicta; species Acronicta aceris. The sequence continues at coordinate 12,760,044 of OU342759.1, forward strand.
ACTTGGAATATGGGAAGTGGTATGTTTATTCGTTTAAATATAAAATTTACTTAATACTGATGCATTTACTATTCACGTTGTCTTATTTCTGTTTTTATATATAGTATGAAATGCTTCTCATATTGCTATCTATTAGTATTAAATTATTTATTATAATCTAAACCAGAGGTCCTCAAACTTTTTATGCTGTCGGCCATTTCGCATGGTTGTCGGTAGACCCCCTGTTTGCTTAATAATATTTTTTTTAAGAAAGCTTACTAGCTGTATGGGTCAATAGTATTCTTGTTCAACCCTCCTAAATGTTCAAGGTTCACGTCGGTATTGCAATGGATGGGTTTCGAACCGGCAATCACATGATCGTAAATCCGAAGCCCTAACCATTAGGCTACCGCCGCTTCAAATTAAATATACCATATACCCATTCACATCTCATGGATCCCTATTTTTTTCCTGCTGACATGGACCCCTTGTAGGTCGTCGTCGTCCCCTGGGGGTCGATATAGACCACTTTAGGTATCACTGATCTAAACATTGCATAGAATTCAAAAAGTTTCTAGCTCAATAGCAACGGTTTCCAGCCTGTCTTACGCTTAGGTGTCATTTTAAAATAATTACCGATTGATCCAACGAGGATCCAACAATCGAAATAATTTTTAAATGTGTGAATACGTTTGACAATGTGAGTGTAACTGTGAGGTACCTATTCAAACAAAGGCAAAAGATGACTCAGTTACTGAGTACTTAGGAACGAACATACGTATGTATTGGCCACTCGCCAAAGTAATCAACCGTTCAACAATATTTAAAGAATGCATGTTTTTATTGATGTTCACACAGCATTCGTCACTAACGTCGGCACTTAAATGATTCATTCTGGTGACCCAGATGCAAATCAATCTAAAAGGACACTTAGCTTACTATATAATTGGTGCAGAATTCTACGGTCAATGTGGTTGGAGTAAATTGAATCACAATTGCATGACAAGTGGTAACAGTTATGGCTTAGCAGCTAAGTTGCGGTCAAATGAATTGTCTTTACTCTAGTACATAGATATACTATAGGCGTATAAGTACCTATGATAATTATAGTTCTTGAAAGTAGTTAGAACATAGTAATAATAAAAGCTGTTTATAGGTGTAGCTAAATAATTGTTCAAGAAAACGATCCTAAGTTTCAGTCCGAGATCGTTTTTCTAGCCTTTTCACAACTATCTTGGGGTCGACTGCCATTGTTAGACTTCCGCAATCCAATTTCTAGGCAATACCGAGAACCCAAATAAAAAAAATATTTTTATAAAGGTCCTCGTCGAGTATTCACGTCCCGCGCTCTGAGTCCTCGTCGCGGCGGCCATGCAGTGCGCGTGTGGAGGCGCGGCCGTTCTGCCGGCCTCAGCGTCGATGGAAGACACAACGTCTCTGGCAACGCACCTGCCCACAGCTCTAAGATGACACTTCTACCATATATTTTTATTGGTAAGTTTTGTAAATTATCCGTGGAGTTTGACAGACGACCTGGTAAAGGTCGCAGAGAGCAGATTCTTATGGAATTCTATGGGGGCCGTTATTCAGCAGTTGACGTTTTTTTGCTGATATGATGACCATTATGATGATGATGATAGAGTTACAACTCTCAGCGCTCTATGAATAGTAAATTAAAAATTACTGTTGAATGAAATATAGTGTGTGACACCTCATCCCTATATAAATCTATGTTAGTCTGTAGTCGGGGATTATAGATTATAGACATTATATGTCTATAATCTATAATCCCCTTACAGACTAATAATATTATAGACATTACAGATTATATTCAAAAGGAATTGTTGTCTTTAGTTCGACACCTAACGCCCGACATCACAGAAATACCAAATGGCCAGGCGAGTCATCCATCCTAAAATCCTATGTGCGACCTTGAAACAGGGCAAGCAAAAATGATTTTTTTTTATTTCACTTTTATCCTGCAACCGTAGTAATACTCGTATACCTATTCGCAGTAAACTCGTCGGATTGACCGATTTTTATCTACGCAGGCGGGCACCCATCTCCCGATTTCGGGGATCTCCCCCACGATCTCCCACTGCACAGTGGTTGGCGCGGCTGTGTGTGGGAAGTCGGTGGGCAAGCGGTGGGCGCGGGGGCGCGGGCAGCGGGGGGGCGGGGCGTTGGCCAGTGCGGAGTCGCACAGTGCACTGCCAAGTCCTGCAACGCACCACGCGGCGTCTGCATACATTCACCTGCTACTTACGGGTATGTTGCGAAGAAGAAAGTTCTGCCAACGACTATATAGTTTTTACAGGAAGTTTCTGCCATGTTATGACAACTCTACAACCCTTTATGTAATCAGCATTTCCCAACCTGGGTGGGTTGGGATAAATATTATAATATATACGAGTAATAGTCCAGTTATCCACTAGCCCAAGCGTGTACCTAGGTCACCAATCGACCAATCTGCTTAATTTTTATGTAAATATTTGTCTTATACCATGAGATAATTTCATGCAATGGTTTTATTTGCGACCAAAACATTAAACCTCTTCATCAATCCCAATTCAGATGTATCTGCAATGAGGGTTGGTTTGGTGCCACATGCTCAAGCACGCGGAACCCCTGTGACCGAGCATATACCAAATGTCAAGGACAATGCATCATCACCACCGACGGCAACACACAGTGCGACTGTCCATATGGGAAGACTGGCGTCTACTGTGATCAAGGTCAGAAAATAGCACATTTTTTACAATCATTAAGATGCTTTGTATGTTTTGCGTGCCTTACGCACCCCGTCCGTATCCTGGTTTTAAATTGCCATATTAAATTAAAAATGGCATGGCAACCCTACCTAGAAGCCTCATGATCTACGATCCTACGGCATCCATAATACAACATATAAAAGCTACTTGAAAATTTAAAATAATTAAATACTTATTACTATTTCAGACTTACTTCCAACGGACGTCCTGTTCACCGGCACGAGATCGTATCTCAAGCTATATCCTCGCGCGATATCCAGCGTCAGCTTGTCTCTAGAGTCAGAAGTCAAACCGGCCAAAGAAAGAGGCTTAGTGATGTTTGTTGAAACTCCACACTTTTACACTGCGTTGTCTTTACAAGGAGGACTGCTTGAATATAGATGGACTGGTAATCTTTGTTATTTTAATTGAAATCAAAAACTTTGGAGAAAAAATATCCAAATTCAACAAGTTTGTTGGGAACAGGAATCGTTGACAACTGCTCAACCCTAATACTAGTTTTATATCGCATTCATATACTCGTAGTAATCCACTAATGGCTGCTATGATCCATAGATTGACCGCCAACGCAGCATTTAAACCTTACAAATAGGGTAATCTACAAGGTCTTTTTAGCTATTCATGTACATATTGCAGACCAGTTGTGACCTCGTTTTTTTTTTATTATCCGATACTGTTTGCACTTCAAATCTAACTATTAAAATCACAAACATTGGTGATATGTGTCCCACCAGAATCATTACCATAAACCGCTGCTGCTGAGCACGTCCTCTCTCTCCTCTCAGAATGAGAGAGATTAGTTAGGGTATAGTCTACCTCCGCTAGCCTAATGCGAATTGACAGACTTCATATGCCGTCGAGAAAAGCTCTCAGGCATACAGGTCTCGCGATGTTTTCCTTCACTGTTTAAGCGGGTGATACCTTAATTAAGTCAGAGGTGAGTGCCTTAAATTCGAACTGCAGATCTTGGTAGGTCTTGGCAGTCCTATGGTCATATCAGTAGAGTATTACTGCATTCAAACAGAATCATCAAGCTTTATTCTTTAAGGACTGGGTAACGCGAATAAATATCCCTAATATGCACATGGAGGCTCTCTTGCATAACCTTTTGTTTGCATATTGCAGATCGTCTATCCGGCGTGACGTCACTCGTTCGCAGCGGAGTTGTAGTGTCTATGTCGCAGTGGCATAGTGTGAAGGCTGGGCGTTACGGCAGCAGGCTCTACGTATGGGTTGACGGAGCTCTAAGCACTGAAGCCATGCTAGCACACGCATATCCACATACAGCTGGCAATGCTTCTATACTTCTTGGTGAGTTCGTCATCTGTCTATATCAGTCCCTTGCTAAACGTAGGCCTCCCCTAATATGCGCCATTTCACCTTGTCCACGACGTGTCGCATTCCGCTTCCGCCAGCAGCCTTTCGCAAACCATCACTCCATCTTATCGCAGGGGATCCTACCTTCTTGGTGAGTTGCCTAAAACATTATATTTTGGTCAATTCTCATTAACCAAAATATAATGTTTTAGGTAACTCAACTGTAATCTAAGTAGTTCTTTTAATTGTACTCTTCACACCTTAGAAAAGGTATCTCTCATGGTCATTCTTCACTTATTGTCATTAATTAATATAAGTTTCACGTTGAATTTAAGGAGGTGCAAGAGATTTGTCGACATTGCCGTTCGATGCAATGTCTGGTGCACCAGCGCCCTACACCGGCTGTATCAAAAATCTGCACGTGAACAATATTCTGCTGCCTTTAGAACAACAGAACATACAAGGTAATTAAACTCAGTAGGTACTGCTTTCACGAATTCCTGTCTTAGCAGCCATTTGTTAGTAAGAGAAGGATAATACCTGTGCTTCCTTCTGAGAGCGCGTAGTCCACTACACTGTTCTATTGTGGGTGACAATGCCATGTTCATTATTATGTGTTCCAATTTTTTATTTCCATGGAAGTTATTTCAGTTTTCCACGACGCCCAGGGCCGGTCTAAGCGTTGTCTCTAGGCAATCCACCCTTCCTGCCAAAAAAACTTATTATATCTTTAGAGCTTATTTCGCCTTTAGGTTATTTCGGCTCTAAAGACGTGATGGTTTTCAACAATTAAGGTACCTTCTGAAAGATTACGATATGACTTCACAAAAACTCTAATAGCTTAATAATATAAGTACAGCGTGTAACAGAATAAGCGCAAGGCCTCGAATAGTTCGATTAGAATATCGAGTCATAATTATAATAACGAAATCCGAAAGTCATTTTGAGATATGTAAGCATTTTTTTTTTCAAAAAATTAGTTACATCAGCTGAACGCAAAACTTGTGGCCGTAGCAAAATCATACTCGCAACGACTACCTACGTCTACGATATCGATGTGCGCATGCACAAAATAACAATTTGTGCAAATAGGTTTCAGCTTTCCATACCTCGACCCACTGACGGATCAGGGGGCCACATTTGAAGTAGGTATTGTAATTATCTTTTCGAGAAAAATTAACACATATTAAAAACCACGTAATCGATTCAGTAGTCGATTCTGAACAAACTACTTTCAGGTTGTATATGTATCTAATATCACAATATTATAAGTAGATACTAGTGAAAACTTTTAATTGGTTTTATTTTTGTTATGATTTTAACAACCTAAAAGTATAGCTGTAAGGTTTCTAAATAAAAAAATAATATACAGAAGTGTCTATAGAGATGAAAATCAATGAATTACATTGTCTTTTATTTACGATAAATTGTTTACAAGTGTTGTCGTATGACAGAGGGTCGAAATTTGGCCGACTGTGACGGCACAGTGTGTGGTGAAGAAGCATGCGGAGGCGGAGTGTGCGTGGTCGAGGAGGGCCGGGCTCGCTGCGCGTGCGGCGGCGGCGGCGGCGCCTACGCGAGCGGCCCGCGCTGCCGCCGCCACGCGCGCTGCCAGCCCGCGCGCTGTGCGCCGCCCGCCGGACTCTGCAGGGCCGACCGATGCGTCTGCGCTACCGGATATACTGGCATCTTCTGTGATACTAGTTAGTAACTGTAAAACATAACATACCATCACGCCTGTATTACCCCAAAGGTAAGGCAGAAGCATACTAATATACACCCACAGTTCACCAGTAAGTTTAAGTCCCACGTAATAGGGGGCGAGCCCATTGCCACTAACCGGGTACCTACAACTCCCAAGCTGCTACTGAGAATTTATTTTATTATATTATATTCCTACTACTTAGTCAGTATTTTACCTTATCTTGGAACATGGATTTTACCTATTTGTAAAGGTTTTTAACGTCTCATTTTTAAAACTAGAAAGCTTTTTCTGTAAAATCCTGTTCCATCATCTTTGGAATAGAATTCTAAGGAACATGTAAAAGACTCTCACCTCAATACTACTTACTCATTAATATGTTTAAGCATTGTATCAAATAAATCATAAGGTATGAACTTTACATGAATAGAAAAGCTCGCTCTACACAGTCTCGTGTAAACAAAAATAAACCTATGTTCTAAAACCACAATCATTTGAAAATATGATTTTTACCTAAGTATAAACAATCACCCAACTTCCAGAAATCGATATAAAAATACCTCAATTCGATGGCACGTCGTTAGTATCTTTGGGACGACGAGCCACACCAAGTCACACGAACCATCAACGCATCGCCCCTTCACACGCTAGACCGAATTACATAGCCCTCAACTTCACCACTGCTGAAACCGAGGGCCTCCTACTGTGGATCGCGATGGTAAGGAATACCCACTCATTTTTTTTAATCAACAACAATAGAACAAAATTTCGAAATGTTGTTAACATGCCAGCTAACTTTACTGGCAACAAAGATAGATATACCAAAAGCCTTTGACAAAGAGTAGGTATCATAACGTCAACGGGTTATTAAAATTATTGCAAGTATGTATTTTCTTATCCTGTAGGTACACATTTGAGTTTTGTTAAACTTGGCATTTGCTATCGCGTAGAAGATTTCGTCTTGACTCTTGACTCCCTTGCTCTTATTCGCAAGGGAGTCCCGCAGGGATCTATGCTGTCGCCAGACATAATATTACGAAATAAATACGAAATTGCATTAACTGCCTTCAAAAAAGGCATAAATTCGTCTCCACACTTGGTCCTCTTTTTATCTAGTAACTTCTTGTAGGTACGTATTTACCGTGTTTGAACATTTATTTTTTGTTTCATAGAGTGAAGGTATTTCCGAAGGAGTCTCATATTTTGATCTGACCATAATCAACTTGTGGTCATCATTTCCGATGACCACAAGTTATTTAGTAGTTTCTTTTTCTAAAATTAATTTATTGTTTATAAGGCTGTGTACTGACTAAAATATCTATATGTGCTACGCATTCTCTAATAGTAAACATTTGTTCTCAGGGCATCGATTACATTGGCTTAGGCTTTGAAAACGGGTACCTTAAACTAGTTTGGTCATTCAATAATAACCACGAGGCCAAAGGTCAAACCGTCAACGGTAATTTCGCAGCACCTACTAGAACATTGTCCAGATTACTACCTCACGCGGGTTTTCTTACTGATGCAGAATGGCACACTTTAGTGCTACAGGTCGACAAGATTAATATCACGTTGACTGTCGATAATGAATTGGTGTATACAGAGGAACCAGGCTTGAGGAACGATCATTATGAAGACGTCGATGTGTATATTGGTAAGAACACTCTTTATAAGTACAAACCACGACCCATGAGTATTTTTGTATGAATGCCATGATCCATGAATATTTTTGTGATATGAACTACCGGTTTTTTTATTCAGCCATTATCGTTCCACTACAGGGCCAAGTTTTTCTTAGAAACTATGTGCAGTTTTCAGGTAAAATCCAATTTATATCAACTTATTTTTTTCAAGTACTGGTCTCTATAGCCATAATGAATGAATAAAGCCTTACTAATCAATAAAATACACACAAAAACCTCTTATATCTATGAATATATTATACGAGATATATGTGGACATGTGGTAAACTGTTCCCAAATCTTTTAAATTTATCGTTTTGAAAATAACAGTTTCTGATATACATGTACATTTCAGGCGGTATAACGGAACAGGAATATGCAATAGCAAAGAAGATATTCCCCAAAAACTTTAAGGGTTGCGTCGATCATATTTCTACAAGGGAGAAGTCTTACTTGACTAATTTCACGGAAGTGTACAGTGAAAATGTCAAGACGTGCCAACTATTTCCGCCATCTTAACCATACGCACTGTTGTAGACATTTGTAGGTAAGTGTGAAAATACTCATAGTACAAAAACTCTAGTCTTCTCATAGGACCAAAGTTGTGTCTTATTAATAGCAATGTTGTTATTTAAGTTAATTAGATGTTTCCTAATATAATAAGTTCGATATTGCAAAATATTTGACCTAGATAGGTAGTTATTAAACGTTCATTATGATAATTATGTAGCGTAGATTAAATGGTAAATTAAGTTGTCGGTATGTTTTGTATGGTATGTAGAAAAACAAAATTAAACATTCAATGTACACAAAATATAGTTTTATTGATATATTCATGTTTAATAAATTGTATACATAACATCATCAAATATTATATTAAAACATATACATTTTTCGTTATACGTTACATACTCAAACACAAATACAATATGAGATGTTATCCCCGTTAAACATTTATTTCATTAATTTTAAAACGTTTAGTTCTCAACACAATGCAGTAATTTCAGTTGGCATACATGTTCAGCATCTAAACATGCCCCTTACACGAAGCTCATGAACATCAGATTTATTTACACTTCATCATTAAAGCATGTACATTTATAAAAGTCGTAGAATTCATTAGGCCTATTTACAAGTGGAATAAAGTTGGAATGCTTGACCGTAGTACACAATTTAGCTTGCAATCGGTGTATTGTACAACAGTGTAAAACTTACATAGGAACATCGATTCCTTCACGTGATTAAACGATACTATTCTGATATAATTTCTGAAAAATAAATATTTATATTAAGCAATAAAGAATAAATAACTTTAATAATTGCACATCATCATTATTATAAAATTTACGAAAATAAAATAATAACAGAGTAAGCTGCGCTTACATTTTCAATTATGCCGTACGGAAATAGGCACGAAGTGAATTTCTTGTCTATTATAAAATTATTAACAAATTCAAAAGTTCTTTGTAATCCAAAAGTAACGCGTACCCTAGGAATGTTTTAGACAATAATAATTATAAAGATATTATAGAAAGAAAAGAATAAGCTAATTACAGAAGAAGTAAATATTATATATTTACGATATACTTTATGCCTGTTGGTGCGTAATTGTATCTCAACCATAAATAATAATAAATAAATACACCACCATACATGGCCGCCACGGTGCCACATGAGCTATGAGCGAGCCAAGTAAAGTCGAATACAATAAGAAGCCTACGTAACAATGACAATATTCAATGTTATTTTATTATGTACGACATTACCTCCACGAAACAACATTAAATCTGAATAATGATACTAAGAAACATCAAAGTTCAAACCCCGTACAATGCTTTATTTAATCTAACTCTGAATATAAATGATACTTAAATTCACTTTTTCTTATCTACAAGAAATTCGTTTAATAAAATTATATTTATAGGTATATGAACATCAGTTAACAATTTTCCTAATAAGTAACAGACACCAGTATGGAATTTTTGAAATACCGTATTTGGAACATAATTTTCCTATACTTGAAAGTCTGTCCTTACATAAACCGGGTGGTAACAATCTCAATAATTCATAATCTCTAAATTTATAAACAAATTAATCTATATTATATAATGTAATGTCATCAATAAAAGGTCATGTTCTGAAAATAAAAACAACAATATTATGAAGTTATCGATAATACAATATAATTAGGTACATCGATACTATAAAATAAGCATTCGGAGCATATAAAATCGGATTGTTTTTGTGTTCTACGTCTGCTTAGTTGTAATTCTGTACCTTTCTCATATTATTTTATAACTACGCAGACAATATAATCGCCTTTTCCGACATCAAATTAACTGTTTTTGTTGTCAGCCCTAAAAACAAACGTGCTTACTATGTAAATGGCGCAGTCACAGATAGTCATCAAAGGGTAAGCATTTTGATTCATTCTATAAACAAATGATTTACTTGTAAAATCAGTCTCATTCGCATAAGGAAGTGATCACAGCACACACACTGGAAACTCGTTGCAGAGTGAGGGGCCACGTCCCTCTTAACAAAACTTTAATAATAATATAGAGCACCTCGTTTGCTATCTTCTTATAATTAAATCTGATAAAGTTATGCAACAGATCGTTCGATAATTCAATTTTATAAAAATATCAAATGTATTGAAACAGTATAAAGAGGAGAAACTAAATATCGGAAGTACGTGTCGTATCACTATAAAAAACCATTACGATTCGATATTCAATTTAAATACTGTATAAACAAGCACATCGGTATTTCGCTAATAGAGTAAATAAAATAATAAGTTACAAGCATAGACTAGATTTATGGAAATTTGTGAAAGTTTTGATACAACACATAGAAGACACGATAGAACGCGAGGCTCTCTCGCTCGACTGTAAAAAATATACACTCTGAATGGCAACCTCACATCGATGCAAAAAATGCAAAGCCGGTAATATTTTCGTAATCTAAATTTAATTAAACATCGATCTCCATCGACGGACGCGACAAAAGGGCGCGGCGTCCGCGAGCTTGCGTCCCGTCCGGCGCCGGGACTCGGTCGTACAAAAAGGACAATCTCGGGCGATCCCAGGCGGGCAGCGGGCGTCCAGGCCGGCCGCAGGCGGCAGCGGGCAGCGGGCAGCGGACGGCCCGGCCGGCTACAGGCGGGCGAGCGCGCGCGGCCGCGCCGCCGCCAGCGCGCGTCACGGGCGCGGCTCCACCAGGCGCTGCAGCAGCACGGCCACGGCCACGGCCACGAGCAGGAAGGCGGCCGCCATGAGCAGCGCCACGTGGCGCGGCTGCAGCGCGCGCGCGGGGCGGGCGCGGCGCGGGCGCGGGGCGGGCGCGGCGGCGGGCACGCACAGCCGCGCCGCGCCCGACCACGCGCTCGCCAGCCCGCTGCGCACGCAGCACACGCGCACCAGGTACTCCGCGCCCGCCTCCAGCTCCTCCAGCTGGAACTGCGGCTCGCTACCCGCGTATACCTGCCGGACGATACACTCTTATCCGTTGCACCTTGTACTACAATTTTCAGGCTAACTTTGTCAGGTAAGTTGGCGAAATCATTCCGTAATCAGTAAACAAGTGTGAAAAGGCGTATGTAGGCAATCGACTCACCTGTTTGAAGACTGCATCCTTGGTACGCGCACATTGTAGCACGTACTCGGCGTCGTCGAGCGCGTCCCAGGCGATAAGCGCGATGCGCGGCGCCGGCAGCTGCAGCGTGGGCGGGCGCGGCGCGGGGGGCGGCGCCGCCGCCGTGCCCGCCTCCAGGGGCTCCGACCACGCCCCGCGCCCGCCTCGCTCGTCACTCGCACGTATCCGGAACGCGTAAGTGGTAGCCTCACGCAACTTCTTCACTTTGCAAGAGCGCGCCGACCCGCGGTACACGGGGCGGAAGTCGCGAGCGTCCAACGAGCGCATCTCGACGCAATACTGTGCGCCCTCGCCGCCGGCGGCCGGCCACTCCAAGCGCAGGTGGTTGTGTTGCGCCTGCACGCAGCGAAGCGCGGGGGGCGCGGGAGGCGGCGGCCGCGTGGCGGGGCGCGCTTCCTCCGACCACTCGCCCAGCCCCAGCTCGTTGAGCGCGGCGACCCGCACGCGGTACACGGTGTCGGGCGCCAGGCCCTCCACGAGCCTCTCGGGCGCGGGCCCGTCCGTGTCGTAGGCGGCGTCGCCCACCTCGACGCGGTAGCGCAGCACGTCGGCGCCGTGGCATGCGGGCGCGCGCCAGTGCAGGCGCAGGCTGTCGGCCGTGGCCTCGTGGCGCAGGCCGGCGGGCGCGGCGGGCGGCGCGCGCGGCGTCATCACGTCGCGCACGCCCGACCACGCGCCGCGCCCGGCCGCGTTACTCGCGCACACCCGGAAGAAGTACGGCGAAAATGGGACGAGGCGACCGACGAGGCAGCTCGTTTCGATGCCCCTGTACACTTCCGAAAACGCATCGTCGACGTTCGTGGCGCTCATTTCAAGACAGTAATCGAGTATCGGCGCGCCGTTGTCCCGCGGCGGTGTCCACTGTAGGCGCGCGGCGCAGGTGCCTTCCAACGCTGCGGTCGGCGTCTCCGGCGCGTCTGGCGCCGCGGCCGCCGTCTTGAACGTCAGGGACGGAGAAGCGGGGCTCGAGCCCACCCTGTTGAGTGCTGTCACCCACGCACGGTACTCGCGCCCAGGCTTCAGTTCGCGCACCACGCACTCGCAATCGAGACCTTGATAGACGAGGCGAGGCACTCCATCTGTATCAGTGGTTTCCGTGATTTCCACGCGGTACTCAGTGAGTGGCGTCCCGCCCGTGCAGGTTGGCGGGCGCCAGCGCAGCGCCAGCAGCGTGCTGCGCGGCTCGGCGACGGACTCGGGCGCGTCGGGTGCGGCCGGCGCAGCGGCTTCCGTGGTGACGGTCTCGGTGGTGGACCACTCGCTGACTCCGGCCTCGTTGCTGCAACGCACTCGCGCTTTATAAGGTGTACCTGGTAACAGTCGGTCGCAATGCGCTTCGCGCTCAGGTCCGCGGTAAGCTTGCTGGTATCCGTCACCGCCGTCGAGCTCGAGCGTGTAACAATCTACCGTAGCACCACCGTCGTCCGTTGGCGGCTCCCAACGGAGGCGAAAGGCGCGCGAATGAATACGACCACGCGGGGTCGGCCGACCCGGGGGACCGGGACGCTCGGGCAACGTTCGGTACGTAACCTCCACGGACCATGGGCCCTGGCCGTCGACCGTTTCGCAGCGAAGGCGAAAGCGATAGTCGGTTGCGCGGTGAAGCCCCGCGCAGACATATGTCTGGTCTGGGCCCGAGTAGACGGGTAAGAAACCGTGACCGCGTGCAGCATCGTCCATCTGCAGAGTGAATTCTTCGTCAGAACGGCGCTCCCAGCCCAGCACGAGCGACTCGTTGGTGGCGGACGATAGCGCGGGAGGCGCGGGCGCGGGCGGCGGGGAGCCCGTCGTCCAAGCGACCGTCTCCTCGCTCCACTCGCCGCGGCCACAATCGTTGACGGCGGCGATTCGAAATCGGTAGCGGGTCTGCGGGCGGAGGTTGTTGACAGTGTGCTGGCGAGTGCGCGGACGAGTGATCTCCGCGAAGCCGTCGCCGTCGTCGCTCTCCAGCACGTAGTGCAGCAGGCGCGCGCCGTTGTCGGCGGCGGCGGCCCAGCGCAGCTGCAGCGAGGTGCGCGCGCGCTGCGTGACGCGCGGCGCCGGCATCTGGTCGGGCGGCGCGGCCGGCGCGCGGAACTTGGCCGATGCGCTCGATGCGTCCAACTTGCCCGCACGGATTTGCAGACATACTGCATACTCGTAGCCCGGCTTCAGGTCCCTCACCCTGTCGACCGTTGATAAAGATATTTTAGTTAGTGCCTTAAGTCGAAGCGTCATTAAATTAAAACACTATAACTCTGATTCAAATTATACCAACCGACATGTGAGGCTTTGCCCGCTATAGATAGCTTTATAGCGGTTACCGCGATCGGCCAGAAGCAGGTCGTATGTTAACTCGCCACTTGGAACTACGACATCTTCCGGCACTGGCTGATTCCAAATCACTAGAGCGCTGGTTGAGGATATGTCAGTGATCTAATCAAATTAAAATTATGACAATATTATAACTATTAAGTACAGTAAATATTTGAAACAATAATATGAACCATAGAGTCAATAACCAACTACCTGTGGTGTGCGCCTAGCGGTATACATATCAAGTATAGCTTGAGCATTGGTGTCATCTTCTGTCTCACCATCGCCCTGCACGGAGGCTGCAGCTGACGAGCCATCGCCTTGTACTGAAGCTTCAGCAGACGACGCCTCGCCTTCCTCCGACCAGGCCCCAGAGGAGGTGGTACCACCACTGCCAGCACAGCCGGCGGTGCTGGCACCACTACTAGGCCCACTGCTGGGCACGCTACTGGGCAGACTGCCCCCGCTGCTGGCTCCACTGCCGCCAGTGCTGGCACCGCTGCTGCTGGCAGCACGACCATTGACTTCCTTTCGTGGCGACAGTGACGGCGTGCTACCACCGGAGTTTGCATCTATATTAAATTAATAGTTTTATTACTAACAGTAACTGATAAATAACTCTTTATAGAAAAAATATTTTTATACACAAGATAAATTTTGCCCTCACTGGTTTCTTTAGATAAAAATTGATCACACAGTCACTGTTTGAACCATCAAATTTCGAATTAATTTAGAATATTTATAAACTGATCGATAATACAAGAGTATTATCTGGTCAAGAGACCAGATAAATATTAAACTAAGGTTGTGGATATGAATATGTAAAAACAACTTAAGAAAGCAATCAAAATAATGTACATTTCATGTAATACAGCAATAATTACTGTAACTGTACTAAACTTACCAATACCATTATTCCTGTTAGTATGTTTCCGCTCTAACTTCTGTTTTAATTTTGAGTACTGTCTTTGAGTCCTCTCATCTTTCTGGTAGACTGCAGGTGGGGGTGGGGAATGCTGCATGTGATGTGGAACATGATGAAAATGTGGTGGGTACCCTGTACTGTAATAATGTTGTGGACCCCCTGTACCATTAGTAGGAGCCTGAAATCAAAAAAAGTTAAAGTTATCACTCATCAAGGATTCAAGAACTAAGACTGTAAACAAAGAAATGTTCAGACAAATGATTTTTATTTTATAATATTATTAGCTACCCGCCCGCGGTTTCACCACCATTGCCCCGTTTCTGGAAGTCGTAGCATGATGTTAAATAGCTTACTATTCTCATGAATCACTCCATTGATTAGTGAAAACCGCACGAAAATCCGTTCAGTAGTTTTTGAGTTTATCGCGAACAGACAGACAGCGAGACCGATGCGGCGAGGGACTTTGATTTACAATATGTAAGGGAGGATTTAAATATAAAGAAATTGAAAAGTAACATTTTACACAATAATGTTTGCAAGCATGGGGATTGGGCACCATAAATGTACTACAAAATTATTCTTAGCAGTATTTAAAAAAAATCAAGCAATCATTTCTTATTGTGTTTGGGGTAATTTTTAATATCAATAGTCTAAAGAAAACCAACAAGTGATTTGTTCACTTCGTCGAACAATTAACCAAATACTGAACAAGAGTGTTTCTTTTAGATTGGGCATCGGTTACCACTTATTTAATAGTCCTTGTTGGCTGTCTTGGTATGTACACAGCATGCTATGTAGAAAAATCATCAACAAAACTAAAATATATAGATATATGTATAAAAGAATGTTATTTTTAATATTTTCTCCTATTTCTGTAACAGCAGGGAAGCAGCCATGTTTATTTGATAAGTGTAAATTAATAAAATTTAAACCTTTAAGTCCCATATTATAGACAAATCTACCATAATTCAAAATGTTGGTCTCCATGGATTATTACCGGTGTTGCTGAATTAATAATTGTAATAAATTAAATCATTTTTGTGGTTACAAATATTGGAAGAGAGGTGTACTACTTAATGTTCACTGGTAAGTTTTAATTACTGATTAATTAAATACGAAATAATTCCGAATTACAAAGGACTAGTAGCACTATAGATGTGCAACAATACAAGTGGAGTGTTGTGCATCACAGGAAATAACAAATGAGTAAGTTTATTATTATAAACATTTAATGTATGTAACTGTAATAATTTTATATATATGTATAGGGACCCTATAATAAAATATACTCTCAATATTAATATTGGTTGATATATTTTATCAGACAGTTTATTATGCATACAAACCCAGTCATAAAATAAATGAGCGGTGATTTATGTTAGCAAACAAATTTCAACTAAATTATTATGGTATTATTTTTTATTACACCTGGTGAACAAATAAAACTACCAACTTTGATATCAAACACACATATTGGCCAAAATATGATCAAAGAGTCACCTATTTGAATGCAACTAATTTGTTATACAATCGCATATGCTACATTCTAATAACAACAGTGACAATTTGAATCAAATATTTAATAAGTATGAGTTACTAAAATTATAAATAAGTAGGTATAAGGTAAGAAACATATTGTAGAAAAAGTTTTATATCCTTGAATTTACTTGTACCTACCCATAATGTTTAAATGTAGTTAAACTGACCTGAGGGTTTCCTTCTGACTGAGCACTATTGGCTTTATTTCGATTAGAATCACACATTTTTTTTAAATATTTGCAACATCAAATTGTGATTTTAATCGGTTTAGTTCAGTACACGTCACTGCCACTGCCACGTACTACCTACCGCCGACTGTTTTCTTGATAACACACTTCACTACTCGGGGAACGCGACGATATAACGTCGCCAAGATTAGATTATGGTTGAATACCGGTAAGTTTATTTAATCGCCTACTCACTGACAACAGTCGGTTAAATCGACACGTCTAGTGCCTGTGCAAAAATTAAGCAAATTTCTGTTAAAGCGGTTAAAATTACATGCGCACAATCGATGTATCAGCGGCAATGTTTACACAGAAGGTTCACGTAAATTTGTCCATTGTTCAAAGTTTAAATTAAATAGGTACAGAAACTTTAATGTCATTATTTTAGAGACTATAATTTTATGTGATAGTATTGCAATTAATGCAACTCATAAAAAGAGTTAATCCTTCCCAGCCAGAAAAATAAGTAGCAAGGATCTTATTTATTAATAATATTTGTCAATTAACTAAATAACAACGTCAATGAACTCATAATCTCAATGAAACAAATACTAGAATGAATCTCGTTTGTTGTGTTGTTGACGATATCGTTGCTGTTTTGTTGAGTCGACAAATTTGACACTGACAGAGTGACAGTTGCATGCATTTTATTGCGTTTACAAAGTTACTTTGAACTTGTAAATTGAACTAGCTCATAGTAATATTAAAATAATTATTATAATATATTGATTTACTTTTTAAATGATAAAATATGTATCTTTAAGACACACAACGCAAATCTAAATAAATGATAAATGAACATTCGCTTGCTATGTAAACAATACTCTCTAATCGATGCATGTCGCGACTTGCTTAGATTTAATCATTATTAATTTATCGCGATAGAATCAAAAACACGCGGTAAAAAGTACCCACATAGGTCATTTATTTATTACTTACTTATGAGGATACGCATAATTGAGTTATGCCTAGGTACTCGTACCCGTGATTCCTACTAAAATGTAACTGAAGTTGAAGGACTTGTCGAATCGATAGAACTTTGTGGTACCTATTATAGGTAAGTAAATACCTACTAACCGTGTAGAAACAAAATTTTGGTTATTCCCAGGTATTCTCGCAATAGCTCCCCGTTACGTCACGAAATTCTCGATCAGTGTTGTCGATGATAGCTTCGATAATAATTCATCATGAATATATAATGTAGGTATAAAAGAAATTGCTTACTAGCCCAATTATTTTTGTCTTGCGTTCTTCGTCTATTTAGTTAAAAAAGTAAATTGTATAAAATTACAATTGAAAATACATATAGGTAATAAAGAAGCAAGGTAAGTGAAAAAATGCATCGGCAAATTTTTTCGTCTGAAGTTTTTTGTAAAACCTAGATTTGAAATCTTACTTTTTCAGTGAAATATCGGTGATACAGTGTTTTTCACCGTTTCAATGGCGCGGTCATGGGATTTTTTGGCTTGCAACTCCTGAAATATAAACCCAGGAATTTTTGTTGTATTTTTATAACATTTGACAAATTCAAATCTGGGTTTTATAACAAACTTCAGAAGTCTGCGATGCTTTTTCAGCGAGATATCGGCGATAACGTGTTTTTCACCGTTTTAATGGTTTTAGTCTTACAACTCTTAAAAATAAATAAACTACTAGCTTCTGCCCGCGACTTTGTCTGCGTGGACTTCAGGATTGGGTCCGACTTAGATAAAAAGCCCATGTGTTATTACAGGCTATAATCTATCTGTGTGCCAAATTTTATCCAGATTCGTTCAGTCGTTCTGGCGTCAAAGAGTAACAAACATCCATACATCCACGAATCCATACTCACAAACCTTCACTCACATTAAATTTCAGGTCTCTGCAACGCTTAGTAATTTTAAAGATCTCCGTGGCCGCGCGGTTATCCGCGATTCAAAAGCGCGGCCACGTTCAAACACTTATAACTTTGACAAATTTATGGTTTTGGAAATCAATTTTTTACAAAATCTTGGCATAGTTTTTTTAATACAACATCGCCGTTGCCGTGCCATCGAAACACACACGTACCTTCAGAGCTAAATAGTGAAATAAAATTAAGATAAAAATTTGGAACCTATCCCAAACATATATTTTGCCTCAAGAACGAACCTCTGGGTGAGATTCAAATGAAATCATCTGGCACATTTATTTAAGACGTAAATAGCGTAAGTAGAGATAGAAATAACCAGGCACATAATTTATTATTAGATAGCAACTAACAAGCTGATTGTCAATGAATGTAAAAAATATTATTAGCGTATGGCGGCCTTGATGGGGCAGTGAACTGAACAAGGTATGTGGACGTGGACAATACGACGGGTGGACGCGTGATGACGATGTTCTTGCTAACTTTTTACTGCGCTACTAATCTTAGATTTTTATTCCATAAAATGACCGGTTTTTATGCCGAGTTCTTAAGTAAAAAAAATAGGAAAAGCAAAAGGTAAAACTAGGTAGTCATTGGTACCTAAGTTCTCATATGAGATCTTCCTTCTTTGAACTGTAACTGCATATTCATAAAATTCAAAAAAATGCTTGTTAATAATAATATATTCTCAAATAGGAAAATAAGAAACTAAAAAAGAATTATTTACACATATTTTGTATAACTATGTGCGATTCAAATGTGTAATTAGTTTTTAGCCCAGAGCCCCTCACAAAAGTGTAATTTTTTTAGCCCAGGTTTCTCTGGTTGAGGTAGGTAAACACTCAGTTCGCGAAAGTAATGCATAGCAGTTCTCGTGGCCCCTCATACATTAGCGGACGTAGGCACAAACGGAGTTTTTAGTGGGTGCGAGCCCCACATAACTTCACCTTTCCCCGAAGGTGTCGTATGCGCAAGGCATTTTCTCCGACCAAAAAAAAAAAAAAGGTAAACACTCAGTTGCACCACCCTAAAGTGTTGCAATTTGAGGAAAAGTAAAGGTGGATTAGGATGTACGAATACATTGTAAAGGTCTGTTTTTCAAAATCCCTAAATACCTACTAACTTCGCCTAATCAAAAATAATGCGATACTTGATAATTCCACCGGAATATTACATTTCCTAGCCTAATACGAAAACGTTTTCTATCTAGGTCATTAATGCTAAGAAATAACCTAATCTACAACTAAGGTAGGTACACGACGCAGTTGCAATTTGTCAGTAATTGGATGGTGGACGTGGAGGTGAAACTATCAGACTGATAACAAGTTTATTAGATAATAAGAAGCAACGACTGCATAGATATAATTAAAATTATGGCGGACTGCACTAGATATTCCACTCTGTTCAGGTCGCAAACTGATTTTATTATTCACTTGATTAGGTGGATAGTAGATAGCCATTATCCCAAAAGTCTTAACAAAATCACTGTTTACCCATGATAATTTAAAATATTATAACTGCCGTTTTCATTGATTATGATGTCAATACAGTGAGTGACAATTAAGGTAGATTAAGGCGTTAAACGTAAGGGCGTAAAACACGACAACCGGGTTGATACATATATCTTTGAGGGTGAAATTCCTCGACCAATTTCTGGTTTCTGAAATTAACGTGAATATTAGTTATTAAAATTTAACAACTTTTTGTGGATTTTATCGCGGTGTATTGACAATATTTGATTCCCGATGTTCGGATCCTTTACAGTATCCATAGTAATGGGTAGACATGGTCTGAGCTCATTCTGAATGAATCAGATCACTAATAGTTAACGAAAATGTAAAATGTCTGTTAGTAATTTTAACATTAAGACGTGCAACACTGAATCTACTCGTGACTGACCATGGATGCTGTAAAGGATCCGAAAAGCCGGGAATTAAATGATATTAGTAGCATTTCAATTCCCCTACCAACTAAAAGGCGGTCACTTGCATATTAGAATAGTTTAGCGAAAGACTTGGATACAATAGCAATATCTATCAAACAACCATTGTATAAAGAGTAACGATTATTGGAATCTGACTAGCCAAAGAGGCAGCAACTAAGCACAAATTTAAAAAATCTTATTTGGTTGTAAACTGCGTTGGCGTCTTGGCATCACAAATCTTATCTAGCAAGACCTAAAATCATGGCCTTTTTTTGGACGCTGATTTTGTTTAGCTGAACCTACACAGTCCTATTTACACATGTGGTGTGTAGATGAATAAGGATTACTCCGGACTGAATAGCCCCTTAACAAGGGAATAAATAAAGTAAATCTGATTAGCTCTATCCAGGATAACACTAATTTGATTTTCTGTAGTCTCGGATCGGGTCTGAAATCTTTCTGCCATACATACATGATCTTGGAAAAATATAATTGCAAGCACTGACAACATGACAGAAGTTTTTAATAAATTTTTCATATTCAAATAACTTTAGATAAAGTTAAAAGTAAAGTTTTCAATAGTCTTATTTTGGTCTTTAATTCGGAAAATTCAAATAATTACAAAGCTTTGAAGAGATTCACTCTCTGGTGCATCGGTCACTTTTTATGCAAAGGATATATTACATCCATAATTTTAAGGATTGAGCTCGTGACCCAGACAAACATTTCTAAATGTTAAAATGAAAATATTTCAAAATCTAAGAAATAAAAATAGAGATTTTGATAAAACTGGATGAGATCTATTTAAAAATATTGAAATAATACTATTGGAATAATAATACAATTTTACGCGCCCTACCTATCTGCGAACTAGGCTATGTCTGTAATCTCATGATATGAGGTAGGATGGATCATTCTTCTTTTACACATTCAAAAGATCAAAAATGAATTGCATTAAGGCGTAAAAAAATTATAATATATATCATACGAAACGAAAGCCTCCAAACAAAATAATAAACTTACGTAATGGTGTGGCGGTTGGTGGTGAGGTGGTGGTTGGTGGTGCGGTGGTTGATGGTGCGGTGGCTGGTGGTGAGCCGCATGATGCGGATGCGCCTGCGCGTGCACCAGATAGTGCCGCATGTTCTCGTCCAGCACCTGCGGCATCATAGGCGGCATCATCGTGCCCGACGGCACTACTGGCATACCACCTGAAAAAGTAAATTATTGACCTTTATAAATGGAGTTTCAATGGATATTTTATGGATATTGTTTGATAGAAGCCCGACTGGCTAAACTGGTTCTAGACTGCAATTCATTACGTCTTTGATGTCTCAAGGTGAACTTATACTAATGAACATGTTGTTTAATAATTACACCTTAAATAAAAACGGGATAATTTTCCTTACGCATGTGATCCTTATTTACTTCGGATCAGCAGCGCAGTATGCTTTTTGTTCCATTCCGTCAATGAGTGATAAAAACAACAGTTAATTCGTAACTACTTTCACACAATCAGTCTTTAACACCTTTCCGGTAACCATGCTCTTCATTCCTACGCATAACATATCCATACACTCCATGAAAAACAAATACTGCTAACTTTTCAGTAAGTGGTGCCACTTTTAAACTACTACCTACTTGTATGTATACTCTTTGTTTCGTCTTTTCTCAAGTGCATATTACCTTTCATACATCACTTTTTAGTCCGAGGTGACTTTAGTCTGACCCATATAAGACTGAAGAAACTCCAGAGTTCCCCACTCTAGAGTAAGATGCTGTTCTCGTGACATGCCGCCACCCTGCATTTACTTATTAGCTCGTCCGTCTGGTCATTTTTCGAATTTCTTTACACCACTGAAGTGAGATATCCTGTACCCTGGTATTCATACCAGGGAAAAATACCATCGATTTGTGGCAGAAATCGATCGATAGCGCTGTTACAAACAAACCGTTGTTCAAAGCACATTCGGTCAATGAATCTTAAAAGGAAAGGTTATAAATCTTTAAATAGTTAATCAGTAATTAAATAGCTAATCCCATGACGTCACCCTCGTCTATTTAGCAATATAATATTGCCGTAGCCTTAAAAAGCTCGATTTTATCTAATCTAATAAAAAATATAATTAAACACATTTATTACAGTAAAAACCGCCATTAATAACATAAGCCATGAATGGATGGTTCGGTAACTGAAAAGGCTTGTCGATTAACTATTTTTACCCGATAGCACCGGAAGGAGGGTTATTTATTATTTTAATTGAAATTGAGGAATAACCAAGTCTTAATCATCAACACTATATTATTATGTAGGTAGCTATAGTTTATTTATTTAGAAACATAGAAGCGTTTTAAAATAAATACTTATAAATTAAATCAGTGACCTTTAAGTGAATAAGAATTTAATGACCAATTAATTCCAGATAAGATTATTAAATCAAAAAAGTAATGAGATATCGTATCAAAAATAGACTGACTTTCAACTTATTATAAGTATGTAGGTATATGTATGTAGGTATATGTATACACGTAATGTTGCTTAATGCTTACATTTGTTATTCTTGATTAGATAAATAATAAATCAAAAAGTTATGGCTATACCTAATTATGTCCATACATATTCATAATTATGTAAACACAGCTGATAATGTTTGTTAGGGGCTCGCATCGCGTGCTGCTCGGTAGCCAGTGCCACGTCACGGGTGAGTTCATTTCGCTTTATTTTGACATAGACACCCGCACCGCCGCCGTTCCGTCCCGTAATTTTGCGGTTATGAATGAACGTGTTTTGGGTGTTCGTAGAAAACTTCCTTTGTCGGATTATCCGCTTCGGTAAAAACAGCTTGCGGCGGAAACGTGCCGCATAGAACGGCTGAGACCGGATCGCAGTGTCGATGTGCTACGCGACCGCAGTCTTGAGCAATGCCGTGCTGCCGCGCACTAGGAATCCCACGAGAGCCTTGAAGCTCTTTGTTTCGACTCGCGGTATAGAAGGGTTTTTTCCCAGTTTTAATTCGCTACGGTTACCTAACTTTCTGACACAACCACTAATTGAATGTGGTTTGCCGAGCTGCTATTTTTAGCCAACCCTAATTACTGTTTCAGAGAACAAAATTATACTAGTCAACAAATTCCGAATTCCGAAAACGTACCATTGTTTCTATATTTGACGAAATAATGAGGTTATGGTAAGTTGTTTATTGTTCTTACTTGACTCTTGCAAATTACACTTCTCAGTTATTATTTGTGCACAAATCGTAATCATTTTGATCACTATAGAATCAACAATAAACTATTACAGCTTATTTTTCACAAACCGATGCCCGCGGTTTCACTCACATCACAAAGGAAAGAGTTTTTTTAGATAATATGTAGGTTAGCCTTTGTCCTTCTGCAAGATTCATCTCTATACCAAAATATATAAAAATCCGAGGGATCACCCTTCGTAGACTCTTTAACCAATAAACCTTCCGGTTTTCTCTTTAGTAGTAAGAAGATACAGTACTTCATTCCACTGTTTGTAAGGCAGTTGAATACTTATGCAGTCTACTATGGAGCCTTTCTTGACTTCAGCTAGTCTTCGCTGAACGCTGGTAGGATAGGCAAGTGTATCGTAGATAAGTACAAAATATCCTTTAGTAGAAAGTTCCAGAGAATGAGTTTAAGGAAAACCCTTACCAATAGAAAGTACATGACTTTTAAGTTACCTATATTTACGTTTACCTAACCGGTATTTATCTTGATTATAAACTATACAATAAAGTTTGACTTCCATGAGTAAAAGTAATTAGTTCACTACAATAAAACATGGTTAGCAACAATATAACAGTCACGGTTGACTCTCCATTACCTATGTATAAAATTTGCCTGTTTCCCTTTTAGAAAATACTAAGCCTTTTTGTTAGTTCTTTAAGTTAATAGGTGCGGTTTTTACAATAGACATTATCATTCTATTTAATATGTTAAAATTGTAACTGGGCGATGTCTGTACATACAAAATTTTTAAGAAAAATATAATCTTTATAAGAGCAATGAAGCATCAGCAATTATCTAGATTTTAAATCAAGTTTTCAACCAAACTTTAGCAATATTCTCATAAACATCCTTCATATTCAGCTTTAAGCAGGATTTACGTCATTAATTAACGTCTGTTTATAAGGAAATATTATAATAATCTATTCAAGATCTACTTAGTGGAAACCGGAATGTATGAATTGCTTTGATTTGTTGTGTAAGTAAAGGTAAACTACTACTACCGCATCAAAAATTAAAAATATTAACTTATGTTTCGTTACGAATGTGTGAGGGGCTCAAATTTTTTGGGCGTTTGGTCGTGGCTATTGTCTCGAAACTTATTGCCGTGAGTCCGTCACTAGGGCAGGCAAGTGCGATTTTTGTCAGTATAAGTTCGACGTACCTACCCTGCATATCGCCTCCACAAGTGGCGGACGATCCAAGAGGATTTTCCGCACAAAAACAAAACAACTTTCTAACCGACGGTGACGCGACGAGCATAAAAAGGAAAAGCATGAACTATGAATTGATAGAAACGGACTCACCATATTCAGGAAGTACGGTGCACATATGCGCGTGCTGGGGGTGTTGCGAGGGGTGCGGACACATCTCCTGTGGCACGTAGTATTGTTCAGGAGGGTAGTACTCTCCGTAGTAGCCGTCTCCGGGGCCGCCGCCGCCCCCACCTCCCTCCGCGACGCCCACGCCCACCATCGTGGATCCTAGCACAGCATGGCACGCAGGCGCCCGCGCCGCATCCGATACAAAACGATCTGGAACAAGAGAAACGATCTTTAATGATAAACTTTCCATTCCATTCAATTCCATTCCAAAGAAACCGAACCTGGAATTAAACTAAATTGATATAGGTAGATACTTATTTCTGAAAGTAGATCTTTAGAGACGCTTTTACAAGTTTTGCCGTTTAGACCTCTGAGAAGAAACACCGAAACAATCTCAGATAATTAGGTATAGTCTCTTTCAAAGTTCAGACATGTTAAACACAGTTTATATGTGAGTGGAGTGGAGTGGTAGGGAAATGTCTGAATTGGCCTTTTGAGGAAAGAACCATAGTAGTTTTAAGTAAACGAGTCCCAACTGACGGAACGCATGCATCAGTCATCGTGCAGCTCAACCATGAGATTCCTAGTGACTACCAGTATGCGCAGTTTTATTGGCCCTCCGACAGTCTCGTCGGCTTAACCATTATTACGCTTCTATTAACAAATACTCCGCTAAAACAGTATTAGAATCGTGACCCGTAAATGGCAATAAGATCGCCATTTATCTGGAGACCTATTAAAATCGTCGAGGAATAATTAACGTACGAAAATCTTACACTTTTGAATATGCGTGGCGACTGGCGGTTATGTAATTAATTATGTTTTATCTGTCAAAGTTTTTGTACTCCATGGCCTTATTATAGTTCCGTAGCCGAACGAACCGTTACAATTTGTTCGTTCACCCGATGTCATCGCCGTCACGCTTTTTTACACTAATGGATGAGCAGAAGTCCAATCGGTACTTAAACAGGGCGCATCGATATTGTTCACACTTTTGAATTCACACACATTACAACTATTATAATAAAATTGTAACTGGCCGATCTCTGGCTGTTGCAAATAAAATGAGAAGTCCTTAGGTACAATAGAGCAATAGAAGCCAAAACAAATCTTTAGAATTTCCATTTGTCTGTCTCTTTGATTGTACGGGATCACCACCACAAAATGGATGGTGTTTCCACAGTTGTATTGCTTACCTACTGGAGATGGAGGTCTAACTCAATCCTTTTTGGACGGGAGTGAAACAGCGAGCAATGGCTAGTCGTCAATAAAGATATAAAATGATTTTGCCTATGTAGGTACATTGTACAATGACTTAAGGGGCAAGCTGGCTGGTTCCGGCTGGACATAGGCTCCTCTCTCTTTGGATTGCGATTTAAGTGGATTTATTGATATCTCAAAAATCTTCGTCATCAAATCCGAAATCCAAAAATGTATACAAAGCATTATATTTCCTTACAACAAGGATTCGAAAATATCCCAGAAGTTGTGCTTGCGTCATGTTTCTAATGTTGATTTTGTCTAGTGGATGCATTAGTGTGGTGAGTTGCACAAGGCACATCGTAACGATATCGACACATCCGTGTGAGCACGTCGTGACCGTATTTGCCTTTTAAATGGGGTGCTGTCATGGCACCTCACGAGTTCTGCGTGGATGAGCTCGCAATCTGTGTCAGTGATTGTGGCATGAGCGGAGCTCCTTGAAACAGACGCTCGTGCCTACTTACTCGATATAAAAAAATGTAGTTTCAAAACTTCGCGCCTAAATTACTGTAACCTTTGGATTCTTGAAATCTTATTTGGTATTTGCCAAGATTTTTTGTTGTTGTTATATTTACATATCCACAAATAGTTGGCTGTGGGTTCACTAAATAATCAGAAGGTAAAAAAAACTATCACGTTTGTCTTTGTCCCAAAAAAATGTAAGTATGTAGGTACTTACCTAATTGATGTTCACGTTAAGTACCTATATTTTTTTATTTTGCTTTTCCATTTACGTATTCTATTTCAAAGAAACGTTTTTCCTGGTATATTGCATCAAATCAAAGCTGAAGATTTATCGGTTAGTGAATGGTCACAAATATTCAACAAAACAAATAACTGCAACGTCTGCAATTTCTTGATAATTTTGTACACAAATATTCAAATTCACAAATACGCGTATTCCACATTATATTCCCACAAACATAATAAAGTGATTTGACTCTTTTAATTATTTGTTTGACTAATTATTGCTAAGCTTTTGTGTTAATGCATGAATGAATCGTCGACTGCGGTCTGTATGCCGCGTACAGTACATGGGTGAGTCACGGATTCAACAATACGTATATTCACTGTAGTCAGTCATTCATGTGCGTGGACAAGGCACACCGTGGTCTGACGTCCCACTGTACATTTAAAAAAATTACAATGTACATTTGTATAACCTACTTAAATTATAGTTTTAAACGATAATGTGTAACTCACACACAATGTGTCATTGCTATGGAGTTATAAATAAATACAACGTCAATAATTTAATAATTATTATAAGGGATAAACGTCGCAAGAAAATTACTTAAATTTTGCAGTCAAAGAGGAGCCCAGGTCTGCTCTTTCAATTGTATCAGAATGGTCATCTGTAGATAGATTTGCTTAGTAAGCAAATTTCCTCAAAATTCAACAACTCAGTGACGAGATTTTGACAAGATCAAATACTTAGTACACTGCTTAGAGGCCAATATGCTTGCTTACAGCATTAAATCGCCCTTAAATAGGTATTTGTTTATTGGACAGTCTTCTATTAGTCAACTATTTATGAAAGGATATGCGATCTTCCTCAAGGTCGAGCAGAACAAAAAACGTTACAAAGGTCTTGTGACGAAATCACAATGATACTATCAATACACTACATATACTAGGGCACTAGGAGTTCGATTCAGCAAACAAAATTGTCTGTTGTCAAACGCTATCTTAATGCAACGTAACGAGAGCTTTTAAGTTTTTTTATTGTGTACCTACCTTTTTTTTATGGGATAGGAGGGCAAACGAGCAGACGGATCGCCTGATGGTAAGCGATTTCCGCCGCCCATGGACACCCGCAACACCAGAGGGAGGAGTCACAACTGCGTTGCCGACCTTTTAAAAGGGGATTGGGCCTCCGGTAACCACACTCACTCGGCGAAACACAACGTAAGCGTTGTTTAACGCTGGTTTTATACATTATTTAAAAAAAACACTGGATTATCCAATTTTCGAGGCTCTATTTTTTTTTCAATTTTAGTGACTGTACCTGTTTATTTCAAAAATTACAGTGAAAAGAAAAACTAACGACACTGAAAGATGGAATAAACACTATGTTAATATTTTTTTTGTAATAAAATATCTACATACTTAATAGTATAGGATTAATAAGCTGATAGTAAATTAAGTATAAGGAAAATTACTGACCTTCTAAGACACGACTTGTACATCATTCATGTCTCACGCTAATTATGAGTATCTACCTACTTAGGTACATCAATTTATAATTAACTACTTTATCTGTTGCTATCGTGAATGATCAACATTTTGATGCATTATACCAAGAACCTTATACATATACTTGCATTATACATTTATACATAGTAATTGATTGCTATACCTAATCAATATAGCTTCTAATCTCCATCCCCAATAATAAAGTAACGCATTCATCACAACGGCAATCCAGTAAAATAAAATAAATGTGCACATCTTGTCATGCTGTCTTCCCAAAGCAGAAGATTAAAAGAGAAACGATAAATTCATTTCAGTTTTAATCCTATCAAACTTCATAAACCGTCCAATAGGAAGTTTATCAACCAATTAATTTAACATTTTATAAGGAAAGTAAAAGTCTTGGGCACGAAACTTCTTAGCCACAATAACAGCATTTTCCTGCATTACTTATTCACCCAGAGAAAAGATTAAAGGACTTCCCTCTGGCTATAACTGCGGATACGGACGATTAAATGATAACAAACATTTTATTTCTTATCGCTAGTAACGACACGATATGCAACTCAACCGCTATTTATGTCTATTTGATAACTGTGTAATAGAAACCTTTGCGTTTCCGTTGGGCAATTACACGCTGACTTTATACTATGCACTATGTAACACTATAAAACAAAATACTGCTCAATATTTATGAGTCTACCTAGGAGATTTGAGCTCGATTGCTTACCATTACAATAACCGTTTATATTTCATTGTAAGAGGTGTTTACCGAGGTGTACGTCCCTAACAGGAAATGTCAAATAAAGTTCATCAGTTTGTTATTTATTTTTCAATGCCGAATCTCCGAATGTGTAATTTTGGGTTTGTAGAGGTTGAAAAGATTAGAATGATAAGGCATACCTCCATGTTCTTTGATAAGGGACGACAGGATCACCGAGACGTGTGTTAGATGCCATATCTTCGATGACAATGGACAACAAATGAGCAACAGTTGGTTATTTTTAGAACAATGCCCTCTCCAATATTGCGTTTTTCCATCTTCACTTAGTGTTGAACGCGGCATTGACGTCATGAGCGATATACTATAATGTAATTTAACCTAAACCCATTTAGGTATTAATTGTAGATTATTGTAACTAGTATAATTAGCAAAGAACACTAATAACTATGTCAGCTGGTATTTATAATAATAGACATTTTGAATTAGTACTGTCAAATTAAATAATTAGTTACCTAAGTATTTCATTTGACGTCATTTTTCATTTACGCATATCTTTAAACCAGTATATATCACACTTTAAAATACACCCTAAGACTTGACTTGCGGAGCTTGAATTGCCGACAAAAACGTAATACCGAAATAAATCGTAATTCAGACAATATTCTATCAAAATTATGTTATTATTCAGATTTGGACACCGTTAATCTAGATTCCCACGGTACTATTTTGTGTACTTCTACTTCACTGGAAATAAAAGACCGGATAATCGTTCCAAACTTGGTAAAGTTATCAAAAATTGCATACACCTACGCGAATAGGACCACCGGGTTCGTTTTCCTAAGACCTACTTAAAATGGTAGTTTCAAGCGAAAATTATACAAGTAACGCAACACCTACTACATGACATACCTACATATTTTGCTAAATAGGCATAAATGAACAGGTAAATCCCCGGGCCAAAATGACACTTGATAGTTGATACCAACAATACGCTGATGGTACATTATTTTTTGCTGTGTGACTATTCTAATTAGAGTAGATAGGTAGTGTAAAAGATAGATCACATTAGGATTGCATTTCTTAGTTTCTCACCGCGCGTTCATTGTCAATATCTTATCTAATGTTTTCACATTCTTCACAAATGACATGGTGGAAAATGGCCCTTGCTATGCTTATCTTGTATGTTTGCGCTAAACTACGTCCTATTTTCCTCGAAGAAGCAGCCTGTATCAACCGATGTAGAGAACCCACGATTTCTCATTATTACAAACATCTCTCTCTCTTTCTCTATTTTTTATAGGATAGGGAGGACAAACGAGCAAACGGATCGCCTGATGTTCAGTGATTACCGCCGCCCATGGACACCCGCAACACCATAGGACTCACAAGTGCGTTGACGACCTTTTAAAAGGGGATTGGGCCTCCGGTAACCTCACTCACTCGGTGAAACACTACGTAAGCGTTGTTTAACGCCGGTTTTCTGTGAGGTTTCTCTCTCAAAACCTGACTTTTCGAGGGCACCTTAAATCGGAGCGAATTAAAAAAAATTTTTGTGTCTTGTTCACCTTCTTCATATGGCCAAACCAATGAAGAATCAATTTCATTAAGCCAATATAGGTACCCGGAAGCGAAGCTGTTAATTGACCGTTTGCTTTATCGAGACAGCCTTGACTCGAATCGCGACGAAACCACATATGCATTCTTAACTAATTCGATATGATTACAATTCGCAGCCAAATAGTATAGCTGACTAGCTGCTAACCTTGGGTCTTGCACACATGAATATTATTACGATAGGTACTGTTCTGAGAAGCAGACTTCCTCGAGGGGCAAGCTTGCCAGCTGCGTATGCGGCTGGAAAAACAACTGACTCATAATACCCACAAAGCAATTCGTTAGTAAAAATAGCTTAGGTAGGTACTTAAAATATTTAACAAAAACGTAAATAAGACTGGCTGATACGAATTAAAAATATTCTGCTAACATCAAATCAAGTTTATCTGAATGTTTATCCAAGTGCGATCTAGGAAGCTAAGATGTTATTGTAAAAATTCGCAATTAACAATTTTTGAACTAAAAAAACAAAAGCTAAACTCAAAACTTAAACTTAAACCATCAATAGTATAAGAAACCACGGTACTCATTTCGAACAAAATCCCCACTAGATCAACAATATCATTCGTAAACAAACAAGTACTCCGCAGCAGACAATTTCCCTTCCCCCTGAATTCTCAAGTCGTCCATCTATTGCTCTCGATCTTGTTCAATTGAATAAATGCAGGGAGGCGATGGCGTGGCAATCGCTATTAACGCCGGATCCTACGTTCGTTGTTATGTAAATAGGGTCGTGCCGACAGATGAGCGGCTCGCCTCCTGAGGTGGTGCCAGGGTCACGGCCGACCATACGCTCGATGCCCTCAGCCCTTGCGTCATAACTTTGCTATAATTACCTATTAGTGTAGTTTTGCACCTATTTATAGAACCACTACCATGGCGTATGTTAATTTTATGTAACAATAACACTCAATGGGTCAGACCAATTAAAAGGCACGTACCTAAGTCGGAAACGTCAGATTCCATCGATTTCACGTTAGCTCATAGCCAATTTGGCGAATACATTTTTATGATTTTCCTATCGGTATGTGGGTAATTGAAACGAAGCGTAATCTCGCCGCTGACGCACGTGCACTCACGTCGACTATCGATCCAACAACAATTATAATTTACGATAAAAACCAGCTCCACCGAAGAATACAACAGAACAACAATCAGATTTTTCCTCATAGCATACCTACGTTGAACATAAATTATTATTATCTCTTCACTGCTCATATCTTGCGGTGGCAACTAATGTTTAATAGTTTATTAATTTGTGGTTTTCCTAGTATAATTCAATACATAATATATTATGGTTACTATTACTACGTCGAACGTGTGGTCATTGAATGCGGTAACCATTTTTTTAATAAAACATTATTATTAAATCCTGTAGTATAATTCGCATTACAATATTATTATTTCACTACGCTCAAATTAATAACTTTATAAAACTCAATAAATTAGGTAGGTATGTGTACACAGACAATCGCGCGTTCTGTACCAATATTTGAAAAAACTGAACTAATGTAAACTTATTGATATTCAGTATATGTACGATTCGCACGTATGACTCACAAAGGAATTATATTCATTCTGTGTCAAATTACACTAGCAGACTGCCAATTACAATAATCATTAATTTTACACCCGTTAAAAAAAATATCCGACTCCGAAAAAGGAAGGGAAGGGAGAAATCTAAGTAAATGTGTTATGTCACTGACTATGCTCTAAGCTAGAGCCTATGTATTAGGTACTAGTACCACAGTTCTATTCCTAGGTCAGTGTACGAATGACATTATGAAGTAAACCTTCTTTGTCTTTATGTATGTGTCATAGCTGTGTACGTACCTTAACATGCTAAAGTATTTGAAAATTATTGTTGTAGAGAATGTTTAAAACATTTTTCCATCCAGAAAATGGAGGGAAGGAAGGAATGTTGAGGTGAAAAATAACACGGATGAATGGAAGCAAAGGATCAATGCTGTGCCTACCCAACTAAATTGGGACCAGGACAGTAGGATGATGATTCAGGTAACACATTAATAGTAAGTAATTCAATGTTTACTTTCCGAGTTCAGAGTAAAACTTTATTGCGTCCTTTACACATTAGTCTTTCGTCGTAGTTTAAATATTAAGGAAATTATTTTTAAAATAATAAGATGGTGATCAATGCTCATTTCTTCTATATCTGAAGGATGTTACTTCCTTGATATTGCTATATTCATTCTCACCTCAAAATTATACCCGTTTTCCTTATATCTATACTAATAAGATACCTTATCGAAAATTGTAGGCGGTGACCGTTAAACATTCCCAGTCGGGAATCCCAAATATTGTGCACGGCAAAAGGAAGAATCGAGTGCGTCTCGAACTGCAAACGGCAGAGACGTTCCGAGAATTAATTTACATAGCAAATGTGGACTGAGGCCGGTAGCAAGAACTCGCTGTTATGATTGATCCGCACTCGCACGCTACACTATACCTATACAATGTATAGCAATGTGAAGATCTCAACCTTTTACAATCTTATTATTCGTTTACTAACAGACACATCGTAGCAATGAGCATGTTCTTCCCTGTAGATTCCTAAACAAAAATTGCAGACATAACTCAAAGACTTAGCAAGTTAAATTGGTAGTGGACGAGGCACATAGTTCGTAGAATTGATGTCCTTTGGGGCAAAAAGGTTCTCGAGTGGAGAGTGCAGCATGGGACGGCCTCCGATGGACGGACGGCCTGGTAAAAGTCACTGGTAGTCGTTGGATGCATACGGCGTATAACCTTAGTCCTTGTGGAAGGAAATCTATGGGGAGGCCTTTGTTCAGCAGTAGACGTCCTTTGGCTGATATTATGTCTCCAACTAAGTTCTCGTCAATTACAAAAATATTTTTGTCTTTTTAAAGTCCACTACTCGAGCGAAGTACTTCAATAGTCTTGTCATTTCAAAATTAATACCACCAATCTAAAAATTCTATAAGATAGGTCCAAAGACGAGAAGAGTAAAAGAGGTGCTCTAGCACTTTTAAGTTAATTTCTAAATTAAATATAGTAATACCCTATAGATATATACACATATATACCACTTAACCAGTGCAGCATTGGCCAAATAATCTAGAATGCCTATTTCGCCAATGCCATGGCTATGTTCCTATCTCTACTTTCTTCCTAATAATTTCTGCAGATCTACATCCTTTAAGAAATCCTTTAAGCTTAGTTTCAGTGATTTCATTGTTATAGTATTGTATTTCATCACATCTTTTCGGATGGCTAATGTGCTAACGATTGTCAAAGCAAACACTCGTGTTTATTTGATCCCTAGACTTTCCACTGTTTATGAAGCTGAATGAATCACATTGAAGATCAATATGCATATCAATATTCGGTAAACTGCACAGTTTCACTGCTATTATACCTAACAGCTTTCTAAGTAACGTTCATGACATTGTAACGTTATTATTTATTTTTCATTGGTCATTATGTGCCTTCAACAGACAGGAACCGTCTCATCAGGCTGTCACTTAGTGCCGGTAAGGGGCGTATTGTACTCGGAAAAAAAGTTTTACCTTACAGTATGGGTAATTTTTCGCACAACTGAGTGCCTTCGTGTCACACCTCCCACGCAGTGGTCTAGCCGACAGAAAGCTTTTAGAGCTATTATTTTATCCATATATCAAAGTCCAAACAATAACAAGCCTTCGTCGAAATCCTTACACTATAATCATCTTAGGTACTTGGATATATTATATTGCTATTATGTTCAACGTTAAGCAACAATGAAACTATCTGTTGCCAACAAAACAGGTACACACGTAATATTATATACATATAACACCCACTATACAAGATGAAATTTAATTGACGCGACAAATTAAAATATAAGATTCTATTTAAGTGTAAAAAAATCTCTAAAAAGGAAAAAATAACTAAATGTTAAATTTTTAGTGACCTGAAAATTATGACCCTAACCGTCCAACTTGTACTTATTATCATGTGCTCGTCAAAACTCATCCGTATGAGCCCAAACATAAGGTAGACGCCGTACACCGTTGAGGAGTTCTTCTGGTGGGTTAGGTATGCTGCAGGATTTTGTAATATAATATACAAGTGACGGGATTTCAAATTACGAATCGATCAGACCTGTGGAAATTATTTATATCTCTTCATGAAGAAAAGAAGTGATAATCAACGGCTGAGCAGATTTTCTTGAAATATAGGCAAGAACACTCTTGATTAACACACCTTCCAAACAAAAATAAATTGATCAAAATCGGTTAGCTCGATCTGGCGCTACGATCCAACAGACAGACACAGAGAGATACTATAAACTTATAACAACCCCTCTTTTTTGTAGGGCGTTAACAAAGAAAATTTAGAACACGTAATTAAAGATAGTAATTAGGTACCTATACTTTTTTAGTTTTGTATAGAGAGATTGGTAACGTCTTATGCGCTCTACTGCTACTTTTCTCGCGAATAGAAAAAAAATGATGAATGATAGTAAGTGCAAAGCGTTAATACTTCACGTAGTAACTATCTGCGTAATGAATTAACCGGGTGTGCCGCGCAAATATGTTTGCTTGAAATTATTTATTTGTGGTTTTTTTAGTTACCTGTTACTTTTTAGTTCTCTAGGATAAAAAATAAGACATTATTTTGGACAATTTAGATCATTGAAATTACATTTTAAAATGAATAGGTAAGTAATGATTATTGAACCTCCCATTTTGATTTCTCATATTTTTCAAGTCACTCTGTATATTATTTAAGTGCGGAAAAATATATAGGATAGGTACAAGCAGATGACTATACCGTCTTAAAAATATTTTTATTCACCTCCGTTTCGCAAAACTAATCAATATAAGGTCAATAATTTTAATAATTAATGCGCCCACTTTGATAGTTTCGACTGCCGCATGCAACATTCATAAAAGGTACCTTAATGTCACGGTCTCAATGCATATCATCACTTAAATTATTCATCAGATCCGTGTTTAGCCATCTCATCATATCAAAGGTCAAAGGTTGATAGCTCAGAAAATCTTACTTTAAATTATCTTACTAGAGTACCGGTGGCGAAGAGTTCAAATGATTAGGTGCATTGACTTGCTATTCGGCAATCGGGGACTGTCCGGGTTAGCGGGTGTTTGATAGGGTGTTTTTAAAAAATCCTTATAATATGGGTTGCACTGTGAACATTATTTTATTGGGTAACCCTAACAGTAGTCAAAGGGGAAGTCGGCAGGAAACAAGCTGTATCCCATCATGGTCGCGGTGAATGCCACAAATCCCATTGCGTGACTAGCAAGGATTGGCAAAAAAAAATGTCTTTAGTCTTCCTCACATCTGGAGCCAATGTGCGTGACATCTGACAGTTAAGAGCAATGACATTGTATACATAAATCAATGATAAACGACTTCCAAAATCTACACAAAATAGAAGAACTTCAGTGATACTAACTAGTAAAAAGTATTTAATTTGTGATGTAACGCACGACTTTTTTTGCGCTGAGATCAATCAGAGTTGTTATATGTTCATAAGTTGGTCAGCTATGTTTGAATTTGCCCTAAAAACCGTTGTTACTTTGATCCAGATGGACCATATCAAAGTTCGTACTCGCATATAATATATATTTTGTATGAAATTAAAATTGATATTACAAATGATATTTGCTATCGGTATTGGTTCTACCCGCTTTCACCCTTTCAATTTTCAGGTGCACTTTAACCTTTAGCGAATTGTGGGCGGATAGATCTGCTTTTGTTATTATTTAGGAGTAGAGCAAAGGTGGTGCTCGGAGGCTGTTACAACCCCACACCACACAAAAGCTGTCAGCAGGGCGCCCGCCCACTGCGCCCGCCCGGCGACAGATACCGGCGGCGGGCGGCGGCGGCGCCTACGCATTGACGCAGTACGCACAAGCCCGACAGCCTTTCCATTAAAAAAATATCAGACACCTACACTCATGTCACTGAAAAAAAATCAAGTACAACATTTTGTTTTTTTTTCAACCGAATTCGAAAAGGAGGAGGTTCTCAATTCGACTGTTTTTATGGTTGATGCGATTATTCCGTGCATTATGAACCGATTATGATGATTCTTTTTTTGATCGGTATATAATACTTCAGAGGTGTTCCCATAAATTAGGTCAAGATCTGATCTCAAAATGACACACGTAACGACCGAGTATACGTAAAGTTTTACTCGCTACTAAAAATGTTAAATTAAAATAACTTTTAAGGTAAAGTAAATCCGCCCTCAAAAACGTAAAAAATAATGTTATATGCGAAACAGTTTCGGAAGTCGGTGGCGAAATCAAAAGATCCGATCAAATCAAAGTCCGACTTCCGAAACTGTTGTGTTGCGGTTTGCACTTTTCTTAAAAAATATTTTATTATCTTTATTGTACCAACATAACGCAAGCAATCAATATAAACACAGCACTAATTACCTAACTCAAATATAAAACCTCCTAGCTTAATTTATGAACATCTCAAAATTTTGCACATTTTTTACACAAACATTTTAGACAAACCACATTAAAGAGAGCAACTCTGGTCTTGTTTGGAATACCTACCATACGGAGTCCCACTTGGAGTTAAGATCTCATAAAGTATACATATACAATGAAACGCACCACTTAACTTCACTATCGAAACCACCGCATTTAAAATGAACTTAAATGTAGTCCACACTGCATTACAATATAATGTAGTTGCACCGACAAACGGCCGGGCGTGAAACTATATACCGGAAATGGAGTACACTTGAACTGTGGATGGCCTATTCCTGGATCGAGGCCAATGGTAGGCGACTAGTGCATTCCACGTCCCGCTAAGTAGAAAAATATTAATCAACCCGCTTGGCACCGACTATTCAAGTGATGTGGGCTTTGAAGATGAGAAACTGCGATGGGGGGTTAGTGCTGAATAAGTATACGTTACGTCGTGGCTCAGTTCTACTGCTATAGGCACAGAATATCGCCTACGAAAGACAATTTCGTTGAAAAATAGGTAACACGAGAGCGACATTATGTGTTATAGGTACATCGCGAAAACGATTTTTGATTTTGACATAGTCAATATTTGATCAATTTTAAAACAAAACTTGAAAAAAAGAACTATTTAGTTCACGTTGTTTGTCAGTTTTAAAGGATATCGATTGACATTTACGAAACCTGAATCGAGACGGAATCATAACTATTAATTAAGTAGTAGAATTAATTAGATTTAAGAGCAAACTAAATTAGTATTAGGGCTAACTTGTTTCTAAAATCTGTCAAGAGACACCCAACCCGGAGAAGAGCTCACAATCGCTTCGCAAAATTCTCTGTTGACCTGTGTCTTGAATGCCAAAACGATCCTTAAGCACAAAACAAAATATCTTCAAACAGGTGCACACGCTACTTTGTGCTATTCACTTTGTTTACCGTTTTGTCCTCAACGACATCTTTAAAACGGTACAGCAACAAAGTTAACAAAAAGCAACAGGAAAACCAATTAAAATACTGCCTGCTCAAAAAGATAAATACGTGTTCATAGATCCTGCACGTTGTGTCTTGCAATAAGTAATATAAATTCAAGGAAATAAAACAAGGCAACTAGCGTTCACACGATGTCCTTTAGGAAACGACAGCATAATTTGAAAGATACCCAAATTATAAAAACATTTCCATAATTTTGTGGATGTGGTTACTAGGTTAATATATTAACCATAAGCTTAATAATAAATCGAAAAAAATACTGACACCAAGAACGAAAAGTACAAAGAAGCATCCACAATTGACAAAATCCTAATATATACCTACCTACTTAATATTATGTGTGAAAGTATGTATATTTTGTTACTCGATGACGCATAAACTGCTGTACTGATTTGGCACTCAGATATAACTTAGACTAACACAGATTACTTTTTTCAAAGTTGGACCTAATTCTGAAGTCCACGCTGCCCGCCGCGCCGACGGAAGTCGCATACAGAAGCTGATAGATGCGGGTAGATGAAATATGTATAGATAATCTGAACAAAATCAAATGAGCTGGGATTATGCCTGGCAGAGAAGAAAAACATATTTCTCGAAGCCCAAATTATGACTTGTTCCACAAAGACAGATCTAACTGCAACGGACAGAGAGGGTAGAAGAATCAGGAGGCTTTTGCCCTGCAGTGTATTAGGCTTAAAATAATAATGATCAGTTCATACTCACCACCCTCCATGGTATGAGGCTTATTATAAATTTGACATAACAATACATCAAAAAGGCAGCATTCAAAACGGTCTCTGTAACCGGTTCGTTAGCAACAAAACCGCGTAGACACACAGTATTTCTACGAATTCTGTTAATATTTAAATTTGCACAACAAAATGGACATAATGACGTGCGTACAGAAAGTCGCTTTAGTGCCTAACAAGGAAGGCAGGCGGCGATGACTCATGGGCCTGTATTTTAGAAGGCCCAAGTCAAGGGTCTGGTGGTACAATGACGAGTTCTTTTATCTCAGGTAAAACCCTAGCGGATCTTTTATATATTAATTCTCCACAACCTTAAAATTATTTCAGTCACGTTGTTTACCTAACTTACAACAAAACTTTTCCATTTCACAAGTTATAAAGTTCCTGGCCAATAGCGAAAACAAACTGGTGTTTCGAAATCGTTCGAATAATTCAAATAAACTGTAATCATTAAGGTTAAAGTTCAACTGACTATATTAAAAAACGCCACGGCCTGAATTTGTTACAAGTGATATGAATAATGTGACA
Organism: Acronicta aceris; assembly: GCA_910591435.1. Taxonomy (NCBI): domain Eukaryota; kingdom Metazoa; phylum Arthropoda; class Insecta; order Lepidoptera; family Noctuidae; genus Acronicta; species Acronicta aceris. The sequence goes on from OU342759.1 coordinate 12,799,061, forward strand.
ATTGTTTTGATAATACTTGTCACATTAGGTTAACAGGATTGACGCAAGTAGAAGCAAGATTAAAACGCTTAACCCAGCTAATATATTTCATTTTCGCACACGCGAACGACCACGAGTGGGCGTTGTAGCGCAACACGATGTAGGTAATTTCCATAGTAAACTCGAAATGTCAACATCTTTGAACAATTTTCAAGTTCCATTGTAGTTTATAGTCCATGGAAATGACATGTCCAATAAAATAGAATTTTATCCTAGGAGATTTTTCTTAGGCGTGCTATCACAGTTACAGCAAGTAAATTAACAAATCTATATCTATACTTATAATAAATCTGTAGAGAGGTCAATTCTGTACATGAAATATATTTCCAAAATAACTATCAGCGGGTGATTAGTGATCGATACTGACGCCAAAAATGCAATCAGTAAAATTTTTGTCTGTCTGTCTGTCTGTATGTTCGTTATAGAAACAAAAACCACTCGACGGATTTCAATGAAACTTGGTACAATTGTTCTTCATACTCCTGGGCAGGTTATAGTATACTTTTCATCACGCTACGATCAATAGGAGCAGAGCAGTGAAGGGAAATGTTGGGAAAATGAGTGATTCATGAGAAAGGTTTCAAGCTATAAAACATCACGCTACAACCCTTAGGAACCCCGTTCCTACTTCTTTCTTCTACTACTTCCTACAACCCTTAGGAACGGGGCAACTCAGGTGAAACCGCGGGCGAAGAACTAGGGAACAAAGTAACTATTCCACGCGGACGAAGTCGCTGGAAAAAGCTAGTACTATAATAAACTTAGCAATCGTACCAATAGATAGGTATAAGCTTATGAATTATGATGGGTATCATTAATAGGAACTGGATAATGACTATTGTGTAATTAAGTGCATATTAAACTGTAAAGATCCTTCTCATTATACCAATGATAACGTCTTTATAGTATGCAAGGCAATGAATGGTCGGCGTCTTGCGGTTCGATTTCTAACAATCAATGGAGCGAGAGTCGATACATGCATAATATAGTGAACTTCGATAACTTTTGACTTTGTAAAGACATCTATTTAGAGACAACTACATCACAGGAAAATACGTCTTACTACGTGTAGGTACACAACGTCAATCAATCAATCAAGCAATCTTTAGTAGGTACCTATACAGAAAAAATTAACGAATAACTCAAAATTTTGGTGTTTTTGTTTGAACTTTGGTAACTCGTCATAATAATTTAATTTTAGACTATGATAGATATGGACAAAGCAAGACTATCTCGACTTGTTGGGAGGGGTCGTACATCGACCTCCGAATCATTCGTGCACTAGAAGCCACGATTCGATCGTCGCGTCGCGGGTACGTCGCCCGGCATCATGTCTCGCTCCGCAGCTGAACTGAATAACAATCAAGCAAATACTGTTCACACTAACATTGTACACACATACATACGCACCATATACATATACAAATGTATAATGCGTAACGGTCGTTTGCACAGAATCATTCCACATTTATAAATGGTAGAAACAATCGATGACACATATTGGCGATATAGGGAACTGTGGGATAGCTATAATATGTATATTATTATCACCACTTTGTTGTGGTCATGTCAACATTCATGAAAAACATGATTACAATACTAATGAAACAAACATTCTTAAAAACAACAATTGGAAATTCCATATTTGATAAGTCGTTTCCAAGAGTAATAAAAGCAATCGTTTATTTGGACGTAAGCGAGATACGCTCGCTCATATATTCTTGAATAACACTGGCTCCACACATTGGACCCAACGATCCCACCAATGTAACTAGCGCTAAGCGGTTTGACCCAATCAAAATGCATTAGACAGCTATATGGATGTTGGAGTCAACCTTAGATTATATTTAATCTAAGGCGCCTACGCTATATTTAGTTATCCACACACTGCCGCGTTAGCCGAATAACGTTGGTGGTTATGGTTGGAGCCAACGTGTGGAAGCAGTCTAAGAGTGACCCAAGTAGGGTCACGCAAAACAATAATAATAACTAATGGTTGTCAATTCGCCAAACGCGTGCCCCGTCTATCTATTGGTAATCTCAAACATGTCGTAAATAACGAGCATAATTTTAATTTACCGTCGTGATAACGTAAATGGAGCACGAACTATGCCGCATACATTATTTACAATGTGCAGTATGGTATGCGCACACGCAATCACATGCGAGCCAATGTAAAAAATGTCATTAGCATCGAACGTACCTAGTTTATGTATTACTTGCTAGTGCCCGCGGCTTCACTTGCTTAAAGCTGGCAAAAGATAGCTTGCTGAACCAGCAATCCAGTTTTAGTCGTCTAGACATGTGGTTTTGGTACAGGTCTTCGGAGACAAGACTGACAAAGTTATTATATTTTATGTAGATAGAATATAAATCTTATTTTCGAAAGCAAAGAAGAAAAAAATATAATAAAAAAGGTTTTGACATATATGGCTTTATAAAACAAGCGCTAAATAACAATAGAATTGCAGCTTAATCATGTCCATTCATTCAGGAAGCAGGATAAAATTGATATACCGATTACGAATGAGGAAATGTCAAATTTAATTTGGTTATTTCAATAATTTACTTCGACAAATCTTGTTATTAATTAATAAATTCACGCAAGCATTATGTACCTAATAGAAGTATTCTCAATCTACATTATTAAACGCATTATCTAACAACAATTTAAACATTTAAAACCTGATCTAAGACTAATAAACAGCTAGTAGGTACTAGTATCAAACTAATAGGTTAGTACTTACATTTTACACTGCATTTGGAAGCGATGAAACAAGTTTCATATCAAAAGGAAATAATTAATTGCGCTTAGCGATTAATGGGGCCCCCAATACCTTATAGGTATTGGGGGCCCCATTAATCGCTAAATAGTAGGTTATAGTAGGTTTTAGATTAAGATTGTCACATAGACTAATTATAGGTACATTACAATTGTCTGAATACACTTTTAAATTGTTCTACTCGTTGATATAGCTTAATAAAATTAAGAACTGATATTCTTATCGATTCGATCAAGATTTTTTAAATACGCACCTATTAGAGCTGCATACATAAACAGGCTGATTTTCTTTGTGATCAATATTCTGATAAGAGCTTTGTATTAATAAATGTAATTAAATAATAGCACAATAAACTACGCTTGAACTTTGTATGAAAAATAATCATACTTGTTTTTCACGTAAGTATCAGTTTCATAAATAAAGATGGTTGGCATCATGCGTAGAATCACTCTTTTGATGGGTTCAGATGACTAAATCGGCCCTCTGTAGATATGTTATCGAACAGAAGTAGCAGGGCCGTCTTTACCTGGAGGTGGGGGATACCTGGACGTAGTCCTAGGGGGCGTAAACTAAATTAAACATCAAAGATTCATCTATAGAGACTTGGTAAACAAAAGCGGGGCAAGCCTATCGCATAACTTCGCATCGCGCCGAAGACGTCACTGAAGTTTTGGCCTATGAAAATTTTCTCATATTTATTGATATAGGATATAGGATCAATAAACTGGTCAGTCACCATTTAAGATGTAAATGCGAAGTAGTCTGCTACTCATGCAGTAACGAACTACACTTGGCGACGTCGTCTCTACAACATAGATACTCCTATATCTGCAGTTTCAACACACAATTAAAATATTCAAAAGCTCCCTGATCATGACCAAGATAATAATATCCATTTAGCGTCTACGGTAAGGTTGCTAGGTGTCTGACGTTTTCCAGTCGTGTAGGGCCAAATATACATAATTATACAAGCCCGGCCTGTCGGGCTTCTCTCCCCGGCCAAAAGTTGCCGAACAAAAGCGCGCGAGCGACTCACGTGCACGGCTTTCAGGGCAAAATGTCTGGCTAAATATGAATCTATGTCCGGCTTTTCTATTTTTCAGCCTGGCAACCCTATCCACGAGGCCTCTTACGTAGTTTTTGTAAAACAAACAGGCCGGCGCGGCGGGCAAGCGGTAGCAGATGAAGCTCGCGCTTATCTCGTGCAGGATACGGCGCCTATTCCGCCGCTAGATAGCGCCTACGCTCACCCATCCCCCCTGACAATCCGCACCAATCTCACCGTATTGTTATAAGACAACAATATCATACAGATCATCTGCATTAAATCCTTTTGTAATTTCTAACCAGTTCTGAAATTGTCTCCTCAAGTTGTTCTCTGAAGGGACAGCAAGCTATCAGATGTTTATAACCCAGTAGTACCCAGGACGATCGTGAAGTAGGTTTGTTTGGTACGATAAACAAAAAATATAACAGGTAGCCTTTTGGAACGTCGAATTTACTATCCAATATCCGTAAACCATAAATGACTTTGATCCGAGTAGATTTTTATACTATGATTTGTCATAAATGTCATTTAAGTGTTAACAAACCCTGTTTACGTTTGATGGGGTCATAAAATAAAAAACTCATAAATATTTGTGGCACGTAGAAAGATTAATATTGTTAATATGCTCGATCTAAGTATAAAATGAACTCATTTCTACCAGCAAGCGTTAGTTCGCAAGTTCTCGGGACACTGTATTGATTTAAACCGAGAGTTCCAGGAAAATCTTGAAACGTACGATATTATACCTATAGATTCTACACTATAGAATATCGTTCACGTTCTAGATATTACTAACGTGAATATAACCAATAGTCTGGTATTCGGGTGAAATTGTTGATTGGTGGATTTTTTATTTCTATTAAATTGAGAAAATTTTATTGGATCATTCTGTAGTAAACTGCAAGGGTTATTTTATAACAGACAGACTTTACTTTAAACATGAATAAAACAATGTTGATCAACAGGATATGAGTTTAGCATGATTTTCTCAAGAAATGTAAATTGTTGCAATTAGTAGCGCAATCAAGGGAAAATTCCGTAACATACTTTTTCCATTTGTGGTCGGAGCCAATTTAATGTGCTCGTGTGGGTGTAGATGCAATGAAATCGCAGTATACCTATGTGCTGGAAACTAATCTGCCGAGCCGTAACTAGCTATTCTTTTTTATTTTTAATAAATTATTGACCTACGCTAGTAACCCTGTCTGTAGGCCACATATAAATATTTGTTTCGTGCGGGAATAGAAACCGTCATCCGTTGCGCAGAAGGCGATCGCTCAGATTCTTCATTCATTCGTACTAATCTCTGAAACAATATCTAAGCGCGGCTAAATGATAACCGTTTCAGCAGCTACTCTGCTGACTATCGATCGATTCATTTGCGCATGCATTCTCGATCCGTTCTTTGAAATTACTAGAATTGGGGCTTCCTGGTTTTTCGTTTTAATTATTTTCCGGATCTTTATATATGGTGACATTAAAAATCATTTTAGAAAAGTTAGTTAGTTTCTAGTATTGTATTTGAGGCCCTGCATTTCTCTGCATAACACGAGTGACGTAGCTATGCCACGGTAACAATCCGTGTGGTTACAATGTGTATCTACGTAGCTCGCGTGCCCTCATTGTGGCCGTACCGTCAATTAGCTTAGCAGCCCTTAATGGAGCCCATTCACGCGACTGGCTTGAATGGACGCGACTACATGAGGTATTATTAATAGTTGCAGTGAAGAAGTAATCCACCATTCACGGGCTGGTATCGACCCAGTGCGTGGGCAGCGGAACACGACGTTTACTCAATCACAAGTGTTTCAGATAAACAACTATAGCTGCAAAAACTACAACTAGCCTTTTTGGGTTGGATGGCCAGAGATTCTCGCATTTCTCTTCCTAACTGGTACTCGTACAGTGGGATGGAATCAGACTTCCTTGTTGTTCTTCTCAACTTCGTTCTAAAAACATACTTAATCAAATACTGCTCAATACTATTTTACAATTGCTAGCTACATCTTACCAACCCTTATTTATGGCTATGGACAGATGAATAACATTCTCTAGCCTATTGTTAAACAGCCAAAACCTTAAAAGTGTAATGCGTCCTCTAAGGTAATACTAGTTTTGCTAAAACAGCATGAATGAGCCGTAAAGACACGCGCCCATATCAGTTACGTTAGTTTGATAACCTGTAACCCCATGCGCACCATAGTAAACAATTCATTCATTTTAAAACTGATAGTGTAACACATAAAACGCGACATAAATATAATATGTGTCTGCTATCACTGTATCATTCAGAGAGGACAAGAAACAAAGCTTAATTTTTACCCTCCCGGTCCATGCCGACGATCCGTTATTTTGTCAAGAGTCTGACAGTGGTACGGTGGCAGTGTAGCACTCGATTATGGTTTAATTGGTTCTATTTCCGGGTGGTGTAAAAGCTTCGAGCCGACGCACGCGCTGCGGTTGCTGTCGAGAGTGGAACCCCACCGCACTGATAAAGTGCGGTCGACGTGTATTCAACCTTACATTACTCCATCTAGTTTCAATATCTTGAATACCCTCTGTCACTGCCACCTGACACCATCAAAATAATATAAACTGGAATTTGTATTTGAAGCATTATGTGCAAGTTAAGGGAAAGTTTTGTTATGTTGTATGATTTTACTAAAAATAAGTTTCCAAACACTACACGTCGTAAAGCACCGTGGTTATGCAAGTCGTGTTAACACTGAAATGTACAGTCAGCAAAAACACATAGGCATGTTAATTTGACGTAATTATAGGTAGTTACGTCGTTACCGTGTCGTCTAATAGAGCCGGGGGCAGGTGCAGCTCCCACGTGAAAGCAGATTACACAGCGCGCTCCCCACCCGAGAAGAGCTGCGCAAACGCTGCTGACTTACTTCAACACAGGTAATCCGCCAGCATAATTAAGTCACTGTCCACACGAGAATACATGCTTCCATACCAGCTAATTTGTTGCAATTCGCATAAAACTAGCAACACAAAGGCCTACACGCACCGTATCGATGCGAAAATAGGCATGCTTTGGTAGCTCGACTAAGTAATCACCACGTACACTCTTGTTACCCAGTGGTCAATGGCGCGGCAATCGGGGAAGTGTCTAATTACGACACACACTACACTACTAGAGGGTCAGGCGCATGCATAGCAGGAGCATGCCCGGCGGCAATGACCTTCAACACGCTTTACTATTGGGCTCACGTGAGCCAGCAAGCAAATTCCCATAACTCATGTTATTAGCAAATTAAAAACATGCAGTAATTGAATGTTTCGCGCATTTTAACTTTATTACCAACATTAATCGTGAAACTTTAACAACCTTTTGTGTACAACAATACATTGATAAAATTTCTTGGTAACAGGAATTGGGAATCAGGGATCGCGAGTTCGCGACGCATACAATCGAAGCTAATGCATGTGGCGTCGTCGCCGAGTCGGCCATGTAGCCAAAGCTGATTTGAATTTCACACATAGTTAGATATCCAACTCGCCTTCTGTTTTATTCATCCGGTTAAAGAACATGATGTCACCAGCGGGACCTCCTTGCGATGAGAGGAAAAGTCATGCGCGCATTGTATTTTTTCTCATTATTTGAAGTTTCATTCATTGACTTCAAAATTGCAACTGAATTTTGGTATTCCATTGAATAGTTAACAATCAGTAATAAAACAATCGTATACGATAAGAGCGAATTAGGATTCGTTTCAGTGCTCGGTTGCCGGACTGATGGACTGAATGCCAATAAACCAATAGCGGACGGATCGCACAAGCACATCCAGTTTGATTTAGAACTACATAAAGACAATTAATTACTTACGTCTACCGAAAACGTACGATCGTTTGATTAGCTAGTTTGTGTAGCAGGAAGTATTTAGCCAGTCACTACTTAATAAATGTAATTAATAGTCCAGCCAACACTATCGCGATTTTGTTCGTTTGCAGTTTATTGCAATATGCAGAGAGTAATAAACATCCAAAATGTCAATTTTAGACGTAATATGTAAAATTTATAAGGTATATGTATATATAGCATACGTGGTAATCGATAGATTATTTATTTCTAGTAACGTTGCGAGACGTTTTTGAAATTATTGGGGTTATACACAGAACGCGAAAAGAGATAGGTTTATGAAAACAGGCGATAAAACGCCAACATGATATATCGATAAAGGTTTGGGTTATGTAATATTAGTGTTATTATATTTAACATGAATGTTCTTAGCCACGGGCATCTTGAAAGACCGCCGTGTAGCCTGACATAATGTGTGAATTTCTCTTATTGTTTCTCCGCTCCACGCTCAACAATGCCTTATCGATGAGACTATTTAAAACCTTTTTAGTGTTAGCAGCGTTACAAAATATGTTACTTCTTAGATTTATGCGTACTATAGCTAATCTTGTTATTTTGTATGACGTAGAACAGTTAATATTTACCAATCGAATCGACTCTCACTGGCTGATCATTCTGTTTGTGAAATTTTTACGTAACATTTGTATCATCAAGATGTTAATCTGTTGGTTCTCGCATAATTAAAAAGGCATTAGTTATACTGCAGTAGTTATACTTGCTTTTACAATAAGTATAAACTTTTATTACATAAAAAAATGTGGTTGTGAATATCGGTTCTCTATTAAAAATGTTTGGAATGTTTGATGCCAAATATAATTTTCCACGATCATGTGCCGCTAGCGTGTCGGTAAATGTAGCATACAGGCCTATTGCGACATTATTATCTACTCGAGATAAAGCCGCTTATTGCTAAATGTGTTATTTACATAAAAAATCAATAAAAGTAAATGAACTCATAAAAAATACTTACTTTAATGTATAACTTACGTCAGTGTGCCTACAATCTTTCTATTTGTGCGCAAAGAAATCTTAATTAATAGTGATGCGTAAACTACCTATCTAACCAATATTTAGATTTTAAATATGTAACTAAAAGCTAACTAACAGCTCCTTACAGCATGTCGAGAAACGCAGAATCTAAATTAAGATGTTAATAACGTAACCCCAGAGGCTAAGGATAGGTGCAGGTGCCGTCCGTCCCCTATAGAACAATATTGTAGATGCAGGGCGATCGGTACATACCTACATTATTCGTTTATGAATTCCTATTCCCTCTTCCCATAGTCTGTATAATTATCTCAATAAATAATATTTGGTTTTATGAATAACCCCCTATTTGGTTAGGTTTTCTGCATAAAAAAAGAAAAATCATTCTGATTTTTATAAATATTGTCTGTCATAGCGGAATTTTTGTATTTAAATAAACCAATAATGGAAACATTTTAAAATATAGTTCCAAGATTCAATGACGTATAGTCGTATACATAAACATGCTACTTACTACTAGTAAGTAATTGAAAATTATCCTACATATACAAAATGTGACCTTATATTGCAATAAAATAGAAAACGGATCGAAAGTTGATTGAAACAAAAACGATTCCGATTCCGAGCAATTCTGAGCTGTTTTGTTTTTAGACCATTATAAATATGTAAGTATAATAATCTATTTAATCGAATTACAAATTGGGTATCTGTATTGCAAAATGAAAGTTCCTCAATAAGTTACGACATAATTAGTTCCACTCTACATGTATAATTAACGCTGAATATAATTTAAAATATCATTTCATTTTCTTTTTTTTTCTATTAGGTTTCTGTCAATTGTTTAAAGTTGATAAAGAGAGAACGAGTTGTTTTAACAACGTGTAAGGGTTTTGTGAAGTCTTCGGTAGTAGTAATATCCCGAATATATGTAGGTAGCGATTTTCTAAGTTACACGTGTGTTAAGATTTGATAAAGTAAGCACTTAAAATCTAACTCGTGTTTCATACTGCCACTGGCGTGAAAGAAGTTATATAAAAAGCGTATCTAATTTTAGTATAACGTAGGTACTAGGTCCTTACTTGCTAGTCTAACTAGGCGCGTAATTACTACACCTACCATGACAAAGTCATGACGCAAAAGCTTCCAATGACGTAAAAATACGTAATACACATGTAATAATAGCCAGACTAGGCTCGAATTTAATCAAAATGAGCGATAGTCCTGTTCGCATTGTAATATTTTCAAAATATTCCATATCTTTAAAGTGCATGATTTCTTCTGAGGCGATGTTAGTTACTGAGCATGCATTTTCTGATACAGAATTTGGTTGATTGCTCTGCATCCAATCAATGGGGCGCATTGATTGGATGCATAGCATAACTTGTGAGTAGTTTGAACGAGAGCCGCGCTACGTGTGTGTCACCTGTCGCGTGTCTGTCGTTGCGCCATGACCCCGGAAGTCTTCGAGCATCATGCGGATCACTGGGTCGAAACGAAAATGCTTCTCATTCTGTGCACTCTGCTAATTATACCATAAAACTGGTACTATGTATATTAGCAGGTAAACACCAAGATTTTCCTATAAGAATTGAAGTGACTGCTATTTTTTGTATCAGCATATTAGGCTCAAATTAAATAAGTGCCTATTGATATTACGGTGAATGTTATAACAACAATGTTCTTCGACCTCGGCTAAGCACAACATAAACAGATAGGTTTGTAAGTAAGACGTCTTACATTGCAACGCAACTAGTGGTAGAATGAAAAGATCGATCACGTTCACGTTCCGAGGCTGAGAGTCGGGGAGCGTTGCATTGTTACATCACGCGCACTTTCTAACTGCCGACAACGTGCCATAGGATTTATATCGCCATAGACTTTAATTAAGGCGCTGACAACAGCTAATGAAATTCGATGTTTCGGTATTTTAGCCACGCCCACTATTGCTCCGATTACCTAGCGCTCTTTTTTAAAAGGGCGGTGATACAGCGAACTACCAAATAAGAAACAAAGCGACGCGGTCAATAATGAACATTGAGTCAATAGATGGCGCTGTTTTATATATTGCTCTGTACGAAGAACTAGTAACAAATTAGACAGGACGATTAAAAAATCAAGTACCCATGTATAGGTAATTATTTTATGAAACTTTATTTACAATTAATTAAAAACAATATACCTAAGCGTAAGGAAAATAAAAACCCAAACTACCTACTTATATTAGCAAAATTTTCATTAGTTTTACATGCACTGTTTATTTGCTTTTTTATATAAAAATATATTGGTCTAGCTCAGGTGGTCCCCAGCATGTGGAATGTGGAGTCGAAAATATTTATACATATTATTATGTTTTTATTTTAAAGGAGTACAGTACTCACGTTTGTGTTTTATGTACACAAAACAAAACAGATCGGTTTACAGGGCACACCAACGTAGATGTTGGTGTGCGTATACTCAACGCGTTATTACTTCGCCTATTTACTAGTGTTAGCTTTACAATAACCCGTTGTCCACGCACACACTTGCAATTTCTTGTTGCTTCACATTATATATGAAACAAAGAATATGAAGCATAAATTCAAAGGTATTATCAACTGATACCGTGGCATAGGTGTATATGCAAGCAGCTGGTGTGACATTAGTCTTATGATCAAACCACGCCGGCCCGGCGCTAACTTTTTGCATTATTATCATTATTTTTTTTCGTTTTGTTGAATTTTTATTTTTATTATTTACCTGATAATAAGAACATTATTCCAGAAAAAATGATATATGGAAGAAAATATTAAACAATGTGTAATATGATAACAACAATATTTATTGACATGGTTTTTTTAAATTATAAATACAAATTATAAAGTATGGTTCATGACAAATATTCTAAGTGGGACAAGAATTCACTTTGTTTTTCATATTCAAGAGGGTAATTTATTTATTAATGATATGAATAAACATGTTAGTAAGTTAGATAATAAGATACTGGCTATCCTAAATTGTAATCTCACTAACAATAACATCAATCATGTAATACAAATTACCCCCTGATATTTTTAATAGCCGATTGGTGCGCCATCACTATCTATTACTTGTTGCAAACGTGTCCTCATGCTAGCGACCATATTCCAGCACAAATCAGAGCCACGAAACGATTCCCATGACGAGGTAACGACATCGTCTAAATTAAATTTGGACCTGACTTCAGATGAGTCCCAGTTTAGCACCATGTGACCCCATAGGTTTTCAATGGGGTTCAGGTCAGGACTTTTTGATGGCCATTCAATAACAGTAAAGTTTTCTTGGACGTTTAACCAACTTTGCACGAGTCGCGCGCGATGCACAGCGCAGTTATCATGCACGAAGTAAATGTCTTCTTGCGGGTATGCAACACGCACAGTTGGTAGCATCACGTTTCGTAAAACATCCAAGTAACCTTGACTGGTATTGCGACCCCCTACCTGCACTAATTCACCGGGACCCATTGATGATATCCATCCCCAATAACCCAATGTAATGCGGCCACTAGACCTGCATGGAATAATATTTTTTTTGTTATAGCGTTCACCATCTTTTCGCCATAATATTTTACGACCGTCCTTGTCCGACTTAAAACATTTTTCATCGCTAAATATAACTATATTATTGCACCAATCAAAATCCAAATATTCTTTTGCGAAGCGAACCCGGTTTTGCATGTGAATATCAGACAGTAATATTTTCTTGGCTGGCCTACGACATTTCACACCAGCTGCACGCAAGTGGTTCCGCACAGTTTGTAACGTCACGTCATGTTTAGTCGCCGTGGAACGAGTAGTGAGGAAGGGCTCAGTCAAATGCGTAGCAACTATATCACGGTGCCGTGCATTGGTATCTGTATATGCAAATCCAGCCTTTGGTCCCGGTCGGCAAGGATCAATGCTTCCCGAATCTGCATAACGATGGACCCACAATTGCACAGTTCTTCTCTGTGAACAATAATTAAATATTGTTACATAAAACATCAATAAACAAGATTTGTATTATTGAAACATAATAAACTTCTAAACGTAATAATAATATTTTGTTACTCACCGATATCTTTAAACGCCTCGCAATTTCACTAATTGAAACGTTTTGCTCATGCAAAATAATTATCTCAGCTCTTAAAAGTGTAGTTAAGTGATTCATATTGATTCACAAATAATAGCACTTCTCAAAATACGCAGGGTATAATGTCTAAAAACGTAACAAAAGCTCGATAGTCAATAGCATTATGACGATGAAATTAAACCACTAACATATTATGATTTGTCATTTTTAGAGGGTAGAACATTAATATAATCCAAACCAAATATAAAGAAGACTTGCTAATACTATACAATGAATTGAACAAACAAATGTAAAATATTTTTTAAAACATACAAAAAGTTGAGCCGTTGGTAATAAGATTCGATCTTACGGCGCCGGCGACAAGAAGTATTGTTCGCACGCTCAACTAATGCGCCACAGTGGAGTCTGATTCATTAGCTAAATTTATGCATCATATTCCCTGCAACTTTAAAATGACAAGAAATTGCAAATGTGTGCGTGGACAACGGGTTATTGTAAAGCTAACACTAGTAATAGGCGAAGTAATGAACGCATTGAGATTACGCACACCAACATCTACGTTGGTGTGCCCTGTAAACCGATCTGTTTTGCTTTGTGTACCACTAACGATAAACTATATATATATATATAAGATATATATATATATATATATATATATAAATCTAAAAGACAAAGGCGTGACTAAGCTTCAAAGTATTCCTCGGCATCGCTGAAGCCAGAGACCTGATTCCCATTCACCCACAGCCATCAGACGAGCACGCTCCGCAGTATTGACTGACGTATTATGTAGTTCTTTCCGCGTCAAACTGCAAAGCGGCTCATCCCAAAGCCTTTGGGAAGATGGGACCAGGAGTAAATCAGCACTGGGACAAGCCATTCTCCAAACGGTCATAGCGTCAGTCAGAAACGGTACTTCCAAATCAACCAGAAGGTCCTAAGATATCTCTGGCTAACTTTTCGGTACTGTGGACTGAGGATATGAACGCGGGTAAACTGATACTAGAAATTTTGCGGAATTCTTTCAATCTTCTTGTTAATTTTAATTATTCTTACCTTTATTCATTATGTACATATTTAAATACATTTTCAAATATTTGAATTTAAAAATAAAAATAAAAACATTTAAAAATATAAAAAAATAGTAGTCCACCGGTATCGGGAGCAGGGTCCAAGCTACCGGTGGTCAGGGCCCCACAGAAAGGAACCTCCTAACAATACGCGCCGTATCCAAGAGTACCGCTTTCTGTATCAGGCCCTTAACCCAGCTGTCTAACGAGAGCCTCCATAGGTGTGAGTCGAGGCTCTTGGCTATTAGATCATTGGCGGTCACAACTATCGGTACAATGATTGCCGAGTCAATATCCTACATGTCGACAATCTCATGCGCCAAGTCTAGATATTTAATTTGCTTATCTTTTTCAGCTTTCACGAGATTCTCGTCATGCGGAACACTGACATCAACAATAATTCCACGGCGCTCTGATCGATCTATCACCACTATATCAGGCTTATTGGCAATAACAGTCCTGTCAGTGATGATAGATCGATCCCAATACAGAGTTACACAACCATCATCAAGAACTGGGTCGGGCACATACCTATAGTATGGTACCTCTGAGTCCACAAGTTTATATTTTAGAGCAAGTTCCTGATGGATAATCCTAGCTACTAGGTTATGTCTGTGCAGGTACTCGCTGTTTGCAAGATGAGAACACCCAGAAATAATATCGATTCGATCGATTCTCCTGGGCGTTGACACGCCCGACAAATGTCAATCGTGCCATCCTTTATAATATATTTCCGGTAGTTGTTCGTCATTATAACTTCGTCCATAATTGCACAGACAAAACCCTCGGTTTCCCCAAAGAGGTTCCCGAAGCGTAGCCAGGACACAGACGCTAAAAAATCTACATCGAGTCCATGAAGGGCCCGATAAAAGCGTCCGTGAAGTTCCTTGCTTTGCCATATCTCTTGCGGCCAGTAGTATCAAGTGTTATAGGTTTGCGCCAGTTCTCTTTAGCCAAGGATAGCGGGGTGAATCCTTTATCCCCTGCAACTACATCTCGGTGCATCTCCACGTCAGTCTTAAGGAAGTACCTACTGTCTAAGCCTGTACACCTCGCGATTGTGGAGGGTTTTAGCGTTTAAATAGCCTCGCCCTCCACATTTCCGCGGGATGTACAGTCTCATAACTGATGAACGCGGGTGATGCAACCGATTTGTAGTCAACAATGTACGGACTCTTCTATCCAGAGCATCAAGTTCCATCTGCGTCCACTTGAGTATACCGAAGGAGTACATCAAGACTGGCATGACCCAACCATTATAGGCGCGCACCTTATTTCCGCCTGATAAAAGACTTTTAAGTACTTTTTTCAGACGGCCAAAGAAGCGCTCTCGTATATATATCTCGTATTGCTTCATGTCTGCCTCTTTGATTCCTAACTCCTCCGACGTACCCAAGTATTTGTAGGTTTCAGTTGAAGAGAGGGATTTAAGATGTATGGAGTCCGAAAGATGAGTTTCCTCGGACTCCATAATCGCGCGTAATTATTTTGTCCCGCGAATATTTTTATTTTACGATATCTTCTAAGATATTTGTTTAAACTATATAAAGTTAAGGGCACAAATATTCTATATTTAATTTCCGTTTTAATAAACACATTTATTTTGATACAGATTAATAGATACATATGGGTTAAATAAGCTTCGCAAAAATGTATTCCTTTTTAATCTAAAATTTTAATAGTAAAAGCAGTTATTGTGAGTTATCCGTCGGAGATAGGCATATGCTATCGACTTTTTTATATTAATTTATAATATTAGGGAAATTTGTACACATCTCATTCTTGATACTGAATGACCTATACTCCATTTGGTTAGGTACTTAACTAAAGGTAAACAATAAAAATGGCGGCGTTCAGGGCTGTTCAACCTTTTATTACAATAATATGATTTGGGAGTGAAATGAATATAGGTACCATTAATTGACTTTATAAGTTTTAATCTGAATCAGATGAAAACAATCATCAACACTAATATTAAAACGATCACAGGTGTCACCTAGTACAGGACTCAGGATCACTTTTTTAATGATTAAAATTAATAACAACACAACTAACAATCAATAAAAACAACGAACAAACAAAACAATAACTAATTAACACAATTTATGGCAAAAGAAACACAAAAACGAACGAAAGTAAAGTAAACAAACTATCACGAATGGCGTCTGGTTACCCGACTAAGTGTAATATGGGTTAAATATTTTGCTGCGGTTCCTCGCAGTACTACTTCTCAATTTTTCGAGTTATCAAAAGTCTAATACGTAGAATAATTAATTTTTTTAGTAAAGGAAAAAATTTCAATCGCGGGCAGGATTCGAACCTGCGTCTTCTGGTTTGATATACCAGACGCTCTGACCTCTAAGCCACCGCGAACCCTACCCGCATGATTGAAATTTTGCCTTCACATTCTGAATTTACGTCTTAAGGTGACGTTGGTAAATTGGCAAATTTAATATTAAACAAAGTAGTTAAATATGCTATATGTACATATATAAAAGTAAAATGTGGTTTTATATTATTTAAAAATATTTTGGTTACGTTTTATTTCAAAAGGAAAAATGGCCCTATAAAAAAACCTTTTTTATGATTTGTTTACCTTTAGTTAAGTACCCAACCAAATGGAGTATAGTAAAATTTAGTGGTCACTATACTATCACTTTCTGATGTAACTGCAACTGGAACGTTTTGTAATCTGCAAAAAAATACATTCAGATTTGGAAGATCTTTTTTCAGCACTAAATGTACCTCCCCCCCATCACGACTGCAGAGTTTCGCTAGCTAATTTATTTTGACCCTGTACAATGGGCAAGAAAAAATAGACAAAGTTACGAGTATTTTCCTATAGGTCCAGTTCTAAGAGAGTCATAGGTCTATGGAAATTTGATGTTTATCACTGGATTTATTTGTGATTTTTTTTCTAAAAGTAAAGGGGATCCTTTTTGTCGCTATCCCCGCTAAGTAATAAATTATTATACGTATAATAATATGATTGTAACATCACAATCTTACTGGTGAATTACTATTATTACTGTTAGTAGTATTTATACTTACTATATTATTATTAGTAAGTGTATTTATTGTATATAAGATGTCTAAACTGTTAAAGTATTATAGGTAAGTTGCCACACTATCGCATTAGGTTTAAGACCTGTAAAGATAGGTATAATGGTAAATAATAAGTAAACAAAAAATAAAAAATCCGAGGCTACACCTGTTTCTAAACTTCGCCAAACGTCTCTTTTTACTGTAGAGAAAATTAAATAATTCAAGGAAATTATTAAAATTTATAATTATTATTCTAAAAACATAAAATAAAATAATAAAAGATCATAAAATAAAATTATACTAGTCGCCAGCAGATTACGAACTCGAAACTCCTTTTTCCGGATCCTTTGCATCTACCGCTAGACCAATCGAACACTGCCGATGTTGCCGAATTTGCGCTATCAGTTGTAGAAAATAACGTAAGTTTCATTTTAGTTATTTAGTTAGAATTTCATTTCTGTTCGTGTATCTGTTTTGTCACATTCTATATCCATGAGATGTTTTTGTTTGTTAGTATAAAAGCGCTTTTTGTCTGGCCTCCGGCATTTTTGTTTGTTTCTCTTTTTTCACGGCAACTATTTTCACTACTCAGAACTTTATTTATATTTACAACTTAGAACTCTAAATGTTTATAATTACAGCTTAGAACTATATTTATCGTACAACTATATCCTTTTAATTAAATTGAGAAGAAAATAAAATATGTAGGTATGTTTATGTTTGAAATTGTCATACAGCAAAATACGTAATGACGGATAGCGCGCGGAATAAAGCGACATACGTCCGTCTAGCAGGGCGCCTATGCGCTCACTGTCGGATTGCATAGAAAAGAAAGAGAAGTGGGATGATGCAAGGCTCGCAACTTATTACAAAACCATAAAACATTAATTACTTCAAAATTTGTTAAGTATTCGAAAATATAAAACAACTAAGTTTTGTATTTAAATGTGATATGTTATTGTACTTAATTTTACCAATGTGCATTGATTAGTAATACAGATTTTTTTGTTGGAAGGTCGTTTTAAGAGGCTAGTTTACCATTTTTTTGTATCGAGAAAACTTTTCAAAAACATGTTTTGAATACAACTATGTTCTCCGAAATATGTTCAAGATTAACATATATTTTTTTCGCTATCACAAACTGTATGGGTTTGGCTAAAAAATTGTTTGAGATATGCCTATTTGGGTGTTGTCAGCGCCTTAAAGTCCCCTCTGACGGGAGTTAAGAACTGCGAATGAATTACAAGATAGCACTCCATCGAGGTGAGGACAATAGAATTGTGCAACATCTTACACTTTCGATTTCGTTTTAATAATGACAGGTATTCTTTCGTCGACCTATTAATCATCTTGCAAAATGCAATGTTAAATCGTTATAACTGTTTTGATGTCTTACAAAACCGCAAGCGAACAAAGGGGGTCGGTGTAGTCAGCTCGAATCCTAAATGCCTAACGTATCGGAGCACAATCGAGGATGACGCGCCGCTATTGGAATGCTGATGTAGAATGCATGCGCAGCACACACACCACGCTAGATAACTGGACCGCGGGCGACAAGAGAGAGGGACTGCATCCGCATACAAAACGTCATACACCTAAACAGAAAATTTCGCATTGCAATCGGATAAGATAGTAAGTAGAAAGATGAGAATGGCGGAAAAGCGTGAAGGTAAAACGAAGCTCGGAAACGATGCGAGTGTGTAAGACATAGAAAGTACTTTAGAAAGGAATCGAAGGTACGCCGTGACCCGCAGACGGCGAGGTGAGCGGCCTGGCTGCGCTGCGCCCGCACCGGCGGCGGCGCGGGCGGCGCGGGAGGAGTGCTGCGCCTGCGCGTCGCGGCCACCACACGTTACGACACCACGCGGAACTGGCGGCCTTCACTGTCAACCTTTTAATTGTTCACTCTTTAGCATACTTCCATCTCAGTTGGTTGACTGCATATTTTCCGGTATGACAGTGCAGTTAAATAGTACCTATTTTGAATTTTTTGTTAATTTATATTTTAGTTTTATTTATTCTATTATACACAAGGATAGATCGATCCTAACAGATAATATGCATTTAATTAAGTAATAGAAATTAATACATTATGCATAGGTATATTAATGCATAATTAACACATCAGGTAATATGAATTACACAATAAAAGTAAAATAAGCCAATTTGTAAGAAAATTGGATTTTTAGCATTACGAACGAATTAATAGAAAAATTTAAATGAGCGAATCGTTATTCCAACTAGCAGTTATTGAGAAGAAACGTTCGTAGAATTTCATTAGATTGTCCGCCTTATACCTACGTTCTAGAGTCGATCTCCAATCGGCGAGACTCCTCAATTGTCGTGAACGCACGTCTGGACGGCAGCGCGGCCTGTGGCCGGGTTTCAATAGCCCAGTCTATAATGTGTATACCTACGTAACATGGATAGTTTAAGCGATGAACTCAGCCAACGGGGAGATATTTAGTTAAGCGTAGCGAGTGCGAGGCCGCCAGCTGACGCGCTCAGCTGTTACACTCATCAACGCTAGCTCGTGTTTTGACAGTGACACAACTCCTAGCACTGCTGCCATCGCAATCATTTTACACTGGCAAACAGCAGTCCCACATACTCATAATTAGCTTTGGACAGATTTAATCTAACCGAGACACGTGAATTATATAACAACCGCAACAGTATGACTAATTTTTAATACAATTCAAATGCGTGATAATTTGCAGCGAAGGCACGAGAAAGTATGAGTTGTCGTTAGGTACCTATAACAATCAAGTGGGGTAGCAACGGGTAACAATCAGTGGATACTAATAAATAATCGTTCATTCACTGAACAAGGTTAATAATAAAACTTACAATGAAGTCTGGCGCCGACAACACGTCGCGCACACATCAGTGTCATGCAAATAATTTATGCATCATTTTGTTAAGTCAGTCCTCATAGGATTAATTTATTTATTGACCGTGTGCATGATTTTCTATATATCAAAAAGAAACGCAGGTGCACTATGCCGCATTAAACGTAGACAAATATGAATATCATAAATATACAATAAAAACAATGTCCGTTTTGCTATTTGCTACGCATGGGCAGTGGTTGAATTTGCAGTGATTTACAGATCACGAACAAATCGACATCAAAAGTCACGCATTTATTTACATCACCGAGGGGTACACTGCCAACATTCTTAACAATACATGCGCTGGGCATGGTCACCTCGACCACAACATTTGCTATAGGTACGGCACATAGGTGATTTATAATGTACATGGGTATAATCTTATAAATCGCCTGTGCATGTGCTGTCCATGTGCAAGCAAATCATTTCTTTATATTGTACATGCTCGACACAAAATCCATCTGTCTGTCATCTTTTCATCAACACACAAGTTAATTTGTGACACAAGAAACATATAGATTTAGATTTTTACTCTAAATAAAATTTACGTTTAAGTAAAATATGTTCATATAATTTTTTTTTATTTTAAAAAAAAGCTTACTAGCAATGTGGTTCGCACATTACTAGTATTCTTGTTAACCCCTCGTGCTAAGCTAAATGCTTGTGTTACGAGTGAGTTCACGTCGGTAGTGCAATGGGTGGGATTCGAACCGACAACCACATGATCGCAAGTCCGACGCCCTAGCGATTAGGCTACCGCCGCTTTAAAATCAATAATATATAATAATCAAAATCAATGCTCTTTACTAGAATAAGAAAGCTGTTCAAAGTTGTCGGTTAGGTAGCTTTTGACAAAAAAAGTTTGCGGAATCAGCCCCTCGACCGCGTATATCGAAAATCGAAATGCTACTAAAAATACTTCCCCGCGCTTTATGACAAACTGTAAGTAGGTACCTATTAGTATTTCCAAATGACAAAACAATACAACACGCGTTTAGGTATTTGGTTCCCATACGTCTCTCACACGATGATGATATGTTGAGCCTGTAGGATTAGACCGTCCGCGTCGGGATGTACTTAACATTTCTGAAGTACTTAGCATTTCGATATAGGTACCTACGCCCCCGGCCAAACATATACGCTGATGCTAGACGCGTCTCAGTCACTGTAGGGGTCATTGTGCCCGTTTACCGGCCGGCTCTGGTTTTCGGCCTTTGGCACTACTTGACGCAGTAAAATTGATTTAATAACGATTTCGATAAATTGTATCACACAAAATTAACTTTAATACATTTGCAATTATTTGCTTTATAACTGGTAGCATAATTAGATCCGCTAAACCCTACACGCGTCTTATAATAAATTCTTCAATTCGACGCGGGCACGAGAGTTTTCAACGCGTATGTGAACGAGCTCAAAAAAATAGTAGCATTTCATTCCCAGGTTAGTTTTGTACTGTATAATATATATAATAATATATATATAATTTGCATATATTCGACTATATAAATAACTAAATACTTTATTTCCACATTGTTTAGTGTAATATTTTATTGACAACGTTGATAAATTAGGCGGCCGGAAAGTAACTTTAAAAGTTCTTCAAATATTTAGTTGTGGGACATGGGGCCGGAAACTAACTCGCATTCGCCCAAATACATTTGTCTCTTTTATTTTTAGGGTTACGCGCTATTAGTTTTCTTTTCATTTATAATTTGACGACACGATTGGCGTAGCGGTTGAGCGATCGGCTTCTGCGCCACGTGTTGTGGGTTCGATCCCCACACGGAGCAAATATTTGTATGATCTACGGTTAGTTGTTCCGGGTCTGGGCGTTTGTGTATTTGAGAATTTGTGTTTGTAAACGCACCCACGATACAGGAGAAAATCCTAGTGTGGGGCAACGTTTTTTTTTTTTAAATTAATTTACTACTTGCGAAGACACTAGCTTTCAATATTCGGCCACCAAAATGCTACAATTTTAACGGATAATGACGAAATTAAAATACGTATGAAATATCAGGTCGGCTGAAAATCGAATGCTTTGATTTTCGGCCATTTCATGAAATATTTCCTTTACATTGAATTTTAGCAAGAAAGGGGTATGTCAAGAAGAGCCTCCAAGAGGGACGATACATAATTGATCGTCCAGCGCACCCTGGGCAGTCAACCTCGTTATCACCTTGGTGACTGGCTAATCTTTTTCTATCGATTTCTAAACAAGAGGGATGGACAGCAGGGTCTTCTCTGTAGAATGACTTCTTCTCAATAGTTTGGCTATGGGCAACTGAATCCCAGGGGACAGAAATTGGCTGAATATCTGAAAAAAGAGGGACTCTTCGCGATAAACTTTTATTTCCAAAAGCGGACTATTTCAAATGAAGTGGACATGAATGCGTCCCGATGGTCCCACGAAAAATGAGATAGATTCACGATCACCGTATGGTAAGAGACACATTGAATACAAATCTCAAAGATCTTGTCTAAGAGAAGAGGTCTTGTCTAATGAAGTCTACGCTCCGGCCCTCTAGCTTTCAATTCGAACTCCAAAATCACTTCGGGTGCCTAGAAAATAGTCGTTTTGTAGAAACTGTCAAAACGTTTGGGGTTAAGTTTAAAATCCACCGTCAAGGTAGAACAAAAATGCTTTCGGATACCCATACCCTCAATCCTTTGGTTGAAAGATGCACTTATGATCTATGACGCTCCAATCTTCTGGTAATGCTGAAGCAATACTGCTCAATAGACGGATATGGCCCGAACAAGCTAGTTTTCAGTACCACAGACCACATCCAAAAGCTATGGCAGGTTATACAGAAGACAGAGGAATTTACTCTGCTATTATGTTTAGCGTTCGTGGACTTGAGAAAGCCTTCGATCCGATTGACACTGGGGCGGTGCTGCTATCTCTGCAGCGGTGTCACATTGACTACCGGTTTATCGAAGTATTAAAGTGCTCATACGAAAACGCCACCATGTCTATGAAGCAATTTCTTTGCAGAGAGATGTAAGACAGGGGGATGATATTTCCCGAAACTGCTTACTTAGCTCGTAGAACTGATGCAGAAAGGTTGCCCAGTGAAGATCACGCACGGGAAAACGCAGTGAAAACACGCAGCCGCACGGAGCAAGCACCGGAAATCGTCCGTCCATCTTGTTGGAGGTTGTGGGACAACCTCTGGGACAAATCTGGTGAAGGTTGCTGGGAAGTCGTTGGATGCAGGCGGCATATAACAGGTCCTTGTTGTATATTATAAGTCTTTGGGGGAGGCCTTTGTTCAGCAGTGGAGGTCTTTTGGCTGATGTGACGATGATATACTTACCGTTACTATATTCACATTTTATGAAAGCAATTTTGGTTGGTAAATTAACAAAAAAGCTTGTTTGTACCTACCTGGTTGCTTTTATTCTGATGGAAGTAAGAATTAAAAATAATGAAAAAAATAAACGAATTTACCATACCATACCATCACGCCTGTATTCCCCGAAGGGTTAGGCAGAGGCGTACTTAATGTACACCCACAGTTCGCCACAGTCATAAAACGAATTTATGACTGTTTTACCTTTTTCTCACCTTTCTATTCTATCTCGTAGTGACCGATAACTAAAATCTAGGCCGAAAATTGAATTTTGTGGCCGAAAACTACTGTTTGACTGATTTTTCACTTCAAAAATTATTATAAAAAAGAGTATTATCTTATGGTATCAATGAATGACAGAAACTGAAACTACATTATATAGGCTATAAATTAACATCAAATAATACAAAACAATATCATGAGAATATTTTTTTCTAGTATCTTAAAGTGGACAACTCCACTAAAAGTGACATTATAATGAATTTTGGTCAGAAACTACAGAATTAGACTTATTCTCTGTGTCAGCAAATAGATTTCGTTCTGCTTTGTTAAAGAAACTTAAGGATTCCGATGTATAGTCATTTGAAGTCTTGTAGTCTTACTCGCATAGATTGTTCATTAGTAAAGTTATATGAATTGTATATGCTGTGGATAACGGTGTGAGTTTCACATTTATATAATATATTTGTTTATATTGTTTGCGCAGATATAATGTGTTACTGTTTGTTTGTCCCAAATAAATAAATTAATTAATTCAGTCAATTTTTAGCATCAATGATAACTATTGTTCATACTGCTCATATAAAATAAATAGGTTCTTATAATTCCTTGTCCGGGCTAAACTCCAAAGTATTGAACATCGCCGCAAAGTTGCTAGTTTATCGGTTTTTTATCGGATACATTTCGGAGAGTGTGCATCAGATCTCCACGATCTTATCCCCCCTAGCCCTTTCCACTATCGTACGACCAGAAGTACGAAAAAGCGTCATCGATTCACGGTGGACATTTCAAAAGCCCGAACGAAACGCTTTAAGTCCACTTTTATAATGCGAACTGCTGAAATATGGAATGCACTTCCCTGATAGATATAATCTGGGTGTCTTTAAATCAGGAATGAATCCGTTTCTTCTAGGCAAGCGCGCTCCATCGTAGATCGCAGTATCGCTTAACATCAGGCAAACTGGCGGTCAAGCGTAAGCCTATCACGAATAAAAAAAAAAAAATTATATTGCAATGTTTGTTATTCAGCATCCCTTGAGAATCAAGATTTATTGCATATCAGCATATTTTTTTTATTAATGACTTATTTGTGTGCGTAAATGGCACGTGGTGGACACATGTCGGTTATCTACGCAACATTAATAGCAAAATGCATTGGATATGATAATATGTAGCAACCAACTCGACTAGATCACACACCTAGGCATATAGACTGAATTTTGTTTTTTTTTGTTTCAATAGAAATGAAGAGTTAATGATGAATGACTACAAACTACTGATTTTGGTGTATTACAGAGGTTTCATGAAGAATGTCAAAAGTGTAAGAATTGTAAGTATGTAGGTAGGTATATACGAGTAAATTATAGAAAATAAACTGAAAAGTATCATGAGCATAACGTTAGAAACACAATTTTGTTGGATTTGTTGGTTTTGCTTTCGAATTCGTAATCAAATTCGAGGCATAATTTATACCTAGTACAATTATATAAAAAAAACGTTCTAAATATAAGATAAGTACCTATATTTAGAACATAGACAACTTGTTTTCAGCATTCTTTCAGTGTTTTGAAGACAGGTTGTTATTACAGATTTACCGATTACAGTGTAACGAAGACACAATGAGAGATATAAATCAAACCCGGGTTTTCGAGTATTATTGCGTGGCAAACGTGTGTAATTTGTAATGTAGAGAGCTCGATAAGCACGCAATGTTGATTGTATCGAGTCGCACATATAGAAGTAATGTCCGACAGTTGTTTGTAGCATTGCGACCGACACAGGAAAACATAAGCCCCGCGTGATGCGCCCCGCCAGTAACAATGAAGAGGTTTTTTTAAACACCGCGAGACATTTCAATTGTAGGTACCTACTTACATTAGCATATACCAGATGGCTCCCAATACCCTCCAATCCTTTGTACGTACCTGCAAATGTTAAAAACAATGTGAATCATCAGACCGGTACATTTGACGTGACAAAATTGTAGACTAGATTTTTATCGGGATGCTTTACTATTTTGGGTGAACATTTATTTGGGTAAATAAAAATAAAGACAGAGAAGTACCTAGGTACTAAGTGTACTTCTTTAAGTGTAACATATATTGTTACTTACTTGATAAAACAAAACATGAAGTTAATAAACGAAATGAACCGTCAATAATCGACGAAACAAATCATAAAAGTTATATAGGTATCTGAAAAGAGTTGAAGTTCACAGCCACTTTTAATAAGCTTGTACCTATGAAATGCTACATCTAAGGTGATTTTCAAGGAAAAATATAGATAATAGCTTTAAGATTTAAGTACCTACATCAAATAATGTACTTATTAGAAAAATTTCGGTATGAAATGATGGAGTCACAAAAATGATAGCAATAAGCAATAAAGTTCAATTCGCGACAATCGTTCCTCTTAATCAGTGTTGGCATAACAATAATTCAGAGAATGGCTATCAGACACACAACACATTGTGTTCTGTATAAATTACGTCAGGGACACAAATCTCGAGCATTACTCACTCAGCAGTTACGTCATATCTACGAATGAATAGAAAATGCAGATAATATTACAAAGACTTTCCCATGTCGTATGTCGCCCCCGCAAATTGTCACCCAATGTACCTACCTACCTCGGAAATAGAACACAAGCTTACGAAATGTTACAATAATTTTACAATCTCCAATAACATTAACCTTACCAACCTTAGGTATGTAAAATTGTTATGATGAGTAGAACTGGCCTCCTAATTTTTTTAATACTAAAAAGCTACTTTTCTGAAAGTAATTTATCCTATAATAATATGAAGAATAATTGAAAAACATTGGTAAATTATGTAGGTGCGAAAAAGAACAACACTTGAAAAACAATGTGCATGTGTGATTTTATCGAAAAAAAAATTCCTAGAGCTCGAATTTTGTTTGACATAAAATAGATATTATACATATACCTACATTAATACTCCAACGTTACCGCCGGGTGTTATTTCATAAGACCTAAGAAGACAGCATCCGCCTAGACATAAATAAAGTTATTGTTATTACAGTAATTAGTCACCTTACGTTCGGCCGTCTCTACCGGTAACCTATTTACGTTTATCAGCGCTTACGTCACAGCTATTTCTCTGTCAGTTTAATTTTGGTTCCAATTTATAATTCCTTCTACTTTTATTTAGATTTGACGACGTTCCTTTAAAAAACATTTATAATAAACATGAGTCATGACCATTGGTATATTGACATTACTAGATAGTTTTTTGTGATTTCCAGTAAGAACTAAAAACGGCACTTAATTTGATAAAAAATATATTAAACACAATACTTGATAATAGTTAAAATGGCATGCGAATTAATTTTAATTCCATCTAACGGGGCAATAGGAAAGAAAGAAAACATTTGAGAAGTTTTATCTAATAGTGTTTCATAAATGTAAAACATAACAAAAGATAAATAAAAATGTTATTACTTATTATAAATATAGCCAGACGTAAACATAGGCACCTATTGATGTTATTTACGTCGGGTCTGGAGGTAGCCTGGCCGGGCATCCATCCATCCAGCTGACGTAGAAGACGCCCCGCCGAGCACCCCCGACGCCCACGAGCCCCTATCGATCGCACACCCTCCTTCGTCGCATCCCCGATGCACCACTTGTTACACCTCTTACACTAATCATACTACAATTAGACCTGCGTTTGACAATATGGATACTTTTCTGGCAATTAATAAAGCAAAAATAACAAATATGTTCGCAAAGTCTGCCAACATTGATACGCCTTACTTTCAGGAATTTAATTACTTATTCGTGATAATTAACTGTCATAGTTTAGAGTTTGAGATTGCTACAAATCTGGCGAATGGCAATCAATTTTTATTACAACCCGGCAATCGCACCGACTTGAAAATTGAAGCTTTTCGGGAGTAGAGATAGTATAGAAAGTGTACGCGGCTTGGCATTTCGCCAACCGTTTAAAAATAGCTGATTGTTTACTTTGATAAGGAAAGTGGTTTCGATATAGGTCTGCGTTCTGATAACACGTCATGTCCTACAGATTGTCCTATTTATTTAGGAAATTGTGTGCAAATGTTGCATCGCGAATACGTTTGCCAATTGCGTAATATAAATTGTTTACAAGAGCGAGGCCACGGGGAAAACACCGGTTGTGCATAATGTGCATGTGCTACTTGCGCTCTTTTCTGTCTTACAAACTTGTTAGTTTGTCCGTTTAACCTTTTATGCGCTTGGCTAAATATCAATTGCCGTGTCCCTAGCGTGCGGCTACAAATGGATAAAATAATGATGAATAAAAATATTTTTAAAAAAAAACGTAATTGTTGTAAATAGTAATCTCTATTTAATAATTGATTTAGTTGTACCACGCAGTTAATAGGACGAAACTAGAACGAAATAATCATGCATGTTCTCTGTCGCAGAAATACGACCCGACAAGTGGTTAAAACGTTAATTCCAAGAATTTCCTTAATGAGGAAATTAAAAGAAAACAAGGATAATTATGCAAATTATTCTCAAGAAACATAGCATTATAGATATACGTACGAGTATATATAAGTGCAGATATCACACCATAAACTAAATTTGAAACTAAATATGTTTCAACCTCCAGGAGTTGTCGAGATTTCTTTCCCCACGTTTGCGATTCAAACTACATCTAAATATATATAAAACTCAAAGGTGACTGACTGACTGACATAGTGATCTATCAACGCACAGCCCAAACCACTGGAGGGATCGGGCTGAAATTTGGCATGCATGTTATGACGTAGGCATCCGCTAGAAAGGATTTTGATAAATTCTACCCCCAAGGGGATAAAATAGGGGATGAAAGTTTGTATGAAACTTTGTCAATTTTAAACCGATCGGGCTGAGACTGCATGCATATAGCTACTATGACGTAGGCATCCCCTAAGAGGGAGAGGTGCTTATGTCATTTGGTGACATTGGACGACCATTCTGATACGACCAATGACATTATATAGCTAAATCATTGGATACAACTGACAGAGCAGAATTAAGCCCAGGTCTCTGCATCTAAATGAAGCCATTGAAAGTAATGTTGCGATTTTGCGAACAAGGTAAGTATGTCTGTGAACAGGATTCGATGGCATTTAAGATAATTGGCATTAATAACAAAACGTGGTGACTAGCTTTCGTGTAGTGCATGTGGTGAAAGTGTCATGTGTTGGATGTGACTCGGCTCGTGACGCGGGGAGATCGCAGCGCGCATCTGCCGCTGTTTTGACGTTAAATTGTGAATTATGTCGCACTGATTGACGATTGCATGTTTAAGCATTGTACAATATCATAATTACAGCTGCCTTATTTATTTTACTTGCCCTTGTGGAGCTTTAAAATATAATATCGCGAAATTGTGCCTTATGCAGTGATTACCTTTATAATTTTTGCATTGATTACAGGGAATCCAATGAACGTAGAATTTAAAAACACTCCTGATGATAAGTATCTATTTTTAATTTATACGTACCTTCAAAACTACTAAGACATTAATTTTCCTTTTTGAAATAAGTAGGTTTGAAATACTTAGGTGAAGTTAACGTTAGTTAGTAACGTCTCTGCTTATTAAATTACCTCTAAATGCGCCTGGATCATAGAAAAAACTGTTAAAAATCTTCTCAATAAATAAACACAACAACAAAATATAAAGCAATAAAATATAGTGATTGAAACACTTTATTTGTAAAGTAAAAAACGTACGGCTAGCAGAATAATTTTAATTTCCATTCCTAGATAATAAGCATAAAATATTCAATCGCCATGAATGCATAAAAACGACATTCAGCTAAATATCCGGCTACAAAATTAAAAAAAAAAATATGAACATCAGTTGCGAAGATTAGATTTTAGGCCCAAGTTGCTAGCAGCGGCTACTGTCCAATTTGGGAGGGGGCCAACTTTTTCTACAGAAAACTTTATGTAAGGATCGTACAGTCCACAACCCTGTATATGTCCCCTATATGCTGCGCAGACTCATACCATAGGTAGCATTATTCGTGAAAGTCATAAGGAAATACCTTCCGTTCTCTTTCGGGGTGGCGACCACCCTCACCGTATACGATCTCAGGGAGCGCACCCTGAGTTCTCGAGGCAACTCTTACGTTACTCTCTATATTGGTAGCGCAGGAAATAGCTAGAGTGCAACGAAGTGGTGTTGAGACGACTCGAGTTACAACGGTCTGAGTCCCACCAGATCCTAGTGGCAGAATACTCACTTATGCGACTAATATTTGTAAATCCCGTCGTAAAGAAACAACAGACGCAGATACTCTCGAGATTTGGCTATTTCAGGAAGTGTTTGTGTAACAATCGCCGGAAGCCAATGCTCCATTATCATGCAGCTTTAGCTGTTCCAAGGAAATGGCACAGCATAAGCTGAAAATACGGGCATGTGGAGCCGTAGAGGAAGACCATAAAGATAATCTGAATAAAAAATCTCCTGACTTTAAGTAAACAAAAATATCAATCCAATACTTACACAATATATACAAAAAAGGACACAATAATTTTGTAGGATTATTTTACGCCATTATAGAGCCAAATAAAAACTAATTATTCTGATGATTAAAGGGCTAAATAACAGGTTTAGCCTTGTCCTTAGCATAAATGACAGGTATCTTGCAGTAATAATGCACAAGAACCCGTCTAACGCGTCGTGGTGCGCACGAGGAAAATCCTTGTACATCCTGTTCAAATGCACGAATGCGTTTCACATTTCTGTTCAGAGTAAGGCTCACGATTGCATTAACTACTATAAATCTTAGATGAAGTCGTCATAGTAAGTTGGCAATAAAGAAGCCACGCCAAGATTTTATTTCCTTGCATGCGCAGAATTCTAAGCAATTTCATGCTTATTCCTCTGTTTCAATAGAGTTGAAGACGTTTTCTTGAAATATGTATTTACAGTAGATTTCATCTTTCGTAATTTCACATTTTATGATTTTATTGCTTGGTTAATGTGCGATTACAATAACCCAGATTTCGTTAGCTCAACAATTTTAAGAATTCTATATTTAACGATTTTATTACTTGTATAAAGTTATTATCTTAACAGTTGTGTGTTCCGAGGGGTGAGATTTACCTCTAAAGTTACTCAAATACAAAATCCATGCTATTATACATATTACATTCATAGGCCGTGAATAATCTAATACACAATTGTAACCAATATAATTTAAGGTTTATTTGTAAGCCAATGCATGGGCTTTTAATTGTCATTTGCATTAGGTAGATATTCTGTTTTATCGGACGATCAAAAGCGATCCCTATTTGAACAAGTAATTGATACCTTTCTCGTCCCGTTTCAAAGAAAACAGTGATGGTTTTATCAGCGTTGGTACACTTGCTACAAATAAAAGTGAATCATTATGCAATGTTAACATGACACTAAACAATGAGCCCAAATAAACACACATAACTACTTGGTACTTATTGCACTCAGAACACAGCCCTTTGTATTAAGAAAAATATTTAATGTGCCTACCTAATTTATTAAAATTAACAAAATATTAGTTTGTAAAACCAACGAAATAAATTAGTCATAAAATGTAGGTATTAGTATGTACAAGAAAAGTCTAGATTTATTTAACTAGAATAAGAATATTATTTTCTTATTAAGCATTAAGTAGTCGTTTTATTGCTGACCGTACATGCGCGGTCAATGTTCGCAGTGGCCAGCTCCGCTCCGCCCGGCCGGGCCCCACGCACCCACTATTGCGAAAATAATGCAGCAAAATACTACGTCACGCACTGCTTTTGGGAATATTTTTATAGGCTATTATGTTTGCATGCGTGTTAGTGAGCCAAACGTGGAAACGCTTTTGTTTTGGATGGTTATTGCGGCCTTTATTGTAAATTACACTTTATAAATTGTCAGTATAACGTAATAGTGGATATCTCGTGACTGAGAATACCTACACGAATAATGTTTATTGAACATTGTGAAATGAGATGAACAAATAGGTATGATAAAATGATAAAGTACACACTATGATATTATGTACGTCGTGTAACGTGTTACGTGTATGATTAAAAGATTAGTGAACTCCCGTACACACACAAACACCAAAAAGAAAATCGTAGAAATCAATGACATCTAGAATAATCTAGAATGGTAGGAGGTACCTATGATATTTTTTATTTTAATTGTATCATCATCTAACAGTAGTAGGTACGTCTCGTACATATGACCATACAGCATTTGCTAAGAATAAATTATGCATAAAAACAAGTTTCTAATGGTTTCTAAACTTATTTTCCGAACATTTTCAAATAATCTTGTTGCAAACGTGTTGTGGTGGAGGGGTGGAGGCGAGGTGCGCGGGGTGCGGGTTGTGCGGGACGTGGCGCGTTCAACGAACGTCCGCGGGCCGGCACGGGCCCAAGGTCGCCGCGTTCACTCGCCCGCCAACCACACCGCCACCATCAACCGGCTGCCAACAGTGCCAAACTAAGGGTTTTATTTTACCCAAGATTTTGCATTACATACCTACGTACAACTTTGTATGATTGCCCTATGCTACTTGTCTTTAATCTTGAACGTGCATTCCATGCTAAGGCAACCCACATGCCTCCGTACCTACACAATTATTATTTTTCTCAAATAAAAAATTCGTGCAGAAGCAAAGTAAACAATTCGTGCTAAGCTACAATAAAACAATTTCATAGATTCATAGATTTACTGTAACATGAACGATCCACGCACGTTGCCAAATCTTGCGCAGACGTTGAAGTATGATAGGTATGAGCCACTTTCATTTAGTTTGTAATACAAGTACCTACCTACCTACCTATAATTTTATGAACATAAGTAGTCACCTGTTACACGTGTAATCTATAATTTTTATCGGTGTCTAGCTGACCTATTGAAAATGTCGATTGTCATCTAAGTCTGTCAGTTGGTCTTTTAAGCCGGATGTTTGTGCAACGTGCAACTCATGCATAGTTTCGAAACTTTAAAAGTGAAGGCTGGTGACGCAATATTTTATTAGTTACCAACGAAGCATTCTCGTAAAAACGGTAAAAGTACAAGAATCTCAATGGTAATTAAAAAATCAGTATGATAATAGCGTTATCCAACGTAGTTACGTAATGTTTTGGTATTACCGTCTTATTTTACCGGTCTTCATTAGCATTTAGCATTTGGTAGTAAAAACTACACACTGTATGTGTATGCATACAAGTTACTATTATTACTTGCTACGAGCTGTAAGAAATTCACATTAGATAGCAAGCAGTGATTTGAGCGGCGAAAGTCTATTGCGATTGGAAAATCGTATAAGTATAATCATGTGATTATTTACGACGAGGCGACGTCGACTTTCAGGTATTTTTTTAAATGTGTTCGTAAAAAGATACCTACATAGGTACTTTAGTATTGTGTTCAGTCTATGAAAATAATGTCTCTGAGATTTTTAACTGATAGAGTAAATAAAGAATTCACAGTATCTACATTTATCTAAAAATTGACTTAGGTAAGTAAAATATGTAGTTGTTTTGTAAACAAAGAAAATTCAAGAAATATTATTATTTAAAATGATCAGTGGTGCAAAACCTTTAACCAACGTGTTCCGTACACATGCACTTATCGAAAAAAAAATAGGAAGAGATTATTTTGTACTCAAATTATATTCCTGATTCGAGGGTAGGTTATAGGTATACCATATCTAGTTGAACTATACAATTGTACAGACAGTAAAATTTAGATTCTATAAGTATTTATTTTCATAGTAGTAGTATTTTGGTAAATTGTAGGTAGGCATAATTATTTTGTGTGAAAGCTTTCTTAAAATTAAAGATCAAATATTTTTTTATACATTTGCAGAGAAAAAAGGAATTAGTTTTGCTATGTACCTACGTGTCACAGACACTTTACTAAAAGACTATTATATTGCACCTACGATTCCCCATTCCAAAGAGTCGTAGCGTAATGTTAAATAGCTTAAAATCTTCCTCTTAAATCACTCTATCTATTAAAAAAAAATCGCTTCAAAATCCGTTGCGTAGTTTTAAAGATTTAAGCATACATAGGGACGGACAGACAGCGACAACGACTTTGATTTATACTATGTAGTGATAGACTTATTTTATGTAATAGTAGTAATATGTAAATAGTAGTAAGTAATATCCACAGACATAGTCATGAATTAGTATTGGGATTTCGAACAACAATGCATTTTATTTTAAACAATGAAAGGTACAGCATACATACCTATACTGGAAAATGCTGCCCGCGGTTTAACTCACATTCTAAAAGACTTTTTGAGACAAAAGGTAGCCTATGTGACCTATGTCCTTCATCACGATGCAATCTATCTCCTTGAACATTTTTGTCTTAACCTGTGCAGCGGCTTGGGCGTGAAAAGGTAACAGACAAACAGATAGACACTTTCGCAATTATGATATTAGTACGGATAATATAATAAATACATTAATTTGCTGAACAAAACTCTACGTGGCTCTACTCAACTTTTTGTATCATTGATTAGATTACACACAAACTTATCGAAAAACAAATTCAAATTCAGATTCATTAAGTAAGTTCCTTCTACTACTACTACTAATCCTTAACGAAAAAAATATTAAGTCGTCATCTACCTCGCACCGTTGGCAGTTTAGTCTTTTCTATAAAGGGCGTAAACCCAGAGACCCCGGTTGGTTAGGGGCATATA
This sequence comes from Acronicta aceris, assembly GCA_910591435.1. Classification (NCBI taxonomy): domain Eukaryota; kingdom Metazoa; phylum Arthropoda; class Insecta; order Lepidoptera; family Noctuidae; genus Acronicta; species Acronicta aceris. Next base: position 12,833,159 of record OU342759.1, read on the forward strand.
AAAAAGAAGGTATCGTTCACTTTCTAAAAGGGCCCTTGGATGATCCAAGCGTAAAGGGTGCGTTTCCACTGACGCGGAGCTGGGCGGAGTGGAGCGGAGAAGAGCAGTGAAAAGTGGCAAGTATTCCCATTGACGCGAAGTGGCCACACACACAAAACAAAACAAAACAAATCCACAGCCTGCACGACTCCGTTTTGTCCAGCTCGGGCACTGTGACCGGCCAATTCACGGGCCGCTCCTCTCCACTCCGCCCAGCTCCGCGTTACGCACCCTAAGACGATCCTGCATTGACTTTAGGTCGACTTCCAGTCTAAACTCATGCTGTTGATTTTCAATATTTCAAAGCACTACTACCTAGTCTACCTCTATCACTATCACATATTATAGTAGTACATGTTTTCATAGGATAACAATCTGTTCTCTGAGGGCTGATGAGGAATGCTGAGATTGGTTACCAATATAGGTACCTACTAACTGAACGCAACATCGTGAAGCGTTCCACGCACATTTTTGACAAGGATACCTACACTATGTCGTTAAATATATTGGGTTCTATCTTAGCCGTAGATAAACATGGAAAAACCATATTCAGAAAAAACGAAACGAATTAAACCACAGCAATATCGGCCAATACAATGCAATGGCTGCTGAGTAGAAAAGAATAACTCAGAATAAGTGACGTGCACACAGTTTGTGCAGCACAGTCGCTTCACTTTATCAATCTATTGTTACTTCTGCCGTTCTATAATTTTTCTGCTTCTTTCCTTCTCGTTCTTTACAAAGAAATACTCACGATATTTAAAACAAGTCGGTCGTTTATTACAAGAAGTTTGGTAGTTTAAACTTGCTGCGATATAAATATATGTCACATAAAATTTATTCGCGTTTCGAGAGCCCATTGGCAGACCGCGCCCTGGCCCGGTATGCCGGCTATTGCGAGATCAGCCGCACACGTGTCTACGACAAATTGGTACTTACTAACACCTAAATTATGACAGTAATAATAAGTGGTACTTACAACTGTGTCATACTGAGAAGTATAGACTATAAACAACCTTTGACCTTTTGACGAACTTACAGTACTAATGGACGATGGGAATAAGTATAAGTGAAATTTATCTGGTGTAGAGAAGCAAAATTCATAACAAGTCTTCGTTGAGACCAAAACAAAATGTCCGACGCAATATTAAACATTCTATATAATGTCTTTAATCCATTAAGAGTGCAATGCAAATATCCAGATGTCTTCGTTTCTACGTAGTCGTGCAAGCTTACCACCTGCGATAATTTCCTTCTGCAAAGCAAAGCGACTGCGGCGTTGGAGAAATTCCTCGAGTATTCGGTTCAACGGCCGCGCTACGCCGTGAGCGCTTTGCGCCTGTGTGACTGAGTGAGCGGCGCGGACGCACACACGGGCCCACACCCGTGCCTCTGCAAACATGACAGAACCGTTACCCGCTATTCCCTACCTATAAATCATCTAGCCTGACCAGTGTCATCATACGTCATAATACCACTTCATCCAAATTTGACTGACCTGCTAACAGGTAAGGCTGCTGTATATAGGTACGTGCATGTTGTATGAGAGCCCAGCGTTAATTGATCTCTACCATCAAAGGATGTGCAATGCAAAACACCGATGGCTCTATTAGAAGGTAAGTGTTCCACTGAATCGATAGTAAAGTGCAACACACAATGCAACTCGCATAAGAGTGAAACGACGGCGGTAGGTACGTGCAATACCGCGTTATAGAGTTCTGACAAAGAGGGGGAGGCTCGCCGCGGAATGCGATTATATCTCTTCAAGATTTCATCACTAACACTGACGAATGACGATCACATTCATTCACCGTACAAAATTTAGCGCAACGCTAATAGCAGCGGTGTTGATGAAATGCATTATGAAAGTTGCAGAGAAAACATTTGCTTTTTAAGAACTCAAACGGCGCTCAAGGCTATCTGGTACAACGCATCTCGCATTATAAGATGGCATCATGGCATCCCAGCCGATTAACTCGTAATTGAAAGTAATTCAATTTAGAATGAGTGTTTATTGCGGCGGTAGTGTTGTCCGGTTTTGAACGAAAGACGTCTAAAGCGGCTCTAAAGGTATTTAAACGTGACTATCAGATATTAAGCAAAACAAAGTCCCCCCCCCCCCACCGCGTCTGTCTGAACACGATAAACTCAAAAACTACCGAACGGATTTTCACCTATAGGCTATATATCATCACGCTACGAACCTTAGACCAAAGGGTCCCGTCCCGGCTTAACGGGACGAAGCGGATGAACCGTGAGGTACAGCAGTGTATCATAATTTTACAGTATTGTTCAGACATGCGCGAAGAATCCGTTCAATTAAATGTACCTAGGTAATAAGCCTAACCCTAGATTATCAAACTTACGCTAATGTAATCAAACTTCCTTTAAATATTAAATCACAGCGATGAAATCAACATACACAAGTATTCATATCGAGATGACGAGATATTTTGTAATCACATTCTTGCCTTATCTATAAGAATGAATAATCTATAATCTCGGTGCAGTATGCACATAGATAACCGGTTGATTAACGCCTAAGACAACAAAGAGTTAGTATGTCGTATAATGCAAACAAAAAAAAATAACAATCTTAAGGCGCTCCCGAAATGTTATATTACAAGCAAATGCTCTCAGTGAGGGAGCACCTTTATATTATGAATTTATGAGCTAAACAATGTAATAGCGGAAAACTACCCACTCCTTTCACTTTTCTACAGTGATTCTGGAAAATATTTTAATTCGCTAATAAGCTAAATCAGCACTAAATATACTATGCTAAACCGTTTTCAGACAAAGGTCCTACGATGTCGCTTAGGGCGATGATGGTCGCAACGTGGGCGTTCGCGTATCACAGTGGACAGGGACACGTCGCATAGAGCGTACACGCCGCGAAGAATACCCCAATACAAATACATATGTGTGTCGTATCGTCTACGCCACAATATAAATTTTATGCTACGCTATGCATACGTCCGAATAACACCTACGTTAGTCAAGACAAACTCCTATATTTTGTGAAAAGATATTTTCTTTACAACTACCGTCCCTATAAATGCGAAAATAATCTATCTGTCTGTTTGTTACCTTTTCACGCCTAAACCGCTAAACCAATTTTGTTGAATATTGGTATAAAGATCGGACCATGGACAAGAACATAGGCTACCTTTTGTCTCGAAAAATCCTTTGGGATGCGAGTGAAACCGCAGGCAACAGCTAGTAGTAAGTATTACTGTCATTAGTCATTACTTTTCCATTTTTTATAGGAGTAGGGAGTACCTACTACTTACTGAAATAAAAAAAAAATATTTACCTAGATTAATAATAATATCTTTGTCAGTTTAGGTAATAGGTGTTAAGCAATAAAAAAGGGTCAAGCATCTTTCGTTGCTGTACGTAAACAATAAGACATGATACCAATTCCGAGAATTGACACAAAGGAACGTGTTTTAGCTATCTGAAACGAGATTAAAGGTCACCATGATTGTGTGAATTTGACCCGACAACCGGACACTATGTGATACCTAATTAATGAATTTGGTGGCTTATGTACAATTATACATACCTACTTATCTTATTATGTGATCTGCTAGGAATATTACATTGAAGTTGGATGAATAGGTATTACGTTCTTAAATTCTCTCTATTAGAATTAGACGAATCCCACGTAAATTTTTTAACAGTTTCGGCGGAGCATCATCAATGATGATGATTCATCATCAGAACTATCTTAAACGTTTATTTATGATTACTGTGGGCATGATATTTCCATTGTGCAACAGCATAGAGCATGTCCTGCTCAGGACCACTAAGCTAAAAACGCAGTAGGCTAATGCCTAGAAGTCTTGAGCGCGACTGCTACACCATAGATCCTGGGTTCGATTTCCAGGTCTAGAAGAATTATTGGGTTTTTCTATGAAATTCTCAGTAGCAGCTCCGAGTATGGGAATCGTGCCCGGTTAATGTAAATAGGCTCGCTCTCTACACGAGACCTACACATATCGGCGAACTGTGGGTGTACGTTAGTACGCCTCTACCTAACCATTCGGGGAGAATAGGCGCGATGGTATGTATCATACCTATACGATTCGGCTAGTCTAAGGATTTTTCCAAAGACCAATATGTTAGTATGTGTAACATTGGTTGGCATACGCATAGACCTAATTTAAGGATACCTACGTTCGATGGGATTGCCAACATTTTTTTTAACATTTTTAGTTTTTTAAATCAGAATGGAGGAGGATATGTATTTTTAGAAAATTTGTCACCCTGCAATCCCTTACATTTATAGGACTTAGGTACCTACTTTCATGAGAGTCAAGATTTCATGGACTTCTAAGTCAATTGTCGCAACAGGTAGGTTACTACACGTTAGGATTAAAAATGAAAAAAAATAAAAAATAAAAACGGGCCTCTCGTGAAGGTACCTATTACTTTATATTTTTATAGATACACCTAAAAAGTTTGTTGTACCTACCTACATTGTGTTGTGGATCACACAGCGGAAGCGACGGCGGACGCGTTTCGAAATATAGCACGCACTATCGAACTCATTATACTCATTATGTGAGATCACGAGTAATGTCACTGAGATAATAATTTATCAAGGGTTTACAGGGCCTCTTGCTGGCAAGCTGATATAGGTACTTAGGTGCTGCCGCCAAACTCTGGAAGTTGTCTCAGTTCGTTATAGTTAGGTAGGTAGGTGCCCAAACTAGGCATCGCTGATGTGATAATAAAAGAACTATCGGTCGGTATCATGGTGAAATAGCTGAATGGGTCCAAAGAAATCCAAAAAAATATGTGATGTTTCTCAGGTTACTACAACACTAGATAGGAAGGTATATATCTATATACAATCAATTAGTAACCATTGGTCTAATTTCTATTGATTTCATTAGGTAGGTATTTTAACTGCGGCAACACGGTAATTAATAGGTAGGTATGCAACCTTTAACATCTGTCGTCGCAACCGCAACTGTCTAGGTATTATTAAAGTGGCAACCCTCTTGAGCTCAACTCAAGAGGGTTGCCACTTTAATAGGTAATACCCAGACAGTACCTGTGATGCCGTTGCTAACATTGAAAAAAAAAAAAAACAATTGACTGAAATAGTTTTACCCGATTCCCCGAGTGGTATAGATTTAGGAGGGATGCCATAATCATGATCTTCATCATGATCATGGCATAGATAGGTAGGTACCCAGGCAGGTACCTAAATCACTCACTGAGGAAAAAAAAAATAGTTTGACTCCGAATACGGACCAAGCGATACAAAAATACCGACATAGGTAACTAGTAGGTACCTAGTGTGTTGCTTCTGCTTCTAATGGGTGCTTCAACATTTAAATCGTAGAATTCGTACCTACCTACCTTAATCGTTCCAAAGATTAAGGTATTAGACAGGTAGGTACCTATCTGATTCATTCATATTGAAGCTCTTAAGCTACGTGTGGCTAAACGCAAACACCAATCAGCAACGCATTTACAGCATCATCTCAGCGTCTCATTAATTTTAATTTCTGTTTAACGAGTAGAACTTTTATTGTGGAAATACATAGTTGCAAATATGCAATGGCCAGTATGGCCAGTGCAGCAAGCTTGGAGTCACACTGACATTGCGTATAATCCGGCATTCCTTATGGAATGCGGTCGCTCGACCGCTCAACCGGCCGCGCACCGCCCCGCGCCGCTCACCTCCATGATTTCTTACCCACTCGCTTCCGTCTACCATATGGTATAGTGGGATAGGACCGAATCTAACAAGAATCTAGTGAGGAAAAAAGCCATGTAAAGGCATACGAATACACCAAAAGTTCACTTGAATTACGTAAACATGGTAGGTACCTACCTATTGTGGAGATTAGAAAATGCGTGACGTCTCGAAAATGCGTTAAACGAAACAACAGGTTTTGTAACATCGCCAAAAATAATTGGATAGATTTTAATGTGGCTGTGGCTTATAAAGTTGCACCCCCAAAGGTTAATGATATTGGCAAAATGTGTAAAATTCCTAATATTGCGGAGCAAATTCGACAAGATAATCGCCACGTAGCGGGTGGGTGAATCAAACAAAACAAACATGCCGTCAATTGAACAGTATTAGAATCGAAAATTTCACTTACCTTCGTAGAAAGCCGTCGATCGTTAAAAATATCCACTCGACTCGATCGCACAGATAATACGGTTATCGTCCGTACAACACAAATATTCACCACACCAAAACGACAACATAAATAAACGCGGGAGGAGCCGCCGACACCGGCACGGATCGCTCGCAGCTGACGTTCTCTTCGCACTGATCGAAATGCAACTCAGAAAAATGCACAGGGCGGGGTTGTCGAATGTCATAAACGGTCGGTTACAGAGGTCGGACACTCGCCGTTCGGGCTCGAGAACATGAAATACACCAACGCATAACGCAACGCCGCGAAGCGGACTGACTGAGAGTTCGGCGGAAGGGAGGCGCGGCGCGAGGAGAGGAGGCGCGCGCCGGCCGGGCGGCCCCAGCGACGTGGCCGCGCGCCGCCCGGCTCCCGACACCCGCCCGGCGCCCGTCGCTCAGCACTTAGCAACGCGACCGCGACGCCGCCGCCGCTGTGCCTCTGCCGAGACACCCGTCTCCGACCTCTTGTACGAGATACCTCCATAAACGATACATCTTATGTCACCCGCTTGCCTGACTTGGGCTGGTTTAATATTTAAAATGTCTGGGTTTAGATTATGTATCTACCAACCTATCCTATTAACTCCAAAACGAGGGAGACATTGCCGATATGATTTCTGTACCTGACACGGCTTGCAGATTTGATATCCTTCAGAACAATTAACTTACACGGTACACCTCTCCGATGTACCGCGAGCTGTTTCAGTTTTAAGTTACACATTTTTTAAGATAGGTAACATCTATCCTATTTAAGTAGGTACCTCGTTTATTTAGTTGTACGTGTCTAACGCAAGGGACAACCTTAGCCGTTGCGACGCTCTGGCGACCTCAGGAAGGTCTTTGCGAGGCCTGCCTTTGTTGAATTAGTTTTAAAATCAGTCTCAAAGTGCGCGATAACCCCCATTTTACTTTAGGGCGCTGGAGGCCTACAGAGGATAAGGACCCAAGAAAATTTGTGGTATTGAAGCGGTTTAAGATTGTAGTAAAATTAAAAATTTCGGGGGCGCTAAAAATTGGCTGTATAAAAATTCAATGGTAGATAAACGAAAAAAGTTTAAGGAACCTCTCTAATACGAAATAAATACATTTTGAGTTTTACGATTGTTTATTGGAAATTAACAAAAAATAATAAAAACAAAGAAAACAACTTTCAACCGAGTTGTTGCGCGAGTGCGGGAGGCCCTGCAAGAGCGAGGCTCCGGGCGGTAGCCCTACTCACGTCCGTTTCTGGGCAAAGCTACTAGCCTATCAACCTATCAACTCGTAGGTTAGACGGGTACAAAAATAAACAAGTGCGAGTCCGACTCGCCCATCGAGGGGTCCGTACAAATTTGTAGGTACATATTATAATTAATTACAAATGTATTATTCAGAATCAAATGTATTTTCCCTATATGTACTTGTAGTAGATATAAGACAGTATTACGTGTCAGTTCTAGGTCAACGGAAAATACCCTATAAATTTTGATTCTCTTGAGAGGGTTGAAATATACGTTTTTTACGGCATAAACGGCCGTATCTTTTTTTTACGTTAACTTAGAAGTTTGATTTTTTCTGGTACGTTTACCAGTAGCTACACCTAGGTACCTACGTATGCTGTATTCAAGTTGTAGGTATACAGTAGCAACATAATACTGTTTACTGGAAATAAGAAAATAATAAAATATCAAGTGTCTCGGTTCGAATAAGTACCTACAGCAGTGTGACACAGCATACGCATGACAGGTATCTATGTAAGGAGTTCCTGTTCTATCCTACAATTACTGTACTTTCTTGCCCATTGTTAGCGTGATGAAATCAGTTTTACTATCTCTAGCGATCGAGTGAGATTAGCGCGGGCGCGGGCGTTTCGCGGGTGCGGCGGGGCGGGACGCTTGCCTATTAGTCGCGCACTTGATGCCTTGGTACTTTCACCCATGCAGGTACTTAGATGTCAGTCATGCATATGCAAGCAATGTTTTATTTTATATAGGTATGTCATCGTCATCAATTTACATGGACGGTTAAGTATTCAGCAAAAATAAAACAACAAGTGAGAATGTAGCGTTCACTTTTATTACTTCTCAAGTTTAGACATCACAGAACGTACTGATTACCTTATCTTTTTGGTAATAAGGTTTGAGTCGATTTCATAAATCTATTTATTAAAGTTGCAAGGGCTGTTTCTTACACGATTTGTAGTGCGTGCAGTGTCTGCCATTGCTGGATTATTAAACAAACAATCGAATCAATGATGTTCTTATCTTGTACATGAAGAATTACAAATCAGTGAGCCCTATAAAACAAATTACTTGAATGAATACCTATTTATATGAAAAAATAATGTAGGTCTAACGTTTAGACAATAGACATCAATGAGAATAGGCTAGTTGACTAGTGATAAATTTACTCAAAATAAGAGGCTTACTTAGTCAAAAATATAATTGATTATCGATGTTGATTATAATTAATAATTATAGTACTGACAAAAAAAAAACAATTTAAATCGGCTCATAAAATTCAACGTTAAAAAGCTTTTAAAGTTTTTGGCGGAGATTGAGAGGAGATGCGCCGTCTCTTTTCCGCAAAACATGTATTAGTATAGAATTCGTATGACCCACAGTACATTAACACTAAGACAATACGAAGTCAACTAGCCTATTGTGGGAAACCCAAGATACATTTTTATTAAAACGGTTTTTTTTTAGAATAGCATAATTTGGACCAAGGCATTATATGTATAAAGTCACTATTTTCTGAGTGTAGAACTTACGGATAGGTATTGCTACACCAAATTCCCTTTAGGTAGTTAAGCACATAATTATGCTAGTATAATATAATGTCTTGTATCTGTTTACCGTTACGAGAAAAAGGTGCGAATATAAAATATTGGCCGTAACGCCAATTATTGGTTATCCATGCTTCCAGGAAATAAGGCAAATGTACATAATGTACATACTCTGGAGACAGGATTTTTCTTAAGAATTAACACTAACAACAAATTATGTATAATAAACTGTGTGCGTCATATATCATCACCTGAGCAAACTTTTTTTAAAGCAACTCTTGAAACAACAGCCCAATACATGATGAAATCTGAGCATGTTAACATATTTACATACCAACTCATTGCTAAGCACCTTAAAAAAAGATATATAGTCCTCCATCTTACTTTAACTTAAAATTACGACTTGTAATCATTTATTTAGATTATAAAAAATAATGTTGTTAATTGCAGTTTATAACCAGGGGTGCCACGCCGGGTCCATTCTACACAAGTTATCGTGGCTGTTCGCTGCCGTCACTAGGGTTGCCACCTTACTATCCGGTCCATCAAAACTCGCCATAGAGTTCAAGCGATTCATAATAACTGTTACTGCCTTATTGACCATATTTATTATAGTTTCGTTGTCCATTTCTACAGGTTTGTTTTCAGTGGAAGCTCCCGCCGTTGGTAGCCCGGATTTGTCTTCGAGCCGCTTTCTGTAGCCGGTGACTATTTCGTCGCGCAGAATTGTTCGTAGGATGGATTGTATCTGAAAAAAGAACTTGGTAAAAAATCATGTAAATAATTTTAGTAACGAGTAGTCTCGATTCATGAGTTTACCTTGAAGTTAGGTGTGACGAGACACCTTGCGACGGAAATAGCGGAAGCCGTGAGGGGTCCGGTGATGCCTATAGTAGTCAGTAGCTCGGATATGTTGGGCGTCAGTCGGAACGGTACTGGTCGGTTGCAATCTAATTCGCCTGTAGGTACACAAGTTAAATGAGACACATTTAAAATCACAATTAGTATGAATAAAACATTAAAAGAGCATATAGATATAAAAGTAAAATTAAAGCAAATTCTTACCTAGATGTCTCACACTGAAACGAAACTTAAAAAACTTTATTAACCAAAGACAAGTGAGCTATGGAAAAGAAGAAATCATAAAAACAAACTAGTGTCTATAGCAATTGGAGCCACACATACCCGTTGTATCGTCGACGTCGAACTTATAGTAGGACACGTTGAGTAGGCCCGAGTCCTGGTGAACGTACATCATGTCTGGGTTGAGCCGCGTCAGGTGGAGCACGTACTCCGCGAAGTTGGCGAGCGACAGCTGCAGCGTTAGCATTTTTCTGAATGTCCAGTAGTCTGTGGGCGCGGAGAATGTCGCCGCGGCCCATTCTCGTAACATGCCCTTTGGCACCATTGTCGCTTGCACCTAGGTTGTGAAACATTTAATTAAAATATTGACTGCAGGTGCGCCGCGTCGAATCGCTTATTATTAGCTTTTGTGTATGTGCACGTATCCGCATATGTAGATGTGTAACTGCGTTATCTTTGCCGCGAAATTGTTTTGGGTTCCTTCTCTTTATTCTATCAGACGAGATCAGAAATGAAATGCGAGAATGAAGGTTTCGTAAAGACATCACTGAAGTGCTGGGAGAAAATTACGATGTTAGAAACTTATATTCGCTTAGCTTGTTATGTTTATAGCTGAAGGTTACACAATAAATTTAATTATCAAGTATATCTCTTTGGCTTGTCCTTCCTTAAATACTGTTACAACAACATCAAAATTCAGTACTTACTTCACGGAGAATGTCCCGTAAAACTTGATGTGAAGCTTGCGATCCTCGCGCCTGTACCGCCGCTAGACGTTCATAGTAACGGGCGACTGGAGCGTCGTATTCCACACCCCTACAAACAAAGTTAAAACATAGTGACCATTCCACCTTCACCTTATAAAAAGTTGTTCCTCAAATACATACCTATTAGCGCATTCTGTTCGGTATATATCAAGCAATGATATCGAACTGGGGTTGTCCTCAACGAGACGCATTTGTGGCGATACCGAAACGACTCGCGGTACAGTGAAGTGCAAAAATCTCCTCGATGTTTCCTTTTGTTTTCCCAAGTAGTGGTTTAACATTCTCAGTAATTGTAAAACACGTTCTTCTCGCCTCGCGTCACCCAGTCCCGAGTCGTTGACGACTAGGTAGGGGTATATTTTGCCGTTGTGACCGCGAATGTACAGTCTACGCGCTGAAGTGTTGTGTTTCTGTACAATCTCAACGCGCGGCATGAACCTAGCGATACGGATGTGGTAGTGTGTGTGTTTTGGCAGCAGAAATTCTCCAGGTAGTTCAACTTCCGCCGTTTTGAGGCTAAAGTTTGATAGAAATCTACACTTCTCTTCGATGAGGAAAGATCTGTAACACAAAGAGAATTATAATAAAACATCGTTGGATTGATTATGTGGCAAAAGATTGTTAGTAAATGATTACCTTTACTGTTATGTACCCGAAGCTACCGAAGTGAATAAAGCACTAAGCCAAAACCCTGTCTAAAACTACCGGATGAGGTTAGATTGAGCATGGCAGTGTTTGAGTGTTGCTAAGGTCTAACATGGAAGATGGACGGCACAATCGTAATATAAATCTCCTCTGTATTTACCTTAGTGGGGAGTGCTCAATGCCTGACTGAACTACTTACTTGGGCAGAACCTTTGTTTTTGCCTCGAGTATCTTGACCCATTTTCGCAGTTTTTGTATAAGATTTTGTAATTTCATAGCGTTAGGCTGCGAAAAGTCGAAGTCGGCGGTGAATTGAGTCTTCATCTTCTGGAAGACTGGGTCTTGCACGGTGGCCTGCGCGCGGCGGGCGAGACTCTCTGATGCAGCTGAAGAGAATGCACCACTTACAGAACTTGTTGAAATACTTTCTGTAGACATACAAAATGGAGTATCTGTATAAAGTGACGCTCGCTGGAGGCATAACATCAGTCTTACATTCACAGAAAAACCCAAAACTAAATGAAATTAATACAAACTACTTGTGAAGAATGAAGAAATACGAACATTATTACCTGCAATGACATGTCACGTTATAATCGCACAGCAAAACTGTATGTCATTATTAAATCCCTGAAATAAATTTGTATATTATTGTGTTTTATAGGTGAATTACATCTGATGAATACTGATGTTATGTCTTGACCCCAACGATAATGGGATCATTTATTATACTGAAGAAAGTTCCCATTTATTTTTAACATTGTTAATTTATGTTCTTATTGCCCGCAACATCTTTGAACTGCTAGAAACGGATGAAGGCTAACTCTATTTTTTGTTATGTTAAATAACAAAATTACTTTATAATCGTTATTTATTAATTAATAATAATATATAATATGTAACTGAAACGCCCAAATGTACTATTATTTAGGCTGACCTTTGTTAAGTTTACGGTGTATCTAATAACGAATTTACGTAGTGTTATAATTTTTCAACAATAAAAAAAGGAAACTAAAATAACCTAGCCGAAACACTGAACAAATAAAATTTGTTACTCACTTATACCAATGCCGATGCCGAAGGTGGAGACGACTTTCTTGATGAAGTTGAGTGTGTGCGGCGTGACGGTGGCGTCGGCGACGGCGGCGCGGTGGTGAAAGGCCACCACGTGGCACTTGGCCAGCCCCGCGCGCAGCTGACGAAGTACCTCCTCGTACCAATTTTCACGGAACCATACCATCTGATATTACAATTTGTTTCATTAGAACTGTTTATGTGAAACTTTATATCAATATATCAATATCTTTATATATATAATTCTTCTGTGAGTGTGTATGTCACTGAACTTCTCTCAAACGACTGGACCGGTTTTGATGAAATTTTGTGTGTGTGTTCAAGGGGATCTGGGAATGGTTTAGATCAAACGACTGGACCGATTTTGATGAAATTTTTTGTGTGTGTTCAAGTTTTTTGTCCGCTGTCCGCTATATTTCGCTTTATACGTAGCGAAGCACGTACCGGGCCGCTAGTATGTATATAAAAATCAATGGCACTTTTCGTTGTAATTTTATAACTCAAGAACGGGCTCACCTATCTAAACCAAATGTTTAGGCTTTGTTCGGACTATTTAGTAGATGGTTTATGTGAAGTTTGTACAAAATCGGTCGAGCGGTTCTTCATTTATCACATTTTTTGTAACAAATGATGAATTTGATGTTCCAATTTTTTTTTTATTATTTCATTCACTTTATACGTAGCAAAGCACGTACTGGGCCGCTAGTACTGTATATTATTATTAGCTTAAAGAAAGAACTAGGCGCTTGTAATAGTGGGATTAATTATTTTTGGCTCAGGCTGGACTTTCGTGGTAGACAACACATGTTGCATAGATTTTAACTACGACGTCAGTTTTTTTTTCATTGATAGACTTACGCTTGACTGCCAGCTGTTTGATTATTTTTATTTGCTAAACTTGTTTGTAATTACTCATATACATACTCATACAGATAATATTATATTGTATTACAAATGCAGGACGCTTTTGTGATAGTGGCTAAATCAGATGAATAGTGAAAGAAGCTAGGGGAAAATAAAAGTTTAAAGTTTTACAGAGGGTTTCAAAAAACTTTTTTTTATATTGTTAGTAATATTACAAGTAACTGTATTTAATTACCTGATCAACAATGCCTTCTAACGAGGACAACACGGTGGGATGTATTTCCCTTTGCATTTGCATGATCTTGGAGCAGCGCCACATGGGCAGAGTGGCCTTGATGGGCCCAGCCTCGCCCGTGGAGCCACTGCTCGACGATGATGCATTCTCCACCTTGGTGGCCTGCCAAAATAATAAAATAACTGAAAAGGTCTACTAACGTATACGGACTTTGCGTATGAAATCATTAACCCACATTGCCAACATTGCTGGACGTAGGCCTCCCACAGTGGAGGAGACGAATCTCTATGTGAATAAAGAATTTACTAAAACAGAAATTTAATGTATTTTATCCCCCAAAACAAAAATAAAATTGCAGAAGTAGATATACATTGTCGGTCTGTCCCTCTAGGAAATCGGGTTTTTAAGATCTTAAAAATCTATCTAAACTTTATGGTATTACTTTATTATGACTGTAGATTTTTTCACCTCTTCGTAACAATTGATAATCTTGGTGGTATACACTTTTCGACTTGATAGTCTAATAATAAGGATATCAACAGCCAAGATTGTCGATTGTAATACAGGGATACATTAACATCACATGCACAACTATCTACGGCCAAACAGTTATTTATCGAAGTCGCAACCCATAAAAAAGTATTGCCTACGGGTCACAGCTTCGCTTAGCCATTGCAGCAATTAAGCAACAACTATATTATAAATTTAATAAATCTATCAAATACAATAAATTATTTAAATAAAACTACTTACAGATTTTATCGCAGCATAATGATATTATTAAATCCTAACATTTCAGATCCTTTACAGCTTCGATGGTCACCCATGACCATATCTAATCGCGTAAATGTCAGAAATGAATTTTGTCAACTTACAGCAGAGGTGGTCGGTTGGTGTGGTAGGTGTGCGGCGATGTTTTCTGCGGTCTTGTGTCGTTCGCGTTGTTCAATCTTAAGAGTCAAGTATAGTGTGCGGATAGGGAAATACACCGCTTGTGGATAAAGTCGGCCAACCTGGAAAACAAGATAACTTTGTACTTTGATTTCGTTATTGGTCTTTTTTTTCTATGGGAATTAGCATTTCATATTCCCGACATACTAATAGATAATAGGGAATATGAATGTTTTTGGAACGAAGTTCCTTATCGCGCGTTGTGAAAGGGGGCTAGACGGAAAAAAATCTTACGAAAAGTTGTCACGACACGAAAAAGCTACACGAAAGTGTCGTGACACTTTTTGCTATAGTAAGCTATTGTATAATAAGATAATAAGATAGTAGTTCCTTTCGATTAATTTGCCATATGCTAGCATACGTTTATATTATGATTATGATTATATGTATAAATACTCGCTCCGTGCTGATTTTGAACTTGCATCCTATGGCACTGCGCTAATCGAGCCTTCAACTATTTATAAATTTAAACTTCGTTCCATCCGGGTGTCCCTTGACACCTCTCAAGTATTTTTATTTTTTTTATATTTTTAATCAATAGTTTACATTATAAAAGCACCGTATAAAATATTTCTTTAACAAAAATATTAATCAAAAAAATAAATATACAAAACTGCAATCATCTTCGGGAGATTTAAACGCCGCCATCTTGAGCGCGTGTACTGTGACGTCAGTTTCCGCAAAAACAGTCACTGTTTTATGTTTTTTTTAAATTTATTGATCTATTACTTTTAAGTTTTCTAACTAATAGGATATTTGACTAATGTGTGAATAATTATAAATACCAAGCTGAGTGAAAAATTAAATTAAATACAAATCGTATTCTGAAAAAAATATTTAAATTGGTTAATAAAGATATAAGCATTTAAAATTTTTGGTGGGGATTGAGAGGAGATGCTTTGTTAGTTTAGCCCCCAAATTAGTGTTAGTATAGGATTTGTAGGGCGCATTGGTTTGTGACGTCAAAAAAAAGTATAGTGCGTTCTCTGTCTACCATAGAATTAAAATGCTTATAACTTCCTTATTTTTTGAGCCGATTTTAATTTTGTTTTCGTTGATTAGTTCTATTTATAGTAAACATTTCCATAAGACTATAAAAAATAGTCAGCCAAATAGCCTATTCGACCATGGGAGAGGATTGAAAATGAAAGGTTTACGGTGACATGACAGCGTCACAACGTGTACTTTGATGTAAGTCCGTATTGATCTGTTATATTTGCCGCGCACTTTTTCTACTTTTAAATAATTAAAATCTTGCTGGAAAAGCGATTATGTAAAAATATTATGACATTCTATAGCAATAATGATTACAAATCAAAATATTTTACTCAAATTTGAATCTTATGCATATTCCCTATTGCGAGGCTAATCCCTATGAGTTGAGTCTAATAAAATAATTCCTCTTCTCACAGGTTCAAATACTCACATGGCTCAGAAGATTGAGTATGACATTCCCATCGTATTGGACAAGGCAGGCGAGTAATTGTGGTATCCATGGCAACCATTGCACAGGCGGCACGCCGATTGAATACTTGTCTAGAGCTTCGGCAAGACTATTCTTTTCGTCGTCGAAACTAAGCATCCAGAGGACCTGAAATATATAAACACGGTAAAACGAAACAACCAGTCTCCCTCATGATTATTAATTGTCAGTATATTCAACCAGACCGGATGATCTTACCTTTGCGCAATATTTCCTGGATTTAGATTCGTTCTGATGGCGGCATGCGTGCAAGAAACAAGTCATAGCGGACACTCCCACTTGAATCTGTCTTGGGTCTCTTATGAATATTTGCTCCAAATAGTCTCCCCAGAGAGCCCAAGCTTTTACGAGAGTGTCGTGCAGTTGAACTGCTGCCGCGAAGGCTTTGTTTGCATCCTCTGACCGTCCAAGCTGCGCTAAAAGTAATCCTTTAAACGCGTAAAACTCAGCCGTCATTTCTTTAGTAAAATACTTGAAGTTCGTCGACTCTATCATGTCGATACCGTCCTGTAACTCTTCCTTGCCCTCCGTCCACGACATTTGAATGTGACACTTGACTTGCTGTCTAATCTTTTGGAAGCAGTCCACTATCGGAACACTAGGTATTGTGTATATTCGATGTAATGAGTCTAGGCACACGCCTGAAAGGTTATGTTTTCTTGCAATCTTTGCGAAGTGAATTATAGCCTGAAAAGACGAATAGTGATGACATAATTTTTACCACAACACAGAAGTTGGTCTTTTAATAAATTTTCTACTTTGCACTACTCGATTACATACCCTCATCAACATAGGCAAATATATAGGAGTATGATGAGGGAGCCACACTTGACCGCACGGAGAGAACGCCGTTAAAGCCTAGTGGTGACGCAACCAATTCGGACAACGGTGACGGCGGCGGTGCTTTGCGATCAAGTGAGGCTAATAAGAACTAAGGGGTTACTTACATCAGAACTTTGTATTGTGGCAGAGACCTGTGTACAAACAACACCATACTCCATTTACCAATACGTCTACCAAGCATGGTGATTACGGCAAGACGGCACGACTCAATGATATTTTTTTTTGGAGTCATGTATTCATGGTGGTCATTACCACCATTTTGGCCCGTAAACGTACACTGCTGAACATGGGTTTCCTACCAGACCCCTAAAATGAACGGTGGTGAGGATTGCCATAACCACGACGCCCGGCAAACGGAATGGCGACAGCAGTATATTGTTATTAGCGCACAGAGTAGCTGCTGTCGGTCTTTCTGGCAAGTGTGGCTGCTTCTATGACTTTACGAGAAAGGTACCGGTACCGGGAGGCGTGATCGTGGGGACCCATGAGCGTTCAGCAGTGAAGGTTTGCGGGCTGAATAGTATGAGAAATAGAACTGTGCCTCTTTGGAGTTGTACGCAAGTGATTGTGCAGTAATCAATGTCACGATAAAAACGGCGGGGCAGATGCGCGGGCATAATGGTCGCGTGTTGCTTGACCCATTTGTTTACATTAATTGCATATGCCCTGCTCGCTTGGTGAAGTTGACAGTCAGTGCCACATTTTTTTCTCATTCATGGTTTTTCCAACTTTGGCGCCAATAAACAGTGATTTTATCGATCTCGTGCCATCTCTCGCGTATACGCACATGAGCCCAAGTAAATGCTATTTCAATTATAACAGAAAGGTCGTCCAATAGCACTGAATATAAGGATGATATAAGGATATGTCAAAAATCAACTATGCTGATGATTTGCATACAATAAAATAGCAGAATATGGGCTCACGTACTGTGAATGAGATATGGCACGAGATTAGCAGTTGTTTCATAATTTATTATTTATTTATGCTTTTGCACATAACCTGCGCGATAGTACGATATTTCCGGTTCCAGTGACGCTTCGTAGGGTTACGCGGACTGAGGTGTGTGTGTTCGTTCGTATGTGCGTGTGTTCGCGTGAGTGCGTGTGTGTGCGTGTTTTCGTATGTGTATGTTAGTTACCTGTGCGCTGGCGTGTACGCCCAGCATGCTGTGGTTGGAGGCATGCTCGGTCTGTGAGTCGTAGTGCGACGCGATGAACTGGTAGTGGTGCTGGCGCCACGTGAAGATCGCGCCCCAGTGCGACAGCGGGTCGGCCACCACGGGCAGGCGGTTGCGCCACGTCTTCACTATGGCCTTCATATCGTGTAGCGATGTCGGACGACTGTGCAGCAAGCCCTACGGAACACCGGTATACTCAACTGTCAGACCATGCCAAAAAGCAAGGGTATAGGAAGAAGAAACAGCCTACAATTTTATTGGGCGATAGCGTGCCCGAATACAAATTCTCATGTAAAGGAAAGCCAGAAAAGTACCAAGTTTTTTTTTCATATAACTGGTTCACAGATATTGATATACTCACGGCGTGTATCTGTGAAGCCTCGTTCATTTCCAGTTGCTGCTTGGCAGCGTGTAACAGCGATAGATACGCATGTGAAACGATGCGTGGCAGCAATGTTCAATACAAAGAGCCTTACTTATTGGCTCCTGTACACAATGGCCAGGAATGCCGCATTTATGACGTCATTGGTACATAGTAAGTAGGTGGATGGTATGAATACTAGTTGGTAATCTATGACAAGGCTCGTTTATGGACGTTATGTAGTCAGACCCTGTTGTTTGATTTTAACAGTACGTGATAGCCCAGAAGTGCGGCCGAGGAACGAGATGTGCGAATTCAATCAGATTTCTTCATAAGTTGGTGTGTCTTTTATAAAAATAAGAGGTATCTTTCTGTTTTCAGCCAAACTTCTGTGCTGTCGAGTCCTGTTTTTTACTGACCATTAAAGATAAAGATAAAGATAAAGATCATTTATTTGTCACAACATGTGTACATTCTGGTGTTATTAAATATAATTATACAGTTCCAACATGTTCTGTCCATTTCAGGACATGCAAATGTTAATAAGAAAAAAAATATAAAAACATTAAAAATAGTATTAATTAATCTAGATATTACTGACTGCAATAACATAAGTATAATATTAACAAACAATGATTAATATAATTGAATTTCAATGGACTAGTATTTTTTTTTTTTTTTTTCTAATTTTAATCTTATTTTTCTAGTAAGTAATCTTAGCATGGAAAATTAAAATTGAAAGGGAAAAATGTCAAAGTTAATAATTACGTCAATGTTTACAAATAATTTCATAATCAACAGATAGCAGCCATGTCACAGTTAAGAGCAATGTCAGCTAAACTAACAAGAAACACCAATTTAAAATTAAAAACTTGAAAACACATTAACTACATTATTTGTTTGTCATCGAGAAATTCACTTACTGTGTAATAGCATTTAGAAATCAGTATTTTTTTTATGTGGTGTTTAAATTGATTCACATTAAGCTGCTTGCATGAGTTAGGTAGTTTATTGTAGATTTTTGGAGCCATACAGAAAATACTCTTACTCATGAGTGTTGTCTTTGCTGTGTGCATACATAATCTATGACCGTCACGGCGATTACGAATAGTAACATCTGACATTTTTGGGAATAAGTGTGGGTTAGTCTTAACAAACACCGCTGTCTCATAGATGTATAAGCTCGGCAACGTTAAAATTTTATATTTAATAAAGTATGGCTTACAAGTATCTGTGACTTGTAGCCCAAACATGACCCTTAAACACCGCTTTTGTAGTTTAAATACACTTGATTTATTGACAGAATTTCCCCAGAACATAATTCCGTATCTTAGTATGGATTCTATGAGGCCATGATACGCAGACAGCAATGCAGGTATATTTACTAGTGGACCAAGTTTATAGAGCCCATATGATCGGCTGCTTATTTTTTTGGATAACTCCTCTATATGTGCTTTCCAGTTCAACTGCTTATCTATAACTATTCCGAGAAACTGAGCCTCATCTACTTCATGTATAGTGCAATTTTTATATGTTATATTAGGCAGATTATTTTGCGGTCTTTGACTAAAGTGCATGACATGAGTTTTATTCAAATTAATTTTTAAGTTATTATTATTCATCCAGTCAATTATTGAAGATAATGCATAATTAATGTCATGTTCGTAATGGTTCAATGATTTACATGCTACTGTTAGTGTGCTGTCGTCAGCAAAGAGAGTCATAGGTTGCTCAGTTGATTTGGGCAGATCATTAATATAGACAATAAACATTAATGGGCCCAGTACGCTTCCTTGTGGAACACCATACGCAATAGTCCGTTCTTGGGATTTGCTAGTAATTTCCTTTTTTAAATTAAAATCAATTCCCGTTACCACCGTATATTGTTTTCTACTAGTCATATATGATATTAACAAATCTAGGACATTACCACGGATGCCATAGCGATATAGCTTATTTTTTAAAATATTATGATCCACGTAATCAAAAGCCTGCGTCATATCGCAGTACACTGCACATACAGGGTTTCTTTTGTTAACGTTTGTCATAGTCTCATGTAAAAAATCATAGATGGCCATGTTGATAGACATATTTTTCCTAAAACCCTTCTGTTCTTTACAAATAATTTTCTTATTTTCTAAGTAACTATATACTTCCCTGTGTATGTATTTCTCAAAGATCTTGGAAAATATAGGTAAGAGTGCAATCGGCCTATAGTTTGACATAACGTCTTTGTTTTCTTTTTTGTGTATTGGTTTAATCATGGACACTTTCAGTTTCTCCGGAAACACGCCGTGGCATATACACAGATTTAATATGTGACTAAGATGGTTACAGATAAGACTACCGGTTAACTTTATTATTTTTGTAGAAATGCCATCATAGCCTACGCTATTAGTATTTTTTAGATTTTTTATAATATTTAAAATATCTTGAGGCATGCTAGGAGCCATAAACATGGAATCTTTTGTATTGACTATAGTAGAGGTGGCCTGTGTGAATGATATGGGAAGCGGTTGAATTTTATCTATGTAATAGTCATTGAAACTCTCTGCTATCAGTGTTGGGTCAGTAATAGTTTCATTGTTCAGTGTTATTTTGGGTACAGTATCTTTTGGTTTATTGAATTTATTATTATTAATAATTTGCCATGTTGCTCTCATTTTGTTTTCAGAACAATTAATGTTATTAATGTTTTGAGACCTTTTGGTTAAAGCGATAATTTTTTTAAACATCTTAGCATATTTTATATAGGCTACGCTATTAGAATGAGATGGTTTTAGTCTAGTCGCCCATAAGAGATTCCTTTTTTTCCTACTGCAGATTCGAATACCTTTCGAGATCCATTTAGGCGTTTTTGTAGCTCGAACTGTAATTACTTTACGTGGAAAACAAAGTTTATAGATGAGATGAAACTGATCAAAAAATAAATCAAATGCAGTGTTGGGATCATCAGTATCATAAATTTCAGAAAATGTTAAACCACGGATGTATTTTATAAAATTTTGAACATTCTCTTGACAGTAATCTGTTTTCTCTTTACGCCATTTTTTTAATATGCATATGTGTTTTACTGGGCACCTCAGAATCTGGGCTGTGTGATCAGATAGTGCTAGTTCAAGTATATCAGCGCGCCATGATTTTTTAAAGTTATGTGCGAAATTGTCAATGCACGTTTGGCTAGTCAATCTTGTTGGTTCCTCTAGAGATAGTTTTAAATTAAAATTAAGTAATAGAAACTTCAGTTCTAAGCTCACACTGTTATTTTTTAGCACATCAATATTGTAATCACCTGCAATGACTATATTTTTGAATTTTTTTCGATTTATTAATATAAGCAATTGTTCAAATTTTTGAAAAAATAGATTAATATTTGCTGCTTTTGGCACCCTGTATAAGCATACAATTAATATATTATATTGTACTAGTTCAATTGCACAGCACTCGAATATACCCTTTAATGATAGTAACGCAACCTCAGGTAACTCTTTCCAGGTATGTCCCAGCTTTACCATTATACATGCTCCCCCCCTTTTACTGTTTACCCTGCAATAGTGAGCAGCTAGAGTGTAGTTAGGGACATACAGGTGAGCTACATGTTCCGGCGTCATGAAGTGTTCAGTTACACATAATACATCTACATGTTTCTTTTTATTTTCAAGTTCAGTTAAACATACAGACAAAGCTTCCGCCTTATTAATTAAGCCAGCAATGTTTTGGTGTAATATATGCAGTGACTTAGAGACGAAAAAAATTTTTATTTATTTGTTTTGTCAGGATACATTCACCGTTTGTAATCAATTGTATACCTCTGTCTATTTCATTGTCACTGGTAGTACATTTAAAAGTTAAGTGCATACTGTCAATTAGGTCTTTTAAATTGGCAAATATATTTATCATTCCCTTATTGTTGAGCACTCCAGTATACTTTTGGAACATGTTGTAATCATAAGTAAGGTGTAAGTTGGAGTCTAGTAAAAATGCATATTTATAGATATTTACGTCATGATGTAGTATACTATTAAACATCTGTACACGCCAATTAAACATAGCACTGTATTTATTATACTTAAATGTAGGTAAACATAGTATTATATTAGTATGCATTAGTGTTAATAGCTTATTGCGGACACGAGTAACTATTTCTGAATAATTGTGAGTTGTTGTAAAATCTTCACTTCCTATAAGTATAATACAAAAGTCATTTAATGTGTAGTCTATCAACTTACATTCTAGGTTTTCAATTAGTTTATCTATTCTACAGCTAGGTGAGAGATAATGGCACATATTATAATTGGGAAAAGTTCTATCTGCTATACTTGTAATCTTATTAGACTTATTGCTACTTATAATACAGAGTTCTCTTTTCTTGGGTGGTGTCAATTGGATTAAGCGGGTGGATTCACATTTCTGAGTAACTAGGCTCTTAGATTGGGTCTGTTCAGGAACTTGTGAGTCGTCACACTTCGGAGCTGTATGTTGGCATGGTCCAGGTCGTTGCTTTTGTTTGATTTTTGAAGTATTGCTTGGTGTTGCCAATTTCATATTTTTTGTTGGGGTAAGTATTTCAGAGGTAATTTTTTTTGTGGCTTTTATCATCAAGTCCTGCTTTTTAGTCAATGTATTTATGGTATCCTTAAGATTCGTATTTTCAAGAGATAAATTATTGATTTCTTCATGAGCAGATGTTAGTTCCAGCTTTAACTTTTCAATTTGTTGCTTTAATTCCAATAATTCCTCATCTGTGTCACCATCAGATAAATCCACCATACTTTTTGAAGCTATGTCTACTGAGGAATTGTTGATACTTTCAGTCTCAGATAATGTTTTATTGCGGGTTCTGCGCAGCGTTATATTTTCAAAGAAATTCATTTTGCAGTTGAGTTCCGTACGTGTTGATTAAATAAATCGATGCATTCAGTTTATTTTTATTTCAAGTTAAGGAAACAGGTAGCGTCATCTATGTTAGATAGCCAACAGTCTTTCGATATTTGTATTGGTGCAACATTTCTAGTTTGACTACTCACTTATAGATGGCGCAGCGGTAGCGTAGTACACTATATATGTAATAGGTGTTTGCTATTTCTCAACAGCTGTCGCTTATTAAGTATTGCTTTTTCTTCCATACAAAGTGCTACCACCTATTATCAATATCATGAAATTTTATCTTACAACGAATAATTATTTCAAACCGTTACTTGATCCTCTCGACACCAGAGGCGTTGGTGTACTATGATTTGCAAAATTGAGATAATTTACAATGTTTGGTTTTATTGTAAACACTACAGTACAGTTCATTTATGATAGCACCAGGAGTTTTCACTGATAATAACAAAATAGTAGCATACAGTTATAGTTTAGGTTCATACACAGATTTTAATGTCACTTTTCATCAGGTTCTTATATTTCCTTATAACTTTTGACATAGTGGTTAGTAAACATAGATAACGTTTGTACTTAGGCAATGATATATTTTTTTCATTTTGTCACACACTTATTCACTTTTACTATATTAATTACAATTTTCCATAATAATTAAAATATCAGTTGACACTTATCAATGTGTACTTAATAGCGCCCTCCAAGTAGTAGTAGAAGTAGTAGTAGACCATAGTTGGAATAAATTTCAGCTGCAGATTTCTCATGTAAATTATCCTTATTTTCTGAATACTTTATGACTGAATAATTCAGTTGACTTTTATGAATTCCTAAGGAAATCTCCCCCCTATATAAAGGGCCTAGGAAGCAGTGAAGTGTAGGTGACTTGCAGTGCTAATAAAAAAAAACCTATTTTTCTCGAATGCAAAGGTGTAAATAATCATTCGTAATTTTGTTACGTTTCGTATCAAAAGCGAGCCTATTAACTAATCGAGCAAAAATGCAATCTGAAAATTTTTATGTTCAGAACTTAGACCAAAAATTGACAGACTTTTCTACAATGCGTGAGTAATTTAGGCAGTTTAAGAAATGTTCAGTATCTGCCTATGTGTACAATTTATAACTTTGAATACCATTTTGGCTTAAGATAATATAACTAGAATTTATTGAATATAGTCCGTAGCATGCATTTCGCGTATTGATATAGTTCTAAGTCTATTATTTCAATTGTATCAAAATGGTTGTCCCTGGTCCGCATCAAATTGAATAAAAACTGACAGATTCAAAATCTGTCAGTTGTTATGAAATGTCAGGTAAATGACAGTCAGACAAAACTGCCAAAAATCTATAAAATAGTGGGCTTGGGGCCCAGATATCTATGATTTTATTTAATTTTTGGTCTAAGTTTAAAAAGTATCCAATATGCAGTGAGACGAATGTGCTCGAGACCATTGTGTACAGGAGCTAAGCGTGCGAGTGTTGTGTTGCGTAGTGTGTTAGGTGAGCGTACGTACGGTGTGTATCTGCGCGGCCTCGCTGAGCTCCATGAGCTGCTGAGCGGCGCGCAGCAGCGGCAGGTGCGCGTGGCTCACGAGGCGCGGCAGGCGGCGCCACTCGCGCAGCGCCTGCGCCGCCGCCGCCTCCGCGTGCCGCTCCACGCCCGACAGCTGCTGCTCGCCGCCCGCGCAGATGCACAGGTACCCGCGGTACAGGTTCACCAGCCACGCTGCAACAGACGACGTACTATACCCTCCCGTTATACGTTCATTACTCTAAATGCTGGATTATACTACTAATTTGGCCAACAAACATAATAATTGTACTGCGCCATGAAATTGCGTTTCTGCATATATAATGATGACAAATATACTGACACAGATATTATACTAAAATGGCGATTATATAAATAAATAAATATGACTAAGTAAATAAACCAATGCCACATAATATAAAATAGGTACATACCATCACGCCTGTATTCCCGGAAAAGTAAGGCAAAGATGTAGATACTTACTCATGTATTGTATACCCACAGTTCGCCAGTATGTTTAGATACCCTGTCATATACTATAGAGGGCGAGCCTATTGCCATTAACCGAGCACTCCAACGCAAATCAAAACTACAAACTGCTACAGAAAATATCATAGAAAAACCCAACAACACTTTGCTGAACCTGGGAATGGAACCCAAAACCTCAAGCATAATAGTTGCGTTTAGGACCGCTAGACTAATAAACAACTAATAATATACAAAGCCATAATTGCGTAACTCTAAACTGCAAAATTACTTATGAACTTAAATAACTACTTATGTAAAAAAACAATTGCCACGCAAAAACGAGATTATTAACAAAATAGCAAAGGCACATACCCAATTCTTTAGGACAGTTGTATTCAACTTCGGCGAGGGCTTCCTTCATAGTCGTCCAGTTAGGATTTCTCCACGAGCTCTCAAGTATAAGGAATGGATCTCTGCCACTTCTAGAAAGGCCCAACTCCAATAACGAGTCCCACTGGTTCAGTTCCTTAGCGCACTTGAGCCAGTGTTGCGTCCAAAGAGTGCATTCTTTATGCATATTATATGAAGATGGGTTGGCAGTGTATTCCTGTTTTAGTTTAGCCATAGCGACGTCGTACGCAGCCTTAAACGTAACGTGAAAGTAACTGCATTAAAACTTTATTCAACAGGCTCACATTATGAATAAATACACAATGCCCAGCCAGTTTAGGTCAATTTAGTGTTCAAAATAGTCTAAGCCTTGACCAGAAAGAAAAGATCATTAAGTAGAGTCAACAAAAGAATAAGATATGCTGGCAACTAACGATATATCTTTCTTGATATAGATTTCATTATAAATAATTATCCGCCAAAACGTTAGATATGAAGGCAGCTGACAACACCTGTATATTGCGCGATATTATAATACATGATGTTCGTCCAAATACAAATTTCCTTAGCTGCTTGCATACCTCTCTTGTGTTGAAAGTACATTGTGTCGTCGACAAAACCCCTTCACTTCCTTCGAAATCAGTCTACAATCAATAGGAATTTAAAGTACTATTGCACCATTTTTTAGAGATATCATTTCTAGAGCACAATCAATTCTGGTACTTACTTGCGCCTGTTCGAAGAAGCCTTGTTGCTCGTACGCTATAGCGACATTGGTCTCGCGATAGCGCGCGTGCTTCTGCCACAGGCCGGACCACATGTCCTCTTCTTGCAATAGTTCGAACATATCACTGAGCGAATCGAGTACTTCCTGCAAATTAAAGGTTTTTTCGAATTGGTTTACTTAGTAATTATTTACCTTTGAAATGGAAAAATAATTTATATTTTTCGGAAAGTTCAGTTGTGTATAAATAATTTTCGTTTGAGTATCCGAACTAGTGATTGATTGATTGATTGACCAATATGATCGATAATAATTCATAAAATAAGTAGTTCAGAAGTTATCTATAAAAAAAATACTTGGCATCAAACCTACTTAATTCATCACCTTATTTATGCCATCGAGATCCCTATAACTCTTACACTACAAATAAACAAAAAAATACATGTTATACTTACAGTAGGTGTAGTAGTTTCAATGTCATAGTCGTATATCTCGAGCGGTTCACGCTGAGCGCGACCGCTGGCCTGGTCGATGGCCATCTGCTCCAAGTTAAGCGTCATACGGTGCCACAGGTTGTGCGTTTTACCCAGGTATTTCATCATAGGCCTGGTAAACATTTATTATATATGATGAATATTATAGTTCAAAATAATATATGTCAAAAAGTTGATAATTTTCTTTTAACAGCAAATATTTCTTAATTTCTATAGATCCAGTTAGTAATATGAACTAGCCTTTAAAGCCAAAGCGGAATGAACTTTGCAGAGAATTACTCATAAAATAATTCTGGTATTAACGACATAATTATGAGAAAATGCTCCGGTAATAAAGCTATAATATTATGGAAAATGAATTGATGGTGAAATAGAAATACTTACGGTTTAATAGCGACGGGTGGGTTGCATCGAGCGAGAGCTTCAATGAACGTGTTGAGCGCACTTAGTGGTTGATCACGCTGCACTACATGAACTCCTGATATTATGAATGGGACTATCTCATTCATTACCGTCTGAAAATGAATTAAATTCATTTTGAAGTTCGCAGTATAATTTGCTAATGCACAATTACTATTTATAACAGAGATCTCGTCAATAATCTTTATATAAAAAAAATCGTTTGTCCTGACTGCCTGTAACAGAAACAGCTAGGACATCATATTTCAATCGCTGTTGTATATAAGAATAACAGAAATACAAATATTATCATTATATTATATACTATCATTATATACTACATTATATATATTATCATTATATACTAGTTTAATTAATATAACGATTAATAATACTAACTCCTAGTTGTCTTTCATCGAGAGTAGTCCAAAGCCTAGGGAACAGTGTGAGCCAGGTGTGGTGCGCGAGCGCGTCGTCCATGTGGCACAGCTGCGCCGCCGCCGCCACCAGCTGCTCCGTGCGCACGCGACGCGCCAGCTCCAGGAATTCAGACTGTTTAGCCACTATTTGGTTCAACGTGCGCAATCTGTGGTATTGAAAAAGGACCATGAGATCCTGCTAGGAAAAAAGTAATACTTAGATCTAAATTTTATCGGCATTTTTTTTTGTAATAGCAAGCAAAATCGACTTTTTAAAACGAACTGATTGAAGTGCCGTCACGAATCATCTAGCAAAATAGCATAATAATAATTAATTATCAGTCGTAACCTTAACTAATCTGACTTACCTATTTGTTACAGTTTTCGTGCAATCCTCTTTTTGATTAGAACTGGAATCCAGATCCATATCCAGTACATCTTCTTTATCGGGTTCCAATGAATCACTGAACCCATCAGATGATTCTTCCTTCACACTGCTAAATATTACGAATGATTTGCGATCTTCGCTGTCAGCCGAGTTAATCACTGATGAAATACTAGGCAGCAGATATTTTGGATTTGATAGACGAATTTGTGTACCTAGTTGAGGAGAAAAGAAATTACAAAAATTCTTTCTAAATAGTCAGTTTTGGTTTATGATATATGTATATGAATACGTAGTACTAAACATAACATACCATCACGCCTGTATTCCCCGAAGGGTTAGGCAGAGGCGTACTTAATGTACACCCACAGTTCGCCGGTATGTTTAAGTCCCATGTTATAGGGGGCGAGCCTATAGTCATTAACCGGGCACAAATCCAGACTCGGAACTGCTACTGAAAATTTCATAGAAAAACCCAATAACACTTTGCTCGACCTGGGGATCGAACCCAGGACCTCTAGTGTAGCAGTTGCACTTGGGACCACTAAACTAATGAGGCAGTCTATAAATATTTTTAGGACAAGTCAGTACTTTTCAATTGAATATTTATGTGCTAATTAATTCTTTAAAAGTATTTTATTAATAAAATAAATCGTAACTAACTTGGCACACAGGTAACAAGTAGCAGCTCAAGGCACTGTTTGATCCAGAAGTGCTGGCCAATATGTTCCCAGTTTTGTGAGCATATAATGTAAAGCAACCGGTCGAAGATTCGGCGGCGCACGCTCTGGTCGTAT
This sequence comes from Acronicta aceris, assembly GCA_910591435.1. Taxonomy (NCBI): domain Eukaryota; kingdom Metazoa; phylum Arthropoda; class Insecta; order Lepidoptera; family Noctuidae; genus Acronicta; species Acronicta aceris. The sequence goes on from OU342759.1 coordinate 12,862,105, forward strand.
ACCTCGAAGAACTTGGCTCGGATATTCGGCTGCGGGCATCGTAGACCCGCGAGGAAAGCTGGTTCTAACTTCATTGATAATTCTGTCATTTTCAGGTGGTCATCTCTGTTTAAAAGAAATGGAAAATTGATTCATAGAAGCTGACAGTGTATTGACTTGTCGAAATTAAGCCTGAATGTAAAGTTCTTTCTTATATTAAATTATTTGGTTGGTGGAAGTCTTAAAATGAAGTGCCTGACATGAGTAAAGCAAATGCGCTTAGTTCTTGTAAGATTCGTAAACTTATTTTCATTGCTTGGTAGTTGAATATCATTAAACGCCGTATTCAAATGCATATAATAAACAAAATAATGAAAGTTATTTTTTAGTAAAGGAAAAAATTCAATCGCGGGCTGGATTCGAGCCTGCGTCTTCTGGTTTGATATACCAGACGCTCTGACCTCTAAGCCACCGCGAACCCTACCCGCTTGATTGAAATGTTGCCTTCACATTCTAAATTTACGTCATAAGGTGACGTTGGTATATCAAACCAGAAGACGCAGGTTCGAATCCTGCCCGCGATTGAATTTTTACCTTTACTAAAAAATAACTTAATAATCTTAGCATGGAAAATGCAAAAAAATCACAAAAAGATACAAAATAATGAAATATTTTACCTATAGACATAGTTGATAAGCTCCAAAAACAGAGCGTTAAGCTCGAGGTCATCGGGGAAGCGCTTCTCGACGTACTGCATGAGCTTGACGAGCAGGATGGACTTCTCGCGCAGGGAGGGCGCGCCGCCCGGGGCCGGGGCCGCCGCGCCCGCCCCGCCGCGCCACTTTACCCACTCTTCCACCATACGGATTATGGCTTTCATCACCTATCATTAATGATATTTATTTAATGTTGTTTAAAATAGACCGAATAGTTTTACGTCAGTCTTTATAATAATAAAAAAACATAAGTAGGTCATTAAATTAATATTATTGATTCTTGTGCTTCGTTTACTTTTTATTTTGAAGTTGTTTTTGAGATAGTTTTCAAGATATTTATTTGAAGCCAAATTAAAGAAATATTTAATTAATATAGTATTATCCATTGATAAATAATAATTTGATTTGAATTGAATGGAAAATATTATAATAATGCAACTTTACCTTTGCATCTGTAGTTTTCTCAATAAGTCCAACTAAAACAGTTCCAATGAACGTCTTCCTCGTGTCCACAGGCATTACAGACACGCGCGCTTTTAGTAGATCTAACGCTAAAATCTGAAAGAGGAATTGACGACGTAGTAGTAGTAATAGTTTTAGATTATTGAAATTTGAATCCAGTCCAATCAAATTAAACACAAGAGTTATTTTCCCAAAATCACTACTAAGCTATATTTCATTACTTTTACGACAGATTATTATATTAGGTATACATATATGTCTAAGGAAATACAAATAATATTTTAATACTTACAAGTAAATCAGCCAAAGCATGATCCGGACTGGGGGCGACGTGGTCCCTTGCCATTCTCTGCAACACCCTCATCAGCGGCTGTAGGAGCCTGTCTATGTAAGAAGGACTGGAGGCGCAGCAGGCTTTGAGCATCATGAGAGGTCCTAGCAATGCGCTGGCGCCGCTAGGGGGCGTGGTTCCCGCAGCCGCGGTACTACTACTGGCCGCCTGTCCGCCCGCTGATTTCTCGTAGGTAGCCAGGCCCTCAAAAGCGTATTTGCTTACACAAGCATATAGAGTTTCTAATTCTTCGTACTGGAAAAATATTTTAGATTTAAAATAATTTTTTTAGACTATTTATTACTACTATTGTAATTTTGATTTGATTTGATTTGATTTAAGGAAGCAAGTGTTAAATTATTTAGGTAGGTAGGTAAATACGAACCTTCGACGCTTGCGCAGCTCCAGTGGGTTCGGTTGGGAATATCGCAGTGAGTTTAGCTAGCAGATTATGCGTTAGGCGGACTATCTTGGGATTAGTAGACGACACACAGGCTGCCAGACCGCGTTGTAAAGGCTTCAAAGCCACCAGGATCTGTTCTCTTCGTAGTACTCCCAACAGGAAAACAAGCAGTTCTAAAGCAGTGCACGCGTTTGCGCAACCTCCTGCATTGGCATCAGCCGTAGAGAATACCTGTGTGTAAATCACGAATTCACGAATACGTTACATTGAAATATTATAGATAAATACATAATTAAGATAGGCAAATAATACTATGTCCTTTAAAAAGGAGTGTTTAATAAAAAATATGTTTACTTTGTCGAGCCAGGCGAGCTTGGGTTCGCAGAGGTGCGGCCAAACATCGGGTTTGAGCGCAGTCTTGAGCAGCAGCACGCAGCGCCGCGACAGCTGCTCGCCCGGAGAGGCCCCCGCCGCCCCGCTGCCAGCCACAGACCCCTCGTTCACCTGCAAACCATACTTTTAATGATTTAAAACCAGCTAATTTTATTAGAATTAGGAAATAGACAAACTTGAATGTGCTTGCAAACGTTATAACAAGAATACTATAAAGTCCGTGGTAAACAAAAATTTAGCTAGTTCTGTAGTGCCAGGATATGTCTCCTTTTGTGTTACATATTGTATGCTATGGATAAATTAAAATATCTATGTAAAAATGGTGTCTGAATTTTCTACACGATGTTACGATTAACTGTGCGTCAATATTTCAGTAAATGTGTATGCCTGATTTTGCATAATCCTAAAACTATTGATATTTACCTGACAGGCGAGTCTCAGTAGCAAGTTGACAACGACATCGACGTGTTGCCTGTCCAGAGGTTTGGCGGCATCTGGCTCCATGCGAGATACACTAGCCTGTGGACTAGCCCAGCCGGTGTTTAGCGCCTTACGCGCCTCTGAACCGCTCTCGTCTGAAGACATGCGCTTCATAGCGCCGCTTGGTGATGTAGCCACCTATTTGTAGCAGTAAATTATTTTTTTCATAATAAATTATTTATGAAAAGTTGCTATTCCAATATTGACGCATTATAGACTAAACAAATATAATATTGGATATTATAACAATAAATATAAATGAAATGTTAAGAAAACGATAATTGCCCTTGACAAAAATAAGGTCACATCGACACTTTTGAACCCCCCTCCCCCTCAGGATCCTTACGTAATTATTGAATGGCCTCTAATGTAACGGAAGAAATAGGGGTGAAGTCTCTCCATTACTTATTGCCTTACCCAAGTGTATCTTAGGGTGCAGCCGTCGAAGAGAAATCATTTTTCTATCGTTTTAAAGCTAGTTCTCACCACATTATCGTCTTGCGAATGGTCACGTATTCTCTGCAATTCCCATTTGAGCGCAACTTCGGCCAGGTCGACGGCGAGACGACGGTGCTCGAGCGAAGCAGTCGCCGAGAAACCAAGTCGCTGCATCGCTGCTACCATGTGCCCTACTAGCGCGTGGCGGACTGGGAAGTACACCTAGATAAATAGACCAGTGACTGTTCAGAATTGTTGTAACACTGCTGTATTGGGAAAACAAAGAAAAAAACTGAATTGAAATGACGTAATCACAGCATCTGTACTTGTTTCTTACGCTTTTGTAATATCCAATTTAGGTAAAGTTATTCTCTGATTTATGAACACATAGTGAGTCACAGTATCTTAATTTAGGTTTTAAAAGAAATCGTATTTATAAGGAAGCTTTAATAAAACCTACCTTATAATGTCTGACAACAAGCTGTAGGATATGGAACAGTTGTTGCACTGAGTGTCCGTCCTCCACAATGATTTTCTTGGTCCAGTGTGTGAGCATAGTGTTACCATCCTCCATACGTTGTGGCATGGCCGGCGTTAGGATCTCCAACGCCTGACGGACTACGGAGCGAGCTTCCACAGCATGCGCTTTTAAGAGACTGTGAAATACTGAAAAACAGACCAACAGTGTTAGTTATTAGTGCTAGATATTTGTTTTCACGAAGCGATTGCTATCTGATCTCCGCATCAGGCATTCAACGTTTTTGGGATAGTCAGTTTGACGCCCTTCGGATTATAGACGTGAATTAGTAACAACTCGAGAGTGAAAAGAAAGATAACTTTTCATTTTGGACTTGCACATTACCTAACAATTATAAATACAACAACCCTAGAAAATTCCGTATCTCAGCATAATGCTGCGACATGAAGAAAAGCTGTCGCAGTTGCGGTTTTCAAATAGAATTTGCAGATAATCACATCGATAACATGTGATTAGATAAGGGACTTACCTTGCAACACAATTCGCTTGTGGATAGCAAACTTAGCTATAATATGACTCAAAAGAAGATGTCCGTGATACCTGCAAAGAAACATTCAATTATATATTTAAAGATTTGTATAAAGCTCTACAGGGATTGGTAGGGCCCTGCCGACTCTTCACCTTTTTCATAGATTAATCACCAATTAGCGCAGCTGTTTGTATGTCTTACCTAGTCGCAGGATCTACATAATTCTTGCCAAGCAGACAAGGCCAGGCAAATGTCATGAGTCTCCGGAGCTTATTTCCTTGCTTTTTATTATTCGCGTCGTGTATATGTGCTGACGCTTGCTCCAACAACAAGCAAGCGAATTGAAGGAGGGAAATACGGACCGCGTCCGAACACGCGAACGGATTTTCTGGATCAATCACCTGAGAGAGAAACTAGTATTAATTACTTTATCTACGATTGTGTTAATTAGGTAATTTATTCCGCAGAAGTATGTATGAATTATAAAGTTCAAATAAAGATGAAGATCAATGAAAAACTGTCTCATTAGTGACGTGGTCCTAAGCGTGAATGTGCGCGTGGTCTAAAGGTCCTGGGTTCGATTCCCAGATCCAGCAGTGTTATTGTTTTTTTTTTATCAGTAGCGGCTAGGAGTTAGAATTTGTGCCCGGTTAGGCAATAGACCAGTACTACATACTGGCGTGATGATATGGTATGTATATGAATAAGAACATTAATTGATAAACACCAATTAAATGTGCTTAAAGTCCCAGATGATATTCGATTAATAATTTAGCCGGCTTTTGATTAATTACACCTGTCTGCATTAACACCTGTCTAAATTAAAAACTTACGTTATTAATAAACACCGAGACGACATTGTCTGGGTTATCCTGATAGGGCGCCGGCGGGCCACCTACAATCTTCTGTCCCTTGTCGAAGCTGACCGCGAAGCACGGGATCAGGATCATCTGCAGCACCTTAGCCTTCAGGTCCTGCGACATGGCGTCACTGGCGAAGTGCTCCACGAAGCGGAAGAATGCTGCGCGCTTCCATTCCACGTCATACGTCTGCGCTACTGTGTTCTCCAGGAAATCTCGAAGAAACTAAAATGGGTAAAGTGTATTACATATAGCGTAGCAATCGCAGGACCAATAGGCTAATGAAGCAGTTTTTTTTTTCGTTATAAACCTTCCCAGGCTCGCACACAACAACTCACCAATGTTTCATAGCAATAGGATGAATGATTTAGCATGCATAAAGTACAAACATACATTTAATGTATAATAATTCAACATTAATTTTTATTTATATAGAAGACAGCGTTAAATAGTTGATTACCTGGAAGTCAGGTATAAATCGGTCGCACAAGGCTCGCAGTAGCTGAAACAACAAATCTATGTTGGACTTGTGCTGCACGAAGTAGTGCAGCAAAATCTTCACAATCAGCTTAGGTTCCTTCCAGTGTGTGCAGTCCACTATCTCAACTTTCTTATGGATTTCCTGTAACAAGGAACATTATTAGTGTCTAGTTAGGTTATTTAAAGCAATCGAATTAAGACAGCATCGATGTTTCTCGTATTCGAAGGACATCCATTTTAAATCATTTATTTTGCCGCACACATCAGAATAGAAGAAGTCACACTACATTAAATACAATAAAAATCTTACAACTTAATAAAATGTGTAGCCAGGAAAACAGCTCAGTAAATCTGACGCGCACACGAAAACCATTAATTTAAAAAAAAACATACAAATATTTGCTCCGTGTGGGGATCGAACCCACAACACGTGACGCAGAAGCCGATCGCTCAGCCGCTACGCCAAACGTGTCGTCACTATGTATCAGCTTTCAAGTCATGATGGGCCTTAAAAAAGACAAGTAAGGAACATCGAAGAAAAAATACTTACATGATATTGATCACTGCACCAAATACGTTTTAATAATTCAATCAAGTCTTGTTGACCTGCCAGCCACTTATCATCGAACTTGATCAACAGAGATATGACTCTTATCGACTGGAACTGCATTTCAGCCCTATCAGCTTGCGGCAAGTTGGCCGCTGTACCGCCTGTATTCGCCGCTAACAGTTGCATGAGGCGAGGTTTCTTAGCTGTCTGTAAAGCTTCCCTGTACGGAGGGCCAGCTTTTGGATGTTTGATTAAGTATACAAGGAATCGGCTCCATTGTTGGTCTTTTATGTTATTGTCACTTAGTATCAGATCTAATGTTTCTTTGGGATACCTGAAAATAAATTATTTTTTAAAGGTTATTATTATAATTCCAAATTAAAAATAATTTACCGCGACTGATGTGCTAGAGATCCTGGGTTTGATTTACAAGTCAAAGTGTTTTTGGGAATCCCAATAACATTTTGTTTTTTTTAATATGAAATTCTCAGTAGCAGCTCGGAGCCTGGATTTGTTTCCGGTTAATGTCAATGGCTCGCCATTACATGGGACCTATATACAGGCGAACTGTGGGTATACATTAGTACACCTCTGCCTAACCCTTCCGGGAATACTAGCGTGATGGAATGTATGTATGTAAAAATGATTTCTGTTTTTTACCTCATCAGGAACTTGACAAGTGGCTCTCTGAACGGCGAGCCGGCTTCTATCATGAGTGACTTCTCAGTGTGGAATATAAGCCGACACAACACGTCGATAAAGCGAGGAGACGCGGCCGGTATTTGATGGAATATACCAATCAGGATTATGATCTTCTGTTCATTTTCCATGTTCTTTGATACACTCTGAAGGAAGTTTCCACCTTTGACGAGAATAAAATGTGGTAAACCAAAGTGGTATCATCCTAATGATTATTGAATAAGAATACATACTAATGTGTACATACAGTCTTTAGAAATATACCAACCACTATATTCTAAAACGAGGCCTATGGCCAGTAATTGAATGAATTCTGATTATTATCGTTATCGATAACTTAGAAATAATACAAATATGTGATTTAAAATTGACAACGACAGGGTTTTATACCCCAAGAAAAAAATTGTTACCGATTAATGAATGATACATACCTCTGTTAGTCTGTATAGAATAGTCTAGCAACTTCTTGAGCAGTTGCAGCAACTGTTCGCACAGCTTTTCGCTGAATGTCGAAGGGAACAGCTGTGTTAAGTACGAGAGTCTTTTCGCACCATTTACACTCAAGTGTCTATGGTCACCGAGCGTCAGTAACAACGGTCGCATCACCGGATGAACCATCTCCATGTCGATTTGGAAACCGGAGAGGAATTTCTGCATGCATTCGAAACCAACCTAAAAATAAGAGAGATGGTAATATTCATACATAGAAGTGACCGGCTGCAATAATTCGCAATAATTATAATTATAATATAATTTTTCATAATAAAAATTGTGAAGGCTGAATATAAGAATAAAACTTACTTGCTGCAATTCCTGGTCATTCTTCTCAAGCGATTTGTAAAGTACCTGGAATATTTTCTCGCGACAATGCTTCTCTTGAATATAGTGGCAAGAAGCGAGAGCTTTTAGAGCAGAAGCTCTCAAAGGTACCAAGTTAACGCCCTTATAGCAAGGCAACTTTCCTAAAACGGTATCTTCAGCCTCGCATAAGGAAAGTAGCTCCCGGAAGAAAACTTTGTGCTCGTTTATATTTAGATCTAAAAGAAACAAAAAGATTATGACTGTATTGTTTTGAGAACAATGGCAAGACATTTGACGTCATAAAAAAACGAAATATATTATAAGAGATTTTACACGAATCTTACCTATTGTGAATAGTCTAGGCTTCAATGTGGTACAGAATGTAGTTCCATCCATAAGACCCATCTGTGCGTTAGCTGGTTGATGGCGAAGTAAATGTTTTTTGGGGGGAATTATATCCGCTAACACTTCTCTGTGTGGATCCATTACCTCTGTTACGGTTTTCTTTTGTAGTTCGGCTATGAGTTCTAATGATTTCATTGCCTGGAGAAGGAATAACATATAAATGGAGTCTATACAATTATAAAATGAAGTATATAGGTATTATGAAGTAAAGCATTTTTACCTGTTGTCGGACAAGGAGATGGGGACTCGTGACTTGCAACACAAGCTCTTGAAGAACATCGTGTAACGCTCTTGCCTTTGCCGCAGCGACGTCGCTATCTGTCTCAATAGACTGTCCACTGGAACCAACTACGCATACTCGAACGAGTCGCTCTAAGTTAACAGTAGCCATGTCTATCGCACCCGAAGATACCTCACCCGTCAAATCCATCATAACAAATAGTACAGCCTTCAAAAACGTGAATACATGTTTGTAAACCCACTCCGGTGCCATCTTCTCCACCATAAACTTAACGGCAATGCAGCCGCCTAGCTTGGCATACCAGGCACGCTCGTAACATAACGCTGACATCCTCTCAGCGAGATACTCCATTAAAGGCAATCGGCATGCCCGCTCCCTACTGCCCAATACAGTAGCAGCAGTCTCTATCATAAGTACTAGCGCAAGATGGCCAGGTTTGCACAACTCTTTTTCTTCATGACCCATAATGACGGCAATAGCATCAACGAGGACTAGCGCGTCGAGACCTTCCTTAGGAGTAGAGCTTTCGATAAAAGGTCCTGCCTGCTGCGCTATTGCTACCATAGTGTAGTGTCTTACTAACGACACCATCGTCGGCAATACGTGATGACGTAACTCTTTGATAGCTGCGGCTACAAACATTCCAGTGAGCGCTGTACGATGCGTGTTCCTTACTATACTGTTAGAGCACTTGTAGTAAGGCCCATTTTGAACCTGGATCTTGCCATCGATGAAGCTTGGGTGGTTGAACAGCTTCTGTAGCGTGGCTTTATCATCGTCCAAATTAAGAGATGATGCTAAATAACATCTAAGAACTTCCCAACATTGTCGTCTGTAGAAAGGATCGGTTATGCTTGACTTTAGCGCAGAAAAGGCCGTCTCTATTACTTTATCTACTTCGAAATCGATAGGTTTCGGTTGGTCTTGGAAGTATGACTGCACTGCGGGCGGCGGAGCATCAGTTTCTCTGTACTCCAGTCTCTGCGGTTCTATCATCATTTTACGGTTCCCACCTCCGAATTTTCCGAGAACTCTGAAGGCAATTCTTGCCACTTCATTATTTTGCAATGTCCTCCAAAGTGCTTGCATAAGATCAGCCCTAACAGGTTGAATATGTTCATATAAAAAGTCGGGTTGCAAGTTATCTACACAAAGTTCGAGAGTCCTCAGACCTTGTGATATTAAAGTATGAGAACCGTTTAGTGCGGACACCAAAGGGTCCATGAGCATCGGTAGATAAGGTAATAGACTACTTAATCTAACGGGTACAGTCAAACATAACTCAACAAACAAGTCTTTCATGTGTTGCTTGTGAAGGCCACTTTGAAGGCGATTCAGACCTTCAAGTAAGTTTGGCAGAAGGGGTAAGAATTCTTGGTACAATAAGTCATGGCTACCCCCGCCGATGGAGCGGAATAATGCTCTTAAGAGTAGGAAGTAATTGTATGGTTCTTTAGCAGTCATGGCATAATCCATGGCCTTGTTGACAATGCTATGTAAATGTGGCCTAAGCATTTGTTCGTTTTCGGTTGGAAACAAGCTGACTGAACCGAAAACTAATTTAAAAAGTCTCAGGTAGAGGTTTGATCGCTCCAAATTTGTCCCCATTTCTTCCATCCTTTGAAGCAGGTACTCTACAAGGACAGTCGCGAATATCGGCGATGTGGCAGGATTTGACAAGAATGTGTTTGCAATTATTTGTAATGTCGTATTTTTGTTAATTCTTTCAACCATATGTGAAATCGTCGCTGTGAATATTTCTTGGAACGTTTGTGGATTCATCATGGAAAACTGTAAATAAACAAATGAAGCTGTATTGCTTCCAGTTATTCTAGTAAGACAAACAATAGTCAATATTAATATTACTTAGATACATACCACTCCGCTAAAATGCTCTAGGACCTCCTTTTCCTCCTTAGAACGCACATGTGGTTGCGCAGGCGGCTGTGCTGGCACCCTAGGGGCCGCTAACGTGTATATGTCAAGTGACTGTAGCCCCCAACGCACTAGCCGTATGAACACTAATGTTTCGCGGGCACTGAATTGCTTCTGACCAGTTATAGTAGTTGTTGATGTACCCTCCGTGTTTGTTGTTGTCTGCTGGTGTAGAATATTGTCAGTAATATAAGTTATTTTGAAAGAAATTATAATTATTACAATTTTAAGCAGATAACCGGTAATAATATCAATACAACGCGATAAAATCCGTAAAAGTAGTTTTAATTAAATGTCTAATATTCGCGTAAGTGTAAGAAACCAGTAAGATAACAATAATGCAAGTAAACACATGTATTCTTTGTAGAGGTAGTATTTTCAATTATATAAGGACGATATTTAATCTTTTTTTTTTCAGCATATTCTCATTACTTATACTACAAAGATAAAAAATCTTAAAGTTATTTTAGTAAAGGAAAAACTCAATCGCGGGCAGGATTCGAACCTGCGTCTCCTGGTTAGTTACACCAGACGCTCTGACCGCTAAGCCACCGCGAACCCCACCCTTACGTCATAAGGTGACGTTGGCGACATCTATTGATGAATTTTTCCTTTACTAAAATAACTTTATAATCTTAGCATGGAAAATGCAAAAAAATCACAAAAAGATAATAAAAAATCTTAAATTAAAAAACTAGGTCATAAAAACTTACTTTGCATGATGCACATCCCCAGGTGATAGTCTTAACACCACAAACAAGCGTTTTCACCAATGTCCTATAGTCCCCTACATTCAGATTGTTCATTTGAGAGGAAGGGAACCCTATCTTAGACTTCTCCTCACTCTTGGAGAGGCTGTCCAGGAAGTCTGGCGCTAGTTTCTCCTCCTCAACTTTAACTTCGACTGCAGGGATACTTGGGGCTGGAGTAGTTGGTGTGCCGGGAGTAGTACCATTTGTAGCAATAGCCAATGGCGTTGTTTGTTTACTAGAAAAGTTAAAAGTTGTGCTAATAACAAAATTCTTTTAGTCTCCCAAAATTCACAAAATGGAATTATTATTATTATATCAAATTGTATAGTAGGAGTAGAACATTCCCGTTAAAGGCATAAGAACTTGAATATAGGTCATTAATTTGCGAATATAATTTTTTTGTTAATTATAGGACCAGAAAAAATTCAAATGACACTTACCACTTGTTCATGAGCGCCGGTAGTTGTAACTTGGATATGGTTTTGAACTTAAGCACGAACACTTCCAAGATGCGCATGAGTAGCTGTCGACCTTGCGGCTGTGTGCCGGCCGCAGCCGCGCCCTCGCTCTCAGACCGCTGTCGTATACAGTCAACTAGGTTCAGCAGCAACTTGCAGGACATTGTTTGTATGCTAAACCAAATAAATATTTTACGATAAAAAACTTGATTTCAATAAAGTCTCACACTGGGTATGTTTAATAAGTTATTAGATTTGCTCATCATTTTTTTAGTAAAAGTGTTAAGACATGGGAATATAATTTATGATTAGGTATTTAATGTAATATGTAATACATGATACAATATAATACAGTCTGGACTATAGCCTAATCATACTAATATTGAGAGGAGGTCCATGGCCAGCAGTGCGTCAGTAAATAGGTTCATGATGATACAAACCTTGTAGGCAGTGATTCATCATGGACATTCTTGGAAAACAAATGTGCTGCAATAGCAAGGTCTGTCAGCGGCAGCAACTGCCTCACGTGGTGCACGAGATCGGCAAGTGTTGAATACGCAAGCGGACGTAACGACTCGTGGACTGTCCACCCGCCCCCAAGTAATACATCTTCGTCAAATAGCCGCTCCATGTAAGGAACAAATTCTGAAGAAAAAATATTGTTTTACTTATATTTTTATTGAATTCGAGAATTTGTACTGGATCTTAAACATATACATTTTATTAATATTGTGTTATTTACCATACTACTATACTATTGGCTATGTGTTTATTAATGTTTAGTATGGTGCAAACAGAACTACATGAAAACACATAAAAAAAGTTATTAACAAAGTTTTTATTTAATTTATTTTGATATTTCTGTATTTCTGTTTAGTATTATAATAGTAACATAAGGCTACAACTTACTCAGTCTTAAGTCCGTAGCAAGGATATGTCGTGTCGCTATGACCAACTCCTTTCTAAGGTGTGCCACTTCTGGTGGGCATAATGTCAACAATCCTATTATGCCTTTCACCATTAAATTGGCGTGATTGGCAATTGTGTCCTGATATATTCTTATGATGTATGCTAAAAATGCCAATGTCTTAATTTGGGCACCCATGAAGTCCACAAAAACCTCCTTGTTGAATGAAGCTGATTGTCTGTAATAAATAATAGATGGTTGCAACACATATAAGTATGTGCAACAGAAAATCAGGACTAAATGAAAATGTTCCACCATTGTAATCGATCAACATCTGGCTTTTAAAATAATGATTCCAAAAAAAATATGATAAAACTTTTTTTGTATAATCAATATCATTATTTTTTAAGGCTTCAGTGGGCTCCTGGTTACTATACCAGCCTCATGGGGTCATTCATACCATAGAGCAATTAAATACATGCAGACTGTATTAACAGTCCACATGCAACCAATTACATTACCCTTTAGCAGTTACTCACCAAATTCTTACAAACATAGCTTTATATATTTCAAGCTCCTCTTGCATTCTTCCGACAAAGACTATTTGTGCTACTATATAAAAAAATTGTTATTTAAAAAATTATTACCTGTGGGTAGCAGCCGGTTGCAAAGTGATGGTCTCCATGATAAGAGGTATGAAGTTGCTGACCTCCTGGTGTACATTTTGTTTGTACAGCTGATACATAAGGACTACTATGATAGGTAACTCTTGTATCACTTTCAAGGAGAGCACTGATCTTGGAATTAGATTATACTGTAATTAAGAAAAATATATAAAGAACTATCTGGCTAAAAGTAGTAAAAATAAAAATATGTAATTATCGTCCTTTCCATATTTTAATAATAATAAGCAAATAAAGTTTACTTTATTTGCTTAAAACATAGTAAAAAGGGGTTTGAAGATTTTGGCATGTGTGGTGTCTGCAATTTAATTATTTTTTGAAAAATGACATTTCTTGTTAGTAAGTAATTGCAAAAATCACTGCAATTGATTTTTGAAGTTTTTGTGAGTTGCTGCTAATCACCGCTTTTTTTTAATGGCGCCTGGGAGGAAGGCCACTCTCCATACAAAAATCTTCAAACCCCTGTATATATTTAAACACATTACATTAACTTAATAAATTACAAACATGAGTGAGTTGTGACTTGGTAAGCTTAAATCTTGCTAAGTTATCCTAAGTACTTACTGTAACAACACTGCCATCCAGCAATTTTTTCTCAGTGTGTATTGGTGTTGTTGTATATGTCTCTTGTAAGAGTTGTTCAATGTTTACTTCTGACAAATCCTTTACTCTTATGGTGGGTTTCGGTTCAAATATTTTTGGCAAATGATTTGGCAAGTCAGAATATATACCTTTCACCCACTGGAGAAACTTGTGGATCTAAATGGAAAGAGAAACATGATCAATTGGTTTGCAGAGTAATCATTTGACCATGTGTAGCAGATACAATCTATTGATGTGAGTCTTTTGTGACTTACATTATATTATATACAAATTTAAACACTTACATCAACTTCAGTACTGTATGCTGGTCTGTACTGTTTGTGCAATTCCATAAAAATCTTAAGACAAACTAAGACATTCTCTTCATTTTCTATTTCCATCAATTTCAGCATCAGTACTAAGATGCTCTTCACATATGGTCTTAAAGTCTCACTGATTGGGAGGCGATGAATCATTTCCAATATTAGTTTTCTGACTTGCTGGATGTTATACTCGGCAATAAAGTGTGGCTCCCCTTCTTGAAGTATTTTAAGGAATATTTTGAGAGAGTGGTCCAGGAATTGGGGATATTGAGGCGAACTAAGTATTACCTATAAAAATATTAGCAATCAATATTAACTTTTCAAAACTTGATCATCATTTGACAGAGTGCAATATCATAAATTCAAAAAAATATATTTAATTGAGTGTAAGATTATTGTGTACACAATGACTACTAAATGCTAGACTGTATGCTCATTGGGCAACCAGTCACTTTAGTGTTACATCGATGCAAACATACCTCGAAGTTCTCACTAAGTTCCTGTGCAGCTTTGAGCTTGATTTCATCCTTGGCACCAGGATCTGCCAGCATGGTCACATAGCTCCTGTACGTATTCATCTGGGTGTGCGGATCCCCAGGACCGCCTGCAGCCATCGTAGCCATCATTGTGCACGGCAAATAGTCTCAGCTAAATATTTTCACCATCAAATAAATTACCCGACATGATAAAATTGATTACCAACAAAATACATAAACCTTAATGAGTCCTATAAAAATTTGTAGGTATCATTGAATTTATCGTGTTAGATTAACATATTTTGTATTATTATTCACAAATAATCTTTAGATTAAATCAAAAAAACATTAACCCAAACAACCGCACAAAACAAGCAAATGTTCGCTCTCGCTCATCGCGAGAAGAAACCACAGACTAAATATTGTTTTTTTAAGAACATTTTTATGAAACAACAAGACTATGGAGGGTAAAGGTAAGGAGAGGCATAAGCCATTCCATAGTGTATCTAAAAGTGTTCTAAGGGCTATGGTGGCAACTTGGTGGCGCTGCAGTAGCAAGTAAGTAACAGTGTTACCTACTTCTAAAAAGATTTATCTCTGAAGCTAAATTATAAAATAAGAATTTTTATTAGAGAAATACCGGTGGAACGTGCACGAACTATAAGTGGCAGCACAAATCGACACGAGAGCCACGGTTTGGCTACGTTGTGGCACCGCCTTGCGGGGCACCGTCGATTACGCCTTATTACTATATATGCCGTTAAGGAATAGGCTTCGCCTTGACTTACTAGTGGCAGTGTCGGTACCTGCTGACCTGGACCTCAAGGTCTCTGACTATGAACATTGACCATTTACTGGACCCGAGAATCGAGGAGTTTGAATTTCGTAATTTTGATCTTGACCTTAGGGTCAATGTCCTTGACCTCAATTAAACGAGGTCAATGGCCTTGAGGTGTCCCATCGTGTTCCCCCACCCTACTACTCTCACATCCCACCGGGTCCCGAAGGCTTGATTAGGCGATGATTTTTGGTGAAAGTCTTCTTTTCATAATGCCCCGTTTCGTATCCACTGACCTTGAGTAGATAATGAATACAAATATTCTCAACAAACATTTGGTTACTGCTTTAACAAATTTCAATGTATTTGTATGTTACATATACTAAAATCATCGTAAATAAATACAGTTTCCACCCTATAGTCTAAAAAAAATAATTATCATCATTGTTTTGAATTTAAAATAACATATGCGGCGATCACACGATTTTGAGTACTTAAGATTTGTGTAGTATATCGGCTTGCTGTTGAACACAACATCAGCAATCAAACACAAATTTCGATTCATTTGAAAGTCAGTCGTGTTCCGGTATCACAGAAGTAAAAATGCGGCTCACCGTGCCGTGAGAAATAAAATATTGGTAAGTTTATATTTATTCATAGGTGAACCGATCACTTGCGTGGACAACATTTTTAGGCATTGTATTCTAGCAATTAAAATCAAAGCCAGCTCATCACGCCAAAATATGCGAGATATTTATATACATAGTATTTGATTTTAAATGTTACACCTAAACTTTCCAGCAATTTATCAAAAAGGGCTATTTGCGTCACCTTCGTGGTGTTTTATCCATGAAGGTGATTTTATGTCACGAAAATAATTTTTTGCATTGTTTTATTTAGAAATACAGCGACTGGAGTGAATGTATTTACAAAATCATCTAGTTGTTCTAAAATAGATATTGTAAGATCGTATTTTGAATTTAAATTAATGTTGTTTTTATCGAGCCAAGATGGTAAAAAGGATTGTCATTGTTACTTTTGTAATTTTATTCCCTCTATCAAACTTCTACAATGTTTAATAGTATATATCGTGTTTTTAAGACATTATTAAATTTCAAATAAAAGTTAGCATACAAGTACATTATTAAGTCCATTCTATTTAATTCATTCTATAGCCACCTCACTATAATTTTTTTGTCAAAAACTGGTAACCCTTCAACTGTCAAGTTACAAATAAAAGTTGAATTCATACCTTCTTGGGACACTAGCGCTATCTTCTCTGCTTTAGTCTGTGGTTCCAGTTTGTTAACATTCGTTTTTTTTTTCATACAAAAAGTAACATGAAAATAGTTTAGAATAGCCGCAATCTACACATTGCCAAAAATCCGTAAAGTTCAACATCGTAGCCAGTTACCTCAGAGGAAAGACAGACAGTAACCTCTATCATAGAGAAATATAGAGATTAGTGGGTCTGTCTTCTATCTTTAAACTTCTATTGTTTATTCCATGTCATCGGCATCGATGGATGCTTTGCAAGATAGATTTCATTTCTTGGGCTAAAAATGGGTTGAAAATGAAATAATATCAACGTGTAGGTTGTGTAAAAAAGTGAAAATTATCAAAATAAATATAACTTAAAATGTGATCATGGCTACCCCTACAACAGTGTTAGTCATAACATTTTGGCTTTGGTGCACAATAGTGTATGGTTACCAGTTCATATCACAATATCCAAATCAGCCTAATGAGACATTCCATTTCTATCATCTCGCCGTGGATAGAGTCAGTGGTCAAGTGTACGCTGGTTCGTTAAACTGGATTCACCAGTTGAGCCCTGACTTGAAGCCAATCCATGTTATAGGCACAGGTCCATTAAATGACAACCCAATGTGTCATGCAAGTGGTTGCACTTCGACTGATATAAAAACTACAAAAACTGACAACGTGAACAAAATATTAGTAATAGATCAAGAGTCTGGTCGAGTGATAGCGTGTGGTTCTGTGGCGCAAGGTTCCTGCTCTAACTATAAATTGGGAGACCTGTCAGCGAAGCCAGAGTTCCTGCCTGTTAGTGTTGCAGCAAATGACGTTGAAGCGTCTACCTACGCGTTCATTGGCCCTGAGAGGTATAGTTCGTGGGACCGATCTAACGTGCTTTATGTGGGGACTACATTCACAAACAATGGGGAGTACAGACACGATGTTCCTGCGATATCCAGTCGCAATCTGATGACACTTGAAGTGGCACAATTAACATTCAACAAGCAAAGCTCAATACAAATAGATGTCAAATACAGAGATAACTTCTTAGTGCAGTATGTGTATGGCTTTAATGCTAGTGACTATGCTTATTTTTTGATAATTCAAAAACATTCTCACCTTGCTGGTAACGAGGAACTGGGGTATGTGTCCCGTCTAGCTCGTACATGTGTTAATGATGACAACTACAACAGCTACACTGAAGTTACTTTAGAGTGTCATGTAAGAGAAGAATCTGATAGTGGTAAGAGTGAAGTGGTCAATTACAATTTAGTCCAAGATGCTAAGATTGCTAAGGCTGGTGCAAACTTAGCTTCACAGTTGGGTATTGAAACTGGAGATTTTATTCTTGTAGCAGTATTTAGTCCATCAAAAAGTATTTCTAATGAGCCCATGACTAAGTCAGCTATTTGTGTATTTTCTTTGCAGGAAATAGAAATTAAGTTTAATGAAAATGTTCACATGTGTTTTAATGGCAGCACTAAGGCACGCAACATGGGCTACATATCAGGCATGATTTCCGATGGAAAATGTCCCAGTGTTGGTTCAACTGGCAATATACTTAACTTTTGTGAGGTAGGCCTTAAAATTAGTGGACTATATCCTATTAAAACTATGTCTGTTATCAACTGGAATGATACTTTGATTACTTCTGTCACTATGTCTGTAACTGGTTTGCATACTGTGGCATTTCTAGGTACTAACAATGGTATTCTGAAAAAAGTTCTGATTGATGCTGACAAAGCATTAGAATATTCTAGTGAAGTACTTTTACCTGGACAGAAAATTCTTCCAGACACAACCTTGTCACCTTATCAGAAAACATTGTATGTATTGGCAAGAAACTCAATAGTGCAAATACCAACTGAAAGATGTGCAGAACATGGGAATTGCTCTTCTTGTCTAGAATCAAATGATCCCCACTGTGGATGGTGTTCCCTGGAAAAACGCTGTACTGTTCAAAATATGTGTCAAAAAGGTACCCAAAGTGCACCCAGATGGTTGTCTCAATATATTGGTCAGCAATGTATTGATTTTGAGCAGATTTTACCTGACAGAATATCTATGAATGAAGTTATAACAGTACAGCTTATTATAAGAACTTTACCGGAATTGCCTTCAGCTTCAGAAGCAAAATATAGATGTGTTTTTGGAAATGCTCCACCCATAGATGCTGTTGTAACATCTAATGGCCTAGCTTGTCCTACACCAGACGTAAAGCACAGGCCTAAGATACCACAAAATCAAGATCATGTGTATGTTTCGCTTTCTGTTCATTCATCTGAAACAAATAAGGATTTTGTTTCCAGAAACTTTGCTTTCTATGACTGTTCTAAACATACTAAATGTCACTCCTGCATTTTGAGTGAGTGGGCTTGCAACTGGTGCATATATGATAACAGGTGTACACATGATACTTCTGTCTGTCAAAGGACCATTATAAGTGGAGAAAATAATCCTACCAAACTACTAAATCATGGTATTGGACATTGTCCTAGGATACGACAATACAAGAAACCTATTTTGCTACCAAATAATGTGCCTAAAGAACTAGAACTTGAAGTTGAGAATCTCCCACACTTGCAACCAGGACATACTGGATTTCAGTGCATAGTGACTATTGAATTAGCCAATATGATACTTCCTGCAAGAGTTGAATCCAATCATTATATTGTGTGTGATAAAACAACATATTCATATGAAGAAGATGTAGGAGAATATAATGTTAGTGTTAAAATTGTCTGGAATCATAAACACTACATTGATACAATCAACATCACATTATACAAATGTGAAATTCTTGGATCTCATAGAGAACATGCTGATTGCTCTCTTTGTATAACTCGAAACTCTATCTATAAATGCACCTGGTGTGGCAACTCATGTTCTTACAGTGAAACATGCTTGGAAAATCCAGTAACTGAGTGTCCAAAACCTAGAATTGATATGATTAAACCACTTAGTGGGCCTATAGAAGGAGGCACGATAGTCACCATTGAAGGCAGTAATCTTGGTTTGAGGGTTGAAGAAGTATCAGGAAAAGTACGTATTGGAGATGTTTTATGTGAAATAGTAGACTTTGAAGTTTCTGTAAGCATAACATGTCGTACAGGACCTTCTAATGGTACTACTGTGGCTCCTGTTATTGTGGAAAATGATTCTGGTCACACAGAATCATCTGTTTTATACAGTTATAAAAATATAAAGCTTCAAGGCCTCTATCCAGCTCTAGGACCAGTTTCAGGAGGTACCCAATTAGCTATAGGAGGGCAACATTTGAATATTGGTTCATCTATATCTGCTTACCTGGATGAACTACCATGCTCTGTTAACACAACACAGACCTCAAACAGTCGCTTAATATGCATTACACCTAAGGCCAACACACCCAGAGTGATTCATACATTGACAGTGATTATAGATAATGCAAACAGAACTTTAAATGGGGACTTGTTTAACTATACAGCAGACCCAACTATAATGGAAATTAAACCCTTGAAGAGTTTTGTATCTGGTGGCAGAATGATAACAGTTCATGGTACAAACTTGCACACCATCCAAAAACCTCTAATGAAATTGTACTATAACAATGAATTGGTACCTGTAAATCATACAGCTTGTACTGTGCTAAATGAACATCAGATGGAATGCCCTAGTCCTGCAGTAAATAAAAAATACTTTGATATTTTACAAGCAACTAAAGCTCAAACGAATACTCCACAAATAGCTATGAAAGTTGGTTTTGTAATGGACAATGTAGAAACAATGCATGAAAAGCATTTTAATCCTCCTCGAAGTCATATGGTTTTTGTTGAAGATCCCCATGTATATCAATTTCCAAATAAGGGGATAAAATCATACAAAGGTGATCCATTAGTAATAGAGGGGGAAAATTTAATAAGGGCCAGTGACGAAACTGATGTAATTGTGACCATTGGAACACAGCCATGTAATGTTACAAGCCTGACAATGCAACAACTACTCTGCACACCTCCTGAAATACAACCCGCTAATACTGATGAAAATGGCCTGCAAATCACAGATATTAATTTACCTTTGGTGGTTGTAAAAGTTGGAAAAAATTTACGCTTCCCTATTGGCTATCTTCATTATGAATTATTGAGAAATT
Source organism: Acronicta aceris (assembly GCA_910591435.1). NCBI lineage: Eukaryota > Metazoa > Arthropoda > Insecta > Lepidoptera > Noctuidae > Acronicta > Acronicta aceris. The sequence goes on from OU342759.1 coordinate 12,882,633, forward strand.
ACAATTTTCCTCCAGAAGTCATTGCAGGAATCGCTGGGGGAACATTTTTTTTAGTGCTTATATTCATGATTGTGCTGGTTATGTACAGACGTCGAAGTACAAAGGCAGAAAGAGAATATAAAAGAATTCAAATTCAGATGGATACTTTAGAGAGTAATGTTAGATTAGAATGTAAACTGGCTTTTGCTGAGTTGCAAACTGATATGTCTGATTTGGCAGCAGATTTGGAACATTCAGGTATACCGACGCTAGATCACGTTAACTACGTCATGAAGGTATTTTTTCCGGGAGTATCAGATCACCCTATTCTAAATGTACAACGACAGTTTATCAATGCTCCCAGAACCAACTATGACGCAGCTATGATACAATTTGAACAACTTTTAAATAACAAATGTTTCCTTTTGTCATTTATAGACACATTAGAGTCACAGAAGTCGTTTAACATTCGAGACAAAGTAAATGTGGCTTCTTTGCTGATGATAATACTCATGGGTAAAATGGAATATGCAACAGATATATTAAAATCTCTTTTGTTGCGTCTTATCGATAAATCTATATGTAATAAGCATCCCCAACTGATGCTAAGAAGAACCGAGAGTGTTGTTGAAAAGATGTTGACAAATTGGATGGCTTTATGTATGTATTATTATCTCAAAGACTATGCAGGTTCTTCATTGTTTTTACTTTTCAAAGCAATAAAACATCAAATCGAAAAAGGAGTTGTTGATGCAATAACCCACGAAGCTCGATATTCCCTATCGGAAGAAAAGCTTTTGAAAGAACAGATTGACCATCAGACTATAACACTGCATATAGTTCAAGACGATTTTGATGAAAAAGTGCAATGTAGAGTTTTAGATTGCGATAGTATATCACAAGTTAAATCCAAAATATTAGATGCTCTGTTCAAAAATACTCCTTTCTCTATGAGACCATCCGTCCATGAAGTTGATTTAGAATGGCGACACGGAAGAGGAGGACATGTTACGCTACAAGATGAGGACGTAACAACGAAAACTATTAACGGTTGGCGTAGATTAAATACCTTGGCTCATTACGGCGTCAAAGAATCTGCTGTCATGTCGTTAATATCCAGGCAAAACGACAGTTTTAACACGCCTTATAAGATACCGTGCAAGAACTGCACTGGAATATACTGTTCCAACTCTCACATAAGAGTATATAACAGTGATATAACAGATCAAAATGTACATTACTATCATTTGGTGAAACCTATAGAATATCAGCATATTATCAACAAGTCTTCAGAACACAGTCATAAAGCCATACCAGAGATATTCCTCACTAGGCTCTTGTCTACGAAAGGCACAGTACACAAGTTTGTCGATGATTTCTTTGACACTATACTTACCGTAAATGAAGTCTTGCCACCAGCAGTCAAGTGGTTGTTTGATCTCTTTGATGACGCAGCACGGACACATGGCATCATGAATCCTGAAGTAGTCCATGCTTGGAAGTCAAATAGTTTGCCTCTGAGATTTTGGGTGAATCTCATAAAGAATCCAGATTTCATTTTCGATATAAATAAAACGGCGACCGTTGATTCTTCATTATCAGTTATCGCTCAAACTTTTATGGATGCTTGTTCACTAACAGAACATCGATTATGTAAAGATTCTCCTTCTAACAAATTACTTTTTGCAAAAGACTTGCCTTCCTATAGGGACATGGTTATAAGATTTTATCAAGCTGTATCTCAATTACCTCAAGTAACAGACCAAGAGCTAAGTACTTCTATGCAACAACTCTCGGTGGAACAGTTGAATGAATTTGACACTCTCTCTGCCTTAAAAGAGTTGTATATCTATGTCAGTAAATATAGAGAACAAATTATATTAGGACTAGACAACAAAATGCACTTAGCTCATAAATTAGATAATATAGCATGCACTATGGAAGGAGATCCTACATCTATATGCTGACTATATGACACCATAAGTCACGATTTAATTGCATTTACGTAATTTATTTATACACCTACTTTGTAAAAAGAAGCTTTAATTTATTCTGAAAATACTCAGATCTAATAAAACTGATATGTTAAAAAGACTGTAAAATATCAGTTTCATAACTCTAGTTAGAAAGTATTCAAATATTTTTTCAATTAATCATGATGGAATGAATACTTAATTAATAGCTATTGACTTATTTTTTGTCGAAGTACCTATGTAAGTATTTTAGTATCTTTTATAAGTACATTATTAAGGGAAATTATTGTCAACTATATTGGCATTACTACGAGTATTCAACAGCCAGCATTATTACATGGTATGGGACAATTTGAAAAAATATGCTCCTGATGAGACATAAATATTTATTACTCGTTCATTTTATTAAAAAAAATTCACCATACAAATACTATCATTTACTCATTACTCTTCCCAAAATTGCTTTCATAAAATATACATCTATTTATGGCGTGATCATCTTGTGATATAGAATTTCAAGTCGTCCCATATAAGAAATAATCGAACATTGTAAATTCGAGATGCATTTAATCTCCCAGTGGCCATGCTATTTTTATAATTTTAATATAAATGAATTATTGCTCTCTTTTAGAAACAACAGAAATATGATTTTCTAAGAATGTAAAGATATGGCACTGAAATTATTTTCTAATGTAAATGTTCTTAAATTGTATTTATCTAAATTACTTAACTATTGATGTGTATTACGCTAAGATGTATGTGTAAAGATAAATAAGAATTAATTAAGGAAAATGTTGTGATATTTGTATTTGGAATATTGATAGTATTATTTATCATTTTTAAATTAAAATACTCTTATTTCAATCAGTATAGACCGTTGTACACAATTCTGATTAATATAATTTAGGTAAGCTTTTTAACGATTGAACTGAAACTATTTATTATGGAATATTACTTTTTATCTCTCTCAAATGTTTTGTTACATTCAGTATTCTTATTTTATGGATCTCATTATGTTTTTGCTCAAATATTTTGTATAAAGAAAACCCCAGTTCTATCTGTTTTATAAATATCTTGAATATATTGTAAAAATGGCAGGACATGTCGTAATAATATTCCATTTACAAAATATGTTTAAAATAGTATTAGTTAGATATAATAACTTGCTAGAATTTAAGTCAGCGTAAATTCACCCGTCTTTAAAATTTTATATTATCGACTTAGAAATATACTTATTTATGAATCCTTTTGTAATGAATAATTTCAATATGAATGGGATAAAACAAAAACATCAAGAGTATTATTTATTTTAACATTTATTCAATGTACATAAATAAATAAAATATAATAAAACTAGGCAATTCAGACATATACCGAAAGGCGTTTATGATAGTTACATAAAGCTCATTTATTAAATCTTAAAGAAAATGTATGTACTGCCGGGGCATTTAACATCACTATTATTTATTTATTACTAACATTGACGTGATTTTAAAATTATAAATTTTAAGAATGGGTAGGTACTGTTTAATCTTGGCATATTTACGAGTAGGTATCACACGATTTTGTACAGCAAAATACGTATACCTTGCTCTGAAGATGCTTTAGAGTTGTCTCGCAGGCAACTTCAGAGCGGTCATAAAGTTTGGTGATACCTATAGTTAAATATATGACAAGTACAGGGATAACATTTTTATAGATACAATTACAAAGAAAGCCATTATCCCCTACGCTTTTAAAAAAATATATGTCTTTATTATTTAACGTAGGTACCTATCGTAATCCGTACAAATTTCCTGAGTGCTAAACACTGCGTAAATATATCATAGTGAAGTCCATCTAACGAAGACTGACAACAATGACAAAATTATTATATTGAAGCTGGAATTGAACGAAAAGCTTTCAGTATTATAATATTGACAAGTATATTACACTTTCATAATTTATAACACATCAAACGTCAATAATCATTCTAATTTGGTTTGGATATTACAATAAAATTTATCGTATCTGTGTAAATCCACTTTTCAGAGAATTACCTAAGTTTTAATCAATGGAATCATTTGAAGTGTTAAATCTACAGTTTATTAATTCTCATTTTCATAATTTTGATTTTTTAAATTATACACAACAGAACACGCACACAAGCGCTATCGTTATATAAACTAATATTATAAAGAGGTAAAGTTTGTGAGGTTGTAGGGGGTAATCTCTGAATCTACTGAACCGATTTTGAAAATTATTTTTGTGTTGGATAATCCATTTAGGAAGGTTTTAGGCTATATAAAATCATGCTACGCCTCTTAGGAACGGAGCAGCGCAGGTAAAACCGCGAGCGGAGCGCTAGTTTTGTCTAATAACTATTATTACGGTATTTTTATACGATTTAAGATTAGGTATATCCTAGAAAACCGGTAGCCCCACTGGATGCATTGTTTGGTGTTTTGGAGCTAACCAGATTCAGGAGGTCCTAACACAAATTCGAATAAAAAAATTTCCACACATTTTTGGAGAGATCATCATTATTTTCGATTGTAAGGTATACCAAAATGTTATTTCGACGAAACGAATTAAAGAACATAAGTAATTTTGTGCAAAAATATCGAAATTCACAAGGCCAATAATCACGAATGTGAACATTTACCCACCCCCTAACTCTCCTAAATTACCACACTCCTAAATTTACCACAGCGCAACCACTTGCGTACAACTCCAGACACGCAGTTATTTTGTCCAAACTGACGCGACGTATTCTATAAATGCTAACCAGGCCTCATTATTGAGGCTTCCGAATACTCGCCACTGCAATCAAAACTCGTGCAGGTCTCGATTTGAACACGTGGCGAGTGATATTTTGATGGCGTTAACGCTTCACGAAAACTGCAAAAATTCGTAAACGCTATTATTCTATCACTTGCATATTTTTTACAGATTTGACAAGCACTAACATCTTAACTTCACTTGTCTTTGTCTAGGAAATGATTTCGATGAATATAGGGTACATGTATCGAATCTTGTCCAACTGTGCGCGTGGACGCAGTAAAGTCCTACACTCACATAACCGTAAAGTTATTAACTTAAATTGAAATTAAAAACAGACAAAGTTACTGTACACATACGCAGCCATCAAAACGAACATAAGTCTAACAAACAAATGTTATTCCTAAGTTTTACTACATAATTTCAAGACGCAGGAGATCGTTTCTAAATTTGTCTACATTGGAAATGGGTTTCCAATTGATACAAAATTGGCTTATAGGGTTTCCTCGGCGGCTAGGCCTATTAATGAATACAGGAATAAGCTGTCTGTGTTACCTGCTTTCATTTAATTAAATCTATCTACAAGTAATAAACTTTGCTGTTTATAATAAAAATCAATTTCAGTGACAATGAGCAAAGATATGAACACATTCTTGATATTAGGCAATATAAACATATTTCGCAGCACATCATTTTCTTTAAACAATGTATAAATTGCATTCATGTTTTCGAAGAAACGTCAATTCAGCAGATTAAATTTGATCTAAATCCAAGGTATGTTTTGAGCTTGACAGTAGACATTATTTTGTATTATTTGCAATGCATCCCATCTACTCTATATAGGAACATAAATGAATTCAATGCACGGGAATGAAATACCTATTACCTACTTTTGGCTAATTGGGAAGGCCTGAAGTAAGTAATAATCTCACAAGAAGCAAATTTCATTTATCGTAATAATCAAATAGCAAATATTATCACGTATTATTATTTACTGTTACTTGAAAACCCAAAAAATAATGCTCCTCATGATATTGTGCATTTGGGACTTATTCAACCATTACTTATTGTGCAAATCTGTTTTGTACTATTTATTATACACATAACAAAAAATATTTTACAAATAAATATTTTGAAATTATTACCCAATAAATATCTATACTTAGTCGTGTACTCGTAAGTTTGTAGTCACTAATAATTTCATTAGCAGTATCAAACAACAATTTTATATTATCATACAACATCCTAGACTTCCCCGGTACTAGAACTCAGGGCCGACAACACAAGCGCCTATTCGCATAATTTCAACACAAGTGCGCATCAGTTAAAATACAATTTATTAATATATCACAATATGTAAAAATAACCAAAGGCCGGTCTTCTCCGTGGAAAGTGCTTATGTAATAAGATTCGTGAATAAGGCATGGCAAACACGCAACGATTAATTTAATAAGGCAGTAATATAAATGCAAACATACTTTGTGCAATTTACAACATACCGCATTTTAAAGCCGTGCGTTGTAGTTCTATCAGTTTTCAGTTTATATAATAAATATATCAATATTAAAATAGTTCTCCACGCCACTATTTATATCACTCGACTACATCATTATAAATTAATCTAAGCAACGCCTGATCGTCTCAACTAGTCACAACATAAAACAATGAACATTTAATACACATACAGTTGACATAGAGCCTAGACACATCATTAACGAGTTCAAAATAAATACATTTATAAAAGGCGTATGTGCAGTAAATAATTTGCCTTATAGGTCCTGCCTAATATCTTACTTAAGGCATAACAGGATTTAGGAACAACTTGTTCCCATACTAGGCTTTGGTAAATATACGGTTTTTCATAGCAACTATTTATTCGGACGTATAAAACGCAATGGAGAATCGTTACCTCCAAAAATGTACTTACAATACAATTTAAGTACTTGAAAAATGTTACTGCTGATGAAATGGACTGCAGTAATTATTTAATATTAGTTTTTAATAACAATTATTAGATGTAAGTATACCAAAATGCTCTAGGAGCCATCAGTGAACATTATTCTAATATACTTTCTGAAGTATTTTTTCTAATGGGTCACGATACACGATGGTGGCTGATTTAATGAGATCAGGTTCATCATCAGAGGGGACGCAATCATTGGATACGGCAACGTCTTTATGTGAGCATTTGTTGTGAGCCATCAGTAGCCCGCCAGCCAAGCCAACCAGCGCACGGTCCAGCCAGTTCACCGGATTAGCGTATATCAAACCTCCTTCATAGAAACCCAAATGACCGCCATGTGCTAATTCAAGATACATTACCTTGTCGTGCGAGCCTGTAATAAAATATAAATACATATTATAAACACTTCGAAGATACTATAGGTAGTTTAATGTTGTTAAATGGAGATGGATAACCTCGGTCTGATTCATAAACAAATTTTTTTGAAGTCGTCATTATCAGCCTATCAGTCACGCCATTTTATCGTGCTAATATGTTAACAAGTTGTGCGTTTTAATTGGTTATTGCATTTCGAGATCGGTACATACTATGAAGATAGTCTTTAAGATTGCCTCTACATTTATCTATCCTGTGCGACACCGTATAGAACGGTGTACTGAACTCCATTTTATTATAGGTAAATGCTTTTGTGAAAGGTTAAAATCATAGTCGAAATATCGGGACCTTGTAAATGTTCTTAATGTCATAAAGCCTCTATTTAAATATGGAAATGTAAACCAAGTTCCACTGGTTTCATTCATATTTACATGATAATGACCTCAATTGTATTGCGTAATGTATCAATTTGAATTATGATTTCATATTCACGGTAAAATAAAAATACGATTTATGTATACAGATTCAGTAAAGGTAGGAAAGATAATTATGGGGTTGCCATATTAATCTAAATATATATAAAACTCAAAGGTGACTGACTGACTGACTGACTGACATAGTGATCTATCAACGCACAGCCCAAACCACTGGAGGGATCGGGCTGAAATTTGGCATGCAGGTAGATGTTATAACGTAGGCATCCGCTAAGAAAAGATTTTGATAAATTCTACCCCAAAGGGGATAAAATAGGGAATGAAAGTTGATATGCAACAAAGTAACTATTCCACGCGGACGAAGTCGCGCGCAAAAAGCTAGTATACTACATATTATAGTATTATGTTTCATTAATTAAGCAACATGTTCAATAAAACGTAAAAATCCAAATAAAACTATGACGCAATCATTCTAAATAGTCCCATGAATGTTGACTATTGAAGAATCATCTTTAACGCGCTATAAATAAAGTCTGACGATTGGTATACACTAACGCTTAAATGATATCATGCGAATATAATGTTACCTAGGTAATAATAGAATAGACGCCTAAAAAAGTCTAACGATTCCGACGGGTATAACACACAAGGTTTTTAAGGTTAAATGTTTATAAATAACATACTTGACTAGAATTATTGGAAACGTTATATAATATACCTGCGTGAAAAATTTGAAGTTGCCCGCGGTTTCCCCCGTGTCCCAAAATATTGATTAACGAACTATAACTTACCTATATTATTTTTTGAGACAAAAAATAGCCTCAAAATGTCTTTCTCTAGGATGCTATCTATCTCCTTTAAATTTTATCAAAATCTGTTCAGCGTCAGTTACGCATATAGGTAGGTATAATACGAAATATGTATAGTTAGTTACTTACTGACGAATTCCCTGATAATCGGTAACAGAGGCTCGGGTACTATAGGGTCATCGCGTGCGTTGATGAATATCATCGGGGTTTTTATGTTCTTGAGGTAGAATGCCGACGAACTCCATTTGTAGAGATCCGCCACAGATTCGAAGCCGTATACTCTCCTGAAGAAAACAACAAAATTAATTAGAATAAAACTTTTTGTTACATTTTAAGTGCAAAGTGCAAATTACTCGCCTCCTATTATATAGGACCCAAAGATACCGGCAAATGATCTCTCCGTATGTTCTGATTCGAAACGTCTATTGTAATTTCTTTAATGATGAAAAGAATACATTTTAATTTACTTTTAAATTTTCACTGAATGACAATGATATCTAACGAAAAGATGTTTCAACACAAAAAGAGTAACAAAAGACTAATCAACATTTACATCAATTGTTACTTTATTACTCTGGGTTATCGTGTGACCTAGGCTATTAGGTCACAGTAAAAGTTCGTTGACTCGTTTTAAAACTAAAGCTACAAATCCACAATCTTCTACAAAAATGGTGTGATCGGTTCAAGCATGATAATAAAGCGTAGGAGGAACACAGTCCATAATTACCTATTTACCCCAATTGACTTTTACAATTGGCACGAGACGACACACGTGGCTATGCAACCTACATTACCGTTGAACCGTCGAGAGAGTAATTGAAAAGTTATTGAATTTTTTACTTCTCGTCGACTAGCCAAGTATGGAGTCTAGACTTTGCGCCGTTATCCAGTTTAACCGATTGAATTTACGTATGAAACTAATAATCGTCGGCATAACTACTAAGTTAGCCATTCCGAAAGTCTTCAGCAGTCGCATAAAAAAAATATTCGAGCAAAAATATCAAAAGTAGTGCGAAACATTTATAGACTGGAATATCTTTTGCATCAAGGTAGTAATCATGTAATAATCGAACGTAAGATTAGTGAGAAAGAACGGAACAACCGCGCTCTTCTGATCCTGACCATGGCGCTGCTCTGCCCTAGCTAGACATAACTCCAGCTTGTGCTGCGCCGTCTCCTCGGGGCACTCGATGCAATGTTGCATGCAAAAATCTGGCGTTGGCTCTCGGCGTATGCTACTGATACGGATACATCCCGAAAGTCTCCATGACGGCACTTATCGTCACCATTATAGAGTAGCGTACCCTGCGGTAGTTTGCAATCTACAGGTAGTTGTTCTGGGTCCGGGTATTTTGTGTGTGATTATTTGTGTTTGTAGACGCACCTACGATAAGAGAAATTCCGATGGGGAAATGTTTAAAAAAACTGGTTTTTATTTTTTTAATCAACTGGTATGTTTGTTTGGCCAGGTAGGTACACAGTAAACTGTATGTAGTTTCAAGATAATAAAAACGTTAATTATACTCACCATTAATATTAATTAATTAGACATTTTAATAAATTAAATACCAGTATTGTATTATAAATTTGGGACATATACTTTCACTGTTATTTAAATTCATGAATCCTCATGGTCTTAAAACTAGGAATTCTAATGCAAACAGTACCTAACTTTAATAGTGTTTTTAAATAAATTTACCGTTACAGGGTTGCAGCTTTAACAGTATACCCTCTTATCTTGAATCCTCAATGGGAGATTAGTTAACTGTATACTGTAAGACCATAAGATACAACAACTACAAATTATGTATAGTGCAAACAACTCTTACCTAGAGTAGGCCTCGTCGACATCAGGTAGTGTACCAGCTGACACGATCATCTTATCATCTAGATTGTATCTGTTCTTCATTTCGGCGCTCAGCAGAGTCCTCTTGTGCCGAGTGATGATGTTGCGGTAGTTGTCCGTCATTATGTACAAGTAGAACCGACGGAAGTTTTGCCATTGCAGTAGGTACACCATAGTGCTAGAATTAACAGTGTAACTGTTATTTCAATAGGGATTTTTTTATACCACTAAGGTGGCAAACACGCGTAAGGCCCGTAAATTAAGGAGGAATAGTTGGGCTGGCAGTATAGGAGATAATAGCGTGATGCTTATCCTATCTGCCAACACAACGCTTCGCTCGCGGAGCTCTGACAACCTTGCTCACCATTAGGAACACAACAAAGCACGGAGGTATTTGGCTACGATTTTTTGCAAGGTGGAGGTACTTTCCCAGTTGGGCAGCTCCAATGGAATTATTCGATTCTGCTACCTCTCTTAAAAGAAGTTGAGAAGTTATCCTATATACAGCGACCCAGCAGAGCTATTATTAGGTAAATTGGTTGTCAAAATTTCATTTGGATCCTCTGGGATCCTTTATAACTCAAACTCTAGAAATACTATCAATCGCAATGTAATCAAGAAGTACTACTATAGAGAGATTAGTTAGGTTAGAGATCTTGGTTGAATAAGTTTGCTCTATCTGTCATGTTGTCTCTGATAGCTCTTTTTAAGGGCTCTCACGCCCGTAGTGGTGAATAAAAGTCATAAGCACCAAGTTATTGTATAATATTTGTCTCTCTAGTCTACTTAAATGATAAATCTACTTTAGAAAAGATAAAATATACTATATTATATAATTAATAAATTAAGTAAAGAAAAATTCACTTTCTTGCTTTTTGTGGATATCTTAGTAGGTAAAGTACGCACGTTACGTATCTACGTTTGTTTATACATACACTATATGGCATTATTTAGTAATAACAAATGAATTCTAAGGCTACTGACTCGTCTATTAATTAAAAACGATAACAATTTTAACGTAAGTAATTAAATGTTTCACGTAATATAATAAATTGTTGTTAATGATATTTACACGTTTTAAAAACAAAGGTATGTATAATAACAGTTTGTAATTTAACTTTAAGTCAATGAAATGTGTTCAGTGCGGTTGCGGTTGGTAATTTGGCATGCGCCAATTCTTGTTCCTGACAGGTATGCAAGATATGACGCAGATAAAATAATTATTCCAGTTAAATAGCCGGCAACACACCCAACGGCGCCAGAGCTTCTTATTTTACCTCAAAATACATTTATAAAATTCGTAGGTACATTATTGTTCCTATAAATAATTTGTTTAGCTGTATATCATATGAAATTTTAATATCATACTAATACTTAAAATAAATATGAGAGGCAAGGTCTTTATGAGCAAAGGACACACAGCGTAATTGGCCTTCCATTGTAGCGGCCTATTGGGAGACCCACAATCGGCAGAAGTCACCTAATGGCTAATCAAGAATTTTACCAGAACTATCAAATAAAACTTGAGTACTTATAAAGTTATTTTAGTAAAGGAAAAATTCAATCGCGGGCTGGATTCGAACCTGCGTCTTCTGGTTTGATACACCAGACGCTCTGACCGCTAAGCCAGAAGACGCAGGTTCGAATCCTGCCCGCGATTGCATGGAAAATGCAAAAAAAAACAAAAAGATATTTGAGTACTTATATCATAAAACCTGAACCTAATATATACCTACTTTTTATTACTGCTGGTAATGACGAAGATTTACTTCTTCGTCATTCGGAGCTTCACTACCGTTAACGAGTTATGCTCTGAATAATAGGCGTCTATTAAATATATGTAAACTGTGACTGTGGAATTCTGCGAAGGCTGCTCACAAACTACTTATTCAGGTAAGAATTAAATGCTTTACAAGATAAAATAACGTAGGTACGTGATTTTTTTCTGCGAAATTAAAATGATGACGAGGAATAAAACATATATGTGGAATATATTGCATACTTTTGTTAAGAGTAATTTCGCAATTAAACTATTAAGCACTGCTTTAGAAATGTCTTGTGAAGGTTAAGATTTTGCATAAATAATTCATTCAAGTATTTATTTTCCTATTTGAAACAATTTCAAATTATCATTTACGTAGCGTGTCTTGATTATTGATTTGCGCCGAAAATCATGATAACCCCGAAACCTCTAAAAATAAATGGAACAACTTAGAACATTAAAAGATATCATAATTATGTGTACTCACTCGATAGCATTATATCCCTGGCATATTGAAATCCCGCCAATAATATTTGGTGGCCTCTTCCTCTCTTCTCCCAAGTATTTTGAAATTAAATTCCCACCAAGACTAAATCCGACTAGAATTAGTTTCGTGTTGGGGTATCGCTCCAAAAGGTTCTCCACCATGTAATTGTAGTCATCGGTGTGTCCTAGAAATAAGTCTTTTGTTACCTCATTGTAATTGCGAAAAATACCTTATTATTTGGTCGTAGAAGTTAGTTTTGAATAAACTAATAAGCTGGTAATAATGAGTGACTCTGGACCAATATCCTAGTTTTTAAATAGAGTAACTGCTTAAGTTAATTAGGGTTAACGATCACGTAATTGTTTTTTTCTTAATGATCATGATCACGCACGTGTAGGTTAAAACAATATAAGGTTCTTGGTTGAAACTATAGATACGCAACTTTATTTAATTCTTTAAAAACGAGTATCAACTCGAAAACATAAACATTCAGTAACAATGAAGGTGAAGCTACATATTCCATATAGCAATAGAGATCTTGCTCAGATTCTCTCAATTAAAATACCACTTATAATCTATACTTATAATAAATCTGTAGAGAGGTCAATTCTGTACATGAAATATATTTCCAAAATAACTATCAGCGGGTGATTAGTGATCGATACTGACGCCAAAAATGCAATCAGTAAAATTTTTGTCTGTCTGTCTGTCTGTATGTTCGTTATAGAAACAAAAACCACTCGACGGATTTCAACGAAACTTGGTACAATTGTTCTTCATACTCCTGGGCAGGTTATAGTATACTTTTCATCACGCTACGATCAATAGGAGCAGAGCAGTGAAGGGAAATGTTGGGAAAATGAGTGATTCATGAGAACGGTTTCAAGCTATAAAACATCACGCTACAACCATTAGGAACGGGGCAACGCAGGTGAGATCGCGGGCGAAGAACTAGGGAACAAAGTAACTATTCCAAAAGCTAGTTGGAAATAAATGTTTATCGCTATAAATATTCCCAACAACTGCTATTATTTTATGAGAAATGAACCACCACGATATATTGAATAAAAATATAAGTATAATATTTTGTACTTGCAAATACATAGAAGTTAGTGCATATTCCCCTTGAAAACTGTATAAAATTATATTATTATTGATCGAAACACACATGCCTTGAACTATTTCTCACGACTAAATTATGAGAAATGGCAAGTGTTTTCGACTACCATATTACGCCATAAAGTATAGACTAATAAATGAACTTGGTATGTATGTAGGTATCCCTGACGAAATTTTCCAGGAAAACATCTATTTACCTCAACCGTCTTTTCTGCCTTTTCCGCGCTTAGTTCCGGTCTCATTTTACAGAAAAATTACGGACGACGATTGTCGCTTTTCTACAAATCACGAAATCTCAGGATTTATAAAGCCTGCAATCATGAAATTTGGCAGGTAGCTTCCATAAATATGGGGTTATCCACTAAGAAAGAATTTAGGGACTTCACCACGAGATTAGAAGAAATGAAATCAAACCTAGTATTTAAAGATATTAGGTTACATGTATGTTATTAGTTGACAAAGTTCTGATGTCCATACAATATCTTTGTATCTGTATAGTTTAAAACAAAGTCGCTATCCGCGTCTGTCTGTGTGCTTTGTTCTTCTAAACTACAAAACGACTTTTGAAGTGGTTAATTTCACTACAATTTAGAGAATTTCTTCCATCTATATCTTTAGCTAGGGCGCGTCGCATAGTGAATCATAAAACCAAATTTACCAGACAACAATGAAAAACGGTATCAGACAGGAAACTAGCAAAGATTTATATTAAAAAATGCATGACTGTTTTAAATGCATTCAATTTTTGTTCTAGTCAATGTGTGTAGGTAATATAATAGTAGATGGCAATGAGCTGAATGTGAAAGTTGCTACATAATATAGAATGTAGACCGTATTGTAAGATTTATAGGATCAAAGTTTTGGATGGAATGAACTACTTTTATTACTGAACTATTGTCTACCTGTGACCATGAATCGTATCTTGTAAGAGGTTATGTATTTGGTTTTAAGTTTTTTATAGAGAATAGAAGGTGCCTAAAGAAATGCCAAGACGGAAGTGCCAAAATTGAGAAGTAAAAGAAAAGTGGCCGAAACTACCTTACCTCGCAGTTGTAGCTTGAGGTGAAGTTACAAATAACTTGGCATAAAATACCTACTAGCAACAATTTAACAGCCTTTAAAAATAAACCAATTAATAATGCTGCATTGAAATTTTTTTTAATCATAATAATTTGAAAGAATGTTAATGGTTTTTTTTAATGAATTTGATAATTAATTACTTTATTCATCGAGTAATATAGACCATGCTGAAGCTATCGCCTCTTCATGCATTCGTACACAGAGAGGCGAAAGCCACCATGTATAGACCCAATATTTGGGGCAAAACCTGGCTATTCAAAAAAATTAGGACGTTGCAAGACTTAATTTTGGAAACGCCAATCTCGTATGACAACAGATGCCATGCTTCTGCGGCATATTTCCGAAAAACAATATTCTGGAGGGAATCGCCAGGCATGGACCACTCTCCAAAGCCCTGATTAAAACCTATAATAAACGGCACACAGGCCTTTTATTAGCGCTGAGCAGGAACAATCTGTGACGTTCTGCAACGCATTCTGACGACAGCCTTAACAGGACATTGTTGTTTAGACAAGCACATGTTCAACCTGAGGTTGAGCGATACGCAAATCTGTCGTCCCTGTAAGTAGGGTGATGAAACGCCACTTCACCTTCATGGGGAATGCGGATCGCTATACACAATTGCAGTGTTCATCTAGGGGCCCGAATGATATAAAGGAGCTCACCCTATGAAAATCCTGCAGTTTATAGTACCTGTAGGATTCAGCGGTGGACTCCAACAAAACAAGTGGCGATCACATAAAATAGACCGACTGCAGTGGTCGCAGTGATACTATAGCCGCAAGCAAATAATAAAAAAAAATATAGACCAGGTTTTTAATTGCATAAAGATCCGAAGAGTAAACTGTAGAAGAGATTGTACTTGATAGTAATAAATTGACTTTTCTTTGAGTGCAATAATAAACTCTACAGGAGAAGGGCAGAAACTAGTATATAAACTAACAGAAGAACCTAAAACAATGGTATAAAGTGGATTTTCTTCAAACAGCATAATATATATTTTATGGTATAGTAGGGGAAACGAGCAGACGGATCGCCTGATGGTAAACGATTACCGCCGCCCATGGACACCCGCAACACCAGAGGAGTCACAAGTGCGTTGCCAACCTTTTAAAAGGGGATTGGGCCTCGGGTAACCTCACTCACTCGACGAAACACAACGTAAGCGTTGTTTAACGCCGGTTTTCTGTGAGGCCGTTGTATCACTCTGGTCGAGTCGGCCCATTCGTGCCGAAGCATGGCTCTCCAACGTAAAAAATAACCATATCATATATGTTGTATTATACTGGATATCTAAGAACAAATAAGTAGGTGTGTATTTTATTCAACGATTTCCATACTGTAACGTTTATTTTTTCGCACAACAAAAGATATTGGATTGTTCGATATAAGGAGCTTCATTTCACGGTTCTGAGTACATAATATTTTAATATGGTTATTTTGCATATAAGCACACAATGGCTCTATACAAAATATGTAGACACTAATTAGCGGAGTAATTAAAACGTTTTCCCTCAAGCAAATCCATGCATTTGCGCATAATATCGAAGCTAGGGGTTACCAACCATACTGGTTAAAACAGTATTATACTTTATTTCGCACTAAAATACTTTTTTGTGTGATTTTCTGTACGAAATTGCATTTAGCGATAAGACCGCCAATTGTACATACGTACCTAACGTAACGTAACCCATGTAACGTATTTATTTTTATTTTAGCTCTGGTCTCTAGGTGTACCTACAATAAAGAATACTCTATTTACGGTTCTATTAAGAAAGTATTCAAAATACTGTTATTATCGTAGCTGGATCTACGAAATCTGCCACTAAAATCTGTCTAAAAAAAGTAAAAACTAAACTTCGATTCAAATATTTTTTCTAATATACCCTTTTTTTAGCTCTCCAAGCCTGATATGCTATATTTCTTGTACAAAAAAGTTGGCAACCCTAGTCGAACCAGTGTACACTGGCTAATAACGATTAACTCTATACATCACATTTCTATTATTCCTGCCCATAATGTATCCAAAGCCGAAATTGTATCGGTCTTTTAATTACAACAAATTAATAGGTACGCGATTTGTTAAATTAATATATTATATGGTAGTGGGCACACTCGAGTAATTTTATAGCCAGTCCAATTAGACTAAACTGACAAATCCTGCGAATTTTTTTAAATCACACATTTTACCTTTCCGCATGCTGAACAGTACAATACATACTCATAGTTGTTGATTTAAAATTAAGTAATTGTTTGTTTTTCTGTCTCGTACGTATTATACACTTCTCTTCTTTCATCTCAATTAATTTTTAAACTCTAAACTTTGTATCCGCGGTGTTACCGACAATGATCTCGTTTTTACCCAGTCCCGTGGGGGGATTTCCTAAAATCCCGTCTTAGTGCTCACCTAGGTATAAGGAACTCCTATACAAAATTGCAGGTTTCTAGACCCACCGAAATCAGCTGGAATGTTTAGAGTTGTAGATTGCAAGATTGCATAATGCAATGCGTATGTTACAGCATTGCTTTCTTATAAAGACCATATAACTCCGCTCTACTTTCACGGAAAGGATTATTCATTTGGATTGCAAACAAACGCAATTGTTTTCATCTGCTACGTTTAGTCTGAGCTATTCGTATTAATATTTTATTTATCGGTATTATGTAATGTTGAGAGGGCTTCAAATAAACAAGGAGACTGGGCAGATGGGGCCAGCTGTTATTTGGAAAAGCAGTTAAACAGTTTTAATTAATGTCAGTAAGATACTGTATCAGCAGAGTGAAGATCTAATGAAGCGCTTCTAACTTGATAGCCTTTAAGATGACAATAATTCCAAGAATCATAAAATTAGAATAATTCCAATAATCTTACCATACGAAAAGATCCGGTTGCCAGTAACGGGGACACTGTTGAGCGCACCTATGTGGTTCAACACAGCGCAGCGGTAGCCGTGACATTGTGAATAGTGCACGTAGGTCCGGATGTACACGCTCTCCGAAGTGTTGCCAATGCCAGGGCAGATCGCGACCGTCACGTCATCTATAAAAAAAAACAATTAATGAAAGTCCAAATTATTGTCGATCGGTGCATTGCTAAAAGCAGTTTGTCTTTGATGTGGCCATTCAGATTCAAAGGTATAATAGCCCACTGGGTTCGCTAATTGATCATCTTCTAAAGTTAAGGGTTTCAGATAATACTAGCTGAACAACAAGACAAGAAAGATTTGCTAAGAAAATGGAACCTCTCCAAAGAGAGGAGTCACAGTGGAATTATTTGATTCCACTATGCCCTACATAGTGGAATCAAATAATTCCACTCAACATTGGAGCTACCCGACTGGGGAAGTACCTCCACCATGCAGAAAATCGTAGCCGAATAACATAGCTCCGTGCTTTGTTGTGTTCCTAACGGTGAGCAAGGTCGCCAGAGCTCCGCGAGGAAGCGTTGTGTTGGCAGTGTAGGGGACCGCTGGTGTTTTGTTACCGCCGTTGTCATGCATGGCAGCATGTCTCCTATGCTGCCAGCTCAACTATTCCTCCTTAATTTACAGGGTCCTCAACGCGCCAGTGCTACCCCTAGTATTGCAAGCGTCCATAGGATACGGTAACCGCTTCCCATCAGACGGGCCGTATGCTTGTTTGCCACCTTAGTGGTATACAAAAAAACTTTGAACAAGACAGCCAATATCTACGGGTGTTTATTTTTTGACTTCATTACAATTTGTGCAAACTTTTTCTAATAGTTACTTACTTACTACGAATTAAAAAAGAAAACAAGGCCTTCTCAAAATAAAACAGGTAAGATAATAAACAGTTACTAGTATTGCTAGATTCCAGCATACGTTCATAAATAAAATCAATTGACGCTTATAGAAAGATCAGCACCTGACAACGGCTCGACCGATTTGGCCGTTTGTTTTTTGTTTTCGTAAGTGTCTGGACAAGTTTTGTATGAAAGAAAATAAAACTTTTACGTGGGAGAGCCATGTGAATGGGCCAACTCGAACGGAGTGATACGGCCTCACAGAAAACCGGCGTTAAACAACGCTTACGTTGTGTTTCGCCGAGTGAGTGAGGTTACTGGAGGCTCAATCCCCTTTTAAAAGGCCGGCAACGCACTTGTGACTCCTCTGGTGTTGCGGGTGTCCATGAGCGGCGGTAATCGCTTACTCTCAATCAATCTGTCTGCTCGTTTGACCCCATATCCTATAAAAAAACAAGGTGCGGACCGGGAAATTTACGCAGACGAAACTGCGCATGGGTCGTTAGTAGGGTTACCAACTCGCGTTCCGAGACTTGAGTTTTAATAAATGGGGGATAAGGGGTGGAGTTTTAAAAGAAAATTCAAATATTTGTTAATTTTTATTCTTAAATTTATATTTGATTTCGCTTAAATTTAGAAAAAAACCGAAAAAATGTTTGCGTGCCGGGCGCTCTGGAGGTTTTCCGTTATTACCGGAATCTCCCGGGCATTCCGGGAGGTTTAGGAATCCTAGTCGCTAGTTAAACATAAATAGAAATACCGGTTTCCGCTGGTCAAGTTTACAACTTCCGCGGAATAACCATAAATTGACTAATGCTGTTTTTCCTCGGTTGCATAGAAACAACCTTCATAATAAAAATTACTTCATTTTCAAATGTATCGATGTAGGTATATATTGTCTCATGTCTTTATCTTGTACTTGTAACACTACATAATGAATCAATTTATGATTTTAGAGATAACTCATGGCGCATGTACCTATTTTGCATGTTAAATCAGATCTTTATGACGTGACTATGACGTGTATCATATCATATTGTATAATATAATATGACTAAGCTTGGAAAATGGTCAGACTTTCAGACTTTATTTCAAATAGCATAGTAATAGGTAATAGGATAATCTTACGGTTACGATACGGCATTCGTTAACGTGTAGCACAATTTTCATCGCGTGACATGAATGTAGTGGGTCTGGTTATCTACTCAGTTGGCAGTAGCTGTTGCTCGCAGTCCCACACGAGTCCCAAAAGGAATTTTTGAGACAAAAGATTTCTGCGGAGTGCAGTCTACATACTCTTTGGCTTTTATCGAAATTGTTCAGCGGTTAAGGCGTAAACAGGTAACAGATTAGCAGACAAACAGAGTTAGTTTCGCATTCATAATACTAGTAAGTATGGACTATACTGTCATTGAGTTACATCTTACATGAATACCTACTAAGAATAATGAAACCGTTTGAACCATTATATCAGGTTCTTTGTATCTGCCCCATAACATTTTCTTCTCCGAATCGGTTGATTGACTTAAATGAGACTTTATACTTGTAAGTAGGTACATCATGTACAGATAAAGGCTCCAGTCCACATGATACAAAAGATGATTTAAAGCCAGGTCTCAGCTTAATTAACCAAGCTTGAAATTATAACTATAACTTTCTTTAGCCATTCAAAAACCTGGGTTTTTCTTTTGAAATCGGTCCGCTCTTAGTTAAGTGCTCTTCTGACTCACTAAAAATAACTTCCGCTTATGATAAGAAATTGATAGTCTCATAGCACTTTGTACACTCTACAATGATTAAATGAAAGATATGACATTTTATGATACCTTTATCAATTTCGCGCGTCATGTAGGTACTCTAGTGTATCTATTACCAGCGCAGAGTCTACAATCGCTGGGCAATGAATTTGTTCATTACAAGTATTACTTACTAAGTAGTTACTATGACATAAACTTAGAGAATTATTACTTAATTACTACTTGCAAACTGTAAGTATCTCAGAATGTTATCTAAGAATTTAGAAGCTACATAATAATATTATCCTACTACTCTGTTATACCTATTACTACATAAATTACAATGACATTACTTATTATAAGACAAAGTCCTACTGTCGCGTCAATTTGTCTGTCAACGCGATTAACTCAAAAACCCGTTTTCATAAATGGACGAAGGGTTTCTTGCATGAGGAAGGTTATAGGCTAACATCACGCTATGACCCTTAGGAACGGGGCAACCAGGGTAAAGAATGGGGGAAAAAAGAAATAAAAGGATTAATTGGTGACAAACAAAAATCAATAGATACGTGCCTATACTCCATTTGGTTAGGTACTTAACTAAAGGTAAACAATAAAAACGTCGGCGTTCAGGGCTATTTAACCTTTGATTACATTATTATTTTATGAATTGGGAGTGAAATGAATAAAGGTACCTTTAATTGATTTTATAAGTTTTAATCTGAATCAGATGAAAAACAATCACCAGCACTAATAATAAAACGATCACAGGTGTCACATATTACACGACTCATAATCCACCCATTATACTGTCCCACTGCTGGGCACGGGTCTCCTCTCAGAATGAGAGGGATTAGGCTATAATCCACCACGCTGGTCTAGTGCGGGTTGGCAGACTTCACACGCCATCGAGAAAATCTCTCAGGCATGCAGGTTTCCTCACGATGTTTTCCTTCACCGTTTAAGCGCGTGATAATTAACTATTCAATACGCACATGACTTCGAAAAGTCAGAGGTGCGTGCCTTGGGTTTGAACTCGAGACCTTTGACTTGTCAGTCCAACGATCATACCACTAGGCTATCACTGCTTCTATTACACGGCTCGGGATCACTTTTTTAACAATTAAAATTAATAACAACACCACTAACAATCAATAAAAACAACGAACAAACAAAACAATAACTAATTAACACAATGAATGGCAAAAGAAACACAAAAACGAACGAAACTAAATTAAACACAAACTATCACGAATGGCATCTGGTTACCCGACTAAGTGTAAAATCGGTTTAATATTATATTATCGGTTTAATAAATCGGTTTGGTTGCGGTTCCTCGAAGTACTACTTCTCAAATTAATAAGTTATCAAAAGTCTACTACCTACGTAGAAAAATGTTTTGAATACCTGTCTTATTAGTTTCTTTTTAGTAGGCACATTGCAGTACTTTATGACATAATAGTATTTTTTTATTTAATTAATTGTTCGCAAGCTTCAGAATTAATAATAACCATTTAATATTAAACAAAGTAGTTAAATATGCTAGTGTATGAAAGAAAAATGTGGTTTTATATTATTAAACTAGCTTTTGCCAGCGACTTCGTCCGCGTGGAATAGTTACTTTGTTCCCTAGTTCTTCGCCCGTGGTTTCACCTGCGTTGCCCTGTTCCTAAGGGTTGTAGCGTGATGTTTTATAGCTTGAAACCTTTCCCATGAATCACTCATTTTCCCAACATTTCCCTTCACTGCTCTGCTCCTATTGATCGTAGCGTGATGAAAAGTATACTATAACCTGTGGTTTGGGCTGTGCGTTGATAGATCACTATGTCAGTCAGTCAGTCACCTAACGTAAGAGTAGACAAATATAATCAGAAAGCTCCGAACTGCTAAGCTATCGGGAGTTACACGTGTTATTGTGAGTCAACCATAACAGATAGACATTTGCTGTCGTGGAATATTTTTTATATAATTTTAAGGAGAACATTTCCGTCATACATGATTTCTGTGTAGCTTTAACCATTAAGGCTGCACACGCGACGGAAGCTTAAAAAATGGAGTAAGTTCTCCTGTTTTCCCAACATTTCCCTTCACTGCTCTGCTCCTATTGATCGTAGCGTGATGAAAAGTATACTATAACCTGCCCAGGAGTATGAAGAATAATTGTACCAAGTTTCGTTGAAATCCGTCGAGTGGTTTTTGTTTCTATTACGAACATACAGACAGACAGACAGACAAAAATTTTACTGATTGCATTTTTGGCGTCAGTATCGATCACTAATCACCCGCTGATAGTTATTTTGGACATATATTTCATGTACAGAATTGACCTCTCTACAGATTTATTATAAGTATAGATAGATAATTTATTTTGGTTACGTTTTATTTCGAAACGAAAAATGGCCCTATAAAAGAACCTTTTTATGATTTGTTTACCTTTAGTTATGTACTTAACCAAATGGAGTATAGATAGTTATGTTTTTAGTGTGGAGCTACACACTTGTATTTTCGTAGATGCGTTTACAAACACTCAAATGCATGAGCACCCAGACCCAGAACAACTATTGAGGCCATTGACCCCGCGATCCGCAACCTAGACACATTTTAGTATCTAACTACGTAAGTATCGATTATATTAAGGGAGTCAAAAACGATACGATCATGTCACTGATATCGATAAACATGTGTTACAGCATGGCGTGACGCAACACAATATGATTTTAGCGTTTAAATTAAAAAAAAATTGTGCTAAAACTAAAACCACGTTTACGATCCGGAGGAGGATAGAATCAAACAGGATGGACAAGCCGATGTGGACAGCGAACAATACTTAAGTGTTGTAAGTAATGAATCAATCGATTGGAAATAGAATTGCAGCTATTATTCGTAATCATAACCTTGGACTATGTTTATTTACACTGCTTTTAAATGTTATATTGTGACGTAGGTTTATAAAAGGTACTTGTACATACATCTCATCTTAAATGCCCCATTAGCCTAAGTGGTCCTAGACGCGACTGCACTCTGTTCGATTCCCAGTTCGAGCAATGTTATTTTTGTTGTTACGACCAATGTTACTTAATGTTCGAGCAAGGTTTTTACTATGAAATTAGGGTAGCCATCCGTCCGGGTTTCCCCGGATTTGTCCTAATTTAGAGAGGGTCCGGGGAGCGTCCGGGTGGGGTTTCATTTGTAGACCGGGTTTAAAGGTTTTTAAGTCACCTCTTTCAGTAAAGCGCGTCGAGCCCCGCGACCACCGGGTCGCCACGCGCCCCGTCCATCTCCGGGTTCGAAGCTCCAAAATCCGAGGCTTTCACGCTTCTTGTCCTAGTTACCAGATTTTAGAGATGGCAACCCTATATGTAATTGGTACGCAGTGGTGGCTCGGAGTTTGGACTTGCGCCCGAGAATGGTATTATAATGGAACTGTGGGTGGTGGGTTTCCCTTCGGGGAATACAGGCGTAATGGTATGTATTACATTTAATCGATCGGAAACATTATTGCCATCATACATAGCGTCATACTTATACTTTTTAATAGCAGAAGTCAGAGCACCTACTTTCAGTCACCCACGCTCTTATTCAAACCGTTATCGACAATATTGAACGGGATAGGAATCCGACACCATTTATGGAACGCAATATTTTCTAACAGAAGTTGTTTACTTACTCAGGAATTTCTATAGAAAAACACAATAATTAATCTTAAGAGCTCTGGGGTCAATGTTGTAGGTAGTCTGGAAAGCCGGTAAGATAAATCATTATTTATTTTACTGAAAATATTGATTATACATTAAATTACCAGTACCTATCTACTTAGTTACCTACCTAGGTAATCGTAACGTAATACATAAGCTATGCAATCTAATTTAGTGGAGGTAGGAAGTTAGCTATTTCGGTTCTGATCGATTTGTTATTCTTCATAACATACCATCACGCCTGTATTCCCCGAGAGCTTAGGCAGAGGCGTACTAATGTACACCCACAGTTCGCCGGTATGTTTAGGTCCCATGTAATAGTGGGCGAGCCTATTGCCATTAACCGGGCACAAATTCTAAACTCCGAGCTGCTACTGAGAATTTCATAGAAAAACCCAATAACTCTTTGCTCGACCTGGGAATCGAACTCAGGACCTTTAGCGTTGCAATCGCGCTCAGGACCGCTAGGCTAGCGAGGCAGTTTTGTTATTCTTCCTGTATTATTAATTTATACAGATTAAGTTATTCATATGGAACCACATTTGCTGGTCAAGAATGGGCTCCCCGTTCTTCCTTTTGATGTTGAGACCGTTTCATAGTAGACCCCTCGTCTACTATGAAAAACTTGAAGTCGAAACTTCGGATCGAAACTAAATAACTACTAACTAAACCAAAACTTCGTAGTTCGATTTTCGTAGCCTCTGGTTCATAAAATATTAAAAAAATATTCCATACCTTCGTGTTCACTTCCAACCGGTTCGTACAGATCGTAGGTCAGGGTGGACTTATCAGGTAGCACTAGCGACACGCGGCCGCCTATAGGCCAGGGGCACCGGACACGCCCGATTAGACTGTGAAGAATCGTCTGAACGTGACCGCTGAAGCCCCATAGTCGAGTCGGTATATATCTGCAATGAAAACATAATATCGACAAATAAAATCTATGTTGCCAATATCTTTATTTAATATTTTTTATGCGCACGGAGTGGCGGTCAAGTTGTGTCAAGTTTCGTACATTGGTAAAAAAGACTGTTGATACCCACAGTTTGCAGAAGAATCTAAATTACATGAGACTGGTACAGGACACAGTCCTGCTGATGTCGTCCTATCAATCTGACCCACTACAACACTACGATGCTCAAACTGCATCAGCTCTAAGCATACAAATGTGAACTGATAAACTGTTCAGGAGCCACGAAAGGATAGAATACTTTAATCTTTCAATATATGGATAGGCACATAGAAAATGACCTTGAACAGATACGTACCTAGTAGGTAGGTATATACAATTATTAGTTTCCATTCATGACTCATCTAGCTACGTCAGGGCTAGCTCTGATCTAGCATGATTGTGTGAATCACCTTTTATTGAGTACCTACATATCACAAGTAATACTTTCAAACAAGGAATGGCTTAAGGTGTTAAAATGGTCACAGGTTCTAGAACTAGAATTCAAAAAATCACAAAGCATTATAGTTAGATGATTCTCAATGTCTTGATAACCTATTAAAAAAAGAATAAAAGGGCATAGTATATATATCAAAGTAGGCCTACATTCAACAGTGGATGGCAATAGGCTGATATGATGATGATGATGATATCAAAGTACCTATGTACTTAGATATCATTAATTATGTACCTAATTGTAAAATAATAATAACTGTTAAAATACATAAACTTTACATTTACAAATTACTACATAAATTGTCGGTAAGTGTATTAACGAATTAGTCAGAAATACAAATTAATGTATGTATGTGGATTGATTTCAACCAAAACAATGCTGGTAATTTCAATGAAGCAAGAGCTGGTGAATGCATGAATATTGTTTTAAATAGTAGGTAATTGACATCGGGGTTAATTAGTTAATAGATGCTGATTTAAATCTGTGGTTAATTGTGGTCTTGTAGGTTAATTACAAATACATAGGTAGTTGCTTGAATTTAAATTATCATAACTTATTAGGAGTCATTTTTAACTCAATGGTCCAGTGATCTCCAGGGAGTATAATTGTGCCTGTAAAATAAACATGTATAAGGCTTCGGGTTTGATTCTCAGACTATGAAAACAAAACACGAAATACAATTGGGTGTTCCTGACAAAAAAAATCTATCTTTCAATCCACAGTTAAATTTGACCTTTTTAAATGGCAAAAAGGTTGCAGCCTATCATCAGCTAAAATATGCCATCAACAAACTGTGGACATAGTACACCTCTGCCTTTCCCTTTGAGGAATTCAGGAGTGATGTTTTACCTAAAAAACCTACTGGAGATACACAAAAATGATGATCATGAATTTAAGATAATTTAAATAAGTATAAATAACCATTTGGAATACGGGAAAAGTGTGGAACAGTATTATTATTATTATTATTTGCAGCCGTAGCATGACCATAACTGGAACCATAGGCTGTCTAGTGATCTAAAATGGAAAACTAAAGTCCTTTGGAAGCTTTAGCATGCTTAGAGTATCAAGTTCAATATGGTATAACAATGAATTATGGTTGAAACTGTAGATAAGTATATGCATTTTGGTTTAAACTCACTTACTACAGTGATGTACATGTGTAACTGTTAAATAATTATTACAATTTTACAGCCAATACAATAAGTAAGTAGTAGTAATGAAAATTAAGGTTTGTTTGCCCAGTCTCTATGTGCTGGCATACCATTCATTTAATGATGAAACTTTTGTGGGCACCAGGACAGCTTTAGGAAAAAGGGGGGAATTCACAACTCATTCTAAGTCATAGGCTCTGATAATATTATTGCTTAAGGGTCTGGCGGAGCTTGAATTGCCCACAAAAACGTAATACCGAAATAAATCGTAATCCAGACAATATTCTATCAAATTATGTTATTATTCGGATTTTGATACAGTTAATCTAGGTTCCTACGGTATTATTTCGTCTACTACTACTTCACTGGAAATAAAAGACTGAAAAAAAGTTCCAAACTTGGTAAAGTTATCAAAAATTGCATTCGCTTGCATTTATTTTCAGTGAAGTATTTTGGATGAAATGGTAACGTAGGAACCTAGATTAACGGTATCGGAATCCGAATAATAACAGAATTTGATTAAATTTAGTATTACATTTGAACAGAAATTCAGACTGCCAGGCTAAGTACAGCCACATAAAACCATACACCTAAAAGTAAAGAGTTTCATAAATATGGTTTTAAGTTTGGTTAACTTATTTATGGTCTTAGGTTACTGAGTCTGACATCATGAGTCAATCCTATTATGCCGCTGGGACCAGTTATGCTGTCATACTGTGACTCACCAGCAATACAAATTTGTCTTAACATTTTGTACTTATTGATACAACTGTAGTTAAATCTATGGATGTATCAAGATAGGAAATATTTTGTAAAGTACCTAGTTCATATGAGTTCTGCTTTTCTTTGGTGCAGTTCATGCTATTGATACAATGATATATGATAATTATACAATGATATGATGATGATACATGGGTACTCATAAAATGTAGATATCCTCGTACTAATTTTAACCTTGTACCATTCTATGATTACTTTAGATTTTTTATTAGTCATTTTGACATTGCAAAAAGTATGAGTGGGTATATTTGGAAGTCTTATCACTATTTTCATGTTCTAATTTTAATACTAACTATTCGACAACTCTGATATCCAAAACACCCTACGAAATATGTATGTGAAACGAAAATCCGATTCTATCTTCGATAGTAACTGTGGTAATGACATCATCAAAATCATCAAACAGGCCTCGGCACATGAACACGAGGATGTAAATAAACATGATTATAAATGAAATTATTGATATATTTTGTATTAATACTTACGGCTCATTTAGGAAAGGCGATATAAATAATATGTTTTCAATAAAACTCCTATCTCTTCCATAGATTACGGGTTTTTGTGGCTGACTGTTAACGTTCAATATTCTGAAAAGTACACACAGGATGACCGCAATAACAGCAAGCAGAACTGTCGACATTTTGACAAGATTAAATCAGATCACAGCGTCCGATATTATGAGGGAAATTTTACATAATAACGATGAAATAGTATCTTTCGATGCGCGAGGAAATAACAAACATCCACCCGCAACACAACACACAGGACTAAAAAAATCACTATCAAAACATCTCACGAGTTCTAGAAGTACTTAACAGAAGTCAACTTCTCATTGGTCTGTACGAAATTTGATAATTTTTGATTCGCTAAGGTGAACTAGTAACTAAATATGATTGGTTCCAAATGTTATCTAAGTTACAATCCTGTCATGCCTTGACCAATAATAGATGATTCCTAATGAGTGAATGAACTGAGGAATGAAATGAATTAAAAATAGAGCTGCGAAACAATCGGACGGAAAGTCGGACCATCTAAAACACAACTCGTAATATTTTTAAGACATTAAAAATTATACTATTTTTTTTATTTGTGATAGACTTACCCTTGACCGCCAATTCGCCTGATGATATGCGACACTGCGATATACCTAAGATGGATCTGTTTAATATGATTCATAGTACAAATGTAATAGAAAGTGGTCCTTAGCATAGTGATCCTAAGCGCGATATGCTATGCTAGAGGTCCTGGGTTCGATTCCCAGGTCGATCATTGTTACTTATTTGGTTTTTCTGTGAAATTCTCAGTACTAACTCGGAGTTCGGATATAAGCCCGGTTAATGACAATAGGCTCACCCCCTAATACATGGGACTTAAACATACCATACCGGTGAATTGTGGGTGTATGTACAGTAGCACACCTCTGCCTAATCCTTCAAGGAAATTAGGCGTGATGGTATGGTTATGGTTATGTTTACTTTTAACACATTGTAAAACACCACAAGCAGGACAAGCATTTTGAAGCTATCAGTTTAAGTTCATCCGTGTAGGTAACTGTCTACGTGCTCTGAAAGAAATTAGTTACGCCGATTCATCATCCATAAGATTTTTCTTTTAACTACGGGGAGGCCATTTGCAGTTTATAATCTGTACAAGTCCGACATACTTTGTCTGAGGAGGCGCTCAGGTGATGGTAGATAATGATCCATTAGGATTTTCCGTACCACAAAAAAATGATGTATAGTAAAATACATATCTATAGAAGAACATAATTTTATTAGAGAAAAATGTTCATGAGCATAAAATAACTAATTACCAATAAATAACAATAATACGAATATCCGTGAATAAAACGCAATTCGCAATAATCATAAAAATAAACAAAGAGTCGTCCTAAAAAAAGTCGTTGGTATTTCAAAGTATGCAAATATATCAATTTAACTTTTCGTTATCAATATTTTATTCAAACTTGCGTAAAAATTACTGCGTACCAAGATTTGATTATGAAAATCTTAAGCTAAGTACACTATAAGGAATTACAATTCTTCGTATCATATTTCTAAATGTCCCAATAGTTGTTCTTCTAAAACTTCCATGAAACGTCTCTAAAATCTAGACTTTCTCTAGTTTTTGTGACATGTATACATAGATTTTTAACAGTTACCGATAATATGATATAAGCTAAAATATACAGATATACATTTGTGATTCAAACATAGTGAGCAACACTTGTATTATTAATTATCTATATAATATCTATGAATATTTAATTGTAACTTATAGCATCTGTAAGTCGTCATGTAAGGCAATTACTATGTGAATCAACTAGGCATTGCTGGAGCAGCGTCGTCAACTATCTAAATATAAATCAATTATTTGTTGATAATCAGTTATTTTGTTATAATTATATGGTTATTATAACAACTGTACACTACACCCAATACGCAATAAAAAGGTCCATAGATAAATGACTGGGACAGTACAAGAGATCAGAAGGAGATTATTATGGACAATTTGGATTTTTTTGGATACATATTACGATTACTAGAAAGTCTTAAATTAGCAAAAAGCTATTTCTCAATGTGTAAAAGATTCTTATAAAAATATTATAGACAACTATAAATATATTGCATAACTTAGTGTCATATTAGTGTACACGCCATAATGAAAAACTTAAATATAACAAGTTTCTATAAATACCTATGATAAGAGTCCATCTGATGCTCAACCCATCAGCCTTCACGTATCAATAAATATCTGTACATACACTTAACCGTAAATGTTATATAAATAGATGGGATATCAGATGGTGCGAAAGTATTTTATTTACTATCAATACTACGCCGTTACTGACAACTACATACAAAATAAAGTCACGAAATGGTAAAATAACACTAAAATTAATATAACAGTAGCATAAAACTAAATTGTGATGATATCCTCCTAATTCTAACATAATGGCAAATATGAAATCATTAGCTCAGCGACTACATCTCCATGTACTCTTAACAACAACTATTATTTGTATCAAAAATGTTAACAAATGCTACCAAGTTATCTGTTTTATATATTAATATGTAATATAAAGTCGTAAGATCTTAATCAAATAAAGTACGAACTATACAATGAATTAAGTTGTGCTGTGTACATCTTATCATCTGAATACAATGTACGATGTATGAATATATTTGTTGTTTAAAGAATTATATAATTTCAAGAAATATTGTAACTTGCATCGCTACTGCCCATCATACGATACGTCAAATAAATATTACACAGCATTAGGACATATAATGAATATTCTGCCATAAAAACAGGAATGGTAATTAAGTATAGTCTCAAACGAATCTAATATCTTTGATAGCTTATTATTTCTAAACTATCGAATTATAAAAGTAATGATCGAATAACTTAAGTTGAGCGATGACGTATAATTAGGTAAATCTGATATTAGCGCGACTTCGATCCCAACTAACTTAAGCTTCACATTAGAATCTGCATAAGCAATATCTGTATGTTTGTGTCGTACAAAATATCGTCAATATTCGTACACAGGTTACAAAATAAATATTTTTATGTATTAATACATTCAAACAGATAGCACCACCATTCCTAACAACCATTTTCTCTCACACCCCTATCCTGGATTTACCCGAGTTCAATCTATTTTAGCTAGGCTGCCCTAAAAATGTATAAATATGATCAGAGTTGTAGCTAAATTCGATTTATACAAAAGTTCCTCGTAAGGTTTACGCTAACAAGATGCCATTAGCCGCGCATGGGGGCCCGAATGAAACCTAGGAGCTAGGGTCAGCGTATAAGACAGGTGAGACATAATTCTGCTGATCCGATACAATCATCGTGGCAGAAGGCACCGCATTTCTTGCAGAGTATCATCGCGCGCAAGTTGCACACGCACGCGTCATCTGCTCCTACACTCCGACACCGCGCCACGCTCTGTGAATAAGTCAAAATACATAAATTAAAACTAAAATCTATTGTTCTCATATTTATTTTCAAGCTTTATGTTAAATGTAGTAAACACCAACCACATTCGAATTCTGGTTAACAGGTGGGGCGCTGGACGCTCGTGGCGCCACGTTTGGAGTCCTTTGCACTAGAATGTACTGGCCTACATTATTGGATCGATTATCGTTCATCTGGAAAAAAGGCATAAGTTTATCGTATCGTACACAATAAACATAATATATTTTTGTTCAATGTACTTAGTCAGGCTACATTATAATGTATATTATAGTTCTTACTTCACTTCATAATTATAATTATGAAGTGAGCCAACAAGAATACCCTTCGCTAATATTACTAGAGATTGCGCGCGTCTTTTCACTTGCAAGGTACATAATTACCTATATTGAAATGATGAAGGCATATATTTATAGAGAATGACACGAAATACGAGCGGAGATCAGGAGATCATAGCATGCAGATCATGCAGATCTTATTTTCCCAAGACTTAGACCAAACATGTACTTACATCATTATGAGGCATCACAGAGACTGGTAGCTGCCTGACGAGCACTGGCGGCGGAGGAGGCGGGGGACGCACTGAACGCGCAGGCCGCGTCAGTAAAGCGGGCGGTGGCCGCAGTTGACCACGCAGCGCATCGCGGTTGGGGCTGTTCTGAATCGCAGCCTGACAGATCTGATAGCTTCGCTCCAAGTTCACGGTGCCTGGAGGTACCTTGTTTGAACTACGACTCCTGAAAATAGATAAAAGTATGCAATGAATATGCATTCATTCAACATCGTGTCATACTGATATGAGCAACATTCACATGAAAGGTTTTCAATGGTATCAATTAAATAGTTCTTATCAGTAATCAGCACATACCTGTTAGATTCTTTCCCTAGCTTTGATTTTTTGCCTAGAGGCCTCATACCCTGGGTCATGGTTGTAGAATTTATAGGGTTTGCAACAGCATTGCTAGATATTAAACTAGTAACTGTATCTAATTCTTGTTTTACTGATGACTCCTTTACTGACTGACAACTCTCAGATGAATTTGATGATTCCATATTAAAATTAGCATCTCTATCTTCTTTGTACATACAATTCTCATCATTCATATTTATATCTTCCATGCTGGTTTTGGAATCTTCACTAACATATTTAGCATTGTCTGAATTTAAATTTGAAAATGGGTGTAATGTCATCACATTTTCATTGTTTGTCCAGTCACTTTCATTTTTCCATGACACTGCAGAAGCTTTAGGTTTAGCTGCATCTTTCATGCTGTCATCAGGGTAAGATACAATCTGTAAACAAATTCAGCTATAAAATATCAATAAAGAAAACAAAACATCACTATTACCAACGGGAAATATGGACTTACAGATGTATTAGTTACTTCCATCATAGGTATTGAGGAATTTTGTGTCAAAGGCATTGTAACTACAGCAGTAACATCTGAAACAGTTAATGAAACAATTTAACTGACATTAAATTTGTATGTGGGTAGATTATGAAACTATAATATGTCATTATGTCAAAACTGCAGTACAGGCTACATTAATTAAATTTACTTTCACTGTACAACAGAGACACTCACTTGTTTCACTCATGTATGATGATAACTCCATCAAGTTTGGATGTGATGAATATTTCACATCTTCACTTTCTGTAAAAAGGAGTAATAAGGATGTTATGTTTATTACTTAATTTATCTTTTAAACATAAATATGTATTTTAATAAACATAGATGTGTTTCCATTTTAATTTGGAAATTAAAGATTACTGAGAAATAGTATTATTTCTGAACCATGATTCCAAAATTGTAACTAAGTATACAGAGACTTCTACTACTATTGTGCAAAATAAAAATTATGTTCTTACGTGGTGTGAGTATTGAGAGACTTGTTTCTAATATAAATGACTCTGCATCTTTAAAGTGTTCATCATAATAATTCTGAGCCATATTTTGAGGTACACTTTCTTTTTCACATTTTTCATGACTGTTTAAAGTGTTACTGTTTAAATTGCCCTCAACAGTGGGCTGTGGTGCTTGACAATCCACCTGTTGATTAAAGCTTTGACATACATCCTGCTCAGGAGCTACTTCTTTGCAATGTTGTTGGGAATCCATATCTGTGTCTGTCTTAACACATTCTTGGTATTGCTCTGATAAATACTCTTCATGAGTTTCATG
Source organism: Acronicta aceris (assembly GCA_910591435.1). Taxonomy (NCBI): domain Eukaryota; kingdom Metazoa; phylum Arthropoda; class Insecta; order Lepidoptera; family Noctuidae; genus Acronicta; species Acronicta aceris. Next base: position 12,915,918 of record OU342759.1, read on the forward strand.
TGTTGATAAATTTTCAGTGTTGCTGTTATCATTTTTGGGACTTTCTTCAATTTCTGTCACAGTGTTATCATAAGAGGTGGGCTCTACTGCCTCTGTAGACTCTCGTAGAGTCATATTGTTAACATTCATATCTATCTTTAAACTGGACACTGAAGATTCACTCCTAGCATCATATTCATAAACAGATGCTGTTGCTTTACTGTCCTCACTGTTTGTGTCTCCATGATCTTGCCCAGAGTACAGATGTTCATCATTAGGACTAACCTGCTCACTAGCATAATTGGTATCAATATCTGAAAAATTGTTTGCAATATTTGCATTATGGACCAGAAAACTTGTATTATGTATTTCATAGTCATCTTCAAATTTAATTCGCTTTGCCATAGTATATTCTGCATTTTCGTTACTTGACCTCTTTGATGATTCATTTAAATTACTATCAGAATCTGTTGTTTTATCCTCTTCACAATCTTTAGAAGTCTCTTCTATAGTTACAACACTGATATCCAGTTCTTGCTTTACTTCATTCCGGTCAGATTCTCCATCTGGCAGCAAAAGTGGATCTACAGGTGTTGTGGATAATGAGTCATCCATCCTCTGTGTTGAAGATGAATCAGAGAAACTAAAGTCTACTGGATATTCTTCATAGTTGGGATGAGTATGAGTTTTTGTATGTTTCAGAGGCAATAGGTCTGGCACTGGTGCCGACTGTTTTGTACAAACAGTGACTGGATCTTCTAATACTTCATCTGCTCTGGCTGAAGACCTCGTCACTGCACCAACTGAGCGCATTCTTTTACTTGTTCCAGATGATTTACTCTTTTTCATTTTTGGAACAGTACTACTGCTTGTTATTGAAGCTGTAGGTCTCAGTTTTATAGTTGTCTTAAGAGAAGGTCTATCTGAATTCAAACTTATTGAAGATTTCTCTCTTCTTGATTTTTCTCCCCAAATAGGCTCAAAATGTTTTAATTTCCATGGATCTATTTTGCTTTTTTCTTTTTCAGCTTCAGTCTTCATCCTTTGTTGATTTTCTGGGGTTAATTCTCCACCAGAGAGGCTGTCTTGCCATTGTAAGCAGGCACGAGCAAAAAATTCATTATTTAGACTAGATGAATTTAAGCGACCTGAAGGACTTAATCTATCCACACTAGGAAGTAGCTGCCCAAGCTTATATTGGTATAAAGGTGGAAGAAGTGAAAATGTATGTTTATTTAGTAATGCCCTAATATTTGTATTTACTAATATTGAGTCTGGTGTCTCTAAATCAATGCAACCTTCTCTTGTTTGTTGTAGTTGTGCTGCTGTTGATAATTTCTTGCCACTACGCTTTCTTGGTTTCATACAGAACCCTGGGATGCTAGCCAATACTTCTCGCATGGTAGATGGTCTGTTAACGTTAGAATTAGTTTCAGTGTAGGATGTAGCTGCTGTCCATTCTCTATTCTCAGGAGGTGGCGGTGGTGGCAAGGGTTTAACTATTATTCTAGGTAGAGGTCGAGAATGGTTAGAATTCTTCTTCCTCCTCTTTGATTGCTTTCGTGAGGAGTGCTTACTGGACTTTTCACCATCTTCGGGAATGCGTATGATTGAGTACTGCTCGTTTTTACAAGGCGTGTATTTACTGTCTGTCGAATTATCTGAATATTCCATATCGTTGTCAATTTTATCCGCAGGTGATACATCTAACTCCATTGTGTTGTTTTGGCGTATGTAAATAGCAACTGATGAAATGAGAATGGCTGGTGAACTGTTGCCGATAGTAATCACTATTTCAACCCATCGTGCGTTTCTTCACGACATAAAAAGTGGCTTTCTGAAAATATTAAGAATGCAAATCTAATATCATCACTTATTTAGTAGTGCAATAATCGAATACTATGACAATATTCATACAATACTTAAATTTTTTCAAGATTATTTGCTTGAATTGAATAGCAAAACGCAAAATGTCACAACAACGCAGAAAATGGATTCCGTCACACAGATTAAACATTAAACTACAAGAAATTCGAAGCACAGATAAAAGAGACTTATTAGTAAGTATTTAGTTTTTTATTAGTCTTGATAGGATAGGTCATAGAGTATAGTAATCTAGAGGAAACCATAGGCCAAGAACATTAAATACCTACTGCTTGATTTTGCGCGTAGAACATTCGACTGAAGATGAAAAATATGACCTCTTCGTAATAGTAGTATTGTCTGCATCTCTTTCTTCTGGGTGACAATGATTTTTACATAAGGTACACAGCTACATAACAAAATACCAAAATAGACTAAAAAGCTACGTAATATCTTATTTTGTAAAGGTATTGCTGGAAAAACGACTTTATTCTGTAAATGAATATTTAAAAAATAATAATACTTAATACATAACTGTTAATTAATACATAGTTAAAATATTTTGTTATGAAGATTATACAGGTGTCCAAGAAAAAGGGACAACTGCTGATATAAGCTATATATATGCTGATATACTGCATGGGCCGTGTTCTTATCGCTGAGTTAGGAGGAGACCTCTCGCTCCCGGTCGTCGTCTCAAGTATGGTCGGGAGCGAGAGCGCGTGGCAAGCGGTGGCCTCCTTTTGCGAGTAGGTCATCCCCACGAAGGAGGCCGCAAAGAGGGAGAGGGAGACTGCCTCCATCCTGCCAATCCGCGCCCGCCGAACTTGGCGCAGGAACAGGGCAGATAACGCCCTATTCCAACGACCGTGTAGCGACATCTATCGCGCTACATAGAAAATAGACGGACAAGTCCTGAACCGCGCAAGTGAAGTTTGCAACGCAACTTGGATAGTATATATCCAACCGCCGACCGCCCGACATCAACCATTGGGCCGTGGCCCGCCAGGCAAAACACCTCCTCGAGGTGTTTTGCCTCGGGCGAGGAGTGTTGATCCTCCCTTTGGTGTGAGGATCAACACTCCTCGCCCCTCCACAGAGGTGACCCCGACGTGATCCCAGTGTATCCACACTGGGGACCCCAAGAACCTCAGCGCAGCCTTCGAAGTCCAACAAACTTCATCATCACCGTCGTCTTCCCTCCGTCACAGCACGAGCAGCGAGTCATACAGCCAGCCAGCACTCTCCCGGCTTCAACGGGCATCTTGACCACACGCCTGCAGCGCACGCGCATGCCTGGTCAGCAACCTTAGCCAACATCAAGCAACTTGGCTCAGTACACTGCACTTCGGCCGGTTAACAAGCAGAGGCTATCTCTCCTGGTCGACTCAGCAGCCAGCCACTACTCACCACTGCACCACCTCGACTCACTGAGGACTACGTAGCATCACCCCAACTCACTGGGGCATTCAACGCATTCACTGCAATACAGACCCGACTCACTGCGGACTACGCGGCATCCTGTTCCGACTCACTGGAAAACTCACTCCACGGGTACTGGAAAACTTTTCAGACGCACTGACTGCTGACTCATCGACACGACCATCGACCTCCGGTCTCGGGGAGTGATGTGGCGACATCTACCTACATAGAAAATAGACGGACAAGTCCTGAATCGCGCAAGTGAAGTTTGCAACGCAACGTGATATGATACAACCGCCCGACATCAACCGTCGGGCCGTGGCCCGCTAGGCGAAACACCCGCCTGGTCGGAGGATCCTCCCTTTTGGTGTGAGGTAAAATGGCCACGGGTGGCGGACTTGGGGAAGTCCGTCCGCCCAGCACACAAGGCCCGAGATGGTGGCGCGGTAGGTGTTGCCGCGTCGGTGGGAGATTAACAACAGTCCTCCTCAATTGCGCTGAAGACTGCAAAGGCGGTCTACCACTGCTGGGGTCGCGGAGGAATGATTCTCGCTCCCGTAACCCCAGCAAAAGTGGTGAGGCGAAACATCCTTGTGGTTTTAGTCGGTAGGTCACCCCTTCTGGATAGAGTCCAACACGCCCCGTCGCCTTCCCCGGGTGGCGGAAGTCCATAAGGATTTCCACACGCACAAGAAAAAGGTATAATGCGACAAGCTTTTCTTGAATCAAAAAGTATAGTAATATTTGTCGCACTTTCGCTGGTGTCAACTCACAATCTTATTGTATATTCCATTTTGTCGCACAATCCAACGTTATTTTTAAAAGATAATTTATTTTCATTTAAAATTTTCATGGTATGTATAATCCTTTCACCAGAGATTGACTCCTGATCCTGCACGAATCACTCAATATTCGGTGCGTACCCACGACGGATAAAGGTACTACGTTATATATTTCCACTTCCAGTATATGCTGACCGTAAAATGAGAAGTCAGCTTACACTGGAAATTTGCATTGCACGGATGAATTGATTGGAAGCTGAAAACTGATTGGAAGCGGCAGTAGCCAGGGCGTCGTCTGACTTGCGATCATGAGGTTGTCGGTTCGAACCCCACCCATTGCACTACTGATATGAACCCACACGTAACACAAGCATTTTACTATAGCACGAGGGGTTAACAAGAATACTAGCAAAGTGCGACCCACATTACTAGTAAGCTTAAAAATGATGCATTTTTGAGTTAAAATCACTGATCGCTATATTACTGCTTACGTGCTAAACATATATGCGTCCGTGAAGTTCGTGCAAATCATCGCGCATAATATTATGTTCTGTATAAACTGATAAATAGATAATATTACTCAATTAAATATTTTATAGGACAAAATAATCGTCAACGATGTCTCAACTCGACCCTCAGCCTAGAAATACTGTTACACCGAGTCACGGGCACGTCGGACCATGGCCGCAGGTAGGGTCTCTCGTGCAGAGGTAAAATACGCCACCAAAATGAATTTCTGGCTACAGCCTTGCATCTGACCGACGCGACGATCTTGTATTTGTATAATACAATAAGGATGGGTATCTCAAGAGTAAATTGGTACCCACGAAAGCGTATTCACCAACATGATTGTCGTTGGAGTCCTTATACCATTTAAGTTGCTCTATGTAAGTCAGGTCAGCGTCACTATTCCCAGCCCGAGATTGGACCTAAAATTAATGTCGGGTTGCTACACAGCGGTGAAAGCACTGACCTCTATAATACTCTATTAGCTTAAAGATCAGTGAGGCTGTCTATAATGTAAAAATAACGTAATAATTTTTTGCCAAGCTATAATCAAGGTGTAAAGGTAATCAGATAGAATGATAATTTCGTGGGCCCCAAGCTTTTGGTATACATACTTCTCTATGGCCTCAAGCTAAGGGCAAAAAAGTAGATGGCAAGTAATGGCAACACTGTGTGATGCTTTTTTAAACAAACAATTTCTCGGCTCTCGGCTTCCGAACTCTTTTGCTTCCGAGATCCGTGCTGATCCATGATCGCCATCTTGTTTTATTCTTGAAGAATGGCGTTGTGCTTGTGACTGTGCTATTTTGTGATTACTGTGAAATACTGTGATCTTAAACCCAAAAAATAGTTTCGGACTACTTTTCAGTTTACCGGCACTCAATTTGTATCCAGATTATGGGTCGAGGAAGGTAAATATAAACTGTTCAGACATGAGCACATTGATTGTTTTTTGTAACGGATAGAATCAGAGTGGTATTTTTTAATTTGGGCTTTTCTATCCTTAGAGATCGTAGTCGTGATAGGCGTCGCAGCCGCACCAGGAGTCGAAGTAGGAGCCGTAGTCGCAGTCCACGTTATGGTCTTGGTTCGGGTGGTGGCGGAGGAGGTGGAGGTTACGGCGGCGGGCGTAGGAGTAATCCCGGTGCAAGTCTACGGAAACCAAAATGGGACCTGAGTAGACTAAAACCATTTAAAAAAGATTTCTATGTGCCCCATCCTGATGTGGAAGGCAGACCGGACTCTGAAGTAGAAGCTTGGAGGAGTGACAACGAGATTACTCTCAAAGGACGCAATATACCCAAACCGACAATGACGTTTGACGAAGCAGGTTTTCCAGATTATGTTATGGATGAGATTGATAAAATGGGATTTTCCAAACCAACCCCAATTCAGGCTCAGGGTTGGCCTATTGCTCTGAGTGGATGTGATATGGTTGGTATTGCATCAACAGGTTCAGGAAAAACACTTTCTTATATTTTACCTGCTATTGTACACATAAACAATCAGCCAAAATCCAGTAGAGGTGATGGTCCCATTGCTCTAGTACTGGCACCAACTAGAGAATTAGCACAACAAATCCAAGAAGTCTGTGACAAATTTGCAAACACCTCTAAGATACACAATACTTGTTTGTTTGGTGGAGCACCAAAGGGTCCTCAAGCCAGAGATTTAGATGCTGGTGTTGAAATTGTGATTGCAACTCCTGGGAGACTCTTAGATTTTCTAGAAAGTGGAAGGACAAATTTGAAAAGAACTACATATTTAGTACTTGATGAAGCCGACAGAATGTTGGATATGGGATTTGAACCACAAATCAGAAAGATAATTGAACAAATTAGACCTGACCGTCAAACACTTATGTGGTCTGCTACATGGCCTAGAGAAGTTCAAAGTTTAGCCTCGGAATTTTTGAAAGATTATCTTCAAATTAATGTGGGTTCATTGCAATTAGCTGCCAACCATAACATTTTGCAAATTATTGATGTCTGCATGGAATATGAAAAAGAAACTAAACTAAGCACACTGCTCAAGGAAATCATGGCAGAAAAAGAAAATAAAACAATTATTTTTATTGAAACAAAGCGTAGAGTTGATGACATTACAAGAAAAATGAAAAGAGATGGGTAAATACACTCTTACTATACTAGTTTTGAACACTTACATGAATATTATTAGACATTGAAATAAAACTACTTTTTATGGAATTTATTTCAATACACTTACTAGTTAAACTGGTTTACTAGTAGGCCCAAGATAGGTGGACTACTAGAACTTTGTGATAGACTGCAAATTTTTCCATGTAGTTAAAAATATCATCATTTTAACCTTTGTTGGGGTTTGTGTTCCAGTTTAACCAGATGAGCCTAAAGCCTAAATCCAATCAGTATTTTACACCATTTAAGACCTATTTTACCATAGACATAATCCAATTACTGGGCAATGCCAATCCTGAAGATTAATTGATTGTTAGGCTTAGAATATTAATGCATAGAAAGATAGTTCGGTACTTTAGGTGATTACAAACGTGAAGCAAAAAATGATTACTTGTGTGCAAGCGATTACATGAGTACACACACACGCCACTATAAAATGTGGTTGCCTCTAAAATGTATTTTCCCCAAAACCAAGGAAAAAAATGCATTATTTCTTGTTTACATTATTTATTCAACTTGCGAACAATAGATGTTTACAATTGCCATTGTTAATGTTGACCTTGAGCCCGGTCTCAAACTATTTTGTTCAAAGCTTATCTGTGAAAAGTGATATTAATGCACTTTTTATGTTTTTCAGATGTGTTGTGACACCATTTAATTGCACAAACTGTCATAATTATTTATTTTCTAAGAGATGCGTTTGGAGCGCAGTGACCTTGAACACTGCGGAATGGGCAGGCGTAGGGAGCCATTTATGGCTCCAATTTAGTTGCTTCAAGTTTTGCGCGTAGATTTAGTTTCTATGCGTTATTATTCTAAGTTGTTAGGTGATTGTCATAGCCTTGTATGACATAAGGGACCAAATGCTTATCATGTTTTCTGAGACATGGAGGGGTTTCTTTAGGTTAATAATGGTAATCCATCATACACCATTCAGATCTATTTATTACAAGTTATTATTTAATTCTAAGCATATACCTATCAGATAATAGTACATAATATATTGTTTGGGGTCTACTAATTATTACAGAAAACAGTATGAGCAATGATGAGTTACATAGATTATTTTTTCTTAGGTGGCCTGCAGTGTGTATTCATGGCGACAAATCACAAAATGAACGGGATTGGGTTCTACAAGGTAGGGCTGACACAATATAATACATGAATATATTATACTGATTTGATATTTAATTTATTATTTTGACAGCAATATATGTATGTATAGTGAAAATGTACTAGCTCCACAATAATAGCCAAACTATTTGAATGAAATATAAAACTAGTAGCTACTGTATATTATCATATATACAAAAAAAAATAGCACGAGTGGTTGTCGAGAAGCGGTGTCGGACATAAGACGCGAGCGCGTTGGGTATAGCGCAGCCAGTAAAAATTTTTGAACCCGTGTCTGCATGTGCAGGCTGTGGAGAGCTGCGGCCGTGCGGCGGGGCGGCAGCGCGCGGCTCGTCGCCGCCAAGCCGCACGCGGCGGCGACGGCGCGCCCGCACCGCGCCCGCCTCTAGTTGTCGGGGCTAAGCCCTATGCACTCTGACTCGCTCCCGCGGCTAGTCTGTGCCGCTTCTCGCGGTGGCGCGGCGGCCGCCGGCGCATCTCGCGGCGCATGTCTAGGCGCAGTCCCGCGGGTGTTCGACGCCGGCGCTCTCGTCGCGCCCCGACCACGGTGGTCGGCTCTCGGTTCTCGCCCCTCGTGCTGATGGGCGACCTCTCACCTCTCGCTCTCAATTTTTATTTTTTGTGCGATATATGACAAACGGAGATGATATTATTAGTAAGTTTACTAATACAATAGTGAATGGAATAAAATTATGATATTTACGTCTCTCATTAAACCTCCTAAGGTTGCCCTCTAATTCCATTTAGTTACACATCATGTCATTGTTCTAGTCTATATCTTTATTTTTCCTGTTAAATTATTGATTGATTTCTACACTTATCTTTTGAGCATACATTGCATATGTATACATTATGTTTTACCTATATTCATTTAATGTATTCATAACTGTAATCAATTCATATAACACACATCGACAAAAAGGTGGCCTAGAAGGAGTGAAATGCGAGATGAGTGGTAAATTCAAATCAATTGGAAAGATTTAAGCCGTCAAGTTTGTATTTTGTCATACAGGAAATATTTGATGTTTGATTGGTAAGATTTTGTCGAAATTATTGTGTGGGCTAAGATAACTCAATGTATACAATAATTCTGGCACACTTGGAATATAATTATGTATCATTACAAAAACGTTTCTCGTGAATGAAAAAAGTTTCCAGTGGAAATGGGTAAGAAAAAAAATCCTGAAATAAAAGTTCATGATAAATGAATTACTAAACTAAGTAAATTAGGCATATCATTTAAGATGTATAACAAACGGTTTTTAGACGAAAGACTTCACCAGAATTATGTTTACATGTTGATTCATATACATTTAGTTGTATGAAATCTAATACATATAATTTCTTACAGATTTTCGTAGTGGGAAAGCTCCCATACTAGTAGCTACGGATGTCGCTGCTAGAGGCTTAGGTATGTCAACTTTGCAAAGTTTGTTTGGATTTAACTTCTTTGTCCTACGTAATACTAAACAAAATATCTTTTCAGATGTTGATGATGTAAAATTCGTTATCAATTTCGATTACCCAAGTAATTCTGAAGATTATGTGCATCGCATCGGAAGAACTGGCAGAACAAACAAGACCGGGACAGCATACACATTCTTTACTCCATCAAATGCAGCTAAAGCCGCTGATCTTGTAGCTGTATTAAAAGAGGCTAAACAAGTTGTCAACCCTAAATTACAAGAACTAGCTGAACGAGGTGGCGGGGGTGGTAGACGTAAGTAGACATTACAGTCATAATAAGCCATGTAGGTGTCTTTTTGTTACTTGCAAATAATAGCTACTATATTTTATTTATCAGGACACCGAGGCCGTGGTGGAAGATATCGGCGAGGACGTCGGTCACGTTCCCGATCAAGGTCGCGTCGTCGTCGCTCCCGCACACGCTCTCGATCCCGTGACCGTCGTCGTAGACGCCACAGCTCCTCCAGATCATCACGAAGCCGGTCATCGAGGTCTTCACGAAGTCACTCGCGCTCCCGCTCCCGCTCGCGTAGCCGATCTCGCTCAGGCAAGTGCAGCCCCCTGAAGAATACTATGGATTCGGGCCAACAACAGGCGCCCCAAGCTCTTCTCCCCACGCCGAAACCCCTGTTGCCGACCCCCATTGGTCCTCAGCTTCCCACAGTCGTCGGCAAAGGGCCTTCCACACCTCCCGTAGAGAATAACCAGGGTCACACAAATAGAACTATTATTCAAAATAATCCTCCAAATAACAGTAGTGCAAATTATTTACAACATCCTAATCAAATCCCGCCTCTAATGGCTCTTAATCCCCAAATGAATATGTGTGGTCCTCCCCCCATGAATGGACAAGGTTTTGCTCTGCCTCCCTATTTCCCCGCCGACCAGTACGGTATGATGATGCCAAACTTCTCTCCGGCCATGGTTCCGCCGGGCGGCTGGGCGGCTCCGCCGCCACCTCCGCCACCTCCTCCGCCCTCCGAGTCCTCGGCTAACGGGTGTCACGAGCAACGGGGCCCTGGGCAAAGTGGCCACGAGTCGGATTCCAGAAAACGCGGGGCTCGCTCTGGCGGGCTCGGTAGCTCGGGAGGCTGTGCACCCGCCGCGGGCGGGCTCGGCAGCGGCGGGCTCGGGGCGGGCGGCGGTCTCGGCTCGACCAGCACCGGGCTCGGCGCCAGCGCCGCCGGTCCCGGTGCCGCCGGCTCCGGCGCCGCGCTCGGCACCGGCGGCGGGCTCGGCACCGGCGGCGGGCTCGGCTCGGGCGGCGGGCTCGGCTCGTCCGGTGGGCTTGGTTCGTCCGGCGGGCTTGGCTCCGATGGTCCGACCGGCTCTCGCTCGCGAGGCCGCGACCGGCGGCGGCGCGGCAGAGGACGGGATCACGACGACTTAGACTCGGCTGGCCTGGGCTCAGGAGGTCTCGGCTCGGCAGGACTCGGTGGTGGCCCCGACGGCGGCGGCCTGGCTCAACCGCCCGGCGGCGGCTACAACTCTGGCGGTCTCGGCGTACCTCACGGGAGCCTACTGCCGCGCATGCTTCCTCAAAGCGGCGTCGATGGTGTTGGACCCCAGGGCGCTAATTTTACCGCATTCGGGTCGTATGGATCTAAAAGTATTAAACAGAATAGTAATATGCAAGGATCCGAGAGTAATGAAGGTTGTAGGATGGAGTATTATGGCCCACAAAACGTCGGTCCTGGTCGGCCATTCGGTCTTGGTTTGGATCAGACGGGTACAAACGGTGCGCTGGCGAATGGCTCCGTGGGGTACAATAACGACCGCCAGAGGAATCGCCGACGATGAATACGACTGAGGTTTGTTATATTCAAACCAATGCCAACTCACCTATTTTAACCACTCCAATATACATTACACTGCTGCTTTGCGACAAGCTGCTATTGTGGCCTGTCAAGTTGAAGAATTATATTTGTATGAACGATATTATAATATACAACCTAGATGGTTGTTATATTATTTATACTCTGTGCTCTATAAAACTGTTTGTCAGAAGATGTTTAAATAAGACACACTTTAAAAGTCGATATCTTTTTTTCCAGAAAATGGATACAATGGGGACTCTCGTCGACGTAGGAGACGTTAAACGGCTGTGGAAAGTGTGAAGAAAGCTACATATAGTACATAAGATTTGACACAGACTATTTGATTTCCATTCCATGTTGTATTTATTTTAATGTGTGATCGTGTATCTATGTGGTTTAAACATTCTCCTGATGATGATGGTCCTTCAAATGATACATTGTAAATCAAATTCTACATTGTAAATACACTACTCTATGTATTGATGTTTAACATATGATAATAACAAAAAATCTCATTGTATAATTTAAATTGCAGCACATAAAAGCAATAGTTTGCTGTTCATAATATTTTCTTGGAACAGATATGTATGATGCGATAATACAACACAGGCAATGAAATAGTCACCTTACAAACATTTTGTACAAGAAATGTCGATTATGTTATCTAAGATGTGAATAACATCAAATTAATGTTTAAATTTCTTCAGAATAACTTCAACAATGGAAGATTATTATTGATATATTATTGTAGCTTATTTAAGTACTGATGAGTGTTAAATGTAGTAGATCAAAAGGCTTGGAACCAGCCTGCCGTTATGATTATAGCATTCTAAGAATATACGTTTATTTGATATAATTATATCATACACACAATATGAATATATTCCCCTTGATTTCCGTATAATCATTTCAAGTTCTAACAATACTTATGTATGTATCGTCTTATTATTAGAAACCTGTTACTTTACGTAGGTACCTATCTTTTTCCATGAATCTTTGACTAGTGATAATATCTCTTGTAATACCTGCATTATATTGAACGAAATTAAAAGTTTACAATATGTAATTGAGTTATTTTTAATTTATATCAACTTTTACTCTGGGTACATAGTAATGTAGTAATAATTACCTACAATTTTTTCTGACATAGGTTTTGAAATGCTGCTTTGGTAAACCTGTGACATCTTTACTTCTTGCTAGCAAGTACAGCTATTTGTATCTTATGGGACTCTAACCAGGGGCCTGTGGCGTAGATACCGAACGCTTAGCCAATAGCCACTACGCCAATCTTGCTGTTTATTGATGGTAAAACAAATCTATTTTCAAAACTACAAATCTATAAATGAGGGGGTAAAGTACTAAGGCAATTCTGAAAGTTATTTTCATTACGGTATGTCAGCATAAATTTATATGTATGGATGAGCCCATTGATAATCAATTTACATTCCTATTTTTCACGCATCCATTTTTTCTTTGTTAACTTTTCACGCCTAAACCGATTACGATACAATTTGACATATACCTATGGCATCCTGAGGCCATAGGTCATATTGCTTACGCTACGTACCTATTGTACCTACCAGTAAAATAAATAGTTCTGTTGGTTGCGATTGAAACCGCATGGCCAGCGGCGGACCCCCCCCCCCCCACTGACTAAAATAAAGGATAGATGAAGAAGGGAAGAGGAGTCAAAACCAGACATGGAGTAAATATTGGGAACGGCCGTTGACGAACGGTCCTCAGCCTCACTTGTTAGGATTTAGGTATTTATGTAACATACCATCACGTCTGTATTCTCCGAAGGGTTAGACAGAGGCGTACTTAATCCTACACCCAGAGTTCCCATAGAAAAACCCAATAACACTTTTCTGGGGATCGAACCTCTACCGTAGCAGTATATATGTAAATATGAATCTTTTAATTTTATGTAAGACGTAAAAATTGTTCGGCCCCAAATTTGCCGCCCTAGGCTCCAGCCTACTCAGCCTGCTGGTAAATCGACCACTGCGCATGGCACAGCTAGTAATAAGTAACTACCTATTACAACCTCTTTCCACCCAACTCTCTTTTTGCAGATGTTTTCCACCCAAGTCTCTTTTTGCAGATGTTTCGTCTGTCTTTACTCTGAGGTTTTATACCTAATGCCATTGTGGACTTCCTAAATTCGTAGGTAACCATGGTAATTATAATAAGCACTGTCCTTTTTGAACTATCTAATGTCATTGGTAGAGTTGGATTTTTGTTACCTACGTTCTACAATTTAATTTTTTAATACGGAAAAAGTAGTCGGTATGGTGCCTTCTTCGTTTCTTATTTACATAATTTCAACGTAAATCAATATGAGTTTTTGTGTAGACCTAGTATCTGAAGATTCTTTTTATGAAAACATTACTTTGGGAGTGACAAAACTACTTGGTTAGTATCATAATTACAGAGTCTAAGTACCTACCTAAAAATGCGCGGATGTAACTATCCAATCTGTCTGGAAACCAGACATTTAAATACCTACCTACCCATTACAGCTGAAAACCCAAATGACATAATTATTGATCTGATCCTTTTAAGGAGTCTTATCAATGCTGACGATGTGTGATAAATTGTATTGTAGGTAGGTACTGAAGTAGAAGTATGTAGTACCTACCTAGTAAAGTACAAAGTAAGTAATGTATCTAATATACTGTGTTTTTTATATTTATTTACAAAGTAACACAAACAAGATAAAATACAGTTCTATAGTTTTAATATGAGTTAGCTTTATGTTTTGGCAGGAAGTTAAATCCATTAGGTACAGGACCTAATAACATTTCACTTATTTTTATCCAGTCTGTGCAGTTGCCTGATGCCATTAATGTTTCTAAATCATCTCTGCCAACATACGAAGGTGGCCTCTCATTAATTTTTTGAGGTGGTTGTTCCAATAACCCCACAGGTACATATCTGTACAAGAATGATAACCATTCAAGTAAAAACCTACGCGTATTTTCTACGCCTTGCATATCAGAGCCCCAGTGCTCCAAACCATAGTTTGTGTACTTCTTCAATATATCAAATCTTTCTTTACTACTTATGTCCCAAATTCGCTGCTCTTTAATCTCTGTAAAAATCCATGGTTTTATAAGTGCTCCTCGTCCAATCATAACACCTTGTATTGTGGGTGCAATTGTTCTTTTTTCTACATAGTCTTGATAGCTCAATATATCTCCATTACCATATATGGGACAAGGTGCTGCTGCTTTAGCACAAGTTTCGATATATTCCCAGTCAGAAGATCTGGTATATCTAGCTTCTCTTGACCTTCCATGCACTGTAATAAGTGATGCACCCCATTCAGACATTTTTGGTACAATAGTGTGGGTAATTTTTTTATCTTGGTAAACACCTGTCCTCATCTTTATGGTAAAAGGTATGCTGAGTATTTTTGATGCACATCTGACTGATGACTCTAGTGTGTTTAGTCTGTGCATCATGCCACAGCCTCCACCTTTTTTGTAAATTAAATCAATCGGACATCCTAGATTTAAATCTATAAAATCAAGCTCAGTGTTCTCTTGTAGCAGTTGTGCTACTTTAGTGATTGTGTAAATATTATTTCCACAAATTTGTGCTCCAAATAAGTCTTCTGATTCATGTCTTTTAACCAAAGCCCATTCTTGTTTCATTCCTTTCAGTAAAGATTCACATAAGGCCATTTCTCCACATGTTATATCTGCTCCATACTCTTTGCAGATTCTTCTGAAGGGCAGATTTCCAACTGTAGTCAGAGGGCTAAGATACAGTTTATCTCTCCAGTCTATTGTTTTTTTTTCCCTAGGCAACAATTTAATCAAATCTACATCAGTGATGGCACCACTATTGTTTACTGTTACAGTTTGTTTGTCATCATTTGATGGGGTCTCATTTGATTGTTCAGTACTTTCATTAGACTCTTTATCAACAGGTTTCTTCCTTCGGTCCATGTGTTTTATAAGTCTTTCAGAGAGACTAAAATCATATTTCTTTTTCTGAAGTGCTATTTGAAGAGCTGGTTGAATAGTATTTTTTGTGTCATCTGTCCACTGTTTCCACTTATCTTTATCTATTTTATTGTAGCCTTCATCAGTAATATGACTAGACCCGAAGCGACAAGCAATACCTCTAGGACATCTGCCACGGGTATCATATAAGTGACATTTTTCAGCTAAATCTTTGGGTTTCGATTTTAAATAATCAAGTGGGCTATGAATATATTTACAATTTTTATACTGACATGGTTCTATGTTCTCAAGTGATTCTACAGTAACAATTGAAGGGCATGGTTTACTTTCTTTGTTATCTTGATAAGTTTTTGGTCGAGCTTTGTTTTGACCCCTCTTTTTACTCTTAAATGATGTCTTTTCATCATTGTCGTTAGGTTTAGATTTCTTATTGTCTACATTATCTTCTTCATTGTTATCGTCTAGTTTACGTTTAATGGAATTATCTTCCGTATCGTTGTTTATAGCCGGTCGTTGAATTACATATTCTTCTTTGATAGCACAAACACCAGCCATCGATTTGGTCATTTTTATACACAATGATATTAGTCTAATACTACAATAATTAGTAGCTAAAGTTACTTTAGGTTATTTTTCTATGACACCACGAGTGGAACATTGAAATAAAACTCGGATGAAGTCGTCTTAATTCTGAGAAATAAAATAATGACGTAACGACTGACGGATTGACGTTGACACTGACGCCTCTATAACCAGTGCTGCCTGATGTACGATTTAAGTCGTATTCCAACGATTTTTTAACAGTTTCATGGATGTACGACTGAAAGATGAAAATCGTACGTAACTCTGCTACTATTTCATATATTCTAAACATCTGACGCCAGGCGAATTTCGGGCAGAAATAGGTACTTTTGACGACTTTAATAATGGGTATTGCAAAACTGCTCTAAATTTACTTTGCCTTCCTCACTCCATTGCTGATTGTAAATGATGCTTCAGTCCAGTAACTTTTATTTAAAGCGGATCGTTCACTTGAGCCCGCCAAATTCAAATTTCAAGTGGTTTTTCGCTCAATTTAAATATAAATAATTTCGCTGAGCCTATTTCGGTGGGAAGTAGGTCGGGTTTTACGTGGGAGAGCTATGCTTCGGCACGAATGGGCCGGCTCGACCGGAGTGATACCACGGCCTCACAGAAAACCGGCGTTAAACAACGCTTACGTTGTTTCGCCGAGTTAGTGAGGTTACCGGAGACCCAATCCCCTTTTAAAAGGTCGGCAATGCACTCGTGACTCCTCTGGTGTTGCGGGTGTCCATGGGCGGCGGTTATCGCTTACCATCAGGCGATCCGTCAGCTCGTTTGCCCTCCTATCCCATAAAAAAAATAGGCTCAGACCGAACGCCACACTATTAGCTAAACACATAGAACGCTTTGGATGTTGTGTTGATTTTTCTCCAACACGGGAAATTTTGAATAATATGAATCATGAGACTCTTAATTTCTTAATTTTAATTAATTCTTTATTAAAATAATAAAGTGATATTATATATTATAGATATTACTTATGTAAAGTCAAGAAAAGAGTTTTTGTAAAACGTAGGTCGAATTTTTATTTTAGGACCTTTTTAAGGAATACGACTTTTTATTTACCCATGTCCCATTGTACGATCGCTCCTTCAAAACGTCTGGCAGGCAGCACGGTCTACAACTGACTATGACTGCTATGACCACGAAATATTAAAAACGTGGAAAGCGCATAATGCTTATTTTCTATGAATTTATTAACTTATTAATTATTGTAACTAGATTATGACTGGTCAAAAATGATTTCAACACGATCAAGTAGCGCTATTCCACGCTAGATGGCATTTATCTTTTTTTTTCGAATAAAACTATGATGCTTGTTAAGGCGGATCATTTAGCTGAGCCCGCGAAATTCAAATTTCAAGTTTTTTCATTTTTCGCAGTTTGTAGGTGTATAATAAGTTCTAGATTCGTGGTAGTTGTAATTGCGACATTAACTATACCCCTTTACTTATAAATCCTTATCAAGCCAAAAACTTGGCGCAATCTGTGTAGTTGGTCAAAATTGACATTTTACACTATTAATGTCGCAATTACAACTGCCATGAATCTAGAACTTGTTATACACCTACAAACTGCGAAAAATCACTTGACATTTGAATTTCGCGGGCTGAGCTGAACGATCCGCCTTAAGGGTCCGGCGGAGCTTGAATTGCCCACAAAAACGTAATTCCGAAATAAATCGTAATCCAGACAATATTCTATCAAATTATGTTATTATTCGGATTTGGATACCATTAATCTAGGTTCCTACCGTACGATTTCATCTACTAATAGTTCACTGGAATTATAAGACCGAAAAATAGTTCCAAACTTGGTAAAGTTATCAAAAATTGCATTCGCTTACATTTATTTTCAGTGAAGTATTTTTGACAAAATGTAACGTACGAACCTAGATTACCGGTATCCGAATCCGAATAATAACAGAATTTGATTAAATTGCGTTTGAATTACGATTTATTTCGGAATTACGTTTGTAAGATAAATTCGCTCCGCCGGACTCTTAAAAGAGAAGATTATAGTGTGTTACGCATACCGACAATAGTGATGTCTCCATACATTCTTGTGAACTTATCAATAAAGTTACTAAGAAATAAGTTAATAAAATGAAGATACAATGTTATAATACCAAACATCGTTTCTTATTGCAATAAGAGTTTTTTAAAGTTTATATAATGACATAATATAGTTTACTGCGTATGTTACGATATTAATATTATGTATTACTAACGTTGTTAAATAGTAGGTTGTAAAATTTGATGGGAAATCAGCTACATAGCAAATTAAACTGCCTTATTAGTCTAGTGGTTCCATGTGCGACTACTAAGCTAGATGCTAGGTTCGATTCCCTAGATCGAGCAGTGTTATTTGGTTTTTCTATGAAATTCTTAATAGCAGTTCGGATCGATTTGATCTGTACCCAGTTAATGGTGGCCTAAACATACCGTTAAATAGCATTCGACTTGAGCATTATCAACATGGTATAGGTATTTTAATTGGAAGTGCATGAAGTATATTCATTTGTGATAGTATTTTTACTCGACTACCCAAAAAGGAAGGGTGATGACTTCATAAGTTATAGACTTATAGTCTTAGGTATATATGTTACTATGTGTAATAATTTGTGCTTTTAAACGCACCCATGATACAGGCAAATTGAGAGTGGAATAACGATTAAAAAGAAACAAATAAAATAATAAGTGTAATTCATACCGACTTCTAAAACTTACGCGAATATTAGACATATTAAAATAAAACCAGTTTACGGATTCTATCGCGTTATATTCATATTAACAAAATCCCTGTACGTATTTAATTTTTCTGTAATCTAAACAATATCTGCAACTGTAAATCTGTAACTTAAAGACAGGCGAAAAGAATGCAGCGGGGACTAATTTTTACCATGTTTACGAGATTAACAGTTTGCACCACAAGCTAAATTTTTCTTAGTATACTAGAAAGTAATATAATTTCAAAAATGAAAAATAGCCGATAACATTTAATCGATATTGCATCGATTTTATCGATAACATTTTAACGATATTGCATGCACTAATTGAATAGCGGAATCAATTAGGCTAAGAAGCAAACATTTTGGAACAACTGATTGCCAATAAAAGAAAATCAACTCTATTTCCATAGAAAGAGGGATAACTTTAGATTGTCACTTTTGTGCTGTTTTTGGCGGAAGAAAATTCAAACTTATTTTATCATTGTATTGTAAAAATGAAAATAATACTTCCCGATGATACGAAATCTCTTCGTATGATAGATTTTGACTACGGCTATGGTTTTTGCATTCTTAGATGGCACAAGAGGGCATTTTAATATAATTTGATAAAAAAATAATATATTTTTTAAAATTTTCCACGCAAGTTTGCACGTTGGCTATCTGCGAAAGAGACGTTCCAGACTAGTGGAAACAGGGTTCCGCCCACTTACTACTTCTAGGTATATTCTTTGTTCTGTGGCTATGACATTTAGATTATTTTTTTATATAGATCTCTGAAACCATGATGCTGCCTCCTAATGTGTAGGTACTACTAATTTACACCCACAGAACGCTGGGTATGTTTAGGTCCCATTGCGAGAATGCGAGCCTATTGTCAGTAACCGAGCACAAATTTAAACTCCAAGCTGATATCAGAAAAACCTGAACAAAAAATAATTTTGCCACTTAAGCTGGGAATCGAACCCAAGACATCTAGCATAGCTGCTACGCTACGTACAACTGCTACGCCGTAGCAGTCGTCCCTACGACCACAGACATAGTGGTAGTTATGAGACAGTAAAGTTATATTTTAAGCTCTAAATATAGTAGGTACCTACTTACTTACGAAATTTATTTTATACTCTTATTCTTATTTATTTCCTTCATTATTGCAGAATCGGATCCCCGAATTTGCAATGTAAGCGTAGAACGTAGACCTCCCTGTGATCGTGTAGCTCTTTCTACATGGGAACAGAGACATTCTGCCTTACTTCCTGAAGACCTTCGCAATTTCTATGCTTCTAGCGATGGATTTCAATTGACTTGGCATTACAAGTACTCAGGTAAGTATTAAAAGAAAGGTAAAAACAATAACGTATACTGCTGCTGTAACATTGCTACGTACGTACCTACTTCATAATATATTTCTGTGATTGCGAATGACTTAGTTCTGTATATCCAACCTTCTCTGGTTTTTGTAAATCAAGTGATATTTCGAGACTACCTACAAGTTCAAGAAAAATGTCATGGGTAGGTACTTACAGTAACTGTGCCTCTGAAAGTGTATAAATGTCTATCCACGCAAGTGCCTGCGCATCTTTCGAGATACAGCGGGTTGTATGCGCGATTGCGCAGTCATCGTGCTCTATCTCACTCGCTCTCTTAGACGCAAATATTACAAATATAGGTATCTACACTCTTTCGTTTCTTTATCCGTTATACAATTGTCCTACTCACTCAGTGCCAGAAGACCTATATATTACTATACTCTTTGCAGAAGACTGTTGGGGCCATAAATGTTCCGCGTTTGTTTTTTTTTTAATCTTTATTTATTTAAAGAGGGTTTTACAAATATGCCACCCTCTTCGTAGCTCCCTTACTATATAGCAAAAAAAAACTAATTTATTCTTAATACTCTAACTAATTCTATAAATTCGTTGGCCTGGTGGGAATCCGGAACGGCCAGGATGCTGTTTACAATACCAAACCAACCTGATAGCTTTTAGTAAAAATTGGTTGACGACGTGCCGCGTTCCGGCCACATTCCATTGTGATATGATAAACATCTTCCGGTACTCCGCAGTCATTACAATTAGGAGAATTTACTTTTCCCATCATAAATCCAAATTTGTTTAAAGGAATGTGCCCAGAACGCAGACGTAGTGCTATAGTTATGTTCCGAGACACTTTACATGAATCGAAGCGTTGAGCGTTTCCTAACACCGATAATTTTGCACAATAACACTTTTTATACGACTATAGGTATACCTACCTGCGCTGCCGATCAGAAAAGCAACCTGGAGGGGCACTTAATTGCGATTCTTCAAAGAGAGGCGGATACATAGAATGTATCCCTCTCGTTTGAAACATTGGTACCTACTTACCATTTACCAATTTAACAGCAGATATACCTAGACCAATGACAATAAGTTTATCTGTACCTAAGCTGATTAGGTATTAAGGTACTAATAATAATATTACATGTAGACGAAGTTGGTTAATTATTTTGAATGTTGGGGGTTTGATTACAGCCGATGAAATTTTACCAGTTGGTTCAATTCGAGTGAATTCTTTGAACGAGTTGTGTCATTCACCAGCCTTGAAAGACTTGTTAGATTTCTCATTGACGAGGCAACATAATGGGCCTCGCCCGGTACTGAATACGAAGAGCAAAGTATTTGAATTAGATACATGCAGGACTATCGGAAAGGTATTATTTTTATACTTTTTTGAGGGCTTTTTAGTTTCTTTTTTTCTGAGAGCCTTCTTTTTAAATGTATTGTTTTTTAGATATGCCTCGTGTATACGGGTGGTATGTGGTCGGTGTGGTTGGCAACACGTGAAGGCGCTTGGGGCTGGCTTGCAGATTCCTTCACTCATTACTTTAGAATGGCACTGGTACATTTAGGTCTTCCTGGATGGCAAGCAGCCTTTGCTAATCTTCCATTGATACCTTGGGCTGAAGTAAGAAGAAATAATTTATTTTATTGGAATAATTATTACTGTGTAGGTACTTATTAGATAGTTACCTATATTTTTTATTGCAGCAATTGTTCCTGTTACTTGCGCCGCATTTATTGGAAAAGTCGGAGATTGAAACAAATTTGATAACTGTTGCAAGTGAAACTGGGCTCAACCACATTGATCCTAATATATTCAAGACATCAGTTCGGCATCATAAAAATGTTTCACGGCAGACTAACCAATAGAATGTTGATAATACCGCTAGTAAATTAAAAGAGTAGAATCTGAAGATCTAATAAAATATTCAAAAGTCCATGCACAGTTTTTATTGAACAATTTAAGCTAAAATAAAATAAAGCAATGCAGTTACATAATGTATATTGAATAATTCTTGACACAATAAAATTTATAGCTAAATAACAAAACAAAATGGACGGAATGTGAGATTCTTAATGAAGTATAAGCTAGGTTCTCAGTAAAACCTGTAAAAAAGCGATACAATACAATGTAAGCGAATATTGAAGCTGCCTGGTTTCGGCACCATGTCCATAATATCCTATTTATAATTCTGGGCCAGCTCTGTCTTGTTTTTACTTCACAGAAATATACATACAAAATCTTGACATTCTAAAAGAAATAATCTTAAAACTAATATTACAAGCTATCTGTGGTTATAATATTAATGTAGATCGGTATTCGTGATTTATTTATATTACTTATACAAACTAGGTACTAAATAAAACTGATTCTACATAAACGTATGATAAAAAAAAGATTTGTAGAATATTTTTTAATAATTGAATAACCTACTTTAGCTGAAAATGTGATTATTTTCGTGTGATGTAATTTTCTATATTGATAAGATAATAAAATATGTAATTCATACTTTTCACCACACACGTGGGTAAGAACTCTTTAAAAATGCATCTAACTTCTATTAACTAAAAGCGAGTAGTGTTATATTCTACCAGCCGTCCATCAATTCGTACAAAATATACTTAATACTTATATTTTAGGCCATACAGCTGCACAATTAATTTAAGACTTACACTAATACCTAAACACGTTGCAATATCTTAGGTGGGAATATAATTGAATCATTTCTTTGTTATCATGGCGTGTACGATACTTTTTTTATTAATAATTACACGGTTATTCGAAATACTGGAATATATCTTACTCTCCTAAAGGATGTTACGGTATCCATGGTAACAAACCATTTGTTTCTGCAACATTCTAAATGTATGATTCACTCATTGATGACCCATATTAATTTGTTAATCCCAAAGTGTTTATTTCCCTGGATACTTTTTCTGAATAACCCTGTATAATTTATTTATATTAAATTTATAATAACTTAGATAGTGACAATCCTGCAAGCTGAAGAAAGGTAAGCTGTATTAGCGTAAACGTCGTTTATGCTGTTTGGTTACACAACGTTTTGTTTCTTACTATAGAAACCAGTATCTAACCAAAGAAACAAAAAGGTGTCTACTTTTATGCGCAATATACAAGGTTTATTAGTACAGCTTCACATGTTTATAAGAAATAGAATCAGAATAAATGTTATAGATACAGTTTATTTGTGTTAACTGAACACCAATGGTAACATAGTCCATAATGACGTGATGTAGTATTTAGATTAATTGGAATGCCTTGTTTATATCAATAACATTGTTTTTCAGCAAAGCTCATACATGGTACAATGTTTCAACATATTCCACTTAACTATATTAATATCAGCACTTCACATTTAGACTAAAATTCATTTGAGGTCAAAACAATTAAGTAATGTAAAGTTTTAATTGTTTAAAGTTCAATACAACCATGTGATGTTTATAAGTCTTATAATTTTAGAGGTACACAGTTTTATTGAAATTTTGGGCGTTGCAAAAGCATTCTTCAGAATTGATTAACTGTGGTTCCATATTGCTTATTAAGCTTGGAGTATGCACCCAATTACTGCAAACAATTTTGATTTTTTCTAACGCATTATTCGGTTTTTTGACAATATTGAATTTGACTAAGTATAATTATAGTTGAAACTTGAAAAGCTTAGATATGTTAGAAAAATTTCACGCTAATTTTTAAATCAGTGTGGGAAGACGCATGTACTCTCAATAGCGGCGCTAGCGTTGTCGAAGCCGCAAGTGCAAATTTCATTACTCTCTTTGCTACTTAAAATTGGCAATGCTAGTAAATCCAACTGACTGGGACCCATTGATGGTCGGTGGACAGTGAGTGCAGGGCGTCCATGATTTTAGAGTAAGTTGTATCTGCATTATTGTTGGTGATAACGAAATCTATGTACTTTTCATGCTGCCTTTGAATGCGAGCGCTGTCCTCTAAAGTTTGTTTCATGTCCTCTTCCTGTGAAACATTATTTCACGTGAATATTCAGAATTTGAAATAGACACTTAGCATAAAACGTATCTTAAACATAATATTTGACTCTAAAGAACAACTAATATAGGGCCATACTCTAAAGTAGTACTTAAGGCTGAAGCAGTAATCCCTACTTATTTCTGAAGCGGGTTTTAATTCACGCCATTCTAGAATTACAAGGAATGAATTGCAGACACAATTATTATTCAGTTCTTAACTTGCTACTCAGTTTTAAACAATCAATTATAATTCAACTTACCTCGTAAAGCGACGCAAGAGACTCGAGGGTGCGTGCGCGCCTCGAGCTGTAGCGAATGGAGCTCTGCCTGTCGAACTAGGAAACACATGCGCAACAAACGTCAATGTCTAATACGTTCATAGAACAATGCGGGAATACATGCTCATAAAATGGGAACTATTGAAAATAATTACTTAAGATAATCTAAGTCCTTTGCAAGCAGGACTTATAAAGCCATAAAATAAACGGAAATATTATAATTCATAACACTAACTGGCATTCAGAAAATCAAAGTACCTATTTAGCACAAATAATGTAGTTATCTTACCGTAAGGTTGCGATTGGAGGCATAAGTAAGGTTTCTCAATTGTTCGATGCCAGGGGCTCCTATCATCACGACAAACGGCAAGAACTCGCCGCTGTTATGAAGCAATTTCAGCGATTGCGGGGCGCAATCTAGGATGCACATTTTGCCTGGAAATTGCAAGATTAATTTGTAACTACCTACTCAATTAAAAATTTTTTGTATAGTACCTATATATAATGCACGATTTCAATTCCAATATTTTAGGTACTATGAAAGTTGTAAGTTGGATAATGACCATAATTATAATGGATAGGCAAATGCGGTTTTTTGAGTCTAACATCCATGGGGACGTGGCAGGCTATAATATAAGGATTTTCCACACTCAAAAAAGTTGGGATGATGTAGTACAAAACGGGACTAAAATATATCACGAGTGAATCGGTTTCTTCTAGGCAAGCGCGCTCCATCGTAGATCGCAGTATCGCTTAACATCAGGCAAACTGGCGGTCAAGCGTAAGCCTATCACGAATAAAAAAAAATAAAAAAAATAACAGACCTATTGGACATCAAATTTGTAATATTCAAAACTAACCTTCCTTCATGACAGCCCGTATGGAGTCAAGATGCGTGCCGTACAGGTGTCCGTTATGTTCGCCGTACTCCAGGAAGCGGCCGGCGTGGGCGTCGCGCTCCATCTCCTCGCGGGACACGAACCAGTACGACTGGCCGTTCTCCTCCATCGGCCGCGGCGGCCGCGATGTGTCTGATACCAATGTTAACATTAATTAAGCTAGCTAGCGTTTTCAACGGACTTCAAAAAAAAGGTCAATTCGACTGCATTGTTTTGGCAAAGTAAGTAGGAGTAAACTCACGAGGTACGACAGCGCCGAATCTGTCGGGGTGTTCCTGTATCATCCTGTTCTTGATGGTGCGTCGCCCCACGCCGCGCGTGCCCACGAGCGCCAGCACTCGCCGCAGGAAGGGCGGCGTGCGCGCCACCTCCTCGTACAGCGCCAGCTCCGCGCCCTCCAGCTGCACGCTCGAACGGGACTCGTATACGAACTTCTTTTTCTTTTTTGATATCTGTAAGTACGATCCAATTGTATTGTGTACACAAGCAATCAGGCCCGGATCTCTGGGCAAACCAAACCTAACCTGCCCCGGCAGTTTCAAAGGCGCCAAAGTTGAGTTTTTTTAAACAATTAATTTAAACTCTGGAGACGCAGGTTGCCATTAATAAGTTTCTGCCCCGGTTCGTAGATCCGGGTCCGCAAACAATTCGTAAACTATAGTAGTCAATCTAATAAATAATAGTAGTTTTTGGGAACATTTTTCCCACTTCAGTTACTCCAAACTCCTGTTCTCACCTTCAGGGAAAAGGACATTCGAACTCCTGATAACTTGCAATAAATACGGTAGGATGATGATGAATGATGTGTTTCACTGTTTCAGTATTGTATGTAGGTATGTATATTTTAATTTATTTTTTTAATACGAATATACATACACTATGTATATTGCCTAATTAGTTTAGTAGTCGTGAACGTGACTGCTACCCTCTGAGAAATCCCGGGGTTGACTCCCAAGTGGAGCAGTATTTTTATATGAAATTTTCAGTGGCAGGTCGGGAACAGATTTCTGACCGGTTAATCGCAGTAGGCATGCAACTTGCAAGGAACTAAAACATACCAGCAATATGTATTATCTAAATATATATAAAACTCAAAGGTGACTGACTGACTGACATAGTGATCTATCAACGCAGAGCCCAAACCACTGGAGGGATCGGGCTGAAATTTGGCATGCAGGTAGATGTTATGACGTAGGCATCCGCTAAGAAAGGATTTTGATAAATTCTACCCCCAAGTGGATAAAATAGGGGATGAAAGTTTGTATGAAACTTTGTCAATTTTAAACCGATCGGGCTGAGACTTCGCATGCATATAGCTACTATGACGTAGACATCCCCTATAATTTTGATAAATTTCGATTTATATAGGGGTGAAATAGGGGATGAAAGTTCATATGGAACAAAGTAACTATTCCACGCGGACGAAGTCGCGGGCAAAAAGCTAGTATGAAATAAAGTACTTTTCTTTCTTTCTTCTACGGCTCTACCTAACCTTACAAAGAATACAAGTAAAAGGTATGTTGTACGTATTATTATTTAAATGTGAATTGGGGTCGTGGGAATCAGCTGGTACTACTTATAGCAATTTCCATCGCGCCGCAATATTGATTACACACACACACAGCCTGCAATTGTATAAAGTATGTTTTAACCAGACTTGCCACCATTAGACCAATGAAGCATTTAATACTTGACGACACGTTTGGCATAGCGACTGTGCGATCGGCTTTTGCGCTATAGGTTGTGGGTTCGATCGCCACATGTAGCAATTATTTGTATGACCTACAGGTAGTTGTTCCGGGTTGGGTGTTTGTGTATGTAAACTTACCCACGATACAGGAGAAAATCCTAGGGTGGGGCAGTTTTCATTAAAAATAAAACGAATATTTGACGACACTTGAGAATATGTGACTATAATAGATCAAATATACGTTTACAAGTATTTTTTTAGAATTGTAAGCAGTAATACACTGTAGATGTGGTAGGACTCCACTGCTTAATTTAGGGTGGTACCACCGCTCTGCCAAATATGCCACTAAGCACCAATGTGCTATCATTGTTGTGTTCCGGTTTGAAGGGCAACATAGCCAGTGGAATTACTGGGCGTATGAGGCTTAACAACTGACTGAGGTCAGAAGATGACGAGTTGACAACTAGTGATACTTTAGACCAGTGATACCCAAAGTGGTCTATATCGACAACCAGGGGTCGCTGACGACCTGCACGGGGTCTATGTCAGCGGGAAAAGAAATAGAGGTCCATGAGAGGTGACATGCAGGGGATCCTGTCAAAACGGAAAAAAATGGCAAGTAGTCAATAAGATAAATAAAAGTTTGGGGAGCTCTGCTGATTACGTCAATTTCGATCTTCAGCAGTATTCGTCTCTAAAGATACAGCCTTGAGTACAGCGCTGTTGCAGCGCCAATTCAGCGTTTTAAAGTATCCGTGATTTCAACAATACACGTGGGTAGGAAACTTAGTGGGCGATAATCACTATTCGTAATAGGAATCGGACAGTAGTTTTATGTCTAGACAAAACTGTAATTATAGATCCCTCAACGAATTGTGAGTCATCAAACACTATTTCATTAAAATTCTCAGTCAATTAATGTTTTGTTAACACGACACGTCTGGGCATCCATAACAATGAAGTAAAAATCGCTGATATTAAATGTTCGTGAGAAATGATTGATTCATTAATTGCCAATGAAAGTTACATCGTAAACAAAACAATGTGTTTTCATGTTAGTCACACAGAACTGCTGATGTTGAACTGATTTCCGGGTACATTGGCTGCCGCCAAAACCAAATTTTGAAAAGCTTTATTTCACAATGTCACAATGATACAAGAAAATAAATATTGAAATGACTTACCCGAGCACCACAAATACTGATTTTATGAACAAAGTCAGCCTCGGGGGGTACATACGCCTTCCGTCTCTCCTCCAACTCTGGTGAGGGTATTAATCCAACAACATCAGGGTTCTCTACATGACTTGCTTGCCACCAATTAGGGTCCTTTCTGTCTGATACCTTAAAACGATGTTCATTAATTAACATGACTTAGTGCATCAGTTTGATCGTGAGGTTATAAATATTCCAATATTTTTTATAAAATATGTTAGGATTAAAAGGTTCCCTCACTTACTTGTAAAATATCTCCTCTTTTGAACTCTAAGCCAATCTCCTTACATGGTAATAGTGTGTCTTCTTTAGGGTCATAGTCAAACAGTGCTCTCATGTAGCACTGAAAATAGCAATAGAAGAATACATAAGAATATGTTTTTTATTGTGTTACACTTAACTTGCAAATAGTAAATCTAATTATAATCTAAACTGGCTATTCAAATTAGTTAATTTATATATTAATATTATTTTATTATTATGTATTTATATTAATTATTGAACATTGTACTAAACCTCCCAATTTAATTACTAGTTTATTTCCTGGTGCAGTATAAAGTATAGTAATCAATGCTAACAAGATTCCTTCTATAATTTTTCAATGATGATTTGCATCTATTTAATTATACATCAATTATTCACACATTGCAGAATAAATAAATGCTGGTAAAATAATTCACTTCTTTTTAAAATACTTACACTTAGCTTATTAGTTAACTGAGCAGTCTTCTCCTTAAGGTTAGGTCCTACTTTAAGTGTTATCCTGTCATTGGGCTTAGCCACGGCTTCCTTGAGCTGGTCTTCAGAGTCTATGTGGACACCATCTACTTCTAAGAGTACATCTCCTACAGATACTAATGCTTGCTTGGCTGCTGCACTGCCAGCTAATATTCTAGCTACGATAAGTTGTCCATGCTCATCAGTAGTTACCTGTGATAGGAATAATTCAATACCAAGTAAGATTTTATAACAATTACAATTATCTAAGGAAGCATGTAGAAAACTAAGTCATAGGTGTACTATTATGTATTCTGTGTCATAGGTAAGTTAAATTCAAAGAAATACAAATTCAGAATGGTATATGAATTGCTAAGTTAGTAGTTTATTGTGCTTTATTTAATTACATTTATTAATACAAAGCTTGTATCAAAATATTGATCACAAAGAATAGCAGTTGGCACTGTACTATTTGAAGAATGACATCTCGAAATTCATAGTCAAACCTCTTTATTTCAATTGGACTCATTAAGCAACAAATTGCATACACAAACACAAAGCAAAACTTATTGTTCTTATACTTCAGGGCCCTAACACACTGCTGAATTAAAATATGTACCTTTGGCAAGTAAAACATTATTGGCATGATTTCATAAAGTAGATCTTATATAGACAATTAAGTCTATTATAGCTGAGCTTATTTTTAGGAAAGAAATATTGATTTTAACACTACATCAACTTGATTAATTGGGAGCAATCTACATGGAACAATTGTCCAATAAGAATATAAAGGTTTATACACCTAGCGAATAGATACTCACAGTTAATCCTAAAGGCTGTCCAGGCACTTTCCTGAGCCCCACCACCTTCACAGTCTCTACAGGCATGTCTCCGTTTTCCTCTGTACTTCCCTCAGCACCTTCAGATGTCTCTTTATTTGCCTCTAACTCAGGTAATGGAGCCTTCTCATCAATACCTGAACCTCTATCTAGCCAAATTTTACCTATTTGATCATGAGCATCTATTAAAGCCTGAAATAAAATAGTTAATTTAGTTCATTTGTTAATACAAAGTTAATAAAAACTAGAAAAAAATGTTACAATGATTCTTTTTATGGTTTCTATGGTAACAGTTGGACATTACAATTTTGTCATATTCACTAATAAACAAAAAAATGCATGTATTTTTAGACACCCATTAGAAAAACATGTACTGGCATCAAAGCATGCAGTAAATATTTGTGTTACTTTGTAAACAAAATAACTGAAGGCTGGCTAATATTGGAAGGGGCGTACCTACCTTAAAGTGTGCCCTGGACACAATTATTGCGAGTTCGGCTTGTTCAATAGTCCGTATATTGTTGCCACGGTACTCGCTTAGTGAACGTATTATGTTTACGTTACCCAGCGAGACTGGTTTTACGATCAAGTCCTCCTCCGAATCGATGGACTGTAATAACAACACTCACCAGTAATTAAAATAGAACCCAGGAACGGCTGTTGGCACTCCAAAATACGAGATCCAAGCATTTATAGGCGTGGCACTTGTTGTCGTTAAAATAATGAATGAAAACTACGATATTTTCGTGTAAACACCACGTTGCATCACCAATTATAACTAAATAACTAGATTATATGGAGTGAGTAGCACAAAACAGCTACATTTATATACTAAATTGGTTTTTGTTCTAATGAAATGAAAGAACACACCCAACAAACGTACACTCGCTCGCATCGCACGATTTGTCGATTTCACCTTGTTTTCCCACCACGAGATTTGACAGCTACGTGTAACGATTGTATGCAATTTTGAACCTTATTCCTTTTGCATAATGCTCACAGTACGGATTGTTTATCGACTTATTAGACACGCTGTGTTGCTATAGCCCTGTGTCTGTCAGTCTAAAAAGACATGGACCGTTCTTTGTTCGGAAACTGTCATGGCATAGGTAAGGTAAGTAATGGATGGTAATGGTTAAGCATGGATGTCAACTTTACAGACTTGAACATATTGAAAATTGAAAAAAAAATCAAGGCATCGTACCTATGGCTATAAACCTATGTAAAATTTTAATTGCAAATACAGTTTTTCCAGTGTGTCGATCTTTCACTTTTTGTACACCGATGCAGTTTTTTAAAGAAGTTTTTTCTCTCCTTTGAGTAATGGTTAGGTAATAAAATTAAATGAAATGTTACATCTCTCATCACGCTTTCATCTATCTTGAACTCTACGGGGTACCAATTATACTTACCTAGACCTAGTCAATTAGTGAACCAAGTTCGTGCTAAAAAATAAATAAATATATAAAAATCGGTCCTAGACATACAAAATTAACGCAAATTAATTAAAAAAATTAATTGATTGGGTTTTTATTAATTTTGTGCAGAATATGAATAGAAATAGGTCCATTTAACCACCTAGGTATTCATAGGAGTCACGGAGGAATGAATTTCGCTCCCGTAACCCCAGCAAAAAGTGGTGACGCGAAACACCCGTGTGGTTTTAGTCGGTAGATCACCTGTCGGACTCTAGGAGTCCGACACGCCCCGTCGGCTTCCCCAGGCGGCGGAAGTCCATGAGGATTTCCACACGCATAAAAAGGTATTCATATGTACTGAGGTAGGTGTTTATCAAAATCGATAAAAGTAAGTAAGTAGGTATGTACTGACCTTTATGAACATGTGCTGTGGTACAGTAAGTACAGGATATAGCACAGTCAAAATATCTGTGCGAGTCTGAAGTTACTAACTAAAATTACCCGCACGGTCGTTCCATCAAAAATTACCCATCCGGAATGGCTAACTTCAAGTTAGCCATTCCGGATGGGTAATTTTCGAGCAATGATCCGCCAGGAAAATATTCATGTTTTTATAAATTTACCACTGCACTGCAAATCCACTCGTGGACGACTTCAGACACGCACAGCTATTTCGAACAACCATTATTATAAACATTTAACCCAGGCCGGTGTACCTATAATGATATCAAATACTTAAAGCATTTTATGGATGCACGGTAAGTAGTGTCATTAATGTCAATAATCATATTTAGGTACCTACCTCGCATTTTCTTCCAAAATCAGGACTCTCTATTATACTTTTTAAGAATATGACTTCGTGATTTGCTAAATCCTCTTCAGGTTTCTGGTCCTCCTTTTCTAAAATAAAATATTCCGATTTAGTCAAAATTATGCTTATATTTCTTTTTATTTAATCTGTGACCTTTAACGCCCACAGTCTGTGTTCCACGATATTTCATAACGGTGTCTATCGGTATACCGGTGAGGTATAATTTACCTCCAGTCTGACACATTGGTTTTTTGAGAAATGAACCAAATCGACATATGAATATAAAAGGTCACGCTAACCTAACATTTTTACTTTATCAATAGCACTATGTCAACAGGGAACTGATGTTTTTCCCAAAATGAATATAAATATAGAAAGAGTGTTACATACTTTGTTACAAATTGGCCAGACTTAAGTTTTATAGAAACGAAAAATAGATGAATTACGAGAAATGAAGTTTATTTACGTCTACTATCTTTGCGTCTACTACCTATCCTAATGTTATTTTATGAGGAAAACATTCAGAAATATCTTTTCTAACGTTTCCTTTCAGGAAAAGTTTACGTAAGACATTTTGTAAAACGAAACTAGTTTCTCTTTCCGGGCCATCGCTTATGTTTTGAACAGTGATTCTAAATAATTGTAATGCTTCATTTGTTTTATTTATGTAGATGCATTATCAGAGCATGAAGAAACACTAGGTAATCGTCTTGTAGATAACGTGAAATAACATACCATGACGCCTATATTTCCCGAAGGGTTAAACCCATGTAAATTGGGTACTAATCTAAACCCCGAGGTGCTACTGAGAACTTCATAGAAAAAGCGATTGAAGAAGCATTCCTTTTTTATGTCTCTATTTCGTGTTTTTATGCAGAGCTGAAGTCTATGGATATTTTATTCAGCGGTAGGTATTCTTCAAAATAACTATTATTTTCGGCGAAATTTAAGCGTGATTCTGCAAATTTTTTATAAATGTATTAATAAATACTATCAAGCCTGTCGCCTCGAATTAGATAAACCTACTGATTGAAGTCACATTTCTCCGGTGTTTTGTAATGAGACTAAACTAGCTACTAAAGAAAAATCAAATAACACTATATTGATCTGGGAATTCAACCTGGCACAGCAGCCGCGAACAATATCACAATTTTTGTGGTAGGTAAGCGCGACCATAGAATGGATCAATTTGAACTTAATGTTAATTAAGTTATTCACTACAATAATATTATACCTATCGCAACAGGGATTTACGGAATTAATTGCGAGTGTTGCTTGACATCGTGCAATCTGATTACTTTAAATGTGCATACTTAGATACACATTTTTCATATTGGTATATGAAAAATGTGTATCTAAGTATGTACATTTAAAGTTAACCTAAAATCATGATGCAGATGCACATAACTAAGTAGTATAGTAGGTACCTATTATAATATCTTCGCCAAGTTATAAGTAGGTACTTAGGTAGTACCTACACTACCTAAGTCTGTCTAGTGGAGTCCGTGTTTGTACTTATTATAGGTACGTATACCACGTATACTTACGTGCTAAAGAAACTACTTAGTATATTGTTGTATTATTAATAATTAATTATTTCTAGTTATAACTGCCTCACTAGACTACTAGTAGTCCTTAGCGCGAATGATACGCTAGAGATCCTGGGTTCGATTCCCAGGTAGAATAAGTTCCATACACTACAATTTACCATTAATATCTGAACATTAATTACTTCATTAATATCTGAGCAAATGCTTGTCAAAAATTTCTATACATTTATCTAATCAAAAATATCTGAACACATAAAACATAAAGTCTAACTACGCAGACAAAGACTGAGCTTACATAATTTGACAAGACTGAAAACTACAAAATGTTATAAATTGCCCCCGTCATCATAATACGAGTATGTATATAAATTAGCAAAAGAGTTCCTATTTGTATTTTAGTAAAGTTGCAAGGCGCTTCCTACTGCAATTTATCCTCAACTACTCAGATATTTAAGACCACCCCATCTGTGTAGATACACTTGACGTTATAAGTGTTCAGATATTTTTGGTTAGATAAATGTATAGAAATTATTGACAAGCATTTACTCAGATATTAATGAAGTAATGAATGTTCAGATATTAATGGTAACTTGTAGTGTATGCAACTTATTGACATTTTACATTGTTCAGAAGTATTTGGACACCTTGTGTGCTACAATATATCTGAAGGCGACTGTACCTGTGCCTAACCCTTCGGGGAATACAGGCATGATGGTATTTTATTTCTAGTTCTTATTTATTATTTCACTCGCTTAAACAATGAACGAAAACATTATGAGGAAACCTGCATGCCTGAGAAATTTTCTCGACGGCGTGTGTAGTCTGCCATCCCGCATTATGCTAGCCTAACAACTCTTTCTGAGAGCAGACCCGTGCCCGGCATTGGGACAGTGAATGGATTGATGATGATGATGATTGATGACTATATACAACTATATTAATACTAACTAGTTTCTATTTGTGAATGATGCTGCAAGAACCATTACATATTATAGAATTTAGACGTTGTGAACAAAGAAAATGTCATTTTTTTTAAGGTTTTTTGTCAGACGATTACCACGGCTTTATTTTTCAAAATGTAAATGTAAATGTCAAAAGAGGTAGGTATACCTACTAGCGTTTTACGAAAACTTTGAAACGTTACGTATACGTTTTGTAAAGGCAAGTAAAATCACGAATCTAATATTATGGAGACTGGAGTTTACGCTAAATACTTAGAAGTCATACAGCACCGCTGATTGCGAACGTAAGCTCACATATTCAAGGAAAATATAGAAATGGCCCTTGGGCCCAATGCTCCCTTTCTTTATCTCTAAGAAAGGGCTTTTTTTAGAAACAAAACAGAACGAGCTAATCATTGTAACCTATAGCTCACATTTGCGTAATATCGTCCAAGATCCTACGTACAAATGTCTCTGGTTGTTTTAGTTTTTCAATCTACACTTTTCGTCTAAATGAAATGTTCAACTTAGGTATATAATTACTTTATTTTATTACAAAGTAAAGCTCTAGTTTCTAGACGTTTCATGAATATGCAGGCTTGCGGGTAAGTCACACTGTAGAACGAATTTAAAATATGATGGTATGATTTGTTATATTCCGTGTACCTACTTACATACCGCTATATTTTTCTATTTATTACTAATCAATGTTTAATGATAACAACGCCCATTGAAAATAATTATTTTCATGATAATAGTGTATGAAAACATCGCTGAATTCAATGAATAAACTGGTGTGAAAGTGAATGTTATTATAAAATTCTCTTCTAGGTACACTTTTACTGAGGTGTTTTGTTAGTTTCGCATTGTTTTATTTTATTGCTCAACATGAAGAGAAAGAGTAAGAGAGAAAATAGAGTTTAGTGATTGTACGATCATAAACAATGTTAATAACTAGTATAAGAAGTTTTTTCTTCACGTTACTTCACCTTCACCTTCTCTGCATATCATTGTGTGTATATGTTTTTTAACCGCCTGTAGTCGTCTCTGACAACTGAAGAGAGGCGAAAGGAGGTGTATTTAAAGTCTTCTCTCTTTTGGAACAAAGAGATTGCGGTCACCCACATAGTTTAAAATACATCTATATCTATACCTTAATTCGTTTATTGCACTTCACAATGTTAACAGGTATTAAAAAAATAAATATAAAAGTATCAATCATGGACCCATGTCGGACACGGCAATGTAGGAGAGAGTAGGAAGGCTTATGTTTTGTCGTGTATAATATAGTATCTACATATTTATACACGACAAAACATAAGCCTTCCTCCTCTCTCCTACATTGCCTAACCCACAGAACAAAGAAGTACCGTTCCGTGGCCTAACCTAACAGGCCGATGTCTGTACATTATAGATATTAAAGAAAACCTAATATGGGGGTCCTTTATTAGAGCAACAGAAGCCAAAATAACAATTTTTAGAATTTTTGTCTGTCTTTTTGTATGTTTGTACGCGTATCACGCAAAAACTACTGCATAGAATTGAATAGTTTTCAGCGATGTATTGCTAGAGGTCTAACTTAAAATCTGATGCATGTTTCATCTTGATACGCCGCCTAAAATCGGACTTATAGTATGGTAATCTTTTTGGGACGCGAGTGAAACTGCGATCTGCAACAGCTAGTTGTATAATAAATTTGACACTGTAGATCTTTTCTAGTCTCCATGCATAAGGTAGAGAAATTCTTAGCGTTTCTACGAGAAGTAAGGAATAAGGAAGTCTGCTGGAGAAATCAGGATAATACAATGCACGGTTACGGTTTGTAGCTTATACTGGAAATGTACCAGCATAGTGCGTAGCCATGTGTATGCGAATCATTTTATCGATTCTTAAAAGGTGGGCTTCGCCCTGGTGTGGTATAGAGTCGGCAACGGGTGGGCCATATTAAGAACCGAACGCAGAATCATTGATTTCGAAGAATCTGGAAATGGGACCATTAATGAACAAGTAATGTGTCCAATATTACTTGTTCATTCGGTGGAAAAACTGCTGTCTAGAACCTGCAGGAATGAGAAGCGAAGTTATTGCAATTATTTTATGTTGACCCTGAAAATAAGATTTAGATGTATTTGAGAGACGGACTCACGAACATAGTTTAATCATGTTTACGTACTTACCCTATTAAATTGAGCTATATATACCCTCGTAATATATAGGTACCTACTACGATATTTGTAAATAAACGATGTTTGTATTGTTTTGGTACCTAGGTGTAGGTATTTGGTGTTGTAATCTGATGGGTATTTTATTATCTTCATTATGAACAATAACTCCTTTAGCAACGAATAAAGTTAATGGAGGAAATGCTTATATCTAAATGCTTATATTTAAATGCTTATATCTAAATGCTTATATTTAAATGCTTATATATAAATGGTATCTACCTACCCGGTGGAATGGTAGAATTGGTAGTAGTGTTGTTGATTGTAAGTTATTTATGAAAATTGAAATCCAACTTTTTTTATGGGGACTATTTATGTTTTTTGAGTCAACAATAGTTACATAGTAAGTATATAATTTATCTAGTACCTAGATAATAGTAAGTAGGTAACTTATATAAGAAGGTAGTTCAAACTTTTTAAAATATTTCACAATGTTTGACCCCGATGTAACAGTTTCAGGAAAATACTAAAAGTGTTCGTACAAACAGCAGAAAATTATCGTAATCTTCTACGCAACGCGCACAGTTTTACGATGTTATTGCAGATTTACAATGTTCAATAACTGTTAAAATTGTTTGAAATATTATACACATCAAAACTCTCTTTGAGGTTATGTCATGAAATAAGATTTTCAGCGGCTGAAATTGGACTGTAAACGATTGCGGACTGAAACTCACCTTCATCAGGAGGTTTATTTCCGAATGCAAAATCCTTAAATCCTCGCCAGTTTACAGTGTATCGACCGCTGCGTCGCACCATCATCAGTAATGAAGTAAACACTGCACGAAGCGTGCACTCTCAAACGGATAACACGTTGCTCACTAGCGGGTGGACAGCGGCATTATCCGGCACCGGCAGATATTCGCAACAGACGTGCGCGGGATCGATGCGTGGCGGCGACGCGTCACGAGCGCGCCGCGGCGTCAGCTGAGCGCGGCACGTCACGGCGGCGCCGCCGGCCCGCCCTGCCGCGCTTGCGCAAACCCGCCGCCCTGCATTCGACGCCCGCCCGCCCGCACAGTTGGCATGTCGTCTACACACTCCA
Organism: Acronicta aceris; assembly: GCA_910591435.1. NCBI lineage: Eukaryota > Metazoa > Arthropoda > Insecta > Lepidoptera > Noctuidae > Acronicta > Acronicta aceris. The sequence continues at coordinate 12,953,286 of OU342759.1, forward strand.
CGGTCCGTTTTTAAACACGATTAAGCAGTCGCCACTTCCTTTATTATCATTATTCACAGAACAAAGATACAGAATGAGAGTATAATATATGACTGATGGTGGACGGATTTAGTCACTTCGAGGCCAATGTTCTTTCGCAAGTGATAGGTTGAAGCTTTGAGTTGTGATGTGACTGCATGTTTACACGCTACACTTTTTGAGTAACCTATAGTTTACTAGCGCACGCGATGTCTACCGATAATAGCACTCACTACATTACAGTTTTAGACTTTTATTGCTGACTGAAATAAAGATTACGGAAGTTGGCTACATACTTTATTGAAGTTGTAGGAAACCATTGCAAATAGCATCCTAGCGGCTCATAAAATTACTCTTAGGTTATTTACCGAGAGTAAGTTTTTCGCACTATTAGGTATTACCTATATAATATAACAGACGTCTTATTTAAAGCTATGAAAATGTAGCCATAAAGTAAGGCACATAAAATTATAACGATCGTACTATAAAAATTGCGTGCCACTCACTTTTGATATTTCACGTGCATTTAAATGTTAATTTTACCAACCTTCTTATATTTAGAACATACAGATCCTTTATGAAGCCAGTATTATCTCGAAATTTGGTGTATTATGCGCGTAGTCACCTTAGATTTCGCTTAGCTTAGTTTTTTTTTCAAATGCTCCCAGCGTAGGTACGCATGTGTAGTGTGGCCATACCGTTTTAACATACCATCACGCCTGTATTCCCCGAAGGGTTAGGCAGAGGCGTACATAATGTACACCCACAGTTCGCCGGTATGTTTAGGTCCCATGTTATAGGTTGCGAGCCTATAGCCATTAACCGGGCACTAATCCAGACTCCGAGCTGCTACTGAGAATTTTATAGAAAAGTCAATAACACTTTGCTCGACCTGGGGATCGAACACAGGGCCTCTAGCGTAGCAGTCGCGCTTGGGACCACTAGACTAATGAGGCAGCAATTTTATCTTAATCAAATGTGTTTTAAAAATAAATACAGATTAGTTTAGTTATTTAGGCAAAAAATTAGATCTGCGATGTCCTATTAACCTGATTGCGTATTTTTAGTTGGGTAAAAACAATGTCTGTGCGTCATTAGCAATATTATATGTAGCGTAATTGTTTGTCAAATTTTATCATTCGTAGTAATGTTACGATAGGAGTTGATAATAAATTGGGATAAGTATTTAGGTACCTACTTATAATTCTGCTCATTTTCCTTACTAGATAAGAGAATCTTGACAAATTGAAGCGATATTACGGTAGACACTCGTGTAATAGTAACTTGGTGGTTTTTCCACGGTACTCTTTACGAATAAGTAATGATAGCTCGTTAGCTCTTCAGTTAGAGCAACAGCAATTTGTTTCAGAGTATTAAAACACGGAAACATATCTACTTAGAGCAATTTTTTTGTTCCCCAAATTAGTATTTTAACTTTAGCACGTAAATGGCGCTTTGAGAATTTTTGACAGGATAGTTTTGTGCGATTTCCTCGTATCCTTTGTCAGTTTTTAAATCGGAAAGAACGCCTGTTTTCGAGATTTCATCCTTCATTGAAAACTTTTGTTGGTTATAAAAAAACTTAAATGTTAGTTATACCTGCACAAAAGCTGAAGGATACACTTAAACCTAGCTACAACATAAACATCTAATTAATAAACTAAATTTTCTAAATATAACTACTGCGATATTATTTTGGGGATATTTTGCTACAACGTTCGAATGACCCGTTATCAGTTTTTCGGAGTTATTTATTTAAAGTAGATGAGTCATTCGACGTCGATTTTTTATAATAGCCTTCTATAAAATACATATTCAGTGGTGTCCACGGATATTTCTTTAAGGGTATGCAGAACAAGAGCAAAGGTCATTCTACATTCATCTTAAAATCTTGGAGTGCCATGATTCATGACATAATGGTTGAGCTATAAGATGACTGATACATCAGTCATCTTATAGCTGCCATCAATTAAGACCGGTCAACTTACAGCTGCTGCGACAATTATCTGGAGTTAAAGAGACGAGAAAGAGAAGATTCTCTTAGCTTTTTTCGGCGTTCCTTCTTAGAAGTTATTCACTAGGAATTCCATCCCATGCCATCCATCCATGCCATCTATCTAATATTAGAAATGTAAATATTGACGTCAATTTAATTAAAAATTTAAAGTATCACACATTACACGTCAAACTTACAACACGCCGTTGTTTTTGCATCGGAGGTTAAAAAATAAATTTAAAATAAGTACTTTTTTACAGAAATAAACATTATTTATCATGATCATTATTTGTCGTTAATTACAACTGTGACTGCACGTCACTGATGCTACTCTATTTTACAGATTCTTAACTTTTTCATGCCACATCTTAATCTTCGATAAAGAACAATATAGGTACCTAATCAGTAAAATGACTGAGTGAAATAAACGAGACTTAAGGGTCCGGCGGAGCCTGAATCGCCCTTAAAAACGTAATACCAAAATAAATCGTGATCCAAACAATATTTGATCAAATTGTGTTATTAGTATTACTTGGATTCGGATACCATTAATCTAGGTTCCTACCGTACCATTTCCTCTATTAGGTACTACTTCACTGGGAATAAACGACCGAAAGAGTTCCAAACTAGGCAGTTTTCAAAAATTACAGTCACTTACTTTTATTTGCAGTGAAGTATTTTGGATGAAATGGTAATGTAGGAACCGAGATTAACATTAGGTATCTGAATCCGAGTAATACAATTTAATCAAATTGTGTTAGAATCACGATTTATTTTGGTATTACGTTTGTATGGGAAATTCGGTCCGTCGGACTCTTAAACATTGGTTATGGACGACAATGAGAAAAACAATTTTACAAAGAAGATACTTCTTTGAAAAAAAAAATTATTTTATTGTACACAGTACTTATACGCTTTAGTAATCCACATGAAGTAATTACTCTCTGAAAGAAATAGTGGGGCAAACAGAACAGATGCACCATTGCACCAACCGTCTGAAACATTTGTTTTGTGACCTTATTTGTCTAGGGACTTCGGAATCATGTGTCGGTAGAACCAATGACTGCACTTTGTTCAGTTGTCTCTGCAGTTTCACAGATGATGACAAAGTAATAAAAGTCCTACATAAACAAGGATTTTCAAATTCAACATATTTCAGGTCAGAAGTTCTGACTTTGTAAGGAAAGTAAGCATTTGCGCAGACTGGCTTGACATACTAGTTATAAACAAATTGATTAATAACATCAGTGTCGGATTTAGCTCAGTGGAGAAAGTACTACCTACTGTAACAACTTTTCTATGAGTACAGTTTAAGTGAGATCGCGTTGATGTATCAAATCCTATTGAAAATTAGTTGTATATGAATACGATCGTAAAGAGATCGTGAAATACTGCTCTGTATTACTCGCATATACTCGTATATGTTCTAACTATAAATGATCAATGATATTCTATCTTAAAAGAACAGAGTCCTTTAGTATTTGCTAGTCTATTATAATTATTGTCTAATCCGTCACTGACTAGCTTTAGATAATTAATGAGTGTTACATTATCGTAGTCGGCGCGGGCGCGTGCTCGTCGTTGATAACGCAGGTCACAGGTTACTCTTATAAGTGAGGACATCATCTCTGCCTGCACAGTCTGTACGGTGGGCTATGCGGCGACGCAGCTTCCTACATTCGCTCAAAATTAAGTGATTTAAGTGATTAATTGGCTTGATAAAAATGCCGTGGGCAAGCATCAACAGGTAATGAAAATAAGTTCAATTTGCGATTGTGGGTATATGAATAATTTAGTCCATGTTTGTTATATAAATAGCACAACGCAAGCAATTTGTTTTGTTACCAATAAATCAATTATGTTATCTAGTGTTCAATTCTAAAATAGTAAAATAATCATATTAATAGATCATGATTTAATTAATATTTTAACTGAATTTGTTTTAGAATTTACGCGAAACCATCGAACACAAGTTCAATGGAATCTGCGACCAGCGCTTTCAACGCTGGACCAGCTTTGACAGCGTCGGCCGATTCCGGTGGACGCTTTGAACTGAGCGATCATGGATACGGCAAGAGCGCTGTCAAACTCCTGCATGTACACCGAGATGCAGAATACCATTCCATCCGAGAGTTTGAAGTGTTCACTGAATTGAAACTGCACTCTGAAAGTGCATATGTCATTGGAGATAATAAAGACGTGGTAGCAACGGATTCCCAGAAGAATACTGTGTATTTATTGGCAAAGAAGCATGGAGTGAAGACACCCGAAGAATTCGGTGCAGTGGTTGTGGGTCATTTCCTTTATATGTATAAGCAAGTTGTGGAGGCTAAATGCAGAATTGTTGAATACCCTTGGGAGCGGCTGCAGGCGGGCGCGCCTCATAACCACGCGTTCATATTTTCGCCGACTGCGACCAGATGGTGCGAAGTGAGTCAAGCTCGGCATGGTAAGCAATTAACAGTACGTTGTGCGTTTAATTACATAGTTCCAGTTTAAACAATTTCTAAATATTTTTTCTTTCGTCAAACAGAGGCAGTGACGGTAAAATCAGGTTTAAGTGGACTTCGAGTACTAAAGACCACGCAGTCTGCATTTGTAGACTTCGTTCAAGATGAATACACGACGCTCTCGGATGCTGCCGAAAGAATATTCAGGTAGATTGTCAATTTTATTGATCTTCTTTATGTATTTAGAGATTTTAGGATAGGAAATATGGAATCATATTACAAAATTGCTAAGGAATTACTACGGATTGTGTATATGAATTGATTTAGACCCTGTTGGCTCCCCAGGGCTCTAAATATTACTGTGTTTTTATTTTTATTGCATGGTTCAGTTTTCTTCGTGAATACTTTGTAAAGGATCTCTAACCAGAATAGTAGTTATGCCATCAGTCACCTTACTATTTCTAAACTATCTTCTCATCAACAGTACTGTAGTGGAAGCAGAATGGATATTCGACAACATGCGTACGGCGGATTTCGACAACGCATGGCTCACAGTCAAGGACGCCATTTTGGATAAATTCGCCGGCCCCGCAGACATTGGCGTATACTCGCCATCAGTACAGCATACTTTGTACCAGGCCGAGAAGACTGTGCTTGAAAAAGTTTCAGAGGTCAGTTTGGTTATATACTTACGTTGTACTTAAAAACACCCCACACTAGGATTTTTTCGTGTATTTTGGGTGATTTTACGAACACATTCACAAACAAAAGCTTTCAGACCAATTTTCTAGTGTCGAATTGCCTTGTATGGATTACATCATTGGCTTCGTGCGGGATACAAACCTCCGGGGGAGCCGAGGCGGTAAATTGTAATATGTACGATGCAATGTTGAGCAAAAAGCTTTACAAGACTAGGTTAGTTACCAAATGTATGGCGTTGTGTCTTGGACCCGATAAAACAGCTGATTATTTTTGCACACATATATAACTGTATATATTTAACCTATTATCAATAATAACTAGTGATAACATTTGGCATTTATGTAGACAGTGTTACCTTATCTTTGTAGCTAAGTTGATTGTAAAACTTAAGTTCGTATTTTACCCCATTTTATTCGGACAAGTTATAAATGTATCAATCTCGTTCACTAATATAATTCTTTAACAATTTTTTTATTTTCAATTTAATTTTTCAATTCAATTTCAATTTAAATTTAATTTTCGTCTTTATAACTACCAGAACGCTGTTTCTTAGAAAAATTAAAACCTAAAATGTACGACGTAAATTTTTGTCATCATAAACAAATCATTTAACTGATCCACTGCAGGACACGGGTGTACTTACAGAATGAGAGAGGGTTAGGGTATAGTCCACCTCTTTTTAGTTGTGTATTCATTACTGAAAGTCGCGTCTGTTATGGAGACCAGGTCATATTAGGTCTTTCACCATTCCCTTCCACTCTTCACGATCCTAGGCATGTCGTACGCTGCAGCAATGGGCATTCCATCCACCTCTCAAGTTTGCCCACCACCAAGAGTATAGTCCACCACGTGGGCCTAATTCGGGTAGGCAGACTAAGAAAATCTTTTCTATCACATTTAAATGAGTGATAATAATTAATTATTAATACGCACATGACTTCGATTGTGATGAGGTTTCCAACGAGACTTATGATTTGGCAGCCCAATGACTTCGCTGTCACTTTTATAAATAGAAATAAAATTCCATCCAGATTTTCCATCCAGAAAAGCCATCAAGATTTTCCGGGAAAATTTACATTAAAAAGTTTGGTGATGGATTACTGCCGGGTTCACACTAAACTGATGCGATGTGTCATGCTGCATCAGTACACATATCGGAGTTATAAATTTTGTACTATGACACGCACACCCTTCTGTTGTGGTGCACTCTGACGTCATACAAATATAAACCTATTTCATTAAATATAAGGCTTCGGTATCCTTCTAATGCATCATGAAACAGCTTTTCAGTCTGTAAATCCGACTTTATATAGGTAATACTAGCTATTTTTTTTATTCGTGATAGGCTTATGCTTGACCGTCAGTCCGCCTAATGGTAAGCGATACTGCGATCTACGATGGAGTGCGCTTTCCTAGAAGATACCGATTACCCTCCGTTCCACTCGCATTCCTTAAGATTTTTTGCGGTCCAAAGGTGACCTATGTTCTTCTCCAATGTCTAATATTTATCTCTTTAGCAAAATTCAAAATTGGTTCAGCGATTTAGGTGTCAACAGACAGAGAGACAGTTACTTTCGCATTAATAATTTCGTATGGATGTCTAACGGCCGGATTTAGCTAAGTACAGTTTGAATCACATTTTCTTGAAAACATTGTTCGTGACGATTCTTACAGATGTGAAATGTCTTCGGAGTGCCACTAAAATAAATATTGCACGTTTCTATGTTTAGTTTCAGCGGTCAATGGCCCGCAATGTTGCCGCACTCATGATTTCTCTTGGGATCCTATTTTATGGGGATATAATGTAGCCTATATTTTTAAATTTTGTTCAGATTTCTCTTTGACCTTTGCTTATTTAGATTATTAGCTGATAATGTAAATTTAATCCCATCAAAAACATAAATGTGTAAATGGGAGTCAAGTTTAACATTAAGAATAGGCGTGGTTCAACAAAAGAATTGAGATCTAAATGGGTATCTTTTTGTGATTTTTTTGCATTTTCCATGCTAAGATTATTAAGTAATTTTTTAGTAAAGGAAAATTCAATTCTTCAAATTCTGAATTTACGTCAGCTTATGACGTAAATTCAGAATGTGAAGGCAAAATTTCAATCATGCGGGTAGGGTTCGCGGTGGCTTAGAGGTTAGAGCGTCTGGTATATCAAACCAGAAGACGCAGGTTCGAATCCTGCCCGCGATTGAATTTTTTCCTTTACTAAAAAATAATCTAAATGGGTGTCAAGTTCTGTAGATAATTCTACTCAAGATTTGACTTGCATAGTTGCATTCTCGACAAGTTAAAGGGCTTTAATAAATGTGCCAAATTTCATATATGTGGGTTAAATGGTTTTCGAGTTGTGAAAGGGTCAAATGTAGGTAGTTCGCAATGGTCGCTAGTTCCGTTTTCTTTGAACTTGGCTGGACACGCTACCGTGTGTCTAAGTTATGTAGTTGTGTGAAAATGTTATTTGCTGGTTATATCCGGCCGGTGACAAGATAGTTTATTTGTTTATAGAAACCGACATATGATCATAATTAACGACAAAAACTGTAAAAATGTATTATCTTTGCCTTAATTAGGGCTGTATCGCATGAGGTGATATGCGGAGTATTTCTGATATATTCCTGACTAGCTTCTTTCTTGGCCGCTTTCTTTCTGCGTGGCTTCGCTCACGCAGAATACCCATCTAAGAAAGCACCTAAAGCTTAAAACGATAAACAGAATCCTAAATATTGACCAGGCTCATAATTTCATGTACACCGGATTTCATAGAAATATGTCAAGTAGATCATGAGTTATAAACGGACATATAGACAGATAATACGAAAAATAATTAATGAGGATTGAGTATCGCTGAAGTTAGTCTCTACTTATATTTTTTTGCAATTACAGAAACGGTTTTTCTACAGACTTATATGTTTGTATTTCTTAGTAACACTACATACACGTCACAGTCAGATTATTATGTTTTCGAGCGCTCGACGGTCACGTGAGGCAAAGGTCACAAATTATCAAGTTCAATTTAAATCAAACTGGGATTATTTACAAATAATTTTTTGGTTGAATAAAATATTGCGCCCTTGTATCTTTTTGAACATAAATAAAAAAAATTTACTTATCTTTTTGTAATTTCTATGCTAAGATTAAAAAGTTACTGACGTCATATTAAAGACGTAAATTCAGAATGTGAAGGCAAATTTTCTACCCGGCGGGTGGGCCTCGTGGTAGCTTAGTTGGTCATAGCGTCTGGTGTATCTAACTAGAAGACGCAGGTTCGAATCCTCACCGCAGTCGAATTTTTCCTTCGCTAAAATAACATTAATTTACTTTTTTTAAGATTAATAAATAGGTAAATAAGGTTCAACACCTAAGTACTTTCTCAATATTTTGTCGACACGTTTGTCGTAGCGGCTGAGCGATCGAATTTTGCGCCACGTGGTGTGGGTTCGATCCCCACACGGAGCAAATATTTGTATGATTTACAGGTAGTTGTTCCGGGTCTAGGCGTTTGTGTATGTGAGAAATTGTGTTTGTAAACGCACCCACAATACAGAAAATCCTAGTGTGGGGCAACGTTCATTTAAAAAAAGTTTTTCAATATTGTACACATATACATAACATAATCAACCCATTACATTGTCCCACTGCCGGGCACAGGTCTCCTCTCAGAATGAGAAGGATTAGGCTATACCTAGTCCACCACGCTAGCCTCGAGAGCGTCGCCGTCGAGAAAATCTCTCAGGCATGCAGGTTTACTGACGATGTTTTCCTTCACCATAATTATCTATTAATACACACATGACTTCGAAAAGTTAGAGGTGCGTGCCTTAGATTCGAACTCGAGACCTTTGACTTGGCAGTGCTATGATCATATCACTAGGCTATCACTGCTTGTACCATACACATTATTAAGTGGGATAATAAATCACTGAGATTTATATACCTGTAAGCCTTCAGTAAATCTTCGTGATGTATACGCACACGCCTTGAAGATTTATATCGGCACTAGAATGTGTGACAACAATAAATCACATGACAGACTGCTCTTAGAAATCGCAATCTCAAAACTTTTTACACGAGATAATAAGTTTAGTTATCTGCTAATTCTACGAATGAATGTTTTAATTATAACTAGTGATATATCCCCCCGGATTTGACCTCGTGACATTATGACGTCTTTTTTCTTTCGTCATTTAACCTTAATTGTGATAACAGTATCAACCTTAAACTGACAATATTGTTAAGTCACTTGTTTTCAATTGTTTTTCCTTATTTACAGATCACATGGATTAAGATGACGATGCCGAATAAGCACTACCTCAATATCGACATGTCTAAATTCCCCGCGAATGTCACGAAAGGCGACCCTCGCCATCAAATTTACCAACCCATCGACAAGCCAGCCGGCCTTATCTACGCACAGCTACGCCGTAGGCCCAAAAGTCACTTGTGACACCGCGCCGCTACGTCTCGTAGCGCTACGCTATTTCAGTTAGTTTTGTAAACAAGGGGACGTTATTGTTATTCACCCCTTACTCATTTATATTACTCGCTCCAAATCATCAAAAATAACTTCATTTAAGTTCATTACTTTCTAAAAGGACGTTAATTAATTATATCTAAATTTAAATATTCATTATATTATTATTGTAATCTAGTCAAGTTCTTACTGTAACATTTTGATTAACTGTAGTATTTAGTGGCTGTGGTTGCTATATTTATGTTGGCTACAGTTTCAATACGGTTTCTAATTAAATAAGATTGTTACGAATAATCTCATACGTATGCTAAGTTAATAAATATTCGAAGTATTAAAGTAGTGTTTTGAATTTCATGACATTTATTACATACAAAATCACATTGTTGCTTACTTTCTCTACGTTGAAGTTTACAATGTTTTTAATTATAGTAAACAGACATTTGTGGTGTGGTATGTCGAGGGCTGACCGACGGCATATTGCACATGTATATTGCTATCAGGTACATCACGTTGTACATATATAATTACTCTTAAATATTAAAAAGAAAACGTTTACATTCGTTTAGTTCCGATGATCTTATCTGCTAACGCGTAGAGCTCCTCCACGGTCTGCGAACAAATTGAAAGGATGCTTTTAAAATCCTATACTTTAGGAAACAAAAGGTTATCTACAAATAATTATATAGGGTGTCGATATATTCACAGAAGCGTGTTTGTATGTATGTACAGTGCACAAAAATAATATCACAACAAGCTTCCGGCCGCGATTTCGTCTGCGTAATTTTTTAAATCTTGCCTATATTGTAGACGAGAACAGCGCAATTTTATATTATTCTTATACCAATCATTTTACAGTGTTTGGATTAGGAAAGGACAACATATAATTATGTGTCCAACAAGGCGCGTTCCCAGCCATAGACTGGGGGGGGTTATAGTAGAGAGTAGGTACTCGTGGCCAAGTAGTAGGAGGTTTTTTAATTAAACGTGTACGACCTAGGAGTGGGGTCATGACCCCCATGAGTCCCATGACTCCCCTGGACCGCCACGCTGGTACGTAGCGTAATAAAAATGCGTTGTCTACAGTACGACGCGGCCGCCCGAGGGGAAATTGCAGGGGTAGCGGGCGGAGAGTCTCGACTTATCGCGCACGAGTAGTATAAGCTATTATATCTAGAGGTGTAAATTACACCGAAAATAATAACGAGAGAGAAAAATGAATAACAAAGTATTCTGTTTAACATAACATAAACATTAGTAATGACGATGACCCAATGCACTTGTTATACGCCTTACAGATGTTGCACTGCTTTAGTTCCAACTGTATTGCACATTTACGAATGCTAAGCGAATTACAAGTTATGTTTTTGTGAATGAAAATGTGTTATGTGGACTTAGATAGTTAATTAGAAAAGAGACAGTAGTAGTACCTACTTGCTTCATCGCAAGCGAAACTTTAAAATAAAGATCAATATTAATTAATGTTCTAATGCGTATACACATGTACCTAATACACATGTGAAATTGCAAATACTTATGTATTTTTTTTAAATGTTGACGCAATCAGAATCGGCTGTGCCGACGGGGAAGAAAATAAAAGTCTGCGTTATCAGTTTTTGTAGATATGGTTGAGTGATTGACGTTGATTGGGGACGTGGAATGATGTCATATCCCATCGCAGTCGGTCACGCAACTCTTTTGTTTATTTACGATTATGACGAGGGGATTCGCTATCTTTTTAATGCGATCGTAAACAAAACACTGTTCTGATAAAGTGGAAGGCTCATTGTTATGTTAATTGTGGTTTAGTATATTGAGCAATTTATAAAGTAAAGTGGTCGTATTTACGTAAATATTTGCACTGTTTGGCCAAAGGAATATCGACTACTTTAAGACGGAAGATTTTTTTATTTTAACAAACGACAAACTAACTATGCCGAATTTCCAAAATTAAAATGTAATGTAATTATTTAGTTATAGTTAGTAATTATTTTTAAATTACTAGGTCTACATTTGTCGAAGATTTAATTATATTTTATGCCTATTTAAGGAGATACTATTTGCCACACATGACCTATAAAGTTCGTTGGAGTACAATGAACTTTATAGGTCATGTGGGCGAAAATATTCTAGTACTTTTTAGAGTTTCAAACAATATGAAATGACTGTATTACTAGAATACTTGATAGAATATTGGAAAGGTCGCAGGTAACAATAGACAGCAACGGTTGTAAAATTCAATGCGTAGAGTACACAATATGCAATGAAATTAGATTATGGTATGTTAAATTCTACAAAGGCTTTAACCCTAAATCTATAATTTATATTCGGTTTATTATGATTCGAGCTAAATGTCTATTATCTATGAGCCACAAACGTTTGGGTAGCACGAGTGTAGTAGGGGTTATGTCATTCCTTATCTATTTTGTACTAACGTGATTCAAATCCAGTTTGAAACTGGTTTTAACTGCATATTAAGGTCTGATACAAGGGACCATGCGTGTGTTATTGTTAGCATATCGACAGACTTGGACGTGTTGACCGCGTGCTCACCGACTTAGTAATATTGAGTTCGTATTTTTTTAAAGCCCGGTTTGTTTATAGTGTCTTGCATGATCATCATGCATATCACACTATACCATATCATGCCATGATGTAAAGTGCAAAATGGACCGGGCCATTAAAGCTCTTTCGTGTTCCATGGGACACAGAAAAGCTGTTTGGAGCTGGTCTAACATGTGAGAGTGGTGTAGATAACCAGGTGGATCGTTAGATTGCTTGATGGAAGGGACCACCAAGCGATAATAAAAATAATTGTCATTATTGACAGAGCGTTAACTCAGTGGTAGAATGGTATATATAGTTTTAAAGAATAATAAAATTGCAATTAGGTGTTTTCACATTAACTCCGAAAACGTTAACGCGGTAAGTTGAAGTTAAATGCACCAGAATCACGCGATTTTGTATTAAAACTTTGCTGGGTATTTCAAAAATTAACTGAAACTCGTAAAAGGTAATGGAAAAATTGGCAGTTCAGAAAAGTTTGTAGGTACCACCTTTTTATCGTTTTGGAAAATTTATTATATTCTTTGCTAGGGACTTTTCTAAATCCACTGATGACAGGCATTCAGGCAAGTACTTCGGCAAATCATTTACTGTCTTATTCCAAAATCAACATTTGCCTATAGAAATTATTATTCTATTTCTGGTTTATCTACGTCTTAGTATATTACCCAGTGATACACTATAAAAAATTACGAAAATATCTTTGAGAGTACAAAGTTAATTGACTATGTAGGTAATTGACATGTTATAAGAAACCAAATTTTAAATTGTATTTAATATACAAGAAAGTAACAATAACAACGTACGAGACAGGCACGTGGCGTGACTAACTTCAGATTATTGGTAGATAAATAATCAACGAATGTATTATTAGTGTAAGTACCTAGTGTACTTATATTTTATTAAATTAAGGCTGAATATAGAGCGCGAAAACATGTAGATTTTTTGTGGAGTAGAAAATTACCTACTTGTTCTGTGTTTGAGTCAAATTGAGTAGTCTCGCAATGATTTTTAATTGTCAGTGCGAAAATACGCGCGCATGCTCGGAAAGTTTTTCGCGCAAATTGCACTGGCGCTATCTTGGCTCTTTGCCGCAACACGACAACCCGAAAAGTTCACATAATGTGTCTCCTCGTCTAGATTATAGCAGTTATCTCTGATACCAAATTTACATTAAAAGACCATTGTCACAATGGAATAGCTGATGAAAATATAATTTTAGATAGGTAAGACCTGACAGAAATACGTTAATCTAAATAAAGGTGAACGCTAGTTATGACTAAAAGACCTACAAGTACAAATGTTTATATGTGCGAATGTACCAGCTAATGAGTGTTACACGAGCGCTGGATGGGTCCATAGGTCGATTATATCAGGGGCGTGTGCTCCGAGGGTCAAGCTAAGCTGGAGCGAGTCCGCTCGGAAGCGGTTCGCTAGGGGCATTATCACTACTGCACTAGACTAGGTATAGAAACAAATCAATTACGTAAAACACGTAGATATAGCTATAGCCAGACCCGGAGACACGAAGATATCCACGCGTCCAGACCCTTTTATTTATGTCTCTTAGTTTCTAGGACCTTAAAGAAACTAAAAGAACTAGGACAAATTAAATGACTAGTTAACAAATAGCAGCATACTTTTTGAACCATTATCTTGTCTGGTGTTGTCGATTACACCAGGCATAGAGCTGTGAACTTCGGATGGTATTTCACAAATACTTGATTTTTTGTCTACCCGATTGAAGTTAAGTATAATCCATCTATTTATCTAACTATATATTGCCTATACTTATATATTTATTGAGTAGATATGTACACCTGCAACCATTATCTTTTTTATATGACTCTTGTCTATCCAATGGTTGTCTGTAATAATTTGCATTTAGCGGTAAGACCGCCTATTGTATGTATCTACTGATCTAACGTTTGTATTTTCACTCTGTACAATAAAGAATACTTTATCTATCTATCTAATCTCATACCGTGAGGTTCTTAAGTGTTTTGACGTCATTAGTCTCGTATTTCAGCTGTGCGAACTGTTCATCGGTGAAGCGGACGCCTCGCTCAATGTCCATTTGCTTCTGTTGTTCCAACTCCTGGTGACATTTCGCCAAGAGTTGTTCGGGTGTTAACTGAGCACCACCCACTTCTTCTTCTTCTGGTTCTTGTTCTTCTCCCATTGACTGTACAAATGAAGATATAAAATTCATGGAGATTAAGAGTGTACGCGAAAAATGTGGGTTTGAAGAAGATTTACGTGGTGACAAATAAAAGTAGGATAAAATGAGATACTTCACACTGTGTCAATAAAAATAACTGTAAACGAGTAGTATGATAATGTTGGAGAAGTAAAAGTACGATATTAACAAAACCTATTAACAAAGACAGGTGATTAGGGATTTATGTAATCACTTGAGATCTTGTAGATGCCGATGGAATTCTGAAGATAATTGTTACGCCTTACCAGAGTCGTAACAATAATCATCAGAACTTAATGCCTTGACTGAGAGACACATTTTTAGATTACATTGTATTTATATTAGACTAGCGGCCTGGTACGTACTTCGCTACGTATAAAGTGAAATAATAATAATAAAAAAATTGGAACATCAAATTCATCATTTGTTACAAAAAATGTGATAAATGAAGAACCGCTCGACCTATTTTGTGCAAACTTCACATAAACCATCTACTAAATAGTCCGAAGAAAGCCTAAACATTTGTTTTGGATAGGTGAGCCCGTTCTTGAGTTATAAAATTACAACGAAAAGTGGCATTGATTTTTATATATATTGATTGATTTAGATTAGATTAGATTGTATTCGCAGATTAATTTACCATGTCCAACTTTTGCGCCGCCTTCAACTTCCTGTAATATGCATCCGCACGCTTTTTTGAAGCGCGGCTGACTTCACGGTTGACCATTCGCCAGAACACGAACACTGGGTGATGGAACAGCTCCGGAGGACATTCCTTCAGCGGCGTCTTCCCGACTAGGATTAGTCGTTTGAGCCTTTCCATCTCATCCATCTGTCGATAAAACACGATTCACTGTTTATCAAACCGTAAAATGTGGACGTAATTACGTAAGTAGGCCGGTCAATTATAAAAGTTGTATCGATTATGACGTTACTCTGGGGAGTTGCAGTTATTATAGTTTGCAGGTATTAAATGAAATCGTAAAGCTCATAAACAAAGCTATCTGCGTTTGATGGGAGGCTAATTAGGAGCTCACAGCCTGGCGTTTAATAAGCGAAACACACGAATGCCGTGCAGGCTGTCAGTCAATAATGATATTTGATTGATTGGCAGTAAATTACAATTTCCCTTGAACAGTATGATGTGCTAGTTATTGTGTTCCCTACATTCAACGCAAAAAGGTTAGACTACTTGGTATGTGGCAGTTTTTTGTGATTAACTTTGTCAAATATGATTGCGTGCGGCTACTTTCTATAATTAGGATATAAGAAATCGTTGTTGAATAGTGGCTTTAAAACTTTACGGACAGTAAAAAGTAAAGCTATACGTACAACGCGCGTCGTGATCCTCTTATTGAGGTTCTCCTCGTTGACGGCGCGGATCCTCTCCTCCAACTCTGTCATGTAGGTCTTGTCCGTCAGCCGCACCAGGTTTGAGCCCATGTGCTTCTCCAACCGGGCGCGGACATGCGGATGCGCGAAGCTGCAGAAAATACCAATAATGTCGAGACTAGGTATATTCGAACGAAAATATGAATCAATTGCATGCTTCGACGAAAAAGTTCCCAAATGGTGGTCTGTATAATAAACCTGAATAAGATCAAAGTTCGGATTATATTACTAAGGCTTACTTTTTCCGTTGATAAAAAGTATGCCGTTTGACACTGCGCGGAAAAACTTCAACGAAAAAATACTCATCGAAAATATCAACACGGTTATGACTCAGTATAGATAATAGCTACAACGTTACCTCCTGTGTGTATTATGTGTACCTACATTACATGTTTGTGTATACGAGTATTACTTAGAAGCCCGACAAATAACAATGGAGTAATTTTGGCGCCATTTCAGCAAACAAAATGGTCTTACACTGTGACAAATCACTTGCACGTAAAATAAAACAAATGCTAATAAAACCAGGTGCCACCCTACAACGATGTAATAAAAAATCGGTGTAAACAAGGCATACACGTGAGTATAAAAAGCTTTACGGTGTTTTAAGGTGCTAAGACTCACCAGAGCCGCGAGGATTCGTTGGATTCTTTTTCTGCACTCGTTTTGGCGGGTACTCAGTCTGAATTATCGTACACAGCGGAGCCGGCCAGACGTCTTTTCGTCGCCGAAAACTTTTAGTAGTTTTGACGCTACATGCTCAGTGTCATAGTTGAGACCTTTATCGTGGTGTACGATGGGCCTGGCACGGTATGGCACGACCCCCACCGACACCACATGTTGGTACAAATTTTGTGTAAAGAAGTATTCACACTTTATGCTGTACAGTGTTGAAATTGTGAATTATGGCGATAGAATCATTTATTAAAATTTAGTATTTTCACGTGTAAGTAAAAAGGAAATCGTGGATCAATTGTGAATTGCTCCAATCCAGTGCTATTCTCGTGATAAAGCGGTAATAATATTTTTATCTGTCAGTTCTTTGTATTTTTGATATAATTATGTTATATGCAGATAAATTATAATCTCCGAATTACTTCAAAAGATTTGAATGATTTTTTGTTTATTTAAAAGGTCAGTCGGTTTATTTTAATACACTTCAGTTGCGTGCTTTATAACCAGCTGCCAACATTTTATTACTATTCATCACTCTACATTAGGTATTGCTTGATTATGTTACTTTCGAGTCGTTTGCTTTTTTCTATTATGTTATTGACTGAAATAGGTATAAGAATGTACGAGAAGTTATTCAGCCAAAGAAGAAATATTAATCCTCAATCTTTTTTAAATCAAAGCTTGAAATGTATTTATTGTCTGAGATATTGTTTACGTTTTTGTGAATTCGTTTTAAGTATTTAATCAAAAATCTACGTCTAAGTCCAAGGCATAAGTCAAGGATAAGGCCATGATAGGCGTGTAATATTATCAGTGGCTATAAATATATAATTAGGGTAAAATAAATCTGTCTTTATTTGATATTGCAACTAATATTTAAAAATAATAACAACACGACGTTATTAAATTGAAACGTAAATAAATATTTACGTTTTGATTTGAAATACGTTCGTTCTACAAGGTTCTTAAACTCACGTGACCGTCGAAAGTTCTGTCAACGCCATACATGGCACCGGTATGGCAATTGTGAGTTACTGTTTATGGAATGCATAAAATTGCATATTTTTATGTCAATCCCGATTCGATAACCACTAACCAACGAGATATACGATGTCGAACACTTTTTTGTTTTGAAAGCCGTCTATTGCAATGGATTGATCACTTTTTTGCAGCTTACACTTCTCCGTAACTAGGAGGGCGCGAAACTAAACACATTAAACCGTAACTATGTAGAGCTAATGATTGCTAGACTTATAAACTTCTAGAAGTGCCAGGTAAATAATAAAAGTCAATAAGGTGACGATACAGTGCTCTGAATGTATCTTATTGCTATATCCTACTCAAACGCTACTGAATTTAAAGGTCGTTAATTCTCGTGCTGTCACTCGTGTTAGTTTTTCCCCGTGTGCAGAGCCGAGAAAATATCTGACTTGGTCGGTGGTAGGATCTCTTGGGTTCTGACTGGATGGTGACCACCCTTACGTCATAGACTGTCGTAAAACACCTTGATGTGTTTCGACATCGCGCGTTAGAATTCCCCTCGATTGCTGCGGCTCTGGCAGACTGCAGTTCAACAAAGTCAGTTTGTTCAAAGTGATAGAGACAACACGAGAATTACATCTTAAAATTTAGTAGCGTTTGAGAATTTGGCCATTAGACCCACATCTTCATCCAGAAAAGAATCGGACCTTAGGTGACGTCACTCAACAAGACTGTAAAATCCTGTGGAGACGTGATGAAAAACCATTTATTGATTACGAGGTTCTCGTAGATGACAGACAAACAAAACAAATAAATTCAGTTTATCATCGATAGCTTGGTTGTGTCATACCTAATCATATTTGTGTTATCCGTTCGGGAAAATCAGAATTAAGACGAGGTTATAATTACGGAAGAAGATAACAAAACTGTGGCACCAAACAACGATGTATATAGTTATTTTAATTAGGTATAATATGATAATATGCAATCATACGAGCTATGATGGTAAGTAACAATTGCTGTATCACTTGTGTCACTCGGCGTTTTCATCTTGAGACCTCAGTTCTTAAGTGTCGTATACCCAGTAATCTGGCTACATCATCAATCCAAACTAGAATACAATAAAGTAATCACTCAATACTTAGCGGCAAATTATTTGGCAATGCAGGCAGACGAACTTAAAAGATTCATCAACGAGTTTTTTTTAATGAGATACGCAAACGAGTAGATGGACCGTTTGATGGTAAGCGATCACCGCCGCCCATGGACACCCGCAACACCAGAGAAGTCACAAGTGCGTTGCCGGCCTTTTAAACGGGGATTGGGCCTCCGGTACCCTCCTCACTGACTCGGCGAAACACAACGTAAGCGTTGATTCCCGCCGGTTATCTGTGAGGCCGTGGTATCATTCCGGTCGAGCCGGCCCATTCGTGCCGAAGCATGGCACTCCTACGGTTTTTTTAAATAATAGCATTAATTTGGTTGTCCATTTGCATTCTAAGTTCTATGGTGTGTGTTGCTAGGTTACGGGCTAACCCTGATTTTGAACGTAGGGGTTCGGTGTATGGTGACACATAGATACGACTTCATGGCGGACGTAAACACTCTGCTTTAAAAAAAAAAAAGTACAATTTTATAACACGTGTACCCTGTCTTCAAAATTGAATTCAAGGTTCACTAATCAACTTGCCTATAATAAAATTGTAACAGGCCGATGTCTGTATATTATAGATAATATAATATGGGAGGTCTTTATTAGAGCAACAGAAGCAAAAATATCAATTTTTATACGTCTGTCTGCATGTTTGTACGCGCGTCACCCACAACTACTGCATGGAATTGAATGCAGTTTTCACCGATTTATTGCTAGAGATCTAACTTAAAATTTGGTGTATGTTTTATTTTGATACGCCGCCTAGAATCGGACTTGTAGTATGTTAATCTTTTTGGGACGTGAGTGAAACTGCGGCCAACAGCTAGTTGTAAATAAAATGGTTAAGTAAATAGCCATCTGTGAGAAGATGGGTACTGTGCGTATGAGGTAGTTTGCTATGTTATTGTGTCAAAGCCGTTGTTGTTTTTTAATAGCTTTGTCGACCTAATTTGTCATTGGCTCTAATACAATGGAAATATCAGACTTTGTCTCTAAACTATATGCTTACAAATTGAGTACATTATTTAGAAATATGCGCAAATTATCATAAGCAATACTTCAATCTATGACTTTCAGGTCTCATTTGCAATTCGTATTGCTGCCAAAGTCTGAGGTTAAATATTAAGTAAGTAAGGTCTTGAGTTCACTAAAGTATTACCTTGTAACCCTACTTACCTACTTATATTTTATAACTAGACTAGCTGTTGCCTGCGGTTTCACTCACGTCGCAAAAAGATTAACATACTATAAGTCGGATTCTAGGCGACGTATCAAGATGAAACATGCACCAGATTTTAAGTAAGACCTCTAGCAATACATGGGTGTAAACTGCATTCATTTCCAAGCAGTCGTTTTTGCGTGATACGCGTACAAACATACAGACATACAAAAATTCTGAAAAATGTTGTTTTGGCAAAATTTTTTGGGTAAAATGGGCTATCAAAGGCAAACTAATATCTTCAAATCCGGCTGGTAGTTCCAGAGATAAGCGCGTCAGTGAGTGTCACTGTGTCGATAACTTACTGAACTTGTCTTCGAATTAACAAATTCGGCGCTTTATTCATGAATAATGAAAATAGGTTTCGTAATTGTGTTTGCAGGCCTCATTTGATAGATCATTAGTTATTTTAAGCCATATTTATTGTGTCAGATAAGTAAGTAGATAGGTACTACTAAAATAGCTAGCTACACGCCTTAAATATTGACGCCACGAAGGGCGCGGTCTGTGTTTTTGGTTACGGATTCAATTCCTGCATGGAACTAATATTTGTATGGACTACTAGTAAGTTGTTCTGGTTTTAAATTTGTAAGAGGGTAACGTTTAACACAAAGCTTTCATATTAATTCGTTCGCAAGTAATTCGATGCGCATTCTTGTATGTTGACTCCGAAATTGGGACCTGCCATCAGGTCTGAAGGCATTCGGTTCGTGTAAAATACTAATATTAAAATAGCTGAGAATATAGTTAGGACAGACACATTCAAATATGACTAGCGATAGACTAAAGGGATGGATCAAAATTGTTGTATGAAAATGCTCCAAATGTCAGCTCTATACCCTTTTAAATCTCGTTGGGTTAGGAGTATCATTTTTTTTTTTTTTTTTTTTTATTATACTTTATGCACCGTTAGTACAAAGGCGGTCTTAATGCCATTAGGCAGTTTCTGCCAGACAACCTTAGGTTGATGCAGAGAAATATAATAACGACAGTAGATGCACTAGAAAGTTGAGAGAAATTGTCAGACGATACATATATATATATATATATATATATATATTACCTTAGCAAGATCCTTTTGATACTTTCATTGTTCCGTTGCCATTAATCAAAGCGATACCACAAATTTAACCAACCAAGCCAATCAGAATAAATGAAAAAACAAGCACAGTTTATCTGTGCCGTAATGTATGACCATGTCAATGTTTACAGAGCCCAAATTACGCGTGACGATACATTTACTCGTCACTTCGTCTTCGGTTTCAATGTAAACGCCAAAAATTCCAACCGTAGTGTATGAATGTATATCTAAAATGAAAGTGATTAATGCGCGGCTCTCAGTAATGCATGTGACTCATATGAGATTCTCCTAAATTCTGTCCGCTTCAAAATATAAAAAAACTCACAGATACATAATATACATATATATAAAATAATAGATATCAACTTATAAAATCGTTTGGCCTGACTGACAGACTGATTGACTGATCTATCAATTCACAGCAAAATGCCTAGAAAGCTGACATTTTGAAAGATACTTTTCAGCTAAAGATTTTTAGAATTTCAATTTTAGGGCTGGAATGGATGTGTGGAACTAAAAAGTCCTTATTATTTGAAGTTAAAAAAATGAACATTTGATTTACAGCTAGGTACTAGGCATAAATAAATGATATGTTTCAGTGTTTTTAAATTTTCACAGTGGAGAGAAAGGTGGTAAAAGTTTGAATGGGAGGGACGATCGGAAATTAGGAAACTTCATAAATTGTATTATTTGATTAAATATTTATCATAAAATCATTTTGGGTCGCGGATAAAGTTTGTTACATAGGGTAGGTATATAGCCAACTAAATAAAGACTAAGTCTCGCCTAGATATAACTTTAAGTCTTAGTAGTTATATTGTATATCTGCTTTGGAAAGTCAGCTCCAGATTTATAATATTTAGCTATGTTTATTACCAATAAAATTTGTACTTTCGACAGACGAAATGTCATTTTATTTTATTGTTTTCCGAAGTTTAACCTCATTCTGATATTTTATGTTTAGTCTATACTGAAAGTTAGCCGCCAGCCTACAGTAATAACAGCCCTGAAGTTCTGCTATTGTGGTTTAGTATACTAACAAATAAACATTAAAACTGTATGATTATGAACTATGGAAGCACTTACAATAAAAGTTTATCTTTCCCATAGATTAGCCATGAAACTGTGGGGCGTGACTTAGTTGTTAGGCAGGCAAAGGTGTACCTACATAAGGGTTCATACACTTACTACTCAATTGAATCCTAACATACAACTTAATCCTAATATATTCCCCGAAGGATAGATAAAGATAGATAGGTATGTTTTTAGTTCTCATGTAATAGGGGGCGAGCTGCTACTGAGAATTTTTGTCATTCGATAATAGTGTATAAGACTTACTAGTCAATTATCCTATGGAAATCAATACATTGAACCTATTTAAATTTTGTAGTGTTCCAGGTATTCGCACAATGTCGAGATGCGTCATACGCCCACGCATTTACGATTTATTATTATAGTAAACAAAAAGTTGGCTAATAAATGGAGCTTTTAATTATTACTTATGTGGAGATTTATACCCATCGAATAAATTGTTTAATAGAAACAGTGCAACGCGTAGTGCCGCCGGCCGTAAAGTAGTTATCCATATATATAGATATTTTTAAAGCTAGTAAACGTCACAGACATTGAACCATTTTAGAATTTATGTACTTCACGGTTCTACTTTTCATGAGGATTTGAATTTATGTTTTATGCATAAAAATTGATGATGTTATTGCAACTGTGAATGGGCGAGATTCCAAGATGTCGTCATTAATGTTATTTACGTTATTGTGATCGTTATTCGTAGACTGTGCGAAGATGAGTAAATATCCTGGTCGATGATGCTAAGAAAACAATTTTTGATTAGAGAAGACTAAATATACTTAAGTTCTAGCTGATCCGTCAAGCGACGCTGTGAACTATTGAGTGTGGACATAGAGTTGAGAAAGGAATTCACACCTTCGTACAGTTTATGTGTTGGTTTTTCTCCATGAAGACACAATTGTTAAATATTTAGACA
The DNA here is from genome assembly GCA_910591435.1 of Acronicta aceris. Classification (NCBI taxonomy): domain Eukaryota; kingdom Metazoa; phylum Arthropoda; class Insecta; order Lepidoptera; family Noctuidae; genus Acronicta; species Acronicta aceris. The sequence continues at coordinate 12,976,197 of OU342759.1, forward strand.
GTTCCAAGTCGCGCAATGTTTACTTGACTGAGAACACGTTGATTATGTGTGTGACTAATTAGTCTCGTGGTCGAAAGTTTGACTGCTACGCTAGAGGTCCTGGTGGTTCGATATACAGGTCGAGCAAAGTGTAATTGGTTTTTCTATAAAATTCACACAAGCAGTTCGGAGTTAAGATTTGTGCGCCATTAAGGGCAACAGTCTCGCACCCTATTACATGGCACCTAAATATACCGGCGAACTGTGGGTATACAATACAGGGTTGCGGAATACAGGCGTCCTGGTATGTAGGCATGTTAAAATATCTTAACAGACACCGCACAAAATAAATATCTCTTTATAATAGTTGCGTCAATCTTCATCAACTACTATTGACGATGACGTCAGCTTACATAGTTTTAAATTATAATGTTATAATATATACGCTCGCGTTAATAAGTCGTTTAAAAAAGATGTTTCCTTTTTTAAACGACTTATTAACGCGAGCGTCATATTCCAGACACAATAAAAAATCTATTGTTTTTGGATTGGACATTGGACAATTGGTCCAGGTGACTCTCAAGGCATTAAAAAAGAATATACTGGCATGGCGATATATATTTGTAGAATTATTGACGACTTTTTTAATGAAGTAAATGGTCCGTATAAATAAGGTTTAAGAACTTTATTACTCAAGAATAATTAAATTAACTTACACGAGGAAAAATCATTTCTTATAATAAGGTAAGATTAATAGTACAATCGATTGCTATCCGACTAATTCGAAGAATCGATAATTACTAAAAGTCGATTTTATTAAAAATGAATTATGTTAAAAAGATTAATTTAAGGAGCCGTCTACACAAGTCTGGTAACTAATGGTATGTAATCAATACAGCACAGGTTAACGTATTCCGGATCACTCACCCAGGCTTTTCACTTTTACGAATTCAATCGAATAACGCTTCTTACTGTTAACCGTTCGTCAGTAAGGATCATTAATTTCTTGTTAGTCATCAGACCAGACAGACACTTGGCTCACGAATTCTATATTTTTAACATAACATAACATACCATCACGCTTGTATTCCTCGAAGGGTTAGGCAGGGATTTACTAGTTCGCCGGTAGGTATGTTTTAGGTCCCATGTAGGGGGCGAGCCTAATGCCATTAATAAGGCAACAAATCCAGACTTCGAGCTGCTACTAAGGATTTCATAGAAAATGCCAATAACACTTTGCTCGACCTGGTATTCGAGCCCAGGACTGATCAGGTTGATTAGTAGGATATATTAATACTGTGCTGTAAGGCAAGGCAAGGCAAGGCCTTCTAGTCGGGTGCGGGCAGACACATGGTGGTCGCAGTGGTTTAGGCCCAGTTATCAATCTGACCCTCTTGACCACTGCATCCTCCCTTGGGTAGGACCGTTATAAGTACCCTGTCGTTCCTCCGGTGGCAGACACATGAAGATATTCTGCATACCAAAAAGGGTCCCCGTACCACGTAAGGGTACCAGACGATCTTTAACGTCTCTTCCAACCAAAGGGGTAGCGTGGACTAATATAGACGCGGGCAAAGTCGCATCAGCGAGGCCCCTTTTCTCAAGATCTACCCAATAGATTTAACATGGGACATTCTTTTTCGAACGTAAAAGTGATCAAATTAATTTGTCATCTGTGGTAAAGTCTGGCATCGGACTTAAAGGGTCTTCGCGAGGCCCCTTTAAGTACGAGGCTGTGACTGGGGGCCCACTTCGCCAACGCTTAGCTACGCCACTGCTCCCAACTGTGTGTCCGTGAATACATATACATAAGTAGAACAGTACCTAAATAATCTATATATATATATATGTATAGATATATATATAACAAAGTTGGGTTTGTTACATCACTTATAACTCGAGAACGGCTAAACCGATTTTTATGATCGTTGGTTTGTTGGATTTGTCTCCTCCCCGAATAGCAGAATAACTATTAAAACATCGAAAAAAAGAACATTAGGAAGAAAAATTATTTTCTTATATATTTTGTGTCGGGAATGGATTGATAAATTTGACAGAAATAAAACACGGACACAAATGAACATGGCGTTGATTTCTGTGAGGTTTTCTGTTTCCGTAAGTAAATGGGGTTCTGTGCATTGTCCGTACTTTTCATAAGCTGGTGTGATTTTGATTAATTTTATGTGTATATTTAAATGGTTCCCTGGATGGTTTAGATTCACAATTTGTGCGCAATCGGGTTCTACGATTTTTTGTTATTTAGATACAGGTCAAGAAAACGCTTGCCGGGCCTGCTAGTAATAGATAAATAAAGAATACCAAAAAACTAAGTCATTAGCAATTTAAAGGGTAAAGACCCGAGATGATTGTGAACATCAAAGTAAAGAAGAATTTACCCGACATAATGTCCGTGTTTATATAAGGGGCTGCGTAAACATACTCGTAGATACTTTAGAGATTTGCGTGTGAAATAGTTGCTATTTATAGTCCATACATATTACATACATACATACCATCACGCCTGTATTCCCCGAACGGGTAGGCAGAGGTGTGCCAAATGTACACCAACAGTTTAGGTCCCATGTAATATGGGGCGAGCCTATTGCCATTAACCGAGCACAAATCCAGACCCCGAGCTTCTATTGAGAATTTGAATTTGAATTTTAGAAAAACCCAATAACACTTCTCGATCTGGGAATCAAACTCAGGACCTCTAGCGTAGCAGTCGCGCGACCACTAGAGGAATGAGGCAGTCATACATATACATAATTAAATACATTATATACATTAGTCTATACATATTTTTGATATAAAAATGAATATTTGCTTGTTTTTTTTGGTACTGGTTTCGATTCCTAGGTTATTGGATATAAAGTGTTATTGGGTTTATCTCTGAAATTTTCAGTAGTAGCTCGGAGTTTGGATTTGTGCCCGTTTAATGGCAATAGACTCGCTCCCTATTACATGGGACCTAAATATACCGGCGAACTATGGGTGTACATTAGTACACCTCTGCCTAACTCTTCCGAGAATACAGGCGTAAGATATGTTTTTTGTCACAGATCGAGTTCACTAGTTTCAAAGCAGACATTCAAGGTTCAAGAGTTATCAAATATTTATTACTATACCTATGATCTATATTATAATAAGTTGCTAGGCGGGATTTTTAAGATTGTATAAAGCACGATGCTATGTGAGGTCGAATTTAAGATAGTAAAAATTATTATAGTGCGATATGATGACGCGTTTGTTTTAACTAAGTATTATCGTTGTTTCACACCAGGAGGATAAGACACCCAGATCCGGAACCTGGATAACGGAAATGATATATGTTTCTGTTGTTTGTTTTTTGTGTTTTTTTTCCGTGCGGATATTGAATGTTCGTAGACGCCGATCGTTCAGCCATTCGAATTTCCTGCCCTCAAGTATGGTATCGTCAAACATAAAGAAACGTTTAGTTATGATGTACATATTATTTAAACTCAGATACTTATTAAATGTTGCCGGACACTAGAATATTTCTTGTATTTATAATTTCTTGTATTGTCAGTTCCTTACGGAAATATTAGTTCATTTGAAATAAGTATACCTATCGGTGAACAAAACCAAACCCGTACCGCATCGCAAACTCTGTATATTAAGCTAGCTAATTATATTTTGAAACAAAAATTACATATATCCTTCCTCAAGACGCAATCTATCTCTTTGCCAAATTTTATGGAAATCTGTTCAACGGTATAGGTGTGAAAAGCTTAGGAATAGAGTTACGTCGCATTTATAATATCTGCATGGATTTAAAGACAAATCATTCTATTTTTGTAAATATTTTTTTGGCATGATCAGACCAATTCTCATTATTCTAAAACTGTGCGCGGGATCACTGACCAAACAAACAATATTATTATAACTTTAGGGATTTCCGGGACGTTTGGATTTATTCGTTACTGAGAGATTTGCGTTTTCCTATGTTTTCTTTAAACTAGTTTCAACAAACTCAGGAAAGATTGTCATTATTTTAAGCCTGCTTTTCCACTAGAGATGTGCTGCGTTGCTAAGTTACGTTATGGTCGGTTGAATAGTTTAGTGTAACTTCGTTATATTAGGTTCAATGAAGCTCTTTACATACGTGTTGAAGCGAGAGATGAGAGGTAAGGATGTACATACATAGCACATCTTACCCGCTCCGCTATACCACTTAGCTTTGGGCGACACTCGTTTCGTAGTTTAGCTAGTTACATAAATTACATGTTGCTTTTCTACCAGATGTGAAAGCTAAGCTACGAAACTATGTGACCGTTTCCACTTATGCTAAACTATGTAGCGGAGCGAGTAATGTGCTATGAAGATGCGCTGTTGCGAGGTAACTGTGCGAGGAAGATACGCAGCTCGATCTATGCGTTGTATTGACAGTACTACTGTAGGTACTCTGCTCTGCACATAGCTACACCACTCGTGACCATCCACAGCACGCATCCAGAGCACGCATCCATCCATATAAAAAATAAAGCTTAGTTGAACCCGTTTCCACCAGTGCTAAGCTATATGGAGCGATGAATATGATTGTTGGATATCAAACGTATCCATAGCAACGTAGCATAACACATCTCTGGTGGAAAAGCATCCATAACCTCGCTCACTGCTTTGCTACCTCGCACATTTCATCTCTGGTTGGAAATGTAACCTAAGGATGCAAACAACGAGACAGAGTCACGTGAGTGTTTTCGATAAGTTATCGCCAAGTAAAGAAGTTCTATTTTATGATTGGCGGGTATGATAACAATTTGACGCTAATTGTTATGCTCTGGTGACGATCTTACTATAGAAGATGACTTGTTTTGTATAAACATCGCGTCGTCTCAATGATAAATAGGTCACGAAAATCTAGATTTATCATTAACAGGAAATAAATATCGAAAAATATCTACATATCAACCTTGCAAGAAAAATATTACAAACGATGACAAAAATTTATCATTGTGGTGGTCAGGGGCACTTGCGCTTTAATATAATTAATTTGTTTTCTGTCACCTTTTAATGCCTAAACCGCTAAACGGATTTCAATAAAATTAGGCAAAGACAAAGGTTGCATCCTGCGGAAGGACACAGATCTAGACCTTTTATCTCAATAAGTCGTTTTGGGATGCGTGTGAAACCGCGGGCTGCAGCTAGTCATTAATAAAAAAATATACGATCGTAAAATATTTAGATAGAAAACAAAAGAGAAACACATTTATTGACAGAATACAATCCACAAGAGCGAAATAACTAAATTATTTACGAAACAAAAAATAAAATCAATAATTTCATTTATTTAAATAATATATTGTAATAAAATATTTAGAAAGAAATAAAGAAAAAAAATTACATAATATAATGCAAAACAAAAACGTTACGCAGGTAACGCCTCTACGAATTCAATAAAATGTTTACGTTAAACCAATATACGAGGGTGTGAATGACGCAAACATTTCCGGCACGCATTTACTATCATCCAAGTACTTTGAACTTTAATATACAATTAATTGCCACGCTACCAGAACCCTGACAGATTACACGCCGAAAAAAAATCTTAGTTGATTTATTCTGCCCTTGTAAAGTTACCGGATATAATTCATATTTTGTTTTGATTAGTTATTAGAAGTTATCTTACGAAAGAGATATATTAATATTGGTTAGAAACAACTAAAATAGCATAAAGTTAGAAATCGAAATCTCAGATATTATGAAGCCTAGAATCTTGAAAAATTTCTTATTAGGTAGGTGTTTCTTAAAAGATATAGGGATATTCTTACGAGATTGAGAGAAACAAGATCCACGCGGGTAACACAACGAGGAAATGCTAGTCAAATTATATGCACGATCGCAAGCAGATTGTGTTTGCTCTACAGTTATTGCATGTTGGTGTAACTAAATACTTTTTTTGGTATATTTGTGATTACTTCAAATCATAGAAAGTAGAAATAAATTATAACAGCAAATTAAGATAATAAATAAGTGGGGGTGAAGTTGTAAAAGCGATGACGAGAACCTGAGAGAAGATGCTCTTCTCGACGGAACATCGAGGAAAGCGGCAGCGTCCTCAGCATCTGCAGCAGATCGTCTTCGGCCACGGCCGGCGAGAAGCTCAATGGTTGTCCAAAACGAGCCTTCGGACGCACTGGACGGTGTTCGTTGCATGGTGGAGTTGGAGTAATCACAGTTGCATGTTGCTCGACCCGCGGCGTAAGGTGCAATGACTGCCGCCGCCATCATAGTTCTGCGACCACCCCTACCCCCATAGATTCAACACCCGACGTGTTCCACACGCGAACATTAATCTCTCGCCTCGACACCTTTCACAGACAATTCCCCACCCATTCACCCATGTCTACAGACACTTACACGACGTTTTAATAGTTCTTTTACAAAGTTAATAGTTAATTTATAAGTCAATTCAAAATAGTAATCCGTTTATTTACGTTTAGTTTCTACACTACTAAAGCTCAAAGACGTGGGCTTTTCAATTTCACTTGCCTCGGCACATTTGTAGACCCGATTCATCCTGAGTTGACCCGGATGGCACCAACGTCGCCGGTCGCGACCGGGTCAGCCGGATGCTATAGTTCAGCCTTTCGGCCTTCGCAGATTCACGACAATAATTTTCTTTTTGGCATTACATTAGGTATGATAGACTAGATATTTTTTTAATATCTATAAATGCTCTAAAATATTACGTGAAATGTATTGTATAGAATAGTCCCCGAATAGTTCAAGACACGATAGATTTATGAAAGCAACCGAATACCGTGTGATGGCAGGTAATGTCTTTTTGTTGTTTGGTGTGGTGTGGCACATTGGAAATAAAGATGTTACGATACTGTAACTGTGCGGGGTCACGTGACCCGTTGGGCACGTGCTTTATATCTTTGTTTACACAAGAGTTATAAAAATATATGATTAGGATGACGTCAAACAATTTGGAGGTCTAATGAACTAGTTGAGTTATTGATAAAAGACAAGTCACGTCTAAAAAAACTTTTATGACCTCTGTTTGTGGGTTCTAACTTCGTTGTTGCTAGGAATGATAGCCTTAAATTACAACACGTAACGATGATCTAAAAAGAAGTTGTTTATATTCGTCTGTACGTAGAACTGTCTATTTTCAGTCTCAAATTCTTCTAACCTGACTGAAATTTCGACTTGGCAACTATAGACAAAGATACTTCATAAGGTTAATAATTTTAAATCAACAATCCGTTAGTTACTATCTAGGAACATTTGTCTAATCTTATTTCTTCGGTAGACGTCACAAACTCAAATGAAACAACACAACAAAAGGAACGAGGAGAGGGATTTTCAAATAACTGACAACCTCCGGGATAGACGTGTTCTCGAGTGGAGACCGCGACTCGGCAAACGTAGCATAGGACGCCCTCCGACAAGAGGGAGAGATGATTTTCGAAAGATTGCGGGTGGATACTGGATGCGACAAGCCGAGGACAGGGTGAAATGCCGTACATTAGGGGAGACCAGCAGTGGACTAAATTTTCTGGAGATTATTTAGACAAGAAGGACGTAAATACGTATAACTAAAGGCAAGGCAATTTATGAAAGGTACTTATAACATTAAACCAAACCAGACCATACAAAATGTATGTATTTTAAATCGTATCCCTAGTAAATTGATTCCTTCACTCTTCACCTTTGGAAAAGCTTTTTGACAGTGATGGATGCTAACCTGAGTAACTGTAATAAAACTAAACGATTCCAGTTCTACTCACGCATATTGTATGATAAAAGCTTGCCACCATCTTGGTAAGTTTGGCAGTTGAAATCTTTTCATTTTCTTGCGTCCCATTTCGGCTTCGACCACTTCATCTTCGCCTTCCACCTAAAATCGTTTTTTTTAGTTTTTATTAAAACGTTGCAACACACTAGGATTTTCTCCTGTATCATGGGTGCCTTAACAAACACGCATTCTCACATACGCCAACGCCCAGACCCGGAGATACTACCTGTAGGTCATACAAATATTTGCTCCGTGCGAAGATCGAACCCAAAACCTAGCCGCTACCTACGCAAAACTTTTTGTCAAAAGTAACTATATGGATAGTTTAAAAAACATACGCCTCATCACATCTATTTTCCCTATGCAGAAGCGTATTCATATGCATCCAAAACTCATATGTTCAGGAGTTCATTTCGGGGGGTTCGAGCTCTGAACTAGACACAAGTTTATTTTAAGTAAACCATTTTTAAACTAAACGAGGTCTGAAGATGACAAATCGCGAGTGACTCTACTGATTTTGCGGGCATCTATATAGGCCGCCCGTATTCTAGTTTCTAATATATTTGATGGCGGTTTCTCTTTTTCTTAAAAGTGATTTTATTTCACCATTTTTGTAGGTAACGAGTAAAATTTTACGTATCTAGACGACGCTATCATTTTATCATTTACTCGGTTGTTACGTGTTATTGTCATTTTGATCTAAATTTTGTGATCAGATCTTGACCAAATTTTATGGGAGCACCTCTGAAGTATGACCTACTGATCAAAAAAAGAATCAACAAAATCGGTTCATAATTGACCGGAATAATCGGGTAACAAACATACAAAAGAATCATATAGTCGAATTGAGAACGTCCTCCTTTTTGAAGTCGGTTAAAAACTACTTTATCATTCACTCGTGAAGCGAATCGTTATTTGCACACGTGTAGAGGAAGGTAGAAAACGGCAATACCTGAATTTTGACTCTTTTGTCTTTATCATCATCTGTTTCGAGATTTCCATTCCCGTTACCATTCCCATTCGGGATTCCAGGTCCGGTGGCACTCGCTGCATCAGCCATTTTTACTTAAATCTTTACTCAGAATATATTTTGACAATTGAAAAATTATTTCCTTGTGGAAATAAATAAACACACAATAATTTTAAATATACAAACAAAAATATGTTTTACGATAATTTTGCCATAAAATTTTTGACTGCAAATTTTGGGAGGCCACGAAAAACTGTCAGTTTGACATATTTAATTTCATATGTACATTTTTTATATAAAACATTTTTGGACCAATGAGTTTACAGTTGCTTACACTGACCTCTATAATACTCTTTACAGAGAAATATAGAGATGTGGTTATTAAATAAATTATTTGATCAATCAGCCATCGCACAGAAGAAAATGTTTTATAAGTTATATTTATTTATTTATTTGTAGGAAGACTTATAGACAAATAACACAAGAGAATGCTTAAAATAATATAAGAAACCAAATTGTTAAGTTCCAGGTATTCTTAAGAATGAAACGAGTTGAATGGACATTTCACCAATACAACTGACTAAAACTAATTTACCAATTAATAATTTGGGAAAGTTAATATTTTTTATGTTTTATATAAGTTAACTCCAAGCCACTATCAGCGATTATTCTATAAAAATGTTTAAAAATAAAAGTGTCGCATTTTTTTAATTAGTTACGATCAGATATTAAGATAACGAAAAGGAAAATAACTGTATTGTTGTTATGTATATACTGATGTTATTAATTGTTTTCAAAACTGTATCTAATATAAGCTAGTAACCTGTGGATTGTAAGTTTACTTATAGCACACTGTGTACCTAGATATAATATACATGTTTTAATATATTTAAATTAAAATAACATATTTGACGTAAGTATATAATTTTAATAAGACAAAACTAAATGACATCTGACCATAACTCATATAAACCAAACATAGATATTTCTTAAATAAAAAGGTTGGTTATTACAACACCTTCCTTTTAAATTAAACCCTTAGGGGTCTCTATAATAAACCTGGCCACTTCTGGTTTTCCTAACAATAGAGTGTTCTTGTACATTTGAACTCTGGGCTGGACCAATATCCTCAAAGTCACAATTTAATTTTACTACTCTTTTACTATTCGACTTTCTCAAGTGATTAGTATTTCTTCTCACAATCCTGTTGCTATCATCTTTTGATATCCAATAGGACCTTGGCTCTTTACATTTCCTTACTATCTTTCCTTTTTTCCAGAAATGATCTTTTTTAGTTTTATGCACAATTCTATCCCCTACTCTATAATACTCCTCTTTATTATTGATGAACCTATCATGCTTCCCCTTTACAATAGATTGCTTTAACCTTAATAATTTATGGATATTATTTACTACTTTTGGTTGTAAAAGATTTCCATTAGTCGGAATCAGAGTCCGCATAGATCTACTGTTTAAAATTTGAGATGGAGAAACATCTAATCCTGACAGCGGAGTATTATTGTAAGCTAATACATATTCGCGGTAGTCCACATTATCATAAGTTGCTTTTCTCAACAAACACTTACAAATATGAACTGCTTTTTCAGCCATTCCATTACTTCTAGGATAATGTGGGCTACTGGTAGTTAACTTAACATCTTTCATTGTAAGATATTTTATACAATCCATAGAATTAAATGGATTATTATCTGCTATAATTTCTGAAGGAAATCCAAATCTCATGAAAATTTCCTGAAAAGCATTTATAACTGCTGTTGAGGACTTATATGACAGTAGAATAAGTTCTATCCAATGTGACAAATAATCTATCACAACAAGATAAGGTTTTCCCATATAATCTAAAATATCAGCTCCTACTTTCTGGAATCTTAACTCTGGTATCTTGTGAGGTAACAATGATTCATGAGGTTTGTTTGCACGATATTTCTCACAAGTATTACACCGCATTACCCATTCATTAAAATAATACTGGCTTAGTAAATTTAGCACTGAATCATTATTGGTTTCTTTCCTAAAAATAGATTTCCTTTCAGGAGAGATTGGTAAGTGAATTGAAATACTATGTACCATACATGACATATCCTTTACACTCTCAGTTACATTAAGACTGTTTCGAGATAACATATCAGCAAAATGGATTAATTTTCCTGGAACATAGTTGACTACTAATTTATACATTAACAATTTTAATCTTAGACGTTGCAATCTGGGGGATCCAATTTTGTTGATGTGTTTGCTCATTATAGAAACAATGGGCTTATGATCTGACTGAACATGAACATCTAGACCATAAATATATCTATGAAATTTCTTTGTAGCAAAGACAATTGCAAGTAGTTCCTTTTCAGTTTGGCTGTAATTCAACTCTGACTCATTCATGGTTCTAGAAGCACAAGCAACTAACTTTAAAATATCAGTTTCATCCTTTTGAAACAAACAACATCCTAGGCCATTTTTTGAAGCATCACACTGTAATATGATTTTCATATTAGGATTAAATGGGCACAATGCAGGAGCAGTACTAACTTTACATTTTAATTGCTCAAAGGCTTTATTATGAACAGGTAACCACGTAAATTCTACATCCTTACGCAATAATTTACACAATGGAGACATGATATCTGCCATGTCAGCTACATAACGCCGAACATAATTAAAGGAACCAATTATGCGCATCAGTTCTTCCCTATTAGAGGGTGGTTTTAAATTTAATAAAGACTCAACTCGAGCCTTATCTAAAGACATACCATGTTCATTAAAAATTTGACCAACATATTTAACCTCTGCCTGTCTATATTGTAATTTGTCTTTATTGAACACAACTCCTAATTCTTTGGCCTTTTTAATTACATTAGACAATGTTTGATCATGTTCTTCCAATGAAGTTCCCATGACCAAAATATCATCAGCCCATATTACCACATTTGACAAATTACTAAAATGCGATTCAAGCTCATCTTGAAATAGCTCAGGAGCATTCATCAAACCAAAAGGTAGAACTAGATATCTATATACACCAAATGGTGTTGCAAACGAACATTTCCAGGACGCACTATCAGTTAAACTTAAATGATGAAAACCTTCAGTAAGATCTAACACAGAAAAAAATTTCATGCCTTGTAGTTTCATTGCAAGATCTTCTAAAGTTGGCAACATTTTAGGTTTTTTAACAATTAATTTGTTCAAATCAGCATGTTTTCCTCTCTTAAAATGGTGAACATTTTAAGCGAGTGATAGTTATCACTCACACTTATTATAAAAACTGCATACATGATTCCGAAAAGTCAGAAGTGCCTTGGATTCGAACTCGAGACCTTGACTTGGCAGTCCAATGGTCTACTAGGCTATCACTGCTATCCTGCAAAGCACAGGTGCGTTACTTCACATTTTATTATCTGCACTTAATTAAATAAACATGTCAGTAATAAACTTAGCGAAAAAATAAACACTCTTAAAATAAAAACAGTTCTATGATAAAATTGGAATATGTGAACATGCAGGTGCAAAATATTTACTTACACCAATTAATATTGAACCTTAATTAGGTAAACAAAAGTCTGAATGTAAACAAACGTCAGATTACTCACTTTTTAAACACAGTTTTTCATAGGGTTCCTCTTTATGAGGTGTCAGTGTCAAGTATTGCCAGTATTTATGTAAATTCTCAAGGATACCTACCGCTTAGATTCACAATGTTCTTCAGTCAAATACAGTATATTCTGTAAGACTATAAGCCCGCATACTAGCATACAAAACTAATATCTACTGATTAGTAAAGCACGCACTTGATTTTCTTTATTATTTATTTATGATTAATCATTATTTATGCGCGGAAAAATATCTGTGCCTAGGAATAAGAGTATTGCTGTTTACATCTGTTTCTGTTTCATTATTGTAGCGCATACGAGTCAACTGTCGTCCAAGTCACGAGTGGGGTCCCGCAGACCCCGAAATGCGGCACCTCTGGAAAGCTGCTGTTAACAAACAAAAGAAGAAGAATATTAAACTTGATAACTTTTAGCATTAAATCAATCAATATTTATGTATTGTTTTATTACAAACTAGCGACCGGTCCTGGCTTCGCACCAGAATGTTCATAAATATATCTTGTAACCGTCCTAGAATCTCTTTCTATCTGTACAGTAGTTTTTGAGATTTAACCGAATAGACACAAACTTAGTGCGGCGGGGGACTTAAATTTAGGTATAACATGTGATAATATATACAACATTTTATTTTTATTTTATTTTATTTGGGAAAACAAATAATCAGTAAATTGTATTGTTGTAATAACCAACCTTTTTATTTAAGAAATATCTATGTTTGGTTTATATGAGTTATGGTCAGATGTCATTTAGTTTTGTCTTATTAAAATTATATACTTACGTCAAATATGTTATTTTAATTTAAATATATTAAAACATGGCGCAGTCGGTAGGATCTAGACACAGCCTTACTTTACCATTTGGCTTTTCAACAATCACAATTCTATTTATATGCGCATTTTGATCAATAGCTTCAACTTTAGCTATAGCTTTTCTATTTAATAATCTTTGTAACTCATCTTTTAATGGAACTAACATACAGTTGGGTAATCTGGGGGAAGGATGACAAATCTGTTGTTCACATTTTTTAGTAACAATATCAATTTTTCCTGGCAATCTACCTATTCCTTCAAAAACTTCAATATTCTTCAAAATAAATTTTTCTTTATCTTTATCAAGTGTTACGCTATGTACCCTTTTAATCAGATTTAAAGACATACATCCCGGTAAACCTAATAACAATGTTTTACAATTTACAACAACAAAATTTTCAAAACATTCAGTATTTTTATATTTGCACATTAAATTTACCATACCTGCAGGTTTAACCCTCTCACCAGCAAACGATTCAATATTTAAAGCTGTTTCTCTTAATTTTAAGTTTAACTTCTTATTAATTTTTTCAAATATTTTAATAGGCATAACACTTATATCTGCCCCAGTATCAAGCTTACACTTAATCAACTGTCCTTCAATCTCAATAGACTCAAACCAATCTGAATTCTTTTTTCCCGAAGTATTCGCAGTTCCACAGTATAGACATTCACTCGAACTGTCTTCACTAGAAGCAGCACAGTTGACCTCCTGAACTTTCTTGTAATCTGTATTTAATTTTGGTCTAACTTTGCAGCTTACTGCAAAATGGTTCAAAATTCCACACTTAGAACATTTCTTTCCGAACGCAGGACATTCTCTTGGTCCATGCTGCAGCTGACACCTCCGACAATCAAATATGTTTTCCTTTAGCAGACTATTTCTGAACTTCTTGGCTGCATCAATTGCAATTGTAGGGTTCATTACCTTCACTTGAGATTTGCTCATCTCCCTCGTGCGACACAAATCTGCTGCTTTTGAAAGAGATAAATTTTCTATTCGAAGCAAGCTTTCCTGTAAGGTTTTATCGTGAACACCTTGGACAATGCGATCTCGCAGCAACTGATCCTCTAACGACTCTTGTGTTGTGATATTGTAGTTACAAACAACGATCAGCTGTCTCAAATCAGTGTAGAAATTTTCAAAACTTTCATTTTCTTCCTGTTTTCTTTCATTAAAACGAAATCTTTCGAAAACTTCATTTGTTTTTGGTTTTACGTATTTTCCAATAGCGGCCATGACACTAATATACGACAAAGCCTCTTTATCATTTTCATATTTGAAGTTTAAGATGATTTTGGTTGAGTCAGGCCCCATCATATTTCTCAATAGGGATAACTTTATTCTATCCGTAGCTGTTTCTTGGCCTACTGCAATCAAATAATCTTCGAATAAGCACTTCCAGAATCTCCATTCTGAAGATGCGGATGCCGATCGAAGATCGAAATTTGGAGGCAACTTTACCGAAATTTCCATATTTCCTAATAAACATCAGGTGTGGTTCGAGTACACAATATTTAACGTGTGTTGACCGACTGCGCCATGTTTTAATATATTTAAATTAAAATAACATATTTGACGTAAGTATATAATTTTAATAAGACAAAACTAAATGACATCTGACCATAACTCATATAAACCAAACATAGATATTTCTTAAATAAAAAGGTTGGTTATTACAACAATACAATTTACTGATTATTTGTTTTCCCAAATAAAATAAAATAAAAATAAAATGTTGTATATATTATCACATGTTATACCTAAATTTAAGTCCCCCGCCGCACTAAGTTTGTGTCTATTCGGTTAAATCTCAAAAACTACTGTACAGATAGAAAGAGATTCTAGGACGGTTACAAGATATATTTATGAACATTCTGGTGCGAAGCCAGGACCGGTCGCTAGTTTGTAATAAAACAATACATAAATATTGATTGATTTAATGCTAAAAGTTATCAAGTTTAATATTCTTCTTCTTTTGTTTGTTAACAGCAGCTTTCCAGAGGTGCCGCATTTCGGGGTCTGCGGGACCCCACTCGTGACTTGGACGACAGTTGACTCGTATGCGCTACAATAATGAAACAGAAACAGATGTAAACAGCAATACTCTTATTCCTAGGCACAGATATTTTTCCGCGCATAAATAATGATTAATCATAAATAAATAATAAAGAAAATCAAGTGCGTGCTTTACTAATCAGTAGATATTAGTTTTGTATGCTAGTATGCGGGCTTATAGTCTTACAGAATATACTGTATTTGACTGAAGAACATTGTGAATCTAAGCGGTAGGTATCCTTGAGAATTTACATAAATACTGGCAATACTTGACACTGACACCTCATAAAGAGGAACCCTATGAAAAACTGTGTTTAAAAAGTGAGTAATCTGACGTTTGTTTACATTCAGACTTTTGTTTACCTAATTAAGGTTCAATATTAATTGGTGTAAGTAAATATTTTGCACCTGCATGTTCACATATTCCAATTTTATCATAGAACTGTTTTTATTTTAAGAGTGTTTATTTTTTCGCTAAGTTTATTACTGACATGTTTATTTAATTAAGTGCAGATAATAAAATGTGAAGTAACGCACCTGTGCTTTGCAGGATAGCAGTGATAGCCTAGTAGACCATTGGACTGCCAAGTCAAGGTCTCGAGTTCGAATCCAAGGCACTTCTGACTTTTCGGAATCATGTATGCAGTTTTTATAATAAGTGTGAGTGATAACTATCACTCGCTTAAAATGTTCACCATTTTAAGAGAGGAAAACATCGTGACGATATCTGCACTCCTGAGAGATTTTTTCAAAGGCGTGTGAAGTCTGCCAACCCGTAGTAGGTTAGCGCGGTGGATTATATCCTAATCCCTCTTACTTTGAGAGGAGACCTGTGGCCAACAGTGGGACAGTAGGTATACGGGTTAATGATGATGAAAGCACCTGCATGAATGCTCCTTTTGAGGCGAGCAGAAGTCGGAGAGCGTGGATTGGTATGCATGTGACTGATATAAGAGCGATGCACCAACCCGCCACGCCAGACGCCTCCTTTAAGGAGTATATTGCGATGATCTGGAGAAAAGGCGAAAAAAATATTTTAACAACATATTAGATGTAGTGCATCTACCGTTTTTATTGTTATGAATTGACTGTTGTTCGCGGTTTCCCTCGCATCCCAAAAGACTTGACTGATTTAAATGACTTGTATAAATATTTTTATGGACTATCAGTTAAGTTGTGGGTTTGGCCAGAACTCTTTATGAACTTAAAGCCAAATACTCAAACGATACTCAATTTTAAGATCGTGCTGTCACGGTCCGTTTGACTCAAAGATGACATTTAACGGCGCCTTCAAATTGAGTAGCGTTTGAGTATTATTTGAGTATTATTATTAGTCTTGGCAAGCATAGATAGTTTGACGAAGTCCCAGTGTTGCTTCAAAGGTATCTATTTAAATTGAAAATATCAGTGAGTGTCACATGTGGTACCTATATGAAGAGACAATACATTATAAACAGTCGATAATTCAATTGAAATGGAAAATCCTCCATCTAAACAAGTGCATCACTTTAATAGACGTTAAACAGTACTTTTACTATGCGCATAAAATTGGGTCATTGAGTTATAATGAATTCTATTCATTATTCGCTATAACGCTAGAGTGGTTCATTTGGTAATGGAAATAGCGCAGAGACCAATAAACGGAGACACTGTGTAATTACTGCAGTAGACATAAACAAGGTTTACTATTCATTTTACTATTTTATTGGCTATTTGCTCCCGCGGATTCGCCTTCACAGTGCGTGCCTCTATTAATTCTGCTTCTCCGTAAAACTAAAAAATATACCTAATAATATTATTTTCTGAGACAAGGGATCACGTCATTTTGGACTTATTTTTCAAAATTGTCAAACAGTGATAAAACATGTCGTAATAAAAGCTTTCAGCGCAAAAATTCGAGCCATGCTTCGGCACGAATGGGCCGGCTCGACCGGAGTGATACCACGGCCTTGGTCAGAAAGGCCAGAAAACCGGCGTCAAACAACGCTTACGTTGTGTTTCGCCGAGTGAGTGAGGTTACCGGAGGCCCAATCCCCTTTTAAAAGGTCGGCAACGCACTTCGGTGTCCATGGGCGGCGGTGATCGTTTACCATCAGGCGATCCGTCTGCTCGTTTGCCCTCCTATCCCATAAAAAAAAATGGTTGCATGCCTAGTAACTGGCAGTAGCCTCACCCTCAGCATGTGACTAAAATACGTGTCGGTTCAACATTTTTGCTTGCACTTACGGGGAATCCAAGCATGTTGGTATGTTGTGTATCTAACTTAACATACCATCACGCCTGTATTTCCCGAAGGGTTAGGCATAGGTGTACTAATGTACAACCACAGTTCCGGTATGTTTAGGTCCCATGTAATTGGAAATTAGGTCCCTTGCCGCCTATTGCCTTTAACCGGGCACAAATCCAGACTCCGAGCTGCTATTGAGAATTTAATAGAAGAACTAAATAACACTTTGCTCGACTTGGGGATCGAACCCAGAACCTCTAGCGTTGCAGTCGCGGTTGGGACCTCTAGACTAACGGGGCAGTCATGTGTTTTATATCTATGAATAATAAAGTCCATCAGTACCATCAGTATAATGGGTAGGATATATCTCCATAGCACTAGCCATATCTTTGCCAAAGGCTGGCCGGTCATGAACAGGACATCAGCGGACAGGCGCCGCGGGCCGTACGTGTACACAGCGGCTATGATCTCGAGGGCGCACACGAGCGGAACGCAAGCTATCGCCACGTGCGCGTCCAGTAGCCCAATCACGTGTAGTCCTCCCTGACAGATAAATCATTGATTCAAAACGTCCTTTCGAATACAGAGTAATAATATACCATGTTATATAGACCATGTTTAGATTCAGAGGCCAAGTGCAGAGAGCTTATACTTAGCTAGGTTGTCTACCTAGCTACATGTGGTCCAAATTTGAATAAAGGGCATGCATCTCTTAAATAAACCCATGTGTGGAAGTTCAGTAAAGTAATTAAAGTCTGTATTTGGCCAGCATGGTGGGGTAGCTTAATGAAGTCTCTATAAACCCCGATGCATACGGCGTACCCCTAAATTTTTGGAATCGGCGAAAGATTTTTCTGGACAATTAATAACGAACGAGTAATATCCTTTAAGGCTTTGGCAGTGTCAAGTATAGATTAAAAAAACAGTGAAAAGACAAACAAATCTATTGAAAGACAACTACTATGAACAAAATGACACAATTACTCCACAGACGAATCGATCGAGACCTCATTTGTTAAAATCTGATCAGTATCTAGTATTTGAGCGACGACCGAACATCCATAGACACATACATATACATACATAGACTGTTAAAATCATTAGGTACTCTTCCTTTTCCGTAGTTGGATACCACACACGGAGACGATGCTATAATATATATTTTGCCTTCATTTCATTGATGATCCGCCTATACCATAATATATGTACATATATTAACATGCAATAATACAAATTACGGTATAGGTTGGTGACGTTACAGAAATATATATCATAGCTACGTGTAATATCGTAATATGCCTAGCTATAATTAATATTAATATCTATATATTATAGCTAAGCGTGTGACGGGATTTATTGTAGTAAACTTTTATAAATGATAGACAGTTGTAAGTACTGCAAGTAGGTAGTTTATACAGTCATTTAAGCTCGCATATCGTGAAACCTAATCGTTAAACAATACTTCAATTAATTCAATGATATATTACTCAGCAGTCCGTTGTTATCACAGTACCTAAACGAGTTGGAAGTCATGCATGTGAAACTTTCAAGCGCCAGAGTCACGCAAACACGTCATTCAATAGCAACTTGCGAAATGTACCAACAACTAACAAAACTATTTGCTGGATAACAATCCCTATGTATTTTACTGTATACAGGATGAAATTTATTAGACGCAACAACTTAAAATATATGATTCTATGTGTAACAAAGAAAATTTACAACACGTGATTAAGGAAAATAATTATATTTTTTAGTGTTGTAAAGAGAGTTTGGCAACGTCTCGTGCGTTGTTTTTCTTGTGAATAGAAAAATAAATAGTAAATTATAGTAAGTGCAAAGCGTCAATACTTCAAGTAGTAACTATCTGCGTAATGGATTGATAGGGCGCGCTGCGCGAATATTTTGAAATTTGCTTGAAATTATTTTTTAGTTTTTTTTTAGATAAATGCCGATCATTCATGCCTACCTGAAAACAATAACTTAATTTACACTATCTAAGATAAAAATATGATAATTTTTTGGACAATTTAGACCATTAAAATTATATTTTAAAATGAATAAGTAATTATTACTGAACTCCCATTTAGATTTGTCGCATGTTCTTAAAGTCACCCTGTATTAACTATTCTACTGTGTGATATAAGGCATTTAGATACAAACCTCTGTATTGCAGATGATTGAAATGCTAAAAAGTGCCAAACACGTGAGGAAAGTGATGAGTTTTTTTCGTGCACGAAATGTTGGGAATTCGTCCACTAGGCCTGCTATAATTGCTTCTATTGTGACGAACTGTGAACAAGAAATTGAAAATAGACAATATTTTTATTGGTTTTTTAACCTCCGATACAAAAAGAGGGATTATATAACATTCCCCCATCCAGATTAACGTGTGTCTCTGTCTGTGTCTGTGGCCTTGTACTATACCTCCTCGGCTCAGCTCAGCTTGTAGCGTTCTTAGCATGATTTAAGAAAATCTGGCCAGTCGTTTGAGGATGACCAGCTCTTTTCTAGTTGATGAAGGATGATGTGAGGAACTTCCACAGGTCTTTTGATGATGATGATGATGATTTCATGATATAGCAAGAATATGATAACCGTGACTTGATGCTACGGGAGTTTTTAAAATATTAAATTTAATGTTATTATTGTAAAGTGATTTGCTTATATCATAGATAAATCGAACGTAAATGGAGATTTTACTATCAGTGAACTTGACCAAAGTGGGATTTATGTAGATTATATGCATTGAACAGGATACTCATGACGTCGTATTGTGAAGACAAAGCCACGTTTGTACTCTAGTAGCAGCCATGTAACAAAAAAATGTAGCAATATAAATACCATTGTGTCTATTCCAAGGAAGAACAGCATAACAAAAAATATAACCGCCCAAAAATTTGGAGCGGGCATCATTGCAACAGCAGCAGGATACGTGACGAAGGCGAGGCCAGGCCCAGCAGTGGCCACTTCACCTACTGGAACACCTGCGCGATCTGCTGCGAAGCCCAGCACGGAAAACACCACAAATCCTGCCCATATACTAGTCCCGCTGTTCACTAACGGTATTATTATTGAAGACCTGGAAATCCGAGGTTTCAGCCTTGTAATTTAAAAGTGTAATAGTGTGGAAGGACATGTTAATTTTATAGATTTTGTTATACCTCAAATTCTTGTAATGAAATTTATTGAAACTAGCCATACTGACTAAACCACCCCAGCCTGGTCCTAATGAGTAAAATATTTGCGTAGCTGCATCTGCCCATACCTGTGAAAGCATTAATATAAATTCTGTACTAAGAATAAGATCAGCAAAAGTAATGTAGGTGAGAGGCATATTGAACTTGGCCTCATTGCTACTTATAGATAGACTTACTTTCGGCTTCTTCAATTGCCCCCAATCCGGGAGTATGTAGAACAGAATGCCCTTCCAAGCGCCGGGCAACGTGACGCCGCGAATAAATAACACGCACAGCACCACGTAAGGAAACAGAACAGTGAAGTACACGATCTGCAAACATAAATACACCACAATTCCCAGAACTAAAGGTTCAACGAAAAATAATAAATTTATCTTGATGTGATTGACAAAACGGCAGACTGCCAAGATGGATCAATCGCGAAAAATATTCGGAAGCCCACCTTTCCGACGCTCTTGACACCGTTACATATACAGAAGTATACGATGATCCAACAAATAACGTTACAACAGAATACTGGCCACACGATACCACCGATATGGCTGATACTAGGAGACATTTGTAAAAGACGAATGCTGGAAATATTAAGGTAAAGGAATTAATAATAATATAATTAATCCTAGTACAAGCAAGAAATAAGCATTACTTATTAGACTTACTGAAAAAACTCATCCTCTGGCGTAGTGATTGAGCCATTTGAAGTAAAGAAACTGGAGTTACCGCTTATCTGGAAATAATTCCGCCATTTGTAATTGAAAATGGTCAGATACACAAATTAACCCATAAAACTAAAATTACTGAACCTCAGTGCATTTGTCCGTATTCCAGGAATTGCCACAATTTTGCCAAGGCAAAGGTGAGCTCATTGAGTGATAAATGTACAGTACTGGATACGACATGATGGCTGCGAAGTACGTTATTGCTATTACGTTTAGTATTACGACCGCATATCCAGCTCCTGTTGATGAAGAACTAAACATAGACATTGGAATCATAAGCGTAATCAATGTTATTGCAAATGTTACCTTTAAATAACGGGTTAATGTTGAA
The DNA here is from genome assembly GCA_910591435.1 of Acronicta aceris. Taxonomy (NCBI): domain Eukaryota; kingdom Metazoa; phylum Arthropoda; class Insecta; order Lepidoptera; family Noctuidae; genus Acronicta; species Acronicta aceris. The sequence goes on from OU342759.1 coordinate 12,997,888, forward strand.
AACGGAAATGCAGCCGGCGCTAGCAAACTGTCCCAACGTCGTTTCTAAATAGACAAGCGGGATTCCACATAGAAATAATGTTAGGAAATATGGAATGAGGAACGCTCCTGGAAAAGCCAAATACCGCCACGGTCATTATCACATAACAAGCATACTAATCAGTGGTACATTTTGTCATATCGCTAATTTAATTATTGTACCTAAATGTTTATTAATTTATTGATTTTTTATATATTATTTATTGAATTTTGTTCAATAGGTTTTCTGTTCATTTCATAGACTAAAATACTGATGATGACTCCAAAAAGCACAGTTCATTCTTAGTTTTATATACTTTATTAAGTTGTTTGTAGTCTACCGCTTCTATAAATGCTAAGTTAAAGGAATATAATTCCAGGTTGCCTAAAACACATTTCTTGCGATATTTTTTGCAAAAGTAAGGTACTGCGCAGTACCAAAATAACCGCAAACATTATTCCAAAGTCTCGATTCGACAGTTTTTATAGATTCAAGTTGCCTAAAACGCCTCTAAATTCGTCATGAGCTCTCCAACTATTATTTTAATAGCGTTGTTACGGATCCTTCTCCATACGATCAACTTTATGGAACCATGTAAGTTATTTAAAACGTCGAGGGTAATAAAAACATATGGACTTAAATATATAATTCGGGACTTAATACAGGCAAAACTACAATAAAGAGACAGAAGTACGGAAAATCTGATGGACAATAACTGCGATGTAGGTTATCTGATGGCTCATAGTAAATGAATTAAGTAACTGACCTCCTCCATTCCGGTAACATAAGTAAGGGAATCTCCAAACATTACCGATACCGACAGCGTACCCGAGACATGACAGCAGATACTCCACCTGGCTCCCCCAACGCTCGTGTGGAGCTCCAGCCATTTAAACACAAACAATCGACCACCACACACATGAACTGACCCCTCACTGGCCGTGTGGGACTATTGACAAATTGAGGATATGAGTACTTGCTACAAAACACTTTAATCCGATTAACATAGGTCCTTAAAATGAGGTTTTGGTTGAAGTGTCAGGCCAGCTGATCGGAGTCTCTAAGTGAATGTAATTTAAACTGCCCACAATAGGATGATGGGTAGGTAAGTACTATAAATAGTGCGGTTCATTGCATTGATATAAGTATTCCAACACAATACATATGATAGCTTGTAAAAGAAACTGAAAATGCTGTAATTCATAAGAGAGCACCTAATTTTAAATAATGACCCGCAAATAGTGTAATCTACATTCGAAACGCAATTGCTTTCTGTATTAGGGAAAAATAAATAATGTTTATAATTCGTTTTATTCAGGTTCGATATGTTTGAGTTGTTCTAAATGCTACGTGGCACGTAAAGTATCAATACCGATACCAAAGTGACAAGTAAGGTTTTCCGGTGAAACCTGTCGCGAGCCCAATTCTGCACCTTCTTGTTTCCCCTTGGTGGTTTTTAGCGGAATTTGACTGTACTGAATTACCTGAGAATAGAAAATTATTACATCCATGTGATATTCGAAATTATGATTGTCTACCAAATCACTGAAATATTTTTTATTAAATTTGATAAGAACCTACAGAAGAATAGCCTTATTAAAAATGAGATTAAGAATAACAAATAATAAAAAAAAAATCTTGTGAGAAGTAGGATTTGAAATAGAAATTGATCTATTTTTGATTTTTAACGTCTATACGACCTGTGACGGAATAACAAATGTACTATAACTAGAATATTTTCTAAATACAGGAAAATATTATAACTACTATCTATATAGATACATTATGACATGTACAAAATTAAAACACGCCTTCGTTTTTACACCTACAATTTTCATGTGTTTATTTACATAAGGGCTTATTAATTGAAATTGTTTACGGTTTTCATTATGTGACTGGGACTATAAATTTTGTGACTGTCTGCTTGTCATACGTTGTTGGTTTGTTTACTTATTTATTATTTCACTTTTACCACGAAACTAAATACGTACCTATCTCTTTTCTAAATAATATTTTTATGTTAAACATTGGCCTACTCTTAGTGTAATATTTCATTTTGATGACCTCTTTAATATTGTTATAGGCATTTACGATGCATATATTTACGAGTTTTTAGAATAGACTTCCATAATATAGCAAGAGATTTATTTAGAATCGTATAATGGACAAATTAATTATGGGAAAATTGATCTGCACTTTTTAAAAGTAACGAAACTAAACCTCGCATAAATACATATTATTTATAAATTGTTGAGTCAATATCAGACTTATTTTTATCACCAACTTACACTAGACCAGCATTAAACTAGCCTCAGAGGTGATTTGTTATAGGTAGAGAAGTAAGCAACGTTTACCGATAGGTCTCCATCACCAAAGTGCACTGCATCAGCGGTGCCAAGTGTATCATCCCAGTGGAAATGCTGAGCGTTCTGGCTCCAATCTGGCGCCTTAAGGCAGCACCTGATAGTCGCTAGGATAACCTTCATATCGACCGGCGTCTTTAGCATGTGCGTACTTTTCCTGTCATTCTTACTGGCTTTTGAAGGTACATGCGACTGCAGAAACATAATTCACTACATTAGGGGTTACGGCACCCGAGAACAATAGAATAGACTAGTCATCAGAAAATTACAGTGTATTGTATTCCGGTCAAATATTAATGAAATTGGACTCCATACTACATACATAGTTTCGTTTAGCAAATCTGGTGTGCATAAAGCGTGGGCTTTGTTAATAGAATTCTGATCATAGTTATTGTTTACACAATCTATGCAACCTACAATGCCAGCTTTCGAATTTTTAGGCCACATATAGATTGGAGATTTCGTGATTCAATGAGTTATTAGAATTTCAATTTTATATAATAGACATAGATTGCATTATTACTTACAACTGAATATACCAGTCTGACGGTAATGGCTGACCGGAAGGTGTTCCTTAAGGCTACCAGGTCAGGGCAAAAGATCTTCACGACAGGTTCCTGAAAGTTCATGACTTTGTTCCACTGTACTTTGTTGCTCTCGAATGTGGTGAAGTTGTGGACCTCGTGGGGATTCTTCGGCACCATGTGATTGTAGATGTCAGAGCCAACTGAGGACGCCTCATCTTCTACGGCTGAAATGTTTCTTTTTTAAATTAGAAATTAGAAGAAATAAGTGCCTCGTTAACCGAGAACGAGGCAGTTATTTCTCGTTATATATGCCTCTTGCGTAGCATAGGTACTGCAGACTGAGCGTGACTATGCTACACAAGAGGTCCTGGGTTCGATGTCCAGGTCGAGCAGAGTAATTAAGGAAGTAGTCCGTAGCAACTCGGAGTTTGGGATTTGTGCCCGGTTAATAGCAATAGGTAAGGCCGGTTAGGTCCCATGTCATAACATGGGACTTAAACATACCGGCGAATTGTGGGTGTACATTAGTACGTCTCTGCCTAACCTCTCGGGGAATACAGCCGTGATGGTATGTTATAGAATTTCCTGTATCATCTAATTTCTGTACATGTCGTTCTTACTAAATATAACTGATTCAACTCACATTAGTTGCAAGATCATAATTAAAAATGGTCGTAAGTTTCAGATTTTTTATCTATATCTAGACATCGCGTCGCAGGAAAGTCCTAAGATAGATTATAGAAGAAGTTCAACTTACTTGGATTAAGTCTACTCATTTGAGGCACGGAAGGCATGATGGGCCACTCATCATCCTCAGGAGGCGGCAACATATCTATTAGCGACTCATTTCTTCGGAACATTAGGAACTTCCTTCTTACTGCATCCAGTAATGGTATTTCAAATTCAATATGGAAAGTCGTATTTGCTCCCTACGGTAAGAGTTATTACCTACATATTAATTGTTATGAATAATTTATTGTAGCGTAAAAACCTGTTGTGCATGTTAAAAGAATGAGTGAAAGACGATTAACAAAATGAATTTATAAGGCGAATGTCAGCGGCAGCGTCGGAAGAGGTCGCCCTTGAAGGACATACACCGATCTTATTGGCGAAATCCCAAAAAGGTCAGGTGCGTAGCACTCGCAACCGGCATGTATGTTTGAGAAGATGTATGAATGTGGAAGAAGCAAGAATCGTAGTAAGTGGCGGTCTATAATTTCTGCTTACCTCTGTGGGAGAGAGGCGTGAATGTATGTATGTAAAAACCTTGCTTTACAAAACTTACACTACGATAAGTATGTAGGCTTTGTATAATTTATGATAACATAATCATAGTATATCATCACGTGTATTCCACATTCCGCTGGTATGTTTAGATTCCATTTAATAGAGGCCTATTGCCATTTACAAATTCAAACTCCAAGTTGGTACTCAGTTTTATAGAAAAACCCAATAACACTGCTCAACCTTGGATTAGATTCCTAGGTCGAGCAAAATGTCCCAGTTCCCAGGACCTCTATCGTACATTTAAGTCCACTAGGCTAATGAGGCAGTCAACGGATATCAAGGTGCGAGAATTTAACTAAGTAACACATGGTCGGCAGCCAGCCAGCCACGCGTCTTTTTATGATGTATGCCTAGCCGTTTTACTGGATATGTGAATAATAGAAAATACCTTCTCAGCTTTCGGTGGTTGGGGAGTGCCCATAACTCGAAAAACAACGAAATGAAAGTATGTAGCCCTCAAATCATCTGGATGGATTTCTACAGTTTCCGATGGTCTATCAGTAGGAAGTATTTCACGGCAGTCGAGCCACCGCAAACGATGTAATTTCATCAAAGTCATGCGAGCATATCCAGCACAGACCTAGTTAAAATATAGCAATCAAGCGATTTAAAAAAGCGCCATCTATGCAACCTGTATTGTACTATTCCGTAAGCGCGTAGCGTACCGAACAAGGGTTTCCCGACAGTTGCAAAGCGATTAGATTTGGTAACCTTGCCACAGCTTCGATAACTGGCTCCAGATGATAGATGTCATTATCAGACAAATCCAAAACAGTCAAATTGTAAGGCAGATATCCTACACCACTAATATTATCTGGAAAATATGAATAACTGATTAATAATAAATCCGAAATTTGTATTAGTTCATCATTTAATAATACAACAACCATTACCAGAAGTTAAAAAGTTTCTAGCCAAACCCAAATATAGTAAATCAAACGGCAAAGAATCAGCGAAGCCAGTTATGTCAGAGATACGGTTAGCTTGGAGTTCAAGGCTTCTTACGCTAGGTGGAATAACCTCTGCGTTCAGATCAGCAATAAAGTTTCCACATAAATTGAGGGTTGTTAATTTTTTATATTGGAGTAAAGATTCATCTAAGTCCGTCATCTGGAAGTCATTATTAGATAATTCATTTTTGCGTGTCACCTAATCCTTGAATCTTTAGCTCTACTGTGATGTATTAAGCTTGTTTTTAGGTAGACTACGCATCCCATGGACTTTACCCATGGGATACCTAATCTACCATTCACACATTTGTAATATCTCCTTTCATTTTTTAAGTAAACACAATCTTTTTCATTAGTCATGGTTTGGTAGGACATTTACCTGGCAATCGTTTACCCGTAGCACGTTTACCATTTTCATATCATCTTTCAAGACCTTTCGATCGCCTTCTTTAACTGTCTTTCGAATCAATTTAATCAAGTCGTCTGTGATACAATTTGCGTTGTGGAAACATATTTTTCCTTCATCCGTGGCGAATTTTTCGTTATCCCATATTGTAGTAGGTAACATAAAATCCCAGTGCTGATCAAGAGTCAAACCGGAGTCTTCGTTAATAAAGCCATTGACAATGCTTTTGTTTATTTTATTTTCAATGGCTTGAGAAAAGGTCACTGTTGGTATTTCATCTCTTTTACAAAGCTTCCTGTGATGACGTACTCCATTCTCCAGGAGTGTCCAATCTATGTCCGTTTCTATACGCTTTTGATATCCTAGGATAAAAGTTAAGGTATAAGGTATATTTAATTTTGTTTAAGCATCCAGTTTTCCTTTATGATTTTCAGTAGGTATAGGAGGATTATAAGCCTTTCTAGCCGTACCTATATCTCATCTATGACTCATCATTAGTTATATCGTTTAAAATTTAATTTGCGCTCAAACGCAAAGTTTGGGGCTTTCGTTGGATTCTTTGCAAGTTTAATTGATAATACTTAGGTATGTATGGAGTTATGGAATAAAAATATTATTAAGTACCTAATCCCAAGATAATGCTCAAGATCTTGACTCCCGTGTAGTTGTCGAAGATATAGCGTATGCGTAGTAAGTCTGATGTCGGGCTAGACCTATGCCTGATCTGTTAAAATAAGGTAAAATTAGACAAGAAAATTACCTATCTACCTACCTTCTACAGCATCTTCGGGAACATACACCAGACTAGATTCACTGATTGGCAGGCGAATAACTGGAGGTTGTGTCTTTTTTGGTGGGTCGTGCTTAGCTTTAGGTGGCATATTGTAGGTCTAGTATTTGTACATTGAAAAAATTAATAAAAGTTTATTTAGATTTTAACGTAGGTAAATGTATTTCCATAAATATATTTAAACAAAAATATTTTGTTTGTTTTGATATCACTTAAAAAACTGACAGTTTTGATATTTGATAAACAAAAAATTTTTGATAATTGATAAACAAGAAAGGTTTTCCTAATATTTTCCATTGACTTATTTAGACTCAATGAAACACCTACTTTAATTTCCTTCTTGGAAAAGTCACTGTCGATAAAACAGTAAGTATAAAGTAGAGTTCCACACCATGCTAACTAGATGTCGCTAGGAACCCTATTTCTTTCTAGTTTATTTCGTAACCATGTGCTTTTTCTTTCATTCACAATCTGTGGCACAGTTTCGCGGCAGGCACCTGTGCTAGAGTACGTCATATAAAATTAAAGTTGATTATTTTGCCGACTCCATACTTAAATAAAAGACCGATTAATTTTATGGGTAATCCTCGAAGTGTTGTATGATGGCTAACTTTAGCTTGTTTCTTATTTCCAAGTAAGAGTGGCGCGTGTGTTATTGTTTTTATTATTTCCTATAGCGAATTCATGAATGATTTATAGTGACTTTGACATGTGAGTGCGCGGGAATTTTGAATAATAATAAAGATTTGTGGCGACCGCGGACTCGGTCTCGAACGGGTAATTCGCATCAGTGTTTTGCAGAAGTTATGTTGAGTGAAAGTAAACTGTGCAATGCGGTTATGCAGCTTTGGTGACGTTGTTATGTTCATGCCCTTGCGAGGTTGGCAAGATACCATATATGCGGACAAGTCCATTTTGTTTACTTCCGCGCTAACATAATAATTTTTTAGAACATAAGAATAAGGTAAGTCGCTACTCGTTATTATTTACTTATCAATAAAAAAATCTCAGCTATCAGAATTCTTTAGAATAAAAATAAAAAAGAAGTGATTGTTTGCTCTCTTTATAAAAAAAATATGGTACCTACCTATACCTATATTGGACACCAATGTAATGCTCAATTGCTCATCAGCTGTGAATACTGCTATTACTGTCGTACCGAGTCGTACGTCTGTTTGTCTATCCTCTGTCTCTAAACCTAGTTACCGAGTTCTAAGCCACTGAAGGGTAGGCAGAAATTATAGGTACAAATGCCTACGACTGCAAATAAATGGAGCGCTTTTCGTTAAAAACGGTACCTATAGGTCTGCCAATAATAATTGCAATTACTAAGCCAATCAATGGAGGAGTTTTAAGTTTCAGGAACATTTGCTGGCCATGAGTGGGGTGACGCATTTTGTCTTTAATTCTTTTAAAGTAAACTTACTCCATTTTAAAAGGAAGGAGGTTCTCAATTCACACAGAGTATATTTTTTGAGTATGTTACCTCATGTTTATTTTTATATAATATATCATTTTAGGTGAATATACATATATACCTAGTTGGAGGACACGTTTGGCGTAGTGGCTGGGCGATCGGCTTCTGCGCCACGGGTTGTGTGTTCGATCTCCATACGGAATAAATATTTGTAGGACCTAAGTAGTTTTTCCGGTCTGGGCGTTTGTGTATGTGAGAATTTGTGTTTATAAACACACCCACGATACAGGAGAAAATCTTAGATAGGGGCTTCGTTTATAAAAAATATACCTAAAAAAAGTTGATACAATCGCTATAGTTTTTAGATACCTATTTCTTTTTTGTGCTTACCTTTACGAATAGCCTGGTTGTAGACCTGTCCTGTTTTGTGTTCCATACAAACATTCTATATTGTTCCAGAAACCTACCTAATTTTTCTTTTTTGCTTATTGGTAATATTTTTCATTTTTATATAACTATCACCCCACTATTTTGAATAGTTAATAATCTCACCAAGTTTAACTTTGGCATTTTTGGTTTAACTTAACTTTATTAATTAAAAAATTAATAAAGTTGTATGAGTAACAAGATTTTTTTAATCTGGTTTTGATGTATGAAAGTGTGTGTGTGTACAGTAAGTAATTTAGGTTTGCATCCGTACTATAGGCCCTGGTATATGCTACGGAACCTCAATTTTTGTCCGGTATCGTTATAGGTAACAAGTTTGAATAATTGAATTCGTTATTTTATATTAATAGCAAATATTTCGCATATTTGCTATTTAAAATGTCGTCTAAATGTAGAAACCTTGGTGATACTTCGAAAAACAAGTTCATTCAGGCAAGGTGCTCCTACAGTATGTCCAAAAATGTGTTTCTTCTCAAGGTTAATCGGACGAGATACGAGAATGCATCTGATTTAAGACCACTTAAATGATAATGAAAATATCAAATATACGTAATTTCATACATTTTTGGATTTTTGGCACACGTAAAAGTTACAATTTGTTTAGAAAACACAGCCAATTAAACCCACGCGTGACAAACTGTTGTCGCTATTTGGAAAAATACCAGCCAAGTGCGAGTCGGACTCGCGCACGAAGGGTTCTGTACCATTATCTATATTATACCTAAAAACGGCAAAAAAATCATTTCTGTTGTATGTGAGCCCACTTAAATATTTATTTTATTCCGTTTTTTAGTATTTGTTGTTATAGCGGCAACAGAAATACATCATCTGTGAAAATTTCAACTGTCTAACTATCACGTTTCATGAGATACAGCCTGGTGACAGACGGACGGACAGTGGAGTATTAGTAATAGAGTCCCGTTTTACCTTTTGGGTATTGATTCGTAAAAAAATCGTGTCATCTCGTGTTATAACGTATCGCGTTTTGAGGAAAAGAACACCACTTTTCGAGGCCTTACAATGAACAATCAAGTAAAACAGTAGCAATAAATAACGAATATTGATTGTATATTATGTATTGAAAGAGTATGTCTTTTGGCACTCTTATCCGCTAAACTAGGGATTAGGGAACCAACCCTTTTAAAAGAGTGTCCATGGAGTTTCTTGCCGGATTCTTCTCCATACGATCAACCTTTTGGAACCGTGCAACTAGAATCATAACGTTTCATAAACGCTTGGAAAAGCTCATTTGAAATATAAACATTTGAACTTGAACTTAAACCAAAACATAAATAATAAGTAAGATTACGATTGCGTAAAAGTACACATACTTAACTTGAATTACTTCTGTATCACCGACACGATTTCTCCTGATGACAGAGGATGCAGTCTATTTTTAAATATAGCCGTATTGCGGATCACTGAAAGTCCGAAATGCATAAGTTCACCTAATGACTCATATTAATAATTCACTTTTTAAGATAAAAACGCACTTCAAGCATTTATTAAAAAATATTTAATTAATTAAATATAACAATTGTATATTGTGAGGAACCGACCATGGTCAGACACTGATCAAATGCTCATCTATAATTTCGGATCATAATAAGTTGAAATCGGTTCACAATCGGCGAAGACATAATTATAAAATAAAAACACAGTCTAATTGAGATCCCTCTACTTTTATTTGACCTGGTTTAAAATAAATGTGCAATTTATAGATTCCATCCATCATTTAATGTCATTATCATTATTTATTTCCTCCATCCTAGCTATATATGTATGCCATATCTTCGTTTACTTAAATTAATTGGGGATGCTGTCTGTCGGGGCTGGTCAGCTCTTTCTTGCTGTGGCAATCCTTCTTTTTATATATACCTATATCTTCTATACTTATAATAAATCTGTAGAGAGGTCAATTCTGTACATGAAATATATTTCCAAGATAACTATCAGCGGGTGATTAGTGATCGATACTGACGCCAAAAATGCAATCAGTAAAATTTTTGTCTGTCTGTCTGTCTGTCTGTCTGTATGTTCGTTATAGAAACAAAAACCACTCGACGGATTTCAACGAAACTTGGTACAATTGTTCTTCATACTCCTGGGCAGGTTATAGTATACTTTCCATCACGCTACGATCAATAGGAGCAGAGCAGTGAAGGGAAATGTTGGGAAAATGAGTGATTCATGAGAAAGGTTTCAAGCTATAAAACATCACGCTACAACCCTTAGGAACGGGGCAACGCAGGTGAAACCGCGGGCGAAGAACTAGGGAACAAAGTAACTATTCCACGCGGACGAAGTCGCTGGCAAAAGCTAGTAATGAATAAATACTCGTATTACACGTCAAACTGCATAATTGTCAGCAACTACCTATTTAAAACAAAGTTGTTAAGGGTAATATCGTAATCATGTTTTTTTAAAGTGCATCTATGGAGTTTCTTGCCAGCTCTTCTCCATAAGACCCACTTTTGGAACCGTGCAACTAGTTTTGACTTTTCTAAAAAAACTTATTTTAGTTGTCTAATTGAAATTAAACATTTTGACTTTAACTTTGAATTATTAAGTAGGTAGGTACCTAACATACTTCTTAATATCGTAAAAGGGAAAAACACTACGATTATTGCCATTGTGTCCTTAAAGTTCAGAAAATATGTTTGCAGATTATTTCTTTATGCTTACTTGTACTTACAGTTTAGTCGAAATAACTGGAGCAGGTCGTTTTGCAGTGGTAAATTTTAATATACACTTCCTCATTAGTCTAGTGGTCTCAAGCGCGAGTGCTACGCTAGAGGTCCTGGGTTCGATCCCCAGGTCGAGCATAGTGTTATTGGGTTTTTCTATGAAATTCTCAGTAGCAACTCGGAGTCTGGATTTGAGCCCGGTTAATGGCTAGAGGCTCGCCCTCTACTCGTATAACATGGGACCTAAAACATACCGGCGAAGTGTGTACATGTACAAACATCGATCGATCGAACATGCGATCCTAATTATCTTCACACCAAGTTGTTAAATTAAAATCTAACATAACATACCAGGGTTTCCCAGAAGCGTACTTACCTCTGGGAAACCCTTCGGGGAATACAGGCGTCATGGTATGTTATGTTAGATTTTAATTTAACAACTTGGTGTGAAGATAATTAGGATCGCATGTTCGATCGATCGATGTTTCGCATTCTTGTATAGTGTCCTGACTAATTTCGATATTTGTGCATAAAAACACTTATTTAAGTAATTTAACCTGCCCGGCTGTTCGGAACCGCTAAGTTCAGACACCACCACCCATGATAATTTTGTTTTCCCAAGCCCGTGGGAATTTCTCAAATAATCAGTGGAGTTTATTTTTACTCTTGTTTAATTTCATGCAATTAAACATGTCGATTTAAGGCGGATCGTTCACCTGAGCCCGCCAAATTAAATTTCGAGTGGTTTTTCGCAGATTGTAGGTCTATAATAAGTACTGCATTCATGGTAATGGTAATTGCGACATAACTTGAGTAATTTAACATTACGCTACGACTCTTAGGAATGGGGCAACGCGGGTGAAACCGCGGGCGGGTCGCTAGTTGAATATAAAATTATCAAACATACAATGTTTAATAAGTTTATGAATGAATGCATGCCTACCCTGTATCCACGCGGAGTAAAAATTGAATTTATTACAATAAAATTATGCACCTACTATTGCGTCTGTTATAGAATGAAACCCAACAGCGTTAAAATCGCTTCAATTATGAAATTAAAAACTGTAACGTCAATAATTAACGAATTTTTATTTTATACAGGTTGCGATTTCAATATGCCGTTCACAATGAATGAAGGTGGTTTTGGGGTCGGTGACTACGTGGTATTTGGGGTGCTGTGCGCCGCGTCGTGTGCCGGCGGGATCTGGTACAGTGCTATCGGCTCCCGCACGAAAAAGGTCGTCGACATCAAAGACTATCTTCTTGGTGGAAAAGCCCTGACAACCGTTCCTGTCGCTATGTCACTTATTGCCAGGTTAGATAATAAAGGGTTAAACAGTAGTATGTAGATGAATTTTTCTTTTACCACCAGTCCAACCAGGTATCACGGACGGTATATTCGCTAGCGCCCATCGACGATAGAAACAAAAAAAAAGATTTCGTCAACTTAATATTTTACAAGTTTTTTATGTAATTTAGCTTTAAGAACGTAAGTATACCAAAGTGTAATAATATGTTAAATGATCAGAGGTTAGTGATCTTGGGATCGAAAGATGTACTGTAATTTTAGTTCCTTTTGTAAGAAATTTAACGAAATATAATTCATCAGAGTTTACTATTGCTTCAATGGTTTGCTGGTTGCAAGCGCGATTGCTGAGTTAAAGATACTAAGTTCGATTCCCAGGAAAAAAAATGTCCAAATCCTGCCCGAGGTCATACGTTTCTTTCGCTATAATTTATAACTGAAAAAATTTGGCATTTTTTAAATTTTTTTTGTTGTAGGGAAGGCTAATGCCTAAAAAAAATATTTAATTTCAGTTACGTGTCAGGGGTGACAATCTTGGGGACACCAGCGGAGATATACAATTATGGCACACAGTACTGGCTAGTGATTTTCGGAGTAACCTTGAGTTGTGTCATTGTAGCCACCATTTATCTGCCAGTCTTTTGCACTCTGAGGCTATCTTCGTCTTATGAGGTAAGTTCTTACCATTATTTTTATTCTTGTTGTTAAATTTGTTAATTTGGAATGGTTCAGTCACTGGCACCCGTTAAAGGGGTGAATTTAGCTGTCGTATTCAACATTTGTTGTTTTTAAAATGGAATGGAATGGGCCGGCTCGACCGGAGTGATACTACGGCCTCACAGAAAACTGGCGTCAAACAACGCTTACGTTGTGTTTCGTCGAGTTACCGGAGGCTCAATCCCCTTTTAAAAGGGGACAACGAACTTGTGACTCCTTTGGTGTTGCGGGTGTCAATGGGCGGCGGTAATCGCTTACCGTCAGGCGATCCGTCTGCTCGTTTGTCCCCCTATCCCATAAAAAAAAATATTTCTACGAAACCTATACCTTATTCGTGAAAAATAAATGCATCTTTCTATACATAGTAGACTGACCATGTACGTAACGTATCAGATAAGGATTTCTTAGAAAAGTTGTCATATTTTTGTCCAAGATATAGGGTGGTGACTTTTTAAGCGTGGAACCGTTATGAGCACGTGAGTGTGCACTATCGATCGCGCCGTATAAAATTAAATATATGATTTATCTATGTTGCTAGGCGAAACAGGTTTAGCCTAAAAAGTTTTTAAGCAAATATGTCAAACTTGCTGGTACCAACTAACACCTATTTAAGATGTTCTGTTAGCGGGCTAATTAGACGTTAATTTGTGAGAATTAACATCATCTATCCATTTACTACAGTTCTATGTTTGATACGAGCGAGGTCAACGCACAAGCTATCTAGGTAATAATATGTATTATTCAATACAGTCACAGGTAAAGACGTTCTAAATTACGAAGGTCGTTAAATTATTGAAATTTTTACTTTCTGTAAATTATATACCTACAGGTCATCGTACATGGTTTTTCTTTCCTGAATTAATTATTTGCAGCTTGAATTTGTTTTTCTTTTTGAATTTTGGTCTAGATTGTACATAGGCCATAAAATATATCGCTGAACTGTAGGTGTACATTATTACATTATTATTAAGTTTCCACCGCGCTAACTTTCTTTTTATTCGGTCTAATCTACTATTGTTCTGATTTTCATACAGTTTTTATCAACAGAAAGTGGGATTTTCTAGGAAGGCTATAGGCTATTATTAAAGAACATAACCCGTGCGTAGCATGGACGGTTCGGTAATCAGTATATACGTCTTTGGATAACCCTGCAGGGTGTATTCTGCTAGACCCTATACTATAATGTTTCAAGTGATTAAATTATTTAAGTCAACCAGCTGTTGCTACCTGGTTTCCTTATCTTGAACAAAAATATACAAAAAATTAAGAAATCCAATTATCATTTTCTGTTTATTTATTTACAAGTAGATTTAACGGATTGATAAATAGCATACACAAATCATTTCACTAAATTGCTTAAGATTATTAAACAATAAAATACCTATTAGAAACGTCAAACAATCATCTCGTTCTGTGCTCGGATAATTTATCTTAGGTTGTGTGTAGATCTTATCGTAGAGTTATCTATCACTAAATGACAACCGATTTGCAATGGACTTTATACCCGAGTAGCAAAAAATAAACGTCATTGTTTATACAGTAAGGTTGCGTACACACGTTGGTTTTACTTACGTGGATTCATGGGCAGAATAACATTGAATGTTTTTAAGAAAAAATGTATACATTTTTTCTGTGCCTTTTTGTAGTCAGATTATAAGATGCTATTAGTGTATGTGAAATTGACACTAGGCATAAGCACCTACCAAGAAAAGATTTTCCAAAACCAAGTGGCATACTTTGTGAACTCTTCCTGCCATAAAAAATCAGATACCAGAAATAATTATGTTTGTTTGTTTCAGTACCTAGAGTTGAGGTTCAACAAGAACGTCCGTGCGTGTGCGTCGGTTTTGTTTTTACTCGACGAGGTAAGTTCATGCGCAATCATGTTTTGTCACACCATCTTTGAATTTCATATGCGTACATAATTAAATTTATTACGCTCATGTAATCGAATCGCCATGAAAATTTTTTGCTGGCTATAATTATAGTCATTTAAAAATGTTTTCAGTCATAGACGCGGTCCATTAGTTATTTGTGTAATTGATTCTAGTTTACAGTGACAAAAAACCTGGATATATGGCATAATAAATATGTTACTAGACTAGCGATTACTATCAAGCGATAAAATTAATCACAATAGGAAGAGCCTTAACTATTTTATTTACGTGCAATTTTAAGGGGCAAAATATTTGTTGTATCTAAAGCAGAGTAAAGACGTCCTTGTAATTTTATTTAAGAGTTTTGTTGACATGCGGATGCCGAGGTGCACTGTACGATAATGCCGCTGGGGACTTAGATACTGTCGGAATTCACGATCGTGTCAGATACGATTATCAATCAAAACATCAAGACCACTGCTGAAACCCACCAACAAAAATTACTATGATTCACGGAAACACGGAAATATCGTACTCCTGTAGTTTCGGCTGTGCGTTGATACCTCAGTCAGTCAGGTTCTTATTTTATATATATATATATATATATTAGTGTCCAGAAATAATCAAAGTTATCATTTTAGCCCCTTGTACTTAGTCATATTACTCAATATACAATTATATACCTAAGCTAAGGAATAAAATCTTTAATATTTTTTTTTGTAAAGCTTACTAGCAATGTGGGTCGCACATTATTAGTATTCTTGTTAACCCCTCGTGCTAAGCTAAATGCTGGTGTTACGAGTCGGTTTACGTCGGTTGTGCAATGGGTGGGTTTCGAACCGGTTACCACATGATCGCAAGTCCGACGCCTTAGCCATTAGGCTACCGCCGCTTAACGCATTTATGTTGTCGTATATTATTTAGTTATCGCGCTTCAAGTTTGCGGTTTTCCTATTCAAATTGATAGGTGTGTATAATAATAATGTATACCTTAGTTTGTATTTAATAAAAATGATTAGAAACTGTCGTAATCATATCAATCACTCTTGTCGAAATATATTTTTAATTACAACCAATTAAAGTATAATTAGTTATTATCAATCTCGATTGTCGGGTGTTACTTGTTTCTTCTAATGATGGCGAATTAGCTGCGTTATTTGTATATTTAATAAGGTGTAGTAAAATATGAATGTCGTGAGTAACAAGAAATTCATAATATGGAATATTTTCTAATAGAAAATAATGTCCCATGTACATGAATATGTATGTTTGCTTTTATTGTATTTTTAGTGGTCGTAAGTTATCGCGACTGCTACGCTGGTGGTGGTGATTTGATTCCCAGATCGATCAAAGTTGTTTTTCCCGGTTTGTGTCCATTTAATGGCAATTGATGTAGGTATGCTGCTAGCTAGTGTAACTCTTCGGGGAATACAGGCGTGATGGTAGTTTTTCTACTTACCAGAATACTTTATTTTAATACTTTATTTATACGGGACGGGAATAATTCGTAATAATTACACGGTCACTAATTTTTGTAATCATTATTACAAAAGATTTTTGTTGAGCTACATTCAAAAATATTTTTTAATTTATTTACATAGAGTAGGTATTACCTAGAATTACCTAGGTCTTCTATTACTGGGGTAGGCTAATGTGTGCCTCTCACTTCTTCGGTTTCAATAATTCTTTGGTTGCTGCATTAAAATGTGTAATTTTCTGTAAATTATGAATTAAATGTTAGTTATAACTTACTTATGTTTACCGTTACCTAATTTGTTTACTCATTAAATGATTACGTGTATAATTAATTATTGTTGGTATTTTTTTTTAAATATAGGTATTGTACATAAACATACCATCACGCCTATATTCCACGAAAGGTCAAGCAGAGGTGTACCAAATAATGTACATCAACATTACGTTAGGCGTATGTTTAGGTCCCATGTAGCCTAGGGAAAAAATTAAAACTCCTAGTTGCTACTGAGAATTTCATATAAAAAACTAATATCTAACAATTTACTCAACCTAGGGATCGAACCCCGGATCTCTAGCATAGCAGTCGCGTTTAAGGCCACTAGATTAATAAGGCAAAATAAATTATCGATGTTATTGTATTTATGCAAAACATGTTTTCCCTATCTGTTTTAAATTATAAAAGTACTTATATGGTAATTACAGTAATCATACATATGCACGACAATGTTTATTGTAGTTTTAACAATAAAAATACTTAATTGTAAAGTAACTGAACAAATGTATCAAAATGCAATCAGATGATGACGTAGTTGCCTCTCTGTTTTTGCTGATTTGTGCCCTATAATAAAAATTACATCGAAATAATACACACGTTATGTCTGTTTGTTAAGGTTAGATTGTTGCTATGGAATCAGCTATTCATAATAATGCAGTGTGTTATGTATAAAGGTCGTTGGCTATGCTACCGTATTGGACTTTGCCCGCGCCGGTGTCGTTTCGTATGAAGAACATCAACATCAATTGTCCGCGGCATATCAACGGAACATTGCCGCGACACTGTCCATCTATTGCAAATGTGGTACTTACAATACTTTTATTATTAGATAAATGTATATCATGTACAATACAATATAAAAAAAATGCACACTACAAAAAAAATCAGTTCATAAATTTAGTCTAGTAGAGAAATAAAGATCACATCTTATATCAATACAGTTGTTCACAAGAGTCTACTAACCGGTTTTGCTTTACATAAGTATTATTTTTGCATCTCGGATTTTAGACAATTTTAGACAATTCGACCTTATGCGTATATTTATAGATTCAATTTGTAATTTGTTTTGTATTATTCAGTTGTTTTTTAGAATACATGCCTAGATTGTTTCATTATAGTCTGCGTTTGCGTTGATTTCAAACAAGAGTAACGTCACTATTATTGTCGTTTGATTCGGCACACTTGGTCTCTAGGTACTTACGTTTACCATTGATGTAACAACTTTCATACCCGTATGCGTAGAAAGTGGGCGGTGTACAGACGCTAAGAAATTATATTCGCCTGCACACATTAATGTCTACTTATTTTTTAAATCTATTTTTAATATAATTTGAGTCTGACAAGGTTACCTCGTGGTTTGGACTTTGATCGTGGCAATTTACGAGATGACAATATAAACAAAGTGCTCAAACAATTGACCACTTGTAGAAATGTGTACACGCGTGATGATCACGTTTATATTTAAAAATATTGATGAAATGCGAGCGTCAGCAATATTATGACTAATGCCGCACATGTGCCGTACTTGACCACGGTATCTATTATTTGCTTATGTTAAGTAGAGAGAGGTAAAATAATAACAGTTTCATTACATTGTGCTGTGCACTTCTACAAGTAATCTAGCAAACTTACCACTTGCAGAAGTTTCAATTTTTTAATTAATTGAAGAAAATTTAATTCATTATATCACGAGTGAATTGGTTTCTTCTAGGCATGCGCGCTCATCAGACGAACTGGGACGGTCAAGCGTAGGTAAGCCTATCACAAATAAAAAAAAGAATCGAAGTGTCTGCTAATTGTTCCTTAAAGGACAGGTTAAGTTATAGGAGTGCCATTTTAACAATTTACATGTAAGGACAATAATTGGCATAATTTGGGGTCAAATAACAGATATTTTTGTCGACAGATTAGGTATTTCGTCTCAAGTCCCTCTCGCACTATATTTCAAAATTACTACGTTTTCACGTATGTTAGTCTGATCGAATGTAGATAAAGGAATTAAGTAAATATGTAATTGTAAATATAATATATTTAGATACAAGCTGTTGCCCACAGTTTCACGCACGTCCCAAAAATAGTAACATACTATAAGTCTGATTTTAGGTGGCGTATCAAGATGAAATATGCACCAGATTTTAAGTTACACCTCTAGCAATACATAGGTGAAAACAGCATTCAATTCCATGCAGTAGCTTTTGCGTGATGTGCGTACAAACATACAGAAAAACAAAAATTCTAAAACTTGATATTTTGCCTTCTGTTGTTCTAATAAAGACCCCCATATTCGTTTTTTTTAATAACGTATAATGTACAGTCATCGGCCTGTTACAGGCAGTTGCAAGCCTTACAGGCTGTTGAGTATGTATATACAGGGTGCCGATTTAGTTCCCTGCAAACACCTGTTAAAGGTGTGATTCTACCCAAAATTCTCAACAACTTTTTCTACGAGACGCATACCTACCCAATTCGTGAAGAATTTGATGGACCTATATTTCTTTGGCTCTGTAGCCTTAACGGCCTGATGAACGGATTTTAGTTTGAGAGGCATCGTTAGATTCGTCTCATTTGTAAGTATGTCACTGGGTATATCAAAAACTCAAAAGTGTAAAATAAATAAAAGTAAATTATAAAAATCAAAAAACCCGATTGCCAAAAATAAGGAAACAAGATAACCTATCTCGACCGCATGAGATTGACCATCTTAATTCCATCTTTTTTGGGAGTCATGTTTTAAATTTTGTAAATGAATTCACATATCAGTTATGAGTTTTATAGGAGAAGTTGATTAGTATGACGGGTAGAAATCACCGTTTAACGAATGGACTGCTAATATTTTGCTACTATTAGGACCTATTATGGAGTCAACCTTTGCACCACATTGATTGATGGCTTAATAAACGACCAACACAATACACGGGTACACAAACAAATTGATGAACTATAACTAATTACAACTGAATGCGGAAACAGTAACGTTTTATTAGTACAGTAATGAAAGATTACTGGTAGTATGAAGTGACTAAAGTTTTTTTCTGTAAGAATAATGAAATATTTTGTTTTCAGGTACTATTTCTGCCAATGATAGTATTTGTTCCTGCTTTAGCGTTCAATCAATGTAAGTTTTAATTAATTGAAAAAGGTTTTAAAGAAAATTAATTTAATAGTCAAAGGGATTTTTTTAAACGCTTTTATTTTTGCTTTTTTATTTGTCTATTTATCTAATTTATTTATTTTCAGTGACGGGTTTCAATGTATATGCCGTTGCTGGCGCTATGGTTTTAATATGTGGCCTGTATACAGTATTAGTGAGTAGACAGTTTTTTCTTGCTTTATTTTACCTTTACCGTCAATTAAAAAAAAAATTAGAAACATTTGCGTACCTACCTATATTGTAGGAACTTATTTAGCAGCTTGCCAGGTGGCCGTATTCTTGTTTACCATCGGAGTGGTATAGAAAAAAGTTATTGAATATAATACAAAAATGTATTATGTTCGCTAATTCTGCTGAATAAGAACCAGAATAAGAGAGATAGACCATGATATTATGTCAAGTTGCTGTTTCTTTTATCCACTCAAGCACCCGCGGGGGACTATAGTAGGTACCCGGAACGGGTACCACGGTCCCCAGCGGGCGCTTGACTACTGCGTTTTCTTTTGATTATGTATATGTGGATCTTGTAGTATGTTTGTTCTGCATTAGCTTTTATGACCTTTTTTTGGGCGTCGAAAATCCTTGTGGATTATCTGCCACCTGGGGTCTTCCCCGAGCACTTTTCACAAGGATTTTCGACCACTAAGAAGGCAGAGCATGTTGGACTCATACTGACTAAAAAACACCTTTGCTTTCGTTGCCATGGGATTCATGTCATTCATCTCGATCAGGCTACGCTCCAGCCATTAGTGGATGCTATCAGGGGGGAGGCCAAACTTCACTTCCTACTGTGTGGCTGACATGCACGCCATCTTTGTTCTTATGAACTGTTTGCTATAAATCAATTTAAGAAGCAAGGCATCTAGCGTGGCTAATTGCAGCGTCCTAACGTGTTTGTTACACGTGACAGTGATGTATGGTGTACCTACATTATGATGTAATGTAGGTAACTATCAAACAAACACTGTTTTTATTTTACAAGATATTACACAACGGAAAAATTATGATAGATCGATTATAAAAATAAAAATAGTGCTTCTATTTGTAGGTACCAGTTTCATGTGTAACGATAATGAGAAAAAATTGTTCTGGAGTTTTTGTTAGATAAGATATAATATATTTGCATCCTGTCTGTAATTCGTTACTGGATGGGTTAATTGTAAATACGGTGATATTTTCCTGTTTCCATTTAGGGTGGGCTGAAGGCCGTGGTGTGGACAGACTCCGTGCAAACAGGCATCATGTTCATAGGGGTGATACTCGTAGCGGCCGCCGGCACTGTCGCCGTCGGCGGCGTGAGAGAGATCATCGACATAGCCAACGAATCTGGAAGATTGGAACTTACCAAGTGAGTTAAAATTAATAACAATAATTCAAAATTATAAATGAGATTGGTTTTTGATACGCGAGTATTGATATTATTTAATTCCTAACGTTTCGGATCCTTTACATCTATGGTCACGGGTAGACTGCCATGGATGCTATAAAGTTTAAATAATATCAATATAACGGGATAAAATCCGTAAAAAAGTTGTTAATTATAAGTATCTAATTAGGAAAAACAAAATGAAAGTTGGAATTTTCTATAAAATTCACAGTTGCAATTCGGAGTTTGGATTTGTGTATCTAAGGTTAATGGGAATAGACTTGCTCCTTATTACATAGCAGCTGAATATAATTGCGAACTGTGGATGTAGGTACATTATTACACTTCTGCCTTACCTTTCGGGGTTAGCAAGCGCGATGGTATGTTTCTTTTCAATGGAAAGTTCCTACTTATTTATGAAACTATATTTGATTTCATTACATACATTACATAGTTGAAAATATTAGATAAAACTATTCTGTCTACCATGACAATTTTAATCGTATTAGCTTCAGAGACTAAACTGATACTTTGATTTGCTTTTTTACGATATACTTTTTATTAACATGCTAATAAGAAAGCATGTATGCGCGATAGTGATCTTTAACCCGTCACTAGCAACACGTTGTTTTTTACAGATGTTAATGAACTTAGTTCTGATAACCTTCGAGAGGGGGTTCCATACATAAACCCTTGTGGGTTTAAAATAGATCATTATTATTAATTGAGTTTCGAAGATACAACCATTTGCTCGTTGGTACTACCCTTACAGTACCCCCAAAAAAACAACGCGCGTCTGAAGTTATCCGCAAGTGGTTTTACCGTGGTAAATCTTTACGAGTACATAGTATAAAACAAAGTCGATGTCGCTGTTTGTCCGTCCCTATGTATGATTTTGAAGCAGTTTTTTCATAGATAGAGTGATTCAAGAGGAAGGTTTTAAGCTATTTAACGTTACGCTACGACTCTTAGGAATGGGGCAACGCGGGTGAAACCGCGGGCGGGTCGCTAGTTTTAATATAAAACTCGGTGTAAATACGACTGGGGTCGTAATTCTTTTGAAGATAGGTAGGGCATAGTGGAATTGAATAATTCCACTCACAATCGGAGCTGCTCGACTGGGGAAGTACCTCCACCTTAGAGAAAGTCGTAGCCAAATAAAATAGCTCCGTGCTATGTTGTGTTCCTAACGGTGAGTAAGGTCGCCAGAGCTCCGCCAGGAAGCATTGTGTTGGCAGTGTGGGGGACCTGTGGTGTTTTGTTACCGCCGCTGTCATGCATGGCAGAATGTCATGCCAGACAGCTGCCAGCCCAACTACTTATTCCTCCTTAATTGACAGGGTCGGCAACGCGCGAGAGATACGAGTAACCGCTTATTCGGGCCGTTTGCTTGTTTGCCACCTTAACGGTATAAAAAAAAAATCGTCAATATTGTCCTTACTGATTTCGATATTTTAGCTTAAGAACACTTAATTAAGTTATTTGAGCTGTTCGCAACGGCTAACTTTACACACGCGTTGTTATTTCGGGCGTACTGTACGTCGGAGACTGTCTTTACGCACCTTGGTGTGTGTTTCGACTTTTACGAGTGAGAGACAGTTCCCCCTCGGTTTCTGCGGCTTGTTCCGGACTCATGCCGAAAAATCATCAAATTTAAATTGCCGGCTCTGGCAGTCTGCAGTCCGTAGGGGCTCTTATAAAGGTTGCAACACATCAGTAATTCTGATGTTGCAGGTGTCCATGAGCGGCGATGACTAGTCACTTACCATCAGGTCCGATATAATCGATAAAAAAACATGCCAAAAATTTAATATTTATAATATTTCTTTTGTCAGTTGGAGTTTCTCCCCTTATGAGCGTCAGACGGGATGGGGCGCAGTGATC
Organism: Acronicta aceris; assembly: GCA_910591435.1. Classification (NCBI taxonomy): domain Eukaryota; kingdom Metazoa; phylum Arthropoda; class Insecta; order Lepidoptera; family Noctuidae; genus Acronicta; species Acronicta aceris. Next base: position 13,020,831 of record OU342759.1, read on the forward strand.
GGCGGTTTCCTGTACTGGACGTGCTTCAACTCTGTTAACCAGACTATGGTACAGAGGTATATCGCTCTGCCAACCAAGAGAAAAGCTATATCGTAAGTTCCTACTTTTTTTTTTACAAGTTTTAGTCACTGTTACTATATCTATTCTATACCCGTCTTCTAGTTGCAATTTTTGGAAATTATGTTAATTTTAATTTCTAAGATGAATAAGGAACAATATTTTGTCCTATTTCTAATATATTTTTTTAATTTAAAGAAACGGCCTCTTTAATCTAGTGGTCTTAAGTGCGACTGCTACGCTAGAGGTCCTGGGTCCTGATTCTCAGGTCGACCAAAGTGTTATTGGGCTTTTCTATGAAGTTCTCAGTAGCAGCTTGGAGTTTGGATTTGTGCGCGGTTAATGGAATAGGCTCGCTCCGTATATGTAATACGGAGCGAGCCTATTCCATTAACCGACACATACCGACGAACTGAGTGTACATAAGCACACCTCTGCCTAAACTTTCGGAATGGCATGTCATGTTATGAGACAGAAATAAGACCAACACGGTGATATTACGCCAAAGAAAGATTATAGAAACGTGATATCATGTATACTGAAACGTTTCAGAATAGGTACTTATTTTGCTTGTTTCGTGTGAATGAAGGAAAAGGACAATACATATGAAATGCTGTAGATGTTTATAAATAGTATTTTAATGTGAGATTTTCCCAAACTCGCAGAACAAAGTTTGCTTTCAGTACTAATTAGTACTAATGCCCTAGAAGCCTAGAATCAAGAATAATTTATTTATTTATTTTCTTAAGGATTACCAACGAATTAACATTAAAAGTGTACACAAATAATAAATAGTAAGCCTAAAATTATTCTTAATGTCTATTCAATTATAGGTAATCACAACTGGCACAAACAATCGAGCATACTGGCTAATAATAAAAAAAAAAAAACAGAAACAACAAATTAATTTCATTACGTGCAATACAATTATTAAAATAAATTAGATTATTATTAATCATAGTAATATTAATTGATATTACATAAATTTGATTAATATTGACTTTTAGATTTAGATTTAATTAATTGAATTGGGTATTTGAATATGAATTTAAGTATTAAATTAGTATAAAATTGCAATTGAAAATACATAAATATTTAATACGTTCATTTTTCAAGTAGTCACCAAGTATAACTAATTTAGGGAACATTTCAGAACCACTAAATACATAGTGTAATATACTTATACTAATCGTGCGATAAATTCAGCTCAAGTGCAATTGTTTTTAACTACGCCGAAAGAAACGATGCGTGGTTGAAAAAAAAAATGTTTTACAAAAATGTATGAAATGTTATGACATATGATTAAAGGGTCTAGTTGCGTTCCAAAACGTTGATCCTACGGGAAATAATATGGTTAAACTCGATGGACAATCTTTAAAAATTTAGCGATGAAAGAAATACATTTTTAGTTTACCTACGAGTAATACAACATGACTCTTATTTTATTTAATAGTAATTCAGTAGTATTTATTCAATATTTCTTTGCTACTGATACTTATGAAAATATACTTTTTTTATGTCAGGTATGTGATAACTTGATAAGTCAATCCAAACAATTATTTATGTACGTTGATTATTTAAATCTTTTTATGAGCCGTCTAGTAATCGCTCATGTTGTCAAGGTATCGTAAAGTATATATTTAGAATAGTACGCGATGACTAGGTTACATCATATGATAAGGGAAACAAACGAATAAGCAACCTGCAAATTGTCTACAGCAAATATTACATGACCCAGACAGAAACAATGCTGCTGTGTTTATAGTTATCTGTGACACATACCTATTTACATTCTAATTATTAAAGTAGAAGTAGGTAAAATTAAGCATTAATGCTTACTTTTTTATTTGATGATTTTATGGCCAAAGTATCTTTGCGTTGGTCTGTTGAGATCGCCAATAGATGAATTTACCGCTAAACTCTGCGGCTTTACTTTACTCTGCAGATTTACTTAGGGGTGAGCCAGGACCAAACTTAATCGTTACTACTTTGGGGCTCTTTTAATCATATACTTATGCGAGCTATATATATAAACTAGCTTTTTGCCCGCGACTTCGTCCGCGTGGAATAGTTACTTTGTTCCATATGAACTTTCATCCCATATTTTAACCCCTTGGGGGTAGAATTTATCAAAATCCTTTCTTAGCGGATGCCTACGTCATAACATCTACCTGCATGCCAAATTTCAGCCCGATGCCTCCAGTGGTGTGGGCTGTGCGTTGATAGATCACTATGTCAGTCAGTCAGTCACCTTTGAGTTTTATATATATAGATATATAGAGATATTTAACCAGTGATAACGTAAATGGCACAGAGACGTGGTCTCTTACTACATTCCTCTCATAAGCTTAAGGTCACTTAGCGACCCATAGAGAGAGCTATGCTTGACATTCTATGCAACCGAATCAGAATTGAGGAGATCACTACAAGAACCAAAGTTACCAATATAGCTCGAAGTAATGCAATCTTTGGTCGGAGCACACAGCTTGTAGAACTGATGGCCGGTGGGGCAAAAAGGTTCTTGTGTTTAGGCACCGGAAAACAGCGTTGGTCGCCCTCCAACGAGATTAACATACGAACTGGTAAAAGTAACTGGGAGCCGTTGAATGCGGGTGGCATATAACCGGACCGGGTGGAATTGTGGATGTCTATTGGTGCGCCCTTGTTCAGACTACTATGTCCGTGACTACAGAGTGGGAGGAGGCAAGCATTCCAAAAACCCGAACGAAACGTTTTAAGTCCACTTTTATCATGTGTACCGCTGAAATGTGGAATGCGCTTCCCAGGTGGGTCTTCCCCGATAGATATCTGGATGTCTTTAAATCACCAGTTTCTTCTAGGCAAATGCGCTCCATCGTAGATCGCAGTGTTGCTTAACATCAAGCGAACTGGCGGTCAAGCTTAAGCCTATCAAGAATAAAAAAAGTGGGCAGACGATCCATGAGGATATTCCGCACACCAAAAAAGGTCTTTGTTCAGCAATGGATCTCTTTTGGCTGATCTGATGATGATGCTTAGCGTTCTCGAAATATTAGATAATAATATTAATAGCGCTTATTCATGTTTAGTGGTGACACTACTACACAGAGATTAGCTGACAGTCAGATTATGATGAATTACTGTAGTAGTAAGTAGTAACAATGTTTACCACCATTTTTCCATTGTTTTTCACCGTAATGTCGTTATGTTGTTATTCCAGTTTTTTGTTGACGGTTAACATGTGCAAACCACGATCTATTTATCCGGCGGTGCCGTAGATATTTTGCCTAAATTATTTAGTGTGACATACTTACATAATTAACTATTAATTACCATCACCTAGCCAAAATGATGATAATGAACAAGTTTATGTGGGAACTTTCGGTTATAAGTAAACGTGTAGGTACTTATTTAATATACCTACTTAATTATATTATTATACGTAATAAATTAAATACGTTACAAATTAAATAGTTTAATTACGTGACTATTCTGCATAATAATGTTTATCTACTTAACATAACATACCCTCACGCCTGTACTCCCCGAAGGGTTAGGCAGAAGCGTACTAATGTACACCCACAGTTCGCCTGGTATGTTTAGGTCACATGTGATAGGGGGCGAGCCTATTGCCATTAACCGGGTATAAATCCAGACTCCGAGCTGCTACTGAGAATTTCATAGAAAAACTCAATAAAACTTTGCTCGACCTGGGGATCGAACCCAGGACCTCTAGCGTAGCAGTCGCGCTTGGGACCACTAGACTAATGAGGCAGTCGATCGAGTTTATCTACTTATAATTATGTATTTAAAGGTTATTTACAGAATACCCACATAGTATTCTACATACATAAATTAAATAGGTACTGCATCTATCTATTAAGAATTAATTACCCAGTTCTTTTTTTGTTTTAAATTTTTGGCAATGTTGTGTTTTCGATTATTAGTCGCTGTATTATATACGTTTTAGACTTATGTAGGTTATAGTGCATAGTATAGAAGGTGGTAAAACTGTGCTACTGAGTTCGTCTGGACATTACCAAATATTTTTCCGCTAAGCAATAATGTGCATTATTGTGGTTTGAAGCGTAATTAATGCAGCAGTGAAATTTCTGGGTAATAAAGTCTCACGATGACGTGTTGCTAGTCTCCTCAGATCTCTATAGGCCCTACTTCATTTCTTTTGTTGGGTAACTCGGCAAACGAGCTACACCTGGTGGTAAGTATTCATCGTCGCCCATGGACATCTGCAACACCAGAGAAGTTGCTGATGCCTTGGCGACCCATAAGAGCCCCCTATGGGCTGCATTTCCCCGAGGGGAAATGACTCTAACGCGCAAGAGTCGAAACACACATCAAGGTACTTTACGACAGAATCCGACGTAAGGGTAATCGCCAGCCAGTCGGCCCCAAGAGTTCCTATCACCGAGCCGAACTTCATTACACAACCCCATCTTTCAGCGCTCTAGGCATATTCTGCTTGGGGGCAATCCTGGCGATATCCCTGTGCGTGTGGTGTGGGCTGGCCGCGTGGAGTGCCTGGGTGCGTGGAGGCTGCGACCCAGGGGGCGTGCCGCTCGTCGATGACAGGCTTCTCCCTGCCTTCGTCACCTACGTGTCTAAGGTGCAGCACCTACCTGGGTTATCTGGTGTCTTCTTAGCTGGAGTGTTCGGAGCTGGACTTAGGTGAGTTAAAACATGAAAATAGTGGGAGTAGATAACTGACATCAATCAATCCATTCATCCTTTCACGAAACACTGTTGGACGAAAAATCTAACTGACATGCATAAAAAATGTTCACTGATATTAGTTACACCAACGTCTAACAGTAATTTCTCTCTGTCCAGTTCACTATCAGCAGTTTTAAATGCGTGCGCCCTAGTGGCGGTGGAGGACATTTTACACGGGTGGTTGAAGCTTCGACTCAAGCCTCTGACTGAAGGCCTGCTAGCGAGAGGGATCACTGCCGCACTCGCCATCATATCTGTGCTCATGGTGATTGTCGTGGAGAAACTAGGAGGCGTTCTTGGTAAGTAAAGCTTATACAATGTGCTAAGAAAACCCTGTCCGATCCGTGAAGGGATTGTTAGGTTAGAGGAAAAAAATAATTATAAAACATGGAAACTTATATGGCAATTCTTGCGGTGACAGCAAGACCGTCCCTGGGTGCCAAACATACTATGGCCTAGGTATGATGGTTTTATCACATTAAAAATTGCTAGATTTTGGGGTAATTTGGGCCTAACAATCATGAATTTTACATACATACATCACGCCTGTATTTCCCAAAGGGTTAAGCAGAGGTGTGCCAATGTATACCCACAGTTCGCCAGTATTTTTGTAAGTCCCATGTAATAGGGATCGAGCCTATGGCCATTAACCAGGCATTAATTCAGACTCCGAGCTGCTAGTGAGAATTTCATAGAAAAACCCAATAACACTTTACTCGACCTGGGGATCGAACACTGGACCTCTGGCGTAGCAGTCGCGCATGGGACCACTAGACCAATGAGGCAGTTGAATTTTAAACTTCACTATTATGTTTACTTTCATAAATATTTAATGTTTTTTATTTTATTTGGTGAAGTGCCGCCTTTCCCCATCCCAATCCCTCCCCAAGGCGTCCTTGTCCGATCCCAAAGGGTACCTATATACCCCTTTCGGATCGAACAAGACATTTTTAACATAGTGTATAGTTGCGGTCGTAAATGTTTCGCATTTATAATCATGGTGCTTATGATATATGAATCCCTGACATATAAAATCCCTGCGTGGCCCTTTAGAATGTCTAAGCTCAGGCACGCTAATTATTTCATTATAGATGTAGATTCTAGAACTGTTGAGCGGTTTCAATAGCGGTGTGCGTCGGGTCATTGAACGCCCTAAAACTTATTTTAGATCCGCGAAGATGCATGTATGCGTGCAACTGCGGGAAGCCAAGACTGACACTGCAATTCTACAAAAATTATGTCTAGACGTTGGCCTACATTGTTCTCTCATAGTTAATTATAATTGAATTGTAGTAAGTAACGAACATATCCGTAGTATGGTGTATCTTATTTATGATTCATCGTAACCGCGCCATTTCAAATATTGGATGACATTATAAAACTCACATATTTGATACTTACTACTTATTACCCCGGTATGACTTCGAAAGAGACTGGTTCTCTCATGTTGCGCCGTTTTATCTCAGTGCTAGGAATTGCCAGCGCCATCTAGTATAAAAATCTAAACTATTGACTTGTAAAGGTGTATTAATTAACAGCTATGCTATGCTATTTCCATGCTAGCAGAAATTTAAAAGATATAAAGAGAGTTTAAGACTTAACAACTGAGGTCTCAAGATGACAACGCGCGAGTGATACCACTGGTGTTGCTGGTGTCTATAGGCTGCGATTGCCGCTTACCATCAGACGGCCCGTACGCTTATTTTTACTCATATTACAATAAAAAAAACCGGACATACGCGTGTCGGACTCGCCCACCGAGGGTTCCGTTCAAATTTGTAGGTACATATTATAATTAATTAAAAAAAATCCCTATGCTGGTAGTTAAAGGCCGCTATTACTTACCTAATTTTATAGTTCTAGGTCAACGGGAAATACCCTATAAATTTTGATTCCTTTGAGTGTTTTTTTTTATGGGATAGGAGGGTAAGCGAGCAGACGGATCGCCTGATGGTAAGCGATTACCGCCGCCCATGTACACCCGCTACACCATAGGAGTCACAAGTGCGTTGCCGACCTTTTAAAAGGGGATTGGGCCTCCGGTAACGTCACTCACTCGGCGAAACACAACCTAAGCGTTGTTTGACGCCGGTTTTCTGTGAGGACGTGGTATCACTCAGGTCGAGCCGGCCCATTCGTGCCAAAGCATGGCTCTCCCACGTAAAAAGTGTCTCGAATTATACGTTTTTTGCTGCATAAATGGCCGTATCTTTTTTTACGTTAGCTTAGAAGTTTGATTTTTTTACAGCTTCAAGGGACTGTAGACCTTAGTACTTATATGGTTTTAATTTCAACTCAATTCCTTTAGGCGTTCTCGAGATAAAGGGTCTTGACAGACAGACTGACGGACGGACGGACAACAAAGTAATCCTATAAAGGTTCTGTTATTTTTCCTTTTGAGCTATGAGAACCCTAAAAACATTATCAAATGTGTTATAACGTGGGGTGGTATTGCTGGTATTTTTCTTGAAACGGGGACGTCGACATCCTGTTTAAACAGTTTTATCAATTTCTAAACACGCAGTTTTTGTTCTATTCTCTCCGTTTGTATTAGGATGTTAGATCATCTCATGAATTACATGTGGGGTCGGTGCTTATGTAGTGATACAATGACATATTAATTTAGCAAAATATCATGATGATAAATATAAAATATCATCACACTTGAAACCCTGAAGGGTAACGCAGAGGCGTACTAATATACACAAACAGTTCGCTATACGTTTTAGGTCCCACGTAATAGAGGGCGAGCCTGTTGCCATTAACCGAGCATAGATCCCAAATTCAAATTTATTTAGAAATTTATAGAAAAACCCTATAACACATTGCTCGACCCAGGACCTTCAGCGTAGCAGTCGCGGTTGGGACCACTAGGTTAATGGACTAGGACAATGTTGTAAGAAAATAACATACATACATACCATCACGCCTGTACTCTCCGAAGGGTTAGGCAGAGGCGTACTACTGTACACCCACAGTTCGCCTGGTATGTTTAGGTCCCATGTAATAGGGGGCGAGCCTATTGCCATTAACCGGGCACAAATCCAGACTCCGAGCTGCTACTGAGAATTTTATAGAAAAACTCAATAACACTTTGCTCGACCTGGGGATCGAACCCAGGATCTCTAGCGTAGCAGTCGCGCTTGGGACCACTACACTAATGAGGCAGTCAGAAAATAATTTTTCACAAAAAGTTAAATCACTATTAAATCCCATGTACTCGTACCTAATAGAGGGCGAATAAGTTTACATCAGTACATCCCTCTCAGGCGTATTTAATAAAAAACATACTAGCAATTGTTACTTGTTAACCCCTCATGCTAAGTTAAATGCTTGCGTTACATGTCGGCAGTGCAATGGGTGGGTTTTGAACCGGCAACCACATGATCGAAGTCCGACGTCCTAGCCGCTAGGTGCTACCGCTTTTTTGTATGTTATGTTGACATTATCGCGTTATCATTGTGAACAGGTGTAGCGACAGCTTTATCAGCTATCGCTGCCAGCGCAACATGCGGGATGTTTACGCTGGGCATGGTGTGCTGGTGGGTGGGGCCGCGGGGCGCGCTGGCGGGCGCGGCGGCCGGCGCCGTCATAGCTGGCACCGTGTCTCTGGGCACACAGGCCGCCGCAGCGCGCGGGTTGAGGGCACCGCCGCTCAACATCAGCTTCGAATGCGCCCAGAACGCCTCCTATGCCGACCTCTCTGAGGCTTTTGTAAGTATCTGTTTAGTTTTTTTACAGCAAAGAGACGAAGGAAATCAGTCTAGACCCTGAGTCATGAAAGTCCTATAATATATTTGACAAACTATATGACGTTAATCTTGAAAGTTAAGCTGGTTATGTACATTTATGTGCAAATAAGTTTCAGCTGACAACATTTACCCAAAAAGACGCAACCGTTTGTCAGTAACATGTAGGTAGGTATGTTACTGAAAAACGAGTTACGATTTTGTCCCATGTCAATACGTTATCAAAATAATTAAGAATTTTATGGATTGTTAGCCCACTAACATATATAAATGAAACATGTTTTTTTTATATGACGCCACGTTTTTGTACAGAACTTTGTGAATAGGCACTACCTTTCGTACTTTCTGAATGTAACTAAGTAATGTATTTTAATAAAAAATGTATTATTTATGTATTAAAGAGGTACATGTTTCCAATAGGATCCAGAAATAGTGTTCCCACTATTCCGAATATCGTACCAATGGATCGCGCCACTGGGTCTCCTAACAACCCTGACAGTGGGCATGATCGTGGGCTGGTTGTTCGACAAAAAAGAGACTCTGATGATGGATGCGGAGCTGTTCACGCCGGTGATATGGCGGTTTCTGCCCAAAGAGGCGATAGAACGGGCCGGAGATAGTAGAAGAGTGAGGGCGACCCTAGAGTCTACCCCCGCACAACATGCAGCACCCCTTATCCTTGCCAGAGTCGATAAGGTATTGTAATTCTATGCAGTATTTATCAGTATCAGTATCAATATGAGGTAAATTAATTATAATCTTTTTTACACAATATATTTTTTAAATAAAAGAATAGCACCTAAATTCAATTATATTTATTTTCACCCTATCAGCCCTAATAAATTGTGCAGTTTTTCTTTCAACCTTCATAATATACCACATTTAACTGTCATGCACTTAGACCATCTAACCCAAGGTCATGCATGATACGCACTAACGCCTACAAAATATATCATACCAAAAGATTCTGTAAAACAATTGCTACAAAACGGTATGCATCTTGAGACGCGCGCTGAAACTCTTTGATAATAAATGTCAATGATTAATAAGCTCAGTCGTAAGATATTTTGAGTACAATTACAACTGAAACTTGTGTGACCTTCAAGCTTTATGCATACATTTCAATTTCATTTTTCATTCAATAATTCTTTCAAATTACTTGAATAATTTTTTTGAGTACCTAAAGCGCCTGCACCTAAAATCTTGGAAGTCACTTCATTGACGTCTGATAGTGTATTTTTTACTTGGTTTCTCATGAGGTATCTCAGCAGTTATTTAGGCAACCCTATGACACCTCGACTAGTGCATACAAGCCGCCTGAATTCTCTTCCTTCGGTCTTGAATTATTAATTTCTATTTATTTCAGATTGAAATGAATGGGGAGACAAGTAAATGAGGTGAGCTGACATACCTAAAACTTTTTGTAATAATTAATTAATCGTGACGAAGATTTTTTCTAGTCACACAGTGATTTTTGTATTAAAATTTTGATGTCGGTTTTGAAATGTATATTTTATTACAATGACGATTTAGATTTTTGAAAATATTATTGGTAATACTGTCTATATGTATGATTTATTATCAGAACCAGTTCTTATATGGGTCATTGTACTTATATAGTACGAGTATATTGAATGGTTTAACATTTTATACATTACCATTAATAACCCTGGTTCTTGTTGAAATGTTATTTCTAAAGTTGTGTAGTCTTATAATGAAATCATTCCGTTATGAAGTGTTGATACTAGAACTATTGATCGTTTATATATTTATATAAATAATTATATTTTGGCTGTGGTCTTTATGAATGGAATTTTCACGACATGGGACCAAAATATTAGTTATAATGTAGGTAGGTAGTGTAGGAACAAATTTTATCTGATCTATTGTGAGAGAAATATTAAAGCAGCGAATTAATTTATATTATATTTATAATGTGTGCATAATGCTGCCTTCGTAATATGTATATACAATGTCAGACATTAACTTTTTACACAAGTAAAATTAATGTTTTTAAAGCGTTGCGTAAAGAGCTGTATAAAAAAACGTATAGTAACGTATTCTTATATTATAACAAAAAATGCCAAGTTGTTTAGAGAATTAAAAACATAATTATTATTATACCGTATGTACTTACACGTACAATATATTAATAATTAATATATATTTATAGGCGGTTTTACTCGCGTTCTTTTTATCTGGGTTGCCTTATCAAAATCTTTTTTTGCAGCGATTTGGTTGACTCCCTTTAACAATATAAAAAAAATATGATTCTGAGTATGAGTTTCTCTAATTCATGAAGTTTGTGCAGTATTGCCAATTAATTAAAAACTTATCTTACATCTGAAGACCCTGACAAAATGCACGTGGGTAAAACTATAATTTATAAACATGTTTATGATAATTTCAATGTTGGTGCTATATTACTTACAAATATAATTTTAGTAAAAGTATTTACTGTATGATATAAAAGATCCTTGTTGGCTGTTACTTTATTCTGATTATACATATACACACGTTATGTACAATTTAACAGTTAATTTTAGATTACATTTAATTCATTTTACACATTGTATTTAATAACGTACTTAATTCAAATGTGACAGTATTTTATTGAGCTTAAGTGCTAAACTGTGTGTACTAAACTAAAATGTAAAGTTTTTTATTAAGTATCATGTATTATGATGTCTGCTAATACCAGGTCTAGGACGGGTGCACTATTTCACTCAAAAGTATTACGTATGTCATGATCTAGCAAAAATAAAACGTGTAATATGGTTTTATAAACCGCTGCCCCTCAAATTAGAAACAATTAAAGACAGAAATCAACACACGCCTTAATTCTTAAACCTAGACCAACTATCTGTCACTCTGTGAGTTGTGTTGCATCCAAGTTCTGCAGAAAGTAGGTAAATCACAAATTCATCTTTTAACAACAGAATCTTGACATAACATAAATACTTAGTATTACTTTACTTACTTTAAGTGTTAAGCAGAGGTGTGTCTGTATTCACAGATTATTATATTAATGTTATTATTATCTAATTCTATTATTTTCTGCGGTGAAGGTTTTTATTAAATATCATTCAAGCTACACACATAAATATTCAGAAAAAAAATCACTCAATTTTGCGCATCGGTACATTAGGTACGTGGTAGAAATTGTCAGAATTGCAAATTGTTAGAACTTTGTCGAGCGTCAATAAAATTATGATGCCGCCGCGATTTTCTGGCAATACTTATGCGGCCGTAAAATAAATTGCAGGTACTCGAATTAATTACAACACTCCAATTTTTAGAGATCTTAACTTTGATATAATTTGTTTATTAAGATTTTGCTGTAGAATCCTTGTAATTTCATACAAATTCCGATCCATTTATGTTACTACGATATGGTGTCAATTTCTAGTTATAAAACTCCTATAGCTATGATATGTTTTGTCTTCTTTTCGCTGTCACGAAATATCATAATTATGTCAAAAACAAGACAAAAAATATAACGCATAGCTATAGGAGGTTTATAAGATAGATATTTTATATTATTTAGAATAAGATATTTATTTAGTCTATTTTTATTTTATAAGCTAGTAGCAAGTTTCGATTTGTGCCGTTGAAGCACAAAGCAGCTAACTATAGGAAGTTCGTTATTATTTTCTATGGTAGGTGTTAATTTATTGAACTAGGTACTTACAATTTTGTAAAAAAATCAAATGTCCACCAATGGTGACAGTATTATTTATAATAATTTTATTTTTGAAGTAATTTGAAAAATACCTTATCAAGTTAAAATCATGTTTCCTTAAAACATGTTTTTTCTAAAAAATCTCGATACAATGTTTTCACATAAAAATATGATATACATCAATAGAAATAGTATTACATTATTAAACTTAAGCACAGTATTGGTTAATCTTGTATCAATAAGTGAGGCATAATTCGGTTTCGCTGTAAAACATATTTTTAGATAATTTTATGGAAAATCTCGTACCTATATTGTGTGTAGTTGACCTTACTGGAAAGTGATGCTTTGATAAAATCTCTCGAGCAATAAGTAGATAAAACTAATTTTAAACATTTTCGCATTGTTCATCCGATACAAACAGTTTGCCGAAAATATTGTATAAGGCTCTTAGCGTAATCTGTATTTATATAAAATAAACCAGTTGTAGGTTGTATTTAATTATTTATTATTATTATAAGCTCGCATTGCATACATTCATAGTTATACGTATAACAGTTTAATTTTCTATATGCACTCGGTGTTAATAGAATGCGTACCTGAAACAATTCAGATAGGAAATATATAATATATTAGATCTTATTTATATATAAAACAAATATGTAATATAAATTGTTACGAAATAAATGTAATGAAAACAACAACTTTCTTTATTGCTTCTTTCATATTCAAACGCGGTCGTTTTAATGGGAATTATTTCTAAAACGTGCTACAATTTCGTCTCGGGGAAGTTTGGAAAGTTATAAAATTGTGGAGACGAGGAGAATAACGTAAATAGTCAGGTGTTGTTGGAGAATGTGGCACCACGGGTGATTTACATGCGACGCGCGCTCCACGCTATTAAAAGTGCCGAGTGATGGCACCCGACTTGAGGGATGCGCTAGAAACGCACCCTGAGTTATAGCACGTGATCTTTGTTGAAAGGATTTACTCTGTAAGGGGTGAATTGGATTATTTGTGCATTGTAGAAAGTAAACCAGCATGGCATTGAGTTTAGAAGCAAACGATTTGTTGAGAGAAGACTAGGTAAGTAAGCGCAGTGTAGTTCGCATGCCAGGGGAAGGGTATATGGAAAGAGTTTAAAATTGGACTTTGTGGTGTTTGTTGGTTGAAGCTTTCGTCCCCTGCTGGACGAAAGCTTCAACCAACAAACACCACAACATTTTGCACTGAAGACTGAAAGGGGGTTTCAGTCTTCAGTGCAAAATGTGTAAGCTAATTTCTTGGAAAATTTCGACATCAATATCAACGCACAACCGTTCGCCATCAATGGAACGAACAAACTTAAGGCAGCTATAAAATGGCAAATTTCTGACAAAAAGCATCGTAAAACTGATTGCGGCGTCGAAAAGCCTCGAGCGGAGGCTCGATCGTAAACTAAATTGGCCTAGGAACTGTTTAATTGCGAACAGTAGCTTGCAATTAAATATGCGTAAAGCGGGTACGGAATACACTCCTGTTTGTAACATTTGACGATGATACAAGCGACTCAAGACAGTACAATATTTCCGTAATATTCTGCTATGTCATAAAACCACCGTAAAATTTGCTAAGAGAGAAATAATAATATTCCAAATACGCATGCAGAAATGTTTTGAAAGCTGAATAAAAAAAAATGGAGTAGAGTCTTCCGTAAGTAGGTATAATTCTAACCCAGCGTTTAATTCAAAGCCGTAACGATATTTTTATACCACTAAGGTGGTAAACAGTTACCGTATCTTATGGATGCTTGCAACACCAGGGGTATTACTCGCGCGTTGGTGACCCTGTAAATTAAAGAGGAATAGTTGGGTTAGCAGCATAGAAGACATGCTACCATGCATGACAGCGGCGGTAACAAAACACCACCTGTCCCCCCCCCCCCCACAGCCAACACAACGCTTCCTCACGGAGCTGTGGCGACTTTGCTCACCGTTAGAAATACAACATAGCACGGAGTTATGTTATTTGGCTACGATTTTCTGTAATGTGGAGGTACTTTCCCAGTTGGGCAGCTCCAATTGTGAGTGGAATTATTTGATCCCACTGTGCCCTACCTCTCCTAACTCCACGATTCAATTCCAAAGACACTACTTACGATAAATGATTATCACGGTTTGCAAAAATAAAGACAATCAGTTGTATAAGCAGAAGTGGTTACAGTTGGATCGTAATCACACATCAACGTAACTTCAGTTGAGTATATCGTTCGGGAACCACAAAACTCCTTGTTAAAACCGCATAGCAAGTTATACGAAGGAGGTTTTGCTTCTCCCGTGTTAACAGTACCTTCAGCTAAATAAGACAAGCAGATAATGAAGCCACCGACAGTAACACAAGTTTATTGTTGTCGTAAAAAGCAGGCGGCCCATCGCGGTAGACGCCAATTAATTAATGAGCTAACTTGAAAATGAATTACTCCATCGGGACTCGAGAGGTGTTCCGAATAACGGCTCTCAGCCGCTTCATACTTAAGACTTTCGAACGTAAAATTAAATTTTATTGTTTTTTTTGTGTTTCATGTTGATTCACGTTTCATTAAATTGTAGAAACTTATGTAAAAGGTGTTTTATGTTGACTGTTAATATTTTCCTTCTTTTCAAAGCGTATTTTAACAAGTTTTCAACTGCAAGAAAACAACTTTTGCTGTTTATTTATTGGGTTGTTTAAAGCATTGCAGCATTGACAAAAGAGCTCTAAATAGCCTCATTTGTAACAACGATTTAGTGGCTTTGTGTGCGGAACCACGGAACGTCTCTGTTATCTCTTAGTCGCATCTGAATCCTCCCCTCGAAGACGGTCATTGGTCAGATTGTCTGCCATTTACGCCCCACACAAAGACATTACAGACGTGTCATGTTACGCTGAAAAAGTTTGAGGTAAGTACTTTTTTCTATGTAGGTAATGGCACACTCATTACCTACATAGAAAAATTACCATGTGAACAGGATAGAATATAGCAAAAAAATATAAAATGTTCTAATATAAATGAAGTAAAGATAGTAATCAAAGTTTTTATTTCTCGCATTTTTTTATACCTATAGGTATGTATGTATAATCATTATTTTCTTTTTGCTTTTTCAACAAAGTAAAAGTCATTTTCATATAACAAGATTTTTTTTTTGTATCGCATACAATTAGTTGTTAAAGCGAGGTGCTTCTACAATGGCACTTAAGAAGATGACACTGGAATGCAACGAGAACGATAAAAATTAGCATAAAAGTTACTCTCGCAATAGACTAAGTAACCCAATGTAGAAGAATGGTGTCTATAGACTAGTCCAAAATGCCGAAGATCATACAATTACGTAGGAAATATTAACTTTAAAACTATGCAAGTCAGTGTAAGGTTTTTTTACAACTTCTAATGAATTCCGTAGAACACAACTAGATACACAACATTACCTTAGAGCGAGCTTAATCGTGTGGTAATGTGAACCGGGCAGGTCGACAAGTGCGCCGTTGTTTTAATTGAGTTTTCTTCCCTTTGCACCTTTGTGGCGACGAGTGGTGTCGCCCTCAAACGAGGGTGGATAGGCTGCAATGTGGTGTTATGAAGCGAACGACCTGGAGGTGGCTCCACTACCCACTGGAGGAATGACGTCAATAGATTATCGATTTTTTAATGTTGTAGAGTATCTTTCGATTCTGTACTGTTTAATTTGTCTAAGTTGGTGATACTGTAATGTTGAATGCTGTAAAAGCAGCAAAATTGTATCTGCTTAATTCAAAGTTAGTATAAAGTTTATCTATTAAGTCTTGTAATATTAAGCGTACGCGTAATGTTCGAAGACAGATTTGTAGTATTATAGTATAATGATTAACAAACTCTATGACACGTTGATATTATCGACGTGTTATGACGACGTGAACAAAAAAATATTATTTAATTATTTTTATGAACATTTTTACGCTGAGCGGCAGTCGGCGGTCGGAACGCGTTGTCGTCTCATTTAATCGCCGCATTACATGCAAAGTGCATCTCTTACATGTAAAACAGTCCCGGCGGGTATTTAAATTTTCGCCTTTCCCCGTAATTCGTTGAGTGCAGACAAAGGCTTTCAGAGGAAACATTGTTAATGTTACCCAATGAATTTTACCTGACACACCTGGCTATACATCTGAAAGCGTGTACCGCCATGTTTTTGTAGAAGTGGCGCGGAAATTGATAAATTAGACAAAGTTACTCGAGCGCAGACGGAAATATTAGCATTGTTTCACCACTCCACAGTTCATTCATTCGTGTAAATCACAGCGGGTCGTAATCCTCAACTGTCGGTTGGTTTACCGAGCTATTGAAGTACAGTAAAACTGTTCATACGAGCCGTTTAACCGCAATTAAGCTTTTACGACAAAGAAAAACGGGGAAAACAGTGTGCGAAATAGACATTCGAAAATAGCGGCGAAGAGTCAACAAACGAATTTCCGACGTGTCAAAGTAAATCTCTAGCCGACAATACGAATGGCAATAAAATCCGACGTCGAGGGTTGAACTGGCGATTGGTAAGCTGCCCGCCCCTACCACGAGCCGATTTCGATAAAATGACTGAGAATTTTTGGATGCGATAAAAGCCAGTACTTTTGGCCTGTTGTTGGTAAATGACAAGCTTAGGTACCTAATATTTAGGAAATATTCATGCATCTACATTCCATTCCATCTGCATTCCATCTACTCTCATGTAGTGCCTAACTCTTTTCACTCGAAATGGAGTGTGACGGGTCACGTTATTATTACGTGTTTTGGGATCTCATGTGATATACTGCCTCTTGTAACATTGCGGACTTAACTTAGTTCTACCTACTTAAGCTAAAACAATTAGCTATTTTGTGTCAAATATTCCCGTACTTTGTATAAAATCAGTCAGAAAAACAAAGTCATGTGTCTTCTAAAAGCTTTTATCTTTAGTAGGGGTGACGTCCTAAGCTGTGTTAAAAAGGTCTACTTTTCGCAGTTTTAAAGAGGATCGAGTAAAATGGTGTAATTTGTGAGATAAGCGACGGTTTAGCTGGACGCTGGCCGCTGATAGGAATCTGCCACTAAGAGGGTGTCCCCGATAATACTAGACCCACGATGAGGTTTTTTTACAGATAAGGATTACGGGTTGTATAAATTAGTGGTATTTATTTGTCTGACGATGACGGCAGCACTTTTATCGAATATGTCTATTGATTCATGTGTAAGTCGTAGATATAGCTACTTACTATGGGTTGGCTTATTATGTCGTTTCGTGTATAAAATAAACCAAAAATGTCTCCGCGTTTGTTAGCTATTACAGTGTCAGTGCTTTTCCAGTAAAAGCGAAAGAGAGTATAATCGAGTAACTTTCAACTAAGTGCTGCAATAATGATGTTAAAGTCTGATGTTTGTAATAATTTTGTGGTGCAGGCGTCTCGCTGTCAGTATGTGAGAGCAAGCGTCGAGACTTTCCGACGGTCACGGACGCCTCGCGGCCATTAATTGAACTCCGTCGCAGCCACTTAATTTTCAATAGGAACCGGAGCGCCGCCTCCCACCAGGTGGACGCTTTGTGCGCTCTCCTGTTTGCTAAAGTCCTCGTATTTATTTTAGATTCCATTGTGCTACGCTCCGACGCTTTGTCGGGAAATAGCCCTCTCGTGTACCACTGCTTTGTTAATTTTATTAATACGTGAAACATTTACAAAACGCGACCGCACGAGCGATTTAATGAGTTTTATTGTTAAACAGAGAGTAATGTGCTCGAAATGAAGCGCGCCCTCGGCTTAGATGTTGTCTAAATTCATACGAGGCGGGGGAGCGAGCATTTTACTGTTTTAATTCGAGCAGCTCATTTTGCTAATACCAACGTTAGCAATCCCAGACTGCAAACACCTGTTATATTCAATTTATTACATTAACAATTGATGATAAGAATAACTTATTTTACCCAGCTTCTCTGGTCGGCAACCCTCATGCCTTCGTAGAAGATCACAAGGATGCAAATAATCCGTTTTATCCCACAATCTAGTCGAGTTCAAAAGACATAACATGTTGGAGATATTTACGTTGATCCCGTAGAGCCGGACCACAGCTAAATAACTGGGCATTCCAGCACCGGGACCAACAAAAGAATTTAATAACACCGTGAGGCTAGGGCGGGCTCGCGGGCGGGCGGGCGGCGCGGGGCGGCCCGCCCTCGGCCGGTGAGCTTATTATCGCGCTGGGCCGGGCGCCACCGCCAAGAACATATTTGCTTTGTTGAATGTCAACGGCGTCGGCGGCCGCCGCCGCTGCCGCCCGCGCCCGCCCGCGCCCGCGCCGCCTCGCCTCGCACTCAGTACACACAGTTTGTGCGCTCGCTTAAACATTTAAGAGCTGGCAATGTTTAGCAACGGCGCAAATTAAAATAGGCTTTATGCGAAATCTAATTTGCCAAGTAGGGAACCGAGCACCTCGTTTGAGGAGAGGTACCTGAGCCAAGGTAGATGTTTGTATTGGAAATTGAATTAATTCTGCTTTCGAATTACCTACGAAATATAATTAATATTAGGTGCGTATTTTGTCCTCTTTTCTCATCAACAGTGTAAATATAATTACGTGAAATCAAAAGCTTTTAAGAACCATTATCAAGTTGAAACAATTTTGTTAAACTGATTAATGATTTGTTGTAGGAATTATAAATACTTAAGTACTTAATCGAATTTTAACAATATCAAGGCTTAAACAGCCTTTTATATAAGGAAATTTAGAATATTCTAAATTATTTAGTTACCTTTCATGTCATATAGGTAGGTCATATATTCGACATAGAGTACTATTTTACTAAACACAAAACAAAAGAAAAGTTCGAGAATTCTTTAGGCATTATATAGATTCAGAAAATACTTTCACGTTTACATTCTAATAACGTATTTATTACTAACTATACATATATTTAGGGGTAAGTAATTATAAATATTTAAGTACATATACTCAAGCATGGGTATTATTAGTAGAACCGCAAAGTTTGACCGTTTCATAACCGACAGTGGAGCATTGGGAAGTTCGCAACTAGCTTAGATTAAATGAAACTATATTAAAGATTCAACGGGGTTCGTTAAGTTACACCTAACCGCAGGTGGAGCCCCGCGAAGCCTTTGCTGGGGAACTGAATAAGTCAGTAACACAACGATATACTTCACTGGAATAGTCACGATCATTTATTACAAGTGTTTATTTTACAATCAAAGTTATAAAAAACGGCTGTCCACACTATGCACGATTTAGAATTAGTTGCAATCGTCAGAGAAAAATATCTATAATATTTTTAACTTTTTCCTATAGCAGTTCGATTGTAACCACAATTTATTCATCGGTTTTATTATATAATACATGTAAATAGATATGGTAATTCGTCATTTTTTTTATAGAAAGTCACCTTAATTAATTGATATTTAAATATTACAAGTGAGATTAAATTGGCGATTGTAAAACAAGCACACTATATTTCATTGTTTGACACTTCGACGTACTTTATACATAAAACGAAAACTGGCATAAAATAAAAATTAATCTAATTATTAGTTAAATTGTCATTTGACATATTATATGACCTCTATTTAACTATATAATGTCATTGTTATATGACAATTTATCTATACATATAATAAGTTTGTAGAAAAGTCGTGTTGTAATTGTAAGATAATTGGGAAAAAAATGGTGGAGAAGACTAATTAAGCGATACTGAAGAAGAATTAATCGGTTTTGGAAAAAAATTCTGTCTGTATGTATGAATGTATTTCTGTATGTTCATTTATAACTCAAGATCTACTTCACGGATTTCTATGAAATCTGGTGAATATATAGATTATGAGCCTGGTCAACATTTAGGCTACTTTTTATCCGACTACAACTGCGCAAAAATGAAGGATACTGTTTTTTCCATACTTTTCTTAGAACATCCTTAATCATTCAGAGAAATTGGAAAATCAGCAGTAATCAGCAGTAATCAGAAATCAGCAGTATTGGCAGTATCATAAGGCAATTTTTGAGCTTAATTTTATTTAAATCTGTTCACTTGAAAACGAACACTAAAAATAACCATTAAAGTTAATTTCACATATAAATATGTACTAGACTTGCAGAGGTTAAAAATATAATAAAATAGAGCATATTCAAAATAAAAATATACTTACGGATACTGAATAAGATAAAGTAAATGGCTAACATACTGATTTAACCAATTTTAGAGTAAAGTAAAGAAGTTAACAAAGGGTGTAAGTTTCTTCTCTAACAACTAATACGATGTCAATAAACTTCATTCATTATGAATATTTGATTTTTTTTATTTATTTTCACCTGTCATTAACTAATCTGGAGTTGACTTATATATTGTTTTCTTCCATATAAGGAACGTAGACAAACTTATTACATGAAACCTCCACGGTGAAGAAACTGTCGATATTGAAAAATAATTATAACGAAACGAAATGATTCCTATTAATTCCATCATAGTAATAATACTTACGCGTTGTATTGATATTCAAGAAAATAAAGGATCCTGCAAATGAAACTGAGAGCACCAGCTATACCCAATGTTGTAAATAAGAAACTCTCTTTTTATTTGTTTTCTGTCTCCTTTTAATGCCCTAACCGCTGAACAGATTTCGATAAAATCAAGCAAGGAGAAAGGTTGCATTTTGGGGAAGGACAGGTCTAGACCTTTTGTCTCAGGAAGTCGTTTTGGGATGCGAGTGAAACCGCGGGCTGTATAAAATAATAAACGAACATTTTGGACAGTTGTTGCCTCCGGCTACAATAAGATTGTTTATAATGTATTTAGAAAATGGTTTTTAGGAAAAATTAGGATGGGTATAAAATAAAATAAATTTATTAAGAACTTTTACAAATAAACTACACATATGCATATAGTCAAGAGAAAAATCTTATAAACAGTTTTAATAAAGGCTAAAGAAAAATTGTGTATAATATCTAAAACAGTAAAATTGTGGTGTATGGGAAATTGACTTAGCTTAAAGTATAAGATACGACCTGAACTAGGTTTATTTAAACCTGTGCTTCAGGCCATCACTTTACTATTATTAAATAATTGGGACGATAAATAATGTAAGTAAAACTTATATGAGAATACATTGCCCTCTACAACTACGAGAGAAAGCAAACCTTAAACTGAAATAAACAAAGTATAGACTATATAACTAATATTAGAAATACAAAATTATCTTAAAATAGAGTAATATATCATTTTAGAACTTCAATGAGGTTTTCTGTGTCCGTGTAATTTAGTTTTGAAAGATAATCAAATAATAATATATTTTTTTTTTAGTATTTACACTATATATATTAAGCGATCTGTTGAGCTTGTTATACAAAAAGGACCCAAAAACACAAAAAATCTTTTAGCAAAAGCATATCTAGTTTGGGCGTTGATGCATACCAGATCTTTCCTTCGTCTGTCTAATAAGGAAATAGAGAAATAGTTATTTATATATAAGTTAGTCTATAATAGCTGCACCAAATTAGACATTTAACAATTTATAGATAGGTACTATAAAAGGTAATTTAATTTGAAATATAAATTAACTTATAAGATTCGGTATCTTATCCAGAAATTATCTCGCTACATCTTCAATGCAATGCTTATAGGCACGCCGCCGCATGTCTTATGCTAAAGGAACACGCTGTTTTGATGGACAACAATTTTATTCGAAACATTTTAGTGTCAGTCAGTCGTAAAGACCAAACATAACATCAGTTTGCGGCTTCGAGTCTATCATACAATTTATGGTGCGCTATCAAACTTGTAAGGTTAGATCTTCAAGGAAATGGTTGCATGTTATTTGTTTTTTGAATGTTTAAATTGTTCAAAATGTATTTTGCTTATATTTAGGTACTGATTTTTTGAACTTTAATAATGTATTATGTTTTGATAGAAAGAATTGCAAATAATCAGACGTGTAGATACACAATTTATATAATTAATAATTTCGCAAACTTAGAGACTTTATTTCAAACAGAATAAATCTGAGTAAACTCATTGACAAGTTAAGGTAACTAGCCATGGTCTCAATTCTGATGGCACGTCGCGGCGGGCGGCTAATCGGGTTATCTGACCGCAGACCGCGGCCGCTCAAAGGACCTCGCAAAAAGCCAGCCCTTTGACTACGTCTTCAAATATTTGCACCGAACGCCGCAACCGCGCATTATTTTCAGTATAAACATTCATAATCCCACGAAACTTGGGTCAAAGCTTATGTTATTTTCGGAGCACGGGAGTATTTGCATTTTGTCAATCGTCTTTTTGGGGTAATGTTGATACATTTTAAATAATTTAATTTAGGTGTACTTGAGCTACGCTTTTGCGAGTTTTAATGGTTTGATGAAAATTTTCGATTCTTGATGTTTTTGTAAAAAATATATTTCTGATCTATTTTATTGTGAACAATAACAATTGAAAAAACTAAACAGTGAATTAGTAATTTACGGTAACATAAACTATTTCTCTTTTGTATTGAGACAATATCTAAACTATAAATAAAACATTGTGGTTAGGTGTTAGCACAGGATCAAGACATATAATTAAACGTGCATCCCGCAGCAGCAGAAGCCGATGTTCTAACTAATCGAAACACCACTGATTGAACTTATACGTTTGCCGTCGCGAACAGATGTTTGCGCGGCGGATTTAATATTTATTGATAGCGGCGGATGTCGGTCCCGCGGCGCACGCTGCGCGCAGCAAAGCGACTGTGTCGTGTTTACGATACCTGACATCTTGCAACTGGTGGCTGTTCGCAAACACACTTACAGCTACACTATTCCTTCCGCTACTAATAAATATATCTCTTAATAAATAACACTTGAAATACACAGTCAAAGGAATGTTCAAATCAACCCTTCACTGAAACGTACGTCTCAACCTGCCAACTTTCATAAATATCAAAGCAGCCTTCCCGAAAACAATTTCTTGGGAATCCAGCGGTGTTCACACGTCGCTCCGCTGCCGGTGGCTAACACAATTTTATTCGAGCATAAAAAACGAGCTCATCATGCAAACGCCAAAGTCGTGGGACGTGGCTCGCTCCCGCGGTAAAACAATTTATCTGCATCGACGGAATTACGACGGTGCGCCGTGAATAAAATATGTCGCCGGCTGTCACTCGAACGAAGACGTTGTCTGTGGCTAACAGGGGTGCCTCACGACGAGGCGCGACCTGCCTAGTGCCACCATACACTTGACATGTGCAATACACTCATAAATATTTTGCATCCTTGTATTCAACAATGCTTGCCAAATGCAGTCGCTGAATGAGTGATATTTTACACCCACCATATTCGATTCCAAATCTTTCATAAAACCTGAGGTGCATTAAACGGACCCGACAAGCAGTAGTTAGGTACTTTTCCAAATCGTTTATCGGTAACGGATTGGAACGGATGGACGAATTACTTATAGAGATGTTGTTAGCTATTTTTCATTTAAACAGTTTTGAAGTATGTGCTCTACTTTGAAGTTTACCTATACTTACGTCTTATAGATTACTTACATTGATAGTCAAAATATTTATTCAAATTAGCAATTGGTTAAAAATAAAAAAAAACATGCTGGGAAAACATTTTTGCGGTAGCCCTGAGTGCAAATTTGACGGGCGAAGAGCGACGTGCGACAGGATCCAAGAATTAGGTCCTGACGTACGACGCGGGCGCCGTATTTTCGTAAGATGCTCTGATGACGAGTAGGCCGACATGACGTGACATCCCGCAGGTAACACTACAGGGACCTGTAAGGGACTGGAGTTACGTAAATTATTAGCTCATGAGGGTTAAAATTACCCAAATAATGTTATGGAGAACTTCGGACTGCGTGGATAGAGTTTGGTTCCTCATCGAATGCTTGAACCTAATTCGTTTGTATAGGTAATCCTTATTTTGCGAAAATATTAGACAAAAATATTCATCAATTTTTTAATAATGTTTAACCCAAACTGTTTTGAAAAATGTTGAATTTACAGAACACTTGATATGGTACTACGTTAGTGTGCAATGGTTTTGGAAAAACATTCCAAAAAGCTTAAACTAATTTTCTTTTTTAAGATAAAGTTGATTTTGCTCCAAGTGTCTATATATTTATAGTCATACTTATGTCGTACTTAACGTAAGTAGGTCTCGCATATAATGTTTAAAGCTGGCTTATTTTTTAAAGAGCATAAAGTAAAAAGTACACCCTAATTTACACCATTACATGCCCCATCAGACACGTAGCTCAATCATTTGCCATCCTTATTACATCTACCTGAATAAAACCGTAATAATTTCCCCTTAGCTAAAGTTAAATCATAAAAATTCCACGTTAAATGTATGACAAGTGTATTTTCCATTCGATTGCTTCGCCACCGGAATGTCAATCGGGTCTGCTTAGCATTCTGAGGTGCGGGTGGTGCGCGTGGCGGGCACGACGCGGTTGCGGGACGGCTGCGGCGCGGGACGGCAACTGTGCGGCACGACTGTATAAACTCGTAGAATTGCTCCTCGTTATCGTATTAGTGAGCTTAACAATGGATTGTGCATAGCAGTGAGGGCTGCGATTATTCATTCCGGGAAATTCTGTCGATAGTTTTCAGGAGAAACGCAAATCAATCTTATTAGTTTCAACCATTCGTTTAGATTTTGAGTTTATACAGGATTACAGTTAGTTAATTGATTACGTACCTACGTTTTTGTGACGAAGAGAAAATTTTCTTCTCAGGAATCTTATGCCAATTAGCTGGTCAAAAGAGGAAATCCGTGTGAGGGTTCAATAGTTAGTTAGTAATTCAACGACTAAAAACTTGAATGAAAGTGTGTAGCCTAATTAATCTGGAAAACATTTTGTTTTGTAGAAATTACAGTGACCTAAGTTATACTCTTTCAAATAAAAAAAGAATTATTAAAATCGGCCCAGGAAATTGACAAAAACATCGGTGAACATACATCTATACTAATATTATAAAGCCCGAGAGTTTGTTTTTTTGAACGCGTTAATCTCAGGAACTACTGGTTGGATTTGAAAAATTGTTTTTGTGTTGGATACGCCATTTATCGAGGTAGGTTATAGGGTATATAACATCACGACTACGACTAATAGGAGCAGAGCAATACGAGTGAAACAGCAGGCCGGTCGCTAGTAAAAAATGTACCTACAAACATTACAGAACCTTCTCTATAAAGAAATTTACACCTACATGAGATACTAAAGTTATCTTTTAGATTTTGGCAATAAAATAGGTACCTATTCGAGGCATAAAATAATAGTTCGCCTTCCATCTACAATAACTTTATCAGCACCCTAACCAACCTACTTCCTCGTCCTCTAGACGATCAAGACAAAACCCACTGTTTGAACTGTTTGAATATTGATAGAATAAATATTGAGGCACGTGACCGAAGCGACGGGACACCGGCTCTGTTTGCATGCCATAACTCGTTCCAATTACGACTCATTGCTCTATGGCTTTGTTTAAATTTAGAATCGAATTATATGGCTGTTGAAATGTGTTATTCTGATTATGAATGTCTTGAGAGAGTGGAATAGACTTGAAACGCAATTTTCTTTTGCTATAAGTGCGATGACTTTAAGTAAAAACACACACAGCAGAATTTTAATAAGTAAATAGTCAGCTGAGAAACAGCTAAAGTGGTATTTCTACTACCAGCTTATTTAATTTTTTCAAAGATTTCAAACGTTCAAACCCAAAAGTCCAATGTCAGGCTCAAACAAAATGGTCCTTTATAAGTAATTGGGATTTTGGTTAAAAGAAATACATACGCATTGTATCATCTTCCTTTTCGAAGTCAGTTAAAAATGATCAGGTAAGTATTTTGTTTTTATTAATATCAAGAGAATAATTACATAATTGAAGTTAACGAATCATTAGCCCGTCAAGCAATAAATTATAGACATAGGTAATGCAAACTTTATTTGTTGTTTGTGTGCCCCGGTGCCTTTACATACTATTGCTGAATATTTGCGAAGTTTTACAGGTACATACTTATAGTTGTAATTGTAATTGATGCTGGCTTCGATAGTAATGGACTGTAAAATGATGATAGACCGGTTACTTGCACAATCGTACGCGTGAAGGAAAGGAGGGAAAGGTACTTACAGCTCGGCGGCTATGGTGGCTTCTTGTTTTAGTTGTTCGTGTTGGTGAGGTGCACCTGTCTTGCCCCTTTTCGGGGATGTCCCTGGGGTTGTGGAAAACTAACACATACACGTTATGATGTGAATAAGTTAAGTTTATGGTTTTCGCCCCTGCAGGTAGCGAATGCGTGTCCGCTCTTTGCTCGTTGATCGAGTGACTGTCTTTTTGAATGACCGGAAGTAGGAAATGGGATTTCATTGAATGGGAATGGGGAATGGGTTGTGAAGATGGATGTGAATAGATTTGACTTTGCAATTGTGCATTAAATAGATCAAATATGATACTTTAACAGTAATTAAGATTGTTTTTTACCTTTTTTAAATCCCTCTTAACATCTTCTGAAATGACGTCCACGCACAACAGATGAAATTACAAAAGGCATTCAAGAAAACATGAGCGAGAGCTTCCATCACAACAACCTGCGCCCACAAAGCGTTATAGGAACAAAGGCATCTCCTAGATACACACCTCGGTCCACCCTTCTAGTCCTGACGTACCTATCCTAGACACCATCTTTTAGAATAGTTCCAACACCGTCCAGTGAACCAGGTATTATTCCAAAATCACGCAGATATTTGGAGTGGGACGGTGTTTGTTGAGCCGAGAAATCCCTTCCCGTGGCCAGTAAAGCAAACGGATACTCAGTTTGAACATTACTTATTGGTGACTGCGAGCATCGGTGCTGATCCGTGAACGGTCCGTGTGCGGGATCGGAAACGTTGTGTCTTTTGAGACGTCCCTTCATGTTTGCTCTGTTAGGTGTGCCTCCTACGCGCTCATGTGGATATAGGTTCATTATTTATAAGCGCAAAGGATCGGGAATTCGAATTTTATTTAATAAAACCTGTTTGCTTACTATATTCTAATTTCTGAAAAAGACTTTAAGCACCCGATTTATAGTCTGTTTTTGGTATATTTATTATGTAAGTAATTTTTAAAATGTAAGAAGAGGAAAGATATTGTATATGATGTTAAGAACCGGTATATGTATGTGAGGTGGTTAGTGTTTCACAATAATAACCCTTTATATCTATATACATTATCGCAAACCTACGTATAAAGTAAGAAAATTTAAAATTACCAAATGGTTAAATTTCAAAATTCAAAGACCGACGACTTTGAGAAATACATGGATGTCTGCTAATTAATAACGTAACGTGTTAAAATTAATTTTGAATTGTTTCCTCAGAATTATGAAAGCATTCCATAATTCAGTTTTTTTATCAGCAGTCAAAAGGCTTTATTTCTCAAATCAGTACTGTTATTTGCGGAAAGTGGGAGAAACTCCTATTTGCGGCAAACATTGTCTTTCCCTGTATCATCACCTTCCTGCCCTTGTCTCAATTTATTTGTCGTCATCTCAATCATTCACTACCTTCCCCATGTCTTGCTATGTATATAAAAAAAATCGTAGAACCCGATTGCGGTGCCACCTACCCGGTTCGGTTTATAGAAAAAACCGGACAAGCGCGAGTCGGACTCGCCCATCTACGGGTTCCGTACAAATTTGTAGGTACATATTATAATTAATTCCAAATGTAGGTATAGTTTTTAGATTTTTCCCTATGCTTGTAGTATAAGACGGTATTATTTGCCAAATTTCATAGTTCTAGGTCAACGGAAAATACCCTGTAAAGTGTGATTCCCTTGAGAGTGCCGAAATATACTTTTTTTGCGACCTAAACGGCCGTATATTTTTTTTTACGCTAACATAGAAGTTTGATTTTGTTAGAGCTTCAAGGGTCTATAGATGTATATGGTTAATTTCAACTCGATATCTCCACGCGTTCCCGAGATAAAGGGTCTTGACAGACAGACAAAGTTATCCTATAAGGGTTCAGTTTTTTCCTTTTTTTTGGTACGGAACCCTAAAAATGATGCGAGACAGAGGGACCTATCCTGATTGATGTTTCTCTACATAATAACTGCTCAAAAGTCTTTTCCTTAAATCCCAATCTCTTTATTTAGGCATTCTCTAGCCAATCTTCTAAAAAGTATCTACATCATCCCGCCAATGCATGACCATCGATAAACATTTTAATTGTTTGAAAAAAAAAGTAATATTCAATGAAATGTTCAGTTTTTTCATTTGAAATCTGGTCTTAATTATGTATAAGGACAGTCACAGACTGACAGACCTTAGTAAATAGTCGTGGTATTTTTTAGACTGTTGGTTATACCTACCACAATCTGAAATAGCAAAAACATAATTTTTATACTTACCAAAGACCAGTCTAAAATCAAACCTTTCCGCGAAAGAGAAAGAGATGTTCGATCACAATCTAAGTACTTAGTGACTTTACGACTGAGTAGTGAAATTGTTTCGAGAAAATGCATCCTAATCAATAAAAACAAAAGCTTGTAGTCTTGTTTTAGTTTTTAAGCTTTCGTTTTTATTTGTCATTTTTTGGTGGCTCATGCTAACTTTATTCACTACTAGCTACAGCCTGCGGTTTCATTCGCATCCCAAAACGACTTTATGAGACAAAAGGACTAGACTTATGTTCTTCCTTAGGATGCAACCTATCTCCTTGCCTAAATTTATCGAAATCCGTTCAGCGGTTTAGGCATTATAAACAGAGAGTTAGTTTCGGATTTACAATAAATTAGGTCTAGCGACAGCTAATTTTGCGAGTCAACCAATATTGAAACCGCGAGCAACAGTTCGCGGTTGCATGCCAAAGGGCTTTTTAAGACAACAGGTGGCCATGTTGTTCTCTAAAGTCCAATTTACCTATCTCTCTAACAAGATTCATCAAAATTCGTTTAGGCGTGAAAAGGTAACAGACTGACAGTTAGTTCGTTCATCATCACCCAGAACTAAATCTTTTATTATTAGTCCCTAATAGCGAGATAATTGAAACATCATTTTTGTTACCTCGACCTTTGACGTAAATACATAAATATGATTGGAAAACAATGTTTTTCCAATATTGTATGCCAATACTGGCCAATACCAATATGCATGAAGTTCAAACATACTCGTACAAGTGCTTAAAAACTATTTCAGCATCAGAATACTTCATTATGCGTTGCAATAATTAATTTTCAATATCGACAGTATTTCTTTCACCGTGGAGGTTTGATATAATAAGTTTGTCTACGTTAAAACAATTTTCACGTCAACTCCAGATTCGTAAATGATAGCTGTAATGTCAAATATCATTTACTTTTTCATAGCCATTTACTTTTTTTTTATGGGATAGGAGTGCAAACGAGCAGACGGATCGCTTTACTTTTTTATATTTTAACCTTTGCAAGTCTAGTACATATGTATTTAAATATGAAATTAACTTCAATGGTTATTTTTCAAGTTCATTGTGTATCGTTAAATATTATATGTAATAACATTTGATAAAGTAGACCGATTTCAATAAAATTAAGCTCTAATGTTGTCTCATGATACTGCCAATGCATTTCATTCTAATTCTAATAAGTTTTTAAGAGATGGCGCTAGTATTAAGAAAGTCCCAGCAGGTACACTTTTCATTCCTCCAGTGTTTACTATATTGGAGTTCCTGTACTACCATGTACTGCATGATACTCTGGGGATCAAGACAAATCTTACGACGCCTCATTTGTTGAAATTGAAAAAAAAATATTGTTTTCTGTCCCCTTTTTTGTGCTTTGTCGGCTATATTGTCATGTTTTTTTCAAAAAATTATAGCCTATTATTATTACTGCAAAGACGAATCAATCGACCAACTTTTTTTTTTAAAAGCATAACCTAAACCTATGTAATGCAATTCAAAATCCAAAAGATCAAAGTTTAAAATATTCAAAGTATTTCTATAGGTTATTACCTAATCCATTAATTTTACATTTATTTAAGTAGCTTTGACAGCTTTCGTTACCATAATCTGTTATCAGCAAACTTTTAGTTCGCAAAACTATGTGTCAAAGCATCTAAACTTTGAAACTGCTGTCAAAAGCTATTAACTAGCTGTAATACTGGTGCAGATAGAGCGGACTCATTCGATTATAACGAGCGGTTTAGTTCCAATGTGGGACAATAGTTTGGGATATCATCGATAGTTTTGTATGAGGTTTCGCTAATCGCTCATGCAGCGGCCAATTTCGGCGTGAATGATCCGCCGGCGAGCGCTTTTGTGCCTTGTCCTCGATTCTAATTGAAACTATTTTGGACGCAGGACAATGCGGCATTGTCCGCGTGTCCGGCGGTGTTTGCCGCCTTTATTAATTCAGGTGGGCGTGGCGGGTAGTGGGCGGTCACCGAGGCGGGGCGTGTCAGAAGGCCCGCCCAGCCGCGCGCCGGCTCGGGCGCCGCGCTCGCTCCGTCCGCGCAGTCGGTCTGTCGACGCGACGTCTGACGCTCATCTTTGCGCGGACGACGGAATAACTTTCCAACAAAGCTTACGATATCAGATGCTCCGTAACTTGTAAACTAACTCTCCTAGTTGTTATCTTGCTGATAACTGCAGTGGGACGTCATAGGGTCTCAGTTTTCGGTGTGTTACTTGTGTGCAGGTGGGCGTGAGTCCCGCGGGGCTCGCCACGTGTTTTTGACAGTCGCTGCACGGCCCCACACGCACGCCAAGTAAGTTAATTTATCAAAACTTACTTAACTTATATTATGTTGTCGATTTTTCAAGTTAAGTTCTCAATATGTAGATATGTTGGTACTTAGGTAAGTACCTACCTACTTAATTATAGTCTTAGAAAAAGTTTCAAACTTTAAGTTTAACTTTGTACCTACCAAATTGTGATATGATGAATCTTGAAAATTTGCTGACTTAATTAGAAACGGTACATATTTTAAACGGTTGGTCTATTCATTAAATTAAAACAAATCTTTGACATGAATGCCATTTTATATAGATAAGTACCTACCTTTCTAGTTTTTGTTATCAGTTATTAGTTAAGTAACAGTTGTACCTTGTCTTAAAAATGCAGACTGAAAAACACATCGATTAGGTACCTTAAAATGTACCTAAACTTAAATAATAAAAGTTTTGAGAGAAAAGCTAGGATAAAATGATGATGACAGCTTACCTGAATGAAGTTTTGGATCGTTAATGATGACTGTCATGTAGTCTTCATAACCTAGATGATAAATCATACAGATTTGGTGGTTTCTTTAACTATTAAATAAACTTTTCTTAGTACTTTCTAGAATCTAGAGCTAGACCGTAAAATGAATTTTATTCATCTTCTCATTATTTTTTTTATCTACTTTCTGATTAATTTTCTTGTTCCCCTGTCACGTAATCTTCTTAAATAATTTGAGATTTTATTTATAAATATACGTATGCGAAAATTTATACAACTTCTGTAAATAAATAAGTATTAGTTTCGGGAAAAAATCACAAACTTAAATAAAATCCTTATTTAAAAAGTTTTATCTAAGTTTTAGTCGTAATCAAATTTTAAAATCAAACCATTTGACACCGACTTTTTGAGATTTTGTTTAAAAATGGAAAATTTATTAACATTATTAAATAAGAAAGCAGGTACCTTTGTTAAAGAATAAGAAAGTTTGTGTGTGTATTTAATTTTCGCAAAAAATACACACAATAATTTAGATTAAAAAGAAATAATATATACCTAATATACAACGATTAATTATGGTATATCCTTAAGAAAAAAGGTTGGCGCAAAAAATTATCTGACGATTGAAAAAAATCAGCTGGCTAGGAATAGGTAAGTAGGTAGCTATTCTGGTCTCTTTGATAATGTTTATACATAGTACATACCTACATACAGCAATTTATAAGAATATCTTACAGAAAAAAACACGAATTAATAGTATAGTAAGGAAACATATATAGGTACGTATATAGGTTTATCTCGGTTAGGTGGGTGTACCTAAATGCATAAAAAATAATTAATAGTACAACTAAAATAAATAAGTAGGATATATAAAGTATCTATTTAGGTACATATTTAATATTTTTTATAACAATTAAATATTTATAGAGAATCTTAATAGATATATTTTGATTATTATAATAATAATTTCCGAATGCTTTCCGGACTAATCTTCTTAATAATAAAAAAATATCCTTAAGTTTTCTTTCCTTTTTTTATTAATGGGATAGGGGGGCAAACGTTTGCCCCCCTGCCAAGGGGATTGGGCCTCCGGTAATCTCACTCACTCGGCGAAACACAACGTAAGGGTTGTTTGACGCCGGTTTTCTGTGAGGCCGTGGTATGACTCCGGTCGAGCCGGCCTATTCGTGCTGAAGCATGGCACTCCCACGTTTAAAACAAAGCATCAATCAAAACGTAACCTAAATTCGACTAAAAAAATAACCAGTCGCTATCAATCAACTCCAGAACCACAACTCAATCGCAAAAACGTACGTCACCAGAATAATCTGGTAACTGATTGAAATGGGAACAAATCAGTCGTCACTGACTCAACTGGGAGACGCGACTTTTTCCCATCACCGAATAAAAATGTCCGCCCGCCCAAACCGTGTTCCCCCGCCCCCGCGCCGCACCCCGGCTCAAATCATCGCTGACAATGTCGATTCGGTTTTATTGGGCCGACGATCTTTTTAAGGCAATTGCCATGGATCGCTTTTCCATTCCAATTGGGGTGCTTTGTCGTCCTTGCGGTTTCTTTGCGTATTTTTTTCGCCGTTTTGGAAAGAAAGTGAATTTATTTGTGCTGTTTGTTCGGGTATTTCAAATAAATGGCCTTTCTCTATGTAGTAGTTCTGACTTTAGATCTTCATTGAGAGAAAGTTTGTATTTGGTTTGTCGTGCAAGTTTTTTTAAATTTCAGTGACATTTTTGGCACATTGCTTATTTCTTCGGTCGGGTCGTGGGTTCATTTTTCGCAAGGGTAATTAATATATTTGTATCGTCTATACTTATTCATGGTCTGGTCGTGAATGTGAGAATTGTTAAACGTATACGCACCGGGGTGTTCGTAATATATTAAGGAGCAAACTTTAAAATAAAATCGCGAGAATGTTTTATTGAATTGTTGCTGCTACCCGCAATTTCATTCACGTCCCAAAAAGATTAACATACTGTAAGTCCAATTCTAGGGGGCCTATCAAGTTAAAACATGCACCAGATTTTAAGGTAGACCTCTAGAAAGACATAGGTGAAAACTGCATTCAATTCCATGCAGTAGTTTTTGCGTGATATGCGTACAAAAATACACAGAACGACAGACAAAAATTCTAATAATTGTTACTTTGGCTTCTGTTGCTCTAATAAAGATCCCCCATATTAGTGTTTCTTTAATATCTATAATGTACAGACATCGGCCTGTTACAATTTTATTGTAGGTAGGTATAAATCATCCTCGTAGCGAAACTAAATGGCGCTGAATATCAGCATTTGACATGAAGCGACTGCCATCAACGCAGCAACAGAACAGCAGCAGAAATAGTTAAATAAAATTTAATTGAATTTACTCCCACAACCTACATAATCAACCCATTATACTGTCCCACTGCTGGGCACGGGTCTCTTCTCAGAATGAGAGGGATTAGGCTATAGTCCACCACGCTGGCATAGTGCGGGTTGGCAGACTTCACACGCCATCGAGAAAATCTCTCAGGCATGCAGGTTTCCACACGATGTTTTCCTTCACCGTTTAAGCGCGTGATAATTAACTATTTAATATGCACATGACTTCGAAAAGTCAGAGGTGCGTGCCTTGGTTTCGCACTCGAGACCTTTGACTTGGCAGTCCAACGGTCATACCACTAGGCTACCTAATCTCTGGGAAATACAAACTTCTGACAAGGCTTCTGACCACCAGTAACGATTGTTATAAGTATTCTTATAACAACTGGGGCTGAGAGTTTAAGTGCTCCCCAAGGCACAGAGGGTCTCAATATGTGAGGAATGGGCACCCATCCGTATACAGGACGCGACAAGTGCAGCTTAAACTTGCAGATAGATTCATGCGTAGTTGTTTTTTAGCCACGAGCCTCCTTTACGGAACATTATATATACGCTAATATTGATGTAAAAGTTAAAGACGCTCCCGTAAAAAAATGGTCATTATTTTTATAACGTAACTTAGCCCACTAACACGCTTGTATCCCCGAATGTTTAGGCAGAGATGTCCTTGTTCGCCGGTATGTTTAGGTCCCATGTAATAGGGGGCGAGCTTATTGTCATTAACGGCGCAAAAATCCAAAATGCGAGCTGCTACTGAGATTTTCGTAGAAAATCCCAATAACACTTTGCTCGACCTGGGAATCAAACCAAGGCCCTCTAGCGTAGCGGTCACGCTTACGACCACTAAGTAGACTAATGAGGCAGTCATTTGTAGATGTATTATATTTTTTTCGAAAATGTCCTATAATACGCGATAAGACTTGTGTTTAGTCTGTGCCACTAGCGTAGGTGGCGTGCGTCACAGACTAAACAATAAATATTGATTACATAATTAATATGGTATCTACAGGTTATTTTTTGACGGTTCATTATTCAGTCCTGAAATTACGAGATGATTTCGATTTAGTAGCTAAAGTGCCAATAAATGATTATTTTCTTCTTAATTCGTGTTGACATCACCATGAGTCACCTCTACTGGAAATGTTATTCTTCCAGTAACAGCTTCATCTCGCATTTTAATGTATATTCTGACGTATGAGTGTACAATTGTACCTCCAGAAAGTTACTCACATCCCTTCATGAACCAGAAAAAAGCTGATAATCTTCAAACGGCTGCCCAGATTTACTTAAATAATAGCTAAGAACACTCGATCAAGTCACCTTTCAAAACAAAAAAAAATAATCCATATCGGTCCATTCGTTTGGGTGCTACTATGCAACAGACATTTAAACTTATAAAACCCCTCTTTTTGCGTCAGGGGTTAAAATATATCGAATTGTTTTTCAGTAGGTAGGATCCTACTTAACCTCCTAAGCTTTCATACCTATCTTCTGGCTACTATATCCTTTCAAAGACGACACGTATGGCGTAGCGGCTGAGCGATCGGCTTCTGCACTACGTGTTGTGGGTTCCACCCCCACACGCAGCAAATATTTGTATGATTTACAAATAGTTGTTCCGGGTCTGGGTCCGTTTGTGTATGTGAGAATTTGTGTTTGTGAAAGCGCCCACAATACAGGAGAAAATCCTTGTTTGGGGAACGATTTCTAAAAAAAAAATATTCTATGTAAAGATTGAAAAGAAATTTCGAAATTAAGACCTTGACAAATCATGAGAACAAAGCATTCCGGTTTTTTTCGGAGTGACACTACAATATTACAAAGGTACGTTTTAGCCAAAAATATTCCCAAGTAAATTGATCTGACCCGGTATCTTTGGGTACGCAGACGACAGCACTGTTGTAGAGAGCTACACAGCCAGCGCACGGACCGGTGGACCTGAAATCCAGTCTCTAAGAGAGGCCATGGTCGAGCGTCTGAGTTTGTCCCTTGGATGGATGGATGGATCGGCTAAGTACCAGCTCGGGGCGTTAGAGTCCATCGAGAAACGTGCCAAGAAGCTCATTGGCAACGATTCCCTTGTCTGGGCTAAACTCCAAAGTCTTGAAAATCGCAGCAAAGTTGCTAGCTTATCGGTTTTTTATCGGATACATTTCGGAGAGTGTGCATCAGATCTCCACGATCTTATCCCCGCTAGCCCTTTCCACTATCGTACGACCAGAAGCACGAAAAAGCGTCATCGATTCACGGTGGACATTCCAAAAGCCCGAACGAAACGCTTTAAGTCCACTTTTATAATGCGTACTGCTGAAATATGGAATGCACTTCCCGAGTGGGTCTTCCCTGATAGATATAATCTGGGTGTCTTTAAATCACGAGTGAATCGGTTTCTGCTAGGCAAGCGCGCTCCGTCGTAGATCGCAGTATCGCTTAACATCAGGCAAACTAGCGGTCAAGCGTAAGCGTATATAGCCTATCACGAAAAAAAAAAGTAAAGCCCACAAAATAATATCTAAGAGTATTTGTTGAGATAGTGGTCAAATGCAAAATCTTTAATTGTTCTGAATCGTATGTAGGTCTAGATCAACTAACTCTCTAAAATCCCACATACTGAAAATCCTGCTAAAAAACATATTTTATATTGCAAAGAAATAAGGATAGCCAGTGATTTGCGCGATAACTACGCTGAGATAGTCAAACGCAAACCTATTCAAAAATTAAAAAGGCTCTAGAAAGATATACGTTGTGCTCTAGAAAGCTCTTGTTAACCTAACCCTCTAAAATCACACTAGTATTTGCGAAAATACAGTAATGTGTAATAAAAATGCATATATATTAAGATAACAGGCGGTTTGCCCGATATCGCGCTTTAATGAGGCGACCGCCGACGCGATAACGAGCCGGCCCGTTACGGATTAGGGAGACACCGCCATGATGTGCGTTTGCGTTGCGTTTATGTTGCGTTTAGTCGAGCTTAGTGAATGGGATAGATACGTGAATATATTTATAGATACGTAATGTATTGATTTATAATGTTGCTCTTTGAATTCGTTTTTGGTGTACCTACCAACATTAAACAATATTATCTATCATTGTTTAAGTTTTAGCTTAGTCGATGTTTTTTTATCTATGTACTTATTTAGTACGGTGTAATACTACACCTTAATCTTTTTTTCTTTCAGATTGAACACTTACTTACTTGAGTTTCAGGCTGTGATTCGAAGGCGAATCTAAGCATAAACTTATGATTCAATTATAACAACATTTAATACAAAATTTACATCTGAAAGCATTTCTGATTTAGCCATATGCATCAATAACCTAGTACCACAGTCGTTTCATAAAACTTTTACTTATATTCCTGAAAAAAAAAACAGTGGTTGTAGGAATTCTGAAATGCTTTTAAATTATAGCATTATTTTGCTGTGGTGGTAATATTTATTTATATGAACTTTTTTATATAACCCAATTTAATAAAACCCTTACTTATATGAGTGTAGTAGTAAACGTTCTCAATAAATTTTATCTAAAACTTATGTTTACTGAATGGGAAGAGGAAGTGACATCACGGCGACATCTAAACGTGGCCATAACTTTTGTAAATTAGAGCTTAAAATGAAGCAGCTATGACTTGGCAGTCTGTCACACGGAGTATTAAACAAATGGAGTGTCAAGTCAACGCATGCAATGTCCCTAACGCCTAATTGGTGACGAATTTGCAGCGATTGTCTATTTATAAAATCTATCAGCCTCTGGGAATTACTGGCAATACGTCTTCTCATAGTTCTCATAGTATAGATTGGAAATGTGATGGCAGTACTTACCTGTCCTATAGTGACCTAATAGGCTCTTTAACTGATTATTTTTTGTAGTCTTATGCAAATGTTTACCATATATAGAACCCATCAACGAGAACAAAATTAAAATCGGTTTAAAAATAAGGAAGTTACAAGCGTTATAATTATAAGTTAGACAGAGAATGCACTATACTTGTTTATGACATTACAAACCAATCGAATCCTATACGAACACTCATTTGGAGGAAAGGGACAAAGCAATCTCAATCCCCACCAAAAATTTTGCATATCTTTGAACTTTATTAACCGATTTAAATTATTTTTTCAGAATACGATTTGTATTTAATTTCATTTTTCACTTAGTTTGGTATTTTTAATTATTCAAACATGAGTCAAATACTCTATTCCCATTGCTAATATAGTGTATCTTTTTTTATGTAAAAACATTGGCCCGCACCGCACTATAACTTCCTTCTGTATCGTGGGTAAGATTTCAAAAACAAATTCTTACATTAACATACGTACACCCACACCCGGAACGACTGTCAACCTGCCGACCATAAAATATTTGTTCCAAGAGGGAATCGAACCCGCGACTTATGGTGCATTTGTGGTGTACAAGTCAATCGCTTAGGTACTGCATCAATTTATTTTTACAAGCATTTTATTCTACAAAATTGAACTTAATATTTTGGTAGATTTGTTGATGTACGTCATTAAGTAATTATTGTAAATGTTGTGTTTTATGGTAATTATCTTATTATTTTTGACGTAAACCTAGCATTTTAATAAATACTAATAATACCTATAATATTTTAATTTGAGCTATGGACTATGGCTACGGTTTCTGAAATAAATGAATTTTAATTTAATATTTTCACATCGAGAATTTTTTAATCATGGAAATGCATACATGCGTGAACTAACTCTCCATTTGTTATTTACTCCACGGTCTGTAACGAGGTCGAGCACGTTATGAGATAAATATTTATGTGTTTACATGCAGTTAGCGCGATCGCTGGCGGTGATGGCTTCATAAATGATATTTCAGTCGCTGGATTAACGCTGCGTATTAATCAGACTTGTTGATTTTTATTTTATTTCAAATGGTTTGTTTACACTAGTTAAGGCATACATAAAACTATAAAACTGGTTATTAAATCTGACGAACGGCTTTTAGCACTTCGTATCAAAATAAACTGGTTGGAATTAAAAATTACTAAAATGTTGTAGGCAACAATCTTTCATTTCGTACTTCAAGTATTTCATTTACAATCAGCGTTGGAGAAACTATATATTTTTTTAATGCTGTGTAGATAACAACGGTATCAAATCTTCACAGAAAATATAACTAGAGGACGGATTCCTGATAGCAAACGTAATCCTTTCGCGTCCGCTTGTTATTCGGATACCGTAGTATAGATTCAGCGGTCGCATTAAAAACAGATGAGGTTTAAAAAGCAGTCTGCAAATGATGCTAAATGATCGTTTCAAATACGCGGGCGAAACGCACCGGTAAAAAACGCCGGACTGCTTGCACACTGGGAATGCCAAAATCGACTGTGTTTTGTTTTTTATATTGGACGTATGTTCTAAATTTAAAATAATTTACACAAGCATTTGTTTTATTTGTAACAAAAAGGTTAAGATAGAATTTAAATAAATAAAATGCGAAATCAATCATTGGTTCTTGTGAAATGAAAGGTTTTTGAAAATAAAAACATGGAAAACCAAAGTATGTATATTTGGTGTTAACACATAAAATTTGATACCTCACACAATATGGCATGTGTTAGTTATAATTTTAATTAAATTCAGACCTCTCTATCCTACAGACTTAGATCCGTAAAATTTTGTACCTTACCTCTCGGAAAGCAATATTGAATTTGCATAAAACCAGGAATAGTTAAAAAAATTGTTCGAACAAACGCACCGGCTTAACGCCCGTCTGTATCATAAGCACGGCCGATTGGTTTAGTTAGCAGTGAGCGTCGCGCCTCATTTGCTTGCCTCGCCGCGCCGCGCCGCACCGCCCGCCGCCCGACGACTTTGTTACCACTCTTTTCATTCCGACACCGTTCTAACTATCCGCTGAAGTGATAAATCGGTGTCATAAAACTTTGTGAATGTTTTATGCACTTGATTTTATGTTTTATAACCGTTTGTTACTCATTTGCAAGCAAAAGGATAAATTGATGTTTAATTGCCATACGAACTCTCAAAGATGCCATTGAGATACAATATTCTACGGTGCAATAACTGCGGTTTAAGTAATTTTCTATGTTGAAAACATTGCTGAGTCTAGATTTTCAACATGGTTAGAATATATTGTAAATGAAATGGCAGTTAAATATTAATGAAGAAAATTAAATGCAGTGCTTTAACTGCCTAGGCGGTTTTCCGAGCTGTTTCAAATAGAAAATCGGTTTTACATTTGAATTGCATTTTTTAATTATATACTTGGCCGTTAGTTAATTAAGAATGGTAGGAAAACATAAATAGAAAAAATAATTATTTCTTAGTTTCTAATTAATGACAGTACTCTCATGTTTATACATTGTGAATACTAATAAACAATTTTCAATAAATAATTTGTTTAAATACATTTGAACGAAAGGGACATATCGGTGTGTAATAATTAGTAATAAAATATGACACGCTGACAAAATGTATGTAGGTTTTTGTATAATAGTTTAAAAACACAAGAGTTTGATCAATAATCTTAAATAATAACTTTATTTATTTATTTATCTTTACAGGTCAACAATATTTAAAATATCATTAAAAATATACCTATGCACCGCATGACGTAGAAATATAACGCATTTTTAAATTATTTATTTAAATAGAAACGTATGGACCGAATAAAGTTTAATTATAATCCGGAATTCAATATCTAACTCTTTGAAAGAAATGAAGAAAAAGTAGAGAAAGGGCATCGGTTGAGCGCCCAACAGGTTGACGGTTGACTTTTAATGATCCCTTAATGATTGAGCCGCGGGCTACACGATGCGTGCCACCCTGATAATGTACAGTCGACAAAAGAGCCTGCAAGGTATACAGGCAGCTAACAACCTTTGCCCCTTGACATATATTGAGTTATAAATAATTATTCACAAAAGAGTTTAGTATTAGTATGTATGCAGTTAACAACACATGTACATTTTGAAATATATTGCGTGATACATTCATCAACCCTTTATTTGGCCCAGCGCTGGGGCCTAGTGTGTATTGGCAAACTTCACACGCCGTCGAGAAAATATCGCAGGTACGCAGCTTTCCTCACGATGTTTACTGTTACCATTTAAGAAAGTAATAATTAACTAATAATACGCACATAACTTCGAAATGTCAGAGGTGTGTGCATAACATTAGAACTCGAGACCTTTGATTTGGCAGTCCAATGGTCATATCAATATGCTATCACTGCGCATTATATTTATTTTCCAATAATAGACTAGCTCTGTAGACAGCTAACATCATACCTGCGTTTTGAGATATATTATGTATATTTATACAATATTACTGACTGCCTCATTAGTCTAGTGGTCCCAAGCGCGACTGCTACGCTAGAGGTTCTGGGTTTGATCCCCAGGTCGAGCAAAGTGTTATTGAGTTTCCTATGAAATTCTCAGTAGCTGCTCGGAGTCTGGATTTGTGCCCGGTTAATGGCAATAGGCTCGCCCCCTATTACATGGGACCTAAACATACCAGGCGAACTGTGGGTGTACATTAGTAAGCCTCTGCCTAACCCTTCGGGGAGTACAGGCGTGATGGTATGTTATGTTATTTATACAATATTTGTCAAAACAAAGATGTCGTTAGCTGCCTGTATACCTATTTCTTTTGTCGATTGTACATAAAGCCTTATACCAGAGCCTCCGTATAGAGTTATAGAGCATTGTGGCACTTCATGTTGTCGCTTTTATAGACTACTATAAAACAAGAGTTTAATTGTGGTAAGTTGCGGTTGCTCTTATTAAGAGTGATGCGAATGATTGATTGTTTTAACTGTGATCGGTGTTCAAAGTGTAATGAAAAATATAACATACCGTGTAAAGGTTAAAGTGAAAATTGAACTTGCGCCTATGTGTTAGGTTCATATATTAGGGGTCTATTTAATATATAATGAGGTCTATAATAGGGGGGGGGGGAGCCTATAAATATAAATTCCGAGCAACTACTGAGAATTTTCTGATGGAAAAATTCAATGACATTTTACCTGACTTGGGAATCGAACCCAGGACCAACTAGAAATAAGTTTTTTTAATTAAAACTATCAAATTAAACCGCTTACGGCTAAACCAGAAGCTGGGTGGTGGAAAAGTTGATATCGAGTACCTAATTTTTATGGCAGCTTTCATATTTAAAATTTGTACCATCAGGCTTGTATTCCACGAAGGGTTAAGCAGAAGCGTACTGAATTACACCCACAGTTTGCCGGTATGTTTTTAAGCCCCATGTAATAGGGCGCCAATTTATCAGGAATCCATACTTCGAGCTGCTATTGAGAATTTTATAGAAAATCACTTTACTGGACCTGGAAATCGATCCCAGGACCTTAGCAGGACCACTAGGCTAATAGCAGTTACCAGGTAAGTAACACTTTTTAATTCAATATCGAATATAAAAGTATACCTACAGTGATTATTTTCTTCTGTGGTTACGTCACTAAATATAATTAAACCTAGAAATTAAGGAAATGTCTAAATCGATAATCGATAGTCACCAGAGAAATAAAACAAGACATGGTACCACCGAGAACCGGAGTGACTTATTATGGCGTATGCAAACACTAGAGGGCGCCGGTGACACGAGAGCCGGTAAGTCATTAATGATTTCTTAATGATTGAGTCCACAGTGACTACCTATTTTAAAAGGAACACGACTTTATTTTCTTTCGGTCGGTACGTGCTCGCACTCCTTAACATAGAATAGAATGTATTTTTATTTCACTCATTAAATAAAAGACTGCCTCATTAGTCTAGTGGTTCCAAGCGCGACTGCTACGCTGAGGTCCTGGAGCACAGTGTTATTGAGTTTTCTATGAAATTCTCAGTACCAGCTCGGAGCCTCTATAACATGGGACCTAAACATACCAGGCGAACTGTGGGTGTACATTAAGTACGCCTCCGCCTAACCCTTCGGGGAATACAGGCGTGATGGTATGTTATGATTAAATAAACGTAAAATGTTACTTAAATTATAACCTACTAAGTAAACCCGCTCGCGGTTACATCCGCGCTGATGCGTGATGCGTGATGTTATATAGCCTATAACGATTATATACTTTCCTCAATAACCAAATAAGGGACAGGCTCTGGTTCTCTTTAACACAGGTTGCTTCGTAATCTAGCTAGGAGATCAGTACCTCAACGGCTCAAGCACCAATTTGTATCACACAACATGCAATAACTTATAACTTATGTAAAACTTTTATTTTTG
Source organism: Acronicta aceris (assembly GCA_910591435.1). Taxonomy (NCBI): domain Eukaryota; kingdom Metazoa; phylum Arthropoda; class Insecta; order Lepidoptera; family Noctuidae; genus Acronicta; species Acronicta aceris. Next base: position 13,063,835 of record OU342759.1, read on the forward strand.
TTATACTACAAATAACCTTTTTGAATAAAATAAATACAAATATAACCTCGATAAATGGACTATCCAACACAAAAATAATTTTCAAAATCGGTTCAGTAGATGCAGAGATTACCCCCCCTCACAAACTCATAAACATTACCTCTTTATAATATTAGTATAGACTAGCTGTCCCCTGGTATGCGTTGCAATGAATCTTTTTTTTTTTCGACATAAGCCCAGGCACGCACACAACGACTCACGAAAGCTTCATCGTAATAGGATGGATGGTTTAGCAATGCATAAAGGACAAACAAACAAACTTATTTTTTTATTATATTACATTTCCATATATTTTATAATGTTTGGGAATGTAATATTTTTCGTCAATAAATCTTATTCTTATAAGTTAAATTTTACAGGTGAATTTGGTGTAGGTATTTTTTGACGCAGTGTATCCGGAGAGGGATCTTGCAATCTATTGTCGAGGGTTTTCCTACTGCTATATTATAACTGCCTCATTAGTCATTAGTCTAGTGGTCACAAGCGCTACTGCAACGCTAAAAATCCTGGGTTGTATTTCCAGGTCGAGCAAAGTGTTACTACATATTGGGTTTTTCTATGAACTATATAACATTTAACTAAAAAAATAGGGCTTATATAATCAGTACCTAAATACCTAGTTATAATCGAGCTTTATAATAGATATAACAAAAAATATTTATAATAATATCAGCCGATTACCTTGGTATATTTTTAATGATATTTTGTGAATAAAAATTATGTCATTGATCATTCAAACACATATGTATGTGGATCCAAATTTAAGATTCTCGATATTTTCCGTCAATTTATGTAGATGTAAAGTAATGTATTACGAGTATAGTTCAAGTATTATTTGTTAATGCCATATTAGATAATGAAGAATATTACGATATGTACTCTTTAATTTCATAAAAGAATGTGTCGTCATTTTTTAGCCAATATAAAAAATGAATTATTATTGTTACAAAAAAGCGTATTTTTTATATTCCGTGAGAATGCGGTTGTACTATCGAATTACTTGGTGGATCCAAGTACATGCGGCGTGGCTGTGCCGGCGGCGGCCCATTAAAAATAATCGATGCTTGCGAAAATATCGAGGGCTTTCCACTAATGACATCGCGCGGGAAAACAAAGCGAACCGGGTCGACACAGCCGAGCGACTGCCGCGCCATCTAACTCCCGCTGCGATTCAAATACGGCCTAAGGACGTGTGACGACTCGAGGAGTCATGGGATTTTTGAAGCTTGAGACGTCGACTGATTTACCGTTATAAGTGAGCGTGGGTCCTTAAGATCTTAACACCATCTTGAAGACGTAAAATGCGAGAATATACGCTATTTTTTGTTGCTTGCTTAGCAGACGCTTGATAAATAAACTCTAATAAAACGCTTGATAATTAAACTCTAATAAAACAACACAAGACGTTCCGCGAATAGACAAGTGAAATAAACAACAAGTGAATTTAACAATTTTAATGGCTCCAAAAAATATAGCCCAATTTTACGAGAACAGAACGTCGGTGGGCAACCGAAGTTTATTTCCCGAATTTGGTGTTTAATAGGTTAATTCACGTGGAAGATGTTTGTGGAACACCGCGGGGCCCGCGCCAGCTCCGCGCGCGCCCGTCCTGTTTTTCTTACAAATGAAATTATTGCGCGAATAAAATATTTTACTGTCTGTCAATTTGGCTGGTTCACTCCGTCGAAATGTTCCGCCAGATATTAAGCAGAGGTTAAAATTTTATTTGCACGGAGTTATGGCGGCGAGTCCCGGCGTGATGTTGTTGGATTCTCCTCGGTACATCGGACTCGTTCGTGGCCATTATTGCTTGATGTAAGACAATGCCTACAAATAAAATACTCAATCTTATTTATTGCTTCGTAGAATATCGAGAGGACTTTGTTCGCTAGAACTGTCTTGATGTAATAGATGGTCACGGTAAGAAAATAATGACAATGATATATCACTGATGACCACATAGTTTTTTTTTATAAAATCAATATTGAAGAGGAATATTTTCTTATAGATATCGGAGTTGTGATCGGATTTGCACTTTATGTACCAACAATGAATTTAATGGATACATCTGATTGACACCGTTCGACAATAATTAGTTTTATGCTTCAGACCACCGAAGAAGCAGAACAATAGACAGCAACTAGTTGAATGTGACAATGCCGCTTGTTTTATTTCTATTCCAAATTTAAATGATTTTGAATTACCTAAAAAAATATATTTTGTAAATCAATATATAATTTCAATAGTTTATAAAATGGCAATAATAACTTATGTTTTTAAATTATCTATGGTAGTAGTTGGGCACAGTCTACACAATTTTATACTGCAAGTAAAATGTGTTTTTTTATTAAACTTTTTCAACGGCATTAATATTAACAATTTGTAATCATCGCTGCAATGGCAGGCTTCTCTCTTGTTTATCGTTACTATGTTGATTTAATTATAAGACATGTTGTCTAAATAGTTAATTTGACAGTGGGCCCTAAAGTTGCCCATTAGGAGGCAATGTTTTTAGGGTTAAAATGGCAATGTTTATTTTATTTTATTGTTGCTAATATAAACGTTAAAATACTACATGGCAAAGTGTTAGTTAGGCAATCGATATTTGTTGTCCTACAAAGGTGAAATATTGAAGACATAATACGTAACTCAATGATATATCATTTTCCACGCAATATCATCAAGCATATAATAGAGCTCAACGTATGTGGAGCGACCGCAATGGATTGAATGAATCTGTGATACGGCCAACAAATATACAAAAATAAAAAAAAAATATACAAAATATTTATTGGGAAAATATAAGGTTACATTTCATAAAACGTTTTTGGAGCCTCCTTTTAAGCAAAGACAATGCCTGTATTAGAAGGCCGTCGGTCGTCACTGTCGTACACTTATACTGACAGAAGTCAATATAGTGTACTTTGACCTTAAGGGTTATGCAACGTAGGTACATTTTCCAGAATATATCTACTCGTACAAAGAAAAAATTATGTAACTAGTAACTAGTGTCTGAATTGTAGTGTATAGTGTTATGGTAAGTAATGCAATGTGATGTGGTGTACTTTGGAGTGATGTGATGTGGTGCAGTGTGTAGTGGTATGGTATGGTGTGGTGCAGTGTGTAATGGTATGGTGTGGTGTGGTGTAGTGTGGTTTAAACAAAGCTGATGTAATTGGTGCATTGTAGGCGGCCGGGGGCTAGCATCGTTAGCCTTTCTTTCGTTCACCCGGTTTTGTCCGGGCCCCGCGCTTGCTAATTAACTATGAAATTAATTGACGCGGCAAAGTTTCCGAGTGAAACTTGAATTAATTGGCACGTCCGACTTCAGCCTAATTAGGAGCCTGAGGCTTTTCAGTATAGCGCTCGTTGATGCCGTGAAAAACACACAAAAGTGTTGTGTATAGTTTGATGTGCGCGAGTTTCTCGCTTGAATCAAAATACGTTCTCTGCAATGTTAATTGCGTGTGTTGAATGTGCAATTTTTCAAGCTCGAATATGCATGCTGTGAAATCATGGGTTACTTAATGAATGATCATTAATGTATTACAGAAGATAATAGTTGGGATATACATAATTACCTTTATAGAAACGTAACATACCATCACGCCTGTATTCCCCGAACGGTTAGGCAGAGATGCACTAACGTAAAACCACAGTTCGCCAGTATGTTTAGGTCCTATTGTAATAGGGGTCTAGCCTATTGACATTAACCGGACACATGACCAAACTCCAAGCTGCTACTGGGAATTTGACACTTTGTTCGACCTAGGAATGGACCCCAAAATCGAACTCAAAACCTTGTCATAGGTAGGTATGTGGAAACGACGTTTGTGTAAAGAATGGCCATCATTATCATCAACCCATATACTGTTCCATTGCTGGGCAAGAGTCTAGGCTATATATAGTCCACCACGTTAGCCTACTGCACGTTGGCAGACATCACACGCCTTTGAGAAAATCTCTCAGGCGTGTAAGTTTCCTCACGATGTGTTCGGAGCGAGTGATATTTATTATTATGCACGAGTTCGAATCGATTCGAACTTGAGACCTTTGACTTGGCAGGAAAACTGTCATACAACTAGGCTATCGCTGCTTTTGAATAAATAATAGAATGAGCACTAAACCTGAACTTACATATGGAACATTGTATTTATTACTTTTCCATGATTACCTCCTTAATCGTAGTACCTATTATGAATGCGCCAATTACTATTATTATTACTTTTTTTTTTATTTCGCACATGTTTTATAATTATCAGTTTCAACAAAATTTCAGTCTTGCTTATAATTAATATCTAATCATGACGATTCTGTGAACTTTGACTTCCTTGAGAGCTTGGAACTTGAGACTGTGTTTGTCCTTGAGTCTTGCTGATTTGAATTCAGTCTACTTCGATTTGTGCTGTCACTGGGCTTGCTGGCTTGTTGGGATCTACTGAAAGGACTGCTTGGGCTATTCCACTGTGAGCTTTGAGAATGTGACCTTTGTGATTAGTGTCCTAATAGTGAAGTTGTTTTTAAGAACTAGCCAGCTTCTCGATAGATGTCGCGTCTGTGTACAGGCGATGTAATGGCTAGAAAGCGAATGCGCCTCTTGGGGTAGGGTTATCCAAGACCAAAGGACTACAGACTCATTCCCCCAGACCTCATTATAAAGCTGTTTGAAGATCTGGGTGAGGATGTGGAATAGGTATCTAGGGGAAGCACAAAAGATTCATTGGGTCAAAGTGCACTGAGGCCTTGTTGCCTCTGCCCCATATAAGATAAGTTAAGATGTCGTGTCTGTCACACTTTAAGAGCAGGTGGTTACAAGATCGTAACCTCTTTGCAACGGAGATGTTGCTAGATGTCTGCAAAGACAGAACATGGATTTCAAAGAACAAATCTAGCTGTTTGCGACTGCCCCATAGATAATCCCTGCTGTCAAAAATCGACTCGACAACCTTTATGTAACTGATATAAAGTTCAAATTTCAATAATTTAACGGCCTTCGTGAGATAGTAATACCGTACATAGTTCGATAAAATAAAACATGTTTCGGTTCCCTTAAATCAAATAACAATAGGTGTAATGTCGTTCGCTTATTTAGAATTCCCACTGTTGTCTATCATTATTTATTTGTAAGTGCACAATATAAACACAGTTCGCGGGCTAGGGCCGTCGAGTGGAGGAAAGCTTGTCCCGCAGCGAAGAAAGCACCATAATTAACATACATTATGAATTATCGAAAATGACCGAGTCGATAGCCCTAATTACACGTTGCCGCGCCACATCGTAGCGAACCCGCCGAGTAATGAATAGCTTTGTATTTTATTAATACGTGTTGCCGACCTTTATTAGATATCTTTGTTGGGATGAATCATATTTTATGAGCCCTATTACGTGTTAATTGGGTTGATGTGGGTGTGTTTTGTTTTTTGGTTCGAATTTCAAAATTTAAATTAGGAACGTTAATTCAAAATAGGGCGTTTGAAAATTAATTTGTGTATTTTTTTAGGGTAGATATAATTAATTGTTGCTGTATGAGAAAATTAATCATAGTTTATTATATATAACATGTAGTAGTTAAACGTTCATTTATGTAAAAAAAATTAAGTGTAAGGGCTTTTAATTCTGTTTATTGCGTATTACGAAAACATTATCAACCGACAACCAAATTTTTATTGAGAATTATACAGTTTCTCTAAACATACACATATATTTATATTCGATTCTCATTCAAGCTTGAAATATTAAAAAATCTCAAACCTCTGGAGCTTTCGCGACGATTTGATCCTGTTACTTTTACAGGTATTTCTCAAAGATGTTATCGATACGAATTTATATTTCCGCTTCACTTTACCGGTGTGGGAGAAAATAAGCCTGTTGGCGCGACGATCCTTCAGGCTGGTCGCACAAACTGAATGATGAATGAATTGAACGATACGTTCATGGTAAACATACTCGTCTCGTACTGGTGAACGGCGAGACTGGGCCTTATAATGTAGAGAATTTATACATACCATCACGCCTGTATTTTTTTTATGGGATAGGAGGGCAAACGAACAGACGGATCGCCTGATGGTAAGCGATTACCGCCGCCCATAGACACCCGCAACACCAGAGGAGTCACGACTGCGTTGCCGACCTTTTAAAAGGGGATTGGGCCTCCGGTAACCTCACTCACTCGGCGAAACACAACGTAAGCGTTGTTTAACGCTGGTTTTCTGTGAGGCCGTGGTATCACTCCGGTCGAGCCGGCCCATTCGTGCTGAAGCATGGCTCTCCCACGTAAAATGTGTATTCCCGGAAGAATAAGGCAGAGGCGTAGGCACTAATGCACATTCATTGGTTTACGTCCGTGCCTCATCAAGGGTCTGGTTGAAAACCAGCGTCGGGCAAATTTGTCTGGCATATGCTGAACCAGATCCTTTTCGGCGCAATAGTAAGGGCATAATGTAATTATTGTTATTTAAATAATATTTTGTTCTTTTCTTATAGTTTATTCACAGCATAAATGTCTTTACTGTTCGCTGAATTAATTGTTTCTTTCTTTCTTTCATTCACAGTTCACGCGTATGTTTCATTCCCGTGTAATAAGGGCCAGCCTATTTCCATTAACCGGGCACAAATCCGAAATCCCGACCTGTTACCGAGAATTTCATAGAAAAACTCAATAACACATTGCTCGACCTGGGAATTGAAACCCGGACTGCTAGACTAATGAGGCTATTGATGTCTCTAAAAGAAATTGTTTTAAGGTTTTTTTTTTTTCAGGGCAGGACAACGTATGCTCGGTCCGCTAGTTTCATATAAATCCCCGTTCCATTTTTGATCTTATTCGGTGTGTATCGGCTACTCAAACTGGATGAATTGTGACCTAAGGCTACAAAACTGCTTACTGCTGCATATTTTTGAAAGTTAACAATACCTAACAGTATTGATGGCAGGATCTAAATATCCGCCATGCTTGTCAACCAAACCCAGCATGCTTTTTTTTCTTTGTAATCGATGTTGTTAGCTCACATGTAAAGCGCTACATAGTATCTTTAGGTATTTACTGGGCTCTATCAGTCTAGTAGAATTGCTTGCTCTCTTGGACCCTGCCTGTGTTATTTTTCATCTTCATTCTCATCTTTTTCAGCAGGGAACTGCAGTATGGTAAGTATTGTAAAGTACATATTTGTTCTTAACTGCCTCATTAGTCTAGTGGTCTTAAGCGCGACTGCTACGCTAGAGGTCCTGGGTTCGATCCCCAGGTCGAGCAAAGTGTTATTGGGTTTGGATTTGTGCCCGGTTAATGGCAATAGGCTCGCTCCCTATTACTTGGGACCTAAACATACCGGCGAACTGTAGGTGTACATTAGTACGCCTCTGCTTGACCTTTCGGGAAATACAGGCGTAATGGTATCAAATATAATAAATGAATTCCTTCCATCTTATGTGCATTAAATACTTAACATTTAAAATGAAAAAGTCACTGAACTAAATAATAAGCAGACACTTCCTCATTACTGCGTAATTAATTAAAACCCGTTATTATAAGTATCTGTGTTCCGTTCAGACAAAACAAAAAAAAGTGGGAAGCAAAAACGACATCCTTTAATGAACGTAAAAAATACAAAACAAAACCGACACATCATCCTTTTCCTGAGCATAAAAAAATATACCTACTTGTAGGTAGGTATGGTAGATATTATATTTTTCTTCGATCTAAGTAATGGTCATTATTACAAGTGGCCGCAAGTCTCCTCAGTGACCGCTAATGACCGGGCGATTGCGGAATCATCTCGTTACCGCACCCATTGTCGGGATAAAGAGTTGTTCATTCGAACTTCATTCAAAGCGTTCTTTAAATTGAGGTACTATGCATAGATGTCAACACGAATCAAAATACTGTTATAAAATTTGTTGAGTAAGCGATATATTATAACTCACATATTACATAACGTGTCTCTAGTTTAAATATGTGTCATAAACGTATTTAGACATTCTAGCAAATTAATATCTTTTATGGTCACCGTTTACAAACGCTAAAACAATAATGTATCCATCATTTTATTAGAAAATAAGTATTTTTGTGTCAAAGAATAACTAGTGTTTTTTTTCTACGGCATATATTCACGCAGCTGTTCTAGTACGATCCTGTGTTAATATTTCAATGGTTCTTAATTCGAATTCGAGGCGTCTAACGTGACCGTGACGTCACCGGCTCTAAACGATTTACGTTCAAACTTCGAACGAACGTTTACAAAGACTGTGTAATCGAAATTTTAAGGCACTTCCTGTACGATTGTTTGTTTGTTTTATGATTTCTGATTGGAAATAAGGAAGTTATTACAATAAACTGCTTCGTTGCATTTTAGTGGTATTTAATTCATCACATCCTTAACACCCTTCACACAAAACGTTAAGAAACATCAAACTGAAATTATGAGAATTCCTGTATTTCATTTTCTTTGCTTCGCTTAATTTCTATGCAACATTTCTATACCAATTTAACTGCCACACAAGTTTCGTGGTAGCAAGCGCGGCTGCTAAGTTAGAGGTATTGGGTTTGATTCTCACGTCGAGCAGAGTTATTGGGGTTATTTATGAAATGATCAATAGCAGCATGTTTTCCTTTATCGTTTAAATTAAAGCAAGTGATAGATTAACTTTTGAATATTTATTTATTGCGGTATAATATGTACAATATTTCGAAAAGTCCTTGTACGAATTTGAGATTTTTGCCATGGCAGTCCATGGTTATGAACTTAGATGAGTTAAGAACATAATTATTGACTCTTATTAAACTGCCATGAAAAAAGGAGAAACAAAAAAGGTTTACTATAACCTCATAAGAAACACAAAAAAAGAAAAATGTTTAAATAAAGAACGCTGATTGTGTTTCTAAAGTGACCTCTTTAATACTCTAAAGTACACAAGCATAGAGAATTAAAGTGATCAGTGTGTTTTAAGTACAAAGTTTTTTTTCTTTTAGTGTTTCATATTAATTTACTTCGAATTAGATAAAAGTACATTAACAGTAAATATTACACACACTCAGACATTTAACCCACGTCAGCTAACTATTCTTTAACAAATGAATTAATTAATAATAATTAATATATTCATGGAGTGTTTGCCCGTACGTTCGTAGTGCGCTCCGCACTGAACTAATTTATGCACTGAGTGATCGAGCCAGCAACTTGATTGCTTTTCTTTCCAACTAGTTAACTTTGCCTCATATCCAGTTATTTATAGCTCATTGTTGACGCGAATAGTTCTTGTTTAGTGTGTGTTTGGAGCTCAGAAAGGCTACTGAGAACTAATATCCTGTCTATAATAATACGGATAACTTTGCCAGAACTTTTAACTAAAGTGAAATATTTTACTATGGTATTATGTATTACAGAATAATTAATGGTAACAAACCCTTGGATATATTTACTTACTAAAGAATAGAGATTTTGACAACATATGGATCTTATATCAAAATCCTATCTCTTGTAATCAAATCTACTGATTCTTTTGTTATTTGGACCAGCACACGGCTACTCTCTGCGCCTTCTTAAGATCGAACATCACTATCCTCCGCACTTCATTGTAGCGTTTGTTGTCTTTTAAACAGGCATAACACATATATTTGTGTGTGTATGCATGTCATCTCGCTTTTGTATTTGTAGTATGCAACGGAGAATTTATATTTCTTGCATGCAGAAAAACGTCACAGATATCTAAAGAGGACAAACCTTTCTCCTGGTTATTGCATTGGCAACAAAAATCACCCAAAACCCAACTGCAGCTGTGAAATTAGGAGAGTAATACCTAAAAGCTGTTATTTTGAATAACAATCCCGAATGGAAAGAAAGATCACGAGATATCTGCTTTCAACCTACATAATTATTCGGTCTACGTATTTATAAATATTATTTGTCGTTGTAGAATTTATTTGTCTAGTTCCGTAAGCACCTTTCAAGTAAATATTGATACGCAAACTTGAACGTGCAAGTTGAGCTCGCACTTGACCGATTTCCATTATTTATTTATTCATTGGACCTACACTAAATGAAGTATTATAATACTCGGCCGCAAACCGGCGCGCGCCACGTTTGAATTTCTCTTCGTGTCTTAACATTTCATAATTCTTGGACATTTCTCCGCATAAGTGCTCACTAAATAACGCTTAAAATACATTGACAACACGGCAATTTGTTAGCCGTAACAACAATAACACAACAATCGTATAACAATAAGCCATTAGACAAGTTGTGGAAATTTTCCGGTTATTTCCGATTCACACCGATTGTTACGGCCGCGTCGGCCATTCGAAGGGCCATAACTCGGCCCGAGAGCCGCTTCGAGTGGGGTCTATGGCCAACGACCACGGAATCGTACATTTATGGTATATTTGTGGTATATTTACGGCCTATATAATGCGAGAGATTTATTGGGTGCGGCGTAATTAGCGCGCGTTTAGATTTATAATCTAAATTTGTAGAGCCACTTGTGACCACTTTTTAATGGCCCGCTTTGCGCTAATGAGCCATTCCGCCAGCTGTAGCTTTTAATGATACACGTAACGTCTACTTTGAAAACACGGAACGCAATATCGCTTGGTGTTCCTTTGTTTGGTATGAATTCTTTTGAAGATAATAAGAGGGTTGTGCAAGGACCCTTTGTCTTAGTATTGCTAAGTAAAATCGATGTTTATCTGTCATAAATTAGTATAAATAAGTCGGTGCGAGCGAGTGCGCCGGCGCCGCGAGCGCGCGTAAATCACGCACAACCGCTTATTAAGTTGTTAGGGGCGGCCGTGTCTGGGCCCACGCGTGCCCGCTCTCGCGCACTCAGTCCACGCCCTTATGTTTGCGCTAGACCACAACCTTGTATCTCCGGTTCCCATAAACTTGTTTATTCCTTGTGAACATATAAAAAGGGTAAATTATTTATAAACCATGTATTTATGTTGATCCAATGTTCTAGTGATATAGATTTGTAAAAAGAACAGAATAAAACAAGGCTAGTCTGCTATATTGGAGTTGTTATTTTTTTCGAATTGTCTGTCTTTGTATAGGTGATTCAATGCCATTCAGTGACCATTGGAGAATTAGGGGCAAGATTTTATAAGTTTTATTAGTTTTTCAGCGGTTTTCCAAGAAATCTTAACGATTGCATCTTTTAATCACTACTATTTTTTTTTATAAAATGCACTCAATGTTTATCCTCTTTTGTTAGAACAGTGAACTCCTTTAATAGGTTACTACTTACTAGGATAGGCATTTCATATTATACTAAAATGTTAATTTTGTTATGTTTGCTTTCTAAATTTAATTATATGCGGTTAAACATCGATTGACAAACTCTTTTGCTTACTAACAGACTGAAACCAGTAGAGACCTATTAAATGCGTCTTAAAAATTAAAAACAAACATACTTCAAACAACATGAGCATTGACAATCGTCAGTAACAACACACAGAACATTGTTTGCACATCATTAAAATTAAAACTGTCGTTCACAACCATACATTGTCACGTCAAAGTCGGTGCGTTTTGCGACAACCTTTGCCATTTAGTTTATGCTTAAGTGTCCACACTATTGTGCCAGAGCAATATCTGTGAAAGTTGTGTGCCTTTGTAGATGCAGACAACAATGAACCATTTCGAATTAGCTATCGATTTATCTGCCAATGGTTTTCACGACTAAGTGTACGCCCATCGTATAGGCAAGCAAAAAGACTATGACGAATTCTGATATTAATACTTCTAGCTGTTTTAAATTCTTGGAACCATTTACTTGAAGATTGAAGATTGTGTTTCTAAATTAATTATATTGTTTATGGATTAGGCCCATAAACAATATAATAATTTGAGTGAATGCCAAAAGATGACGAAGTATCTAATATGTAGTTTTTTAAGGAAACTAATACTAAATCATAATAATTATCTTCCATCATAATCAAACTTTTTTTACGGCAAATAGAAGCGTTATTAAATAGTCATAATGAAGATAAGATCTTTTCAATCCATAAAGCATAAAGTTCCATAGGAATGACGTAAACAATTAGCTACGATTGATTATTTATTTATTTGATAAAAATTCTAGTCATTAATTTACTTCCTCATTTAGGGTTCATTTAAAATTTTTGTATAATTGACTTACTAAATCATGAAATCCATAAAGTTGTAAGTAGGTAATTAGTTTCATTTTAATTAAGGTGGATACTCTCATACCTTATTTATTCCGTCCATAATATTTTTTTAACAAACATTAGGTACCTTACGTCTTCTTTGAATAAATAAAAACTTAAATAAAATTAATTAAGATTTATTGTTTCCAAAGAGTTTTTACGTACCTAATTATATTTTTATGTTTATATAATTTTGTTTTTTTAATCCAATAAACTTTATTTGATTGCAGTTTATAACACTAAAAGATTGTGGAGCTCGTGGCTAATTAATAATTAAGTATACTGATTGATCGGTCTGCAAGGTTAAGTTACGTGATCGAGACTCTTTCGTGCCTCTAGGAGAGCCTCAATGCTTGTTTTTGAAAGGTAGAACTAAGAAGTATTGTCAACAGCCACATCACCAACCACCACAGCGTATCCAAAACTGTCAAATTACTTCAATCGATTTTCAATTAAATCTCCAAACAATAGAGTTTATTATACATTGGGGAAATTTGACAGTTTGTGGTAACTTGATGTTCTAAATCAAACATCTTATGAATATAAAAAAAAGAATTTTAATTAGAGCCTTAGCCGTCGGTATCGTTTGTCATACGAATATATACAGTACGCTCAAAATAACTGTGCGCGTCGGAAGTGAGGCGTTGCGAACTACCGCGCAGGCGCAGGTGAAATAACTTATTTAAGTATTCTTATGCCTAAATATCGAAATCAATCAGGACAATCAAGAATGCGAAGAAACATTTATGACCGCAAGTGTCTTTACAGCGAGTTTTTATATTCAAAACTACTTGCGGATAACTTCAGGCGCGTAAGATATCTATTTTGAGATCCTAAGATATTGGGATCCCAACACAATTGGAAACTCCCTACAATGATGATGATGAGAACAAAAAGTCCCATGTAATAGAGGGCGAGGCTATTACCACTAACCACGCACAAATAGAAACTCCGCGCTGCTACTAAGAATTTCATTGCAAAAACTCAATAAAGAAATAAGACACTTATCCAGTTTAATAAAGTACCTATACCATAATACAGTATGTAAAGTACGAGTCACGTAGAATTGGCATGTTTTAACAACCTTATGATGGTCGGTGATTTACCGACTTGAATCACCTTCATTACGGAATCTTTTCGATATAGCTGGTATGGATCGCGTGGTAAATTAGAGTGCGCTCATAGTGTACACTCGCTCATAATCAGAGATCAGAATAGGTAGAGCTATTTTTGGTACTTGTGGTATATGGGCATGCCCTACGTCCCGGAATTAATTGCTAATAGAAAATTGTAATACGTTAGAAAGAGGATACATACTTGTCGTTAGGCAAAGAGTGTCCCGCATTCCCGCTATTGAATCTGAATCCCGGGATTGTGGTCAAAATCCCGGGGTATGTCCATATTAACATATATGTTTGCGGTCAATGAACCAAAATAGCTCTACCTATTCCGATTACTGCTCATAATAAAAAGACTTGATAAATGCCTTATTTTTGTAATATCGTCAACATTTATAACAAATAAACCATTATTATTTTATTTAAACAAGGTAAACAGATTGAAAAAAATCAATGAACAATGTGGTACTTACCTAGATAAGGAAAAAATTGTTACACTGGAAATAAATTTATTTTCTCACAATGTGGTTAAAACCCTATTGATATTCAGCAATATCTGGTTAGACTGGAAATTGTGGCCAACATTTATATCTTAAGTATATTATATTTTTATATTATTATAAAATTAAACTGTTATGAAACCTTTGAGCATATCGGAAACATTGACTGATTGATTTTAATTTTGTGTAAAATTACTTACTGCCTCATTAGCTAAGTTTCGTAAGCGCGATTACTAGAGGTTCTGGATTCAATTCCCAGATAGAACAAAGTATTATTGGGTTTTTCTATTATTCTTATAATAAACATACCGGCCAACTGTGAAGTACAGTATGGTGAAATCAAGTTAAATGTAAAAAAAGTGTTATAACTATTTAGGTTATTAATAATTACCCGTCAATTTAATTTATGAAACCGAGGATCGGAATTGCAATTGCAACGTTAATGTATGCTTTAAGGGTCTGGCGGACCGAATTTCCCATACAGACGTGATACCAAAATAAATCGTAATCCAAACAATATCTTATCAAACTGTGTTATTATTCAGATTCAGACACTGTTAATCTAGGTTCCTACCGTACCATTTCGTCTACTACTACTTTACTGGAAATAAACGAACGCAAAATCGTTCCAAACTTGGTAAAGTTATGTATGTATGTTATGAAGGATTATGCACAAAATGGTAGAGTGGGAACCAAGATTAATGTTATCCAAATTCCATTAATAACATAATTTCATTTAATTCTGTTCGAATTACAGTTCATTTTAGTTATTACGTTTGTATGGGAAATTCGGTTCGCCGGACTCATCATCTCATCATCTAGACTTAGAGATTTCTCATGAGTGGTTAAGTAATTGATATAAGAAGGAATACCCGAAAAGCTTCACCTGTAAAGAAAGTTAACAAGAATATTTTACTAATAACAAGACGTTAAGTTAATTCCAAACCCATTCGTAACGAATATTAAAAATCGTAATAAAACAAACAACTTCCTGTCCCAATTACATATCTTAGCACGACGTGGGTAGAAAAACACGAAGAAACATAATTTACAACTTAGATCATATATTTCAGTAATCAGCATTTTACTGATAACGTATGTTAGTCGAACGTGGTTTAGGGCGTGCACACACTGGGCGCGAGGCGGCCGCGAGCTTGAGCGATACGCCTGATAATGCCGACTCGTTACCGACGCGTGAGAAGCGCCCCGGCATCATTTCTCAGGACGAGATAAAAAAAATATACACGTTTGATAAAGCTCAGCATCAGTTTAGTCATAAAGGTAAACTGTAGATAAGGTTTTTTTATTTGTGATATTTTGCGCTGGTATTTTTTCTTTAGTACGTGAATATATAGTTCACGCGGTTATCTCTTAGGATCAAAGTATTTTAATTAAAGCAAATGATTCTTTTCAAAGTAAACATTTAAATTAATTTTCTTTACACGCGTTTGTACTCAAACAGTCATCGTTTAAAAGACGTTTCTTGATGACGTCACATCAAAATAATAAGCGTCATTATTTGATTACACCGCCGCATCATTACGCCCACACACACTCTGTGACGTCATTACCCGGTTTTTTCGCAATTTGTCGGGAAACATTAATTAAAACACTCCCTCGGCATTTGAGACAGTGAAGTCCTGCGTAATACTCGTCGCACAGCGGGCGCAAATATAACTCATATAAATCATTATTTAATTCGTTAACTTTTTTACTGTACTGGCGAACACAGCTCAGATGCTTTAATTGCTTAAATGAGACCAACAAGCAATTCGAGTCGCAAAAACAATGAAATGGCTTTCTTAATGCCAATGTTTGTAAGTAAACTGGTCCGTTTCAATGGAAATTTCTCTGGAAAAGGCGTCGCAGCGAAACCGAATGTTGGGTTATGTAAAAATAATTCTGCGTTGCTGAATTTTAATAAGGCAAAAAGTTTGTTTGTAGATATTTGTTCCTTGGTTCATTTCGGCGCTCACGTGGGTGCGGGGCGGGGCAGCGCGCGATGTGCTGCCTGCTTTGCACGTCGTCATTTCCTCGAAA
The DNA here is from genome assembly GCA_910591435.1 of Acronicta aceris. Taxonomy (NCBI): domain Eukaryota; kingdom Metazoa; phylum Arthropoda; class Insecta; order Lepidoptera; family Noctuidae; genus Acronicta; species Acronicta aceris. Next base: position 13,079,689 of record OU342759.1, read on the forward strand.
GTAATTCAAATGGAATCGTGTGCGCCGTTATTAAATATTTCATAACTTACCTCGCCCCGACTGTGTCTCACAAACCCCCTCCTCCCCGGCGACCGCATATTAAAGTCATAAAAAAGGGTTGTTTGATCTATCCCCTAAAACAATTTACATATCTCGGCTCAGGCCGCCGCTAAATTATTTAATTAAGAGAGGCATAAGTTTTTATTATTTTAATATGTCGGGTATAAAATTGTGTTAATGGAACAATGCCGCCATTGTGGACTGAATTTTAACCCTCGAAAGCGGGGAGATTACGAGCATCGACGTAAATATACGAAATACTGAAAGTGTTCTAATTTAGTTTCTCAAATGAATTAATGGTTCGTGTAATTAAATGGTTTAATGGTAATCTTTGTTGATCTCTTGACTAATCTATTTTAATTATGTAATTTAAAATCTTGAAAGTGAAGCGGATAAGGCATCGAAAACTCTCGAAAAAATAAAATAAAAATATTGCGAAAAATTACTCTGAAAATGGTAGAGCAAAACATACAAAACAAGCAGGCACTTATTTATACGTATAACAGCAGCAAACAACAGTAAACGTTTACGTATTACGAGCGCAGTTTCCTAGGACATTGCTAAACGAAGGCACGCGAAATTAGTGTCGCATTACTTGACCGGTGAGCAATAAACATTAGGCAGAATAAAATAAAATAAAAAGAGGCGGTATGCGGGCACGCGACGCCGGCATGTTAAGCAGCTGTAATGAAAACTGCGTCGGATACACGATTACTCGCGTCCTCGGATCTTGCTGGGAATTCTACACCCTGTATGCATTTGTACGTTCGCTCGAAGTAGGTGCGTCGATTGGTAGTCATACGACTGGTTAAATATAAATAAACTAGCTTTTTGCCCGCGACTTCGTCCGCGTGGAATAGTTACTTTGTTCCATATGAACTTTCATCCCCTATTTCACCCCTACATAGGTAGAAAATTATTAATTATTTTGGACGCGGCTTCGCTCGCGTTAAGAAGTATTATTATTAATATTTTGTTCCTCTTATTTTATTCGTTCCATTAGGTACTGATAGTTCAAACTAATACATTTACATCCTCCATCATCCCTTATTTTATCCCCATGGGGGTTGAATTTATCAAAATCCTATTTAAGCGGACGTCTTTAATTTCAGTTCAATCAGTCGAAAATCTAAGAAGATTTATACAAACTTTCATCCCCTATTTTATCCCCTTAGGGGTGGAATTTATCAAAATCCTTTCTTAGGGGATGCCTATGTCATAACATCTACCTGCATGCCAAATTTCAGCCCGATCCCTCCAGTGGTTACGGCTGTGCGTTGATAGATCACTATGTCAGTCAGTCAGTCACCTTTGAGTTTTATTTATAGAGATATTAACTGTTACAAATAAATTTACCGGGCCCTTAAATATAGCTTCTTAAGAATTGTAGCAGAATTGAACATTTGGAGTTGTTTGATTAAGACACTAGGCTCTATCAATTGCAGTATTGCATTGTCAGATAAACTGAGTAGGTTGCTATTTAAAAAAATCGCTATCGATGTACAAACAGGTTGCTTTAAAAAAAATCTATCCTATCTAGCCTGAATTATCCCACTCATTTCAGTTTTTTGCTAATAAGGCCAGACATTCCAGAAGGCATCAAGCTCGTAGCTTGGTTTTAAAATTTATCGAATCATTAAATTATGAATAATAATTCCGCGATTTAAAATTTCGCTGAACCTATGAAAGTATTTACCACATCAAGCGTATCACTTACCAGTTTATTCAATTATTTTTTTGACAGCGTTACACGTCACGCGCACACACGTCACAGAGAAATACCGCACTGTGTCGCAGCGAACGTCAAACAGTGGCTGGCCACTATACAGGGTGAAGTGACCACCCCAGGTTAATGAGAGCATTTTTATGTGCTCTCCCAATGAGGAATGCAAATTTGGTGGCGGTTACCGGCGCGTTACTCGCCATTGTTTTAACACCGACCGACGCTTTACGCCACCCCTGGACTTTTATACCTTTAAATACGTTAACCCCCGAATAACGAGACTTTACTGCTAATCCTTTTGTTTTTGTTTACCGGACGATAAGTAGAGGTAATATAAAATATTCCAGGGTGTAGATTATTTCGGTTTTAATTTTTATGATAGAATTTTTCACAGTTTTAAATAAGTCAGTTTTGTTATTTGCCGGACGGGGCGGGTTAAAATACAGTTCCTGCCATTCAGATAGGCATCTCATGAAAGGCAAGAATGTATCTGACTTGCTCTATGGTAGGTACTACGTCGGAGTTTATCGTAAAGCACCTTGGTGTGTTTTGACTTTTACGAGTAAAGCCAGTTCCACCTCGGTTGCTGCGGCTCTGGCAGGTTTCAGTCCATAGGGATTACTTACCATCAGGTGACTCGACTGCTCCTTTGCCGAATAATGGTAAACCTTTTTAAAGAACAGTATAGTTCTGCCTATATGTAGACCATATACGTGCTATCATACGGTTATTGGAATTTCAATTCAGAAGTAAAAAGATAAAAACTAAAAAAATGCGCATAAATAAAATACACTTAAACGGATTAATCTACAAGAACGACAAAACTAACGCACTCCAGTCCATGTTCCAAATTTAAAATGTCGGTAATGTAAATTGAAATATTTTTTGCGCGGCAATACTGTGATTGGTATAAAAAAAGACAGAACACAAAGGTGACGAGGTTTGCGCTTTCACGCAAATTATTTTATTGTAATCAATCAGTGTATTGCGCCGCACGGTGAGTAGATGACGGCTGGCCGGCGACACAAGCCGACCAAATTGCGAAGCTGCCGAATGTCCCATGTTTTCATTTCAATTTTTCTCAACAACGAATATTGTAAATTGGGACGTGCAATTTATTTTATTCACTCGCGAGTGATTGCTTATGATGTGATTGTTAACTGCGTTTCCTCTCTATACGTAATAGTCATATTTACACGTGCAACTCGCAACAGAAATGTTTTAAGCTTACTCATGACCAATGTGGCGCGTTGCCGTAAAATGAAAGTTTTTTACTTTTAATTTCGATAAATTGATGTTTTAATTTCGTCATTAGTTTTTATTTTAAAATAGTCAGTCAAAAATGGTGCATATTATCGGTATCATAAGAATTATTACAACAATAAATGCCTTAGATGTAGAAGACCCAGTAGAAGTTACGGTCCGAAGATCGGATTTTAAGATCTTTTTTGTTACTATTCTAATACATAATTTTAATCAAACGGTAATGGGTCATGGTGTCCAACGTTTATATTATTAAAATAATAGGAAAAATACTTTCAGGGATAAAGGGAATTTAAACGTCGATTACATACGATTTAGTAAACATTCTTTCAAAGGCAGATAGGCAAACTTTTTCGTTGCTACTAGAGTTGGGAACTGCCTGGGGGCAGGTTCAATTACGGGGTGCGCTGCGCAGCCAATAATTGGCAGCAGGGCCCGCGACAAAGCGCCCACAATGGGCCCTGATTAATTTCCGAACTGCACCCGAATTCTAACTAGCAAACACGCGACGAACGCTCCGTGAAACCTGCACGGGAAAATTACTTCGCCGCTGTTTCGCCCATGCACTAGAGTCAGGCTCATTGTCTAGGCACTGTATCAAAGGTTTTTGTTTGCTCTGATTTTATCGGCGTCTGCTGTATTATTTTTGGGCGATTGATGAAATTCTTGAAATAAAATAAATTTTTTTTTTTTTAAATACATTGCCCCACACAAGGATTTTTTCATGTATCGTGGGTGCGTTTACAAACACAAATTCTCACATACACATGGTAAAAGTTTTTGCCTATTTATCTACAATAAAAAAAAATATGTTGAAAACTTATTCAATTCGCGAAAGAAAAATGTCTTCATACATACTTTAAAACCAATACCTGTGAGTCTATCGAACATACTTCAACGAATCAAAGCTTTAAATCAAAAATTTCAGAAGATGTATAAATTGTTAGTCTATGTTATCGCTGGTCTCAACTTAATCTAGATTCCTAGGCACAAAGATAACAAACAAAGGCCCAGTTTCGCTCTGCTGTGTTAATTGAATCTCCAACTATCAGATGATGGCAGCGAGAGTGAGCGTACTCCGGGGGAGGGGGAGGGCCTCGGGAGGAAATTAAACGTCATATGATCACTTTCTTCCCCGGAACAATGTGCTGTTAATAACTACTCTTTTGTCTTATCCGACTTTTGTCGAGGCTATGACGTAAACAGATATTGTAAAACATAGTGACTATGCAAGTTATTCTCGAGTCTAAAGAATATTAGTGAATGCACCACACATTAGTAGTGTTTGTGTTAATAGCGTACGATTACACTACGGTGAATGAACGACAATGGTGGTACTAATAAAGTTCGTACTTAGTTATTTTAGTGAAGGAAAAATTCAATCGCGGGCAGGATTCGAACCTGCGTCTTCTGGTTAGATACACCAGACGCTCTGACCGCTAAGACACCGCGAGTCCCACCCGCTTGATCGAAATTTGCCTTCACATTCTGAATTTGCGTCATAAGATGACGTTCGCGACATCTATTGAAAAGCAAGTTACCTTGCTTCTCAACCGACATGACTTACTTTACAGTTAGTTCGATATCGTACGATGCCACCTGACCTTTTAACTATCAACTATCTAACTTCACTAAAATAACTTTATAATCTTAGCATGGAAAATGCAAAAAAAAATTACAAAAATATAGTTAAAAGTTCGTACTTAGCTTTAACAAGGTTCTAATTACACGTCTAATAGGTAGTAGGTAGGGGTAGGCTACGCATCCGATACGCATTGCTACACACCCACTACGCAGAAGCTACGAGTGTACTACGTGTTGCTACGAGTGCACTACGCGTCAGCTACGCGTTGCTACACATCTACTACGCGGTAGCTACGAGCGCGCTACGCATTGCTACATGCCCACTACGCAGAAGCTACTAGCAGCTACACGTTTCATCTAGAAAAACTAGTTGGCTTTATAAGTTTATTAATATGTATAGCCTACGTCCAGCAGTGGACTGCTATAGGCTGATGATGATGATAGCCTAATAGGCTAGATGACAAAAAAATTTTGTTTGATCTAGGCGTTATAAAAAAGAGAGAATGACTATAAAAAATATTGTACACGTATTTTTCCTATTGCATAACAAAAAAATGACGGTGATACAGTGCATTTAAGTTTAGCGTGACGACATGGTTTCGTACAATTTTTACAAAATAGTGACGTCACAACCTCTCTCTCCGGAACTTTGATGCTCTTTATGTTTGTCAATTCTTATTAATTTTGATAAAGCAAAAAATACGTGTCCGATATTTTTGGATAATCTAACTGACGGACCGAGAATCGTCATCCCTATTGCGTGTTGTTTTCAGATGTAACTAATATTACTTATTTGTAAATAAACTTATGAATATTTCTGAGAAATATTATTATGTGTATGAAAGAACGACGGGAAATTATATTTTATAAAGTTTTTTTTTATTAATGTAGTCTTTATTTTTAAGATTAAACGGAATAATAGATATAATGGCTTGAAGTACAATGTTCTGTTATATTTAAAGTTTATAACCGTACTAAAGACTAGGTACCAAACGTTAATGGTTGATGGTTTAAGACATTTATTTTTTCAAAAAGATTTATACAATCACTTACAGAGAAAATACACTAATAAAATTTCAAAATACATTTTGCCGATTGGCATAGTGAGATAGGATGATAAATCGTAGTAGGAGATTAGTTATGTAATATATATTTAGTTGTCAAAGGGTAGTCGCAGAAATGTTATTATACAAAACTAACTGTAAGCGCCTCACCACTGCAGGTAGGCACAAGCGAGGGCTACAGTACCATATTTGTTTATTAATTACCATATTTGATAATTATAACTATCATATAAAAAGCTATAGGTATTAAATACAAGCTTGCTCAAGGCTAATCTACGTTCCAGAAACGCATAGTGAACCTGAGCTCCAGGAAATTAACTGACGATACACTGTAGGCGACTGCCTATGGCTGCTCAATTACCTTGCATACTCTATGCTCAGAAATACTTGATTAACTCAGAATACCTAGTTATAGCGGTCCTTCAAATACTTAGTTTTGCCTACGTGGGTTTTGATTACTTTCAAGCACGAGTTCGTTCATATCAAACACGCTCACATTTTTCATTTACTTCTGCCTTCTTTAATTGCGGATGAGTGAAGAATTACAGGTTTATTAAATGAAGAGTTTGTATCTAGGTACTTTTTGAGACAGAAACTTTAAAAGAATTCAATTAAAATTAATTATTTAGTATTAGTATTCCCAAGCGCAACTGCTACGCTAGAGGTCCTGGGTTCGATTCCCAGGTAGGGCAAAGTTTTATTGGGTTTTTCTATGAAATTCTCAGTAGCAGCTCGGAGTATGGGATTTGTGACCTATTACATGTGACCTAAACATACCGGCGAAATGTGGATGGTACATTAGTACGCCTCTGCCTAACCTCTCGGGGAATACAGGCGTGATGGTATGTTATGTTATAATTATTGTGAATTTTTTTACGTGTTTCTTGGATGACAATTACATTTTAGAATCAGAGCAGTTACCATAATAACGAGAGGAAACAACAGCTCAAATCGCCCATTACTTTGAACAACAGTCAAGTTGCGTCTAAATTATTCCTTAATTAAGGCTCCATTTACTTCAAAAGGATTGAAACAGAGAACAGAGATGTTCACTCAAAATCCGCCAGTAAATAGAGGCGTCGTATTTTGAATGACGTGACGACGGCGCTGCGTCGCTGGCCGCACTGTCCAACCGTTTAATTTCCTGGCTGACGCCGCCAACTGATTGTACAAGTCGGACCGTTGTCCAGAAGAACTGCTACGACTGTTAGCTAATATTTTCCAACATAGTTTTCAGGACCTGTGAACTAAACTTTGTAATTAGGTCAGCTAAAAACTTTATCAGGCCTAAATAAAAAAAAATCGGTCAAGTGCGAGTCGAACTCGTGCGCCGAGGGTTCCAACCTATCCAATATACCGCCATAATAAAATTGGCTGTAAGACCATGTTTTGCCAAATTTCGTGATTCTAGGTCAACGGTAACTACTATATAGGTTTTCGACCCAAAAGCTATGGAGTACTTACAGCCCAAGTAAAGGGAATATTCCGAAAAATAAAAAAGTTAATAATTAAGGTACATTTTGGCACTTTCCAGTTTACGCGAAAATCTAAATTTGCCCATATCTTTTTATCGTGTTGACCCCGGACCTTGATTTTTATAGATCCAATAGGGACCTCAGTATCTTTCAACTTGCTAGGTCCATCCGTTCCTGAAAAAATTGATGGTGATAGACGGACAGACGGACAAGAGAGTGATCTTATAAGGGTTCCTTTTTGTACGGAACCCTAAAATGGCATGATTTTTTGCGACAATTTAATTGCGATAGAATAAAGTTAGGGGAATAGGCATTAAGTATCCGAAAATAGTGCAGTTAGCGTGCGTGGTATCTGCGCGCATCTAGCGCGTGCTGGCGCGGCGTGGCGCGATGGCGGCGCGGCGTGCGCTGCGCGACGTGCCGGCGTGCTCGCGCGCCAATTAGACGCCCGTCGCACCACCGGCTAATGGCCCATTAACACTCGCTTTACACCGCGCGGCCATCGCTCACCTCCATCTATTCGCCTGTTAGTGCACCGCCAATCCAGTACACCTACCCCGCCTCCCACACCATTATCTGTGTACGACGACAGAGGGGAATTGTGCTTAATTGACGGGAGTCTGCTGTCATAAATAAATGTTCAAATGTTCCACTTTATAGGTAGTGCGGCTAATGTGCAATCGAATTTATTTATGGCCCGAATTCCTCAAATTTATGAACCTTTTGTAATGCCGGTGGTCAGCGCGGGCGGCGATTAGTTTTACATCACGAACTCTGAATACGTCAAATAAATCCTCAGCCGCAATAGAAATGGTCGCGTCCGTATTTAATAATGTTGAACTTTAGGTGATGAGTGTCGCTAACGAGAGATCGTACTGAATTAAACTAGTAATAGAAACTCAGAAGCGTTAGGTCGGGCGTGTTCCAGCACGCGAGGTGCGATGCCCCGTGATCGGGCGAACGTTTCGCGTTAATTAATTGGGTATTTTCACACGTCAGCGGCTAGATCTCTCCAAATAGATCGCGCGCGCGGCCCTTAATTAGCTATATCTGCGCGACCGATCGGCTGCGCCCGCGCACTCCGCCACGCCAATTTGGCGCTAGACTCTGCTTCGGAATAGTTGGAGATAAGGCAACTAGAATGCTCAGTAATAACCTCATTATGAAATATACGACCCTCTGCTGTTTGTTAGATAAAGCGACGACTCTGTGTATTTTACATTGTTATATTGTATTTCCAATGTTATTTATGATCATACGCTTTGTTCAATTACTTAAATGAACAACGTAACTTCACGTCAATTAAATATAATTACACAAATTGTATAATATATTTTATTCGTATATTTTGAGACTAGACACTTATGCACTTTTACTTGATGACGATATCGAACGTATCTACATATGTATGTATATGGAATACTCGTAAGTATGTGTATACTGCCTCATTAGTCTGGGGTCCTAAGCGAGAACTGCTATGCTAGAGGTCCTGAGTTCGATGCCTAGGTCTAGAAAAGTGTTAAGATTTTTTATAAAATTCTCAGTAGCAGCTTAGAGTTCGCGATTTGTACCCGGTTAACGGTAATAGGCTTACCCCTATTACATGGGACCTAAACACATCGGCGAAATGTGGGTGTACATTAGTACACCTCTGCCTAACCTTTCGGGGAATATAGGCGTGTTGGTATGTAATCTATGTACGTAAGTAATATAAGACACACACACACACACAAGTATAAGTAACTACGAGTATTATTCTAAAGCTCACGTCATTACTGTGCGAAGAGTATTAAAAATAATTACCATTGCTATTAAATAATGATTCGTTATTCACCGCTTAAATATCGCATTACTATGCATTGCAACAGAATAGAAAGACCCGTCCGTCAGTCTGGTCGCACGTGTCGGTCTTACACTATTCTCTCGGCAACTGATTGACGGCCGTCGAGAAACAATTACCTTTTTGTCGGTCGAGCGATACACTGCTAATTACAATAAGTGATCATTGATTTTTTTAATTACGCCGCCCATTCAGGCGTCCATCATCGCGGCTAATGTTGCCAGTCAGTGCATTTAATAAAGCCCGCCGCCTTCACGGAATGTTCGTAGTTTCATTCTTGCGGAATTTATATTATTAAATCCACTTTCTTTAATCATATATTTTTGAAATCTAACTTTACAACAGTGAAATAACCATTTTTATTTAATCATTGTAATTTAAACATGGTTAACAGGAGGTGGTGTGCAAAAAGTTAACAACTATTAAGCGTGAATTTTAATGTATCGAGTAGAGAAAATCATTATACGGTACGTAGTCGACTTGTAACCTGTTCTGCAGTGTAAGCGTACGCGCTGCATTCCTTTCATAAATGTGAGAGATCAGCGAGGTCCGACGGCACCGGGCCGGGCCGGGCCGGTACCGCACGAGGCGCGCGCCCGCCGGGACGCGCATCGCGCATGCAGCATCGCCCGCCCCGTGAGAAACGAATGTTCCCGACCTCTAATTACGTTTTATGCGATATCGCCATTTAATTAGCAACATGTTTCCCATTCCGAAACATTAATTAATATTTTCATCAGAGTTCTCCGCATTTAACTGTGCTTTTATTACTCTCTCGAGATTTTAATAAAGATTCTCGACCACCCTCGTTCGAATGTTATTGTTTTAAAAAGTCTTATTATGAAATTTTTATTGCTGTGTCGTCGAGGGGATCGTTTATTTCATTGTCGACAGCTTTTCGATCGAATGCCTTAAATGAGTTCTTTTAAGTTAAACGAGTCAACGAATAAGAAAGTTTTTTGTGACCGCGCTGAAACGGCGACAAGTGGCTGACATTACAACAACATAAGTTCACATTGGTCACTTTTTACAATAATAAAAATATCACCACGAACGTTTCTTGACAGCTACACAAGAACTTAACATCTCGATAAGCTGACGTTCGCGAGTGAATTCGCCAGATAAGGGGTACAATTAATTCAATGGTCGGCGAGTAATTGTAGCAACAGATTAATAACCGATCCACGTAGCGGGGGACAAATTGCGGCAGCTGATCGCCGCGACGCGACGCACGCCGCGCCGCGCCGCACCGCCGGTAATGGCGCTGCACGTGTGACATCTCTCTTACTGTCAGACTCGCTACCATTTCAACTTCATATAAACGACAACTAATTTATTCAATGTCCCCGAGTACTTGAATATTCAACTATATTTGCATAATTGTAATCGATGAAATTCCTATTATTTCGCGATGTTTAAGGTCCGAGAGCGTGAGAACAGCCCTCGGAGGGAACTAATTACACCGAATGTGGCTTGGGTCTTCGGTTAATTAGAGACGAAGTGGTTCAACCCTCTTAATTAATACTTGTACCTAGAAGGCCCTCATGCTTACCTCGACTGTTTTGTTTGAATTGTTAATTCGTGATAAAACATCAGTGGGTATTGTGTTAACATTATAATTAAATGCTAAAAAAGCATTACAAGAACTTTCCTTTTTACCCTTATTTTATCGTAATATTAGGTTGGGGAATAAGTCTTTTCGCATTTAGTATGTAAATACTTTTAATAAAAAATCTTTGGCTGTACTATTTTTATCTGGCTGATTTTGATAATATTAAAAAAGTTACATTTAAAAAAAAGAAACAAATTAGTAAAAATTTATTTCCCGCTATTTTTAATTTGTTTTTCTTTCTGTCAAAATGAGTGAATCTAATGAAGAAATTCGATACATTTTAAAGTTTTATTACAAAAAGGGGAAAAATGCAACGCAAGCCGCGAAAAAAATTTGTGACGTTTATTGACGTAATGTCAGCAAGAGTAGCACAAAGTTGGTTTAAGCGTTTTCAATCCGGGAATTTTGATGTTAAAGATGCACCTCGCTCTGGTCGCCCTGTTACAATTAAAATTGACGCAATTTTTGAAAAAGTGGAGCAAGATCGGCATTTCAGTAGTTACGATGTAGTTGAAGAACTGGGGATTATTCACAAAACAGTTTTGACCCATTTGAAAAAAGCTCGATATATGGGTGCCACACGAGCTCACTGAATGAAATCTAATGAACCGTGTATTCATTTGCGATTCTTTATTGAGACGTAATGAAACTGAACAGTTTTTAAAGAGATTGATTACTGGTGATGCAAAGTGGATCATGTGCGACAAGAATGTGCGAAAAAGGTCGTGGTCAAAGGTCGGTCAGGCTTCACAGACTGTGGCAAACCCGGGTTAACTCGCAATAAGGTGATGCTGTGTGTATGGTGGGATTGGAAGGGCATTGTTCATTATGAGCTTTTACCGCCACGCAGAACCATCGATTCGGATCTTTACTGCCAACAACTGATGAGATTAAAGCAAGAAATTGGGAGAAAGCGGCCGGAATTGACCAATAGAAAGGGTGTGGTCTTTCATCACGATAACGCTAGACCACACACATCTTTGACCACTCAGCAAAAATTAAGAGAGTTTGGCTGGGAGGTGTTAATGCATCCGCCATATAGCCCTGACCTTGCACCTTCAGATTTCCACCTGTTTCGATCTCTTCAGAATTCTTTAGGCAGTGTCAGGTTAACATCAAGAGAGGACTGCCAAAACTACTTGTCACGTTTTTTGATCAGAAGTCCCAAAATTTCTACAACAATGGGATTATGTCACTACCCACAAGATGGCAAAAAGTCATTGAGCAAAATGGTACGTACATATCTATATATATAAAAGAAAGTTGTGTTAGTTACACTATTTATAACTCAAGAACGGCTGAACTGATTTGGCTGAAAATTGGTAGGGAGGTAGCTTAAAACTAGGAGAAGGACATAGGATATTTTTTATCACGTTCCCGTGGGATAATTTAATTTTACATTTTTACCCATGTAGCGGCATTACAAGTACAGCGCCATCTACTCGATTAAGGAAGAATTAAGTCGCGAGTCCTACATCGCGCAAACAGATTTCTCCGCGACTTAAGACCAAATAGTAAAATCCGACAAGAACTGTCGGGCAGCAGCCCACCGGATAAAACACCCGTCCGGTCGGAGGATCCTCCCTTTTCTACGGTGCATGGAGCGCTTTACTCTCTGTGCTTCATACTCCTAAACCCCCTAAACCTATATAAACTGTTATTTTGATAGTTGTCATAGTTGCCACATAGTATGATGGTTGTCATTGTTTGAAATCGCGCATATAAAAAAGAGTATTTAATGTGTTTAAACTATTTTGCTGGAATGCAGAAAAAAATTATTGATGTCAATCGTCTATTTGGTGCGACCTAGAAGAATGGATTCAGACTGGAGTCAGTAGTCAAGAACATGATAGCTATTTCATAGAAAAAACTGTTTTGAGTATTTTTCAAACGACTCAAGATAGCCTTTCAAAGACATTTGATGACATTTTGTGTTGCTAGACTTTTTTGAATTTTTTTTAATAGGTATGGCGCAACCGGTGCAAACCGAAAAAAATAGGCACCTTATTTGTTGACATTCGAGTCTGTAATAGAATAACTGCATGAACCAGAACGATACAGAGTAGAAAATCAAAATTGTCAGCCATTTTTTTCAAATCGTTACGACAGGTGATACGAAGTACACCGGGTCATCTTATATATATAAAACAAAGTCGGGTTTGTTACAACACGTATAACTCGAGAACGGGTGAACCGATTTTTATGATATTTGGTTTGTTGAATTTGTCTCGTCCCCGAATAACTATTAAAACATCGAAAAAAAAAACATTATGATGAAAAAAAATATTTTCTCATACCTACATTGTTTCGGGAACGGATTGACAGATTTGACAGAAATAAAACACGGACATGAATGAACATGAAGTCGTTTTCTGTTTCGGCAAGGCCAGTAAGTAGATGGCGTTCTGTGCATTGTCCGAACTTCTCATAAGCTGCTGGTCTGATTTTGATTTTTTTTTGTGTATGTTTAATTGGGTTCCTGGATGGTTTAGATTCACAATTTGAGCCGGTAGGTGGCACCGCAATCGGGTTCTACGATTTTTTTTAATATACAGGGGAAGACATGGGAATGTGATGAATGGAAGAAAAGGACATGCTGCGCCGCGCGACAAATAAAGGGCAGGAAGATGATGACACAGAGCAAGATAACGTTTGCCGGGCCCGCTAGTATATTATAATTAAATGTAAATTAACTTTGAAAAAAAAATGTCTTGAGTTTTCATATTAAATGCGAAGAAACTTTTTCCCCCACCTATTACAATGGAAATTGAAGGAATTTTATGTATAAGAAACACCGATTTCTAAATATTTTACTCACAGAAATATAATTAAAATATTTTTTCATTGTTTAGCGTAGGTACCTCTTTTCTATACAATTGAAATAATAATATTTTTAGTATTTATAACTATAGTAGCGATGCATAGCTAAGTCGCAATAAATTCAAAAGAACAAATGGACGGTTCATTAATATGCTCATAAATTAATTATTTATACAGTTGTTTTTTATTGTTTTCCAACAATTCTATGTTCAAATATTTTAAGGAGACAAGAGCTTTGTCTCCAAATAATAATAATTTACGATTTCGATTTCATAGTCCCTATGTTCTGGGACAAATAAATTAAGATATTGTAAAAGGTACCTCACGAGTGGGTGTATGCGTAGGAGACTACGGTATTGGGACTAAGGCACGACATTTCTGTTACAAAACACGATTTTATATATGTTACGTCTTTATCCAAATAAATTGAGACATCCTTTGATCTTATTTAAATTGTGGATAAAATGTTACCTCGTATTTTTATGTGCGTACACCGTCGTCTGATTTTCAGTACTTGTTGTATTTTTTTTGATTAAAGTTACAATGGAAATAAATATCTAGTTTTGATATTATTTAAATGATGTATATTTTAAATTTGAATGTTTATAACTGCCTTGTTGGTCGTAAGCGCGAGTGCTGAGCAAGAGGTCCTGTGGTTGATTCCCAGGGCGAGCAAAGTGTTATTAAGTTTTTATATGAAATTCTCGGTAGCAGCGCGGTATTTTGAATTAGTCATTTGTTTAATATTTTTAGGATATTTTCGTGTTTAATTAAGCGGTCCACGGACCAACAGTTAAGAGCCACGGAGATAAACACTTCTTACTTTATTTAATTCACATAACACAGTTCAGATAATACAGACGTTCTATTATGATCCGGTTCAACTAGAAGTCTTGAATTCTAATTCGTGTATTGCATTGAAAAAAACAGATTAGGTTCGTTTAGAGACAATTCCTAAACGTTAATAAACCTTCACGTAACATATAGGAGTTTTCAAATTATATCAGCCAATAGAAGTCCACTGCTAAACAAAGGCCTCCCCCAAAGACTTCCACAGGGACCGATTATATGCCGCCTGCATCCAACGACTCCCAGCGACCATTACCAGGTCGAGATGGACGGCCATCTCGTTGGAGGTCGTCACACACTGCGCTTTCTGGTGCGTGGTCTCCACTCGAGAAGCTTTCTGCCCCAGCGGCTGTTAGTTCTACGAGCTATGTGCACCGCCCACTGCCACTTAAGTTTGCCAATACTTATATTATTGATATTGTATCGTAAATTTCAAATTATGTTATCTAAAAAAAATTGTACTAAATTTTGTCAAAATTAACATTATAATCAACCCATTATACTGTCCCACTGCTGGGCACGGGTCTCCTCTCAGAATGAGAGGGATTAGGCTATAGTCGCCACGCTGGCCTAGTGCGGGTTGGCAGATTTCACACGCCGTCGAGAAAATCTCTCAGGCATGCAGGTTTCCTTACGATGTTTTCCTTCACCGTTTAAACGCGTGATAATTAACTATTTAATACGCATATGACTTCGAAAAGTCAGAGATGCGTGCCTTGGGTTCAAACTCGACCTTTGACTTCGGAGTCCAACGGTCATACCACTAGGCTATCACTGCTTCCGAAATTAACATTAGAGCAAATAATTACTTTTGCCATAAGTTTTGGAGGATTCACTAATTTCGATAATAGAGGGTTTAACCAAGTTTTGAAATCTGGAGTTTAATCATAATTATGTCTCCTGCTTGCTCTTTCACAATAAATAAATAAATTCTGATTTCATTGAATAACAATGCTCGACATGGAAATTAAACTCAGGACATCGTAGCAGTCGAGCTTACGACTACTAGAATAATGAGGCAGTTCATTTTTTTTTAAAGTAAACGTAACATAAAGGAATGAAGTATTTTCGCAGACTCATAAATTATTAATAGCGCAATTTTTCCATATTTTGTTAATAAAACTTAATCATGCTTGTAGGCCAACACCTTTGCATTACTCAAATGCATGAACATGGAATTTCTGAACATAAGTACGTTAGCGTAGAAAAATGCGACTGTTGTAATGAATATTGCATTATATAGTTAATTTATTGTCCACTATAAAAGAAAAAAGAGGACAGAAGATACACGACTTTAAATTCCTTCACAAACGCCTTATTAATATCCTATTACCTTTACAATTAAAGTTTTTCTCGCTTTTGTTCAATTCCTTAATACTTAATGACTACTTAACTTAAAAATATAATAAAAGGAACTGTAGAAAATATATATGATTTAGTTAATTAGGTTTGTAATTATCGTAATTATTCTGCCAACATATCTTATGAAATGTAGGTACCTTTGTTGTTTTTTTTTTAATTTATGAACGTAAAGCATTAACCTTACTTAAGTCCCCCGCCTCGTCTGTCTGTCTGTTTGTTCGCTATAAACTCAAATACTACTGAACGGATTTCCATTTGGTTTTCACCAGTTGACAGAGTGATTTTATGGAAGGTTTCAAGCTATTAAACATCATGCTACGTCCATTAGGAACGGAAAAACGCGGGTAAAACCGCGGGCGAAAACCTAGTTTATTATATAGTTCCTAATATTTTATACCATCACGCCTATACTCCCCGAAGGGTTAGGCAAAGGCGTAGTAACGTATACAGTTCGACGGCATTTTTTACATACCAATGACGTTTTGCAATTAACTGGGCAAAGAACTGACCTCCAAGCTGCTACTGAGAATTTCAAGAATACGCGATGATGTTATATAACCTGGCAATCGAATCCAGGGTTTCACGTTCAGCAGTAGCGCCTGCTACCACTAGACCAATGAAGCTAGGCGATGGCCATACATACTATCATCACGCCTGTACTCCTCGAATGGTTAGGCAGAGGCGGAAGTCTCTAGAGCTGCTATTACCATTCTGCTGCTATTGATATTCCCAGGTCGAGCCTGAGCCAGGATGTCTAGCACTAGGCTAATGAGACAGTTCGTTAGAGAATGTATAAAGTAAATCAATTCGAACACCATATGTGTTTATTTTAATCCAATAATCCGTTTAAATATAACGTTACACTTTGTCCTGAGTTTCAGTGTGTTTCTAATCACCTCACGTGCAAATAAAGCTGCAATAGAAACTATATAAAGTCAATTTACGACGTGTCAGTGTAAAGTCGTAAATGTGAAATTGTCCTCGACCATGGATAATGGCGTATTTAATGTATTTGTGACTTGAGGTTCCGTATTACCTAACCGTTGTGTCTTATGTATACGTCGCCCGCGACACGGCTCTTCGATTAACATAAAATCGAGGCGAACACTCCCGACCCTGCGTGGGCGCGTGCTCTTGCGCATCTACTGTGCCTTATATTGGGATCTCGCTCCCTCTAAACCTCTGCATAACTATTTATACAGACAAAGTCAAACAGCAAACACATTCCTATTAGCACACCACGGTAATCACTAAAATATTTCGTGACCACTAAACCGCATTTAGTCAGTTAGTCATCATAAACCAGCTGATGTTGCAACTGCGTTGGTCGAAAAATAATTAGCAGTTAGTCGACCTCGCGGCCCAACTGCGAAGGAAAACCGCACGCGCTGACATTGACCCGGCGAGCCCCACTCTGTCTCCAGCGCTGGCACATCGCGGGTACCTCGCCGGCACCGTCACACCACAGCAACGCAGTTTTTCTGTTTATGAAATATTATACTACTTACCCGCGGCACGTAATCAAGTCCTACAAAAACTTCAAGATGTTGAGCACGCCACCTTAGTACAACTCTCATCCGGTCGGCCACACAAACCGATCATTACCACTTACGAGATCAATAATTCATATCCAATTAGCTGATTACCGCAGGATGTACATGTAATACGTATATTTTTATTATACATATGGTACACGTTACATGATTGCGTTTTCAATTAATTTATCTACTCATTTAAATAGTGGTTTACAATGTAGTACGATATTGTCTGACATGTTTGATGCCGAGTGTCGATGCGACGCACTGATAATATTCCGGTTCAGGTATCGAACACGAAATTCTTGGCGTGGTCAGAGCCTGAGGTACACAACGATGCGATCTAGACGTATGTTTGAATGTGCGGAATTCACGGACAATTGATGGAAGCGAGCGATCCATCGCTCTCAATGTGCAAATCTAGTCTTTAGGGGCGGGCAGGGGCGCGCAATGTTCTGCATACCATTCGATGAGAGGTCTCGTCATCGGCCGATAGGATCGTGACAGAGAATTCGTCGGTCCGTTGCCGGTGGAATGCGAGCGGTAATTGATTTGTCCTGTGTAATCGACGACGAACGGGATTGACAGGAGTATCGAGACGTCATGCTAGCCGCATGGAGAAGATACAGATGCGTTGCGGCGCACGCAACGTGCTCACCGCTACCGCTGACTGCTACGTCCGACGATAACTACCTGTGTCACGGCTTGCTAGCCGTTACAGTTAAGAGTATTATGTAGTTAAGAGAGACTGTAATGTACCTACATACATCTGTGATGACCTCTTAAAACCACATTAACATGTTTTTCGTTATAAGGTCGAAGGTTAGACACGGCTTTGTATTTCCCTCACACTTTTTGAAGGTAAAGTTATGCAAAATTGTAAACTACGCTTATTTGAGACAATGAGTTCCTTTGAAATGATATTAAGACTGACTGAATTTAGTGCACGAGGACAGCTATGTCCATCTGCCGTCATCGGTTGTCGTTTATAAAATATTGGAAAGTGTGGCGGGTAATTCGTCGCACGCGATCCAGAAACTGGTCCGTTCAGTAACAGCGCGAAGCCAAATAAAATTAATATTCATAGCCGTTGTATTTATTGGCTTTCAATTAGTATAATCTTAATGGAGCATTAACATACGCGCGGGCGACGCGTTGGAGCATTACCATAGCCGTCGGCGGGTTGCCAACTTATACAAAATCTGGGATTTTTGGACGGACACAAATCGAATGATGATCCGTAAAAGATTGGAAAATTTATTTTCTCGGAGTCTGCATTCCAATAAGATTCCAAGAAATCTTGCAAAAAATGTTTAGATATATAGAAAAACTGCTTTTGCATAATGTAGAGCCACATGCACAGATCATTACTTCTAATGTATCCTGTCCGTAGCTGCCGCGTGCAAGACTAATAGACGACTTAAAAAGGCAGTAAATGTTACGGGCTGTCCCAGTTAACCTCAGCCGTTTCGAAAAACTACTTAAATGGGCAACCGAGTCGGCCTAAGCTGGCAACACCGGTCGCGGAAGGCTCGCTGCCGATGACCTCCGGCGACCGGTTCCCGCGGCTCCCTCCGCACCGCCCGCGCACCCCCACCCTCGCCCCTCGCGCGAGACGTTTCATTACGTTATTATTATATTAAATGCTATAATACACATTGTAGGCATTAGTCCGCCGAGACGTCGTCCTAAGAAAGGGTAATGTATGGCCCACGTAGTCGGTCCATTCGGTTTTATTTGAAACGCTCGGGGATTAGCGCGGTGATCTTTATGACCATTTTGAATGGCGAATTGTTCTATAGCGAGAAATTTTTAGTCATTATGCTGGTTTCTCGGTATTTTGGTCCGAAGGAAAGTGTTGTGTTGTTTTCATCACGTTTTGAGTGTAAAACCTAGTTAGTAGTCGTCATTCAAGAATTTCTATTCTATTAGGGTTCCTTTCAGCCTTCAATTATTTTCATAGAAGTGAAATATTTTATGTACTATTACTGAATATTTTGAATATAGGTAATATGTAAGTAATCATGATTATCTTTTATGAAAGAAACAGACGCTGACGCCATTAAGTCTATAACTAGATTACCAATATTATATATAATGGAATATTAGAAATACTGTTTGTTATGAACAGAACAAGAAACAGCTTAAGGCCTAAAGTAACTAATAATCAGAAATTATCCATACTAATATTATACATATATCTGTACATATATACCATCACGCCCATGTTACCTGAAGGGTTAAGCAGAGGTATACTTAATGTACACCCACAGTTAGCTGTTATGTAACTATTGGTCCCACGTAATAACGGGCGAACCTGTTGCCATTAACCAGGAACAAATTATATTTAATTATATTATAGAAAAACCCAATGACACTTTTCTCGATTTGGGAATTGAACCTAGGACCTCTAGCGTAGAAGTCGTGCTTAGGACCACAAGGCTATGAGGCAACTGCCGCATTAGAAGTCAATTAGAAGTCATAAAATAAATTCAATAAAACAAAAATTTGTAATAATATTATTAATTAATAGGTACAAATAATAAAAATATAGCACTAGGCTAGCAGTGATAGCCTAGTGGTATGACCGTTGGACTGCCAAGTCAAAGGTCTCGAGTTCGAACCCAAGGCACGCACCTCTGACTTTTCGAAGTCATGTACGTATTAATAGTTAATTATCACGCGCTTAAACGGTGAAGGAAAACATCGTGAGGAAACCTGCATGCCTGAGAGATTTCCTCGATGGCGTGTGAAGTCTGCCAACCCGCACTAGGCCAGCGTGGTGGACTATAGCCTAATCCCTCTCATTCTGAGAGGAGACCCGTGCCCAGCAGTGGGACAGTATAATGGGTTGATTATGTTATGTTATTAAAAAAATAAATTCCATTCAAAATGTTGGTCACAATTCATGGTTAGACTGTAAATAGGTAATGCTCTAATATATATTTCTTTTTTTATTAAGCACGTTGCACACACTAGGATTTTCTCCTGGATCGTGGTTGTGGTTTGTAAAAAAACAGACATAAATTCGCAAACTACTACTTAAAGATCATTTAAATAATTGCTCCTTGTGGGGATTGAACTCACAACACGTGGCGCAGAAGCTGATCGCTCAGCCGCTACGCCAAACGTGTCGTAAAATTTACCAGCTGACAGCGAATATTACATAGTTATTATTGTTAAAAAATATAATAAGTCACAGCTCCAAACCACTGCTGTTCTTGCATCGTCTGATCGTAATTCGATTTGGCATTAAACCGATTCTTTAGCGCTCTCGGACCGGGTATCGATTTGGAACAATTAAGCGAGAGATTTTTAATACTTCATACTTACATTTTTTTATTAATGTTAGTATTTTATCACTATATTTTAATGAAGGTAGGTATTGTTTCCATTGATGTAGCGAAAATTTATAAACAAATCCGATTGTAGGAAAAAGGAAATTTTCTTGTGCGAAGACTTATATTTTTTTCATCTAGATGCTTAGTAATAATTACGGTCCCACTAATAATTAATTAACTCGAAGCGGCGGTAGCCTAATGGCTAGCGCGTCGGACTTGCGATCATGTGGTTACCGGTTCGAAATTAACCCATTACACTAGCGACGTGAACCCACTCGTGCTACAAACACGAAGGGTTAACAAGAATACTAGTAATGTGGGGGCCCACATTGTTAGTAAGCTTTTTTTTCAACAAAAATGATTACATTTCATCAAGACAAGTTAATAATTTCGTGGAGTGGAGGCCTTGGTTTTAGGCCTGGCTTACCATGATAGAAGCTGGGACTTAATAACATTTAAATTCATCTCATTATTAAAATATAAATTATTTCCACACAGTGTGTCACAGAGGAGCAATCTAATTATAGAGTTGACCAGTTCAGGGGGGTAGGAGGGGGGAGGTACCTTTCGTCTGAATAAGGCACGCTACAAAGTATCGCGTTACATCGCGCGGTGCACTTGATCATGCCGTTGTCTGCACTCTTTTATTTATAATGCTTTATGTACATCCTTTATTTTTGTTGGGACCGCTTTGAACAGCGACCGCGCCGACCGCACCGCTTAGCGATCGCCGCAGATCCCACCAACCGAATTAGTGTTACTAGAATGCACCATGTTCCTCGTCAAACCACATATAAAATCAATATTCACTAACTATAAATGTCTCGTGGTGTGACTTTAAAATTGTTTTATTAGTCCACGCCGACATTATGCGTCGAAAGCCGAAACCGCATAACTTTAATTAAGTCCCTTACGTTATGTATGACGCATCCTAAGCCAGATCTAAGTCGATGTTTGAAACTTATTAGAGCAGTCGTTAAACTGGCAAGTGAGAGTCGGACTCACGTACGAAGGGTTCCGTACCGTTATCTATAAAAACGGCCAAAATAATTACGTTTGTTCTATGGGAATATTTATTTTATTCTGTTTTTTAGTGTCATTTGTGAAAATTTCAACTGTGTAACTATCACGGTTCATGAGATACAGCCTAGTGACAGACGGACAGACAGACAGACGGATGGACAGCGGAGCCTTATTAATAGTGACCCGTTTTACCCTTTGTGTACGGAACCCTAAAAATGAGTAGGTACCTACAGCATAAATCGAGTTGGCACGTCAAAATATCAGTGGTAATAGAGCGGGTGGCGTGCGTGCGGCATCGCGCCGAGGCCGTGCCCCGGCCGACCAATTTATTCGCCGGGACGTCAGATTTCGAGGGCCTCGTTACGACTAAGCCTCCAATTAGACTTATCCCTAATTAAGAGATGCCAATAAATGACCCTCCATCACGGGCTAACGAAGACGCGCCGCACTAATAACGCTAATTGATTTTGAGTAATGAGCTCGAGTTTTGATGGAGCTGATTGGGGGACGCGAGGGCGTCATCGATCGCGACTATACTGCCAATATGATATGCCTTTACTGCGCTTCTCATATAGTTCTCTTGTACTTCTTATACGCGTGTTTAATTAGCTAATTGAATTTGGGGATAAGAGATTCACCTGCGCCAACAGCAAGTTTAATTAAATTTTATGTTAGGTCTTCATTGATAATTTAATTAATTGTATTCAGAGGAAGTTTACGCTGCCTAGTAAGGCTGAATACACCGCGTTTTAGTTTTAATTGAATTCCATTACTGTAGTGAAAGCTCACGTTTAATTACTGAGTGGGGCTAAACAAGACCATGTTCTGATAAATTGCATTTTAAACGTAAATACTGCGATTGTGGATACTTGGAAACGTAAAGACTGGTAATTAATACTATTTTAACAAAACCGTGTAAGAGAAAAACGTATTTAAATACTGCATAGGTATGTTTTCGATATTTTTATTAACAAGAGATTTTCAAGTTCGGGATAAAAAAATGAATACCTATTGCTAGGTCTAGTGATCCTAAGCGAGACTGCTAGGCTAGAGCTCCTAGGTTCAATTCTCAGATCTAGAAAAATGTTATTGGGATTTTCTATGAAATTACCAGAAGTACCTCGGAGATTGCTTTTGTGCCTATTTAATGTGAAAAGACTTGCTCCTTATTACATGGGACCTAAACATGTCTGACTAACCCTACGGGGAATACAAGCGTCATGGCATGTTAAGGATATTTTCGTTAATATCCTCGTAGTTCTTGTTCCAGTTACCAAACCACATCTTCTGTAATATTCTGACATGCTACAAATTGCACAGATTTTTAGAAATTACTTTCAATATAGCTTAGTAAAGGATTGCTTTGATGAATATTTTTATTATTAATAAAATAAATTGTATTTTAACTAGCTGTACCTCGCGACTTCACCCGATAAAAATGACGGGCTTTCATACAAACTTTCACCTGCCTTTTCACCAAATAAAGGGTTGAATTTCCAAAAATCCTTCCTTAGTGCTCGTCTACAGTGCAAAAGGAACCAGCATGCAAACTTTTAAGGATCTAGGTCCTATAGTTTCGGCTGTGCGTTGATATGTCAATCAGGTTCTTCTTTTATATCTAGAGAAGATTAAATTAATTTAATTGCAATTTTGCAGATCAATTATTTTGATTATTATTAAAAATTAATTTATTAATTTAGTTGCAATTAAGTTAATTGCAATTGATTTTTTAAATTAAATTGGTTACTTCTTTAGTGAATCGAACCCACCACACGCAGCGCAACAGTTGTGGCGGTAGTTCATTGACGAGTTCGTGACGAATTATGTAGATCATCGTACTATTCTTGTTGTAACCAAATATGGACAGAAACAGTTTATATTAAGAATAATTTTATGATAAGCTAAGTATGTTTGCGTGCTAATATACATGAATACTCAAATGTTTTTCATCTGCACAATATATGAACGACTCTATTGAATTTAAATTTTATTACGTGCCCTATAAGGCTCTCATTTTAATTAAACATTGAACCACATACACACACATACATTGAGCTCATAAAGATGCTTGACTGCTTTCTACGAGTATAAGTACTGCCTACGTAACGAGCTTGACACTAACAAATAGATCTTTTTAAATTAGTAAATTATAATTTAAATTATTGTCCAGTTACGTAATGCGTCAGTTGGGACAAAGTCACCATGGTTGGCTCTTTTTTTAAGAGCCCCATTTCACATATTGCCCTATACTGTGACCTCACAAATTTCATAGGTACTTTACTATTTTTTCTGCGCATTAAAAGAGGCTATAATTATTTGAGTTTGCTTTGCTATTTGTTCTCAGTTAGGAGACATCAGCGCCATCTAGTACTAAAAATTTAAACCATTTACTCGTAAATGTGTCTTGAAGGGATCTATTTACAGCATACCTTCACACCTGCTTTCTCCTAAAGAAAAGGCAGAGTTGTACTCATGTACACCTACAGTTCACCAGTATGTTTAGATCCCATGTTCACAAAACCTACGTAGCAGACGCTCTTATGTCTCCTCTAGACTAATGAGGCAGAATGCGATAATATGTATCCGATTGGGGACACAAAATTTGGTCCAGTTTAATCCTACTAAGACACAAGTTTGCGCGTTCACGACTAAGAAAACCCATTTGCTGTAGTACCTCAATTCGGAAACACAGTCCTCACTATCTCCAAACGCATTGGAATCCTAGGTGTCGATATCTCCAGTGACGTTCATTTCCGATGTCATGTAGAGGACAAGGCCAAGTTGGCATCGAAAAGCTTGGTGTGCTCAACAGGGCGAAGCAGTACTTCACCTCTGGGTAAAGGCTTTCTTTTTATAAGGCGCAAGTTCGGCCCCATTTGAAATGAAATGAAATGATATTTATTCTGCAAGTAGATCTTTAGAGACACTTTTACATGTCAATGGTTTGGTTTTTTTTTTATAGCTAGATGGTTTCGGCATTACTTAAGTGACGACCTCTGAGAAGAAACACCGAAACAAACTCAGAGATTCATGTTCTCTTTTAAAGTCCAGACATGGAAGAACACTTATATGTGAGTGGCACGATGTAGGATTAATGTCTGTCTATGGAGTACTACTGTCATCTTTGTGTGGGTGTATTTGAGTAAGTATCTCTATCATTACCCTATTTCATCCAGGTAGGTCTTCTCAACAAACTTCAGCATACCATCATAAATATCATAATATAATATAAACGTTTAACTTTAAGAGTCACCGACATTAAATAATTGTTCCGAACTTTACCT
Organism: Acronicta aceris; assembly: GCA_910591435.1. Taxonomy (NCBI): domain Eukaryota; kingdom Metazoa; phylum Arthropoda; class Insecta; order Lepidoptera; family Noctuidae; genus Acronicta; species Acronicta aceris. Next base: position 13,104,524 of record OU342759.1, read on the forward strand.
TATACAACTTCGATCGTTGTTGATGAAGTTGTAAAGCGTGCGCGCGCGCAACGTGACTCGCGACTATCCATAGATCCTATCGGGGGATACATCGGTCGCTATCAGAATCTCATTATTCCACACAATCCGATTAGCCGTGTCTTGTGTAGCGTTAACTTGTAATTTCGCTTAATAATAAAGCTTTGAATAGTTTATTCCGATTTTGGTTGTTATCTGCTTGATCGATTATGTCTTAATAAGGGTTAAGGAGCTATAAATTTTGATGTGGTAACTTATTGTACTTAAGTATGATATTATCAAGACCTAGGTTGTAATTGTAATACAAATTGTTATGTTTCTAACTTCAAAGAACAAAGACTTTCATACAAAGTTCCCCTCGCATTTCCCCATAAAATAGTTTCCAAGAATCGTTCAATCTTTGATTTTATAAACTTATAAAATAACACTATGTTCCAACTATCAGCTTTCTAGATTTACCTAATATTTGCTGTCCGTTGTAATGTCAGTCAGGACCGACGATTTTCTTCTCGTTACATTATCGAAGACTATTTTTTATAATTATTAATTTTCAGAGAAGAAAAGTTATGACACTTTTCTTAGTTCCTAGTTAAGTCCTGGTATAAAACATGTACCTACAGGGCTATCAATGTACTAGTATCAATAATACGCTGGAAACAAATTGCTTGCCCAAGGCAACACATTGAGTTTTGAAACAACCTCTTTTGCGTCTTACGTGGAATAATAAACACATAAATATAGGTTTCTACTTCAATAGTTTGCCGAAGAATATTCCACAATTTCTTTTTGATTTAAGATAATAGGTACATACTAACATGGCTTGTATGTAATTTGTGACAATTATCTCTTTATATATAAAATTCAAAGGTGACTGACTGACATAGTGATCTATCAACGCACAGCCGTAACCACTGGAGGGATCGGGCTGAAATTTGGCATGCAGGTAGATGTTATGACGTAGGCATCCCCTAAGAAAGGATTTTGATAAATTCCACCCCTAAGGGGATAAAATAGGGGATGAAAGTTTGTATAAATCTTCTTAGAATTTCCACTGATTGAACTGAAATTAAAGATTGGAGCTACTATGATGAAGACGTCCGCTTAAATAGGATTTTGATAAATTCAACCCCCATGGGGATAAAATAAGGGATGATGGAGGATGTAAATGTATTAGTTTGAACTATCAGTACCTAATGGAACGAATAAATTAAGACGAACTAAATATTAATAATAATACTTCTTAACGCGAGCGAAGCCGCGGGCACAATAATTAATAAATTTCGACGTATGTAGAGGTGAAATAGGGGATGAAAGTTCATATGGAACAAAGTAACTATTCCACGCGGGCGAAGTCGCGGGCAAAAAGCTAGTTACTACATAAAAGTCTATGGTACTTAAAATAAATTTATTGAAAATAATAAAAAATCCAATTCACATAGAGCTTCCACATTTTCCATATGCATGCATGCATTTTCTGACAACGAACGAGATAGAAAAAATGTAGAAGAAGCTTTTCTATTTAAATGAAATTAATTTATTTGCTGAAATATGGATATAGACAGAAGTTGAAACCAATATTACGAATAGTTCGCACAATTTTTAACCCCCGACCCAAAAAGAATGGTGTAAGATTAACTTCTGTATCTGTGTCTCTGTGTCTGTGGCCTCGTAGCTAGCCCAAACGAATAAACCGATTTTGATTCAGTTTTTTATGGGCTATGATTTAAGAAAATCTGGCCAGCCGTTTGAAGATTATCAGTTCTTTTCTAGTTGATGAAGGATGATGTGAGGAACTTCTACAGCTATGATCGATTTGTAATTTGGTATTCTGTTACTTCAATGATATTGCAAGACCATGGTAACCATAGCTTAAATCATGTTATACCAGATTTTAAAATTTAATGTTAAAATTTAATCATTAATCTTTCTTTTTTTTCTTTTTTCTTTTTTTTAAAAAAACATTGCCCCACACTAGGATTTTCTCCTGTATCGTGGATACATTTACAAACACAAATTCTCATATACACAAACGCCCAGACCCGGAACAACTATCTGTAGAACATACAAATATTTGCTCCGTGTGGGGATCGAACCCACAACACGTGACGCTGAAGCCGATCGCTCAGCCGCTACGCCAAACGTGTCGTCAAAAATCAATAATTCTAAGAGAAAACGTTAGTATCTGAATTACGAAAATATAAATTTTCCTGGTACTGACCACTTTATAAATCTTTAAATCAAAGCAATAAAGATGGAATCTTAGTCGATAATCCCCTGGCAATTCACAGGAAGCTCAATATATCCGTGTGTGACCACCAACCGGTACCAATTAACGGCATTACTCTTATCTAACACAGCTCATTATAACAAGTAATGGTGGTGTAAGTGGCGTGAGTAAAACTTCATTATTTTATGTCACAGATTGGAGCTCCGCTCGCTCATCATCCGGCGACACTCACTACTTGTTCATAGCTTCGAGTAATATGAACTTTACTTTCAATGAAATAGAATTGGAATTTAACTGGCTTGGTTGTAGTTTAGTTGACACCAAAATACTCAGTCTACAAACAGTTATAGCCAACTGCTTGTATGAATTTTATGTACCATTCGACAAATGAGCCACCTGTCAGGTGAGAAGCTTTAAAATTAGAGCTTTCATTAATTTTGGAAAGGTGTTTTTGTTGCTATATTATCTCCAACATAATATATGTATTGTAAAAAATACTCGTAGTGTTTCTGCTTATGTATTTTTGATGATTAACACAAAAGCTTCTTCGATCTGTTGTCATGTAACCTTTTTAAACAGAAATATTTTCGTAATCTTGTTATAACATGACATACCATATTATTTGTTAAATAAAAAATACTTAGACATTACTTTATTTGCTCACGATCATATTAAAATCATAATGTCTAGAAAATAATACCTATACATTCCATATCGTAAAAAATACACTAATTATCTAACTAATAAGCAATAACTCAAATGAAGTCTACACAACACAGTAGGTATGTATCTATTAATAATATAATTGGAAGAGTAAACAAAAGCATCCAGTAAAATGAACTTTCGCGTACAAGGTGAACTCGTTGTGATTAATTAGCGAGGTGGCTAATTAGCGAGCACAAGTCAACTCATTAGTAACCGTAATTGAAACAAGCAAGCCTTGGATTTTTCCGAGAAAAATCTCCGGTTAATTTTGTCTATACATGCCGTGGCCATGTTTTTAGTTCAAAGAGGGACATTTTAAGTACAATTTTATGACAATAAGAAGCTAGCAGTTTCTTAAACTTAAATGATAAACAAGCATATTTAAAATCATCCTGGGAAGGAATCGTGATTGTTCAGCGAGTACTTGTGGTTTATCAAATTTGATGTAGGTAGTAATGGGCCAGATTCGCGAGGCTATTGAAATCGAAAAACATCCAAATTTCAGTAGAGAAGAAATAAATTGCTATTTTTATACAAATATTCATCCATGTGTCATGAAGGAAATGCCGACAAGTTTCTTGTGTAAGGCCTAGGCCTAAAAACGGCAGAACGTTAGTCCAGTTTGAAAGACCATGTTTAGGGTGAAAAATTGGAATTTTATTTAAAGATGGTGTTTGAATAAATAGACGATTGAAATAATCGTTTCTAACAGTAGGTATAATTCAAAAAGTGTTGGTGTCCAATTAGAGAAAGTCTCACTATAAGCGTAACGTGTGGTCACATTGTCGTAACATTAACTATTCCGCAGCCAATTTAATGAACCTGCATTTTTGCAGTTTTTACTTCAATTCCCATTTCGCTCGTATTTAATTAAAATGTAAAAATTAAAACTATATATGAAGGTGGCTTAGTTATATACCTACAATATTTGTTATAGCTACTGGGGTTAACAACAGAGTTAACAACTAACACAATTTGAATAAATCTGTTTGTAAAAAATAACTGCCTAGTTGGTCTAGTCTCGGTCCTGAGCGCGAATGCTACGCTAGAGGTCCTAAGTTTGATTCCCAGGTCGAGCAAAGTTTTATTAGGTTTTTTATGAAATTGTCAGTAACAGCTCGCAGTTTGGAATTTGTACCCGGTTAATGGTAATAGGCTCTAGACCTAAATATACCGGCGAACTGTGAGTAGTACATTAGTACGCCTCTGCCTAACATTTCGGGGAATACAGACGTGATAATATATTATGTATGTAAAAAATTACCTATTGTTTATAACCGGTAGCTACAGACACGTTCGCAAGACTTCGTAGATTAATGTAAATGATGTGTTAGAACCTAGTTCAAATTTTAGTTCCCCATACGTCCACTTGAGGCGCTGTTAGAGGTTTTCATACTTAAATATTTCTTCGTGTCATCACCAAACTACGGTCATCGGAGATTTTGACGTTGATAAAATTCAATTACTTAATTATTACATTTAAGTATAACGTTTTTTGCAATATTTTTAGTTACCCTACCCATAACAGAGGTAGATATTGTGTTATGGTTTGACACAACATGTCAGAAGTCATACTTTGCCGTGATCCTCCTGACAGGTCAGAATTTGTGTCCATATTATTTTGCCAGAAGATAAGATTTTCTGACCTAGCATATTGAGAGGAATTCAGTCTCGTCTCCAACGCTCGCCTAGTGGGCGATGTATGACGTCACACCGCTCCAATAACTTTATGGACTACTACTGATAGACCAATTGTTATAACGTTGGCTTGTCGTGCACTATGGTCTCAGTTCCAATCCGGGACACGCAACTCTGAATTTGCGAATTGATGAGTGGATCAAGTTCAGCTTTGTCTAATAAAAGTAAATTCATACCTAAATTCCCCGAAAGGTTAAGCACAACTTGTACAACTGTAGACCCGCAGTTCGTCGGTATATTTTTTACTATGTAATAGTGGATGCGTCAATATATTAGGAATACTATATGAATACGACTCAATCGGAGCATCGAACCCATGATTTCATCCTTAGCAACTGCGCTTGCGATGACTGGACCAATGGAGAAATTCAACAAAGCTCTTAAGGATACCTCGGAGTACAAGACAATAGATTTTGTGTCTGCATTGTGTCAGTATTTCTTTTTTTTTAAAAAGCTTACGATCAATAAGGGTTGCACATTACTCGTACTAATATTCTTGTTAACCCCTCGTTCTAAGCTAAATGCTTGTGTTACAAATGGGTTCACGTCGATAGTGCAATGGGTGGGTTTCGAACCGGCGATCATGTGGTTGATCGCAAGTCCGACACCGTAGCTTTAAAATTAAATAATTGAAGGGTTAAATACAGTTATTGATTCTAATGAAATCATAATAACTTTTGAAGGGAAACTTCTACTAAATGTCGATAGATGGAGACACTGAATTATTGTTAATATAATCTGACATACTGTTATTACGATTACAAAAGTATTCCCCTGCACAATAGAATTATTATTGTCAGGGTCAAATATTTATCAAAGTAAGTTTTGGGGAATCCCTAAATTCGTTTTTGATGCTTGACCCGCATTTCATCGTATGTCGTAAATAAAATGTCTTATTTGCAAATCTTATCACCGCATTCCTATTCGTATTATCGTGATATGATTGTGTGTGCAAACTTACAAGTTAACGCAAGATTTTATTTAGGAGTTTATAAAATATTATCGATACTGCGTTTCAAAACACACATTGCTGCCTTGGGCCGTACGGCTGACAAGCTGAAGTGAAACTGGGCAGGTCATATCTACCGCATGCCGGAAATCCTATGGGCAAAAATTATCACCCAGCGGGTCCCAAACAAAAATAACCGACATCGTTGCAGGCCCAGAAGGAGACTGGCCCCAGACTGCAAAGGATCGCAATAAGTGGAAGGAGGAAAGGGAGCTTTTGCCTACACTGTAGACTAATAATAAATTATTATTATATAATAACACACCATTACGCTTGCATCCCCGAATGGTTTGGCAGATTTGTACAGATGTACAGTCCAAGTTCGCCGGTATTTTTTTGGCCCTATGTAATATTGCACTTTCCAGAAAAAACACCATAATATTCCAAGCAGCTTTTGGCAAAAAAAATCATAGAAAAACTCAATGATTGTGCTCGATCTGGGGATTGGACCCAAGATCTCAAGCTCAGCAGTAGTTTGATGAGGTAGTTACATTGAAAAAAACTGAAAAATATGATAGGTAAACCTTTTTAGTCATAATAATCAATTTTGAGACAAATAATTGAACGAAGATCATATTTTGAAGTTGAATTTATTTGCCGCCGGCTCAAAATTAGTTAAGAAAGATTTCTAGTTTTTGAAAAATGCAAACATACATACTTCCATGCACTTTTGAAATTTGCCGCAGCTATTTATAAGCCCACATAGACTAACATAGGTATACGAATATTGTGCAATTCCAATAATATTACATACATACGGGACGAATTGATAATCCCCTTTTTTAATTCGGGTAAAAATAATTATACTTATATTCCTGTAGATCCAAAGCTAAAAACAAATAAAGTAAGTACCTCTTCATTAAATAGTTCCGTTGTGCAAACACTCTTTAAAATTAGGCAGGTACCTACCTAATTTTAAAGAGTGTTTTCTATAAATGAAACTCAAATCAGGAAAACATAAATAAATGATGGAGTGGAGATAACTAAGTTATTGGTTTTAAATCACATTATTCCCTACATCGCACTGAACTCAATTTGAAAGATTGGCCCGAGCACCGAAGTGCAATAGGGTGATGGCATAAAGGCGAGATTGCATACCTGTGCTACAACCTAGGGCTGGCACATACTAACAATTTATATCGATACTTTACAGCCTATCATTATAATTTAATGGCGTGGTATTTTAACGTAGAAAAATAGCACAATGTTTATTTTGCATTTTTAATATCATTATAATCTTTCTTAATTGGCGTATTTATTTAAAGCAAACATCCTACTCATTTGTTATTTTTTTCCTTTACCATGGCAAAGCTATTATTCAATAGCAATTACCTAGTAAACTACCTTAATTACTGTACTATAAGACCCTCGTTTATGCAAATCGATGCCTAAGCTGCATAAGTTTTATGAAATATATTAATGTGAAAAATAATGCAAATGCCAAACCTAAAGATCAGGTGACATTCAGACACACCTGTTTTTTCCTTGTTACGTCGTTCAAAATAAGTAATCAAACGGAATATGTATTTCTTTGAAAATATATAACCACCTTAAGCTTAAATGAATGATGGGAGCTAAAGTTAAATTAATGCGGCTAAACAACGTTCGGATCAGAATCGGTTCGGATTCAATTTAGCGTGGCGTTTGCCCACTTATCGAGCATTGTTGGACTGAGATACTCGCTTTGTGACGTTTCCCATCCCTACAGGCACCCAGCGGGGGGTGTTCGATGATTGATGGCTGGCCGGCTGCACGACGCGTCGGAGCAGGACGTATATATCGGTGAGGCGTCGGACCTCTCTCTCAGATGCACAGCGGGCTGGCCTCGTAATTGAATGGCAATTACCTGGGCTGTAAATATGACACAAGCGCGTAATTGTAGGAGTGGAACGAGTGAGGCCCGAGACCGCAGTGTGAATGCTTCGAGATGAAATATTGAAATCACGTGCGTATGTCTCCTCGTGCAGGCTACTGGCCTTTTAATTGGAGCATGACACACGTTTAATTTCATCAACTTTTTGTTGGTTTAAACAACAAAAAATGGTCTTTTACCGCCAAGGTTTTTGACAAAAAGTATCATGTTTTAGGCCATTGTTCAAGTAAACAGATGATATTTTTAAGGATACATGATTCCAGTTCACATTGTGGGTCCATTCCAAAAATGTTACCTAATATATTATGACATTCTAATATTAAACCAACGAGGTCTTTTTTCATTTGGGGCCTCTCTTTTTTATATTTGTTATCCCAAACTAGCCCACAATCCCATATAATATGTATATGGGATTGTGGGCTAGTTTTGTATACCTACTTACATATTATGTAAGGTATCACTACGTCAAATTTATATAGAGTAAGTAGGTAGGTATTTTCTACGCAAAATAAAAATACTTACCTATGTTTCAGTCACACGATTTTTAAGTAATCTAAACTTTTTTTTTCTATATATGCCAGTGTTTAAAACTATAATTATGTACCTACTTACCACTATGGTTCCATCATTTTTTTTTTACATTTTATAATAACATGTGTACCTAATGAATTCTCATGGTGTCAATTACATAGTTGATTAAATAATTTTGTAGCTATAACTGGACTTGTATTGTTGGGTTGTAAACTTGTTTCTGATTAGTTGATTAATGATTACACATATATAACCTCTAATTTTATTAAATATATGGAAGGATAAGCAGGTAAGTATGCATATGAGAGGAAGTTTCTAATTTCGTAATCGTTCCAATTTCAATTTTGCCAAACGTCACAAAAAGCAAGCCGAAGAGCTTTATCGACTCACTTAAATAGTCGTTGACCTCATTTCAAACAAAGTAAATCATTGTCGACTGATCCTTAAATTACGTCATCACACTAGTTACTTGGCTGAATCGAAGCCGCGGGCAAACGAAGTGAAAGGCTAAGCAATACATACCAACTAATTAAATACTTGTTTTAGCTACGCGAACATATTACACGGAACTCAGTACTAATATTAATATCTAATCATTAAAAAATGTTTTTAAACATAATCTGCACTAGTGAACAACTCCTCGCGGAGGACATTACAAACATAGTAATATGGAGTACAAGTAGGTAGGTAATACAACAAGTTCCCGTGCGCAGCTTCGCCTGCGTACTTAGGTAATTTTTGTAACTTGTGTTTGTCAAACGTATGTGCGGACTTTCACCCCCCTTTTCACCACCTTTGGGGTTGAATTTCCAAAAATTCTTTCTTAGTGCTTGTCTACAGTTTAAAAGGAACCAGCATGTAAACATTCAGGGATTTAGCTTTTGTAGTTTCGACTGTGCGTTGATACATCAGTCAGTCAGTTGGGTTCTTCTTTTATATATATAGATTTTATAGAAGTTTAACGGAAACAAAGTACAGTCAGACTGGAAACAAATCTGAGGATCATGCAAATATTATATTTATCTCGGGTGAATCGAACCCACGCCATCACCATTTGGCGTTACGGTAGTAGCGAGGTGACCACTTTAAGTACTGCACCAAACGTACAGTCACTGTATGTGGATAGAAAGTAACAGTATTTATTTTTAGCTGTTAATTATTTTTTTAATTTACATACAAATAGTGGGCACATGTCGGCGATGCGCGGCAACTGCTGTGCCGTTGCGCCCGCGGCTGGCCAGGCGGCGCGGACTCACCCCTGCCACCTGTCTCGCGCACCCCGGTGCTCAGTTTACTCACAGATATTTGCAGTGTACAGTGTACTCTTTATACCAACTAATTAAGCACCCTACTATGTAGGTACTTCCATTAGACGCTCTAGCAAGTTTATATATTAAAATAGCCACATTAAGGGCCTAAATAACCTCGTTTGCTCCATGTTCACACGCTACACTCGCCTGTGCCAATTAAAAAAATATTTTTAGAACATTGATTCAATTAAAATTCAACACAGCTAGCTAAATCTTACGCGTGCCATACCTACATGACAAAACGCCAGGAGTCAGGTTTTAATTGGCGTGGTGTCGAGTTTGGACCAGAGGAGTGTGGGGGGAGGAGCGCGGGTAGCGGGAGGGTGGCCTCTCGTCCGACACTGAGTTTTTCTCTCACCCTCTATAAAGCAACAAGTGGTTCGATGAACTGCCGAAATCGAGACTATTAGATCGTACCCGTCCGAAGAAATAATAAAGTACCCGTCGATACTTTGTATGGAACATCGCATTAAAGGTGTTAATCAGACCCACTCTAATATAAATCGTTCATTAAACGATGCCCCCTGCACAATCGTTCATTTAGAACGTTCTCACGCCTCATTAAAGTCTTTTTCGTGATTCGGCGACCGCGTCTACCGTTTCCCGGAGCACAATGAGCGAGTGATTCGGCGGCGAATAACGAGGGCATTTTGTCGGCCGCCTCTCACGTCCGACGCCTTCCGACGCTCAATGAAAGTTTACCTGCAGCCGTAACGAGCGATTTGTCCCCTGGCCCCGGCCCCCGCGCCCCCGGGCCCAAATCAAAGCCCATTCACATCTGCATGCCAACACAATGCTGGCAATTAGGCCGCGCCTGGCCCTACAATCGAACGTAATGCGCTCTCGTTCGATGACGCCGCGAAGCTGCCTCGTCCTTGATCTCGCAATACCAAAACACCAGCACCGGTATGTTGTATGTTGTTGCGAGCAAAGGTAATAAAGCTATCGATAACCCTAAGATTCATTACGTTTTTAATAAATAATCGCACGTTCTGTCTATCTTGTGTTTAAATCAGCAAGGTGGTTAATACAATGTTCTCCGGTTACAAAGTAATTGCTGATAACTTCCGCTGTTATGGATACTTCTGTTTTATTTTTGTTTTTAGAATGGAAACAAAAGTAATCATGTCGCAATCCTTTACGGCGAAGTAATTAAGGTCACAAAACATTGGAGTAGCAAGCGGCAATTAAGCTCTTTTTCACATTACCCCCGTCTGCACGGCCAAGGTGAGGGTCAACCGTTTTGTGCGTGCTCGTCAACGCTTCTTTTGTGAAGGCAATTTGCTTGGCAGAGGTCAACTGCACACCGTAAATCTCCGCACCTGTCAACCACGCTTACTTTCCACGGTTTAAGTATAAATCCCCAATACTAAGCTTGTAAATGGTGATTATTTCCTTTCTCGGCTGATTTGTAATGCCCACTAATCATAGGTTTAACGTGTGATTAAGAAATAATAAAGTACAATACGAAAAGTGGTATAAATGAAACGCATGCTCTTAAGGAATTTGGCAGTCGTCCCACTTGAAAGCAGACTTTGTATGAATTCTTTACGTAAAATTCTTGCACATGCTACACTATGTTTGATGTACCTACTACCTACGCTATTAATGTTATATTTTATTATTAGATACACATGATGGAATTTTTTTGTTAGTAGGTACATAATAATGATTTATTACTTAATAATTACCATCTCTCGCATCTGTAAAATTGTTAATATGTATTGTATAATCAAAAACCTATCACAGTTAAATTTACTAAGAATTGTTCATTTTAAGGTAGAAATTAGGAGTGATTCAACCTGTTAATGAACAGTTGGTAGACGCAATATATAACGATGGTCAAGGTTTACGTTGTTTAATGAATTGTCGGTATACGCAACACAAAAATAGTTCTATCCAGGGTAAAAAAAGGTAAAAATATTACGTCACCACGTGTAGATTTAATTATCCATACTCGCTTTTGCACTTAGGTATAATGAAAATAACATACAGAAATACTAGCAGCATTTCAAGAATCATTTGATTATAAAAGTAGATTAAATAAATTCGCATCTCGGTGGTAGTTGGCGTTCAATCTTCGGCATTTAGTACCGTCATAATATACCTAGTTGTATATATATCACAACTGCGGTTTGTCTTGTCTTTGGTTTTTTTTTTATAATAAACATTGCTCCACACTAGGATTTTCTCCTGTATCGTGGTTGCGTTTACAAACACAAATTCTCACATACACAAACGCCCAGACCCGGAACAACTACCTGTAGATCATACAAATATTTGCTCCGTGTGGGGACCGAACCCACAACACGTGGCGCAGAAGCCGATCGCTCAACCGCTCCGCCAATCGTGTCGTCATAGCTAGTAGTATTATTACATCCAACTGTATTGTTAGCACGAATATGATATTTACGTGGTGTTTCACGATTCCAGATACGGAGCTATTAGTATTATTTACTGTAATAAGTAAAGTTGTTAAGAAGGTTCTACTAATGTTTAGTGATTATCATGTTTTCGACCTTTTTTCGTTTTGTTACATTAAGTTATGTTTACACAACAATCAACCTAACCTTTTCCCAACTATGTTGGGATTGGCTTCCTGATTCCCCTGAATATCAGTAGATAATTGAAAAGTGAAGTGCAGAAAAATTGTATTGATTCGTTAATTGACTTTCATAAAATACGCTTTTAAACTGAGTGAATTTCCTTCATCGTAATCCCTAGTAAATTTAACCTATCGCCTCATAAAGTACTTTATATGAAACAATCAACCAAAGAACAATGGCAGCCGCCCATACATTGTTTTATTTGAGATAAAATTCCTAAGTCTTTCAATGAAAAAAATCTTGTTTGATGCAGCGTCCTCTTCTGAGCTAGTTTGTGCAAGATTTTTTTTTAGAGAAAGCCGAGATTAATATATATTCAATCATGAACTTTCGTAGGTCACTTCATATTATTATTATTATTATTTTTTTTTTTTTTAAAAAACGTTGCCCCTCACTAGGATTTTCTCCTGTATCGTGGGTGCGTTTACAAACACAATTTCTCACATACACAAACGCCCAGACCCGGAACAACTGTACCTGTAGATCATACAAATATTTGCTCCGTGTGGGGATCGAACCCACAACACGTGACGCAGAAGCCGATCGCTCAGCCGCTACGCCAAACGTGTCGTCAATTTCATTTCGCGAAAGTAAAAGCGCAATGTCGCATTAGTATTTCTCTCACTTAGTTTTTTTTACTTATTTATATACTTGGTACTTATTTATATAAATAAATAATCTAATTATTGGATATAACATGTGACCGAGTTTGGCAGTCAGTCTCCGTCAGAATTGTTTATGATAATTGCTAGTCTATTATTGTAGTCTTTGTAACGGTAATGAGGTTATTCTACAATAGTAGGATTTTATACATACTAACTTTTAGTGTGTATTATGTACTGTTAATAAGGAGTAAGGACCAATTAAACAAGTTTTTTTATTTAACATTATCATTATTTATTTATTCTTCGTTACAACTACTTTTTCAACTTTGGATCTTCGTCTTTTTGCCAAACAGGAAAAGACATTAATTGATTTGTTAATATCTTGTCTTTTAAAGTATTCTTATCCAAGGAAAAAAAATACACATAGAAATGCAGCGAAAACTGCAATAAGCGCTCATTTACTCTATTTTAATAAAATAACAAACTAAAAATACTCGCTACTTGTTATTAAATGGCAACACTGGACAAATAAAACTTCGAAAGTAATCAATTTAGTTTTTATTTTAATTTGTTTTTTTATCTGGCCTTAACTGATTAATATGATAATTTGTAAAAACGTAGTTATTTAAAGGAAATTGTTTCGTATATTTTTCGTTTTAAGACGTTCGAATTCATATGAAATAAGATTTCGCCATTGTTCTTTCTGGGAAAATCTATAAAATGTATATAGTTAAATAAAATAATAAAGAAAACCACCCGAGACGATGTTAAAGGTGTTTTTAGCCAATTTTAAAACCAACGGTTTTAACATAACGTACCAACACGCCCGTATTCCCAGAAGAGTTAAGCAGAGGTATGCTGTACACGCACAGTTCGTCGGTTTGATTTAGGACCTATGTAATTAGGAGTGAGCCTACTGCCAGATATTCAGACTGAGCAAAATCCCAATTGTTTGACTTAGGACTCGAATCTGAAACTTCACGCTCAAAAACCGCATTTGCGATTGCACTGATCACTAGATATACCACTAGATCAATGATGCTGTTTTTTTAGTCATAAAAAATACAAATAACATTTTTGTGACTACTCTATCCAAATACACTTCTTTAAGCTTTTTGTAATAGCTAAAATAGCTTGAATTTTACACATAGGTATATTTTATTTAAAGTTTACAAACGGTAGATTATTTTTGTAGTACTTTACATATACTTACTTACATATTTTATTTAAAGTTTACAAACGGTAGATTATTTTTGGAGTACTTTACATATACTTACTTACATATATTATTTAAAGTTTACAAACGGTGAATTCTGTTGATTTATGTTCGGTCACAAATCCCATTTGTTGACAGTACTCGTTGTAGTGTCGCCACAACACTCGAGGATAGTTTGTGTAACTGTTGCTTTGGCACCAGAACGTGCGTGCGCGCACGCATATTCAAATACCGAATTCCACAACATAGCATTGACGATTGTTGTAATAATTATATCTAGTTACAACTGTAATTGATGTAAGTACATTGCAATAAAGAGCTGACTGCCGCATTAGTCTCGTGGTCCCAAGCAAAACTGGTACGCTGACGTTCTTGAGTTGGATTCCCAGGTCGAGCAAAGTGTTATTGGGTTTTTCTATGAAATTCTCAGCATCTCGGAGTTTGGATTTCCCGGTTACTGGCAATAACCTGCTACGCTGACGTTCTTGAGTTGGATTCCCAGGTCGAGCAAAGTGTTATTGGGTTTTTCTATGAAATTCTCAGCATCTCGGAGTTTGGATTTCCCGGTTAATGGCAATAACCTCGCCCCCTATTACATGGGACCTAAATACATATACCGGTGAACTGTGGGTGTACATTAGTACGCCTCTGCCTAACCCTTCGGGGAATACAGGCGTGATGGTATGCAAATAAAAAGTAACTAGGGGAAAAAATATGTAATCAGAGCAGAAGTAAAAATCCAAAAGTTATCTTTTTAAAATTACCAATGCTATCTTCAATTAACAAACTCCGTATTCCGGCGTTTCTAATTCCGTAATTCTTACGTAGTACTTAGTTGATATTGCGTCTACTCTACGCATACGCAGAGACTACGTAGCGTCTACGCAGCAGATGCTTACGGCGCGAACTTTTCGATAAACGCTCACTGCGAAGAGAATTTTAGTTTCAAACATTTTAATAATTTCAATTGACTTCCTGAGAAAAGTATCTAAGTACAGTGGCTATGAAACTATCAATGCCACCCCTATGTGTGGCTTTACCTCGACAATGATCCAATAATTAACACTTGACAATCGCGCAAATGTCGTGTGGGTGACGACGGCACACGGGGGCACGGCCGACGCGCCGACGCGTCATTAAGGAGCATTCACGCCGTCCGACAATATTCTTCATTTGCGTACCGGCCGTCATTTGGCGCATTGTGACCGACGCGCACCGCCCGCCCTCCGCTGCAGCGGTGCAGTGTGCCACCGCCTTAATTGTACCCTTGTCTCGTTGTTACCCGTTTTAGAGACGTGAATATGTTAAACTAATCTTGAAATAAGATGTCTGCATTTGTGTTTCTTGTTCTGTGACTCTCATTTTCATTGCTCATTAAATTTTGACTGCACGAGTGCCGTGGTATCGATTTCCATCCGAGAAAAATATTTGTGTGATCCACAGATATTTTTTCAAGTTTGAATGCACTTTCCAAACCCGAACTCAACGCTTTAAGTCCACTTTCATCATGCGTACCGCTGAAATGTGGAATGCGCTTCCCGACTGTGTCTTCCCCGATAGATATAATCTGGGTGTCTTTCTTCTAGGCAAGCGCGCTCAGTCCACCATAGATCACAGTATCGCTTAATATCAGGCGGACTAGTAGTCAAGCGTAAGCCTATCAGGAAAAAAAAAACTTTATGTAAATTAATTGGAGGTATACGTTTCAAAAGTCGTCAACGACAAAGCAGATAATGCGTGAACTGCTTTTAAGAAATTCTCGTAGGTAGGTACTACTTCTAACTTTCAGTTTCGAATGTCATGCAAAACATTTTAGCTAATCACAAAAGTGCACTCAATAGCTGCAGACTTTACCTTTTGAAGTACAATTTGAACACACTTTGGTGATTGACCAGTATCACACATTATCCTGATTAGATGAGACGTCACAGAGCACCGTACCTTTTGGCACACAGAGAATATACTTAAGTAACCTGTTAGTATTATTATAAATGCAGCTACTTAGAAACTGTTATTCAATGAGTGGCGTTAAGAATTAAGATTAGAGTTATTAAAATACTCGTAAATACAACTTTCACTTGAAGTATGTTTACATAACCATTCTTATTAAAGCAGCTGCCGATATTTATTCTACAAAGTTGTTGTAATAACAATTATATTATACATCGAAACATAAAATTACAAAACATGTTATAATGCTATTAGAATTAAATTAGTCAGGAATAATACCCTATTAAATTCCGTGGATGTGTTCTCACCTTTATTAATTAAGAAATTTAATATTGGTAACACATTCACCTGCCGTGTATCTACGAATGTATATAACTAAGTTCATAATGAACTTTAATGCTGTGATGTAAAGTGTATATTCAATCGTCTTCCGGATCGATTTTAATGTAATAGAGCTACGAGCAGGTTGCGTAACGGTGCATTTGTTTTCGTAATAAAAGCCTCGATATCTTTGAAGTGAGTCACCGATTACCACATTATATTCATCTAGACATAATGGCTATGATTAATAAGACCCATTAACTTTAAACAAAGATTAATTCCAATGCGGAGCAGTCTTGTAAGAGATTTCCTCGTACCACGAAATCTAAGGATGTTCGAAGCGTTTTATTTATAAGCGATGTTTAATATTTCATGATAGATCTTACGTGCTTCTTTGTACTGCGTTTTGAGAAATTGATATGAATTAATAATAAGATATTGTTCAGTATTTAATGGTACAGGTTGCGAGAATACATCGTTGGGTTAGATCTACAGATCGTTAAATCTATAAAAAAAGAAACATATTCTCTTTACAGCTTATAGACCAAGGTAAAGTGTTAAGAAAAAAAAAGACCAAGGTTTAGTGGAGCTTACGCCATTTCTGCGTCAACGTAATTCCATATCATGAAGACGCATACATACTATAAAAAAAGTGTAAGATCCATTGTGTACATCTATATCGTCCAAACAATTGGCACAAAGCGGATTGACCAAAGGATATAAAAATCAAAAGTCTTATTCTTCAAATAATTAAGTTATCCATATAAAACGTGTAGGTAAATATTAGTTTCCTATTATGTACTCGATCTGATTCTTCAACATTTAATTCCAAATTCTTAACCAAGGGAAAAATAAAAAAGAATTAAACAAAATTGATTAAAATACTTATAATAAGATTTTTGAAAACCCTTGTTTAAAAACCAAGGTTTCATAATACAGGCTGTAGTGGCGCGCTTGCACTTTGTTAAGCGCCCACCTGCGCCCGCGCATCGGTTGATCGATCGGTCTAAGCCGAACTTAACCGAATTATCCCAATAATGTTCATCCGTAAAATTATTGAATTAACCAGAAATCGGCCGGCCTCTTTCTTGTAACCCGACACGGAATGTATAATGAGTTTCCTGTAGGGATGTCTGAGGTTATTTTCTTCACGACTCACTTAATTTAACTTTAATATGAATTGACAAGAAAAAGTAAACATCGTGGATAATAAACAATTATTTTGTTCTTATACACAATATTATTTATTAGTCCTGATTTTTTTTATGGGATTGGAGGGCAAACGAGCCGACGGATTACCTGATGGTAAGCGATTACCGCCGCCCATGGACACCCGCAACACCAGAGGAGTCACAAGTGCGTTGCCGACCTTTAAAAGAGGATTGGGCCTCCTGTAACCTCACTCACTCGGCGAAACACAACGTAAGCGTTGTTTAACGCCGGTTTTCTGTGAGGCCGTGGTATCACTCCGGTCGAGCCGGCCCATTCGTGCCGAAGCATGGCTCTCCCACGTAAAAAATAATAATGATATAGGCAGGACAGAAATGTGACAATAATTCTTGCCACAAACTCAGTCCAAAACCATGAACAAACACCTACTGAAATCTTTAACATTCAAAACAAAAATGTTATAAAGAAAGTAACTTTTTTGCTTATAAATCAGTTACTAACTCATTGTGTGTGTTTATAGACGAATTTTCCTATTGCACCAAAAGTTCAAAAGTACCTAAGCGCCTCAAGTTACCTTGAATGAAGGAATCGCATCACTAATTCCCCGTGCCTCAGTTTCGCAGTGCCGCGACCCGTGGGAACAACAAATGAACTTAACGGATTGGGTTCAATAGTTAACGTCTATTCGACTTTAGTTGGCTTAAGTGGTAAACTAATTTTTGCGACATTAGTAGGTAGTTTTGTTTTTTTACTGAAATAAGAGAAGTAAAAGTAACACGATTGACACAGGAATAGGGTTTTGTTTACTATTTGAAGTGTGGTTGTACAATGGCACTTAATGACATAATAACTGACAGATTTCATAGACAAAACTGTCAAAAATCAACAATTTTCTCACACGACACCGGCAGAAATTGCTAAATATCAGCAGGTTGCCATTATAAAAAAAAAGTAATTGAAAGACGATTGTGACACAATGAAATAGTAAACAAGAAGCCCAGACTGAAGTGCTGTCAGATAAAATGGATTAATAACCAATAAATTGTCTTATAGTTTTTTACAGCAACTCAGCAAAATTTAATACACAATGTATAAAGTGTCCCCGGCGAGTCGGTCCACAGAACAGACTCAATCTGTATCAAAGTGTCTGTGTACAGCCGTCAGTCAGTCAGTCGCTTGCGAACATCTGACATCGTCAAATAGCTCACTCTGACTTTATTTTACTTCTGTATGTAAATGCACCAATTAGCGGGTCTTATGTTGCTCGGTAGGTAATACTCATTATTTCAAGCTGGGATTATTACCTGCGAGCGCACCGTGGCCGCGGCCGCTGTAATTAACCATGAACGGGACGGGTCCTTCAGCGTTTGCTTATTAACGTCTAATCTTTGTTGGCGCCCGTCTATCTTAATTAATTCAATTAAATTATTAAGGAGTAGGTGAAGGTTGCGGTCCTCTCACTGAAATTTAAAAACTTAGCGTCGCCGTCGTAACGGCTCACCGAGTATAGAAGGGGGAGGCGAATTAATCAAATAATACCGCGGAGGTGCGGGGCCGGCGCTGCGTGCCCCCCGCCCCGGCCCCTCTCGCGACCGCGTGCTCAGTCGCGACCGAAACGCCGCACGGGGAAGTGTCGTCGATCCCCGCAAACATATCTACTTTTTTCGAAGTTCTCTGTACAGTTTTGTTTTAAAGTTTTACAAGGAAGTTTTTATGTGACCAGTCTTTTATCCTGACGAACTTAAAGGTTAAGAGACTGCGCTCGACGGTGCAGTTTCTTGAGTTCATACGTTTATTGTGTTTTTTTGTTGTTGTTAAGTTTTTTTTTGTTTGGTGCATCGTGCCGGTGCCGAGACCGGCGGGTCCCTTCGAGGCACCAAGCCTGGACGCGCGGCTTACAGACCCCGGAGGACAAAGCCTTTAGGTAACTATAGGGAAGAAATTGGTGGTCGGCCTGTAACGATCGAACGTTTTTAGCGTCGAACTGCAATGCAGCATGTTTGTAAACAGACTGCATCAACTAATAAACTATGACACGTCGGACACATTTAACAATAGCTCAGCTGGTGGATGTAGAAACAATTTGTGTGAGGTGGTGGGGCAGTACCGGCTGCTCTCCGCAACGGCTTACTAACTTCAAACTAAGCGACCACGTGCTGTTCCCACTAATTGCTTCAAACCCAGTGATGTGCAGTTATTGACATGAAAAGCTAACGAAAACACCGTAACGGTTAAAAGTTATACCTAATCTTAACCTAAAAATATATGAATATAGTGCTGCCAAAATTAAATAGCACAAACATTTTATACCTATAGTGTTTTTTCAACAGAGATCAGCCAAGAATGCAATTAATTTTCAAGGCGTTTGCACGAGATAAAATGGATAATGAACATAGAATAAGGATATGATTTCCAAACATAATTAATGTTGCAAAACAAACAAAAAAACATGTTCGAATAAATTACCTACTTACATACAAAGTGTTTTAGTAACGAAGACATTATAATAGATTACCCCGTACAACAATATCTCCAAAATCATTAATTAATAAGCAACTCGTGAGCACAACACTAATTATTTTACCGTCAGGTGAAACTCAATTACTAAGAGATAATTAAACCATCAAGGATTTATTTACTTTGAACATCAATTTTCTTTAAAATAAACCTACTTTTAATTAAAGCTTTAACGAAAAACAAATAGAGAAGAGGAGAGGCGCACAACCCTTGCGTACGAGGCGCTCGTCAACGTGGCGGTCCCCCGACTCGGGGCCGGCCCCAACATTGTTATTGGGGACTTAGGTCTATTCAGTTGTGCGACCAATGCACCTACATTATGTCGCAAACCTTAAAAAATATTGTCTTAGCTAATTTTATTTAATTAAATATACGTCTCCTTAGACTATGTTTACAACGTAATGCTCAATTTAAATGATGGTTTACGAAAATGCGACGGCTAGGTCTAGACCTGAAAATTATTTCATCAAATCATTCGTAATAAGACGGGTTAAAATTAATTTAAAACATGTCTAAGCAATATTATACGGACCACTTCATTTCATCGCCGGTTTAATTAAAAACGAGTGCCCGCTCCCCTCCCTCGTTTTCGGGTTGGAGTACCCCCTGCGCCCGCGTGGGCGTCTCGCTCCGCTTATATTTAGATAATTGTACAATCATCTAAATTAATGAGTCCTCTCGTCCGGCCCTGGCCTCTATTGTATTATGTTTGTGCCGGCCACAGAACGGATACACAGTGACAATTTTAATTTAAAAATTCTAATTAATCCATTATTCATTTCGTGCTTGACTCTCGAGAGCCTAAATATTTTCCGAGGATTTTATTTCAAAGTTATAATAGAATAAACGTTTCATTAGATTAAAAATGATTATTAATGATAATAAAATTCTAAAATATTTGAACTTAGAGTTATAAATAATGTCACGGCTTTAATGCCTGATAATCCGCTTAATTGGTTCTCTATGCCACATGATTAAAATTTATTTGTTGGTAGTATGGGGAAGAGTACAATCTCTGTGGGTGTTCATAACTCTCAGTTGACGACAGTGATAGAGCTCAATGCAATTAAAAGTTTCACTACGTGCGTGGACGAGGCGCCGCGCGAATCCACCTTAATTTATGCCAGCGATAAGCCCAAGTTATGAGAGCCAATTAATTACTTATTTTAACTAAGATCTTCATTTGGATATTAAAGAAAGTAAAGATTAAGAAGCAGATATCTTCAAATATGCAAAAAATTAACTGTTAGCCATAAAAAGGCAACTTGAAATGAATGAATTTACGGAAACAAAAGCAAATTGATGTTTCGTGCATCGCTGGTTTGTAAACGACAAGCTCGCTGATGGACAAATGGAATTACCGACGAATCCATCATCGAATGCCCTCGCAAAATTAAATGCATCAAGCAACAGAAGGACAGTGCATGGAGCGGGCCGGACTCCCCGGAAGCCCCCGGGCGATCAGCCTAATGAACCCGCACCACCCTGCACCCTGATTTATTAACGAATTAAAGCATTCTGCTGCACCCTCATGCAAACAAATCCACCTATACAAAATATGTTTTGATTAAACAAAAGAAGTCTCGCCAAACATAATTATAAACTTTTATTGGCTCTTCCTTATCTTCCTCAAACGGAAACATTCTTGAATGCAGATAATTTAATTACCATTGCAATAACCTAAGGTCGTGTTCTATTACCCCCGAATCAATACTTTTGCAATACTGTAGTCCAAAGAATAGGTGAAGTTAATTTTACTTAGTAAAACATTACTGAGGAGAGCATAACCAGTTCCGCTTGGCTAACTCTCTACCTACACATTAGTTCCTTACATTAAAGAGCAACTAAACAACTCGCTTACTATGCAAATAAAGCTTGCATATAGCATGCCAGTACTACGTAAATTTCTGAAGTTCTATTTTCTTAAACAATAATGGGATATTTCAAACGAGTCTATAATATAATTTGTGCGAATTTTGGAACTGCTATTTCGTCTGTGATACCTACATTTCGAATGAATACTAATATATTTAATACTCCAGACGCTATTCTAAAATGCGGGGTGCGACAGGTGTACGTTCACATGTTTCTCTTATAAAAGCCTTTTATTCAGAAGAGGATATTCCAACGCCACAAATGAGAGTTGATTGTTGAACTAAGAGGATTACGAAGTATCAATGGCATCAATATTTATATAAGTTCTATTTCATTTTAAGCTCTAAATGTTTAGTTTAAAATTCTTGTTGGAGTTATGGTCAGCAATATGGAATTCGGTATTGAATAAATTGAGACGACGACGTACTTGGAGTCATATTATTGTTGCATTTATTATTCAGAGAACAGGCCGGTAAGGGACGGCGCGCCTTCGGACCTTAAATTATTAAACACGCGTTACAGACACGCCGCCCTAAACTCATTCTCGAATGTCTATCGAGCGTCCTGATGGTGGGATCATTGCCTGCTCGACGGTCCTAACAACTTCATGAGTTTCGCAACTCTTTTTATCTCGGCTTATCAAACTAAGATCAACCATATATCAAAGCCAGCTGTGTGGCAACATTTATCTTGAGTTATAGCTAGATCGCGAAGTAAATCTCAGACAAACTATTTAAGGCTGAATTGGAATTCTCATTGAGGCAGTAGGCTCGCAGTGGAACACCTGCTATGATATCGCGCATGCCCTCTCCCCAGTCCGTAAGTCCACATTGACTAAACCGGTTTCGATTACAGGTTATAGCTACCTACTTATCCGTTTGGCGGAAACGAACCTCTCACGTAGGTTGTTCTGCATATTCTTAATACAATGTACGATTACTATTTTTTACCATTTTAAACAAGCACCTATAATTATTTTGCTTTAACCATATACAGTTCAAAAATTTGTATCTTTTGATGGTGTATTTAAGTATGGTCTACTTATGTCATTATTAGAAAATTTTCGTCCGATATTTACAGAGCGATTACCAATATTACCCACGTTCCGGGAAGAAGCAATTCAACTCCCATAGAAAAATAAACAAAGTCAACCGAACTTTATTTGTTCTGTAGGTAAGACGGTCTCGGCCATGAAATAATGATGTTTGAAGAATTTAGGAACAAGCGTTTAACCTCTATCATAATAACGAGACGCGCATTCTTTGAATTAAAGAATTTTAATATAGCTCAGACAGTTGGGACAGGACATAGAACTACACAAATAAGATTGTCGAGCTAAAAATATCTGACAAATTATAATATCTTGAAGAATTTGTAATTTAAGATTTCGACATGTTTGGTAAAGATGCAAAAAGCAACGAGGAAAATAAAAAGCATTCCTCTAAAGAAAAAAATCCTAATATTAGTTATTTTGTTCAATTAAAATAACTGCATTAGTCATCATAATGGTAGTTTTCGATGTCAATGATTGAAAGCTTAAATTGAATTGTGAATGAGGGTAAGGGACAGCTGTTATTGTGCCCTCACTGAAGAGAGACGGATGATCTCCTTAATTTCTCTCTGCGTGCGGCCACTCAACTTGTGCCAGTCATCCTATTTGATTGTTGAAGATATTTTGTGTTGTAATTGGTACTAATTATTGTTTTGAGGGCAGTCTGTTATATGAACTGTTGTTAAATTCATGTGGGCTTAATCGAGATATATTATGAGTTATTGATTGTAATGTAATTTCAATGTTCTTCTAATAAAATCGATTTTTAAATTGAGAAGATCATGATTTTTAAATAAACATAAATGGATATTTTTTTGGGATAACTTACACCTTACTCTTATAATCACATACTGGTAGTATCTAATACAGTTGCAACAAATGACAAAACTGGTTTCATAAGGGCAACCTTTTTTTATTACTTGCTTGGTTATCTTAAAGCCAGAAAGTGGTTAAATGAAAAGGTAACTTAAACATATCAAACAAATTGCATCAATTGGTTGACTAAAGTGGTTCCCACTATAAACTGAATACAAGTATAAAAGAATGGAAGTGGAAATTAATAGCCATCCTAAGCTAATAATGGCAATAAGACGGAGCCCATAATTCACTGATCGCCATAGCAACGGGCGCACCAAACACAACCAACGAAGAGAGATAGGCAGTTACATAACGGTATCTGGTTTACATCTACATACAATCCAATAATAAGATAATAATGAGTGTTACTGAAAAGCTTTTTGGTGAGAATTCGATTCGATAAAAGTTTTAACATCAAAAACAATGTGGACAATAACTTTAGGGGTTATTGATATTTGAAACCTGTTATCAATTCAATGACATGAATCAGAATATTAGTCATGCAAGAGTTCACTGACCAACAATTTGATATAGGAATATGGGATTAAAAGCATAATAAGAAGTGGTAATGAAACTACTAAACAATTTATCCTAATCCTACTAGAGAATTCAGATTCTATTTTTCTAAGGTATTAAAAATATCGGCAGTCATTGTGACGTAGCCAGCAATTTGTGGATTATACTATATTCTACATCGTCATTGTGAACTGTTCTACCATGTGTGCAAGTGATAATTATGAAAGTATTGATTATTAGTAAGTTATTGGTAGGTCATGAGAATTTAGTTTAGTTAGTTTAATAAAGATGTTAACTTCCTGTTAAGAAAACACATAATGCGAAGCTCAAGAAGAAGATGCATACAGCAACATTACCTCATGAATAGGTTTACCCCTATAATATTATCTGTAATAGAGGTGCACACATCATCATCATACAGTTTCAGTAAAGCTTTGGTAATGACTAGAGCATATTCATTGATATCAAAATCGTAAGTCGACTTTAGAACAATTTGTTGCTTCATTATCGGGGCGTCCGGAGCCGCTAACAGCAACTAAGTAGATAACAATCAGCTGAAGGCTTGTTCGAGACACGAAATTAATTAAAACAAGTTTGTTCGCGGATCCTATGCAGGGCGAACAAAGCCGTGCTGAGTCACTAGGTAATTACACCGCGGCAGACGCCAGCAAGGCGCCTCAAATCTAACATTATCTTGTGCCTCATTACTGTGAGCCTGACGACCTACTGCGAACATTATCAAAACGACACGATAATCAATCTAAGAACTATTATTTCCGTAACCCCCAACACAACAGATAAATGAATTAGCCGCTCATTTGCAAGTCACGTCAAATATTAATTGAAAATTGACTGAAACTCGAAGACGACGGTCCCAAAGGGTTAAAAAAATGTCCTTTCATTGGCTCTTTGAACTGACCAATATTCTTTCCGAGGCTTTTCCTCTTTGATGAATATTGTGGTGATCGCGCCTTGTCATCGGGAATTTTAATTATATTCCGTGATTAATTATATGTAACGAGTAAAGATGGGGTGGGGTTCGTAATAGCTGATTGATGAGCAGCTAAGAAGTTCCCAGTTTTGCGCGTCGCTTCTTTCTTCGGTATTGTCTTATGTTTAATTGTTACTTTAAACGTTATATTTTGTTTCATTGTTCTGACATAGTGGGCGATGTAATTTGATTTATTCGGTACACTGAGTCATTGTTGTTATTAATTTTATAATGGTGAAGACAATGCTGGTATTTACGCCGAGCCGTAGCGCATCAAGCTGATTCATCATATTATAAACCTAATTATTTCTTGTATTGGAAACCAGCGTGTCGTGGTTTTATAATCTACTTATTATTTATGGTACTTATATCGTCGTCATCAACCTGTTTACTGTCCCACTGCTGGGTACTGCGCACAGATTATATATAGGTTAGGCACGGTATAGTTATAGTTAACAGGTATAGTTCACCACGCTACCTGGCCTAATGCGGGCTGGCAGATTTCACACATCGTCGAAAAAATCTCTGACATGCAGGTTGGCTGGTTGACCTTATGCGTGCCTTGGATTCGAACTCGAGATTTATGACTTGAGAAGTCTAATGGTCGTATAAATTACTAGGCTATCACTGATTCTTAAGGTATTATTTAGAGTAATTGATATTTCCCCGTTTCGAAATAATCTTTCAGAGTAAGTCTGTCTCGTTGTTATTACTTCGCTCCCTTTAAGTAGGTAGATGAGCTCGTGGCATGAAGCGTGTTTACTTGAAGTCATGGCTTATCTCTGCCTTTCAACACAATGGGCCATCTGTTATTGTGGCGGCGACGGACGATATCCGTGACCTAATGACAGGAATACCTTCGCTATTAACTACTTTTCTTAAGTTATACCTGCTAATTAACTATTTAACTATTGGCTCTCAGTTGAAAATTATGCGTGGACATCATGAATACGTTCATTGGGCGTTGAGAATGAATACAATTATAATGTAAAATGTTTGTAAAGAGATTCACATTGTTATAATGAACATCTGTGTGTTGCATGATCACATTCTTGGAGACGTTTCATGTTGAAAATATTAAGATTATAAAAGATAACTATACCAAGTTTGTAACATTGAAAGGTTCGAATAACAAGAGGATTATAAAAGAGGAATTGCTGATAAGGAACTTACTGAGTAAGGGGAAAACCACACTGACGCTGACCAAGCAAATTCTAATGAGTATTGACGGAAAGTTTCATGATAATAGTAAATACTCGTTCATGTAATATAGACTGAATAAAACAGTCCACTCCGAATGTAAATAGATTATACTGAGTGCTCCCAGCGGCATATATTATTAAACAAGCGATTACCCTCTAAATTTAGATCTGCATAGATACCGAACGATCCGGGAATCGCTAGTACCGACGCGCTCACTGCAAATCCGACAGTTTTGACAAATTATGCGCATTCATTTACGCTGCCATAAATTCCGACCAAATTGTCAACGTATACAACAATCCTAAATGCGTTTAAAAAGACATAAGAGTCACATTGGACGACCTCAGACCAAAAAAAATTTTATGTGTATCAAGAATAGTGTTACATTTTTCTTAAGACATATGGGCAGCGGGTAATTTGCACATCTTTCCTTTAATTTAAGAGATCAGCTCATGTTGGTCGAGCAATCACCACTGTTGTCTATCCTCTGCCCTCTATTTGACCTCGTGATACGACTCAATTCTTACTTATTCCTTTATTTGTTGTATAAACCTTTGTGACGTCTTTGTCTGCTTTCTAGAATTTTACTAAAGAAGTTATCGTGTCGTATTAAGTGGATCATCTTTCCTCTCCTTCTCTATGGTTTTCAATAACTGTATTATACTTTCTCATGTTTGTTTTCTTTACAGTCCAACTGTTCTTCTCTTATCCAGCACCACATATCAAATACTTCATTCAATTTACACATAAACGTTTGTAATTAAAACGTTGTTTACGTTATAATTCTCGGCTCGCTTCCCACGTCGCCGTTTTCTGTAGTTTATCTAATCTGCTCAGGGCGGGTTATTTGCACTCTGATAAAACTGCGAATGGCCCTTAACGGATCGGTATTTTGCAACACTGTTCCACTTTACAATATATTCGTGTGAGGCATGCTTTCTTGCTTCTAAAAGTTTTTATCTGGCGGCAATAAAATTGGATGTATTGCTTTTTTGAGTTATCTGAATCTAAATGCAATATAAATATATATAGGGGTCGTCTCCGGCTCCGGGGGGTGCCATCCAAATTGGCAACGGTTCGCGAGGGTTCTTCCCATACGTTAAATACGCAATTTGGTGCTCTATACAATCAGTCAAATGAGTTCGCGTCGATGCAATCAATTACGTATCTTTTTATTTGGGGTGAAAATCGACGAGTTCACTAGGTCACCATTCATTCCCGATATAGTAATTAAGTATTTTTTTATTTGTTAGCAGTTATTTTTTCGTATGGAATGAATTTTTATTAAAACGTTGTCCTAAACAAACAATGATATGCAGTTTTACTGAACGTAGTACGAGTTTGAGTGCTCTATTTTCTAAGGCTAGTCAGCATAAATAAATTTATCTTCCCGATCAATAGTTCATTAATTTACCTATAACCAATTATTAATTATTTAAGAAACACATTGGTCATCATTCTAATGTTTTCATAATGGCATTGGGAATCAAGTCCAAACAAATGAACTGTATATCAATGAATATCAGTATTTTTAGGGTTCCGTACATCAAAAGGAAAAAACGGAACCCTTATAGGATCACTTTCTTGTCCGTCCGTCCGTCTGTCTGTCAAGATCCTTTATCTCGGGAACGCGTGGAGGTATCGAGTTGACATTAAAACCATATATTATACTTAGTCCGGCTTTTTTACAAAGCGACCAGTTTCAAATGTTCGCAGCAAGTTACCTACCAAAGTTAACCTTAGTTAGTTACCAAAAGTATTTATTTTTATGAACAACAAATACTTCTGTTTTTACCGTACCAATGTACACAATAAACATTTATATTAATATTTATAGGTAGGTACTTACCGCCCATTGCAAAACCATGCGCAAAATTATCATCATTAAAACGCTGACATTGTACCGTTCAACATTTTTTGAATGATTCACTAACATTCATTATATACTTTCAATATTTAGCTATGTTATTTTACCTGCCATTTATATTTAAAACCAATGCATTATCGCCTACAATTACCCCTGACGTTGCGTAGTAAAATGTGCTTCCGCGCAAGCGTTATCAAATACAATCTTCCCGTGACTTTCCATTATTATATGCGAAACGTACATCGTATCTTTTATATATATTATATCGTTAAACCTGAACATCGTTAATGATAGGATTCTGTAAGTAATTATCATAACACTTTCATTAAAAAAAAGAAATAGAATGTGTGCATACTTATCGAAGACTTCCACAAATGTGCCAATAAAATTTCAAGTCTATGATAGTTACTGGTTTCTGAGAAAACTCCGGGAGACATACTAATAGACGGAAAAAACAGATAAGGATTCCTATTTGACTTTTTCGGTCCCGAACTCTAAAAACAGAGAGGTTGGTCATAATGGAATCGAATAATTCCACACACAATTGGAACTCCGAGCTGCTACTGAGAATTTCATAGAAATACCCAATAACACTTTGCTCGACCTGGGAAAGAAGAAGTAGTCAGTAAAAAAACAGATGAAATTATTGATGAGGCGTGGCAGGTGCTTTGAAATCTAGCTGACGTCGGTGAACTAGTAACTTATAAATAGTTTTAAGTTTTTGATAGATAGATTTTGTAATCAGATGGGCACACAGTCTTTTCACCTGTTATCATTCGTCATCATACTTGCCTCTTCCCTATTATATTGGGGTGTATTTCTAGCCATCTGGCTAATGCCACTCGCAGTAATCAGATGGCTTTATCTGATATAAAATATCAACAGTATCTATAGATATCTATCAGCATTAGATACACTGTCTTTAAAAAAATCCTGTCCGATCCGTAAAGTGCATAGACCTAGGTATCCCAATTAAGTACATCACCAAATAAAATATGAAACATTAAATATTCATGAAGTAAACATATTAATTAATTAAGTTTAAAGTCACGATTGTGGTGCCTAAATTGACGCAGTTATCCCAAAATCTAGCAAATTTTCTAAATGTGCTAAAACGATCATAGAACGTATATTTGGCACCCAGGAACGGTGTCGCTGCTACCGTAAGTATTGCTATTTCAGTTTTCTCGTTGTTTTTTTCTTGTAAAGTGGAAATGATTACTACATTATGACTCGAAACCTAACAATACCTTCACGGGTCGAGCAGGATTTTCTTAACACATTGTATACCTATATTAAAAGTATCATCAGCAGGAAGTGGGCTAAAATGGCTATTTTACTTAAATCATAATTTCACAATATTATGATTACGAACACGCCACTACATATCATGCATTCGCATTGCCAGTATAAATTGACCGTTCACTGAATAGGATTTTCGAACAATAAGAGGTCGTCCGTATAATGGTAATATATACGGACGTTACAGTTGTGTGTGCGTGTCAAATGTCACAACTGTCAAATGTCAATATCATATTAGATCTCTAGATCTCTGCAACTCAATTTGTAGCAATCCTACTATGGTTAAACTGGTTGTCAGGTTTCAGGCTTCTAACTACCAGTTACCACTTACAATTGTCTCGCGTTTTCGTCTAATATCATCCCATTCCAAGCTTCTCAACAATTTTGAAATCTCTTCTTCGAATTATCATATGATATTATATACATAGCAAGTGCAGGAGTTGATGTATGAATTGATTTCCTGTTTACAATATGTTAAAATTGGCGAATTAACTAAATAAGCCGCTAAATGAATAATAACTTCTATAGTATTATGAAGTTGGATAGATAATAAATACATTTTAAATTAAATGTATAGCATGGTAATTTAAAAAATTAATTAGTTTTGCACAGATTTGCTGATTATTATCGATCTCTAGTGTTACATAAATAATTTGTGATTTGAGTAATTAATTGTAGTACCTACTGTAAGGGCTGATTTAGACACATATAATTTTTTTTATTTAGATGTGAATAATACACACCGAAATTTAAGAAATACGGATTTAATCGCGGTATCTCGTATATCCCGACGTTTCAATATGTAAAAGCAATAAAATCCGTAAAAACTAGTTTAAATTGTATTTACATTTTGTAAGATCTATAGTTTGTCCGTCGGTCGACTCATTGAAAAACGAAAATATTTTTTGTTAATTCATTAAAATTCACCCCGAACAATTTACTTTTGAGACTGAAAAGAAATATCAGTGTCGAAGCTTAAGCAATAACTTAAGCGCTTGCCGGTGACAATTTGCGTTATCTGACGCTGATTTTTCTAAACAAATTAAGTAAATGTTAGACGTCTAAAATCAAGCAAGACGAACTTGTTAAAGTATTCCGAGACGTGTGAAGTTTTAACGAGGTAGATTCAGAAACCGTTGCGATACTTAATAGTTCACTTATTATACGATGGACTTCATACATGCTATAATGATGATAAAAGTAACTACATATCTATCTCTTTATATGGGCAAACAATAAAGACAAGGTTTACGCCTTTCGTCATGATTCATGGTAGAAAATGTTGTATTTAACAAAGACTTAAACTCATATTGCCAAGATCTTTGATTATACGCTGCGTAACTTCATAAAAAAAAATTGTAAATTTATTAAAATACGACAACGCCCATTTAATTGTTAGAGGCGCATTATGAATTACACTTTAATGATAAAGCCGTCATTAAATGAAATCTTGGTCTAACCGTTAATCTTAAGTTAAAGCTGTTAAGATAAGACTTCATTAACGTAATAATTTTATAACTGTGATATAAAAAACTACTTAACGTACCATGGATCAATTAGGAAATACAATAGAAAGACAATTACTGTGACCTTCTGGAGGGTCACGGCTCCTAGTGAATAAATTATACAAAATTACTGTAGGTATGCTAGTTTTTCAAAAAATCTATGAATTCAAAAATAAAATCATTTTTCAAGTAATCTTCAATATTTAGGTACCCAGCGGCATTGTTGCATGGCTTATGACCTCTTTGTCCCTCTGACACCGCTCATCAGCGCGAACAAAGGCGACCTGCGCGCGCGCAGTTGAATGCTTCGCTACCTGTATATGAATTATTTAAACGCTTGCCACCTCTGCATGCACTCCATTGACCCTTCGTTTGGAAAATGAACAAAAAAACTCTTAAGTTAATTTTATGTAAATTATGTTTAAAAAGTAAGAGATAGACAACCAACCCATGGACAACCAACAGTACACCAGGATGGAAAAAATATTCAGAAACAAAAAAAAATGGTTTATTAGTTAAAACTTATGCAACACAAGTACGTATCAAATAAAACTCAATCTCAAAAGCTCGCTCTGTTTCAGACGTATTCAGTAATAAAAACTTTTTGTTGTTTAGAGAATTTTCTATTTAAAATTTTAACTCGGTTAAGAAATACCTGACTTTCTCTTATTCACATCATAATGTACTACATGTTTTTAGGTACTTATCTTTATGTATGCATATTTGTCGGTTTAAAGTTAATTTATTTATCGTAAATAACAAACAAATCCATTTACGTTAGTTATCCACTAGCAATTAAAAGGTATCTTTCGTATGATATAATTTATTAACGTAAGACTATTATTGATTTCTGATATTTCACAACGAGTAGTTATTTGGACATTGAAATAAATCTGTAAATTTTTTTGTCAGGTAGGTGGAAGAAAATAAACCATAGATAATTAATTACATGAACTAAATTATCTAGTGTAAGAAATATTTTACAGTAATTTTATATGGCAACCTTAATACTTTTAAAAGAAATACCTTAAATTTTTCGTAAAGGTTACATACATATACATACTCGTATATTGTTTGATAAATAAAGTCTCTTAGTAAAGTCACACGAAAGCGAAGAGCATTACAGGGCTGTCACTTAACTTATTCATTATTACAAGTCCCGCTACAGTATTTCATGTCCAAATAAAAAATACCTCGTGGAACCCTTTGACACGGCCGCAATTTTTCAACCGAAAAGTGTTTTTTTTTTATGTTTCTATTTAACCGGCAATTTATAGCGTCACTACGTAAGTACATATACACTCATATCTGAATAAACAAATTGTGTGTATTATCATTTTAACAATAGTAATAGTTTTAGACGTCGCAAAGTCTGCAGGGGAAACAGATGGGTCCGGGCACCCCTGACGAGTCTCGTTAACTGCACACACATAGATACATTTATTTTTATCTGCCAATTTACCCCAATCTACTCTATTGTAGAAACGCGATGACATTAATCGCCCAGTTACAAAACGTTAATTCACGGCCAATGTGGCATTAAAGATTTTATCTCCATTATACCCAATGTATGCAATTTTACGTGCGTGTTTAGCGAGTTAAAATTAATATACACTATGTTATAAAGCCTGTTCGATCCGAAAGTACCATATAGGTACCCAATCACATTACCAAATTAAATAATAATGAAATTAACATATGTATTAATATCTGAAATGTGATGATGTGACCCAGGGGCGCTGCCACTGTAAGTATATCCATTTCAGTTTCCTCGTTTTATAATATTATTTTTTCTTGTGATTACTTAAATAGAACCGGATCTCGATACCTAACAATACCTTCACAGATCAGACAGGATTTTCTTAACACGTCGTATACAAAACTGTGTTCCTAGCAAATAATATGTTTTGCGTCCATTTGAATTAAAAGAATCTAATAAAAGAGTCCGTTAATGTGAATTCTTTAGACAGTACAGCATTCAGTAAAAGCTTTCACGTTTAAAAATTATCCTCGACCGTTCACCTCAATGGCCAGCGGATTCCTGCGTCGTCCAATAAAATGCTTTAAGTGTGAAATCTTGTTTTTGTTTTGTAATTTTTCACGATAAAAAGCCGGTCAAGTGTGAGTCTGACACCAGAGATAAATGTTCCGTAACATTCTAGTGCTGTTTACAAGGCACGTATAACAAATTGTTTAAATAAATATTTTTATATGTAGAATGTTTATTGTGTAATGCGCTGCTGACAATTTTCCTTCAAGGTAGACCTCATTGCGCACATTTTTATAGCTTGAATTATTTAGGTGAGAGATATTTATGCAAAAGATTTTATAGCCGAGTAATTTAATATTAAGGTTAATTTGCGAGTTTGTTACGTAGAACCAGAACGACAGTTATACAAGTTTAATTTTAGTTTAACATTTTATGAACTGGATAGGTATTTTATTGACTTAAAAACACGTGAACCTGTCCCTTTTTACCCCATGTGGGGACGGGTTAGAATACTGTTCTTCACTGCCTTTCAGATAGGCATCCCGTAAAAGGCGTGAAAATATCTGACTTGCTCGGTGGTAGGACCTCTTGAGGTCTGACTGGCTGGCGACCACCTTTACGTCGGAGTCTGTCGTAAAGCACCTTGGTGTGTGTTTCACGTAAGAGCCAGTTACCCTCGGTTGCACCGGCTCTGGCAGTCTGCAGTCCGTAGGGGCTCTTAAAGATCGGCAACGCATCAGCAACTCCTCTGGTGTTGCAGGTGTCCATTGGCGACGTTGACTACTTACCACCAGGTGGGTCGTCAGGTCGTTTGCCGACTTAATTCATAAAAAAAAATAAGTAGATGGATGCATAGGTATTGCTCCAAGGACGACTCATACAAGTAACACATACAATTCTGTTATATTTCGATGGACAGATTGCGGGATAAGAGAGATAATAAAAAACCAGAATGTAACTCTTGATGCCTAGACACTGCTAATTATAATAAAATTACTGTGACATATAAGTATAATGAAGACATTTATAAGCCATAGCCATGAGCGTCCCGTTTTCCCTATTTCATTAAGGAACACTAAAAATAATTCGGTGTGTCGTCGGCGCGGCGTCCATGGGCCGTATCTCCGGGCAACGCGCAACAAAAGCGTTATCTTATCATTACCACCCCATCCCCGCCGATAAATTACCATAACTCTCATTTACATGCACCTACGTACCGACGAGCATTGTTTACGACCCGCAGATGACGGATTTTCTTCCGCTTTCGCTCAGCCTAAAACTCGGATTCGGAAATTTCGTGTTATTGTGTTTCTATGTTATACTTATACGTATATTTTTGTATTCGTAATGTACCACATGCAAACGAGTTATAAATACTTAGGGTTGTCTCCAATCGTATTGCATTGTCGCTTGATACTGAGTTGTACAGCATCAGATAAAATTAACGTCTTCAGCCGATCTATTTAGGTAAATACATTATAAGGCGGGAATGGCAACTTTCAGCGATGCCAAAGAATTTTCGTTCGTTATGTTAAAAGCTATTTTATTGTCTCTAATCAATTCTATCACATCCCGCCAAGAAGTCATCAATTAGGTAATTCTTTGAACTGAACGAGTTTTACCGTAGATTTTATCCTGTTATATTGATATTTAAATCCCAACGTTTCGGATCGGATTTTAAAATAATGCAATAAAATCAATTAAAAATACTTTAGTTTTAAGTAATGTCTGATATTTGCGTAAGCTTCAGAATTGTCAGAAATTTACAAACTTGAAAAAGCTGAACGAGATTATGCCTGTAATACAACATAATGTTTTAATGCGCACTCAAATTTGGGGAGCACTGATAAAATAGGAAGCAAGTCTTATATTACTCACTTACAGAGTAGTTATCCGAAAGAGCTTTTAAATCATTCACAAAACACTAATGGACGTGGGGTAGGGGCGCGGGGTGCGAGTGCTAGCAAGGGAAGCCCGAGCAGATGTACTCCCTGGCGAGCAATGAAATGGAGATATAACAATATAAAGGTGTGCGTTTGAATTGCCGTGGATTGCAATTCGACAGAGTAGTAGACGTAGACGCGACATTCGCACAACGACACGGACCGCGCTGTGTAGTTAGGGAAATCGAATGTCCTTTTTTCAAAGCTTTACATGTGTATGTTGGCAATAAAAACATCGGCGTATAGTCTATTCCAATATAATTGCGTATACTTTGTACTCATTAAATATAATTAACAACACAATTCTAAGTATATTACGTCACGCTTTCTAATAAGTATTGTTTAAAAAATAGTATAAGTGAGCTTATTTTGTTTACCGTTATGCACATTCTGTTGGAGCTGACTAAAACACATTTACGCTGGTAAGTTCCTTGACACGTTTTTCAAGCAAAATCCAGAGCCCTTTAATTACATTACTTCATTCTGCCCTTGTTCCACTTACACAACGATTTCAGTTATTTACATTTTATCAGAACCTTGCTGAAAATAATAGTTTTGTATCCAGTATTTATAGAAATTTGAGAAATTAAAAACATATTATTCGTTGTTTCCGTGCTGCTACGCAGGTATTGTAGGAATAATAAATGTCGAGGGTATCGCTAGGGGAGTCTGAGTGCCATTATTATCGGTGGCAATTTAATTAGATCCCCTGCGTTATTACCACTGATTCGCTTTATAAAGCCGTCTAATATCCATCCAGCGGCCGACACTGCACCAGACTCATTCGTGGATAAATTTAATTTGACATTCCGGATTACCATGATTGTGAACAAATTATAGGTGTTCAACTCTTAGGTTACGAGGTCCGTTGTTAATTTTGTTTAAGTTATATGCAACGATAGTGTTATTTATTATTAACCAGACCCACAGCATCACTAGCAACTATTATTATTATTTTATCAAAGATTAAACTAAATTTCAGTTTAAAAACCATAAAATTACTTTTCGAGCGACGGAATTTTATCACTCGATGCAATCACCCGCGCCGATAGGCTTCCGGCTCATCGATATTCGTAACGAATCGTCGAAATTCAATAATTATCCCGAACACGACTTCATTCACCAAAAAACATCATAAAAAGGTGTGAATGAAAAGAGGAAGGCAGCGGTTGGTTTTTTGGGGCGAGCGTCCAGCCGGCCAATCGGAGTGGGCGCTCGGCGGGTTGAGTTCACGTGGTGGTTCCAAGTCGTGTAGTAGATAAGATTAAAAGTGGGTAAGCGGTAATCAGTGCGCGACCAAACTGGTTGAATGGAGTCGGAACGGCGTTCATTCATGAAGCTGGGATGCCATCACGCGAAGTAGAAGCCGCGCCCGCGCCGAGAAGAACGTGGAACTCCGCATACTGTCTCTTTACTCGAAATCTTTGCGATCATACACGCTTCAGTAATTAACAGTCACCACTTCATTAAGCCGCTTACCTGCGCGCATTAACTTGTCTCAACAATTGAATTTATTCCCAAGGAATTAAGAGCACGGCTTAAATGGAATAATCCCAATTAGCGCTATCATCGTGCGATTCGATATGTCAGCTGCTCATGCGTCAGCTTCCTGCTCACGTCCATATTGTGTGTCTTACAGGTGTACATAATTACAGTAATCTCAACATTTAATTGGACACGATCACACGACATATTTACGAGTGATCAAAATACAGGAGACCGGAATTGGGTCATACAGTCATACATCCTCTGAATTTACACAGTTATGATGGAAGATTAGATAAACTTTATTTCATACTTCTTTGATCTAATAAACAGGTCGAATCAAAGTGTAGGAAATGTGTTAGTAGTATTTTTATTAGCGGTCTTAAATTTATAGTTTGTATAGTTGCGCCCACGCACGCTCTCCCAATAAAATGGTCACTGGTTCGCGGGACCACAGTGAAACAAATATATATAGAGACGTTTATTCAAAGTTCTGTTAATGGCGCCAGTGTTCCGATTCTAGTTCGTTTATATAAATGAAACATTGATCATCTGGTTACGATTAATCTTTCAATAGCTGAGATAATAAAATAATAATATGAACGAATAAAACGTGTATATGGTAGGATAAAGAGAAATCTTTTAGAATAGAAAATGATTGATCAAATGTTTATTTAAGTACACGATAACTTTGAAATATGATGTATTATTGTGAAGGAAATATCTACTTCCCATTGTCAAGATATAAACGAGGAACATTAATAAGACGCTCATGTTAACTGGTTCAGATATTAATAAATCCTACCTACCTAGTACACACGATTCTCCGAATATTCGTGATTATGCGAGCATAAACTAGACTGCATAGTATAGGTAATTAGGAAAAATATTAAAGTTTTTGTGCTTTTATAATTTTTTATGCGAATCGTTTTAATGTGCTATTAAACTTTACATATGTAAGACTTTATTTTTAGTGTAGATTAAAAATACACCACGTGCAAGCGTCCGCCTTTGATTGCAACCTTGATCTGTTATTAATTTTACGCTTATTTTCACCTCGCCCTGCGATGAGTCATGCTCTTGCGCACATAGACATAAATTCTCGCTCATAACGGAAAAAGCTAGGCCCCTCAGTTTACCCGAGATTGCGCACTAATTGTGGGATTTACTAATGATTGCTTTATTTTTTGTTACAGGTAATACAAGTTCTGGTATTTTTAGTACCGATACCGATATAATAGACAGTAAGTGAGCAGAGAGTAACATTATTTAAAAGAAACAAGCTCAATAAGAAATATTTTTGCAAGACCCATATTAAGATTGTTATCTACTGTCGTAAAAAGGTGACCCAGTAGGGTTGACACTGCAGCGAGGTTGCTTTCCTAGAATAGAATGTACTAAACTGGAATATATTTTTATAAATGTACTAGGTATCGGAAAAGCTCTATAAGTTCACCCCCATAATAGGTTAAAACTACCTTATAATGTCTAGAAAATTACTGTTCTTCTGTTGTTTTCTTTAGTGATCTTCACCAATTGTTCCAACGTAATTTCTTAACGTGAGTTTAATGTTATGACAAACATTCCCGTGTCCCGGTCCCGTGGCGGGCGGTGATCACGGCGGGGGGCGCGCGGGCCGGCGGGGGCAGGGGGGCCGGAATGCGGTCTACCTGCGCGGGACCACCGCTAATCAATTTAGCTTTTATTATCGTACCAATAACGCTTCATTACAACTTCTAGATTTATGTTCGCGTTGTTTGCTTTGCTCTCCAACGTTTCTGTGACCGGAACATGTATCTGTGGCACGCTTATAGTACGACACTATGAGTACTTTGGAAACTTGCCTAGGATATTTTTTATGGGCGACCTACGTTGGTAATGTTCTGTCGCGCTCGTTAAAGCGACAAGTAAAAGAGAAAATCATACGCATGGAAACGGCCCGGTCTGGTACAACGAGAGCTTTTATTCAAATGCCAATGACACACGCGACGAATAAAATGTTCCATTTAGTGACTTGGTGACAGTCGTTCGAAAATTTAAATGTAGAATGTTGGGTACAGAATTGTGTCACAATAGTAAGGGCAGGGACCACCTGGCAGTGGACTGCCAGGCGTCAGTCAAACGTCCGTCAATGTGAACTGGGGCCGCCACTTATTATCCCGTCTTGCGATATAATAAAACTTTTAATGCGCTCGTCAAAACGGCGTTGAAGCGTAATACACGTAGGGAATGTGTTGCTTCAACGTTGCACGATTGAGTTTTTAGATTTTTTACTGTTAGTGTTATCGTCTATACAATGTAACAGGCATACGGCCATATTATCCTGTTGATGGTAAAGTAAATGACCCTTATTGCGAAATGGGAGGATCAGGCAATAGTCCAGAACAAACGAATTCCTTCACATACCTTCCGAAACTCTATAGAGGTGTGCAACTTTCATCTCAATATTTTCGTTTACAAACTGCGTGCTCTTTTCAATTTCAGAGCTCATCTCTTGACATAGGAGTTATCATTAAGTAGGTACTGTTCTCTTTCTTACCTCTTGATGTGACTTGATTTTCACTTTTTCCTTCACTGGTTCTATATAACTTTGTCTACGTTTTCCACTTCCTCGATTTCTCTCAGTTTTATGGTGGACAAGATAGCTCCTCAAAAATAACGTGTAAATACGGACACGAGCACATCAAGTTACCACAAACTGTCAAATTTGACCAATGGATAATAAACTCTATTGTTTGGAGATTAAACTGAAAATCGATTGGAAAAATTGAGAGTTTTGGATACCATAATAATGCTGTTGACGGTACCATGGTTACCCTCGTTTTTATTCTGTAACTTGTTCTCATACACTCAGAACTGCTAATTCTCAAATTTAAGTCCTTTTTTACGTAGCCTCTTTTGCATTTCACTACTGGGAACACACCACGTTGGCAAAAATACGTAGCTTGATACTATAGGACTGTTGGTATAGGTACCAAAGCAGGTTAGTCTCAAGTAGGTGATCTTACTAACAAAAATCGGTAAGAAACATCATCATTGGCCTTTTACAAAATGATAAGCTCGGATATTTCCAACCACCCTAAAAGGTAATTACTGTTTACGTATGTAGGATTGATTCAACATTAATGTTTGTTCAGCTCCTATAATGACGAAGGTCCTTCACGATACGATAAAGTTTAGTCGCCTACGCATGCATTCATTAGTCATGTAAGAGTGTAACCATGTTTATTTTTTTGTTCCTACTTAGATAGAAGAAATAATCCATTACTCTCACTATAAGATGTGATGAGTGATTATTGATAATTGGTTTTTAAAAACATTCCTGATGGAAAAGTTACTAAAATAACTAATATAGCTATACGTAGAGCTTACTGTAAAATATCCACAGATTAGTTTAATTAAGAATAAAAAAATTAACAAATTTAGAGGATTATTACATTGATATTAGTTTTTAGGTCCGTCCCGTAGCAGACCGCCCGTCGCTTTGAAAACCATCCGAGTTTGATGTCAGTCAATGTCACTGCTCATTCATTCATAGATAACAAGAATCCAAATCACCGGTGCATTCGCTCAAAAACGTTTTTTACGAATAAAATTATTTATTCTTCTATTGCCTCGGACGGAGTTTTTCTTGTTATTAACCTTAAAAAACCTCATATTTCAAAGAAAGGCGATTCCAAGAATCCTCTGCTGTCTGTATACTTTTTAAATGTTGATGACTCGTTTTTTTCTAGAAATATTGAATAGTTATAGTTCCTAATGTACGACTTTAGGAATCTTATTATCCAAATCATCCAACAGAAAGTATAAGTAATATTGTATTATTCTATAACTTATTAGAAATTACTATTTGTAAGACTATTAGCGTCAGTACGAAAGGATGGGTGATCATAGTAAGTCTAGTCATCGTGATAAGTCTAGTTGGGCCTTAGACTATTTATTTATATACTCTTTATTGTACACCAAACACATTTATACAGATAGGATATAAATCGTAATTTAAAACATACAATGGGCGGCCTTATCGCGACCAGCGATCTCTTCCAGGCAACCTTTGAGTAACTATTTAAATGGTCTAAGACTTAGGCACCACGATTAAAGGAACCATACAGTTCTTAATAGTGTGTGGAATCTGTCAACAGTTTACACGTACACGTACAGTTTACTCACCCAGCGTAGCCTCGAGCTAAAGTTCCGAGACAAGTCTAAACGTAAACTGATACGTCAAAATTCGGTTCAAATTTCACTTATGGAAGCAGAATTTTGCTGTTACTCTGAATAATTATTTTATTTTGCCTTAGACTCAGTTAATTAACGTCTATGAAAAAACTTAACCTATCAGCATCAAGCTTTTCCTAAGGTTAACAGTAAAATGATTGTCTCTATTCGGAGTAAAAGTTTATTCCAAGTTCACAATATTGGTTTTCAGCCTTAGAACAGACCTGAGCTGAGCATTGAGCCAAAATATAAAATGTTATTCAAAAATTACACGTGTACCAATTATTTTAAAAGCAATGTTGTTACTTAGCTAAGTAAAACACTGTCTCATTTTAATTAGTTGATAAACAAAAATGTTTGGTGGACAGATGGCACGGCTTTGCCCCGGGCACACGATGATTAACCGGTAATGAACGAAGCTCTCGATTCAGGGGTCGGAACCGGTTTGAAAAGAGCGGTTAATTTCGATTATATACCGGTAAATATATCGCTCCTCCATTTACCGGTTAAACAAGTGAACTGTTTTTATGTAACCCAAATGATAAAGGTTACCGGTTACTTATGCACAAACGGTTTGGCCACCCAAATTAACCGGTTAATTCCGTAATTTGCATAATATTTGTTTTGACGCTTCCAACAAGTTATAGAGAAATTACCACAGAAACTATTATGAAAAAAAATGTTCAATCTGAGAACGTCAAATACGAGTACAATCGGCGATCTTAAATTGTGCAGGTAGATTTATGTTTTGACTTGCTAAGTCGCGCGCCCGCAAGTATCGAGCGAACCTACACCAGTCACCACTCACTCCCCGTTCATTGCGTTTGACTAATTCGTATAGACTCATAGCGGACATATATTTTTATCCTTGTGTTTAGGTAGGCTTTCGTTTAGGCATTTTTAGGTATTTATTGTGGGGAGAAAAAAAATGTCTAAACTAATCCTAGTAAGTAGGCTGTAATTTTGAACTCCAGGCCTCCCAAATACACCCAATAACATCATGATTAGTATAGGTACGGATTGATTTGAGGGTGTCTATGGGCACCCGCAACACGTCTTCTCATTTGCCCCTTATTCCATAAAAAAAAGTTTTATGTTATACCTTTTTTTTTTAAAATACTATTTTCACTGTGATTTATATTAAGAGTCCGGCGGACCGAATTTCTCTCACAAACGTAATACTGTAATAAATCGTAATTCAACCACAATTTAATCAAATTCTGTTATTATTCGGATTCCGATACCGTTAATCTAGGTTCCTACGCTACCATTTTGTCCAAAATACTTCACTAGAAATAATTGTAAGCGAATGCAATTTTTGATAACTTTAGCAAGTTTGGAACGATTTTCCGATCTTTTATTTTCAGTGAAGTAGTAGCCGACGAAATAGGACCGTAGGAATCTAGATCAACAGTATCTAAATCCGAAAAATAACATAATTAGATAGAATATTGTCCGGATTACGATTTATTTCGGTATTACGTTTTTGTGGGCAATTCACGCTCCGCCGGT
Source organism: Acronicta aceris (assembly GCA_910591435.1). Lineage (NCBI taxonomy): Eukaryota > Metazoa > Arthropoda > Insecta > Lepidoptera > Noctuidae > Acronicta > Acronicta aceris. Next base: position 13,146,596 of record OU342759.1, read on the forward strand.
CCCTTAAGCAGATAATTCGGAGTTATTACATTGTTTACTGATAGAGTACAAAAATAAAACAATTTTATCAATTATAAAATACATAACTGCTAAAATTGTTTTTAGATTTATATAGATTTATTTATGTTTTTTTAATTTATTTCAGTATCAGTTACCTCAATTTGGTCTGTATGAAAACCTATTAATGTGTTCAAAAAGTTAAATATTTTTACATAACGTAATGTACGCATACACGGTAAGATATGCCTTAATTCCTCGTAATTAGGTCCGAAAAATGGTCATTCCTTTGGTCTAGTTCTACCTTATAATGTTCTGAACAAGACAAACAGACTTTATTTTCTTGTTTAGACACTTCTACTTTAACTTTCTTTTTCTTCGAAGTACTCATATTTGGTTTTAACAAAAACGGAGATGCAGGGCACTCCCAATCGTTAATCCTGGAAGGAATAACTTAATAAAGTAAAGACGATAGCTAGTAAAACTGCTACAGGGGAGGACCGGGGGCCTTTCCGCCCGCCTCACCAGCAAGCTGCTTAACTTATGTATGACTGTGGAGGAAAGCATCACACACTTATTGTCTCGTATGCTGCCGGCCCAAAAAAGAAAAGAAATAAAGTTTATACATCCTCGTCCACACAAAATGTGGACTTTTGCAACATCAGGGGACTACACACCAACATCAATGCAGTCCATCAACACCTGGAAACTGCACAGCCGACCCTTTTATTTCTTGCACAAACTTGTATTCCAGGTTGTATCCAGGGGATACAACCTGGAATACAGGTTTATGCGCGGTGCCGGAGTGTGCATGCACGTCCAGGAGGATGTTTGCTGTCGCCGTCTTGACACCTGCAATCGACGACTGACAAAATACTTAAGCTACATCCTTCCGCAGAGCTAGTGATTCTAGGAGATTATAATGCCCACCATGTCGAGTGGTTTGGTTCGCGTTCCACTGACTATGCGGGGAGAGCTGCTCTTGACTTTGCCCTGACCTATGGCTTCTTATATTTGGTTCAGTCTCCAAAGAGAATACCAGATATTGAGAGCCATACTAGTTCATTGCTGGACCTTCTGTTGACTACGCAACCGGACGCGTATTCCATCTCAATGGATACGCCTCTTGGCTCATCTGACCACTGTCTCGTCCGTTCGCAAGTGACGTGCGCCCGGCCCGTGTTACACCGGCCAACTAAATGGCGTCGTGAATGGCATTACAAGTCAGCAGACTGGGATTGATTGCGATTACTACGCATCGTACCCGTGGAGGCAACATTACTTCTCTTCAGACAACGTTAACACCTGTGCGACAGCCACCACTAAGGCAATTCTGGAGAGTATGGAATGTTTTATTCCCAACATTCCATACCCTTCCCCAGTAGCTGCAGGACTGAGAAGGCGACCGTGGTTTAACTGGCCCTGCCAGAACGCTAGACTCAAGAAGCAATCTGCGTATGAGTCTTGGATCATGGCCCGTTCTAATCAGAACCCTGACGTCTCTGATTTGAAGCTAAAACTAAATGCTGCCTCGAGGTTCAGTAAAAGGATGATTACCAGGGCTAAGTTCGATTTCGTTGGCAGAATTGGGGAGCGGCTTGCGAGCTATCCCTCTAGTAATCGTGCCTTCTGGTCGCTCGCCAAAGCTGCCGAGGGAAATTTTTGCCAGTCGTTTTTGCCACCACTGCGTAACGCTGATGGTAGTCTGCCCTGCAGCGCTAAGGAGAAAATCGCGCTCCTAGACGTTCTCTTTGCCTTGAATTCGACCCTGAACGATTCAGGTGCAATACCGCCTATCATCCCTTGGTGCAGCAGTAACTTCATGCCGGAATTCCGCGTAACGCAAAGGGAAGTCCGGCGCGATCTGCTATCCCTGGACGTTCATAAGTCGAATGGACCGGACGGCGTACCGGCAGTGGTGCTGAAGCGGTGTGTTCCTGAGTTATGTCCTGTATTATGCGCCAGGATAGTCCCGTCTTTGTGGAAGACTGCCCTCGTGCATCCAGTGCCCAAAAAAGGTGATAGATCAGACCCGTCCAATTACAGGCCAATCGCTATAACCTCGCTGCTCTCTAAGGTAATGGAGCGTGTGATAAACACACACAGCTCCTGGGTTATCTGGAGGGTCACGAATTGATTAGCGACCGCCCGTATGGCTTTCGAAAGCCATACGGGCGGTCGCTAATCAATTCGATGAGCCAAGAGGCGTATCCATTGAGATGGAATACGCGTCCGGTTGCGTAGTCAACAGAAGGTCCAGCAATGAACTAGTATGGCTCTCAATATCTGGTATTCTCTTTGGAGACTGAACCAAATATAAGAAGCCATAGGTCAGGGCAAAGTCAAGAGCAGCTCTCCCCGCATAGTCAGTGGAACAAGAACCAAACCACTCGACATGGTGGGCATTATAATCTCCTAGAATCACTAGCTCTGCGGAAGGATGTAGCTTAAGTATTTTGTCAGTCGTCGATTGCAGGTGTCAAGACGGCGACAGCAAACATCCTCCTGGACGTGCATGCACACTCCGGCACCGCGCATAAACCTGTATTCCAGGTTGTATCCCCTGGATACAACCTGGAATACAAGTTTGTGCAAGAAATAAAAGGGTCGGCTGTGCAGTTTCCAGGTGTTGATGGACTGCATTGATGTTGGTGTGTAGTCCCCTGATGTTGCAAAAGTCCACATTTTGTGTGGACGAGGATGTATAAACTTTATTTCTTTTCTTTTTTGGGCCGGCAGCATACGAGACAATAAGTGTGTGATGCTTTCCTCCACAGTCATACATAAGTTAAGCAGCTTGCTGGCGAGGCGGGCGGAAAGGCCCCCGGTCCTCCCCTGTAGCAGTTTTACTAGCTGTCGTCTTTACTTTATTAAGTTATTCCTTCCAGGATTAACGATTGGGAGTGCCCTGCATCTCCGTTTTTGTTAAAACCAAATATGAGTACTTCGAAGAAAAAGAAAGTTAAAGTAGAAGTGTCTAAACAAGAAAATAAAGTCTGTTTGTCTTGTTCAGAACATTATAAGGTAGAACTAGACCAAAGGAATGACCATTTTTCGGACCTGATTACGAGGAATTAAGGCATATCTCACCGTGTATGCGTACATTACGTTATGTAAAAATATTTAACTTTTTGAACACATTAATAGGTTTTCATACAGACCAAATTGAGGTAACTGATACTGAAATAAATTAAAAAAACATAAATAAATCTATATAAATCTAAAAACAATTTTAGCAGTTATGTATTTTATAATTGATAAAATTGTTTTATTTTTGTACTCTATCAGTAAACAATGTAATAACTCCGAATTATCTGCTTAAGGGACCGGCGGAGCGTGAATTGCCCACAAAAACGTAATACCGAAATAAATCGTAATCCGGACAATATTCTATCTAATTATGTTATTTTCCGGATTTAGATACTGTTGATCTAGGTTCCTACGGACCTATTTCGTCGGCTACTACTTCACTGAAAATAAAAGATCGGAAAATCGTTCCAAACTTGCTAAAGTTATCAAAAATTGCATTCGCTTACAATTATTTCTAGTGAAGTATTTTGGACAAAATGGTAGCGTAGGAACCTAGATTAACGGTATCGGAATCCGAATAATAACAGAATTTGATTAAATTGTGGTTGTGAATGTAAATTAACTTTGAAAAAAAAAATGTCTTGAGTTTTCATATTAAATGCGAAGAAACTTTTTCCCCCACCTATTATGTGACAGTATTGGGATTCTTCAAAAAGGGCGTGAAAAGATTTTTTAAAGGGTCGGCAACGCGCGATTGATTCCCCTGGTGTTGCAAGCGTCCATAGGCTACAGTAACCGCTTACCATCAGGCGGGCCGTATGCCTGTTTGCATTATAAATAATAAATTATAATAAACATAATGTAACATACCATACTTAATGTACACCCACAGTTCGCCGGTATGTTTAGGTCCCATGTTATAGGTGGCGAGCCTATAGCCATTCACAAATCCAGACTCCGAGCTGCTACTGAGAATTTCATAGAAACACCCAATAACACTGCTCGACCTGGGCATCGAACCCAGAATCTCTAGTGAAGCAGTCGCGCTTGGAACCACTAGACTAATGAGGCAGTCATAATAATAAAATAAAGTCATAATTAATTTTAATAAAAGTCACCCCAACTCACCGCAAAGCGACGTTGCGAACTTCGAGTGCGATTAAAATTTTGTAACCATTTAGTACATCGCAACGTCCAGGCCTTGCGAGTGAGGGTGGCGGGGGCCGGGGACCCTATCAAACTTGGTTTTAACCGGTTAATTTTGAACACCAAAACCAAAATTCGTGAAAAACCGGTATTCCGCATATACCGGTAAAAACCGGTAAAGTACAACCTTTAACCTAAATCGATTTCGGTTTGGGGTCAATGACCGAAACCGGTTAAGAATTTCAACCGGTTTCCGAGCCCTGTCTCGATTAATATCGTTTTTGACCATTTGTTAAAAGTAACCACAGTTATTTTTCAAGTTTCGAGTCATTAAATTAATATCAAAGGCCCTCAGCTTGTAATGATGATGAGGCTTTTTTGATGCTCAAGTTTTTGCAACGATAATTCTTATTGACAAATGATGAGAGATAATTCCAGCAAGTCTTTTGGGTGGTTTTGAATTTATTTTTTTATTAGGATTATAATTATTAAGTCATTCAAATAATTATGTAATTCTGCATTTGTGCAAATCAGCACTCGCTTTATCCTGGTGTTTTCTTTATATAAAATAAAACTAATCTGGACGATGAATGGACTAGGGGGCTTACTCTTGAACTCAATTCCGATACATCGACATTGGAATTGTGCGGTTTCGTCAAGTTTCGCACTCTTGAATCCGAGACTAGCGCAAAATTGTTTCAATATTGCGCGGTGATTGAGTGAACTAAATAAGATTGGGAAGCGACCCAACCACTGGCCAATCAGGGATGCCGATACAAGGTTAAACGGATTTGTGCTCAAGAGTACGAAATCGCCCGACAGCCAAATTGACATTGGAATCGGATCACGTTTGGATTGGTATTGTATTGTTTTCTTACTCTTGAAAACAGTAACAGTAACAGCCTGCAGGTCTAAAAAGGAACGGGTCTGTAATTCTGAGAGGAGCAAGAGACCCGTGCTCGTTATTGGGACAGTAGGTAACTAAATGGGTTGATGATGATGTAAGTAACAATTCTTTGTTGAATACACATTTACGTTTTTTCGTATTATTTGCATTGCAAATAAGATTTCAGTCAAATTATTACTTAATATTTTAAAGGCACTTTGGAATTGTCGAAAACTACAAATTCTGAAGTACCTACATGTAAAAATTATGTAGCAAGATTTTGACTTTGTTCGCTGCAAAAGATACTCGTAGATACCATCGGAAACACTTTTTGTTTAATATTCGAATACCATCGAGTATTAATTTTAACAGTGATTTCTATTACTGTGGGTTTGATGTCGTGACTGACTGTGAACCTCGAATGACTTGGTTATAATGAGACCGCTAAGGCCCGACTATTAACAACATCAATTGAGTCATTTGTTAAGCGGCCCGCACAAAGAAGGCTCGATGTCAGCTAATTAGTGGTATTATTTGATTGAAATTAGCTACATTTATTATAATTGAACCTTTTATAATATCAACGATAGCTCGGAGCAATCTCGACGATTGATCAAAGGAGATAATTAATCGTCCGATATTAATAAACAACAAATAACATGTCTGTTATAAAAGTAAAAAGGGAATTAGGATAAATGTTATCCTGTTATAGAATTTGAATGTCGCGGTTGACATTGCATTCGCGGCTAACGGTAAACCATCAGTTAACCGCTTTACTTAACAGTTATAGTACAAAAAGTATGCATAAACCAGAAACAAAATTTCTTACACCTTGGCTCACTCATTTTGTCGTTACTCGTTTCATCTTGAATGGTGTTTATTGCCGCGGCCGCTTTTCACTGGACTGCTAAAAAATCGAGAAAATATAGACAATTCCGTACAAACTTGTAGGTCTAAACCTCAAATAAGTTTGTATTTTTTTTCTGATGTAAGTACAAATTTACCGTTTTCGAATGTTTTCCTTTACTTGTGCTCTATGACATTGCTTCTTGTCAAAGTTCATGCTCGGCAAAAAGGGGCCTAAACGGCTGTATCTTTTAATTGCGTTGACTTAGAAGTTTGATTCTTTTACTGCTCCAAGGGATTGCAGACCGGGGTATTTTATATTAAGGGCATTACATCGCTCAAATCCAAAAAACACCCTAGTTTTAAAGAAGTTTCTAGTGGAATCCTTAAGTTAAACTTAAGGTAACAAATTGTAACAAATTGTATTGTTTAAAATTTTTATAAATTTGCCCCAATTTTGGATAATAACTGAAGTAAATGGGCCTTTTTTAACCTAATTTGTATTTTTTCTCTTTAACGGCTTAATAGTTAGTCATGAATTTTATACCAAAAAATTTGTAATACGTAATTAACGATTTGTTTTGTTTTTATTTTCGTATTTCTTTGAATATTTTGAAATAATAAGGAAATACCCGAAACCTCACTAGCAACCCCCGTGAAGCACCCCGCAATGCCTGTGACTAACAAATACTAGCACAAAGACTAAATCCTCAAGGTCATTGGGCAATGTAATACCGTTAATTTGAACTTGATACCTCGGCGCGGTCCTGAGAAAAAGGGTCTTGATAGACGGACAGACGGACGACAAAGTGATACAATTAGGGTTCCGTTTTTCTTTTGAGGTACGGATTCCTAAAAATCGACGTCACTACAGCTATTTCGCAAGTTTGTGAAAAAATAAGTCAACGTTCGAAACGCTCACGTTCTGTAATCGTTATTAAAGATTTATACCAGAAGTACTCAAACGTTTGGATCTAAATAGTCACGTTAGTACTTCTAAATAGCCACGTAATTTTGGTAAACAAATGTTGGGCAACAGTTCCTCAACATTGTTGTTTATTAAAAATTGTTGCTCAGAGCAATGTTTACAGTTACTCGTAACCAGCAACGCGTCCCTAAAAATACAGAAACACGCAATTAAGTTGCTCAACATTTATTTACATTAAATACGTGAGTGTTTCTATTGCATGCATTAAAAAAAAATGTATGTAAAGTGTAGGAAGCATCAAATCCTTTTATATTTTGTGACAATTAAATCCATTTCTTCACAATTTTAATTATAATGTTATTCTTAGTTCACAATTTTGTTCTGAATAGTATTAGAAAATAAAGCATTTTGATGTGTAAGATTAATTAAATTTCAGTAATAAACATAACAAAAAAGATTGCGATAGCAAATTTTATTTTTTACTAGCTTTTGCCAGCGACTTCGTCCGCGTGGAATAGTTACTTTGTTCTCTAGTTCTTCGCCCGCGGTTTCACCTGCGTTGCCCCGTTCCTAAGGGTTGTAGCGTGATGTTTTATAGCTTGAAACCTTTCTCATGAATCACTCATTTTCCCAACATTTCTCTTCACTGCTCTGCTCCTATTGATAGTAGCGTGATGAAAAGTGTACTATAACCTGCGCAGGAGTATGAAGAACAATTGTACCAAGTTTCGTTGAAATCCGTCGAGTGGTTTTTGTTTCTACAACGAACATACAGACAGACAGACAGACAGACAGACAAAAATTTTACTGATTGCATTTTTGGCGTCAGTATCGATCACTAATCACCCGCTGATAGTTATTTTGGAAATATATTTCATGTACAGAATTGACCTCTCTACAGATTTATTATAAGTATAGATGATTTTACTGTAAATATTACCGTACATGCAACTATGTATGTTGCCATGCAGAGAAAATGGATTATCAATTGTTTCATACTGTGAATCTGTTCTAATTTTAATGGAACCAATCCAATTCATTTAGCAGCTACTACGAGTACTATCAAGAGATAATAAATTACCTATATTATCATTACATAAAAACCTAAGTTAATTTAAATTAAATTAGTTACATTGTTTACGAACACCATCCAGCAACCGACTCACTGCTTTCTTCGCTCAACATTTTGCGCGGGAAATTATACAGCAGATCAAGTTATTTCTCTTCGTGTAAATAAATCAATTGTTTGTCAGTTTTTATAAAAGGAAATTCTATGATATGTATCTTAAAGAAAGATAGAAAGTAACTAGTTTACGCTTGTGTGCAGTAAAAGCTATAAATTAATGGAGTGGTGGTTATCTCTGTGCGCCCGCGCCGCATCGCGCTGCACCATAGCATGTTCGATACGCGATGAGCTATAAAACGGTGTGAAAGTGTCCGAATAACGACGTTATCTATCCGGTGTGAGATAGAATGATAAAATTATAATATTTTAACCTATCATTTAGAAGTCTCAAGTAGATATACGATTATGTACCTATTTTGTTAAAATTAAATAAGTATAACGAATGTAAGTACCTACATACCTCCGTAAATAAATTTTATAACCGTAATTATACGATTTACATCCAACAAAATAATTCCACAATTAATATACATTTTACCAAAAAAAAATTAAAAAAAATCTTTTAATTATTTTATTATACTCCATACCAGGTAGCTAAATACTTAGTTTTCCAGAAATAAAAGACTATTACATTTATAATACATTTAAATTTTAGGATAATTTATGACACATTTGATGTTGAATTTTTTGTTGACAACGCAATTATTTTTCTGTTAAATAAAACAAGGCTATAATTTTATTTTTTTATCAACACCGTTATTAAATACTTACCTTCTTAAATCAATAAAGCCAAATAATAAAACGAAAATATGTATTTCATATTTCAATTAAATTATTACCAATAATACAAGAAATGTAGAGTCCTAATAATAAATCAAATGGGCTAACTAAATCTAATTAAATATGAATAATAATTATATTTCATAATATATTTGTATTTTTTATTAATTAATTTAATATAATGGGAATAGTAATAAATAATCTATAATGTTACGTCTCAAGGATGAGTGCTTAGAACGGTTGCAATAAAATTATTGTGTTATTAGCCTCCTTTTTCGCACACGATTAGATTACTTACTCTAAACGTAAGTAATCCGTAGAAAATCTAAGCATTGTTTATTTCTTCTTCTTTCTTTTTTTAAAAAACGTTGCCCCACACTAGGATTTTTCCTGTGTCGTGGGTGCGTTTACAAACACAAATTCTCACATACACAAACGCCCAGACCCGGAACAACTACCTGTAGATAATACAAATATTTGCTCCGTGTGGGGATCGAACCCACAACACGTGGCGCAGAAACCGATCGCTCAACCGTTACGCCAATCGTGTCGATTTTCTCGAATCGTTTTAACAATCAATTAAGTTGTATAGTATAACTTATTTTAATGTCTTTATTTTATTTTATAGATACAACATATAATACTTGGCTTGGTCAGCAATTGGGACCACATAGTTGTAGCACTTACTTATAAAACAGGAAAGTCGTCTCAAGGCCGGAAGCCATCCAGAAGCCTTTCGACTTAACAGAGTTTGAGGCCCTCTTAGAAAGTAAAAAGTGAGAGATTTTAATATGGCCTACAAGCCTGATTGAGTTGTCCTTAGAAAAGAAGAACGATCTTACTCATCGATCAACGCGCAGTGTCATCTATCTGTAGTAAATAATAAATAATTAGCCAAATGAGCCATGGAGTTATGGTTCATTTGGACATGGACCAAATTAAAAGTCCAAACGTCCTGCTAATTATCATCATGATCGTGGTATTGTAGTCAATAATATTCTTCTTGAATTTTTTACTACGCAAATGTATGTTAAAGTAGAAAACGGTGTAATAAAACAACCGTTGACGCTGAATACTTTTATTGCTCTTTGTGTCCATAACTTATGAATAATAAAGAATATAAATATATTTTTTAACTTTTATGTTATAATAAGTTTTGCTTGGTAGCTTTAATCATTTGCATTCCGTTATTCATCGTTTCATCACACTAAAATTAGGGTTACCTTACGTTTATTTCACGTCTACCTTTTTGACTTTTTAGGCGACCATTCATTCAGTCAGAGCCAGGACCTCCCTCACTTTGGGTGTATTGAACCGGTCCGACATTTACCATATTTTTCAGCAATTAATGTCTAAAGATGTCAAAAATATTTATTTATGAATCGCTTGGATAGTACCTCAAATGGAAATAACGGAACCCTTATAGGATCACTTTGTTGTCCGTCCATCTGTCCGTCTGTCCGTCTGTCTGTCAAGACCCTTTATCTTGGGAACGTGTGTAGGTATGGAGTTGAAATTAAAATTATATATAATATAATTATACTCAGATCTACAGACCGATCTACGGGATTCTACGGTCCCTTGAAGCTGTGAAAAAAATCAAACTTCTATGTTAACGTAAAAGAACTACGGCCGTTTATGCCGTAAAAAACGTATGTTTCGACACTCTCAAGGGAATCAAAATTTATAGCTTATTTCCCGTTGACTTGCCAAATTTCATCAAGTAATACCGACTTATGCTACAAGTATAGGGAAAAATCTGAAAACTATACATTTGTAATTAATTATAATATATACCTACAAATTTGTACGGAATCCTCGGTGGGCGAGTCCGACTCGCACTTGTCCGGTTTATTAGAAATACGTTGCCCAACTCTGGGATTTTCTCCTGTATCGTGGGTGCTTGTTGTGTCCCAGCACGCCCAGACTCGGAACAATTATCTGTAGGTCATACAAATATTTCTTCCAGGCGGGTTATATTATCTGTGGTGCGAGGATCGAACACGCAACCCGTGGCACAAAGGCCGATCGCTTAGCCGCTACGCCAAACGTGTCGTCGATTTGATGTGAAAAGTAAAGATCTTTTAATAAGATATTTTTATTGTTCTTAAAACTTCAAACTTTTTATTACAATATGGTAACTACAATGACACAAGAAATTTTCTTAATTATTAAACTCATAGGCCCGGAACAACGTCGTAATAATAAGTATTACTTGCCGCTAGAAAAGTAAAACAAAAAAATATTTATAAAAAAAGCAAGAAAAAATCTTTTTCATGTACGAGTTTAGTAACTTTGTTAGAATTATAGTATGCCAAATAATAATTATTATCGTTGGTTTCGACTATTCAGTTAGACGGCGACTGTAATCTAGGTTTACATTTTATTTTTAGTATAAAAAAATTACCTAAACGTACTAAAAACGACTGAAATTGATTCAATAGCCGATTCTGAACAAACAACTTTCAGGATGAGCATTAATTATATTAATTATACGCTAATAATCTACAAGTTTTAGCAGTGGTAATTGCCGCGGCAAGCCTGTGGAATAGGGTCCATTAACCATGTTTCCCTCTATGTGCTTCGGCGAACGCGCTTAGCCCTCGGCCCTGGATTTCATACCAAATGGCAACCGTTAGTGTTAGTAAGAAGTCTAAAAGTCTAAAAACCAATTTATTCTTATTTAGGATATCGTAGTACTTACTCTGAAATTGGGTTCAGCCGCATTTGATCAAACTGGAAGCTGACCCCAACATAACTGGATACAATATATGTATGTTTGTTGCTGTCTTCCATGATCAAATAAATATAATAAAGAGCTAGGCGGATCAATAGACTAAATAACTTTTAACAGATTTTACAAAATAATTTTACAAGCCTTCAGCTCGCCTCGGTACTCGAAACTGGCAATATATCAATCTACCACATATTATTACAATCTTTTAACAGGACTTTTTTTCTAGTACTTTTGATGAACATACATTTCAAGTGGATCCTCGTGTGGCCCGTTATCAACGTGGCTTGTCAAAAACAACCAATGAAACCAACGAATAAATATTAAATTAAAAATTTAAAGAAACTCCAGATACATAGGTACTTTATTTACGTCTTTAAATATCTATACGTATATTGTCTCTTTATGATTAATATAAGTAGAATAATTTATTCCAAGCAGCGTTGTGTTGAGGACCGCTCATGTGCTCGGCAAAACGCATCGTTTGAGCCCAAACACAACGTAGATGCCGTACACCGTTGAGGAGTTCTTCTGACGGTTTGGTTATGCTGTAGGATTTTGTAATATCATTGAAAAATTACAGGATTTCAAATTTCGAATCTTTCAGACATGTGGAAGTTGTTTAAACTTATCTCTTCATCAAGGAAGAGATTTTTTTGAAACATAGCTAAGAACACTCTCGAGTAATACACTGTTCAACCAAAAAAAAAAAGATCAAACTCTGTTCACCCGATCAGGCGCTACGATGCAACAGACAGATACACAGACACACAGATACACACTACAAACTTATAACACCCCGATTTTCGTCGGGGGTTAAAAACACAAACATTCGGTTCTTGACAAATTGATGACTGAAATGGCGCCATTGTAAATTGTCTGCGACGGTACTTGAGTTCGCAAAATTAACGTCATGAAGTACCTAGTACTTGAAAATGCTGTTTGGTTGTTTCATTTGGAGAACTTAATTTAGAATCAAGAGAAAGCAGGCAGCTTCATTATGATAACTTTATTTAGCAGCTAGCTTCATTAGCTTTCGGCCACAAAAAAAAAAAACAGTTTAGAAGTCATTCTATCAGTGAAGGGATTTTCAAAATCGGATCTTTTGGCTTTTTTCAAACATCTACACAAGCAACTCGACCTTTACAAATGTAGAAGTAGAGAAGAAGAATTAAAAGAGTACCTCTGTATATGTAGAAACCTACAACTCATAGAAAACCGGCGTTAAACAACGCTTACGTTGTGTTTCGCCGAGTGAGTGAGGTTACCGGAGGCCCAATGCCCTTTTAAAAGGTCGGCAACGCACTCGTGACTCCTCTGGTGCTGCGGATGTCCATGGGCGGCGGTAATCGCTTACCATCAGGCGATCCGTCTGCTCGTTTGCCCTCCTATACCATAAAAAAAACTTACTAAAACAACACAACATATATTATATAATAACACATAGCAGTGTTGTTTTAGGTGTGGGTCAGTAAAATTGAAGGGCACATCAATTAACTGTCTTTCAACAAGAAAAAGTCATTTCAACACATCGGCAATTGCCTGGTCATAAAGGTGTAGTAGCTAAGCGTTTGTCAAGTGTACTGTCCACCCTGTCAGCGATTGTTAACATTTATGAAAAAGCATCGGAATTACCAGTGATTATAAATAAATTAATGATAGGGTTATCGCATAGGTCCCTGACATTGAGAAAGCAAATAACAATAATAATATTACTGACAATAATCGTGTACGTGATGGCATAAAGTTCATTCACTGATGAAGACAATGGATGCGTTGTGTTATCAATGTACGACGATCAGATAATAATGAGCCAAGGGACATTAAACGTAAACATTATACAATTTTTTTACGACCAACGAGTATTTTCAATGTTTGACAGCTTATAAACATTTTGGGTAGAGTGCCAATTAAGATTTTAACTTGTACCCAAGATTAGATAACATAAGATTTACGTTTTCATACACTTGAAACATCCAGTCGACAGCACACTAGCTTTTAAATGCCTTGGATAACCTTTTTCACCTTTATTCAATTAGCTTATCGAACTGTGACCGCAATAATTAAACAGGATTAGTTTAATACAACTTAAATTTTCATATAAATAAAGCTTTGAAATAATATAACAAACTGTTAACAAATATCATGTTTAAAGAATGGGCACCAAAAAACTCATTTATCATCAAGATCAAGGTAAAATTGAGCAATGATGACGTCAGACTACTTCGCGGCGTTGTCTACTTTAAATTCGCATGGCCATTTGCCACTATTCTTATAATATATGGTTACGATACTTACGACGTTAGCAATAAACATTCATGTAGTCTATCAAAGCAAACAAAACGCAGCAATCACTCATGTTGGTTGTACTGGCAACAAGTTCAAGTGCCCGACACTTCGGAGTCTTCGGACCCGCCTGCGGCTGACATTTGTGGCAAAACGTTCTAAAATTACACACTGCTCACTTCTATCACGAATACTTAATATATTTGTTGGACGAGGCACAATTATGGCCAGTCCGCCGTGACGGACCGCTTCGTTTGACAGCGAGTTGTGAATACACCTACGCTTTTGGATGAGGCATAATAAACGGATTTTCATCCCTCTATGTAATTAAGTCATGGTTTTGAAGATGAAGATGTCGAATGAATCAAGGAAAACTGTTCCTAAAAAATATACTTATGACAATTCTTTTCAAATAATTCATGACGCGAAAATATGTGGGAATGCCACAAGGGCATTTTATGGGACCAACAATGAAAACAGCGATGCCAGCTTCAATAAGATATATGAATTACATATATTAATAGAAGAAGCAAAGAGTTATGATTTTGATTTTATACAATGTGACAATTTATAACTGCCTTATTAGCCTAGTAGCCTAGCGGGACTGTTACGTTGGGTTCGATCCCCAGGTCGAGCAAAGTGTTATTGGGTTTTTCTGTGATATTCTCAGTAGCAGCTCGGAGGGCGAGGCTCACCCCCTATTACATGGGACTGAAACATACCGGCGAACTGTGGGTGTACATTATTATGCCTCTGCCTAAGCCTTCGGGAAATAGAGACGTGATGGTATGTTATCTAAACTTATCTATTATAACCTCAATTTATGCATTCAACATTAGAAGGACATACGTAAAATATTATGCTATTATCCGTGAGGCCTTTGAATTAGGAATTAAAAACGATATGAATTTATTTAATAACGTTGTTTACAGATTCTGTATCAAAATTTCAAGTAATCTACCATCAGTTTAAATATCGCACATAAATGATCTTTTTCACTAGTTATCTATTCCTAATTTGTAAACGGTAGCTTTGAGATTCTGATTCTGATTAATGATCATTATCAATTCTTACAAAACATTGAAATCAGGGTTAAAACACATTTGATTTCCTTTTACATAATTATTTAAATAGAGCTTTATCTGTTTTTGATATCAACGTTTGATTAGGACTCTTTAGACAGTCGACTATTGAATTCTCAACTGAATTAGTTCAAAAGATTTCTGTTTTCTCTAATTAAGTAACATGTTTTTGTCTAATTTGGATGTGAGTACTGGTGCCGACTCTATTATTCCTAACTCTCGGTCGTCCTCGGTTGGCCGCCTCTAATTACGGGCGAGAGCGCTCGATCTGTTGGAGACAATGTCTACACTTGTACGGTCATTATTACGTGTTTTTCGTCACGACACCTGCTTGGCGGCAATGACAAATCCTTAGCCATTAATGTTTAACAAAACGTCCCTATTAGCATTCTTAACGCGCGTGCGCATTTGAGTGTATTCACTAATGTTTCGCATATAAATTTACCTTAGGGTTGAATTCAAGAATATACCAAAAAAACTAATCATTTTTATCAAGTTATAAACACTAAATTAACATGTAAGAATTTTTTCCCTTTGATAATAATTAATGCAGCGGCTACAAATGAATTAGCTTTACTTGAAAGAGGTCATTAAAAGAATATTCATAAGGTAAGCACCCACGAACTAAACTGAACTTATAACGAACCAGAAATATTTCTAGTTTTGTTTTTCTTCACCATGTAAGCTCGTAACTGCTAATTATTATACGCTAGGAACAAAGCAAGGACGTAGTGTTTCCAAATACGACTATTCATGCAAAACCCTGACACCGCTCTGAGTGACAAGGCAAATGATAATAATTACTCAAAACTACTTGACAAAATAACATACATATTTGTTGAGATAATAGAAAAGTAATGAAGGACCCTTCCAAACTAGGTACGAAATATTTTATGTCGACTTGATATTTATTATGTCTAAATCGTCGGTTTTTATCATAGTGCCTTTTCTGTGTGTCTTTTGTAGTCCACTTATAGGTCTTTAGCATCATTTTAATAAAGTGAATGAAATCGTATGTACGTAAAATGTACAAGTACAGTTAGAACTAAAATAATTCTATGTTGAAAAATTAGTTCAAATGAATTAAACCAGATTAAGTAACAATAGCTGGTTCTGCTGACTTGTAAAATGTTTGATGTTACTGTATTTAAAGACAGGTATGACATTGATAATATATTGTATTATCCATGACACGTGTATCCATGAAGGGGTTAGGCAAAGCACAGCCGTTCGCCTGTAGTTCACCGGTGTTTTAGGTACCATGTAATAAGTAGCCTATTATCATTTATCGGACACTTAACCGAATTGTAAGCTGTTACTGATTCATTGAAAAATCCAATAACGCCATCATTATTATCGATCCTAGGTCTTTACGACAAGCACCCGCGCTTGTGACGAGACCAATATGGCCTCAATATATGGGTAAAATAACATGACAATGGTTATTAAAATACTTTTACTCAATGTACAGAAATTAAGGGTCCGACGGAGCTTGAATTCCCCACAAAAACGCAATACCGAAATAAATCAAAATCCAGACAATATTCTATCAAATTATATTATTATTCGGATTTGGACACCGTTAATCTAAGTTCCTACGGTACTATTTCGTCTGCTACTACTTCACTGGAAATAAAAGACCGGAAAATCGTTCCATACTTTGATAAAGTTATCAAAAATTGCATTCGCTTACATTTATTTCCGAATAATATCAGAATTTGATTAAATTGTGTTTGAATTACGATTTATTTCGGTATTACGTTTGTAAGAGGAATTCGGTCCGCCGGACTCTTAAGTATGTGATACACCTACTACGTCATCACAGTTTCTTACTCCAATATATTTAAAATCATTCGTCAAAAGATTACCATCAATATTTCCGTCGACCTCTTCAAATGTTTATAATTTAGTATTCATACCTCCTGTGTCTAAACATTTTAAAACTGTATTTTATTTGATATCCGTATAATAACCATAATTTAGTACATATATAGCACACAATTTTGTTGGAACTGATACCGTAATTACGTAGTTTACCACTCATGATTTCTATAAAATTATCTACCTATGTGCTACGTGATTCTTTAGTAATTACCTGGCTATCGTGAAATAACCATTTTAAAATACACAGATGTATGAAGAGGTACACATCGATCAAACGGTTCTTGCGCCGGTTTTGAGGTCACGCCGGATGAATAATGCGCTGGGCACATTAACGGTCATTATATGCAAATAATATTACACACATTAGTCTTATGTACTGTATACCTGTTTACTGTAAGTGGGTTGATACATTGACATTCATATTGCAGGCATCATTTTTTCTGGCATCAATGATTCGCTTTCTCTTTTTTTATGGGATAGGAGCCAAACGAGCAGACGGATCGCCTGATGGTAAGCGATTACCGGCGCGCATGGACACCCGCAACACCAATGGAGTCACAGGTGCGTTGCCAGTCTTGGGCCTTCGGTATCTTCACTCACTTGGCGAAACACAACGTACCGAAGCGTTGTTTCACACCGGTTTTTGTAAGGCTGTGGTATCACTCCGGTCGAGCCGGCCCATTCGTGCCAAAGCATGGCTCTCCTACGGAGAACGATGCCTCACACAGTACACTAATATCTTCCTGAATCATTAATGACAATCTTGTAAAATCGTACAGTCCTACTTGTAGACCATAAGTATATCCCGGTGCTAATCGAGCTTGAAAAATTCGCCAATCGATTCTCCAGCGAAGGAAATTGAACACATCCGATATAACGCTATAAGAATCAGTAATCGATAAATCGTACACAGCGCCCAAAGTTACTTTACTAATGAAGCATGACAATTAACTCCTGAAAAACTTGAATTCGCATCCGATTGGATAAAATTAATCAATGGCAGACCAGCGCCGTCAATGGAATGGATATTTTATGTTCCCGTGGGCGAAGAGTGGGCTCCAATTTGTCCGCAGTTTTTTAATTAGTATGGATGTGAGAGAAAACGAATTGGATTTATGCTTGCGACCGACGTGCGCTGTGATTATTTGCGTGGTGAAATACAAAAAGCAAAAAGAGGCTAATATTTTATAGCATCGTCAAAACGCGGCTCATTAGCGTTGAATGACTTCTGACGTAATTATGTTTGTCATTAGTTCAGCTGGAAATAAAAATTAATTGGCATTTTTGTATGCGCTTCTTAATTTGGAGTTTATTTTGGTGTCATTAGGTGGATTATTGGTGACCTTCTAGTGTGGTGGATTAAGATGTAACGTGAGTTAACGTGTCGTGTCGTATTTTGCGTGTCGTGTCGTATTTTGCGTGTCGTTCGCCCGGCACGGTGCGCAGGGTCGGGTTTGGGGTGCCGCTGCAACGTCTTCCGCCCGCTCCCGGCTCTAATTAGGCTCACATTCTCATTCCGTTTTCGCGTTTAATTTCGCCGGCGGTTTCGCCTTAATTACATTATTCGCGGCGGGCGGGCCCGGCTGTTCTTGGGGAACCCTGCAGTTAAAACAAGTGACCGATACGTTTAGTTCTTACATTAGTTTTTTTAGATAGCAATCTACGTTTTTATGTCCCTGAATATAGCTAAATTGCTGCTTTTTATTCAATGACTGAAAATTGTTTTATTAGCCAACGTTTTATGTCACGATGATAAGTCCGATTAATAACCGCTATGAGTTTCACGGCAAAGCGGTTGTCATTTGAATAATTTATTTTTTGGAAATTGCACGAGCGTTTTTGTCAAATCATCACGATTATTGCGCTGACAAATGTTTTAAAAGTAGGCGAAGGAAAGCGCGGAAATAAACATTCACTAACAAGATGACTTACAATTTCGAGGCCTTAAACATTTCGAAAGTGCAGTTCATCGCGGTAATTGAAAAAAAAAATCACTTAACAGGTAAATAGAGGGGCTACGAGTAGGCTCAGCGCTAGCCCGCTTTGTTGTCAGACGGTTGCTAATAAGATTTTTAAACGGCAACAAAGTATCCAATCAATGGGGCTTGAATAATGAAAACGGCACCTGCTAAGTTCTCAGCCCACCCCCGCGAGTCTGAACACGCACCGCACTCGCGACCCTCACCACAAAACATATTTTAAACCTTAATTTGTTTGACAATAAGATCCATTTCGGTATCACCCAAACACATGAAAATTCGAAGAGACATAAGTTTGAGTAATTATGCGCAATTGCTTCGTGTCCCAAAAACAGGCATTATTTTTTTTATTTATGAGTAAACATTAGATAGAGTTCATAAAACGAACTATTACGTAAAAACAGACATGTGAAAAGTGGCTATAGCTCTGTTTATATACTTCACTACAGTATAAAACAAAGTCGCTGTCGAAATAAAACTACTTTTTACGGATTTTATCGCGTTGTATTGATATTATTAATATCAATACAACGCGATTATAGATTCCATAAAATCAAAATCCAAGTCCAAAACTGCAAGACCGAAGGATACGGTGAGCTCGTTCTGCGTGAATCGGATCGCCAATAATTAACAAAAATGTAAGGTAGCTGTTAGTAATTGTAACATTAAGACGTCCAACAACTTAGTCTACCCGTGACCATGGATGCTGTAAAGGATCCGAAACGTCGGGAATCAAATAATATCAATACAACGCGATAAAATCCGTAAAAAGTAGTTTTATTTCAATGTCTAATATTCGCGTAAGTGTCAGAAACCAGTATATAAAGTCGCTGTCGTTGTCTGTCCGTCCCTATGTATGCTTAAATCTTTAAAACTACGCAACAGATTTTGAAGCGGTTTATTTTAATAGATAGAGTGATTCAAGAGGAAGGTTTTAAGCTATTTAACATTACACTTCGGCTCTTAGGAATGGGGCAACGCGGGTGAACGCTAGTTAACTATAACTTTAACTATAAGATTTTTTTATATGAAAAACCCGTACCTAATTGAGTAAGGACCATCCTGAAACTACAAACCGACTGTAATGAATTTGATTTGATCAACATAGTATTAGTACCTTGATAGTTTTATGCAATGTAAACCTACATCGTTTTTTTTTTATTATTATTATCAACCTACCATACTACCCTACTGCGGGGCACGGGTCTCCTCTCAGAATGAGAGGGATTAAGTCATACTTAGTCCACCACATCTAATGCGAGCTGGCAGATTGTCGTCGAGAAAATCTCAGGCACGCAGGTTTCCTAACGATTTTTCCCTTCACCGTTTCAGCGAGTGATACTTTTAATTTATTAATTTAATAAATTCAATTAATTAATAAATTTACTGAATTTTATGTTACTGAACGTTATTTTACGTTATTTTTTATGGCAACATCTGCCATAAAAAAATCAAATATCTATAATTTACCAAAAAAATGTAAATCGATTACCACACACTCTCACTCAAGAGAGATCACATTCACTCTCCTCCTCCTCTATGAGGAGAGTGAATATCTCTCGACTACAATCTGGTAACTATTTCAGATACATAGTATATATGTGCAAACCTATCCTTACATAATCACACTTACAAACAAACATACAATGACACTGTTTCTCACCCTTACATATCTATATACCCTACACACTCGCATATCTACACTCGCAACCACGCTCACACACATCACTCCCAATCTCCTTTTAAGCAACCTTTTTAATTGATCAGAAGTCTACCTATCTGTATCGTTTTCACATAGTAACTTGTAAATTGTCATGAGTCTGTACTCCTTGGCTTCCATATTACAAGTTTTTACTTAGTTTAGAGATCAAGAGCTCTACATATAAATCGTAGGTACTAGACGAGTATATTTTTTGTGTCAACAATCTTTTTTTAGTTATTTATTTAATTAGAAAAGTCTGAGGATTCAAAGTCGAGATCTACAAGTTAGCAGTCAATTGTATAAAGTACCTAATACTATGACTTATACTGAATTAAGACCTGAATTCCTAATCACAGGTCTAACGTGTTGCAGAAGTAACTAAACAAAGACATTAATACGGACGCGATCGCGTAGTTCGGGCGGGATTTAACGAAGTGCGATAGGTGCGCACGCGACGCCGCTCATTAGGACGCACGCAACTCCTGCAAGTCGCGGCAACCGACACGCCATACCTCGCCCTTATAGCCTTCATTAGACATGCTCGCCAACAAGTGTAATGACTTTCCACACGCTCTACAAATACTACTCCAGCGCCAGCGTGATGCAACGCGTAATGTTTACAACACCATTACACAAATCGTAATTGAAGTCTGCTTCGTTAATTAATCACGATGCGCTTGTTAGTACGTACTGATTCATTATAAAATCATAGCAGTTCGCTCTTGATAACGTTATTTATTGCGCTCTACACCGATCTGACGTAAGAAATAAACAACGCAGATACAACCCTTTATCCTGTTGGACACAGAAATTAAGCAAATTACATTCAACAAAGCAAATCGTTCCAAAAGAAAGGGCTACTGAAATAATTGTCTACTTTACTCTCCGAGAAATAGAATTACAATCTAAATTAATTACGCTTTTTAAGCTTCCGTTATTCTTAATTAGTTTCTGCACCGCAGCGGAAGCTCCCGCGCCCGACTCGCGCTCTCTTAATGAAGGGTAGTTTCAAATCAGTGCGTTTGATCAACTCTGTGCAGTCTTAATTACGGCACCCGTTCCACGCGGGACAATCCGGTTATTTATGACTACATAAGCTTGATTATTCTTTAATGAATACTTGTTTTAAAACGTTTAATTAAGTTTTATGGCGACAGGGCTGCTCTGACGGCACGGGCGTCCCGCCGCTTCGCCGGCCGCGAGCTAATTGGATCGGGTTGACGCACTCCCCGCGCCGCGACCCGCGCTAACCATTCCCCACCCCGTCGCCCGCACCCTCACCCCGCTCCTAATTGTATGAAATTGCTAATTGGAAAATTTTATAAACGCGGCCGCCCGCAGGCCTACACCCGAATCCACTGCGCCCTGACCAAGGACTGCCAAGAAAAATTAATACACCGGGTCAACATCTCAAAGAGGTCAAAGTGAAAGGTTCGCATGCCCGACCAGCTTACCAGTTTTTAATTTTAAGTTGACTTGAATTTTGGTTTTGTTTATCGAAAAGAGATAACTAGGTACATTTGTATATGCGCCACAATTTCTCTACAACCATGTGTAAACTTGAATAGTAACTATAATTCTAACGTAATATATTTCATTGTCTCCAGGGCGTGTAGTTGTGGTGGTCGGTGCGAGCGGTTCCCGCTCCAACCGTCAAGCTGGCAGCGAGCGCGTTGAGCATGAACCCGCACTACCACGGGTACGCGGAGCTCAGCTCGCCGCACCCGCCCTCGCCGGAGGCTGCCTTCGCGGCCAACGGCCACGACTATCCGCACAACAACAACAACCCAGCACTCAAAGAATGCGCAGGATGCAACGGCAAGATCGTAGAGAGGTTCCTCCTCCACGCCCTCGACAGATACTGGCACCACGGCTGCCTCAAGTGCGCCTGCTGCGGACAAGCGCTCGCGGACATGGGCCGCTCCTTCTACTTCAAAGGCGGAATGATATTATGCAAAAGCGATTACACAAGGTGAGCCAGATTTATTCTGATTAATCTAATTATTTCCAAGTTGTCTGCCTTACCAACAGGACTAATTGGTACCTTTTATGGTTCGGTATTCCAAGTGTTCGGCTCTGCATCGATCTTTCTCATTGATCATCAATAAAAGGTTTAGTTTTTAGTCCGTCATCTGACGATGACAATGGCGTGTCTGTCAAACGCATCGCTCCCAAAAAAGTATACCGAGAAAGCCGCAGGCGCATTGTTATGAAAATGCTTCGAACCGTTGTGTTTTCTACCTGGGAGAGGAGCAAAAAGTAAACAGTTTTGCACACAACAACCGATCGACGGCGTCTCGCGACCAACTAAATTGGTCTCGTTAAAGAACGCTAAGGACTAATTTAAGATGTAGGCAACAAAGTTTTTATTTGAAACCTCGCACTAATCAGCCTTTTGTGTGCCCTTGTACCGCGACTGTGTTTAGGTAGCAACCTATCGTTACGGCTATATCTACGATTATGGAAATTTTATGTGTCTTTGCGAACTAATGAATATCCATATTTAGTAGTTTCTTAGACTTGTTGATAAATATACTGCGTGTTAGCAATTTATTTTAGTACTTGTTACCGAAGAATAAGATATAATTCATAGTATCCTAAGTCGATAAATCCTTAAAGTTGTACGATTTGCATTAAGTTTGAATAGATGTGAAATGACGCATAATCACTTCTATATAATTACAGTTTATGTTATTAATTGTTTACTTCGTTAAAATAACTAGGTAGGTACTTGTCTCTTGTTATGTGTTGGTAATTGCGGTGTCCACAAGTTCTACGTAATGTTTATGCAAAGTATGTTTATAATGTTTATTGCCTACTAACGTGGCTAATAATTAAAAAATGCTAATAAAACGTAGAATAAATATTATTATTAACACGATTGTAGTTTGTACTAATAATAATTAATTGAAAAAGTTTGCATCTGCCGTCAACACAAATTAAATAATCATAAGCGCAACTGTTACGCAAGAGGTCTTAGGTTCGATTTTTAGTAGGGTTGGTTTTTCTATGAAATTCTCAGTAGTAGCTCGGAGTTTGGATTTCTGCTCGGTATCGGCAATAGCTTCGCCCCCTATTACATGGAACGTACCGGCAAACTGTGAATGTAGTTTAAAACACCTCTGCCTAACCCTTCGGGAAACACAGGTGTGATAGTTATAATCGATTCGTCCCTGGATTTGATTACTCCAAATAATATGTATAGGATGACGCAATAGGTGCGCCCCCTATTACATGGAAGTCACGGAACCTAAACATATCGGCAAACACCTAACACTTGGAGGGAACAGGCATCATGATATCACAAGTTAAAATTTAAAAAATATAATTAAAACATTAAATAGAATTTGCGTTTTCAACATGGGAGGTGGGACAAACGCAGCTAGGAGTGATGTGTGATGCGGGTGCGGTGCGGTGGCGGCGCGGCGGCGGCGCGGCGGCTCCGCACGTGGACCGCAGCTGCCTGACCCTGTGCGTTAATTAGCTGAACGCATTCTCGCATACCATTCTACACAATTACTGTACTCCATTACCACTTTAGACATGCCACATTTTTGTAATTTTTATCTTTAGATTTTTAGACACGTTTTAAGAAGCCAAATTCTTTTATGAATAATTTGGTGATGCCGTTCTGATTCCGTTATTCACAAACGTCTATAATATCTTGATAAGATACTTAGCTCCCTCTATTTGATGTTCATATAAATTCGTTTTACACTGATTTCCCTTGTTTACCAGCGGTTGTGAGTCAAACTAGAGCGAAGAGTGGGCCGACCGCGGCGCGGGTCGTGCGTCGTAGATTCGATAAAGCTCGTCTCACAGTTGACAGAGACGGCGCGGCCTAACGAGCGGGGCGGGGGACAGGTGCGGGGCCACAGAGGGGGATGAAGAAGTGCGGTTCCGTGCATGTCTCTGCTGATTGACCCGCGTCACTCGGCAAACAACAACTAACGAGTCGGCCCCGCGCCTCCAGGTACGGTAATTCGCTCGAATCGCTCCCGCGGCGGTCGCGCACCGACTTTACTTACACGCCTTCACTGATTGAGACTCCTTAACAAAATTAACGCTCTCTCACGCAAACAACTGCGCGTTTATCCGCCTCCTTTTGTCCCGATATGATGGATTGCGGTCTCGCTCCACAAAGACGCTGATGATGTTACGTGCTGCTGATTACAGTTTACGTACGAATTAACAGGCGAGGTGTTACGCCTCGTGTGCGCGGCTATAAAAGCGGCGGAAGCGTTACATAAACATTAAGCTAGCTTAATTCGAATTTTATAATGATTTATTACGCGTCTGGCATTGTTCGGATGAAGACATTATGCTTCATATGTGTAAGCAGTAAGTTATATACAGGGCGGGCGTGTTGTGGTTGGAGGTACAGGATTCCTTGATTGTGTACAAATGAACTGAATTCAGTGGGGATTCCTCGACGTCAATCGGACCAAATTATTGAAGCCAGTCAGCAATCAGAAACCTGTCGTAGCTCGTAGCACCGCTACGGGTTTTGAACATGACGAGTTTGCGGGGCGATATTTCTGTTTAGCTTTTTCGGATCTATAAAAAATTATAGAATAATGTAGGGCATTCATACCATGTATTCAAACTATAAGTATTGTCAAAAATACACACATAACATGAACATAAACTACATCACGTTCGTATTTCCTGAAGAAATCCCGGTATGTTTTGAATAATAACACTGTACACTTTGTTCAACCTAGAATTCGAACTCAGGACCTCACATTTAGCACTTACGCTTACGACCACTAGATTTACCTACATGTATTGATTTTTAGAAAACAAACACTACCTCATGTTTATTTTGATCGCGATTGAAACACTCCATGCCCTCAATATTTCACACGTAACTGACCTACATACACGATGCGTCTGTAACCCGTAGTTCCCGTGCGTCCGTGGAGGAGGCACGTCCACGTTGAAAGCAGGTTCGTTAGCTGTGCGGGCGCCGTCAATCAAGGCAATTGCTGCTCAATCGGCAATCAGCCGCCCGCGCGCCTAACGAGACCCCTCTAAAATACCAACTTCTTACCCATTCTTACTAACACTTTAGTTAACTACCGTCCTTTGCAAAATGGTGTACTGGTATGTATGTGTTTGAATACTAAATTAAAAACTTTTTTAAACGCGTGGCGTGTTGTTTCTATTTAAGGATCCTTTTAAATACCAACTTCTTACCCATTCTTACTAATATTTAAGTTAACTAGCCTCCTTTGCAAAATGACGTACTGGAATGTTTGTATTTGAATATTGAAATAAAAATATTTTAAATGGGTGGTGTATTGTTTCTATGAAGGATCCTTTTAAATACTCACTTCTTACCCATTCTTACTAATACTTTAGTTAAATACCATCCTTTTCAAAATGGTGTACTGGAATTTTTGTGTTTGAATTATAAATACTTTTGGGTACTAAGATGAGTGGCGTCGTTTTGATAAAAGATACCTCTAAAATACCAACTTTTTACCTATTTTTACTAAAACTTTCGAGTTCCTTTTTAGTATTGTAGCGCAAAATCTAAACGTTTCGTCCTGAAACGACGTTGTTAGTTATTCTATCGAAAGCTTGTACGTAAACGCGCTTTAAGAACTTTCAAAATGCCGCCACGTACTGTACGATAAAGTTTAAAAAAATGACGATCTGTGATTGACATTTGTCAGGTGAAAAAGTAGCTTATAACTACAATGTGATTTTGAGAATCCTCACAGGATTTTGGGACACTAGATCATCGTATAATTTACCTACGTAATACGTTAATATACCTGCTACAAACATTATACATACGTCACTCCTCGGTTCTGTGGTATTGCAAGTCAGGACAATTTATCATCGACAATCAGCAGTTCTCTCGTATCTGGATGTCTCGTTAGCGGTTGAGGGGTGCTCCTCTAGAAAGACTCCTTTTAAAAACAAACTTCTGATGTTCTTAACGACAATTTACTTTTCTTGTACTTTTGTTTTTGACATGAATTTGAAATTGGAATCGTTTAATGGTTCGTTCATGATCATTACTTAGTCTACTTAGTAATTAATGATACGAGTACACTACATTACTTTGTTTACATTAAGATATAAATTATGATTGCGAAACCTGCTTACATTCACACATTACTTCCAATAGATTTATATACGTAATCAAAATAAATTTGTGTCAAAATAATTTGCATAAATCGATATTTTTAGCGAGTTGATAATTCTAGATTGAAATACAGTTTCCTGCAACCAATAAAAAGCGAGCGTCACTTTAAATTTCCCACGAAAACACATACCTACATGTCTTCTTCCTCATCATTATCAGTATTCCACATTATATCCTCATTTAAAACCGAAAGGAACACAACATTTCATAGCGATAGCATCAGTGAATATATTTATTGCATCACGTCGAAATGTATATTTATGAAAAAGCATGTCCAGGGCGGGCGGGCCGTCCAATTTGGGCGCTCGTTAAGTTGCAAAAGACGCACGGTTTAATTGCAACCGCTCGCCTCTAATGAGGGCCTGTATCCCGGCTCGGGCGTTTCTCTTGCGCAAATTGACATTGTACGTAAATTGATGTCGCCAAACCCCGATATGCGATGCCAAACGATGATGTTGTCTGTGTTAATTAAAAAATATTCCGCTTCTATTAATTATGAAGTCATTACGCCGGATTACTGCGGGTGCCGGTAATTGGTTGTGTTAATAAGAACGGAGGAAAAGAATAGTGAATAAAAATAGAAAATAAGTATATATTTTCCTTTCAAACTCAAGGCAATAAAATGTCAGAATGAATTTTATTGCTGCTAACTGTGCCAATACTTTTCGTGACACGTTTTTCTTCAAATTGGGGATAATTTCTTGAGTATTTTAGACTTTATTTCTAAAACATTTCGTACGTTAATTCCATATTCTAACCTAATCGTAACAAGCTTATGTCCTTCTCGAATATTGCTGGCAGAAGACTTGAAGGCTAACTTCTTGCAAGAGAAACGCCTGAAGCCTCGGTTGATCTATTTAAAAGGCAGAGACCGGATAGACGCGATTGGATTAGGCCGTCGGCGCATGTCCCGATTAATTTCGTTTGTCTCTTTGTCTGTCCGTTCGTCCGGCGTCTCCGGTCCTCTAAATAGAGCCTAAAGAGCGTCCAGCAAACGATCTTTGCCTACAATTCGATTACCGATATTCATCTCGACCGGCTCTGTGGACGTCGCTTGCCTAACTTTGGATTTTCGTAGCATATTGAATATCTATTAACTTGTATTTTATTCTTTAATAAAACGTTTGTGCCTTTGTATAAACAAAATACTTAATAAAAAAATCTGGCACATTAATTCCAAATACGATTTTAATACTTACGTAGAGGTTTATAATAATTACATACGTACATAAAGTATTCAGATTTTAATCACTTATTATTTCGGAAATACTAGTAAATGCCGCTAACTTTTCTATTTTAAACGACACAGCAATAGAGTTATAAATCGTTTGGGCTATTAAACTTTGGCGGTTAGTTTATGAATACGAGGAATCGTATATTATTCTCTGAGTTGGCGGAAACATATTGGATTATTCAAGATCTGTCCTTACTTTGCAGTGTGTAGTGATTTTAATTTCAATACTTTGCCTTTGGGCTTTCATTAATCAAATTCTTTCATCCGGCAGCGTTTCGCTGGCGAATATTACTTAGAGAAAAAAGAACCATATACCTAATAACAACCTTAATTGAGTTCCTATTTTCATAATTTTCATAACCATTGTGTAAGATGACTAAAAAAAACCTTTTTTAAGTAAGCGATAGTTAACAAAATAATGAACCTAAGATTTAATGAGAAGTTAGTAGGTACACATTCACTATTCAAACAAATACGAATAAGAAATGCGATTTAGAAGATTATATTTTTCTATTATTTCCATAAAAAGCCTACTGGAACCAATATACAATTTTGATTCAAAAATCAATTACAAATAAAAATAATAAACGTCATTATGAACTTAATTTAATTAAAAAATCTTAATTATACGCCTACATACTAAGAAAAGTAACGAGAAAAGTACGTTAATTAGTATAATTATTATACTAAATTCCAATTACAGTATAAATAAATACACATTACAAAACACACTTCCGTGACTCAAATAATGGGCTTAATCAATTAAGGCAGCTTTTATCCGTTAATTGGTGGTCTAAATATATTCGTAGGTTTACAAGGCCAGTGGCAGTTAGGTCGGCCGACTGCATTAGTACGAGTAGTGATGGGTCGAGAGTTCGAGACATTACTATACTCTTTGGTGCGGAGAACATTCTCTGGTGCGAGAATTTAAAATTCTAATAATTATTTTCGCTTGTATCAAAGATAAAAAAATTAGGTATAGGGTTAAATTTTAAAGACCGGCCAAATTTTGGAATTGAGATATTTAGATTGAACCCAATGTGCGTTTTAAACATTATTGTCAAATTAACACAATATATTGTAAAAACATTCATTTGAAAATGTCTGAAAAAATCTAAATTCATAAATATTATCTTTTTGTGATTTTTTTTGCATTTTCCATGCGATTGAATTTTTTCTTTACTAAAATAATTCATAAATATTGTCAAACTTATGTATTAATGTTTGCTATCTAGATTATTGAACTGAATTATGTAGTGGTAACTATATCCACGCGTTCTGTAATTTCGAGGTTGACAGGAATAAAATCATGATTCTGAAAAAAAAAAAAACGTTTAATTAAGTTTTTCATTTCGTAGATCGAAAATATTATTGATTCTGAAAAGGCTTCAATCATTTACGGTGGGTAAATGATTGAAGCCGGTGATTGAAAAATAACCCTATATTATTTCAATGTTATATGAAATTTACATGAAGTATAATCGACTGTACCTAGAACCATATTTTTTAGTAAATTGTCTTCAGCAGAAACATTCACAAAAAGTTTTTGGATAATTTTCAGCAATAATCTCATTACTTTTGTAATTATATTAGCAAATAGGTATGTCAAGTAGGTTTTTTAAAACTTTAATGTAAACATTAGGTTCTATAAAATGATAAAAGTTCTCGATGTGAGAATGTTCTCGAGAACTGCCCATCACTAGTCAGGAGCAATTTAGAGGCGAGTCCTGTCGACGACGCGCAGTGTGTTCCTAGGCACATGTGCTGATCTGTAAATCACTGGGCCACACAAATACATGCGTATTGACGTTTGACTGAGAGTGTTCATGGCTCTCAAATGCGTGTTCTAATCTAAATGGCAGATATACTCGTAGATTGGGTCAGTTCAAGCTTGAGACAGTCGATTCGGTGCTGCTGTCGTGTAAATGGTTTTCATGTTCTGTAATTGCTTGCAAAGGTCAGTGACTATCCTTATTACTGGCGTAAGCGACTGAGTCAATGTCAACCTACACCATAAGGATGTTTGTTACAAAAATGTACGGTATTTTTAGCTTTTTTGCCTGTGCCTTCGTAGATCAGATCCTTTAGATTTTAAAAAAATATGTTTTTTTTGGTTCTTTGATGAAAGCAGGAATAATGTTTTCGTCTTTCACATTTATCGGTAACTAGCTTCTACCCGCGACTTTTTCTGCGTGGACTTCAGAATTGGGTCCGACCAGGATAAAAGGTAGCCTCTGTGCCAAATTTTATCCAGATCCGTTCAGTTGTTCTGGCGTAACAAATATCAACTCATCCTCACAAACTTTCCCGATTTTATTATTAGTAGGATATTATCTATGTTGTTGAAGAATTATAATTAGGCATTTATCTTCTTATCGTTCAATAATAACCCTATTGCTAGAACAAATAGATAATTGGCAACGTTACAATAATGGAATTAAATTTAAATACATTAGCATATTCGATAAATAAGATTCATTGCATAACTTGACTAACAGGTTGAATTAATTAATACAAAGAAATCATTAATATATTTTTTATATTTCTTTCCTTCTTAGAACGAACGCAATTTGTGTTGGGTTATGAATGGGCCACTTTGGGACATAATGAATACGCGTGTGTAGGTATGTTAAGAAACTAATTTAAATTTAGATACCGACTGACGTATTTTAATGTGTGTAAAAAATATACTAAATATATATCCTACTTATAAAAAAGTTTTTAATAAAATAAATTTTACATACGATCCATCTGTATTCCCGGACAGGTTAGACAGAAGCGTACTAATTACACCCACAGTTCGCGTGTTTGTTTAGGTCCCATATAATAGCGGGTGAGTCTATATATCCAGACTCCTAGCTGCTACTGCTCGACCTCTAGCGTAGAAGTTGTGCTCAGGACTACCAGACTAACTAGGCAGTTTAAATTTAATTATTAAAAAAATTACAATCATCGTTATTCGCCCATTATTTCTCACTCTTGGGCCAGGGTTCTCAGAATAAGAATAAGATTCAGAGAAAATTTTACAATAACCATTTTTTTTTATTTCGCTGGTTGTCATATCTTCTATACTTAACGTAAAATTATTTATTTTGTAAAATGACAGTAATAATAACGTATTACGTAATTACGTGTATTTTATTTTATTGATATACGAGTAAAACAGGGTTAGTTGGCTACCTGTGTTACAGGATCATAAATTAATTTTTACTAATGCAGTTCAAAATAGGAAGCCGTTTGTTCAAACTATGCGCACCCTAGTCACTTCGTAGAGTCGTGTAGTCACCGCGTAGTAGTCGCGTAGACACCGCGTAGACGCCATGTAGACCTTTGTAGACACCGCGTAAACTCCATGTAGACCTTTGTAGCCACTGTGTAGATGCTACGTAGTCACCGCGTAGACACATCGCATAAATGAAGACCACACCTACTGTTGTTTTATAATTCAGTTATTCATACTTGGTCGACTCAGTGTAGATTTCGTATTTTGAATAGACATTAGAGGTTAATGACTCCTCTCTCTGTTTCCTTCTATATTTAGCTAGATAAGTCGTTCGACGGTCAATCTAAAAAAAAATTCGTTTCGTATTTATTTGACAGAGAGGTTCTCAATGAATTCTCATTAGACTCACCACGTGCAATAATAGTGTGTGCATCCATCGGTACAAATATACATCCTATATTATTACGGAAACCAATTTGTGAACGCCAAATAACGACAGTAACCAACATATACCCATTGAGGTATAATGTTGCGTATTAGAGTAGCTAGGTTTACATTTTCCTTAAAGGATTGATTGCACTGTGACCTTCGATTGTTTTTCAACGAATCAATGAATAATTATTTAGGTATAGTCGAGTTGTCAAGCTCACCACTTGCGGCTCAATCTGCCACCACTCTTCGTAATAAGTGAAACAAATACCTAGACATCCTAATTTCGTTTGGAAATGATTGAAGTGATTTATATTTTGAATCCTTGATTACTTTAGTATTTTACAATCACGTACAGACATTATTTTAGACTGACTGCAAATATTACCTCAATACACACCCAGGCATACATACTATATAGCGCAGTCAATATACCGGTGCCGATATTTGTCGTCATCAATTTACCGTCGTTGAACGTCATCGGACATGTTTGCAAAGCGTCGTCGGCGTCGCCGTGCGGGATACAAGTCGTGTACCACGGAAAGCCACGAGAAATTCACGAGATGAACCGATCTTGTAGGTACATGTTCGTCCAAGTCTGTGTTACATTAAATTGATACTGTGTTTGGCTTCTTAATTGGACAGTCTTAGCTTACAAGTTATACCGGTACTGTTTGCACACGGATTTATTGTATGTTACAAGATAACTTCTGTTAACAATTGAGAATACCGTTTTTGTCAACATTTTGAATTGTCGAATAAAGAGCTTCGAACCAACAGATCAACATTATTGAAAAGTGTTGATCTGGAAAAGTAAATGTACCTAAAGTTGATCCGCAAATGAAGATACAGTAATCAATAGGTGAACGAGAACTTACCTTAATTGTGCTTAGTTTCCTTAATTAACAGCGCTGTCTATCTATTGCCAAACTAGATGTAATCCATACCCATTCCTGCATACACTTCCAATCTTCTCGAAATCCATTGCCTTTGGAGAGAACTGCACTTAATTAATACGAACCAGTTGCTATCGGCTGAACCGTCACATCTAGTATTAACTACGAATACACAATATTACGAATGACATGGATTGATGCAGAATTAGGGTATATTATTTTTATAAATTATGTAACACTTTGAAATGAAAGAATCTGACAGTCACAATAATCAGAATTGCCCAAAAATTGGGCTGCGGTCTAAAAGCAGTTAATTTATGAAAAATACTGATAGCCACACCTGGTTAAAATAGAAACCGATCCAACACAGTCGGGAAAACTTTAGTAGGAGGAGTCATCTCTGTCCATAATCAGTCTATTGTGATCACCTTTAGGTCTATCCTAATATTTGACGTTGCATCTTTGTCATCATCTTTAAATAACCTCTTCCAAGGTTGTCGGCATTCCTTTATTTCAGTTTTTTTTCTTCATTTGAGAGGAACTGTTTACTTCGATTTTAACTCGAAAACAAACGATATTGTAAAGTTTCATCCAAAAATATCCCACACATTGCAGAAGTTGGTCCAAATAGGTCAACTGTAGGCGTTGATTATACAATGAGTGTAACTGAGCTTAGAGGAAACTTTGCAACATACTTAAGCATTCAATTTTTCAAACATACTAAAGTCAGTTTTTAATCAAGGAGACTTTAGTTAGAAATGTATACTGCTGTCTAAGCTTGCTAACATAATGATCTTGTATTGAAATAACGTAACATAACTACTTTTTACGTAAAATTCGTATATTTCATATAGTAAATCGCGTGTTTTTGATATTATTTAATTCCCGACGTTTCGGATCCTTTACAGCATCCACATGGTTAATAATGTTGTAGGTATCCAAGATTAATTTAAATTCCGTGGCTCTTTCAATGGTTCATTCATGCCCTGTTTTATTCCATAAAAGGAATTCAATTGGCAATTGAACTGTTAAAATTAAGACAGTTGTATAATGATTATCATATTTTAGACGTTATTAACCATGTTCAGTCATTTGCATTTTCCGCATAAATGTGTCAGGATGTAATATGAAATGTACAGTCGACATGATAGGCAATAATACTTTGAGTACAGTAGGTGTCGCAGTGATAGTACGGGGCGGGCGATCCAAAGAGGGGACGGAGGTGCGGGGTGGGGGGTGGCTCGATGTGATGTTAATTAATAACGTCTGTCTCACGAGCGCTAACGACGCCGTCACGACTACATTATTTAGCCACCTGATTAGTTCGCAGGAAGCACCTCGCCCGCAGCTCTAATTAGCGAACGACTCCCCAACAGGACCCGGTTAAATTTGTTTTGGTTACTGCACTATCACTAATTGGAAGTAGTTTGTAATTGATGATCCCACCATTGAATTTCTACGTGTCCCGCCTAGCCACGTCCGACGCCGCCGTAAATACCCAACGTTTACCAACCATCGACTAATTAAATATTAACGGGCAACTGTGCGCTCGATATCACTCAATGTTGTCATGTCAACAGAACCGTACCAGTTTTATTTCTATTCTATTATTAAAGCGTTTAATTTAG
The DNA here is from genome assembly GCA_910591435.1 of Acronicta aceris. Taxonomy (NCBI): domain Eukaryota; kingdom Metazoa; phylum Arthropoda; class Insecta; order Lepidoptera; family Noctuidae; genus Acronicta; species Acronicta aceris. The sequence goes on from OU342759.1 coordinate 13,180,572, forward strand.
GGCAACAGTTTTACACACAAAACGATCAAAACGCAATCTCTCCGGCCGAATAGGAAACCTATTCGAAATTGATATGGGTGGAGCGCACGGGCGCAATGCCGCGTCGCGCCTATGCAGCCTCGTAAACGAAACCCGCCCCGTTGAAAAAGGCCTAACACGAGCAGCGCTGGCCACTGAGTCTCAAACTCTATGCCATCGATATGGAGTTCATATTGAGTGGTGCGTGTACGCCGAACGAGACGTGTTACATAGACGGACGAATTTCGTTAATAAATAAACGCAGTGCCCGGCGTCCGGCTGGCCATCAAAAAATAGTAAAAAATGCTCCCGGTGAAAATTTGGCGCAAGTATGACAGCGGAAGCCGGCGTGACGTACACAAATCATTATTCGATAGCCACTACTGTCAAAGGAATTTTTAATAATGTTTTCTGTCCGAGATTCGGTTAGGTCGGACTCCCACTTGTTACGATTGCCGTTATGACAGTTCATATTCAGTCAAAAGATATTGTTTTGACTCGGTGATAGCGATTTTTATTGTCAGTTGTCAATCCTTTTTGTGTATTCCGTGTGTTTTACGCGGCACATCCGCGGTGCGAGGAAACTAACCAATTACGTTTATCGTCGGATATAAATTAAATTATCGTAACATAAATTTCAATTAAATTATATACTGGAAATAAGCGAGAGCTTGTGATGACGATCAAATCGTATCAATTAAGGGGAAGCACTCAGTAAACTCGCGCGGAGTGTCGGTAGCGACGCGACGTTAGTAGTTATAGGTCCCGCTTCTGATCTTAATTAACCTCATGTGTTAACCTCGCCATAACTATGAGACGCGTGCTCTCTGCACCACTAACTTACTACGACTTACTTATTAATAACAGGAGGTATGCTCGCACCGATATGTAAATTTATGCTTAACTTTATTGAAGATGCCTTAATTATGTAGCGGAGCGCCTGTAATTTAATAGTAAAGCGCTTAACTACACCACTATTATCTCATGGTTATTACGCCTGTCTTTTTATAGTATGCCCTAAATTCCTTCTATAAAACTGGTAGCTATTCCTATAATTACCAATATTACGTAATCATTATCTAATTTACTTAATTTAAAAATTTAACTACATAATTTATACGTCTCGTGTAATTTTATTATTATTTCATGTCGATCATAAAACCGTATGCTTGTTTTACTAGTGTCCTCTATTTATGCTAACGTTTTGTTACGATTCTAGGTTATTATCGGTAACTACGCTTACATAAAATGTAGGTAGGTATTTTTCCACGGTTCATGGCAAAAGTCGGCGAGCGAGCCGAGCAGTAGCGTAACCGTTGCCCTTGTGGAAATAAAGCTGGTTATGTCACATATTATTGTAATAGTTCATAAAACACGTGTACGACACTAGTGGTCCGTAACGCAACCGATATGCCTCGGTCACTAACATGTCTATTTCCAAACTTTCTAATACCTAGTTCATCAACAAATTCATTATGTCGTAAACCGGCGTGCGCGAGACCGAAATATCGCGGGGCTCGTAAAACCGCTCGTAAAGACGTTTGTTTACTAATTCGAGTGGGGCAGGTGGGGCGAGACCGCAGCACGCGAGGGATGCTGCTAATAATAATAGTGCGCCACTAACGCGATACAAATAAAACCTGTATAAAAGGAAGGAACGAAGACGTCCGTCGCGACTCGCGTCACAGTGATAGTGTAAAGTCGAGTCGTTAATAAGTAGCGGGCGAAGTCGTCACGAGCCTCCAAATTGCCTCCTCCGCAGGTCGCAACTTTTAATGAGGCGAAATTCCCGTCGATTCGCCGTCTACGTCGCCTTAACGCAACCTGTTCGTTAGCGCAAAAACGGGCCACGCTAACACGCGATTAGAATACACCCCCGCGGCCCGAGGCACACCGCGCGCAAGCACTATCGACAGAAAAACATTATTAAATTAAATTAATATTATAATTAAACACACCTGCACACTGTAGAGGTCGTTTTTGTGTGTTTGCCTTTGTTTCGGGGTTAAACGGCCAACGCAATTCAGATTATGAGATAATCCTTATTTTTCAACTAATTAGAAATTAATGATTACTGTTGGTTCAACGCGGTTAATTATAAAAAATGAATGGGGCTATAAATTAAAGATAAGAAGGTAATAAATGTAAAATTACTATAATGCATATACAATTACATTAAATTGAACTAAGTATGCATGCTTATTATATACGAAGTGTGTGCCAACTTTGGGAGCTAGAGCTATGAACACCACTTTAAGCTTTATTTTTAAAACTTGAGATGAGTAGATAAAATTATAACAACGACAAATAAAAAAAAAGTTTGCTGATATCCAAATTCAATACAAAAATTCCCTGTTTCAAACAGTCCTAATTAAATTATACAATCAAAGGTTATCCGAATTGTACTATTGCTCAAAAACATCCCCCGATTACAACCAGTTCATTACGACATTTCAAACGGGCTTTCAATCCCGCGGTGTGCCCAAATCCTAAGCCGAAAAGATGGTCCCTCATTTGTGGCGGGCTTTCTCTGTTGTTGTCACATTAGCGAATAACTGCGGCCAACTTTGTCGATACGTTAATGATGTCGGCGGGACGTCTATTACGGGAGAAAAATGTGCCTTTTGTACCGCATCCACGACGCGCGCCAGCCGCCAGCCGCCGCGGGCCGCGGCCCGATTCACTAACAACACCGTTTTATTACAAAATTGACATTAGCGAAAAGAGTTCTTTAATTTTATCCGATAAGATTTTGAATATAACTGCCTCATTAGCCTAGTGGTCCTGAGCGCGACTGCTACGCTAGAAGTCCTAGGTTCGATTTCCAAATCGAGCAAAGTGTTGTTAGGGTTTTCTAGGAATTTCTCGGAGTTCCTATTTGTTCTCGGTTAATGGCAGTAGGCCCGTATTACATGGGACTTAATCATGTCGGCGAACTGTGGGTATACTTACAGTAGTTAACCTCAGCCTAATCCTTCGGGGAATACAGGTGTCTTGGTATGTTATGTTAAAATATTGAATTTTGTCTATAAACAGAAGCATATATTTTGGTACCTAATGAATTACAAATTATAATTCCAATCTAATCTCTAATGTCGTAAATGTCAATATTCAGTGATTTTTCGATCGGTACAATTTTTTGATTTCATTACAATGTACTTATTAAATTGTTGACATTAGACGTTGATTGGCATTAGAAGATTACTTTTCGACATTTGTGATACATTGAGAATGAATCGGAATTAATTTTTAAAGATTTCTATGTACCCTTCTGTATAAAATCACTAATAAAAGGTATGGAGTCTGTGTTGTGTCAACGTCTATTGGCGTAAGTGTCACATATCACTTTTTTCATCAGATTTTTCCTGTAGGTAATTGAATTGGCACCTATAGAAATAGTATTCTATTAGTAAATCAAAGAATCCACTAGACGAAGGTTCGAATCCTGCATGCCTAATTTGTCTTTCACTCTGTTTTCACTTAAATAAATGTCAGATACCTTCTAGAACTTAGCGGGTTGTTGCGTTACTTCTTCACTAAGAAGTTTTTATGGATTTATTTAGGTATCGCAAATATATTCTCTATTCTTTTAATTTTTGACCTCCAAAACACAGATAAGTCATGCACTTCGTCCTTTATGTAAATATCAACTTAATAAATTATGCCGTAAGTAATTAATAACAGCATACTTAATAGTTTGTTCGTAGTTACTTTTAGTAAATGTAAAACATTGTAGGTACTTGTGTACAAACGATTTGAATAATTCTATGTTTTCTAATGAATTCTAAATCATGTAGTTAGCATAACGCTAATAGAGATGCTTTGGTAAATAGGTGTAACAAAGTTCTTGTAAGAATTCTATTTATGCTGTTTATAATGCTAATCAGAGGTTATTTATGGGATGACGAGCGCGCGACTTTGTCCACACGGCATGTAGGCTATAAAAATGTTTGTAAGGGGGTGAAGACCATTTTTATTTTTTAATAACTTCATGACACAATATGGTGGATGTTCTCAGGAACCTCACCTGAAGTCCTGAATTCCTGGTCAATTGAATGGTCAGATCAACGGAAGAAAGGGCTTAGCTATGCGTAGGGTTTGTGTTATGAATATGGAAAATACTTAAGTATTGCGCACCTTTTCTTTTTAAATTGAGGGTGCAGTTGTTTTTTTTCTAAAAGGCTAAAAGGTGTTTTAGAAAGGTTGAAACAATTTTTATCTGTGAATATATTTGAATTATTAACGATCACTTTCAACTTTTTACGTGGACGTGGCAGAAAGCACACTTTGGTATTCACTGATAAATTAGTAATTTTTAGACATATTATGGTTAGTAATGAAAATTAGCTGGACATAGCAAATTTTGAAAGAATCATAGCCTCAAGTATTGTTATGAGGTATTCAATAATTAAGGTAAAGCTTTTATATAATTGTAATTTCTGTATTATAACGGGTTTTCATAATACAGAAATTATAACACATACATTCAACAGCTTTTCTGAGTGTATATAAAATAACAGTTTATTATAATTATTATAAAACATAAGTCATGTTTTTTTTTCAGATCTTCATTAAAAATGCAAAAACACTATAAAGTGCAGTTCTGACAAACAAAATAAAAATAAGTAACACAAAACTCAATAAATAATGTTCTTGTACCGCACCATTGTCGGTATAGCATTTGTAATTTTCTAAAACAATTGAAGGTTAACTCCCAACAAATAACAATTTACTTTAACCATAACAGAATAAGGTCCACAATTGGTATTTAGACAAAAAACAAGGAGATTGAGCTCATGTTTATTCATAGGCCCGGATTGTTTGGTTATAATCTACAACAAAATCTACTTAGCGACAAGAAACTCATTTTTCAACTTCATAAATTATCGGCCGATATCCGAGGCTATTTCCCACCGACCTTACCTACCGTAATGAGGTTGTAAACAACACTGTCTAATTAAACTCCTTAATCGCAAAACTCAAACGGTACCGCTTTTAAAACAAAACCTCGCAATTTTCAGAGCGACCACCGCGTAAATAGCCTTCGTTATATCGGAGCGGCGATCGCGGCTCATTACCTTCACCCCCACTCCCTAATTAGACACCCTTCCTTCGTGCACCCCCTCACCGACCTGCACCCCCTCTTTTCTGTCCGGATTGTTTTCTAATAATTCCTTTATTTTCGTGCAGGTTAAACTCCTAATTACCCTTTTACGTTACAAATTGTTTGCGATGGCGAATCAAGATCGTGTGAAATATGAAGTACGTGACCCCATGATGTGATGGAAACGAGCTTCTTTACTTCCATGGACTTGTGCCTTTGTTTGTCTCCTTTATTGTACCTGAGATTTGTTTCATCACAATCCTCGCTGTACAAGGATATGCCTTTTTATCTTCAAACCTTTTTTGACTGATACTTATTTAATTAACTTTTTATCTGTACGTTAATCATTCTGTGCTCATTGTCTTATATTTTTTGAGTTAATGTTTTTATGCACTGTTCATAATATTGATGGGCACAGGTGTGAGATAAATATAAATTACCACGATATATTCGTTTGGATTCATAACCGAAACAAGATTTAATAGCTCTCCAATTAATCGATTCGCTACGGAAGAAATTCAAATTGGCTCTCATTTCCTGTGCCAACCGCGAGAGGGCGCACGCACGGAGCACCTGTGCGCTGCATCCGGCCGGGCCAATTACTGGGCCTTTTACCCTAAATAAAGCTCCCTAACGACCGTTACTGGACACCGGTTAAAATTTGCGTCGAGATTCATTAATATCGCATGTAAATTGTGTATGTCATGTGTTGCGTGTAATGCGAACATGCAACTTAATTATCGCTCTAACTTAGCTCGTATTTTGACATAATGTAGGTAGTTTGCCACGCCGTAACACCGGGTGTTATTCCAATCAATAAAATGCGTGGGAGTTTCACTTAACTTTAAAAAATATACTTACATTATAATTCTTATAATCCATTTGAAAGGGTTCAGATATATAGTTCAGTGAAACTTAGGTAGTTTTCTAATCAAATTTTTCAAATATTTATCCTTCTTATTTTGTGTAAGAAAATTTATCCCAATTACGTTATTATTTTACAGATCATGAATATAATACTCTCTATTATAATATTATAAAATATACCAAAGATATCATTGGACCTAATATGATGCCTTGTGGTACCCTAAAAATTAAAGTCATAACATTGTTTTCTTTTAAACGCTTTTGTTCATATCTATGCGGTCTATTTTAATTTTTTCTAACCTCGTGTATATCAAGTGCTTCCTCAAATCCCTTTGTGTACGAGTATAACTATACAAGTTTTAAGGGCTATGATAAAATGTTAATGCTATACAATTTTCGGTGTAAAAAAAAACTCTTGTCAATTTATTTTAATTGGTTTCAATAACACCATATTTATAGCTGGCAACACTTAATTTACGTTTGTAGCTCGCACGTCACTAAGCATTATAACGATGAAAGATGAAGTGCAAACCTTCGTAGTTTGCCTTCCTCGCTGCCATCCATCTCGGCCTTCTCGAGTCCTAACTAACAAGACATACGTACCACTCAATTTTCAACCAAAACACAATAGATACAAAGCTCTGAATCGCTTTGGTTCAAGCCAAACATTGACAACGATTAGATACATGCGATTTCATACACTGATACTTAAAGCCTTATTATCTTATATAGAGAGGTCGTTTCGGCGTTTCGCTTCTATAAATGTCCCAAGATGTGTGATAAGATCGGCGCAAGCGTCTCAGATCGGCACCTATTTATTTATTTAATCAGGTTGAGCGACAGACAATGTGCCATTGTATGTCCTGATTTATTGCTCTGCTCTCATCCATAATGGACTCGATTCTTGTTTTAACAAGTATCTACACTTGTCTCATAAATTAATTGCTCACAGAATTTATGATTATTAATTTGACACAAATCCCTGTCGATTGTAATAAATTTGTTTACTTAAAAGTAATATTTGGTCATATTGCCATTATAAACATCTATTCGAGCTTAACGACGATCGATTCGATTATGACACTAGCACTATTATCGAAATTGATTCGTCTATATAATTTTTGTTGCTTACAAATGGGTTGATTAAAACACGTATTATGGGCACGGGAATCGAGTCAATAACCAATTAATTATGATAACAGCCTATTTTGTATATGAATTCTGCGTTCAGAACGCAATATTTGCATAATGTCTTTTCTATTGATGGACGTGTTATGATATATCTTAATTGAAAGCTTTCCACGCAACGCGAGTTTCACAGTTATATTTGTTTGGATGGCAATGAAAGATGTAACGATATTTTTATTCAAATTGTGTCACTTTATTACAGGAATTTTGAGTATAAAGTCATCAACTCACTATAAAGCTGAGATGGTTGTGATAACATGAAGTACAGTTTATTAGGCCGTAACAACCTGGATTTATAAGCTTTTAAAACTATAATGTGTTGTGTTTCTTCGAATGAGCAGCAAAGTATTATCTGGAGCTGGACATATGTATGTGCCTAATATTTTGAACTTGTTATTTTATTTATTAATAGAAACACATCTAACAAAGCAAAATGCACATACATGTGCAAAGTTGTGGCCATATTCGCTACTCGTTTTGCATTTAAATTAAAACTATTCACAGTATTAGCATAGAAATGGGTTCGATGGCTAATCGTTGCGGTGTCAAAAATGTTTAATTAAAAAGATTGATGCTTACCGGCGGAGTGGAGCACCAGAAGTACAGTGGAGTTGCAAACTTATCTAATTAGTTAGGGGTAGGGGGAGGCAGGGGGCGCTCCCGCCGGGGGCGCGCCGCGGCAATTAGCGGTGATAGTCGATTAGCTCATCGTGCGAGTGCGGCTTTTGAGAAATGTTGCCACTTACAAATTATTATTATTTATGCGTGACACCAATAATTGGCATAATTAATACTTAACGTCAAGTCGCGTACACCTTTGACTAAATTAATACCCGAAATAACATTATGAACTGACGTTGTGAAGGATGGCTTAAGCTTGAAGCGTGTCACAAATATAGGACAGAGCGTTTATAATTATGTTTTCATTATATTATAAAATGTAGTTAATGACTTAATTATTTTATTAAACTGCAATGATCCATCAAGAAACGTAGGTTGATAGTGTTATTAATAAGAATGGTCACTATTTTAAACAAACATCAAATGATTTAAGTACTATTAGCTACCGATACATTAACAGCTCGTTAATTAGTTATAGTTTCTTCTTCAAAACTATTATAACTATACTTTTCTGAAGCAAACAGTAAACGTAGTATTTACTCCATCCTTTTTAATATCAACGTTATTACTCTCATTAATAAATAAAATATAATAGTGGTAATTTTATAGAATTATGTTATAGCGAGTAGGTTACTTTGGAAGATTGATTAGTGAAAGTTTAGTAATAAATGAGGGACCGTAATACCAAGATAATTAATTCTTAGCGCAAGTTAATTGATATTGGTATTAACAGTAATTAGAAAAGTTTGCTATGGCGTTTTTGTTATTTATAATGTTATATTTAATATTCTTTAGGAAACTAGAAAATCTTTTGTGAAATTAATAGCACAAAAACAGATGCAACTAATTAAAAAAATAACTGTTGCACGTTTGAAGAATAGTCTCGTTAAACAGCGATCACTGGAGTACAATAAAGCGCTTTAACTAATGGGCAGCCACCTTTGGGCTTTTTAAATAATACATGTTTTGTGAGTCGGTACGACGTCGCCGGGTCGCTAATAATTACGTCGTCATTACAGCGCAGAGGTGGCCCACGATGACCGTACTACGCCCCTAACACTTGTCAGGTTTTTCCACGCTAGTTGTAGTAATAGTTTCACTAAGCGACGGCCACTGGAGCAGAACAAGGCGTTTAATTAAAGGACGCTCACCTCACGGCCGCTGTTGTCGGTCGGCTCATCGCATGCGCCTTAATTAGTTCAGACCGCCCCCTAACGGGCTTATTTTGTTTTTCTCGGATAATTTTTAATTAAACGCTTGATTAAAATGAAAGTTTGCGTAAGTAGCGAGCGAGGAACAATCGAGCCGGAGTTTAGGATAATGAATTGATGGTGTTACTTTGCTCGCTTGCCGCTCGCTAGGGACTTAATTAAAAATCGCCGATAGAATGTGTAGAGGGGAGTTTGAAACGAGTTTATGGAACTTGGTCCGGAGGCTCTGTTGTTTTACTATGTCAATTTGAATACGAGATTGCCTCACGGTTAACGAACGTAACTCAAAATAAAATTTGGCTGGAAATTTATAGGGAATGCTTTTTTATGTGCAAATATATTATAAGTATATTATTTATTACCAAGACTGTCACATTAATGTTAAATTTATGACACTGTATAATTTATACGACTAGTTGGATATATTGTGTGATAGGTATTTTAAATTTACATCCGATACTATAAGTATTTTATTATTCACTAATAGGAGTATTAAGGTATACAGCTCTATGCCTCCCACGTCAGATTTGTAATATCGTATACAATTCTATGGTAAAACCTAACATAGACTACTTACAAGAAGTGTGGGGAAGTGCAGCTAAATCCAACTTAAGAATATTACAGAACGCGCAAAATAAAATTATCAATGTGCTATTTAACTATAATTTTTCGACATCTATATACATAATATACAAAAAAAACATAAAACAATCATGAAATAAGTAATTCAGATACCTATAATTGTTGTTTAGTTAACGGTTTCTTATTTTAGTTTATATTCAGAATTTTGTTTTCTCAACAAGTGGATGTATATTCTTGTGAGAAATAAAGTTCTTAAACACTTAACCATTTTATTTCTTTTCTTAATAATACGTAATACGTTAGAACTACTAGATCAATGATCCAATATTTAAATCCCACCTGAACACTAAGCAGTCGACACCATGTTCTATCATTAAGCTCAATCGTATGCGACTCGTTCGGAATAATAAACATGATATTCATTAAAGCGATCCGATTTGTCAAACCGCTTGATTCATCCGCGTGCGAGCCCTAGACAGCGCGACCGCGAATATCAACAGGGTTAGCAACCGATCTTCTTTGAATTTGAAATTGATATCGCGTAAATTTTAAGTTAAACAAGAAACAAATTTGTCTTCATTTCGTTTTAGTGATATTACTAGTTTGTTGCTTATATAATGAGTCCTATTAATTCCATGTTCTGTTTGACCTTAGGCAAGAGATAATAAATCTCTCGTTAATGTTTAGTTAGTAATTACAGCTTAAGTATTTTCTTAATTTACATAATACTTATGTACTTTTGCATAAATGAACACCGATATCTTATTAAACATGTTCCCTACAACATAATGAATGTTTCCTTCACCTCCCTAATGCAGTTTCCTTGATGCACAATCTTAATTCCATTAATTAGTAGTTGCAGCAGGACCGTACGCTCATATGTTTTATGGCGGGTTATATTAGTCAACCCTATCGCGAGCATGTGTCATTAGCAAATTCTTGGCTTGTCGCCGCCACGCGCCGCTAACGAGTCTCTCTAACGACGTGCTAACTTGATACACAGACGATGGTGCGTCCCGCCTACCGAGTCCCAGCATGCATTGTGATCATAATCACACACAATCACAATATTGACGTCTTAAGTTTCTAGATTAAATTATAGTCTGCAGTCAGCATTGATTTTGATGCAAACTACATTTTCGATACTAGTGAAAATAGTGTTAGCACTTATATTGTCGTGTTAGTTCATTTGATTATTTTCATAGTTCAAGCATTAAAAGCAAAGGGGAGGACACACTAGAGGACACCAGAATATTTAGGCTTTAGGCTGTATAAAGCCACTCCTTAGTTTTCCATACGCACCAATGCCTGATCTTTTTAGAATACCCGTGAACAGCATTGGATATTAATGCGCTCAATATGAAGTTGTTAAGGTCTTAAATGATGACGTAACACTTGTAGCTGGTCCAATTACATCATCAAGCATGAGCAATCATATTCAAAGCTGCATTGGGCACACAGATTGGCAAGTGCCTACGGCTTAATTCTGAGTAGCTAAAGCCAATTACACTTTCACAGTCTTTAAAATATAGAAAGTATTTCATAACTAGAACTATATTTCAATTAAGCATTTATTAATGTGACTATCCAATTACGTGTAAATTTATACTTATATTAATTAGTCTAGATACTTGCGGATACCCTGACGATATTATGTATGTACAATTAATGCAATAAAAAAATCTGTTAAATGTAGGTGTACACATTAGTACGCCTCTGCCTAACCCTTCGGGGAATACAGGTGATGGTATGTATGTATGTAATGATACCAAATGAAAAAAAGGAAAATGTTTAATAACGCTTTTAATTCAAAAACTCCATAATGGACTCGTTTAAAGATTTCTAGGATCCTTTCCTTAAGTCTGATAGCAAACAGGGTGAAGCAACAAGTTATTCCGGACGGGGCGCATCTCAGCTCTATTGAGAGGCATTCGTCTCGGGGTCCCAATCGCGCCCCCTCCCACTCTCTCGACCGGCTCCTTCTTAATTCATACGACTTTGATTGAGTACGTTTCCGGTTTATTGTAATATAAAGGTTTTTTCATGACATTACTCACCACCGTTGTATATTAAAAAGATTTAGGCAGATATAGCTATCAAATTACAGAAAATTTTAGGTTCCATGTAAAAAGTTAAGCGGCGGTAGCCTAATGGCTAGGCTCAGCACTTGCGATCATGTGGTTGCCGGTTCGAAACCCACTTATTGCACTGCCGACATGAATCCACTCGTAACAGAAGCATTTAGCTTAACAAGAGGGGTTAACAAGAATATGAGGAAGCTTTTAAAAAGGGGGGGGGGCAAGGCTTAGCCCTAGTCGGGCATTTCTTAAAACTCTTGGGGTCTTGGACCTCTTGGGGTCTGACTGGCTGGCGACCACCTTGGTGTGTGTTTCGACTTTTTCGTGTAAGAGCCAGATCCCCTCGGTTGCAGGCTCTGCAATCTGCAGTTCGTAGGGGCTCTTCAGGGTCGGCAACGCATCAGCAACTTCTCTGGTGTTGCAAGTGTCCATGGGCGACAATGACTACTTACCACTCGATCGTCAGCTCGGTTGCCGACTATATTCCATAAAAAAAAAAACATTCTTATACCACTAATGAGTCATGTCATTATGAGCATGTTATTATTATGTACGATCTAGAAAAGCCTGTCATAATTACGAGTTTCTTGTTAGTCTTCAACTCCTACACATTATATTAAGAGGCGATAACAGCGCCCTCTTGCGTGCCCCTTCCACACCCTCGCTCTAATGATCTTGTCGAGAGGTTTTAAATTATGTTCCTTACAACAATCCGAAGTCGACACGTACACAACCGTGAGACTCAAGGCGCTCCCTTAATGAATAAAATAACATGTCAAGATACAGTCTACATCTTAAATTAATGAGGATTCACGGCGACGTATTCAATTTTACAAGTAACGACGGCAAATAAACTTCGAGTAGGCACCACAGCGGCCTGACGCGGGGTGCGAAACTTTCGCATTTATTATACTCATGTTAAACACACTCGCTAATTAATATCAGTATGAAAGGAAACCTAAAAGTTGCCGATTAGAAATTCTTAATTCAAACTACACGGTGTAAATAAAATCACGCTGAAAGGTATTGAACTGAGCCCTTTATCAGTTTGAAACGTTCAAACCCAAACTAAACTTGTTAAAGTAACACGGTCGAATAAATATAACAACTTCACGTGTGTTAATGTCCCAGTTTTAATTAAGTCCGTTCCGAGAATTGATGTTCGGCGTACAATGTTCAAAAGATTCATAAGGAAATACTTAATTAAACTTATTAATTTTCTTAATTACTTATACGATTCCAATAGCTCAATATGAGCAAATCACAACATCAACAACTAAGAGAGGTAGGGTATAATGGAATTGATTAATTGCACTAACAATTGGAGCCGTTCGACTGGGGAAGTACCTCCACCTTGCAGATAATCGTAGCTAAATATATAGCTCCGTGCTATGTTGTGTTCCTAATGATGAGCAAGGTCGCCAGAGCTCCGCGAGGAAGCGCTGTGTTGGCAGTGAGGGGGACCGTTGGTGTTTTGTTACCGCCGCTGTCATGCATGACAGCATGTCTCCTATGCTGCCAGCCCAACTACTCTTCCTTAATTTACAGGGTCAGCAACGCGCGAGTGATACCCCTGGTGTTGCAAGCGTCCATAGGCTACGGTAACCGCTTATCATCAGGTGGGCCGTATGCTAGTTTGCCACCTTAGTGATATAAAAAAAATAATTATACTTTCATCTCAATTAAGTGCCCACAATTGCAAAGTTTATAGAAAAAGGATCTAGGTAACATAAATAAATTTGTCTCATTAGTCTAGTGGCCCTAAGCGTGACAGCTACGCTAGAGGTCTCAGAGGGTTCGATTCCCATTTATAGTAAGGTGTTATTGGGTTGTTTTATGAAATTCTCAGAAGCAGTTTGGAGTTAGATTTGTGTCCGTTTAGTGGCAATAGTTTCGTTTCTTATTACTTGAGATCTAAACATACTGGCGAACTGTGGGTGTACATTAGTATGCCTCTGCCGAACCCTTCGGGCAATACAGGCGTGTATGCTATTACTCTATCAATTAGGCTTTCGGCTTATATTTTTATTTTGCGTTATGTCGTCACTATACATGTCTACGACTGCGAACATAATGCATCTATCGGTTGTACTTGTACTATATCGCATTTTTCCCGGGTGTAATCCGCACATCTTCCCGCGTTCCCGCGAGCGTCCAACACAAATAGATTCGTACATGTTTGTCTTGGCTCGGTTTAATTAATTTTACCTTCATACGCCGATACTGTTTGTCGGGCGCTCCTTAATTGAAAACGCTCTTACCGGAGTAAATGAAACGAAATCCTATTTGCTCCGAGTGATTGAAGCGAATTTATCTTTTAAGACTTTCAAATTTATCTCTAACCCGTTGCCAATGTTCGATATGGAATCGTTTCAAAAGAAATAACGCTAAGAAGCGCAGGTAATTAAAATTTGATTGCTTTTGCCGGATTGTTATTGCGATTTATTAATATTCAGGCCGGTTGTAAATAATGCGGGCTCGCCGGCGACGCTAATAGCGATTGCAATAATGACTCATTAAGTATTAAATGCGGCTATTAAACTGCCACAGCGAAGCGTTCTCACAGTCGGACGCAAATTTTTTGGGGAGGATACATGTCATTAACTTAAACCGAGTTTTCCGGTAAGATTTACAAGTTGCGGACTTCGCACACTGCAGCGAACGCCAAGTATTTTCGAAACTTTATGCGAAATCATGGTAGTTAACAAGCTAAATAATAATAGATTTATTTTATTATAGTTGGCAAGCGACGTCTCTACTGAAATGAAATAGAGAATATTATTTTGCAGTAACGAGGTTGTTAAGGTTGTCATCTAGATTCAATTTATATTTATACTTTAATTATTTTTCTTATCGGGGTGCTAGGCACATACCTAATTAGTACTTATTTCGTTCATGACAAATAATTCGTATTAGCTAAGTTTAATTTTTTCAATGAACCAACCAATACCACCTACTGACCCACGCTTATTTTCACAGACACACCACAAATATTTTCATTTGATTGGTGAAAATAGAAACGTTTATTTTTCCTTTGAAAAAAAGGCGAGGCAAATCCAAGGTGAAATCTCATTTTTTATCACGAATAGACATAACTATGACACTCGTCAAAGAAATAATAAACATTATCTTATCACCTTAGTGTGTTCACACGTTTTATTGGTCATAAACCATTCAATATGGCCGCCATAAGCCTTATTAATTATACGCTAAATCACTACGGAACGAATGATTGGTTTTATAATATAGCGTTGAAAATGTTATAAAAGAAATAGAAAAGTAAACTATATTTAGTTTTATGGCGAGCGAATGATGATTGATAAATTGTTATTTGAAATTCGAATAGCGAAGGTGGTCTTTGACTATGAATGAAGCACCACACCTTGTGATCGTGGGAGGTGATTGAAGAATAGATATAAAACCTTTTTAGAAACTTGGCTTTATAATGTATAATAAAATAATAAATAAATACCTAATAACTGCCTCATTAGCCTAGTGGTCCTGAGCGCGAATACTACGCTAGAGGTCGTGGGTTCGATTCCTAGGTCGAGCAAAGTGTTATTGGGATTATCTATGAAATTCTCAACAGTAGCTCACAGTTTGGAATTTGTGCCCGGTTAATGACAATGGGCTCGCCCCTATTAGATGGGACTTAAACATACAGGCAAACTGTGGGTGTACTAATAATAGGACGACTCTGCGATATAGAGATAATTCCTTTTAGGTTCAAAACATAAATAACCTGTTTTAAATTATGTTTTTTGCAAGCACAGCATCGTCTACCGTCATCCGTGACCAGCTCAGGGGCAAAGCATTTTAAGGCGAATACTGTCACATTTCACAGAGATTCGATAAAACTGTCTTGTCACATGTTCACTTGCTATTGCAATGAAATGGACAGAAAGCGAGTAAAGCTACTGTCGAAACCAGTAATAATTTATAAATATACCCAATAATTTAGTGTTCAAACACCAGTACAAATGAGCATGGTATATTCAAGTGATTTATCGTCAACTTCGTTACTTTATTATCCATTTATCAAAGCTTAACGAGCAATAATCGTGGCATTTTAACGGATTGAAGCTAGCTTGTTAAAATTGTTCACTCAGTTCGGATGTCGATCATTTTAGTCTTCAATTTAAACATTCCTAGAAGCAGGTCGTTTAAAATACTACAACTTCATTAGAGAATATTCCAATACTAGTAATTACTTTGCATTTTAATAAGCAACTTGAAAAGTAGGTTTAATGTGTTTACTTTTGATTATATAAAGTAGAGTAGGTACCTATGCATTTATGAAAACTAAAGTAGTCTTAGTATATAGTTTGATATAATGTAATCTTAAATAAACTCTTCTTTGATAACTTTATTTTCTTTCAAAAATCTTGCAGAAGGACAAACTCCTACGGGAGCTAGAACTATGTCCTCATGCTAGGCGTCTGTCCCTTCCCTGGGCCCGGGGTATTTGAGCTTCTAAAATCAAATTAATTAAAGGCGTCATTGTTCCAGAATGTTTGGTTCAGGGGGCGCGTGCGCAGCGTGTGGACAGGCGATCCCGGCCAGCGAGTTTGTGATGAGGACGAACGCGCCGCAGCAGCCGCTCCACGTGTTCCACATAAAGTGCTTCGCGTGCTCCAAATGTGGATCACACCTTATGCAGGGCGATAGGTCAGTATCTTTTTATTGTATGGACCTTTTTATAGAACTGGTGCCCGTTTTCCCGGATATTTATAACTTGGGAGTCTGGGAGTGAATGCAGAACTTCTGGGCAAAGATCCTCAACTGGCGACTGCAGCGTCGTTTATAACAACAGTAGTCCCACCCAGAATTTAGTCACCGATAGACGTTAGTTCTACTCAATAAAATATAAAAATATTATATGCCTATTTTAATTCCTCAAGTGATCAGTTAAAGAGTTATTCATCCAAAAAAAACGTACTTAGAGACTATGGCTTACTGAACTTCAGGAGGAATTTGATGTGAGGTTGAAGTCAAACGCAATAGGTATAAAATATAATATAAAAACAATACCACTCACGGAGGATGCCATCACATGACTTTCCTTTGGAATTTACGACTATGGAAAATTCCACAACTATGGAATTTACAACGCATTTAATTCCAACTCCACGACAAATCGATGGATCCATCAGGTGATGAAGTCTGAATTCCGCTTTAATAAGAGTGTGCGAAAATTAAAGATTTTATTATTCGTGGCTACTTGGTACCCCAACAAGTTTTCCTTTACGAATGGAATGTCAAAACCAAGGTTCTATAGGATGAAACCTTAGCTGACAAATTGCCATGCCACGCGATGTCATAATAATGGGGTAAATACATATCTACAAAAAATATATCCGGAACATATGAGAAAATTAACTTTTGTGAGGAGCAGCATCCAACGCTAATTTGTAAAGAACCAGGTCAGATTTTCCCTAGAAGCGGGTGGGCTATAATTTCTGCAGTTCCATGGTTCTTTGTTTGTTTACGCGTTGGTCATAATTATACACTTTCTCTGGCTAGCAACACTGTGAATAAATAAGAGAAGAATTAAAAGGGAAAGCTTTTAGAAACAGGTTCCTTGAAGCAACTTGATTACCCGCGGCTTACATACATACATCGATTGTGACGTCAAAATTATTTCAATTAATCGTATAACTCTATTAGCTTGTAGGAATGATGGCCACTGGAGCAAAAAGGTTCCCTAGTGTAATAGGACGACCTCGCCGTTGGTATTTCTTGGCCTATAACCGGTCCTTATGGGAGTCTATGGCTCCTCCATCGACTCGCACACACAGATCAAAAGCTTTGTTCAGCAGTGGCTGATGATGATAATGATAATGAAAAATTAATATTTTTGTGCAGGTATTACATGCTCGCAGGCTCACTAGTGTGCGAGCAGGACTGGCAGAAACTGATGAAGAGCGCAAACGCGACGGGGGCGCCCGGCGCGCCGATGCGCAAGAACAAAGTGGGCCGTCCGCGCCGCTCGCGCGAATGAGCGCCAGCTGCGCGCGCGCAAGCGCCACAACACTCGCATAAAGACTATGAGGAGGTATGTACCTCAAATATAACATGCTACTTTCCCGATGTTTAAAATTTCACAGAGAAAAGTTGTACATTTTCCCTAATTTTGGCTTAAAAGAAAGAACAATAAAAAATATTGTTATGATCACTGCATTTCCCTCCGATACTTTTCGAATTTTATTAAAAATCTAATATATGATATTTTCTGCATATAATACCTACCTAAAATTTTAATAACACACCTAAAAACATATAGGTATGGTAACAGAGCTTCTCAAAGAGTTCCAGGGGTTTACAGAAACCACGTTATTAAAATTACTTTTACCAGAAATCGAGATTAACTAAAATCTTGATAAAAAAATCCAAGAAAATCGATTAATTTATTAAATTAAGACTTTTTAAATTGAAAGCCTTTGAACCGAATCAACAACGATTAAATTAATCGACTATAAATCGATTACCAGAATCGATCATTAGGCCGCGCCTTTACATTCTTTAATTTACCTTCGAAGGTTCGCCTCGTGGGCGGGTTCGGTTGACCTTTGCCGGCAAACACTTACATGTCGTGACTAGCGTGATCATTAATTAAGGTATTTCCTAAGCTTAATTAATTGCGTTAATTATTGTCTGCTAAGTTGATTGACGTCACGATGAATTACCCATTGAGTGTTCTATTCGGAATTTCAGTACTACCAATTAGGAATTTATTTTATACTTCTATAATGAAAAGTTTATTGCAAACTAGTGTCAGCTTCTAGTAATGATATTCTCATACTTAAATAAGTCTCTAGTTGTCTAAAACTATATCTTACTATATTCAAGTATTTCTAAAATCTAAATATCTATGCTAATAATTACTATTAATTATTTTAACTATCCTAGGACAATGAAGTAGCGTAAACAAAGAAAATTAAAGTAGGTGTAATCTCAATATTATAAAGGATGTTTTACAATGAGCACGCTTCATGAAGACTGTCATTCTGACATGAATTTTATCTCACTGAGTTAAAGTTTTAATTTCTTCAATATTTTAAATAAGCCTGTTCGTACAGATATTTTTGATGCTGACTGTACCTACATACAATTTAATTGAAACATACATGCATACACTCACGCCTTTCTACCACAGGGGTAGGCAGAAACTAGACCGCCACTTTCTACGATTCTTGCATACTTCTTTTTTTTTCTTCTACCACATTCATACAACTTCTCATACATACGCGCCGGTTGCGAGTACTACGCACTATGCACCTGATCTTTTTGCAGGATTTCGCCAATAAGATCGGCGTATATCCTTCTGGGGCGACCTATTCCGAAGCTGCCGCTGACATTCGCCTTAAAAATTGCTTTCGTTAATCGTCTTTCATTAATTCTTTCAACATGTCCAAACCGTCTCAGCATATTCTTTTCAATACGTGTCACTACATCATCTTTCAGCCCGCAACATTGACTTATCTTAATCAGTTTCACCTATTTCCATTTTTAAACGGAAAGTGTTGATAAGATGCGTTTTTAATCGTTTAATCAGGCAGTCGTTTGTCGTGTAACTGCGTAATTTGCTATTGTCTACGGAAGTAACTGAGGCGGAGAGATAAAAGTAACATTGCTCGTAAAGCGACTGACACGTAGCGTACAGGTACTACCAGTTGTAGTACATACCTACTAGAAAGTATTGTACATGTAGTTACTTTGTCATACACTAGTGTGGGGAAAAATAAACAAGAATGGATCACCAGTACTTACAACTCGCAATATTTTTACGGCCGAAATTAATCTGTCGATTGTTTTTCCTACGGGAATCGAAATTTGAAATTTGTTATAAGCTCCATTCGGCCGGTGTCTACCTATAGATTTGCCAAGATTTGTAAAATTTTTACATAAGGTCACATACAAGTAATGTCAAAATCTATGTCGAAAACCCCGCTCAAAAATGTATCTTATCAAGAAGAACCGGCTAAAAACTTTAAAAACTTGAAACAACTCCCGAAATGTATCTATGTAATAATCTTTATATAAAGTGTAATTTTTAACCTTGCCAGCGTCATGTCCCATTAACACTGCGACAACTTATCCCCTATTTCTCCTCTAGACTCATTTAAGCAAACAAAAAACACGAATCACAAAATTTTGCTTCCATATTTCTAAAAGCCAATACCCACCAATATTTTTTAAAACAACGTAGCCGAGCCAGTCCTCTCAGACGTGTTAAAAATTCACGAATCATAAGCGAACAGAGGGATGAAGGCGAGGCCTGCTCCGGAAACCATTTGCACTCACGACACGACCACTCAGCGCGGCCGGATTAGGTAGCGGCGCTGGCACCTACGGCGTAGCGAAAGGCGATCATAATTACTGAAATAGCGAAATGTATATGTTTAGTGGAAAATATACATGTACAATAATCCTCATGACTCGATTGGCGTAAATTCCCGCGTGGAAAAAAACCCGCCTCCAAATACTAAGCACAAATATTTATTTCGTGTCTTTGTGTCCGTCAATTTTGTAGGCTTACGCTTGACCAGTTCGCCTGATATTAAGCGACACTGCGATCTACGATGGAGCGCGCATGCCTAGAAGAAACCGATTCACCCATGATTTATAAACACTCAGATTATATCTATCGGGGAAGACCCACTCCGGTTCGCATTCTACATTTCAGCGGTGTGTATGCAAAGTCCCCCGCGAGTGCTACTCCTAGTGCGGGAGTAGTCTCTAACCCAAGTTACTGTCAATGGAAAATGTATTGTTTTCACAGCTAGGACCCGAAATGTGATTTGGTGAATTCAATATAAAAACACACTCGAAAAATATAACCCTCCTTCTGGCGCAGTCTGGTAAAAACCACCTCGCTTATATCACCACAGTTCGCCGTTATGTTTAGGTCCCATGAAATAGGGGCGAGCCTTAATCCAGAACAATTCCAAATTTTGAGCTGCTATTGGGAATTTCACAAACCTAATAAAACTACTTGACCTGCCATTGAATCCATCAGCCGTAAATGACGCAGTTTAAAAATAACACCGTAACAACTCTACACAGTATATCTTCGTATTTTTCCACAAGACTTATTAATTAATTGAAATTATTAGATATGCGAAGTCCGCAAGTGAACACAATTAAGCTGTTCAATGACCAACGCACAAAGACCTCCTTTGTTTATATGATGGACTCGCTCGCACGGAACGCACTTCGGACCACATTTTATACAGCTTACGGCGTGATAAACAAATGAAGTGCTAAATATTTTCATAAATATACCTATCAGGAAAGTCTATAGTCTCTGCCTACCTCAATGGCAGACAAGCATGAAAATATGTATATGATACAAAATTTTGCGATTGGTCAATTTTCAGTTTTAAATTCATACTTATAAAGTTGAAAATCGTTGTTCGATGCGTACATTTTTGGCAAAAAATGCTTTAGCCCTTACTCCAGGAGCTGTGGAATACTTGTTTCATTAATAGTGTTTGTCCAAAGTCCATCACGGTATTACGCCGCTGTAGTGTGCGAATGTTAATTATATTTATTAGCCCTTTAAAGCAAATCCTAATTGCAGTACTTGTCGGACAAGAGGATAGTTCGCACAGTTAATTATCCCGTGGAGCGGAGCGTCGTCCGGCCGCCGCGGGCGCCGGCTCGTCTCGCCACGGACTTGCTTACGGCGCTCACACAAAATGCACCGCTAACCAATTCCGAAGTTTAAACACTACCAAACTTATTTCGGCAACTCATAAAACTATTGTCCAGCCCTGTTAATGAACTAACAATTTCTGGTCAGTGAACACACTACCCGCTGCATACTGCCCTGTCTATATTTTTTAACCCCCAACGAAAAGGAGGGGTGTTATAAGTTTGTAGTGTGTATCTATGTGTCTATCTATTGCATCGTAGCACCTGATTGGGTAAACCGATGTTGCTCATTTTTTTTTGTTTGAAAGATATGTTAATTGAGAATGTTCTTCGCTATGTTTCAAAAAAAAAAGCCGTTTGATATATAATCGACTTCCACAGGTCTGATCGATTCTAAATTTGAAATCCTGTCACTTGTCAATGGTATTACAAAATCCTGCAGCATATCCAACCTGTCAGAAGAACTCAACGGTGTACGACATCTACGTTGTGTTTGGGCTCAAACGATCCGTTTTGACGAGCACATGATTGAGCGGTCCCCCAACACAACGACGCTTGGCTTAAAATATTCTATTTACTTATATTAAACGTTAAGGGACAATATTTTGATGTTTTTTTTTTCATTTTTAAAGATTTTGTGTCGGGGCCTACTTTAAATTTTTTATTTAAATATTACGTACATAGTACTTAATATCCCGTAGCTCTAACAAACGGTAGCTTAAAAAATGTGTAAATAAATTTTTTTTTTTTTTTTAAAACGTTGCCCCACACTAGGATTTTCTCCTGTATCGTGGGTGCGTTTACAAACACAAATTCTCACATACACAAGCGCCCAGACCCGGAACAACTATCTGTAGATCATACAAATATTTGCTCCGTGTGGGGATCGAACCCACAACACGTGGCGCAGAAGCCGATCGCTCAACCGCTACGCCAATCGTGTCGTCAATTGATCGATTTTACCTACAAATTGAATTAATTTCGCACGCATATTATTCAAAAGCGCGTCTCTATTACACGGCACCCTTTAATAAAACTACGCGGGTAATAACAGAGGGTGTAGTTGTTATTACTTTGTGCGGACGTGGTCAAAGGCGCGATGTTAATTGGAAAACACCTGAAAATGACAGCGCCTTTATGGCTGGTATGTTTGGCGTAAAAATCAAGTCCGGGTGGAACAGCCGCTAGCCGGTGGCTCAAAGACTTGACCGTTCACCCGGCGGCTTTGTAACACGATTACGCCGACTTGTCGAAAGTTAATTAAATAACGTTTTTCCAAATTACCTGGCGGGCTCGACATCAAAGTGTTCTCGAACTCGCTTCGGGAATTTTTCCACAAAGGGCTGCTGCGGGCGAGGTCCGTCCCTCTGATCTCGATCTTCTAATGCAGTGTACTGGACAGGTGAGAGTGAGATCTTCAACCTTTTGTCGATTCTCAACGAGTTTGTGCCGCGACAGGGTTGGGTACTCAATCATAAACAATTCACTTTCGACAATTAAACTCTTGGACGTTTTGATTGATGACTGATATCTATTGTCTATCTAATTCAATCGGCCTCAAAGCGGTTGTGGCACGCGAAGTAAGGGGTCGTTTGCACTGCGCGACACGCTAGCACTGTGTACCTTTAGTAGGAATCCGTAACGATACCGAAAATTGTTTTACTAATATTAGTTGGGAGCCAATTAAAGTGTCTAGCTATCTGTTTGGCGCGATAGGATAATTAAATTAAACCTTGCATTTATTTCTGGTAGACATAGATAAAAATACCTGTTCTTTTATTTAAAACATTTAATGTATGTATTGTAACATTTTTTTTTCTATAATTGAAAAACGGCCACCGCCATTATTTCAACAATCACAGCCAGAATTATTTCTTTACAAAGTAAAACAGGGTTGTCTGAATAACACTTTTTATTGGAGGTAGTTTGATTGAACGCCCTTCGTGAGAGCGGGCCGGACGTCGAACCCGCTACCGTTGCGTGCCGCGGCCGATCAGCTGCTCTCGCCTCTAATCACTCCCGCACTAATTGCCCGTTTCAACAGACGTAAAAAATAAACAATTTACACAGACACTACACTAGTGTATATATGTGTATGGAATTGACTGTTTTGAAACAGATAATGTATCGCCTCGTTAAAAAAGGATAGGTACTGTTTTAGTGATTGCTACAATGCCGGACATTTCGATATGTTACGATATTTTTAAATTTGGAATCTTGGAATCATTTCAAAATGTTGTAACAAATTCACTTGCCCTAATTTCCTTTGTTCATCACCTGCAGACATAATGATTGCATTTCACAGCCATATTACAATCAAAAACTGAATTTTTAAAAATATCACCCTAAATGTTTTATGAAATGATACTTTCACTATAGGTACAAAACCTTAATAAAAATATAACCGTAATTACTCGCAAGGCAATCCGCTTCAAACAAAGTATGTCAAGAAATTAGTATTTAATTTATTCATTGGGCTCGGGTTCGTGTCTAGTTTAGTTATTACGAAGGTAGTTAAGGCGTCAGGAGGTTTAGAAATTAATCACGTCGTGACACTAAGGCCTAGCACACACTTGCCGAGCTCTGCACTCTGTGATCACGAAAAATTATACGGTCACTCGTGTGAAACCACTCGTGGCCGCGCGCAGTGCCGACATTATGAACCATATTGCTCGTAATTCAGTCACGACTTGATCAGTTAAGTGGCAGTCGACTGTGTATGCTCGACCTAAGTGAGCGCGTGCCCTGTACAATGTGTACTGCACGAAATTAATACTCCATTATCGATATTAAATCTTATTTTTTATAACATGAAAATCTTAACATCGTACTTAAATAAAAACTAAAAGCTAAAAGCTCGTTAGTCATTAAGAATTACGAATAAAAAGACCAGATTTATAGAAACATAAAAACGAATATATAATTCTTTAATGCCTACATTAGAATAAAATATAAAGTAAACTTTAATTAACGCGAGTCGTTCACATGTGGAGACAATTTACGTCTCTGGTTCTAATTTAAAATTAATACCGTCGGGCTTGTGGAAAATTTGAAAAGTTTGAACGACGTCGCCGGGCCTTCGCTCCGCCGATTGCATTTTTATACGAGTAAGACAACCTCTTAGCTTATTAGGGAAGCCAGTTATTAGAGGTCCGTGGGATTTCTCTGCGGACGCGCGGCGTGGCCTAGAAACCAACCCCACTTAATTAGTTAAATGGATACGTTGTTATTTCTTTTCTCTATTTTATAGACATTACGTGTACAATAAACCCAGTTCTCTCTTGTGACTCCGCAATCTGGGCTACTATTCAAATCCGCTACATTGAAACAGAGCTTTCTGCCATTTAATTTGGGATCGGCGGCACAATTTGGGGCAGAGCGGTGATGCACTTATGCACCGGCACATTTCCCACAGCCCGGTGCGCCGGATCCGCATCCGCACGCGACAAAGGACATCCGCCCACAATAGTTCCATTAAAATAATGCAAGTAAATGAGGATTTGCGGAGACGAGTCCACCGTAGCCGCTGGCGTCCGCTCCGCTCACAATGCGCACAGTGGGCTCTCGGCTACGTCGACGCTTAAAACACTATACGCGAACATGTTTCATTAGCTAAGTGGGAGGCTTTTGGTGGCTGAATCTGTGTAATGCAGCTAGCTAGACTAGACGTAGCGTCGCTTTTACTTAAACGCCGTAATTAAAACGCCCCCTCCCGCTAAGGGCGCAGTTTTAAACTCGGTTCAACTAGTTTCGAGTGGCCAATTTAGTTTTAGTGTTACTCCGTGTTTGAGATACAAATTTTAAGTTGATGTATCAAAAGCGTCATAGTGACGTAGCAAGTTGGAGCTTTAATTGCAAATTTCGCGATTAACTCGTGATTTGACAGAAGAAGTTATATATTTGTCCGTCTGCTTACAATATTATTGATATCTATTGAATATTACATAAATAACTATCTACACTATTTATAGAACCTAACTCTGGGACATTTTCTATAATATCCGCCAACCCGCTCTAGGTTAGATTGGTAGATTATAGCGTAACTTTTTCATTCTGATAAGAGACTCCTCGTGCCCAACTGGGAGACAATAAATAGTTTGATGAGGAAGAAGTCCTTATATCCACATTCTCCTTATAAAACACATATTATGTATATTTTCTTTAATTGACACACACTTATAACACCATGTAGGTACTAGGACGTCAGACGTTTGCAAGAACATTTACTTCAAGGCCCGCATCGAGATTTGTGCCATTTCACCGTACAGTGACGAAGCGTGTCAAGTACCCACGTGTCAAAACGTAGGTGTCAACGTTTTCTGTCATGCGAACAAGATAGACGTGACACGACATGACTGTCATCCCGTCCTTGACTAACCGATCTATTCGTCAGTGACTGATGGAAGTGCGATCCGTTTTTGAACGATCGAATGAAAATGAACGAACCTAACATGGACACTATACAATGTGGCGTAGGTATGTGTATCATATTAAATGCACTGTCAGCTAATGTGTCAGCATGTTTTCGCAACAAAATATAATTAACTTGCTTTTTTATTGCAAAGACGTCACAAATTATTGATGTCAAAGTACAGGTCACGGCTAGAATTACACTCCCCGCAAAATGACGCGATTGCCATGCCGAGGCCATTCGATGACTCTTTTTTGCAATTAAGAGAGAGGGATCGCCCTATACATGAAATAGCCTTATCCCTTTCTCACAACCTAAAAAATATCACAAGAACTTGTAGTACAACTTCAAATCCCATCGCGTGACGGCCCGGAATCATGTCGCAGCTTTTATAATGTCTTAATTTATTTTTCGAACAATGTCCGATCTATCCATTTTAATAATTTCTCACTTAACAACTTAACAAACCAATCATGAAGTTCTGCCCTTTTTCATGAATGTACTGAACATGCACCTGGCATTGCATGTTTGCGTAGGGCTTCGCGGAGCGCGTTTAATAACTTTATTGATAACTAACGAGTAAAATTGATCGGCATTAACGATCTTAATCGAATCGCGGCTGGCATCGATTCATTGCGTGTCGATGCCCCGATCTCGAGTTAATTTAATTGAAACTGAGTTGAGTAATTAATTAGAGGCGAATGAGAGCTCTCAGCCGGATGAAGCGAACCCCCGCATTTCTGTTTACAGCCGCTCATACATATTGAGTGACGACGACGCGACAACACGTCTTAACACAGATTAGACATATATCACTTTATATTTTTGTTTATAATAAAATACGTCTACATGACATTCTACTTTTATAACAAACTGTGTACTTAAACGTGAATACTAATAAGCTCATTACAGGGGCTTATAAGGCTTTAAAACAGCTATGTACGAATTTCATTCAGTAGATAACACTTTTTCACATATAACAAATGCTTTAAGGACAGAGGCAGAAGGCACTTTTTAAAACTACATAGGTAATTTCCGTATGTAAAACTAGCAACCCGTTCCTAAGAGGCGTAGTATAATGTTACGTATTAGCCTATAACCTTCCCCGATAAATGGACTATCCCACACAAAAATATTTTTTCAATTCCAACTAGTAGTTACTGAGATTAGCGCGTTCAAACAAACAACCAAATAAACTCTTCAGCTTTATAATATTAGTATAGATTTAACATTAACTCATTTATTGACCCAATTCTAGGATCCTCTTCGGATCTGCTCTCAGATTTTTGTTAGGCTATAGTCCACCATGGTGGCCTACTGTGAGTTGGCAAACTTCACACGCCCTTAAGAAAATCTCGCAGGTTTTCCTACGTTGGTTTTCCTTCATTGTTTAAGCCAATTATAAGTTAGAGTTTACTGCCATGAATTCTGAGATCTATGGGTAAAGTTGATGGTCATATCACTATTAATGCTGTAATGTGTAAATGATGAATGAAATCATGAACAGTTTGATCACATTAAGTCATTGTCAAGTTGTGCCAAGTACAAAAAAACTTGAATAATTCAGAAGAAATGTAAGTAATTGGTCTTCGGCGTCGGCGAACACATTGTTACATACAATACATAGCATCAGATACTCCAGCCGATTGATTTAGCTGAGAGCATAGCGACGCGGGTTAATAGCGTTTAATCCCGCTAAAACGCTACACGATCCGTCATAATGAATATTTATTCCCGACAGAAGTCGGCGCATACTTTTATGACGAATACATATTTTAGTAGCCGGCGTAATTCCACTGATTACTTTCTTTAATTTTTCTGAAAACGTTATGCAACCTTATACCTAAGTGTATTAAAAGCTTCGGGAAGAGCACACATTAGATGAATGAAAATTTAAACAAAATACTTTTTTGGGTCTCAATTTTCTTACTTTATTTAAGTACTAGTTCTTCGCCCGCGGTTTCACCTGCGTTGCCCCGTTCCTCAGGGTTGTAGCGTGATGTTTTATAGCTTGAAACCTTTCTCATGAATCACTCATTTTCCCAACATCTTCCTTCACTGCTCTGCTCCTATTGATCGTAGCGTGATGAAAAGTATACTATAACCTGCCTAGGAGTATGAAGAACAATTGTACCAAGTTTCGTTGAAATCCGTCGAGTGGTTTTTGTTTCTATAACGAACATACAGACAGACAGACAGACAGACAGACAGACAGACAAAAATTTTACTGATTGCATTTTTGGCGTCAGTATCGATCACTAATCACCCGCTGATAGTTATTTTGGAAATATATTTCATGTACAGAATTGACCTCTCTACAGATTTATTATAAGTATAGATAGATAATATATTAATTTTAAGTTGACCTTTTTGATGTCTCATTGATCCGTATTCACATTACTCACTAGTAATGTTTACTACCGTTTCACTAAATGGTTTCAAAATTTAAATTTTATTTTCCCTGCGGTTTTACTCGCATTGAAATTGAACATAAGTTACTCAAAGATAGTGTGTGTAGCTTTTCATGTGTAAAATATTTTTTAGAATCCGTTCAGTAGTTCCAGAGTTTCATATAAACATACTTACACAAAAGCAACTTTACCTCTTTATAATATTCTCTCAAATATTAATTATTTATATCTTTTGCAATTAAGAGTATTTTCTTAACAACATACTTACTTCTATAAATATTCTGCAAAATTATAATTTTTTTATTGAAAAAGGTGTGAATAACAAAAAATAAGATGCTGAATTATTTCTTTATAATAATTTTAAATATTAACCAAGCAATTAAGGAATGGTCATTATTTTGATCGAAATAACTAAGCTGAAACAAGACGTTTTGTCCGATGCGGTCGTAATTCTCACAATTAATAAGCCTTAATTTTTATAATTAAAAAACTACCTTGCCTTTGCGGCATACACTACACATTAGCCTTAATTTTATTATAACACTTATAATAAAAACACCACGTTAAGCACAAGCGTGTTTTAAAACAGGAATATAATTATGGTTATTATATATTTTTTTAAATTAAGTAGGTAATATGTAGTTAAGTTAGTAGGTTTAAAAAAACCGTAAGATCGTCTGCCGTTAACAGCCTACGTCTTAAAAAAATTCAATGTTCATACTATAACTTTAATGTTATGTTATTCACCTTTTCAAAAAAGATTGCTAAGTTCCGCGTTGTTAAGAATTAGTCATAACATTACATACCATCACGCCTGTATTCTCTGAAGGGTCTCACAGTTTGCCGGTATGTTTAGGTCCTATGTTATAGGGGGAGAGCCTATAGCCATTAACCGGGCACAAATCCAGACTCCGAGCTGCTACTGAGAATTTCATAGAAAATCCCGATAAAACTTTGCTCGACCTGGGGATGGACCCCAGGACCTGCAGTGTAGCAGTCGCACTTGGGACCACTAGAGTCCTCCATCGAAAGGACCAATTTATAGCAAAAACTAAAACGCACCTGTTTTCTGCGATTTCAAATATAATCTTTATATATATAATTCTTCTGTGAGTGTGTATGTGACTGAACTTCTCTCAAACGACTGGACCGTTTTTGATGAAATTTTTTGTGTGTGTTCAAGGGGATCTGGGAATGGTTTAGATTCACAATTGGACCCTGTAGGTGGCGCTGCAATCGAGTTTTGGGTTATTTTCAGGGCAGGACAACGTCTGCTGAGTCCACTAGTATTTTATATTAATAATCCATTCACAACTTTTATTAGTCAAGCCAGTTTTCTACCAATCCTTGTTAGTTACAAAACAGTTTTCTTCAAAACGGTTTCCGGGTAAATGTTTTAAACATCATATATATTACGAACTCTTCACACGAACCCCGTGCACGTGGATCAGAAATGTATGAACATTCATCACTACCTAAGTGTTTCTACAATTTAGCAGCCTTTATTCATTAGGAGATAGATGCGTGCGAGAAGTTGGCAATAAGCACAATATAAAGCTCGCATTTCATTTTAAAAAGTATAACCATTTAAATAGCTAAGGTTGCCTCAATTCAATTTGTTCTTACCAGGAATTTTTCTTCTCTCACATTTCAAAATAAAAATTTGTTTCAGTTTTGTAAACAGCAATAAGCAGTACGCCGTTTTTATATTTAATGTGCCCTCGTCCATTAGTCATATGAAACATGTGCCAATACAAATTATATGGAGGTTTATGAATGACAGACTGGTAGGGTGTGGGGTGAGCGGGGGACGCGGGGTGCCCTGAGGAGGAGGGAACACTAATGGATTACATTCGCGCGAGTGAATTAGGATATTGTCGTGCGATCTGTTCCGGTGCACTCCTTTATGATGCTACCATTCATACATACACAAATACGCACACATGCAAGTGTACATACTGATGATTACAGATTAAATATTTATAAAGCAATACAATTAGGGCTCCCACTTGGGGCATCCTCGTTTGCTGCTAGAAAAGACGCGTGGGCTGTCAAATGAGAGTGGGATGCTATCGACTCAATGTTTTTAATTCAACGATAATTTTGAAACAAATCTTAAGTTACTATCTCAGAGGCACATCAAACCTTTTATATAATTTAGATTAAGACGATCTAAACTGACTTTACGATTATGTTAAGTGGTTTGTCAAAATTACAGGTTCGATAACGTTTTTTAAACTATCTAATTACGTATTAGGATAGGTACGCTTTTGTGTGGGGAAATTCGTCTCATTGCTAAAGTTGTCTGAGAGAAGTTTTGAAATGAGACGAATGTATAATAGTAAATGTATAGTGTATATTAATCTATACTTATAATATGTTATAATAATATTGTATGTTTTACATATAGTGAAGGAAGCTATATTTCTGTAAAAAAATCCCAAAAAATTATTGGGAGAAATTATCACACGGCCATTATTCCTTTCGATTTTGATTCATTTCTCTCGATTAACTCGTTAAAAGTTGAATTTTTCACAACACCGTGTTTTTGCTCAGAATAAACCACCACAAAATTACAGTTATCGGGCAATGAAAGCAATCTGCAATTTTAAACGAATTTAAACGAGTGCTATCCAAGTGGTTTTCGGTTGGCGAGGATATTTCGGTTTTATGTGCTCTTTTGACATCATTACATCTCTATAATACCGACATCAATGTGATATCGGTACATTCTTATACCAAAAGTCGCTATGATAGAACTTAATATTGTGATAATGATAAATAATAAAGTAAACAATTTAATTATAGTACATACAATAGATTCTTCTCGGGCGATCGGACCCTTAAATTTTACGACTGAATTATTTGTAGAACTGATTAACTATTTTTTAGCAATTACATTGTATTTCCTCATAACTTTTGTTTATTAATGATAGCCTTACGCTTGATCACCAGTTAAATTAAGTTAATAAACACTAGTTTCAGGCTACTTACAAGACACTAAATTTTCCGCGCCCGAAAAGGGTATAAGATCCAATTGCTATTTACATTGTAGTTTGCAGTAAATATTAGATTGATTCCCAATGATTCCAGCAAAGTTTATTGAGAAGATGTTAATTTCCATTTCTAAATATAATCATACATGGACACAGTTTTCATTTGTATAAAATAGAAGAAAGATCGCCGGGCACGTGATGTGGAAACTCTGGCAGAATGTTGGCAGTGCCAAACTGTAGCCTTCTCGGTACAAGGGTTTCAACTTATCAATTACACCGTTCGCTACTTACCGCGCGGAAAGGGCAAATTGATTTAATGTAACCAGAGTGCTTTGACGAATATTATTAACGTCTTTTTCACCCCTCCATTGTGGGGGTAACGCGCGCTTTGTTCTTTCGCACGCTTTTGTGTGACATCGAATCACACTTATCTCAATCACGGCAACGGGTTATATGGACCTAAAGGTTATATACAAGCAATATGACGGAATTTTAATTAGCACAAGACATTGACGCGGCCTTGTTTAACCCAAGAATTATTGAATTGGCAAAAAATCCGCAGGCACTTGTATGCAATTA
The DNA here is from genome assembly GCA_910591435.1 of Acronicta aceris. Taxonomy (NCBI): domain Eukaryota; kingdom Metazoa; phylum Arthropoda; class Insecta; order Lepidoptera; family Noctuidae; genus Acronicta; species Acronicta aceris. Next base: position 13,212,295 of record OU342759.1, read on the forward strand.
GGTGCGTCAAAGCGTTTAATTATGTTATTAACTTGTCACCGCAGGCTTATTTGCTGTTTGATTTATCTCAAGAATTTACTCCGAGAACTCGCATTCCTCCGAACAAGAAAGTTTTCTTCTATAAGTGTTGTTCATTTTCGTAAATCTACCAGATTAGTAGCGGCCGGTGTGTCGCTAGGCGGACGTTAATAAATACGTCGAGTACAAGTCCTCTCATTAGAGCGCCATAACTCCTCATTAGCGGGCATGCTAATTAATGTGACGTTTACGAGTACCGGTGGTCGTAACTCACTTCACGGACGCTCGCCCCGCGGCCCGCTCCCGATACGTCAATTCTTATTTCCCAAGAAAAAATATATCGCACATTTCTTCTCGCTAAAGTATCAAACCTAATTGGTATAATCGCTTCTAGAGACGCCATTCTTATATTTGAAAATAGTATTCCAATTTTCTATATGTGGAACGGATTTCGTTCTATTTTTGAATGGAACGAAATAAGTACCATAATAACACTACAATGGATTCATACTGAAATGAGGTTGGTACGAACAAAATGTTAGGTTAACTTACTTAAAGGTATCGTAGACACTGCTATCTTTTATTGGATTAGGGACACCCCAAATAGCGTTTGATCTAGTGTATAGCATCATATAAACGACCTACCTCGATGGCGTTTTCATCTGAATTGTATCACTTTGAATCTTGTTTTGGTAGAGACTGTACAACTCGGAGTTGTATTTGTGCCTGGTTAATAGCAATAGGCTCGCCCCGTATCACGTGCGGTCAAAAAATGCCGGAAAATGGGTGTGTACATTAGTACACCGCCTAACCCTTCGGAGAAGAAAGGCGTGATAGTATGTTTATACAATAAGTGCTTTGTACCTGAATCTTATGTTTTACTAGCGACCCGCCCGCGGTTTCACCCGCGTTGCCCCATTCCTAAGAGTCGTAGCGTAATGCTAAACCACTTTATTTACCACCAAAGTAAATTGACCTATATGAAAAACAACTTCAAAATAATAACACAAAATATCAGAAGTATTAATTGTAATATGTCCCAAATGGAAATACTCCTATCGCAACTACAACTAGATTTTGACATAATAGTGTTGACAGAATGTTGGTTAAAAAATAATAGTCCTTTGCCAGTTTTGAGTAACTACACCACTTTTCATACATTGGAACATAGAACCCAAAACGAAGGAGTTGTAGTCTATATGAAAAATAGCCCCAACTATTTAGCTTATGAGTATCGTCTAGATGACGCTAACTGCATAATTATAAAAATAAAAGCGGATATGGTTGTTATTGCAGTGTATCGGCCTCCATATTATAAATTGGATAATTTTTTTAAATCGTTGGATGGTCTCCTATTATCGCTCTCATCATATGCAAATATTATTTTTGTTGGGGACATTAATATAAACATAAAAGAATTTGAGAATGACTCCAGATCACACGAATATTTAAATTTAATGGCTTCTCATGGTCTCTTGCCTGCTCACTTACTTCCTACAAGAAATTTCAACTGCCTGGACCACGTATTAATAAAATCCGATTTAACATGTAATGTATTAGTTATAACTAGTACTATAACCGATCACTACTCAGTTTGTCTCTCAGTGGGGAAAAGAGTAGTTGACTATAAAAATCGCACAAATATACACGTCGACTACCTTAAAGTTATTACCGAATTAGAAAATGCAAATCTAAGACCCATTTATGACTGCGATAATGTGGACCAGGCGGTGGAAATTCTTATAGATATTATTACCTCGGCTATACACAGCAATACAACAATTAAAAAAGTGAGTCATCGTAAAACAATAATCAAACCATGGATCACTCCAGGTTTATTGCGATGCATCAGAAATAGGGATAATCTACATTTAAAAGCTAAAAAGAATCCAAATAATACAGAAATGCAATTAATCTATACCAGATATAGAAATTTTTGTAAAACTATAATCGATAAAGTTAGATGTGCTTATGAAAACACAGAATTTAATAAAGCCAAAAACAATACTAAACAGACCTGGAAAATAATTAAAACGATAGCATCTATAAAAAAACAAAGGGACAACAACGAAGGTCTACTAGAAATAAAACATAACCCACAAGAATCAGTTAATGCAGTTAATGACTTTTTCGCTAATGTTGGACAAAAGCTAGCTGAAGACATTGGCAATGTGACTATGATTGGAGATCTAGAACAGGAATCACCACAAAAAACATCTAACTCCTTAGCTCTGCTTGACACAGATGATGACGAAGTACTATCCATAATAATGAACCTTAAAGATGATTGTGCCATAGGTTTTGATAGTATTTCAAATAAACTACTGAAGGCGGCAAGTCACATACTGATCTCTCCAATCGTCCATGTATGTAACCTAAGTTTTCGCTCCGGGGTCTTCCCCAAGCACTTCAAAACTGCTCTTATCCATCCTATTTACAAGTCGGGAAATAGAGACAGTATTAATAATTACCGCCCTATATCTGTCCTGCCAGCAATGTCAAAGATTTTAGAAAAATTGCTAAACAAAAGATTGACTAACTTTTTAAAAACTTTTGGAATTATATCTGAAAACCAATACGGTTTCATTGCTGGCAGATCCACAGAAGATGCCTTAAGAATTCTCACAGAAACGGTTGTTAAATCAATTGATAGCAAAAACAAATGTGTTGGTGTCTTCTTAGATCTAGCCAAGGCGTTTGACACTGTCTCTGTACCCAGACTTCTCGAGAAGATGGAACATCTAGGAATACGAGGTAAAGTGCTAGATATTTTCACAAGCTATTTAACCCAAAGAACCCAACGAGTGATAATTGGTCAGTTTACAAGTGCGGATGCACAAATAACCTTTGGAGTCCCGCAAGGGAGTATACTTGGTCCTACTCTGTTTTTAATATATATAAACCAACTTTGTAACATGCGTCTACATAATGCGAAAATTGTTACCTTTGCTGACGACACCGCAGTAGTGTTTCATGGCAAAACTTGGGAGGAGGTAGTGTGTGTGGCAGAGAGTGGCATTGAAAAGATAATCTATTGGTTAAATAGCAATTCACTTACCATCAACCTTAGTAAAACTAAATATATGACCTTCTCCATCAAGAAACTTAGTCCCTCAACCTCGAAAAATGTCCAAATAATAGCTCACAATTGCCGGTTATCTAATTCCTACCAATGCAACTGTACCCAATTAGATAAAGTTTCGAGGATTAAGTATCTGGGAGTCTGGATCGATGAAAACCTCAACTGGCACAATCATATCGAGTTACTTACAAACAGGATTAGAAAAATTATGCGTATATTCAAAAAATTACGACATATTAAAGACCAAAGCATACTTAAGGTAATATATTACTCACTATGCCAATCAGTGCTGGGATATTGTGTGTCAGTCTGGGGTGGATCCCATAAATCGGCACTTATAAAACTAGAAAGAGCACAGAGAGGTGCTCTCAAAGTACTTACCTCTAGACCTAGGCTGTACCCTACCACGAAACTTTATCAAGAGATTGGTGTTCTGACAATACGCCAACTTTTCATCTTGCGTAATCTAATTTACGCACATACAAATGTCACAAATCACAGTCTGCATCTAAATAACTCGATTGGCAAAAGAAGAAAAGATATTGTATTTAAAATAACACCCCATAACACCGTTTTTGCAAAAAGACACCCTTATATAGCAGCTCCATATTTATATAATAAAATTAACAAAATAGAACCCATTCATCAATATTCATTTTTTGTTCTTAAGAAAAAAGTAAAAATGTTATTAAATAAACTAGATTACCAAGAAACTGAACTTCTCTTGAGTGTACCTGAATAAAATTTATTTCATGAATTAATAGCTATACACACACACACGCACGCACACACACGCACGCGCGCACACACACACACACACACACACACACACACACACACACACACACACACACACACACACACACACACACACACACACACACTACACATACACAACCTCAGAATTCATTTTTTATTATTTGTTTCATTCCACAAATTAATGTTTTTGTAAAAGATAGTTTTGTACAAATTAAACTGGTTCTCTAGATCAACCGCGAGGCGAACTGTTACTTATAGCACAGGTTATACCTAGTTTAAGTGGCAGTGATCAAAAATATTGTAAATGCTTTATAGAACCAATAAAATGATTGTATTGTATTGTATTGTACTTTAAACCTTCCTCTTGAATCATTCTATCTATTAAAAAAAACCACATCAAAATCCGTTGCGTAGCTTTAACGATCTAAACATTTTATACTATGTAGGGATTTTTACTATTTATGTGAGTACTACAGTGTGTATAGTGGAAACTAACTCGGAAAACCTTAGCTGCTATTGTATGTTAAACAGAAACTGCTTTTAAAATGCTCATATAAGTTAAGTACACTGCATTCGCGATAAAGACTTAATTACACTTATCTTACTTTTTTATTTTAAAATACTTAAGAAACTTACGCTGTTTAAACGTAAAATTGTGTAAACATACAAAAAGACATCGCTATGCAATTGTTTTTTAATGTTCCGATTGCAATCTAGGTAGCTACTCGTCCCTATGAGCTGCATCTTTGCATTAAAATGGCCAACGCTTTGCATAATTTGTCACTAACACATGCACCGTAAACTGTGCATTCTCATAAGGCGAATGAGATTAAAATCAATAATTCTAACTTTTATAATGTCAACTTGTGCATAAAGCTGCATTGCAGCAAGGTTTACGGGCCGATGTGGTTTACGTTCAGCTTTTATTAGCATCGGGCAGTATTATAAACGCGAGGGGGTCATATCACGCCAGCTCCGTCGGGGATCACCGCCATAATTAAAGCTTCGGGGCGAAAGTTGAACGTGAAGATTGTAATCGGGAGCATAATTTTAAATCAAATTAACACTTCAACTTTAAACCGAGGTCATTAATGCCATTACAGCGAAACAATATGGAGTCGTGACCGCACCGGCCGATATCTAAATAATAAATAAATAGACGAGCGGCTATCGGAGTATCGCATCTCTGCGTTAATGTTCGACGCCGGAGTTTTATAATTAACAATAAATTCGGTATGTTTTTTGTGGCACTGCGCCGAGGGGTGGTGCATCCATTTTTCGTGCCGCCCTCGATATTGATCTTAATAACAACACATGCGGCATGCTATTATTGGGTGGTCCCTATTACCTATTCGCACATCGCTATTATCATTATATTCAAGAGCGTAGGTAATAGAATACTTGGAAATAATTAGCTCATTCTTCCGACAGCCGCTCGGCGCTCGTTCTTATACACTACACGAGCCAAATTAGGATAACGATCCTTATTTTTTGACATCATTAAAACTCTGCTTAATATTTGAAGAATTTAGGTATATTAGAACATTGTTGCAAAGCAAGTAGACCTTATCTAGGCCAAAAACCGTGCCAGCTTGGAGCGTAATTTAAATGGCCAATATTTATTAGATGACTGACCTTTTCTCTTACCTTATTTGTTAAATAGCTTGGATATCCTTGTGACTCCCACATAGAATTCAAAGAAATCCTTCTTTCTAAAATTTCTCCGTGATTCCAAGAAATTCGCTCAAAAACACCAAAAATACTGCACGGGAGTACTCGAGCTACGTTATCTCGTTATCCTAATGAAGTCTACGCTAATGACGAGTAGGTAAATAATAGGGCGGCTAATGGGGGCTTTATCATTCTCGAGTGCGCTCCAGGTAAGGGCCAATTAGAGAGGCCGACATCGGTCCATATTGTTCAGCGCAGAGCTCGCTTCGATTACGATTATTTCCTAACGACTCTCAACACTGATAAATTGGACAAACTATTGCGAAATGACGTCCGCGGTTTGCGGCACCAACTTTAATTTCCTGTTAAATTGTCGTATTTCACGTGTACCATAAAGTGGCTTATTAGGTACCGAATGTAATTGCATTGCTTTGTAATTGATAGGGTGGTTCGGTCCGACCGCGGACATGTTTCATTTCGCTAATGAAAGAATTCCTGTCACAATGTAATTAGTTTGTATTATTGTAACGGTGCGGGTGCGTTATTGTGACGTTTCCTTTGTATTATTCAATTTATATGCAGTAATGGAATGTGCTTGTTATTACTGATTGGTTTAATGAAGGGCTGTATTGGTATGCCGCAGATATGCGGTTTGATTAATTCGCAATTTATTTCTGAATTATTTTCATTAATCCGTTATTTTCTTAGTTAGTTTATTGTAACCTCAATTATCCTTACCAGAACTTTAAAAGAGACCTTAGTAGGTACTAACTATAATTATCTATAATATAGCAATCATTCACTTTCCTACCATTAATAAATCGCCTTCCAAAAATACAATTACTGTTAACTTCATTCGGAAATAAAATCGAACACTCGAAATCGCTGTTTGTAAACAATTCTTGAAATGCCCAGCACAATATCGGATCCCGCAATTATCCGACAGTGGGCGGGCTAATTATCGCATCAAGTCGAGCGAGGGGAGCCGGGCCGGCCCGACTTCGGACGACAACGGGCGGTTACGGCCCGGACCCGGAAAATATTTTCCCCTTAGTATTTTTGATCGACTCGCAATCACCTGTTATCTCCGTCCACAATATCGAAAAACAGCTGCACATGTATGCTAATTTATTGAATTTGGATACATGTTATGTATAGTTTTTCAATTTTTAAGACCTTCCTAATATTTAGACACCCAGTATTTAATATTTATGTCTCCTCTACATCTTTATTTATAGAACAAGAAATCTCTCTATTCTGGTAAAGGTAACTAAATTCAGAAAAAACATATTCTATCTATATTTTCACAAACTGTACACAGCACACCGCTTCAACTGCACTGTTAAACTTAAACAACAAGAAATGAGGGCTCCGGAGAGCTATTGAGACTCTTGTAGGGAGAACTCTTCCATACAATGAGGCAATTGCTAGTACTAACAATCCTGGCACTGACTTCGCGAAAGATTTATATTTCGTTCCGTCTCTGGCTCCGATCACACTTATTTTATGAAACACTTTTATTAGTAAGTAGATCGGGGATCGTGTAAAGTGCGGGTGGACAGAAATTGTGTAGTGCTATAAAGCGCACGGGTTGGAGGCAGGCGTCTTCAATCCCCGGGCCGCTGTGAAAGTTCCCGCCGCTGTTTTTTATTGCGCAGAATTTAAATGCATTTTTGATGTTACGAGATGACACGCGGCGGACGTCCGCCCCGCCCGCGTCTCACCCCGCGCCCTATAATTTCCCAACTTGAAACTTCACTACGGTATTAAGCCTTGATTGCTTGAAGAAACTTGGAACATTTTACCGTATTCTTCGTCCCAGTAGATGCTGCGGCGCTAGCGCAGACGTTTATTGCTAACAGTGATTTGAATTAATTCAAAATTATTTCAAAGGAAAATTTCATAGATTTGAATTTCACCAGTGGTTCGGTATAATTTCATCGTCGGATATCCACTACAGTCGTATTCCATTACGCGACACATTAACGAGACGATCAATTAATTTGGTATCGCACCTCCAATATAGACTATCAAAAGGGATGTCGTGTATTTGGATTCTCTATTACGGTTTTCAATTAAGTAGTTGGGGTTTAGTTTCGACCACATCAGAAGCGGTACACGACAATACGTTTAGCGCGGCAGGCGGCCGCGGGCCACGGGCGGCACCTGCCCCGCGGATTGACTTCCTCTGCCGTAGTTTTTAGCGCTTACTAAAAGGATTGCCGTGTTCGCATTGATACTTGAGATGGGAAAAAACTTTTAACCTATTCTGGCTTTAAAACATGTCTTTGATTATGTGAATAGAATTCGATACCTATATCTAGTTACGTAATGTAATAAAAGTGATATGGAAAGTTGAGTCCGACGTGTGATGTAGTGTCTCATTGTCGAAAGGCGAGACGTCCGAGTGGGTTCTCGTGGGCGCATTAATTAGCGGGACAAGGGAGGAGGTGGGGAGGGGGCTCATGAAAGTTTACCATTTAATTAGAAGGAGCTGCCGCCCCGTTCTTACCTTTTGTCGTAATGCTATGAGTATAAGCGTAACTTACGGTTTCTCATTAGTCATGTATTAAGTTTCAAACAGTTTGTGACTTCCAATGGGTGGATTTTTTCTAGAAATTGCAGCCATAACTTAATTTTTAAGTAAAAGCAAGTATTCTTTTTGTGAAAAGTATTTTAAGGACTCCTTTAACGAACTTCGATCGTTCTTCGTTATAATTGTATAGTTTTTTACCAAGTACGCGACACCAAAACTCAATAAATCTACTACATTAATCTTTATGAACTGAATAACAAAACTAAAGCTCAAGTCATTTAGAACTTTGGAAAACCCAAAAAAAAATGGATAATCCTGTCACCACCTAGGGCCTATAAAACATAAACCGCACCAACCCTCGAGGGTCTATTAGCAAATTCCAGTCAAATTTAGTGTCTGCTATAACAAAGGGCCGTGTCCTAGGTGGCGCTGCGGTACTGCCGCGTCTCCAATTAGGCTAATGGACACCACCCGACCTGCATTCATACTCGAAATCCTCCACACCAAGCTGCAGCTAATTTTCGCTTAAACGTTACGAAGGGAGCAGCTGGGCGGTTCGAACGCTGCGGTTCAAACGTCTTTGTATTTAAAAAAAATTTATTTCATACTAGCTTTTTGCCCGCGACTTCGTCCGCGTGGAATAGTTACTTTGTTCCATATGAACTTTCATCCCTTATTTCACCCCTACATAGGTCGAAATTTATCAAAATCCTTTCTTAGGGGATGCCTACGCCATAGTAGCTATATGCATGCAAAGTCTCAGCCCGATCGGTTTAAAATTGACAAAGTTTCATACAAACTTTCATCCCCTATTTTACCCCTTGGGGGTAGAATTTATCAAAATCCTTTCTTAGCGGATACCTACGTCATAACATCTACCTGCATGCCAAATTTCAGCCCGATCCCTCCAGTGGCTGTGCGTTGATAGATCACTATGTCAGTCAGTCAGTCACCTTTGATTTTATATATCTGGACAAATTCAATAAAAAAGATTAAAGATTGAGGTTGAATATGAGGGTAAATTGATACGTTAATCAAATTATTTATTTTAATTATTAGCTGATGATTTTTTGTGTTACTTGTCATCATTAACACAGGCTAAGTCACAACTCACATTTGCGAAAAAAATGGTGCTATGAATTGTGATTAAAAAAATATTTGAATACTTAAACTTACTTAAAATACAAACACGAAAGTGGTTGAAAAAAAGAAAAACAGCACAACTTTAAGTAAAATAAAATCTTTCAGAAAAGGAGTAGCGTCTCTAACGTTTTAGTCGCTCGTCTGTCCCGCACTCGCTTCGGCATGCATCGCGACTCATTACTCCACTAATGGAGGTCGTAATGAACCAATCTAACAGATTGCTCTCAAATCTTCAGCCAACGCCACTGATTTGAAAGCTCTGCCCTGAGACGTAGCTATCTTTTAAATTAAATACTCCACTTACATTACGTTAATGTCTACCAACCATTACAGCTCCATATTATTATACCTACTGAAGTTAATTTGAAAACCACGGACTAAATACGGCAAATGATCCGCGCTAATTTAACACCTAATTAAATTTGTTTGACAGCTCGACACGCGAGTACTAATCGCCAAGGTTAAGTCGCTACTTCCAGCGAACTTGTTCACAACTCCAATTTGTAGCTTCGTTTGTGCGACTCGGGAAGTTATATTAAAAGGTCCACAGTAATTTTCTTGACAAACACAATGAATAATGAATGGCGCAATATAAAATTCGGATTGAGGAGGGAGCCTCGACATGTATCCCGCCCGACATGTTTGTCTCTCTTAATTCTGTGTGTTTTTGCTAATTGAGTCCCGCTTCGACATCACCTGAGCACCGAGCACCGCCGTTCCCGTCATCACTCGCTTCGTCAATCTATTATTCATCCAGAAACACTAATTAAAAAGTAAACTCGTACTCTTTATACGCGACTTTATACTCTTGAGACTCTCACGCGACACTTGTTCCTTCCTCTTTCGGTACACGGTGCGAATTCAATCAACTCCAAATTCAACATAAGGCGCAAGATTTATGATCGACACAAATCGAATTCGCTAACAAACAATATCGTATTCGAACGCGGTACGTGGGATACGATACGAGTATATCAATATTGCAGGCGCTATTAATACGTCCGTCTCATGAGCGGGCGGGGTAGCCCCAAACCCCCCGCCGCCGCCCCACTCCCCTTAGTCGCCGCTCTTAATTGAATGAGGAGCGGGAATTGTTTCCCAAAATGAAACAATTAATTGTGCAACGGCTATTCCGCCTTACATGGATAATACGTTCGTTTATGGCCTCCTAACGCGGCTGCACGGCGTCCTTTATTGGACCGACTCTAGGAATTTGTGTTCATTGGAGCTCGTATCCAAAATTTAATCGAGAATTTATAAGGACATCTCTTTGTTGTCCCGGGAGCGGGAGTTTTTGCAGCTGGCCCAGTCGGGATTGCATTGTGCAATGTTTAAAAAGACGTCGGTTTTAACCTAACCCCCAAGCATTCACCACAACAAATGCGGGCTCTATATTATGCGCCCGTTTCTCAACTTACGATGGCGAAAACGAGCCTTTTAGTTTGAAGTGAGACGTTTAAAATTTTCATGGTCAGGTCATCGAGCACGTGTAATGCGGTTATACCGCGTGGAAATTCAGTGAAACACGCTAACATGTGGCGCATTCACCTCGAAGACGCGTCGTAAACCGCCTTTACGCTTCTCGGCGAGAGCTCCTCAAAACTTTTCATATTCACCAACCGTAAAACAAGCCAAAAAATACGACCGACGGAAAACATTGTAAATAGATACCGTGCGGCCATACTTAACCGAAATTACTTTTTAAAACATAGTTTTAACTATTTTTGTTGCACCTGAAATTAGTAGATTTTCCGGGATAATGTTTTACCTACCACCAGTTTTTTTACGCAAATAGAAGTTAATTTTATTTGAAGTATCTTCTTCATTCAGTCTGGCAGATTAATAGGCGTGCTCCACTAATCACCAAAATATACAACAGCGCACACATGCCCACGTGTGTCGAGATGGCGCGCACACACAGGTGGCGTTGGCTCGCAGACGGGGTGGCGTATACCACTACGAGGGGCACACATTCAATTTGCTATTTATCCGGGAATGGATCTAAGTCATTACTTAGCTGAGCGAGAGAGATGAGAACGGGATGCACTGGAAATTACACGGCGAGCCAATGTTCACTGCCACTGGGTGCATGCGTGCCTTCGTTTACAGCACAATATGTACCCATCGCATTTGCCAAATGTGCATGGCACGACTAAATGTACGCAGTTAAATCCTATTCTGGCAATGGCAATAATTGATACTGTTACTAGTTGTTTTATTAGTGGTCTGTTCAGTCGAAATTGTTTCTTGAATGCCTATAAAATAATTAAATATTGGTGTTTTGTTTATTGTAATAAATGGTAGACGGCAGCCACATATTACAGACGATAGCCACACTCTTGTCCATTGCCACCTCGAGGACTCACTTGTTACATTTTTTTCTTAAAAAAAGCTTACTAGCAATGTGGGTCGCACATTACTAGTATTCTTGTTAACCCCTCGTACTAAGCTAAATGCTTGTATTACGAGTGGGTTCACGTCGGTAGTGCAATGGATTGGGTTCGAACCCGCAACCACATGATCGCAAATCCGTCACCCTAGCCATTACGCTACCGCCGCATAGACCATTACCCTTTAAAAGGGAACAGAAGTTTCTTCGATGTCTCGGTCGAGTCGAGGAGTCTGTTTACTGAATTCCTTTCATTTTGAAAAGTTACTTAGCTACTCAAAGCGAGGATATGTTTTCTATTTCTACCACGATCCATGACCAAGATTAAATGGCAAATGGTGTCAATTGGTACACCTCTGCCTAATCCTTCGAGGAATACAGGTTTCATGGTATGTATGGTTTATTTCTATAATTACTAAGTCCTCATAGTAGTAAGTCTCTCAAAATCCAGATTAACTACTTCAGTTTCGCAATCTTACAACACGCAATTTTCTCGTACAGCTAATTTCACATTAGAGGAAGTTTGAAGTTTTCCGAGTATAGGGCCGCGATTCGGTCAGGCTGGCGTTGGGCGCCCTCAATCACAGGAAGTGCGCCATCTCATTGCGGAAGTGGTTTCTCTTGTCGTCTCCCTCGCACAGCCTCGCCTGTTTTGTGTTTTGTAAACTTGTGCCGTTAATGGACGCCTGCTTGATACGCCGCGATCGAATGCATTTCGCTTGATGAAAATATGTGTTATTTTTTTTAGATTTTTCCACACATGTTCCTTTGATTTTTGATTTTATGATTCTGTTGTGTGGGGTTGTATTTTTTTCTTAATTTTACTAGCAATGTTGCCAATCTTTTAGTACAATCTAAAAAATTGCTATTCGTATCAAAATGTTTTAAATGATAACACTAACATAACATATCATCACGCCTACAGGCCTGGGGCGTAGCGTCTTCTCCGAAGGGATAGGCAGTGACGTAACAATGTACACCCACAGTTCGCCTATATGTTTAGGTCCCATGTCAAATCCCAAACTCCGAGCTCCTACTGAGAATTTCATAGAAAAATCCAATAATACTTAGCTCCACTTGGAAATGTAACCCAAGATCTCAAGCGTAGCAGTCGCGCTCAGGACTATTAGGCTACTGTAATGAAATAACACTATTAAAAAAACAAATTAGTTTACTTAAAAGATTTTTAATACTTCCTTTAGAATCTTAGGTAAAAATATCTAGGTTTAGGCCTAATTATGCCCTGGACAAGAGTATATAGCTGCACCAAAACTAGAAGGCTCACAGTAACATGGTCATTTTACTAGAATGAGTTAGCTACTATACTATATCCGTAGATAATAATTATACATTTATCACCATAAGCAATTACGCATAAATAAACAGATAGGAATAGGAACTATAAAATAATTAACGCTGCACACTAATTAAGGTTAAACAAAACTAAAGTCCGTATTAATTTGCGAGACTTCCTAGTTGTGAATAAATAACATTTTTAATTAACAATTATATCTGTACTCTAATTATTGCCGGCGACTCCGTCCGTGTAGATTGCGCAACGCTATAATAAATTTATCGTAGCTTGTGAGACAATATCTCACTATGATGTCACATCATCACGAAACATACCTGCATACTGAAAATACGAAAATTTACTATTACATGGGACCTAAACATACCGGCGAACTGTGGGTTTACATTAGTACACCTCTGCCTAATCCTTCGGGGAATGCAGGCGTGACGGTATGTGTTATGTTAAACTTATAAATAGTTTTAATAAAGCCTAACGAAAAATGGTGTATACCTAACTAAAATAATATAATTATTAGATTAGCATTCTAAAAATCTATGCATAAAAAATGCTTTGTCCTAAATGACTGAGTGACGGATCAACGCACAGCCTAAACCTCTGATCATAGAGCCCTGAAACTTGGAGGGTGTATTCTTTATATGTCGTAGGCATTTGATAAGAAATGATTTTTGGAAATTCACCTTTAAAGGTGGTGAAAAGGGGAGTGAAAGTTTGTATGAAAGTCCGTCATTTTTTGCGGGTGAAACTGCGGAGTACAGCTAGCTATCTGACGCGACCTGCCTTATCTAGGATTATTGGAACTCGTATTTTTCCTATGGACAAATAAAACCAATGAATCTACAATGTTGACAGTTGACATAACAAAAGAAGAATACTTACTTGCCGAGATGTTCCCAAATTAATTATATCGTCATCAACCCTATAATTTAAGTATAATATCTGACCGTTGATTCCGAATACGACTAAGGACCCATTTTTCCATTGCCAGATAACTTATAACTAGGGAATAAAATTGACGTTTGACAGATTTTGTATAGGAAAACTGTCAAAAATTCAAATTTATTCTTCCGTTAATTTTTTTTCTGGCGATGCAAAAAACGGCCCTAATGTTAATTTCAATTCGTTTTCTTTTTTAAATATAAGATGAAGCAGCCTATATGTATACGCCAGCAACACCAGTAGTATCACTGCCACGTTGTCATCTTAAGAGTCCGGCGGACCGAATTTCTCTTACAAACGTAATTCCGAAATAAATTGTAATTCAAACGCAATTTAATCAAATTCTGTTATTATTCGGATTCGGATACTGTTAATCTAGGTTCCTATGTTACTATTTTGTCCAAAATACTTCACTGAAAATAAATGTAAGCGAATGCAATTTTTAATAACTTTACCAAGTTTGGAACTATTTTTCGGTCTCTTATTTCCAGTGACCTAGTAGTAGACGAAATCCTACCGTAGGAACCTAGATTAACGGTATCCAAATCCGAATAATAACACAATTTGATAGTATATTGTCTAGATTACGATTTATTTGGGTATTACGTTTTTGTGGGCCATTCAAGCTCCGCCGGACCCTTAAGACCGTTCTTAAGTCTCATTAATCATCATCATCATTATTGTCCAGAAATTTTACTGGGTACAGTGCTCTTCAACCGGTCAGCACATTATTGCTTAGTGGCAGATTATTTGGTGGTGCTGATACCACGCCAGACCTCCAAAGTCGGAGTCGTACCACCTTTATCTATACTTAACTTAATTATATATGTACAGACAGTTTTTTGTATAGTTTGATAGTAGTATACCGTATAAATTATAATTTCTATACACACAAGTGTAATGTCAGACGTCCTTCGACTTCTACACATGTCTCTGAAACAAAAGAAGTTTAATTGTAATGGATTGGAATTATTGTCTTCATGTAAATTGGAACGGTCACGAGTTAACGTGTCATTGTAATTTTTGTCATATAGATTATTTGGATTGGTAATTAATTCACACAAATTCAGCACAATGTTACGTATGGGAACAACTATTTTTTATTAGTAACTTCTTTTTGTTGTCAAGAGCTAGGTATCTTTTATGTATATTATAACATTTAATTTAAAATAAAAAAAAACCCGCAGTTTCATGTTCGACTCATGTTTCATGTTCTTAAAATATAATTGATGTTACAGGATACCAAATTTCAAAACTATATAACCTGTAGAAGTTGCGCACATCCCTTCATGAACCAGAAAAGAGCTGATAATCTTCAAACGGTTGGCCAGATTTTCTTAAATAATTGCTAAGAACACTCTCGATCAAGTAACCTTTCAAACAAAAGAACTGAATCAAAATCGGTCCATTCGTTTGGGCACTACGATGCAACCGACAGACACACAGACACCCCTCTTTTTCGTCGGGGGATAAAAATATTAACATACATAGAAAATAGTCGTTATACCAACATCTATGACAATCGTTAGTGGTGATCAGAAGGCCAAAAACTTGACAACCAAACTATCCTTCGAATATCGGTATTACCCAGAAATTGGGTTGCGGAGGTCTGATAGCAGTCGTTTCGTGTAAAAAATACTGATATTCAATCGTATCTGCTTATGATGATGCATGATGAGGTGGAAGATAGTTCTTGACTTTCTGCTTCTTCTTGATGTGGAAGATGTTCGGTCCACTGGAAGGTTTACGCGGGGACAAGTTCGTTTTAACGGGCCGCGAAATCTTGCATCAACCTGGTTTTACCACGATATGAACTGTCAATGACAATCATGTGTCATTGTCAATGTCAATGACAATGACAGTTCAGAAACAGAGAAAAAGTTCTTCCTAACAATTTGGAGGCAGTAGTAGATATCTCATTTGATAAGCTGGGTATAATTCCAGCAAATTTTGTTTTTTCATGAAACTTTCTCCTCATTATTCTTCATCTTCATCAGTCTCATTATTTCATGTCATGCCTATACTGACTCCTAATTTTGCTCTTTTGTTTAACATATAATATATATTTAATAATAAAAAATGACACAAACAAGCAAAAAAAAGTTTTCTATAGCTCATTAAAAACCTTTTTAATAGTTTATTAAAAGCTACCTAAGAATCCTTACTCGTATATATGAAAAGAATATCCGTATTTTTCATCCGTTACGTAATTTTCTAGAAAATAAATATATTTTAAGGCTAAGTTTCCACCGACGCTGAGTGGTGCACTGATAAGGGCGCCCGATTAAAATGAATCACAACGGTGCTGCTAATTGGGCTGGCCTGGCGGCTCATCCAATTAGCCGGGACTTAGAAACCCGTGCCCGCAGGCCGCCGGGACCGGGCGCACCCCCGCTCTAATCTACCCTGTCTGTTCCACTAATATGAACCGTCACAACCGCGTACACACTGCCTTACTTGTGGCAAAACAATTGCAACTACTGCCGAAATAGACACACAAAACTGGTACTGAATTTAATTCTCGATGCAATATCATAACACTGCTGTGTTCGCCCCATTTGTGTATCTCTTCATAATTTTTTAACATTATTTTCAATGTTCCTTTTCTTAGCGTGAGTGCTAAGCAATTTATGTGTATATTTCCGAATGTTGATGAAAACTCGGTTGTTTAGGCGAGGCGCGGTAACGACTCCTTTCAAGACTTCGCGACGCCTTTAATGACATCGACGTCGGTGAGGCCGGGCTCGCGTGCGCAGTTCTTGTTATTTCTTTATTACAAAGGAGTGCCTCATTAATTTGGCAGCCCCTCAGGGTTGAGAGAGTCGCGAACCCTTGACCTCGTTCGCGAGAGCCCGCGACACTGAACCGTTACCAAATTGAAAAGCTTACGCACCTAGCGATACATAATTAACGATCCTTATTACTTGGTAACAGATATCGCGTTCTCACCCGCGCCCTCATCCGCGCTGGTCCGCGTCCCCACTGGCACCTCGCACTGCGACCCGCGACCCGCCTTGCACGAACCGTGAACAGTCTCCGTTCTCGCAACGGAAAACGACATAAAAGTCAAACTTAGATCATTCCAGTCCCAGACATAATTCCTTGACTCATCGTTCCAGCTAGACAGTTTCTATTATCCTTAATAGCATCCGTAAGAGTTTTAAAATGGCTTCAATAGTAAAACTTGTTCTCAGGAAGTGTTCGCAGGCCACGCAGAGCACAGTATCGGAGGAAGTTCGATATTGAATGCCGCGTTTTATTGGATAAATTGGATGGCAAAGTAAAGTAGCGGAAGAATCCTAATTTGTTGTTATGATAGCGGAAAAGTGACGTTGAGACGTGCGGAGTGGCTTCGAGCTGAAGTTAATTTGAAGGGACCGGCGACCGCATGTAAAGAGGCTAATGAACGCGGCTCGGCGGCGGCGGTCGCTGGCGGGGCAGCGTGTCCGCGGACTCGTGCATTTTTAATGGCGCACGCTAGCACACTCACTATTAATATTTACCGAACACGTCAAGAGGGTGCACTTTACCTTTTAGTTAACTAGCGTCCGGCCGTTCATTAAATTTTCACGCGCGTCAGTTTCGGGCGAATTTTCCGCGGCGCTGACCGGCCGGCGCTGCCGATAACGAGGCGGACCACGCTCGTTACAGCGCCTAGCCTCCGCTCGCCCCGCTCGTCCCGCTCGCAAACCCACCCAAATTTTATTAATAATAAACTGTAA
This sequence comes from Acronicta aceris, assembly GCA_910591435.1. NCBI lineage: Eukaryota > Metazoa > Arthropoda > Insecta > Lepidoptera > Noctuidae > Acronicta > Acronicta aceris. Next base: position 13,229,866 of record OU342759.1, read on the forward strand.
CTGAAACGCGGCTTTGAAGTGAGAGAGCGACTCGAACGCTCGTTATCGGGAATTATGCGAAATCCTTTGACGTATACACTTATTTCTTTAAAGTTTACGTAAGAATCTACTACGTTATTGTAACTTTACGAGTTCTTAGTAATATATCCAGTATAAGTCAAATTTCACTTTGAACGCAAAACTTGTCGGGAAATTGATTTCATAAGTATAGGTAACAAATGGGTTACCGATACTTGTGGATAATTATGTACTAAAATGTGTTTGTAATAGTGAGATTGTTTGTAGGAAGTGGAACTTGGTATAATCGAGGAGATTTGATGTAGTCATCAGTGTGTGCCAGACAGGCGTTGACGGCAGATGAGTGTTCATGAATGATAATTAATGTGCAGACAATGAGTAGCCGAAGGTACAGTCACCGAGACACGGCCGCGGATCATGACGTCATGCTACGACTTTGACCTCGCTACGAAATATATGGGAGCTTAAGCTTCGTAGCAGGCACAATCGAATAGGTATAATACAGTCTTGGTAAAACAAGCAATATAATAAAAAACTTAACCGTATTTTATGTCAACGAAGAAATTAAGGGAACTTCATTGTTATGAAAGAAAAAAAAGAAATTTAAAAAAAAATATTTTCAAACTTTAAAATCGAATTACCGAAAAAATAAATTACCAAGCGAAAATAATCTAAATACGCAATCGGTGTAATATCGCAGTGTTTAACCCATTATCGGTAGGGTAACACTTTTGTAGCGTAGTGTGCGCCTTACCTGTGCGTGTCTGGCGTGCATGAATAAGCAATGAGCGCGGGCGCACGCTACGCGACAAACGGCCGCGGCGCACGCGACGCCGCCCTACAACCGCCCGCCCTAATTTATTGCCGCCCGCCCAACCAAACGCTCACTATCACTCTTATATCTTACCCTGCCATATCTTTAGCGCGCTTCTCCTCATGTTTATGGCACTCGCGTATTAGATGATATTACTTAGGCCTTTTATCTATTTGGCTATAAAGGTGCTGCTTGTAAAATAACGTATTGGGAATTATACTTACTATACTTTGCCAAACAAATAAGCTAAAAGAATCTATACCTATAATAAAATTGTAACAGGCCGATGTCTGTACATTATAGATATTAAAGAAAAACCAATATGGGGGGTCTTTATTAGAGCAACAGAAGCCAAAATAAAAAAATGTAGATGTTTTGTCTGTCTGTCTGTCTGTCCGTATTTTTATACGCGCATCACGCAAAAACTACTGCATGGAATTGAATGCAGTTTTCACCGATGTATTGCTAGAGGTCTAACTTAAAATCTGTTGCATGTTTTATCTTGATACGCAGCCTAGAATTGGACTTACAGTATGTTAATCTTTTTTGGACGTGAGTGAAACTGCGGGCAACAGCTGGTATTAAAATAAAGCTAGATATCAAACTGTCAATAAGCTAAAAAAAGTAAAGTAAAGCTAAAGATACTAAGTAGGTATGCTACTTATGGTATATTACTATGCTATATTATTATCAAATATCATATTAATTGTGTGTGCTGCTATAAAGTGACTTGTATAGCCAATAACCAAATTAATATTGTTATTTGCTGCATTTTTTGTGAGTCACGTTTAATCAAATTCCAGTAAGCTGAAAATTGTTAGTTGTAAAATAGAATTAACCAAACCGTGTTTTAAATATGCGGCAAAACTATAAAAAACCATTGATATGATTTTTCTGCTAACCAAGCGGTTACTGAGAATTTCATAGAAAAACCCAATAACACTTTGCTCGCCTTGTGAATTGAATCCAAAACGAAACGTTACATTTATTGCTAATAAAAGCATTTTATGGATGAAATTTTCAAAATATTTACTAATGGTGAATTATATAATAATTAATTTTCTTAAAATATTTCCTACAGTTGAAATTTACTAAGTTAGCATAACAAACAGAAACGAAGTAACAAACCTCCCCTTAATAATAGATAGCTTGACCTTAAGTCCGCAGCTCCATATCATCCATTATTGCAGCGAAAAAGGAAAACTTTATAAAGGACATCCTCTCCGAAGTCCATAGGTCTCTCGAAGTTTCGCCGCACTGCAATTATTTTTGACGGAAACTTTTGATGCTTTGCTTAAATTAAATAATAAAACGTTTGAATAATTACTTGCAAGTTGACGATTAGATTTTTAATATCGTTCATGGTAGATTATAACATTTATCGAAAGACTGAAGAGTAAACTTTTTTTGGATTGACCTAATTAGAACAGAAGTTGTACCAGGAGTTATTGCGATCGTTTAGCGATTGGAGAGAGAGAGACAGCGCTCTCTGCGCTCTATACCTCCATCAAATAGCGTCATCCTTTTCTCACAACCTAAAAATGATCCCGACAACAATTTGTGGTACGGCTCAAGGGTTCAAAAAAATCCACATTGAGCATTTCTCGGAAATCAGTTAATTTCCAGGATAGCATATAAGTAGGTAATTCTTGAGAATTATTTATATGAATCGTAATTTAGATTCATCGTAACTTGAGAGTCTCGTCAGCTCCGCAGATCAATTAGTTGACTGAATTCTGAATACTGAATAGTGGCACAAATCGGCACAAATCAAATTATTGATATTTTAGGATTCTCATTCTAGATTGCGTAGGTACATACTTTTATGAACAAACTGACTAGTTCATAATATTTTGACATGTGCCATTGTTTCATAAATTACCTGAAATAACAAGATTAATTCGCACCGTCTTTGATAGATTGGAAACAAAGCTGATAGTAAAATTACTCACACGTTCTACAGATAATCAACACGTACAAGACAAAGCTTGCTGATAAAGCTCCGAGCAGCCTCCCAATACCCGTCAGCGATGCAATATCGTCAACCGTCGGCCAACTGTTTGCCGACCGCTCGAAGCGCCGCCGCCTAAAACTATTAAATTATTTAGGCCCAGTCTTGCATTGTCTCGCGAAAGTCCGGGCCCCGATTGTCGGCCGGATCGGGCCGAACCCGTCGCCAATATAAACAGTCGTTAGTGTTGTTACAATCGAATAGGAATGTCCCGAATGTGCGAGTATCGTTCGCTAGGAATCGTTTTGTATTGAGTTAGTGCCCGCACGCGGCCTTGTGTTTACTCTAGTAGTTAATGGAATGCCGATGGACCATTGTGAGCGGGGAGGCGTTTTCTATTCAATGCCCGATATTAAATTGAACGTACATACGCAGAAGTTCCTTAACGGCATGTTTGTAATAACCGAAATTTGTTGTGAAAGCGGTCCTATTGTCTACATAATAGAATATACTGTGCTTGAACGTATGTAGATAGCAAAATTAATGCAAATGTATTTTATGTGTTTTGAACTAGTTAATTTTATTGGATGTAATGAAAATTGTTTTTGAATTACTCTTACATACGTATTGTAATTCAAAGTTGTACCGTACATTTTATTTCTGGTACAATAGCGTATAATAGCGCTCGATCGGGCTTAATAAAATCGTTCCGTTCTTGAGCAATATCGTATATCGGTGATTACGGTGCAGCCGGCGAGGTCACGCGACCCTCTGACCCGGGCACCGTGTCCCTGACCTTTGCAGGGTTGCACACTCACACACAGATACTCATGGAACTATTTTTGGCAACTTTTTTGACAGCCCTGTACATTATCTCGTTTGTTTTGCGTGTGATCATAATAACCGCGATGGACTTGAAACATAAACGTTTGAATTTTTAAAAGGACTGAAAGGAGTTGTTAAGTATCTTTAAAAAAGTAACTTGTAAGTAACTGCCTCATTAGTCTAGTGGTCCCAAGCGCGACTGCTACACTGGTCCTGGGTTCGATCCCCGGGTCGAGCAGTGTTATTGGGTTTTTCTATGAAATTCTCATTAGCAGCTCGGAGTCTGGATTTGTGCCCGGTTAATGGCAATAGGCTCGCCCCCTATTACATGGGACCTAAACATACCGGTGAACTGTGGGTGCACATTGGTGCACTTCTGCCTAGCCCTTCGGGGAATACAGGAGTGATGATATGTATGTTATGTAAAAAAGTAAAATACTAAAATATCGACTATACTATATACTATATAGTATAGTCGATATTATATATACTATACTATTACTTACTGCCTCATTCTTTTGACTTGACTGCATTATTCTTTCATTATTCTAGTGGTCCTAAGCGCGATTACTCCGCTAAAAGTACCGGGTTGGATTCCCAATTCGAGCAGTGTTATTGGGATTTTCTATAAAATTCTCAGTAGCAGCTCGGAGTTTTGATGTGTGCCCGGTTAATTACAATAGGCTCGCCCATTATTACATGGGACCTAAACATACCGACGAACTGTGTGTGTATATATTAATACACTGCCCAACTCTTCGGGGAATACCGGCGTGATGCTATCGTACCTATTAAAAAGTTTTCTTGGAAATACTGACAATGTTTAGAATTCTATTATGTTGTAAATATTCATTTTAATATCATCTACTGAAACATTATTAAAGAGCATACAATATAATATAAACATTTTAGTCTTAGAACGAATATTGATTACTGTATGAGGTAGGGGTCGCGCACTGCCCTGGACTGACCTGAACAAATTGCATCCCCTTCTTCACCATTACGAAGTGGGGTTAGTAAGGTGCATTCAGATATTTACGTTGGTAATCTATTTTCTACTTAAACTTTTCTTGTTAAGTACTCAAACCGTTATTATGTAATATCTACTATATTCTTATATCTAATCCCATCAAAAGCAGAAATATGAAAATGGGGGCTAAGTTCAATATTAAGAATTAAGAATTGAGATCTAAACGGGTGGGTGTCAAGCTTTGTAAATAATTTTTGTTTTTTTCCTATGTATATGCCTAATAGTCTTTGATTCCAAATATCAAGTGTCTAGGTTATCAGGAAGTGGTTTAGGTTTTTGATCTATATAAGTCAGTGAATGAGTGACTCAGTCAGTCAGCATAAAAATGACAGTTTTTAAATGGTAATATGTATATCACTAACTGTTTGAGCTACATTAATGAAATTTATGGATTCTAGACAAGCTAAGGGGTTTTAATAAAATAATGTGCCAGATTTTGTGTATGTAGACTGTTCGAGTTATGAAAGGGGTCAAATGTAGCTCAAAATGGTTCATGTAATATTACATACGGCTGCCGCATCACCAGTTTCTTTTTCTTTAATTTCTCATAAGTGTATACCATTATAATGTTATTGCTATAAAGCTCAATTAGTTTTCAGCATACGGCACGACAAGTGTGCCGCGGCACTACATCGCCTTCACAAATATTATGCATGTTTAATTCACGCCATTCCTAATTCATAATCCGACAGTGATAAATTAGACAGCTCCGTCCGCCCGTAATTAGGTACGCAATTATCGCGGCCCGTTTGAATTCATTAATGCTGAAAGTACCAACGGTAGGTGAACGTGATTTATTAGTTACCTCGGTCTTGATAGCAATTAATATCGCGTTACAAGCGCCCCCTATCACCACACAGGTATCCTCGATTTTTAACGCGAACAAGCTGCCGCGTTAAATAATTAATCAGCTACACAAGATACTCATATTGTTCCCCCCGTCCTATTATTAGGTAATAAGCGTGTTTTCCGCGGCCACCGGGCGCACGTAATTGGAAACCCTATACGGCTATTTAATTTACCTAGCCGCCTGAGCCGCACCACCTGGCTCGATGGCGAAACAATTGCCGAGCGCCTAATTATATTTTAATCGCAACATGCCCCCCGCTCTGCTGGCCCGCCAATGTCGAGTCCGCGAGGGGGTCTCGCTGCGGGCGGGGGGTCACAACACCACTAATTCATTTGTGCGGCGAGGCTCGTCCAGCGCGCCCGTTACCGCCTCCAGACCCTGTTTATTCTCATAGGAGAGTTTAGGTCTCCTAAAGCAATACCGACGCTTGAACATATTAACCAAAGCGTTTACGTGAAGGGTTTAATTATGCACTTTACGTTCTTGGGTACAATGGCGTCAAGTTAATTAAGTTCTGCTTGTTTAAAGACTTGACGTGAGCAGATTGTTGCTTTTGGATAAATATAATTTATGCATTAAAATTCATATTTTTGAGCGTATACACATAGTGAATGTTTGGAGGCAGGTCTATAGAACTTGCGCTGAGTTGATCAAGTGCAATAAATATTAAAGTTACAATATCATTGTTAGAACACTGTGTATACGAGCAGCTGTTGCCTCCAACTATGCCAATTGTGTGGAGGCTTTTGTACGCGGCATTAACTATGAAACTATTATAACAATACATGGTTATCGACCGTGGTACAAATCAATCAACTATTCATACATTTTGAGAGAGATTTTATATGGCAATATTAATTTCAATAATATTGGTACACATGTTGTCGGAACAAGTTGTTAGAACAACAGTAGCCGTTCGAACGCCTCGTGCATTGTGTAATCAATTTTATAGCGATATGAAAAATGGACGCTAGGTACACAGGCTGCAAGCGCCCCGTGATGTATAGCCGCTAAATGCTTTACTTACAATCACTTTAAGATATATTGGCCCACGTGAGAAACTAAGCACAACATTATAACATCGAAAATACAACAATTTCAAAACTTAAAGCATCCATACAGTAAGATTACTTACGTGAAAGTCATAATTTTGCACAAGTACAGAATAACTTCAAACTTCCTGGTGAAGTTACGAGGTGTCAGACAGACGTGTGATGCGATTTAGTGCTGAACTGCTCTTGCGCCCAATCTGCATTAGTATGAAAGCCTCCTTGAGGCAGGGGGCCCCGCCGCCGATGCTGCGCATTGGCCATTAGCGTGATTACAGAACCCCCTCCATCTACGAATTCTTTAAGCTCCTCATCTCATAATACTACATATTTCATTATTTATGTAAGCCCTATTTTTACTTCAATCTCTCTCGGAGATTATACGCACAATCAACTTTATGTAGCTCAAGGTTGTTATAAGATGTTTTAAAATTAAAATGTAATTGTTTCAGATGATGGCGTGTTCGTATTTGAGCGCGGCGACCATGGTCCCAGAGGCTTCGAGCGCGGCTTGCTGGTCGCCGCCTGCGATGGCGTGTCCGCCCCTGTTGGAGGGCCCGTCGACCATGCCCCCGTCGTTCGTCCGACCGCACAGCCTGCTAAGCTTAAAGACCATGCCCGCCCCCGGCGCGCCTGGGCCCTCGCATGAGCCGGCTCTGGACCTGACGAAGCCGTCGTCATCCCTCAAGTCTCATCTCCCGTCTCCGGCCAGTGACGGCGAGACGGAGTGACAGTGTTGTGCTACAGACAATTTATTGAACTTGCGACACAGACAAAATTATTACTGTCGGCTCGGACGCTGCCCGTCAGTAACAATTTTTCTAATGTCAATGAACTGTTAAGTTATACGTTAGTACCTATTACATATTTAATTTCGGTTGTGAAAATGGCAATTTATATAACTTTAACTTGCTATATGTAAATTTCCATTAAATTACTGATACTTAAGAGTTGAACGGAACGAGATGTGTTAAACACAAGCGTGTTGTTTCTATTTTAAATTAAAGTGATAATGAACTGTGGACGTGAAAGATCAAGCATATCTTAATGTTAAAAAAAAACATTGTTTTTATTGCACCTCTTTGATTTTATCTTTTTAATTTATGTTGGATCATCGAACAAATTGAATTTTGCCTGCGTAATTTTGTGAATACTGTTGTGGTTCTTACGCAGTTTATATTTAAATATCACATCAACAAAGAAAGATGCATTTTTTATTTTAAATTAACATTTTAACGAACAAGTTTAATGTATTAGACAAGAATCCTGCAACAATGTTTGCATGATTCAAAACGTAATGTGAAGTGACTACACGAGCCAATTTTAAATCTGACCGTCAGGGGTGTCCATTGTGCAAAAATATCTCGAAAAATGAGTTCGAATCCAGATCTTCCAATGAATTTGTTTTTACCTTTTTATAACAATACCAATTAAACCACGCCTTGGAAGCCTCTCTAAATTCACACTTTCCAGCATAATATCTATAAAATATTATCAAGTGTATTAAACATTGTCGAATCTTGCCAGAGAATGTACTTTTTACTATAATTTTAAGTACCGCTAATATAATATCGCAATAATTGTGTTTCTTGCGCACGCATCCCTGTGATTTGCAACCTTGCTCTGTAAATAGTTCTCTCGTCTTTTGTTATTTCTTTGTAAACGAGCTGTAAATCAAATGACTCGTTATAATACGTTAATATTGTAAATATTAGAATAAACATAATAGATTTAAGTAGACACAACTTGTACCTAAGCGTGAGAGGCAAGTAAGCAATGTTTATTCGCGAAAAATCGTCCTGATTTATACTGCCACAACACGGGCAAGGAATAATGGTACTTATGAAGCTTATATTTAAAGCAAGTTTTGTAAATACTTACAAGTCTATCTGAATACAAAATGTATTACATTGCGACCGAATTCTGACAGGACAAGACAAGGACCGCAAGTTTGCTATTTTACTGTGTAATTATAAAGTATCGTCATTCAATGTCTCAGAATTTTTGATTTTTTAGGTACAGTTTTCTAGACAAAACTTTCACTCCTTGTTAGATTTATTATTCTATAATACTTATGTCCTCTAGAACCATTAGATGACCATTCTGATACAATTGAAACTGCAGAATTGGGGACAAGGAGCCCAACAGTTCCTTTAGAATTGGGTGCATTGTAAAATACCACAAAAAATTGTCTAGTACCTACGTCTTAATAGTATTGATTCATCCAAAAAGTCTTTGACATTATTGCAATAGACAATTTTCATTAGTTTTATTACTTTACATGTTTCATCACTGATCTCTATGCTACCTATAGAGTATTATAGATGTCAGTGTGTTTTATTATTAAAAATATAATTTTGGTTTTGAATTTGGAACACTTTCCGCAATAAACATTGCCTAGCGTGTTTCTCCGCTAAAAGTTTGGGCGCAAAACTTCGTAGCAATAATTTTGATGCCAACATCTTTGAAGTTTAAATTCAAGTTACTAACGGTCTCTGTATATATTGATCTACGTTTTACCAATTGTTCGAATCGATTTTTAAATGTATACAGTTAATGTATATATAAGTAATCTTAAACGCTAACATTCCTTTATATGTGTATTTAGTAAGTCGTTGCATCTGAAATCGCCGAGATACACCATTCGAAAAAAATCTTCGGATTTATTACCAAGTAAAAACAAAAAATACAACTCTACTAAATTCATAAATGTTAACTTGTATGTATCACATTACAATTTTATTTGTTTTAGAAAAAACTATTGCGAAATGTAATTTTACAATATTTTTTTTTTATATAAATTTTGAATACTACCCGCCACTCTCTTACCTCTTGTGTCTGGCAATAATTCATAAAGAAGAAATTTAATTATATAGGAACTTATTATATCTTCTTCGTCGTTGCTTTTTTTTTCATTGGTTACCTCGGCGAATATATTACCTATATAACTTCATATAAATATCTGTTCAATAGTGTACGGTCGATGTTAATTGAGAATAAGTGTTATTCTTTATAATCAATGGCATTAGTAAATCGCAGCTAAATATTTTCCTTTTATTCGAATTCATTAGATCTTTAATGAAACTATGTGGTTAGATATTGTAACTGACATTGAGATATAATGACCGGCATACAATATAATGTTAGCGTTTAGTGAATCTTGCCATCTAACAATATGTTTAATTTATGAAAAACACCACAGGTTTTAGGATTTTAATTCTTGACCATGGAGCGAGTCGCATCAATTCACCTAACAAATGGAACTTGAAAATAAAAGAATATCGATTATTTCGATCACTAATTTACTAAGCGAGAATTGAGGTATTATACCGAGAGAGCATCGCCACTCGGCAAGCACTGCGCATTGACGTCAAAGTACCCAATCAGACTGATGCTGTATGACGCGACGTTAGCGATTGTCCAATGACAGACGATTCTTTTCCCTGCAAGTATTCCATGACTATTTGAAATAACCAGCTCTTTGTGAATCCCTGAAGCCTGTGGCAGTTTGTTAGAACGACAGTTGTGGTGTTACCAGTACACAAAGAAAGAACATACATACCTAGCCTAAGAGAGCCGGTGACAGGAGGAGAAAATAAAATTTTGTAAATTACTTACGTTGTTTTAATATGTACCTATATTATTAAACTCCTCAACTGAAATCCACAATGCATATTAATAAAAATTCGAAAGTAACTATACAATACAAATACAAAATAACTTTATTATTCTTCTCTCACATAGAAATTGCAACTATGTTTTTTTTACATTTTTATGCCTAAACCCCTAAACAGATTTAGATAAAATTTGGGAAGGGACAGACTGCATCCTCAGGAAATAATTTTTGTTTCAATAAAACAATTGAGAAGCTAGTAAATTAATAGTGTTGCGAGTAACAGCTAGTTATGGCAACAATTATTATTGTTATTTGCATGAACTATTGTTCATGCAAAAGAAAAGCCATAATAATTTATAGTAACAAATTACCACTAATTCTTGGCGAAGTAACACATAACATACCATCACGCCTGTATTCCCCGAAGGGTTAGGCAGAGGCGTACTTAATGTACACCCACAGTTCGCCTAGTATGTTTAGTTCCCATGCTATAGGGGGCGAGCCTATAGCCATTAACCGGGCACAAATCCAGACTCCGAGCTGCTACTGAGAATATCATAAAAAAAAGCAATAACACTGCTCGACAATATTTTTTTTTTATATAAATTTTGAATACTACCCGCCACTCTCTTACCTCTTGTGTCTGGCAATAATTCATAAAGAAGAAATTTAATTATATAGGAACTTATTATATCTTCTTCGTCGTTGCTTTTTTTTTCATTGGTTACCTCGGCGAATATATTACCTATATAACTTCATATAAATATCTGTTCAATAGTGTACGGTCGATGTTAATTGAGAATAAGTGTTATTCTTTATAATCAATGGCATTAGTAAATCGCAGCTAAATATTTTCCTTTTATTCGAATTCATTAGATCTTTAATGAAACTATGTGGTTAGATATTGTAACTGACATTGAGATATAATGACCGGCATACAATATAATGTTAGCGTTTAGTGAATCTTGCCATCTAACAATATGTTTAATTTATGAAAAACACCACAGGTTTTAGGATTTTAATTCTTGACCATGGAGCGAGTCGCATCAATTCACCTAACAAATGGAACTTGAAAATAAAAGAATATCGATTATTTCGATCACTAATTTACTAAGCGAGAATTGAGGTATTATACCGAGAGAGCATCGCCACTCGGCAAGCACTGCGCATTGACGTCAAAGTACCCAATCAGACTGATGCTGTATGACGCGACGTTAGCGATTGTCCAATGACAGACGATTCTTTTCCCTGCAAGTATTCCATGACTATTTGAAATAACCAGCTCTTTGTGAATCCCTGAAGCCTGTGGCAGTTTGTTAGAACGACAGTTGTGGTGTTACCAGTACACAAAGAAAGAACATACATACCTAGCCTAAGAGAGCCGGTGACAGGAGGAGAAAATAAAATTTTGTAAATTACTTACGTTGTTTTAATATGTACCTATATTATTAAACTCCTCAACTGAAATCCACAATGCATATTAATAAAAATTCGAAAGTAACTATACAATACAAATACAAAATAACTTTATTATTCTTCTCTCACATAGAAATTGCAACTATGTTTTTTTTACATTTTTATGCCTAAACCCCTAAACAGATTTAGATAAAATTTGGCAAGGGACAGACTGCATCCTCAGGAAATAATTTTTGTTTCAATAAAACAATTGAGAAGCTAGTAAATTAATAGTGTTGCGAGTAACAGCTAGTTATGGCAACAATTATTATTGTTATTTGCATGAACTATTGTTCATGCAAAAGAAAAGCCATAATAATTTATAGTAACAAATTACCACTAATTCTTGGCGAAGTAACACATAACATACCATCACGCCTGTATTCCCCGAAGGGTTAGGCAGAGGCGTACTTAATGTACACCCACAGTTCGCCTAGTATGTTTAGGTCCCATGCTATAGGGGGCGAGCCTATAGCCATTAACCGGGCACAAATCCAGACTCCGAGCTGCTACTGAGAATATCATAAAAAAAAGCAATAACACTGCTCGACCTGGGGATCGAACCCAGGACCTCTAGCGCCTCTAGCGTAACTTCTTGGTGAAGTTTCATCAAATTTTATGAGTTGTCCCCGCGGTTGAAATCCACATTTCAACGGTATGATTCGCGTGTAAGCTGATCTTATTGTAAAGGCTTTATGTACGATGAGAGATCTGTTAATACTTACTGGACTTTTATAGCACGCCTTGTAGCCGGGTGTCCACGAATCATAAGATTCACTAAAAGTGGCCATTTTAAGTCCAGATTATTTCGAAAAAGTAGGAAACATTCCATAGTTACTATCCATCTTTACTGCTTACGTAATGAAGCTGAAAATGGAACATATAATTACATAGGTATTATTTCATATATATTTTTTTAAACATATTAGTTATGTACTCGTATAAGTATGGATTTATTACATCTTTCAGCGTCATAAAAAAAAAAAACAAAAAAAGAGATAACATATAAACCTGACACTGCTCCCGATGCCAGTGGGCACCACGGTCCAAGCTGCCGGAGGATCAGGGCTCCAGAGAAAGAAACCTAAGAATGCGGGCCGTTTCCAGAAATAAAGCTATCTGCACCAAGACATTGACTCGGTCACTCAAGGAGAGTTTTCTTAAATTATACGAATAATAAGCACGCCAAGGATTACATTGCTATGAATAGTACGAGGGAGCTCGATACAGCCAGTGCGTTTTACTTGTTAATGACAATTAATAGAAGGTCGTAAGTCAAACTAAACGTCAAGCTACTGCGTTGTGAGATTGCCCATGGACTTGTATGGTCGCCACTGTAATGCATGAATAAGAAATTACGTCAACCTTAATTTCATGATAATAAAAGGTCCATCCAAAGGTCCATAAACCCATCGAGTTATTCAAAAATAATTCTTCCAAAATTACATTCAACTGCCCAAAATATTCTAAACCTAGTTCTCACGCTTGACCTCTACTGGAATGTAGTGTGAGGGCTTCTCGTGACCGCTGGGCATTCCCACGATCAACAAAATAAAAGGTAACCCTAAATATTTATGGAACCACAAGGAAAAGTAAGGAGACAACCCGTAATTCGGAAAAAAATTTACAATATGTGTTTAAAACAATTATATTAATATTATTCAGTCGTTGACGTCCCACTGCTGGGCAAAGGCCTCCTTACCCTCCATTTATTATTCTGCGATTTATTAATCTGCATGGTTATTATTTTTGTTTGCCTTTGAGGGCTATGGATAAGTTACCATTTAAAACTTAATAAACCATCGATCTTCGTAATACGAACACCTGTGACAATTATTATTGGTCAGTACCAACCCAAAAATCCTAACAACCAGTCTATCGGTATTGCCCAGAAATCAGGTAATGGGGCTCTGATGGCAGTCACTTCGTGTAAAATATCAATACTCTGTCGCATCTGGGTCGACTAGAAACCGACTCCATGTTGGAAAAAGGCTGAATGGACGACCAAGCTTCAGCAGTGTGTGTCTAAATATAACAGTAACAGAGGTAAAAAAAAACAAATAAAATTGTGATTCATAAATGGGATTGATAGAAAGATAGAAACATTTCGCTCGCTTAATATTTAAACTAACAAGATACACTTATGCATAGCCTTTTTCATGGTTTTATCTAAGAACTATATAGATTTCACTTTTTCGGAGTCTCCCAAAAATCTTCTGTTTGTATGTACATACGGGTATCACATTGCCCAATGACCTTGATGATTTAGTCTTTGTGCTAGTACGAGTATTTGTTAGTCACAGGCATTGCAGGGGTGCTCCACGCGGGGTGCTAGTGTGGTTTCAGGTATTTCTTTATTATTTCAAAATATTCAAAGAAATAAGCAAATAAAAATAATACAAATTGTTAACTATATCATTACATTTTTTTGGTATAAAACGACTACTATTGAGCCATTAAAGAGAAAAAATACAAATTAAGTTAAAAAAAGGCCTATTTACTTCAATTATTATCCAAAATTGGGGCAAATTTATAAAAATGTTAAACAATATAATTTATTTCTGATGACCTTAAGTATAACATATATTTTTTATATGGCAGATTCACATAAGGATTCCACTAGAAACTTCTATAAAGTTTTGTTTTTTGGATTTGACCGATGTAATGCCATTGAGCCAGTATACCATTAAGCGTGCAATTTATTCAGCTGCACCCAAACATCGCAAACCACGCAGCATTTTTCAAAAAGCAAGATGATCTGATTTTCATATATTCCAAAGCAAAACGGAAAAATAAAGTAAATAAATATGCACCAAAATCATGAATATTCCTCAAGATCACAAAACCCATTTAATTTTATTATAATTTATGTTTGACCCTGCAGAAACATTGCTCCGGAGAAAAAACAAGCGGTTACCTACATTTGGTTGGATTAAAAAGCAAGAAAACATCTGGTCGCAATTGTTTAACATTGCAAATTGAACGATTATGTAAACTAGTCTTTCGAAAGCCTTTTTTGACGGCGCCATGACACAATGAGTGGACGGGATGCTAAATTAGTATTCAAAAATATTTCGATTTCGTTTCCTTTATGCAGCCATCTGCATAAGAAAATTCTATATTAACTTAGCCATTTGTAAATAAATTTATAACAACGAAAAAAAAAACACACATTTATAAGCAAAATCGGGAAAGAAACTTTTATACAATTGCTCAAGTAAAGACAGTCCACAGTTTATGTGCTTGTTTATCAAGGACAGATCTAGTGATTATTTAATTTGTAGAATCTAAATTACTTTTCCATTTATAACATGGGTCGAAAAAAGATAACAGATTGGACCTTGATTATAAACAGAAGAACCAATAGATACTATTAGTCGCAGCCTCTTTCGAATTAATACCCAGTATTTAACGAGTAATTAAAAATACACTTATTTTAATAACATTTAATTAAAAAAACCCGCAGCTTAAAGATATGGTTCGTATGTTCTTGCAAATTGCAATATCATTGAAGAAACAGGATACCTACCAATTTTCAAATCAATCAGACCGGTGGAAGTTGCTCACCTCACTTCATGAACTAGAAGAGCTGATAATAATATTGAAACGAGTGTCGAGTTTTTCCTAAATCATTGCTAAGAATGGATTATGTGTAGCTCCCATACGAATGGATCGATTTTGATTCGGTTTTTTTTTTATGTGAAAGGTGACTTGAGCCCTCTCAAGGATGGGAGTTACGATACAACAGACACATAAATACACATAAATACACACGTTAAACTTATAACTTATATTATAACACCCCTCTTTTTTGCGTCGGGGGTTAAAAATGAAGCACTAACTGACTACGCCAACCACTGGTTGGAGAAAAGTAGAAACTTTAAATTTGACAGTTACAAAGAGCCTTTTTTTAGGATAAAAATCTGGATGATCCCTCTGCCATCTGGAGGCGACAGGTTCGAACTAGGATGGATTCAAAACGTCACATGCCTACCCCTGCCCTATAATCTCGACCACTGGATTCGTGATATTTGCCACGACAATGACAAACAGACATTATGGAAATTATAAATTATATTATCTATTATAATAAATAAATAATATATACATATAAATAAAGTAAAACTAAACAAATAAAGATACTATATTATACACAACAAAACTAATAAGCCTTCCTCCTCTCTCCTACATTGCCGTGCCCGACATGGGTCCACGATTGATACATTTATATATATTTTTTAACACCTGTTAACATTGTGGAGTGCAATAAACGAATTGAGTATTGAGTATTATGATCATACGACGTTAAGCATCTCTACGGGATTTGCAAAAAAACAAGTAACATTACAAGCTATAGTAACTTCGTCTTAACAGTCGAGCAGTCGTTATATTTCTCAATATATATTTTTTAAATATATTGAGCGTTGAACGTTGCTCTACACTAGTATTTTCTGCTAAATCGTGGATGCGTTTACAAACACAAATTCTCACATACACAAACGCCCAGACCCGCAACACGTGGTGCAGAAGCTGATCGCTCATCCGCTACGCCAAACGTATCGTTGCGTCGTGGGGATTTCTGTATATGTAAGTTAAAAAAAAAAATGAGTTAAGCCGGTTGGTGCGATCTCATTAGTGTTATTTTAAGCTATTGGGTAATTTAATTTAAAAAACAACTTATTAACATAATTAAACTAGTGATTAGATCTTGTAGGATTTATCAGATTTTTAATTTAGAATGGTAATAACATGCAATACCAAAAAACTAAAACTAATTTGCAATTTATAAGGGAACAACATAATTATATACTTAAAGAACATAATAAAAAGGATCAGAAATCACAAAATATTTGGTTCCCAATCGTTAACTTGAGGCAATTTAAGCCACTGTCCTTATAATATACCATCACGACCGGATCGTGGAAGGGTTAAGCAGAGGTGTACTGAGGTACTGACAGTTTTTAGGTAGGTGTTTTTAGATGCCGTGTCGTAGGGGGCGAGTCTATTGCCATAACCGGACTCAAAACCAAACTTCAGTAGCAGCGCGAAGTTCATATAAAGTCCACAAAATTATTTTGTTTTACCTGGGAATTAAACCTAGCACAATGGTATCGTAAGCGTTTAGGAACAACAACAACTTAAACCAGCATTAAAAGCAAGCAAACCTAGTTTAAAAATGCTACAGTCAAATTCTTTTTCCTTTTTGGGCATTATGTGACAAATCGCGTTAACGTTACAACGAGTCTTCCGTTCAGTTGGTCCACATGGAACCATCGGGCTTGTATCAGCCTGTAATCTGAGCCCAAACCTCTATATCATATCGGCCGAATTCTGAACCCTTACTACGGTTTGCATTTTATAAACTAGATTTTGCCTGCGGTTTCACTTGCATCTCAGAGTACTTTTTGAGACAAAAGGTAGCATATGTCCTTGTCTAAGGTGCAATCTATCTCTATCCCAAAATTCATCAAAATTGGTTCAGTGGTTTAGGCGTGATAACGGAAAAATAGAAACTCAGTTACATACTTATGGGAGAGCCACGCTTCGGCACGAATGGGCCGGCTCGACCGGAGTGATACCACGGCCTCACAGAAAACTGGCGTTAAACAACGCTTACGTTCCGTTTCGCCCAGTGAGTGAGGTTACCGGAGGCCCAATCCCCTTTTAAAAGGTCGGTAACGCACTTGTGACTCTTATGGTGTTGCGGGTGTCCATGGGCGGCGGTAATCGCTTACCATCAGGCGATCCGTCTGCTCGTTTGCCCTCCTATCACATGAAAAAAAAATACTTCCGCATTTATAAAATTAGTATGGCAAAAAAAAATCTATAGCCATACTAAAAGCTATAGAACAATTTATATTTTTTCCCAATGTTGGGACTAGTGGAAATACAATTGCATACTGCCATTCAAATCGACATCTCGTGAGAGGCGAGAAAATATCTGACTAGCTTGGTGGTAAGATCTCTTAAGATTAGACTGGCTGACGACCACCCTTACCTCGGAGTGTATCGTAAAGTACCTTTGTATGTGTTCCTACTTTTGCGCGTGATCCCTACCAGTTCCTGCCTTTCAGTGGTTGCGGCTCCGACTGTTTGCAGCTCTTAAGGGCAACTTTTCTGGTGTGTCAGGTGTCCATGAGCGGTTTTGACTGTTGACTGCTTACCATTAGGTGGCTCGTCTGCCCGTTTACTTTACCTTACCTTACCAGAACAAAAATTGTCTTAACTTAAATCTTTTTGTATTGTTTTTCCATTTTCCATGCTACCATTATGAAGTTATTTTAGTGAAGGAAATAATCAACTGCGGGCATAGCGTCTGGTGTATCTAACCAGAAGACGCATGTTCGAATCCTACCCGCAGTCGAATTTAAAAAAATTGTGAAAACACCTAACCAGACGCTCTAACCGCTAAGCCACCGCGAGTCCCGCCTGCCCGCTTGATCGAAATTTGCCTTCACATTCTGAATTTACGTCATAAGGTGACGTTGGCGAGATCTATTGAAAAGCATGTTACCTTGCTTCTCAACCGACATGACTTACTTTACAGTTAGTTCGATATCGTACGATGCCACCTTACCTTTTAACTATCTTTTTGTGTTTTTTTTTTGCATTTTCCATGCTAAGATTATAAAGTTATTTTAGTTAACTTCACAAATCACAAAAAGATTATCTATTTCAATTCAAAATATAGTCATTTTTAAAGAGTGACTTGTGATCGAGAACGGCTAGTTATGACTCAATGGAGTGCACAGACGAAAGCGCCTCACGCCAGTTGCCCACGAGTTTGGTCTGACAATTGGATTATCTTGTTGTGCCGGCAAGTATTTCACAACAAAAATAAATATAAATGATCGGTAAACTTCTGCCTGTTGGTATACCTACATATCATTTTAAATGTATCCTTTTTTCCTTCGACACCTGAAAAAGAAACGATGATGGGAAATTGTACTTATGCTGGATTATGTGACTATGTTTATCAAAAAAAATGTGGTTATATCACGATGAAATGTTCGAAATATGATTGATTGACTTGATTTATGTATCATACAAAATGTGAAATAGAGCCAACAACAAAAAAATTAAAATCGGATGAGACAGTTATATGCGAGACAGAGAGCATAGCTACTATTGTAGTACAACGGCACGTCATGGTATACAAAACTGACAAATTTCTTCAATCGTTTTTCATTTTAATCTCCAAACTATAGAGTTTATTATCCATTGGGGAAATTGATGTGCTGGTGTCAGTACTATAGCATGTTATGACGTCAAACCGTGCGTGCGCCCTACAAATTCTATACTGACATTTGTTTTGTGCGAAAGGAACTGAGCATTCCCTCTCAATTTACTTAGTCTTACGGGAAAAAGCTAGTCCTTTTATATGTTCCTATGTAGAATTCAATGGTGTAGGTACTCATAAACTAATGACTCGTTTGGCCGATGCAAAAACGCTGACGAAATTTTATTTTATTTTTCAATACATCTCATTAACAGACATCCGACGCGGTGAGCCCAGGGGTTTTGTCGGCATTTATCCGCCGGCTGAACCAATTACGCAGGGCGACTTCCTTCCTGACTGACGCACCATCAAATATGTACCTCGTCCTTTGGCGAGAAATGGCGAAAAATAGCCTAAGAGCTTGAGTGACGTGCGGACTGCGGAGTATGAATGAATGATGGGCGACATACACGGGAGACTAATCAATAGAGTCGCCTGCAGGCCCCTGCAATATTCACGTTAGTAATGGCCGAAACCACTCGCCTCCTAACTGGAAGCCACAAACACGTTACCAACACCTATGTATATTTTTTGACAGCTGTTGTACTTAAAAAAATGCAGGTATTGTTTTACTTAATCAATAATTTATTCTTTCACACAAAACATGTCTTAGTAATCACGAACAAGTAACGATCTTTCATATTGCAGCAATCGATTTTTATTTATACTATAGATCAATGTGATTCATGTAAATCGGTATTCTTACATTCTTAGTGACATAGATGCAGGGAAGACTGCAGCACCCCACAAACACACAGTCCCAGAACCAGACATACAAATATTTGTTCCGTATGGTATGGGAATCGAACCCGGGACCCGCAGCATAGAAGCCAATCGCTGTACCACTGACCAATAACAATTTGCTCGACCAGGGAATTGAACCCAAGACCTGTAGCAGTCGTGTTTCATCCATTCGCCACTACAATAATGAAGCAGGCCATGTGAGTAAGCCATTGGTAAGTACCAAAACTTTAGTACCTACTTTTGGTTAAAATAAAAAAATACCCACGCGCTACTAAAAGAATCAATACTACGTAACAAATAACATTATTTAAAATAATAATATCCCATTTGTCTAAGTAATACATGGACATGTAGCTCTGGACGCGGGGTGGACCCGAAGCAATTGTTAGCTGTATGTAAGTCAGAGAGGGTCACTCCGGAGTAGCCCTGTCCGAAATACGGTCAGCATAACAAAGAATAAATTTTATAGCGAATTTTATATTATTTTTATCAAAGAGAATTACATTTTCGTTACTGGATTTTGATAATCATATTTTAAACTGTTTATCGCTAAATATCTTTTGAAATGTGCGAGCCATCGAGAGAAAGGGTTTATTTTTTCTTGTAACAAAACGTTGCCCCCCATTGAGCATTTCTCCTGTATCACAGGTGCGTTTACAGACACAGTTTTGTCCTACTAAAACATACCCGGAACATCTATAACTCCTATAGATCTGGCAAATATTTGTTCCGTGCGGGGATCGAATTCACAACCCATTACGGAAAAGCCCAGTAGTAAGTAACTGAGCCACCAAAGGTGCCACCTTGGAAGGTAATGAATTTGTTTTTATAGTTCCTTTTTTTTTAATTAGGTAACTAAATGTATAAATTGTTCTACTATAGCAAGATATTTATATTTCATTAACACCGGTTTTTTTAAATCAAATTTGTCTTCCTTTAGTAGGTATCAAAAAGGTTGGAAGTGTTATAGGATTTACAGAACGTCCATTTGGTGATGCAGGGCTAAATTTAGGTCTTCATTATAATTTGATTATACCACTATGCGCTAAACACGTTTTTCAATTCTACAACAGAGCTATTATTAAAGATTATAAAAATCTACAGGACAAAAACTAAAAATCAAACATGAATTTTCCAAACTTGTCATGCAAACTGTACGATGTTTTCTTTCAGTCGAGGTTTATTTTGATACACTTTAATAACGTTAGCATACATCATTATGCGTGTTCGCAGACCAGCCAGCCATGGGTAACATGGTGCTCCGACATCATAAGAAAACCTACTAACAACGATCCTGTTTTGAGGAATACTAATGAACGTGGGCCCTCCAGTGACGGTGGCCTCTGTTTTCTTTATGGAAATACCATCTGAGAACGTTCGCGAATGTTCTCGAACTGTTTGAAGCGAATTAATTGTTGTTATTATATAGAAACTATGACGATCGCATCTAAGTATGTTAGTCAAATGAGACCCTGAAATTACTGCCAATATCTCTTCCATACTGCATTAACGTTTTTTTAGAAAATTACTTTATGGAATCTCAAAAACTAGCAGCGTCCTAAAATTGTAGATGTTTCAATATTTTTTCAAGTGGCAATTGAGTTGATTACTAGGTACTACTATTTTGGCAATGTTTAACTTTTACTATTGTTTTAATAAAGTCGTAAAATTTAATGGACTTAACAACACTTGTGCCATTAGATCATTGAAACTGAAAGATTGTCAAATAGTATTTGTAGTGTTAATTGTTTTTTCACCGAGAATCGTTCTTTCTTGAGAAAATAAAACAAAAGAGTGATTAAACTGAAAGCAATAAGTGGGTACCAACATAATTACTGCCGATTGTAAGTACCCGCGAAAATATTATTTAGCTGAAACTTTATTAAACTGGGTAATAAAATTGGAACAGTGTGTGGTTTTCTGAACGTACGATGCGTTTAGTAATCTCACACCCGCATTTGAGTACTTGTAGCCTGTTAATACCCGCAATCAGGCTAGTAATAAATTAACGCCATTACTAAATTATTCGCAGCTTCTAGATTAATCTAGAAGTCGGGCCGCAGTCCGACGCGGCCGCTCTTACATTATTACAGCATTCATTAGAGTTCGCTAATTACTCCTTGCTTTAATGAATAAGCTCTAATGAACCACTTTCTGTTAATTAAAGGCGGCGTGGGGGGAGGGGGTTGGGTCGCGGGAGGGTAGGAGGAACTTTTCTCCGGGCTCTGATTGCAAATGTGAATTTGTGTAAGTCTGAGTGGAAAGAGTGTTTCAACTGAAAAGGGGTAATGAGGCGGTCGAGTGAGGCTGAATTAGTTGCAACTGTGCGCCTAGATAAATTAAATTTGTAGTTTCTAAGTCGCATATTTTTGTCACTGCACACACTGCAAACTACAAGGATAAAACGGCCACCTTTGATATAAGTAATCATAATATAATTTAATTTATTTTTTTAACATATATTTTTTTAATATAGATTGTTTTGTTCTATCATCAATAATTTTCGCAGCGCATGCGATGAAAGACATTTTATGACAATTTTTTTTACACCTTGGGTTACATTATTCAAGTTTTAGTAGGGATCCCTAATTATTTCTGGAAATAAATATAACCTATGTTACTCGGCGAAGATGTAGCTTTCTAACAATGAAAGAATTTTAAAATCGGTCGAGAAGTTAATACATAAATAGTTTCTTCAGTTTTCTTTCCTCTTTATAATATTAGTTTAGATGGATGTTAAAAAAATTAAATGTTGTCAATTTCGATAAATAGTTCGTAACAGAAAAACAGCCATCCGTGACAATTATTTTATTTAGTATTTCACAACTACATAGTCAACCTATACTATTCGTATCGCCTAATGAACTTAAAGGAACATTCAGATACGAAATGAAAGTAAGGTCGCGATAACGTCCGTGAGCATTTTGGTATATGCGTTATCACATTAGTGCTTCATGCCGCCAAGGCCTCCGATGCCGTAACCTAGGCCGCTTAGGCCACCTAGGCCGCCGTAGCCAAGACCGCTGTAGCCAAGACCGCTGTAGCCAAGACCGCCGTAGCCGAGCCCGCCGTAACCGAGGTCGAGACCTGATCCATACCCTAAACCCAGTCCACCGAGACCAACCAAGCTAGACGCGTATCCGCCGTGACCGATAGAGGCAGTGGCGATCGGAGCAGTAGCGATCGGGGCCGCGTATTGCTTGGTCACAATCGGTGCAGCGATGAGCGTTTGCGGGTGAGCCGCGGGCCCGACGCGTTTGACCACCGCATTGAATCCAGACACCGAATCCGCGGTGTAGTCCACCACTCTGAGAGTGCCGTCGGGTTCCGTGAGCGAGTATGAGCCCTTCACGACTCCACCGTCGCGAGACTCAGTCTGGGCCTTGCTGTCCCCAGTAAGAGGATCGTTGACTGCATAGTTAAAGCCGTAACGTGGGATTGACTGATAAGAAAAATAATACCATTAGCTAAAATTAGATTGCGGATATTTAATATTTTATATTCGGTATACTTACAATACTGCCGGTAGCGATGGGCAGAGCACCGTACCCGGAGGGTGCGGCTGTTGCTACACCGAGCAGACAAGTAATCTGAAAATAGATGCTAATATATGACAACTGAAGCAACTACCGTAATGAATATTTCATTACAGGGTAACTATGCAGGCAATTATTGTTACAGTGTATCACAAAACCAAACAGAAAGTTATACATAACAATGGCCGATTAGGTATAAGACGAATGGATCAACGTAGCACCATACTTCACAAAAATAAAGCTGGCGCTGCAATTAGCTTCATTTAGACCAGTTTCCAAGCCTTCACCTGTATCAATAATTCATTGTTAGTAATTACTAATGCATACTTCCATATAATATTATTCCATAATCCATATAAATGCGAGAGTCTGTTACATTGCCACGAAGGACATAGGCTTACATTTGGTCAAAAAATATATTTTGTGACGCGAGTGAAACCGCTAGAAAAAAATATAAATGTTACGCGCATAGCGACGATATAAATTTTAGAGATGAACTCGAGTTCTTACCGTAATAAAACTGAACATGTTGGCTGGTGGGTTCAGAGGGCCTGTCGACGTTATCCAAACTGTTTGTGCAGCGTTGTAATACTCAACAAACTCAGTGTTCGTATTTATACGCGATACGGCTCCTATTTGTCAATTCCTTACAATCCTTCGTCGTTTCACGCTTATTGATTATTCACGTTACGCACCTCCGAGTGTATTTTCATAACGTGTCCTAAAATCGCCGATAATTAGTTAATTGTTGGTTCGCAGTTTGTAGGTTCTCCTAGCAAACCGTCATAATTGTTTCATCAGATCCCTGTCCGATTAACAGGAATTATGTGAGTAATTATCAGTTGGCTATTGCTCAACCTGCTTCTGCTTCACTCACTCATCCATGTCAGCCGGAAATCGTTCGGAAATAACTTAATTTTTAAATACTTTGCTTGTGTAAGCTGTTATTTGGAAAATGATACTGACATTTTAATTATCAGTATGGTCGTGATTGAAAATCATCAAATCACTTTATCATAATTATTTATGATAGGTTATGTACCTAACATAAATAATTATGATAAAGTAACTCACACACAATAACAAGTAATTCAGGACTATATTATATTTAGATAGATTGATTACCTATATTTTGTCCCGGTAAAATTACATTTCGTAAAGGCGTAGGTACTTAGGTACCTATCTTTAATATTACTATGCAATACAATCTATGCGAAAAAAGGCGTGAGTGAATTTATGCAGGTATGTGTAAAATAACTTTTAACAAAAAGTAAAACGGCCTTCAAAATAATGTTATGTGCCAAACAGTTTTGGAAGTCGGAGGCGAAAACAAAACATCCGACCAAATCGAAAACACCGACTTCCGAAACTAACATTATTTTTTATGTTTGATAAAAGTTATTTTAATAATACTTATAGGTATTTTTTATCCTAAAAATAATTATAACTCCCTACCTAATGGTAAATTACAGTAACCCTTAGGTGACAGTCGAAACAAACGACAATGAAACATAATTTGAGGCAATAAGCAATTTTTTTAATACAGTTATAAGAAGTTCCGTTATTGATTACAAAATAAAGGAACTAAAATGTAACTTATTTTTATGGGACCACCTCTGAACCTCCTTTACTTAACGATAATTATTTTTATCAAAATCGATTCATAATTGACGGAATAATCACGTAACAAACATACAAAAAAAACATAGGTAGTCTAATTATGAACCACTTCCTTTTTGAAGTCGGTTATAAATTACCGCAATCGATTCAGTAGCCTATTCTATATAGTTTCAGGGTGTGCTTTAATGTTTTTTTTTTATGGGATATGAGGGCAAACGAGCAGACGGATCGCCTGATGGTAAGCGATTACCGCCGCCCATGGACACTCGCAACACCAAAGGAGTCACGTGTGCGTTGCCGACCTTTTAAAAGGGGATTGGGCCTCCGGTAACCTCACTCACTCGGCGAAACACAACGTAAGCGTTGTTTAACGCCGGTTTTCTGTGAGGCCGAATGCAACTTAAATGTTATTTTATAAATCACTAGCGGCTCGTGCGCAGCTTCGCGTGCGTAAATTAGTTTGACTTTTCTAGCAGATAAAAAAAAATGCTTTTATACAAACGATGTCCTGACAATTTTATTAAGAACACAACAAAAAAAAACAGCCAAATCGCCATTCTCAAGTTTTATCAAGTTATTGATGAAATAGTATGTACGCCGATCAAAAGCACATCATGCATGGTATCCAAAACTGTATATTTCTTCAATTGATTTTCAATTTAATCTCCAAGCAATAGAGTTTATTATCCATTGGGGAAATTTGTGGTAACTTGATGTGCTATTGACTGTTCATATTTAGGTACCCTATATCTTATTAGAAATTAGCCTTAGCTTAGCAATAAAAGCGTGGAGGATTTTACTATTATTGGCTGCGCCTACTAGCAGTAGAAGTGCTTTTTACTATGGCATGGGTGGTCCATATTTCTGTCTCATCTCTATCTTCAACTTTTTTGAACAATCGTTTCATTAAAAATGAAGGCATTATATGCTTGTAATAAGGAGTACTTTCGATTGATATATAATCTCGTTATTAAATTTGCCGAGGCCGGGCCAGTCAGACGGACACAAATAATTTCATGCGCGTTGTGATAGATTATTTCTAACTTCACATCAACTTCAATCTTTATCCAGATTATTCCAGATATTGCGCTCTAAATTCCCTAGCCACAGTTTAGTGAAGATGTTATAACTGCCCCTGTGTTCTCGGTACTCGGTAGGTAAGACCGTATGTATGAGGTGGCGTTCTCTGATTGGTCATTATTCTGCTCGATGGTCTTCATAAATGACTGTCCAATTTGCCTCGTTTCGTCTGTGTATCTACTCTTACAGTCGTACGTACAGTCGTAATGGACGTATAGTCAACGTCAGATGTACCTATCTGCCCCTTAATCTGTAAAAAAAAGTCTGACAGTTGATATTCCAAAAAAGCATGATACCTACTTCATTTATTCTTGTGAAAAAATACAGGGCAGCAGTTTGTTAGTCATTTTTTTCAACGTGTTCTCTATTTCATTTTCATCTAAATCTAAACTAATAATAGAAAGAGGAAAGATTTGTTTGTTTCTATTTAAATCAAAAACTACTCAACCGATTTTAAAAATTCTTTCACCCTACATCTTCACTGAGTAACATAGGCTAGGTATATTTATTTCCAGAAATAATTAGGGATCCCTACTAAAACTTAAACTTGTAACCCAAGGAGTAAAAAAAAATGTCATAAAATGTCTTTATCGCTTGCCCTGCGAAAACTATTGATGATAGAACAAAATAATGTACTACAATATTAAAGAATATACTAATATCTATAAAAAAGTTCGCGATAGCATATACCTATCTCCGACGGATAACTCACAATAACTGCTTATAGTATTAAAATTTTAAATTAAAAAGAATGAATTTATCGAAGCTTATTTAACCCATATGGTATTAATCTATATTTAAATAAATGTTTATTAGAACTTAAATTTAATATAGAATATTTGTGCCCTCAAGTCTATATAGGTTACAAATATCTTAGAAGACATCGCAATATAAAAATAAAAATATTCGTGCGACAAAATAATTACGCGCGCGGCAGTCACTCGGTCCGGCCGTCGCGTCGCAATGTAGGTAACGTGGGAATTCTGGTCTCCGGGAAATTCAAATTCAAAATATTTTTAATCTTTATTATAATAATACTATAATGAGGAAAGATTTGTAATTTTGTGTGTTTGTAACGAATAAACTCAGAAACTACGGGACCGAATTTAAACATTCATAATCACAATCAGAAAGCTACATGATCCCTGATATTAATTAATAGAAAAAGTTATGGATCCCGACTAAAACTTCATTAATGTCCACCCGTGCAAAGCCTGGCCAGGACGTTAGTTAAGGGTCTGGCGGAGCTTGAATTGCCCACAAAAGCGTAATACCAAAATAAATCGTGATCCAGACAATATTCTATCAAATAATGTTAATGTTAATTTAGGTTCCTATCGTACTATTTCGTACTTCCCCGGAAATAAAAGACCGGAAAATCGTTCCAAACTTGAAGTGAAGTATTTTGGACCAAACGGTAGAGTAGAGGAACCTAGATTGACTCTATCGGAATCCGAATAATAACAGAATTTGATTAAATTGTGTTTGAATTATGATTTTTGAACAGTTTGTACCTATGCTCGGAACTCCGAATATTCGGAATCGCAATCACAATATAGGTAATTCACGGCTACACAACGTATCATAATTTTCTAGTAGGTACCTACATAAAGGTAAGTTGCCCTCACATAATTATAGTATAGACTTCTCGGAGGTTACCTTATTACATTGAAGATGTAGGTAGAGTTAGGGCAAGTTTTTGTGAAGATGTGTGTGCGTAAACCATTGTACGATTCATCTAGTCATCTTTTAAATTTACTTGACATCCGTTTTTGGTGTGCATTAGAGAATATTCTATATCTTTTTATCCCATTGAGATAAAGCTTATTTTCTTTAGAATTGTACCTAAATAGTTATGAAGAGTTTGTTGTAGTTCGTCCCGATATATTTGACGCTGACTGTTCAGAGAGAAGATAATAAATCCATAGATGGATAATTATCTTCTAATAGGTATAAAAGAAGAACCTGATTGACCTACTGACTGTCCTTGACTGTATCAACGCACAGCTGAAACTACAGGAGCTGGATCCCTGAAAGTTTGCATGCTGGTTCCTTTTGCACTGTAGACGAACACTAAGAAAGGATTTTTGGGAATTCAACCCCTAAGATGGTGAAAAGTGGGATGAAAGTTGTATTAAAGTACACACACTACCATGAGTTTGACACACACATACACATATTTATTACATGATGACATCGGGTTCCATAGTACCTACAGCTGTCAATCGCTGTTGACATTTTGACAATTGTTTTCTTTGAAATAAAACTATTTTTT
This sequence comes from Acronicta aceris, assembly GCA_910591435.1. Taxonomy (NCBI): domain Eukaryota; kingdom Metazoa; phylum Arthropoda; class Insecta; order Lepidoptera; family Noctuidae; genus Acronicta; species Acronicta aceris. The sequence goes on from OU342759.1 coordinate 13,258,008, forward strand.
ACGGATTTTATCGCGTTGTATTGATATTTTATTATTTAATTCCCGACGTTTCGAATCGTTTACAGCATCCATGGTCTGACCAGTCTACCCATGACCATTGACTATCTCATTATTATAGTCTATTGGTCCCAAGCGCGACTGCTACGCTAGAGGTCCTGGGTTCGATCCCCAGGTCGAGCAGTGTTATTGGGTTTTTCTATGAAATTCTCAGTAGCAGCTCGGAGTCTGGATTTGTGTCCGGTTAATGGCAATAGGCTCGCCCTCTATTACATGGGACCTAAACATACCGGCGAACTGTGGATGTACATTAGTACGCCTCTGCCTAACCCTTCGGGGAATACAGGCGTGATGGTATGTTATGTTATGAAACCTCCATGGTGTACCCAGGTACAGTGGGAACAGTATATTTCGAAACGAAAATTACTAACTGAAAAAATGTATAAAATTATAGTACTGCCCATGCGCGATATAAATATATCAAATTCGATATTTTTTACACAAATCAAGGGAAATGTTCCCATTTAGGCTACACGTGTATAAAATAAATTACCCATATATCAAATTATCGATATTACTCACTCGATAGTTATCGATACTGAATTAAAATATCGGAACAATAAATAACGATATATTTTTTCATTTGTCCATCCCTAAAGAGCATTGCTTTTTAGAGTTTTTTTGTTGTCTTTCGAATTGAGTTAAATCGAAAACTTTACCATCTCGAACTCTCAACGATGGCACGACGCGCTGGCGCGCGATTCTACATAATTAAATAATAAATTCGCGCGTCAATAGATCTGCGTTTTTATAAAATTTATATAAGAAAATATTAATATTAACATAACTGTGTCATTCTACCGACTGCTTTGTAACTGTAACCACACACGATGTTCATTAGATTTTTTTGTTCTTATTATGACTTTAATTCGCCCAGTGTAGGTATAGTCAAAATATACATTATGTATTTATTTAGAACTACATATATATTATAAAAATTCAAAATAAAATTTACGCCCACCGTTGATTGTCAATAATACACAAAAAGAACTAATAACAATCGACGTAACAATCAATTCATTTATTAATTGCGCATTGGCAATTCCTCGTACTGCGCTATCGGCTGCCGGTGAATTAAATGAAATAATCAAATATTTCGAATTGTTTGAGCTCAGAGGAAAGACAGATTTTGAGTAACAATCACCCATCACTACTTTGCGTTTTGACTTTGATTTGACACTTTTGTTAATTTGTTTGACATTGACAGTATATTTGGCGCGAAGTCGTGAAGAAGATCGCAATTCTGTGCGAGCGAGCCTGTTGTGATTTAGTACCTAAACATTGTTAATTAAACTGATATTTATGAATTAGTATACGAAATAAGTTAAAACCATGGGTGATGTTCAAAGAATGCGTGGTGAAATTGCCGCAGCGTTTAAGATCAATGGTTTTACATTACGGAAAAGTGCTGGTACGTTTCTTGCTGAACAACTGTTATTATTGCCTCCAGAGGAACGTGAAACGATGTTAAAGAAACTCTCATCTCATCTGTTACACCAGTGTTTATCTCAGCCAATTTTAGAGAAAGCACATTTAGAAGTAGCGTATAAAGAGTGTTCAACAGCAGGTCTAGAAGAGCATGAGACTGTCATAAATGTCATCGATGCTTTTACCGTTCCCAAACTATGTTACGATCATGAACTCAAGAAATTCGTGAAGGATGTGAATAACGTGAAATGTTTACTTCCCGAGCCGCAATGGAAATCTCGCTTCGCTATCGACAGGTACACGGTGATATGGCAGAGAACACTCAGGAACAAACTATTCACACTAGACACCATATCTTCTTTAGACACTGAAAAGCATTTCCAATTGCGCAAAGTAGAGTTTTTGTTAAGTTGTTCTAGTAAAGTTAATGATGTAGTGGTGTTGGGTCTGCTCACACAAGTTATTGAAAGAAAGTATCATTTAGAAGATCCAACGGGCTCAATTATGCTGGATATGACAAATGTCAGATATCATTCAGGCTTATTTACAGAAGGCAGTTATGTCTTAGCTGAAGGTTACTATGATGATAAAATACTCTATGTTACTGGGCTGGTACAACCTCCTGTTGAGACAAGAGAAGCATCAATGCCTTATTTTGGTAACCTGAACACGTTTGGTGGAAAATCAAAAACATCCCTGAAAAATTCCCAGGCTCTCTTAAAAATAGAAAATGAAAATAGAGATGGTGTGTTTGTTTTTGTGTCTGATGTATGGCTTGACAGCCCAAAAGTGATGGATAATTTAAAAAAGTTATTTACGGGCTTTGAAGATGTTCCACCGATAGCCATAGTATTGATTGGTGAATTTCTCTCATGTCCATATACCTATAAGTTTCATATGCACCTGAAAAATGGATTGAATAGTTTAGCGGATATGATTTGTCAGTTTAAGAACTTACGTGAAATGTGCAAATTTATATTTGTGCCTGGCAAGACAGATCCTGCTGCTCCAAATGTGCTACCAAGGCCTCCACTACCTAACTACCTGACAGAGACAATACAAAACAAACTAGGTGATAATGCAATATTCACAACTAATCCATGTCGCATACAGTACTGCACTCAAGAAATTGTTGTGTTCAGACAAGACTTGGTTATGAAACTGTGCAGGAATACATTACACTTCCCAGACAGTGGTGACATACCGGACCATTTGACAAAAACTTTACTAAGTCAGTGCTGTTTGACACCATTATCTTTAGGAGTACAACCAGTGTATTGGAGACATGCAAGTGCATTAAACTTGTATCCGTTACCAGACTTAGTGATAGTAGCAGATCATTTTCAACCATTCACAAGGACTTACAAAGATTGTCAGGTCATTAACCCTGGTTCATTTCCTCGTACTGAGTTCACATTTAAAGTATATGTGCCAGCTACAAGACTTGTTGAAGAGTCACAAATACCTAATGATGATAATATGTGATAAAACATTTTGGGAAACTTTGGAACTTGTTATAATATTACATGATTTTTGTATATTTAAAAAATAACTAATAATTTATGAATTTGAATAGGTGTAATAATTATGAACACAACATTCTTTTAATAGTCTTTGTTACAACGAAATTTATAATTGATTTATTTATAACTAATAATCATATATTTACATTACCTACTTACTTTCAATTCTTGATTGTATTTAGAAAAATAATGAATTAAGAAATTACATTTACTTTTGTACATACACACAGCTAAATATCAAGCTATGTATATATTTTCATTGGTGCCACTTCGCATTGTTTAGGTAGGCTTCACAAACAGTGAGAGCCCAGCTTATCTGGGAAATGTACAGCATGATGTGTAATGCATACTCAATTACTTGATTAACTCAAATGATCAAGATTTATACCTTCTATGTTACTCCTTTGAATTTCTGTCATGTTTCCAACTGTAAGTTCAATTGGTTGAGTAGTGTAGGTGCTACAGTTGAACACATGTAAATACAAACATGTAAATAAACCACTAATCTTTTAGTAGTTGGATAAAAATCCAGTCCTCTCACAACTTCAAGTTTGACATGCTTTAGAAAAGTTCATGAATGCTGGGCCAACCTAACGCAAATCAAAACCATGTCTTATTGAATTTAATACACATAGAATTGTAATGAACTTTTAAATTTATTTATTAAAAAATACTAAAGTTAATAAAAAATAACCTTAGTTCGAAAAAGTCAACTGAAAAGAATGAATTAACTTTCGACTGCCTTATAAGTCTAGTGGTCCCAAGCGCGACTACTAAGCTAGAGGTCCTCGGTTCGATCCCCAGGTCCAGCAGTGTTATTGGGTATTTCTATGAAATTCTCAGTAGCAGCTTGGAGTCTGGATTTGTGGCCGGTTAATGGCAATAGGCTCGCCCCATATTACATAGGACCTAAACATATCGGCGAACTGTAGGTGTACATTAGTACACCTCTGCCTAACCCTTCGGGGAAAATAAGCATGATGGTGTGTTATGTCAATATTATTCAAGCCAACGCAAGAAGTGTTGCCGCCGTAATTATGTTAAACACCACTTATTTATAACAGACCACATTTAGGCATACATTCACAATTCTTTATTTTTTTCCTATCAATTTTATTATGGATTTCGTAGGGAAAGTTGGTCAGTATGACTGGTAGATTCACCCCTTAAGAAATAGAGACGAAAAAAACTTTATGGAGATAAACAAACTCCATTTTTGAATTCTGTCATTAAAGTACACCGATTTTGAAAGTTTTGTGAAATAAAACAAAGTGATACATTTAGCTACACAATTATATTTTGATAATAAATACCATCGACACATTTATCCATCATACTTAAATAAATGCACATATATTTGAGCGGTTACACCGTCCCCAGTCGTGTAAGATTACACCGTGACACGTAACGTACTTTGTTTATAATTTAGATATTTACACGAAATATCCACAGACCACGTATAACACAGAGACTTCACTTTCGGCGTATTTATATTGCACAAGCCCATTCTAAATGCACTTAAACACTTTGTGACAAGGTGCATTTTTGCACATTTAAGGCCTCCAATTACGTACGAGATAAAGTATCTGTGCAATACATAATCTGTGTTAACACATATGCCTATACTAACAATACATTAAAATCGTGACACGTTTGGATACTGTCGAGTTATTCTGCGCTACGTGCCCTTGCTCCGGAGGCCTTCGCCGAAGAGTATCAGGCAGAGTCGGTCCACTAGATACGCGAACACCATGTCTGCTATCAAAACTTGCACTAATATAAGCCGGTACTGAAACAAAATATATATTAAGTTTTTAGACAGACTGCCTCATTAGTCTAGTGGTCCCAAGCGCGACTGCTACGCTAGAGGTCCTGGGTTCGATCCCTAAGTCGAGCAGTGTTATTGGGTTTTTCTATGAAATTCTCAGTAGCAGCTCGGAGTCTTTGTGCCCGGTTAATGGCAATAGGCTCGCCCCCTATTACATGGGACCTAAACATACCGGCGAACTGTGGGTCTACATAAGTACGCCTCTGCCTAACCTTTCGGGGAATATAGGCGTGATGGTATGTTATGTTTTTATACATTTCATTGACGGCGAAATAAAATCAGTTTTAAAGGGTCGGCAACACGAGCGTGATACCCCTATTGTTGCAAGCGTCCATAGGCTACGGTAACCGCTTACTATCAGGCGGGCCGTATGCGGCCCACCTTAGTGCTATAAAAAAAAAGTTAAGCTTGCAACTCTTTATATTTACTTTTGCGAACGACTGATGTACTGTTGCATATTCGTAAAAGATCAGACAAACATCTAGAAAGTAAAGGGACAATTGCTACTTCGTTCACTGACCCCTGACAAATCATAAACTTTATAATAATCCCACATTCCTAGTATTTGCTCCTCCCAAATCGACATCCTGGATCCGCCAGTGAAGGAAAGCATTGTGAAGAAATCTGGAAACCTGATAAAATTATTTGACGGTGTTTGAAGTCTGTCAACCCGTACATGGCTCGTGTGGTGGACTATTGCATAATCCTCATTCAGACAGTAAATGAATAGACAGTGATGATGTCTTACTCCTGCTTATTTTGAAAGTAATTTTATTCAATTAATACTTACATCGGGTGGGAAATATACAATCTCGAACATGTTGGAGAGATCAGGGAATATGCCAGCGGCCAGCGCGAGCACTGCGCCGCCCGATATCATAATACTGTACAACAGAGGCTTGTTGTCGCGAAGACCTTCCATGAATGGTTCGCCCTGACAAACAAATGTTTAGGAATTATTAAAGGACCAGCTTCTGACAGCGACTTATGGCAAACGAGCAAATGCCATAAGAACAGAGATCACTGAGTGACGATTATGAGTAATAACTATAATAAGACACAATATAAAAATATAATAGTAGGACTTGGGACCCAGGTCCACCAAGTTTCATACAAATCTGTTTAGTCATTTTTGCGTGAGTAGGTAACAAACATTTACATAAAATCATTAGGATTATGGATTTTTGTCTAGGTATTTATAAACTCTGTCAAAAGCCGACACTCTTTCCGATAAGTCACAATTGTTAAGAAGCCGTAAGTTGTCCATTCAAATTATCATCAAGCAAGACTAGTGCATTTGTGATCAATCTGCTCAATAAGCCAAGTCGATGTCATGATAATAGGGTATGACACCCATTTTTGAAAAGTGCCTCAATTTGATTCTATAGTGCTAATAAAGGACAAAAACAAAACAGCATTTTTATTCCATCGATAAATGCCATAAAAATGCATTTAAAATTTACATTTTCAAATGTCGGACTTAAGTTGACGAAAACGCTCGTCGCAGTGGACGCCATATTGCTCAGTAGTTATACTTTTATAATTTACACAATAGAAGTACAAAGGCTGGTCAGTTGACACTTTTTAGTTTACACAGCTGTATGACGTAATAACATGGCGGCTACTATTTCATGGTGTTTAATAAAAACAGATTAAAAAACTGACACTTTGAATTGAATTAAAAAATTTTATGAACTAAAACTAACATTTTCCGACTGCTTTTTGCCTAAGCTATCTCAATAATATATTTTTAGATATTTTCTTATACCCTATTAGACTGAAACACACTGATACTTACCCTGTAGTTGATAGCAAAGGTGGATATCTGCAGCGACATAGAGATGATGTAGACTGTGCTGTTGAGCAGGTCCGGAGCGAATTCCCGCTCCTCGTCCTCTGCCAAGTCCATATCCAGTTTCGGCTTGTTATCCCTGCAAACGAAACATTGTTTTCTCTTGTATAATATATTTTCGGTAAGAATTAAAATCGAAAGTACAAAAAATTTAATATACGAAACTTAGTGTTTTAATTAGTGAACGAATTTATGAGTGTTTAAAAATACGACTTAATGCTTTGAGAAAAGCAGGTAATGTATGTCTGTGTGCCCCGAAGGCTAGGCTGAGTTGAACTGATGTAATGGGAGCACCAATCTAAATTTCAAAGCCGTTACGGAGAATACTAATGAAAATAACCAATATTAACATTGCTCGACCTGGAAAACGAACCTGTGGCCCTGACACAGTGGCAGATATCTTTATATACATACCTTTAAAAAATATATTTTATTCTTGTCTATGCCAATTTGTAAGTAAAACTCCTTCAAGAGCTTTTAAAACTCATAAAGAGTCAACAGATTACAATAAAAATACTGTAATAATAATAATACCTTCCGGGCGACCGTGATGTGGCTTCGTGTACCAAGTATATCAGGCAGAGGAAGTGGACCGCGAACTGAGTAAGCACCGTCATTATCGTATACACGTTGAAAATATTCGGCAATGGACGCTGCTTTGATAGTTGTTTTAAAGGCTGAAAAGTACATACAAGTAAAATATTACCTTTTTATTAATTTCAGTTATTTTATCAACGGCGTGACTAGTCGGCTAACCCGCAACAGGCGAGCGTGATGGACCTAACGCGTTTTATTCGTATACATATTATATCATAAGCCATTTTTTATTATTTTTATTATTCTGAGAGGAGCCCTGTCACCCGTTCCCAGTAGTGGGATAATTAATAAGTTAATGATGATGGTGACTCTTATTACCGTGAGCAACTCACCTTAGATCTGGATATGAATAAAAAGCAGGACGCGAGCAACAAACTTTGTAGGGTCGCCTGAGTGTCGCTGAACTTGATGCCATCGAGGTACAATACCGACTGACTGTACGCCAAGATGAGTGCGTTCAGTGCGAGGATCTTGAACATCTGCAACGTCGTCACCAGCGTGCATCGGCCTTGCTTGATTATGTGGCAGACTGGTGAGAAGTATTTATAGATATGACATATTATGGACGACACGTTTGGCGTAGCGGCTGAGCAATGGGCTTCTGCGCAACGTGTTGTGGGTTCGATTTCCACTCGGAACAAATATTTCTATGATCTACAGGTAGTTGTTCCGGGTCTTGTCGTTTATGTATGTGAGAATTTGTGTTTGTAAACGCAATAATAATTTCGAACATAAAACTTACTGCAGAATATACTGGAAAGGCGACTTGTGAATGGTGCAGCGACGCTTGCGTCTCCCAACCTCACGAGTTGCGTGTCCTCTTCCTCCAGCTCGCGCATGGCCCTGCGCAGGCGCGCGGCGGCCTCTGCGCGGGCGTCGGCGCGGGTGGCCGGCCGCCGGGGGGCCTCCTCCACGGGCCGCTCCTCTCGCGGCTTCTCGCGCGGTCGTTCGGGTGCATTCGCTAGGATTGCTACACCCACCTGCAATGGATATTACTTTGCAGTGCTGTTGTGGAAGTTTCAAGATTGCTCACATCATTACTATTGCGTATGGCATTGATCCTGCGTGGATCAAATCCCTATATCCAAGTTTTTTAACCAACTTGCGGCAGCAGACGTAAATTTGGGAACATTCCATCGGGAAAACAGCAAAGTGGGCATTCGTTTAGCACGTCAAAGAGCCTGGTCAGGCAAAAGGCTGCTCTCATGCAAGAGAACTCTTCTATAATGAATGAATTTTATTCATTATAGAAGAGTAAATTATATTTACTGCCTCTGGTACAGTGGGTCTGCTGGTATATTTTTTCTACTGCCATAGTAATATGACTGCTTCACAGAGATCCTGGGTTCGTTTCCCAGGTTGATCAATTAATGGCAATAGGCTCTCCCCCTATTACAAGGGACACATGATACATTAGTAAACCTCTGCCTTAACTTTCCGGGAATACTGGCGTGATGGTATCTTATGGAACGAATTTTATTTTTACTTACTTTATTATCACCACTTTTGTGTGTTAATTCAAAATTTAGTCTAAAACTTGGCAAGTACTTTTACAATTTCAGAATAGAATAGAAGTGTGACAAGGTGACAATAAAAAAAAAAGTTACCCCAAATTATAAAATTACCCCAATGGATAATAAACTCTATCGTTTGGAGATTAAATTGAAAATTGATTGAAGAAATTGTTTTTGATACCATGATGTTCTATTGACTATACATATTATAAACCAAAGTCTCCCCCGCCGCATCAGTCTGTCTGTCTAAATGCGATAAATTCAAAAACTACCGAATGGGTTTACATACAATTTTCACCAATGGGCAGAGTTATTCATGAGGAAGGTTATAAACTATTTAACACCACCCCAGGGAAAAGCGGGTGAAAACGCAGGGCGCAGCTAGTTACTAAAAATAAATTGATACTTACGTCAGCATGTTTCAGTGCTCCTACGTCATTTGTACCATCACCGCACATGAGTGTGACGTAACCAAGCGACTTCAACGTCACAACTACAAACTCCTTCTGTTTAGGTGCAAATCTTGCAAACACCTTTATATGAGGCATCAGCTCCAGCAGAAATTTGTGATGGTTCTCGTTTAGGAACGTCAGCCCCTCGCCCGTTATACACAAATCAAACTTCGAAGTCAACTGTTTAGACGTCTTGAAAGGATTCACTGGGAGATTAACTTCTTCGTCTATCGACTTCCAACCCCACTTACTGTCATTTTCGGTCAATATGAGAACTTCTCCTTTCTGAGTAAACTTCAACTCCTTAGCAACATGACACGCCGTCAACGGATTGTCACCGGTTATCATAACCACTGAATGAGAAGCATTCACGATCTCCGATATAGCTTTCTTTGAATCACTCTTTAAAGGACATGAAATAATTACAAATCCAACAAAAGTCAAATCAGACTCTATATCTTCGCGGGACATATCCCTGATTTGCTGAGAACTTAATTTTCCTAAATTCCTATAACCTAAGGCCAAAACTCTGGCACCTCGTCGCGACAAAGTTAGGTAAACATGATCATAATGACTAGGGACCTCCTTGAGCATGCTCTTTACAGTTTCAGGTGCACCCTTAACACTGCTTATGTAGTGAGTCTCCATAAAACCTCGCTCGTTTACCTGGTAGCCTGCTATTACAGACATTCTTTTAAGAGCACTTGAAAAGTGATTTCTGTGAACTATTTTCAGGCCAGGTGATTTCCCTTTCTTTGGCACAACAGCATCTCCTTTGGTCAGGTTCCACTCTGCAGCTTTCAGGGTAGCTTTCTCCAACGGATCTCCGACCACACCGTCATCTAGTTGAACTAGAGAATGACATGATGCTAGTACTTGTATAGTCTCCATTGGAGCTTGAGCTAATGGAATAACTGTAGCATCTTTGTGGTCCTCTATACCGGCCACACCTTCTACAACTAAATTATCACTTGTTAAAGTACCAGTCTTATCAAAACAGCATATTTCTACTTTTCCTGCAAAAGGTATTCTGAAAGGTTCTGTACAAAATACTGCTAACTTAGACAATGATAATAATGATGTATTCACTGCTAATGACAATTCTATTGGCAGTTCTGGTGGCACGACTGACGTCAAAATCAATGTACACTCCAAAAATAGTTTGTATCTGTTCCTCTCTGGATCCTCGCATCCCTTGATCCAGACATATGCGGCGGCGGCGATTGCGAAGATGAGTAAGAACAAAATAAATCCAAATGTTTCCAGATTGTTAGCAGTCACTCTCTTCACACCGAAAAGGATTGTTCTTAAAAGCTTTCCCTGTGATGTGTTGAAACCATTTCGGATAACATATCCAATGCAGCCATTGTCAGGAGCCTTAAGAGCTGATGAAGTATTTTTGCTAGGAGAAGAATGTTGAACAATCTTGGTGCCACCAAACAGCATGTGAAGTTTGCCATCACCCTCAGGATCAAAGTTTTGTTGTAGATTCTTCTCATTGTCTACTGCTTCCTTCATTTGGGGTACACTTTCACCAGTCAACATGGACTCGTCAACTATGCATGAACCTCTTAGGAGGACTATGTCACAAGGGACTAGGTTTTCATTCGTAGACCTAGTGAGGGAGACAACATCTCCTGGTAAGAGCTGGTCACTCATTATTTGCCGCCACCTCCTATTTCTGTACACATTGATATTATATGGCTTATTTCCCATCTTTCTAATTTCTGCCATGTTTCTAAGCTGTTGTTGCACTAAGGTGCACTCAAACATCACAAGCATCACCAGTGTGAATATAGAGTAATACCAGTACTTGTCTAAACACCATAGTGCAACGCAGAACACTTGGAACACAAAGAATGGTGCTGTCGCCCTTTCCTTAAATAGTTCCATAAACTCGGGAACAACCTGTAACAATATTATTGTACTTTATATTAGTAGTGTTGTACTGTACATTATAAAGAGCCAGGCTCATGTCACATGCGAAGTCATGTTAGTCAAATATCAGTCAGTTATTTATTACACAAATTCAATAGGAAAACTTAACAGCTATTCTTTAATTCAATTCTCCATTTACCTACAATAGGTATACATATTTAATGACATGTTAAGCATAAACTTCGCAAAATGCAAAATCAATATGGTTATATACATTTCTAAGACAACTTAATTCAATTATATTACTGTGTCGAAGTTGAATTATGTTATTTATAAGTTACAATGTCTTGCGGCTAGCCTATATCCTTGACATAATTAATAATAATATTTAAGAATTCACAATACCAGAGTCAGAGACTGGAGAGCCAGTAGAGTGCGGCAATATTTGTTTAATGAAAATATCGCTTCCCGGCAAAAAAAGTGTCATAACGCAAAAACAGCTCTAATAGGTGTTATGACACTTTTTTTGCCGGGAAGCGATATATATATAAATCTATACATAAATTTGACGGCTGGCTAACATGGCTAGTCCATGTTTGTCAGTAGTAGTATTGTCTAGACTATATACTGATATGAGAAGAAATTTATCCATTCTGTTACTAAGATGAAACATGAAACACCTATTACATAATTATAAATTGAAATTGAATAACAATGAAGAACAAACATCTTGAAACTTTCCATGTACGATTTATTTTTACAAACAATATTGAAAATCATATTTATCCAGTTTTAGGGACTAATTACGTTTAATCAGCTCCATTCGCGTTTTGCAGAATGATTTTGGCCACACTTATACAGTTCTGCTTCTATCAGCCATGCTGATACCACCACATTAGGAGCTGAATGTGGACTGTTCCCGACTCATCTTCGACAAGTTGCGACCGCGTACAGCCGGAACATGACGGAACAGTGCTCTATCTGTATTTAACATCTACATGATAAAAACACTCACTTATATACCTTATTTTATACCTTACGTCTTCATTTTATACCTTATTGCCGCGTTTTCGTTTTTCAAGGGATGCATATTTCCATACCAAATAGTTGTTTTCTATGGGCAAAAGCTGAACAGAGCTGAATAAGTGTGGTTAGTCTCTAAAGGAGCTTTGTACAGAGTTACAATGCAAAATAATTGTTAACATACTGTACTCTCCGTCTCCAAATTCTCAAAATTATCTGTAATATTTTACCAATAGTACCTAGTTAATTATTGTAAAATGATAACATTGTCTTGAACTTTGAATGTGCAGATTATTTTTTAATTAACTCTTCAGATAAGTTCGTATGTAGAAAAATATAAGCTATGGTTGCATTTTCTTTCAGCTTGGACACAGGATTATTAACAATATATTTACTTATGAAAATTATATTATTTAATGGAAAATAATACATGCAATGATAATGCATTTCTTATACTCCATTTATTATAACTTTAGACAACTATGGTTTTAACACTATCATTATTTCAATGTAAACATCTAATAAGCTCCATTATTTTATGATAAATACAAAGGAATATAATATTAAATTTACAATTTACAAACAAATTCAAACTCAAATGTAGTAATAATGACAATATTTTATAACACAACAACTGTTGTTGTATTGCTGTTATTTGTCTCATATTAAAATAAATGGAGTATAGTAAATCTTAATGACATCAAATTGTTTATACATTTACATACAACAAGATGTGAAGCTTGCTAGATTAAACATTGTTGTTCAAAAGCTTACCCCTTAAAGTTCAGTGAGAACAGTCTACCTACAGAAACATTAAAATACCAAAACATCACTTACCATAATCATTTCATTTTTTCCAAATTCTTTTTCTGCGATATCAATAGCATCATCATCCAAATATCCTCTGGACTCTGTATACTCCTCGTAAGTCTTATTTATAGGAAACTCAACGGTGTGAAAAGACTTTTTATCCCAGTCATAAATATACTTACTTTTTTGGAATATAAACCATACATCTGGATAAATGCTACCTTTTTTGGTTGACTGAAAAATAAATTTTAGAAACAGTGTTCAGATATATGAGTGTGTTCAAGATAAATTCATATCTTTATCAATAAAAATCATAAAAATATACCTTGGTATGGTGAAGTTTAACAATTTCAGAAAACCCATTATTGGATGTTGGTACAACTTTCACTATTTCGGCCTGGATCGGGTCTTTAACCTAAAATCGAATTTAGACAACATAATATTACTATGCATTAGCTGTTGGCTCTACAGCAAAAGCTGAATGGTAACAACAATTTTCTTCATATCATAACATTGAATTACTTACCGAGGAACACGACAGGAAACACTGAATATGTACGCTCCAATAGCAGCAGAGGCAAATGAGAATTTGTATAGTGGCTACCACCACGACACTCACAAAGCCTGCCTCAAAATTTTCTTCAAATCCATACACAGCAATCCACGAATAAAACACAATTGGGTATACAATCAAAAAAGGCAACACAGTTCCTTGCAGAACAGTCGGGACCGGCTTGAAAAGCTGTGTATATTGAACTAAATCGTCTAGTGACGACTGCATCTTATTGGATACCATTTTATAATTCTAATACACTTTGAACCCGTAGTAATATATCACCAATGGCCTTTTTTAACTTTTTGACGTATAGTTAAACATAATTTAATATTTTCTCTGAAGAAACTAATTCAAAATATAAATAAAATTCGATTTTATTGAGTTTACTCAACTTGACAGATTGACAATCAAGAGAGGAGGGAGAGAAGAGGGGTGGGTGAGGTAGAACCGGAAATAGCGTGCGAACAAGTATGTGCGTGTCACGTGCTTTTCCGTTGTATTCAGAAAACATTTAAGTATGATTTTCACCAATGAAAAATCCATTTACCTAAAGTTTTATTAAAAAATCATTTAACCTTTCCCATTACCTCACGAGATAAAATCTTACAAACTATCGGAAACCTAGAGGGAACTAAAACGACACATACTCAAAGTCATGTTACGTCAACGTTATGATTTCACGAATTGTCAAAAGTGAAGTGAAGTCAAAATGTCAATAAAAGGCGCCAAAAGCGTGAGTATGTTTTGTAACTTCGTATGTTTTTTGTAAACCTCGTAATAAATAAAACACGATGGATTTGAATATAAAAAGGAAATCTATCAAAATTCCACTGACGGGTAGCCTTACTGAGACTTACCCTCACGATCTTCAAATGTACAATATTCCACCTACTGAAGACATAACACTCCAAGAGTTTGAAACATTAGCCTTAGAAAGAGTGACTTTATTAAGAACTTTAGCAACCGCAACTACCCTCAAAGGGCTTCGAATGTTCTCAGAAGAATGGACAGACTACGTGATCGGTGAATTAAGAAGCCAAGGCTTGAAGTATTATGCTAAGCTTTGTGAGAAGTCGTCTTGTGCCACAACCGAAGCAGATTTGCAGGCAAGACGTAAAGATCACATTGCACACTTCATTCTTAGACTAGCTTATTGCAGGACTGAAGAATTGCGGCGCTGGTACATCGCTCGGGAGTTAGAATTGTTCAAAATGAGGTTTGCAACTATGCGGGGTGAAGCTGTAGAGACATTTTTCAAACTCAATAATTTATGCTATACTAACATCAATGACAAAGAGAAGAGCGAAATTATGCACTACCTAAGGGAGTCAACTCCTCATGCTAATATAGAAAACATGAAATTTTACAAAGTGAAATTCTATGAGGTGCTAGATTTGGTAAAAAATAGGAAAGTGTATCTGAGTGGTGGATATGCATACATTGCCCACAAAGATTTTATATCAGTGTTATCTGCACAGTACAGGACACAACTGAAACAAACTTTGGCTGTTGCTTCTCATCACCTTGGTGAAATTGAGCAAGATGAAAGATTAGTGTCATTATTAAAAGGATTACACCAGTCATATTCTGGCAATGATTACAGTGATGCCAAATCAATTGTTCCCATAGAGAATTTGGACTCATTATCTGTTAAGTCCTTCCCACTGTGCATGCGGCAACTTCATGAACAACTAAGACAAGCTCACCATTTAAAACATGGTGGAAGATTACAGTATGGATTATTCTTAAAAGGTATAGGTGTAACATTAGAAGACTCACTAAGATTCTGGAGGGAGGAGTTCACTAAAATAATGGACCTAGACAAATTTGAAAAACAGTATGCTTACAATGTAAGATACAATTATGGAAAAGAAGGTAGCAAGAAAGACTATACTCCATTCAGCTGTTTGAAGATTATCAACACCACTGTTGGGCCTGGAGACTGTCACGGATGTCCTTATAAACACTGTGATGTTGGTATTCTGAAGAATAGACTACAGGGTTATGGTCTTGACTCTCATGGTAAGTATTATATTGATTCAAATCCAATGTTTCCTAAGTTAGTTTTAAAGTACAGTATTTTTATAAATATAAGTATATTATACATAGGTACTTATTTAAAATCCTAACTATTATTTCATTGAGGAAATGGTAACCCTCTTAAGGTTTTAAACAATTGTTTCTCTATTGTACATATCTGCAAACTGACCATCAATAAAAAAAAATTTTTGTTACTTTACCTTTGAACAAAGTTAGCAGTGAAAGCTAGTATTATTTATTTATTTCATTTCATGTAATGCTGTTTTATGCAGCACTGAATGAAATCCATTTTCCATTCCAATCTCCTTCTAAAGCTAATGCTACTGTAAAAAATAATAAATTCTGAATTCTTCATTACAGCAATCAATGAAATAATAGACATGACAAAGAAAGGTCATTTCCAAATAGCATGCAGCAAATATTTTGATGCTGTGCATCATTCAGACCTTGGCCTGGGCATCAACCATCCCAATCAATATGTTGAAGAGAGTCAGAAAATTTCCAAAGGCGACATCAAAGTGGAGATGAAGAAAGAGTCCAAACCAGCAGTCAAAAAGGAAGCTGTCAATGAGTTTGATGAAATGGATTTTGATGATGTCATGTAACTTCTAAGACTTCTATGACATGTGCAGGCTATGCTTATACATACTAAGTACTCCAGCATGGACTGAGAATTGTGTAAATGAAAAAGTAATGATCTAGGTCTCACTCATAAACATCTGTAAACCTCCTTTAATATGTTTTGTCTTGTTTTAACACTAGATATTTTGTGACAGGGAAAAGAATACAAATCATATTATAGTTTTATGAATAATATGTTAGTATCTATGTATAAAACAAACAAAGAGTACAGAAATTGGAATTCAAAAAGCCAGTAAATGATTGAAACAACACAAAAATTTTAAGATTTTATTGATTTAAATTACTGTAAAATATATTATAATATTTATTTCCTTTTAACATACATGGCCTGTCTAGCCAGGTTTCCACAATATAAACCACATATAAAAATTAAACCTATAATTGAAATGCCTACAATTAAAAAGTACTTCTTAGACGGGGAAGATGATATCTCATTATACATATCACCAAAGTTCTCTATCACATTCAACTGAAACAGAGAAAATAATTATAAAATTAACATATTTTAATAAAATAAAGCAAGTATATTGTGTTTCTAGCCCTGGTGCACTGAGGATATTTGTATACCTTGACTGCTCAGTACTCCTATGTCTATCCACATAATTATATGTTATTTATTAAACAGTTACAAACCATGAGGTAAAATAATCTAATATTTCTTTAAAACCTAATTATGCTTTCTTAATAATCATCAAATGTTTAATTCTAAAACTATGTAAGCCCAAGGGATAAAAACAATAGATTTTCCATTGTCTGTAATGTTACTATGTAGGTTAACGCCATTTCTAGCAATACACATACTTTAATTAAAGATTTTCCCCAAAATCTCTGACAAATTTAGATAGACTAATAAAATAGATCTATACTTACAGCAGCAACATGCTTATACATTTCCAATCTACTTGAAAGTGCCTTTTGACAATCAGCCTCTAATTTTCTATTACTATCATTGAGAATTATCTTTAGACATTTTAAACCTGGAAAAGAAGTATTTATATATTATAAACAAGTTTTTTTTATTACAGTCATTTGATATAATTCAGATATTGTATAGCTTAGACACTCTCATTCCTTGAACTTACGTCTCCCAGCACCATGCTCCAAATCTTTGCAATATGTCAATAAGTCCATAGCACAAGCTCGCTCCAGCAATGGATCTGCCTCAATATCCACCTCAGTTTCTTCTATTATTTGTGCAACTTCTCGTGCACATTCAGCTGATACGATTTTATGATTCAAAAGAGCATTCTTGAGACATTCTTCTACCTGTTATTAGATTTAAGTTAAACAAAGATGACACATTTGGCGTAGCGGCTGGGTTCAATTCCCTGGTCAAGCAGTGTTATTAGGATTTTTATAAAATTCTCAGATTTAATTTAATTACATGGGATCTAAACATACCAGTGAACTGTGGGTATACAAAACTACTTGTACACGTCTGTCAGACCCTGCGGAAAATTGAGGCGGCACTACACATGGGAATCGAACCCAAGATGACTTGCTCAAAAGTCATGCTTAAAACCAATATCCTAACAAGGTGCAAGATTCTTTTTTTTTTCAAATAAAAGTAAAGATATTTTTTAATACCTGTCCATCGGAATTTGTAATGTCATTTGGCACAGCACAAATTGTTTGTATTTCAGCTTTGCATAATTTACCAAGCAAAGGGTCGAGACGGTAGTTCAAAGCTTGCTCTTTTAACACATTTGCGAGTTCATTCTCACATGAGGTTGTCAATTTTGATTCCCTAAACTTTTCCTTCAAACAATATAACATTTTGCCTTGAAGTTCCATATCTTGTGGTTCTTTTGCTGAAAAAAAAAGTAGCAGATTCAAGTAGTAGTAACCATGAATACTCCATGTTGGAAATGTTTGCCTTATCCTAAGATAGTTAAATGGTTTTGAAACTATCTACAATTAGTCAGTTTGCAAATATTGTCTACCTAATTTAAAAATGGATTTTATACCAATCACATCTGAACAAAATTTCGTAATATCCGTTTTGCAAGCTATTTGCAAATTATTATTAAATCGGTAGTCCATATTCTGTTCTATCATTCGGTTTACAATAACAACTTTGCAGTTTTCATCGAAATGAGGTTCTTGTCGGTGAATCTGAAAAAAAAACAATAAAAATAATATTAAGAAATCATTGATCTCTTGCTAAACAGAATAAACTAATTTAATTTTAATTTACCTTCAAGCAATCTAAAATTTTTGATGCATCTGTGTTATGGCAATACAAGTCTATCATATCATTACAGCTTGTAATTAAATGATAGTCAATGGCATTGTCAGCAAACTCTTGTTTCCTAACTACAAAAATGGCTTTCCTGCAGGAATCTGATAAGCTTCCTTTAGCTGTCTGTAGACATTCTAAAGCAGCCGATTCGCCATGGGGCACATTGGCACAGAACATTTGTAAATCATTCTTACAAGCCTCTTTTAATTCTGGATCTAAATCAATATTTTCCTTTTGTTGGAAGAGCTGTTGTCTTAACTGCTGGCGACAATCCTTAAATATTGTATGCTTCCTTTTTGTTATTGTATCATTTCTCACTATTTCACTAAGACATGTGACAACCTGGCTTTTAGTTAGTGCCTTGGGACAAAATCTAACCACATAAGACTTGCAAGCATTCTTAAATTTTCTGGTAAACCTATAATTTTTTAGTGAGATCAATTGTTCATGTTCTATAGCAGCTCTACAGTTAACATTAGCTTTAATTTCTGGATCATTTTTATGACTTATCAAACATTCCATAATATCATCTTCTTCTTTCTTACTTTTCAGTTCTGAGGCACATAGCCTCTCAATAGGAACTCTACAATTAATGTTAACAACAGCATTGAGTTCAATATGGCCACTTTGTGTTTCAGTATAATTTGTAACAATTTCTCTACATTTAGTTCCAAGTTCTTTTATCTTGTTTTGCAAGCATGCTATTTCTTCTCCCTTTCCAGTGTTTTCAAAGCATAAATTTATTAGATCATCCATACAATAATCTTCAATTTCAGGCATCATATCCACACTAATAGCTCTCTGTCTCATAACTCTTCTCACTTGGGCTTCACAACCTGGTTTAAGCTTTCCCCTGAGATCAGGGTTGTAAGCATAATTATACAAACATGGTAATACAAGAGGGTCTTTTTCAGATTGGTGTTCACTGATATCAGCCCATTGCAGTTTTGCTTTGCAAACTGTAACAGCATCATATTTACATGCCTTGTATAACTGGGGGTCAAGCTTAAAATCTCTGGATATAAAGTACTGTATTTGCAACAAAGCAGCTTCACAATCATTAGTCATTAGATTGGTTCCAAGTTTCTCCATTAAACATGACATAACTCTACCATTTCCATAATTAACTTCTCTGCAGGCTCGGTCCACCACAGGTTTGCAGGCCTTACGGAGGATGGGGTCAACTCTCCAATCTTCACCTGGATCAGCTTCTTGGACTAAAATTTCCAGAGATTTTTGGCATGCTGAACTGATTCTTTTATCTTTCCGTTTTCTTGGTCTAGCATGGTCCATGAGGCAATGAATTGTGCGACCCCCAGCTTCAATACCTTTACACAGGGTTGTTATATCATTGGCACAGTTCTGCATTAATTCTGGTGAAAGCCTATAATCATCCATGAGCATTTTTCTATGATCAATCATCTCGGCAGTGCATTCAGGGCTTAATTTTGTGCTTTCATTTCGAGACACATGTTCAAGGCATAATAAAATTTGTGCAAGTCTAACATCTTTATCATCTACAACACCTTTTCGGCAGTGATATTTTCTAATGTCCTCTTTACAAGATTTCACTAACCCTTTACTCATCCTATAGTTCATAACAATATTTCTTTGGTCATAAAACAGTTGGTCTTGGCACTTTTTTCTCATTCCTGTAATAAATTTAAATGTTAATTAACATTTCACTGATTAATTTAATGATCATTAAAATTCTAATCAGAATTTATTTACATGATAACAGAAAATAGGTATTCATTACCAAGTAAGTTAAAAGTAATAATATTTACCATTTTCATACTTGTGTCTCAATAGGCACTTGTACATCAACCAAGAGCCAGGTACTTCATCAGGACAGAAGTTCTTCTGATCCAAGTTACATGCAGCAAATATAATTTTGTCTAACTGAAGAGTATTATACTTCATTTCCTCAAGTACAGTAATTTCAGATTGACATTCAGGTCGGAGGTTTAAATCTTGATCGTGTAAACATTTTATTGTTTGTTTTTGTGACAAACTCCTTGGATCAAATGGTATTCTACCACAGGTGTGAGCTTCTATGTCATCATAACAATTCTTTAAGAAATTACCAATTATTTGCCAATCATTGAAAATCAGAGATTCAATTTTATTTATCATCCTCCAACATTTTTTATCCGTTATACTTGATTTCTTCTTCAACACACAATCTATGACATATTCTGAAGGATTAAGGCAGTTCAATATTCCAGGCTCTTCCTGGCATGGTTCCTTCAGTTTATGTTCCAAGTAAGCACTATCTAGAAGGTCTGCTTGGTGAGTCCATAGCTTGTGTTGGCAGAGTAACAAAATTTGTGTTTTATTGTATGACGCATTTAGTGCGCATGATAATATTGCAAGATCATCATCCAAATGCGAACACAGCTTATGATACAAAGCACAGCCAGAGATGTCTAAAGAAAATCTATCACTGGGTCGATTTACCAAATTACCCGATACTTGTGCATCTTGGAGAAATACAATTACACATGCTGTTAGAATTCCTGCCGTCGTAGTAAGTAAGTTATTACTTAGCATTGCGCCGCCGGCTTGTGAACTTTTGTGGAAGTGAGTATAGTCAGCAATTTTACTCAAACATTTCTACTTATTTTAAGGATAGCTTACATGACATAATGATACAGTCGATCCATTTAAGATTTCAAGAATCTATTGCGTTGTATTTATTCACTGGATATCACTTTAGTTCGTTGTTTATACTTTAGCAAAGCACTACAAAATTTGTTTAGGAAAATTGGCTAGAACGATTGATTTGATTGATTGACGATTGCGCCGAGCCGACAGACTCATTGACTTTTGTAAATCAGTGTTGCCATAAACCAAATAGGTAGGTGCTGTACTGTTAACCCACTTCAACCTCATAAAACTAAAAGCGAGCATGCGATGCTTATCTACGTAAAGCATTTGCTTTAAAGATGGGATGTTATGGAGCTCCGTAATCGTATCTGAATGAAACTATCGGATATTCGAAATAGCAATATAACCGAAATCGTTCCCATTTCGAATAGGTACGTACTTTCCGATAGTGTTGGGGTAAATATTTTATACTGATCCAATATTCATCCGTAGATGAAACTCGGACCTTGATAAAATATTATTCTTAAATCTATATCCAGATCCGATTTTTTTTATCTATAGGATCTTTGTTACCTCCGTTAGGGTTAGTGATGTAATTGTATGGTACATACAATTACATCACTAACCCTAACGGAGGTTCTGTCTAACAATGTTTTCTGTTTCAGCGTAAGAGAGCGTATTGTGGACAATTTGTTAGCATTTTAGTGGGCATCGTTTTTTTGTATATAAACGGTAAGCTACATGAATTTCTGCGTATGTTGCGTAAACGTCGAATTAACTTTCACTCGTTGTATTAAGAACACGCGACGTTTGAGTAAGATTGCATAATAATTAGACTGGATCACTGCTATGTGCTGTTGTCGATATTGTTTAAATAAAATAGTTTTCGTTACTCTTTGAAAATATCGATACGCCATATCGATATTCTTTTTCATACTACGGTTTTTTAAAGTGGCAATTTTAACTGTATAATCCGTACCAATAAAGAATGGCTTTATGAAATCCGCTAATGCACCAACTCTCTCGCACAAAGTATAATACGTGCCGTACAGGAAAGAGATAGCATGAGATTATTGTAGTTGCACTGCGCCATTCTGTAATGAGGGACACTATAGTTTTGTAAACATTAGAAATTTCATTCATTCTTAAAAAATCATTTGATTCATTTGTGTGTCAAATTATCATTCAATCAAGCAGCCTGTCATTCATTATTTCATTCATTGATGATATGATGATTGAAAAAATATAATTTACAATAGTACAACGTTTACTTACTTTAGGTACTGATTTACTCCATCCATATTTCCATAAAACTCAATTTGGAAGTAGTGTTGTTTACGTGTAATTTTTAATATGGAGGAATTTGTGGAAGTTAATCAAATATCGGATTTTATTTCATATCTTCGCAGTGTGAGTACTACTTATTTCTTAACTATTTTATGCTTAACTACTACATTTACTTACAGTATTTAGGTGCTGTTATCGTAGTAAGTGAAAGTAAATACTTATCGCTCATAGTTTTCTTTAAGTGGGCAGTTACATCTTGGCGTCGCGGCTTTTGGTTGTGAGCCGTGGCCAACCGCATTTATAATTACAACCAGTCCTGCTGCCTAATTATCATTTTTCGATTGTTTTGCCGGCGTCAGAAAGAAGGGTTCCAAATTACAGTATAATACTAATCCTGAAACTGGTCAGTCTTGAAACAACTTCAGGTTGTGATTCTGATAGTAATAAGTACTTTTTGATACTCAAGTATTTTTAATCTAATTAAACTTATGAGTATCTACAGTTAGGTTCCTTAACTACCTTTGCATTAATTTATTTGAAAATGAAGGTGGTTACTTACAATATATTTTTGTAGAAAAATTTCAGCGGAGTCTACTCAGGCATTCAGAATTGCAGATTGCCATGACATTTTCATTTACTGTATTTGACCAGCTGTCAATTTTGTATCCAATGTATGAAATTATAAATTCAACTTACTTTAAAATTCAGATTGTCATAGGGTGGCAATCAGACATACAGACTGCCTGCCAAAAATGTATTTGTAAATACTAAATCTAGGAAATCTTAATTAATCTGAGAAGTTGGTATGTAATTAGAAAACTAATTGTAAAATTGTTAAGTACTTTAACATGCAAGTAATATGTTTAGAACCTGGCAAACTGTCAGACCGATTTAAATTAAAATAATGTAAAAATCATCCACAAAATCTACAAATCAATCTGCAGCTGTTTTCATTATCAGCTACATAACATTTCCATGTATAAATTTGTATGTTCAATGTAATGAATTAACTTTATTTATGCATAGTTAGCATGACCAAAGGTCAATTTTTGGTAGAATCAAATACTAGTTTTGTTAAGTGCATTAATCAGTACATTAAAGTATATTGACAGTGAACAAAATAATAATTATAATGAATGTTAATAAGACTTATATGTGGAAAAAAAGTGAGGTTTGGACTTGCCTACTAACAAATTAATTCCATACTTAAGAGCAAGTCCAAATTGAGGTCTAAACATTCCTAACAGTTATTTTACATTCATAAAAAAAAATCCAAAATTAATATTATAAATAGAAAAGTTTTTTTTTTTCATTTTCGAATGACTGAATGCCAATTTATATGATGAAACCATTATTGTAATGCTAAAGCAGCTTTACTTGCTAAAACATTTCATAAATGTTACAAACTATTTACTTCAAATATTGCATTTACAGAATCCGTCTATCGTAAGTATTTCTTTATCAATTTGTTTTAATGTAAATAGCAGGAGTATTTCACAAAATAAAAAAAAGGAATCTATTTTAATCTAGGAATCATAGATTTGCAACTGTCAAAAGGAACAAAAAAAATATAGATTTGGCCACCTTGAAATTGTGTTCACATTTCTTAAAGGCCAATTGAGACAAACCTGTTTATGTACTCACACAGTGCTATTTAATTAATATTTCATAACTCTCAGTTAAAATCATCACCTATAATATAATTAAGTAGTATAAAAATAAGTTTATATTATGAATCTAGTATGATCTAGTTATTGGATAATAGTGTACCATAGGCTTGTGTAGTACATGTACTATGTACTTATTAGGAATTAATTCCCGACACTGACTAGTACGAACTACGCGACTGAACGAGCGGGAATGATTATGGATCTCATTTATGGATTCATAAAGCTATTTTGAATTTTATGTTCATTACCCTACAGTCACTATTCCTTCAGTGTGCTACTGTACTAAATGTACTAATAGTACTAGAAGACCGAACTAGTACATTTCAATGATTGTACTAGTACGGAGCGCTCTTTTCAATGTCCGAGCAAGAACAAGCCTGTTCCATAATTGTTGCCAGGATTCAAACAAATTCTGACGAATCATTATCAAATAAATTCCGTTGTAATATTTAGTAATATTCAACATTTTACATATAATCATCTTAGCTCGGTCCCAGTCCAATTATGTTGGGTTCAACTGCAGGTCTAACATTGACACAGTATCTTTAGTAGAAACTGCCACCACATCTCCAAAACGATTGTCATTGATATTTGTCAGACCACTGGCTTTAATGTCTTTCCGACGCACATAACAGTTTAAAAGAGTTAAGGAAAGTGATGAATCCTTAGACCGCGGCAAGTGCGGAGCCTTCTTACCAATCGATGGACGAGATAAGATAGCCCCTCGAAGTTTTACATATAAATATTAATTTCTCTTAGCGTCCTGTGATAAAAAGGCATCGTGATATCATAAGGGATTCCATTTGCGAAGAGGAATTTTAAGGTGTTCTGTAGATTAACTACATACAAACGTTGTTAACGACGACGTTTGTTCGATTAGGAGACGACTGTCAAAACCGCAAAACAAACAATAAAATACTTACTGTGTGAATTCTAAAGGAGTCCTTTCTCGACCTTTTTAGTGTCGCGACTCACTAAATAGCCAAAAAATGTTGTAAGCAATGTTTCGACCTAACATACAATCACGCCTGTATTCCCCGAAGGGTTATATAGCCTATTTTTCGCATATTCACTAAAATACGTTAATTAGGACTATCAAAGTTTGACATTAATTAATGATCCGTGGGAGAGCTATGCTTCGGCATGAATGGGCCGGCTCGGCCGGAGTGATGCCATGGCCTCACAGAAAACCGGCGTCAAACAACGCTTACGTTGTGTTTCGCCGAGTGAGTGAGGATACCGGAGTCCCAATCCCCTTTTAAAAGGCGGGCAACGCACTTGTGACTCATCTGGTGTTGCGGGTGTCCATGGGCGGCGGTAATCGCTTACCATCAGGCGATACGTCAGGGTTTTAGGGATCCCTAAGTTGAGAAATGATGCCTTAAGTGTTTCAGATGTGAATCGCATGCGCATGCAATCATCTTCCCCTTGTTTAGGATTAAGTAAGGGGGAAGACGATACGACAACAGCTGAAGTGGGTGTTATCTAGAGACAACACCCTCACACGCACTCTAGTGCGTCTTACGTATTACTTATTTATAAGACATCAAAATGACATAGAACCGAACCGAAGAGAAGTCCCTATCTATTGTATAATTTCTTAATAGAGTAAAGCTCTATCGATGTGTTTTGGAATCGAGCGTAAAAGCCCTTTTAATCTTTCGCCTAATAACATTAGCTCAATCTAGGTCTAGTTTAATAAGCTTGTGAAAGGTGCCGATGGTGTCAATGGCAATAAGCTCGCCCCCTAACATATGGGACCTAAAACATACCGCCGAACTGATACATCAGTAGGCGCCTCTGCCTAATAATTCAGGGATTTGGGTATTGCAGTATGACGTATGATATTTTATAATAAACACTAAAAGTTTAGGCGGATTTCGTGTTCCGTGTCCCATATCTCGTGGCTGAGTGCTTTTACGGTTAAAATTAAAAGTAATGTTTTCAAAAAATATTCTAGTAACTGCACAGAATATTAAGATTGCCATGAACTAACTAATGCTAGGTAGGTATCACTGCATAGACCAGCGTTAAAGTTTGACGTTCACTCATGTCGGCGAGGTCACGCGTATACATAGGTAATCACCAGCATTTTTTTTTAAGAAGTTGCAACAAAGATATCTTTTGCTACCTTAGCGAATTTCTCATGAATACCTTCTGTTAGGAATACTAGACCTGTTTAGCATAGTGTAAAATAACGACATACATTGTTACATGCCCAGCTTTGATCGAGCAACAGAAATGTGTTGCTGGGGAGATTTTTGCGCAGTTTCTTCTTCTCAGCAAAAAAATTCGAAGGTGGCGAAGGGCAGAAGATTTGGCTGTTTATAAATGACGTTCAAGAAGGATTACCTAGTAGTCTATCTTGATTTTGGATTGAGCTAAGGATTCCTGCTGCTGATCAGCAGTAGAACCCAAGCACTTGGTGCGTTGAAACTACTACGGGTCCACAGATAAAGATGCTCACCCCTTTACGACCATTCCCAATATAATATCTATAGATAGATTTGCTTACTAGGATTTTGACATTACTTACAGCAAATCTACTGACTGACTTGTAATTGAGACCGGCCGTTAGTGTGCTTCGGGGACTATTATATCCCTGACCTTTTTTTTTTGGTGGGGAAACTTATGCACGCCGCCCCGCTTCGGGGATGCGGGATGGTTGTGCCGGGCTCTCCGGCCAGGTGGCCAGCATTCCGACCAAAACCACCACCACTGCCACCCTTCGCATAGCTGTGGGATCACGGGAATCGCTCTCGCATGCTCCGCGATTCCACCGCGGACGTCCAATGTTGGACCCTCCCCTAGAGCGACTGACGACCCCAAGTCCGCCGCCCAAGAATTATATCCCTGACCTAACTTAACCTTGCAAAGATTATTTTTATTATAATTATAGTATCAAAGCATGCTAGAAATTTTTGAATGTATGTCATACAAATTTTCTTATCATCACTGACGATAACAATTGTATAAATAACACGGAATATTTTGCAAAAAGAGAAATCATCTGAACGCGCTTTCAATTAATATATATCGTTAAATGTGGGCGTCAATAACGGGATATGATATCGTGATTGTTACTGTTCAGTGACTTACAATGATATTATAAACTAGTTGCTGTTGTCCGCAGTTTCACTCACGGCAAAAAGGATTAACATACTATAAGTTCGATTCTAGGCGATGTATCAAGACGAAACATGCACCAGATTTTAAGTTAGACCTCTAGCAATATGCAGTAGTTTTTGCGTGATGCGCGTACAAACATACAGACACAAAATTTCAAAAAAATGTTATTTTGGATTCTGTTGCTCTAATAAAGACCACCATATTAGTTTTTTTTAATATTTATAATGTACAGACACCGGCCTGTTACAATTTATTATAGGTATAGATGGCTCTAGCCATGTCATAGAACCGTAAAACTGAGCAGTACATATTTTTTTAAATATGTACTCTCACTTTTGTGAGAATGAAAGGAGGTTCTCATAACTAAATAAGTAAATAACTACACTGCGCATTGAGGAAACGACCGTTTATAGTTTATGTACACTTGGCAATTGGCACGCAATAAATCTTTGAATCCTTAGGACCATTATCATTGTACCTATTGACATCAAGTTGCTCTATTGAATCTAAACAAATTTGTATGTGAAATATGAAATTGAAAATCAATTCAAATCACTTCATGCTACACGATGTAGTTTTCTTTTAGTTACTGTTTTTCCATAATACTGTAAATTGAATCAAGTTTTTTTCCTTTTTTATAAAAAGGGCAAACTTCTGCCAACCTTGGTCTCTCTATTCCGAGTTCATAGAAATTCAGATGTAACAATGCCTTTATCGAGAAAATAGGGTTATGTTACTATAAATAACTTCGATTTTCTATTATAGAACTCATGTTTTAATCTAACATGCGGTATGGTTTATGAGCAGCCTTTGTTCAACATCCTGAGTATTATATAAATATCGAAGAAAATAGGTGCTTATGTACAGCAATATACTACCGTCCCTCTAGGTAAACTCATTTTATCCGTATCGTATAATGCTCCTGCTCCAACTGCGCGTCAACTAAAACATTACTCAGATGTAGCTTGTGTCTTGATATGTATTTAAATGCGTTAATAGATACTATTATTATTTATATCTTTTAAAACGTTGCCCCACACTAGAATTTTCTCCTGTATCGTGGGTGTGGTTACAAAGACGAATGACCACATTTTCACACACACAAACATCCAGACCTGCGCTCCGTGCGGGAATATAACCCACAACACGTAGCGTAGAAGTCGATTGCTCAGCCGCTACGTCATACGTGCCGTCGGGTGGAACAGGAGCTTAATAATATCAATTAAACGCATCAAAATATTGGCTACATAATTAACGTGGAAGAGCCATGCTTTGGCACGAACGTTGTGTTTCGCCGAGTGAGTGAGGTTACCGGAGGGACTTATAAAAGGCGGGCAACGCACTTGTAACTCCTCTGGTGGTGCGGGCGTCCATGGGCGGCGGTAATCGCTTACCATCAGGCGATCCGTCTGCTCGTTTATCTTCCTATCCCATTAAAAAAAAAACAGCTGAGTAATGTTTTAGTTATCGCGTTAAGACCCAGGAACATAGAGAAACTGCATCGATAATCGTGAAGAAATTCAGTAAAGCAATAAATAATTTATAATGCTCTGGATGACACAAGCTGGTGTTGTTAAGTATTACGTGACGGCCCTAATATGTAAATGATACCTACCTAAGACAATTAATGGAGTTGTTTGATAGGCTTCATTGTTAAGAACTATAAGACTAGTAGCTGTGCAATGTGCCTATAGCAAACGGCTGCAAGATGCGAATCTCTATCTATTATTTAATTGCCTATTAAAAAACTGCCTTATCTAGTGGTGAGCATACAACATTTGTTTTTGATTTCTCAGCCTAGCCTAAAAAACAAAGCTAGGCTATTTTGGTCTATTCAATCAACGTACCTAAACATACCGGCAAGCTGTGGGTGTACCTACATTAGTACACCTCTGCCTAACCCTTCGGGGAATACATGCGTGATGGTATGTTGTGTCATTCAACGTAACGGGAAGGACAAGGCTTCCATAATTAACATTTTCTTTATTTAAATTCCAGATTGAATGGCGTGATCCGTGGCTCATAGCGCTCATATCGTTCCACATCATAATAACGTTCACATGTTTTTCCACGAGAAACTACGGGAACTTCCAAGTTATCTTGTTCATAATATTATGTGAGTATTCCTGTTCTATATAAAAAAATACTAGCTGAACTGCTACCCGCGTCCCAAAGGATCCCGACAACAGCGCCATACCTAAGAACTATGAAGATGACGGTGAAGCCGTTTTGCAACACACTGATTTTAGTTTTAAAGGTAATGTCAAACCAGAGTCAATAAGTAAAGACAAAACACGATTTAAAATTGCTCCAATTTTTCAATCATCTCTCTTATGTCTCAATAAACTTGTTAGGATAATAGGGGAGAGGCCGAGGTCGCATAAATCGTCTTGATCTGACTCTGGCTATCGACGACCTTGATGACGAGTTACAGACCTATCATTAAGTATGTAATGTCAATTTAAAACTGTCAAGAACTAGACAAGAAAATAGCTTTGTACCTATTCCATAATAATTACTACATCTGCACTAAGAGCTGTGCATACTGGCAAATGACCTTCAAAATAGATTATCTTTACTTGAATGTGTAATATTTAATCAGCTTTACAGAGGATTCTCTATTAATCTGATTTTTTTCTATATGTCCTCATGGCTTCGATTTTTCTTAACCGACGGAAAAAAATAGGAAGGATTGGGATGATTTTTTTTATATTTAGAAAGGGACTGCGTTAGTATTTACAGTACTTGCGTCAGATTAGTTTAGATCAGATATGAAGTAAAGTTTTACCGCAGTCACTTTTTTTGCAATACTATTTATCTTTTTTTGGGAGGCATCAAGCTGCATGATCCTCACATTATAACGACAAAGTTGTAAAAATTACAATGTTATAATTTTTATTTAAAGGAGTATCTACGGAGTTTCTTGCCGGTTCTTCTCCATAAGACCCACGATTTGGTACCGTGGACCTTGTTTTGATAGTACAAAAGTACCTGTTATACTGGTCTAATTGAAATAAAACATTTGACTTTGCTTTAAATAAGTTATTTAACAACTAAATCCTATAAAAGTCTATAATTATAGACAACCATTCTACTAACAAATGAATCCAACTCATAAATACTAACGTCCAACATACCTAAGCTGTACAATGTTTAGCTGTAATGGAAAAATCGTAACAGCAATTTAAAAAGTTACGCCTTTGCGTCATTTGGCACTGCGTCAAACTAGTGAAAGTAATTTCAGTTTCTACATCTTTGCTTTTAATATTATTGTAGGTCTTCATGAAAATATTTAGTCTAACGCCGGTTGACACGGTGACCGTGATTCACGGAAAAACATCTTATATTAGTCCTGACCTTTTTTTGACCTGACTGCAATCTAAGCGACCACAACACCGTAAAACTTTGATTTTTTATGTGCCCGACGAAAATGCTATCAGGGTTCATCCATCCTCGTAACCTTTTCCAACTATGTTGGGGTCGTCTTCCAATCTAACAAAATGCAGCTAAAATCAGTATTTTACACGAAGCGACTGCCATCAGACTTCCACAACCCATTTTCTAGGTAATACCGATATTCGATGGCTTTATGTGCTCTCCGAGGCACGGAGCGGTCTGATGAGGATATTCCACTGATATTACTAGATACAATTCTTGTATCGAAACTTCTCGATACTATGTATATTCGTCAATGGCTAACATTATTCATTAGAAATGATGATTTTTTAGGTTAATTCAGTGCCATTGAATGACATTCTATCGGACTTTCCGTGAAAGTGTAGTCGGTTCACCTTGGAGTTCATATTTTTTTAATACTTATTGTTCCGCGCTTGTATCGTTTAATATCATTACGTTGTACATCTTAATTACTACACTAATAAGCGCTAGCGATTAATTCCTTAATTAGTACACAATAACCTTGATTTCAACGGCAATAAACAACCTCATTGATCTTCGGTTAGCAAAGTGATATTCGGTTTTCAAATAAAATTCTGATTTGTGGTTTCAGTTCTGTTGCTGGTTAATGACCATAGGCTCTCTATTGCGTGGTGGGACATACCGGGGAATACAGGCGTGATGATTAGGTTATTTAACTTTGATTTCAATGTTTCAGTGTTACTAGTCTATTTTTCGGAAAATATCAACGAAGTTGCTGCAAGGAATTGGGCGTTGTTCTCCAGACAACAGTACTTCGACAGTAAAGGCCTCTTCATATCAGTCGTCTTCTCCATTCCCATATTACTGAACTGCATGATAATGGTGGTAAGTTGATAATACATCGCGTGATCTGACATATCTTAATTAATTAATTGGTTTATGATAGCAATGTCATTAATTTTTTGTTTATTTTTAATTATTTAAATATACTATGCCAACGATTATTCTATTTATTATTTAATTCAAGGTTAGTTTGACACAGATTTTATAAGTAGTTTAATATATGTTTAGTATTTATTTCGTCGGAACTATATAGACAAGCTTAGGCTTCGTTTAATTATAATCAATGAGCTGAGGGTCTAGGTAATATTAATGTGTGTGGTTCTTTCATGTTTCTTTTAGTAGGTCCTTAATTAATGAAGCTTTAATACATTTTATTTTCATTACACGATACAAATTACCCATTCAGAAATAATTTCGTAAAACTGGATTTTTACTCATTAAACTGCCTTATTGATGTAGCGGCTGTAAGTGCGCCTGCTGAGCGAGATGTCCTGAAATCGATTCCAATGTCGAACCAAGTTTTATTTAATTGTATTTTATGTAATTGTCAATAGCAGCTTAAAGTCCGGTTTGTACCCGCTAGTGCAATAGGCATGCCCCCTAATACGTAGGATATAAAACATGTCGGTGAACTATGGGTGTACAATACAGAACACCTCTGTCTTACCCATCCAGGGTACTTTTGTTATGACACTTACGCGAATATTAGACATTGAAATTAAACTACTTTTTACGTATCTTATCGCGTTGTATTGATATTGATTCCCGACGTTTCGGATCCTTTACAGCATCCATGATCACGGGTAGACTTGACGTGACCATGGATGCTGTAAAAAGTAGGTTAATTTCAATACCTATGTTATGTTATTTATTCGTTTGACGACAGATGCGGTCTCAACCAAAGACTTCCGGGGTGGGGTCATAGTCAGAGAGTAGGTACTCGTGACTAAGTAATAGGTGGTTTTTCAATTAAACGTGTACGACTTTGGGTGGGGGGGGGTCATAGCCCCCCTGACCCCCACCTCGGACCGCCACTGTTTGACGACTAACTAAGGCTTGTCGCTCGCATTTTCCAGGGTTCATGGCTGTATCAATCAACGCAAATTATGACAAATATAAAGAAGGCACAGCTGAGGCAGCGCTTGAAAGAAATGAACATGAACCGCGAACAACAAGAACATTTGAAGGCAGAGTAATCAGTCCAGTCAATTATGTAGGTATGAAAAAAAAAAACAATATTTTTGCTAGCATTGTGACGGTAAACGAAGAATCTAATTTTAGGCATATTATGACGCAGTGATTTATTTTTAATTTATTATTTATTGGCGAGGGAACAAAATTTGGAATTTTATCGGAAAGTTTCGTTTAATAGTCTCGAGAAGGAAGCGGCCATAGCCCAAAAACACAGGCCTGAACTCTCAAACAAAATGTCGTGAGTTTAAAACATGAGTCGTTGACATTTCGCCTACATAACGCTGAATAGGCTAGACTAGATGACTAAAATATTCTGTTTGATCCGTCAGTTAGATTATTGAAAAATTATGTACACTTATTTTTCCTTTTGTTTAACAAACTAGAAATGACGGCTATACAGTGCATTTAAGTTTCACGTGACATCACTGCTTCCTAAAATTTTTACGTAATACTGACGTCACGACCTCCCACTCCGGAACTTTGATGCTCTATGTTTGTCAATTCTTATTATTTTAATAAAGCAAAAAATACGTGTCCGATTTTTTGGATAATCTACCTGACGGACCGAATATAATGATATATTTTAATCCAGTCATCATCCCTATTGCTAGAAAAAAATTTTTTTCCGCCATGACAGAACCAGATCCTACCACAAGCTCATTCACCGTAGACAAGAGAAGCTTACATTACTATAAATCATTCTTTTTTATGATATGCCTTTTGGTATCAAAAGTAATCAACAAATTTCGTTAAAATTTCAAATAAGGAAGTTCTCTTTTTAAAATTCGCAGGACCATCCAGTAAGTGACTATCAAAGCCAGAATGTGTAAATAACTCACAAGTACGTTCTTAGATGCGGTTTATGCTCCATAAATCGTCCTCGCGCTTAATGCTTGAAAAAAAATTGTTCAAGTACACTTCACGGTTTATGAAGCACACTTAATTAAAATAATACATATGTAATTAATTTCATAACTTGCCTTTTTTATTATTTTTGTGGGCAAACAACACGATTTTAACAGCCAACATTATTATTTTATTTATTTTTTTTGATACAAGAGTAACATAAATTGAATTTGAAAAAACGGTAATTTAAAAAAATGCCGAAGACATTGTTTCTTGCCGTTACCTATTCAAAACTACAATTTGTTTTTTCCATTATTAGTACGATGGCCAGTCACCACGCAGCATTTATTATGACGTCACAATACATTATGTAGATGAGTAGTGTAGTATTTAAATTTTAGAAGCAATACAATAACTAAACAGGAGATGATGAAAAACTCATGGTGAAGAATAAATTATTAATATGACAACGTACACGTGGATAACGTAAGGACTACTTACAATTTATGGATTTAATTTACTATTAATTCACGTTTCCGCGTAAGGGATGAGGAATATTGTAAATAACCTACTGAACTTTAGGGACTGTTCGCACCGAACTAGTAGTCAGCGGATGACTATGAGCATACTGACTGTAGGTAATGACGTATTTAGTGTGAACAAGAAGAAGAATTATGATTACTGAAATAATATCCTTATCTTAACTCGAAAGTTTATAAATTATATTAACTACAAAAGGAAGTTTTTTAACCACAAGATAAAGGTCTGTATAGAATGTACAATTTTGGCCTAATAATTCGCTTCACTTCCCTTTCCTTCCTTCAATGTGAATAAACCCGTAGATATGGCTATCGCGTTCGGTAGTAGTTTAATATCCTATGTTTTATGGGTGTTCTCGACGTGAGCGCCAAAAGCCACACAGATGAATCTGCTGTATACACTTAGCAACACTTGCAAGGGACAGACAATTCCGCACATTTACCTGCATGAAAGTCCTCTTACGCGGAATGCATTTGTGTGGAAGACTACTTCCGCAAAAGGACACATCTGCAGACAGTGGTTTCGAATCTACCTAATTTTAGTCTGATTTTTTCGATATTTCTGTTCTACCGAAATACCGGAACGACGATTTTTTCACGATTTCATAGAATACATGGAAAATCTGCTTTATCCCCTTACAATCCCTTTTTATTTAAGTTTTAAGATACAGGGAATCCCTAAGAAGTGACTTTTGAGACCACTGCCTGCAGAAAAATAGCGGACACTTGGTTGGGTAAGTAAATTCTGCGCGAATTCCAAGATAATAAAAGGATTATACTGAATTTCTAAATATGAACTAGAATTAACGGCTTAAAAACTAAGAAATTAAGGGGGTGGATTTGTCAATTTTAGTAATAAGTCCGGGTTTAGTAATATTCCACAGAAAAAACACTTGGCAAGTGTAATTTCTCTTTCTTTTTGTCAATGGCCAGATTCGCGCAGATGTCTTGTTGCCTGAATGGCCTCTTGTGAAATCTGTTACGCAGATGTCCTGCTGCCCAATCAGAGCACCAACTTGTCAATTTCGAGAACTTTGTCGTACATTTGCAATGCTGTTGAATTTTTAAAAAAACAAAATCATTATAATTATGTAAGTAGTATATAATTATAATAGATATCCTAAACACGACGATAATTATATGTACTAACATTAGATGCGCTGAAATTAGGCTACGACCAACTGGGCAATAGGTACTTGAACGTAGCATTACTAAGTTCGCACGTAAGCGCGAAGTTTGACAAAGACGTCTCAACGCTCGCTTTCGAGTACTCGCTCGTCATTTTCGCTGTGTGGTCGCACCTTTAAATACCGAAATCAGAAAAACGTAGGAATATATATTTGTTTTTTAATATAATAATAATTATAAACAATGTTTGCCGGATAGTTTATCATTTGTGTGTATACCTAGGATTGCATTAATAGTGTAGATATTTGATTTCACTTAAAGGTTAGCTGTTATCACAAAAGAGTGAGAGGAAATCTAATTAAACGACCTCTTTTATAAATTGATTCGATTCCCCAGTTCGAGTTATGATTTAAAAAGGAAGCATTTAATAAAAGCTTAACATAATAGCAGATTTATTGATCTGATAGCGATGGATGATATCAATATCTATATTTGTATCTGATTTTGACGCCCACATGTGATTTGTGTTGTATTTTCCTTACTGAGTATTTATTCCACTTTTGTAACTAATTGCATTTTTAATTTGTAACGTATGTACTTAAACTAACTACGCATTCGTTTTCGTTCATACCACTTGTGTATATTGCATTTTTCTTCTATACTTAAACACATTTTTTATAAATAAGTTGCCATGTATTTTAATGTGGTGTGATGAATAAGTTTAGGTATGTATCGGGATATCGTTTAAGCGTATTTTTATTTGGTGAGGTTAAAAAATGTACGGTTCGTTTTTTTTTTACAATTTGTCTATATTATTATGTATAAACGTTACCAATTTGTTTTTTGAAAATATAAACGTATTTGATTGTTGTTGTGAATGTTTCTTTAGCTGACTTAAATTTAAACGGTATTTGAATATATTCTGCAACGACAATGCTGTTACTAAACCTTAGGTACCAATATTTGTCTACCTGCAAAATTTGCATATATGTACTCTGCAGTATGGAATTTCAATTCAAATGCATAATTTTATGATGAAAAATCATCATAAAATTATGATGTATATCAATATCACTTTCCTATAGCGTGTCATAATAAACCCCTCCCGACGCAAGACGACATAAGTGCCATTAACAAGCATTCACAATGACTGTATAAACAATTTGTGATAATTATAATAGTAAATAGAAGGTGCAATAAAATTAAGTTTGCTAGTGCGGCTAGAAATTGGAGTTTTAATTTTTAAATATATTTGTACATTATTTTTTGCGCTAGTAATACTAAATATCTGTAATCTGGACAGGCATTTCGATTTGTGTCTCGTATAAATTATGTTACAAGTTCGATTTACGATAAGTATTTTGAAAACTAGAAATAGAACATCTTAAAATCACAGAAAAAAATACTATATTAGAATTAAAATTGTTAATAGCTAAGAATTTTAACTATGCGCATTATAATAGTTACTTCTCATAATAATTACGCGGCAACATCGGGATATGTTTGGGTATGGAATTGAATGTTCTGCCTATAGTAATGTTACGTCCATATCTAGTGAATATAGAAATAATATAAGCGCGTGTTGCCGACGAGTAACGTAACGAAGACTGAGTTGTGTATAGTGTGAATTGGAAGTCATTTTATATTTTTAAGTTTCATCCTCTGTCATTCTATACACCCCTACTATGAGTCTATCCACTCCTCAATATTCTTTTGCATTTTCATTTTGTGGACATCACTTCTTTAAAATTCTAGTTTCGTAAACTCATAGTAGGGGTCAATTTTATTGTTTTCTTCTCATTCTATATATGTAGGTAGGAAACATGTACATGCTTAACACTGTTTTTTATTATTCCTTTAAGCAATTGTAATTTTTATTTTGTTGTATGCTTAAATAAAAGGAATTGATCAAAGTATTGTTATTTTATTCTAGTCGGCTGGTCCTTCACACACAATTTTCTAAATACGTTCGATGGTGTCATCAATTTGCAAGTATTATCGGAAAGCTATAATAGCTATAATTGGGCTAGTACTAATTTCTAGTTCACAAGTCTAGGTCGACAGGAATCATGGGGCCCGATTCAGTTATTACAATTCATTATCAGAATGGTCGACCAAATGTGTCCAACTAATTACACTTACATAAGAACAGAGATTTCGTAGACAAAACGGTAAAAAATCAACAATTTTGAACAATTTACGATTTTGAAACAATATAAAATAGACTTGGGGATTTGTTATAAAACTTTCGAATATCAATGCCTTCTAAAACTACCAGGACACCTTAAGGGCCCGGCGGAGCTTGAATTGACCACAAAAACGTATTACCGAAATAAATTGTAATCCAGACAATATTCTATCAAATTATGTTATTATTCTGATTTGGATACCGTTAGTCTAGGTGCCTACGATACTATTTCGTCTACTACTACTTCACTGGAATTAAAAGACCGGAAAATCGTTCCAAACTTAGTAAAGTTATCAAAAAATGCATTCGCTTGAATTTATTTCCATTGAAGTATTTTGGACGAAATGGTAGAGTAGGAATCTAGATTAACAGTATCCGAATAATAATAGAATTTGATTAAATTGTGTTTGAATTACGATTTATTTGGGTATTATGTTTGTAAGAGCAATTCGGTCCGCCGGACTCTTAAGCGTGAGCGGGTAGGGTTTTGCCTTGCCGTACCCATAAGTTATTCTACTCTTTGAATTCTTATATCTTTATGTCTTGCTATGCTTTCGTATGTCCGCTTATCCTTGTTTTAGAGAAAATATTTGACATTTCAAAAGTCGCTTGTATATGTATATAATGATCTCATTAATTGAAAAGGAAACCTGCTAGCAAACAGATTCTATTTCCTTGGCAATATAAAAAAATAAAGACAAAGTTTTAGAATTTTGATCAAGATTTTATTTAATTTTAACTGTACAAAAGGTCTATTTTAAAACCCCCTGGTTTTAGTAATAAATCTGTGATGAGACATTATTTCGGGTTTCTTGTCTTGAACGGGTAAGTGTTTCGTACACTTCTTTACTTAATACTTAATGTGCGAGGAGAGATATACTTATTCATATAAGATGTAACAGAGGTAGGTATTATTATGATAGTCCATTGGCAGCTATTTTTTCTTTGACTTCCTTCACCATCAGCTTCACAAGGTTGTCCAAATCAACCTCTGGTTTCCAATTCCAGTCGCGGCGAGCTTCACTGTCATCGAATACTTGCGGCCAGGAATCAGCTGTAAGTTTTGTGGAAAATTACTGCGGTTAATGATTATCGTCAATTCGTCACCTTGCAGGTTTTCACTGCATTTGCACGATACGCAAATTACAGAGCGATAAAAAATTAAGTGGGTCAGCTATGATCTTGATAGCAAAAAATATTTGAGACGAGAAAAGAACTATGTGTGCCGTCTTTTGCATGAGCAGTTTACTGAAGTCTAATACTCGTAGTAACTGACTACGTTTTTAATAAATGTAGCCCTCATAAAAAATCCTTTTTATTAAATTGAGGACTCACGAATTCAATATTGCTGTCTGCAAACTAATGCATAATATATTATGTAATCACTCCTACCAACGTTCGAGAACACCTGCTGGTTTAGGCGCAGGATGCCTAATACTCAAAATGGCAAAGTGAGTCTTAAAATTACCAATTCTCGAAATGCCTTATTCTATAAAAACCTAAATCTCCTTCCAATAAACTCTATTAAACGCTTCAGCACTTTTAACACGTAAAGTGTTAGAATGTTGACGTGGCTTTCGTCACGATGTTGTCCTTTACCGTAAGAGCAAATAATACTTAGGTATTACTGAAATGACCCGATGAGGTGTGCGCGCTCTGAATCTCGCACGTGCACACGAAATGAACGTGAACAATGGGCCCTATCTATCTATCGAACCTTGCTGCTAGCCGTTTACAAATCCAAGAGTTGTCATCAATACTCGCCTATTTCTTGTCTACTGTCAGGCGCGTAAGTAATCTTGAAATCCGGAATATATTTAGACATTGCTTCTGTCAACTCTTCTGGTGTAAAGCTCATAGAGGTGACGTTGTATACTCTTCTATTGAGGTGGTCGTTGGGCGCCTCCAGATATTCAGAGAGAGCGCGGAGGGCATCCCTAACGTGCATCATCGGCAGTCTCGTGTCCGGCTTTAGGTAACATTGGTACTGACCCTTGCGTAAAACGTCGTGGAAAACCGCAATGGCATAGTCTGTAAGAACATGTGTTTATTAAAGAAGGCTCATTTGTTTTTAGGTAATTGTATTTTCACGTGGCAGAGGCATCGACAGCATGGAGATGGAGATCCATGCCTAAAATGCTAGAATAAAAACACAACAGATTAGGTACCTATCTGTTGTGTTTTTACAAAATTAAATGTGTATAATAAGCAAGGCCGAAGGAAGTGCCTTATACCTATATTTTTCAGAATAAACTTCAAAAATATATGACATGGTACATAAGTTACAAAAAATTGTAGTTATATGCTATAGAGGAATATAGAGGTCAATGGTTATTATATGGAATGAGTGAGAGGTATGATTGTTATTAGTAGTTCGTACAAAAAGTTTCAATTTTCTTCTTATATTATAAATTAATATAAATTGGATATAGTAGGTACAGTTGGTAATCTTAGTACTATGTATCCGGGTGTGTGTGTTTTGCCAGGGTCAGTTTGTAACAGAAAACCTACAAAATATTTAACAACTTAGAATTGTTAAATATAAATACTCGGGTACGTCAATCTGGGAATCTTTACTTTTCACTACATTGCCTGACTCTTACTGCTAAAGTCGAACATAAATATAAAAAATATACCTATCATAAATTCACACTGAGCCCAATCAAGTATGAATAAAAGCTACAAAGAAGAGAAAATCTCCTACTGTAGCTTTTCTATGAACTTATCGCACGTGATTTAACCACGCTTAATAAGTAAAAATATTATCCTTACCTGTAGTTCCTCCGCCAGGTGGATCACTAGATATAACACCAGGGAACCTTAAGCAACGGAAATCCAATCCAAATTTATGATAATAATATTCGCCTAACAACTCCGCGTGCACTTTGGATACACCGTAAATAGTCCTTGGTCTTTGAACAGTTATATTAGGGGTTGGGTTCCTAGGAGAGTCTGGACCAAAGGCCCCTATTGTACTCGGCACAAAGATCCTAAGTTTATACTGTTTAGCAAGTTCTATAACATTATGCATCCCTTCTATATTCACTCGCACGGCTAACGGAACATTTTGCTCGCCTATCGCACTGAGGAGAGCCGAGAAATGAATCAGCCAGTCCACTCTATGGTCTACGACAATTTTCTGCAGTCCTTTAAAGTCTAAAATATCGACGAAAATGTAGGGTCCATCATTAACTATGTCTTGGGACGGCTTGATGATATCAGAGAGGATGACGTTTTCCCGTCCATATTTTCCTCTAAGGTACTTGGCACACTCAACGCCCAGTTGACCGAGGCCTCCTGTAAATAAAACATATTTTATTAGAAAAAACGAGAACAAAAAAAAACAACTCGTAAGTAAATACGTAAAATCTAAGATTTTGTTAATATTCTTATCGAATCGACAGCAAACGGAAAGAGAAGAGCAATAGAAAAGAAATAATTGATAAACATTAAACTACAATTTCCCAGTATTCCGCCACGCGCATTTTTTTATTATAAGGTAAATATAAAAGTTTCATATGCGGGAATTATTTAGGTGGGGGTGTTATTTAGTGTTTAAATTATTAATATTTTAATTACATATTTATTATTGATTCATCAAAACGCACATGATGCTGGCGCCTGAGAACGATAGATTTTGTATTGTCTGGATGAATTGTTACACAGTATTCCATGATCGAGACAGAGCGAACTAGGAGCGATTATCTGCTCTGGTAATTAAACAAAAGACAGACTATGTACAGAAAAAGTTACTCTTATTATGATAAGATAATCGTTTATTGCCAAAAGTTTTACAATTCCTTAACCTAATAAATTATTATATTATTTTAGCTTGGTAGAATTTTTTGACTAGTGGTCTCCACACTAGGTCTAGCTTGTCACGTGGAGACCTTCGATAGAATAATGACTTGAGTTCTAGCTGCTAGATCCGGGTACGAAAACTAAACAGAACCAAAATGGGTAAGTATGTGTATAGACTATTAGAGAGTATACCTACCGACTTAAATATTCTGGTTTGGGTGCTTGTGCATGTCGCACCCCCAGGGAAATAAAGGCGTAGGTAAGTTGAAAATGCTAACTTTACAGGAGATCAAAAAAACTGTTTAATCTGACATAACTAATCGGTTTTTAATCCTATGATCTTGTGATAAATATCATTAAATAGTAAAAAAAAATCCTTTTTTTTAACTATATTCAGAATAATAACTTACTAATATCTTGTTAATGAATATTTCATATTTTAAGTTTTACAGACGTTTTCCTTATTTTATCCAGATAAATTTTCATATGTAATAATTTTTACTCCAATTATTTCTTTCTAACTAATTATGATACTGTTATTATTTGTCATTACTGCTTTTACGAAATTTTATATTATGAAAAAATGCGGAGGCTTTGTATTGTTTACGCCTTTTTTACCCGACTACGAATAAAGGAAGGGTAATGAGTTTAATTTGCTTTACAATGTGTAATAACTTTTGACAGCTTTGTTTGTTAAAAAATAAAAATGAAACCTAATGCTTATGCCTGAATACAGGCTGTTTTCACTTGTATTTTATGAAATTTATGGGCTTAAGTTGGTTAATCGCCTTTTTAATTGTTTTTTATGTGACGCGATGATTTCTTTTTTGGTAATAAAACCTTTATTTTACGTCAAATTGTAACGGAAAAATTGAGCATAAGTATCTTGACTTGCGCTATCCGAAACTGCATAGAAATTGGACGTATTCATACTTAAGCTTTTGTTAACCTGGGGGTGCGATGTGATTTCTATTATTTATAAAAAAATTGTAGTGCGAGAAACGCTTTCAAAAGAAAACAAAAACATACATTTTAATTATCATACATATTAATTGTTTTTCTGAGAATAATTTATTATACTATACTCGTATAAGTAGGTACATAAAAGGACTTTGTTTAATTGTACTTTTCAATGCATACAAATTATATGGTATTACTTA
Source organism: Acronicta aceris (assembly GCA_910591435.1). Taxonomy (NCBI): domain Eukaryota; kingdom Metazoa; phylum Arthropoda; class Insecta; order Lepidoptera; family Noctuidae; genus Acronicta; species Acronicta aceris. The sequence goes on from OU342759.1 coordinate 13,300,223, forward strand.
AACAAGAGACTAAGTATGTCAATACCGGAAAATACGACGTAAACAGTTTGGCTTTACATGTAAACATGTTATGGCACAATTCCATACTATTACGAAGTGATGTAGTAGAGATTACGCACTAGAATATAATATAATTATTATTATGTAAACAAATAATTACGCGGAAACTAGAAATGTTGATATCTCATCGTTTTAGAGGGATCATGCAAATATCGCTATTTTCCGGACGGCCCCTATAACAAACCCATCGATAGATTTGCTTACTAGATATAGGATTTTGACATTTCTTGTATGATTGTAGATGACATGGTAGGGTGGTAGCACGCATTGAAAACTCATCATAAATCACTGGAATGGGCAACGAGAAGATCTGTCGCAGTTTACCAATCTCTGAAATCAAACCACTTATTATATTTGAAATAAAACTCCTTTTTACGGATTTTATTGCGTTGTATTGATATTAGGTATTTGATTCCCGACGTTTCGGATCTTTTACTCGTACTCGCTTCGGTTCAACGCGACGGTTAAAACAGCTGGTTTCTGATGCAGAGCTCGAATCTCCCCCCGAAATGATTTTGTGGTTAAGCCTTGCATGGACCCCATGGGAAACTGCACGTATGTACGTTAACATCGGTTTACGTTAAAGACAATGGAATTTTTGAACTATTGACTGTGCGATAAAATAATAGAGGAGCATTTAGATCTTGTATACAAGGCATCTAGGAACACAAGCGCCATTGTGGGCTCAAGCGACCGTCGCATGTTGGAAGATTATTCTATTTTGCTTGAAGAATTCTACAACTAACTAACAAGCTTATATGTATAGTACCTACCTATAAATATTGCTTTAGATACAATAAGAACTCATCACGCCTGCATCCTCACCGAAATAAGCGCAGATAGACTGATGCAGACTCGCAGATCGCCTGATGCCGACTCGCAGATCGCCGATCATAATATTTATATCTGTTTGTGGTCGAGCTAGTTTTTTCTTATTTAACTTTTTGCCTAAAACTTCCTCTTACGATCACGAGTTGGTCATGAGAGATTTAAAGCCGGCAAAAAACAAAATAACAAAGAGTAGGTAGGTACGTACCTATTTAATGCCAGTTTAAAAGCTACCTTTTATACTAATTGTACTTCTACACTATTCAATTATGGAAATTGACGACTTTATTAGCATAAATTTTATTTTCATCCATAATAATAATTGTAAATACGAAAGTAGGTAAGTAAGTCTGTTTCTATGTATCACCATAATAAATGCATTTACCTTTCATTTCAATCACCTTTGGGTTGTGAGTGAAGCCACGAGCAATATTAAAAAAAAGTATTAATTTTGTTTATTAAGTAGGTATTAATAATAAATTTATAGATGTTTCTGCCACTCTTTATTTGATCGCGTTGAAGATCGATTCGGTTCAATTCGGGTTCCATTCGCATGATTACATATTTTACATAATAATATTATAATGAAATTATGATTTCGTACGAAGAAATTCAACATAGGTATTATTTATTTTTATCGCTGCATGAGTTTAGAGATTAATTTCCTTCAAATTCTTTGAATTTTTAACGAACTTTTAAAAATTATAAATGAATGAGGTAAACTGAGCCGATAAATACAGTTTTTTTTATACTAAACCCGAATATTCCACAGCATAGAGTCATATACCTAATATTATGCTATAAATTCCTGTTTGAGTTTAATATCCACTGGTTTCACTGGTTGTTACAACTTTACAACCACGCGACTATCGAATCGGCTCCGGTATGCGCGCGTTTGAGCAACAATTCATCATCATCGTGCTAGTGCACTTTCGCTTCAATTCGATCGTTATTACTGATATTACCTATTAGAAATAATTACGTTCTTGTATTATATAGGAGATTTCATATAGGCAGGTACAAATATTTAGTTTGAAATCCTTTCACTACGATAAACAAGCGTTCATCCAGCTACGACCTAAAACCCGAACAACGATAGAGTTCAGTCAGAGAATCGCCTTAGTTCCTTTTACCTACGATCTGTCAGATTCTTATTTTACTTTTTTACATTGTGCAGATTTTATGTAAATATTTAATCTAGTCATGTTAAAAAAATGAAAAAAACCGCACGTTTGTGCAATTCATTTAGTTCCATTTTCAAATAAATTTTATTAAGAAAATAAACTCACCCGTAATTAAAATCTTTGGTGGCCTTTTCTTCACATTATTAACAGAATAATTTCTAATATTTATTTTAATAGTAGTCCGATATAAATTCCGTAAGAACATAATTACAGAGGATCAGATCAGACGTCAGACAGACGGCACGATAAAACACTGTGTCAGACAAACGGTAACTGATAAAATAGTACTGAGGGGTCTCTCGCGTATAGAAACAGGTTGTAGACCGATATTACTATGCCACAGAATAGGTAATAACTAGTCTTACACTTATGCACGACTGAATCGTATAAAATGAGCCTTATCGCCATAAACATAGGTTGCAATAGACCATGTCCAGATCTGGTGGGTGTGTCGCTTCTGACGTCAATGTTCGGAGAAACGTAACCTTCAGTTTTTTCTAAAGTAAATTAGCAATGAAAAATAATTAAGTATAGGTAGCGACGGAGGATCGTTTCTCGGAATAGGTATCTTGAGGCTGTTTTTATTTAAATTCACGGTGCCAAATTTTCGTAGATTGAATAGATACCTAATCAACCATGCGTCCCATATAATATAATTTTTGCCATTACAAGATATAACATAGGAAACTTTGTTTATTTATTATTTGGCTTTATTTGGAAAACTTAAGTTATATAGTTATAACTTAAGTTCATGCAGTGCTCTTTTGTAAGTACAGAAGAGCAATGCAGGAGCTATAATGTAGTGTTAATATTTAATTAGATTAGGTTTATAATATATTGAATTATTATTTTTATTAGAAACAATGAGTTAGATTTTAAAATTAAATTAATTAGATAATTAATTAGTTTATTCTTCGAAAAATTTTGTACGAAGTATAACTAGTTACACTAATTTCTGTAAGCAAAATCTTCTGTTACTATTTATAAACCCACTCGAAGACGAGTTGGTATCTACTAAATTGATGACACCCAACGCTATTAAGTACATATGTACCTACTAGCTTTATTCAGCCTGGGATTGGATAAGAAGTTATCAAGGCGGTATTATTGTACTATATTTCTTTTAATTCTGATATATACATGGAATAATACATTATTACTTGGTTTACTCTGTCGTACTGTCTCAAAGTCGAGGTGCCAAAACTGCAATAAAGATGGAAGCTTAGAGTCTTCGCAATGGGCGAGCAAGTGTCAGAACGACGTAATAGCCACGTAGACACGTCCAGTATACCCGGCATGAGACTGAAACAAAAATTTAAATTCTACTTTATATAACTTTTAACGCCTTAGTAACTTATCAAAGAGAAATGTATTGCTGGGAAGTTTGTTGCATCGCTTCTTCTTCCCAACGAAAATACAAGGAGGCGGTGAAGGGCTTTTGTTTTGGGGGCTGACTATATGTAAAAATAACGTTCAAAAAGTACTACCTAGTAGTATATCTTGAATAAATTATTTTAACTTTGACGTCGGCACGCGACAAAGTATTTTGGACACGGGACTTAGCTAGGAATTTAGCCAAGTCATCGAAACTCGTCTGTTAGTATCAAGTTAATAGACAGAGAAAAGAGATTTCGCGACTGAGAAACCTACCATAATAATGTAGAATTCTTACGAAAGTTTTTAATGTTTAGTTCTACGATTGTCATTATTCTGAGGATCTACGTTTGAGATTGTCGGATGGCACGTCATGACGTCATTAAACATTTGTATAGAAAAAGTGGCACGTAGACCAAAAAAGGTTCGCTATCCCTGGTATAGGGGCTAAGTAGACAATGTGTAGGCACTGCGTATAACACCGCGTAGCCGCTACGCACCGACAAGCGTAAATGCCACGCCGACAAATTGTAGACGCTACGCTGACAAATTGTAGACAGACGCTACGGTGACAAAGAGTAGACGCAACGCTGACAAATCGTAGACGCTACGCTGACAAATCGTAGACAGACGCTACGGTGACAAAGCATAGCTGCTACGCCGACAAAGCGTAGACACTACGCCGACAAATCGTAGACGCTATGCCGACAAAGCGTAGACGCTACGCCGACAAATCGTAGACACACATGTTACGGTGACAAAGCGTAGCCGCTACGCCGACAATGCGTAGCCGCTACGTCGACAATGCGTAGACGCTACGCTGCCAAATCGTAGACAGATGCTACGGCGACAAAGCGTAACCGCTACGCTGACAAAGCGTAGCCGCTACGCTGACAAAGCGTAGACGCTACGCCGACAAATCGTAGATGTTACGCCGACAAAACGTAGACACCACGTACGCTACGTTGACATTTCTTAGTCAGGCACCGCTGTGTATGCAATGCAACATGCAAATGTCGACGTCGCGTTATCTGCTAAGTTAGGGTAAGCGCGCACTACAAAATTTAATCGTTACGATTTTTAGAGTGTGAACAAAGCAATTTTTTATCATAGTGCGCGCTTACTCTTACGTTGTTGTCCTCTCTCAACGTCGCCGTCGCTAGGCCAATGCGGCAATGCCTGTCACATCAATCTAGTGCTCGTAAGCGCAGCTGCTGCTGGTGAAGAAAAACCACACCCTAGATTTGATTCCTAAGTTGAGCAGCTCGGAGCTTAGATTTGTGCTCGGATATGGGCAATAGGCTAGCCCATAAAACATACTTGCCAACCGTGGGTGTACATTATTACACCTGTGCCTAACCCTTCGGGGATTCAGGCGTGATGCTATGTTAGGTTTTGTATTTTTATTCTAATTACTCCGCCCACTCGATTTTTTTGGCATAGTTAATATGCGTATGCGTCCGCAGTCCGTGTAATAGATTGTTTACAACGCAGATCAATCGCGTAGTAATATTTGCCACTATATCTATTTTTAAATGTTTTGCTTACGACATCTGCACCAAGGTCAACAGGAAATGATCAGGTTTTTGCGAACTTACGAATACTTAGAAGAATTGACAAACAACTTAGTTTTCGCACATACCTAGAAACGGAAACTGGTTTTGCAAAAGGCTTGGCCTCTGAGCGCCATAACACATACATTATGTATATGTCTTATTAACTATTTTTATTAATGGTTCTATGCTTTTTCCATAAAAGGTCATTTTCATTTTGGTAAAACTTACATAATTGATATTTTTGTCTCGACTTTAAACAGAGCAGCATGATTCTATTGCGGTTCTTCCTTCCAAATGCAATACATATGCATTTGTTTTACATTGTGACACCCACATTGTAAGACAAATGCAAAATGTTCTACGTGTAGAATTTAGACCATGATTCTCTGAGTTTGTTTCTTCTAAGTGTTAGTCAAATAGGAAACCACTAGGAAAGGAATAGTATTAAAAATGTAGTCTTTCCTTTACGTTCTATTTACATAAATAAATATCAGTTATAATGACATGGATTACGATATTATATGTTTGTTTTTACAAACACAAATAGCCAGACCTGGAATAACTGTACACCTGTTGACTGTACAATAAATTGTTCCATGCAGGAGGCGAATCTATGACCCGTAATGCAGAAGCCGATCGTTGAGGCACAGCACCTTGCGTGTCGTTAACAAAACTGTATAAAACATACCTACCTGTCTATAATTTGTGGTAGTATTGTTTATTTTCATTACTGGCATGTTTCAATAGAGTAATTAAGGCGACACACGGCAATTTTATTGTCCAAGCGACCCTTCCTAGTTACCACATCGTACGATTTAATCGAGATAAGTCGCTTAAGCATTCTTTATTTTGCAACGAGTGGTCATAGAGCAAAAAAATGATGCACAAGTAAGTACAATACAGTAAACCAATTCTGACAGAAATGGGTACCTACTTCTTTTACTCTCAGGTAGGTAGGTAGCAAAATAATCTGGAAAATTGAGCCAGTAATACTACTAATAATGTACCAACCTGTGAACTCGATGTACATATCTACTACAAATAAATATATAGAATCGCAATAGAAGGAGGCGCAAGAACTTGAAGGAACCCTTCAACGGTTTACAGCAGCTATCTCGTGTGGCTTAGATCCAGTCATAGTTTAAGTAAGACGTAAGTAAGTAGATTTTAGCCACAAAAAATGTCAACTTTTAAATCAAATTAAATTGCCTTTTTTCTGTTTTGTTGTCAATTTATTTTTTTGTTATTAAACTTAAGACGTCCTCTGAGAGGCAAAGTAGGCACAAAAAATGATAGTTGCACGAACATGCGAATCTGTAGCAAGTAGTTACGGGCGGCAGCACGCGCCACAATGGTGAAAGATAAGTTACTTGATGTGCATCGAGCTGTGAACCGAAAGTCTGGTGTTTACATGCGAAATACTTGCATCCCAGTCCAGGTTAGGCCACCATAAGCCACGCTTGTCCACTCTGTTTTGTTTAGTGATCGTTGCGTAATAGTGATCGTGCTTGTCACAGGAATTGAGGTTGTTCATCTTTGACGGTAAATCAATTCTTTATTTAAATATTTTTCTGTCGTTACCTTTAAATTCTTGAAAACTCGTGTTTAATGCGAAATAATGGATATGAAATTTGTATTCATCCCAACTGAGACAGCAGAAATATCCCCGAGTGTCGGTTTGTTGAAAAATATATTGTATGGTTTTAGAATTTAAGGTGATATTTTAGATTCGATATTTTGTCAAACATCAGTAGGTAATATCTACGCATACTGATTTGAGACGCTTGCGTATCTATTTATTATACTTACATAAGTAGTTACCTACTAAATGAATAACAATCTTCAGACAGGTTTCTTTAGCATTTTTCCTTTTCAAATAGGTATTATTTTAGGAACAAAAAACGCACGTAAGACAATATTTATAAATGTGGCTTCTCAAACGTGTTTTAGAAACGGCTATTTACTTACTGTGTAACTTACTTAAAACACAGATTGAGTAGGTACCTACCTATACTCCTGAATACAGTTTATACTCGTATTATTACATTTTCACAGAGTATATGCTAATAAATATTATAAGTGTGGATATTTAAGTAAAATATGGTATAAATAGCTTTTAGAAATTAATTAGTAAGTAAGTAGGTACCTACCTACTGTTTTTTCTGCGTGAAAATCCTTGTTAGACCGCATAAAATCTTATATTCAGATAAGTAGATACCTATCTATATATAATGTTAACCTTTCAAAAATCACTCAATTATCCCTTCAATGAAAGTGCATTGTTTACGTATGTACTTATTGAAACAGTGCCTAATAAAAATGCACCTGATAAGGATCCATTACCGTGCGCGTGCCTAATGCTTTCCAGTTCCCACGTGGGACATAACAATAACGCAGGAAATGCTTAATAACAAAATAATATCTATCAAAATAAAAATTAAGTGAGTACTGCTGCTAGTCCGACTTATTTTGCCTCCCCTGCCGGACGACAATCCATAAAGGATTTACTACATAAAAGTTATAACTTTATCATGACTAGCAACTAAAAGTAGATAATAGGAACTCATAGGAACTCCTTATAGCTGTGGGTCTTATTCCTATTAAATATAATATATTAATAATAATACTATTCCTCAGGTAACTACGATAGATTGTAATTAGCGCAATAAAAGTATAACCAATTGTAACATAACATAACATACCATCAAGCATCATCTGTATTCCTCGAAGGGTTAGGAAGAAGCGTACTAATGTAAACCCACAGTTGCCCCAGTATGTTTCAGTCCCATGTAATAGGAGGCGATAATAGGAGGCCTATTGCCATTAACGGGGCACAAATCCAAATTCCGAGCTGCTACTGAGAGTTCCATAGAAAAACCCAATAACACTTTGCTCGACCTGGGGATTGAATCCAGGACTTCTAGCGTAGCAGTCGCGCATGGGACTAGACTAATAAGGCAAACTATAACCACTTGTCTGTCCATTTAATGTTTTTAAGATTCTCGAAAAATAAAAAAAATACTGCTCTAACTGTCCATGTTTATCAGCAGTCTTTATTGTAATTAACCACTGAAGCATTTGCCTGCAATGAAAGTTCTTTTGAGAACTTTTTTGCCCAACTATCTTTTACCTGGTCCAAACACTTGTACAGCTAGGGCACTGGGTTAACGTGGCGTTTCACATAATGCATTATTTTATGCGTAATTTACGTTTATCTTTAGTCCTCCACGGTTATGATTTTGCTCCAGTTTCAACAAGTTGTTTGATTACGTAATAAGCCAATCACGTACCTATCTATATCGCAAAAACTATCAGTATTATTTCAAATAGGTACCTATATTGAATCTGTAATTGTACCTGGTATTCTATAAGTCGGTACTCTCGTAACTCGGCCTTACAGCATGGACCGACACGAGTTGTAGAGACTAATCACCGACTTAACAGGGCCAAAGGCAGCTTAACCCTGCAGATTGATAGCTTAGTTACCTAGTATATATTACCTAGGCTCGAGCCCTTGCTTACAGCAATTGGAATTAATGAGATATCGAGTCCCCGTCGACGACTTTAGGTAATTTAACCCGTCAAGTAACAAACTAAAAATACTATGCCCAGGGGGGTCATTATCTTGTGCCTCGAAAGTCCCGAAACCCTTACGCGCTTTGCTAAAACGGGTGTTTAAATATTTTATGGAAGTTAAGTAGGTAGAAGAAGACTACCTCATTACCCTAGTGGTCCTGAGCACGACTACTACGCCAGAGGTCCTGGGTTCGATTCTCAGGTCGAGCAGTGTTATTAGGTTTTTCTATGAAATTCTCAGTAGCAGCTCAGAGTTTGGAATTTGTGCCCGGTTAATGGCAATAAGCCCCCTATTATATGGGACCTAAACATACCGGTGAACTGTGGGTGTATATTAGTACGCTACCTAACCCTTCGGGGAATACAGGCGTGATGGTATCTACCGTTAAGTACATATAATAAATATTGTAAGTAAAATCTCTCAAAATTCGGAATAAAAAGAGAGGACGCACGTAGGTAATTTGAAAGAGACTTTGCAACTTGAGAGAGATGCAACTTGGGTGCAAGATTATAATCATAGTTAAACATTAAGTATATTATTACAATGTCAAGTCTAACCACAATAATAAAATGATAAAATCGAGAAACCTTGCCATATTATAACTTATCTTTGCGCTCTCCTTGTTATGTCTAGTAGGTACAAGTACAACTACCGCCATATGGTTGCAGTTGTACAAATATGTACCTACTTATAATAAATATGCTTTTGCCCTCATGGCTAGACAGTTGTGCAGATCGATGACACGTAAGAGTAAGCTTCTTACTACGGAAAGATTAACTTAATCGATCAATTTTCCTTTTTTTTCTGAACCAAAATCCATTAAAGGATTTAATGGTATGATGTTCATGGATCTTTTTGAATCTTCTGTCTCTACGGGAGGCGGTACCTATGCTATTTCGGACCAAAAATCATGTTAGTTTTAAACATTTAGACTGCCTCATTAGTCTAGTGGTCCCAAGAGCGACTGCTACGCTAGAGGTCCTGGGTTCGATCCCCAGGTCGAACAAAGTGTATTGAGTTTTCTATGATATTCTCAGTAGGAGTCTGGATTTGTGCCCGGTTAATGGCTATAGGCTCGCCCCCTATATCCCCCTACATGGGACCTAAACATACCAGGCGAACTGTGGGTGTACAGTCAGCGCCAAAAGTCGCTGAACACGATGCAATCTTCAAAACGTTTTTACATCATTACTAACCAAAAAATTCTGACCTGAGAAGTTAGTACCACTTTTCTGCATATAAGAAACGGTACATACGCTACATTAAGTACGGCTCTGCCTAACCTTTCGGGGAATACAGGCCTGATGGTATGTTATGTTTTAAACATTATACCCTACATTAATAAGTCTCATCGATACTGCTATACTTGTGTATCAAATCTCACGTGCATTAAAACCCAGACACGAAAAAGCTATTTTCATTACATTACATGTCACCTGTAGGTACAAATACCTGTTATTCACGGCACAGATCATATAATACCACAAAAATATTTACTTACGCGGCTTTTAGGAGACATATCAACATGAAACATGTACCAGATTTTAAGTTAGACTTCAAACAATACAACTGTGAAAATCGCATCCAATTTCATGCAATAGTTTTTCGTGAGGCGCGTATATACATACAGACATTTTTGTTTGTTTGTCTGTCTATTATTCTGACTGCTAGACAAAAACAAACAAATATCGAAATATAATTTGGCTTTGGCCTCATATTAAGGGCCCGGCGGAGCTTGAATTGCTAACCAAAAAGGTAATACCGAAATAAATAGTAATCCAGACAATATTCTATCAAATTATGTTATTATTCTGATTAGGATAACGTTAATCTAGGTTCCTATTCCTATATTCCTAGGTACTATTTGTCTATTACTACTTCACCGAAAACAAAAGACCGGAAAATCGTTCCAAACTTCGTAAAGTTATCAGAAATTGCATTCGCATACATTTATTTCCAGTGAAGTATTTTGGACGAAATAGTAAAGTAGGAACCTAGATTAACGCTAGATATCGGAATCCGGATAATAACAGTGTTTGAATTACGATTCATATCGGTATTACGTTTGTAAGAGAAATTCGGTCCGCCGGACTCTTAATATCTCCTATGATTCACATCGGCTGGTTATAATTTTAATATAGGTAGGTATGTATAGATTTTAGATCGCAGTAGATTGTACTACTTAGTTTCTGAGTACCACGTTACAAGATGACAGTCTGTAACAGTTACGGAGATAAATGCGATAACTGTACCATAATAACTGGTGTCCCGTTCGCTGCAAACATACGTAGGTACTTGTATGATGAGTAGGTTCTTCCAACGGTAGAATGCTGCAGTCATGCTTACGATAAAAGGTTAAGCACTCATTTTGTAACTATAGGTTAGGCAGAGGTGTACTAATGTACACCCACAGTTTCTAAAGATTACTGGCAATGTGGGTCGCACATTAGGAAAGTACCTACTATTATTCTTGTTAACCCCTCGTGCTAAATTAAATGGTTGTGTTACGAGTGGGTTTCGAACCAGCAACCATATGATCGCGAGTCCGACGCCCTAGCCATTAGACTACCGCCGCTTTCGTGTTTCATGCTTCGCCAGTATGTTTAGGTCCCATTTAATAGGGGTGACCCTAACAAACTCCAAGAAAAATCTGTTCGACCTGGGAATCGAACTCAAGACCTCAAGCGTAACAGTCGCACTTAGGACTACTAAACTATTGAGACTACGCTACAGTGTGGTTAATGTACAAGAACCATGCCTATTGCTGTAGGTAAGTTTAAGTTGCGATCATCGGGGTCAAAGTTCAAACCCATGCATTGACAAATGCATTACCTAACTGCGCCAGAAGAAGGGCTATGTTTTTCCAGTGTTGTTTCGTTTCATGAGCTGATTCTGTGTAATTATACACAATTTGACTACAAGCGTTCTAAAGACCAAAACAAAAGCGTAATTTCTTTTTTCGTGCATCCACGTCACACTCAATTATTTTAGTAAATACAACAATTATATAAATTATAATTAACTACACTATTGTGCAATTTAAACTCGGTACCTAGGTATGATAAAAACATAATAAACGTATGTTTAGTACGTAACTGAAACGAGAACGTACCTACATTTTTAATAATTATCTACGTTAATACTTATAATAATATTCTACATATAATACATATAATTATTATAAATTACTAGCTTATGCCCGCTACTTTGTCTGTGGACTTCAGGATTGGGTCCGACCTGGATAAAAAGTAGCCAATGTGTTATTCCAAGCTATAGTCTATCTGTGTGCGTGTTAATTTTATCCAGGTCCATTCAGCCGTTTTGGCGTGAAAGAGTAACAAACATCCATACATCCACACATCCATACTCACAAACATTCACGTTAATAATATTAGTAAGGATTTCATAAATACAGTAGGCATATTGTTTAGTTTTAATATATATGCATGTTTCTATCTACCATTTATATACACCACCAATTGCACATTATTCTTTTTCCTATAAGATTTGTGTTCGTCCAATGGTTGTCACAAATCTGTTGTCAATTTCTGTAAGAAATTGCTTTTAGCAGTAAGACCGCCAATTGTACTACTAATCATATTTTTTAAGAATCTAATTCTGTCTATCATATTCTTTTCGGTATACAATAAAGAGTATTCTATCTATCTACATTTAGCAAAATGAGTTTGGTTAGGTTTAGGTGCCATATTAGGTAAAACATACTATTCAGACTTATAGCTATGTATGTAACTTTTCGGTAACCCAAGTCGCTCCAAGGACGAATAGTGACCTACATCAACCAAACCTCGATCAATGGCTTGCATAACCTTAAAACAATGATGTAAATAACATTGCACACTACAGATCGCCGTTAATAACAATGGCGTATAGTGAAAGTGCAACTCAACTACCGGCCCGTTCCGGTGGGCTATTGTTTCTATAACGCATTGTTTTCATTAGTGCCGGTCCTTGGCGCCGGATTACGATTTTCGTTCTTTTCTAGCATTAAGCAATCAAGGGTCGAGCTTAGAAGGAAATAGAACAAAGAATCCATGTTTCCTCTCATATGTCGGATATGAAGTTTCACAGTGAACACATATTTAGCCACTACCATACTCCAAAGTAGTACTAGAGTATCAGTAGCAGTGGATACGGACTGTGGACTGCCGAAGCCGCAGCTACCGAGAGAAAACTTGCTCTCACGCGTCAAACTCAAAGCACACACCAAGGTGCATTACGATAGACTCCGACACAAGAAACCAGTCAGACCCGAAGAGATCACGAGCAAGTCTCACAGTTTCTCCCCTCTTACAAGATACCAATTCTGAATGACAGTTAGGAGATTTCCCGGTTAGGCTAAGGGTAGGTTTGGTATACTAATCAACAAAATAATTCAACCGTTTTTATAATTTTCAGGTAATGAGTATTGCAATAGAGAGAAACATGCTACAATGATCATCTCAGACGTTCTAGAGGAATGGAACCAAAGAAAAGGGAAATAGTCAAATGGCTCCTCCTCTTAATAACTTCTTATGTGGCAGGACAAGCTCCAATATGTCCTGCCCCAGAGACTATCCTCCCATGCATATGCACAAATCGTCACGAAGACGTCCAAATATGGTTGGTACAAGTAATCTTTAACATATCCGGGGTTCTTTTAATACAGAGCGATAATAACTTTAATATCCTTACAGGTGCACACACAGCGACTTGCCGCAAGTAATAAAGGGTGTTCAGAAAGTCGGAGATCTCGTCAGAAAACCGATAGATGAACTGATAATAGAAAACAACTATCTCCCATCCCTGCCGGGGAAAATATTCCAAAATGTAAAAATTATGAGACTTATGCTTCGTCATAACGGCGTGGAACGATTATCGGCTGCTTGGCTAGAGACACAAGAACCAAATTTGGTTGAAATATTCATCGTCGAGAATGACTTGAGAAGTCTTCCAGCGGAAAGTCTAATGAAAATGCACAATCTCCAAGCTTTAACAGTACAATCGCAGAACCTGAAAAGGATACCAGCGTTTTCTGGGTTACAAAAACTGCGTTACATAAACATACAGTCGGAAAGTTTAATTGCTGTCAACGAAAACACATTTGAAAACTTGCCCAACTTGGAAAAACTTTTTATACAAGGCAGTGTTAACCTTCGAATACTGAAAGAAAACGCTTTTTATAACTTGCCGAAATTAAAAAGACTAGAAATAACAAATTGTGGTGTAAATCTCATTCATATGAGAGCATTATCACTCCTACCTACTATTAGTGAAATTTCGCTTAGTAACAACAAAATCTCAGATGCGACTATGGTTGGTCGAGCTATAAGAGACCTACCAATGCTTTCTCATTTAAATCTAAACCACAACTTGATAGATAAATTAAACGAAGGCGCGTTCGTTGATCAACCAATGCTGGAAAATTTATTACTATCCCATAACAACATAAACATCATACATCATGGAACATTCCATAGAGTGCCAAAGTTAAGAGTTGTAGACTTGAACTACAATAGAATAAGCCAAATACATCCAGAATCGTTTTTGCAACAATCCGCCAGTGGAGTGGAAGAACTCACTTTGATCGGAAACCAAATAATGCACATCTCAGAATTTCGTTCATTACTCGATGCTTTACCCCGTCTAAAATTCCTGGACCTGAGTAAAAATTTGCTTCAAGAAATTCCACGAGGCGCTCTCAGGGGACATCCAAGTTTAGAAAGATTACATTTAAATAAAAACAACATTAAATTCATACAGGCGGACGCATTCGTCGCAATGCCTGCGTTGAGGGAGTTACATCTAAGTAATAATTCGCTGAACGACATGAATGAAGGTCCATATTGGAATTTACCTGCTCTCAAAGGACTAGATTTATCATACAACTATTTCACCCGTCTGCAACCTAAACTCTTATACAATCTTCCATCACTGAGAAGGATTAACTTTAGTTTCAATCAGCTCACGATTATTGATCCGATTACTTTTATGGAATTACCTTTATTGGAATATGTTAATGTATCCGGTAATGCTCTAGTTTCAATACATCCAGCTACATTCAGAAATCTCGCGAATTTATACGAGTTGGACGCCAGTTCTAATAGACTGATAGAATTTGTACCCGGATTACCGCGAGGTCTAGAACAATTATATTTACAACAGAATCAGATAACAAGTTTGCCTATGCCTCCGTCACCAGATTTAGATTTACCGTCTTTGAGAACTCTGGATATTTCAAGTAACGGGATTCAGAAAATTCCTCATGGCAGTTTGAAAACATTGCATAATTTACGCAGATTTTATATGAAACGGAATGGTTTAAGACAGGTCGAAGTGACAACATTTAGCGATTTAGATCGACTGGAGATTTTAGATTTAAGTTATAATCAAATAATGGCTGTTCATCCGAAAAGTTTTAGCAAACTAAATCAACTGAAGCAAGTGAATTTGCACGGAAATACGATTGAAAACTTCGACTTCATGGCAATTCAAGACAATGCTGCTCTATCGTCTCTAGATTTCAGCAAAAATAAGTTAAAAAGTATAAGCCCGAATATTGTCAACAGAGCTTTAGATGTAGAAACTTTGAATATCTCTTCGAATAACCTACACGAGTTACCAGCCACCATGAACATGATGTCTAAATTGAAAGTATTGGATGCTAGCTATAATAATATAAAACGATTTGATGGAAATTCTATTAACAGTATAAACACACTAACAGATTTTAAAATGCCGAACAATAAGCTAGTGGAGCTCAGCACTGGAAGTTTTAAAGACCTCAGAGATCTTAAAACGATAGACTTAGACAATAATAAAATTGAATTGATTCATCCGAAAGCGATAACTAATCTACCAAACTTGGTCTCAATATACCTAGGTCGAAATCACATTATCGATTTACCAGACCGGGTTTTCACAAATCTTCCTAAATTAAGGATAGTAGAACTGCAGGGGAATCGATTGCAGTACATTTCCTTACGAGCCTTTGAAAATATGCCGTTGGTACAGTACATGAATTTAAGTAACAACCAAATTACTAACATTGATAATTCAGGACTGAGACAATTATCATCTTTAGAAGTATTAGATTTAAGCTTCAACAAGCTGACGAGATTGACTAGAGCGTCATTTCAATATATGGAATGGCTGGTCGAACTGAATTTGGATAATAATGTCATATGCCACATTACTGGGCAGCCGTTCGATTTCATGCCTCGACTGAAGGTTCTATCTTTAAGACATAACAAACTTACCACGGTATTGGAAACAACTTTCACAAAATTGAGAAATAACATCGCTATTTTGGATATCGATGGTAAGTACACAACTAATTAATAATGGGAATCTAATCGCGTCTTAAATTTTAACGAGAATAATTTCCATTGAAGAAGACAATCTACTGATTACATTTTTTGTCATACGTAATTATTTTGATATGTTTTAACTTTTTGCGATCCTACATTTTTGGAGTGTTGAATCTCATTTCGAAGGGCAGCATCTCGTAAACAAAGCTCGGGAGCTGATAGTTACTTTAGCTAAAGTTATTTCGTACGACTTAATGTTAATAAAGTTATGCTTATAATTTCAGGTAATCCACTTATTTGTAATTGCCATATTGTTTGGTTGAAATCCTGGCTATCGGAATCATCTTCTATTGGTCCTAAATGTGCTGATGGAACATACGTCAAGGGTATGCCCTTTGGAAGAAATGATTGTCTAAATAGTGAAGTAAACCCGATTATTGAGGAAGATCTGAGATCGTGTATGACACACGAAAATGAAGCACTTTTACCTAATTTGGCGACATCACAAGTGTTTTCAACATTGGATAAAATTAAAGATTACACATCGAAGATAAAGAACACATATCAAGCTAACAAAATAAATAGACCGTCTCCAGAAGAATCAGAGTACTTCTACGACGAATATGTAGATTACCCTTACAATGAAACTTTAATAGATGGCTTGAACAACGAAATAAGCTCGTCACAAAACAATAGATCTTCAGGCGGGGTCCCTACGTTATATGCTGCAATGAAAAATACGACGGACAGAAACAAGCCAGCACAAACAAAAGCACCCAACAGTGGCTTCACATTCTTTGGAATGCCGCTCCCACCAATAGACATGGGAAAATTACTTAATACAGGGCGGAAAATAGACTGGCCAGAGAAGAAAAACTCTCACATCGGTAACAAGTATCAGCTACCAGAACCACCCAAGTTCGAAACAGGAGGCTTCTCCCCAATTCTACCAACTACTGCTGGAGGTTTTATGCCAATACCTGATCCTACACTTAACGTTTCTAATACTCCTATGCAAGTTCAGAGTGCCACCACATACAACAATAAAGGCACTGTGGAACAAGCAATTGCAGCTGTATCAACAAAACCACCGGTAATAACAGTGCATAGCAACACAACCCACCAGAAAATTAAAAGTGAGATTCACGAACTGCAAGCTTATATTGATGACGACAACAGCACTCATGTAACTTACAATAGAACGAAAAATGTAGAAGAACAAAAGACTGACCCTAATAATCTGAGCAAGTACAATTTGATGGAATCAAATCTAACCGTAACACAAGTGACTGAAAAGGAAACAATGCTAATAACAACAGACACAAGTAATGATATGTCTTTGCAAGCCTGGATGGAAAGCAGTACTTTATCTTACTCTTCATCGACTGCTGTTACATCAAAACCACCCATGAAGAAGCATATTGAGCAGCCACCACCTACTGCGTTATCTGCAATTCTGGTGCCAAGAACTGCAGAACTACATGAAAGAAACCACAGCAAAAGGCCTGCTACAATTACAAAAGTAAACCTACAAGAAATAGAACATTTTGGTCATAGAGAAAATTATTCAGCAAATAGGGAACCAAAGACAAGATTCTCAGAAATTATGAGCACAGGCAATACAAAAACGCGGCAAATTGATGATAATGACTGGTATTACAAAAACTATAATAATTCTAATTTAGAACCGTATGTTGCGCCTGGTGTCCACAAGCCAGTATCAAAAAGTAGTTTTTTAAGCTCTAATAAGTTAATTTTAACTGTTATTTTATGTAATACTCTGAATATTGCGTTATAAAATAAACCTACATATTACCTACTATACAAATTAATTGGTAAAATAATAATGAATGTGCAAATAAGTTGAATTATTAGCAATAACAATAACATATATTGACATTCTTAATGTATTTTATTCCGATGCAAAGAAATCAATATCTTTGGTAGGTACCTATTTAATTAGCACTGAGCGAGCATGTTTGCTTTTTCAGAGGTAGGTACTTAGGTATAAACTTATAGTGACATTAAATTACGATCAGTGTCATAGCGACGGAAACCCTTGACAAGATTTAAAGAACGCAACACTATGAACTTGGGTAAAATAATTATAACTTGCAAAGTGTAGTGTACCTAATTGTTATACCTACACGTTTGAAGCACGCCTTAGAATGATAGCAATGTCTGCATTCTATTGACATTACAAAGTCAAAATTCCTTCTTCCTGTACACAGAGGTCACTAATCTCTATATGAGTAGGTACTTATAATATCTCTGTTTAATGACAGTTGAGGTCCTTATTGTTTCACAATCGTGAAATTGACCGTACCGATTTCCATATTTTTGCATAAATCAATAAACAAACAGCATACATACATAAGTACATAAAGGGGCCTACATGGGTACTGACTGAGTAAGCTCTCGATTTTGAGCTAAGTCAATAGCCTGATATCGCAATATTGTACCAGTGAAGATTGTAACACCATGAAGTTGTGCTTCCATGTCCATGGAGTTTCTTGCCGGATTCTTCTCCATAGGATTATCCTATTGGAACCATGCAACTGGAACCGGTTAATTGCAATAGGTTCGCCTCCTATTACATGGGACCTAAACATACCGGCGAACTGTGGATGTACATTAGTACGTCTCTGCCTAACCTTTCGGGGAATACAGCCGTGATAATATGATGGTATGTTATAAAAAGTAGTTGTATAACCTAATTAATGAGCAGTAAATAAATGTAAAATGGAATGAATAAATATATTCATTTGATTTTTACCTGCCTTTTATATCAAAACTTAACATTCAAATATACGTAAAAATAAATGGAAGTCTCCTACCAATTCAATACTTACTTCTTAAATTCATTAGGTCCTGTCCATTTAATTGGTTAGTTGACAAAAAGAACAATAAACAGACGATATTTTATAAGTAGGTTTATGATGCTATGCAGTTATTTGGAATTGCTGAATATACATGCATTATTTAATCACAATTTTTGTACAAAATATTCCTTGAACTTTTTTAATGCTTTGTATCTGTGGGATATTTTATTCTTTTCTATCTTTGAAAGTTCAGCATAGGTTTCACTGTACCCATCAGGTTGGAAGATACAATCCCAGCTGCTGTCTCTAGTACCTCTCGGACTTACTATTATCCCATTTGTTATACCTTGAAACAATTTAACATCAAGATACTCACAATTCCCTGAACAGTAAGCAAAAGTGCACACCGCTTTAGCAGATTTATTGTTCCAACCAGTTAACAGTTTCGTTAGACCTTCAGGTTCTAACTTCTGGAAAAACCATTTGATATACGGCCCCGGTAGGCCTTTTAGAGCATCGAAACATAGCGACGTATCTTCCACCAATACTGGCCTCTTCAGACGGCGTGCAGCTTCTTGGCACTTCCTAATACACACTTCATCGATTGCCCCTTGAATTTCTGGTAAATCTAGCTTGTGGTTTACTATTTCTACAGGAAAATTACTGCCGAGAATAGCCCTGACTTCTTCTAGTTTCTTGGCATTGCTCGTGACGAAGTTTATAGATCGTTGTGACATTCTTGTTAGAATGTGTAGTTAATATAAAAGTTTATGCTCGGTGTATCAAAGACTCCGTCATTATAATACATATTTTCGAAGAGCTATTAAATAAATAGTTACTACGCGTTGACATATTTGACACTAGTTAAGTTTAGTGCGACAAGAGAAGAGGGCAGATTAAATAATTTAATATTCTTGGCAGAGGCCTTCACT
This sequence comes from Acronicta aceris, assembly GCA_910591435.1. NCBI lineage: Eukaryota > Metazoa > Arthropoda > Insecta > Lepidoptera > Noctuidae > Acronicta > Acronicta aceris. Next base: position 13,319,863 of record OU342759.1, read on the forward strand.
GAGGGCGTTTAAAATTCTTGACTTCACTCAACAGGGGAAGTTAAGTTCTTATTTGGTTCTTGGGTGGAACAAATATTGCAAGGACTTAGAATTATGTGGTTAATCAAAAGCGCCTCAGTATTGTGAGATACCTAAGCCTATCTGACCCGATAGTCGTTATTGGAACTAAACCAGCATTCTAGCATGTGAATGTTTAATATTTAATCAAGTCGCAATTGCTGCAAATATAAAGGTTTTTCAGCATTAACCAAGGTAGTACCTACCCACATCGACACATCAAACTCTATGGTTTCCCCTTTGGACCGTCCATGTGCCGTCGCAATAGCGATTGTCGTGTTGCGATACTGGTATGGTCGACTCGTGCATAACTTTAAAATTGGTTAAGATCTCCACGAGTCACCATGGTCAAGTAGTGACTAAGTATCTTTTTTTTTTAGATTATGGGTCAGATTATGCAGACACTGATCACAGATCTCCATTAGAGTATAGTATTAAAGATCAGTAATTGAAGATCAGGACTAGAATCCTCTTTTTATACTATTGTTAATGAAACTAGGGAGCGAGAATGTCAAAGCATTTATAAAATTGGCAGCGTTTCTACTGGACTGCTCGGTTGCTTGGTTAAAATCGCTGTGCCATCATGGTCAAGCTAGTGACTAGGTAGGTACATAATATGATGATTTTAAGTTTTCTTTAGTTTGGATTAAGGGGATATTGATCTCCATAATAGTATTATAGAGGGTATTAAGCTTTTGACCGCTTGTTATATATGACATATTTCCGTGCCCCTACCGCTCGTTTCGTATTTCTGCGACAGAGAACATGCATGATTTTTGCGTTTTATTTTCGTCCTATTAACTGCGTGGTACAACTAAAATCATTATTAAATAGAGATTATTATATACAACAATTACGTAACTTTTTTTATCAATATTTTATTATTTTACTAGCTTTTGCCAGCGACTTCGTCCGCGTGGAATAGTTACTTTGTTCCCTAGTTCTTCGCCCGCGGTTTCACCTGCGTTGCCCCGTTCCTAAGGGTTGTAGCGTTACGCGTTAGCGTTTAATCACTCATTTTCCCAACATTTCCCTTCACTGCTCTGCTCCTATTGATCGTAGCGTGATGAAAAGTATACTATAACCTGTGGTTTGGGCTGTGCGTTGATAGATCACTATGTCAGTCAGTCAGTCACCTAACGTAAGAGTAGACAAATATAATCAGAAAGCTCCGAACTGCTAAGCTATCGGGAGTTACACGTGTTATTGTGAGTCAACCATAAAAGATAGACATTTGCTGTCGTGGAATATTTTTTATATAATTTTAAGGAGAACATTTCCGTCATACATGATTTCTGTGTAGCTTTAACCATTAAGGCTGCACACGCGACGGAAGCTTAAAAAATGGAGTAAGTTCTCCTGTTTTCCCAACATTTCCCTTCACTGCTCTGCTCCTATTGATCGTAGCGTGATGAAAAGTATACTATAACCTGCCCAGGAGTATGAAGAACAATTGTACCAAGTTTCGTTGAAATCCGTCGAGTGGTTTTTGTTTCTATAACGAACATACAGACAGACAGACAGACAGACAGACAAAAATTTTACTGATTGCATTTTTGGCGTCAGTATCGATCACTAATCACCCGCTGATAGTTATTTTGGAAATATATTTCATGTACAGAATTGACCTCTCTACAGATTTATTATAAGTATAGATGACTGCCTCATTAGTCTACTGGTCCCAAGCGCGACTGCTACGCTAGAGGTCCTGGGTTCGATCCTCAGGTTGAGCAAAGTGTTATTGAGTTTTTCTATGAAATTCTCAGTAGCAGCTCGGAGTCTGGATTTGTGCCCAGTTAATGGCAATAGGCTCGCCCCCTATTACATGGGACCTAAATATACCAGGCGAACTGTGGGTGTACATTAGTACGCCTCTGCCTAACCCTTCGGGGAGTACAGGCGTGATGGTATGTTTATTATTTTATCGATTTGTAGCCGCGCGCTCGACCAACAATTGTCGTGCCCCTAACACGGCAATTGTTGGTCGAGCGCTTAAAAGGTTAAGAAGTCTCCCGCAATAAAAGTCTTGTTCCCTATTGCAAGAGGTATTTTCATTACAGAAAAAAATCACGAATGTGAAACATTTACGACCCCAACTGTCTACACAGAGTTTTTATCAATGACATTATTATAGTTTATAATAAATCATTGGTTTTTATCGTAAAATTTGCCACTAGCGCAACCAACTGCGTACAGTTTCATATACAGTCAAACCTGGATAAGCGAGAGTTCAAGGGAGCACAATCTCATTCTCGCTTATAGAGGTTTCTCAGTAACCCGAGTTTCTCGCTAATGCAGGTACATGGGTAGCGTTTCTCTCTTATAGAGGTACGCAGCTCAATTGATGAACGATAAACTGAGTAAGTCCGACAAACAGGACGGTACACAGGCACACGTGTCCATTTGAAAAGAATGCGATAAAATAACAACGTTATTTAGTTCCACGATATAGAATAAGACAATATTGACGAGGAAACAATACAAAAACAATGAGAGAGTAAGAAGTTCCACAAAAGTTAAGAATGAGTCATAAAATAGCAGATGTTAAATTTGTAATTTGTTTTGTCATTTGTTCCTCCTAAATAATATACATAAATAAATAAAGCTCGACTGTCGCTTATAGAGGTATAGATAAGTAGCAGTCTCACTTACGGAGGTCCATGAGGGAAAAACGACTCTCTCTTACAAAGGTTTCTGTTTCTCGCTAATAGAGGTTTTGGGAGCTTAAAATGACGGGTCCTGACTATTACTCTCACTTATAGAGTTTTCTCACTTATCCAGTTCTCACTTACCCAGGTTTGACTGTACATACAATAATTTCGCCAGAACTGTGTCTATCTAAAAGGAACCAATGCAAAAGGCCCAACACAAAAATAAACCGTCAACAAATAAAATACTTTACTGTTAAAAAAATATATAAACAGAAGAATAACTAAAGCTTAATTACCTACTTACATAATTAAGATCTCCCGAAATTATGAGCTTGCGCATACAAAAACGCGGCAAATCGATGACATATTGAAATTACATTAGAACTGTGAACAATAAAATGCTGATAATAAAACTTTGTATACTATTATTGATACATTACTTTTTATATGAAAAAGTTAATATGATTACTCATTTTCATTTTTTAGGGTAATAATTAATTTAATACGCATACTGGTAGTTAGGAAAGGCAGTATACATTGTGTACATTTTTTTATGTAGGCTCTTTTGTTCTCACTGCTATACGTATTTTGAATACAAAAATTAATAGTTAGAAATTGACATAGAATAGATTGATAATATAATAATAATAAGTATAGATATCTGTTTTATATTTTATTGGGTCAACACTATTCAGTAACCTTATATTTTTATTTAAAGATAACATTAAATGAACATAACTACATTTGAATTGTACTATATATCCAGTGAGATAAAGTAATAAAAAATATTCAACAAAACTGTCAGTTGCTTGCTATTCCAATGGGTACTTATAATAGATGTAGATTTTCTGTAATCATGAAAATCTAATAACAAAATATTGCTATGGCAACCAAAAGTATATTAAACAGTTTCTGGACATTTTCATTAAAATAATATCTGTCTATAACTTGACAAAATGTGCCTTGAATTTTTCTAAAGCTTTGTATCTGTGAGATATTTTATTTTTTTCTGTCTTTGGTAGTTCAGCATAGGTTTCACTGTAACCATCAGGTTGGAAAACACAATCCCAACCAAAGTCTCTGGTACCTCTTGGACTAACAATTTTTCCATTAGTAATACCTTGGAACAACTTAACATCTAGATCCTCACAATTTCCTGAACAGTAAGCAAAAGTGCACACTGCTTTAGCAGATTTATCCTCCCAACCAGTTAACAGTTTCGTTAGACCTTCAGGCTCTAATTTTTCGAGAAACCACTTAATATACGGCCCCGGAAGGCCTTTTAGTGCTTCAAAACATAGTGACGTATCTTCCACCAATACTGGCCTCTTCAGACGGCGTGCAGCTTCTTGGCATTTCTTAATAGACACCTCATCTATTTCCCCTTGCAATTCTGGCAAGTCTAGCTTGTGGTTAACTATTTCTAGAGGGAAATTGCTGCCAAGGATAGCCTTGACCTCCTCTAGTTTCTTGGCATTGCCAGTGACGAAGGTTAGAGTTCGTTGTGTCATTCTTGTATGAATGTGACAAAACAGGGGCTTGAATGCTCAAAGTTAATGTTAAAATTCGTGGATTAACATACCTATGACACTATACTTTTAATGAAAATTTGAAAGAAAATATTAAAATAAAGTCAAACAGCACTTCCCAATGTTGATTCTTTCTGTCAAATCAAATTGTCACATTTCTCTCATTGTCAGTGTCACCTGCTGTCAGTCAGTGCTATTGACAATATTATTTTTCTTTGGCTTAGATTCTTGTCGTTTTAGACTAAAAGACAGGCGTGACTAAGCGTCAAAGTATTCCTCGGTATCGCTGTCGTCCGGGAAGGTGCCCAGAAGACTGGCAGCATTGCCACGCTGAATGGCAATGCTTATGCGTTGTCCTAGGAACAAGCCAGCCCTCTGGTCACGTGAAGTGTCGACCAGTCTCCTTGAAATTTCCTTGAAAAGGAGACGAGCACTCGGACCCCACGACCCGAGCGTTTCGACCCCAAACGGCTCAAAAATATAGTTACCCGACAGGTTACTATACTTGCGCCGTTTGAGATTCTCTGCAGCAGCAGCAGCAGCGCCAGCGCAGCCAGCTGAGCTTGGAAGATGGGATGGAGCAAGGGTGTCAACACAGGTTGCATCCCACACCAAAGGCCTACCCATTTTCCAAGGTAAAAGGGACATACCATCTGGTCTCTTCCCATCGTCACGCACCAAGCCATTCGGTTCTAAAACAGCTGGTACGCCGGCGGTGGCAAGAGCACGACGAAGAATGTCGTTAATGCTGGCATGTCGCGCTATGCGGCCTGCACTCCTGCAGCACGACAGGCCATGATATCCAAGGCTGTCGACAACCTCGCCACAGTTACAGCGATGCGGAGCAACACACGGAGCGCCAAGACGGAGACAGGTAGCTAGCCGAAAGGTGGTATCATCCAACATAGTCCCTGTGTTGGATGAAGGAAGTGCTCGAAGCCAGAGACCTGATTCCCATTCACCCACAGCCATCAGACGAGCACGCTCTGCAGTATTGACTGACGTATTGAGTAGTTCTTTCCGCGTCAAACTGCAAAGCGGCCCATCCCAAAGCCTTTGGGAAGATGGGACCAGGGGAAAATCAGTACTGGGACAAGCCATTCTCCAAACGTTCATAGCATCAGCCAGAAACGGTACTTCCAAATCAACCAGAGAAGGTCCTAAGATATCTCTGGCTAATTTTTCGGTACTGTGGACTGAGGATATGAACGCGGGTAAACTGATACTAGAAATTTTGCGGATACCGATGCCACCCAAACGAATGGGGAGCGTGGCTTGTAACCAAGCTCGGTCATCCAGAGCCACATTTAAAATGGAAGAAATAAAATTTCGTATAATATTATCAACTTTTTCCAAAAGATGTGGTTGTGTCCACAAATGTGAACAGCGAAGGAAGTAAGTAAATTTTGGCCCAAAACAGCAAAATCTAATAATGGTAAAAGCCGAATGTGTATTAATTTTGAAAAGTCTTTCTGATATATCATTAAAATTTTGTATTTTATCTTCGATAAAAATCGGAAAGGATTCATCAAAGATTGGGGACCCTAATAGGTGAAGACAGCTTTTTTCAACAATTTTGATGTGAGGAGCAAATGCATTAAATTTCTGTAAAGTCAGTTGTCTGTCAGCAGTGTCTGGTACAAAGATTTCACATTTTGTGGGATTGAGGTCAAGGCCAATAGAACTAAATTTCTGCTTTAAACATTTAAAATCTTCCAAAACTGTTTCTGCATCACCTCCCAGGGTCCCGTCATCTAAGTACCATACGTTAAATTTTGAATTTAGTTCCTTGATAATGGGATTTATTGCCAAACTAAAAATGACTGGCCCCAGAGGGTCACCTTGTTGACATCCGACGGCTGATTCCAAAAGATCGTCCTTATATAGTAATTTAGAGGGGTGTCTATAGCATTGCCAAAGGAAACTATAAATTTTGGGTATTTCTTTTTTGACTTCGGCCAACAAAGCGTCCCTATTTACCGAATTGAAGGCATTCTTTATGTCAACCTTAAGGATGACCTCATCTTTTTTATGTTTTAAAAAAGTTGCTAGGGCATGTACGGCTGCCTCACAGCCCCCTTTGGAACCAAATCCTAGTTGTAGGGGCTGGAATTTGTGTTTCAGTATGTCACTGTAAAAGGAACAACAAATTTTGGCTGCCGTACGCCGATAAGTACACCCTACGGCAATAGGACGAATGCCGCCATCCTTCTTGCGCAGGGCACATAAATTTGCCCCGTACAAGACGTCGATGACGGCTTCGCTCACATTGCCGGAGAGCATTAAATTAATCAGAGCCGTAAGCTCCTTTAAAAGCAACTCACCAGCTTCCCCGGCGCTTGAACCCGTCAAATCCTTTAGGTGCTGGGGTGTCAAGCCGTCGAGGCCACCAGCAGATCCATTTCGAAAGGAGCTGACGGCTGTGATCAATTGGCGAGCTGTAATTTTTAAGGAATTTGTTTCTGGGTCAGGGGGATCAGGAAAAGTGAGGTCATCCACTGGAGACGGGTGTTTACTCTCCAGAGCTGAAAGAGTCTCTGGAGAGTAAGGTGCAACCACGTCACTACTAAAAATTATCCTGGCAGCTCCACTTATGTCACCTTCACTTAATTTGGATTCCACATGATGTAGTAAACCTTTGTACTGTCTTTGGGCCGGTAATTTTGGGTCAAAAGGTGTAGAACTATTGCAGTTTTCTTTAATTTGGGTTGTTAAGGATTTTTTAGTTGCCAAATTTTTTTGTACATGTAGAATCCTATAAGGAAAGGTGAGTAATTGTTCCCAAGTATTTGGCGAGTTCTCCTGGGAGGCGAGACGGACACATCGCGATAGGCTCAGTGCAACCAATGGCCTCGCCCCGCGAGGAACTCTTTTTAAAACGGGAGTTGAATTTTTCAATTTTGATAATGTTTTCCAAAGTGGTTGATCAACGGGAGTGTTTAATGTTGGTGAAATTGGGACAGTCGTGAGGTTAGAAGGTACATTATGGTGTTTATGAACCTTTCCACAATGTACTTTCAAACCTCGTTCACCTTTAAAAAAACGGGCTTGGGAACAATGGGGACATCTTACCAGATTATCCAGCGAGGTCAAAGGTTGACTAGCACTGCTTCCGGCATCACTAGTACTGCCAACACCACTGCCAGTATAACTTAACATATAATTCAAAAATATATACACTTATAACAATGAAAAATATAAAAACACTAAAAATAATTATTAAAAGATGAAAAATTTGAATGTGACGTTTGGTCACTGTCACTCCGTCGTCGTCGTAGACGCGCAGCCGCGTCGTGGAGCCCTGCCATCTTCACACCACGCCTACATTTGTAGAGGCGCAGTGGCGCAGATACTCGCAGGACGCAGGACAGATCGCTCAGCCTGCTTTGATGCTATGTAAACTACAATAATTTTTCCAACTCGCTGTCACCGGAATATCCAAAATTTCCGTTATTTTCAGTTCTATTGAATCTTTTCCAAATTTTTTTCGAAAGATAAGATTAATTATATTAACGAGATATCCTCTACGGCATCAGCCAACTTCTCTAAGTTTTCTTTTCTTTTTATATTTTTTTCATGATTTTACAATCTTGAGTGACATCTGACATTAATTCATGTATTTTAGATTTTAGACTAGGTTCAATAGAACTAGCGAGAATGTCCGACCATATTTTTTTAGTATTGTCAGCCTTTTTTCATAGACACAATCAAACAAGGACATTCTTTTTTTTTCATAATGACTGTCAAATTTTAGTTTTGATTGCCGCTTGGCAGAATTCATTGTAGATTTTGACCGAATTGTATTTGGGAAGTGTTCATATTGTTAATCTTGTTTGCTGTTAAAAAATATTTATTGTTCAAGTATTAGAGAAAGAACACTGTAACAATGCCTAGTCAAGAAGTTTTAACCACAAAAGTAGTGGTTCATCCTCTGGTCCTGTTGAGTGTGGTGGACCACTTCAATCGAATGGGAAAAATAGGTAACCAAAAGCGAGTAGTCGGCGTTTTGTTGGGCTGCTGGCGAGCTAAAGGAGTCCTAGATGTTTCCAACAGTTTTGCAGGTAAATAATTTAAACTTACCTACCAAGTGATATCAGCTGTCATTTGTCTAAATATACTTAGGTATACTTAAATTTTCTTATACTTTAATGTATCCACTGCTACACTTACCTAACTGTAGTTCAAAGCAGTCCCATGTACCCTTTCAATTTTGTTTTCCTCTCAAAACCGTAATGTAATAATTTTAATTTTATATTTCCAGTTCCGTTTGATGAAGATGATAAAGACAAGTCAGTGTGGTTTTTGGACCATGACTACCTAGAGAACATGTATGGTATGTTCAAGAAAGTTAATGCGAGAGAGAAGGTAGTTGGCTGGTACCATACTGGACCAAAACTACACCAGAATGATGTTGCCATCAATGAGTTGATCAGGCGCTACTGCCCCAATTCAGTCCTTGTCATCATTGATGCCAAACCAAAAGATCTTGGGCTCCCGACTGAAGCCTACCAAGCTGTGGAAGAGGTCCATGATGATGGTTCTCCTACAACAAGGACATTTGAACATGTACCAAGTGAGATTGGAGCTGAAGAGGCAGAAGAAGTTGGTGTGGAACATCTTTTAAGAGACATTAAAGACACTACTGTTGGCAGTCTCTCCCAGAGAATTACTAACCAGTTACTTGGCCTCAAAGGCCTACACTCGCAATTGAGTGAGATTAGAGACTACCTCACACAAGTCGGTCAAGGCTCTCTTCCAATGAACCACCAGATAATCTACCAATTGCAGGACATTTTCAACCTCTTGCCTGACATTGCTAATGACAGCTTTATTGACAACCTATATATCAAAACAAATGACCAGTCCCTTGTAGTGTACTTGGCTGCTCTTGTTAGGTCTATCATAGCGCTCCATAACCTGATCAACAACAAGATTACAAATAGAGATGCAGAAGAAGGAAAGAAAGAAGAAAAAGATAAGAAGGATAAAGAAAAGAAAGAAGGAAAGGATGGTAAAGAAGAAGATAAGAAGGATGAGAAAGCAAAAGGAGATAAAAAAGAAAAGGATGAAAAGAAAAAGTAATTTAGAATCATCATTAGATTAAGTTGTTTGTAATGCTGAATTATTTTTAAATAAATTGTATTTACTAATTTAATGTTGTCATTATTTAATATTTATATTTTTCTGAATAATTGGACAATAGTTTGGGGATCTCTACCAGCTCTAGGCATTCTGGGTTCGATTCCCAGATCGAGTTGTGTTATTGGATTTATAGCTACCTGGTTAATGTCAACAGGCTCTCTATCTACTCCACAACACTACTTACATGGGACCTAGAACTAAGCATGCCAGTGAACTGTGTGTGTACGCTAGTACCTACATGTTGCTAAATCACCCTAAATTTAAAAAAAAACTTCGGTGGAATACAGGGGTCTACAGGTGTGAACCATCACACCGTTTAGGAAGCAGACGCAAAGACGCCTGGATTATTAAAAAAATATTGTACCTACTGAGGTGTATATTAATTAAACGTAAAGGGACAATACTTAGATACCTATATTTTTTTACTTTTGAGGTTTTTAGAGTTAGTTGGATGAAATGGCCTATGTGTACAAGCGGTCCTAGTAGATATTCTCAGTAGTAGGTCCTAGCCTAGTAGGTACAAGAGGTCCTAATGTAGGTTGTAGATGATACCCACGTATCACCTACATCGTACACTAGGACCTCTGCCGTGTCTTCCCAATCTAATAGGTACCTATATACTTATCACCTGCTACGATGAGGTTGCTGAACCAATAATCGAAGTAGCCTTTTCGGGAAATCGTCACGGATCATTCGCCGTTACGGCAGGCGGCGCGGTATAAGTATCCATCCCTAACCGAATAAAAACCACCCTGGCCTTTTTCTGTCCTAAGGTTGGGGTCATAATTATGTGACTCGCGATCACATTCGCTACGACCTCCACAGGATGTAGCTGGATCCCTCAAAAGAGCGATGTCCTGCAAACTACCTACTTGATGGCGTGCCTGTGGTGAACATGAACGCCTCCTACTGCATGGGGTTTTGAAAAACCAAAGTCAAAGTAAATAACTGCTTGCGGCACTGCGCAAACAATCAATTTACATAGCTATAGCTGCACTGTGTGCCGTTGCGTTGGCGTCACATCAAAATTTGCGATTTCTAAAATCACAAAGCATTTACCAACCTACTTAACAATAATGATTCATTTTAATTATGGCTATCGTTAATCTCCTACATATTTTTGGGTAATAGGTATTTGGTGGAGGTTTATATCTGAACATATATATGATAAGTCTGACTTATATCAGATGCTGATAAGACAAAACTGAAACATTGATAATGTTCGACAGTCGTCGTACAAGCGTCACGCGGAATTTATGAATGTAGAAATGAAAGTGTTTCCAATTTTTGTGAGGTGAATCTCAATATCTCAAGATGGCAGGTCGCGTGAGTTTGGCGGTAAGTCTTCAATTTGTTTACCAAAATTTTGTTCGTGAATAGGACCTTACATAATAAACGTGAAAAGTGTGCATGTTTTGCAAATTGCCTAATTTTGTAAAGGCAAAGATATTGTATTGCATTGTACCTACATAATTAACTACAACTAAGTATATAAAAGTACATAGGTACCAGACTGGAATTATAGCAATAGTACTTTGGAAGATATAGTTACACCCCTTTCTTCTTACAACATAAATATTATACCTACTGTACTAAGTGCCTAGTTCCACGGTAGGTACTACCTACCTGTGTTGATCTTTCAAAGAGAAAGTTACGTGTAAGATTCTAGCAGTGCATTTTCATCCACCAAATAGTTATAGAGCAGGATAGGGAACTTCGGAATACCATAGATACCTAAGTATCCATAAGTAGTTGATGACGACTTCGATTTGATTTTCAGAATCACGTCTGGCTAAAGCCGGCTGGAGCCTCGGAGTTTGACGTTCCTATAGCAGTCAAAGTTCTTAAAAACACTGGTGATAAAATCGAAGTAAAAGATGATGATGGCAATGTGTTCACTACGTCGATCCAAAACGTTCTTAAGCCTCTCCATTCGACCTCCATAGAAGGGGTGGAAGACATGATCACCCTCGGTGAACTGCAAGAATACACGATCCTCCACAACCTTCATATGCGTTACAATAAACAGTTGATTTATGTGAGTATTTGTATCTTTTGATGTTGAAGCAATTCAACATTGCATTGGTTGGACTGATTAGTAGGTAAAAATCTCGCTACGATCTAGTGTATTGAATAGATTTCGTTGCGAGTAACGGCGTAAAACAGGTCCTCATATTTGGTAAAATAGGGATGAAGGCTTCATCATCAAATTATCAAATCATTTATTTATACTTGGTCTAATTTTTATACAACATTCCATTTCCAACTTTTCCGGTGTTGTTACGTTACCTAAATAAGTATAATATAATAAAGAATTTTTACTAGATTCGTAAATACGAGTATATCTACTTATCTAAGTAGCTGTTTATTTATTTCTGTTGTTACTTATTGAAATTTGCATTGATGACGTTGTAAGGAAACGCGTATCTCAAACCGTTAATTTAGATAAGCGGTAGAATTTACCAATTTATCGTTAAAATTATACCTAATCCATGCTAGTGTCATGGATATTAATACTTACCCTTTTTTCGATTTAAATTCGAATCCGACTTACAATTGTTAAAATTGTTGTTATTTTGTGAGTTACCTTTTCATGGTTGATATAACCGGATCCTTGTGGAAGTCTCTGGGGAGGCCTTTGTTCAACAGTGGCCTTTTTTTTTAAGAATTTCAACATTCAATTATAGAAATTTTCGGTAGTCACTCGGACTTTGGGATTTAGGGCTGGTTAATGGCAATAGGGTCACCCCCTATTATATGATACCTAAACATACCGGCGAACTGGTGGCTGAGTGTACAACGTAGGTACATTAGTACGCTTCTGCCTAACCCTTCGGGGAATACAGGCGTGATAGTAAATTACCGTCACGTCTGCGTGAACTTGCACACAATGGAAGTTGTTGTATGATCAAGGAGGATTAATAGCTCTACGTCTTATTTGACAAATCCTAGCTAGTTCCAATACTCGTACTTGTGAATGTCTTATAGCATAGAAGCCTATAGATTTTCTCTTTGTAAATATTTATAAGAAATAAGGTAGGTACCTACATATGTGATAGTTTTTTTCTATTTTAGACATACACAGGATCAATGTTGATAGCAATAAACCCCTACGAGATTCTTCCAATATACACCATGGATCAAATACATTTCTATCAAGAACGAAGTTTAGGGGAAATACCGCCACATATATTTGCTATCGGTGATAATTCGTACAGAGAACTGATGGATACGTCATCTAACCAGTGCATCGTAATCAGGTTGGTAAATATTATTACCTACCTATATCTATAGATATTATATATCCGGCTATTATATATATGAGTGTAGCCAATAAGAAACAAGATCCTAAAAAAATTAATCACTAAAATATATTTATTTTTAAATGTATAAATATTATCAAATATTTTTTATTTCTAAAGGACTACATACTGGTGTTTCATAATATATTTTTAACCTCTGTTTTCAGTGGTGAAAGTGGTGCTGGTAAAACTGAAAGCACTAAGTTATTATTGCAATATTTGGCTGCAGCCAGTGGGAAGCATTCATGGATTGAACAACAAATACAAGAAACTAATCCAATTCTGGAAGCATTCGGTAACGCTAAAACTGTAAGAAACGATAACTCATCTCGGTTTGGAAAATATGTAAACATCTATTTCAACAGAAAAGGTATTATTGAAGGAGGAAATATAGATCAGTATCTATTGGAAAAATCTAGAATCGTTTACCAAAATAAGGGAGAACGAAATTATCATATTTTTTACTCGCTGGTGACTGGATTATCACCTGACGAAAAGAAAAGGCTGGAATTAAGTCGTCCTGAAGATTATATTTATTTAAATTCAGGCAACATGTTGAAGTGTGATGGGAGGAATGATAGTCTAGAATTTAATGATATCAGATCCGCATTCAAAGTTCTTAATTTCCCTGATAACGAAGTATGGGGAACTTTTAGTCTTCTTGCGGCCATATTACATTTAGGCAATTTAAAATTTAAATCGTTCAATTTAAATAATATAGAGTCTTCTGAAGTTACAGATAATATTAATGCCAATAGAATAGCAACTCTTTTAGGAGTTAATAAGCTAAGGCTTTGTGAAGCTTTGACGAGAAAAACATTCGTAGCACATGGGGATAAAGTAGTTTCAACTCTAACTGTAGCTTCTGCTATTGAAGGCAGGGATGCATTAGTAAAATTTATATATGGTCATATTTTCGAGTACATAGTTGGAATGATAAACAAAACTCTGTTCAAAGACCAACAACTTTCTAGTGGATCGGTTGGAATCTTAGATATTTTTGGATTTGAGAATTTTGACTTTAATAGTTTTGAGCAGCTGTGCATTAATTACGCAAACGAAAACCTACAACAGTTTTTCGTGAAACACATTTTCAAACTCGAACAAGAGCAGTATGAGAAGGAGGGGATTACCTGGACAAATATAAATTATGTAGACAATCAAGAAAACTTGGACATATTGGGATTAAAACCGATGAATATACTTTCTCTAATCGATGAAGAGTCAAGGTTTCCTAAAGGCACTGACGTTACTTTATTATCAAAATTAAACAGCAATCATGGAAATAAGAATTGTTATATTTGTCCAAAATCAACACACGAACACAAGTTTGGTATCAAACATTTCGCTGGAGATGTCTCGTACGCAGTTCAGGGTAAGATGAGAAATGGTTGGCACTAAGAGCACTTATTGGTGTAAAGATAATAACAAAGTTAATTTATTTCAGGTTTCCTTGATAAAAACAGGGATATACTAACAGCAGACTTGAAAGAAATGATGTTAGATTCAAGTAATGTATTTTTGAAAAACCTTTTTGCTACCGAATATGGGCAGACACAAAGTGGGAGCCGAAAAACTGTTTCATTGAGTCATCAGTTCAAAACATCTCTCGATTCTCTTATGAAAACTCTGTATGCCTGCCATCCATTTTTTGTGAGGTGTATAAAACCTAATGAGTTCAAAAAGCCTAGGGTGGGTATTAAAAAATATTTATTATTACCTATTTTCTGCAAATTTCCAGTGCTATTTTAAACATTTAATCCGTTTTACAGGTGTTCGATAAAGGTTTATGCGTTCGCCAACTGCGTTACGCTGGTTTGATGGAAACAGCAAAGATAAGACAAGCAGGGTATCCTATTCGTTATTCGTATGCTGAATTTGTTTATCGTTACCGCCTCGTTACTCCAGGTATACCACCTCCTGAAAAAACCGACTGTAAAAGCGCTACGAAGAAAATCTGTACAACTGTCTTTACTGATCAAGAATATCGTTTTGGGCACACCAAAGTTTTTCTCAAAGACTATCACGACGTTTTTCTTGAAGAGCTGAGACATAAAGTATTAATAACAGCTGTGATTAAAGTACAAGCTAATGCGAGAAGGTTTATCTATAGAAAGAGATACCTAAGATTACGTGCTGCTACTCTTCTGATACAAAAGAATTACCGAGCTCGTGGCTTTAGGAGCAAATTTTTGGTCATGAAACGAGGATATTTACGCCTGCAAGCTGTTATACGATCAAGAGAATTGAGAAAAACGTTCTTAAATATGAGAATGTTCTTCAGGAAATTCCAGGCACACTGTAAAGGCTACCTTATAAGAAAATTGGTGAAAGAAAAGGGTCATGTAATAAAAGCAACAGTAGCACAACTAAATATAGAGAAGGCAGAGCTTCTACAATCTGGTGGAAGCATCAATTCAGCGGAAGACGGCTATGAGAAGAAGTATGCCAATATGATGAGATCAATATGGTTTATAAAAGAGATACCGTCAGAACACATTGAACAAAATACGTCAGTCATAGACGATAGATATGTTGATGACGTCTTCGGCTTCCTCAAAGATACAGCAACACCTGCTGGTACAGTACGTGGAGCTGGTTTCGGAGTGGTGCGTTACTCTACTTCATTCTTTATATTTTCATGACTTCATTCTGTAATTCTTTCACTCTTCATTTTTCAGACGACAACAGCTAAGCCGGAAATATCCTCTGTTATTCCATTGCAATCACAACAAATAGATGAAGAACCTTTCGATGAATTCAACTTTAGAAAGTTTGCTGCTACATACTTTTTGGGCAATATGACACACCAATATTCTCGAAAGCCTTTGAAGCATTCTCTTTTAGATTTACCCTCACCTATCGATAGGATGGCTGCACAAGCGCTATGGATAACTATACTAAGATTCATGGGTGACTTGGCTGAACCGAAGTATGTTGATGATAAAATTGACAATGTACCTGTTATGACGAAGCTTACAGATACCCTTGGTCGCGCTTTCCAAAAGAGTAAAGAATTTGATGTAAGTAGATAAGCATATTTTAAGGCTCTCTGATATTATTGTTGTAACAAGATTCATAAATGTAATTATGAAATTTTCTTACAGGAATATTTACAAAAAGATACCGGCCAAAATAGCAGAAATAAACTTATTTCTAAAACGCTGAAACGACAGACGAAACTGGATGAAGATTTGATGAAGAATCTTATTAATGACGAAGTTACTAACGAAATGTATAGCAGTTGGCTCAATTCGCGACGAAGCACCAACTTAGAAAAATTACACTTTATCATTGGTCACGGAATTATCAGAAAAGAATTAAGGTAAATTGTCATTAAAAAGGCTAAAACTTGAAATAAAAATTAAGTGCAATACGACATTCCTTAATAAAATTAACGTCATTCCCTTTTCAGAGATGAAATATTCTGTCATCTGTGTAAACAACTTACTAATAATCCATCGAAAGCATCACACGCACGTGGTTGGATATTGCTGTCACTCTGCGTTGGATGTTTCCCGCCATCCGAAAGATTTGTAAAATATTTACGTGCTTTCATACGTTCCGGGCCACCGGGCTATGCACCATACTGTGAAGGTAGACTTGTGAGAACCTTTAAGAATGGTTCACGCACTCAACCACCTAGTTGGCTTGAATTACAGGCAACAAAAACCAAGAAACCCGTACTACTCACCGTAACATTAATGGATGAATCGATGAAGACTGTCCAGTCAGATTCAGCATCAAACGCCGAGGAGATCTGCCAGCAAATAGCAGAAAGCATTGGATTGACAGATACATTCGGTTTCTCCTTATATATAACTTTGTATGACAAAGTCCTGTCGTTGGGAAGTGAAGGAGAACACATCATGGATGCTATTTCACAGTGTGAACAATTTGCCAAAGAACAAGGTACACCTGAAAAGAATGCACCCTGGCGATTATTTTACAGAAAAGAAGTATTTACGCCTTGGCACAACCCTGTTGATGATCCGGTTGCTACTAATCTAATATACTATCAAATCACAAAAGGAGTTAAGTTCGGTGAATATAGATGTAATTCAGAAAAAGATTTAGCCATGATTGCAGCTCAGCAACATTATATTGAATTTGGACAACGCATAGATCCTAATGTTTTAAGAAGAGTAATCGTAAACTATATTCCTAATCAATTCCTTCAATCAAATGATGCAGCATTAACAAAATGGGAGCACCTAGTTACAAAGGCATTTGAAAATTCAACAAGTATTCAAAATAAAATTGATTCTTTAAGGTGTAAAGAAGATATAGTTATATTTGCGAAACTAAAATGGCCCATGCTATTTTCAAGATTCTTTGAAGCAATAAAGCTGAAAGGAGAAACTATTAACAAAGATATTGTTATTATAGCCATTAACTGGACTGGCATTTACATAGTCGATCAACTAGAACAAATTCTTCTCGAAATATCATATCCAGAAGTTACTTACGTCGCTTATAATGAAGACAAAGATTATGATAATGTTGGAAGAATCACAATAAGAACAATACAACAAGAAGAATTTGAATTTCAGAGTGTAGATGCTGGCGAAATGAGCTCACTTATTATATACATGATCGATGGATTAAAAAGGCGGTCGATTTATGTGGTGGCTCAGTCAGATTTACAAGGTTATAGTGATGCATCATCTTTCCTGCAATTTAAGAAAGGTGACCTTATAGAGTTAGTGCAAGATTGTACTGGAGAAACTTTAATGAACTCCACGTGGGGGCATGGCCTCTGGAATGGCGAAGAAGGCCTATTTCCAACTGAGCAAGTATATATCTTGCCTACTTTGGAAAAGCCATCAGATTCGATACTTGAAGTGTTTAAAAAGGGCAATGTAAATACTGAAAAGAAGCCATATTCGAAATATAATACTATTCAAAGAAAGAGAATGCATACACTCGAAAAATATGCAAAAGAGCATTTCATAGACAATTATGATATTAATGCCACAGTTTCAAAACAATCAACATTAACTACAGCCAAAAGAGCGATTGCCGGTGACCTTTGGGCTCATACGAGAGATCCTATAAGAAAACCATTATTGAAAAAACTGTTGGATGACGAAAAGTATGCCAAGATCGCAGTTACTACTTTCTTTGGGATTCTAAAATACATGGGAGATATGCCAGCTCCAAAAGCCAGAACTGCCACTGAATATACGGATGAGATATTTAGAGCTGCTATAGCAGAGCCTTCTTTACGTGATGAAGTTTACTGTCAGATAATGAAACAGTTGACAAACAACAGGATACAATTAAGTGAAGAAAGAGGATGGGAACTAATGTGGCTCGTAACAGGTGTGTTTGTCTGTGGGCAAACACTTTTTAAAGAGTTAGTGGAGTTCCTAAAAACTCGACCGCATCCTATTGCTAAGGAATGTTTGAAACGCGTATTTAAGACCCAGAAGAAGGGATCTCGAATGTATACTCCTTACATTGTAGAGGTAGAAGCCATACAGCATAGAAGTATGCAGATTTATCACAAAGTATACTTCCCTGATGATACTGATGAAGCTTTCGAAGTAGAGTCATCAACGAAAGCTCGAGACCTTTGCGAACAAATAACGGGAAGACTAAATCTGAAGAACAGCGATGGATTTAGTTTGTTCGTTAAAATAGCGGACAAAGTGTTCTCTGTACCTGAGAACTATTACTTCTTCGACTTTATCCATGAACTCGTAGAATGGATGAAGCAGACACGCCCTATCCGCGGTGGTAAGTTTTAGATATTTTCGAAAACAAAATTGTCAGTTATACATGTACGTACCTAATTATTTTTATTTATAATATATTCTTTTTATAGCAGGATCACAAATGCAAATGAACTATCAAATATTCTTCATGAAAAAGCTTTGGATTAATACAGCTCCTGGAAAAGATAAAAACGCGGACCAAATATTCTATTTTCCACAAGAATTGCCAAAATATTTGCGAGGTTACCATAAAACTTCAAAGCAAGATTTAGCAGAGTTAGCTGCATTGATTTACAGATCAAGATATGGCAGCGATCAATCCTTGCTGCCACAAATTACGCAAATGCTTGAAGACTTTATACCCTCTGATATGATCAGGATTCAGAATAACTCACAATGGAAGTCGGCTATCAGCGTAGCATACTTGCAACAAGGTGCGATGTCGGAAAATGAAGCGAAAGAACAGTTTTTAAAGAAAATCTACCAGCTGCCGACTTTCGGGACGGCGTTCTTTGAAGTTAAGCAAACTTCAGATCCAACATACCCAGAAATGGTAGTACTTGGAATAAACAGGAATGGCGTCAGTGTGATTCATCCTCAGAGTCGAGTTAGTAGTGCAGTATCATGTATTCTTTCATCTTCACCAGCTTGCTTCCTCTGACTAGTTCTTTGCGGTAGACCACAATAGTAAAATATATTTTATTTTTCCAGGACGTGTTAGTCACGCATCCATTTTCTCAACTCTCCAATTGGTCATCTGGCAACACATTCTTCCACATGACTATGGGTAGTTTCTTACGTGGAACTAAAATATTGTGCGAAACTTCGTTGGGATACAAAATGGATGACCTGATTTCGTCGTACATAGCAGTCTTGAGACAGTCTCTGAATCAGAAATCGAGAGAATAGTTTTTTAAAATGGCTAATAATACTTATTAATAAATAATTATGTTTAATTTTAACAATTACTGTATTATTGAGAATGTACATACAGAATGTACCTATAATTAATAAATCATTTTATATTTTTTAATTGCCTTATAGGTATTATCCTAGATCGGACGTAAGATAATTACCTACCGAGTCTTAAATTATATGATAATATAAATGTACGCATCCCTGGGTATACGAATCAAAGGCTCGAAAACAAATGAAATTTTTGTCCTGATTATGAATAATTTACTAGGTACATAAGCACCAACAGAAGATACCTTGGTAAGATTGTTGTATTGCGGTGTACTTACTGCTATCGCCATATCTTCAGTCTGCCACGGTGCCACTGCCACGCGGCGACTAGTAGAGTACATACACGTGGGTGAGTTCAGAATTCAGATCGAACATCCACACTGTATACATACATAGACTGTTAAAAACCTTACCCGTCCTTTTTCGTAGTCGGGTAATTTTTTATTTTGGCATATTTGCCGATGACGACAATTCAGCCAATCCAATAGCAAGTGGAATGGAGAAGCGTGTGAAGATGTAGACATCTAATTTAGACAAGAATTACAAGCAGGTATGAAAAGTGAAAATTATATTTTTAGATATTAGTGTGAATAGATTTTAAACTTTATAGGTACCTAGGACACAATTAAGTATAGTTTGTTAAAGAAAGTTTCCTAATATTTTTTTTTTTAAACTTTGAAGCGGCGGTAGCCTATTGCCGTGAACCCACTCGTAACAAGCATTTAGCTTAGCAAGAATACTAGTAATGTGCGACCCACATTATTAGTAAGCTTTTTTTTTAAAAAAAAATACTTTATTTGCTATATCTTTGTAACTTAGCTTGATACGCGCGACAGACAGATTTTTTTTAAGGGATTTTATGACCTGGTAACTTAGACCTTTATGTCATGGCAACAGACAATTAGCAGAGTGATATTTCTAGGACTGGGGTTATGTTGAAAAAAAAAACCATTATCGTATGATATTGAATATAAATCGATAATCGCTTAAATAATATTTTAAAATGCAAATTCATTTACCTCTGAAGTATGAGCTATCGATCAAAAAAAGAATCACCAAAATCGGTTGGTGTGATATTGAGTTACCTATTCGTCCATTTTTCGCGCACATACTTAATGCAAATTTAAGACTTAAATGGTTTTCTCATGGATGCCATTGTCAGAACTGGACCAAATTGAAATGAGACCATGGGAAGCACCAGCTTTGCCAAAACATGAAATATAACGAGAAGAATATTAGAATCTACAATGGTAGGTATACTATTGCAGTTTCTGATTTATAAGGCGTCCGGAATCGTACTGACTAAAACAAATTATTCGATTCATGATTTTCATGATTGATTTACCACAGTCAGACGATAGTTGACTGATAAGAAAAAGTATCACATTGTCTTGCGTACATTTTGACTGTCAAAAAATATGAAACTTCATGCGCGATCTTGATGACAGCTGTCGCGCGTATCAATAACAAGTTATGTTTAACTTTAGATAAAAACTGCACGGTGGCTTGCTTACTGGGCGTTCTTACCGGTTCGCGTCGGAAGGTGTATGACGCGTGATACGTTTTGTATTGCATTCTTGCCTTCCGGTTTCATTCTATGATCTCTTCAAGGTAGAAAAGAAAAGAAACGATAGGTGTGTGACTGGCTTTAGAGTGAGGAGTGATAGTAAATCGAGAGCAAATTTTGCAATGCCTATCATTAAAGTCATCAAAACTACCTATTTCAGTTAAAAATTCGTCTGGTATCCGGTTTATAGAAAACATTAAATAGTCGTATGAATTACATGTATAAAACTCGTAAAAAATCGTAGGAATACGACTTACATCGTACATCTGGCAACGCTGGAGTTCACACTGACTGGGAGTCCGACTGACAGTGACACTGACAGAACAGAACAATTAATCAAATAGAATTAATAATATTGTGTGAATTTTGCTTTGCTTGCTCGTTTTTTGAAAAGTTTGTGTAAAGCAATAATTTATTGTGAAACCACAGTGAATACAATTACAAGTTTATTTTCTAAGAAATGGAATCAAAATCTTTAAGCTTTACGTTAGAAAATGGACTTGATTTAAGGTAGGCAAAATTTAATTTTTATGTAAGTACCCTCAACTGCATTTTATGTTTTCCTCAATTTTCTTTGGATTGGCTTAATAATTTTATATTAATTAATTATATTATATTAATAATTTATTGACGGTACCTACAAACCAGTATTATTTTAAAATTTTCTATTCGTAATATGAGTTTAGCTATACATCTAAGTTGTAGAGGAGGCCAGTGCCTGGTATACACAACTTCATAGCAAGCTATGCTTTCCAGTACAAGCTGTACAATGAGAGGTCAGGTTAACAATATATTATTCTTTTGTGCCAGTTATTTGTTACTAGACAGGTCAACTTCTTATATTCCAGGGAAGTTATAACAACAGGGTCCATCCT
The DNA here is from genome assembly GCA_910591435.1 of Acronicta aceris. Classification (NCBI taxonomy): domain Eukaryota; kingdom Metazoa; phylum Arthropoda; class Insecta; order Lepidoptera; family Noctuidae; genus Acronicta; species Acronicta aceris. The sequence goes on from OU342759.1 coordinate 13,341,672, forward strand.
GCACATTGCCCAAGATTTTGACGAGTCTGATCTAAAATCAGACCAAAATACTCCTGAACAAATGCCACTTGATGTTCTGGGACATCTAGTCCCTAACTTTACTGAAATATCTAAGACAATGGTGGCCATTAAAGGGACTGACTATGTAAAAAAGAAAATAATAGAGGAAGGAGGTGGTATAGCCCCCCATGAAGGTTGCACTGTATCTGTTGCTCTTTCTGGTTATTGGGAAAATGACCGAGAGCCATTTGATGTGGTACCATTGAGTAAACCAATGGTGAGTATGTATAACTTTATTAATTATCATGAAGTTCTGTAACTGTAAGTACCTATATCATATATTTTTTAAACTGCTAGATTTTGCAATATTTGTGTAACATATCAGTGGCTGTAAAAAAAACGAATAGCAAATTAATAAAATCAATGATAATGATAAATGAACTATTTACTGACTAAAAATTATTTCTATATAAATATTTCAGGAAGTGGATTTAACAGACAATGGATTATTGCCTGGCCTCTTGATTGCCATAAAATCTATGTTAGTGGGTGAAACTGCTGTTTTTCTCCTTTCATACCAAGTGATGTATGGCGAGATGGGGGTTCCTCCAAGGATCAAGCCTAAAGCTGATTGTGTCTTTTATATCAAACTTGTTAGGAGCATCTTGACAGCCAAAGAAGGGTAAGTTTGCAAAAGGAAAAATGAAGTTCATTAGCAACCAGGGGCAAGTTTGACAAGTATTATTGTACCTATCCAAAAATTGTGTAAAAACCTGCGTACCTGGAAGACTTCCTTAGTGTGTGTCTGCCACTAGGCCAGCTAGCAAGGTGGACTATAGATTACTTCTTTGGAGACTAGTCCATTTTAAGTACAGGAGACCCATGCCCAGCAGTGGGACAATAATTTGGTTGACAATGCATTAGTTATTAATAGGATGAAGAAACCTTTATGAGTCATTATTTCAAGTAATATGTTGCATCATAATATTGATTGTTATCTTTTTTATTTATAGGAAAATTAATTACTCAGAGCCTAACATGTTTCAAAGGGTGTATCATGAAGTGAAGTTGTTATATAGCTCAGGCAGTACCTTACATAAGACTAAAAATTATATAGCGGCAATTCAGTTATTCAAGAAAGCAGTCAACATGCTCCATAAGGTCCGCCTTGCAGATGAGAGTGAAGAACAGGTGCAACAATCATTACTAAAGAAGTTGTATATCAACTTAGTTTTGTGTTATAACTCAGTGAACAAACCGCTCAATGCATGCAGCGCATGTAATGAACTCAACAGACTTCGAAGTTTATGGAATAATAGCAAAGTGCTCTACCAAAATGCCAAAGCACTTAGAATGATTGGAGGGTATGATGAAGCTGAAAGGAGACTTAAAAAAGCAATGAGTCTGGACCCAGGGAGTGAAGAGATGAAAGCAGAATATAACTTGTTAATGAAACAATGGAATCATAGTAAAGCTGCCAAACAAAATGCTGAAGTTGTCAAAAAAGCTGCAATAGGGTTAGTAAATGATGAATTTAAAAAAGAAGTTGATGAACTAATTAGAAATTTCAAAGTAAATTGTGAGGAAGACCAGATCATAATACCATCATACTTCAATTCAGATGAAGTTGCATATTTCAAAGAAGTTTGTATTAGAGAAAATTTGTTTATCCATAAATTTGATAGAAGTGAATTGCCTCCTCAGACAGACAATCAATTGAGTGAAGAAAATGAAGAATTACTGAAAGACTATGTATTACGTAAAATAGAGGGCAGTGATAAAGTTTAAAAATTGACAAACAGAAAGTATTTTTTTTAAAATAGTAATCAGTTTTTATTTGTTTCTTGGGTATTTCTCTACTAATTGCAAAATTCGATATAGAATATAGATTCGATAGAGAATAGCCCACCAAATAGCCAATAAATAATTGCCATTTATCTTGAATTCTGAGAATTTGGGAAACGTCAAAGGACTGTTTTAGAATAGTTTTTATTAATAATTGCTTACGGTGCATAAAGTATTAATAAATAAATAAATAGGTAATGTGCCTGGACAGCGTCATTCCATTTAGTAGAGAAATACTTTCTCATAAAAATTGTTTAGTTTATTATCTACTATCTGTTTCCTGGGGTTCATTCCAAAGGTCATTTTAAGACAAAAGGTAGTCGTCCTTCTCCTTTATGGCGATGGCAATAGACCAACTATGGTCGCAGTGATGCTATAGCCTTGCGGCTAAAATATAATAATTATGTCATTCTCCAAGGTCCAATCTATCAATACCAAAATGGTTCAGCACCTTATACATGTGAAAATATATCAAACAGATAAGAGTTCCTTTCGCATTTATAATATTAGTTGGATTTACAGATGTTTCAGTTCCATTCAAAATCTGATTATTCTGTAGCAATTTAATAAACTGTTTTCTATAATGTGGTGGTTACTTTTTCCCCGTGTGGGGACAGGTTAGAATACAGTTCCTCACTGCCATTTGGATAGGCATCTCATAAAGAACCGAAAAAATATCTGACTTGCTCGGTGTTAGGACCTCTCGGCTCTCGGGGACTGGATGGCGACCACCCTTACGTCGGAGTCTGTCGTAAAGCACTTTGGTATGTGTTCCGACTTTTGCGAGTAGTCAGTTCCCTCTCGGTTGGGGCGGCTCTGTCAGTCTGCAGTCCGTAGGGGCTCTTAAAGCTCAGCAACTCCTCTGGTGTTGCAGGTGTCCATGGGCGACGATTACTTACCAGCAGGTGGCTCGTCAGCCAGTTTGCCGACCTAATCAATAAAAAAAAAATAGGATATATTAGTTAGTTATAAGTATTACTAACATAATGAGTCATGGTCACTCAAATAAATAAAATTTCTATTTCTATAAGTCTCTTCTTGCCCTGGTATAAGTTTCGTAACACAACCATCATAAGTTTCGTGTTCTTTTAGTACACCTCAAAACTACCTTACCCGAGCCTGACCACTGTATGTATACGGTGACTAGTAAAAACACGAGATTGGACTCATAAGACACAATTTTGAACTGTTTAATCTGGGATGGTAGAAATGCAGAAGTCTTGTCGCTATAATGTAGGTTAATCTTTATATATTACTAGCTTCTGCCCGCGACTTTGCCGCGTGAACTGCAGTATTGGGTCCAACATGGATAAAAAGTAGCCTGTGTTATTCCAGGCTATAATCTGTGCGACAAATTTTATCCAAATCCGTTCAGCCGTTTTGGCGTGAAAGAGTAACAACATCTGTCCATACCCACAAACTTTCACGTTTACAGGGACGCGATTGAAAATGTGGTAGTAATAAAACAAGAGCATCAACAAAATTATAGTTTAATGCGTAATTACAATTCTTCATAAAACTAATATGGACTACTATCTATTGGCGCAACCATACCATTGTCTCAACAAATGCAACATACTTATATAATATTTCTGTTGTAAATACAAATGCATTGTACAGAACCAACCCTGACTTTGTAGCGAACACGTCCAGCGTTATTTTAAGGTAAGATTAGTTCTGGGTAGGGAGATTTAAAAGAACATTTTGTCCTTGCGGTAGGTAAGTAACATTGCGGGATTTGGATAGTTGGTAGGCGATATCTTCTGCGGCTTCAATACGACGGAGTTCGACCAGACCTTCTCCGGCTTGACCGAAGGATTTGGCGAGTAAGACAGCGGCTTGGGCGTCACCCTCTGCGGCAATGACAGCTGCCTTTTTCTGTTGCTCAGCCTTTTCTACTAAGAATCTCGCCTTCTCGGCCTCTTGCTGCGCGACCTGTTTTAATTCGACAGCCTGCGTAAATTCCTTGCCAAAGGTCAAGTGTGTAATTGAAATGTCGTCCAGGATGAGCCCGAACTGCGCTGCTCTCTCAGTCAAACTCTCGTTGACTTTCTGTGACACAACCTGTGAAGAAGATTATTTATTATTAGATTGTTATTTGCAGATAAAGAAAGTATGGACATTGCATTTGAAGAATTTACATCCAACTTCGTAAGCTAGATCAGCTCATGTAATTATATTTAAAATGTTCTGCATTAGTGGGATATTAATAAAACTAATAAAACCTATTATATAACACATTTTTCTTTTGATCAGATCCAAATGTTAATCCCAATTTTAATGTCCAATTTTTAATCCGAATTCTGAATCCATTGGATGCATTGATATGTATGATTCATGTATGGCGCAAACTTATCTGATTGAGCTCCGAAGCAGAGTATTGTATGGAAAAAATGTATGACGGCTACAAACATACTTTTTACGAGTTTACGCAGTGTGAAGAAAAACAATGGATTGCTTGTTGAATGTTACATCGACTCGACCTCTACTGTAACCGTATTGTAAGAAAAAAAGAGGAACACCAGCACGGCCTTTACCTTTATTATAACTGTCTTTTATTTTTCGATTAGATACAGCTGCAATCTACGGCTCAATTGATGTAAAAATCAATTATCGCTTGATTTCTCTATTTTGTTGTTAATCCAAAAATTTCGATCACCATTACTAATATCCTAATTTAAGAATGATTATCTATTAGGATTTCCATTGACCCATTGTTTTGTTTATCAATATCTGAAGTAAACAATACTGATGCTGGACCGCCATGCAGTTTAATTAGCTGACTATGTACTATATTTATCTAGCAACCTCTGCAATTCAATTTAAGTGGAATAGATTATTTGGTGTTAAAAGTACCAGCTTAAATAATTTACCTCTCTCTGTGTAATAAGCTCTCCAGCATCAAATTGTGCTACAACAGCCTTCAGAACTTCAGCAGTGATTGATGGCAGCACCCTCTCATCGTAGTCAATACCAAGGATGGTGTAGATCCTTGGGAGCTGGTCAGGAATCGGTCTGAACAGGATACGGAGTGTGATGTTTACATTCTGGAGATCTGAAAATGTATAAGTAATAATAAGTCTAGGTCTTGATTTATTCTTGTAGTTTTCAGAATAGAAGACCACCCATCTACCCCCATTGGAAATTGCTGGCAGCATATGCTTTGTTGGCTTAATATTTTCATGTTTACCTGCTTTTTAAGGTAATCTTTGGGTGATAAATGTTAAACAGACCAACATGAGGTCAACAATGCAAATACAATTTTAAAATGTTTGTTGCCCCTTGGCTAAATACAATCATAATCATAATAATTGCTTCCTTTCTATTAAAGAGTTAGTCTTGTGTAGGCCTTGAACAAACGACCTAAAAGACGTGTTACCGATCAGTGAACTAAAAGACATGTTTCCTAACCGAGATCGTTAATTGGTTTGTCGGTCCGACAAAATGTACGAATACTACTTCGTACATTTTGTAGTTACTGTACTGTACTTTTAATGTTTCTGAACGACTGAGATTGATTAAAAGAGCTAATAGTACAGTACCGAGTAAAGTTATATTAAGAAGGAAAATTAAATAATATTGACAGAGAGATTAATTTTATGTATTTATAATATTTAAATTATATTTTTTTTATCATCAAGCTCAACACATCAGTTGGACATTAAACCCTAGTAATTATTCGTATGACTGTCGAAATATTGTAATGGGACCAAACAATGAACTAATAAGCAATTCGGTCAGATGTCCTATAAGAACTAAAAGAAGTAATAGTACTAATTGAACTACTAAGGTGAATTAGTTCACTGACCGAATTGTACTATTTCAGAGTGATCTCTTTACTGACCAAATAGGCACAGACTACAATGAGTGAAAGAAATTTAATTAAAAATTAAATTAAATAAAAGAAGAAAATGAATTGACTAAGCCCAGAGGACGTCAGCAGGCCCCCAGGAATACTCATAATGATTTCATAGAATCATTGTCAAATTTTACTAATCATCAATATTCATCATCTGATAGATATTGACATTTGTATAGAGAATTGAATTTGTTATAGCCATATTGTAATTATTTTATGGTGTCATTAGCTAAATAATGTCACACGAATTTCATGACTTTTTACTCCCCCTGTCCCTGATACACATTGTCACATTTGTGGAACTCCCTCCTCTTCTCACACAGAAAGAGTTGGTAATATTATTAAGATTTTTGTTTTCATTTAAATGTTGCATTTTAATCATTGACATCACAAAGCTGATGACCCCTCATACCCTTGTCCCACGATATCACACTTCTCTACTCCTGTCCCCTCCTCTGAGATGTGACGTAATTTATGGATAGCCCTTTTCAAAACAACATAAAAGTAGTATATAAAATAAACTCATCATTACCTTTGCTGCCTGTAACAGTGGGAACATTTCTGGGGCGTGACCGGATGTCAAAGATGATTGGTCTCTGCACCCACGGAACAAAGAAGTGGGTACCTTCACCAACAACCAAGTTTTTGACACCAGCAAATCTGTCGAAGATGACAGCCCTGTGACCACCGTCAACTGGAAAGCAGAAATTATATATATATATTTTTTTCTTTTAAAAAGCTTACTAGTGATGTGGGTCGCACGTTACTAGTATTCTTGTTAACCCCTCGTGCTAAGCTAAATGCTTGTGTTACGAGTGGGTTCATGTCGATAGTGCAATGGTTGGGTTTCGAACCGGCAACCACATGATTGCAAGTGCGACACCCTAGCCATTAGGCTACTGCCGCTTTTCATTATTATTTGTAAACTAAATTGTGGATAAGTTCTACAACAATGCTGCAGAATATATCAGTCACCACAGTGGGAAATAGGTGTGACTGTATGTAATTAAGCACATCAGTCTTGGATGTTTGTCAAGTGGGTGTGTAAAGAAAGAAAAAGAGTTTAGTTTTAATGTACTCCCAGTGCTTCTTTTTAGTTTCAGTGTCTGCCTACCTGCGGGATAGAAAAACCCTAGATTTGTTAGCCGAGTCAATCCAAGACAAACTTGTCATCATGTCTACCTAAAGGATTAGGCCTGGGGTTCCCATTCTTTTTCAGTACATGGTGCACATAACTATTTTGTTTTGGGTTCCTGGCTGGTTGAAATAGATAAGTACAATGTACGAGGAAAATTGTAAAAAGAATCACTACACGGCACCCTTCTTCAGTTTCTACAGTGTACCAGGGTACCGAAGCGCACACTTTGGTAACCCCTGAATTAGGCCGATGTACTGATGTACAACTACAGTTTTTCACTGTTTTTAGTATCCATGTAATAATAGGGGGTGATATAAAATGTTATTTTTTAAATTATTCACTGGCAATAAAATTATCTTAGTGGGAATTTCAACTAACAAACAAAAAGGACAGGTAGCAATTAGATTGTTTTGTATGCAGTAAAAGTAAGTCTTAACTATTATGATTAGCCAGGATCTATGGAAGAGAACCAGCTTCTTGCTGGCTTCACAATACTATTGGTATCTATGTTGCTGGCTTTATTGTTGTAGTTAGTTAGTTAGTTGTAACATTTTATAAAATTAATGAGAACACAGCAATCACCATTATAGAGAGCGGAGTTGACGACTCCACCGACGAGTGCCACACCTAGGCCCACCTGACCAATTCGGTTGAAGAGCTGAGCAGCCATTTCTAGAACAAACAGCAAAATTCTTCATAAACATCTGAAATATTGGTCAGAGTCGCTTGGTTGTGGCTTGCGGCTTCATTGGGCATTATTGCAGCATACAAAATGACGTTGCCCAAGCCCATCATCCGTCCCCAGTTAAACACACAAGCTTAGTTTTTATGTAATAAAACACATATGCACAATAATATTCAGTTGTAGACCCTTACAGAATCAAAATTCTCTTCACAAATACAAAATATTATCTAATTCCACGATATGATAGCTAACCTCAAATTACATTTCGAGAAAGTTTCTGGATAAATGTTTGTTAGCATTTAGTACGTTTTATTATTTCCTTACCTTTTTATTCTATTGTTCGTATTACTATACCGATTGTATATTTTGTAATACTTAGTACAAATCTCTCCTAAATTCAATCGAAAACCAGCAAGACCGAGCACAGATAAAAACAAGTAAAAAAATCAGAGTTACGTTTCGTTCACTTTGTGCACATACTGACTAATTGAAGTGTCAAAAATTATATAATTATTGTGCTTACTAAAATAAAAATGGACTAGCTTTTAAAAGCAGTTAGGAAGTAGGTAGTTAAAAATGATGTTCTCTTTAGGATAATTACGTTGTTACGTATTAGAATAGTTGTCAGATGAATGAATAGCGACAAAACAAAACGTATTTTATTTTCTTCGCCTGTCAAAAATCTTAAGGCAATAAGTTAATGTAGTGTTAGTGACCAGGATATTTCAAAGGAATATATTCATAAGGAGTTTAATAAGTACTTAATCTAAAACTGCAAAGATTATTATTTTATTGGTTCTGGGTGGGCCACCTAATTTTATTTGACTACCTTTCCTGGGCTAAATAGTAATAAATTGAGGTAATACGGTTCTAACTTCGGTGTTATACGTAATACAAATTTTATTTACATGCACATGCCCAGCGGACGCTTAATAAATATAATAAACATAAGCTATAGGTAAACATAATTATAGGTATTGAACATCAAAAGCCCATTGTAGTGCGAAACCTTACGTGCCAATTTATCGGAAGAGATTCTTAGCTATCCATCATCGATCAATATGATAAAATGGAATTGAGGCCAATTTATTTTTATATTATTTCACAGGCGGTTGGCTGCTTATGACCTGTAGATACCTATGTGAGTACTGATGTTGGACATTATGTAGGACAGTACCTACGGCTAATAAAAGCTGATAATTCACATTATCTACTAACTGTGCCCCGCGGTTCCACTCGCTTGCTCGGCTCCAAGGATCGTAGTTTATAACTTTCTTTGGAAATTGTTATATATTTTTCAAATCCGACTGATAGTTAATCAAACAAATAATTTCTCAGGCTTTATTTTATTACTATATATTAATAGTGTGTAGTTGAAATATTAAGCACTCAGGGATGTGATGCGACAAATTTAAGTAACTGAAAATTAACATACCATCACGCCTATATTCTCCGAGAGGTTAGGCAGAGGCGTAATAGTGTAGGTACATCCCCCAGTTCGTCGGTATGTTTAGGTCCCATGTAAGCTATTACTATTGCCATTGCCATTAACCGGGCACAAATCCCAAACTCCGAGCTGCTGAATAGAGAATTTCATAGGAAAACCCAATAACAGTTTGCTAGCACAGCAGTCGCGTTCACAACCACTAGGCTAACGAAGCAGTTACTGAAAATTACCTAGGTACCTACATTATTTTATCAAAATTTTTGCTGCTTAATAAAGCAATGATTGGGTAAACTTGATTGGTATCATTAGATATATTTGGTATACTATTATGAAAGAACTTCACTAAACAAAGTACCTAAGTAGTGAAAATAATTTCAAAATAAACTTTAGGTAGGGTAGATACACGATACTGCATTAGTTAAATCAGCAAACAAACCGCTAATTCGGTTAACTGGAACCAGATGGTAATTGAACGAAAAATAAACAAAGAGGGGGATAATCGTTGGAGTATGTTGGGGGTCGTGCCGTGGGTGGCTCAATTATGCAATAACTAGCAATGAGCAAATCATTCGTCAAGTGTATACTCATACAATATTTATGACTAACTCCGACCGAAGTTATTAACTTCGCCTTAAATAAACTTACCGATTAATCATTTAATTAAAACAACATTGACGATTTGTTTACGTAAAATGTCAACGAACTTATTGACATTGTGGCCATGTAAAGATGTTGGTGTTTACGTATTGGATAGATAATACATTATTTTATTGGAGGAGTGCATAATAATAGGTTTATTTGCACAGTAGAACGTGGACCAGTGCTCCGCAAATTGTTGCTTAATTTTATGTAATTATCTACCTATTAAGTTTGGAAAAGTTTCGATATGCGCCTGAGAGTGCCCGAAGTGAAAAGATGTTGCTGTTGCGTACCCTTGCGCCATGGGATTATTATTTTCGGATTAATTAACATAGTGAGTATCTAGACTGTGTACCTACTTTCATAAATATGCTTTAAATAAGTTCGTAAAAAAGATATCAAAATACATTCCTAAAGGCGTAAGGGACAATAGGTAATAGTCATTAGGATTTGTAGGAATTCGCAGATAAAGGTAGTATTTATTATAAATCATTCATCACCCAACATTCACATGGCGTCGAGAAAATCTAAATGTCATCTAAATTGTCGCTTGAGGTCTATCTGCTTATTATACAGGTCTTTTCTATGTTGTAGGTACCGTAGCTGTATTTCCAGATTCAAATCTCACATTATAGGTACTTACCAAGGAACCGTTTCATACAAAATACTACATAGCCATTTTGCAAATCAACTGGGTCTGAATTTAGATATGAACACAAAGTTATACTTAACATCTGTGTCAATCAAATCAAAATTCAACATTAACGCGTTATATTTACTTAAAGGTGTGAATGTACTGGTACTGACAGGTGTGATCTTATGTCTCACAAAGCTCACAATGGCTCGATTACCTCAGCTGATTCGTAGGTTCATCCAGTAGGGGACGACGAGCAGCTGAAAGAATTTGTTCATGTCATTTTGAAGATTTTAGTTCATATTTTGACCAAGAGATGTCACTGTGCCTATGACGCGTATTTCTGAATGGCGGTGTTAAGAGTCTCCGCGACTTAATGACTTCACGCCGTACATTTTAGGTAGTTAGTTCAAAATAATCCTAAACAGTTGGAAACAGTGCTAAATAGTTCTAAAACAGTTAAAGAAGTTCAAGAGTTCAGTTCTACAGTCAAGTACATTAGGTCGGAACCTAGAAAGTGAAGTTCAGGTGACCTAGGCCTAAACATGGTCCTACGGAGCCGGATTGCCGGATTTTGACTGGGTCAGCAGACCCAGTCGTGGAGTAGGCGTCGACACAGTAGTGGATCGCTACTGATGGCGCCTAAGTGCTTGTGAAAAAGCACCAGGGTAGAGATACCCAGTTCAAGAAGAGGCCGAGGAGGTCACCGTTGGAGGATCCACAGGCGGATGCAGGTTCCTGCGTGGAAGCGGCATCCAGGTCATCAGCTGTCAAGTCATAAGCGTGGCAAGGACGAGCTGCAGTGGAGTCATAGAGTTGGCAGGGAGTCAACAGAGGGTATTTAGTATGCTAGTTCAGTGCATAACTGTGAGTACTAATTTATAACTTAGAGGGAATTCTAGAAGAAAGTGCTACTACGGGGAACCTGTGCTCGATTTTTATAAAGTTCAAACTGTTTACAAAACACTTGGGAAAAATCGAGTAATCCGTTATTTAAAAAAAAAAAAAAATTGACTTGGAATAATTTAGTGTCTTTTGTTATTGTCTTGTAAAATTAGTGATATTTAACTTGTAATTTTAGAGCTTGCCGAATTTTATTGATAACCATTTAATTTGTGATTTCTTTTAAGCAGGTTAAAGGTTGTTTCAAGGTTTAAAAATATGGAGTCTTTATTAAAGTTACAATTAGATGCTCGTAATATCATAGAAAAGGGTAGAACTAATTTTAAAAAATCACCCAAAGAAAGAATAACAGAAGGATATATAGACACTAGGTTAGAGACTTTAGAAGAGCAGTGGAAAAGATTTAGTGATACGCATAGGAATATTATTGAAAAGGCTACATTAGATGATATGAAGGGGGCATATTTTAGTTCAGATATGTATGATAAAACTGAGGAAACATTTATTATGTACAAGTCTGAATTAAAAGATATTCAGAAAAAGTTTTTAGTAAAAGAACCCCGCGAACAGATATCTTCTAGTGAGAGTAAATATTTTAATAATGTTAGGTTACCGAAAATAAATATTCCTACTTTTTCTGGAAAGTACACCGAGTGGACTAGTTTCCGTGATCTTTTTATGTCACTCGTGCATTTTAATAAAGGGTTAGATGACGTTCAAAGATTACATTACTTAAAAGGATGTTTAACGGGTGAAGCAGAGCAATTGCTTCGACAAATACCTATTACCGCTTTTAATTATTCGGTATGTTGGGCGCAGTTAGAACATAGATATAATAATAAACGGCATTTAGCAAACTGTATTTTACAACGTCTATTTGATCAGAAACGTGTAAGTGTAGAGTCAGCAGTCACTTTAAAACATTTATTAGATACGACAACTGATTGTATGAGTGCTTTGGATAATTTAGGAATTGATGTAGCTTCTTGGGACATAATAATTATTTATATAGTTTCATCCAAGCTCGACCAGGAAACCCGCAAGCAATGGGAATTAAAGGTTTCCTCAGAAGAATCCAAGGAACTACCAACTTTAGATCAGTTCAAAACATTCCTCGAAAGTCGTTTCAGGGCTTTTGAGTTCATAGAACCTCAGAAGGCAGCAGGACACTGGCGTGGCAGTTCACGACCAGAAGCGAATACTAAGGTATTGTTTACCACTCGCAGTTCTAATTTAACACAAACAGGGCACGCTGCTCTGAGATGTGAACATTGCGGAGAAGGACACAAATTGTGTTTCTGTGCAAGGTTCGCCAATTTAGACGTTGAACAGAGACGTCAGTTTGTAAAAGACAATGAAGTTTGTTTCAATTGTCTTGGTGGAAATCATATGGTAAATCAATGCAGAATCACCATGGCTTGTCGTATATGTCGTAGGAGACATCATACTCTATTACATATAGACAGCAATAGTTCAAATGTGCAAAAAGATCAAGGGAGGAATCAGAGTACATGCGTTGAAGAGACTGAGGTAGTGGATAAGGTGCCACTAGTTTCTTGTCTATCAACGAAGAAGATCGCTAGTTCAGGTCAAGTTCTTCTAGCTACTGCGCTAGTAAAAGTTCAGACTTCTGCGCAAGAGTCTCAAGTAATGAGGGCTTTATTAGATCAGGGCTCACAAGCGTCTTTCATCACAGAAGCTGCCGTACAGTTTCTGCGATTAAAGAAGAGTCCGACTAGAGGTATTGTCTCTAGTCTTGGTAAAAATAAGTCGATTGTAACGAACTACACAGTTACGTTCGTACTACAATCTTTGACGGAGTCCGGTTTTCAGCTGGTAATAAAGGCATATGTTTTAAGCAATATTACTTCGTACCTACCAGAAAGACAGCTGAAACCAATAGAATGGTTAGATTTAGAAAAAATATTATTAGCAGATCCACAGTTCAACGAGCCTAATAAGATAGACATCTTGTTGGGTGCTGAGGTGTACAGTAAGGTATTGCGAGATGGTGTGAAGAAAAATCCAAATGGATTCTTGGTTGCACAGCGCACTAGCCTTGGCTGGATACTATCCGGAGTAGATCACCTAGAAAACAATGGTAATAAAAAAGAGTTCACGGTAATGCATGCCCAATTAAATGACAATGACATACTTAAAAGGTTCTGGGAAATAGAGGATCAATTACCAAATACAGGAAAAATACTTACCGAACAAGAACAGAAGTGTGAAGAGTTATTTGCTTCTACTACAACAAGAGCAGCAGATGGACGTTACGTAGTAAAGTTGCCATTTAAGGAGCAAAATCCTGCGTGTGTTTGTGGCAATAGTAGAGAAATAGCGCTAAAAAGATTTCAAATGTTAGAGAGGAAATTTTCAAAGAATCAAGATCTGAAAGAGAGATACACAAAGGTTTTAGAAGAGTATTTACAATTAAATCATATGAGAATTATACAGAAACCAGATATTATGTTCAATAAAGCAGTGTACTTACCTCATCATGCAGTTATAAAAGAGGACAGGTCCACCACAAAGGTGCGCGTAGTCTTCGACGCCTCCTGCAAGAATGATAAGGGTATATCCCTGAATGATACCTTAATGATAGGTCCTAAATTACAATCGGATCTACGGCATATTGTGCTGCGTTGGAGAGTTCATCGTATAGCACTTGTCGCAGATATAGTAAAAATGTATCGCCAAGTGAGAGTGGCAGAAGAAGATGTGGCATACCAAAGAATATTGTGGCGAAATAGTCCTGAAGAAGATATGAGAGATTATGAGTTGTTAACCGTAACCTTTGGTACTGCTTCAGCTCCTTACTTAGCTGTTAAGGCACTACATCAGGTGGCATTGGATTATGGAAAAGAGTTCCCAATCGCCTCTGAAAAAGTTCCAATTAGTTTTTATATGGATGATTTAATGACAGGATGTTCAACAATAGAAGAAGGAAAAAGTTTGTGCAGAGAAATGAAAGAATTATTAGGGAAAGTTGGCTTTGAAATACAGAAATGGAACAGCAACAGTATAGAGATATTGGAGGACTTGAAGAGCTACGAAAAAGGAGATAAAGATATCAAGGATAAGGGGTTGAATAAAGGTAAGGACGATGGGGACATATATGTTAGTACTAAAATATTAGGACTTACCTGGTGTCGAGGCACAGACAAGTTCAAGTACACCGTGCAACTTCCCTTGACATCTGAAAGGATTACTAAACGCAGTATTATATCGGATATTTCGCGTTTGTTTGACCCGTTAGGCTGGATAGCACCCAGTATAATATTAGCTAAAATAATAATTCAGAAACTTTGGTTAGCAGGGATTGGTTGGGATGATAATGTACCAGATTTATTAATACAAGAATGGAATACTTACCGTAAGGAGCTGTTAAAACTTTCCGAAGTTCGAGTTCCTAGATGGTTAGGCACATCAGGAGATGATATTGGGATTGTTGAATTACATGGTTTTAGTGATGCATCAAAGGCAGCATACGCAGCAGTTGTGTATACAAGATACACAGATAGTACAGGTAATATTCATGTTTGTCTTGTAGTAGCCAAAACAAAGGTCGCTCCTATAAAGACTATTAGTATTCCGCGTCTGGAGCTTTGTGCGGCATTAATCCTAGCACGGTTGTTAACTGAAGTAGCAAGAGCCATGAATATTTCAAAGGATAAGGTACGGGCCTGGACAGATTCGACAATAGTTCTTGCATGGCTTAATAGTCACCCTAGTCGGTGGAAAACGTTTGTGGGAAATCGGGTCTCAGAGATTTTAACAACACTTGACGCAGACCAATGGGCACACGTAGTGTCTAAGGATAATCCCGCAGATTGTGCGTCAAGAGGAGTTCAGCCAGCTTTATTATCAAAAAATAAATTATGGTTTGATGGACCACAGTTTTTACAGAAAAATACGATAAACTATAGTCGACCAATTAATGAAGATGTTCACCTAGAAGAGTACATTAAATCTCATGTTGCTGTTACAGGAGAAGACTTACTTTTGGAAAAATTTAGTTCTTTAAGAAAACTGTTACGAATTGTAGCTTGGTGCAGAAGAATTGTATATTATTTTTGCAAAAATTTAAAAGAGGTACCAAGGTATTTACAAAAGACGGAATTGGATGAAGCACTTATGTGTTGTATTAGACAGTGTCAAAGAAGGGAATTTATACAAGAATACAAACAAATAAAAGAAGAGTCTAAAATGATCAAAACAAGTAAATTACGATCTCTAAATCCCTTTATCGACAAAGATGACATAATGCGAGTTGGTGGCAGATTACAAGAAGCGTGTATGACAGATTTGGAAAAACATCCAATTATTTTGCCTTACCACGCAAATCTGACAAGATTATTAGTGGCAGATTCTCATTGCAAGACATTACATGGTGGTCCTCAATTGATGATCAATTACCTTAGATCTGCCTACTGGATAATTGGTGTAAAGGGCTTAGTAAAAGGTTATGTACACAAGTGTGTGACTTGTGTGAAGCGTAAAGCTAACGTAAACACTCAGCTGATGGGATCACTACCGTCAGTACGATGTAGTCCAACAAGACCATTCCTACACAGCGGGTTGGACTATGCAGGTCCGATTAATATCCGGACTACTAAAGGTCGAGGATATCGCTCATATAAGGGGTATATTTGTGTATTCGTTTGTATGGCTACTCGAGCCATACATTTAGAAGTAGTGAGTGATATGAGTACTCAAGGTTTTTTAGCTGCGTTTCGACGCTTTGTGTCTAGACGTGGACATTGTGCTCAGATATGGAGT
Source organism: Acronicta aceris (assembly GCA_910591435.1). NCBI lineage: Eukaryota > Metazoa > Arthropoda > Insecta > Lepidoptera > Noctuidae > Acronicta > Acronicta aceris. The sequence goes on from OU342759.1 coordinate 13,357,604, forward strand.
GACAACGGAACTAATTTCGTTGGAGCTGCCAGAGAGCTCAAGGAACTAACGGCTGTTCAACAGAACATTGCAGAATATCTAGAGTCAAACGGCACTGTTTGGCACTTTATACCACCTCACGCTCCGAATTTTGGAGGATTATGGGAAGCAGCTGTAAGGTCCACTAAGTTCCATTTAAAGAGAGTCATCGGAGATGTTACTCTCACATATGAAGAGATGAGCACGTTACTAAGTCAAATAGAAGCGTGTCTTAACTCAAGGCCCATGACTATAATTCATGGTGAAGATATTGATGAACCAATACCTTTAACTCCAGGTCATTTTCTAGTTGGTGAACCGTTAATTACTGTTCCTGATGCCAACTATGAGTTCTCCATTGTAAGTTCTTTAAATCGATGGCAATTATTGCAAAAAATGTTGCAGAGTTTTTGGCGGCGTTGGGCTTCTGAATATTTGAGTAATTTGGTTCATAGATATAAATGGTCAGTTCAATGTCCAGAACCAAAAATAGGTGACGTAGTTCTTGTGAAAGAATCCGATTTACCTCCTGCTCGTTGGTTACTTGGTCGAATAGTGAAAAAACATCCTGGTCCCGATAGTATAACGCGCGTAGTTACATTACGCGCTAAGGGAGTTCTTCTAAAACGACCTACTTCAAAATTATGCATTCTGCCTGTAAATGATTAGGAGTTTATTAGAAGTTATTATTACATTCCAATAAATATAATGTTATTGAGAAATAAGATCCTATAGGTCTTCATGTAATGTTTATGTGTCAGTTCATGATATTTAGTTCTATGTTTGTTTACATGTTATGTTAATAGTTATAAGCTTTGATATAATGTATTGTGTCAATTATTTATTATTTCTAAGTTCTGTATAATGTTTAGTTCTGTTAACGTTTAATTTCATTGTTTAATTTAGTTCTTGTTAATGCCACTCACCAGAGATATTACTTCAGTTTAAGTTAAAATAATTGGTGTTTTATGGTTTTGCGAAGGACATTTATTCTTCAATAATGTCCTTGGTGGGCGGTATGTTCATGTCATTTTGAAGATTTTAGTTCATATTTTGACCAAGAGATGTCACTGTGCCTATGACGCGTATTTCTGAATGGCGGTGTTAAGAGTCTCCGCGACTTAATGACTTCACGCCGTACATTTTAGGTAGTTAGTTCAAAATAATCCTAAACAGTTGGAAACAGTGCTAAATAGTTCTAAAACAGTTCAAGAAGTTCAAGAGTTCAGTTCTACAGTCAAGTACATTAGGTCGGAACCTAGAAAGTGAAGTTCAGGTGACCTAGGCCTAAACAGAATTCGTTGTAATTTTTTTTCAAGTAGGAACCTTTTTCGATCACGTTAGGTTTGTTAGAGTAGGTTTTGTTTATTATTAATAATACTAGACACTGGCATATAAGAATGTTGGAAACCAAGCCTGCTTAGAGTATCAGTGTAGGTACTTTAAGATTTTGCTTAGGATATAGGAAAGTCTGAAACCTTCATCATACATAGTTATGCATTTTAGTGAGCAGCGGCGAAAAAGTGGTAAATTTTGATAAGAAATTCTTAGCAAAATTGACCTTGGCCGGAGACAAAATTGGTCACCTTGACTTACTTTTTGGCATATCTAGCACTAAAAAGCAACTGTTTAAAGGGAAGAAGTTAGGAATCGTATGAAGCTTTATCCATTGCTAGGGGAGGCTATCGTGAAGTTGCGGAACAATAGCAAAACTAAAACTGCGCTGCGAAACATGTTTTAGTCAGTAATAAGTAGTACCTACCTATCGGTGGAGATGAAACTCCTAGCGTCTTCTTCAGGCTGCGGAAGTCGATGCGGATTTCCATAGGCCTATTCTTCTGGTTTCTTGTTAGGTCAGAAAAAGTGAGAGGTTATTATTTAAAGTAAGTGTTAATTGAAATTATTATTGAGTGTTTTGTATATTTTTACAGATTTTCTCCTTGGTAGCTGTAACCTGTCTGGTCATAACGACCGAACTGAAGAAATCCAATTTGATTGATGGCTCGTCTTTGGAGGTGGTGACAGCGACCATATTGTTCAGTATCTTCGGCATGGGTGTTATCTTGAACATAATGCTGCTGTTTGCTGGGTGTCAGGTACTTAAGCATCGCGATGTCATTACGAGTATATGATCACATTAACGGACAGACAGACAGACAGACAGACGGACAGACGACTAAACATCAAATCGTGACATATTTTTTAAATAACTATGATTCAAAAAGCCTCCGTCCAACTTTGCCTGCTAATAAACTAACTAAGATAAGGTACTGGGGGCTTACTCTTGAACTCAATTCCGATACATCGACATTGGAATTGTGCCGTTTCGTCTAGTTTCGTAGTCTTGAATCCGAGACTAGCGCCAAATTGTTTCAATATTGCGCGGTGATTGAGTGAACTAAATAGAATTGGGAAGCGACCCAACCATTGGCCAATCAGGATGCCGATACGAGGTTAACGGATTTGTGCTCAAGAGTACGAAATCGCCCGACAGCCAAATTGACATTGGAATCGGATCACGTTTGGATTGGTTTTGTATTGTCTTCAAGAGTAAGCCTGCTGTTATAAACTGCCTCAATAGTCTAGTGGCCCTAAGCGGGACTGCTACGCTTAGAGGGCCTGGGTTCGATTTCCAGGTCGAGCAGTGTTATTGGGGTTTTCCATAAAATTCTCAGTAGCAGCTCGGAGTTTAGACTCATGCCCGGTTAATGGCAATATTCTCGCCCTTTATTACATGGGACCTAAACATACCGGCGAACTGTGGTTGGACATAAGAACACCTCTGCCTAACCTTTCAGGTAATACAGGCGTGATGTTATGTTATAAATTCATATTTTTAGAAAGACGTAATAATGCTGCGTCTGTATTTGTACTACGGCGTGGTCACCACACTGACGGCGCTGGTGCCTACGTTCATACTGCTGTCCAGGAATATGACCTTCGATGTGTGTGTCGCCTTATTTGCTATATGTAAGTATTAAGCGTGCCGCCATTTTAAATAGGTTAGAAATAGGCTAGATGACTAAAAAAATCTTTTTGATCCGTCAGTTAGATTATAAATATATAATGTGGGTACCTACACATATTTTTCCTTTTGTTTAACAAACAAAAAATGACGGCGACTCTCGTGACGTCACGGTTTTGTAAATTTTTTACCAAATAGTGACGCAACAACCTCCCACTCCAGAATTTTGAATTTTTTTTGTCAGATATTTTTGGATAATCTAACTGACGGACCGAATATACCTAAATGATATTTTTTTAATCCAGTCATCATTCCTAGTTTTTTTTTCTTGTTTTTGTGGGATGAAATTAAATCGTTAAAACTCGTCGATACGTCTAAAATCGATAATTTTATCATAAACGACGATAGGTGCAACTTTGGAATTTAACGAACAATAAATTTGTCGGAACGGTAAAATCTAAGTCTATAACAATATCAAAAATTAGTACCTATAAAAATCTCGCCTAATAAAGAAAAAAAAATTGTCGTTAGGACGACATTTGCAAGCTGTCAAATGCTTTATCGATTGATAAAATAGATATTATTTAAAAAATATCGACGTTAACGGTTCCATGCTCGCATCATTGTTACTATTATAAAAAAAAAACTAAGTGCGCTTATAAGGAACTGCACCAGCTTATTCTAATTAGGTGCGTAGCTCTTAGACTCTTAAGTTATTGCACTTGTCATTTTTTTGTACGGTATACGGTACGGTATACCATAATATCCACGGGATATGAAGGATATGAAAAAGGGTTACCCCATACGATTTCCATAGAAAGCTTATTGGAATGTCAGCGTAATGTTTTGTTTATTGATTTCAATTCTTACACAACATAAACTACTGTGGTTATAAATGCAAATCTTACTACTATTGCCATCACTAAACCTCGCTGGTTATTGATGGTCACGTTGAGCGGTACTTGCGCAGGACGCCTCTGCTTACCCTGGCGAATAAAAGAAAGTGAGAGACGTGACTTTACATACCTGGTATAATAAAAACTTTACGTTATTTTGTAAAATATTACACGTGTTTGGAATAGATTTTCTACTGTTACTCATGTTTTCTCTCGTTGTACTGCAGCAGAATATAGTGTCTTGCGCAATTAAGCGATCGTTTTCTACGCTACGTGTTGTAGAGTAGAAAACGATTAGGGGATAAGGTAATGATTTTTTATATTATAGGTTACTCACGTTTTACATACGTTAAAATATTGTAAGCTCTATTATGAATCCACATCCTTCTAACAGGAATAGCATGAGAAAATTATATGAGGTGAGAACGCTGAGATGACGATTTTGTTCGTGATTTCCTATCTGTTCTGGCCCTAGTTTGGTAGCGAACGTATATTCATAGTATTTCTCTGTGTTACAGGTACGCAATGGTACGTCATAATCCTAGTAAGAAGCGAGATCGTGAAGCTAGAACAGGCAAGCATAATGTCAGACGTAGGCAGCGAGGTGCATGAAGTCGCCATCGAAGTAGCTGATAGGGAAATGTTACTTTAGAGTGGTCCGGTGTATTGTGTGAATATCCTTACAAATATTATATACGTAAAATTTTGTGAGTACGGATGTATGGATGTTTGTTACTCTTTCACACCAGAACGACTGAACGGATCTGGACGAAATTTGGCACAGAGATAGGATATAGTCTGGAATAACACATAGGCTACTTTTTATCCAGGTCAAACCCAATTCTGAAGTCCACGCAGATAGTCGCGGGCAGAAGCTATTATGGTATAAAAATGGGTATTTAAATAATTTTGTTAAAATTAACGATATTGTAACAGACTTCAGAAAAAGGAGGATATCATAATATGGAATCAGTAGGTACACAGTTGTTGAGCTTTTCATTGTTTAAGTAACGGTTTTATTATTGCGATAAAATTCGTTAAAATTAGTTTTATTTTATTTCAAAGCAATGCTGTGGGTTCCTTATCAGTCGAACAAAATACATTATGATATATTTATGTAGTAGCTACTCAAATGTATGCCATAACCATACTGGGTATTACAAAATATGCGTAAAGTAGCGGGGCCGTTCTTTGTCCAGACATCACGCTCACAGTAATGATGGCGCAAAATTATATTAAAATATGTGCCAAAATATTTCAAAATTTTCATGTGGTGCACAGGTGGGTGCCCGCGGGACACAGAGTCGTGACTTACTCCGGCGCGGCCATTGTCAGGAGTCAGGGTAGCATCGGCATTGAAAGCCGGGCTGATATTGTGTTGTGACTGACTACTCCAAATTGCCCATTACGCCAATCATTGAGCGCATAAAGACACCGCTACACGAATGGTGCTTATATGCGGAAGTGTTTGGGTGTTCCTTAAATTTTTTTTTGCATTAGCTACACTAAATTATTATTCAAGAAGGTATCCGTTCCAAGTTCGTCTTTAGAGATTACCTAACGGTAGATGCTTAAGTACAAACCCTTCTTAGGTCTCTTGGGTTAGCTTAGAGGTCGGATTAGAAGTCAAATCCGGATAATCTATATTCGACTATCTCTACAAAGCAAATGAATAATCTTTTGTTTCGTTGCTACAGTACTTAAGTAGAGGTGTACTATATCCACAGTTCGTCGGTATGTTTAGGTCCCTTGCAATTGGGGCGAGCCTATTGCCATTAACTGAGCATAAATCGAAACTGAGCTGCTACTGAGAATTGCTCACACTGGTCGACCTGAGAATGGACCTTAGGAACTTCAACGTAGCAGTCGCGCTTAAGAACCTCGGAAATTCTAGCTATTCTGAGACAGTAGGTATGTGTACATATACATATGTTTATTTAAATACCTAGGTATTATTATATAGAGTATCTACTATATGTAGGTACTTACTTTTATATACAGATACCGTATAAATTAATGCTTTTATCATACGTATTCCGCAAAAGTGGTTATTACAGTAATTTGCTATGTCTTACGTTAATGTTCCATGGAATATGTGTTTAAACGCCATCTGGTAATCGAATGAGAAAATTCTGGAAGCCGCAAACTTTGTGGGCGGGAATTCTGACGGACGGTTACCAGAGACAAGTTTAAGGACAGAGTTATTATTATAGAATATGTGTTATTAAGGGTTGAAGTAACCTAGGAATATAAATTTTATTCTGACTTGCAATGGTGTCGATTAATCCAGTTTTATCATAATTCTGAGAAGCCACAATTTAAAAAACCAAGTAATTAGGTATATATGTTTTTGTCAATTTTCTTAATTATTTCATGGATTATTATTTCTGAATTCATTTATTTTCCTTATTTCAATTACATTATTTCTTTTTTTAATTTAAAATAGAAAAACAGATGTTCACCGGTGTCAGTAACCAAGCTATCGGCGCGGCGGTTAGAGCTTGAAAGAGAGGAACCTCCTACAATGCATGCCGTGTCGAGGAGTACCATTTCCTGTATCAAGCCCTTGATCTCAGGGGCGGTCCCAGGTCGACTTTTGGTCATAGTTAGAGAGTAGGTACTCGTGACTAAGTAAGGTTTTTTAAGTAAGCGTTTACGAATTTGGTGAGGGTCAGGCCCCCATGACCCCTCCCCTCGGACCGCCACTGCTGGATCTATCTATCTTACGAGAGCCTCTTTAGGTGTCGGTCGAGGCTCTTGGCTATTAAGCCATTGGCTGTTACAATTATTATCATTATTATGCACCCACACTCGAATCTCTCAAGAGTTCGAAGTTCGAAGTTCGAAGTTCTCTTTGAATTGTACTAGTATAAAACGTCGTTCCAAAAACTTGCCTAGATCTTATACAGTGATGGTAACTCTACTATCACTTCAAGGTATAAATAATAGAAAGAAAATCTTAAAAAATGATAATTTGTAGTAGGTAGGTATTTGTCAAAAATTCTAGTATTTTAGACACTTTAAGTTTTCAAATGCTGGCAATAACGCCAGCGGTGCCAAATAAGTAGGTACAGCAGCACCTTAATTCTCATAATTAATTAAGCAAATTACTTAATATTAACGACAATTAGCCGTCATTTTAATATCCAACTGAATGCAACATGGCGGAGTCGGCCATTAAAAAAAGTGCTTTAACTATGGCACTAAGGAGTCCTGTACCTAAAGGAAAATGCACTTATTAGCTGAGGAGGGCGTATGGAGGGGTTTCTGCCTAATGGTTGCTATTCACGGCTTGAATGGAAACGCGAAATTGCCAACAATTATATACTCTTGCAATGATAACCGGCAGATATTCTGTTTCGCCAAACTCTGGGCTACTTATGCGCAGGTTTTAGCGAAGATCCGCTGCGTGCCACCTCGAGTAACGTTGTTTATGTCGCAGTTAGTTATCAAAATAGAGATGTCGGAAACATTACTAAAATATTTTACATACAATTTTAGTTTGTGTTGTCACATGTCACCGTCCAAATTCCTACATTTAATATTCCGCCAAAACCGGAAAATAGCCGTTTCTGAGTGACAGAACGAATCCAAAATCTAACCAGAATGTGTGGCATTGTGCGAAGCGTGCGCCGCCCGGGGCGAGGTGACGTCACAACATGGCCGGCAGGTAGGCAGGAGAGCGGAGATAGGATCCGGTCATCCTGCCCATTTCCGGTCTTCACGCGGCCGTGACGCTTCCGGGCACGCGTCGCCGTCGCCACTGACTCGTGGCTACTGATACACTGGAAGAGATATTTTGGAATCATAATTAGGTAAACTTGAATAAAAGAGAATATCGAATAGAGAAGAAAAATATTATTTCTACCTACTTTTCATGTAACGTAGCGAAATATCTTGTAAAACCTATAGAAAGTTAACAAAAAGTCTTGAAGTTTTCGGAAAACAATCATGTCTGGAAATAAATGTGAACTTTAAGCAACGTAATATGAAATGGTAGTCTGTACTGACAGAAAGGTGTTTAAAAACGAAAGACGGTTAAATAAATAATAATACACTATACTATCGAAGGAATGATTTTATTAATTTTCCTTAACCAAACGATCGTGAGTTGAATGAGTTCATAAATTAACAAATACACTAGCAACCGGTCTACGCAATAGTAACTGTTTTATGATTGAAATTCTCCTTGCGTTTTTTTATTAGGAATTTCTCAGTAGCAGCTTGGCGTGTAGATTTGTGCTTCGTAATGGCTCGCCATCCTTACACAAATTTTGGGTTTTGTATCATCTAACTCTTATGAAAATATCTACAGGCGTGTTGGCTTGCCAAAAAAGCTAAATATTAATTGTCTCTTCCAAAAAAACTACAGTTTTCCCGCCAACTTCTGTGTCATGTCGTCCCACGACGTCTGCAAGATGAGTTTTGTAAAATGAATTCGTTTGTAGCTATGTAGGTAGCACCATTGAATGGTCCTTGGCGCTCCTTAACTGTATCTTCAAACTACGAGATTTTCACTGAGGATTCCTTAGTTTGCTAAGTTTAGTTCCAGGACCTCTTTCTGTAGTTATAGAAAGAGATCCTGGAATTACAAATTAAAATTAGCAAATTAAATATTTATTTTAGCAAAGTAAATTGGAAAATTAGCATTTTCAACTGAAAATGCTTATGTATGTACTAATAATTTATGATTTTAAAAAGCCAAAGTCTGGAACAGCGCCGCAATGTTGCTAACTTATCGGTTTTTTATCGGATACATTTCGGAGAGTGTGCATCAGATTTCCACGATCTTATTCTACCTTAGCCCTTTCTACTATCAGACGACCAGAAGCACGAAAAAGCGACATCGATTCATGGTGGATATTCCGAAAACCCGAACGAAACGCTTTAAGTCTTACACTTTTTTTTTGCCTCACTTTTATCATGCGTACTGCTGAAATGTGGAATACGCTTCCCGAGTGGGTACTCCCCGATAGGTATAATCAATTTCTTCTAGACAAGCGCGTTCCATCGTAGATCTTAGTATCGCTTATCATCAGCGAACTCGCGGTCAAGCATTAGCCTATAAAAAAAACATTATTAAAGTTTTTTTTGTTTTGGCTAGTCGTGACGAAACTCTACACTTCTACACTTCACACCAGAATAATTATCTTTTTAAATTGAAATGCTTGACATTTTGTGGTAGTTATGTCACTTTGAAACCGATGGCCAGATACTTTCTAACCAAATTTATACGGAACCAACTAGGAGGTGTTATATCCTAACAGATCACGATTAGGGAAGATATATTTATTGATTTCTACTTCTATGCACATTAATGGTACATAAGGCGAACTTAATACCGTTAGGCATTCTCTACCAGATATCGAGAACAGAATAATTGAAATCCACCTTTTTTTATTATAAACAGAAAATAGAAACGGAAAATAAATTCTGATACAGAAACTCTGCACACATTGTAAAAAAATGATCTAAGTTTAACGAAAAAAAAAACTAAATTAAATATATTTTTTCTGATCTTTTGCGATCGTCATGCCACGGAACTTTCTTGGCAGTCGGTCATCTACGTCACAATTTTATAATATTGACAGGTGCCTTGAGGCCCACCTGACAGCGGTCTTGCCCATATGTCGGCCTCCGCTGGCGGCTCGGTGGGGATGCACGCGAACTACGCCCTCTACTTATTAAAAACATAATTAAATGCAGATAATCCATTGAAGATTTTCTACTACGTCACCCAAAAGTGCTAGAGGTAAACAAAATATGTATACAATCCAGTAAAATAAAAATTTAAGCAATTATTGTCCTTATGACACTAGCAACTGAAAATATTATTGAATTAAATATATCAAGTTAAACAGCAAGTGATTGTTACGTGTAATTAAAGTCGTGTTTTGAGCGACGCCCTCTTAATTTGTTCCCCCGTTTGTATGGGGGGACGCGACATGTGCGAAGTGGCACTCTTGCCTAGTTTTTAATCATCTCGGACTTTTTTTAGCTTTCCCTGTTAATTATTTTAATTATTGCGGTTTTTTAAATGGCGATTTCCTTCTACTGGTAGTAACATTGACGTACAGAATAACTAATAGTTCCTAGTTGATAATTTAAAATGTTGTATACAAAATATTGTATATGTATCATGGGATATTACAACAATAATCCATACATAATTATGTATTTATTTAGGTAATACGGTTTGATTTTGAAAGTTCTGTATTTTCGAATTCGATAATTAATTACAGGGACCAGGACCTGAGTCTTCTATTTTTTCTGCAGACATCACTATTTTGTTTTTTAGAAACTAATTTATTAGAAACTCAAAAATAAATAGCTAGTGTGGCGTGGACGTGCGTGACGAAAAATAATATTTTGTTTTTACATAATTTTTGGACGTGATATGACTTACAAAAAAGGGTGACGACGCGGTTTCGCTCTGAGACAAAAAGGTCGAGAGCGTAGCGAATTTACGTATTCCGATGTATGCGTACAAGCATCCAGTGAAACATTCTCTGTCACAGAAAAAACTTTATAGATTTCTATGTAGATCCTGGTAATTACAAAGTTATTATGTATAATGTTTGGTTCAATAATATTTATAAGAATATTTTCTTTTGTTTTAGCTTTATTTTATTTATTTTTTCTCCAAAAATTACAGAGTATTTTACACTACGAGTATTACAGAGGTTTTATTATAAGGTACATAAGTAGGTAATTTTTTGACCATTCTTTCACGGTTCAGGCTACACGTCTATGGAATGCACTGCCGGTGTCCATTAAACGTGCACAAACATTAGACTCTTTTAAAAAACTGGTGAAACAACACTACTTGACTCCTTCTGCGTAATTGTATTCTGTTTTATTGCTTAGTTGTGGAGTATCTATCATAGCTATATTTAAATATATATAAAATATATATCTATATATATACATATATAATTTATATATCTACTCTTATATTTATGCTTGAGTATATATTATGTTACAATATTTAGGTATATTTATATCTATTTATAGTTAGTAAATAAACTATTCTTATTAAACTTATTTATTGCGTACACTTTCGACCACCCGTTATCTGTTTTTTCTCGCTTTTTGTCCATCCAATGGTTGTCTGTAAGAAATTGCTTTTAGCGATAAGACCGCCAATTGTACTTTTAAAGATGTATATTCTCTGTTTTCTGACCTGTCCTTTTGGTGTACAATAAAGAATACTCTATCTATCTATCTATCTAGGTTGGTAGAAAACTTTACGTAAGATAAAATGCTGCAAAATCAAAATGTACTATAGATTGGTAAACCCTGCCTCTCAAACTAGGGTATCCTGTATCTTAGGAGACAGTGTTCGGCTGAGATATTTATAAATAAGTTTTTACAAATAGCTGTTCCACAATCACACGAGAAACTCACTGTCTCATTTGTTCTGTTAACTTCTGTTCCCAGGTCGAGAAGTGTTATTGCGTTTTTCTATAAAATTCTCAGTAGCTTATCTCACCCCCTTTAATATAACCTAAAAACTAAAAACATACAGCAGAAATGTACTCATACACCAGTTCGGCTTAGTATGCAAGCGTAGTGATAGGTACGTAATTAAGTACAAATAACCTCGATTTTTCCAGTTTTTCTTTAAATGTTTAGTAGGAAATTTTACGCCGACGTCGCGATAAACGTGATTCCAAATTAATGTGGAACTGTAGCTCCTTTCCCAGCTGATTGAAATCAACATATGTTATGGTAAGCTAGTGATTTCCGTCCCAAATGCGTCCTAATTTGACGTATCTAACACGACCCTTGGGAATTAATGAGATCGATGTGGTTTCGATCGGTAGAACTTTTTATCTTTGTAAATTAAGGATAATTTAGGAAATTGCATCTATTAATTTGGTATCGAGCCGCATTTGTAACGCAAGATAGATAGATATATTTGATACTCTTTTAAGAGTTTTTGATCGACACTGCTTTATGCACTTTCCCTAAAACATTTACTGTATGACTAAAATCGACCAGAGTTTTCTGGGATCCATTGTACGTTTTTTTGTTTTATGCCTACTATTTATAGCTGAAAGCAGGACCATACCAAACTGTAAGTTGAGATCGCCAAGGTTGTATGTAGATAGCCATAGTGTATTGTCCCCTGGTTCATATAGAACTTTTCATCTAGTGAGATTAGCACACCGTACTTATACTATGTATTACTACTAGAAGTCGCGTTTGAATGAACTAGGTCCACGAAAACAAGCCAAGCCTTTGTGAATGTGTACAAAGCTGACAGCCGGATTACCTGACGATCATATCTTATATATTCATCATTCGATCATATTTTATATATTATCAGATTATACAGAAATGCACGTTAACGCGAAGATATTGTATACCTATACTTTTTTTTCCCAAAAATGACAGTCCGATTTTTAAGGAATTTTGTCCAAATAATTTACACATTAAGTCGTGACGGCCACTTGCAAAACGTGCGGCTATTGAAGCAACGTGGGATCACATATTTGAAATAACAAGCCGTTTAAGAATTTTAAACAATTTTGGTGTGTCCCCGTGTGGACTATTAGCGTCGTAATGAACCATAATGACAATATGGTCGTATAATCAGGGCATTAAGTGATGTGCGCGACGCTTGCGGCCGACGCCACCGCACACCGTAGCCACTTTAACAGACTTGACGAATTTCACTCTTAGCTACGGGTTTTTAGAATCTGTAATTTCTCATGACCGCTATAGGCAAGGGAGGGCTTTAGTTGGTATTAGTCCTACATACCCTACTGCCTCTCAGGAGACAGAAGATCAATGAGGATTTTCCGCACTCGCTAAAAGGTGAAAATTAAGATTTCGGATTACATGGAACGTTAATTACTTTTTTATTATTGGATTTATATACATACCTATATACATGCAATATTAGGTCATGTGTAATAGGGGGTGAGCCTATTACCATTATTATTATACTTTATGCACCGTTGTTGGGACAAAGGCAGTTTTAATGTCATTAGGCATTTTCTACCAGACAACCTTAGGGTGATGTAGAGATAAATGATAAATATAGTGCTTGCACTAGAAAATAGTGAGATTTTGAACGACTTTTCTACTTATTCCAATAATATTGAACATATTTGTCTCTGATGGCATCAATTCATGGTAGGGGATGCCTTATTCGCGTGAGTCGGTCAACCCGCTCACAGGCTCGCCTTAAGGTAACGTTTAGTGTGACTTAACAGTACGAAATGAGTGTGAATCGTGATCGAAACGTCGGAGAAATATTACAGTGTCATTTGCTTTGACGGTCCCTTAAATTTTGTCTCGTCCTCAGGGCAAAGGCCACACTTACGGCGTAAACTTATCTTTCAATTCATTATGGATGCTTTCTGAGAAGATTAAATGCTTAATTTTATTGGTTGTTATCTTATTGAGTACTGTTACTGTAGAAACTCGATCTCAATGTTTTTAAGTCTTTCTATTGTATGGGTTGAATTAAAAAAATACTACTTATTTATTATAATACTAACAAACCATCAGATCCCTCAGGGTTAGGCAAATACTGATGTATACCCATAGTTCGCCAGTTTTTTATCGTGGTAATATCCCCCTTCTCTAGTGTTTCCGTTCTTTAAGGGACCAAGGTGCCGAATTTAAAGATATTTTTAGGTGCGTAGTACTTACTCGCAAACGGCGTGTATGAATGAGAAGATGTATGAATGTGGAAGAAGCAAAAGAAGTAGAGAAGAATCGTAGCAAGTGGCGGTCCATAGTTTCTGCCTACCCCTGTGGGAGAAAGGCGTGAGTGTATGTATGTATGTTTTATGGTTTCTGAGACTTCATGTTTAGTTAGTGTGTGTAATTTCGATTTTATATAATTACTTACATATCGATTAGAACTAAAAGCCAATTTGCAATACAGGTAGCACAGCGGCTGCATGCCTTTTGACTGTGCACAGCGTGGAAGACTCTAATTTCGTGCCAGCTATTTTAATTTTATTACTTAGAGTAGGAACCTACCTAACTTATTCCAAGCTGAGTTGAGTTGGCATCCGTCATTATATTCACACATAGTCGAGCTTCAATTAGTTTTTGGTTCTGTAATTCAACATTTTCAGGAAGTTTTGACATATAGATATATATAAAGGAGGGCTCAGGGGTGTGCCACAAATGGTTAACGATTTATGATAAAAAAGGATTCTTATTTTTTTTTAAAAAGCTTGCAATGAAAGAGCAATGTCGGTTGCACATTACTAGTATTCTTGTTAACCCCTCGTGCTAAGCAAAATGCTTATGTTACGAGTGGGTCCACGTCGGTAGTGCAATGGGTGAGTTTTGAACCGGCAACCACATGATCACCAATCCGACGCCCTAGCCATTAGGCTACCACCACTTTTTTATTACATTATTCGGTGCAGTTAACAAACTGCTATTGAGAATTTAATAGAAAAACCCAACTAACACTTAACATACCAAATAACACTTTGCTCGACCTGGGAATCGAACCAAGGACCGCTAGCGTAGCAGTCGTGCTTGGGACCAATGGACTAACCAGGCAGTTAACAAAATTCAGTTCCTAGCGTGTCAGGCAAGATGTGTTCACAATTATATCGGTACGTAGTAGGTATAACTCAAAGGTAAGTGTAATGAGTCTTCGGAGTGCCACGTCATGTCCTGTAACGAGCGCTCGGACGCATCGTAACTCTGCGTAACTATTTTATTGCAAATGTTTGAAGTATAAGCCATTTAATGCTGGATGCCTTATTAGGATAGTATAGTTAGATAGCTGCCTCATTAGTCTAGTGGGCCTAAGTACCACTGCTCCGCGAGCGGTACTATGTTCGAGTCCCAAATCTAGAAAAGTGTTATTGGGTTTCTCTATATTAACGCGGAGTTTAGATTTGTGATCGGTTGAAGGTAATAGGCTCACCTTCTATTACATGGGACCTAAACATACCGGCGAACTGTTGGTGTATATTAAGTAGCCTACCTACTTAGGATGCCTCTGCCTACCCCTGTGTTCCCTGAAGGGTTAAGTAGAGGTGGTATGTTATTTATCAGATACAAATAACCCGTGGGAGAGCCATGCTTCGGCACGAATGGGCCGGCTCGACCGGAGTGATACTACGGCATCACAGAAAACCGGCGTGAAACATCGCTCACGTTGTGTTTCGCCGAGTGAGCGAGGATACTGGAGGTCCAATCCCCTTTTAAAAGACCGGCAACGCACTTGTGACTCCTCTGGTGTTACGGGTGTCCATGGGCGGCGGTAATCGCTCACCATCAGGCTATCCGTCTGCTCGATTGCCACCTATTCCATAAAAAAAACCAAATGTAAAATACGCATTTAATAAATTAATTACATGAAAACTCAAATACAAGTACAAAACGGTTTTATCACATGTTATTTAGAAACATTTTTCTCTAAGAATGGATTACCAACAAAAGAAAGTAGGTAATTATGTCAATACAGTAGCAATGCACAAAGAAGCAAGCATCAGATTCCAACTTCGGACAAAGCATTAATATCGTCAAGAAACAATAAAAAGTAGCTGTTTGAATAATAACTGTGAAGGGTATACTCGATCCCAGCGCACGTATCAGCCACAATCTGAACAACCTGCGTATCGCATTACACATAAAATATTTATTATTTATAGCGTGTAATTAATTAAAACAGTAGGAGTCACAAAAACAAGTAGCTACAGGAAGCTGTAATAACTCAATCGCGGGAGCATCGGTCGCCTCGATTTGTACCAGTCCAGATTGGATCTCGGCCGCCCGCGCACAATGTAAACACCATTTTATTCGCTCACGGTAGCTTAATGTCTTAACATGATACGTTGGAGCCTACCGCGTTTACGTGGAAAATGTACCCGGCCTCGCCTCGAGGTGGGAACAAATATTCAGCTATTATGTAACCTGTGTTTGCGTATGGTAGTCATTATAAGCAATGTTATAATATTGCTCCTAGAGCCTATTTTATTATGTCACGTGGTTTCCTTGATAAAGCACTGATAAGCATACACAGCAGTTCGTCCTATCCTTACTATTATTATACTCGTAAAAGTTTGTATGTATTGTATGTATAGATGTTTGTTACTCTTTCACGCCAAAACGGCTGAACGGATCTGGATAAAATTTGGCACAGAGATAGATTATAGTCTGGAATAACACAGGTTTTATTCAGGTCGGCCCCAATTCTGTCCGCGCAGCCAATGTCGCGAGCAGAAGCTAGTTCTTAATACAATGTTTTATTTACCTAAATAAACCTCACATTATTTTAGGAACAACTAATGCTTTATTTATTAGATGTAGGAGAGTCACTTTTTTCATTAATATTCCGATGTACAAGTGTAGAGTCAATTATTCAGTTAATGTTCTGTTGTTTTTTGTGTCAATTATTCAGATCTAGAATTAAATATTCTTATTATATTCAGATGTAGATGTGGTTGGGCAAAATATGGTTGGTATGAATAAAAATGAACTTTAAAATATTATTAATATAATACTTATTTGACCTTTATCATGTTGTTGTTAAAGACTACAATACTTTGGAACACCAACAAAATAACCCAATTTAATTTGATCTCAAACCGCACATACGTGCCTCCAATACCTTTTATTTCACCGCAATAAACTACCCATATTACTAGCACATGGTGTATTTATTAAAATATATTCATATTTAATGTAAGCAACATTTCACACTAGCCATAAGAATCGCAGTTTATGCGCTTGACAAGGAGACGCGGGCTCCCGCGGTCGCCGGCCGCCGCGTGGGCATGAAATACGAGTATTGTGCTATGTGTGGAAGGACTTTATTAAAGTTCTCATGAAAATGCAACAATGAACCGGTGGCCGCACTAACTTAATCTAAGAGAATGAATCCGCAAATGAAATCTAGGAATAACGGCCTTAATCTCGCTCGTATCAAGAGCTTTTTTTGTTGTGAGGTTATACGAAAGAATTTGGTTTGGGTTAGAAATTTAAGGTTCTTTGTTCATTTCAACGCGTGGGATGTTCGTTTATAGTAACTTAGTAAGTATTTCCACAAATCAATATCTTAAGTTTGTGCAAAAAAGTCATACATGCACTCTCCATGGTATACGAAAGTTTATGATATTTTGAATAATGTAGCATATAAAGGAGCATGGTACATCACCACCACTGTGCAATAACCACAGCACTATATAGATGGACTATTACGTAATATTCTTACTTTGAACTTTGAATTTTTACATTATAGTCAACCCCCAAAACGCCTGCCCTTTACCGCCTCCTAGAGTTTTTGCTAGGAAGAAGAAACGGCGCAACAATCTCCCCAGCAAACACAAGAGGAGACGCCGATGCCTTGCCGACCTTTAGAGGGTTGCCCAGAAATTGGGTAGCGGAGGTTTGATAACAGTCGTTTCGTAGAAAATTCTGATGTCCCATATCTGGTTAGACTGGGATCTGGTCCCAACATAGTTGGGAAAAAAGCGAGGAGGACTACGATGACCTTGTTCATTCAGTTCATTCAATAAAACGCGAGAGATACAGAGGCTGCCGCAAACCCCATTTGTAGAAGACCAAATAAAAAAATCCAATTACAACCTTATCACATAACAATATCTCAGTTAATCTAATAGCTAAGTGTACATATACATTAAGATTGGCAGTATCTGTACTATTGAGTATCAATTTGGACCTCATTACGCTAATCATAATGGGGAAGATCTGTAGTCGATTAAAACGTACATGTAGGCATATCCTTAATTATTTCGTGTAGGTTATTTGGCATTAGTTCTGGTCAGGTTAGATTTTGACAACTGGTTTATATTTTTTGACCCAATGATTAGTGTAGGCTACTCCAACGATGAAATAAATACCTTGGACATGTCCTCGACGGCCGCTTAATATTGTTAATTAGATCGATTAGATTATGATTTTCAACTGCAGTTCAAAAGTTGAGACTGTTAGTCTAGTGGTCCCAAGCGCGACTGCGACGCTAGAGGTCCTGTTTTCGTCCCCGGGTTGAGCAGTCTTACTGGGTGTTTCTATGAAATTATCAATAGTAGCTTGGAATTTGGGATTTATTCCCGGTTGGACCTAAATATACAGGTGAACTGTGGGTGTACATTAGTAGGTACGCCTCTAACTAACCCTTCGGGGAATAAAGGCGTGATGGTGTGGTTTTTAAAATTATTCAAATACCTTATAACTTTCCCATAACGTAGTGAGACACAATACAGTATTGTGTCCTACTAAGTAGGTACCTACCTCCATGCGGACCAGTGTACATATTACGTTCTTGATCTCGATGTACAATTATTCTGAAGATGCCACAAGTGCGTTGGATTGCACGCATTGATGCAAATTAGTTAGGATGATGATTCATTTTTTTATAATAATTTATCCACTTACTATGACGTCTTAAGCGATTGCTGATAGACAACCGTGTGAAGTGCTAGGGGTTATGTTCTTGTAATTGTTGAATAATTCTGAACGTATTATTTAGTTTTTTTCTAGCTAGATAACTATCATATACATATCATATGAGGTTGCCAAAAAATTCAAGAGGAATATAGGAGATTTCCATTTATGGTGCCCAAAAAACAGTAGAATTAAAAATATAGTATTTTTTTGTTGAAATTTGTTAAAAAGAAAAATTCGATCTCACACCGGACTACTGAACTGATGTGGAGACTTGAAGAAAAATTCACATTTGACATCACAGGCTGTTATCTCGCTAAAGCTTTTAGTTAGATAAGGCGTCCGGTGTATTTAACCAAATCGATGCAGGCTCAAATTCTGCTAAAAATCGAATTATTCTCACGCTAAAATTTGTATAAAAAAACATGCGTTAATGCCAAATACAATAAAAATAACTAAAACAAATTAATTGCATTTCATGAGCAAGGGAACGTACCAACCTTAAATCGATCTCCGGTAATGCAGTAGCCATTTAATAAATCATCGCCCCCGCAGTACGCAGACGACGCTCCTAGGTCATACCTCGCGGACACCGGTCACGATTCAAGGGGACACACAGGTACTGAGATTAGTCCCACGAGTCATGTAAAACTGGCTGACGTGACCTTTGAATGGCGCGCTGATTTACTGTTAATTTCTTTATGATCGGTTGGTAATTGAATTGCAATCAACTTTAATTTGGAGTTATACGTGCATATTAAATTAGTTGTTATTGTGTAAGTGTTTATTTTACTAATGGTATTCTGTGGGTTTGCTTATCAGCAATAATAATTCGACATCTATATCGTAGTCTTATTTGCAAACTGTGTATTTTGTGTAAAGTGGTCTTATATTTATGTAGCGTATGACTTTGTACATAACTTTAGAGTATCTACGTCATGCTTTTGGGAGTCGCATTTTCTAGAAGGTATTAGACATTTATAGATGGTTTAGACTGACGATTGATGTTGTTATTAAAATTTTAGGTTTAAATACTTTAGGGATACATTTTATCATCGCACCTCTCGTCATCGGCAGCAAATTCATCCCCCACACCTTAGAACCACTATAATCGCGTACTGTACGGTTCCAGAGGAACTTAATCCCACGTACAATCAGGTTGTGGAATGACCTACCTGCCAAGGTTTTCTTAAAAGACTACAGCATGGGGTTCTTCAAAACAGGAGTAAAAAGGTTTTTACAGGGTCGGCAACGCGCAAGCGACACCTCTGGTGTTGTAACCGTAATATAGGTGGTTATAGACCTTACGGTAACTGCTTACCATCAAGCGGGCCATATTTAGACTGATCATTATGATTATGTTTAGAATTAGTTAATATGCAGCCACAGAGACTCTCAAACCGCGCAAATATAGCAACCTCAATGGGAGCTATAATTTTGAGCAGTTGGTAGAACCGCTCGGGCAATGGGGTCCGAGTGCGCGCCATCTTTTTAAAGCCTGGTTTATTCTTGGGTCAAAGACTTAGCGTTGCCATTCAACGTGGCAATGCTGGCAGTCTTCTGGGTACGTTACGAGATGACAGTGATTTGGAGGAGTACTTTAACGCCTAGGCGTGACAATTTTTCTGTTATAATTCTAATCTATTATGTTATATTTTTATAGTTTTTATGCTGTAAATATTATATTATTTAATTTCTTTGATTAAAAAAATGATCGCCATAGTAAGTGAAATTAGATGTTAATCTATCTATACTTATAATAAATCTGTAGAGAGGTCAATTCTGTACATGAAATATATTTCCAAAATAACTATCAGCGGGTGATTAGTGATCGATACTGACGCCAAAAATGCAATAAGTAAAATTTTTGTCTGTCTGTCTGTATGTTCGTTATAGAAACAAAAACCACTCGACGGATTTCAACGAAACTTGGTACAATTGTTCTTCATACTCCTGGGCAGGTTATAGTATACTTTTCATCACACTACGATCAATAGGAGCAGAGCAGTAAAGGGAAATGAGAAAGGTTTCAAGCTATAAAACATCACGCTACAACCCTTAGGAACGGGGCAACGCAGGTGAAACCGCGGGTGAAACCAAAGAACTAGGGAACAAAGTAACTATTCCACGCGGACGAAGTCGCTGGCAAAAGCTAGTATTGCATATAAACAGATTCCTCAATAAAGAAATAAATGATTTTGAAGAAACAAAAACTTCAATGTAGGTTGGAAAAAATACAGCTAAATTTATTTTTAATAAAAAAGTTCAGTGAGTACTAAAGCAGTACTAACAAAAAGCGTCTCTGTCATGATATCCTCTGGACAGCATAAATCTTAGTGCGGCCAGTGGGACGGCGATAAATAACAGAGCTTACAGTAGGAACTGTCCGTGTTAAGACCCCTCGTTTTTATATATATCATATATACCACCGTATACATATAATGTTTGATATATACTAACACTATATATATGTATATATAATACTAGAGTTTCCGTGCGCAGGATCGCCTCCGTGCTTAGGTAATTTTTGTTTCTAAAATATACTGTGCCTACTGTACAGCATTGTACCTATACCATAAAGGTTTCATATCAAGAACGTGGTTAAGTTTAATCTAAAAGGAAGATAACAATTGTCAAAGTCAATTAGCGAATGACAGCTGTACAATGGAATCAAATAATATCTTGACGATGTCATCGTTTATTATATATCTAAGACTCGTGCAAATAAAGAATGGATTTGGAAATGGCGACAGCTGTATTCACCTCTCGCTTGCGTGCTATAGTGTGCGAGCGAGAGGTGAATACAGCTGTATAGTGCTCGTCTACAGTGCAAAAGGAACCTGCATGCAAATTTTCAGGGATCTAGCTCCTGTAATTTCGACTGTGCGTTGATACGTCAGTCAGGTTCTTCTTTTATATATACATATAGTTTTTTTAAGGATTAAGTCGGCAAACGAGCTGACGAGTCACCTGGTGGTAAGTAGTCAACGTCGGCCATGGACATCTGCAACACCAGAAGAGTTGCTGGTGCGTTGCCGACCCTTAAGAGCCCCTACGGAGTGCAGACTGTCAAAGCCGCAGCAACCGAGGGGAACTGGCTCTTACGCTCAGAAGTTGAAACACACACCAAGGTGCTTTACGGTAGACTCCGAAGTAAGGGTAGTCGCCAACCACTCAGACCTCAAGAGGTCCTTCCTACTACCGAGCAGTCATAGCGTCTGGTGTATTGAACCAGAAGACGCAGGTTCGAATCCTGCCCGCAGTCGAATTTTTTCTTCACTAACATGACTTTGTATTGATCTGCTTAGTACAATTTAACCAATTTCTTTCGATTACACAGTTAGTAAAATATGTTTTTATAAAGTTATTTTTTAGTAAAGGAAAAAATTCAATCGCGGCCAGCATTCGAACCTGCGTCTCCTGGTTGGATACATTAGACGCTCTGACCTCTAAGCTACCGCGAACCCTACCCGTATGATTGAAATTTTGCCTTCACATTCTGAATTTACGTCATAAGGTGACGTTGGCGACATCTATGAGAGGCAAGTTACCTTACCTCTCAACCGACACGACTTTTCAGTATCGTACGATGCCACCTGACCTTTTAACTATCTTTTTGTGATTTTTTTGTATTTTCCATGCTAAGATTATAAAGTTATTTTTTAGTAAAGGAAAAAAAATCTTAGCATGGATAATGCAAAAAAATCACAAAAAGATATGTATTTACGTCATGTACGTTTATGTTATACTCGTATATTTGTATTTATTTCTCAATACATGTAAAGCGAAATGAAGGTAATATGAAACGCGGTCAACATTTTCTACCACTATCACTTTACTATATTTATATTTCTACCATCTATGGTCAGTTATACGAGGCTTGGTCCAACAGTCGCCCAAACCGGATCGAAGGGTATACGGCTGTTATAAATAAACCTCAAACGTTTTACTTAGAATATATTAAACGTTAGAATTTCCTTCCTGTCTAATAAAAATGGCACCGGCCTGTATCGTATCTCGCAGGAATACCGGCAGGTCGTAATAAGTCTAACAAATAAAATAATTCCTCGGTAAAATATACACACTAATGTGACTAATATTATAATATCTTACGGTAAGGATATCTACTAGTAATGCCGGAAGATTTAGGTGCGGTTCGGGACTCGTTATGTGGAAGGTAACCAACATAAAATTTTTTAAACGTGATTTTAATTTTTTTTTACTATAATAAGATGAAAAGCAGTGATAACTTAGTGATATGACCATGCGACTGTTCAGTCAATGTCTCGAATTCGAATATAAGGCACGTTCATCCGATTGTTTAAAATCATGTGTTTTTGATCCGCCAAGTTGAAGAAAACATTGAAACCTGTATGTTCTTAATTTTTTTTAGTGGTGTGTGAAGTTTACCAATCCGCATTAGACTAGCGTGGTGGACGATAGCCATAACCCCTCTTATTCCGTGAGGAGACTCGTGCGCAGTTGTGGGACAGTTAATGAGTTGATGTCGTAATGAGATGAAAAACAAGTACACACGCCTCTTAATGGTAAGCGGCTAACGCAGCTTTACGATCAGAAACACCAGTGGCATCACTCACACGTTATGATCTTGAAAGTTCAGTTAGTTAAGTGACATTTTCCCATTCATTTCACTGTTGTTACATTTCAAACCGGAACATAATTAAAAAATATAGCTTAGCGGTACAATATTTGGCAATTCGGTGGTAGCAACCCCGGTGAAGTAATTAGATTTCCTCAAAAATATATTTATTAGTTTGTCATGATTGCCTATAAAGTCTTTTTCATAAGATTCCAACTTAAATTTTAGGAATTCTTGATTTATAAGGACACCTTAAGAGTCTTAAGAGAGGGTTTAATAATTAACAAATTTTACCTTTTATTTTATGAAAATAATATACAGGATTCAGTGCTGATTATTATATTCGATGCATGTTGTTGTAATAGGTTCAGCTTTGATCTTTGACTAGTTTATAATGAAAGGGAAAACTTTCAACGTAATGTTGCTTATAGGACTTCAAACAATCAGATCAGTGTTTCTATCTATCTGTCTCACTGTTGCATGGCGAGTCCAGCGCGCGCGCAGCAGCCCGGGCCGGCTCGTAAACCGCGGGACCACACGCGGGCGGAGGTGTGAAGGAGCGCCCGCGCTGCGCCCCGGGGGCCCAACATAACTCACTAGCAGCGGGGCGCCGACCATTCATGCCTACCTGCACGCTGCTGCCGGTACATCCACATACGTAGACACACTGTCTCGGCTCTCGTTACCAAAAACTTGGGGTAAAAGACAATCATAGATAAGGAGAATGTCATATGATCAGGCATCACGTTCACCTGGATGTCGGATCTTTCTATGGTACACTTGACCAAATCCATATTCGAGACCAGTAGTATAAGGTTCAGTGGCTTATCAATCCGCGATCTATGTAGATCAAAAAGTATTAAGAACTTAGGAAAGATAAATAATAAAGTAGAACTGTTGTTGAAAACATAGTCAGAAGCAGAGGAATTCTGATCCTTAATTGCTGGTCAATCCAATGTTGTTTTACCATTCAAAAGTAACTTGAATAGAAAGAAAGAAACAATTTATTCAGCGAACAGTAAAGACAAGTACATAAATAACTATAAAAGAACATAATATTAAACCTATAACAATAATTGCACTATGCCCTTACAATTGCGCCGAAAAGGATCTGGTTCAGCATATGCCAGACAAATTTGCCCGACGCTGGTTTTCAACCAGACCTTTAATAGAAATAGATATTTCTGATTTGTTTAGCATGATAACTTTGAACATGATATAAAGATATTTAAGTGAAGAAAAAATTCGACCCCGGGCAAGATTCGAATCTTAGCATAGAAAATGCAAAAAATCACAAAAAATAGCTTGATAATATGATATTTTTACTGACCTTTCCTTGAATGGTAAACGAACATACTACTTTACGTCTTAGCACAGAAGGTTTCTACTTTACATCGCTGTTTTTTTGGCTTTTAATAATAAAACTTCAACTAGGTACTTAAATAAACTAAAATTTGATAATTATGTAGGTAAGTAATATACGTCTTGCGTCATGCAGGGAACGAGACAACGAGCTTCCGTTTTATTGAGCCACCGCACTAATACGTATAATCATGGCTGAACAAACCTAACCAAACATAATTCTTGGGCTACGAGGGCTGTCTAATGACATCTCTAGCGCGTGGCATCCTACAATTTCCCTCTTATAAATTAGACGGAACCCGTTATTTAAGTATCGGTGGACTGGCGGTGTAGCGTGCATCGTTATTGTAATTTGATTTCTTTCACGAATCGTTCCCGCCATACGCCATTTGGCCGCTAATAGGGCCTGTTGCGGCTCATCGCTTAAAACGCGCAGCAATTCGACTTAAAACACAAAAAAAGTTGAGTTATAACCATAAATTTACATGAGTTAAGCCGATTTGACGTGAGCTTCGTGCAATTGGTTATTGCTCATTATGATAATTCGGCGGCTTTTAAGAGAGATGCCCCTATTACGCGGTGAGGCATATCGCTTCCAGTTGGAGATAACGAGAGATATTAAGTGTTACTTATGGCAAATTATGGCAGTACAGTGTAAAAATTAGGAAGAACCAAGCACTGACCGGTAAGATTAATGATGAATAAGTGCGTTGGTGTTGTTTGAAACAAACGAAACTGTATCATTACGTGTAAAGACAGGCTGTAATTAGATAAACAATGGCATTGATTGAAAGTACGAATGTGGAACATGTGTGTAGTGTAGGCGTGCCTTGATGTATGTAGTTGGCAAACAGAATAATAGATTGTAATTATGTTTTGCAAAAGTTTGAAGCTGTCTCTCGGATACACAGACTGTTACAAAGTAGGGAAATGCCATGTTATTTGTCTTGCGAGATTTACTGGCGAAGTATGTGGGTGTATGCGAATGCATTGCAAATGATTTAGTACCTGTAACTTTCTAACTTAACGATAGAATAAACACATAAGTAAGTATGTCCTAATAATAATTGTGGGTCTATTGTGGGAACAGTGAAGGCTAAAGATAATCCGATTGCTAATGCTTCCAACATCAATTATGAGAGGATCTTTATTATTATAAGAACACCCTCGAAAGTCTCGTTGCTATTAATTATACCAAGAGTTCACAAACAGAGCTACTAATTGATTGGGGTTTTAGCAGTAATCAGAC
This sequence comes from Acronicta aceris, assembly GCA_910591435.1. Classification (NCBI taxonomy): domain Eukaryota; kingdom Metazoa; phylum Arthropoda; class Insecta; order Lepidoptera; family Noctuidae; genus Acronicta; species Acronicta aceris. Next base: position 13,383,091 of record OU342759.1, read on the forward strand.
TACACCTTCAGTGCTATGGTTAGAGCTTTCAAGTTATGCATACCACACTGTGAGAGTATTCCAATACCCACTAATATTCCAGCCTCTGACTTCCCATGTTTAAGTGCGCATCGATATATAATTTTATTTGTTTTGATGGTGAAGGATAAATCTAGATCCCCTAGTTTTCGGAGGTGCGAATTTGCATGATCATCAAATATATTTTTAAAAAAAGAAACGTTGCCCCCCGTGGACACTAGGATTTTCTCCTGTATCGTGGGTGCGTTTACAAACACAAATCCTCACATACACAAACGCCCAGACCCAGAACAACTACCTGTAGACATAACATAACCTACCATCACGCCTGTATTCCCCGAAGGGTTAGACAGAGGCGTACTTAATGTACACCCACAGTTCGACGGTATGTTTAAGTCCCATGTTATAGGGGGCGAGCCTATAGCCATTAACCGGGCACAAATCCAGACTCCGAGCTGCTACTGAGAATTTCATAGAAAAACCCAATAACACTGCTCGACCTGGGGATCGAACCCAGGACCTCTAGTGTAGCAGTCGCACTTGGGACCACTAGACTAATGATGCAGTCCCTACAAATATTTGCTCCATCTGGGGATCGAACCCACAACACTTGGCGCAGAAGCCGATCGCTCAACCGCTACGCCAATCGTGTCGTCGATTGAATTGAAATGACATTTTGTTCTTTGTTACAAAAGACCTAATATCATTCAGACATGAAAAAACCTACCATAGATAGATATACCGATAGATATAATCTGGGTGTCTTTAAATCAGGAGTCAAACGATTTCTCCTAGGCAAGCGCGCTCCATCGTAGATCGCAGTGTCGCTTAGCATCAAGCGATCAAGCTTAAGCCTGTCATTAATAAAAAAAAATTAAAAAAAAACAATACCTGTATTAGTATTTTTTTTTTATATTTTTTTTTATATTTCATATTCGTAATAACGGACTCAAATACCTATATTTGAGTCCGTTATTACGATTATGTTTAGATTATGAGAAATGCAGTAGCATCACTCTGTCAATCGCAAAATGATCGCAATTCAATACTTCATGGTATGGTATCTGTACCTAGCCCATATAAATATTTGTTTCGTGCGAGGATCGTACCAGTGACCTGTAGCGCAGCAGCTCGGTAACTGGGCCAATCCAGCCGTCGATATGTAAAAAAAATTTTTGCGAAGGCTACATTTGCATTCTGCGTTTTTATTATAACTGTAGGCGGATACTAAAACACTGGACACACAATCCGACAGCAATCAGTGATTAACCGTTACCTCACTCTCAATCAAGGCCCGTCCGGAAGTGACGTCAGCGCAGATCACGGTGTGCGCACGCGCCGGAACCCTCCCCGCGTGGGAGCAGCTTCCGCTTCCGATGTCACACACTTGTTGGTCAACCTGCTCTGAATTTTGTGGGGACTGATAACCGAAAATTATTCAATGTTTTAGTTTTTAAAGTTTTGGAAAAAATCAAAATTCACTCGTGTAGTGAATTTTGTGTTTTTTTCTATCTTTTTTAATAAGCTGACACTAATTATATTTATAAACGATTTATAATCTTTTATTAGCTAATTGATCTCACTTATCATGAAGTTCTGTAACTTTAAGCATCATTACTATAAAATTTATCTGGATTAAGATTCTAGACAGGTTTAGTTAGCCACTAAACTTTTTGTAGTAAGTGCCACAAAAAGTGGGTTAGACCACCCAATAGCTAGCTAACTTAAATAAGTACCTATTATGTGACTCAGATAGAAATCCAAGCTAGGAACTATTTAGTACCTAATACGATTAGTGACAATGATTTTTGTTTGCTTAAATTAATGGGTTTCCCTATCGCTTGCGAAGGCCAGTCGCCAGTCACTCAGGATAAAATCAGCACCTAACAATTCCATGGGTTTATTCTGGTCCAAGGGTTTAATAGATTATTTGACTACCGTTGTCCAATTAAATCCAATAACGATACTGAATTATTGCAGGTAAGGTTTCTAGAAAATGCTTAAGTAAGCCATAATAATTAAGTATTTGGAAGATCGATAAATTTTATGGTAATGATGCTTAAAGTTACTATTATGCTTGATGTTTACTTAAGTTCCTCTTTTGTTTCTTTTCCAAATGATCGAAATTTTCGAAATAGCTACCAAAACATCTAAGATGAACCACCAGGCGAACTGTGGGTGGACATTAAGTACGCCTCTGCCTAACCCTTCGGGGACTACAGGCGTGATGGTATGTTATATAACATCTAAGATTTCTCTAGTGTGTCACACTAACTTTCGATCATGATAACGATGCGAAATCATTCGATCAGAGTCCGTACCGCAATGCAGGTATCTTATCTTGTTCTATCTTTTTTGGATTGTGACAAAGGTATGGTGTTATTAGATCTTTCGAGCAGCATCCTTCTCTAGAAATCTAAACATGATCACGTCAACATGTTGTGGTATGGCGTCTGTTTTTGAAGTGGAACCTTCTTTAGGGGCGATGAGCACTTTTTGGGTGAACAAAAATCATGGAACTCGCGTCATCGTCACCGCACGCTTCCCACTTATCGACGATACAATTTACAAGTTACTTAGTTTTCACTTCTATCGGCAGTCCCCACACATTTTACTTTGGTTCATCACCAAGGACGACTGAATTTCCGCATAATTGCATTTTACAAATCCAAAATCGGACGGTTACTCAAATTACCTTTACAAAAAGTCAGAAGAGAACGCATCGTCTCGGACCTCGCTACCAATTTGCTGTCTAGCCCATCTTTTTACTGCAAAATTGACTGTTATACTTAGTATTTGTTTCACTAAAGGAAAAACAAGACCTTGAATAAACTATCTAAGATTTCTGACGACCATTGCGGTTAGTATCCATTAGCCTGATTGAACGATTGCAGCCACACTGCCATAAGTACGCAAATCATTTTTTACAGTCAATTAAACAAAAAGTATGCGTTGGTCACCTGCTACGCGGATGTGTGTCGGAACTAGGATCTGCGTGTCAGTGTTTTGGCGTCATACGCTGCTGGTCACCGGTTCATTGACCCTGATGTTCCGGATACGTGTCAGGTACACGGTGGGTGCGCCTGCGACGGATTTGTTTAAAAAAATCCTCTGAAATTATGTTATGGCTGTTTTGTATTTTTAGGTCATACGCCGCCAAAGTTTAGGTCCCATGTACACGAGGCAAGTTTATTGTAATTCACCGGGCACAAATCCAAACTCAGACCTGCTACAGAGAATTTCAAAGAAATAAACAATAACACTGCTTGACCAGGGAACTTAAAATACAGATATTTAGCCGCATCTGGTTAGACGGGAACCCTTACAATATTATGAAAAGGCTATGATAGCTATATATATGTAATAAATAATTAAATGTTGATATAAAACACCTCAAAACGTAAAATGTGTGCTTCGAATCACGGTCCTTCTACAAGTCTTGATCATTTCTATAAATATATGAAGGTATCATTTTTAATTTAATTTTTTTTTGTCTTCATCAGCCATACCCGATACGACTACGAACGAATCTGTTAAGGCGGTTTTACACCGAAAGCACGTCATAAAAAGTCGTAAAACGTATTTTAACATCCATCTGATAATCAATCTAACACGTCATAACTTTGACATCCAGTCTGCCTGGACCTAAGCCGTACATTATGACCCCTCTATACAAAAATAATTCATGATATATATCACAATAAGACCCATATTCCCATGACACGACAAGAATGCAAAAGAAAAACTGTCGAAGATCGCCGACCAAATGAATCTCTATATAAACATGTTAATTCATAATAAAAATGTGCTTTTTGATGCACAAAAGATGCTATATTTACTAACAAATTGGTAGGTTACATCTAACCGTATTAACAACTCTATTTACGAATTGTTTGTAAAAGATAAAAAAGATACCTTCGTATGAGGAAGTATCGGTAAGTTTATTAGCTTCTAAAAAAAAGAAACTGTCAAATTTGAAAATTGAATTTGAAAGTAACGGATCAGAATGCGCATATTCGATAAAGTTTTTATAGATTTTCGTGATTTAAAATTCAATAACGAAATATCACACATTTCATTTCATTTAATTTGTTGAGCGAAATAATTATGAACACATTGACCACTACTGTCGTAGTAATAGATACTGATAAAAAGTCATTTAGATTGAATGCTTTTAAAATCTGGTCAAAATGTGGTCCCAAAAAGAAGAAAAAATATTTCTGAGGTATTTGCGAGTGGAGATCTATTTTTAAGAATTAACCTGATTACGATCGATTCAACATCAGCATGGAATGTATAATAAAAATATTTATTGATATAAAAAAGGAATAGGACAGTGGGTTTAAATGAGACCGACATGATGTACAAATCGCTACATCATCGTGTTGTGTGGCATGCGCTTGCGTCGCTTGCCCACCACACTGACCACAGTCCAGCGTTACGAAATTGTATTAAATGATTTAGAAAGTAATTAATGTAGAGTAAAAGAAAATTACGAATTTGCGGTTAATAACTGTAACATATTTTTGGTGGTTTTATTAGACATACTCACAGAACATTAGAATTAATGTTATTTATGCTAAAAATGTACAGAAATTTAATTCAATTTTGCACCTTATTTAAGACTAGATATTCAGTGAAAGTCTGTCTAAAAATATATATCAGTTTAGCGTTGCGAAACGAAACTATCATTCTATCTTGAAATTATTAAAATGATTTGATATCACTATCCATTAGTCATATTTTAGGCTAAGTACCAACCGGCGATATCGGGCCGAACACTTCGAGAAACGCGGCTAATGAAATATAAAGGCAATACTTTTATACACCTGACAGGTACGTGTAGGTAAATATGAACCTCAAGGTGTATTCTCGGGTCTGTTTGATTAATCACAAACACGAATGTTTTGATTTATGGTCGGTCTTCGGTCGGCGGTCGGCGGCGGTGGATCACTGCGCCCTGTCGCGGACTCGCGCGTGATGGACGAATGATTATAGCTGTTGCGACTAATTGTGAATACTTTTGATATAAATGCGTTTTAACTATGACTAGTCATCACTTCTGAATATTTTATTTCTATCTTTATAAAAATTAAAAGTAAGAAATCTTTTTATTTCGGACTCGCCCAATACATTATACCTACGCCTAAAAAAAAATCGACTGCGGACGAGATTCGAACCTACATCTTCTAGTTCAATACACCATACGCTATGACCAACTAAGCCGCGAGTCCCACCAGCCAAGTCGAAATTTACCTTCATTTGTCTTTGAGGTGATGTCGAATCCGGCCCGCAATTTTTACTTCACTAAAGTAACTTTATATTCTTATGGAAAATGCAAAAAGAACAAAAAGATTATTATTAAATATTACAAATAACATGTAACAAATTATAAAGTTTATTAAACGTTACAAATAACAATGATTATCAATAAAGTTATTCATCATCCTCCGAGCCTTTTCCAACTATATTGGGGGGTCGGCTACCAGTCTAACCAGATTCAGCTGAATAACAATATTTTACACGAAGGGACTGCCATCAAATTTCCGAACCCAAATTTGTTGACATTAATAATAATGGCCTCAGCATTGTGATACGAAAATATTCTTATTTTAAAATCCGCAAAACGCATAAACCGCAACTAGTAAGAACGAACTGTCACCTTAATTATGCTGCGCCTTAAATAGCACATATCTTTGTAGATATGGAACAGTTTCCTATATTAAATCCTTCACATCGCATCACAGGTCTAGAAACTAATCCCGCAATAATTTCCTTCGCAAGGTCTTAACGTCTCGGCTTCTCGGAAACTGTATATCATGCGAGTGCTGCAAGCGAATATTTTAGCTCAATAACACTAGCCGGTAGCTACCTCCTCAGTTGTAAATCTCGTTGACGAAGGCGGCCGATCTCAAAGGACGCAATCAATGTTAAATCATAGTAAAATGACATACATCGATGTCGACACTGATGACGATACATCGCCACACTTTTAAAAATATTGACGCGAGAATTCGAAAGAGATCCCGACACTAGATCGCAAGCGACTTTAACCCTTGACTCTGAATACGTAAGCCAAGTCATTTATCAATAGAAACTGTGACCATAAAATCTAATAAAAATCTCGGAATCGTGTTTATTTCACTTTCGCTTTTACACTTATAGGCTATTACGTCCAACAGTCACTATAGAGCTATGTTTATTTTATGCATCTCATAAAAATAGTGTGTAGCATGAGCTAATGAAATTCATTTCGTGCGAGTCCATAAAATAACGAAAAGGTTGGGGGTACTAACAATAATAAATATAAATCTCTTCATCTGGTACGTATAACACGTAGTGATGCTGAGTGATGGCGCGGCGCGTTTGTGGGGGGAGTCAGGTGCGTGCGCGCAAAGACCGAAGCGCATTTGTCACTGTTGCCGGCGATTATTCATCTCATTGAAACATTAACGCTCTCGAGAACTAATCACGCTGACTAATGGAGCCCCCCGTCGACACTTCCTAAGTTTCACACTCGTGTGAAACGCCGACGCACGAATTGACGCCTCCATGTCAGTTCTGATTTAGTTGACGAGAACGAATGATCTGCTATGATCAATGAGCGTACCAATTAAACCGGCTGCGAAGGGGATCGGTAGGCTTCGTCTCTGCAGGTTGTTTTCCAAAAAGGATGAGTATGTAACGGGTGTATATTTTGTATGTTATGGTACGATTGTTGGGTGAGGGAACTGAACTTGTAAGACATTTTAGGCAATACCAGAATGTAAGAACTGGCATTTATCAATAAAATAGCGTAGCAGTTAGCAGTTATGTTACGTAATAACTGAGGAGTTATTTATATTTACGAAATAAATATAAAAGTGACGAAAGAGTTCTTATAAAATGAGATCTCTTTCGGTCTCAAATTGGTGATTTAGAGATAGATGTCCGCGTCGCGGCCTATGAAAAGGTTAAACACAATCACAAATGTACGTGCTAGTGTCAGATGTTGCTTTCAGTCTTAAACCGCGTGGTTAACGATTAATAGCTTTGTACCCAAGTAAGGACGGAAACCACGCAGAGCGTGACCGCACATACATTTTCAGAAAGATAACCTCACCTTTGAAAATGTTGACATTGAAATCTATAAAACATTTTAAATTAATGCAATAGTTGTCTTTGAACTCACGTTTTAAGTGTTGGACCTGAGGACAGGTACAAGTAATGATAAAGCCGGGGTTTATGTGTAGCTTGTGCCCGTCTGCAGTACAGCCAGCAAAAAAGTACACCATAAACAGAACATTTATGACAGCAAATAAAGGCGGTCGTCTTCCCCGTAGTCCCGTAGTGAATTATTGCTTTATTGCTTCAGAAATATTTCACAAACAGAAAATATTTTATGATTCTCCAGTTAAGAGCGGTCATATATCATTTTAAGCCATAGATAATAAAATTCGTAAGTCACCAAGCCGGACGAATGTGCAGAAACAAGAAGCTGGGAGTGTGTGACGTTTGGATTTCATACGTCACTAATCATGATCTAGCCTTTGTGGCACTAACTAGAAAATTACTAGTGTGATGGTTAAAATTAGGTCCAATAATTGATTTAACTTTGAAAAAATAAACAGGTGAAATTATTTGCCATATTTTGTCGAAATTGTTGTTGTTGCCAGCGACTTGTTAAAAGGACAATATTATTATTATTCTTATTAACATTATATAAATGGAATTTTCCTTGGGTCTAAGATCTCAGAGTAAATCTTTAAATCTAATTTAAGGTTATTTACCTATAGGAAAAAAAAATCTTATTGTAAAGAATTTTCGCGATATTTATAAGGGTTGTCGATTCTTCTATGTAAAATTGACGTCACTATACCTACCATTAATGTACGTTGTAAACCTTAAATTATTAAGAATTTCGCGTTTCGTTCGAGTCAAACATAAAATTGGAATAGTTAATGCCCAGCGAAATCGTTAACCGAGTGAACACTGTAATTGGAAGACATTAAAATAACCAGTTGTTATAGCTGACTGTTAAATGTTTTACCGTGGGCATTAGTCTTTAGTATTTACATATGTGCTACATTGTAGGCGCCCGATATTGTAGGTATGGTCCCGATACTATTATTGCAAGTATCGATGTAAGTAAGTATAGTACGCGCGGCATAAGTTGGCCGGAGTGAAGTTCGCCGTTTTAATGCGCAGTGGGTTGTTTACGTTAAAAATTGTGTACTGCGCAACCAAAAACTGACAAACAGCTAACTTCAGTCCGGCCAAGTTATGTCGGGCATCGATACTCGCAGTTTTGAAGTTCGAACGCAAGAGAACGAATTTCTCTGTTATCTAGAAAATATTGTGGGTCATAAAAAACGTTGTGTTGAAATACATTGTCAAAACATGTGCCCGCTAGGTAACAAGCCGTCGCCGCGATTCGGCTCGCTCCGGGAGTGATGCGTGCGAAACAAAAGAAAGTCACTCTTCCATTCCCCGAACGTTGGAACATTTACGACAACAAAGTTGTACCTAATTGTTGAGTTTTTTTTACAGTCATGCTCGCTTCTCGGAAGGCTGGAGGACGAACGAAGGTGTGTCGTGATCAGTTAAAAAAATAAAATAGTACAATCATTTACAGAAAGATTTGTGGTGCGCAAACTCATTAGGACGGTTCGGACAAACTGATGGCAAACATTAACGCTCATTGAAAAATTACAGTGAGGTTTTGCAGACTATCATCATCCATTATGTCCGCATCGTCCTGATTTGACAACGTTATAAAGTGCATCAATGATTAAAACATATTTTGATACTCGCAAAAAATGGGAGTAATAATCTAACATTTCGTACACTCACCGTTAACAAAATTTTCAACGTTTTTGAAATTCTAATGTAACTGCACTAAATGTGCAATTACATTAGAATTAGTTATTAGAGCGTTAAGTGTCAATCAAAATCATATTCTAGGTTTCTAAAATCCTTCTTTATTGTACAACAGATTAAATTTCGCTGAAATATCACAAATGATGCAAGAACGAACGTACCTATACACAGTAACCGAGGAAGTTGGTATACGCGGGCTAGACCAAACGGGGAGTACAGTCGATAAAATTAGAATTTCGAAAAAAGAACATCAGGTAAAACCTGGCTGAATGCAGTGAACATTCGTAATATATTAACCCGCTTGTTGGGGGTTGTTCGTGTAATTTTTCAGCGTTGGCAGTGCAATCGGAAGCGCGCCGGCGGCGTGTACCTTTTTGTTTCTGCTGTGGTCGACACTGTGATGGTTTTCGGAAGCGAGGTCGCCACTCATCGCCATTCGAATATCGACCAATATTTCACATTTGACTTATTAACGACGTCACAGTAGCAATTCACTTGCCCTGCGAGAAATCACTGCTTGTTGAATTTCTTTTGCACTTTTATTGGCTTCGGGTCTCTTTATAGGGTGAACAAAACTTGTGACAACGTGATTCACTCTTTTACCGTTGAATTTAGTTTACCTTTGCTCCATTGTTAACGAATCTATTTCAAAGAAGCTTTTCTTTAGTCTTCGCTTTATTGACGTACTGAAACATTTATTTGCAAATTTCGAAACTTTGTAGTTAAAGGCATTACGAGTACCTACACTATAAGTACTAATCTATAGTTAATAACTTGTGTGCTTTTGAGACAATAAATTTATTTTATTACTTTTCCTACTTCCTCAGTTGTGCCATACCGCAGCTTCATTCCACCCTAGATGCCTTTTTCACGTTGCCAATACATCTAGTTAGGGGTATTCCGCGCTGCGTTTACCGAATCACAATACCCACTTAAGCACTCATCTGCTCCAGCCGCTCTCAATCCTCCAACAGACATGGCCAGCCAGTCACTTCGCCAATTTTGGCCACAAACTTTTAGCAACAGGTCGTATATTTTTTAAAAAGAGGTTTCATTTCATCGATCCAAATTGAAAAAAAAAGAACACATTAAACAAGCAATTCAAAAATAATTGAAATTGGAACGCGTGAAAAAATGGCGCTCACGTTTCCCAACTACACGTTTCATTTAATAAAATGATTAGTTTCTTACACAGGAGTGTGGGAATGATTTACTTTCACGTGTACAATGTGTCTGAATATCATTAAATTATTACGCACATGTCCAAAATTCACGTTCATTAACCCGTGAGAACTTATTGTTTAACTTGACATATAATCATGTGGAATGTCACATACATATTATGTTACTGCGAAGGTAATAGTACCTTCGTAGTAACATAATGGTTACAATTATTTTATGTTTTTTTTTTTTTTTTTTTAAATTGGAGATAATTTTATACTGGGTGTATTGTATTTTTTGCCATTAATTAGGTAAGTAATTAATCTTGTAGATATAATATGTATGATGCTTAAAAGATCATAGGTTCGTAAAAAGAATATTCTTAATGTGTGTGAACGTATAAGATCATAATTATTACTGGACTAGATTTTAGTCTTAAAAGATTGTTTGAAAAAGTTTGTAAAAGTTCATGAAAAATACAAGAGATGGCAGCATCAGAAATCTAATGGATAACTTTATTATAACAATTATTGTGCTTATAGTGATTATTTCCACTGCCTTTAAACATATTTACATCCAAGCATAAGCTCTGATGTTATTCTACCTCATTTGTGACAAGTGCGATCCTGAATTTGTTTTCTATGTTGAGCAGTGTTCGATTATAAGAAATTTTTCGTTAACAGCTTTGAGTTTAAATTTGACCGATCGAAATTGTATCGACCTTTATTATATAGGACCTAAAAATACTAGGATATCGTGGGTGGTGTACCTACTAGCGTGACAATCTGTTTATATTATGTCTATATAATATATTTTTTTAATTATCAACGTATATGACGACAGGCTTGGCGCTTAGTACAATACAAATGTATTTTAATCCGACCGTTCACAATATGAACAAGAATCGATATAATGCATCCAAAATGTTTTAATCTAGGATTACCTGCGTAATTGATTTATATTTTTATGACCACCATTCGGTTAATATTATATATATGAAACGTTGAATGGGCAAGCAATTAGCGCGTTTAATTCATAACGTAACGTTTATTATACCAATTAATTTAGAGCTATAAAATGCATCTATTATGCTACAAAATGTTACAGACTTTAATAGGCATAGTGGCGTGTATAACTCAATTATAACCAGAGTCTATTTTAAATTACCATCTTAATAACTAGAGACGGCCGGCGCTACCTGATTTTGTTTACAATTGTACCTATAGATCTACTGGAAGTGGTATTGTTTGTTTGTTTTGTTTATTATGTCTTTTTCTTAAAGAACAAAGCGTAGAATAAACTAATTATTATTATAACTATAACTAATTACGGCTAGCAATTTCTAATGCAGTTTTCGTAGAAGCTGAATGTTTGGTTTAAAATTTATTTATAAAAAAAACAGTCATCCAATGATGAATATAGAAATATTTTTGAGGTTTCCAGGGAAATTTTGATATAATTTTGATATATATGATAGTCATATATTTACAATTAAACGAGCTATGAATTTCATTTCCAATATTTTTCCAGAAACAAATATTAATATTAATATTTTTTTTCCTTTTTATTCAATTATTGTTTAGAATCGATTGTACAACCCACACAACAACTGTCTATGTGTAATGTAATTGTTTCCTTTCTTGTGTACAAATAAAAAAAAATTAAAAAGTTTAACATTCCTCAACCTTTACTACCATTTATAAAGATCCTTGACTAACAAACAAACGTAAGATGAAGACATCTAGTAAAGTTACCTCCTTAAAAAAACCTCTAATAGCTTCAATTACGAGAACTATTTCTTGTCCAGAATAAATAATGAAAAATCGCGAGTAATGTGTTTTGAGTCGCGACGACTGGCAATTAGCTTTGTCATCCATCAGCCTGTCGCGATTAGTTCCCTGCCAGAATTAGTATTGTGCTGGTAACGGGTTAGAGGTAATCTGAACGGAATATTGTGATGCGTGTCGCTAAATCGCATGTATTATTGTGTGATGTGGTTACATTGTATGGTGAATTTTAAGAATTCAAATGTTAGAATAAAGTTAGTTTTAGACGAGATTCACTATATACGTTACAGCCAGTGTTGCGTATATAGCACCGTCTAAACCTACCTTAAGGTAGGGCGTAAAACTGATGCAAGATGTACCTACTGCCTCATTAGCCTAGTGATCCAAGCGTATCCGCGACTGCTACGCCAAAGGTGTTCGATTCTCAGGTCGAGTCAAGTGTTATTAAATGTTTCCATGAAATTCTCAGTAGTTGCTCGGAGTTTGGATTAGTAACAGGCTCATATCCATTACATGGGACCTAAAACATAACTGCGAACATATGGGCACCTTGTATACCTTTGTGAAGGATATGTGTGAAGGATACCAGGCGTGATGGTATAATGTGTAATAAGAACGACCAAGTAAAGGTAAGGGTGATATCATATTAGTTGTTGCGCGCGGTTTCACACGTATCCGGACTTTTTGAGACGAAGCCTTTATTCTTCTCAAAGATTCAATCTATCTCTATATCAAAATTTATCAAAACTGGTTCAGCGGTTTAGTAGTGAAAACGCAACAAACATACAGATAGAGTAAAGACTTTGCAATTTATAATTTAGTATAGATATTAAGACACATAATGTACAGCGACGATCTTTGAAAGGTCGCAAGTAGTAATAACATACATAATGAAAGTCTTTAAACGAGGTATACGTTCAACGGTAGGTGTCAAGATGTGATAGTGATACCTGTCCACTTGATGTCAGTAACCAATGAAATAATGATGTACGAAAATCAAATATAATATCACAATAATCATTGTCATCTTAGCCGATTCCCACTTATCTATATTAGGTTTGATTTCCCTCCTTGGCTATTATTTTTAAAGATTAAGTCGGCAAATGAGCTGACTAGCCACCTGGTGGTTGCTGTTGAGTTGCTGAACCTTAAGAGCCCCTTCGGACTGCAGACTGCCAGCGCTGCAGCAACCGAGGGGAACTGGCTCTTACGTGCAAGTTGTAACACACACCGAGGTGCTTTACGACACACTCCGACGTAACGGTGGTCGCCATCCAATCAGACCACAAGAGGTCCTACCATCGAGCAATTCAGATATTTTTTTATATTCACGCCTCTTATGGGATGCCTATTTGAAAGGCAGTGAGGAACAGTATTCTAAGCCGTCCTCACACGGGGTTATCCGAAGGATAAACTGGTCGTTGAGCCGGCAATAAATAGTTAATATTTTTTTGGTATCGTGTTGATTATTAAACTGTTACAGGATATATAGAATTATGAATATGTGTAATGCTATTTAGAATATATTATTCTAAATAGCATTACAAGTTAGGTAAGAAGGCGTTGGTCAAACATATGGGTGCCGTCTACGCGAAGTCTAAGTGGCGTCTAGTGGATAAGTTGAATGTAGCTATATCTACGCTGAACCAATGCCCAGTGCGATGCGACCCTTAAAATTTACCTAACATCCCTTAATAGTTACCGAAAGCCATAGTTGATTACAACTTTTTTCGACTCATCAATTTAATTACGGGAATCATTTTCCGCGTCATATAAAAAGTGAAAAATAAACAAAATTGAGAGCCGTAACTGGTAAACACCATTGTGTAGGAGGCCGTGTTGATGACGCAACGAAAAAAAAGTATTTACAGCTAATTAAATCTACCCACGAGCGTGGCGCAACCGGCACGCCTCCGAGCTCCGGCTTGGTAATTAGAGAAAGGATTAGATTATCTTTCCATCTCGTAGGGTCACTGTTGCAACTAAACTGAGCTGAAAGGATAAAAGCATATCGCTGTTAACTGTTGCTCTACTGAGGCCAGCATTCGAAAAATTTTATGGTATCGAATCGGAATTAGAACACACGGAGAAAACACACCACTTCCTCCTGGTTTCTGCGTCCCTGGTGCTTACAGCAACTCCTTTGGTGTTGCAGGTGTCCATGGGTGGCGATGACTACTTACCATCAAGTGACTTGCCTGCTTGTTTGCCGACGTAACCAATAAAAACACATATATCCTAAGTATTTATAAGATCTAAACGAATCATCATCACTGTTGTGGCAACAGTGAAAGACAGTGCAGGCAAGATGACTGATATCAAGAACCACAAATTCAATGACGTACAATTAGGTTTTTTTTTATAGGATAGGAGGGCAAACAAGCAGGCGGATCGCCTGATGGTAACCGATTACCGCCGCCCATGGACACCCACAACACCAGAGGAGTCACGAGTGCGTTGCCTTTTAAAAGGGGATTGGAACCTCACTCACTAGGCGAAACACAACGTAAGCGTTGTTTAACGCCGGTTTTTTGTGAGGCCGTGGTCACTCATCACTCCGGTCGAGGCGGTCCATTCGTGCCAAAGCATGGCTCTCCCACTTAAAATATAAACAGGAACTAACTAAAATAAAACGAAATAATAAATAAACTAAAATAAATGTCTTAATAAGTGTAAGTGATAGAAAGGATGGTATAAACACAACCAAAGATCACTGTCTGTCATAAAGTCAACTTAAGATGAGTTATTATAAAGTTATTGACGGCAACTGTTAAGAAACCAGTCGTTATTATTGCACTAATACGAACTCTGAACTTTAAACTTCAAGTGATATTGAAAGCAACTTAGCAAGTACACGGATTAGTGGCAAAACTTTTGCTCTAACATAATAACAAAACAACATTCAGAAAGTAGTAAAGTTTTAAGAATTATACGAATCGTGAATAAAACGTTTGGTCCCAGGCTTGGACGTAAGATGACATTGTCATCGTGGGTTTTCTCAAACTAAGACGAAGAAACTGCTAAGATGTTCTAGTTGGCAGTGTGTGCTTTTAGTAAGAGGCAGACGTATCGTATCTTCCCTAGGGGGGTGTTCCATGTGGTAAATATACGAGCATTAAATACAACTGTGTGACCAATAAAAGCAGTGAATAAATTTGATGAAGAAGAAGAATGGATGTCACGACCTATTTTTAATGACATATCTTTCGGTAATGGAACATTTTTTATAAAAGCTAATACAATAACTTTAATTGCGTTTAACTAAAACTAATAAATTAAGTAATTCAAATGATGATCAAAGAGCTGTAATTTATGTTCTCAAAATGACAACTTAGTAAAAATAATAATGCAGATTATAAACAGTTGTGATGAGATAAATGTCATTGATGTATTAAAACTATTGTACGCGATATGATTTACATCTTCAGGTAGTTAGTTATTCGTAAAAAACAGTTTATGTTTATTAAATATACTAGCGACTGAGTTATTTGTATTTTGAAAAGTAAATCTCTTTTTATGATTTTTGGCAAGTTATAAAGTTTTGAAATGTAAAGAGTAGAGCTGAAGCTTTCAAATATTCGAATTATAGTTACTGGAATTAGCTTTCTGATCAGTTGAAGATGCATTTAAATAACAGGTGATGATGATGATGAAATTAAAATGAATGGTCAAGATAATGTCATGACAAGGAGATTTGCTGATCCACCTTATATCATAAATACTAAGGTATCAATAAGAATGTAGTTAATCAATCAACTAATTTAAGAGATAATGGTTTGGAAAAGGAAATCATCAGAAAGACTTAATGGTCCTAACTTGACCACTATAAACAGGAGTGCTTATAAACACTCGTTCCGTTACAGAAGAAACTTTGACTTGTAAGATACAGTACACATACACAGGTGATATAGATAAGAAGATCATATATATTGAAAACAGAATTGATTACAGAGTAAAACACAGGATATTGAGACGACATGGAATCAATGTCGGAGACAGCAGTCAGAACCACTTGGCAAACAAAATACATTAAACAGAAACAGACCTTTCGATAGCTAAAACAAATGTCCTATTATCAAAAAAGTCGCAATTCCATGAACGTAGAGATTTTAGTGCGTGCGCGTAACGAGCCGTCGACACCTACCGATAGCATCGCTATGACTGGCTGGAAATTATTCCGAATCGTAATTACAACGATTATTCACGGCGGGCCGGGGGCGGCGGCCATTTTTCAACAGTCACCGTTCTTAATTATGAGCCGCGCTGGACGCCTGTCGAAGCTTTGAGTCGCGCCGTCACCTCGGGCCGACTTCGCGCCACTACGACGGGTATTTTGTAAGTTAAGAGTAAGTCAAGAATCTTTATATGAAAAGGACATCTGAGAGATGAACTGGTGAAGGAAAGTCCAGAAGAAAATTCAGTGACTTCGTTTGTGGTACGTATGGTTTATCAGTTGGATGACCAGAGGCCGTATCATGACTAGTTATTACGGTTTGTTTTCCGATAGAAAGAAAGGATTACTGGTCTAGATATTAAAAAGCGCTATCCCTTTCTCAGAATTTAAAATGATTAGGTTGACAAGTTGTGGTACAGCTGATGGTGGTAGGTTGATCTTGTAAATGTCACAAATAATCAAGATTTTATCGGACTGATTCAAGCAGTTGATTAAAGTTTAGATTACCAGTGGCTTTACACATTTAGGTACTGGTAATATGTTGAAGTCACAAATTAATTACGATAATTTTCACAGGTTATTTAGATTGAGTTACAGAATACGTTCAACAATGTAATAAAAATATAAAAAATATTATACGATTGCTAAACTTACTCTGATTTTATCAGTGTTATTTTCTGCCAATTTGGGCTAAAAAATATGATCCACTCGAGAAAGCAAAACAAACTTGAAACAGCCCGCTCGACATTCTAGCGAGCACTTCAATAATATCACACCGAACGTCCACGAACACAAGAGCCCGACTAGTGTTTATTTATCGTTTTGGATGGCTTAGAGAAGACAGATGGAATGTTGTGTTTTTTACTCCAAGATGAGGTGTAAAGTAGAAATAATCTTTTTTATCTCTAACACGGAATGTAAACAAAAGTCCCCGATGTTAATTTTTGTGACGTATAGGTGCAAGAACTTCAGACTTCGAACTTTTTGTCGGCTGTTAACGAATGTCATTTGCGAAGCGATTTTTTTCGCGAAGTTTCTTAACCTTATTATCAAAGGTTATTATAGCTAAGTTACTTACTAAAGCTTAAGTTTGGGGTAATGAAAAAAGAGCGTTTTATTTACATCACGAAAAACGGTATTCCTATTAAAAGTAGGATAAGAGAATGATTAAAAGTGCTGCAGTGCGAGCTCGTGAAACGACTTCTAGATAATAA
This sequence comes from Acronicta aceris, assembly GCA_910591435.1. Classification (NCBI taxonomy): domain Eukaryota; kingdom Metazoa; phylum Arthropoda; class Insecta; order Lepidoptera; family Noctuidae; genus Acronicta; species Acronicta aceris. Next base: position 13,400,304 of record OU342759.1, read on the forward strand.
TTGAAATCGCCGTCTGGTCACGACCATAGCGCGTACACTCGATGACAAAATACTTTGAATATTTCCATTATTATTTCTGTACTTTTCTTTAAAGTAATATTCATGTATTTGGGGTCCAAGGATGAGGATATGATTGATTTTGGGAATGATATTGTAAGGTATATGAGGACATTTATCTAATTAAAAAAAATAGAATATTATAGTAACATTACCAATATTTTATTTAAGGGTTTTTAGCAGAATTATAATTAGATTTTACGTAATTTTCTATGAACTAGTTCAGAAGCTACTAAAAGAATGAGCAAGAAATACAAGCATGAATGATTATATTGATTATTGAACTCATAGCGCTAGAATGAAACCATTAACCAATACTCTCCATCGCGTTGATAAAAATAAATACAACAGAAGCCAAAACGTGCTAGCCAACATGTTTCGAAAACGACAGACGCTTGTAGTGGACAAGCGTTAATAAACAAAATAGTGTAGCACCCGACAGTATCCGGCTGGTCCCGGGCGTGCTGACGCCAGCGAGTCTAATCGGCGTTTATTGGAGAAAACCGATTACTACCAGCGCCACGGCCGAAACGGTTTCGACATGTCACCACTACGAGATTGGCGTACAACGGTTTCGTACGAACATTTTGACAATAGATCGATGGATAAGTTTAACTTGTTATGTTGCTGGAGACATCGATTTTGCCACTTTTTGTTCCATCGTCTATTTTGTCTGATAAGAGCCGGATCACTTAAGTGTGTCGTTCACTTGCAGACACGTGTAAGAAGACAATGGTGGTGGGTTCAAGATACTGCGAATGTAGAACGTGTATGTGGTTCTTGAGGTGTTGAATTTTATGGTGGCATGACATGAAAGTGAGGAGGCTCATCAGATAGAATGAGGGCATGACTGTATTTCAGCCAATACCCTAAAGAGGTGAACCTATTTGCTTCTATTGTTATAAAAGCAACAATAGACATAGTGACATCGTTATGTATTTATTATAGTTCATAGTTATTCAGAAGTTCAACTTTATCTTAATATTATGCGATGTGAGGGAAGTACCATTCTAAACCTGCCTCTGCGTTTGATACAATTTTTACCCCTTGAGTGTCAACCGGTGTTACGTACTGCAACTACTGTAAGCTTGCGTAAAAAAGTAGCCAAATTATAAACAAACCAGCGAAATGGAACCAGCAAGGAATGTCCAAAATATAATTGGCAATAGACAAGAATTTCGTTTGTAGAGTAATATATCGACTCTTCAATCAATATAATCGCTATTTATGGTTAGAAAATGACGTTTTGATATCTTTCTTGTAAATATGGCCCTAGTACCTATATGATAAAAGGTCAACGGAATATGGTATGCGTGCGAAAAGATAAGGGAATATTGCCTGCCTGAGGAGTGGAACGCTGTGAAGATCTATCAAGCCAGGTCATCTCTTCTATTGAAAATATTCTTTTTTTGTATTCTGGCACCAGTAGAAGTTCTTTTTACGTTTATGACCCAGATGTTGTGATAAAATATTTTACATAATTACTTTATAATAATTGCAAACAAATCTTCCCACACAATTTCAGTTATTTAAACATTCAGAATATAATTATATAAAGTATGTATAAATAAATTTATTTACATCAACAATAAACTATATACCTACATAATAAAAAGAAACCCATTAATATACACTATTTACATAAAATACATGAACTTGAAAAAAAGCTATGCATATAAATCTAATTAAATCTACTTTTTTTAATATATTTTACTTTTGAATTGCATTTTCACTTAACAAAATAATTAATTTCAAAAAGTTTTTTTTTTATTTTTGAATTAGGAAAGTTTTTAAAAATAACAGTCGCTTCGAAAAATAAATTCGACTAATAAAAAATAAGTTTTGAAATAATAAAATAATTTGACGTTGTGATTATTCTTCTTCTAAATAAAGTAAAATAAATGAATACTTGACTTTCCAAGTAAGTACGTATTTAGATTGTGTTCCGACAACTCTAAATTATAACAAAACAAAGGAAATATCAAAACGAACGTTTTCTTAGACGTAAAAGGATAAACATTAAAAGTGATTAGAAGTTTTGCTTTCAATTTGAAATAGAAATCAATTATATAAATGGGTTTTAGGTATTACTTAGAATCCACGTGGCAGAACTTATTATTAGAGGTAGGTACTTTGGTCGTACCTGGCGAGCCCAACTTGCGAGTCACGGAGGGCGCTTTCGGGTAAAAACTACAAAAAGTAAATTATATTGATGGAATCGAGCCCGTTTGATTGATGATGAGTGAGTATTTTTTAATTTATTTCTAGGATTCGACCGCGCCGTCTGGTGAGGTCACATCGAAACGATTATAAAGGCCTGTGAACGGTCTACGAGCGTTTGAAGGTTCCTTATAAAATATGTGAAACCAATTAATTTTCCTTTCAATCTGTTTGATGTTTCTTTGCAATATACTTACGTATGGAGCCAGATTTCAAGGTACTCCGTCGTAATCAGATGCAGAATTAGTGATGTTGACATGAAATGATTGTGGAATTCGTAGGTGTTAATTTTAGGGTTAACATTATCATCATATTTTGTACGGAACCGTGTATTAAATAAGTATGATAAAAACAAGAGCCGGTGTGTTGGTGCGTGGTTTTTTTGACACAAATTTTTGGTAAGGTGTCTATTATTATTAATTGACGTTTGTGAAATTCTGTTTCTAGTTTACGGAGAACAATGACGGTGCAATGTTGCCAGTGGATTTTTAATGTGTTTCGTTTTCTCTCACAAATTGTTATTTAACTAGCTTATTTAATGTTGGTTTGGAATCTTTCTTTAATAGCGTTCTGAGTTATTTCTCTAATAAGGTCTAAACGATTAAAGATTCAATAAAAAAGACACAAAATGTATTTACAAAGGTTGCCAACTTTAAATTGGAATCTTTTATCTAATTAATAGTATCTTTTGTTAAAAATTATCAGGAACTATAAATTACATCTCGCGTAAGATAAAATATTTTTCAAATTTTAAAGCGGTGGTAGCCTCATGGCTGGGACGTCGGACTTGCGACCATGTGGTTGTCGGTTCGAAACCCACCCTTTGCACTACCGACGTAAACTCACTCGTAACAAAAAACAAAATTAAATTTTCGTACATATGACTCATTGTCATTATCTATCTATACATACGAGTACATATAATAATTATACATTATACATAATTAAACAGTAAAAAAAAATGTGTCTGTAAATTGAATATATTAACAAAAAAAATTTTGGACGATGGAGAAGTACTAATAGTGAGAATTAAAAAAAAATCTGTCTATAAAGTTATTTTAGTAAAGGAAAAATTCAATCGCGGGCAGGATTCGAACCTGCATCTTCTGGTTTGATACACCAGACGCTCTGACCATAGTCTGTCTGTTTGTTTGTCTGTTTGTACATGCTAATCTCCGGAGATACTGGACGGATTCGAATGAAACTTTTTTGTTTTAAAGCTATTAAGCCTGGGCAACATATAGGGTATAATTGATTTTGGAAACTGGAACACCTGATTCAGAACTATAATGGTCCAGCTAAACTATAAGAAATATAAAAATGGCGCCTTAGCAAAAGTTGTTCAGCCTGATGAGCATTTTCTGTTGAGGTATAAAGATAAAGGAATATTACTTGATTATTTTGAGCTGGGAAGTGACATGGGTCATTGATAAAGACTTTACGTGACAGCGAACTACACGCGGGCGAAGCCGTAATTAATAGATCATCTTCATTTTTACTTCATGCGTAAGAAACAGTTCACCCTGCACCTCCTCAACTATCGACCTGATATTTGAATATAATAGGATATTGTTCGGCTTATGTTAAATCAAGAAGAAGACTCCGATAGTAAAGGGTCTTAACTAGATCAGTCAAGTAACCTACACCCTACTTTCTATCATCTAGATACAGTATCGTGTCAAGTCAAGTTCAAGAAAAAGAGACTTCCTACACAGTAGCCGTGTGTTATATTACACGAACCATTTTGAGCCACTTTTGACGGCCTAATAACTCAAAACATGATAGCCAAATCAAACTCAAGGTATGATTTGGCTATTATATAGGATCACATAGGACATGTATCGGCAGGATTATCTACAGAATTAAATTTTAATTATTTTGACAACTTGGCTCATAATTTCACATTTACGTTCATATTGGGATTTTACGGAATTGAAAAAAATCTATTAAATTGAAATTCGAAATGGGTGAAAACATCCATCAGTCGTTACTTCATTATTCCTGTCAAATATTTGTTACTTTTTTTCCTCGCATAAAAAGTTATAAACAAGAAGGTTTGAATAGTAAATCTCTACAATAAAACAATTTTCAAAACAAACTAGCTGAAAGTATCACCAGCACCTGTCGTTACATATTCTGTGCTTTACAAATAAAACATATGTGTATTTAGACCACAGCTGAGCAAATCGACGTCAATCGGAGGACGGAGCCGTGTTTGCTGGGAATTTAAATCATGATTTGCATGAACCATTTTTGCACTGGAAAAGTGGAATAAATTTATTTATTATACTACCTGGTCCTTTAAACAGACGTTGTTCCGTCCAAATTATAACATATAAGAGAGAAAACCCATAGGATTTTCCAATTTTCCAGGAAACTTTTCCGATTTTTCTATTGTTCAAGTGAAGCGCTTACCTACGAACAGCATTTAATGTTTAATTATAAAAATACTATCTAAGGTAGCCTACGAAATTTACATTTATTTTAGCATATAGCTATTTTACATAGATTTGGTCTAATTACATACATCACCACGGCTATATTCTCCGAAAGGTTAGGCAGAAGTGTATACCCACAGTTCTCCGGTATGTTTACGTCCTATGTGATAGGGGGCGAGCCTATTGCCATTAACCGGGCACAAATATCAAACTCCGAACTTCTACGGAGAATTTTATAGAAAAACCCAATAACACTGCTCGACCTGCGTATCGAACCCAGGACCTCCAGCACAGCAGTCGCGCTAACGACCACTATCCTAATAATAAGAAGAAAATCTAGAAGTCTTATCTATATTCAGAAATATTACGTAACAAGCCACTCTTTTGCAAATGTGAAATACTATAAAACGTAAAGATAAAAATGCTGTATGTTTTTATTATTTTAGATCCTAAGTTTGACATAAAGAAAAGTACATTCTATGGATTTTTTTGATGTCTTATTATAAACTGGAGACGTATCTAAATGACTCAAGATATGGGGGTCCACATTTAAAACAAGTAACGATCATAGTATTTTTCACATTTATTATTACGAATATAATCTGGGTCAAGATTTTTGTAAATGTAAAAAGTTTTGTAAAAGATTACGTCGAACATAGTTGCCTCAAATAACAATTCATTACACTTGATTCCGGTTAACAATTAAGTAACCGAATTTGTCATGAAAAAATAATCAAATTATCAATCCAACCTCTTCCTTAAAGCAGAAAACCGGTATTAAAAATGTATAGAAGAAGCAAAGGCGTCTTCTATAATTCCAAATTAACGATTCACAATCTTGACAAATGTTGACATTTAACCGATAAAAATGTTCATTTGTTTGTTTATCTTGACCCCAAAAATTCACACAAATGCACCGATCGTTCCCATTCAGACGCCCTGCGAATCCTTTTAAGTCGATATGCGTATACAAGACATTATATCGAGTAACAAAGGCGATTAACAAGCCGTTTGGTCAGTTACTACACTAGTTTTGACTTGAATAGTGCTGGGAGCGATTTATCTATGTGTCTAGGGTACCTTAAACAGGTTTGAAGTTTTTATAGTCGTTGCGTCAGGACAAGCTCGGAATATGAATAATTGCAATCTTCGATGTTGTTTATTAAAGCTTAGTAATTGTATTAATCTATTAGCGTCATGTTGTCTAATAGTTTTGATTATAATCTAGAGAATATTTGGAAATTAATAAAGGTTGGAACTTATGCGAGTTTAATCTATTCAGTTATCATTATTTTATCGGGTTATTTTACCAATTCCGATATTAATAGAATTTATGGAATTGCCTTATGTATATAAGCCGATTCAAATTGTTAAGTATAGTTCCGATCTAGTCTTGGTATCGTAAATGTCAAATACATTCTTATAAACTAACAAACAACATAAAAAGGAAGTATTATTGTTTGTAACAACGATTTCACTCGCATGCCAAAAGGACTTTATAGATAAAAGATATCCTATTCTAAGATAGATCTTCAAGGTCCAGTCAAAGTATGCCAAAATTTGTCAAAATTGTTTCAGCTGTGCAAGCGTGGAAATGAACAAACAAACATACAGAGTTACGCATACGTAATAATAATTTGATAAGATCCAAAATTGAAGGAAAACTTAAATCACATCCTGAGCAAGGATACATACAGGTTACCTTATGACACATTTTTCTTTTAGTAAATAGTCGTGAATGAAACTGCTGGAAAAAGCTAGTCAAAGAGTGCGTTCAACAGCACATCATTCTATCCAAAACTGTCAACTTTCTTCAATCGTTTTTCTTAATCTTTCATAATCTTCTAATAATAAAATTTATCATCCGTTAGGTAAATTTGACAGTTTGTGGTATCTGGAGGTGCCCTATTGACTGTAACATATACTTTTCCACAGGTGGACTTGAGCCTCTTCTCGGTAAACATAGATTCCGAATCAAACTTCAATTCGACAACGACCTCAATCGATTTCGGTGTTATTCTGTTTATTTCAAGCATTAATTTACCAAAATTAATGATATACAGTGAGTCAGCAAGTATAAACATTCGTCGTTAAATGCAAAAAGTGTTGTTCGGTACGCTTATATTTTCTTTAGTAGTACCCATCGTAATATTTACATTAAAATAATTACGCCAATAGTGTTGTGCTAGTTTTGTAGAGTAATCGAACAGATTTTTACATTTTAATATACCTAGGTGTGTTGAATTTGGTAATTCGTTCTATAAGTATTTGCATCCTAGGATGACCCACGATCGCAACCAAAGTACACTGGATCGGGCTCGTCTATAGCCGTTATGAAGAAAAAGGGAAATATTCATATCAATGAAGGACGAAATGATTAACGTCTTATAAGACAACTGTTTTTTTTTTATGGGATAGCAGGGCAAACGAGCAGACGGATCGCCTGATGGTAAGCGATTACGGCCGCCCATGGACATCCGCAACACCATAGGAGCCACGAGTGCGTTGCCCACCTTTTAAAAGGGGATTGGGCCTCCGGTACCCTCACTCCCTCGGCGAAACACAACGTAAGCGTTATTTAACGCCCGTTTTCTATGAGACCGTGGCCGAAGCATGACTCTCCCACGTAAAAAAAACCGTCATACACACGGTCATAAACATCTGCAACAAAGGAGGAATAAGAAGCCATGTTTATTGTAAATAAACCTAATCTACACTAATATTATAAACCGATATATACTGATCCGATTTTGAAAAATCTTTCATTGTTAGAAAGATATATTATCCCTGAGTGTTATAGACTACTTTTTATTTCGATAAATATTATATTTTCAATATAGGTAGGTATATTTACCAAAATAAAACGGGGTCACGCGGGTGAAACCGCGGGCGGGTCGCTAGTTTATTACAAACATAAATTGATAAAATGGGCCATATATTTATGTAATTCAAAATGTCTCATAATTTCTAATACAAATAAAATTCTAAATGAACTGTGATTGTAAGTCCATTATTACTTACGTATGCTAATACTACAATGACATTGCAATATGCAAACTTGCTAAGAAGTCAGCACCGCAATTTCACCGCAAGCGTCATCACAAGACTTTCATCACTCTTCATTTCTAACAATACACATTTATGACGCTAGTAAAATCAAAACTCGTCCAATATCACTAAAAAATGGTATACTTTAAGAGCGAAAGTCGTAATTTGCATTTAACAATGCAACACCTGTTAGTAGTGGCATGTGGGCGCGGTGTGTCCTCACAATGGCTCGCATTGAACAACAGTTGCAGTGTAAATGAACCTTTTTTATCATTATGAATCGTCAAGGTCACCTCCTTTATGTACCATCATATGGTCGTCTATTGTGTGTCTGCGTAAAATTTTCATATTGTAATTATCGAGCGATGTAACTGTAAACAAAAAATTGATATGATGGTTGATTGACCACGTGCAGTTGTTTAGGTATATAAAATAACTGTTTTTTTTTATTTTGTCTGTGGTGATACGATACTTTTTCGATAAAGGAGGTTCGATGTAATTTTGGTGGATGGTACTTTAGCTAAACTCTTTAAATTTCGTTCACGTTCAAAATATCATAGGTAAATGTTATATCATTAAACCGTAAGAATTTAGTATTCTATAACGAAACTACAGTTCTAGGTAAGTACCTAAGCAGTAAGAATAAGTCCTGGACACGGCTGGTGAGTATTGAAACTACCCGTACTAGTCATCACAACCATTTTGATTTTTATAACGTTTTTAAAAACATGCCTACCTCATTAGTCTAGTGCTCCCCAGCGCGACTGCTACTCTAGAGGTCCTAGGTTCCATCCCTAGGTCGAACAAGGTGAATATTTTCTATGAAATTCTCAGTAGCAGCTCAGAGTCAATATTACATGGGACCTATAAACATACCGGCGAACTCTGGGTACAAAATAGTACACCACTGCCTTACCCTTCGGGGAATAGACGCGTAATGGTATGTTTAAAAAATAGGATCTGACAGGAATTACTAAAACAAACGACAAAAAATATTTTACATTATAAAAAATGTTGACGTAATAAGCTATAAGAGCTTGTTGTTAAATATTAAAAAAAACTTATTTTTTAAAAACGAACTGAAAGTTATTTAATCAAAGAAATACGTGTTTTACAACATTTGAAGGTGCCGTAAAACTTATGTAGTCTGACTGAAGTTGGCAACAACTTAAGATTACATTGAAAGTAGACATATTACACTGTTTCCCAGCAGCGTAATATTACAGTCGCCTTTGGAAATTCCCGACTAACTTTGTCGCGAGTTCTTCAATTGAAAAGCGAGCGGACTAGACACGTTACAAGTTAGGGCGCGAATTATCAGCTCATCTACCTGTACAACGATTAGCAAGTTAAACAAGCCCTTACAACATAGTTATCTTCACATCTCGCATAACTTACCACGTGTTGTGATACGAATCTAAATAAATGTTCCCATTAAACCGAAGAATTTACGATCCAAAACATTTTCTATGGTGTAATAAAAGGATTTGCTGTATGACAAGTGATCAATTGTCATTTTTGCGAGCGAATGGCTTGTAATTGTGGAGGACCGGTTCTGTATTACAACGAATGGGGTTATTAAATTACAATAACTCTGGCGGGAAAGGAGTCTTGAAGGGTTGACCAACGGTCGACGAAGATCGTGTCGCTAATGTGTCGTGAAAAGTAAGGTGGGGAATAATAGCATGAATCGAGTTAGCTAGCCATGCGAATTAACTCGATTCAATAGGATTATTCATTATATTCAAAACTACCCTTGGTTCCAATTGCGTGGAAGTAAATAGAGTCTACATACGTACAATTATATATAAGACTAGCTGACCCGGCGAACTTCGTTCGGCCTAACAGTCGATTCGTATTTTTCTAAAATAAAATATTTTTTCTAAAATAAACGTAGCCTAAGTTACTCCTTATTACATCAGCTACCTGCCATTAAAAGTCCCGTCAAAATCGGTCCAGCTATTTCAGAGATTAGCCGGAACAAACAGACAGACAGACGGACAAAAATTGTAAAAAATGATATTTTGGTGTATGTACCGTTTATATATTCATACACATGTAGTAAAAAACGGTTATTTCAATATTACAAACAGACACTCCAATTTTATTATATGTATAGATTTTCTTATATACCATAATAACTATATTTCCCGAAAGGTTAGGCAGTTAATATCTATTAGATAATGGCTCTTACCATTAACCGGGCATAAATCAAAAACGAGAGAATTTCATAGAAAATCCCAATAATAATTTGCTTGACTTGGGAATAGAACCCAGGACCTCTAACGTAACAGTCGCGCTTAGAACCACTAGCCTGATGTGGTAGTTACCTGAATATCTATCATGTATGGACCATGATTCTTTGGGTTTGTTTGGTCGTCACTTCTCAGAGATCGCCAGATAAGACACTACTAAAATAATTGACAAGCAAAACTGTATTTACAAGATCTATATAAGATAATAAAATATGATTTGTCAATAACAATTTAGAATTTAAGCAACACTAACTACATTATTCTGGCTGATTCTAAACTTGCATGATGTTTTTTTAAATTAAAAAGCTTACTATCAATGTGGGTCGAACATTACTAGTATTCTCGTTAACCCCTCGTGCTAAGCTAAATGCTTGTGTTACGAGTGGGTTCAAGTCGGTAGTGCAATGGGTAGGTTTCGAATCGCAACCACATGATCGCCAGTCCGACGCCTACGTCACTTTTTTTTTTATGTGGTTGGAGGGCAAACGAGCAGACGAATCACCTGATGGTAACCCGCAACACCAGAGGCGTCACAAGTGCGTTGCCGACCTTTTAAAAGAGGATTGGGCCTCCGGTAACCTCACTCACTCGGCGAAACACAACGTAAGTGTTGTTTAACGCCGGTTTTCTGTGAGGCCGTGGTATCACTCCGGTCGAGCCGGCCCATTCGTGCCGAAGCATGGCTCTCCCACTTTTCAGAGATCGCCAGTTAAGAAACAACGCTCGATCTAGTACTAAAACAAAACTAAAATAATTGACAAGCAATACTGTATTTATCGTATTACATTCTATTTGCAAACATAAATATAATTTGTCAATTGCAATTTAGAATTTAAGCAACACAAACATTTTTCTGGTTGGTTCTAAAAATAAGTAAAAAATGCTTTTTCAGTGAAACGGACTTTACGTAATCATATCCACGGCTTCCTCAATCGGAAGTTTGTTTTTTGCTTAGCCGTTACGATAGTCCGTTCGATTCGTTATTACGTTACGACATTCTAACGTTCGTAAATCGTTATAACGAAAGTTGCGCAACTACGCGGTTTAATTTCGTTAGATTTGATTTCACACTTGATTGCTTTTATTATTTGGAGCTATGTTGGACTGAAATTTGTAACGAAATATGGGTTTTCTTAGCGTTTTCGGCGTATTCTTTGATTTTAATAGAGCACGTAGGCTTTTTTTGTGAATGATGACAGAGATTAATGTTTTTTGCGGTTATGTTTTTGAAATGTTGAGTAAATATTTATATTAGATTGTAATGCAAATAGTCGATTCCCCGTCAATTATCCATACCCTCTGCATATTAGTTATGAATCAAAGATTTGCATACCTATTTGCCGATTTTTTTTGCCTGCTACAATTTGTGCAGTTATAATATTTTAAATCGTTTTGCTTTAAGCACTTCGAATAGTTACGTAGCTATGCTCCGATGTAGCAGCAGGTGATTCGATGATTTCGTGAAGTAACGACGCTAAAATGGCTTTAATATGGCCAAATAGAACGAAGTTGAAATTTTAATCTTAAGATGAAACATTTTAAATAGAAAATATTTCAGTTCAAAAATGTTAATTATTTCTGTATTTCTGTGTTTTATGCAACCTGTTGATGTTTAAGCTCTATAGTAGTTTTTAGATTGACTACATTCAGGTTTTGATAGCTACATTATAGGAATGTTGCATCTATAATAAATGAATAGGAATATAAAGCTTTTGACCTATATTTTATTTTCAACTAGTGACCCGCCCGCGGTTTCACCCACGTTGCCCCATTCCTAAGAGCCGTAGCGTAATGTTAAATAGCTCAAAATCTTCCTCTTGAATCACTCTATCTATTAAAAAAACTGCTTCAAAATCCGTTGCGTAGTTTTAAAGATTTAAGCATACATAGGGACGGACAGACAGCGACAGCGACTTTGTTTTATACTATGTAGTGATTGAATCTTAAGCATAGATTCTAGAATCTTTATACAAAATGCATTTTATGATTCTGTACTATACTACAGCGTATTAATAATAATAAATAACAGTGTAATAAAGACTAAGACAATATTTTATTTAAATAATTTAGCTTATTTTACTGCCTCATTAGTCTAGTGGTCCCAACCGCGACTACTACTCTACAGGTCCTGGGTTCGATCCCCAGGTCGAGCAAAGTGTTATTGGGTTTTTCTATAAAATTCTCAGTAGCTGCTCGGAGACTAGATTTGTGCCCGGTTAATGACCTCGACTTTAGGCTCGCCCCCTATAACATGGGACCTTAGACCGGCGAACTGTGGGTGTACATTAAGTATGCTTCTGCCTAACCTTTCGGGGAATACAGGCGTGATGGTATGTTATGTTATATATTTAGGTTTTCACATACAAATATCCTTACAGTCTAAACCCAATGCGATATTGTAGCTAAAACATATAAAATAACAATAAATGTAAAATTTAAAAAACCCTCTAGCATTAATTCAGGGATACCATTTTCTTGCAATATCAATAAAGTAACACGATACCAAATTTTAAATCGATCAGACCTGTGAAAGTTGCTTACGTTCCTTTATAAACTAAAAAAGAGCTAATAATCTCCAAACGGCTGGCCAGATTATCTTAAATCATAGCTAAGAACTCTCGATCAAGTCACCTTTCAAACAAAAAAATCTGGGTCAAAATCTGTCCATTCGTTTGGGCGCTACCATGCAATAGACAGACACACAGATACCCACGTTAAACTCATAAAAAAAGAGAGTTGCTTTTTGTGTCGGGGGTTAAAATGTATATCATCATCATCATCATCACTTCAGCCTACTGATGTCCACTGCTGGACATAAGCCTCCTTCATGGCGCGCCATTTCTCCCGGTCCTCTGCCTTCCGCATCCAGCTGCTACCGGCTATCCTTTTCAGGTCATCGGACCAGCGAGCTGGAGGGCGTCCCACACTTCGCTTATAAATTATACAAATATAAATATGATATAAGTCGTACCTAAGTGTTCAAATAACAAATAAGTATTATTTTGTGTAAGTTGTGTTGTATGAGGTTAACGTCGCGTCTATACATTTATAAATCTTTCTGCTCCTCAACACAGGGCGCTGAGGCATAGTATGGTTTCAAATACACATTACAAGACGTCCCAATCAAATCGACACTCCCTTATTTCTAACATAACATCACATCACAAGTCGTTTACAAGGTGCTTCACAAGAGGGGTGCTGGTGGGGTGCGCTCAAGGGGGTCCGGGCTAGTTCCCACGACACGCAGGAAGAACCCACCCCACTTGCGGTTCTTAGGGAGCAATTAGAAACTGCAAACCTTGTTTTTTTTTATCGGTGAGGTAGTTGAACTAATTATATAGAGTAGGCAGTAAGAAATACATAACATCAAAGTTCAAAAATTTCAAATGTTTTTATTTCAAACTAGCGACCCGTTCGCGGTTTCACCCGTGCTGTTCCGTTCCTAAGAGCCGTAGCGTATTGTTATATAGCCTAGAAACCTTCCTCGATAAATGGACTATCCAAAACAATAAGAATTTTTAAAATCGGTTCAGTAGATCCAGAGATTACCCCCTACAACTGTCAAATTTCTTCAACCGATTTTCAATTTAATCTCCAAATAATAGAGTTTATTGTCCTTTAGGGAAATTTGACAGTTTGTGGTATCTTCATGTGCTGTTGACTGTACATACATAATTTGCCGGTTTGGGTCCCATGTAAGGGCGTCTACACACCAAACACTCGCCAAGGACCGGCTCGGCGGCGGCCGGCATCATTTTGAAGCTTGCTGGCTTCTGAGGCTGCCGACCTAGCTTAGGGTATGGTGGTAGACACGCAAATAGGGAGTGAGTCTATTGCGATTAACCGAGCAGAAATCCAAACTCTGAGCTGCTACTGAGAATTTCATAGAAAAGCCTAATAAGACTTTTGTTCGGCCAGGGAATCAAACCTGGAACCTCTAGAGTAGTAATCACACTTAGGACTATTGAAAGTAAGAAAAACATAATAATTATTATTGATATTATGGACGTAAGCGCAGCTACGAAGCGTGCAAGATCGATTCATACATCGACAAAACAATTTTGTTCGTAAATTCAATTAAATTTGGCAAAAATAAGAGTTTTATCGATACTTCAATCGATAATACAATCTTCTTTATACATGAAATATAATTGGTCTTTATTATTATACTAGCTGCTGTTGCCTGCAGTTTCAATCACGTCCCAAAAGGATTAACATACTGTAAGTCCTATTCTAGGCGGCGTATCAAGATGAAACATGCACCAGATTTTAAGTTAGACCTCTAGCAATACATCGGTGAAAACTGCATTCAATTCCATGTTTTTGCGTGATGCGCGTACAAACATATAGACAGACCGACAAATAGACATATAACAATTCTAAAAATTGTTATTTTGGCATCTGTTGCTCTAATAAAGAGTATATTAACATAACATACTATCACGCCTGCATTCCCCGAAGGGTAAGGTAGAGGCGTACTAATGTACATCCACAGTTCGCCAGTATGTTTAGGTCCCATGTAATAGGGGGCGAGCCTATTGCCATTAACCGGGCACAAATCCAGACTCTGAGCTGCTACTGAGAATTTCATAGAAAAAACCCAATAACACTTTGCTCGACCTGGGGATCGAACCCAGGACCTCTAGTGTAGCAGTCGCGCTTGAGACCACTAGACTAATGAGGCAGTTAATTGTACTTACTGAATAAATTGTACTATATTTTTGTTGATTATAATGATAAAAAAAGTCGTTATTCCCGATGTTCCCATATTAGTTTTTCTTTAATATCTATAATGTACAGATATCGGCCTGTTACAATTTTATTATAGATATAATAGATGTAAGAGATGTCGTTTTTTTGGAACCAGACGTCACGCTATACCTGTCAGGTTCTAATCCTCGTGCCTACAAATTCTAAGAGACAGACATACACATTAACTAAAAACCTTGATTCCATGAAAATGTCGTGAAGTATCTTTTTAAACCTAATATCAAAGAAAACGGGACTTAAAAATATCTTTATATTAACATACTTTTCGTCAGACTCAGTTTCAAAGGTAATATGACATCTAAAATGTACACATATTACGTATAATTTATTTATAGACCAAAGGAAAGAGGATTACTGCCGAAATAATTGAATGAACAGTTACAAACTTAATACTGCTATTATATACGTACGTATGTTTCAAATCCACATAATTATTTCTAGGTACACTTATCACGTATTCATACGGTTCCGATTTGATATAATAATAATTGGTGCAAAACAGACAGGACGTCCTGTGTCGAATCATAGTTCACCAACACAATATTACATTTACAGTTACTTCTATAACAAGCTAGAGAAAAATCACCCTTAACGTTTTAAAATGAAGGATGGTTATCAAATTTTGCAGTGGTAAATAAAGCTTACGTATGCCAATCTCCCGAGCATCCCTTATCCGCGTGACGGGTCAAAATCGCGATTTTATTTATAACATGTCGTACCATACCAGCTGGGGTTTGTCAAGACGAAAAAAATATATAAGAAAATGAATCCGCAGGACCCCTTCACGGGTCTCGAGGGCCCAAAGGGGCAGACCACCCTTCGAACGGGTTTCAGCGTCGTAAATCCCACGTTCTTTTCAAAAAATATTTTAAAATGCGTATAAAATTATTCGGGGCAGAAATAATTCGAGCGTAGTCAAAGTTTTATGTTTTTTGATTTTTTGTGAAATTTTGTTGAATAGTATTTAATATAATTTACCTTATTTTAATACGTGGATACTAATGACAGTTAAGAACTGTACTGCGTATGATTGCATTCCCTGGGGTTTCATTCCCATATAACGTTTTTAACGTAATGTTTGAGATTTTGTGAGAGGATGAATGAAAACTGAGAAATAATACTACTCTTAGCTGTATATTATTTTGATATTGTTTTTTTTATATATATATGTATATATTATTTATACTTTACTAATTTTATTGCTTCTTTTGAACTGTACAACGCTTTGGTTCCTTACTGTAATGTGTATTTAAAATAAATAACACGGGGCGAGCCTAATGCCATTAACTGGGCACGAATTCAAACAATAAACAATGAATATATTGGTATCTAAACTAATATTACAAATACAAAAGTAACTGTCTGTTTGTTCCGTTTTCACTCCTAAACCGCTGAACCAATTATAATGAATTTTGATATCGAGATAGATAGAAATGCGTGTGGAACTACGGACAACAGAAGCTAGTATATATATTTATAATTGAGATATTAGTTATTAATAAAATTTGTGTGCCTATGGGTACAATGTAGCAAACTAGTTTTTTTTATGGGATAGGGGGACAAACGAACAGACGGATCGCCTGATGGTAAGCGATTACCGCCGCCCATGGACACCCGCAACACCAGAGGAGTCACAAGTGCGTTTTCCACCTTTTGAAAAGTGCCGAAGCATGGCTCTCCCACGTTTAAGAATGTAATATCTAATGTAAATTATACCTACATTGACAAATATTTTTTTCTATTTCTATATCTGAAAATTAGCTTTGTCTGGAATAAATACAAATAAAAATCACACAACCCCTGCATAGCGATTGCAGATTACCAAAATAACACTTTTTTATATAAGCTACGACAACGGCGTCTGGATTTCCATCAAACTGGTTTTAATATGATGTAATCGGTTACGGATAGGACTTTTGTTCTACCACGTGATAAAGTGAACCCTTACTAAATTCTTGCCAAATACAAGACCTAAATTTAGAATTCTCGGCGCAATAAATGAAAGAATTTCGAAAGACGTAGGTAAGAACAATCAATGTTTGCTTAATTGAGAAACTTCGAATTTCTTTTGTCGCATTCATCGTGGAAAATTTCTCCATTGCCATAATCATAACGTACCATTACGCTGAAGGGTTAGGCAGGGGTGTACTGATGTAAGTATTTTGCTGTGCACTTATTTATCCAATAGAGTAGAGGGCAAGCCTATTGCCACCAACTGACTACAGATTCAATCTCAAATGTAACATATTGCTCGAACCGGGAATCAAACCCAGGACGTCACGGTCAATAGCTACTTTTGCTACCACCAGATCATCAATGCAATAGTTAATGCTATGATAATTTCAAATCATGGACAATATAAATTTTGAAGCGGTGGTAGCTTAATGGCTAGAGCTTCGGACTTGCGATCATGTGGTTGCCGGGTCGAAACCCACCCATTCCACTACTGACGTGAACCCACTCGTAATACAAGCTTTTAGATTAGCACGAGAGTCAACAAGAATACTAGTAATGTGCGACCCACATTACTAGTAAGCTTTTTTTTAAAAAAAAAACTAAAATAGGACACGCCCACAAGATCACGAACCAATAAACGGTACGATTTAATTACAATGACATCATAAAACTATACAGTGTCATCTTGTGATAATCGTAGAAGCACAATAGAGGAGCATAATGCTGTATTGCCAAACATTGTGACCACGTTTACAGCAATAAATACTATGGGTTTTTAAACTACAGCGTTTGAAAAGAGCACACAGTGTACAATCGCGCACATAAGTGTTCTGCTAATAAGGTCGGTGACCTTTTACATCGGTGTTCGTTTCGATTGCAATCGCTTTGTGTTTTAATTAAGTGTGGAGCTATCGATGTGTTCTGTTGATTATCGAGATAATATCTTAATGTAAATAATTTCTTATTCGGAGTCATTGCTTTTCGAGTTGAAAAGTAGGTTAACATGTTATTGAGTGAGTAGTAATTATGAATAACTGGTAAATGGAGAAGATAAATTAAATTAATAATAAAAATTAATAAAAAATTATTGAGCCCGAGAACGAATGAAGTTAAAACTTCGAAGAAACGTTTTCATTCCTTATATTATTACATTTATGGTGTCTTTTAGTTGGGATTATTTGAAGAAAGGTCAATGAAGGGCTCGTGACTGTTCTTATTACGCTGTTCGATCGATCTGAGGGTCTGCTACGATTTGATCACTCAGTCTATGGATTTTTAAGGAAACGAGACTTCCGTGCCTCGGCGAGTACGTCACGCACTCTTGGAGAGTAGTTGGTTCCAGATAATATACGAATATAGTTGTTAGTGGTAGTCAGAATCCCTAAAATACTGATACCAGTTCATCCTTGTAGTCAACAATTAATGGTGAAGATTTGATGACGTTTTATGTAAAATACTAATGTTTAGCCGCATAAACGCGAAAGCAACCCCAACATATTAAGAAAAAAGATTGTGTAATGATATATTTAAATAAATGCAAATGCGATAACACAATTTAATCAATTGAACTCCGATTTGAATGTCAAAAGGACATCGATTTACAATGTCCAAACACACTTTACAGAGACCGCTTTACCGCATATTGAATAACAAAAGATAATATTTTAGTTCGCTTTCGCACTATTGTTGTTCATCATACAAAAGTTCAACGACTGCTATTATAAAACGATGATACAGATGAATATAAACGGAATAAAATTTTGCATATCTATTGATAAAGTTGTAGTAATGTGTAAATTCTTACTTTGTGAGCGTCGCGTGCTAGGAACTTAAGTTATTGGTGAATAAGGCACGTGTCTAATAACATTTACATAAAATCTAGCATATATTATTGAACTATTGACACAAGATATGCTGATACACAATATTGTGAAGTTTTATTTGAGTTGCATATTTTGTCACGTCAGTCAAGTTACTGTTAAGTTTAAGTTATGGGGTTTTAGCACGGTGTTAAAATCGTCTTCAGAATTCTTAAGTTGATGGATGTGTGTGAGTTGTGACGCTTGCAAAATAGATCAGCGAGATCAATTTCGGTAAAGAACGTCGAAATTTCGAGAATTTAAACAGGAAAATTATTGTGATTTTTGCATTTATGCTCTATTGGTAGTATTAAGGTGTTTATCTCATTAGCCTAGTGGTTCAAAGCGCTATGCTAGAGGTCCTGGATTCCCAGGTCGAGCCGTGTTATTAGCGAGCAGGGTTTTTCTATGAAGTTCTCAGTAGCAGCTCAGAGTTCAGTTTTGTGCCCGGTTAATGGCAATAGGCTTGCTCCCTATTACATGGGATCTAAACATACTAGCGAACTGGTGTAAATTAGTAGTCCTGCCTATCACTTCGGGGAATTCAGGCGTGATGATGATATAATTCATTATTATAGAATCTAACCTGTTGCAATGCGCATTTCATCTCGTTGCTGCTTTATTAGAACATTTTACGTTTTAGATTTTTATATAAGTGCAATTAAACCTTTATTTCTTTAGTTTTCAGATAACCTGTAGATGAGAGAGAGTGAGTTATCTATCCTAAATGTGCATTTGATTTACGGCAGCAGTGAATGATACGAGGATGCCATGACTGTGAAGAATTTTGATTACTTACTTACGAACAGAAACAGTTGGCAGCTACGTCATAATAAGGTTATTGGTAGATATACGAGTATAGCGAAAATTGTCCAGCCCTACGCTAGCAGAGGGGCCAACTTCAAGAAACTATATTAAAATTTATTGTAGCAAAAACTCCACTGGTTAAAATGAGGATCGTCCGTTGCAATTTTAATTAAACACTCATACATACGTAGGTGTATATTATAATGTCAACATAGGTACCTATGTATTTTGTGAGAGTGCTATATGGAAATAATAAATTTGTGGATGCGAGCGAGATTGCGCCAGCGCGCGATGTCCGGCCGCTAGCCGTAATATTATACCGATGCGCAGTGGCCAGGGGAGGACCGGGTGAAGTGAAACAGTGCTTATGAACAGTGAAATATTTGCAGCAAATGAATTTGGCAATGTAGGTTAATTGATTTAATGACAATGCGTCACGAATGTAAATAAGTACCTATAAGTCCTTAGTTTATATACAAAAATTATACTGGTACCAAAAATTTTACCTTGTTTTTGCCTCAAATGTATACCTATAGTACCTACCTTATATTTTTTATATTTTAGAAATTTGTCCCAATACGATGGCATGAATAATTATGGATTCCATCTGTATCTACGATCTATTAATTTAGACGTTAAGGACAGCTTGGATACCTGTGGCTTGTACGATATTATATTCCAGGTACTTTGAGCATCAGAACGAGCAATTATTTAACTCAGCTTGCAATCTTTTGTCTTTTATTAGATCCATGGGTAAAAGATATTACTATAATATATATAGTAGGTAAGAGTGTGTGTGCGCGCGTGCGTGTATGTTTGTGAGGGTTGGATTAGTTAGTGAGGATTACTGATTAAGTTAGTAAGTAAAACATGTTTCAGATTCAAATTCTAATTATCCCTACGATTTTTGTCTTGGGATCGGAATAAGATACTATTGTAGCTTCTTCCATTAACTCTGATAGACTTTTTGGTCATTTTGCATTTTAGAGAATGGTTTGTAACATCAGTTCGATCTCGTCGTAGTTTTTTTATTTTAACCAGTGGTTTACAGTCTTTTTGCAATCTATGTATTATAATAGTATACTTCCATTTATTAATTAAGTGTCATAAATAATCTCGTATCAATTCTCCCCGTTCGCCCCGTCGCGCTCAGCGGCGCATGCAACCGCGCGCGCGCAGGAAGGCGCGTCTCATCTCGCGCAGGATGCGGCGCGCGCTGCCACTGTGACCTACCGATAGTAAGGCGATCTATCTGTCCAGAGAGATCCTCTTACTGCTAGTGACCTTATGTGGTCAGCTTAGAAGTTTTCTATTTGTACTTGATAGATTGGTGGTTGTGTGTTTCCGATTCTTGATTTCAATCATGCTTGATTGATTCGATTGTGAGTATTGTGACCCTAGTTAGAAACAAACAACCTTCTTAGCTTTCATCGTAATGCAATGGGTAGATAAATGAAAACTCTAAGGTACCGTATCCAGGGGAGGATAATATATGTTTTTTCCATATTTGAGTTTACTTTACTATGATTAAAAACGATAACGTAGTATTTAATTTACAAACTGATGATGGCAATGGAAACCTCTGGAAGCATTTAAATTAAAAAAGGTAGGTCCACCTGAAGTATGTACTTGGATTTGAGATCTGAGATCTCCGCGTAAGCCTTTCAGGGCCTCAAAACTCCGCTAGGTCGACAAATATAAGAAGTTTTTATTGAATATTCTTTACTGTCAGTAAGTAAAATCGATACTTTCATGATAACCGAGGGTCAAGAGGCTGCTTTACATTAGAAATTGCAAAAAATCTGCAGTAGTTATCTACGAACTTTGGAAATATGTAAATTGCTCAATTATAATTTTTGGCTGTATCATTGTATTCCTTTGATCTTTTCAAATTTTTGTATTCTTTCTATTGTGCATTTATGATAAGTGCCAGTTCATATTCAGACTCCGAGTACGCAAATGCATCATAAACATGATGTGATATAACATTGTTTTTCCGTCGGCGCAGCGTGCCGGATGCGTCAGGCTGCGGACGGGCTAATGGGCGCGCTTCCGACACGTGACGGAGACGCGGCGGCTCCGTGACGCACGGCGTCTTGTGTGCGACATCATGCACTTTACGTAACTATTGTTTTTATATACTGCATCCATAAATTAGTAGGTATATGCAAGCTAAGTCATTTGTATTGTTACATTTTACACGAATCCGTTATACCCGTGTATCAGCGATCTTATTTAATTTAGCAAAGCTGTTGAATTCCTCAGTATTGGACATTGGTTTTCATTTTATTGGACACTGTACATTTTCATACAGAGCTTAGATGATCGATGTTGAGTTGATTAGCTTTCTGACTTGAGCTCAGCTAAAACATTGAAATCCTGGAGTAGTTCATAATAGTTTCGACTCAAGAACTTCAGGTATTGACACTATTGCATAATGCATCAATGCAATAATGTTGACTAATGCATCGACAAGCGTCTATGCATATTGATCTAGCTTCAATTGCAGCTCAACCTATCACCCCGTTTTAGAATACACATAGTAGGCTGAGGAATTGGAAAAGCTTTTACAGTATCTAACGCTATCCTGATTAGAAGCTAGAAATGAATTGTTAAACAGTTTTAGTGCAATATTTCTTATTAATAACCTAATACTTAAAGGTCCAAGGATTTAATCACTATAAATAGTAACAGGTATTGTACTCACTGACAGTATTGACAGCCGTGTCGGTCTAGTGCTCATGCGCGGATGCTGCGCAGGCGCGCCGCCGGAAACGGAAGTCACGGGCGCGTTCGCTCGCTCATCTGTGGCAACATGGCGGAATCATAGGTTGGTCACACTGCTCGTTATGTGGTTCAGGTAATTAATTACTGGCAAATTCAAAGTAGAGTGTTTTGATATTTTTTTATTGGTACGAGTTTTTTTCGAATTTGTTGCAGGACATTTTCCGGTCAATTCAAGTCAACTGCCATACAGGCATAAGGATTATTATTTGAAGAAGGGCAGCAGCATTACCTTTTAGGCTAATAATAATACCTATAAAATGATTAATTACCAGCCGAAATGATAGCCTTGTGATATAACCACGGCTTTCCAAGTTATGGCTTAAGCTATGGCTCTAAGGTCAGGACTATTCGAAATAATGTGCGTATTGATTTATCATTCGCATATACATTGTTGTCGATATCGACACAAACATAAAACAAATCTCTCGTATCTTTTCTAGTTGTTCTGGGGTTGACTTACAGTCTCTCCAGATAAAGTACTCTCTAGGTATTACTTGAGAACCATAACCAATCTGAAGAACTCGTGACAGTGTATTGCACGGTCTTCACAAAGTGACAAGATATCAAGATGACCATGTAACTTTGAGAAGAGCATGTCACAAAATTAATTCCAGTCATTGAACTATTTGCACTGTAAAGTATCAATTTGAGGTCGCCGAAGCCTCGTGTCCAGTAACGTAGGTACCTATATATTTTGTACAAAATAGAAAAAAATCACCTCATTCTCTAGGTACTTTCATTCCGTGAACTAATGGAAAGCGGCGGGGAGCGTGACATTAGCGGGGCGTGACCTCGCGGCGTGACCCGTCGCCGCGCCGTGAAATCCGTCAAATCGCCGTGCGCCCGCGCATAGCCGTGCCCGTGCTTTACGGTCACTAGTGATGATGCCTTAGAGCATACGACTTTTAGGAGATGGGTAATTAGATTGAGTTTTTGAGATCGGTTTAGGAATACAACAAACAAAATATTGCACAAGTCATCTCTTTGTTTCCCTGAGTGTTGGCAGTACTTACCTAGTCTCTCTTACTAACATAATATTCTGATTAAAATAGCGGTGGTAATGTGGAACAAATAGAATCTGCTAGAACAGTTCAAGGATTTGGTCTAGATTTAGAAATCTCCAGTGTAAATTGCAAATCATATTATGTATTAACTATTTTCTCTACCTACTTTCTAGTGTACCAGATATATATACACACTATAAATTTTGATCAACAAACACGTTTCATGTAAATATAACGCGATAGAATCCGTGAAGTGGGTTTATTTCAATGTGTTTAATATTTGCTTAAGTAAGAGAAATAAACTTGCTTAAGTTTATTATTTTTTTAGGCCTCATTAGTCTAGTGGTCCTAAGCGGGACTGCTACGCTAGAGGTCCTACGTTCGATTCCCAGGTCGAGCAAAGTATATTGGGGTTTTCTATGACATTCTCAGTTCGCCAGGCTCGCCCTCTATTACGTGAGACTTAAACATACTGGCAAACTGTGGGTGTACATTAGTACACCTCTGCCTAATCCTTCGGGGAATACTGGCGTGATGGTATGTGTGTTATGTTTTTAGGGTAGAGGAGCTTTTAAGTCATTCATGACAAGGTTTTTCATTATAATCGAATAAAAATTAACGTCAATATTTAACTCTAAAATGCTTCAATCAAAGTCGTCTCGCAGTCGTGTCGTATGATCTAAATTGGCTTTTGATGGTGAGTGCGGTGACAAGCATGTGTGACCACTGAGAGGCGACTCTCGCACGCTCCTAATCGATCGGCAAATTAGGGATGACCACGCCACACTTTTCCGATAATTACGATTGTAATGTGGCCATAATGTGAAATGGCGCGAATTTACGAACTTAGCGGAAGATGAGATGGTAACGTGGATTTTGGTCTTTTGATCTGTGGCTTTATTTCAATGGTTCTTCTATTAGTTAATTGTTTATCAGGCCGCCCCAAAGGCTTCATTCTCGAAATTTGTTTAACATTTAGAAGTTAAGATACCTATATTTTTGAGTACCTGCCTTCTGTACCTAAATATGTACTCTCGGTAATATTATTTTTGTTGATAGTTTCTCATGTAAGCGATTATAATCTTAATGAGAAATAAAGAAATATCTAACCGTAAGTTATTTATGATCTCATTCGTGGTCATAAGCGCTACTGCTACGCTAGAGGATCTGGATTCGATTCCCAGGTAGAGCATATTGCTATTGGGTTTTTATATGAAATTCTCAATATCAGCTCGGAGTTTGAATTTGTGTCTGCTTAATGGCAATAGGCTAGCCCTATTATACATGGGACCTAAATATATTGGCGAACTTGTGGTGTATATTTAATAAACCTCTGCCTAACTCTTCGGGAAATATAGGCGTGAGGGTATGTTATATGTTATTATAGGTCTTCTAAAGAGGTAGAGGTGGCAACAACATTTAAAATTGTTTTTACTTTGACTTTTAATTGTATCCAGAAACTAGGCAGTTGAAGGGTAGCAGTATTTGACAAAACAAAGATAGTGAAGTGGTTAAAGAATGAAGGAAATTGAACGAACTTAAGTAATGTACTTATATGCAAACTTTTATTTTACATTTAATAACTTGTCTTAAAAACACGACACTAATAAACATTGTAGAAGTTTGTCCGAGGAAATATTATACATAATTTTCATCCTTAGTATATTTCTATTAGAAGAAAATAAAAAAATATATATTTTAATTAATAATTATTATATTCCACATCTTACATACGAATTTTTTAAGTTTTATTTAATTTAAACCATTTTTATCATTCGTTCTTTACACAAAATCGTTCACTACCCCATCACTATTAGATGTAGTATGGTATCATTATTTTACTTTGATGTGTCAAGTTACTGAATACAATGAAATGTCAAAGTTTAATTAAAGTTTTTGTTGAAAAATTGGAACGTAAATTATAAGCTCAACTAATTTGAAAATATATTCCTACCTATATACTTACTGTGAATACCATGTCGATTTATGAGCCGACAACTATAATATTATGTTTTCTTTATAAAATAATGTTTTTTCAAATAGCAGAGTCGGCCGTCATTGCTTCAAATCGTACAAAGGAATTTACGCCCACGTGTCTTTTGGATTGCTATTATAGCAATAATAATTTATGAATTATTAATCACGCTTTCCACCAGCTATTGACAAGTTTCCATGAAAGATGGATGAATGAAATGTATGCGTGCGAATCCCTTAACAGACTAAGTTTATACCTGAATTGAGCAGTCGTAATCATAGGTGTTACTAACATTGGCGTTTGTTTATGATCACGTTGTAAATTTTAACCCTGTACAAACACAGGTTTAGTGCTAACATAACTAGCATTATAACCACCTATTTGACCATTGTCCGGTTGCTCGGGAGAGGGGATATTTCGAAAGCGACTCACGCGCACGCAGACTTTAGCACGACTCCATTGTACAGTCGCAAATCTTTTTAGAAATTCTCATCTAAAACTAACTGTCGTTTTTATATAAATATATATTATATTTCTAGGCTCTGTAAGGAAGTTCTGTTACCACGTATTTAATAACGTTTACAATAGGAGCTTAGATGGGTATGGTTATTTATTTTTTAGGAAAAAGGAAAATGTTACTGTAAATTGATGCTTAGGTCCGTTAACCGGATATTTTCTTCTTGATAACCTTATTTTGTCTGCAAATCTTTTACATTATCATTGACTTGTGAGGTGAAAATGTGTAGGTTCCATGTAATATGGGGCTACCCTATTGCCGTTAACTGGGCACAAAATCCAAACTCCGAGCTGCTACTGAGAATTTCACCGAAAAACTCAATAATACTTTGCTCGACCTGGGAATCGAACCCAGGACTTATATATTAGGCTAAGCAGACGTGCTCAGGCCCACTAGACTATTGAGGCAGAGGAGAATTTGGAGCTTATTTTAAACCCCCAGATGTAGATGAGAAATAGAAAGATATCAATTAGGTTGTAAATAATAGTACCTATATTCCGCGGTGCTACTCGTGTTGATTTGATTTTCTAATATTTGCTAAGCGGATGTCTGCACTATATGGAACCCGACAAATTTCTGAGATTCGAGTTAAAAATACTTTTTGTCATTATTATATATTGTATGATTTTTTCTGTCTGTCTGTTCTGTTGTTACGTAACGATTAAAATGTGTAACTTATCAGAAAAAGAAATTAAAAAAGTTTAAGCACAGAAGGCATGTTATCGCCATGTAACATGTAGGTACTTAGGTATATTATATGCTATAAAATAATTATCAGATTTTGAATATTAGAATATTTTTTACATTGTATTACTATTGACGAAAGAAACAGTCGGGATCTGTGAATAACCAATAAAAGAAAATTTACATTATACTTTGCGGTAAATATCCGTAAAGTAAATGTGCTAAATATCCGCAGTTTAATGTAAATGTAGGTACTTTTATTGGTCATTAAACTATTAGAATTTTGTAAAACATTATTACCTCTAAAACAAATATTTAGTTTCTTCGCCTATAAACACATCCTGCGTTTGCGCACATAGCTTTACACGGTAAAACAATAAACAAGTGTTAAAATTACGTGTCAATATTTACAAGTCAAATTATTTTGTGCCTACAAATAAACGCAGGCGCACTGAAGTTGTAACAAGTAATCGAGAAAAGTACGGCCAGATCTATAATATTTCTGAAAATCCATACAGCTGATTTTTAAAAGGTAAAATACAAATACAGATAGAAATGTATGTCATCATCAACCCTTTACTGTACCACTGATGACCACGGGCCTCAGTATGAAAGGGGTTAGGCTAGTCCACTAGGCTAGCCTAGTGTGGGTTAACAAACTTCCTACATCGTCTAGAAAATGTTTCGAGCATAAGCTTACGATGTTTTTCTTGACCTTTTAAGCAAGTGCTGATTAATTAACCCATTCATTGCCGCCGTAGAAATTCAGTGCATTTACGCCATGCCACCCTAGAAAAGTAAGCACTTTACCCCATGTCGCACATCATTTACAAACATTTTTTATTATCTTTTGGCGAGATATTTAAGTTTGAAATCGAGGCGCCGATGGGCGGCCTCAGCATTTGAATAAACATATTACGGACGCCGATGGGCGTCTCAGCATTGAATGAGTTAATGCCTTGCATTCGGACTGGAGACCTACGACTTGGCAGTCCATTGGTTACATCACTCCTTTATTCAAGATGCTTTTATCGAAGGTAGAGGCTATTTAAAAAAAACTTCTCACCTCTGGATATCGGTGAAGGAATTGCTTACCCAATTCTTGGAATTTTAACTGTATGAATTATGAATAAAACAATTATAAATGATAAGAAGCAAATAAATTAATGTGTAAATTTTTTATTTCACATCTAAGTTCTAAACAAACAAAAAACACTAAAACTAAATTGACTTCTCAATAAAACGGAAAAAATCTTAAAACAATTCGCTTTATCCAGGAATCAATTACGAAAAATCTCTAAAATAAGCAATTATTCTGCCAATTCAAATCCCTTACCACTACCTAATTCCAAACATTACGTTGTTGGTCGAACGAAACCGTAAATAATAATCCACTAAAAATCAGATATAAAAACATGTAGGATAATTACTGGCGGGGAATAGTCCCATGGGGGCCAGGAATAAAGTACGGTAATGAATTCTAAGTACACCGGTCCCAATAAATGCCATACTTGATGGACTGTTTGTGTCATGGAAGCGGGTTTGTGCAAGCATTCACAGATTTTGATGGGGTAGCATTGTACAGTCGCCGTCAACGGATATTAATATTTTATTTTAATTTTTGGTGTTATTAAATTTACGAAGCTAAAAGTATTTATTTATTTAATACAACGCACCTTTAATACATAAAAATTTGTTAGAATCGGCTTTATATTATATACACCTATTAATAACAATATTTATTTACGCATGATTAATTCAGAAACATTTTCATTTTCATTTTTTCATAGAAAATTTCTACAATGTATTTTTTTTAAAACCCTGCATTAAATGTGATCAAAACAGATCGTACCTACTGGAATGTTCTCCCGCGATAAATCTCAGCAAAACCGTTGTACTCGATTGTACCGAGGGGTGGGGCCGGGGGGTACTCCGTGGCAGGGGAGCGCACACCTGGCCGCCGCAGCTGCGTACGCAGGCAAATCTCACGCGCAGCTTCCTCACCGCGCATGCGTGTATAACGCACACACATACTTCTTGATCATGCGTAGTACTGCACACATTGACACTCGTAGACTTGTATCTAGAGACACAGCTGTGAGTTCAAATGGCTGTGATTTTGTGAGTACTGAAAATAAATAAATATATTGCGAATGAGTCTGTAAACTGTTTTAAATACATTAAATATTATAAAATTATGTGTATCTACTATAAGTATTTGGTTTAAGATTGATGATTACTGATAATAAAATAAATAAAATAAAATTTATTAAGTACTTTTTCAAAAACTTTTACAGAGTACACATATGTATATAGTCAACGGAAAAATCTTATAAATAGTTTTAATAAAGGCTAAACAAACATTGTGTATAATATCTAAAACAGTAAAATTAATGGTGCATGGGAAATTGACTTAATGTATAACATGCGACCTGCCTGAACTAGGTTTATTCAAACCTGTGCTTCAAGCAATCACTTGATGTTGCACCTATACATATAATTATTATAGGTACGAGTACATTATAGGTACCTACCTATAATAATTAGTCTTTAGGCTTCTATGAAAAAATGATAACGGAATAGTGTAATTTTTTTTCAATAGTAGTGGTGGGAATTCTTAGAAAAATGTGGGGAAATATTTTATTTTAGCTTTGATTTCATTACTCATTGATCTATCCCTTCATACTTATATAATTCTTGCACGAATTTTTTTCGATATGACCATCGCATAGCCGTATTGTGTTTGCCATTCTTAAAGGTATCTAAGTATACAGCTATATAATAATAACGAGTGGATTTGCAGCGCAATAGTGGAGCCAACTAAATAAACACTTTGTTGAATTCGTGACGATCATAGGATATTGTGATTATTATGAGGGTTAATATTAAGTCAATGTCAAAGTTTTTTTTTAATGTTGACGTGAATGCATTTGATCCTGGTCTTGCTTGATGGAAAACATAACCAGAATTTGAGTAAATAATTTTATGTAAATACCATTTCAGGCTCTAGTACTCATTTATGTACTACACGACTGAACATAGTAAAACTGTTTTTTTTTTAAATCGTGATAGATATAGATATGGTGATAGATAGATATGGTGGTCAAGCGTAAGCGCTTGACCACCAGTTCGCCTGATGTTAAGCTATACTGCGATCTAAAAAAATGTCTTTGTGATCATGTTGTTCTTACATGTGACCAGCCTGACTGCTTAGTTGCCACACGTAGCTAGTCAGGCGGATCGTTTGATCCTACCATTAAGCGTTCTGGGTTTTTTTGATTACCACGCGTTTCTGTAGCTTTTAGAGAGAAGTTTTTTAGCCACAAGCAAATTTTTATTTACGTTAAAATTATGAACTAATCTACGTTAAAGTCTAACTTACGTTACTTTGGTATATTATTTAAGCGGCGGTAGCTTAATGGCTCCCGGCGTCAGACTTGCGATCATGTGGTTGTCGGTTCGAAACCTACCCATTGCACTACCGACGTGAACCCACTCATTGACGGTCCTAGTAGGCGGTGTGCGTGATTACCGCACGCGTGCCTTCGAGTAGGACGCGAGGCAAGACCCTTTGAAACGGTCTTGCGAAGGCTAGACCACAGAACAGGCTGAATGTTTGTGTATTTGAGTATTTATGTTTATAAACGTTACCACAATACAGTAGAATTCTACGTAAAAAGATCATCAAATATAGATTGACAAATGTATTGGCTAGCAAATGCAGAAACTGGACGAGGGAAGCCAATATCCATCCCTAAGTAGAATGTAATTGCAGTAAACTGCTATTGGTGATCACGATAATAATGTATCGGAATAAACATCTCATTGATGGTTATTTTTCTAAAACCAATTCAATAAGCTACTAGTTCAAAGTCAATAATTTACACAACTATTCATGAGAGAATTCAAAATAAATTGCGATGTTTTATTTAGATATGATAACAAAAGTATGCCAGTAAACAAGTATTATATTATGAAAGGGATAAGTTACGGAAACTTGCGAGCACAATACCATGAATTGAATTCACTTTCATGCAATTCATTCGATCGAAGCAACAGGTTACATTATTATCACAGATTTTATAAAACCGTACCATCTTATAGTTTCATGAATGGAGGATTCCTAAAAAACACTTCTTACAAGTTGTATTGTCTGTTTACAATGACAGGCGCCGTCTAACAAAGCATGTTTTACAAGTGTACAGTTCACGATAGCTCTTTATGATGCAGCCAATTTACAGCGACCTCTAATGTTATCTCGTTGTGCCCCCCTCGTAGGTAATTTTGTTCCGGCTAAGAGGGGTGAGGTAGGTCAGGTTATGCCGGATAGGTTCTAAAAGCGTGATATTGTTGTAATATCAATAGTCGCAAAAGTTTTTGTCGTCATGTGTACTTTTGTGTGTTAACACCGATTAATGTAATGATGTGTGCGGTTCTCTGTCAGTGTCGGTAACAATGGACCGGTTAATTTTGTTTCGATTAATTTTATATTACTACTATTCGGTACGATAAAAATCAAGGCATTGTCTTCTTATTGTTTAGGTAGTCGGTGTTGAGTGTAAACAGTTCAAATACAAAGAATGCTGTCTTTTCTTCTTGATTGAATGAGATGTAAAGTAAATAAGGTTTTAATTCAAGTCAGTTGCTGAGTTACTGCTGTAATGGTTGAATACTTAAACGATACTCAATTTTGACTCGTGCTGTGACAATCAGTTTGTCTTAAAGTGACAGAGACAGCACAAGACTCAACGGCTTCGGTAACTAATTAAAGAAAGACAAGAAAAATAAGAAAAACTATTTATTGACACAGTCAAGGACATTATATACAATAGCATGAGAAAATAAACGAATCAGCTTATAAAATAAACCAAAAATAAAATGAAATATTGCGTGCCCCATGGCTGTGCCAGATAGGTCCAGTTCAGCTATATGCCAGATCCAGAGGAACCTCCGTGGCGATGGTTTTCTATTACACAAAACCATTAAAAACAGCACGAAAGTGCTAAAACGTTTTCATTAACTACAATTAGATGACCTATTGACCTAGGCAACGCCCCCCTATGTATTTTAAAGTTTAAGTCAAATACAGTGTCTCTAGATACATTTCTGTAGGAATACCATACCATACGCCTGTAGTCCCCTAAGGGTTAGGCAGAGGCATACTAATGTACTTGTACACCCACAGTTCGCCGATATGTGTAGGTCGGATGTGGCAGGATTTCCAATCTCCGAGCTGCTACTGAGAAATTTCAACGAAAAAACTCAATAAAACTTTGCTCGACCTGGGAATTGAACCCAGAACCTCTAGCGTAACAGTCGCTTTAAGGCGAAAGGTAATGAAGCAGTTATAGTAATATTCTATTTAATTACAGAAATGTCCAAGTTTTAGTAGTTTTTATCAATCCAATAAGCGTATACATGATTTCTAACATAAATAGCACATAATATGTGCCTATGTATATTT
Organism: Acronicta aceris; assembly: GCA_910591435.1. NCBI lineage: Eukaryota > Metazoa > Arthropoda > Insecta > Lepidoptera > Noctuidae > Acronicta > Acronicta aceris. The sequence goes on from OU342759.1 coordinate 13,432,145, forward strand.
GCTCTCAAACACATCTGGAATACATATCCCACGCCCCGTCATTGGTGTTTGGTTACCGTCACTTTTTTCATCACAGAGGCGGATCCCGTTTCTCGCTGAAAGTATACACCGCTTTGCACGTGTGCGAGTTTGAAAAACAAAATGGCGGACGGCGTAACAGATTTTTCGTTTTTATTATGTGGTTAACCTGGTTTATTTAGTGCTTCCTAGATTCTGTAATGCGCGTGATTCACAGTTCTAGAATTTTCTGTGTAATTTGAGTAAAGTAGGTAAGTTACTTATTTGCAATGCAGCCGCAACTTGCGAAATGGGTGTGGTATAAATTTTGCAGAATCAAGTTTTAACTGGAGAAAGTTATTTACCTATTTTAGTTGACAATAATTTTAGAATGCTTGTAAAACGCTTGAACTTTATTTGCTTCTACAGTTTATGCAATAAAGTCGATTTTGTTGGCACTTGAGCTTTGGACTTAAGAGTCCGGCGGACCGAATTTTCCATACAAACGTAATACCAAAATTAATCATAATTGAAATACAATTTAATCAAAATGTGTGATTAATCGGATTCAGATACCTTTAGTCTAGGTTCCTACTCTTCCATTTCGTCCAAAATACTTTGCCGGAAATAAATGTACCTAAGCGAATTTAATTATTGATAACTTTAATTTAGTTTATTTCCAGTGAAGTACCTAGTAGTAGACGCACTAGTACGGTAGGAACCTAGATTAACGGAATCCAAATAATGAATAATAATGAATTAACACTGACGATTTGATAAAATTGTGTTTGGATTACGATTTATTTTGTTATTACGTTTTTGTGGGCAATTCAAGCTCCGTCGGACCCTTAATAGGTGTTGAGCAACTATTAAGTCCATAACTCAAGTGTTTTCTGAAGGAAATGCACTTTACTACCTACATTTGTGTAATGAAAGGAAACCAATGATTCAACATATACAAATTATTGGAAAAGCTTAGATTAGAAGGCGATAGATAATGACGATTTAAAAAAAATCTAAATACTTATGTATTTTTTTAATAAGGCTTTATTAGCAAGCGCGTTCAGATAATTCGGGCAGTTTATTTGAGTTGCAATCCTGAGATACAAAGGAACGGAAATCGACGCTCAAGCTCAACCCGCTCCCATTTTGTTTTGTAGATTACAAATAATGAGAGGTTACGTTTTTTCAATACATATTGCACCGCCTACAAAGGATGTAACTCAAAAACAGAATTTTCGAAAACCAACACTCAACTATCCACCTAAGTCGTCTTCTAATACAAAGTTGAAATATTCAATTTCATACTTAGGCCGTTTTGTAACCGAGCATGGAACATACGTAGATGGGGTTTAAAGACATATCTAACGGTAGGAAGTAGGTGATTATTGTGATAGGATATCCGAGCGGATGTGCTCCGTATCAGGTAAGTACATTTATTTTTTTAATTGTTGGCCGACCTTGCCGTGTTGGAAAGGTTTTTTTATGCGCAGAATGACGCTATATGGGAGTTTATATTCTTACTAACTATACCTTGATAGTGTTGATGTAAGTTAGGATAACATAACATACCATAACGCCTGTATTCTTCGAAGGGTCAGGCAGAGGTGTGTACACCCACAGTTCGCCGGTATGTTTTAGGTCATAGGGGGAACCCTATTGCCATTTACCAGGCATAAATCCAGGCTCCGGTTCTACTGAGAATTTCATAGAAAAACCCAATTATTAACACTTTGCTCGACTTGGGGATCGAACCAAGGACCTCTAGCGTAGCAGACGCGCTTGGGACCACTAGATTAATGAGGCAGTCTAGTCAGTCATTAGTTAGTCTATGTTAGGATAACTGTCAAAATATTGAACGACGAGACATAATGTCTGTATTCAGGTGTTGGGTAGAGTGCAACAACAACTCGGCGGTTTGTTATACACCTTGTAATCAGACGCGAGTTTGTTGCCAACCGCACAAAACATTGGTTTGTGTTCGGTTGGCAATAGCTTGTGTAAACTTTCAGCTTCTACTGAGAATTTAAATTAAAAAACCTCAGCAGTTTTGTTCAGGATCTCTAGACAAGTGCAGTAGGTTTTCTGGTGCTAGCTAGTCTCTGCCTAACCCTTCGTGGAATACAGGCATGATGATGGTATGTAGTATTTCATGTTAACGACTACAAAAGACATTTCTGTATTCATGTTATAGTAACCAAATCAGATTTTTACGCGACATCATCAATTTAATATCTACTAGATAGATGAAGTCATCACCCAAGAACGTAGAAAAATCAAAACAAATTGTCTTTTAAAACCGAACCTGACATAACACTACAAATCATGTTCGAACAAAATATCAAACGGATCATAAGGAAAATTCTTCCAGCATCACTGCAGAAGGCAGGACAAACCGCCGAGTCACCGGCGCGGGCGCATCGGCCCGTGGGGGCGACTGCTTTGATGCGAGCCGACGTTCGACATCGGCCGATAGCCGACAAAACGACAACCACGCCGGTCGTGGCTGAAGTCAGTGGTGGAAGCGATTATGAAGAAGACGTTTAGAAATGCTGGTATAATAATAATTTGGCTAGGAGGAAGGATATTCAATAATGTCATACCATAGACAAGAAGATGGAGAAGGTGGAGCTGGATAACAAACAAACTTGACAGTAAAATCTAAATAATTTACAGTAATTTTGTTAACTATGATTACTTTAATACTATTTTTATTAAATGTAATTATGGTTCTGAGATCTCCATCTCTCCATTTTGTTTGAAACACGAAAACATGCAGATAATTTAAAAATTGTATGAATGAAAACTTCTATTTAGGAACGATATTTACAAAAATGATTTGTAAAATTGACCACTAAACCTTCAAATTCGTTCATAACATAGACCATTATCTAAAAAACGACAGCGCGATCCTCCGACACTTGTGAGATGATGGTGTGAATTGAACGCTAAGATGAATAAGCCAGTCTGATCAACAACTGCATGAGCGCAATAATTGGTCAGTATCGTCGTTTGTTGAAGATATTTTGTCATTTCATTACGGCCAATGTACCTACGAGGCTTGATTTAAGTGCACCTAATGTTATTATTGATACAAGTTGAAATACGTCATCGATATTTGAAGAAAAAATACCATTACGACTTTATCTCCCGAAGGGTTATGCAAAGGTTCTATGCAAGCCTGTTGATATTTAGAGGTGAGTTTTCAGTGATCGTCATGAAGATTATGACGAGAAATTTAAATTTAGAGATGAAAAGTGGCTGTTTTAGTTATAGTCTGTGAATCTAAAAACACATAATTATCTTAATGTTTTGTTTCTCGATGAGAATTTCTTGTAATATAGTCATAGGATGAATTGTTAAGGCGAATGCTGAGAAATATGATTTAACTTTAATCATATTTCTTAGCAATTTTATGTATCGTCGTGTGACGGGTTGTTTAGCTCTCTAGATTATGGTCGAGCTATCCAATGACTGATGCATGCGTGCCGTCAGATGGGACTGGTCTACTTAAAGCCGCAATGGCTCTTTCTTCTAAAGGCCATTTCAGACATTTTTTTACATTGGAACTCATATATTTGCTACTAAGTATTATGTCTGGACTTTAAAAAAGACCATGATTCTCTGAGCTTGTTTCGGTGTTTCTTCTCAGAGGTCGTCAGTTAGGAAATGTGTGCCGGTGTCATCTAGTTAAAAATTGACTTGTAAAAGTGTCCTTAAAAGATCTATTTACATTAGGATTTCTTGGACTATATTTTTCAACGAAGGTCATTCTTAGTTGAAGGGTGTGCAACTGTGCATCCTTGGATAACGGCAATTTAAAACAGTAAAAATAAGTAAAGATAGTCCACGCCGTATAACTTAAAAGGGGTTCATGATTACGTCGTTTAGTAGAAAATTATACTGTTCCTACTCTTACAATTTTACTTTACAGAATTAGGGACTTTACGATTAATTTTGTTATAAGTTTCCAGACAGTTTAAATTCTTGGGATGGCGTTGTCGCGGTGGTTTTTCGGATAGTATTGACTGCCTGGACTATAAGGTACATAGTATTGGGCTTATCCAAATAAAAAAGTTACATCGTGTATAGAACAATAAAAAATAAATGACACGGTGAATTTAAATTTGGTAAATAAAAAATCGAAAGTTGTGCTGCCACCGAATGGATTAGTTAATTGTGTTTACATCTTTAATCGAATTTCAGTGATAGGGAATGACTTTAAACATATAACAATAGAATCTAGTTTACTAGAAGATAAATGTGCTGAGAACATAGGTTTTAAAAAAGGAGATTAAGATTATAAAACCATTTATACAATCAATACGTATTGTGTAACTACAGAATAGTTAAGCCATTCAATGAAAACAAAATTGGCATGTCACTTTTTCATCACGGATTTAATGGAAGTGTTCAGGTAAAACGTTCTAGAGATAAAAACAATCTAATATGTTGTAATAGCGTGTTTACAAATACTAAAACCTACGTTTACTTCTATTGTGGAATCGATAGAATTGGTTCTGGTATCGAAATGGAGTGCGTTGTCCCAACTCTTTGCTAATCGACATTAGAAACAACTAATGAATAGTAAATTAGAAGTGATGGTCACGGATTGCTTAACTATGCTGTGTAAACAATTTTGTTGAAAAAAAAAAAACATTATACAATGTAAACAAATTTGAAAAAAAAATTTGGTAGTAAATTACATGATGATGATGACAAATCGTAAATTGTAATAATCTGTAATGTTATGGTAACCATTTATTACAGTTAAACATACGACTAAGGTTATACGAGTATTTGTTTCGACATAAGGACTGTAGCATTTGTCCATATGCTAATAATTCTGCACCTACTGCTTTCAGGGATGTTTTAAAGATCATAACAGTTTGGATTCCACTTTACGATATTTATAAATGATTTTGGCAGATATTATTAAGGGCATCACATAGCTCAAATCCAAAAAACACCCTAGCTTTAAAGAAGTTTCTAGTGGAATCTTTATGTGCGTTTGCCATATAAAATAAAAACAAATTGTATTGTTTAAATTTTTTATAAATTTGCCCCAATTTTGGATAATAATTGAAGTAAATAGGCCTTTTTTAACTTAATTTGTATTTTTTCTCTTTAACGGCTTAATAGTTAGTCATGTATTTTATACCAAACAAATTGTAATGATGTAATTAACAATTTGTATTGTTTTTATTTTCTTATTTCTTTGAATATTTTGAAATAATAAAGAAATACCTGAAACCTTACGAGCACCCCGCGTGAAGCACCCCGCAATGCCTGTGACTAACAAATACTAGCACAAAGACTAAATCCTCAAGGTCATTGGGTATGACATGATTTCTGTTCTCATTAATAAATACTCTCTTATTCATGTTTATTTTAAAAGATTGCCTTAAAGTACAATCTTGTCATCCATCGTGGGTGTGTTTACAAATACAAATTCTCACATACACTATGTAACACAAACCTGCAACACATCGAACCTGCAACAAGTGGCACAGAAACACATCGCTCAGCCACTGCACCAACTGTTCCGCCTTTCTCTTTATGATTCCTTTGATAGGTATTCCTGATATCGTTTGTTTTCTCAAATTCTTTAATTACCATGAAAATGTATTAATTTCCATTTCGCTATTGAGACAGTTCCACGACACGACACTTCGTGAGATTGTGTCTCACGTGGTGGTTTGTTGGCGAGCGTGGTTCGTGAGCCTTTTCCATAACGTGTGTACCGTACCTAATGTCACCACGCAGTGCGATTGTGATTCTAATTGTGGCTGGTCTCTTAACAGTATCTTCTCATAATGTCGTATATCTATATCTATACTTATAATAAATCTGTAGAGAGGTCAATTCTGTACATGAAATATATTTCCAAAATAACTATCAGCGGGTGATTAGTGATGGACACTGACGCCAAAAATGCAATCAGTAAAATTTTTGTCTGTCTGTCTGTCTGTCTGTATGTTCGTTATAGAAACAAAAACCACTCGACGGATTTCAACGAAACTTGGTACAATTGTTCTTCATACTCCTGGGCAGGTTATAGTATATTTTTCATCACGCTACGATCAATAGGAGCAGAGCAGTGAAGGGAAATGTTGGGAAAATGAGTGATTCATGTGAAAGGTTTCAAGCTATAAAACATCACGCTACAACCCTTAGGAACGGGGCAACGCAGGTGAAACCGCGGGCGAAGAACTAGGGAACAAAGTAACTATTCCACGCGGACGAAGTCGCTGGCAAAAGCTAGTCTTCAATATAATACAATGACAACTTTTTGAAGTCTTAATAAAACACGAGACGAGACAGCGTGGCAGCCATCATGGTGTCTCATCATGTCAAATACATGAAGGATCAGTTTTATTAAAATAACTATCTTTTTTTTAAATATTAGATCATGGAGGATATTCCGTAATTAAATAGTTAATCATGTGAAGGGATCTGGTTTTGTTCGTAGAATTCTGGGGCCTATTTAGCCGCTTTTGACGATCAAAATATAATTCCCGGACACGCTGCACGTTTTTATAAAACCCAATAACACTGCTCGACCTGGGAATGGAACACAGGACCTCTAGCGTAGCAGTCGCGCTCAAGAAAATCAAATACACCTGATGTGGGATAGAAGCTTATTACTTATCGCGGGAGTGGAATGTGTAAAAAAATGGCATATACATTTCCATTTTATAAGCTGACCTTTCATCGTATAAATTTATATGAGAAGTCATCTTCTTTACTAAAAGTGGCCGGCTTCAAAACTGTTATTTTAATGTGTCAAAATTGTAATTAAATTATTTAATTACAACATTTAAATTATTATCGTCAATTATTGTAAATTTTCGGAATTCTTAAGTATTAGGTACTGGACGACCCTTCTTTCAATCACCTTTATTTCTTTACGTCGTATATTCCCATTCGATGGTATTAAGCAGTGCCTTATAAATTATATAGGCTTAGGGGACACATCCTGACGTCATACAATTCGACCTAGCCATCTAGGCGGTAAGGCTGTCATCAAACTTGCTAATACCACGCACATAGCAATCTGTACGTGGTTGGTAGCACATCGACCATATGTTTCTATTATTTCACATGATTTCATATTGCGCTGCACCTGTGTCAATAAACGCGTTGCCAATATTACGACAAGAATTTGTACCTAGATGTGGTTTTACATAGGATGGAACTTAGGATATAATAACTGTATGATAAGTATTATAGGTATCTATACTAATATATTCATCTGAAGTTTGTTTAAATGCGCTTTTGTTTAATCTCTAGCACTACTGGACAAATTTGAAAAATTGTTTTTGCATTTGATAGCCTAGTTACCTACTGTATAAGGATTTTAAAAGTCAGGTTACGACTCTCAGGAGTTGTGCAAAATGGGTGAAATGAAGCATAGCTAGTATAATATATATATTACTAGCGACCCTCCCGCGGTTTCACCCGCGTTACCCTATTTCTAAGAGTCGTAGCGTAATGTTAAATAGCTTAAAACCTTCCTCTAGAATCATTCTATCTATTAAAGAAAACCGCATCAAAATCCGTTGCGTAGTTTTAAAGATCTAAGCATACATAGAACGGACAGACAGCGGGAAGCGACTTTGTTTTATACTATGTAGTGATGATCATGGATTGTTATAGAATGTCAAAGGGACGCACCTCTGACATTATGACACTCGCATAAGCAGTGAACTAAAACATCGTGAGGAAACCTGCACACCTGAGACATTTTTTCGAAGTCTACCGTGTGTATCGTGTACCTCTTTGTGATATACCAGCTCGGATCTGTCATTCTGGGAAGAGATCAGGCTTCTGGCCACCTAAATGGCTTGATGTTGATAATGATGACTTTTTAGATGCTATTTGTTATTTATTATGAAGCTAAGGAAACTGTACATAGGTTTTATATATATGTTAGGTTCCAGTTGAGGACCAAACGAGTCGGGCAACTTTAATAAAAATAATTCTATCTGAGTTTTAGCGGTCGTTTCGTAGAAGTGTTGATATCGGAAAAGCAACTATTCCAAGTGTTTGACTTTCAAATTTTTGTCTTTTCCGACTTTGTTGCTGCTTAAGACGTTATATAGAATTGAATTTCTCATTTATATCTTAGGTGCATTTACAACTAATGAAATCTCTGTATTGTTCCAATCATATAGGCTATACAAATCTGAAACCTAGACATTCAAACATTAATACCAATAATTGAAATAAAACTACTTTTTACGGATTTTATCGCGTTATAGGTATTGATATTATTTATTTCCTGATGTTTCGGATCCTTTACAACATCCATGGTCACGGGTAGACTAAGTTGTTGGACGTCTTAATGTTGCAATTACTAACAGCTACCTAACATTTTTGTTAATTATTAGCGATCCAATTCACGCAGAACGAGTATCACCGTATCCTTCGGTCTTGCACTTTTGAGTGATGTAAGTGTCAGAAACCAGTAATTACTGCGTCAGAAGTGATGGCCTAGATCAACAGTTTCACGATTGTGTCTGTAATTGGTAATTAATGTTTGGTTCCAATGTTTTGGTATTTGTCGTACGATTACGTTGTATCTACCATTTTCATTGTTACTAAGTCTGTTTTCTTGAATGAAGTATAAAGCCTTTGAAATACTTTGTTGAAGTAATTGATTCGTACCTTTGTATGGTTTCTTGTTGATATTACATAATTTGTTAATAAATGTGTTATTGGTCTTACCTTTTATTCTATAGAATAGGTAACGGTTTTGTTGGTGGTTTGTTTTGTTGTAATCTATTTAAGCTACTAAATGACAAGGTATATTATTCAGTCAAGGAATATCTGGATGACAAGTTTTGATCAATTGTTTTCTTTTGTTTTATTTAAATATAATTTTACCTATTTTCATGACATTAATTTGACATGCTTGCATATTCTTTGACATTAATTATTAATCTAATCATAATAATCTAATTTTGTATGCCTATCGGCGGGACATGGTTCGTACAATACATATTTATAGAATTATATTATAAAAACACCTGTAATCACCTATGTTTCACAAAATAAATAAATTGAATTGAATTGAATTATTTTTTGTAGTATGCCAACACGTGTCTTTTGAAATGAAAAAAATATGAATTTTATATAGATACTGACAATTTCGATCGATTCTCAATTTAATCTCCAAGCAATAGAGTTTATTATCAATTGGGAAAAGTTGACAGTTTGTGGTTGACAAATAGATGTGCTCTTGACTGTACCTACGTACCTCTTTATTTATTTTAATGTTGATTTTTGAAATATGCATTATATTGATTCCTGCATAAAATGGTAACCCATGGTTTTTTTAAGGCAATTATTAATCACTTTTCTCAGCATAATTATTATAACATAACATACCATCACGCCTGTACTCCCAAAAGGGTTAGGCAGAGGTGTACTAATGTACACCCACAGTTCGCCTGGTATGTTTAGGTCCCATGTAATAGGGGGCGAGCCTATTGCCATTAACCGGGCACAAATCCAGACTCCGAGAATTTTATAAAAAACTCAATAACACTTTGCTCGACCTGGGGATCGAACCCAGGACCTATAGCGTAGTAGTCGCGCTTGGGACGACTAGACTAATGAGGCAGTAAAACTATAAAATTATTTCTTTATTTATACTTCTAAGCACAATAGTAGTACATAGTATAGTGTATAGTAGGACTTAATGCCCACATTAACACAAAATTCAATGGGAAAGCAACAATTACAATAATATAATTTCTAGGTAAAAAATCGAAACATTTCTATTAATTATCTATATTCCTATAGGTATTAATCTTAATAGAACAACATATTGGAACTCCCCTAATTCCTTCCTTACTCCTACTAAATCCATACCTTTTATCTTAAATAGAGCTTATATTTACATTTATTTCAATAATCTGTATAACAAAACACAGCAAGCTATGTTTAAAATACCTATTTAGCAGATTTTCGCTTAATTTTGCAGGTATACACCCATGTGGTTTAATCTGCAAAAACACGGGAATATAATCCTTTCCGGCGCTGGGGCAGTTTCGTCTTTCGGCAGACTTTGTGACGCCGACTGCGACGGCCGAACGCCGAATGGCCAAATTGGTAATCGTTTGGCGGCAATATAAAGCGCTTCAGGTAGGTATAGGGTTGTCGCTAACAAAAAAATACTTGTATTTTGAGTCTTTATTATGGTTTTTAATTTCGATAGTCATCATTATAGGTGGCTTGTAATACAACCAGAATAAATGCTGCTGATTTATCAGTAGGTAGTTTACATGAAACAGCTGCGATCAGACCTCCGCAACACAATTAAGAGGTTATTCCGATGTTCTATGGGCAAACAGTTGTCTGGATTTTTTAGTGTCTCTCTACCACTAACTATTCGTATGACAATAAATGCATACATATAACATAATCAACCTGTTACATTGTCCCACTAGGATATAGTCCACACACACAGGCAATAAGTACGTTGCTTAAAAATTAAGATTTGGGTATTTTTTTATCTACTGCGTGTAATTTTTTCAATATTTAAGATTGACAATAATATCTTTTTTTATGTGATAGGGGGACAAACGAGCAGACGGATCGCTTGATGGTAAACGATTATCGCCGCCCATGGACACCCGCAACACTAAAGGAGTCACAAGTGCGTTGCCAGCCATTTAAGGGGGATTGGGTCTCCGGTAACCTCACTCACTCGGCGAAACACAACGTAAGCGTTGTTTGACGCCGGTTTTCTGTGAGGCCGTGGTATCACTCCGGTTGAGGCGGCCCATTCGTGCCGAAGCATGGCTCTCCCACGTTAAATCTTACATCAAAATTTTAATTATTATCTTAAGCCAAGTCCATTGTCAGGTTAGTAATACCATGCTGATATATAACCAACATAATGGTGCTCAATAGCATAAATATATCTAAAGTCGTATTCTGTTAAAATCAAGATAAAAATCATTACCTCCAAAGTATCAAATTAATTTTGGCAACCCTAAGCTATCTTTGCAGATCGCATATTCGCCAGAAGAGGATTACCAAGTTTGTTATTACTGTTTTCTAGGAAGGTACATCAGGTAGTAGCTATAGGCGTTCTTTGTCATAAAATTGCAGCTTACATAATTCATACAAATATGAACTCTGTGTTCGGTATATATAGGGATGAGTTAAGAAGGAGGCTGCGTCAAAAATAATTTGGTCAATTTATTTTCAATTGGTGTTAAAATTAGCGAGCTTTCCGTGTATATTTTATACCGTTATCTATGAATGAATGCAAATAATTATGAATGGTATGTTCGTTGGAAGTGGCCGAGCTCGGCGAATGTACCACATCCACAACTATATTGCGGACGTCCTAAAAAAAGTTCAGGTTATGAGCACCCTAAACCGACGATCATGCATAAGGAGGTTAATGAATGTAGATGAAGCAAAAATGGTGAGCCTAGATCATAGCAAGTGCAAATCTGTACTCTCAGCCTACCTCAATGGAAGAAAGTATAAAACATACAGTGAACGGACGCAAAGTACTTACACCTAAAACTCAAAAGATACAGTGAACGAACGCAAAGTACCTACACCAAACTCACAACTAATATCTGTCATCAATCATCGTCCTCCGAGCCTACTTCCAACTATGTTGGGGTCGTCTTCCAGTCTAAACAGATACTGCTGAATATCATTATTTTACACGAAGCGACTGCCAGCAAACCTCCGAAACCCAAAGTCCGTCAATACCGATATCTGGAGGATAGACTGGTTGTGAGGCTTTTTGGACTCCTTGAACTAACAAATTGTCACAGATGTTCATATGACAACAGGGACCGACGGCTTTACGTGCTCTCCGAGGCACGGAGGGGTCTCGATGTGTTAAGAATGGTCACCAATCCTCATGCTGACCGCAGCGAGTGCAGCTTAACCTTGCAGGTCAGTTGTGCAGTTGTGATGTGTGGACACCTAGCTTTAAACGTTGATGATGTGTGTCTTCCACATAGTTTATTGATTTTCATTTTTTTTTATAACGACGAGTTCTCTATTGCTGGGAACCTTTTTTCATAATATCGACTACGTGACAACTTGGACATAACCTATTGTACCAGAAGAATGTAATACCTCTTAATTTAAAAGAGTGTCCATGGAGTTTCTTGCCGGATTCTTCTCCATAGGATCAACTTTTTGGAACCGTGCAACTAGACTCAATAACATTTCATAGACGCTTGTAAAAGCTTATTTGAAATAAAAACATTTGAACTTGAATTTGAGTTGGTCATCTTAGTTATTACTTAGCCACGAGCCCCTCAAATATCTATAGAATACACCAATATTTGTCTCAGGTGGGAATTGAATCCGTGATACTCAGCAACCACCATAGTTTGATGAGTGTCGTGGGTGACGCCACTGCTCGTGCAGTGCAAGCATGACAATCGTAACCTATGGGAATGGTGTCCAAATTCACGTCGAAAACAAATAAATTAACTTATTCTCCTCTCTTTTTTGAGACGGTAAGAATTAATTTAGTTTATCAGTTAGTTAACAACAAAATCGGCAATAGTCAATCAACATTTTAAATCCAATAATTTCGAGTTTAAATTAAGTTATAACTCCTTCACATTTAAAAGCTAACCGATAATTAAATTTAACTAGAAGGTTACTAAAATAAATGTACAGTCCCGCCTACGATTGCCAGTTAAAATTCCTATAAGACAGTGTAATTACATCACCAGTTGCTGCATCTAAAACCGAACGTCAATCAAGAGATGGACGTGGCGACGCATTATTATATACACAGTACTAGCCTCCACCTGTGACTTCATCTGTAGGCGAAAGTTTACTTTACTTTTTTAGAAATTTACTTTTTTTTAACATACATACCATCATGCCTATGTTCCCTGAAGATTTAGGCAGAGGTGTGCTAATGTACACCCACATTTTGACGTTATATTTAGGTCCCATGTAAATAGGCTATTAAACTGGCATAAATCTCAACTCAAAATTACTACTGAGAATTTCATAGAAAAACCCAATAACATTGCTCGACCTGGGAACCGAATCCAGGTCCTCTAGTCTAGCGGCCGCACTTAGGATCACTAGACTAATGAGGCAGTCTACCATTCTAGTACTTTTTTTATTAACTTTCAAACAAAATAAAAAAAGCTATCAAAACAAAATTCGATATTGCATTCAATAAATACAATTTCTTTAAGAAGAAGACTTTGAGTCCTGAAACATATGTAGGTATTAACTTATCCCTGGAGTCAAGGCCTCACAAAAAAATATAATTAATAATGAAAAAATGATCGCTTTGGACGTAAAGTTTATCCCTCAGAAAATACGCGTTTAATAGGAATGAATAAACACACTTTTTTAACAAATATGTAATGTTGACACTAGGATTTTCATCGGTGTGTTAACAAATATACACAAACAGAACCCCGGACAACCCACAGGCCATACAAATATTCGTTCCATTCGGAAATCGAACCCACAACCCGTGGCACAGAAGTTGATCCTTTATTTTTGAATCCACAGTTTGGATTTTCGCCCGGTTAATGGCAATAGACTCGGCTATTACAGGGCACCTAAACATATCGACGAACTAGTGTTTGCGCATTAGTACACCTCTGCCTATCCGTTAGGGGAATACAGGCGTGAGGGTATGTTATGTTTTTTAGCCTATCACGCTCGATCTTCGCTACTCATAACAATGCTGAATATCGTCTATATTTGGAAAGAACAAATATAAACATAAATGCAAAAGTAAGTTTTGTATGTCTGCTTGTTTGTTAGCTACTTTTTAAGTGTAAAATTTAATGAATTTCAATTAATACTGACGCGGAGATGTACTTGTCTATCATTATTATTCGAAGGGTAGCGAAACCACTTTGAAATAAACAATTTAACTTTACCCATACTAATAATATAAATGCGAAAGTTTGTTTGTCACCTTTTAAACCTAAACCGCTGAACAGATTTAGATAAAAATTGACAAGGAGATTTCATCCTGAGAAAGGACAAAAGCTACCTTTTGTCTCAAAAACATAAATAGTCCTCTTGTGACGTAAGTGAGACCGCAGCTATACAACAATTAATTATTGGAGTACTTGGAGTATCATTCTCCAATTTTTTAAATTCTTAATTTTGTATGCATACAAAAATGCATTCAGATGGCCAAACTTACTTTTTCGTATAGTTATAGTAAATAGTATAGAATATTAGCGAAATTGTATAGTCGGCCATAACTTTATTGTTTGTTTTGCAAACGACGCGAAGTTTCGGAGGCTGTATAAGCGTGGAATTTTCCTCTGAAAAATCAAACATTGTTTCATTAAAATGGTTTTTATGAAAAACATGTTCTTTGTTTTATTCTATGGTCAAAACGTTTATTACGTCTGTATTCCTCGAAGGATTAGGTGGAGGTGTAAGAATTAATGTACACCCATAGTTCGCCGGTATGTTTAGGTCGATTTATTCTTCGTTTGGCCCACTGACTTTCGTCCTACATTAAAAAATCTTGGATCGTCCCAAATAATATGCTTCGTTAGTCCCAAAATATAATTGTAATTATTTTATCTCCTTCGTCGTATTTTATTTCCTTCTACAGCCCATGTTGTATATGCCAAACTTACTTTTTTGTACAATCAGCAGAAACGGGTGACGGATTAATAAATATTTTACATCAATCAACTATTTAAAACAACCGCTCCTATCTGTCTTCGCGAGAAAAAATTTACTCGTATTATTTAATATTGACGTTCTTTAGCCGCTTTTAGCACAGTAATACATGTACCTACAGCTGACGTCACTGGAATCTGTTTAGAAGAGTAGGTAAAAATTGACAACCCCTTTTTTATTTTGATTGTTTACTTGTATTGACTCATTTGGTCAATAGCTTTACTTTCCGATATCAGCAAAACAGGCTGCACGCTATCTCCCGTGATGCCAAGTGCATTCAACTCATTCATTACCTTGTTAAAGTGTAAGTTTCAAAAACAAGTACAATATTTTTTTTGTTGACTGTACTTTTAAAGTTCTCTTAATTTGAGACGAAGCACAACTTCAATAGTGATATGGGACAAACTAAGATTTTTTGGAATGTGGGATAAAACTTCAGGACGAACGAAGAATAAATCCATAGGTCCCATGTAAAAGGGGCGGTGGGCACTCACTGCTACTGAGAATTTTATAGAAAAACCCAATTACACTTTGCTCGAACCCAGTTTCTCTAGCGTAAGGACTACTACATTATTAAGGCAGTTATACAGTTATAACCAGGATATTCACAATTTTATTACACGAAAAATGGTACAAGGAGACACTACCCCCACCGGAGAGTGACAACAACGTCATGATCTAATAAAATGCGAAAATATTACGCGAACAAAGTCCCGGGTGGACACTAGTTTTGTTTATCTATCTTCTATCTATACTTATAATAAATCTGTAGAGAGGTCAATTCTGTACATGAAATATATTTCCAAAATAATTATCAGCGGGTGATTAGTGATCGATACTTACGCCAAAAATGCAATCAGTAAAATTTTTGTCTGTCTGTATGTTCGTTATAGAAACAAAAACCACTCGACGGATTTCAACGAAACTTGGTACAAATGTTCTTCATACTCCTGGGCAGGTTATAGTATACTTTTCATCACGATACGATCAATAGGAGCAGTGCAGTGAAGGGAAATGTTGGGAAAATGAGTGATTCATGAGAAAGGTTTCAAGCTATAAAACATCACGCTACAACCTTTAGGAACGGGGCAACGCAGGTGAAACCGCGGGCGAAGAACTAGGGAACAAAGTAACTATTCCACGCGGACGAAGTCGCCGGCAAAAGCTAGTTCATAATACAACTGCTAGAAACTGATTAGATGACGTATCGTGAGAATTAGGCCAAACTAGCAGCATATAAAAAAGTAATTTGTTTCCAATAATTACTGCAGCGGTTATCGTAACCATCCCAACGTGTGTTGACGTATTACTGTTAAACGAATACCGCCCACAAAGGGGAAAAATAGGAAATAAAATAATATTATAAGTTAGGTAAGCCCTTTGTCATGCAAATCGGACATTAGGACACTAATATCCCTTTTGATTTTAAGTAATTTATATGAAATTATGTGGAGGAAACTTTTTGGAAGCATGCGGAAACCTGCTTTTTATGATAAATGTTTATTTCTATTCGATTAGTAGATAAATGCGAGCGATATGTATCGATACTGAATGATCGATTGCGTCATAATCACCTTTAAACTCATATCATGGGATCTGTACGTAAATATTGTATTTCCAGTAATGACTGTTTTAGTGAAAGTCTATGATAACCTCGTTTTCACGAAAGGATAATTAGCAACTTTCGTGTTGACAATACAGCTTACTAGACTACGTTTACTAGATTTTTTTGTGAGCACCACGTGTTCAAAACTTTTCTTTGGTGAAAACCGAGCTTAATTTTTTAATTTGAGAAAGAAAAATAAAAGAATGGAACGAAAGTTAACACATTACATTTTAACACTCGTAAAGTCACCACACGTTTTTTTCGTAATTCATTAATAAAACAAAGAATGACAGAAAGGAATTATTTCATTATTATAACCCCACTATTGTTACTATCGCTCCATCAATGCCCCCTAATTTGTTACCAGCCAGGCATACCAAGGAAATGATTGCCTACCAAGGTATAATTTCTTTATGCAAATAACTTCCCGATGAAGGTGTGAACTGGTTTGATTTGCGAGGAAATTGTAGTTTAGGATTATTGGTGGTTACTTTTCTACATTGGTAGAAAATATATAATATATATACCTAATATACCATCACGCCGTAGTCTCCGAAGTGTTAGGCAGAGGTATAGTGATGTACATTAACTGTTCGCTGGCGTGCTTCATGGCAATTTTTAGGCCATTCGACTTAAAATACGGGTATCTTATTCATAAGAAATGTGTGTTCTTGCAAATTAGATACCTGTATTTTGAATCGGGTTTACAAACAGGGTTAGACCTTAGTTATTTATTGTTAAATTTAGCATTAACGCGAGCTAAACATTTCCAAAGATAGAAATTTTAATTGAAGAAAAATTCAGTCTCAGGCAGGATACGAACCTGTATCCCTCCAGGTAAGTACACGCTACTAATTATGAACGGAATTTTAGTAAATAATCTAAAAAAATAAGAGCACAGTAAAACTGTTTAGCGACAATAAGACCGTATCCAGAATTTATTTCGGGGTTGGTCGAGTTCTTGACCAGAGACTACAGCAAAAGCAATAAAATTTAGCAATACGGTGAAGTAATTACAGCAATTTGGGCACGACAATAATTAATTTTAAACTTCATTAATAATTATTATGTTTACTTTCATGAATATTTAATGTTTCATATTTTATTTTGTGATGTGATTGGGATACCTATATGCCCCTTTCAGATGGGACAGGTTTTTCTAACATAGGTTTTCTAACATATATGTGAAGGTAGTATCTACAACCTATTCCGAAAAAATCTTACTTAGACCATAGTTTATCTTGTAGGTATCATGCGACATTGTAGTCGTACCGAAATAAAATCATGCTAACTTCATAAATAAAATGTGACGCGTGGATTACGTAGAGAATTAAGTACCCAGGTACTTCTGAATTAAGTACAAGCGACACGATTATTGTACGAAATGGGTTTTCATTAATGGCTACAAGTGTTTTTAATATTACAACGCGTTCCCTTATTTAATCGGTGGTAGTTGCGTGAGAAACGCGAACAGTCAGTAGCGAGGTTACTTTTAAGCACTCATATAGTACAAAAATATATCTTCATTAATATTTTCGTATCCTGCACCTTATTATGGATGAATTAAGGAATATTTTTGGCTGATTTTAGGGTTTTTGTAAGTTGCCGGTATCAGCTAGGCGGTGGAAATGTGCAAGGAGCATTAATCACAACAGAATTAGCTTTGGCGATCCGCTCCCAACTGTCCACGGAGAATTTATACCGGTGTCTTGGGCAGAGGGGGATAAGTCGCTTTTATTATTTTTAGTTTTAAGTTCTACATTTCGGCTAACTGATTCGTCCCGATTTTATAAAGCAGATTTTCGTTTTTATAGCCGAGAAAGGTGTCTCATATTATTATTTTCTATATAATTTTTCAGTAAAACTAGGCATATATCACACAGATTTAATAATCAATATTTAATTTAGGAATGTATTAAACTATGACCACTAAAGAGTCTATATTTTGAGCAAAATCCAAAAAAATATATAAAATGACTTAGCCCGTATCACCGGTCGCATCAAGTTGATTTTGCGTCCAAACCACCTCCGCGCCGCTGGGGACCGCATAAATACTACTTAACGCTCACGACACTCCAAATTTAAAAATTAAAAAAGAACATCTCCAAGGAAGCAGCAGCCAGTGTCAGAGCGAAACTTTTAAATAATTACCGGGAGACGCGTCGAGTGGCGTCCCTAATGTGTGAATGTGTTACCCTTTACCAAAATAATTTTGTTTTGAACACACTTTTTATAGATTCCGATGTTATTTATTTCGACAACCCCGTTTAGCGTCTGGTTGGTGTAATAAATATGATCGTGTCATTTAGTCTCGTTAGTGTTATGAAATAATGGTTTGTAGAGGTCGCATAAATAAAGGTCAATGCTTCTTAGTATCGTAAAATTAATAAATAACTCTTAGAAGTGAAGCAGTTGAATATTCTCAAGGCTAATGAAGAATTATTTACAGCTGAACACACTGTATCGCTATTTTTATAAACCATAACCAATTGTAATTATCGACATTCCAAAAGTTGAAGAAAAATACACAGTCGAAATCTTCTTTCACGACATCAATCAAACATTAAATATTTCAAGGAGATATAGTTAATGAGACAACGAGATTTACCAATTTTCATCGCCAACTGTCCTTGTCAAAAGCCAATAGAAGCTTGCTCCATGTTGCAACAGTTGGATTTTACACGTACTGCTACTAAAGCCTATTTAAGTAGCGTGGTACCGAGAGCGGTATGTGACACCAAAACGTCACGGCAATTAAGGAATCGGCAAGCTCTAACCTCGCTGTCAGCCGACCTGCATTGGGCACGCGGCTGATTGGCACAACAGAGCTATGTGTGTGTTAGACGCGGCACGTATCACTTACGTGTGGAAACAACAATTTTGATTGAATCATGTGTAACATTAGCGTAATAGACTAGAGCTTATAACTAGGTAATCATTAATTCATAAAAATCGTAAGGATGCCGCATGGCTTTGAGATTATTCCTACCTACAGATTGCCCGACTTCACACACCCCTACACAGTTGGCCAGCAGTATGTTGGACTAAACTCAAGTGCCCAGCGATAGGACAGTTAATAGGTTGATTATGGATCATGTACTGATGAGTCACTGCTTCAGCCATTCATGGTAGAGATAGGCGACTGCGAATAATCTGACGATTCGAATCATCTACATCCACTAATTTAGACATTCGACTTGAGTATTAGTAATCTAATGTTCATAATCGAATACGTACTAATAGTTAGTAACTAACGACGTTTTTTTTTCGTGATATGCTTACTCTTTACCGCCAGTTCGCCTGATGTTAAGCGATATACTGCGATCTATGGAGCGCGCATACCTAGAAGAAACCAAAGCCGTGCAGGTATTAAGTTAGCTACTAACTTCGTAAATCATTCCAATGAGTCAAATGATTTATAAAGTCGAATAATTCGACTTGAATCATTCATAGTCATAACATAACATAACATAATCAACCCATAATACTGTCCCACTGCTGGGCACGGGTCTCCTCTCAGAATGAGAGGGATTAGGCTATAGTCCACCACACTGGCCTAGAGCGGGTTGGCAGACTTCACACGCCATCGAGAAAATCTCTCAGGCATGCAGGTTTCCAAACGATGTTTTCCTTCACCGTTTTAAGCGCGTGATAATTAACTATTTAATACACACATGACTTCGAAAAGTCAGAGGTGTGTGCTTTGGGTTCGAACTTGAGACCTTTGACTTGGCAGTCCAACGGTCATACCACTAGGCTATCACTGCTACGTACATTCATAGTCGTCCATCTCTAATTCATGGCCGTAGCTCCTTTACTCTCCATTTACTACTCTATGTTATCTATGGAGCTTAAAGATAAAGCCCAATATTTGGGGTGTCAACCATCTTTAGAGCTAAGAAAAGGCTTTAAATTCCTAAGTCCCGACAAATCTGATAATATTAAAGCAATTTAAAATCTCAATGAAATTTTCGTTGAAATTTCCGATAATTCTAATCGGTTATAATCTGTTCTATCAAATTATGCCCAATCTAGTAGTTAAAGGGTCTACGTCCATTGGCATCTACAAGTAACATTTATCATATATCATGCCAGTTCGACGTCTCTCTGACGTTTTCTCTTCCGTGGGTGACAGCACGTTAGTTGGCCGAGGACTTTATTGTGCATCTACTGTAATGTATGTAAGATGACTGCGCCAATAATCAACGAAGATCCGTGTAAACGTTTGAGTGATAAGATTATGTTGAATTTGTTTTTTTTGTGGCTTCGTTTTAGCAGGTGGAATAAGGTCTCGGGAGATTCGATGTTCGAATGTTTTTGATATTCGAATGTCGATTTGGAACTTGGTTGTGTTTTGTTTCTTTTTACAATGATGTGTATCAGTGTTTCGATTCGAACTTCATTGATAGGCTTTTGTTTATTGACAGATTTGATACCTCCAATCACCTTTATCAACGTTAAAGGGAGAGTGAATTAAAGATAAGTACAGCCACTTTAAAGGTTTTATCCATATTAGTTTTATATTTATCTTTGGGACTATTATTAGGGATGTGTTGGGAATCTAGGGACCTGCTAACTTAATATTTTAAAACATGTTAATAATTTCAACATGGTCATTTTATAAAATAATATATTCTCTCTTCCAGAGGCAGGTATAGTCACCATTGCTCCTAAGAAAATATCAGAAGTAAATTGATACCGATAGTTACAACTTAACCGTAGTTCAATCCTACATATTTATGACGTCTCACTTATCCGCCATTACTCAAGTTAATGCTTCTAGCGTCGTGCCAGCGGTGCCTTAACACTTCGAATGCAGAATTCAAATCTAGAACGTTTATATACAATGTCATCGGTCACAAGTCTGCTACAGCGCACTTTCTAAAGCACATAACTCGCGGGTAGGCGACACTGTGATTGGCGGCCGACATACTTGCAGTCCGTCCCGTTACGAGAGACCCTACCACTAGTTTCCTCCTTTAATATGTGAAATTAAAATAATTCAAATTAATTATGTAAAGCTGTATTCACATTTGATGCTGGTGTCTTTTAATGCTGATATTTAGCCGTCGACCATGGACACTTTCAACATCGAATCCCTGTATAAGCGACATTTGAAGAACCACATGTCAAGCCTCCGCGGGAAGATTATTCCACTACTTAGAGGTGCGCCGTAGAAAACCGAAAATCGAAAACAAAACGCTCTAACACTCTTTGAAATGCAGGTCTAGAGAATTATGATGATGGGCCTAGGGCATAAGCCATGGGCTACTCGAACGCTCGAACTGTTTTTAATACGATTTTTTTGTTTAAAACTTGGTAAAAGACTAAGAGATTTTTTTATGGGATAGGGGGGCAAACGAGCAGACGGATCGCCTGATGATAAGCGATTACCGCCGCCCATGGACACTCGTAATACCGGAGGTGTCACAAGTGCGTTGCCAGCTTTTAAAAAGGGGATTGGGCCTCCGGTATCTTCACTCACTCGGCGAAATACAACGATTTTCTGTGAAGTCGTGGTATCACTCTGGTCGAGCCGGCCCATTCGTGCCGAAGCATGGCTCTCCCACGTGAAAAGGAATGGCTCTCCCACGTGAAAGCATGGCTCTCTCACGTGAAAAATGTATTGTTACGAGTATATTCTTTTTGCTTTGAGTCTTGAGATAAATATTTAGTTTTAAGTATATAATGTACAAACGAATGAATCAGCAATACTTCTAGTAAGCCATCACAGCTCTTTTTGTTCTTAGTTGGAGTAATATCCCGATAAAAACTTTCAGTGTTTACGTTCGAAATAACAATTGAAAATAAGGAAAAGCGTATTTTTAACAATCTGGACATTTTACAGTGAAACTGTTGTTTTAAATTGGATTTTAAAAGTTAGTTTCACAAGAGAACTACCTCAATAGTCTAGTGGTTATAAGTATGGAGTTAGCGTGAGGTCTTGGGTTCGAGCATCGTGTTATTAGGTTTTTTTATGAAATCGTTAGAGTTTGGTGTTGTCCAAAATACATAAATCGAAGGCTTTCGTATCCTCATTTGATTTTGTTCCATTCATACATCTTCGATTCGTGTATATCAGTGTTTCTTAACTATTTAGAGGGACCATCTAGCATTTTTTTTTGTCGTGCCATGGACAAGCTGTTTGTCAGTTATATAAGTTCTTGATGTACCTACTGCACTTCATCGTCAACTCTTCATGGCTTTATGGACCACTTCGGGTGCTTTTGGGAACCATCTGTGGTCCATGGCCGTGAAGAATGTTTAAATACATACTGTATAAGAAAAAAAACGAAAAGTAAATAAGTAATTATACTACTTATCCACGGTAGAATTGAATTTCATGAGTGGTAACGAAAGGTAATAGCTAATTTTGCATAACGAAGTTTTTGCGATACCTAACATTTTTGAGCGGTCTATCGATTCTTGTTTTACTTAATTTCCAATCACTTTTTCCTTATAGAGTAGCACACTTGTTTGCCAATCGATACATTTTGAATTTACACGTCTGACACGTTTGAGTATACCTACTTGTAAACGATTGAATGATCGATACCGGTAAAATCGTAATCGATATATCCGGCAAAAATGTACAGGGTATAAATTAAAACCATCACACTATTATTGCTGGTATGTTTATGTTCCATGTAATAGGGGGCGAGCCTATTGTCATTAACCGGGCATAAATCCCAAACCCCACACTGCTACTAAGGATTTCATAGATAAACCGAGTAACATTTCTCTCGTATCTGTAAATCGAACCCAGGACCTGTAGCGTAGCAGACGCCTGGACTAATGAGGCAGTAAAAAATATGTTGAGTACAAATCGATGAAGCTATCCGATTTCATGTTGGATTTATTTGATGTTTTACATTGATTTTGTGAGCAAATGGTAGGAGGTTTCGAGTTGGACTGGACCACTCGACGTCATCGATGCATTGTCACTCGAGTGACACTCACAAATGTTTGCCACTTAACAAAAACAGGGTTGTGCCGGCTTGCGTTGTTAAAATAATACAACTGCAGTGTTGCTATGATCACGCTTAACTTTGCGGACTGAGCAGAGCTTCTATTAGTAGGTATATTGATGTAAGTACTAGAAGTTTGTTCGAGTAACATATATTATTACTACTGTTTGATTTACCGACTAACATTTAGGTGCTTATTAATTCTTCATAAACGACGCAAATGTAAAGAAGTAAATCTAAATTTAACATCCCATCACACCTGTTTGTGTATTATGTTTCAGCAGAAGTATATTAATGTAGAGGTGAAGCATAAGTCACTACTCCCTAATCCTTTTGGAATAATGGCAATAAGGTATGATGTATTTTTAAGCATAATAAATGAATGGTTAGAGTTATTGTGATTTGTGGTACAGTTAGAGGCCGGGCTTAGTTAAATTTGCTTGAAAAATACTGTTTAGTGAATTTAGATTGTAACATGCGCGCCACGAAATCATTTGGTCGTTGTTTATTTCGTACTCAAATTATGGCTAAAGAAGAGATTAGCCTCATTAGTCTAGTGGTCCCAAGTGCGACTGTTACGCTATAGGTCCTGGGTTCGATCCCCAGGTCGAGCAAAGTGTTATTGGGTTTTTCTATGAAATTCTGAGTACCAGCTCGGAGTCTGGGTTTGTGCCCGGTTAATGGCAATAGGCTCGCCCCTACACACATGGGACCTAAAATATACCGGCGAACTGAGGGTGTACATTAGTACACCTCTGCCTCCAAGCTATGTTTTTTATTAATACTCATTCTTTTTATTGATTCTATCGGCGAACGAGCAGTCATCGCCGAAAAGGAACACCTGCAGCACCAGAGGAGTTACTGATGCATTACCGAGCTTTAGAGAGCCCCTGCGGACTGCAGACTGCCAGAGCCGCAGCAACCGAAGTGAACTGGCTCTCACACGCAAACGTCGAAACACACACCAAGGTGTTTTACGACAGCCTCCAATGTGAGTGTAGTCGTCCACCAAGCAAGTCAGATATTTTCTCGCCTCTTACGAGATGCCTATCTGAATGGCAGTGAGGAACTGTATTCTGACCCGTCCTCGAAATAGATGATCAAGATCATAACTAAAGATGTTTGCCGGGGCCTCTATACGTAATATTTCCTTTATTTTGCATATTAATATCGGTGAGCACATTGCATCAACAACAAAAACACGCAACAACCGGAATGCAAACCAACGCATAACGGGCATAACTATCAAAGAATTATTGCGGTTGGTATCACTAAAATTATACGTGTCTAATCGGCCAGCAAACCTTGTAAGCGAAACTGTTTTTTTTTTAATCAAATAAAAAACATAATTGATCAACGGAAGCTATATTATTCCTATTCGATTCGTTGTTTGAACTACTTCGTTCATTAGAGTGGAACTGGCTAAGGACAATGTTTTTTTTTTATTCTGCGTCTCGGACTAGGGGTACAGTTATCGTTGATAGTGTTATTATTGTTGTTAATATAACTGTGATTGGTGTACAACTGTGCTTTACGTTTTGTTGTTATACCTACGAAAAAGTGTTTACAATTATTATTGTATTGTTGTTACGATTCGATAAAGAAGTGTTATGTTTAAAGTTAATTTACTTATTTGTACTTAGTGGACAGGATTGCCTTATTTAATCTAGTGGTCTTAAAGGCGACTGCTACGTTAGAGGTCTTGAGTTCGATACCCAGGTTGAGCAAAGTGTTATTGGGGTTTTTTCTATGAAATTCTCAGTAGCAGTTTGGAGTTTGGATTTCGCTTCCTATTACACGGAACCTAAACATAACGGGGAAATGTGGGTGTACATTAATACACCACTGCCTAACCCTTTGCGGAATATTGGCGTGATGGTATGTTATATATTAAGAAAGCTTTGCCCTTTACACTAGAATGCTCCTATATCGCGGTTGCGTTTATGAACATAAATTCTCATTTATACCTACAACAAACACCCAGATGCGCAACAACTAATTGTAGGGTATTTAAATATTGTATCCGTGTGGGAATGAAACGCACGACCAGTGGCGCAGGAGCGTACTATTGTAACCCTGTTTCAAAATGTGGTATATCCTCAGGGATACCTGGGGAAGACAAAAGCGTATATTGCAGTCCTACAGCCTCAAAATTACGTTTACATCTACTGCAACTACTGGGGTCCTGGCCCCAATAATAGAAACCCCTGGGTTCCACAAATAAAGTTCCTTCACACACCTGATTTTTCTTTTTCTATCTGATAGAATATACTTACATTCGAAATTGCCCTACATGAATTTGTTTAGTGTACTAACCAGTGATATGGCCATAGGACTACCAAGTCGAAGGTCTCAAGTTCGAATCCAAGGCACGCACCTCTGACTTTTCGAAATCATGTGCGTATTAATAGTTAATCATCACGCGCTTAAACGGTGATAGAAAATATCGTGAGGAGACCTGTATGCCTGAGAGATTTTCTCCACGGCGTTTGAAGTCTGCCAACCCACATTAGGCCAGGGTGGTGCCCAGCAGTGGGACAATGTTGATTAAGTAAGGCTTGATTATATACTGACTATAGGCTTTGAAGACACCTGTATTACCTATACCTATTTCCTAAAAAGCTTTTTTTTTAGTTATTTGAACACTGATTCATATATATATATATATATATCCTAAGAACCTATACCTCTATATTATAGGGCTTTGAACGCAGACACACAGCGTCACATTCCACGAAAGAGACACCGAGAGGGCGCGATTAGCAACGCCAATACCGCACGCTATAACCCGAACCACACACGTGCGATACTTAATAGGTATGTCGAAGAAACAAAAACGCCTTAGTACCTAATCCCACCTATTACGTAGAGTTTAGGCGGGAAAATGTAAAATGCACTATGTCGGTTTTTTATTATTTTCCAAAACTTGTGTTTCCCCGAAGTTTACTGTGTAATTATAGTGGATAGTTAACCATTAAGTGTTCGTGAACGTGTGCGAGTGTAGGCAAATGATATAAAATTGAAAATCGTGACTTTTGTGTTCACTCCTAAATTCCATCGAAGCCCTAGTGAAGTTTCCACTGTTTTACTGGGGATAAATTAAAGTAAAGTGTTTTAAACTTTAAAAAAGACATGACTTAAAGGTCTAAGTTACCAGGTCATAAAATTTCTTAAAAAAAAAATCTATTACTTAGGTATACATACCACGTAGTTTATCGACTCGACGTCGATGTCCTTCGGGGCTCCTCCAAACTTTCTTGCGTCGGTCACACTGGCGCGCGTGCTCAGAGCACTTTTTGCTGGCTTGGGTGCCGGCACCGAGATATTGAAATAATTGCTTTTTCAACGGCACGGCGTGCAAATGACATTCGAGATGGAGGTCGTTTTTTTTTACTGAGTGTACGAGATGGAAAATTGTCTAGTGATGAAATGTTTGATTTGGTGATAAAATTATAGGTTATCATTTTACACGTGGTTGGGTTTTGGACAGCTTGTTGTCTGCACTAAAGATGTTTTTTTTTAATGTATCTTTGTTCCTCCTAAATAAAACATATTGAATTACATAACATACCATCACGCCTGTATTCCCCAAAGGGTTAAGTAGAGGTGTACTTAATGTACACCTACAATTCGCCGGTATGTATAGGTCCCATGTTATCAGGGGCGAGCATATAGCCATGAACCGGGCACAAATCCACACTCCGAGCTGCTACTGAAAACTTCATAGAAAAACCCAATAACAATTTGCTCGATCTGGGGATCGAACCTAGGACCTCTAGTGTAGCAGTCGCTTGGGGCCAGTAGACTAATGACGAATTATTAGATACAGCAAGTCATTACCCCACAAATATCTGCAAAGTTTGTCTGTGTTTTTTTGTTTTCTATATCTGTGGAGAAACAATCTCTTCTTCCTATTGTGCGGGTTTTTCAAAATTCGCATAATGTAGTTTCTTTTTAAATGCATAAGTATCAGTATCTAACCAGTTTAAAAAAGTTAAGCTGACAAAGTTTGGCTAGCATTATGATTTGTACAGAAAAAAATATTATGTATAGATTTTGCTTGTTAAAAATAAATACGTAGTAATCATTCACTGAGTGTATATTTATATTGTTTCCTTAACAACTTCATACTAGCTCAACTATTCTCAATAATTCGTGAAGACAATAAAATGATTAGCGACATGTCGGGCCGGGAGGCTTAATGAGAACCGACGCAGTGGCAACTTAGTGTTAAAAACCTAAATTGTGGTGTGAACTTTCACAGGCAGTGGTCGCCGCGGTTTTATAGCTAGCTAGCTGTGTCTGCGGCTTTGCTCGGGTTAATGTGGGGATAAAATGCTTCAATTGCTTCTAACCTACACATCGATTGCTAACAGGTATTCGTCGACTTATGTCGGTGTGCATTCTTGTGCCCGAAATACGACATTTCTATGCACTTCTTACGCCAATTA
Organism: Acronicta aceris; assembly: GCA_910591435.1. Taxonomy (NCBI): domain Eukaryota; kingdom Metazoa; phylum Arthropoda; class Insecta; order Lepidoptera; family Noctuidae; genus Acronicta; species Acronicta aceris. The sequence goes on from OU342759.1 coordinate 13,459,846, forward strand.
AGTTATAAATATAATCTGTACGTGCGTAGCACTCGCAACCGGCGTGTATGTATGAGAAGATGTATGAATGTGGAAGAAGCAAAAGAAGTATGCAAGAATCGTACTAAGTGGCTGTCTATAGTTTCTGCCTAGCCCTGTGGGAGAAAGGCGTGAGTGTATGTATGTATATAATCTGCTAGGAAGATGATTAAAAATAAGTAGGTAAGTTTAAAATCTGTATTAATAAGTAATTTATAGAGTCAATTTAAAAAGTTGTCATAAGCTATGATTTCTCATGTACCTATGGTGGCTCAGTGCACCTAGATTACTACTAGACTAGATTTGGAACGATTATAGTCAAAGCAATTCTACTCGGTAATCAAATCAACCATCTGTCGTGTAGAAACCAATCGCTGATTCATGACGCTAGTAAAATACGTCACGTCATAAAATACCAAATAAAGAATCTTGTATTGATCTCTAACTTTCTTGCCAGCTACAAGAACAAATAGCAATGAAATCTAACAAAACAATGTCAGACGATCTATTAAAAAATCAAAATCTAACTTACGAAGATTCGAGTCTTCATCGTTCAGACTAGCGTTTTCTACATAACTTCGACGATACAAACTCGGACAAGAACCGAAAGTGTTTATCGTTTATTTATTTTTATTTGCAACGAGTCGCGATAGCTCCTCGATATTCTATATAGCATTATGTGACGGCACGTGCTATCTTTAATCTATGAATATAGCGTTAGCGAGGTATTTTCCTTATACGCTCTGGTATCTTCGTTTTATAGGAAGACTTTTATCTATACCATAAAGTAATTAAATATATTTAAAAAAAACGTTGCCACACATTAGGATTTCTCCAGTATCGTTGGTGCGTTTACAAACACAAATTCTAACACAGACCCGGAACAACTACTTGTAGGTCATACTGCTGCTACATGCTCCATGTGGGGATCGAATCCACAACACATGGCGCAGAAGCCAATCGCTCAGCCGCTACTCCAAACGTGTCGTCAGTATATTTGTAATATATTGTTAATGAAGAATTAAAGGACAATTGTAGGCGTTCTTCTTGATGCCAATGTGAAGAGGAACATAGCAAGAATGTCCCGTGTTTCTTAAATAATCCTCGTTCTAAACAGTCCGTTGTATGATGTTCTTTCAAACACCATACGATTCCAGTAAGAAACTATTAATTTGTATTAAAACGATTAACCTGATATATTAAACTGCCTGAAGGACACTCCCGGACATCTAAATTGCTAAAGTGTACCAGAAAAATCTATAATCCATTTAGTTTCTTGAAGATAATTATGCAATCATGACAATCTATTCTATCAAGAGTATATTAAGTCTATTTAGAACGAAACCACTCAATTAATTAAGGTTGGAATCGCAACTGCCTCATTGGTCTAGTGGTCCCAAGCGCGACTGCTACACTAGAGGTCCTGGGTTCGATCCCCAGGTCGAGCAAAGTGTTATTGGGTTTTCTATGAAATACTCAGTAGTAGCTCGGAGTCTGGATTTGTGCCCGGTGAATGGCTATAGGCTCGCCCCCTATAACATGGGACCTAAAAACATACCGGCGAACTGTGGGAGTACATTAAGTACGCCTCTGCCTAACCCTTCGGGGAATACAGGCGTGATGGTATGTTATGGAATCGCAATTTCTGTGAGCTTTTTTGTAAATTACTTACCTTAAGAAGCCAAGTTCCTCTATCATACGTCCCATCAATAAACAAATCGTATCAGTACCAATGAAATCGTTCAGTAACTCAGAATCTGGGAACACAAATTCTACACGCGCTGTAACAGGATGTTAATGATCTATCAGATGAAAATACGTGAGTTGAACGTGCAAAGTACCGTATGTAAGAAGTTGGCGTTGCCTTACATCGATGAGGAAAGTTGAGAGGTGTCGCGAGTGATATAACACCACTTGCGAAAGCAAAAAATAAATTGGCTGTTAAAACAAAAAAAAATCTCTTATCGAAAATATATTTTACGCTTACCGCACAGCGCTTTTTTAACGGGTACTGTGAGATGAAGACAAAATTATGTCGCATCGGATGCAAAGGAATCTGAATGAACATACCATCACGCCTGTTTCACAAAAAAAAACTAGGCAGAAGTACTTACGTAGTATCCACATTTAGCTGGCATGTTTTGGGTAGCATATAATAGGGCGAGAAAAAAAAAATCGGGATTTGAACTTACGACCACTGGCCAATGTGGAATGTTTTAATGGTTGTACACCTAAAGATATACCTAAAGTAAGGTCTTTACCTAAAGGTATATTATACTGCATCTCATTCAGCTTTCTAAAGGAATAGAAGAATGTAGTCTACACTCTTTGCGCTGTGGCATGGTGCGGGTGACAGTTGCCTGTATGACGTTCTTATGGCATTACACAGCTAAAAGTCATAATTTGTAAATTGCGGCAACCTTCAAGAGTTAAACGAAATGTTACTGAAACTGTCACCCGCACCATGCTACAGCGCAAAGAGTGTAATGGTCTGAACTGGAAAATAATTGTATTGTGCGTTGGTAATGTAGTGCATACTGTTGTATTTCAAGAAGCGGGTCAAGAAGTTTCTTAGTCATCGACTCCTGAAAAGACCTATATTGACCATACATCATTACAACGTTGGAAATCAAGAGCCAAGCTTCGTTTACAAGCACATTCTTGCTGTAGCCAATTCTGGTTTGAAAGAAGTAGGAAGAAGAAAAAAAGAGAAACACATTTATTGAGATCCGTACAACACACAGATTAAATGAAATGAGTAATAGATAAATAAAACAAGGTCACCTGGATGTGCTGTCCTGGAATGCTTGCCTTGAATGGGTTGCCAGCTCAGCATTATGTTGGGCCGAATTAATACCCAGCGTTGGTTTTCAGTTGACACCCTAGCAGTGATACCCGGTTTGAGTTCTAGCAATCGCGCAATATTCTCCATACGAGTCGTCCATGTAGGTACTTACACGTTCATCATACCAGTTGATTGTTCTTTTTACTTGCCTGGTAACAACCAACAGGCAGATATCGCCACGTAGCTTTACGATCAATCCTCGTGTCAAATAATCTCATGTCCGTAGCACATGTCTGCTGCAACGAAGTCCGAAGATTAAGCGCGACGAATTGCCGAGACAATCCTGGCAAGACAAAGGCGGTCCGTTTGTCACGCGCAGTAAATATTTTGGACAGGGCTTTACGGGCCCCGTAGTTTTATGAGGCTTTCTCGCTGACACCATTGTCTGGACGACGCCCGCCGACTGATTAGCCATGCTCCAACCAAGGGACGTCGTCACAATTTTAAATAATTTTACTAGATCCGAGGACCAATTGTTTTATAACTTGTTTTTCAACGCTACTTAACGATTTGTTGAAATGTTTACGGTTAATGTTTATTTATGGATATATATTATAAATGATCTTGGTTTGTCGCTTACCGCAGCTGTATACCTACTCATTAACGACGGTGCATATGAACAAACATCGACTGTTATAAGAAAACAGTGAGTTGAAAGTGCCGATGCATTTAATGATCTTAGAAATAATAAAACAGATTTCATAATTCTGTTGTGAGGGTTTTTGTGGTTATCTCTGGACGTATAGCAAAATACGATATGGTCGTCGCAGTTTTAATTTATGATAATCCTAAAGACGGCGAGATGCTTGATGATGACGATGATGTTGGCTGACTTGATATGATTTGCTAAAGTATGTAGATCGCTTGATATCGTTAGGAATAATATGGGTACAGCGGTACAGGTACTGTAGCCAATGTTTCTTCTACTGGAATGGTAATCAGTGAACAGAGCTTACGGGGTTTTAGACCTGGATCTGATCGACGTATCGGATGACTTCATTGTTCATCGACTACTGTCCGATAACTGTTATCATTCCCTACCGCCGAGTATTCGTTTGTCTATGACTCACTTACCAGGCATTTGGAAACCGGAAGATGTTCACACCAGGCAAGATATAGTATTTAGTACAAAAAGTCGGTTCTGAGCCGGTGCGCAATGTGGGCCGGCGTCAAGGCTGCGGCAACCTTGCTGTTTGTGGAGCGTGACGGCGACCGACGTGTCGGCACCCACGGCGTGACGTCACCCCCGCCTCCCCCGCCCCTGCCCTCACGAACGCGCCCCAAGGTGCCAGGTAAGCTATGCAAGAGTTGCTAAGAGAATTGCTTGAAGTTACGTCCTATGATGCAGTTTTTCATAACAAATCTATATAGTATTTTGCAAAGACGCAGTTCTTGAAGGGATTCTTACAATTACATATACTATGGTTAAAGTAGTATTTTATGTAACTACACTGTAAGTAATTACTGTATCAATGGTTAATTTCAGACGAATTACATTTTCAATTACTTAATTACCTTATTCTTGGCAATGTTTATGTAACGCAATAAATTATAGTTTTCGTAAAAAAGAATTATGTAATTGAAAGCTTTTAAGTTTTCTTTATTTGTATTGGGAGGAAGCATTGTTATCTACTGGAAAGTAACTTTAGTTTAAATCACTAGATCCGTCACGAAAATACTTTTTCCTTGAGTTTAAATCTCGATTTATATCAGTATTTTATAAATGAAAGAGATTTCTAATTTAATAAAGTAACCTATAAATATATTTTAAGATAAGTAACTCAATGTAATTAGTTTTAATTATTTGATTAGATAAAATAGAGAGATAAGTTAACATCAACGTCCAGAACACTTAGTTCGTTGACGAAATTTGGATTATTTCGTAGCTGGTATTTTTGGAAAATGGTTTATTACGGATAGTTGCGTGGGTGCTGTTTCAGAAATCTCGTAATAAAGTTTCAACTTATTTCAAACGTCGAGATTCGTAGTAACGTTTCTCATAATTTTCACTAAGCTCATAATACTTGGTAGGGTTCAGAAGCGCGTGCAAAAGCCCATTGCCTCACATCATTATGGAATTAAAGGTAAACAAGTGTGAAATTAAGCTTACTTTTTGTTCAGATAATAGATCGCGGCGCACTTTTCCGTCCCGTCCACTTACATAATACCCTTTTATTACAGACATACAATCACCTAAACGCTGTGTTTAAAACACTATAATTTTGCACTAAACAGGATGATTTGGGAGTTTCATCTCGTTATAAATTTCTACTTTTGTTTTTTACGTACCAATTATGGGCGGCAAGGTTTCAAAGAGGTTTTTATAGATTCGAACGGTTGATTGATGGGTGATTATTTTTGGGTTCGATCTGAAGATGCTTCCGAGTTGTTTTGTTAGCGATAACAACAATCTTGGTTGACGGTCGGTTGTTCGCATAATTCTTTATTGTTCTATAATGTTGTTTTTGTCGCTTTAATTGAATTTAGTAAAGTGTTGAGCTGGTTATTACTTAATTTAATGACTTGTGAGTTTGCTTGTAATTGCTTTTAGCACGTTGGGAATTATTGCCTAATAATTATAATTATGTAGCTTTAGTGGTCATTGTACCGTGATTGGAAAACATTTCATTTAATGTTTGATGTTTTAAATGACTTCTAGAGATACTTATTGATGATGATGATGATGATAAACTTCCTTACAAAAGAAAATCTAATCATAAAGACATTATTATAGATGTGTTGTCTTGTTTTTTCCTTGATAAGTAAGTACCTACCGCTTCTTAATTTAGACTTGATCGGTACCTTTTGTTAGATTCCGTGAATTTGTGAACAATTTAAAATTTCTGGTTACTTTCAGGTTTATTGGCCGAAACTAAACTTGTTACGTGTTTAAGTCATCTATTATTATAACGTCCATTTTGAGGACAAAATAGCTAACTGTAAAAATAAACTGGTATTATAAATATTGTGTTGACGTCTCCTCAATGGCGAAAAGTTTGAAATATTTCGAACAATAATATCATGATTTGATATGAGTTCAATTATCAAGAACAGCAAAGGTTTATTTGTTTAAGGGCCCTAAAACTGTGGCCTAAGTCCGTCTCTTTCTACTCCCTGGGGTCTTCAGGCGTGATGGTAGGTACCTATCTTCTATTCAGTAATAATATCGATGCTATCCACTGCATTTTCACTGATATGCATTAACTTTCTCCCTACCTTCGGTATGTAAAGAAAATGGCCATAAGTTTTATTATAATCTGAGTCGGCAGACTACACACTAAGAATTTTGTGGCATAAACTTAAGCGAGTCATTGTCATCACAGGGTTTTCGACCTAGTTTTGAATCTGGGAGAGCGCAGGATTTTTTTTCTTTGAAAAAAAAGAACGTTGCCCAACGTTGGTTTGGTTTAAAAACACAAATTCTTACATACACAAACGCCCAGACTAGGAACAACTACCAAATCATCAACTACCATCATACAAATATTTGCTCCGTGCGGGGATCGAACCCACAACACGTGGCGCAGAAGCCGATCGCTCAGCCGCTACGCCAAACGGGTCGTCAAATTCAAACGATTCGCACTTGCCTTCAATTATTAAGGTCGTGGAAGAAAATGTGATCGCGAATCCCATTTCCATGGTCGAAGATTCAGCTGGCAAAGTGTGGGTTTTAGTTCTTACAAGTTTGATATACTACGCTGACTCCTCATGAGGATTTGATGTGCTTTTAAAAAAAAATGACGATCATTTAAAGCGTATTTATGCAAAAAGTATTTATTGCTGTTGTGTCTTATACCTGCTTATACTTAATTTTATTTACAACCGAATTTGGAACGCAGGTTTCAGTGGAACGGAACGCGTCCTACACAATGCGTTAGGACTTGCAAGCTTTTGCAACCATTTCACGGTGATGCCGACAAATATAAGCCAAGACGAATCTGTCCTTACTTGTGTACTAAGCGTTTGACCTGACTCCGCTCGCGCCCACTAACCCAGTGTTCGATAAGAACTCGTGCAACTGCAACATTTGAATCTGACACGTATTCGTTGGCAAGTAAAGTGCAATGTCCTATCACAATAGCTATTCATCTCTTTGATGTAATGATGTGTAGTCAGTATCAACTGTTTATTTACTGCCAGCTACGTGTGTTCGTGGGTCGTATGTTGTCTTGTGAGTAGGGTAAATTGAGTTCTATTGTGTTGGAGTTGTGGTTGGTTTTTGTGTGGCGTTAGTGAGTCTGTTGTGTTTTAGTGTCGGTCGTGAGTGGATTGTGTGACTGGCAGAAGAGTCTTCAGCGGTACCGTTAGCGGACCGTTCAATAAATTAATTTGGTAACAGCCGTTGCTTGCTAGGGATAAACTTGGATTACACGTTAACTTTCAAGTAGTTTGTGCCATAAAATACCACATTAATGTCTATATCCATGTAGATATAAAATTAACATTGCGTTAATGAAAGATTTTTGAGATTTTAGCGGCGTACTGTGAAAAAGATTTATTAAAAATCTCAATCTGTGAGAACTTACATTTAATTTCCAATATTTCTAAGAAACAATTGTCGTACACGTTTCTATCTAATATTTAGTAATATTTTACAATTGATTACACAGATAAGATAACAATTTAAAATATACAAATTATTCAATGTAAGCTAAATAACTAACTAAATTATAATATTATTTGTGAGAACTTACAAAACGCTTGATTTTTTTAAGAAGGCTACTACGAAAATATGTAGGTAGAAGATTAAATAGACTGTACTATATCAATTCACTAATTTTGAAAATCTGTCAAAATTCAGTGAGCCGATTAAAACATTGAAGAATTCACGACTGCTACGCTAGAGGTCCTGGGTTCGATCCCCAGGTCGAGCAATTCACAGTAGCAGCTCGGAGTCTGGATTTGTGCCCGGTTAATGGCAATAGGCTAGCCCTCTATTACATGGGACCTAAACATATCGGCGAACTGTGGGTGTACATTAGTACGCCGCTGCCTAACCCTTCGGCGAATACAGGCGTGATGGTATGTTATGTTATGTTATTTGTAATTGTTTGTTTATACTGCTTTTTAAACACTGCTCCACGGTACGATATCCTTCTACATCGTAGGTGCGTTTACAAAATATTTAAGTACTTACGACATTCAATTTTTTTTAATTTTAAAATTAATATTTTTTTTTAAAAAACGTTGCCCCGCACTAGGATTTTCTCCTGTATCGTGGGTACGTTTACAAACACAAATTCGCACATACACAAACGCCCAGACCCGGAACAATTACCTGTATGTAGATCATACAAATATTTGCTCCGTGTGGGGATCGAACCCACAACACGTGGCGCAGAAGCCGATCGCTCAACCGCTACGCCAATCGTGTCGTCCATTGGCGTAGCGTACTTACTTTACACATATAGATACCCAAACCCTGAATTTATTCGGTGCGGGGATCGAAGCCACAACATGGCCAGAAACCGATCGCTCAGCTGCTAAGCGACACGTGCCGTTAATGTTCTTAACTAGCATATTTAGGCTAACATACCATCACACTTGTACTCTTTGAAGAATTAGGCAGTGATATACTATTGTTAACCCACAGTTCGCCGGTATATTTAGGTCCCATGTAGGTAATAGTGGGCGAGCCTATTGCCATTAACTGGGCAAAAATAAGTCTAAGCGAGCGATTTCAGCAAGATTTCATAGGAAAACGCATTAACACTTTGCTCGACCTGGGAATCGAACCTAGAACCTCTGGTATAGCAGTTGTGCATAGGACCCGTGGCCTAATAAGGCAGTTACATATATATAGATATATATTATGTTTTTATAGCAAATGGGGGGCACTATACAACATAAAATATTTGGTTGGTGACCGTATTCTGTCCCAGTAGTTAAATTATCAATGGGGATATAATTCTTCCGGAGTAACCAAAATTTCTTGACGGAAATACCCAGCAACATTTTGCCGGACCCCTTGGTGTGCGACTCCTGAATAGATTCTATGAACTTATGCTGAGTAATAAGAGCATAATTTTTACCCGCCCATGAAAATAAGAAGCGTAATGATTTTCTTCTTTTCTGAGAACAGTATATTTATAATGTATGTAGGTGTCTATGTAAGTATGGATATTTGATCCTAGCTCAAAAACAACTGATCAAACTTTGACAAATAAGATGTCAATAGATTCGTCTTTGCCTACAGTAAGAGTGCCATAGGCTATTTATTAGCTTTTAAAAAACAAAAACAAGATAGCCGACGACACATAAAAAACGGGAGTGAGAAAAATTATTAAATAAATAGCATTTGATTTTAACGAATTTGCTGACCCAGGTGTCGAACAAATGACGTCACGCCTTCATAGAAAACCCATTTTTTTGTGGGATAGGGGGAAAAACTAGGAGACGGATCGCCTGATGGTAAGCGATTACCGCCGCCCATGGACACCCGCAACACCAGAGGAGTCACAAGTGTATTGCCGGCCTTTTAAAAGGGGATTGGGCCTCCGGTAACCTCACTTACTCGGCGAAACACAACGTAAGCGTTGTTTAATGCTGGTTTTCTGTGAGGCCGTGGTATCACTCCGGTCGAGCCGGGCGTATAAATAACCTCTCTCTGAGAATTGAATCCAAGACCCCACACTTAGCAGTGCCGCTTGCGTTCACTAAACCAATGATACTGTAATAAAACAGAAGGTTTTTTTATAGATATCTAAAGAATGAGATAAAACAACTCGAAAGTGCCAAATAACTAATGTATGACGTATGAACGCGACGCGCGACTGTCTGTAGATGTATACGAGTCAGCTACCCACGCGATACAGGGTCGAATTCTATCCATACTTACAGACAATATTAATAAACATACAATCATGCCAGTATTCCCCGAAGGGTTAGGCAGAGGCGTACCTACACCCACAGTTCGCCGGTATGTTTAAGGTCGCAGTTAATAGGGGGCGAACCTATTGCAATTAACCGGGTACAAATCCCAAACTCCAAGCTGCTTCTGAGAATTTCATAGTAAAATCCAACAACAGTGCTCGACCTGAGAATCGAACCCAGAACCTCTAGCGTAACAGTCGCGCTCAGGACATCCAATGAGGCGGTTTAATGACGAAAAAATCAAATTAACTATAAAAGCTTTAAAAATAAAACAAACATCTCACAACGTATCATAAACTAAACGTTACAAATCATTTTAAATTAAAAAAAAACAATAATAACACACAAAACTAACCCATCAACAACGCCCATTACCGCCACAATTTATTCGAGCAATCTAAAATCTTAAAATCCGTCTAATATCCGTGTAAGCTAACATGAACTATTAAATAAAAATGAACGAGCGATCGTGGCAGAGATAACGTAATCCGTGTCGACATTATTTGTTTTTAATTATTCAGTGGCGAGTCCGCCCCTGGCTAATGACTCTATCATGCGATTTATGAGTTGCCCCCGGCCCTTTGTTTTTTATTCCTTACTGGTGGTTGATTGAGAACTACTGTACGATTGTGGGTTTTGTGTTTTTTCGTTTATGGTATAATGGATGCACGCAGGCCCGAGCCACACTGGTCATTTTAAAGCCTTTGATGGCATGTGATGAACTAACAGATTAATTTAAAATTAAAATTTCTTTAGTGAGTCTTTTGGAAAACGAGTGAATCTGCAGTCAACAGCTAGGTCATAGTTCAGAAAATGAACATACCAATAAAAAGTAAGTCATGTCGGTTGAGAAGCAAGGTAACTTGCCGTTCAATAGATGTCGCCAACATCACCTTATGATGTAAATTCTGAATGTGAAGGCAAATTTCGATCAAGAGGGTGACACTCGCGGTGGCTTAGCGATCAGAGCGTCTGGTGTATCTAACCAGAAGACGCAGGTTCGAATCCTGCCCGCGATTAAATTTTTCCTTCACTAAAATAACTTTATAACCTTAGCACGAAAAATGCAAAAAAAAATATAGCCAATAAAACTTAAGTAACTTGGTCAAAATTACCGGAAAAAAACTCTAAGATGTATCTTCTAAAGGTTATTATCATTTTAGATAACATAAATAGAAAAATAATAATTAGTACATAATACTCAAATAATTATATTAAACAAAGTCATGTTGGTTACACCATTTATAACGCAAGAACGGCTTGGGCGATTTTTAAGATCTTTGATTTGTTGGGTTTGTCCCGAATAGCAGAATAACCATTAAAACATCTGAAAATAATTACGGGACGCGAATGAAACTGCGGGCAACAGTTAGTTTAAAATATTTTGTACTATACCGTAGATACTTACATAATATCTTAAATGGAACAAGGAAATCTCTAATGACGTCACATAAATCTTGAGTCCACGATAAACACACTATAGTACCTACCTATTAATAACATAAACCACTCTAATCTATCCCTTAAGCTACCATGGGAAACTTCCGCCATGACTTTCTATAGAGAAACAATGGGAAAACAGCTCGCACAGTTCCTGGAAAGGCCATCGTTAGTCGATCTCTGATAAGATAGCTACCAATCGCAAAAATTATGTAGTATCACCCATAAAGAATGTTTTAAGGGACAATTGTTTTGATATTAATAAATATTTTTGTTAAAAGAATGAGTAATCTTTTTGTAAGTACTTAGTGCGTGTCATAAGTCTCAAGCTGTACTCTGAGGTCTCAAGATCGAATTCAAGAGACGTTTGACGATTGATTTTCTTCTGCATAGATAAAAATAAGAATTAAATGACTAAAGCTCCCAGGTGTATCAAAAAGAGGACGACGACCCAGCGAGAAAACCTAAAATACATAGTAAAAATAAATTAACCCGACACACGAGCATACGATCTTATCTGATGGTAAAAATAGTCCTGTTTTCTTAAAGAAATAAACTATGTATTTGTAGGTAGGTAGTGACCACCGCCCATGGACACCTGCATCACCAGAGAAGTTGCTGATGCATTGTCGAGCCTTAAGAGTCCCTACGGGCTCTAGACTGCCAGAGCCATTCAGAGAGGGAAATGCTCTCACGCAGACTAAGGTATTTTACGACAGACTCCAGTAAGGGGGTTTGCCAGCTAGTCAAACCCCAAGAGCTTCTTACGAGATGTGTAACTGAAAGGTAATGAGGAATTGAAGTCTGACCGATCCCCACCCGGGGTAGACGCTATGGAAATTTGGAAAAATATTAAATACAAAATATTTAAATTAAAAATATAATATAATCATTACAATAAAAACGACATAAGCATCCAAATTGATATATAAAAATAAGTATCTACAAAATAGCCCTAACTTGAAAAACAAAAACCATGATCCAATCCAAACAATCCATTAAGGTTTAGGAATTACATAGAAGCGCAAGCGTTGTTCATAATAAAGTACCTAATTATAACATTATTTTTCATTTCATTCATGCTATAACAATAAAGACATTGTTTTAGTTGTAATCAAGTTAAACACAGCTCAGCTGCAAGGTTAAAATTATTTGGTTACAGGAAAAAACACAGTTATATAATTAATATAAAAGGAACACAGTGTGAATCTACGTCATGGGTAAAAGTAACGTAATTGAAATCATAAGTATTCCTCAACATCATATAACCTTTTGGGGAGCTTATGTCAATGTAGTAATTATGCTCACCAAGCAATCTGCAAGAGCTAATCTCTGCAAAACCACAAACAGGCTAATGCGGTGGACTAGCAAAATAAAATAGCCTGTGGGCCTAAAAAAGTTTTGCCCTATAGTCTATAGTAAATAAGACCAATATAACATAACTTAATCAACCCATTATACTGTCCCACTGCTGGGCACGGGTCTCCTCTCAGAATGAAAGGGATTAGGCTATAGTCCACCACGCTGTCCTAGTGCGGGTTGGCACACTTTACAAGTCATCGAGAAAATCTCTCAGGCATGCAGGTTTCCTCACGTTGTTTTTCTTCACCGTTTAAGCGCGTGATAATCGAGATCTTTGACTAGGCTATCACCACTTGTATTAGGCTATCGCCACTTGTAATCAAATAAGACTATGATGAGTCGATTCGTGACTTAATCGTAATCGAACGATAAGTAAAGTTGCCAGCTCAAACCACCAAATCAACATTGTTTAAAATCAACAACAACACAAAAAAAACAACACTTAGTAACGCCCCTTCCTATTCCGAAAGATTCCGTAAGCTAAGACTAAGCTAAACCCAGCTTTAGAATATACCCAATAATAAACAGAGAAGGGACTGTTTTATTAAAAACCAAAACAATTTTCCTTATTATTTTTGTCAGTCTGAGGTGTAACTTAAAATTTGGTATCTGTTTCATACTTGATATTAGCCGAGTAACTAAATAAATCCTTTTAGGATACGAGTGAAACCGCTGACAACAGCTAGTCTATAAGGCGTGTAAGTTTTCTTCCTGTCAATGATTCTATGATAAAATGTTTGACCTGCCTTGTTCAGCCAGACCCAGCTATGACGTAGTCAGGTCCACGATGTCCAACTGCCATTAAGATCATGGTGAGTAGACTCATAACCATTTTTTAATGTGCATTTACAATGAGCAAGACAGAGGCGAGGCATCGTCTGCATTACCTCACAATGACAAAAGAAGCCACAATCACTTAATTCTTTGTCTTAATCTCTTAACAGTATTTATTTAACTAGCAAAAACCACTAGAAACATAACGTCTACATGATAATTACTTACCGGAACCGACGTTTTACAGTTATACCAAATAAACTTTGGCGGTTCCAGTCCCGAAGGTCGGTGTAATTAGTTTACAACTTAACCCTATCCCTGTACCCCTTTACGGTCATAAAACTTTCCAAAAGCATATTTTTATTGCTTTTTGGACCTGGTTACAAAATCACTGTAAAGTTACACAGTTACCTGGTATGTCGATGGATGCCGTAATTATTTTTCTGTTTTGTGGCAAATATAAATTTGTGTTAATTATGAAGTGAAGACGACTTAGTGATTTTGCAAAAAGTCGGGAAATTTAGTTTTGCTTCTACATTATAGTTCAGTCCATTATAGTGTTATTTTTATTCTCGATAGGGTTACGCTTGACCGTCTTAATTCACACCTAGTAACAGAAGTTAACCAAAATATGTGTGACCAAGAAAACATTTGCACTTAATTTATTTGCATGTATCTAAAATATCCTAAAATATCTTAAAGCAATATTAGAAGAAATAAATGTAATTTGTCATCATTGATGCGGATTATTGATTTCTTGAATAATAGTTTAAGTACTCACCGATTCAATTTGATTAAGTTCCTATTTCAATATTAAAAGACCGTAACTACTTGCGGTATTCAAATTCCGAACCGAATCAAAAAAAATCTGTGTCTTTAGCGGATAAAAGTGCAGAAATCAAAGTTTGGTCACACTCGAGTGGTTTTTCAGACACATTCCTTGTTTTGGTCCAATGGCCTTTGAAATCAATAGAGAATCAATTTTGGAATTGCTTCTTTCAGTTAGAATCCCGTTTGATAAATGTGCAAATCATCAAGCGCACACAATGTTTTGTGTTGGTAGTATGAGTGTAATGATTTAATTTAAAACTATTTGGTTCGAAGTATTTTTATTTTACCAATAACATTTTCTTCTGTTTTCATTAGGTAGAAATATAAAATGAAAGTTCATAAAAAAATAATACACATAAAAACTAAAATAGGTACCGATTGACAAAAACCACGACGTTTTACATCACGTTGGAGTACTAGCATTTCGAAAAGGCGTCATAAAAACGCATTCCCCGGCTGCACTGAGTGTCGTAAGTTCGTAACTAGCGAGTGCAGGCCTACGCCTACCTGAGGGAGACGCGACTCAGTACCGTTACGGCAAATAACGATTCCAAGAAGGTCATGCGCACTAAACTAAGGCTAAAATTCCACTTAATTTTTTTTGCCTCGTCCGCCAAGTCATTGCAGTAACTTCTGACCAAGGCTAACAATTATTTTTACTCAGTAACAGGGTAGATTTTAGCCTCCGAAAAATTACCACATATAGGTATTTTTATGTTAGGATTTGAATCTCGAATTAAAATTCCAGAGTCAAAGTTCACAAAGCAACGTTCACGTCGTCTTATCTGTTCACACATCGCCGTATGTTTGAATAAGCCAACCCAGCGCCACCCACTTTAGGCTCGTCGTATCACCGACGAATCGACATTTAAAACCACTTAATGACAAATGAGACCAAATATTGACAGCGTGCAACATAAAAACAAAGGGACACCGCCGGGGGCGGGCTCGGTGTCAATCTCAAGAACAAATAGACGAATGTTTGACGAACGAATTACGTGACAACTTTAGTTTAGTTGTTTGTCCCGATGTTTACACCCTACCGCTGGGAGTTTGGAAAATTAAATTGCGACGTGGAAAAAAATTGGGGCCCAATGTGTCGGCGGATATGCGTAGGTACGGACCGAGTCAGGGGTAGCAGATGTATGCACCGGTGTATGGTCGGCACCTCTGTAAATGGCATATGATACGATTTTTTCTAAGAACATGATACCGTGCAATTTTGGTGAATTATTTCTCAAATTCACGTAGTTGGGTAGTGGTTAATCAGTAAGACAGCTTATTTCCTGCCGGATTGATTACATAATATTTTAAGTTTGAATTTTATAATTATTTTTTATTAACTCATGTTAAATACTAAAAATAATATAAACATTTATTGCGTCCATGTGAAATTTGTGTTTCTGGCCTTTTTTTAAAACAAAAAGTTTCTACAACTCTGAGTCTGAAATAAAATGTTTTCTTTCTTTCTTTCCTTCTATATATATAAAAATTAATCGCTGTTCGTTTGTCTCGCTAAAACTCGAGAACGGCTGGACCGATTTGGCCAATTTTGGTCTTGAATTATTTGTGGATGTCCAGAGAAGGTTTAAAAGGTGAATAAATATGAAAGTACAAAGTCTGTCGGGTCAGCTAGCACAATATAAAGTTGCAGAAGATGCTGTGCGGCCACCGTCTCCAGACATCTTTAAAAATCTTTAGTATGCGTAAATGCCAATAAATTAACCACTGCTTTTTATTTCATAGTAAAATATTAGGTAGTATGAAAACTATAAGTCCTTTAAAAGAATACGTAAAACTCAGTTTAAATTCTTTATAAATCCTCAGATATACATATAGCACTTAATCCAAGTAGATACGCAAAGTGATAGGTTGAACATATGATTAGAAAGCAGTGGGCCACTGGCCCAGCAATCATAGCAATGACATGTCGCGAACCGTGAGAGGAAACAATGGTCGCTCCGTGGGAACGCGCCGTGATTGCCCACCCTCGGGTAGCGGGTTCGAGACCCGGGTCACGCCGCGGAACGGTGGGGTGCGAAACCAGAGTGCGCGCGTACATCCGGAATTCATATTTTTGTGAATGCTTTTTGAGTAATTTTAATAAATCTATTTTGGGTCATGGAACTTTGTTTTATTTGCTAAAGATTTATTTTCCTTTCGACTCTGCTTTGTCTATGAAATGAAAACGGACAAACGGAGTTATCCTCTTTTTATATATCCAAAATAAATAATTCAATGTATAGGGTACTAAACTTATACACTGTATCAATGCCCGTTTTAATTCTAGTGGTCACCGTTAGTCTGGGATCTGACTTCCAGTCAAGAAAGTTCCAAGTAAAGCGTTATTTGGTTTTTCTATTAGAAAAGTAGCAACTCCGTGTTTGTATTTATACATGCATTAAAATACAACGTTGAACTGTTGATGTTAATAAATTAAAATATCTATGACGTCATTGTAGGAATACAAGCTTAAGGGTCCGGCGGAGCTTGAATTGACCACTAAATCGTAATACCAAAATAAATCGTAATCCAGACAATATTCTATCAAATGATGTTATTATTCAGATTATGATACCGTTAATCTGGGTTTCTACTGTACTTCTACTTCATTGGAAATACAAGACCGGAAAATCGTTACAAACTTGGTAAAGTTATGAAACATTGCATACGCTTTCATTTATTTCCAGTGAAGTATTTTGGATAAAATGGTAAAGTAGGAACCTAGGTTGACGGTATCAGAATCAGATAAAAACAGAATTTGATTAAATTGTGTTTGTATTACGATTTAATTCGGTATCACGTTTGTAAGAGAAATTCGGTCCGCCGGACTCTTAATCTTATGTCATTTAAATGCAAGTACTTTTATTATATTCCTTATGAGTTCATTCAAATTATAAATGGTGGATTCTATGTTATTCTCAGTAAGTCATCAGCATCACCAACATCTGCCTAATTGATACATGAATGATACATGAATACCATAACGCCTGTATTACCCGAGGGGTTAGGCAAAGGCTTACCATGTCCAATGCTATATACCCCATGTAGGTACCTAACCCTATTGCCATAATATTGATAATAATTGATAGGATGTAAAGATACCTACTACAAACAAATTAATGATTTTGTATTCCAATCATTGTATTCATCAAAGAATTTAGTAAAAAGTGTGTTAAGATGAAAAAATGGTGACAGATTATCGGATCGTTTTTGTCATCATTTACTTTCACGCTATTTTAGACCAACGGATAACTTTTTAAGCGACACGGATAATAAAAGTTACTACACGTGTAGTAGTGAGAAGGTCAATATTATCATTATGACATAATATATCATCACGCTTGTATTCCCCGAAGAGGCAGAGTTGTACACCCACAGTTCACCGGTATGTTTAAGTCCCAAGCCAGCCTATTCCCATTAACCGGGCAAAAATTCAAACTCAATAAAAAAAAACTAAACCTAACTAAAACTAAACCTTACTGGTCATGTGGGTTGCACATTACTAGTATTCTTGTTAATCCCTCGTGCTAAGCTAAATGCCTGTGTTACGAGTGGGTTCACGTCGGTAGTGTAATGGGTGGGATTCGAACCGGCAACCACATGATCGCTAGTCCAACGCCCTAGCCATTAGGCTATTCCTGGTAAGACATACAATATGAGAGATAGGTACTTATTAAACCCTGACGCAAAAAAGACGCGTGTTACAAGTTTAACGTGGGTGTCTATCTGTTGCATCATAGTTCCCAAACGAATGGACCGATTTTGATTCTGTTATTTTAATTTGATAGGTGACTTGATGGAGTTTTCTTTCCACAGGTCTAACCGATTTGAAACTTGGTATCCTATTACTTTAATGTTATTGCAGGAACATGGTAACCATGTTTTAATGCTGCGGTGTTTTTTTTAATTTTATATTTACTTAATGTTATTTTAGTATGTAAAACTACTAAATATATTGTTGTATTGTATTGTTTACATAATGTTGGTGTACCCTTTCGGGGTTTCATGTTGAACATTAGTTTAATTAATTGTAACACCAACATTAGAACTTTGATCTTGACGCGATAATAAAAACACAAAGCCATAATTTTGACCTCCATTTGTATAACCGAAAATCAATAGTTAGTAAATTGACCAACTTATGTCTAGTTATAAAACAGTATTTCGATAATATCTCAATATTATTTGCCAATTTCGGACAGTTCAACCGCTTTCCTATTAAGGAAATCTAATAAACTGCAGTAGATGATTTAACTCAAGCGTCAGATAGGAATTTGCAGTAGGTGTTAGATACAGCCTTTTATGGGATAGTACTTCGCTCAGCAATTTGCATTATAAAACAATATTTTCTCGATATTTTAAGATGACATACAATTTTAATAATTATAATTGTAAACAAAACAATTAATATATCAAAAATCGTAGCAAAGTGACGGGATTTTTCTCTTTTCGCGTCAAGAGTTAATAGCGTAAAGGTTAACAAGAATACTAGTAATGTTTTTTGTATACCACTAAGGTGGCAAACAAGCATACGGCCCGCCTGATGGTAAGCGGTTACCGTAGCCTATGGACGCTTGCTACACCAGGGGTATCACTCGCGCGTTGCCGAACCTGTATGTATATTAAGGAGGAATAGTGGGCTGGCAGCATAGGAGACATGCTGCCATGCATGACAGCGGCGGTAACAAAACACCACCGGTCTCCCCCACTGCCAACACAAAGCTATTATGCGATTCCACTATACCCTACCTCTCTTAAATAATTAAAAAGTACGACCCAAATTGCTAGTAATCCTTAAAAAAAGAAGAGGAAACGAGCCAACAGAACCTATTGCATGGACATAGTAACGAAGACTCAAGATTTTTTTAAAGTATTTTTTCAGTTTTTTTTGTCGACTCGATTAAAAACGTAATGTACGTCCACAGTTCTCCGGTATGTTTAAACCCCATGTAATAGGAAGTGAGTCTATTGCCATTAACCGGGCTTAAGTCCAAACTCCGAGATTTTATTTTAAAAATCATAAAAAAACTTAATAACAATTTGCTCGACCTGGAAATCAAACCCAGGACCTCTAGCGTAGCAGTCGCGCTTAGGACCACGAGACGAACGAGCTTCGTTCGTTTAGTGGTCCCATATCGTATAGTGTTCGCACATTTCTTAATTAAAAAGTGATAAAAAAATCGTTAACATGTAGGTATTAGGAATGCACTCCCCGAGTGGGTCTTCCCCGATAGATATAATCTAAGAAACCGATTCACTCGTGATTTAAAGATACCCTTAAATCACGAGTGAATCGGTTTCTTTTAGACAAGCGCGCTCCATCGTAGATCATCAGATGAACTAGCGGTCAAGCACAAGCCTATCGCTAAAAATCATATTAGTTCTAAGTTTTTAAACCCTTCGAGATTCACTAGCGTTTCTGTCAATTAAAATCTTATCTTACAACGTCCATTCTATTAAACGAACCAGTTTCAGAGTTGTATATTTCTATTAAAAACATATTGTTTAAAATATTTATTCTTTACTTATTTTTAGAAAATTTTCTAAAGTTAACTTTGAAAATATACAAAATTAAAGTTTGTATTTTCTAGTACGGAGCGCGACTGGCAATGTTAAAATACCAACGCTTTTGAACTAATTTTCTTCTTATAAACTGTGAATTGTTTTCTTTATTATTAAAAGTTATTTGGTTGAATATGTTTGTTTCTTTTTAATTTTTTTAAAGTGAGTAATGAATTTTAACATTTTTACTAATATTTATATATAGTATGGATTTTTTGTTATTCTTTCACGCCAGAACGTCTCAACGGATCTGGATGAAATTTGGCATAGAGATAGATTATAGTCTGGAATAACACATAGGCTACTTTTTATCCAGGTCAGACCCAATTCTGAAGTCCACGCAGACAAGGTCGCGGGCAGAAGCTAGCAAAATATAAAATTTCTCCCTACATTAAAGTGTTAAGTGAGAATAGTGTTTAAATGATCGGCGCTAAACATCGGGGCGTTTTTCGCCGGGATTAAGTCGGTTTAATTCCCGGGGGTGGTAAAAGTGCCCGAATTCTATCAACTACTCGGAGGGATTTGATTAAATCCCGCCTCACCCCTTGCGTGTTGACAGTAATTGATTGAAATGCCAGTTTCTTAATATCTATTTGTTAGTGTGATGCAATTTTGTAGGTCCAATGTTTGGATCAAATTCCATCGTGTATATTGTTAATAAAAGTTAAAAAAAAAAAAAAACATTTACAATTATTTAATTTAGCACGAGGGGTTAACAAGAATACTAGTAATGTGCGATCCGCATTGCCAGTAAGCTTTTTTTTTTTAAAAAAAATTTCATAAAAGTTAAATTCAGTCATTTAAAATATAACATAAAAATATTTATAAGTTGTTTTTTATTTGATTTATATTGTTATTGCCGGAAAACGTAGATGGAATTTACTTATTTGTTTATAACTTCATCCTTAAAAGAAATATATATACCTATAGGGTTAACTACTTAATAATATAGGTAGGTAGTAAATTTTTTTTTATAACACTGGTTAGATACCTACCTATTTCTTGTGATATATTTCGGACCTTATTTTGATTTCCGATCTAGAAAGTATAACATCTAAAGTTGTGTAAATATCCGAGATAGATTCGTTATAATATTTCTCACCAAGAACTAATGAAAAGCACTATTAAAAAAAACAAGAAAAATTTTTGTAGGTATGTTTTCAAATGATTTTTTATTACATTGATAAAATTTTTAGAAAAATGTTTTTCTAAGTTGGTTAGAAGTTAATATTAGAAATATGTCAATAATTAACAGAGCGATAGGCAATTAAATCATTTAACTCTTACCAAATCAATTAGCTGCTTGAATAGGTAATGTAACTCAATAAATAACCTGTTAACAGTAGCCTTAGCACGAACAACTTGCGAAAAAGTATTCGTATCGTCATGGAGACCAATTTGTATGAGATATGGACCAGCGCCTCTATCGTGACGATACGAATACTTTTTCGCAAGTTGTTCGTGCTAAGGCTACTGAGGCAATGAACCTTTGTTTAACTTCATATAATAATATTATTTTCCAATATATATAACCTATCAAAGCATTTAATTATGTAAGAATGACAATAATGTTGTCACTGAACCGACATAATTGTGTTATTAACAGTTATTGTAAATATTTTATGACCTTCTGTATGAAGTGTTGCATTGTTTGGTGGTCTAATAAATTGGCACAAACAATCATACACATTGAAATTAATTGAATAATAAGCAGTTATGTTTAACGGAACAATTTCTTGGGTTATTTTCTTGGGCTGATTAAAGACGCGCATATGCAATTGATGCGTTGAAGTCTTTTCTATGAAGACGAATTTTAAGAGAATTATTCTGTTTATAAAAAATTGCATAGAAATTTTAGATAAATATTGTTACAGGTACATTGTTTTTCTTCAATAATAATTATAGTATAATTAACTATGTTTGGGTGTTTCGAAAACTGTATAAATCGTTTGTGGGTAGTTGTGTTCACTATAATTGTGACACCGCTACGCTTGGCTTGCGGTGATTCACGCCAATGGCATTTACTTTTCTTTAGCAAACAGTGACGTGCGAGGGAAACACTTGGGAAGATAGAACAAAACAGCATGTACAATTTTAACGCGTCGTTTATTGATAACTTCATCTTTTCTTCAATATACTTTGTGTCCACTGACTATATAACACTCACTGTACATTTTCGTTTTACAATATTTTAGTCTTTCGAGGCTTTATAACTTTCGATTCCATATAACAAATATTTTGTACAACGCACGTCGGGCGTACGAGAGTGGCGTCGTGGCACGACTTATCGCTATCTACCTACGCTTTACCGACTAACTCCAACTTCTTCTAGCCATTAACACTATATTTACAAATTGTTCAAATTTTTTTGGTATTCAAATTACCTCGTTCACTACATCGTCTCTCACGCAATCCAGTCGGAAACCTCGCGTCCATCCGCACGGCACGACTTAAAATATTTTAACTTAAACCATGAAAAAATACAATAATCATAATATAATACAAGATATTCATCAACAACATTTAATTGAACGTTCCGCCGTCGGCTCGCGGCCGGCGGCTCGCTAGTCAACAGTTCCGCAACACTAACGGTCGGTACATTACAAAACAAATAAATGGACATACCTAGAAGTATGTACAGCCGGGAGATAACGATCACTGTCCTAACGCGAAAACCGATTCGCAACAAAGTCACTGGAGGCTCGGAGCGGCGCGGCGACCCGACCAGCTCATAGCGGCGGGATGTCGATGTCGCACGCGAACGGCGACTCTCAGATGAGCGGCATGGCGCGCTCGTTGGCCGCCGCGTACCGCTGCTCGTCTGGCACGTGGTACATGTTGATGATCTGGCTGAGGTCCTGCTGCCCGTACTCCCGCTTCATGGCCATCTGCTCGTGGGCGTGCGCGTGCGGCACGAACTCGCGCTTCAGCTGCGCGGGCGGCTCGTGCCCGAATTCGCGCTTCAGCCCCGGCGGACCAGGGGATACGGGCTCGGACTTGGCGGAGGAGCCGCTGGGCGAGTGCGAGGCGCAAGAGGGCGGCAGCGCGTAGCCGCCAGGCGAGCCCGGCCCCAGCCCGTATGCAGACGGGGACGGGGGCTGCGGCAGGTAGGGCGAGCCCTGCCCGCCGCCGTAGTACTGCCCGTAGCCGCCCTGCTGCATCTGCGACACGTCGTAGCGCGGGTAGCCGTACGCTTGCTGCTGGTAGGCACTCGGGTCATGCATCATGTACCCGTTGGGCATGTATCCGTTAGGTGTCATTTGGTACACATCACGCGGCTGCTGCGAGGGCGGCGCTGAGCTCCTCTGTGCCTCGCCGCCGCCCAGCAATGCTCCACCTCCCAGAGGGTATTTCTCCTGTTTCTTGGCAAGCGTCTTCGTCTTCCTCCTCGGTCTATATTTATAATCTGGGTGTTCCTTCATGTGAACAGCGCGAAGTCTCTTCGCCTCGTCGATGAACGGTCGCTTTTCTGATTCAGAAAGGTCTTTCCACTGTGCACCGAGACGTTTTGATATTTCCGAGTTGTGCATTTTTGGATTATCAGATGCCATCTTCCTGCGTTGCCCGCGCGACCACACCATGAACGCGTTCATGGGGCGCTTAACACGCTCCGCGTTGGAGTTTTTACTTGTGTTATTATTGTTGTTGTTAGGCGGTTGATGGTGTTGTGGCTGGGGCTGGTGGTGCTGCGGCAGTGCCTGGTGGTGTTGATGCTGCAGCGGCTGGTGCTGCGACAGGGGCTGTTGCTGCGGCAACGCCATCATGCCGCCGAGCGCGCCCAGCGAGCCGTAGCCATGCTGCAGCGCGTGGTGCGGCGGCACGGTGGCGTGTAGGCTGCCGCCCTTGAGATCCGTCTCCATCGTCAACATGTCGTCTTCCTGCGGCGCGTACAGCTTGCCGATCCTTCGTTCACCGTACACAACGAGAGAACCGTCGGTCGCTCACATGGACTCGCGGCGGTGCGCGTCGATAACGTGTCGCGGTACCGTGCGGCGCGGAGGCTACGTGCGGTGTGACTGTGAGGAGGCAGCCGGGCCGGGCGGCAGCGGCTGCGAGACCCCCCGCGCGCGCAGCCCCGGCCCCGCCCGCCGCCGGCTCCGCCAATCACAGCGGCGATAGCAGCCCCGCCCCGCCCGCGCGCTCCCTCCCGCCGCGGCCTGCATTTTTAATCGCGTGGCGAGCGAGCCGAGCGTACGCCTCGCCGCCGCCTCATGCAAATCTCAATTTTGTTTGCCGACGGTGGATGCATTCTCAGCCTTAGTTTATGTTGTAAACCATGCAGATTACCTGTAAACTGGACATTTTTGACAATCATTTCACACAAAAAAACCAAGTCTAATTCCTCTAAAACAAAGAAAAGGAGGAAAATATAACCTCTAAAAGCAAATAATCACAGTTAGATTTTATTTTCCAACAACGTTTATTTGTCGACTAGACAGAAAATATGTTTCTCAATAGTTACGCACAGACACATTGTACTTAGTTTGTTCAGCTGGAGCGAGTTCAAGGCCCGTGCGACAATGTTGAGCGATCCACCTACTGAATGAGAAAGAACTCGCTAACATAAAAGATGTTACTTAGTACAATGATACGGAAAACCACGCGTTTATTGTTAAAGATTTTAGAACATTGTTTAATCTTATGAAGGCCGATTATCTGCTGCTAGGTCATGGAACAGAACTTGAACCAATTCGTTTACATTCTCCCAAAAAATATATACGTTTACATTCTCAAATTTTGGAGTAATATGAACAATTTTATCAGTTCTAACAAAAATTGTAGGACATACCTACAACAAAATCCAGAATAAATTGAAATTAAAAAAACTGAAATCAGGAATCCTAATGACCTACGTAAGTTGGTAACCTACGTCAGTAAGAAGGTATTGACATTATCAATAACAAAGTGAAATTAGGAGAATTTCTTCGACAGTTTTAGAAAATTTATCTGTATGTAGGTATCTAAAATTGTTTGATTGACATTTAGTAAATGAATGAAAGAAGGAATCTGTTGGGATGATGCAATCATTACAGAAAAAGTCTCATTAAGTACAAAGCATAGTGATTCTGTCTTGCAAGTAAATTCATTAAAGAAGATATTTTTTTTAATTTTAATTTTTTTTTTATTAATAGTTTAGTCTTTTTTATTATAACCTAAATTGTTTCTAATATCTTCTGTTTCTCTTTCTTGCGTCTGTGTTGTAAATGTTGTGTTTACCTGTAATTGGTATATGTATATTAGAATCTTACCCCGAGATTTTGTGTATGTATGTGTATGTAATAATATATGTGCTGTGGCTGTGGGCGAACCTAGGATAATAAATAAAGAAGTCCTAGATGTAGTAGAAAGAGAAAATGATATTGAAGAAGAGACTTTATTGAAGATACTTAAACTTTTGATAAAAAAAACAGATGATGAATAAAGAAACACTAGGCATAAAAAAGTTCTGAAGTAGGTAAATTACTATTTTTGTGTAAACAATATAAAAAAAAAACAATAGACAAATGCAAAGCTAAATTTGATTACTTAATAACACTGAAATGGTAATAGAATTATTTACATAACTGTCGTAAGCCATTACCGCCACATTGTGGGCTTCATAAGATAATTATGTAAAGTGTGAAGAAAATTGGGATTTCTTTTTGTAGGTTTATAAAAATAACTGTTATGTACCTAAGCTTTATCACGAGTTTGGGTGTAAGGAATCCGTATTTAAATTTCGTAAATATTTCCTTGATCCGTTTATTTCGGTACTCGAATAGGTAACAGTTACGAGTATGTTCTGCTGTATTGTCTTCCCAAACCTGTTTCATAATATTATCCATTACTCTTTCTTTGGATGTTTTTGTAGAATCTAATAGATATTTAAAATTAAGGAGTAAATTTTAGTTAATATTATCTGTGAAATAGTTTTCTTCACCGAATTATAGTTAAAATTTTAGAAAATATAACAACTGATAGAAATTTTAATCTTTTGGGATTATTTAATGTTGTGTTGTTACAATAAAATATACCTACATACTTTAAAAAAAAACGAAGGAAATGCTTGATAGTGGTTCAAAGTGCTTTTGTTTGTTTCATTATAGAATATCAATAAGTTATAACATTACTGTTTATTATAGTGGCAACTAGGCACGCCTCCTATTTCATGTATCTAATCTAGAACATACTGGTCAACTGTAGATGTAAAGCGATAAAACTCTGCCAAACCCTTCAGAAAATACAGGCGTGATGGTATATATATTACGACAAGTATTTTATTAAGCTGATTTTAAGGTAGTTCTGAATTTAAATGTAGGGTATTGACCTTAGTTATTGTTGTGCTGTCACAGAGATTTTGAGTCACACCTAAGCAGCATTTAGTCATCATGCAACTTCATCATCATTTGCATGAAGTAGGGTTTCGATATTACCATCATAACATACCATCGCGCCTGTATTCCCCGAAGGGTTATGCAGAGGCGTACTATAACTTACATCCACGACTTTTTTTTTATTTGTTACTTCACTAAAATCAATAGTTTTCTGTCTAATTTGTTTATAAGATTACGGGAATATTTCTGTTTGTGCTAAGTATTTGAGTGTTACTCGAACTGAATAATCTCAGAAATGAGTTTACAACTAACATTAATCTGCCTAAATTTCAAAGAAAAGATAAATCTTTTTTAACGTTAAACTGATAACAGTTTCCATACCTGACGATATCTCACACTGTTATCAACCTTACCGAAGACTCCTTATTGGCTATAATCGCTCGAACATTGTCATTATGGTGTCGCCGGTTTTTCTTGAAATGTCTATTGTTTTAAACTACGCTGCTATTGTCTTAGTCAAAGCTCCGTAGAAACGGTTCAGGTACCATTTATTGGTGGTATTCGGGTCTTTTACAGCTACCAATAACATCAGTGGCACTTTCACTTTTTGGGATAATGGGATAGGGTAATAAAACACATGGTCATTTTTAAAAATATTTATTTCAAGAAACTTGGTTTTTCTTTGAAAAATACATGAAGATTGTATTTTGCATATATATTTTCTTGTTAAGTACATTTATAGAGTTAATGAACTGTGTACAGCTGTGGATGTTTTGAAATTACTTATATTTTTTTTATGAGTAATACCATAAGTTATACATTATATTAACAATCTTATAGATATATTATGTTTATATAACACTAAGTACATAGTAGCATTATGGCATGGTGGTAGTACCTACCTGTATGTTTTTACTCAATCTGCATATATTTATATTTACAAAATAATTTAATATTAATATTCTATTTTACTTATTATATTTGATAGGGATTAATTAAGTAGATACTTACCTACATAGTTTGACAAATCTATATCTACTGTATTTCTCAATATATTTAATCTACGAAAATAATTTACTTTCTTAATCAAACCTAATTGTATGTCGAAGTTCTAAGCAGAAACATAAAAAAAATAGTGTAGTCTATCTCGATTCTTTACTTCTATTTCTAACTTTCTGTAGGTACTATAACTTAAGAGATAATTGCAGGAAAATTTTAGGCATATCTTTCTTGACATTGCTAAGTATATTACGTAGTCAATTAAGGAATAAACTAAAATTTGTTGTTTAGCTAATTTCATTTCGTTGTTATGTAGTTTAGACATTTATATTTCTTCACATTATCTTTGGAATACATATTATTATAACCTTAGGTATGTTTTCTGTACCTACCTAGGTATATAGCTATTCATTTTTCACACGTAATAATAATTTTATTTGTGCTTAATTTCTTTTTATCAGAATAGAAATATTGTGGTCATTGCATAATGTGTTTGTGGTTCAAGACCAACAAGGTGGCGTAATGAAGGTGACGTCTGTTCTGTTTATGTACTCAGCAGTGTTTAGATACATAAGTAAATATATGTATAGACATATATTGATACTTTACTACTACCTCGATAGTCTAGTGGTCCCAAGCGTGATTGCTACTCTAGAAGCCATGGATTCGATTGCAAGGTCGAGCGAAATTTTATTGTGTTTTTCTAACAAAATCTCAGTAGCAGTTCTAAGTTTGGAATTTGAGCCCGGTTAATGGCAATAAGCCCCCTATTATATGGAACCTAAAAATATCGGCAAACTGTGGGTGTCATTAGTATCCACGCCTCTGCCTAACTCTTCGACTAGTAAAGGCGTGAGAGTATAATTATGTTTTATGTGATATTTTACAACAAAAGTTAGGTAAGAAACAAAGTTTTAGGTTATAGTTTGTTTGTTATTTTTGTTGGTTGGTCTTTGGTAAACATATTTAGTTTTATATAAAACAATGAAGTCATTAAATTTTACATAATAATAAGTATACGAAAATACTTTAATTACACAGTTGCTTACACTTTTTTATTAAATCGTATTACGTAGGTACCTAACATTTTTAGCATAAAGTTATACAATTTTGATAAAGAACAATTCAACCGCGGGCAAAGTAAGAGTTTAGTTGTTAGTAAGGATGACTGCATAACTTTATATAATTATGTTATTTAATAGTTCTATACAATTATGTAACTAAATAGTAAACATTATAAAAACTTTACTTATGTAGGTATATATTTTTAATTGACTAAATAAAACACAGAGATGTATTTCAAAATCCCCTAGATCCGTCAGACGGACAACCATACAAGTAAATCGTGATTCCAGATAGGTTAGGTCTATTCTGCATTCAGACTACAAAACTGTCAGAGCGTGAAACGATTCGCGCCGACTGGTGTCGACGCCATTTTGCTCCAGTTTCAATTTAATGAATCCCGGTTTGGACTCCGTGGCGTTAAATGTGGGAATCCCTCGGAAACCCGCGATAATCTTTACTTGCCCCGATCCAGTTAAAATGTTTCTGTATAGAATGGAAGGACTAAGTATTGCAATTTATATTATATTATAAGATTTAAGGTGTCAAAGACTGCGTATTTTAAAGGGTTATCTTTTTCAGTGGTTAACCCTAACGTTTGTAATTGTTTCAGCTTTGAAAGTTAAAATGATTTTGAGACTAGGTATATCTTCTTAGCATTATTTGTTTCTTATTTTAATTATCATCATCATCAGCCTATAAAAATATAGGTCTTTATTTTTTAACCTTCTTTTTCAAATGATGGTTATAAGAATTTCCATGTAGGTATAGGTATTATGAATAGGTACCCACCTTAATAAAAATCACCTTGACAGACGTGAAATTATAACAATAACAGAAACAATGCAGGATTTTAAGAAAGAGTTGAGTAACGCAATCAATTTGTTAATTCCCATCGCTCGGCGGCATCAATTTGCAATTAACATTTCATTAAAAGAATCAACGCTCAAACACTACAAAATCGCACTCTCCTACAAATGAAAACCACTAGAGGCTTACGCGTCGCGAGTCATTCAATAATTGCCGGAGTAACGCTTGTGCTAAATAAAAAAGTGCTCATCAAATTCCCTGAGCTTCGTAATTGGCGCGAGGTGTCGCTAATGACAGTCGCGAGTGCCGCTGCAAATTAATAATTATCGCGCATGGCAACACCGAGAGCGCCCCCAATATGGCCGCCGCGCATTGTTAGCGGGAACTCGTCATTTTAATTTTCGATTATCAATTTGTGGCATATCACACAATAATAGTTTTAATTGTTTAACTAACAATGTTTTACGATGCGCATTATGATTTTTGTCGGTTGTTGCGTTACGGTATTTTGGTATGGTAATGTCATATTTGTGTTTCATTCTTTTGTTGTTTAATTGGATCACTAAATCCAATTGAAATGTTCTACACTAGGTTCCGCCTATGACTTTATAACACTTTTCCAAGCTAGATTTTTCCGAATATTATCATAGTTCTACCTATATATATTTTTTATTTAGTTATAAAGAAAGTGAAAAAGCAAGGCACTTTCGCATTTTAAAATATTTAGTGCATAATGTATATATTTTGTTACACAACATGACAGTTAATTAATAGGTATCTTCGTATTAATTGGCAACCCCAGTCATTTGAGCTGTACCTATTCAAGCCTGGAAAATGGATGAGAGACTAAGTCAATTATCCCGTGTTTGCAAATAAAAGAGTTGAGGCGTCTAGACTTAATCCCGATAACTGGCCGTTTTAATATTCTGTCAACTATATTTAACTCTCGAGTTCGTTTTCCTATAAGACGCGGCAGAATCTGGAAAAAGTATTGATAGAAAATGAATTAGGTTTTATAAAAATAAATTGACGATCAAATAGGTTTTATGTAAAGAAATTGATTTAAAAAAAAGTTAATATCCGTTTGGCCGCATATTACCAGAAGATCTGTTTTAATAAAAAACAAAAGAAAAGACGATGAGTACCTAGGTATATATTATACTAGGTAGGTATACCTATCTCGTAACTAGGTATTTAGACTGTCAAAATTTTCCAAATAATGGGATTTTCTGAGAGTGTGAGGCCGAATCATATGGCATGAGACAATAGACTAATATTTTCTTTGCAGTTTGCCAGATTTAATACAAAGAAACCGCCAAACCACCGTCTTAATTCCTCAAATAAGTCTAAACAGACGCATGTGAAACATTAACTAAGAATTTACTCCTATTTCACCTAAGTACTAAATATTCTGCAGAATATTCTAACGTTGGCTATGCATCACAAGTCGGAATCCAAGGCTCGTACGTCATAATGAAAGCCCAATATTAGCCAGGACAGTCTGGACACAAACAAGACCGCACACGTAAGAGGGGGCTATCATCTCTTCGAGGGGAGGGGGAGGGTGCTCACACGGAGATATTGAAATCTAGAGAATTGTACTTATGTACTTACATAGATATGGCAAGTGATTGTCTAGCGTTTTGACGTATTGTTTGGATAAAAATGTATTTCATATTATGTACTTATATAAATCTTAAGAAAACGTCTTAACAAAACTGGATCTTATTATAATGTACGTAGAACGTATGTTAACCATGTCTTAATTTTTTAGGCCAATGATAAATATTCAGACAAGTTTTGAAATCAAATTAATGGTTTATGTTGTAGACAGTTAGATTTAATAGGTTTATAAACCATTAGTTACTAGATCTACATAAAGAATACGCAAAATGCAAATAAATGTAGGTACATAAGTAAGCAAAATTGATATTTCCTTATCATAGTTAATATTAACTTTTTCACAGTACTAAAAAGTTCGTAACTCGTAGCCCATAGCAGCTAAGAGGCTGATGTAAAGACAATACAATAATACCTTTACCAAAAAAAAAACAAACATTAAAAATAATTCATCAGAAACTTGGTCCGTGCCGTCTTCAACGTCGACGTTATCAACATTTTAATACGTCACCGTCACACTTGAATAGGCCTAGTACATATCTGCGTCCAGTGGGGTGGGCCCGGTCGGGGGAGGGTCCACTTCCGGCCGCTGTCTCCGTCTCATCAGGCCTATCTTGGACGAGCTGGCCGCAAATTAAATAGTAACGTTCGGCCGACCGTTCGTGCGTGAGTACTCAGCCTTATGTATTCAGTAACTATCGGAATCGGTATTGAAATTCATAGTTTTAGATTAGTTCCAAGTATTGATGTTGGATCGCACTCTTGATAGAAGTTAGATAGGTACCAATATTGAAACTACTTCATACGTAACCTATATTCAATGCAATATTGCCTAGATGCTAAGCAAAAATTATAAAATGGTTTTAAGTTAACTAACGTAATAAAAGTAGTAACTATATACCTAGGTATATTAGAAAACGGCGAGTTGAAATCTCATTTCTGCATAGACAACACGATTACGTATCTATGTAAAAGTTAAATGAATACAAGTAGGTAATTAGGTACCATATAATATAAACAACATAAAACATAATCTACCCAATCAATACAAATTAGATAACAAAATATCATTATATACAACTCAATTCAAAATTATAAGTAAGTACTACCAAACGATTGTCAGTTCCTAATAATATTACTTATAATCTAACCAACAACACAAACATCTGATCATTCCAGCAATGTCGGACAAAACCTAATTTTCCATTCAAAATAACATCCACATGCCTAAAACATCAATCAAATATACAAAATTGGATATCTGTGTATTATCTTAATCAAATTTATTCGAAAAAGAAAGTTAATTTCGGACCTCTGACACTGGCAATTATATACATTGTCGGTTGTTTGGTGAAATTACAAATGAATGTGTGTGTTCAAACATCTTCATTTGTAGCTGATAAGTATTCTAATGATTACAATGCTGAGTCATTGACTCATTGCTTTGCATGAAAAACAGTGCTGCTATTTTGTTTGGCCAAACATGTAAACAAAAGTTAAATTAGTATATTTGTGAATTTGCTCATTGGCCTATTGCTGTTATTCCAACTAACCATTAAAATCGACGAAACTCAATTAATATTTTTAATTTTTTAGCACCTACCAGAAGGAGCCTTTAGTACACGTCTGCATAATTATTTACATTATTGTTTAGGTACATATTCAAAAATAAACCGAAACAATTCGTATTTTACAATAATCGGTTTTCAGTATTTTCATTGTCATCATTTTTGTGGGTTCTGAAAGCGATGGTAAATAATATCGATCATATACGAGTATATACTCGTATATATATATCAATTATAATATCTACTTTACTTAAATAAACAACATAAAATATTATCAAAATGGTGGTATTATAAAAAACTTGATACAGTTAAGTATATTTAGTATAAGTAATCCATGACGATCGATTGCCCCTCGGAAGTTGTATGAAGGAAATAACATTATTTTATACACCATTTATACTTATTATAGTTACACATACAAAGATCACACCAGCACCCATGGAGTTACCTTATCAATTACGAATACCTACCTATTAAAAAACCTAGTAGGTAGCTAGTTAAAATATATCCTATGAGATCCAGCTACATAGGTATGTATGGGCGACGGACAGAGAATCATCCTTGAAAAATATTCGCAAAATCTATAAATATTACTTGTTTAAAAAATGGAATAGTAAGCTTCGTTATATGCTACGAATCTATTGTTATATCTATAATCTTATTGTACAAAAAACATATACATTTTATCTATATACTTGTACATATAAAGTACCTAACTATAATTCTATGTAGATACTTGTATACCTGCTCTCTGTTCAATGTTGGTGAACCTTCAGATATCCTTCAACCTGAATTAAGTATGATTACTTAAGTAATTTCATGAACTCGAGTTCAAGTTCCTTATTGGCAATTTGTTCCGCACTTTATCGAGCGTATAATAGCACCAATTGAAGAATTAGTTACAAATTTGTTTTAAATACAGTTGAAATGTGAATCACGGTTTGTAGAAGGATAAACTAGATTTAAAACGCATCTTGTTTCCAAGAAGCCAATTCCAATTGTCAGTTATCAAAGCTTTTACAAAAAATGTGTTAATATATTCTCTGAAATCTTAAATTAGGAGCTTTAAATTAAAGTCAATGAGAGTTGAAATATACTAAATAAGTATTGGAAAAAACTCCAGTAAGAAAATTATAAACTCTTGTAAGAATAATCCTGAATATAATTCCGTCGGCAAACAGCCTCTTAACATAGCCATAAACTGCTGGATAGAACTTGGGTTATTGAATTTCTGAGTCCATTCAACTCTTACGAGATTTTTACTTTAGAATGACATTATATATAAACACATATTGGATATACCTGGAAACACAATAATATAGTACACATAAACACTTGAAACTTAGTCTAAAACACTCTATTGTCACTAAGCGACACTCCTATACATATACATGTATAGATGTATACGTCAGTCAGCTGACTAGCGGCACTTGCTGGGCCTCACTCGTCAGGCCGATCGTGGTTCCTGCGCGCGCACAGCACAGCACGACGAAACACACACCAAACAAAATTTCCGCGAGGAAAACACTCGTTTTCCGCGACTGAACGTGCGAGCGACTCGCTCCCAATGCCCAGACTAAACGCGAGCCGTGAAAAAGCACCGCCACAACGCCGACCGACAATGGAAAGCGGTAAAGAATCATAATAATAACAATGACAACAATGTGAGATGCTATAATAAAGAGCCGCGGCATTGTGCTACGCTCGGCGTTCGTTCGAAGGGTCGCGGGAGATCGATACTCGCCGGATTGTCTACGGACGGCGTGCGTGAGTCTTTGTCGGCCGCGGCGCCCTCCACTCGGCCATTCATCGACGTCGCCAGCGCTAATCAACTGCGATTCTATCGAACACTTTCAGTCGCCGAATTTGAAGCTATTTTACGGGCACCTGCAGAGACTAACAATTCACAGCACGTTTGAATCTTAAATGAGATGTACACGTATATTTCTTACTTCATTTTTAAAATGAAACTAATTCCAAGAAGTTGATATTAAATAGATGTGGGAATAATCTGGCATCAACGAATGCAATTTTTGGGACGACAAAAGTTTTCAAAAACCCATTTCTAACTTATCAACTCTGGAACTCCAAAATAGGTATACTCTTTTCACGAGATCAAAAAACTCAATCAATTTTGGTTTTTAGAAATTGGTCTTGCTAAAATAAAAACTAAACCTCAGCTGGTCGTCTTGAGGCAATCAACAACATTTCGCCAGCCGAAGGTGTGAAGTGGCAACGGCGGCATCGTCGATAAAACATCCAAGTTTAATGTAATAATCCGTCGATCGGCCGTTATCATTAGTTCGATCGCGCACACCTCCCGCGGGCCCGCAGATTGCGTTCCAACACACTCTTACTGTGGATATTACTTATTTAAAGATGCTATAGAGGAATCGTGACCAAAGCCAAGTACTTAAATTTTCGACGGGTCATTCTGAGTTTTTATTCCTTTTTTATGATTTGTGACGTTTCACTGAAAGCCGATAACAGCCTGATTTATAAATTAAGACGTGATATTAATTTTACACAAAAAAAAATATATATTTTGTCGTAATTACCAATATTAGAGCTGACTTAGAAAATAAACAAGGTTAAATTAACACTGACTAATTAGAAAAATCTTATTGATTTCTAAACAAAATCCGTACAGATCTAATGGGCTGTTCGGTTTAATTGGTGCGGTTGCGGCGCGGGCGCAGCAAAGAGCTCCCCGTGGCGCGCGTCGATCACCGACGTCCGATGCGTGTGCGCACCGCAATTAAACTCCCTATCGCAACATCGGACTAATCCAATTATGTAACCATCTAACTCCATCGCATTTGTCTTTGATCGATAATTGACTGATTCGAAATTAATGACAATATGTATGTGTATGATTATATTTTATATTAAATAATTTTTATGTAGATAATAAAGTTTTGGTTAGTTGTTTCATCACTAAATTAAATTTTGCGAATCGATTCTGATATACGATTTTTAGGGGTTTAAAACTTCTTAACTTAATTCGGTTTCGCAATCAGTATCGTTAATCAAATAGCCAGTAGGAATTCAAATTTCGCAATAGTAAGATCATATCACGAAGCTCAGAGATAATAAAAACGGGTGTAAAGGTTACAGTAATTATAAAGACAGTAATTCATCAATGCGTATGTGAGCCAATAAGCTTAATTGACTTGGTCTCCGCGGACATATTTGTCAAATGTGATCGTTACAACATTAAGTGTCAGTATCGAGCAATAGTGCGGCGGATGCATTTAATGTTGATGTTAACACCTTACTTGATTGATGATTAAAAATAACGCAATATCGATTGTCCGATAATCGCGACGTCCACTCGATGCAGCAAACAAGATTGCAGCAACAATAGACATAATAACTACACATACGTGTTAATGACGAGATTCGGAATTTGAAATTATAACCGTTAATTTTGAGCCGCCATTTTTAATTAAACGCGATGACTAAGTGCGGGGATCCATCACAGTCGGCACTCGATGCCGATCTATTATTAATTATTATTTTGATCGATCACGCTTCGTGTTATTTCATTAGGATCCGATGTTAAGTTTTTCTTAGTGTTATTAATTATGCCAACGATAATATTTCTTGTGGAATCTTAGGTATTCCGGCCAACTGTTGCTACAGTTTCTACATTTAAGTTACTAAAAAACGCTTTCATTAAATGGTTTATAAGTCCGAAAGAAAATTACTAATATCCAGCGAAAGAATTGATAAAATTGCTAGCATATATTAAGTTATTTAATAGTAAAGGAAAAAATTCAATCGCGGGCAGGATTCGAACCTGCGTCTTCTGGTTTGATATACCAGACGCTCTGACCTCTAAGCCACCGCGAACCCTACCCGCATGATTGAAATTTTGCCTTCACATTCTGAATTTACGTCATAAGGTGACGTTTGGTGACATCTATGAGAGGCAAGTTACCTTACTTCTCAACCGACACGACTTACTTTACAGTCAGTTCAGTGTCGTACGATGCCACCCTACCTTTTAACTATCTTTTTGTGATTTTTTTGCATTTTCCATGCTAAGATTATTAAGTTATTTAATAGTAAAGGAAAAAATTCAATCGCGGGCAGGATTCGAACCTGCGTCTTCTGGTTTGATATACCAGACGCTCTGACCTCTAAGCCACCGCGAACCCTACCCGCATGATTGAAATTTTGCCTTCACATTCTGAATTTACGTCATAAGGTGACGTTTGGTGACATCTATGAGAGGCAAGTTACCTTACTTCTCAACCGACACGACTTACTTTACAGTCAGTTCAGTGTCGTACGATGCCACCCTACCTTTTAACTATCTTTTTGTGATTTTTTTGCATTTTCCATGCTAAGATTATTAAGTTATTTAATAGTAAAGGAAAAAATTCAATCGCGGGCAGGATTCGAACCTGCGTCTTCTGGTTTGATATACCAGACGCTCTGACCTCTAAGCCACCGCGAACCCTACCCGCATGATTGAAATTTTGCCTTCACATTCTGAATTTACGTCATAAGGTGACGTTTGGTGACATCTATGAGAGGCAAGTTACCTTACTTCTCAACCGACACGACTTACTTTACAGTCAGTTCAGTGTCGTACGATGCCACCCTACCTTTTAACTATCTTTTTGTGATTTTTTTGCATTTTCCATGCTAAGATTATTAAGTTATTTAATAGTAAAGGAAAAAATTCAATCGCGGGCAGGATTCGAACCTGCGTCTTCTGGTTTGATATACCAGACGCTCTGACCTCTAAGCCACCGCGAACCCTACCCGCATGATTGAAATTTTGCCTTCACATTCTGAATTTACGTCATAAGGTGACGTTTGGTGACATCTATGAGAGGCAAGTTACCTTACTTCTCAACCGACACGACTTACTTTACAGTCAGTTCAGTGTCGTACGATGCCACCCTACCTTTTAACTATCTTTTTGTGATTTTTTTGCATTTTCCATGCTAAGATTATTAAGTTATTTAATAGTAAAGGAAAAAATTCAATCGCGGGCAGGATTCGAACCTGCGTCTTCTGGTTTGATATACCAGACGCTCTGACCTCTAAGCCACCGCGAACCCTACCCGCATGATTGAAATTTTGCCTTCACATTCTGAATTTACGTCATAAGGTGACGTTTGGTGACATCTATGAGAGGCAAGTTACCTTACTTCTCAACCGACACGACTTACTTTACAGTCAGTTCAGTGTCGTACGATGCCACCCTACCTTTTAACTATCTTTTTGTGATTTTTTTGCATTTTCCATGCTAAGATTATTAAGTTATTTAATAGTAAAGGAAAAAATTCAATCGCGGGCAGGATTCGAACCTGCGTCTTCTGGTTTGATATACCAGACGCTCTGACCTCTAAGCCACCGCGAACCCTACCCGCATGATTGAAATTTTGCCTTCACATTCTGAATTTACGTCATAAGGTGACGTTTGGTGACATCTATGAGAGGCAAGTTACCTTACTTCTCAACCGACACGACTTACTTTACAGTCAGTTCAGTGTCGTACGATGCCACCCTACCTTTTAACTATCTTTTTGTGATTTTTTTGCATTTTCCATGCTAAGATTATTAAGTTATTTAATAGTAAAGGAAAAAATTCAATCGCGGGCAGGATTCGAACCTGCGTCTTCTGGTTTGATATACCAGACGCTCTGACCTCTAAGCCACCGCGAACCCTACCCGCATGATTGAAATTTTGCCTTCACATTCTGAATTTACGTCATAAGGTGACGTTTGGTGACATCTATGAGAGGCAAGTTACCTTACTTCTCAACCGACACGACTTACTTTACAGTCAGTTCAGTGTCGTACGATGCCACCCTACCTTTTAACTATCTTTTTGTGATTTTTTTGCATTTTCCATGCTAAGATTATTAAGTTATTTAATAGTAAAGGAAAAAATTCAATCGCGGGCAGGATTCGAACCTGCGTCTTCTGGTTTGATATACCAGACGCTCTGACCTCTAAGCCACCGCGAACCCTACCCGCATGATTGAAATTTTGCCTTCACATTCTGAATTTACGTCATAAGGTGACGTTTGGTGACATCTATGAGAGGCAAGTTACCTTACTTCTCAACCGACACGACTTACTTTACAGTCAGTTCAGTGTCGTACGATGCCACCCTACCTTTTAACTATCTTTTTGTGATTTTTTTGCATTTTCCATGCTAAGATTATTAAGTTATTTAATAGTAAAGGAAAAAATTCAATCGCGGGCAGGATTCGAACCTGCGTCTTCTGGTTTGATATACCAGACGCTCTGACCTCTAAGCCACCGCGAACCCTACCCGCATGATTGAAATTTTGCCTTCACATTCTGAATTTACGTCATAAGGTGACGTTTGGTGACATCTATGAGAGGCAAGTTACCTTACTTCTCAACCGACACGACTTACTTTACAGTCAGTTCAGTGTCGTACGATGCCACCCTACCTTTTAACTATCTTTTTGTGATTTTTTTGCATTTTCCATGCTAAGATTATTAAGTTATTTAATAGTAAAGGAAAAAATTCAATCGCGGGCAGGATTCGAACCTGCGTCTTCTGGTTTGATATACCAGACGCTCTGACCTCTAAGCCACCGCGAACCCTACCCGCATGATTGAAATTTTGCCTTCACATTCTGAATTTACGTCATAAGGTGACGTTTGGTGACATCTATGAGAGGCAAGTTACCTTACTTCTCAACCGACACGACTTACTTTACAGTCAGTTCAGTGTCGTACGATGCCACCCTACCTTTTAACTATCTTTTTGTGATTTTTTTTGCATTTTCCATGCTAAGATTATTAAGTTATTTAATAGTAAAGGAAAAAATTCAATCGCGGGCAGGATTCGAACCTGCGTCTTCTGGTTTGATATACCAGACGCTCTGACCTCTAAGCCACCGCGAACCCTACCCGCATGATTGAAATTTTGCCTTCACATTCTGAATTTACGTAAATTCAGAATGTGATTTGAAATTCAGAGGTCAGAGCGTCTGGTATATCAAACCAGAAGACGCAGGTTCGAATCCTGCCCGCGATTGAATTTTTTCCTTTACTATTAAATAACTTAATAATCTTAGCATGGAAAATGCAAAAAAATCACAAAAAGATAGTTAAAAGGTAGGGTGGCATCGTACGACACTGAACTGACTGTAAAGTAAGTCGTGTCGGTTGAGAAGTAAGGTAACTTGCCTCTCATAGATGTCACCAAACGTCACCTTATGACGTAAATTCAGAATGTGAAGGCAAAATTTCAATCATGCGGGTAGGGTTCGCGGTGGCTTAGAGGTCAGAGCGTCTGGTATATCAAACCAGAAGACGCAGGTTCGAATCCTGCCCGCGATTGAATTTTTTCCTTTACTATTAAATAACTTAATAATCTTAGCATGGAAAATGCAAAAAAATCACAAAAAGATAGTTAAAAGGTAGGGTGGCATCGTACGACACTGAACTGACTGTAAAGTAAGTCGTGTCGGTTGAGAAGTAAGGTAACTTGCCTCTCATAGATGTCACCAAACGTCACCTTATGACGTAAATTCAGAATGTGAAGGCAAAATTTCAATCATGCGGGTAGGGTTCGCGGTGGCTTAGAGGTCAGAGCGTCTGGTATATCAAACCAGAAGACGCAGGTTCGAATCCTGCCCGCGATTGAATTTTTTCCTTTACTATTAAATAACTTAATAATCTTAGCATGGAAAATGCAAAAAAATCACAAAAAGATAGTTAAAAGGTAGGGTGGCATCGTACGACACTGAACTGACTGTAAAGTAAGTCGTGTCGGTTGAGAAGTAAGGTAACTTGCCTCTCATAGATGTCACCAAACGTCACCTTATGACGTAAATTCAGAATGTGAAGGCAAAATTTCAATCATGCGGGTAGGGTTCGCGGTGGCTTAGAGGTCAGAGCGTCTGGTATATCAAACCAGAAGACGCAGGTTCGAATCCTGCCCGCGATTGAATTTTTTCCTTTACTATTAAATAACTTAATAATCTTAGCATGGAAAATGCAAAAAAATCACAAAAAGATTGCTAGCATATATTTTGAGAACAAAATCTCGGGAGCACTTCAGGTAATTTTTTCTCGGATTACCGAATACGAGATTGCGATATTTCTGCCGAAATTAGAGGTGAGTTTATCCCTCAACGAGTAATTCGTTCCCGGGCCGTAAAGGAACATTATCCTCACGGCCCAACGACTTTTCGCAGAAATCAATAATCCCAGGGTTTTTTAAAGATATTCTAGCAGAAACAAATATATTTCTCTATTCGTTCGAGGCTGGAGTCAAAGAGGCCGCGGATTAGCTTAATATTTTTTGTTGTGTGTGTAAAATTCGAAACGTTCCTCGATTAACGAGAGATTTGGCGCGTCCTGATATTTTGGGAGTTTCGTCGAACAATGGGCTTCCGGGGACTGTAGCTCTCAAAGTATTGCGTGTGGGGATAAGCAGCTAGGGATCAAGTTTTTCACAGAATCGTTGTGTTCCGTTTTAATCTTAGATTAAGGTACTTATGCAAGAGCATGAACGATTAAACCTACGTTCCATGAAGCTCTTGTTTTAAAAGTAATCTTAAGAGAGGAGATAATTTTGAGAGTTTATAACTTTGACAGTGTTATCTATAACATCAACAAACGTTTTGCTGGATTTTCAAGATCTGCTTTACGAATACTTTCATGTTTTATTTATACTTACGTCTAGATACCGCTTTTATGAAGGTATTTCTTTCAATAAGATACACGATGATATTGACATTTATCATTTGCCTTAAAAGCGTTAACACCAACAGCCTACCGCTTGCTAAGCGCTCTGATGGTCACACTGGATAGAAATTTCAAAGTTTGTTATCAACCAAAACCCTACCTAGATTTACCTACTTTGTCTAGGATGCCAGGTCTTCCATATCAATGATCCAATAGAGCAATTTACCAAATAGCATAGCAACAGAAAATTCGCTTATCGACTATTAATAATACATTATTCAAAAGTGTCAAACAGGAGCATTACCTGGTTTCGCTTCCAAGAACCATAACCCAACACCATTAGCGAATGCAATCAAAATACCATAGCGGAAGGAATATTCTGACTACAGTCCGACACCTACATGAGGTCAGCACATTTGGCGGAGCGATCGCGGCATGATACCGCCGACGTATCGATCCTATCGCGGTGACGAAGCGATATCGGTAATTCGAACGGCCCGTGAACTGTCCAGCTCACGAAGAAAGGGAATGCTGTGTTATAACGTGTCGTTATTTAGTTTAGTTTTTGTTGTTGCATTTTTGAGGTGTGATATTATCATCTTTGAAATAGAAAGTTTGTGGATTATCTCCGCACGTGTCCGTGTAATGGTGATTGCTCATTTTGAGCTTAACAGCTTTCAGAATGTAATTGGATAAGTTTTAGAAGATATTTAGAGTACTATATCTGATAACTTTTTAAATTGTGGGCCTGCTCGAAAATGCTGTCCTCAAATTTTCGAAACTTACTTTACTTTTTAATATATTTGCATCGAACTATCTTAATCTCATTGACTTTATCGGAAATTTTAACCTACCAGACAATGTTTAATATGTTTATAATGTGACCACGATTAACGTAGCAATTCTCCCAGACAATTATGGAGAATATCAGATGACAGTACTAACTTCGAACGAATTTCTAGAATATTCTGTCCGATATCTGATATGTTGAAACAGTATGCAGACTGTCGTTCTAAGCAAAAATCATATCCATACTAATATTATAAATGCGAAAGTAACTCTGTCTGTTTGTTACGTTTACACGTCTAAACGCCTGAATCTATTTTGATGAATTTTGGCATAGAGATTGATTGGATTATGAAGAAGGATATACAAAGGTCTTTTATCCCAAAAAGTCCTTTGGGATGTCTATGAAACCGCGGGTAACAATTTATAGTAAATAAATCTATGAAAATGATCATATAAATCTTTATTATGCCGACTTCAGTGTCATAAATTTGTAATATAATCATATTAGGATCATTTTGATCAATAAAAGTTTAAAACATGTAAGATGTTCATTATTTTTAACCGACTTCAAAAAAGGAGGAGGTTCTCAATTCGGTTATATGTTTGTTACCTCAGAACTACGTCATTTATAAACCGATTTATAAATTTTCTTTTTATTTGATAGAGTATACTCCTGATGTGGTCTCATTCAAATTTGGTGAAGATCTGTTAACAATATTTAGAACAAAATGACAATAACACCACCCGACGGGATAAACGATGACATCGTCGAGGTAAGTAAAATTCTACTCGCCAGTCAAAATGTTAAATTAAAATAACTTTTAACAAAGACACAACCTTTCTTCTGCCAAAGTCGGGTAAAAAGTAAAAACCGCCTTCAAAAATGATAAAAAATCATATTATTTATATGCAAAACAGTTTCTGAAGTCGGTGGCAAAAACAAAAGATCCGGGCAACTCCAAGGCACCGACTTCCAAAACTTTTGGATTTAACATTATTAAAATTTTCTTCATTTGACCGAACCTTATAAAAACTTTTCATGGAAGTAATGTAACGTTACCATTAACGGCCAGTCATAATAACAAATTAGTTAGTAGATTTGCTTATTAAAGATAGGATTTTGACATAAGGTCTAGGTATACAAGTAATGTCAAAATCCTATCTCTAGTGAGCAAATCTACCAACAGATTTATTATTGGGAGTAAGTAAGTAAACGCACGTCATTCATCGATTCATGTTACCGAATAGAAAGAATTCGGAGTATTTGTATCGATGGCTATCTGTTGCGCTACCTGCTAACAGTCTCGAGAAATTTTACCTCAGTCATTAATTTCGATGTAATTTATTGCAAAGCGTGAGAAACGGAGTTTTTTTTGTTAGGAATTTGTTAATTTCGTAATCGTTGTTTTTTTTAAAATATTTACATCTATGGCAGTTTTAAAAGTTGAAATATTGAATAAGTAAGTAATCACGAAAGTTTAATAGATGGAACTTCAATCTCTTTTTTACATACCATCACGCCTGTATTCCCCGAAGTGTTAAGCAGAGGTGTAGGTATCAATTTACACCAACAATTCCCCGGTATGTTGATGTATACTTGGCTCAACCTGGAAATCGAACCACTCGCGCTCATGAAAACTAGGCTAAGGATGCAGTTTAATATTATATAGACAGCACAAAACAATTTTGCTATTTAAAAAAATATCCAGTGAAAAAGGA
The DNA here is from genome assembly GCA_910591435.1 of Acronicta aceris. Lineage (NCBI taxonomy): Eukaryota > Metazoa > Arthropoda > Insecta > Lepidoptera > Noctuidae > Acronicta > Acronicta aceris. The sequence goes on from OU342759.1 coordinate 13,503,132, forward strand.
AAATACTGTTTGATAGTTTTTGTGATTGTCAGATTTTTCTTATGCAATAGATAATTTGTTAATGAGATCAGAATTAGGCCTTAGTTACGAGTATAACGTTTCAAGTTCTTATATATTACAAACCTGATTTATCAGGTATTGAAGGTGTGAAATACAGTATCCGTATCAATCCGAATCAATTTATATAGACTTATTTTTCTAATTATGTGAGGAAGCCCAAACCTATCATTAGAACAGTATTCTTATATGGTGCTAATAGATTTGAGTTGTTCATTATTTATATCTTGGCTTACAAGAGTAATAGTTGTTGGCAAAAGGACAGTAAAACAAATAATGCCTATACCTATAGAACATGGACCTCCGAATAGCCACTACAATAAACTATCATAATGACCACGGTTGCAAAGCCGATTGTTAAAAATTATGAGCATGATCCTATGGAATAGGGGTGGCGAATTCGTTGTAGAAAGATGTACAATGCTACAGCTAATTACAGAATAACCCTAAATATCTTATTGGTCTTTCGCGTAGGTACTTTTGGCTTAACAGACTACTGGAAATTTTTGAATATAGGTTAGAACTTATATTTACTGGTGTTGTATTTACTTTTATTCTGTTCACGTTTATTGCCACCATTGTATTGATAAACTATTTTTCTATCTACTACATAAGCATTACACAATTATCAAGCTTTCCTCTAAAACATGAAGTCTATCGGCACTTTATGTAAATACTTTGATAAAAACCTAAGTGCTTAACACTTTTACATTTTAGGCGAAAATCCATTACCAGGTACATAGGTACCCTTCTAAATCAAAGTGACAGGTAAGCAAATAGAACAAAACTCACCTCTTCTAGGAATCCAGAAAGTCCTCTGCCCATAAATCACCGCAGTCCTGACAAATGGATTCTACGGCTTTTTTTCCCGCCACTCATTTATTAATAGGGCACGGAATGTTTCGGAAAACCAATAAAATGTGCCCCGTCATATACCTGTCCACCCAGACAGCGTGGCTTTTGTTCCTTTGCTTGTTTTTTTTTTTAATTTCGGACGGCTCCGAGCCGAATGTGAAAGACTGGAGTCACGGATATACAGTAATTGTACTTACTTATAGTAATAAAGTTATTAAAACTAACTTTCGGGTTTATTATCGTCATTATGGCGTGCCGGTTTTAATAGACGTTCATTAAATTGTCGAATGATTTGTTAAGAACTTTACTCTCCTTTCGGCATGCTGTTGGGTGGGATTTTTTAGTACCGATTATGTATTAAATTTTTAATCGATATTATTTAAGTTTTTACGCTTATTTTAATTGCATTCTAATGCATCTGAGAGATTCTAATCGCACCTGCAAAGTTATGAATGAATGGACGGCTCAAAACTGATGTCACCGACTGCTATTGTATCATTTTCCCGATCAATTTTAAATTTTAATTGCTTACTAATACAGTTTAAAATCACTCGCTTCATCTTAAAGATTATTGCGTCCAAAATTCGCGACTAACCTATTTTTGTGAATGGACATATTTTTTGTGTTGCCGCGTCGTATACAAAGGGCTCCTTGGTCCTTCGAGCTATTTTGCGCGTGTGAAAGGGCTCCCATTCTCTTCGCCCTCAAGGATTGGAGCAAAAATAATTGTCATTTCCTGCGGCACTGAGACATAAAGGTGTGTTTAATATTGTTAAGAGAATTGCATACAGCGAGATGTCGGAGTGAGGTGATTTTCCGATTGTCGTACTTTCTCGATGATTGCATTCATACGACTTAATGATTGCTCGAGGTGTTACCTACAGTTCTATGTCTGTTTGAATACAGTGTCGTGACTCGTGACACTGCAACTCGTTCAGAATCTAATTTATTCGCACGCTGAGTATTTGCGACGAATATAGGTACGTGATATGAAAGTTAATTAAATGACGATATAATGATTAATTCGTGGAAGGCCGGCACTATTGAATTGGATTCGTCAAATTTTTTAATATGATGGTATGAAAATGTATGAAACTGCTAATGCAGTTTCATACATATTAAATAGTTTTTATCCAAAATGTTTTCAAAATAAACAAAAGAATCATCCAATACAAAATGAACAAATAATTTGTCGCGTTTGTATGGACCCATACTATCATGCCTCTATTGGGTTAGGCAGAGGTGTACCTGTGTACACATACAAATCGCCGGTAGTTTAGGTACCTACCATGTAATTATAATAACAGCAGTAGCCTCACCATTTATTGCAGAATAGCTACTTTTGAGAATGCTAATGGAAAAACCAGTGACACTGCTCGACATTGGAAACGAACCCAGGACTTTTATTGTTTTTCAACAAGTATTGTGTAAGTGCTTTTTGGAACAAGTATGCCTGACAAGTTAATGATGTTTAGCTTAAGAACAACATATTCTAAATTTGGTGAAGACGTTACTTATAAATCAGTAAGGCTTAAGAACTATAATCGAGAACATTTCTTCATTCGAACAAATCGATACAGAACGCGACATATCGACACACTGTAATCGACACTCACTAATAATAACCGATGTCGCTTGTCAAACTATGAAATAGAGTGCGCGTGCGAGTAATCACGGAGCAAATGACAACTTTTGGGTCAATGTGGGTCCGCAAAATTGCGGAAAACATCGTCCAGACAAAAAAGATCCTTATTTCGTTGAGATTTATTTTAGCGATATTCGTTTTTCAGGTGCAAAGTTATGTTGGCGTGTTTCCAAGTCGTGGAGGGTAAGTTGGAGGGTAGGTGAGGTGACAGCGCTAATGGGTGGATATGACAGGTAACGTGAGACGGTAGACAAAGTGCATCGCAGATGACGTTCGCACAGGAACTTGTTCGATAAAGGTTAATGATATATCTTCACGTGTTACATGCCGACAAAGTTCTGGTTAATTGAGTTTTGCGGGTAGTTAGGAATGAGGTTTGGTGCGTGTGATATTGAGATGAGAATAATTTGTACCTACGTCTACAAAAATCTATCTACTCCTTGTACGGTGCTAATTTTGTAATTAATAGATTAAGTTACATGAATAATTCATGAATACCAGAACTGGGTACCTATATTATTTGTTTTATTTTGTGCACACCTACAGTAAGTACCTACTTGCCTTATGTTTAGGTTTCTTGCGGTGCGTATAGGTTTGTTGAATAAATCTATTCACTTATTAAAAGCGAGGTGTCAGCTGCCAAATTGCCACTGTGGTTATGTGGTAGTCTATGGTTGCTCCATACAATGAGCAGAGGAAATTTCAGAGAAAGAAGAAAAGTAAAAGATTTTAGAAAATTATCACAGTACCTATTTCAAACCTAAATTTATGTGCAAATCGCGTGAGAGAGCGTGGCACCCTCTGCTTCTCCAATGTTAATTGCCAGCTTAATAAAAAGGTGAAACTTACGTTATTATACTAAACTAGCTTTTTGCCCGCGACTTCGTCCGCGTGGAATAGTTACTTTGTTCCATATGAACTTTCATCCCCTATTTTATCCCCTTGGGGGTAGAATTTATCAAAATCCTTTCTTAGCGGATGCCCACGTCATAACATCTACCTGCATGCCAAATTTCAGCCCGATCCCTCCAGTGGTTTGGGCTGTGCGTTGATAGATCACTATGTCAGTCAGTCAGTCAGTCACCTTTGAGTTTTATATATATTTAGATACGATGCTAATATAACACTAAATACTTCAAACGAAAGAAAGCCGATAAAAATCGTACAAAGCTTTGTAAAACAAATCTGAGTTTTTTCCTCTGGCAACCCGACGCTCGCCCGCAGGACACCTGTGTAATCCTTTCATCGCACATAATATGCCCTTAATTCCATTGATAAGGCATGACAACTAACGTTTTTGTATGCCTCCGAGCCTTTTTCCTCCCCAATTAAGGTTGTGCCTTTGTCTTTTGATGCGAGATGACACACTTCTTTAAAACTTTTAACTTGTAGGAGTCGTGTTTTGAATAGTAACATGATTTAGTAGGATTCAGTATGATACGTTTTGTTTTGACGATTTATTGTAAAAGGGTGTCAACGAAAGACACGGATTCTGTGCTTCTGACAAAAAGCTTTACGTGTGAATGGGGATGAGGGTCGTCTACGTCTCATTGTGGTCACATAAAAAATATATAAGATTTTTAATTGAAATCATATCGGTTATAAGAATCAAGCGGGCCGTAAAATTAGTTTTTCGTAATATGTCATCTAATCAAATCCCCTGAATATGTCAGCACTGAAGACTTCGAGAAAGGTAGGTCCTTCTCTACTCTGTTTCTTTTTAAATAGCAAAATCGTTTTGCTATTTTATAAAAAAAAACTATAGTTTTTGTAGATACTTTTGCTTTGGTGTACACAAAACCTAGATACCGACTTACTTAGTTTTAGTTTAAACTAATTTAAAACTAGATCAAGACTACTACTATTAATGTATCCCATAAAGATATTCAACCTTATGTGACTCATATTTTTCCGCCATAGATTTCCGATCAATATTGCCAACATAAAAAGTACAAATGGTATTCATGAATTTTCATTTTATCGGCAACTTGAATGAACCTAAAATAATCTAGAATTCCGTAGTAAAGAGGGGTTGGTACTACGCTTATATTATTAGTAATTTGATATGCTCCCCACCTTAATATTTATTTTCGTTTATTGCGAGAACAAATCATGTTTGCACTGATTATTGTATTGTTACATCAACCGGTAGGGGAAAAATCGCAGTTTGATTTCGAAGATAAGAAATAATAATATCGAATAATAATAATATTTAATAGCCGATCATAGGCCCATATTTATGACAACATTAGTTGAGCAATTTGAGCGAACATACTTCAGTATTGCCATGTATAAAAATCTAAATGACCATTGACATAAGTAGGCAGCCCTAATCAATTATTATTATTGTCTACTCATTATGAGTATCTTTATTCTTAAACCTATCCCAATAAAAACCATGAAACAATTTCGCTAGTTTTTTTTAAACAAATAAAATGATCATAGAACTTACTGCCGATAGCTTCTTATCATACAAAGGAATCTGTAAAGAAGAAAAAAATTAAATTTTAATCATTTTTCTCAAAGCATTTTAAATTTTTAGCAGAGTACCAACCTAATATCAGTGCTATGTCATTATTACAACAGGGTTTCCTACAGGGTGTATTTTTCAACCACCAAATAGTTGTTTCAACTATAAAATTTATTTAAAAGAATTATTTTTGGATTGGCAATTCTCTCAAGTAAATACCTAAATTTATGGATAAACTAGTGGACCCAGCAGACGTTGTCCTGCCCTGAAAATAACCCAAAACTCGATTGCAGCGCCACCTACCGGGTCCAATTGTGAATCTAAAGATTCACCATTCCCAGATCCCCTTGAACACACACAAAAAATTTCATCAAAATCGGTCCAGTCGTTTGAGAGAAGTTCAGTCACATACACACTCACAGAAGAATTATATATATAAAGATGTAAAACTTATATGTTGGGTAACTTTCTATGATGCACATAATTTTGTGACTAACATAATGCATTTTGCTTATATGTAGGTACCTATATTATTTTTATGATGACCCTTGATCTCTTGACAATTAACATTTGCAATAAACATTTGGAATGCTATGAAATTTTGCACTCGAGATAGTATAATTCTGCCGAAGAAGTTGTAATAAAATTTGACATATATTTATCGTAATATTACATAACTCCAGTCTTAAATATGCGTTGACATCTGATATGCAGATTCAGAAGCTGACGGACATAGGTACCTTTAATTTGTTACTTTAGGCAAATATTCTACGCCAATAGAGCCATAAGCCATAATTTTAAGTTTTTGAGAATTTTAAATTTCCATCTGTATCACCCTGGGTTCTCTAAGCGAAACGTAACTTAGAGATGCGAAGCAATTACATTTAGACTGGAGCGAACTTGATGCAGCCAGCCAAAAGGAGACTTATTTTTGTGAGGATCAAAGCGATCGCGGCGGCACGTCAGTGACGTCACTTCCGGCAAGATGGCGGCGGTGGCACGATTGTTTGATGTGCGAGTAATGAAGTGTGCCACCTCTCCCCGCTTCCTGGCTGTCGGGGTGTCAAGATACGGGCAATGACAACTTCTGTTTGCATATTAGAACCTATTTCAGCTACTGTTTCATGTGTTCTTTAAAGTCTGTGAAAAAACACAGTTTCGGTTAAGAAAAATTAAAAATATTTGGATCTGTCAGGTGAACACCCTGTTTTTACATTTGCATGCCGTATTTCAAGAAAAATGGTTTGACGGGTGCCGACCTGTACTAAGCCTACAGGATGGCCTACAATATAGTCCATCTACGCTAGACTAGGCCTTTATCCTCTGTAAATAGGGTTAAGACTACATAGTCCCGGCTCCACCCGTAACAGTAAACAGCAAAGTTACTTATTGTCCTACTGTCAATATTCACCAAAAGTAGTATTTTTATTTTGTGCTAGATTTTAAGTCAGGTAGTGGTGGCGGTGGTGGTAAGTTGCTGATGCGTTGTCGAGCCCCTACGGACTGCAGACTGAGCAACCGAGGGGAATTGGCTCTTACGCACTAAGGTCGAAACACACACCAAGGTGCCTACAACAGACTCCGACGTAAGGGTGAACGCCAGCCAGTCAGACCCCAAGAGATCCTACCGCCGAGCAAGTCAGATATTTTCATGCCTCTTTTGGCATGCCTATCTGAAGGAACAGTACTTTAACCCATCCCCACACGGGGTAGATATGCAAAAACATGAAAACACAATAAAAGTGTCCAGACAAAAAAAAAACAATACATAATCTGTCAGTAGACACATTGCCCTTGTATTAATTAACAAACTCGCAATCAGTCCCGTGGCAACCTTTATTATTTAGTAGCACTGTCATCAGCGCAAAACGGATTTAAATTCAATTTCATATCGGCACTCGCATATTGAGTTGTTATATAGAGTATAATCGCGTTACCCAGTCCACTAGTGGGGATTACGTGCTTTTTAATAAAGTCGTGCCGGCAGGGGGCGACACCGGGGACATTTTTATACAAAGAGGATTACTTCGGCCGCGTTTATCTGAACCTTACAGGAAGACTTAGCCTTCTAAGTACTTTCAGTGAATGCACACCCGTTTTACGGATACGTTTTACACAATCTACCTACGTTTTTGATATTTTGTGTCTTGAAATAGGACAGAATACGCTTTAAACAGAATGCACAATTTAAGTCTCTTTTTATAATTTTAGACTGTTGAACAATTAACTCTTCTATTGAAACTTGATAGTCATCTGAAAAATCTCATAAAAAAGAAAGAAAAGAGAGAAAAGAAGGAAAAGAAAAAATGAAAGAAAAGAAAGAAAAGAAAGAAAAGAAACAAAAGAAAAAGAAAAGAAAGAAAAGAAAGAAAAGAAAGAAAAGAAAGAAAAGAAAGAAAAGAAAGAAAAGAAAGAAAAGAAAGAAAAGAAAGAAAAGAAAGAAAAGAAAGAAAAGAAAGAAAAGAAAGAAAAGAAAGAAAAGAAAGAAAAGAAAGAAAAGAAAAAATGAAAGAAAAGAAAGAAAAGAAAGAAAAGAAAGAAAAGAAAGAAAAGAAAGAAAAGAAAGAAAAGAAAGAAAAGAAAGAAAAGAAAGAAAAGAAAGAAAAGAAAGAAAAGAAAGAAAAGAAAGAAAAGAAAGAAAAGAAAGAAAATCAGCTATCAGATGAAATCAAAAGAAGTATTTCCCTTAAAAGTGAAGAAAACAGAACTTTCATAATATTAGTGTCGTTTGATAGTGCTGACAGGTGCAAATGAAGTCGATTGAAATATTACGACGTTATTTACTAGCTACTACAGTTAGATCGTCAAATAAGCAGGCGAATAGCGAGCCCTCGGCCTTGAGATTCGTGGCATTCTACTGCTAAATCTTCGTGACTTTAAAGGTCAGTATTCGCGCTCCCGGAACATTAAACTCAGTTCCCAGCGCACGCGTAATGCACACACAACGAGATAATTGGAGTGTCGGGCGCGGGCGAGCAACGTCCATTGTTGGTGTCGTTCCACCGTCGTTATTCAATTCAACTCCTGCGCAGTCGACGTTGTTTCGTTCGGATGTATTGAGGCTAATCTTAGCTGTTTAGTGATTTCTTGGGATCGACGGATGCTTGAGTCATGCTGCGTCGATTATAATTTGGCGGATTTTGTTGTTAGTATTGATGGGTCTCCAATTGATGATTTCACTGTCGAATTACGTCTAATTTGAACCAGATCGAAATTTACTAAGGTAGCCGACTCTTCAGTTGACATAATAGTTTTTGATGAATAAACCTATCGCTCTAGGCGGTCGGACCTAAAATGATTACCCTAGCTAGCAGTAACTAGTTAGTTGGTAGTAATCAACTTCCATGTCCAGCTCCAAATAGTTTTACTGTTAACAGTTGTGTATGTGATAGCTACGATAGCTAGAGCTTGAAAGGGTATTTAGGTACATGGACTTCCTTGTTCCATCTTAGACCCTGTTTGTGCTTTCGATAACGCTAGACAATGTCAATCGAAATGGTTAAACGTATGTATACTTGTAGGTAATTTGTTAATACAATATAAAATGCCCTGTATGCTACACGGCCGGCCAGATATAGTCGCAAAAGATTTTTTCTTCAGGATATATTAAATCTCATGATGCCTTTTAAAAAACTAACTCTGAAAAACGAAAATGCATTTAAACATGATGATCTACTTACTTTCTTGGATGTATAAAAATCAAAAGTTCTATATCAAACATTATGGTGATTTTCTGTTACTTACGCAAAAAACGCATACATCGTCTACCTCTGTTTAAACGAACTGCGATAAACGACACTTGAGTAACGAGCAATTGTTTGCGCGACTATTAACGAAATCGCAGCAAAACAAAAATGTAAACAACAAATAAACTCGCGGTGGTCCCATATGAATATCAATTTGTTTGCCTCCGCGACAGCGTCATTAAATTAGCGGTCAAATTGAATCACAACTGCGACAACCTTGCCGGTGCGACGCGACGTCCCGCGAAACTTTTCCTCCTATTAATTTACAAAGCATCTCCTTTTACTCCAGCTAAACGAATTCATCCCTTCTCTACATCCATTCAAGATTTAACTTCCCTCGCACAGAGTCTAAGTTTGTTCATTATTTTTACATGTCATTGTGCAAGTGACGTGACTACACACGATTCGAAATGAGACTCTATATCACGGAATTAAGTTCGCTATTCCTTTTAATCCGCCACGAGGGTGTATCTGGTGAAATTATGATGCAGTCTTTATTCGTGAGCCGTCGGGAGCGGTTGCAGTAATCACCGCGTATCTCCATCCAGGGGTGGGCTGTGAATAGAGCCCTAATGAACTGGATTTAGGAGTTTTTGTGCCGGCGACTCGTCAGCTCAGAGGTGCAGCCGAGCAATTATGACGGAATAAACAAGCGTGGCTTCAGCTAGTAGGTACACGGCCTTTCAATTACTGACTTGCAAGCGACCTGCTCACTATCGACCACTTCTTTGGGTAATTGCTTTTACGTGTTACGTTGGGTTATTCTGTAAGTTTTTAAGCTTTCGCTCCCGAGCGGTCAGTGATCGATCTGGGGAAGTCTGTTTAGATTGATGGGCCATTCTCTAAGCCGTACCTATACCTACCTCACCATAATGTTGGTTGGCGGCGAGTGCCGACCTTCTCCGAACATCCAATCGTTCTTAATCTTCTTAGTGCGGAGCGAGCGGAATTATTTGGAATCTAAGCACCTAATATGCTTAGATAATAAAAGGTTTCGCAATTGTGGGCGGCTTTGTTGGATGTCGTCTGTTCCTGTCGGTAACAACGTCTTACAGATGTATTATTTGGGCCCAATTACGAATTTGATCGTATTATAAAAATAATAGAAGCAATTTCAGTACAATTTACTAATACCTAATAATAGGGGATTCCTTTTTTTGTAGCGGCCAGTCGTAATCTTCCGTAAATCAGGTAATTGGAAAATAAGATGACAGTAATGTAGAAAAGTTCCTAAGGATGAGGAGGAGGAGGATCTCTGAGGACCATTCCATCATTAACAGCAGACTTTGTAGATGTAGATCTTGTCTAGTATTTAGGTAGCATTATGCCATTTCGTCCCGTAGTGAAGATATCTATCCTGTCTTTTAAACTATCGTCTCTTAGAAGTAAATACCTAGATATTAATATCGTCAGTCATAAAACGAGCGTCATACTTTAAGTTTCAAACTGACAAATACATAGCTACAGATTTATTATACCTAGCACCGCTATTATCTACACATATCTAAAACATATGCATAGTTACCTACGCGCTCACTAACTAAACTTCGCAAATTCAAAAGAACTTAACCACCATACGTTAATCAAGAAATCAGAACTTTATTATGTTGGTAAAAGGGTGATATTTGTTTACCAAAGGCAAAGACGGCTGTAAAAGATGAGACTGTTCTTATTTATTTACGACGGTGCGGCGAGCGAAGTGGAGCGAAGATGATATGAATGATAAATGACCCTCTGAACGCCCCGCGGCCCCCACCCCCCCTCTCACACGTGAACACACGAAGAGGTGTGCTCCCTGGATGCCTACTTAAGTCTGTGCCGTGAATGCCGAGAAGTGATAACCGCTTGAATGCAAAAGAACTCGTGACGAATATTGATATCGTAACTGTGTTAAGTTAATAATGCTGTCAGAGACATGTTAAAGGCTCTGAAAATCGTGTGTCAGCCGTGAGGCCAAAAAAAGATGATTCACTTACCCACCAAAAGTAATGAATGCGAATATAATGTCCTGAAATATGTAACGGATTACTGTAGCAATGAGAATGTGATTTTTATTAAGCTTGACATACGAAAATTTACAGATTAATATCTTAAGATATCTCTAACCAAAAACTTTAAGAATGATTATCTCTTTAACAGCGAAGCTCATAATCGGCTCAGTTTATAGAGGATAGTGTACCAAACGGTATCTTATGTAAATAAACTGAAGTAAATACCGGTCGAGCGGCCGCATCAATCTCAACGTCTAGCCGGAGTCATCGAAGCTAAACGGATTTTTTCAAGCCAATAGCCGCGCATCAACACGCGTGACGCCCCGCGCGATTGGCCGACACTTTTTGTTCCATTTTCGAATCCTTTGTTTTTATTGGTTGACACTTAGCTAAGACAAAGGGGCGATTCTATGTGTGCGTGTGATTTAGTTATGTGTGTTGTTGGTTTGTTTGTGTGCGTTAAGGAATGGTGCCCTGCATTTGTATCGGAGGCAAGGTGTGGGTCGGCTCAGCTCATGTGGGTACTACGTGCTTGGGCTTCTGATTTTGATGTAGGTACGGCCCTTCGTCCTATGTGAACTCGAGTGGACTGTTTATTTTTAGTGATGCTGGGTACATTGTGTAGTTATATAGATATTCGACGCTTCTAGAAATGTAAATTCTTTATTTACCTTTAAAGGTACTTATGTAGATACTTGTTTATTTTATGTGAACTTTTTCAAGTATGAGTAGGTATTTATAATCTTCAATGGTTATGGGACCATGCAGCTTTGTAACTTGCTTAGGCGCTGCTAAGATTACTCAGTTTGATAATCCAATATTAAATATTTTAAATAGTTTCATAGGTATTTCTGCATCAAGAGCCACCTGATTCTAATCTAGGTAAAAGTATTTTCCGTTACAGTTTAGATGACCGCATATTATTGACACCTAATTACGAGTACGTACAATGGAATATTTTTCTAGTTAGTTATAGGTACCTATATGTATTTATGACAATTGCGATCAGAAGCAGAATTTGAACATGCATCCTCCTCGTTTGGTACACTAGAAGATATCACAAGAAAATTATAACTTTAGAAACTGCGCATGCGTAAACCAATTAAGAAAACAAGTAAGGAAATAAGGGTTGTTTATTATTGACGTTGTGTTCTTGTTGTCTATCTGTGTATACACTAGCTGTAAATACTTAAATGGTGTTATATCTATACAATAGGTACCTATTTAATAAATATAAATACTGCGCTATAAATTTGCTAGGTACTATAAGTATCTATCTATAACTGTCTGTCCCAAGCCTAGCCTAGCTGTATCGGCCGTCGATCCAACAGTCACAAGAAATTACTGAAAATAATTCAAGTTCACCACCAGACGGGGTGCTATGATTAATGACGGGGATTATTCAATTAAAGACTCGGCAGGTGACGGAGGGGGGTGGCAAGGGTGTGGGGAGGGGGTAAGGGGTGCTTTATCTTCGGTGGCTACTCAAGAGGGACGAATTGGCCTGGCCACACGCTTCCTGTTGATACGAGTAGTACATTTGTTTGTCCTTTTGGTGTCGTCGTCGTTGAGCTTAGATTGTTTTCTTTAGATGTGAATGTGGTAAGGAAGATTTGTTTGATGTTACGTTGTCCTAGTACCTAGGTTCTCCTCAGTGTTAGATATAAATGTTAGGCAAACTCCGAGTTGCTACTGAGAATTAAAAAAAAAATCTTTACTCTGCATGGAAATTGCACCCAAGACCTTGTAGCGTATCAGTTGTGCTTGTGACCACTACTAGCAAACAATAATTAGTAGGTATATTATATCTAAGTAGATTCGTAACTACAGACAATAAATCGATTCATCCTTAATTTATTTTAAGAATCATAGATGGCGTTGCCTGCCTTAACAATAAAATCCATGTCTTACTATTTAGCACTAGCAGAATATAAATTTCGCTTTAGACGTAACTACTGAAGAAATTGTCAATAATTATTTATGAAAGAAAATTAAAAACATTGGTGGTTCTCTTTTCATTAAAATACGAACTAGTCGGTAATTAGTAGGCACCTAGCTATTTTAATATATCAGAATGGTATCTAATGGCACTAAAGGCCGTAACTGAGGAATAAAATTTACGTTTGACAGATTTTGTATAGAAAAACTGTCAAAAAATCGAATTTATTCCTCCGAATTATCTAGTGATAGAAAATCTGAACTAAATGACATAAGAACTGACAGATTCAGAATCTGTCAAAAATGACATATGACAATTTTTACATCAGTCACAGTCATCAGTTGTGTTATACTAACATTTTGACTTTGACTTTGGTTTTGTTTGTGGTCAAAGAAAACGAATTTTCCCTGAAATGAGGTCCCGAAAATCGATAGTTTTTACCCCCGTAAACCCCCTTACTTAAATATCGCAAATTTCATTTACATCATTAGGCCCGTTTTTTAAAAAGCTTCTTATAAGTCAATAAACAAATATAGATAGTGTCCTTATATAAATGTTATCTATAAAGGTGATAAATCAAATCAAATGTTTTATTCCAATTATTTTATACACTTTGAAATTTCATAAACTAGTTACACGGTTATTTTAGTGGAGGAAAAATTCAATCGCAGGCACGATTCGAACCTGCGTCTTCTGGTTAGATACACCATACACTCTGACCGCTAAGCCACCGCTAGCTAGTTACACGGTTTCAAATAGTGGGTCTTATTGAGAAGAGCTACCAAGACACTCCATAGTCCTTAAATAATGAATGATTATATCTATTACTTCTGTTATAAATTGGTTCTAACAATGTGACAATAATGCAGTTTAATGTGAACGATAATAATAGTTTAGGATTAACAAAATTGCAATAGTAAATAATAGGATATTATTGAATACAATTTACCCATGTAGTGTTCTTATTATTTGGAAATTCAGAAGAAACCTTTGTAGATACCTATATTGTCTATAAGGTAATTATATAATATTCTAGTGGTACTAGTGGTAGCCATGAATGTGTAGCGATGGTACTCGATGGGTTCAAGTGGCGCAGCGCCGAGCACCATCCAGCCGAGTGTGGACGTGTCAATGTCGATGCTCAGCAAGGTAGTCTGCTCTCTATCGAGAATACATAGGATTATAAAACAGACTGGGGTCTGGTAGAAAACAGATCGGGGTCTATTTTATAGCCACACAAACTTCTAACTTTTAGAATATACCTACTAACGGTAGCAATCCGAGCGTAAATCCCATTCAAATTTCCGACTTTTCTGGTGGATTACAAAAAAATCTTTTATAAAAACCTTGTCGTGAATATATTTTATTTAGCCTGTTTTGTGTCCCAATACTGGGGCAGGCCCTGACAATTACGAACCTGAAAATAGCCAAATCAGTCGAGCCGCATTCAAGTGACGTCTTAGGTACGTACTCATACATGCGGCCATTGATTTTTATTTAAATAGAAGATTAAATAAATATTCCGATTGCCTCATTAGTCTAGAGGTAGCAAACACTAGTGTTCAGTATCAAATTATAGATTTGATTCCCAGGTCCAGCTGTTGAACCAAAATACCAAGTTAGAAGATAAAAATTTAAATGGGTTCCAAACTTCCAACCGTAATTGGTTTTTCTTAGATCGAATTATATAATTACGAAATTTTTTGTTTAGCATACGTCAATGTCGGTAACTACAAAAAAAAATAACTACCAGGTCATACCTACATCACAAAATCCATCCCATTGTGATTGCTAGAGAAATCTAGTTCATACATGTTGTGAAATGTTCGCGTTCCGGTAGCGACTACCCACATTTTGCGACACATAGGTAACTAACATGAACACGGCAGCTCATGTGTACCTATGTTCCACTTAGGTTTTCCGCAAACTGAATTCGCTTAGACCAAGAGCAGTGGAGCACCTACTCCATGTACTTACCTACAACCAACATCGGTTCAAAAATTAGACGGAGTGGAAAATTACTGGTGTTTTTAACCCAGTTCCACATGGCGACTGCTATACTATTTTTATAAAAAGACCAGCAGTTTTATTTAAATATTCTTCTCTCTATTTTTTTGTGGTAATTATATATATATATATATATAATTACCACAAAAAGATGAATTTCATATATAAGATAAATCATTAGATTTATCCTATACACACCTACCCTAATTACTACACTACAATCAATTAAGGTACTTCACTATTAATTAGTTCCAAAAATAATTAAAATTTTAGAGTCACGAATCAATAGGTACTCACCACACTTAAAGCATGGTAATGATCGCCTCGGGGCCATCGTCACCCAGGGGTGGCAAGGAAGCTAGGGTTACGTTGATAATTAATGATTTTTGTACAAAGTGCCCGAGAACTGGGACAGCCCCGACTTTCAGGTCGATAAAATAATTCTTGGTGACGGCGGAAACGGTAGTTAAAATTTTATTTATATTTTAAATTGGTTTTACTCGAATTTAAGTCTTTTGTGGGCTGGTAATATCTCAATAAATGAATGACAAAAGGTAATGTATTAATTGATTATCATAAGAACATTGGTATTATTCAGAGACCCGAAAAATCTTACAAACAGTTTCTTTTAGAATGTTGGTTGTGCCCATAAATTGGTTAGGTAGCGGAGGTTTGATGTATCTGATGCACCGGCTTCATATTAAATGCTGATATTCGGCTGTATCTGGTTAGACTGGAAGCCGACGCCAACGAAGGTAAAGGTTAGGACGATGAGGTCAAAAAGGGTTAGGATCACGAGGCAACCTTAGAATTGATGATACTATGGTATCTTTGGAGTTCACACTATCTTAACAAGGATGTTTTCCACTGATTAGCTCATGATTAAATTGAGGTCAGTTACCGCTACAGACAAATGATTCCTAAGAAAGTTATTACATACATTATTTTATAATAAAATGCCAAGGCATAAAACTTTAATATTAAGTATTTATGGACTGTAAAAACTTTTAAACTTTATGGCTAGATGCATGATAGCTTACGAGGATTTATTCGTAAAACATTTCACATACCTACCGTCTGTTTGAAAATCCAAATAATATTGTACAGACTATTCGCACGCGTTTTGCAAAATAAATCTAGGCAAACGCATGCAATATATTTTAGTTCATTCAATGCGTACCTATTACATTCGTGGAAAAAATCTAAAAATTCACGTCGCGTAATCAAAACAAAACGCGAATACAGATTTGTGCATTCGTACTTTATTGTAACAAAGCACAAAAAACGTGCTGAAAAATCGTTCCCTTCCGAAAGGTTTAACAGAAAATCGTTAGAGTTAAAAAAAAACTCGCAAACAAAACGTCCATTAAACGCGAACTCTCAACCCCATCCCTTCCGCGGTATAATAATAAATGGCGCAATAATGGCACAATATAATATTAACACAAAGTTAAACGCGTTTTTATTTTCCCGCCGAAACTTCAGTGCCGCTCTGGTGAACATGGCGTGCGACGCCATTTCTCCTCTTTACGGGCGCGTTCTCAAAAAATGGCTCCAGGAATAAAATAAATCGCAAATATTTATCAAAACGCAGCCCCGCTTCGGATGCGGGCGAGGGATGTGGTGTCGATGTGCCTAATGTGGGACGTAATAAGGGGTTTAGACTTTATAAATACTTTTTAAAGTTCTCTTTTAGTCCTTAATGAACAGAAACGTCGAGTGACTAGTGATTTGCTTAATGTGTAAAGTTATATTAAACTTTTGCTTCTTGCATCGATATTTTACAGTTAATTGACTAGATGTTAAATTGAGTTTAATTTACTAATAAAGTATCAGTATCGTGTTAATAACTACTCATAAACGTCTTCCCTTTAAAATTCTTTTAACTCAAAAGAGTTTCATCTTTGACATTTTCTCGATTCATCACTAATATAAATATGACCTGTGACCCGACCGCGGTTTCACCCGCGTTGCCCCATTCCTAGGAGTCGTAGCGTAATGTTATATAGCTTAAAACCTTCCCCTTGAATCACTCTATCTATTACAAAAAAACCGCTTCAAAATCCGTTGCGTAGTTTTAAAGATTTAAGCATACATAGGGACGGACAGACAGCGACAGCGACTTTGTTTTATAATATGTAAAAATGTAGTGATTAAAAATGTCAAGTTTTGAAGTACTTGCTTACCTTAACAAAAGGAATTTGTTACGAGCAAGCTTGTCAATTATATAAAAATTGATGTTATTAGTACGTGTTAAAAATGGAAGCGTTTATTTTTCAATAACCAGAAGCACGGGATCTCTTTGACAAAGAAAAAATCGAAGTAAAATCTTACTTATATAATGTGATATGGTATATTACGCCATCGATATCGATACACTCGATGTCGCAGCACTAAAGGGTCGACAGGTTGCACAGCGTCGGACATTTTGTTTTACAGCGCGAGGTCGGGCCGGCCGAATTATGAAAATATTACGCCGAATCCCTCTGAAACACGCTTTGACATTTCGTAACACGGTAATAAGTTGTTTTCGGGAGTTAACTCTGTATTTGACACGGGTGGTAGTTTATTTTACTTTTTTAAATCACTTATCCTTCTGTATTTTCCTTTGCAAATTGAATAAAAATGTAAAAAGGTGTTTCATTTGGCTTTCATATTAGGTAGTCAAGTATCAAGATTTAAATAGTGTCAAATTGGAATACCTAGGTACCTTTCCTCGTAATACTTAAAATACTTTGTGGATTTCTATTCATTACGTAAATATGGCTTAATGATCGTAATGGTATGTATGGATAGATAGTACTTCCGAAATAAATTAATTCCGAATAAATTTCGCATTTTTGTATAAGAAGAATTAAGTTATTTGACCTGCGCACTGTTCGCCATGGCTAACTTCAGACGCACGTACCCTTTAGCTTAATATCGTTCTTACTGTTGGGATATAAATTTTATTCCTGAGAAAGGTACTCAGTAAATCCTACAAGGTGATGTGTTAATAATAGAAATATTAACTGTTCATAATATAACATACCATCACGCCTGTATTCCCCCAAGGGTTAGACAGAGGTGTAACACTGGACTGTACACCCATTTCGCCGGTGTGTTTTGGTCCCATGTTATACTGGGCGAGCCTATTGCCATTAACTGCACACAGATCCAAGCTTACCGCTGTTACTGCGAATTATCCTACTGAAATTATAAACGTGAAAGTTTATATGGATGTATGAATATTTGTTACTTAACTACGTCAGAACGGCTGAAAAGATCAAGATGAAATTTGGTACAGAGATAGATAATAGTCTGAAATAACACAAAATCTACTTTTTATCCAGGTCGGATCCAATTCTGAAATCCACGCAGCCGAAGTCGTGGGCAGAAGCTAGCTATATAATATTTTATTTTATCAAATACTCGTAAGAAAATAAATATGAATATTAAGATCAATAGTGATATTTTTCTATGAAACAGTGGCATAACAATACTGGGCTAATGAATTGATCGCGTGCAGGGGTGACCTGCGGACCGCGGCTGCATTCGGATGCATTAGCAGAGCTTCCGGCCTCGAATCACCCTACAGCTTTTTTACTCTAATGCTTTATAAACATACATCTACCGAACTTTTGGATTCTACTTTACATAGTACGTACAAATTTAAATAACATACCATCACGCCTAGTATTCCCGGAAGGGTTTGGCAGAGGTGTACCTACTACACCGGAGTTCGCCGGTTATTACATGGCTATTAATAATAACCTAATAGTAATAGGGGGCGAGCCTATTGCCTATTAACCGGTCACAAATCCAGACTCCGATCTGCTACTGAGAATTTCATAGAAAAACCCAATAACACTTTGCTCGACCTGGGGATCGAACCCAGGACCTCTGGTGTAGCAGTCGCGCTTGCGAACACTAGACTAACGAGGTAGTTATGATGAATGGGTATGACATGGAAGTGTTTAAAATTGATAGAGATATTATTATCATCAGTTTGTGATGAGAGAATAATTAATTAAAAAAACATCATCAGCCTATATTCGTCCCCTGCTGGACGTAGGCCTCTCCTAGTAGACGCCACAGAGCCCGATCTTTGGCTTTCCTTAAGTCTTACTATAGTCATAGTGGAATCGAATAATTTCACTCAGGAGCAGCTCGACTGGTGAAGTACCTCCACCTTGCAGAAAATCTAGGTCGACAAAGCTCCGCGCGGAAGCGTTGTGTTGCAGTGGGCGGGACCGCTGCTGTTTTGTTACCGCCGCTGTCATGCGAGGCAGCATGTCTCCTATGCTGCCAACCCAAAATTGTTATTGATGTTCCTGATCTGCATAATGAAATCTGCAAACTATTTGTCCCAGACAATTACTGTCGGATCAGGAAACACCGCTTACTGGCTGTTCCAACTTGTCGTACTGTGGCGCACTCCAGGTCACCTATTCCTCGGACATTAGCCGCTATTAACGCTCTCCTGAACTCAAACACAGGTTTTGATATTTTTGTGAATGAATGGATGATGATACTGTCGGAATGTTTGAATTTTTGTGAGAAGAATGCATGAATATTTTTTCTTTCTATTTTTTTTTTAATAAATTATACGTTTAAATAGTGTAATTGGCCTCGCCGTTCTATTTAAATAAAAAAATAAATAGCCAACTATTCCTCCTTAATTTACAGGGTCGGCAACGCGCGAGTGATACCCCTGGTGTTGCTAGCGTCTATAGGCTAACTGCTTACCATCAGGCGGGCCGTATGCTTGTTTGCCATCTTAGTGGTATAAAAAAAATCCCTTAAAATATTTGAAGTTGCCGCAATCTCCACAACCATTACACATTCCTACGAATCATTAACGCACTTCAAGGCCGGGGGCTAAAAATACTTAAAAAATCCTGCATAGCGGTGTGACGCGGGTAGACCTTAACGATAGAAGGGTAGTATTTCCGGTTCCTGTTCAGAGGGGGCCGCAGGGAAACCGGAGGGGGGAGGGCCGGTTCTCTTTGTGTAGCGATAACCGGAAGCTAAGGGCTCCGAGGACCGAGGGTTATGTCAACTGTGAGGTATTTTCAAGTTTCTTCCCGTGGCTGTTGATTACTCGATACGAATTTCTAATGTAACTTCTAATGGAAAATTTTGAAAATTGCCCTTTCAATAGAAAATTTTGAGAATTTCTAACTTCTTTCATTGATGTTTTAATGTAATCTTTATTCCGTCTAGAATCTCAAGACATCCAAGTCCACTAGTCACGGTCCTGTTTCCGGCAACATTCAGATGAAACGGTAAATACAAGAAAAGTACAGTGGAGAACGAGCGCATCGAGCTAAAAGTCCGTTCAATATCTGTTCAAGGAACAGCCCACTCCGGAGCAATCACCGACTAAATGGCTACTTTTAGTGCGAACAATAATAATTTTAGTTGCGAGTGAGTGCTCCAATAATGGGCACAATTTCCGACGATTAGCCGAACTACAGCCGAACGCTAGCCGAACGTTTTTGCAGGACTCTTGTAAAAATGGCGTTAATGACCGACAGTTGAGTGCACTACTTGTAGTAATCGCTATGATTTACGCTTTATGCTCGTCTTTGTGTTTTAATAGATAGCAGTGTTCCAGGTGGATAATGATTATGAGGATTGCTTCTGTTTTTCATTTCAATATGTATAATTTTAATATGTTTCAATATTCTTGCGTTTAGAAGCAAAGGGAAAGCATCGCAAAGTTTACTGTTTATAACAAATATTGGAGTATAGGATTAAACAATAGGTAATGCTGCTTTTTGGATTGCTTCTTACCTCTCCTCACAATCAAATTTGTAAATGTGGCCACTGTGTAAATGCGGCTTAACAATTGGGAACTCCAGATAAGAATGCGACAATGATAACTCTCATTTTGCTGGCGTCTAAAAGCTGCGGTTTCCTCTTACCATCAAGCATGGTATATGCTTGTTAGTCATTTAAGTACCTAACAATAAAACAACAATATACATCGTTTTATATTTTAAGAAAAAAAAACTGTTTTCTCTTAGTTTATTAATACTTAAATTTGTGTGAGTTCATAAATGTATAAAATATGTAATGAGTCAGTACGCGTTCTATACAGAGCAGGGTTCAAACTTTTCAAAGTCAAAATGTTTTATTTCAATTAAACCATTAAAAAAGGTACTGTTGAAAAGTTAAAACTAGTTGCACGGTTCCAAAAAGTGGGTCTATGGGTGGTATTGACTATCAGGTCTCAAGCACATAGCGAACTTTAGAAAGAGGTTTCATATTATTGAGTCCTTAGTCTAAAGTTTTATATTTTGAAAAACTCTTTATCGCGTTTTGGTTTATCTTAGGAATTGATAAATGGAAAAACTTGGGCTCCGAATATAGACGCCTGCCTAGTCTAACTAGCACCACATGTAATTTTCAAACAGTTTTACTGTGTTCCATTGTATGTTTATGCCAGAGATCGAAAGGCTAGGTGTATTTACTTCAATCGTCGTGCTCCATCTTACACTCTGCTTGTGCTTTGGCAATACTTGGGTTAAATACATTTACGTCAATACTAGGTATGTCCTGCAGGTAGATGTACCAAGTTTGGGTATTCTTGTATGTGAGAAAATTTGTATTTTCTTAATTACAGACATTAAAGACCATTCAAGTACCTACAATACAAAAATCAATTGTCTTGTAATCCGTATGGGTGTGGGCTAACGTTTTTTTTCAAACAGCTGCGTACTGGTCACACCGTGTGGTCTAAGTCAGTCGAATCCCAAAATTTCTTCAGGACAACCGGTAGCTAATCGATTCTGTAATACAATAATAAAATTAATGTAAGCAAGTCTACTTAAATACTTTTCATAGGAAAGGCCTTATTTTCCGCGGAGAGTCATATATAGGCTGTTTTCTTACCATTAAAATAATAAAATCCTACAGTGGGCCGACAGTGGCGCAACTTATCCGCGGCACGGAAGCCGGCTCTCTCGCGACACGACTTATCCATTTATCCGCCGCCTCTCATCCGACGCGACATAAAGGGGTTAGAAAGTGCCCACTGTTACTAGATCTCCGCTCTCTTGCTTTATTTTAAGTTTTTACAAGAAAACTTTACATGACTCCTGAGACTTTAGTAGTTAGAATTGTAGATTTCAGGTTTAAAGTACTTAGTGATGTTGTTGGATGATACAGGCAGTTATTAATATTATAATGTAAAAATGTGCATAACTATTTATTGTGCTATACAATTATGTATACCAAGAATCAGAAGAAATATTATCATTGATTCAGTTTTTTTTTTAATTTAAAAAAAGTTGCCCCACACTTGGATTTTCTCCTGTATCGTGGGTGCGTTTACAAACACAAATTCTCACAAACACAAATACCCAGACCCGGAACAACTACCTGTAGATCATACAAATATTTGCTCCGTGTGGGGATCGAACCCACAACACGTTGCGTAGAAGCCGATCGCTCAGCCACTACGACGAACGTGTCGTCAAAATATGTATAAAATTATAATATATAAACTTATTTACAATTACAAAAGTTATAATTATCTACATTTTAAAGAAAAATAATACTCAAAAAAGTACTTTATGTGCAATGCTTTAAAAAATATAACAAATACTATTATGAAAATTATTTATCATTCAACAGTCGTCATTGGATAAAATTGTATTAACTATATTTCTTACCTATATGACTTTTTGAAAATGAAACTACGCATAGTTTTACATTGCAGGGGCCAACTAGTAGTGGATTGAGAACCCTATCGAACAGAACCATTACGAATGATTTTTTTAAGAACGGAGGCGTAATGTTTTTGTAGTATCGACAGGAAATGGATATGAATACGAATATGCACTTCGATAAGTAGTAACAAGGGTGTGAGAAAAATGTGTTCCGCCATAGAAAATAGTTTTTCATGACGGGACAAATTTTCCTGGTTTTTAGAGTTGTTAAAAATGAAGGAGTTTCAATCTTGTTTTCCAAGAAGTGTTGCAAGAAGGTTACTGCAATATTATAAGTCTCTAGAGATTCTAAGAAATTAACTGCATTGAATTACGATTTAAGGGCATGGAAGAAATTGAACCACCATTTATGAGAATGTTTTTTTTTTAATTATATTATATGATCCTGGTTTGATAATACCCTCTTTGAGTCAAAGTTTGACTGGCATAGAATGAAGTCATTATGTCCGCATTGTGTAAGTACCATTTTTAACCGACTTTAAAAAAGGAGGTCCTCAATTCGACTGTTTTTTTTTTATTTATGTACATCGAAGTTTAAATAAACCACGAAATTAATTAAAAAACTTATTTTACCTGTCTAGAATATTTGTGTCAGTTCGCCAAAAAAATATCCGTGTGATCCGTTAATTTTAGTTGCGTTAACATAACGAACCGTCCATCTATCATATGGCTTTTAAAAGGGTAGAGCGGGGTTGACGGCGATTGAAGCCTTTCTTATTTATTCGAATATCCCCGTTGGCGCCAAAAATACGGCGAGGATGACCTTTCCTGACGAGGGGAGAGTGGGCCAGTGCGGATCACTGTGACCGATAGGTGCGCCGAATATTGGCTTTTTAGGCCAGAAGGATATTTTAATGGTACGGTAATGTTATGAATTGATGATGTGGAAATGTCAAACGTATCGTGATAGCGTCACTATATACGTTTATAATGGCAAAGGCAAATCGACCTTTTTCTAATCAAATGTTGATTTGTGAAAAAATTTTAAGTAGGTAATTATTAAAGAAACCCAATGTGATAATAGTAAAATGAGTACCTTACCTTAACTGATAAACTTGAACCTTCCGAAATGATAAAATAATAATAAACAGTATTATTAATTATTATCCAAAGCACTGTTAATCAGCTAATTGAATCATAGATCGCTCTTTTATAAAATAGCTTGAACAACATATTTTTGAAACGTATCTAGTACAGGTAGGTACTTACTGATTCGATTGCAATACATCGAAGTTCCAATTGGCCATCGATCTCGTCCTTATTTACGAAGGTATGGGCCGCTCTCAATCCAGCTAAATAGGTATCATTATTTTTGTTTATTGGTACTGTACCGAGTACCAATTCCTACATAATTCTAGTAAGTTCTCCACACGAACGGTCCAGCGGCAGTCCGCTATAACCGTATATCTTGTCTTTGTCCGCCTGTATTTATGGCTACCCTTATTTTTATTTTAATGCTGATGCGACCGGTGCCGCTGTGTCTCGCTTGCCGACTAATCTTTTGGACACCCTGGTTGGTTAGTATTTGCTACTTATGTACGAAGTATGGTGTTTCTTTGTTGGTAAAAAGTTGTGAGTTGTTTGTTTTCTATTTATGTTGGCTTTGTAGTAATTGTTTTTACTAATTCATTATTTACTTTTACTAGAGTTTTTAAGACTTAAATATTTTCTTTTTTTTTGTCATGTGCTTATTTATTTAATAAAAGTTATCAAGTCACGGTGAAGGAAAACTCCGTGAGGAAACCTGCATTTCTGATAGATTTCCTCGAAATCTACCGACCGTAGGCTAGTGTGGTGGCCTTACACACTCACTCTGATATCAGACCCGTGCCCAGCTTTGTGATAATATAATGGGTCGATGATGAACTATTATTCTAAATCAGTAGATCTATATAATTATATACTTACATCGAAATCCTAGATTATTAACTATCCCGAAATTGAAACCAAAAATGAGTCATACCGGTGTTACATTTAAAGTAATCCGAGAAGTTTAGGCCCTTTATTATTTATTGAGAACCTTCGCCCATTCATGATTTACCATTTTTCGGAACAAGATATTTTGATAATGATCATAATACTGTACTAAAATACCCTCTAAAATATATTTAATGGCTTAATGTCAATGGCCATCAAGGCTTTATCATATCTTCGTACTACAGCAGTTCTGCAGGTACAGTAGTAGTCCTTTTTTTTGTTGAATCCTTCAAAAGGGGCCGGTCTTCGGGGATCAGACCACTCACTAAAACCACACCGGTGGCCACCGTCAGCACATGAAGAGTGGCACTGTGTCCTCTTAAAAGACCACCCCAGAACTCCCCTGTGCAACGCCCGTTTGGGCTCATCGTTGGGGACAGTACACCTCTGCTTAACCCTTCAGGGAATATCAGCATGATGGTATGTTTGTATATTAAGAATCCAACTTTTTCTCCCTTTCCTCATACATACCAAAACATTATATTTCAATCGTGGTCTAAAACCTCGTAAATTTCACCAAAAATAATTTAATATTCAAACAAAATTTCACCAGTCATAAACTTCATAGCATCTTCGGCTAATTTTAAAAAGAAAACCTAGGGTTGCACCCTTGCGATTCTCGGCCATAAGTTTCCAATACATGAATTTTATTAACTTTCGCGCCCCATGACTGATGGTGTTATGGTGTTTGTTTTTCGCGTCATCATGCGCCACCGACAACCCTGGGGTTATGGTGTCAATACGCGTCATGAAATTATGGTGGCTGAGCGTGACAATTTGAGACTTCGTAATAATTTGTGGGTTGATTAATTTGGTAAACAAAGTTGGTAATCAATTTTATTTAATTTTACGAGAATTTCTGTAAGTAGACTTGTTTTTTTTAATTAAAATAACCTTGTAAGTATCAATATTATAATTATAATTTTACACGATTAGCTGAAATCATAGTACTTTTGAAGTTTGATGTAATATACGAGTACGATTAGTAGAATAGAGTAGTCTTGTTTTGTATAGGTATCTACGTGCGTTAACAGATACTACTCTAGTTACCCATATCGCTCATTTGGAGCGACAGTGTCACAACTGCAAAAAAATGCGGAATTGTCCTAATAACATCACAATGATCCCGATAATAATCTACGTTAGGAGTGAAAACGTCATATTTATTAGTTTATAATATTTATCAGTTTTCGTCATATTTACTAGCTCTCAGAAATATGAACAATCTTCACTTGTGTTACGAAAAAATCTTAAAAATGGCGTAGCGTAAAATTTACAAATTTGCAGTTGTGACACTGTCGCTCCAAATGTGTTCCCCTGCGCAACTTCGCCTAAGTACTGAGGTAATTTTCATTTCTAAAATAGACTGTGCCCACTGTTCATTGGAGGTTTCATGGAGGTTTCATAACATAAAATGTGATAAGTCTAATTTATAAGAAAGAATGAATGAAAAACGATGAGGAAATGAAATGAAATGATATTTATTTCTGTAAATAGATTTCATAAAGATTTTACATGTATGATTCCTTTTTTTTAAGTAGATGGTGTCGGCATTTCCTAGCTGACGACCTCTAAGAAGACACACCGAAACAAAGTCAGAGAATCATGGTCACTTTTGAAGTCCAGACATAATAATATCAGAATATGCGACTGATACAATGCAGGGCAGTGTCTGAAATGGCCTTTTGAGGCTTTGAGTAGACCAGTCCCATCCGACGGGACGCATCCATCAGACATCGTGTAGCTCAACCATATATACCAGATCGGCGGAACATTTGCGTAGGCGACATAAAAAAATCTCGAAGCCACCAGACAGTTAAAAGACGTAGTATATCTAGCCTTCATCGTACTCACATTTACATAAAATCCTTTTAACATTAATTTAATTTGTGATGTCATTGTTTATTAAATATGTGTGTGTGTGTGTGTGTGTTGAATTTCCGAAAATCCTTTCTTAGTGCTAGTCTACAGTGCCAAAAGGAATGTCTGAATGGAGTGTCAGCATGCAAACTTTCTGGGGTCTAGATCCTGCAGTTTCGGCTGTGCGTTGATATCAGTCAGTCAATCAGGTTTTTCTTTTATATATTGATAAATAGAAGATAGATAAAGAATCTTAAACCAGAGAATGTAACGGTAACACGACCGAATTTCGCCATGTTGAAAATTATTTGTAATATTAAAGTTCTTGCATTAAAATAAATGCCATAGGCTAGGTACGACTGGTGACCGAGAGATCTTGGATATTCAGATTAATCCTTTACTTCTTTGCTTATATTTTTAGTAACAGCTCGGATTCGGGAGTTTTGATTTTGATAGATGATTACTTGGGAACTGGGGACCTCCTTATCAGAGAACTGGGGTATACAGACACGATGGTGTGTTATGTGAGTTTAATTTTAGATTATATGTAGGTATAATGAATCTGCAAGTTTTGACTAGGTAGGTATAAGTATCCATTATACAAGACGGAAATATTTGATCTAAAATTTTCATAAAACCATCTGTTTACAAATAACTTTAACCAAAAAATAATGACCAAAACTTGGAGTAAAACGAAATGCGCTGCCTAATTTTTAATAAAATATTTATAAGTCCCCCAAGCGACGTTATTTGCTGAAGGGTGACTGGAAGATTTCAAACTTTCCCGAAGAGAAATTGGCTAAAAAATTCCTTGGCAAAATAAAATCGAAGAGCGGCTTCCGAAAGTTATCGAACTTCCCCAACAATCCATTACACCGAGTTTCGCAAAAAATTGACTCCGGCGCTCTTTGGAACTTATTATTTTGAGTGAAAACATCCAGGAGTTTCGTCGCCTGCGAGCAAGTTTGCCGGCGACTGCCACCCTCTTTACACTCGATAAACACACATTACTACCACTATCGCAATTGTCCTCGTAATAAAATTCTACGAAGAAACTAGCTTTAAATTTTTTTAGCGTAAAATATTTGATGAGAAATTGCAAGTATTTATCTAAATTCTTACCGTAATAGGCACAATATGCTCCATCTTTACAAACCCCGCATTTCCCTATCCGACCGCACAAACGACTTTTAAAAGAGTCCTTACCTTTATCTCATAAAACTGATTGGTCACTAACCCCCCAAATGGCGGGCAATATCGACGATATTCAAACATAACCGTAACGGAGCGTATAATGCGTCCGATCGGCGCTTTACGGACATTAGACAGGTCGTACTAACAAACTTACCGCTAAAATCGCCACTTTTAGCTGCGAGCGAGCACTAAACAGCAAACAAAGCCAGCGACGGCGGCGAGCGGCGTCCGGTCGCACCACAAAGGCTTTGTAGCTGCCACACTGACACGCTTTTTGCGTCGCCGCGGCTGCTATCGCTCGATGACGTCCCCGTAGATCGATAAGAGCCTCTCCCACTCGACGGGAATGCTCCATTGTATTACTGACACTACACTGTCTGAGATGTGGAAAATCGTAGTCCAAAATGCGCGTGATAGCGGCCATGAGCATGACGTCACTGTTGCGTGCGGACAATGAGAGGAGTATGCATGTCGCGTCACCGACAGTTGAATTGTGAGACTGCTTTTATTAGTTCTGTGCGGTACACCTGTTAGATTGTGTTGGAATTTATAAGTGTATAAGTACTTCAATGAAGTAATTTCAGATAATAGAAAATGACTTAATCTCAAGCATGCAATACTTAAAACAAGCATCAAAGATTTTGATAGCGTTTCTAGGGAAGAGCATTTCACCACGGTACCAGCGATATTACTTGCGATGATGTAATTTTTACCTATCCAAAAAATTTTACCTATCTAAAATCCAATCCTATCCAAAAAAAAAAAACAAATTTCAGTTTTAGTAATCACCTTACGTTATATAAGAAACTCCTGTGCAATATTGTATGGTTCTAAACCTGGTGGTGTCGTGCTATGTACATATTTTAGCCAGAGTTAGAATTTTATTAAGTAGGAAATCTCAAAACCAGTTACTTAGTTCGACCAGAAAGGAATG
Organism: Acronicta aceris; assembly: GCA_910591435.1. Taxonomy (NCBI): domain Eukaryota; kingdom Metazoa; phylum Arthropoda; class Insecta; order Lepidoptera; family Noctuidae; genus Acronicta; species Acronicta aceris. The sequence goes on from OU342759.1 coordinate 13,531,525, forward strand.
TATGATAAATATCTACCTATGTAAATGAAGTAAAATGCAAGAAGAATATATTAAGAATTGTAGAAAATTATTCCTCATTTCATACCACGTCCAAATCGGGCCGAAAGACGTTTCTACGCCTAACCTAGCCTCCTTACCATAAGTCAAATATTACCTTCAGCCAATAAGGTCCGCTGAGGGTCTGAATATTATTATCCTGGCAAGCAAACTGAGCTAAGTACGTGCCCCTCATACGTATGCGGTGCTGAGACACAATTAACATAAATTAGTTGTTAGTGGCGCGTGAAGAACGTGAGTCACATCTAGTGATGTCGCTTGTTGCGGTACAAATAGCGGGATTTGGAAAAATTGATGCTAAAAAATATTTAAGTCTTTAGTTTTCAAAGATATAATTTTAAGCTATTGCATAGCTTCTATCGCGGGCCTTGAGCGTGGGAACCGAATCCAGAAATTCCGTAAGAAAAAAAACCTAACACCCCCCACTCCGACCGGCACATGTCTCTTTAGTTCAGCAAGGGTGCCTTTAGGTGGCATTGGTTGTATTACATAAGTTGATAAAAAACGCTATGCAATAGCTTTACCGCGGCCGTCCCCGAGTGCCACACGTCTTTATAGCAAAAGGAAAATACAGTAGATGCCCAACTAAGCTACTGAGACTACAGTCATAATCATTATCATTAGAAAGTAAATAAAATAAGAAACTTTAAAAATATAAAAATACACTTGAGAGAGCCGAAGTGTGAAATGTACCTAAATTGAATAGGACGATAGCGTACAAGATAACAGAAGATTAGGAATTAAAATGTTGGTGGAGGATAAATTTATGTAGGCAAAGCTGAGGGTTAGTAGGTATATAATTAAATACATATACAATCACGCCTGTACCTACCTACTACACGAAATGTTAGGTTAAGTTAGAAGTTTCCAATAGAGGGCGAATATGTTAACATTTATTTATGTATTTATTTATTTATTTATTTATTTATGTACAAAAATGTGTACAAAGGCGGTCTTAATGCCTTAGGCATTTTCTACCAGACGACCTTTGGGTGGTGCAGAGACGAACATGGTAGATGCACTAAAGAAGAAAAAGTAAAATGTATGAGGCGAAGACTAGCGCGAACTATAAACTATAACTATAAATTTACATAATATACATTAAATAAATATTTATATACATATATAACATAAAATACGATACATATATACAATACATATTACAATACATTTACCTGAATACTTATAAAAAAAAACAATATTGGGCAATAATAACGACTATGATACCTACGACACCATTCGTAGCAAATGCTACGAAGTTGTTACTACCGCAAGTTATAACAGACTGCAAGTTTAAAGCATAAAACGTTATTTAATCGCACAGTTATAATAATCCCAGTACCAAAATTTTAATGTAATTACACTAAAAGTTATCAAAACATAACATAACATACCACCACGCCTGTATTCCCCGAAGGGTTAGGCAGAGGCGTACTATAAAGTACACCCACAGTTCGCCGGTATGTTTACGTCCCATGTAATAGGGGGCGAGCCTATTGCCATTAACCGGGCACAAATCCGGACTCCAAGCTGCTGCTCCGAACCGAGAATTTTATAGAAAAACCCAATAACACTTTGTTCATCCTGGGGATCGAAACCAGGATCTCTAGCATAGCAGTCGCGCTTGGGACCACTAGACTAATGAGACAGTCTGTTTATCAAAACTGAACGTAATTCCAATCTCAGGCCTAAATTCCCGTTATTTCCGCGTCATCCCGTATCAAGCACAACACTACTGAGATGTGATCTGTATGCGTGCGAGCACCGCACGGATCGCGGACATCTCACACGTATAATACACTACTTATTACCTTGTCGACAATGTATGCCTTTCGTAACGCACATGATGACGCATAACTAGCACAGCACTAACGTTCCGCGTTTCAGGGGTGGTCATGAACCTTTAAGCGTTTAATATCAATTTGGCTATGTGTGTGGGTACTTAGGTTTACCTACAGCAGTTGATTATTATTATATTTTAAACCTGTGAGGTTAGATTTAGTTTTTGAACATTGTATAAACTCGGGGTAAACCCAAAAATTGATAGTAAACTGTAAATTAGTAACATTGTAGCTATTATCTATAATATATTTTTTATTACTTTGTAAAAAGTACGCCTCTGCCTTCACCTATGTTGTTTATTTTTTGTTTTTATTTGACACTTGAAGTTTCATTGAATACCAAATACGAAGATAAGAGTAGATCACCAAGTTCAAATAATCAAAATTCAAATGATCAAATAATTCAAATTTATTTAACGCTCCTCGTAAAGTCGAAAAATCGCTGTACAACCACTATATCAATAATAATTATGAGCGGGGTCTATGTATCATAAGAATTATTTGAGTTATATATAGAAGATACTATAATTCGGAATCTTGCAATCCTTTACTTACAATTCCCAATATTCACAGAATTTCCGACGAAGCGTTGTGTGCCCGAAATCCTTCCATGCTTATATGGAATTGGTATCAGACTATGATATACTAGTTACGTAAGACGATCTTAGACTCTACGGTGGCCATAATCTACGCGTCGGCACGTACAAGGCTGGCTGGATCTCTAATCGCATCAGACGCCTGAGTCGCCCTTTGACCCCGCCCTACTGGATACAAATCTATAGAAATATTGCTGCAGTATCGTTGGGCAATATAGGTAGATATCTTAGATTTTACGAGAACATATATCGTACAGCTGCATTTTCTTACATACTATTTTGTTTCTTACTTAAAACGAAACCCCTATAACCCCAAAGGTAATCTGAAGGATTTAGCGCTGAACCTAACTAAAGGTAACATAGATTTTTTTTCTTTAGGGTTTTCGGAAAATATAGTTCTTGCAAATCAGTTGGACTTATCTTACATATACAAAAAAAAAACAAATTATAACATCTAATTTCAGTGTCATCACTTTTGGATCCATTGTCGATCTAATTACAATATAACCTATATATACTGGTTTCTCACACTTACGCGAATATTAGACATTGAAATAAAACTACTTTTTTCGTCGGGAATCAAATAATATCAATACAACGCGATAAAATCCGTAAAAAGTAGTTTTATTTCAATAACCTATATAGTTTAATATTTAAAAAAAACTAGTCTACCCGTGACCATAGATGCTGTAAAAGATCCGAAACGGCGGGAATGAAATAATATCAATACAACGCAAATTTCAATACGAAAAATGTTCTTCAAAAAGTCTGTGACAGACAGTGTGACGTTTTTTATTTATTTATAACATACCTGCCTACATAAAGCTAACATTACAGACTTCTCCAAGATCTGCGACACGCAATGCAGTGCCGGACGATTTGCAAACGTCGTTGAAATAAATAGCCGTGAAGAACGGGACACGTCTACAATGGACGCGAATCAGGGTCACACGAGTAATCTGCTCAAATAGACTCGCCTGTAGTTTAGTTAACAGAATCATCTTCTGTTATTAAATATTTTGAAAGCAGTATAATTTAAAAAGCTGAGAAATAATACGTCGAATTCAAACGCGCAAAATTCAATAAAAACATGACCGTAGGTATAAAAGTAAAATAATTAAATGTTTGTTTCAATAACATAACTGACTCATTATCAGACTGCCTCATCAGTCTAGTGGTCTCAAACGCGACTGCTACGCTAGAGGTCTTGGGTTTGATTCCCGCGTCGAGCAATGTGTTATTGGGTTTTTCTATGATGAAATTTTCAGTAGCAGCTCGGAGTTAGGGATTTGTGCCCGTTTAATGGCAATAGGCTCGCCCCTATTACATGGGACCTAAACATATCGGCGAATTGTGGGTGTACATTAGTACGCCTCTGCCTAACCCTTCGGGGAATACAGCCGTGATGTATGTGTTTGTTTTAATTAGGGACATAAGTGCGTTGAACCAACATCTTTGAAGATCACATTATAAGCAAAGAATTGCTTGTCTTTGGAGACCTCACTCTTCCAAATCAGCCATGAAAGAACCAACCTAACCCGATAAAGCTGTAGGCGGTACAAATATTTATTCCGCGTAGGAATAGAACCCGCAACCCGCAGTACAGAAGGCGGTCGCTCAGCCACTGCACCATTCGCGATGTCTTATCGATTCTCCTTCCAGATACAGATCTCCTTACAACTACCCACTACGAATGTAGCCCGGTTTCGCCGTACCATACAACTATGTATTACATATGCCTATAGTTTTAGATACGTCCCATCTTAGTTTGTGACACTATTACTCAAAGTACAAGGGGCGAGGGGAGGGGGTCCGTTTCCGAATTCCCTCACGCACCGCCAGAGGGCGCGCTCCGCAGAGCACCAATACCCCGTAATGTGATGGAGAAATAATTTCCTAAAATGCACTGGATTGAGACAGGATAGATTCGACCGTTTTTGGTTATATTTGAGTAGTTCCCGGGACGTCAATTTGGTTTATTGGAAGTATGAAAACGGCGGTGCTTTGATTTTTGTGAGTGGTCTGAGAGCAATTAATTTTTGGATGTAAATATACATATAACATATTTTATATATGTTATATGCAAATAAATGAAATGTTCCTAAAACTGGATACCATACTAATATGTATGCAAAAGTAACTATGTGATACCTTTTCACGCCTAAATCACTAAACAAAAAATAGAATTTGGCAAAGAGATAGATTAAATATTCTGAGAGAGGCTGTCAGTCTCAAAAAATAAATATAAAATAGCAAATGAAACCGCGAGCAAAACAGGTATTTTTAGATTTTATAAGAACTATATCAAATCGAACATATTTTTTTTTTAATCGTTTCCCCGTTCTTGAATTTTCTCCTGTATCCTGGGCAAACAAAAATTCTCACATACACAAACGCAACCCGAAACAACTACCTGTAGATCATATAAATATTTGCTCGGTTTGAGAATCGAACCCATAATACGTGGTGTAGAAGCCGATCGCGCAGCCTCTACGACAATCTTCAAATCTAATAGCAATACTGTCTCGATGAAGTTACAGCCTACGGAACAGAAACCTAGCTGGTTTGGGAAGAAACCCATTTTGAGTAACAGCTTTATAAACATAGGTAGGTACAATTTGAGTGTTCCCCTCCCAAGTTCCATTGTGAGCGTAGGTAGCCTACAATATTGCAACTTGAACCGAGATTGCAAGACCTCTCGAAGCATCTTATCTAGGCAATAAAAACGGTATAACGTCAAACCGATCGCAGACTATTCGTGAATCTTGAGACGTTTGTTTTAACAATGTATAGTCGAGATCCTAATGGTCATTATTGAGACTAACAATGTCTTTGGCGATTATGCTTGTGCAAGATTATTTTGTTTGAAATTGGGTGTAATAAGAAGAATTCAGAAAGAGAGTGACTTAGTTATCGTTTTCCGGGGACGATATTTGGCTCGCGCTGGAATCAAACCACTACACTTGACGAAATGGTAGTAGCCAGTACCTACTATCTCTAATATCTACTAAGACACCTGTGTTACGACTTTGGCATCACCTGTAGGTCAACAAGTGACTATCTCGAGCCATCCTACAATACGCCAAATGTTTTTAACTACTCTGAAATAGATACAATACAATACAGTTAGATACATGCTTAAAGAGACATACGAGTATACATAGTTCATAATAATTAAGTCAATAAATCTAATTAATAATATAAACAATAATTACTTAAATTAAAAACTAGTTAAACAACACGAAAACTGGAAAAACCCAAGTAAACGAGGCCTTGCGATATAGGGCAAAAGTACCAGTTACTTACCGAAACAATTTAATTTTATTTATGGTATATAATTTTATAAAATGCATTTCATGTTCTCAATATAAAATAGTATTTTTTTAATTTGTCAGTAGACAACGAAATAATGAAGAAGAGAATGACAACAAATTCGAGTTCGATAACAACTTAAAATGCATCGTCAATGTTTAAAATCTTAGTGTATGAAACTAGGAAGGATCTGAAGTGGGAGGGGGAGGAGGGTACAATCTAAACAGTCATTGTGCTACGTCTGTTGGTCGTTTCTGCTGAGTGGCCAACGTTCGACAGATATTGCGCTGGGAGACTGGCTAATCATACGATGTCTGTATTTGTATGCATCTGTAGGCTATATAGCATGGATTTTCGATTTTATCCTACTAATAGCCCTTTTAAACCAACTTCAAAAAAGGATGAGGTTCTCAATTCGACTGCATGTTCGTTACGCGATGATTCCGTCAATTATGAATCGATTTTGATTTTTTTTTTTGATCGGATTTGGTCATCATCAGATTTGGTCAAGATCTGATTACAAAATTTAGAACAAAATAACAATAACAAATAAAGACCGAGTAAATGATAACGTCGTCTAGGTACAAAAAAAGGTACATAAAATTTTACTCGCTACTCAAAATGTTAAAATATAAAATATTCTTTCTTAAAGTTTATTTTTTTATACGGAAGTCACGACGCAGTTTATTTGTTATTTATAATACGGAAAACCCTCATGGATCGTCTGCCACCTGGAGAGGTGGCAGGACATGTCTGACTCGTACCGACTAATAAACGGACTTACCTTCCTTAGTTACCGCCGTGGGCGTGTGACATTCACCACGATCCTAATAGCCCTCAGGATAAGACAACTAATAAAAGTCTGCTTTTAGATCAATAAGGGATAATTACTTTAACATACATATAATACCTATATTGTATTTGTATGAATAAATCTTTCATCGACCACAATTCTAGAATGTAGAATAAGAAATTAATACCTTAAAACCAGACTTACGGAGCATAAAATCTTTGTAACCACACTTTATTTGCGTATTCAGTTACACACCTAAGTATCAACACAAACACATGCAAACTACATAATATCAATGATTACTTTCTCGAGGGCCCCGCAGTTGAAAGGGTTCGCTCAAATTATCAAACAGAAGCCACTTGAAAACTGCAATGACACATGTTAACATTTCGGCTCATGATTGAGACATCGTACAACTAGTTGGTCAACTGTATCGAGACGATAATCCAATAGATTATTTTAGGTAACATTTGGTAAAGGCATAAATAATATTTGTTAATCGTGCAATATTGTTAGCAAAATGGATATCAACAGAAATTAATGAGCAAAAGTAGTACCTATTATTACTCTTGTGTATGATGAAACAAAACCCACTCAAACTGTATTACAACAACAGAAAAAGTTCTGAAATTAAATTCCATAACTCATTTTCAATCGGCGGCGTCGACATCACTCGACACGCAAACTCTCCAGGACGCACGCAAAACGAACATTTTTCCGAACGAAACGCCCTTTCGACGGGAAACTCTATAAAAAACATCGAAAAAATAACAGTAACATGGCGTATAATGACAGCTGGTCCACTTGAGAACAAAAGGGGAGAGCCGAGCCTCGTCGAGAAAAAAATACATGAAGAGTAGAAACAACTAGGCGTACGTGAGGCCGCGGACCGCCGAGTCGCCGGCGCCCGGTACCCACCCGCTAATAAATTTGCAATCGCGTTCGATCCGAACAGTCGACAATCGCGACGTTCACCCCACTCGCGACGAGTGGACTCGTGCGATAGTAGCGCTGTGTACTCGTGACTACACAACAATCTACATTCAGCTGCTACACTCGACCTGAAATTAGGTAGCAGCGTTGAGAAAACTCGTTACGAATATTGCTATATGTCTCGGGGAGAATAGCACCGCATTCGAGTTTAAAATGCGAATAATAATCGCAGCATTCATAAAAATCCCGTGCGCGGAATGCAAGGAGAGCCGTGTTTTACACGTTATAATTTTGCGCCAAAAGCAGGTCTACGACGAGGCGGGCGGTTGTTTTGTACCGAGTGTAGGCTCGGTTCAAATGCCGCGCACGGACCATTAGTTGATGAGCGCACATGCACACACGCCTTACGCCAGACGCCGCGCCGTACTGCGCCGCGAACAGTTACAATTTCCAACTGAAATATGAAAATGTTTTGTAGCTTTCTGTTAAAAATATGTTTTGGGAAAACTACCGTTTTCACGCACAATGAGTTTTCGTAGAAAGTCTGACCATGTATGCGTGTTCCAGAATAAAACAATATGGAATAATTTATGAAGGAAAAAAGATCTGCTAACGCGAAACGTTATGAACAGATCATGATAACTTTTTAAGGCAGGATTTTTTATGTTTTCGTTTTTGTGATTAATATATTAGATTTTAACTACGTAATTACCCTTCCAGATGTAGAAAGGTATATATAAAAAGAAGAACCTGACTGACTGACGTATCAACACACAGCCGAAACTACAGGAGCTAGATCCCTGAAAGTTTGCATGCTGGTTCCTTTTGCACTGTAGACGAGCACTAAGAAAGGATTTTTGAAAATTCAGCCCCTAAGGTGGTGAAAAGGAGGGTGTAAGTTTGTATGAAAATACACAAACTAACATGCATTTGACACACACTACATATTTAATAAACGATGACATTGTCAAAATATGTACAGCTGTCATTATGACAATAATTGTTTTCTTCCAAAATTAGGATAATATACATTTTATGATATGAAATCTCCATGGTGTAGGTACAATGGGCACAGTATATTATAGAAAAGAAAAATATTTTTGATTTCTAGTATAAATATAAATGTAGGATAAATAACCTGTCCATATGGGTAACCATTTATTGTGTACTTAGTGCATGTCCTTTATCGGCCCATCGGACTGATTTAACCCGCTTAATGCGAAAGTTATCAACGTATATCAACTGTCGATGCCCGCTTTGATCTTCATATGAAACGAACTAGGAGGGTGCTATTCTTATATCATTCGAGTGCGTTTGCTTACTCTAATACTGTTGATATTATATATGCAATGATGTTCTTCCGAATTACTTTTGTATTGAGGTATTTTTGTGTTAAACTTTGCGGAAAAGACTATGCTAGATGTTTCAAAATTATTTAGTAGATACTTATTTTATTTAGGAATATGAGTTTTGACCACAGCTATAATGATTTGACGAGTTAATTATCCTAACATTTATGAAAATTATTATCATACTAGCTTTTGCCAGCGACTTTGTCCGCGTGGAATAGTTACTTTGTTCCCTAGTTCTTCGCCCGTGGTTTCACCTGCGTTGCCCCGTTCCTAAGGGTTGTAGCGTGATGATATATACATTGATAGTTTGAAACCTTTCCCATAATCACTCATTTTCCCAACATTTCCCTTCACTGCTCTGCTCCTATAGATCGTAGCGTGATGAAAAGTATACTATAACCTGCCCAGGAGTATGAAGAACAATTGTACCGAGTTTCGTTGAAATCCGTCGAGTGGTTTTTGTTTCTATAACGAACATACAGACAGACAGACAGACAGACAGACAGACGGACGGACAAAAATTTTACTGATTGCATTTTTGGCATCAGTATCGTTCACTAATCACCCGCTGATAGTTATTTTGGAAATATATTTCATGTACAGAATTGACCTCTCTACAGATTTATTATAAGTATAGATAATCTCTATCAGCCTCAAATTTTTCGAACATTAGAGACTTTTCAATTGCGAGCGATATCAAATCGAGTCCAACGAAACGATATGTGTGTTTTATATGAATTAATTCCTCGGCTGAGAGAACCCGAAAGCGTTTTACTCACGGGCCACATGGCCCGCGGACAGATCAATTTGATGATTGCAAAAAAAACCACTACAGACTTTTTGACGTTCTACGGTCGTATGCGACGCCCGTCAAGCGTGCTTCTTTTCAATCCGATACGAGAGTTGAGAATAGGTACTTACCTAGTTGATTATTTTGTGCTAAGTAGTTAGTGTTCAATTTAATTTATTCATGTATTTTGGGACTTACTTAAAAAGTAAAATGGCTTAAACATAACAGGTTATCTAATTAGTAGATTTTGAAATAAAACTATGGATTGTATCGCGTTGTAATAAGTAGTTTTATTTCAATGTCTAATATTCGCGTAAATGTCAGAAACTAGTAATTAGTATTTAATCCACGGATTAATGGAAGATTATAGAGTTACTATTTAGGAAAGGAGGTAACATACCATCACGCCTGTATTCCCCGAAGGGTTAGGTAGAGGTGCAAGTTCTATTAACCTAAACATACCGGCGAACTGTGGATGTACAATAGTACATCCACAGTTCGCCGGTATGTTTAGGTCCCAAGTAATAGGAGACAAGCCTATTGCCATTAACCGAGCACAAATTCTTAACTCCAAGCTGCTACTGAGAATTTCATAGAAAAACGCAATAACACTGCTCGACCACAAATCGGGAATCGAACCCACGACCTTTAGCGTAACAGTCGCGCTCAGGACCACTAGACTAATGAGGCAGTAAAGGAGGAAAGTATGTACATTTAGTCTGTGCGCAGGATTTATATTAATTAATGATAATTAAGAATGCCCCTTGTGCATTATCTATGTATGTAAAACAAAGTCGGGTTTATTACAACACTTATAACTTGAGAATGGCTGAACCGATTTATATGATCTTTGGTTTGTTGGATTTGTCTCTTCCACGAATAGCAGAATAACAAAAAAAAAACAAAATTAAAACTCAGAAAAAAATCACAAAAAAGGACATTACGAAGAAAATTAATTTTCTCATACATTTTGTATCGGGAACGGATTGACATTTGACAGATATAAAACACGGACACAAATAAACATGGTGTTGTTTTCTGTGAGGTTTTCTGTTTCAGTAAGGCCAGTAGATGGCGTTCTGTGTATTGTCCGAACTCCTCATAAGCTGCTCATGTGATTTTAATTAATTTATTTGTGTATGTTTAAATGGGTCCCTAGATGCTTTAGATTCACAATTTGAGCCGGTAAGTGGCACCGCAATCGGGTTCTTCGTATTTTTTTATATACAGGGCAAGACATGGGGAAGGGAGTGAATGATGGAGGTGACGGATGATAGGGATGAATGGAAGAAAAGGAGATGCTGCGCTGACCACAAATAAATGACAAAGGGACAAAGGCAGAAAGATGATGATACAGGGCAAGATAATCTTTGCCGGGCCCGCTAATTATTAAATAAAACAATTTATTTAATTATAGCAACAAAACACTAATGAAGTAAAATAAGTACATAATATGGAAATATTAGAGCGGGTGTGTTTATGTGTTCCGGATAAATATGTGTGGCGCCGGCGGCCACCGCCACTGCTGGCAGTGCCGCGCGGCCGCACAAGGCTGGTAAACGAAGCGCCGCTCACACGCGCACTCCGCACTCTTAACATTATAACAGAGCAGTTGGACCTATTTTGTTGTGTTTTGAGAGAATTCACAATTAGAGCACTATTTATTATTTGTTATTATAAAATATAATGTTTTTCTTTTTATAAGATTTAGTATTAGTTAGCTACAATATCGCATTGGTTTTGCCTGTAATGATGTTGTAAGTTTGGTTGAAATAAGTAAATAAAATAAAAAAATAAAAATCTTTACATAGTATAAAACAAAGTCGCTGTCGCTGTCTGTCCGTCCCAATGTATGCTTAAATCTTTAAAACTACGCATTGAATTTTTAGCGGTATTTTTTAATAGATAGAGTGATTCAAGAGGAAGGTTTTAAGCTATTTAACATTACGCTACGACTCTTAGGAATGGGGCAACGCAAGTGAAACCGCGGGCGGATCGCTAGTTTTAAATAAATGCTTATTAGCTGCACACGACGTCTCACGTCGTAAGAACGTCGTGCATATGCATTGAAGATAAAACAAAACATAACTCGAACATTAATTGCCTTATAAAATTAACGAGTGATTTACGTCGAGTTGTGTTAGGAATAGTATATTTTATTAGTGACCTACCAGGATTTTTCTTTTGAAGATTTTTTTACGCGGACGAGTTTTTTCACATTTAAATAGTATTTTTTCTAAAGATATTCTCATACAATCACGCCTGTATTCCCCGAAGGGATAGGCCAGAGGTGTACTAATGTTCACTCACAATTCGCCGGTATGTTTAGGTCCCATGTTAGGGGGCGAGCCTATTGCTATTAACCGGGCACAAATCCAAATTCCGAGGTTCTATTGAGATTTTCAAGGAAAATTCAATAACACGCTCGAAGATATAGTATAATAATATCCGTAGCTCGAAGTGTGATATTTGTAAGGGAGTAGGAATCGGTTTTTTTTTAAGATTTCCTTTTAATCTTGATAAGTTTACGCTTGACCACCAATTCGCCAGTACATACATACCTTTCACGCCTTTCTCCCAACGGGGTAGACAGAAACTATAGACGCCACTTGCTACGATTCTTGCATACTTCCTTTGAACCAGTAATTCCAAAAAATAATTGGAAAATCAATCTCCGGGACGAACATGGGCCACCATAAACCACTGCACCTCACCACTATGGCCGAACATTTTTCCCATTACTGCTGTGTTCTCCCGCCGCCGATGGAGGGTAGATAGTGTCTCGCTGACTGACGTGTTTAATAAGCGTTATCATGTCTTACCTCCATGTTCGCGTGTAGGGAAATTAATAATGATGTACATGGCATACAGGAAAATTGAAAAAAAATACTGCCTTAGTAAGGTTAAAGTTGCCTGGAAAAAATTGCGATAAAGCTGCCCATTGTATTTTTGCGTTAAGATAAAACTTTGTTGTATAAATTGTTTTTTTTTGGTGTACAATAAATATAAATCTAGTTGTCGTAAACGCGACTTCTGAGCTGTCCTGAGTTTGATTCCAAAGTCGAGCAAAATGTTATTCGGTTTTTCCATGAAATTTGTATTTGTGCCCGGTTTGTGGTAATTGATTCGTAGGGTTATGTAGAGTTAGGTATGGTATGATTTTAGATTCCATGTATACCATAAAAGAAATATTTTCCTTCGAGGAATAATGGAACAATAATATTAGCAAAATATTTATTTTAGCAAGTATTAATATGATTATGAAAAACTGTCCAGTAGTCCAAAACGCGAATACTACAAAAGAGGTCCTGGGTTCTATTCCCGGGTCAAGCAAAGTGTTTTTGGGTTTTTCCATGGAGTTCTCAGTAATAGCCCGGAGTTTGGATTTGTACCAGGATAATGGCTGACTGATCTAAATATGCGCGTGAATTGTGTATGTAGGTATTTCAGTAGACATTTGCCTAACCCTTCGGGGAATTCAGGCGTGATGTCTGTCAGCAAAATATTATGCTTTACTATAAAAAAAAATCTTATCTATTATCCTCATCCTCTTTTATTGGGATCGGCTTCTAACCAGATGCTGAAATATAATTATTTTACTTCGTATCCAAAAATTTTACCTATGCGTTGCTGATCAATTATTAAATTAAAGGCGTGTATCGCGCATCAAAATCAATGACTATCTGAGTATCTGCTCGTGTATACTGCCGGTATATGGACAGGATGTAGAAATGTATGTGCGCCGTATCAAGGTCTGAGCCCCTACAGAACCCCAAGATCAGATATCAGACGACGACGTGCCCTGAATTAATCCCTCTGTATGACATCACAACAATACACACACACACACATATTATATGATGTATCTACTGCCTATGTGTGTCTATAATAGTCCATAGTTTTAACAAGAATGTTAGAATCTAGTGATGAAGTATGTACCTATCGAGATTTGAAACAATTCGAATTTTAAATTAAACTATGAATTGCAATTAATTCATTTAAAATTCGAATTGTTACAAATATAATATTCGTATGTACATAATAAAAACAATTGCCTCATTAGTCTAGTGGTCCGAAGCGCGACTGCTACGCTACAGGTCCTGGGTTCGATCCCCAGGTCGAGCAAAGTGTTATTGAGTTTTTCTATGAAATTCTCAGTAGCAGCTCGGAGTCTGAATTTGTGCCCGGTTAATGGCAATAGGCTCGCCCCCTATTACATGGGACCTAAACATACCGGCGAACTGTGGGTGTACATTAGTACGCCACTGCCTACCCCTTCGGGGAATACAGGCGTGACGGTATGTATGTTATGTTACATAATAAAAACATTTCCGAAAACCACAGAGTAGTTAGAAAATATGATGTAGTTCTTATCTTCTAGGTCTTATCTATGTGTGTTGTAATTAGATTTTACATAAGTTTATTTTAATTGTTGCATTCAGATGATAATAACTTAACGACGGTGATAGACATATTAGATCTATACTAATGTAAACCCACAGTTTGCTAGTCTGTTTAAGTCCCATGTAATAGGGGGCGAGCCTATTACCAAAGCTACTACAAAGTACTAGCAAAGCACCAGTTCAAACTACTTATGAGAAGTTTATAGAAAAACCCAAATAACACTTTGCTCAAACTGGAAATGGAACCCAAAGTCTCTAGCATAGCAGTCCTGCTCCGCTAGGGTAATAATAAAAAGCAGCGGTAGCCTAATGGCTAGGGCGTCGGACTTGCGATCATGTGGTTGCCGGTTCGAACCCCACCCATTGCACTACCGACGTGAACCCACTCGCAACACAAGCATTTAGCTTAGTACGAGAGGTTAAAAAGAATACTAGTAATATGTGACCCACATTGCTAGTAATCTTTTCTTTAAAAAAAAAAGCCGTAAAAAGATGCTAAATATTTGGCAAGTTCATACCGAACAACAACAAAAATCAATGAAACCAAAAGTGTATGTAATAATCACCAATTCACAATAAACAACTAGTTATAACAATAGTTTAAGTAATACAATAATTACTATCGACCGAATTAACGCTAACTCGATCCCTGCCTAAAATAGCACAGTTAGGATTGACTTTGAACTTAACAAGTCACCGTAGCCAAGACTTGGAGGTCTTACAAATAACACTACTAAGTTCTCATGTGAAAGTATGAATTAACTTCAACACAGATGTTCGAAGCAATTCATCAATGCTAAGCTACAGTAATTAGAGTCACGAATTTGTCTCACCTTCTAAAGAATTGTATAATCGTTTTTTCTTCGATATAAATCATAACGTCATCGAATTCATGTTTCACAAGCGACAAGGGGAGCGTACAATCGAAAGCCCCGATGAAAGTCGCTAAGAGACACGATAACATCGTACCACACTCGATGGCAGGCGACCACTGCCCCTATCGCCCCCATCGGCTCACCAATAATGAGCGTACAAATCGTGACGGAAATTGAAAGAAAAAACTTCCCAAACGGCAGATCTTATCGTCCGTCCTAAACGTTCTCGTAAAAATATTAATAAAACATAACTTTTTCCACCCAAACCCACATTAAACTTCGATCCCGTAGGAATTTATTGACAATTACGCGTCAATAAGTGCCAATAAAGGCACAAAGCGTCAATGTCCACAGATTTGAATGTCAATTGTACACAATTGTGTAATTCTGTTTTCGTGGAGGCTCACTTTGATTGTGATGCTAGTAATACAATTATAAGTTGACTTTTGCCGAGTCGCTTACAATGCCGACTTTATTATTATGATAAACAGACCTTCGGCTATTGTGCATCAATTTAATCCATAAACTGTTTCCGTTATGGTTTTTATTTATTTTGCTTGATTTGGGTGCGTTTAAGGCAATTAACGTGACCATAAAAGTAACTTACTATAATAGTTTCTTAATCGTATCGCCACAAAATAGTTTTAGAAATCAAATGCTTTGGTGACGTGAATGTAAAACACGAACGAATATTAAAAAATATCTACAGGTAACAGACACGTCTTTGGCAACAATTTGCCTAGGAACACAAACATGCGATACATTATACCAGCGTTATTCCGATATTTTATTAATTACAGACGTAAATTCTATTTCTTGAACCAGATGACAAAATCGTACATAACAAATTAAAGCGAGGCTGCGAATGTCTCGTATAAACCACTAATAAGGAGAGCTCGCTTAACCTTATCTCCGATCGAGGAAGTCTAAAAAAGCGGTTGCGGGGTTCGAGGGGAGCGCGAGGGGGGGGACCAAGAACAAGAGCCGTCAGTGAAATAGAGATAGATGAACAGTGGGAAATGAAATTCTTTGTGGCATCGCGGTCCCGCAAAAAATGCACAGATTAGATTTTTCCCCTCCGAGAGGGCCGAGGGATGGAGGCAATGATTTTTTACAACATTCGCCCGGGATATATAGGAGTTTTAGTGCCGGGATTTGTTGTAACTGCCCTCTGTTTGAGAATTTTAATTTCCTTGACTTGAGACGGTCTCATTACTATGTACGTAGGAGCGCTTATTATATTTGAAAACTGAATAGGTACTTCTCGTATTTTCATTTCAAAATATTCTTTTTCTGATTTTTATAAAATATGTTTAAGATACATTATTTTTTATAAATCCCCACGCTCTGCCTAGAAATACTACCTTGCTACCCAACTTACATATAGATTCTATGCCTATAGTCAGGACTAGTGCATTCGATAGCATATTTTATCCTGCACTAAAAAACAAAGACTTCCTAAAATAAAGTTATATACTAAAAAGTAAATTCTAGAAAATACAAAAACAGTAACATTCTCACAACCCTCTTCGTCCTACTTACTAAACATTTAATACCGTCTAAAATATACGGTTTATAAGTATGGTACAGTTGGCGACATTAAGTCGGTAAAACGTTCCAAATAAGGCCGGGTCACGAAATTACTTGGCATTAGGAGCTTACGCGACCCTTGGCTAAAAAACAAGGGACATTGCGGTTTCAATTTCGTCGCGTCGTTTACACTGATACGGTACTTGTCACGCATCTGTTGTTAATTCGGATGTACGTACTTTTTTACTATATCTATATACTAAAATACACATAATGTAGATATAGATACAGATACTACTACTACTACTACTAGTACTAGAGGTTCGATCCCCAGGTCTAGCAGTGTTATTGGGTTTTTCTATGAAATTCTCAGAAGCAGCTCGGAATCTGGATTTGTGCCCGGTTAATGGCTATAGGCGTGCCCCTATAACATGGGACCTAAAGATACCAGGCGAACTGTGGGTGTACATTAAGTACGCCTCTGCCTAACCCTTCGGGGAAAACAGGCGTGATAGTATGTTATAAAGAAGAAGAAAGATAATATAACTTACAGCTTGTGGATTTATTTGCTTGATTTGTGAGCTGCTCTTATTAATTTTGAACATTCAAAGTCAAAGTCAAAGTCAAAATTATTTATTTCAATTAGACCATTAAAAAGGTACTTTTGAAAAGTCAAACTAATTGCACGGTTCCAAAAAGTGGGTCTTATGGAGAAGAGCCGACAAGAAACTCCATAGATACTCTTTTAAAAAAAAACATGATTACAATATTAATCTTTACAACTTTGTTTTAAATAGTTTGACAATTTTTGAAACAAACATTGGAATTTGTATTTCACTATAACGTAGTTGTCATTACGTTCAATTATACTGAACTATTGTTTTATTAACCTTATTCCAATCATAATTTTCTGTTCCCTGTTCCAATCCAATCTATACATATAATAAAATTGTAACAGGCCGATGTCTATTGCCGATATCGATGCCGATATATCTATAATGTACATCTTTATTAGAGAAACAGAAAACAAAATACTAATTATTTGAATTTTTGTCTGTCTGTATGTTTGTACGCGCATCACGCAAAAACTACTGCATGGAATTGAATGTAGTTGTCACCAATGTATTGCTAGCGGTCTTACTTAAAATCTGATACATGTTTCATCTTGATACGCCACCTAGAATCGGACTTATAGTATATTAATATTTTTGGAACGTGAGTGGAACTGCGGGCAACAGCAACTAGTATCATGTTTATTCATACTAAAATTCAAACTACAAATTCAAAATCTTTAAATTTTATCACCATCAGCTTGATAGCACTATTTCCGAAGTTTATCCCAATGACCACTAATATAGAGATGCGATATTTTTAAATTTTGAATATACATATAATTCTTATGTTATATTAAAGAAAACACAATTATAAAACAAATCACAATTGACATGATGTCCCGATAAGTACTTATAATAATAAACCCGTATAAGTGAAGTCTATTCTGCACGGAATATTTCGTGCAAAAATTCCAATTGTGGTAAATTCACTCGGTCATTCTTTAGGGTTCTATAATAAAAAATAGTTATATCAAAACCTCTTATGAAATAACAAATTAATGATGACACTTGGTGCTTATAGGTATTTTTTTATTAATCAGAAAAACATATGAATTTGAATAGTGTATTAGCAACTTTGTATATGGTTGTAGCATTGCGGAATTGCAGTAATTTGTATATAAGAACACGTAAGATGTCGAAATAAAACTACTTTTTACGGATTTTATCGCGTTGTATTCATATTATTTGATTTCCGACGTTTCGGATCCTTTACAGCATTCATGGTCACGGGTAGACTAAGTTGTTGGACGTCTTAATGTTACAATTACTAACAGCTACCTTGCATTTTTGTTAATTATTGGCGATCCGATTCACGCAGAACGAGCTCACCGTATCCTTCGGTCTTGCAGTTTTGGACTTGGATTTTGATTTTATGGAATCTATAATGGGGTTCCATGCAGGTGGTAAGTTTAATATTTAATATATTCAATATGTTCAATGTCTAATATTCGCGTAAGTGTCAGAAACCAGTACGTAAGATGTCGTTCGTTGAGTCGTAAAAAAGAATTTGCCAGAATAAAAGAAAGGATAAGCGTTTAGCGAATTCTCTGGCTAATCCAGATCCTTGTCCTTGATCCTTGTCTTGTCCTTGTCTAAAAATCTAAATTCTTGCAAGTTTTCACTCTGTGAAATATGGACTACGGAACCTTATTTTGTAGTACGGCTATTAATGCTACATACACTTGTGTTTTTTTTAATTAAGTACTTACTTGTATGGGCCATGATCGATTTAATCCCATGAAGAGGCTATGTGTGAGAAAAAAAGATTGGTTTGAAACCTAACAAGTGCCTTAGCTGTTTGTTTAGCGACATTAAACGCCACCTGGCTAAAACTAAAAACAAGTTTCGTCAAAATGTGTTTTGAGGTCTGCGAATTGTAAAAGCAGTAAACTTTATGAATTATACTTATTGTAATAATATTATTTACATATTTGAGTGTAAACACAGAGTTTTTACAAAGTAAGATCTAAATAAAAGATTGCAGAGTTTTAATCCCAGAACGGCGTAAAAATGAAATTTGCTACTTAATTACTTTGAAAGAGCTTAATTATTTCCATCTACTAAGTTTTGAGATTTAAAATTCCAAGATTTTAATAAAAAAGAGCCTACTTTGAGTGCAGTGGTTAGACTATAAATTACCTCATTAGGAGCAGACAAGTTGGTTGCGCAAAGGGAAACGGAAGAAAGAGATCGTTTCCCGAAACTAATTACCAAACACGATAATTAAAAAAACAGATTTCTTCGTCGACTAAGGAATGGGGGGAAATAAAGAAAATGCAAAGTGTCCACCCGAAATTTCCATGACAAAACAGTTTTTTTCGTTTCGCCCAAAATAACCATTGTCTCGTGAGAGTTCTGTCCGTTACTTTTTTCTCTGACGTGTCTCATTTTCATTTTTATCTCTGACGCCGAGGTTTTTAATAAGATATGCAAATTTCTGTGACACGGAGCGACTTCGTCAAATTTAATGATAACCGTCAGCCTATTGTTAGAGTCACGTCCTATATGACAACGAAATATCGAAATTCAAGGTACAAATGTATTTTAAATAGCAAATAAATTGACGATACTTTTCAAAAGAATATTGTTATATTTTGATATATTTCATGGCTTATAAAGATTTTCCAGTATCAAATTATGGCTGTCGTATTATGACTCATTAAGCTAAGTAACAGTGAAAGCCTTGAGTTATAAGGTGAGTGACACTAGATATATTATCAATAATCTTAGAATAGAATAGAATAGAATAATCTTTATTGTACACCAAAAAGAAACAAAATAAAAAAAAAACCTTAAAAAACTAAGGGTACAATGGCGGTCTTATCGCTAATAGCGATATCTACCAGACAACCTTTGGATGGACAGGAAAGATATGAAACAAGAGGTCAAGGGTAGTCCATGGTGTACTTGAATAAAATAAAAATAAATAATAATTTTATGTAAATAATAAACTACAATACTACGATTAGATACGCTTTAAACTTAGACTTACATATAATAATATATAAAAAATATTAATATATATATTGTAACAAATATATATATATATATGCAATATTATATTACCATACAGCGAAAGTAGCTGGAAATTCAGGATTTGCAGCAATATTAGATAGAAGATTATACAGATAAGAAGGACGGATAAAAAAAGAACAGAGGAAGACTTGATAGATTGCAATAATAGGAAGGAGCAGTAAAATTAAGGTGATAAGAAATGATCATGTACAAGTTTTTTAAAACTAACTAATGACTGGGCACGTCGTATGGCTACAGGCAATGCATTCCACAACCTCACAGCCTGGACAGTAAAAGATTTATCATAAAATTTAGTGGAATGCATTGGCATTTGAAGCCTCAAATTTTCCGATGATCTCAAGTACCTTGTGTGTGTGTCATGAAGGAACTTAAAACGTTCTTTAAGGTAAGAGGGGGCAGCAGGATTGAACAGAATACTGTAAAGTAATGACAAAATATGGGCATTCCGACGAAGGCGAATTGGAAGCCACTTGAGCTTAGAACGATACTCAGAAATGTGATCATATTTGCGTAAACCAAATATTCTTCCTTGTTACGCCTTGTTAAATCTTACCTTGTTACGCCTATATAAAATTGAAAGAAAAATGTTAACCAAGGTTCTATGCACTTCGTAAGACAATGACACAATTTTAGAGGTAAGTTCTTGACACATACATATATTATGTTCGAGTACCTAAATAAAAATATCGCTGACGTCACATTAAAAGATGGACTCCGGTAATTTAGTTAACAAAAGAACTGGCATGCCTAACTAGTTACCAGTTCAAGCCATAACTGAGACTGAGGAGGTTCAAACTTTTTCCACAAAACAACATTAAACTAAGTTTTGCAACAGATTAACAAATTGTACTAATATATATTTATGTGAAATTTGGGACCACGTGAGCGCTATTCTTGTGAAATTGTGATAGACTGAGATATATATATATTTAAATATATATATATACCTTTAATATGTCGTAAAGATGCGAAAAATTAAGAGTCCGGCGGACCGAATTTTTCATACAAACGTAATATACCAAAATTAATCGTAATTCAAATAAAATTTAATCAAAATAAGTTTCTTTACTACCATTTCGTCCAAAAAAAATGTAAACAAATATAATTCTTGATAACTTAACCAAATTTGAAACGAATTTCCAGTGAAGTAGTAGTAGACGAATTGGTACGGTAGGAACCTAGATTAACGGTATTCAAATCCGAATAATGAGACAATTTGATAAAATTGTGTTTGGATTACGATTTATTTTGGTATTACTTTTTTGTGGGCAATTCAAGCTCCGCGGGATCCAATTCATAATCCAAATATTTAATTTTCTTATTTTTTGTAGTAAGATTGAGTGTTTTATAACATAAACATAACATATCGCATTTATTCCCAAACGTGTTAAGCAGAGGTGTACTTATGCACATCCACACTTCGCCTTTAAATTAACCGGGCACAATTCCAAACTGCGAGCTCCTACTGAGAATTCTATATAAAAACCCAATAATAACACTTTGTTCTTCGTAGGAATCAAACCCAAGACCTCTAGTGTAGCCGTCGCGCTTATGACTATTAAGGCAGTTTCTAGGCAGCCACTAGAAAATATTACATTTTCTCGTTAGAAATATTAAAATTTCTTGAAAGAATTAAAAAACTTTCCCAGTATAGAAACTGGGTATATACTTTGGCGACCATCAGTTTTAAAAGGACTCACTTACATCGGAGTGATGTTGGCAACTCCACGTGAGGGACCTCATTTTGTAGATAGATTGCCATACATAAAATTCATTGTTGCGAAAACCGAATGGAAAGTTGGAATATTATTTTTTTGACTGTATTAAAAAGACAGCAAAAAATAACAAAGTAAGCAATCTATCTAGAAAATGGTTCATAAGATAGTATTTATAAGGAAATTAATTACATTCATATATTGTCAACACTACACATGGGTTTATTCCGAGGATTTTCGAGCCAAAAAATTGGGCAAATAAATCTCTAAAAATCTCCTGCCCATCTCTAGGCATCACACAGTAAAAAAAACAGGAGCTTTGCCTAGCAATGGGAAGAAATAAGCTGGATTTTTTTTTACGAAATTAGAATTATCGAATCAAATCAAATCATTTATTTGCTTACTAAGTGTTCATATAGGTCTTATTACATAATTCATTAATATATTTAATAAAATATAATTTTCTAGTTTTCTTTAACGAAATCATAACTCTCTGCTACACTACCTACTTTTCAACATTACGTTATCACAATTCACAATATTAATTCTGGCGATCAATCATTTTTCAACCATATTATTAGGAATATAAGATCTAAAAGTAAAACAACTTGAATAAAAAGTATACATTATGAATCGACGATACGAACCCCGGCAGTCTTTCGAACAGAGAACATCCAAGATAATCAATACTTCACATCGCCATTAAATTAAATAAGCGCCGATTTAAAATGAAATCGGCCACTAAACATGGTATTAAAAGTCAAACCGCCCCTTATATAGGGGTTGCTAAATAAATAAATAAGTGTACCGAATATGGCGGGAGTATAATAACAGAAGGCAAACAGCATCGGAAGCCGTGAGATAAAATCGTATTGCGTTGTCAAAAATAAATGAATCCGGGGATTAGTCGGGACACGGCGGCCGGGCAATATTGTCGCTTGGCGCCCAACGTGGGACCGTAATAAGCCGAGCTGCCATCTGTGCACTGCGCAACTTACCAAGTATTTTTAATGAATTTTGTTAGAAAATAATAGACAGTTGCTCGAATATTTATATCATAATGATAGATGAAAAAAGTGTTAGGACTCCCTGGTTTGGTCTTAAAAAAACATAAAAACCCATCAAAAGAAAAACCCATAAGCACTTACAAACTTTAAAACACTGTAGGTATACTTAGCAGCAGTTATATATAGTTACAATTTTTGTTTAAAAAAAAGAGTATCCGGCCGGCTCTTCTCCATACAACCCACTTTTTGGAACCGTGCAACTAATTTAGACTTTTCAAAAGAACCTATTTTAATGGTCTAACTGAAAACATTTTGACTTTGACATATAGAGGCAAGAGATTTTTTTTTTAAATCTTATATTGACTTATACTGACTTCTTATAGTTGCGATAATATTCAATATTTAAAATTTAAATAAAACCACTTTTTAAGTATTTTATCGCGTTTTTAACATTTTTACTTTACAGTGTCTGAAACATAAAATGTCACACTATAAAATCAATAAAAAGTTACTTTATTTAAAGTAATCCTTGTACAGTCAACAGCACATCTAGTTACCACAAACTTTCAAATTTCCAAAATGGATAATAAACCCTATTATTTGGAGATTAAAATAAGAATCGATTGACAGTTTTGAATACCATGATGTGCTATTGACTGTACCTATAGGTATAACTTTACATATTTTTGTGATTTAAGTTTAACAAACATTATTCTACAAGAGACCGCGAATGCAATAAAACATTTATCAAGCGAAGCAATATGAAAAAATAAATAAAAGAAAGATGCAGAAGGTGGGTAAA
Organism: Acronicta aceris; assembly: GCA_910591435.1. Classification (NCBI taxonomy): domain Eukaryota; kingdom Metazoa; phylum Arthropoda; class Insecta; order Lepidoptera; family Noctuidae; genus Acronicta; species Acronicta aceris. The sequence goes on from OU342759.1 coordinate 13,555,181, forward strand.
TATTTCACGTGGGAGAGCCATGCTTCGGCACGTATGGGCCGGCTCGACCGGAGTGATACCACGGCCTCACAGAAAACCGGCGTTAAACAACACTTACGTTGTGTTTCGCCGAGTGAGTGAGGTTACCGGAGGCCCAATCCTCTTTTAAAAGGTCGGCAACTCACTTGTGACGCCTCTGGTGTGGCGGCGGTAATCGCTTACCATCAGGTGATCCGTCTGCTCGTTTGCCCTCCTATCACATAAAAAAAAAACTCTAGTACTACAAAACAATTTTGTTGCCGTAATACATATTCGGATAAAGCTTCAAGGAAAATTTAATGGCTTCCAATAACCCTGCTAGATTATAACGCCAATCACAACAAATAATTTCAAATAAAATACTCGTATAAAAAACAATCAACTATTATTATGCTCTACCCAAAAAAACAGGACAGCACACCCAAATTTTATACCAGTCCATATTAATACATTGCAGGGTGTTTATCAAAAAGATCTGCAGATTATCATATGAGATTCCTTTGTGCGGGTAGTTTTGAAACGAACGGGGTGAGATAAACTACTCCGCACGATTTCGCCGCAAAGAGAGGGCTCAACGATAGCTCGCAGCACCGGCGGAGTTTTATTCCGATCGAATTTACCTTGCTATGAAAATACGAGCACCAATCTATCGTAAAGTACTCGGTGTATCGGTCGGGCGAATCATTTTGATGGAACTTAAAAACTGATTGGATGTCTCGATATTCATATATTTTAAAGCACCATGGTTCGAAATGGTAACAGATTTATTGGTCCCCGGCTAAGAAAATACTTCTTTATCTCTTTCTAGAGGATTGAAGAAGATAGAGATATGGGTAGTGAATGAACCAGCGATCGCAAATCCTTTGTTAATCATAACATTCGGTACAGGACATCTATACTCGTAAATATAAAATACTTTGTCCTGAATGACTGACTGACGGATCAACGCACTGTCTAAACCACTGCTCGTAGAGACCTGAAATTTAGAGGGTGTGTTCTTTATATGACTTAGGCATCCGATAAGAAAGGATTTTCCGAAATTCTACCCCTAAGGGGGTGAAAAACGGCGTGAAAGTTTGTATGAAAGTCCGTCATTTTTAGCGGGTGAAACCGCGGGGTACAGTTATCTACCAATCAAAGGAATGACAACAAATCAAATTCAAGGGAATCTTGAGCCATTAAATAATAAAATTACCATAAACCCCATAAACATATTTGACGGCTATGATGTCATTACTCATCAAACACAATCCCCGAATACATTAAAAGACATTTAAAACTCGTCGCCACCGACATAAAAAACAGAATGAAGAAAAAACGTCAAAAAAGATAAGAAATTTGAAAAGGTCGCAATTTATCAATGGCGCGTCAAACAGTCGATCGGCTGGGCATCATTTTTATCGTATTTGCGTATAAATAGTGGCGTCGCGACGTTCCAAGCCGCCGCTAATGATACGGAAAATGACATCTTATTTCGAGGCGTAAATCGAAGAAAAAATCGTTCATCTCGCCCGCCTGCATGAATATTTTATAGGCGCGTCAACAGCGAAATGACAGGTTTTATCGTTTGAAAATTCGTCGAAAATTGCGCGAAATGACGCGTCGATATTTTTTATTTAGTGAGAACATCCTTCCGCCAATCAGGAGCGCTCATTGTGGTTCTACAATGAACTCCCCCGGGACGTTTCTTGCGTAATTTTTATTTAACTGTCGAGCAACAGTTTATTTGGCCACGTTTAGATTATTTAGTACTTGTGATTATTTAACCATGCTTCTGTATTTTAAATTCCTATGCACGGTAGATGATCATCGTATACCTACGTTATACGATACGCTTGTATTCCCCAAAGTTTATGATTAGGTTGTAGGCAGGTAGGCATAGCAGAGGTTATGTTTAGGTCCCATGTAATAGGGCGCGAGCCTATTGCCATTAATCTGACAAATCTCAAACTCTAAGCTCTACTGAACATTTCACAGAAAAACCCAGTATCACTTTGTTCGACCCGGAAATCGAAACTAGAACCTCTAGCTTAGCAGCCGCGCTCAGGACCACTAGACTAATGAAGCAGTTATATTATGAAGTAACGTCACAACTTGGGCACTCGATCGGAAGAACCTATTCGATTCCGATGCTTACTAAAACTATGAACGAAATGACGTGTTCACAGAAGCAAATGTGTGTGTAAAATGCACTAAGCTTATTTACCAGACAACGTACACTACAACGAGGTGCGGGGGAAAGTGGAAAGGGGAGGAGAGTATTAGTTATTCTGTAGTCACTAACACCTAAAACTCAAGAACCGAAGCTTTTGAAACTATAAATCACATTTGAATTATATATAAAGCAATTATTCAAACACTCTTACCTGGACTGCCTCATTAGTCTAGTGGTTCCAAGCGCGACTGCTACGCTAGAGGTCCTGGGTTCGATCCCCAGGCCGAGCAAAGTGTTATTGAGTTTTTCTAGAAATTCTCAGTAGCAGCTCGGAGTCTGGATTTGTGCCCGGTTAATGGCAATAGGCTCGCCCCCTATTACATGGGACCTAAACATACCGGCGAATTGTGGGTGTACATTAGTACGCCTTTGCCTAACCCTTCGGGGAATACAGGCGTGATGGTATGTTATGTTATGTTATTCAAACAGACCGAAGCAAAATAAAACAAAGTATTTCAGGTATGAAAATATCTATCAATTTATTTCAATAAAGAAATATGTCATTACGCTAAACATATAAGCAGATTATTACGCCAACAATTATTCTATAGAACGAAATATTCGCTGCTCACACAATTGTAGAAGCTTGTCTACTGTTAAACAATGTTTGAAGGAGCCTTAACATCAAAGGTATTGAAATACAGATCAATAGCAAATTGCTGGAGTGACGTGAATATATTTATTAATCTGTTTAATTGGTTATTAGCTTTCTAACATGTTGCTCGAATTAATGGGAATGTGAATCGTTTGATCGCAGGGTTGGTGTAATGTCGTAGGTACACGATTCGGTTCAGTCGTCCTGTGAAGGAGTACTCAATCAAGATGTAAAATGTAACATGTCAAAAATTAAATGGTTACAAAATTGTAGAAGGTTTTTTATTTATAAAAGGAAATACACTTTGATTAAAATGTCTATATTCCCTAAAATCACTAGACAATGGATATTGAGAGGAAACCAGAGCCAAGCAATGAGACCGGTTCCATTGCATTAACCGTCTCTAGCGTAGGCAATCCTCGATATTATGTGTAGGGTCTACTCGGTGGCTACGTCGCTACGCAGCGACTACGCGACGGTTACGTTATCGATACGTAGTCGCTACGCAGCAGCTACGCGGTGGTTACACTACCGCTACGCAGCGGCTACGCGACGGTTACACTATCGCTACGCAATGACTACTGAGTGGCTATACGGCGGTCACGCGAGGGCTACGCTGTGGCTAAGCGCCATCTACTCAGCGGCTATGTAGTAGTTATGTTGTAACTACGTAGCGACAACGACTACGCGGCTACGCGACTACGCGATGTAGGCACCCCGCGTAGTCGCCCAATATAACATACATGCGACGAAAGGTCGAACGTACTTACAATCCCAAGAGACATAAGAAACCTGTTCACTGAAATATAGGTTCTTACTCAAAATTTCATTGATTTCATAATCGTTCCATTACCACCCAAAAACGTTGATTGATTTTTTAATCTAATATTTGAAAAGCAACAATTTGTATATTCCGTACTGGTCCGACAGCCGCCAGGACCTAAGCTGCACAGATTGCCAGCAACATTACCGCGTGATCCGCATAAGTCGCGACATATTTCGTAAATTTGTCCCCGAGGGGGGCGGGACGGAACACCTGCCGTAAAGATAAGCCCCTGATGTCGCGTAATATCCCCCTAAAATAACTTCTTACTGCCTCCGGTGCCATAGCTACGGCTTACCCTCTTCTTGTACATCTATGTATCGTTTATGTAAAACTAGGAGCTAATTTGATGGTCGATAGTTAAAAGTCGTTTTAGAAATACAGAACACAAGATTTTGAAGTAGTAGTTAATTCATTTTAATAATTACTATGTTTGTGTTCCCAGATGATTTACATTAGACAATTGCTAAAACGAATCCTAAATATAATTTGATTACAGAGGAATTTCTCAATTTGGCCGTAAGCTTCCATGTAGAGTTGAGTATGTAGTTAAATACGTCCCATAAAACCAGAAATACTATAAATATTGGCGTAAATGAATTTTATTTTTTGGCTTAAGGCGCTATGATTTATTAGTAGGTATCAGAACTTTTTTTTTATTTCATGATACTACGTATAATAACCAACAAAACAAATTGTGAATGTAAACACGAAATTTCATTTATGTTACTCTTTCTGAATTCATACAACACGTGAACTTGAATACAATAAAACATTCCCATGAAGGAAACCACATTACATGCGAACACAACAGCTTCCGTCAGTGCCAACCCTACACCACATACGTCACATCACACCTCAGCGCGTGAGATGCCGCAGTACAGCCTCTAATATTGCGAATTAATTAAGGAAGTCATTACCTCCCGATAGCGCATTAACGGCACGCATGTCGGGAAATTGCCAACACAAAGGATATTTCCTGCGTTTTCCCCGATTTAAAGCAATTCACCGATTTTGATTAAGCCCCCGCTGCTACACTGAGATTATTCCCCTTTCAATGCAAAGAATGGTTTATTTCAGACACCGTGAAAGTGAATTGTATTTCCTTTTGCCATTGCTTTTATGGGAGCCTTGTGTTTAGCGAAAGTGAAACCGGAATTACGTTCTGGTTCATGGTTATGAAATATTTGAATATGAATATTATTCATCTACATAATATTAAACATACAAAGTGAACATTTACAATTTGTAATATAGTAATTTTTAACGTAAACACAAAATTAAGAATAGAAAATAATTAAACAGAAGTTTGCAAAGCTTTAGCAGATTAAGCTTGACTAGTCTAAGTTGTCGACTTACAAAAGCACAGCCAATAGAAACTATGTTCATTAGGTATCTCTCAGACTGCCGCATCGCAACCGGTGGCAACTTTAGATTGCGGCAATAATTATTTATTCCGCTCACTTACTACCCGACTCGGTGGAAACTATTCAGCGAAGAAACGCTATTTCCCGCTGGTCAGATAAGACGTTTGATTTCACCCATTTTCGCCTGGACTTTAATTATGGCCTCTGGTTTTGTGTAAAATAGTTGGGAGAGTAATTTAATCCAGATATCAGTATGCGGGGTGGCGCGCAGCTACGAGAGATGGGAGCCAATGAGCGTGAACGACTCGAGGGTAACTGCAGCGTCTACGTCTCAAGAAATTGTTATGTCGCAAACGTTGTTTGTTGACTCAGACGAATATTCGGACATTTACCTGTTTCGCTTCCGAAACACTTCTTACAATCTCAAAAAAGTTTCTGAAACGTCTCAAATTCAATGTCGTAAAGTTATCCTAAAGTCATTATTGTTTGAAGTAGATTTTCTTGGCTCTGTTTCACTTTGTCTAAATAAAAATTGTAAACTTGTTTTGTTTCTCCCTCACCCTCCCATTTCTTCAGTCGTTGAACTGCATAACTATAAGAGAGCTCACGAAACACAATATAGCGCCGTAAAAAATAAGCGCACATCAGACTCGAGCATGTAATTCTAGCGCACTCTTCCGGCCCGAACAAAGGAGAGAGGGTAAGAACACGAGTTACTCGACACCATGTACCTTACGCAGATTTGTTTCTCAGCGTCTCAACGAGCCGCGAACAAAAATAAACCCTCACCTTGCTACGTAGGCTTCAGTTTACCTCACGAAGACGATACCATCAAACATTTCGAAGCTGTAGAAACAGAGGAAATTCGCGATAGTCAAATTGTAGTCTTACAGGGCGTGTTACCATTAAATTATTACATTCGCAACTGTGTTACGTGCGTATAAGGCACTATTTGCATTACAACGGATCACGGAAGGGTCCTCGGGATATGGCAGGTACGTCACATGAGGACTGCAAAAGAAAAATGTACCTTTAACGACGACGTGAGGATTCTAAGAGCCAAAAGAAGAAATAAGCCGTAACAGGATGTCGTTCACGATAATACCTCCTTCGTTTTATTTTCTTTTCATGAGATTTAAAATACATAACAAATCTGGGAGCTTATTTCGGGGGAAATGGCGGTTACCTTATGATTGTATTTGTGTAATGTCTTTTAATATTTCGGGGATAAAAGTGTGCTTTTAGACGTCGTTCCGTGTTTTACTTACATTTATAAGAAGTATGTACTACATTTTAGCCTCCAATCTCGTCTCATGCATGCTTGTTAACGCAGTCACAAAGGCGCATCCCGTGGAAGGCCCTGGCTCAACTCAAAGCCGATATATTCCACCCATTACACCCGCGACTTGCGCAAACTTCGCCAAGTGATCACCGGCTAGACACCGCCACACAAACAAACGGTACGCCCACAAAAACTAGTCAGCAGGTAAAAAAACGTCTACTGTGTGTGTTCAGTGCACATGTGTGAGGTAGAACACAATTCTACTTATAGACGACCCTCGCGTAGCTACTTGTAGGTAAGTAGCTATCGCGACTCCTTTGTTCTAGCAGCTGATTGGAGCCGGGCCCGGAAATGCGTGTCACCCCACCCCCTCATTGGTCCGTTTCATTTTCTTAGCGCGAGAGAGACGCAGCTACGGTGAAGTGTGTAGTTAAGGATACCGATCTCTGTGTAAAACGGTAGGTAGGTGTCACGAGGCGGTTGTTTTGCTCGTTGACTATGTTTGCGTGGCGCGTTCGTCTAAGATAAACTATTTCGGTGAGTTGGCCGGAGAGTTTGCAAATTGTTTCGCCTCAAGTTGCTAGTTCGGAATTTTGATTTTATCAAATTAGATTTGTTGGACGTAGCGCTTGAGTTCAACAGATCTGAACTAAACTAATTATTCTCAACACATAGGATATACAATTACGTCTCTCACGGTTTTTATGATGAACCAGATTTTCAGCCCAAAACATTAGGTACTTTTCCTCCATTTTTTATTTATTTCTTTTTATTTTTTAGTATGTAGCGTATAAGTAGAAATCTCACTGTAACTTAATAAATGTTTCTTTCTTCTTTCTAATACCTACGTCAATTAATAATTCAAGATCCATATAGAATTTTTCAGTTCTATACTTCTACATTTTACGTACCTAAACATAATTTGTAATACCAGCATAAAAATAAAACAACGTTTCTTCAAATAATACCATAATTATTGTAATTCAATGAAAGCCGATTCTTAGGAGCGTTCATTTGTTTATGTTTAGCTGTGTGCAGATAGATCGTGGGCAGAGACAGGCTAATCGCCACTTTATCGTAGCCTGTCACCCGCAGGCCAATTCACTATGCGTTGTTTATATGTAGATACGATAGACCTTATTGCGAAGAAATAGAGTCGAAAATTCAAGCGTTAGGTTCACCGAGAATATCGAAAAGTGCTGGTAAAATGTAGGCAAATAAATATGTATGTTGGTAGGGGAGATGAAGAACAAAAAGATCCTGATGTTGGAAAAATTGGAGTATTATTTTGTAAGTCATACTTTGCTTTACTTTACGATTTTAACAGTAAACTCATTCTTCCATATGTCAAAATGCAGTACAAATTTGACCTACGAAAGCGTTAATAATATCTCTGTCTCTAAATAAACTTAAGCTTAGGAATATAATTAGCATAAGTAGATACTTTTATGACAACTTAAAAATTTTATAAGGACGACGTGTTTGAACCATGTTCACTATTTCCAGCAAGTAGTTGTGGAAAAGAAATTCGATATCACAGGCAGTAATTTCGGTAGCTTAGTTGGCTAAAACATCTAGTGCATTTAACTGAAAGGTCGCAGATTCGAATCCTGCCGGAGTTCATATTAACTTTTGTTAAAATGTACCTATACCTTTACAAACATATTAATTGCACGTATCGTCAGGCGAACTGGCGGTCAAGCGTAAGCCTATCACAAATAAAAAAAACGTATGAAAATTTCGCTGAAATATTTCCGTTCTAAACTCATCTAGTCTCAATTATGCGGTGTGGTGGTATGTAGCAGTCAGACAGGCAGCGGGCTAATCGCCACTCTGTCAAGCCGTCACGCACAGGCGCGGCACGTGCGCGAGCGTGCTACCTACCACAACGCACCGCACCTAATTGTTTATTGGTTTATGTAATAAAAATTATCATTAAGGACGCAATGGAGTCTTCATTGCTTTTTAAGCTTATTTTGTGGTCGATAAATGCCATGTCTAAGTACTTTGTAGTTTCAACATTAAGAAATTGATATCTTTATTGTAACAGACTCTTTTGTTCCACCTTAATTTTTGGTACCTTCATGCCCGTCTTCCCTGTAAAACACCTAGTAAAATTTAAAAAGGCGGCGGATGCCTAATGGCTAGGGCGTCGGACTGGTGATCATATAGTTGCCAGTTCGAAACCCACCCATTACACTACCGACGTGAACACAAGCATATAGCACGGGGGGTTAACAAGAATACTAGTAATGTGCGACCCACATTACTAGTAAGATTTTATTTAAAAAAAAAAACAATTAAATCAAATATTTTATCGCTATCTCCTGGGCTACTTGAAAATGACCCTATAACCCTGTCTAATTAACTCCATTATTAAAGCTTAACTCAACATGAAATCTTCGTTTTCGTCTTAAGGTTATCAACCAACATTTTCTGTTTACAAACAGCCAAGCCTACAATCAACCACAAACAAATTAATCTGGGCTTGGCCTTTGAAAAGAAACTCGTAGGCACACAACGGTAACGTAAGAAGGTTGTGTCCATGACCACGACACGAGCAACATAAATAATCCCACAGAAAAGGTAAATTACCTAATCTAATGTTGCGCAAGAGATTCACGCGAAATGCTCCTAAATATGTTTAACTTTTAGTCAGGTTTCTTCATTTAGCCGAGACAAAGCAAGCAAATATTTTAGCGGTTGCGACAGAAAAGTTTTTCCTCTTATTATATCGACTTACCTAATGCCGGGTAGCTATGACGTAGCTGCTGTTGATTTCAATAACAAACAAGCTATATTTGACTCACGGAAAAATTTCAGTGTTTTGTTCACAGCCCTTTCTTAGTTCTTCGCAGAGTTCGCAATGTTTTCAGTCTGCGGGAAAAGTATAGATTGAGCAAAGTTGTCGTATTGTTTGTTATTTGGCACGTTAAAATTTTATGGTACACAATTACAATCAAAATAAAACTTGCGACATGTACTCGTAATGCTTTTTAAACAACTCGAAAGATTACGATCTTATTATAACGTTACCTGTTATGGACATAAGAACTTTTTGCATATTTCGTCACATTCCCTGAAGGTAAAATTATAATTAGACTTTTACATTGTGTTCTAAATTAGGCGCTACTTTTACAATTCTAAGGTTACCTAATTTCTATAGCCTTACAGCATTAAACAACCCTTTAGCGTCACAATCCTACATTCAGCATTAAAACAATTCAATTTTTATCATCACTACCACGTTGTCACACGGCAACTCGCGGGAGGTCTTTGTGACTATCGATAAACCCATACGCCGATATCGAATGATGATTATCGATGTTTATCAATTGTGTCCACACAATGCGACCGGTGTCTCATTGTTGTATTAAAAAAACAGGTGTCTTTAGAGTCTTTTGATATGTTTATCAACCCTTGCGTTACGGGGGCGGTTTCGTCGAACAATTGGTGGTTTGTGAATGGGTTACGATGATTATCGTTAAAAACCTGAGGTTACTGACAGGTGAAATGTCACCCACGTGAATGGAGTGACGTCCCATTCAATGGTTTGGGAACTTGACCTGATAAGATAGTTTGCTTGTTCAACAATGAATACAAGTAGTTTTAAATGCGCTTTTGTGTGTTATTTGGTAAAAGTTGTAGGTACAAACCTTTTTTTAGGAAGTCAAGGAGCACAAAAGATGTAATTTTATATTTCTCTTTTTATACCTCGTTAGTTTTTCGGTGATTTTGGTTGAAGAAATAAAAGCAAACAGGTATTGAGAACTTTTTTAATTTGTAGGTATATAAAGACATATTCCTTAAAAAAAGTATTAGTACCAGAAAATCGTGTCTGTTAATATTTTCCATAGGTATACGAAAAAGTTCACATAACTTCTAGCTAAATTTGTAATAATAAGCGTCAAATAAGGAGAGCGGTCGCCATCTTGTAACAAAAGAGACGAGACATTGACCGACGAGCGGGGAAAATCGTTATAATGCGCGGAAAGATGTGTAGGTATATAGGCGTCCGTTTACATGGCACTTATACCTATCAATATATATAAAAGTCATGTTTTATTTATGTCCCTTGAGTGACGCTAAATAGGTAGGGACATCCATGAAGTTTATTATCTTTATATTTAGAATTCTTCTTTAAACGTCTTTATTAAAAAATCTCCTCTTATAAGGCTGGACTGATTTTGATGAAATGTTTTGTGTGTTTGAGCCTGGATGGTTCAAATTTACAATTGGAGCGCTGTATTATGTAAGTTTTTATATATTGAACCAGGACAAAATCGGGCCCGCCGCTATTATGTTATATAAGATGACATCTTTACATTTTTCTTCTCCATATGCAAAGATCTCATTTTCCATCGGATATATATATATATATATTTTTTATGGGATTGAGGGCAAACGACCAGACGGATCGCCTGATTGTAAGCGATTACCGCCACCCATGGACACCCGCAACACCAGAGGAGTCACAAGTGTGTTGCCGACCTTTTAAAAGGGGATTGGGCATCCGGTAACCTCACTCACTCGGCCAAATACAACGTAAGCGTTGTTTGACGCCGGTTTTCTGTGAGGCCGTGGCATCACTCCGGTCGAGCCGGCCCATTCGTGCCGAAGCATGGCTCTCCCACGTAAAGTTAAAATGAGGTATACAAATAAATCTATAAAGATCTTGAAGCCTAGAGCCAGGTCATATATATAGTGCAAATCTATATTAGCATGTTTTTCTTTTCAAATACAAACGGTGCAAAATCTCATTTACGTTTTTACTTTTTGCATTAAACAAGCAACATTCAGTATTTACCTACATAGGATGTATGGAAAAATCTCACGTAACTTCAGTATTAAAACAAGCGTAGTCTACAAAAGCGATACTCTAAAAAATGCACTGGAAAATACATCGCGAAGTTTCTCTTGAAAGTGAGGTAACGCACGGAGCGTTGCAGCTAACCAACCGTGGAGCTAAGGAGACGGTGCCATATGTTAGACGAAAGCGATTACCGACATTTACAAATGAATGTGAAGACAAATTTTCGACCTGGCGGGTTGGACTCGCCAGTCGAGGTGGCTTAGTGGCCATAGCGTCTAGTGTATTGGACCAGAATCGAATCCTGCCCGCAGTTGAATTATTTCTTCACTAAAATAATTTTATTTTAGGTTGAAAAATGCAAAAAATAAATACAAAAAGATATAGTATATATAGATATAGTATAGATATAGTATATATAGTAGGTAAGGTTCAGGTAAGGCATCATACGACATCAAATTAGGTTATTGTAAAGTAAGCATGTTGGTTGAGAAGCAAAGTACCTTGCTTTTCAATAGATGCCACTGACGTCACCTCTAAGACGTAAGTTCAGAATGTGTAGGCAAATTTTGACCTGGCGGGTGGGACTCGCGGTGGCTTATTGGTCATAGAGTCTGGTGTATTAGAGCAGAAGACGCAAATTCGAGTCCTGACCGCAGTCGAATTTTTCCTTCACTAAAATAACTTTATATGCAGCTCTGAGCATGGAAAATGCAAAAAGATAAATAAATACACTTTTTTAATAATAATGCCTCATTAGTCTAGTGGTCTGAAGCGCGACTGCTACGCTAGAGGTCCTGAGTTCGATTCCAGGTCGTGCAAAGTGTTATTGAGTTTTTCTATGAAATCTTCAGTAGTAGCTGGGAGTTTGGTATTTGGGTCCGGTAAATGGCAATAGGCTCGCCTCCGACCTGAACATACTGGTGAACTGTGGGTTTATATTAGTACACCGCTGTATAACCCTTCGGGGAATACAGGCGTGAAGGTAAGGTATGTTAAAAGGAAATAAAAAAAAGATAAATATTATTCGCGTTAACATGATGCTCACACCTCTGAAACTTAGTACAAGTTCTGAACTCAAGTAGTGATAGCCTGTGAATAATCATTGGACTGAAAAGTCAAAGGTCTCGAGTTCGAATCCCAGACATGCACCTTTGACTCTTCGAAAACATGACTATTCAATTTTCACCATGAGAAAACCTGCATGCCTGAGAAATTTATTCAAGGGCGTATGAAGTCTGCCAACCCTCATATAGCATAATCCCTTTCATTAGGAGAGGAGCCCCGTGCCCGGTAGTGGGACAGTATAAAAGCTTGCTTAATTATATAGTGCGGAATAAAACTATTTAACAGTACCCGAGTAATTATATTAACGTTTCTTGTGATATAGTTACGTTGGAACACAAGATAGAATCTTGGTGAACGCTAGACACTAAGAAAGGTCTTATCGTGTCATAAAGATAGTATATTTTTTTTATTGATTAAGTCGGCAAACGAGCTGACACCTGCAACACCAAAGATTGCTAATGCGTCGCCGATCTTTAAAAGCCCCTACGGTCTGCAGACATAGCAGCCGAGGGGAACTGGCTTTTACGTGCAAAAGTCGCAACACACACCAAGGTACTTTACTCCGACGTATGGGTGGTCGCCAGCCAGTCAGATCCCAAGAGGTCCTACCACCGAGCAAGTCAGATATTTTCACGCCTCTTACGGGATGCCTATCTGAAAGGCAGTGAGGAACAATATTTTAACCCGTCCCTACACGGAGAATAATTAATAATAGGGAAATATACCGATGTATTGTATGTTTATATTTTCCATAAGTCTGGCGCACAACCTGCGCGTATTTATGAGAAAATGTATAAATGTGGAAGAAGCAAAACAAGTAGGCAAGAATCGTAGCAGGTGACGGTCTATAGATTCTGCCTACCCCTGTGGGAGAAAGGCGTGAGTGTATGTATATTTTTTGTGAGTGATAATCTAGTGATATCACCATTGGACTGCAAATTCAAAAGTTTTCTTAAGATTATCACCACCCTAGTACAAAATCTAGGCAGCCAGTCGCTTGTGGCTCGAGACCCTCGCAAGCAGGCTGAATGGCTGGTGTCGGCAAGGCGGGCACCTACTGCTGCATATTTATGAAGCGCCTCAAACACCATAAATAGTTGATACGAACCGGCCTCCACGGGTAATGGAGTAAATACAACGACATATACGTACATACGTACCATCACGCCTGAATCCCCGAGGGAGTTAGGCAGAGGCGTAATAATATACTCCCATAGTTCGCTGGGATGATTAGGTCCCATGTAATAGATGGCGAGCTTATTGTCATTATTTAGGCACAAATCTGAACTCTGACCTACTACTGAGAATTTCATAGAAAATCCCAAAAGCACTTTGCTTGACCTGGGTATCGAACTTTGTTTCGTCGAGTTTGAACCTTTACTGGTGACACTATTGCCACTATCCGGGTAAAAATCCCAACCTAAAGTACTTATAGAGGACCTAAAAATGTTCTATTGAAATGTTGGTTCACCCTTTATGGAATATAGGCGTGTTTTTTTTTATTGTTTATGTTATTTTATTAAGTATGTTGTGTAATGCGTGAAAAAGTATCGATTAAAGCATCGTAGACGGACCAGATTCAAATATCAATTATATTTTCATTGTTTTGTAATGCGTTACGGAAATTAAATACTGCAATGACTATCCAGTCAATTTGTAGATACTAATACTGCTTTATTCTAAACTAAACTTTAAAGCATTTCCTAATAGGAACGTTTTAGAACGATCAAATGTGAAGAAATAATTTGCATAGTCTTACGTATGGTTTATATACATAGTTGTATATGTTAAGCCGATACGCTGTTTCAGACATTTATTAAACCCCCGGCAAACTGTCGGGCGACCTGCTGGCCCCCGTCGCCTGTACCCACCGATATAGCTTAGATAAACGCGCACATAACTATGCAAACTACTCCCAACTACATCTCGCAGCCACAACACATCATAACCACCACCGTTCCGCAACATAGTTTAAACTTTAACGCTTCTGTTTCTAAGCACATAATACAAACACGTGATGTCGGATGTCGTAGAACATTCTGGTCAACAGTCGAAGCATACTATTAGCTAGGTACTGTGTGGTGAGGACGCGAGGTGAATACGGTATGGGCGTTGTAGTGAGCCTTAAAAAATTAAAGCCGCCGACGGCACTTAGAATGCTAAGTAAAGATTTGAATGGGGCGGAACGCTCTCCGCAACGCGATGGCGACTTACCCGTGTCACGTCGGTAGGTTATTTTTTTGGTTCCAAAGTCGGACGTGCTCGGAGACCTCCTTTCAATATGAAGTGGAATCGATTAATGAGCCCCAGTTTAAAATTGCAGTCAGGTCACACGCCCAATTTATAATTCTTTCGTGAGATCGACTTTTTTCTTTGTTAATCGTGATAAATGTTTGTACAAACACGACAAACGAAAACTTCTAAGTGTTTCAATTACAAGTGAGCGTCGGATAAACGAACAAAAAGATGTACTAGGGTGTCCACTAATATCATTTCAGGAGGGACGGAAAGGCGTGTATGGTTTCAATACCTGTACGCGTAATCCGGTGCACATATTCTGAGGTTGGCGATGACGTGAAAATTGTTGACGTACAATACTGCGATAAGTGGTGCAGAGACTACGGAGTGGCGAATTCAGAGTTCAATGGACAGCGACGAGTATGAATTTTCGCGGTCGCGTATCGGTCGCGTGGTGCGGTTCAAACTGGGCATTGGTCGAGCGTGCTAATCTGCGTGGAGTGTCGCGTGTGATTGGGCAGACGGTGCTGTCCAATTTTCCGGTTGCGACGGCCGGCATTAGTTGGACAGACAACGGCCGTCGCTTAGTAACCGACGTACATATTTCAGTATGTAGCCGGACGCAACGTACACTGGGAGTGATGGTTGGATGATTGAAAATCGTTATCGTTTCACTTAAATGATGACCGTAAGTATAGCAAGTGTTTATTCATAGATTCTCTTCCTAAATAATTATTAAAGTACTTAGACGTTAGGGAACTTAGTTATAAAACTGGGTGCATGTTCCATTTCCTTCCCAAAACATAATATAAACCTTACTTGTAATCTCACAAGATTCATCCTCATCCTCCGAGCCTTTTCCCAACTACTTATATTGGGGTCGGCTTCCAGTCTAACCAGATGCGGCTAAATAACAATAGGTAGGTTACACGAAGTGACTGCCATCAGACCTCCAAAACCCAGTTTATGGGCAATACCGATATCCCGAGGGTAGACTTTTTTGTGCTTCTGACTACCACTAATAATTGTCATAGACGTTCTTATGTAATCTCACGCCATTAGGTACAGTTTTCAAATATGACATTCTAATATTTTTATATTTTTTTTTTATTCTGTGCTCATTTCCGTGATGTATATGAATATAAGTGAATATAATATGTTTTTACATGGGAGAGCCATGCTTCGGCACGAATGGGCCGTCTCGACCGGAGTGATACTACGGCCTCACAGAAAACCTGCGTTAAACAACGCTTACGTTGTGTTTCGCCGAGTGAGTGCGGTTACCGGAGGCCCAATCCCCTTTTAAAAGGTCGGCAACGCACTCGTGACTCCTCTGGTGTTGCGGGTGTCCATGGGCAGCGGTAATCGCTTACCATCAGGCGATTGGTCTGCACGTTTGCCCTCCTATCCCATAAAAAAATCCAAAAAAGGCAACATTATACAAACCCGACCTTAACATCAATGTGAAAACACAAAACATCTAAATGTCAATTTGTATTCGCAAACAAATCCGCCAGTTCAAACAGCTATGCAGCGCTGCAGCGCTCTAATGATTGTTTACCGTGGAGGGCGCGGGCAGCTAGTTACCCGGTAATGTAATATTAATGCAATTCATTAAACGTGCAATTCAAGTGTGCACAACCCTAGCCCCTCGAATAAGGATGGCGCGAAACTGCACATTTTTGCGGATAGTCTCTAAATGGGATTGTGTGGAATTACTAAAGAAGCTTGGACAGTTTAATTGTAAATTTATTTTATAGTATCACTAATAAATATTATGCTACAATTAGGTACATTGTTAGTAACATTGTGTCTATGTTTAAATTTAGTAAAAAATCGGACTTAGCGCATCTAATGGAGGCTTGTCGGAAATTAATACCTACTGAGAATCTGAAAAAAATAATGCTTCCATTAATAAACTAACAATATAATGTCCGTTCACAAACATAACAATAGTTGGTCACCATACAGAGTGAGGGCAGGTCATCACTAATTTTATTGCACATATTCAATTTGATTGTCAACAAAATGGTGACACAATCAGTGGGAAATTTACTAAAATTAAATCATAGTATTAATTTATTTATTCAAACTACAACACATTGCATGTTCATTCTCACTTTGGACATATTTTTCCAACAGGAGTGTGAAAAACTTCTCATACATGGTTTCCTACAATTTCCTTAACAGTTTATTTACCCCAAATGATTGTTACAGCAACGAAGCAGACGAAATTAATATCGGACAAATCGAGACCGCCTCCGGGCCCCATTACGCGATCAAAGTAAAAATATATGAGGCGAAGGAAAAGAAACCAAACATATGCCGGGGTAAATATTTGGACTGCGAACTACGTCCCCTTCTCCCTGTGGACCGCACCCCCGCTGTATTACGTCACATTGTTCTCGCGATCGATTAGCCGGCCCGTGACGTCGCGACGTGTTTCATAACCACCGCGTTTTATTCTCTAATCTACTGTTATGAACATTTTTGAGCAATTTTTCATCAAAGTCACGATTTCTATCTCCGAATTTCTAAACCTATCCGCGCCTAAGGTTGCGATTGACTTATATATAAGTGTGGGTAGCGTGCAAAATTATTTGTTAAATTCGAGTTACCGTGAGAACCTCTCGGTGATATGACTCCCTGAATGAAAATAAAAATATTTCAATGAAAAAATACACTCCAATCGCTGGCCTCGGGGCGTATAATAGTGATTGAACTAACCTGTCAGCCCCATGTTAAGTGGTTTTGAGGGTACCATACAACTATTGTCCGGACGACCAGTAGCGTATTTTCTTGGTAAATGTTTGATTTGGGAATATTTACTAATCTGACTTCACAATACCGGTGTGTGTTTGCGTTATAAATTTTTGCAGCTTGACGGGATGTTTTCGTGTGCGACCGAACCTTGAACAATCCTTTCACGAAGGCAGCTTGAGCCTCCAATGTACACTATTAATAATTCTTGACAGATTAACTCAACTTTTGCAAACAAGAATTTTCTTTCCTAAACCAAAACACATCCGCCATCTTATATACTTGAATAATGCCTTCTAAGATCTAGATTCGTTATGAATCTAAGCGTAAACTTATACTTCACTTAGTTCCAATCTGAAGTGAATTACTTATGCAAACAAAAGCATGAGCTCTCTGAATCGCAGTCTCTCATATTGCATATTTGTAATAGATAGCAAGCCACAATGTTCTTTAACATCTTAACAACCTGCACCTTAAGTCATCGCACAATAAATTTACAATCTGTAAATAAACACGATTCGAATCGCACTCTCAATTTCAATCGAGACGCAAGTCGCATCCAAACGATTCAATCGCGCATATGTCCCATTGTCCGGGTTGACAATGGCGGCGGCGCGCCTCTGCGTGCCATTCAACCACCAGCCACAAAAGTCTGTTTCGCTAAACTCCTTGTGTGCTGTAACATTGACCTATAGAGCCAACAGGTGAATCTCACAAAGCGTTTGTTTGGGTGTCTCTTGTGAATTAACGCCCTGCCGCTCGTGCCGCGACGATCTAATGTAAAGTACCTATATTGTCTGATGCACTCAATAGAATAGTTTACATTTGCAAATGTGTTGTTATGCTGAAGCCGCAACCTTGTCAGTGTGAGCCATTTCGCGAAGGGGCCTTCTTACCCGCAAATTTGGAACGAGAAATTCAGATATAGAAGCCTGTAGAGTTGACGGCTGTAAGTATTCCCTGAAAAAGTTAAGACAGGGTGTACTAATATATACTGACAATTCGCCAGTTTGTTTAAGTCCCAAGTAATAGCAGACAAGGCTTTTATTTTTTAGGCAAAGCAAAACATCGAGCTGTTACTGAGATTTTTATTAAAACATGTAGCCTAGCACTCGCGCGTTAATTTTAAACACTCAAAATTCTAATTCGTGAGATAAAATGAAAACTTTCATACATTCTAATTTACTAATGCCTACAAACAATGCATTAGGAACTAAATGATTAATGTTTATTAACAAATTGCAACGGTAACGAATTCATAGCAACCAATTCATATATGGCTTCGCACAAAGGCTTCGCTCGCCAATCACCATATTCAAGCTATCTATTTAGAGCGTAACGCCAGTATACACAGATATAGAGCATAAATTCGCCACAGACCTGCATTACCTATTAATTAATCGCTATACGCTAATTATACGACACAAGTGCCAACATGAACGGTCAACGGCACAAAGGCTCCTATACAGTGTGTTCACGTATGTGCGGTATATAGGTTGGTCGTAACATTCTCGATTATGGCAGTATGCCGATGTCCGCGTGCACATAGCCGTTCTTGAGTGCCCACATAGGTATTGAAGACATTGATCTTGGCTCATGTAGCGACATCTACCGCGCTACATACAAACTATACAAACAAGTCCTGAATCGCGCAAGTGAAGTTTGCAACGCAACTTGGATATATACAACCGCCCGACATCAACCGTCGGGCCGTGGCCCGCCAGGCAAAACACCCGCCTGGTCGGAGGATCCTCCCTTTGGTGTGAGAGGCAACACACTTCGCCCCTCTACAGTGGTGACCCCGACGTGATCCCAGTGTATCCACACTGGGGACCCCGAAGAAGAACATCAGCGCAGCCTTCGAAGACCAGCAGCTTCATCATCATCGTCGCCTTCCTTCCCTCACAGCACGAGCAGCGAGTCACACAGCCAGCCAGCACTCTTCCGGCTTCAACGGGCCTCCTGACCACACGCCTGCAGCGAACGCGCATACCTGGTCAGCACCCTCAGCCGACATCAAGCAACTTGGCACAGCACACTGCACTTCGGCCGGTCAACAAGCAGAGGCAGTCTCTCCTGGTCGACGCAGCAACCAGCCACTGCTCAACACTGCACCACCTCGACTCACTGAGGACTACGCAGCATCACCCCGACTCACTGGGGCTCTCACCGCAACACAGTCCCGACTCACTGCGGACTACGCGGCATCCTGTTCCGACTCACTGGAACACACTCCACTGGCACTGGCAAGCTCTTCAGACGTACTGACCGCTGACTCATCGACACGACCATCGACCTCCGGTCTCGGGGGGGAGTGATGTAGCGACATCTACCGCGCTACATACAAACTATACAAACAAGTCCTGAATCGCGCAAGTGAAGTTTGCAACGCAACTTGGATATATACAACCGCCCGACATCAACCGTCGGGCCGTGGCCCGCCAGGCAAAACACCCGCCTGGTCGGAGGATCCTCCCTTTGGTGTGAGAGGCAACACACTTCGCCCCTCCACACTCACAATGCTTTGTCCTGCCCAGTGACTGGTGAATGGCCGCGCTCAAAGGAGGCCTGCATACAAACTGTATTTCTGTCACAAAATTAGGTACATGCAGATCACTGACAGGAGGCTGTATGTCTCAGCAAACAGAAGTATGTGGCTCTCTGAGATGTTACCTTGCTTTGTGTGTGCATTAGAGCATCTCCTACAATATTGCGTTGCTTAGACTCTTAGATTATTGGATATTCAAGGAGTTTGCTCTGGCTTATTCATATCCAATTGACGTTATCTTATTTGTGCTGTTGATATTACCTACACTTATCTGTTTAGATGGCAAAGTAATGGAAAGTAAACAGTTCCTTTAACTTTAGCCGGTCTGGTGTTGAATGTTGACTATGGGATTTTGTTTACTACATCTACCTATATCTTACTCATTCCAAACCTGGCCAAATCCAAGAAAAATTTGGAACGAAAATCTTTTTTTAATTAACGGAACAAATATTTGATTGTTGTTGGATAATAAATAATGACTGCCTCATTAGTCTAGTGGTCCCAAGCGTGACTGCTACACTAGAAGTCCTGGGTTCGATCCCCACGTCGCGTTATTGGGTTTTTCTATGAAATTCTCAGTAGTAGCTCGAAGTCTGGATTAGTGCCCGGTTAATGGCAATAGGCTCGCCTCCTATTACATGGGACTACACATACATACTGTATCTACTGTGGGTGTACATTAGTACGCCTCTGCCTAACCCTTCGGGGAATACAGCCGTGATGGTATGTTATGTTATATAATAAAATTCGGTTTATAAACAACAAAGTTGTCAGTGAACATACATAATAATTATAATATACAGACGAATTGGGGGCCTCCTCCGTTTTTTAGGTCGGTTACAGAAGCGCAATTAATCCATTTTCATTCTGTACTGGAATGATATCGTCATATACGTAGCTCCGCAAGATGGCGCTTTCTCCGGCATTCGACGCTTGTACCTGTCTATTGTGAAGTACGTGAGGACAGAATGATCTTGATATTTGACTATACTATTAGTCAAGTATCTACCTATTAGTAATATGTATTTTCAAATGGAAAACAGTTGGTTTAGAAATCAACGAAAAATCATTCTTCGGAAGATTTGCTAGTTGAATCTGATTGTTGAAAATCATATATGTATCTGGTAAAGTTTTCAATTTATGTACTATTGTGATCAAAGAATATTTTTTTCTATGCGCGTTAGCAAATTCCACACGCTATAAAGAAAATCTTTTCCCAATTTTTTCCTTCAACGTTTCGGGAGTGATACCTAATTAATTTATTGATACTTACACACAACATAGTTTCGAAAACAAAGAGGTATTTTTACGAGTAAGAATCAAATCATAATATTGCAGTTCTTGGATTAAGTATCACTGCTTTAATTAAATTTGCATTGTTCATGGTATTCGTAAAAAAGTATCAAAACTCTTAAATCAGCGTATCCGCTCACGTTAACCCTAGCACAGTTGCGCTCGCAGCGAAAAATAAACGCATCCGTGGCGGGCTAAATGGGTAATGCGCTCTTATTATCATAATAATATGCACAAAACAGATACAGACGCAAAAAGTTTTTCGTGAAACCTGAATTTTTTACACGACCCCGTTGTGAGTTTGTTATGCTTGCTTTATAAACGAGTTTTTAGATGGATAAGATTCAAAGTTACATCTTGTTTCGCACTGTGTGGCGACATATTTTTGAATTAGGTGACGCTTGAAAGTTTAATTAAGTAATGTGTAATTGTGTATGGCATTATACAACTGAAAAATTAATTATTATAACACTAGCTGTTGCCCGCAGTTTCACTCGCGTCATGTTCATTTTCGTCAGTGTTTTGTTTACAATATTTAGATATTTTAAAAACAATTTTCTTCATTTTTTTTCGAGATGTTTAAGATGATTCAATAGTAATTCCGTTATTCGAGGTGGAGACAAATCCAACAAATCTAAGAAAGTCAATCCAGCCGTTCTTGAGTTATAAATGGTGCAACATACTCGACTTTGTTTTATATATAAAAATATAACAGACTATCACCCCTGTATTCTATGAAGGGTTAGGCAAAGATGAAAGTAACTATATCCACAGTTTGCCGGTGTACTATATCGCATGAGAGTTCACAAAAATAGACAGCCTTAATTGACAACCTAAATTGACTTGATGGCTTCCCTGAAGGATAAAACGTCGAATAAAGGTTTATATTTGGATGGACGTAAGATCTATACCGACACATTCTAACAAATCATGAACTGATGACACAAACAAATAGCGTAGAACCTGCACCGCTCACACATCAAATACATTATAATTAGTAACGGTATAAGAACAAAAAGGCCAAAAAACTCTGTACGGCTTACATAGCGCGTTTGGATGATTGATAGCATGCAGGATGATATCAACGCGGCGATGGACACAAAAAAACCCACTTCCTACTAATGATAGGCTTTTAAAAATATACGTACGATACTCGTCACCTCGGCGAGCTAATGGCGGCGATATGTTACCGGCATCAATCGTCTATTCTGCTCACGTCTGCGCCACGGGATCTAATTAATTATGGTAATTAAACAGGCCGATACGTAGGATAGGATTGGGGCTCGTGTATCCTACCTTGATGTGGACGCCAATGACTTTGGTGACTGGAATTTGAACTCCTGAAACTTTTGAGCTTCTGAAAATCTTTGTTAAGTAGATACTTACAATAATTATGAAAATATTCATGTGTAGATGGTAGGTGTGTTTTCTCTAAAGAGTGGAAGAAAATTAGGGAAGCCCCGTGGCCTTAGCGGGGGCACTGTCGTATCTCAGCAGATACGCTCAGTGAAATAGTATTCATTACAATAACGCTATTATTTTTTGCAAGCAATGTTATTGGATTTTTCGATTAGGGAAAATTCAGCAGCAGCTCAGAGTTTGGATTTGTGCCCGGTTAAAAGCAATGGCAATAGGCCCGCCCCTACATGGGGCCAAAACATACCAATGACTGTTGGATAATGGATTTAGTTCTCTACAATCAGTAAACTTATGCCTGATCCTTCAAGAAATGGAGGCGCGATGTAGGCAGGAGATGGTATGTTTTTTGGATTTCTATTATGTATAGGTATAGCCTACTAAGTATTTACCTACTTACTTTGACCAGCATCTTAAAATAGTGACAGTGAAAATGAGAAATAGTTTCACAAGTAATGAAGGTTTTGACTTAAGAGTTACGGACTTAATTTCGCTTACAAACGTAATACCGAAATAAATATGGTATTATTCGGATTCCGATACCGTTAATCTACCATTCCTAATCTACCATTTTATCCAAAATACTTCATTGAAGATAAATGTAAGCAAATGCAATTTTTGATAACTTTATTAAGTTTAGAACGATTTTCCGATCTCTTATTTCCAGTGAAGTAGTAGTAGACGAAATAGTACCGTAGGAACCTAGATTAACGGTATCCAAATCCGAATAATAACAGAATTTGATATAATATTATCTGGATTACGATTTATTTCGGTATTACATTTTTCTGGGCAATTCAAGCTCCGCCGGACCCTTAAATACGAGACAGTATGTGATAGATATGTACTCGTAAGTATGCACGCAAGTACACAAGAATCCAAGTTTCTACATACTTCCATGCGCTTCGTCGTCCTGCGACGTCTAATGATGAGACTTAAGTTATGAACGACAGGCTGTCATAAAAATACTAGAAACATATTGAATAGTAGGTAGTTAAGTATATTTATGAATAACATTCGGAGATTTTTGAAACATAGATCTAAGAAAATGGAAGCGTTTTCATAATGAGGACTTAAATAAAATATTGGAAGATTGCTATTTGTAACGGCGACTACACACGATCAAGTTTAATGGCAAATTGACTCGTACATTTGACATACTCGTAAATAACTAAGTTTATCATACAACTGGCTACTTCAACTTAACCGTGGGTTAAATGTTTGTCAATGTTCATAGACGTAATTAATATAACCGTATAATGTGCCACCCACCTAATCCTACCGTTAATCTTTAGTCTACCAAGCATGATCATGTCATCACCACTAATTTGAAGACATCTTAACAAAAAAGTCAAGGATTTAAAACTGAAGTTTAATTTTTATTAATTGCAGCTATATTGAGGGATTAACCACTCGGAAAACAAAAACACATCTACGCGTTAATACGCGGGTTTTCCAGCGGTAATTTTTTTTCAAGACACTTTAAACTTGCTTCGAGTTCCAACCGCTCATGTCAAACACCCCACTCACACATTCCTGACGAAGAATGATGCTTTCGGCTGCTCGCGAGTAGGTAGTGCTTTGTTCGAGTGATTAAGTGCCCCGGGACGGCGTTGCTAAGCCCTTCAGCTAATGAGCCAAGTCAGTATTAATCATTGCATGACGAACAACCGGACGCGAGGACTCTCGTGGGTGGTTACTATTGTGGATAGTTTTAAACTTTCAACTGATACACTTAACTGGACTACGGAAAGATGAGAGAAAGAAAGAAAAATGGTTTATTGACACAGTCGCGGTTATTGCATACAATAATATAAAAAACTTATAAAAATATAAAGAGAAACAAAATCATGTGCCCCACCAGCTGTGCCAAATAGGTCCACTTCAGCTAAATGCCAGACCGCTGGTGGCCTGCCTGGTGCTAGTTTTCAACTGGACTTAAAAAGTGAGAATCAGGCTTAGGGCTGAGTATAGTCTTTCCAGGCGTTCAATTTCGATTAGGCCAATTTTGGTGGATCGTCTGTAATCTCCACAGGCAGCAAGTTATATCAAACTTATACTGAATAAAAACCGTAACTAAGGTAAGTTACGGTTTTGTTCCCTTGTCGTATAGTCACGTCGATGAGATTTGTGACATTTGCCACGAGCCCATGACCATAACAGGGTAAAATTCAACCCTGCGGTACATGAAACGCTTTAGACATCGATTTATGGTGGACATTCCAAAAACCCGCACGAAACGCTTTAAGTCCACTTTTATCATGTGTACCGCTGAAATATGGAATGCACTTCCCGAGTGGTTCTTCCCTTATAGATATAATCTGGGTGTCTTTAAATCACGAGTGAATCGGTTTCTCTAGGGAAGTGCGCTCCATCGTAGATCGCAGTATCGCGTAACATCAGGCAAACTGGCGGTCAAGCATAAGCCTATCACGAATAAAAAAAAAGCCAAGTAACCTACTGAGATCTATACATAAACATAGTACCTACGTAAACTTTGAATATGACTAAGAGACACTTACTCATAGACACTCATAATCACTAATCATGTTTAAAAAAAAGAGAATATCTATATAGAATTTCTTCGCGGCTCTTCATCATAAAACCTCCTTTTTGGAAACGTACAACTAGTTTTGAATTTTTAAAAGTACCTATTTTAGTGGTCTAATTTATTTAAAACATTTTGACTTTGACTTTAAGGGTCCGGCGGAGCTTGAATTGCCCACAAAAACGTAATTCCGAAATAAATCGTAATCCAGACAATATTCTATCAAATTATGTTATTATTCGGATTTGGATACCATTAATCTAGGTTCCTACGGTACGATTTCATCTACTAATAGTTCACTGGAAATGAAAGACCGAAAAATAGTTCCAAACTTGGTAAAGTTATCAAAAATTGCATTCGCTTACATTTATTTTCAGTTAAGTATTTTGGACAAAATGGTAACGTACGAACCTAGATTAACGCTATCCGAATCCGAATAATAACAAAATTTGATTAAATTGCGTTTGAATTACGATTTATTTCGGAATTACGTTTGTAAGAGAAATTCGCTCCGCCGGACTCTTAACTCACATAATAATAAACAAAACACTTAATAGTCTCATCTTTAAAAGGGATCATGATTTTTTGAGTTCATTTCAACATTTCTTCTCACAGATCACGAGTTAGGAAATGCCTGCCTTATCTAGTGTTAAAAAATGTAAGAACTTTGGATTCTCTTTAAAATATCTGTTTGCATGATCATCAAATAGTAATGAGCGATAAGTCTTTTTTTAAAGCATGTAACACCATTTCTTATATTGTTGTTTTTATCCCAAAAAGTATATACTGCATTGAAAACAATGAAAAGCTATAATTTTCTTATGGCTTCATTTTGTATACACGATTTCATGTAATGCTACCTACGTTTACTAGTAGAACTTGTTCACATAATCAAATCATGGTTTTATTCATGCCAAAGTTGCAGAGATTATGTGTTTTGAAGTAGCTACATTGTACTGCGAGGTGTTTCAACTTAGTATACGCTTTACCCAAACACGGGTCACATTTGCGTAACCACAGAAATTATGTAAACAGCATGTCTTGTTATTCTAAACGAACGGTACGTAGGAATCGATAGGCATCGAGTAGCTACCCTCGGATATCAGAGGTCAGAATCGAAACGTCATTAGAACATGTCGTGTCGGTACCTAAGTAGCTGGCAAAGTGTGCATGAAAAGCAGCGAGACGTGTTCCACAGCGCGGCGTGCGGATGACTGATCCGTCGCACTAACTAATATTCCTTTTTTAAAATGCTTTTTCTTTTTTTTAAACCGCACAAAAGGCAGAGACGCATGAGTTATGCCGACTTGTAGTTTTTACAATATGCTCGGCTTGGATTAATTTTTTTTTAATTTTATTCCTTTTTGTTGAGAACGTGATGGCATGTGACATTAAAATGACAAATTAGCTAATTATTCTTAATCCGTTTGAATGCTTTGATCGTATGCTTCGGAGTGATGGCCTGTCATGACGCATATTGTCGCTTATTTTACGCTATGATTTGATTGCATATAACTTAAGTTCATTGGCATTTATAGGATAAGCACGCAAAGACTATCATTACGCTTTTTGTGTCAAATTGAATAAATGAAGCCCTTTATAAAAACACTTTACACATTGGAAAGTTTTAATAGTCCAACAATTTAATCAATATTTTCCCTAAATGTATTTTTTTTATTTGTGTTAGGCTTACGCTTGACCGCCAGTTTGCCTGATGTTAAGCGATACTGCGATCTACGATGGAGCGCGCTTGCCTAGAAGAAACCGATTCACTCGTGATTTAAATTTGGGTTCTTTAAAGTCGTATTTTTTGCTACCAGATTCTAGAAAGTTTTCCTTTTGGCGATAAAATAGGTATACCTTTTAATAGTAGGTACAATATTGATATAGATAGAATATTTTTTATTGCACACCAAAATATAGTTGCAAACGAATATAAGAAGTTTTTAGATTTACGAATAAAAAATAATGTTATGTCCAAAACAATTTCGGAAGTCGGTTCCTTTGATTTGATGGGATCTTTTGATTTCGCCACCGACTTCCGAAACTGGTTTGCACATAATTTTTTTTTTTTTAAGGCGGTTTTAGTTTTTCTTAAAAGTTATTTTATTTGATAATTCTTAGTAGCGAGTAGAATTTTACGTATAACTAGACGAATTATTGTCATTTTATTCTAAATTTTGTAATCAGAATTTGACCAAATTTTCATGAGGTCACCTCTGAAGTAGGACCTACCGATCTAAAGAAAAATCATCAAAATCGGTTCAAAATTTACGGAATAATCGCATAACAAACATACAAAAACAACATACAGTCGAATTGAGAACCTCTACCTTTTAGAAGTCGGTCAAAAAAATCAACTTAAAAGTATAAAACAAGAAATGTTTTCTACGTTCACGAACAGTGGTATCCAGTTTATCCATGCCGCTATTAGCAGTATAATCTGCAAACTTAAGTATAATTAAGGCGGTATGCGCTTACGGCTATAAACTGGATACCACTGTTCGTGAACATAGAAATTTTTCGTAGGAAGCCACTTTTTTGTTCGACTGTACCTACGTTAATAAACAAACACAGTCCGATGATCGGTGTCACGCCGTACCTAGAGCGTGACTGGCTCCTAGTCCCGACCTCGTAGGTAATTTCCGCGCGGCTATTAATCATTTTCTTCGACCAAACCTTTCTTTTCTATTACTCTTTAAGTTTTCATTTTCATTAGCGGACTTGTCTGTTGGCTAAAACGCCTTTTTAAATAATTATTCTATAGCTATGGCATTTCGTTAGCATTATTTTGATTAATAGTATTGTAGTTATGTTTTCGTTTGATTAAATTGTTGATTTCTAGTATTTCAGCTTGTAATTTTGTACATAAACCATTTGTCTTTTGCAGATAAATTTCGTCTATTAATATCTACGTAAATAAAATATTTTTTTAAACTTAACTGTTAGCGCAACACCACAAAACCGATTTATTTACCCAATCTAAGTATGCAAATTTATTTTTACAAAGAGCAAATAAACAGCAGACTATCTCATTATAAAAAACATAACATAATATACCATCACACTTGTATTCCTCGAAGGGGTAGTCAGAGGCGTACTAATGTACACCCACAGTTCACCGGTATGTTTAGGTCCCATGTAATAGGGGGCGAGCCTATTGCCATTAACCGGGCACAAATCCAGACTCTGAGCTGCTACTGAGAATTTCATAGAAAAACTCAATAACAATTTGCTCGACCTGGGAATCGAACCCAGGATCTCTAGCATAGCAGTCGCGCTTGGGACCACTGGACTAATTAGGCAGTCACTCGTTAAAAATAAATAAATAAAATCATTTATTTGCATAAATAAGGTAAAGAAAGTTCTTATAACAATAATAATTAGTATCGCTTATTCTGCCTTTAATTTCGGCGTGCAATTAGTCTGCGTTAAGTGCGACTGCTACGATAGAGGTCCTGGATTCGATTTGCAAGTCGAGCAAAATATCATTGGGTTTTTTTGTGGAATTATCAATCAGTAAGGATCGTAGTTTGGATTTGTGCCCGGTATCGTAATAGGCAACTTTGGGTATACTATTGTAGAGCACATTGGCACACCTTTGCCTAACTCTTCGGGGCATACAGGGCCTTAGATTGGGTAAATAAATCGGCTAAATATAGACGTACTAGAGTTCCCGTACGCAGCTTCGCCTGTGTACTTATAAAATTTTCGTTTCTAAAATTTACCGTGCCCACTGTACCAACACCATGGAGGTTTCAACAATTTATTTAATATGCCCTAAGTATGTAAATATATTTTTACAAAGAAAAAATAAACAACGGACTGCCTCGTTAGTCTAGTGGTCCTAAGAGCGACTGCTACGGTAGAGGTCCTGGGTTAGATTTGCAGGTCGAACAAAGTGTTATTGGGTTTTTCTGTGAAATTATCAGTAGCAGCTTAGATACTCGTATATGCCTGGTTAATCGCAATAGCCTCGCCTTTTCCCCCTATTACATAGGACTTAAATATACCGACCACTGTGGGTGTACATTATTACCTACACCTCTGCCAACCCTTCGGGGAATAGGCGTGATGTTATGTTATGTTATATAAATAAACATTAATAATCTAAAATATTATACCTATTCCTAATAAGTATCAAATACTTATAGGGCACAAGCAGCCACATGCGTTCATTCGAGCACACACGCCAGTCGCCACCGCCTGCGGTTGCTAATTGCCTTATTGATTGGCCATGTAGCTAATCAATGTTATATTGTACCTACTATGTGTTTATACATGAACAAATTCAGTTTTCCTGCTATGACTTTGCTTGCATAACATAAACATGTATTTCTGTATCGTATTTTGTATATTCCGAGGATTTGTGACGTTGTCAATGCTAATGATTATTGTATTTACTCTCCTTTATAGCTAGTATCATTACAGATTTTCACCCAATGCGACAGCATTTCAGGGTCTTTTATAGATCTTTACAAAACTGTACCTAACTTTTATTTATAACATACCATCACGCCTGTATTCCCCGAAGGGTTAGGCAGAGGCGTACTAATGTACACCCACAGTTCGCCGGTATGTTTAGGTCCCATGTAATAGGGAGCGAACCTAATAACCGGGCACAAATCCCGAGTCCGAGCTGCTACTGAGATGATTTTATTAAAGAGGATATGTGAAAATGTTGTTATATCTATATGTAGATTTTTTTTATTTGTGATAGGCTTACACTTGGCCACCAGTTCGTCTGATGTTAAGCGACACTGCGCTCTACGATGGAGTGCGCTTGCCTAGAAGAAACATATAAATGATAACAGTAAATACGACAATTTACCTACCTTATTCGGTAATACAGGACGAGCCATGTCTGAGTGTCTCACATTTAGGACCAAGGATACCGTAACTTAATTTTTCTTCGCAGCCAAAAAAAGTCAAGCGTCCACTTGTGTCCCAGATTAAATTTACTTTTTGGTGTGACTTAAAAAGTTAACAAGACTTTCCGCCGTAACTTTGCAAATCTTCTAGCGAAAATCATCGTACACCCACTTTGTTTTCCCACAAGTAGGGACAAATGAGAGCCATATTTCCCCTCATACTCTTCATTCACCGTCGATTAGCCATGGAATGTATTTATTTAGGGTCGCTCACTTCCGTAGTGACCTTAATGTCTCCAGTGAGTAATGAAGTGCCCAAAAATATATGCAATTTATGTACATATGCAATTTGCGGCAAGACGCTGCCTTTATGGCGTGCTTCCTGAAGAATAAATACATGTTTCACGATAAAATAGTGTGTGTTGGGCTACGTAATACTATGCTGATCATAAATCTGCAAGTTAAGCTGCATTTACTACGGTTTACTTTTTTATTCGGTGACCACTCTTAAGACGATGAAACTCCTTCCCTGTCAATCGTTAGTGGTAGTTCTGACTTCACACGATTGTCAAAACTGTCAAAATGATCGTTTTCCTACCTTATCATTATCCTTAGAATATAAATATTGACCAGTTATTGGGCTGTAGAGGTTCGCAGGTAGCAGCAGTCCGTTCATGTAAAATACTGTTAAGTAATGTAGCTAGACTGGTAGCCGGTACCAAAATAGGTACTTGATTAAAGGCTAGAATTTTAATAATGATGATACACTGGAATTCTTTACATTTACGTACTTGATATCGCTTACGTGCTTTAACCCAATTTTAAGCCCCCAATATTTCAGCGTCAGTCTCCCTGCGACCATTACATGTGAGTTCCAATACAATTTTTCAAAGTCCCATATAACGTCTGGTTATAAAACAAGTTAGTTACACAAATGCTAAACGTAATCAAAACGTCATTGTATTTCTGTCAATTGTTTAAATTTGTTAACAGAGTAGGGCTTTAACTATGGTTAAGGGTAAGGCATAAAGTAGTTATGCAAGCGACGTATATTCATACGGGAACTGATTCAACAATTTTCGCGCGTTATTTTTGACGCTGTGTTTGTGAACGTGGGTGATTTTTTATCCCGGGAGATTTTTCTCATGCGCTCTATTTTAGTGGATCAGTGTTGTTTTAGGAGCAGTGATAACCTAGTGGTATGACCGTTGGACTGCCTAGTCAAAGGTCTCGAGTTCGAACCCAAGGCATGCACCTCTGACTTTTAGAAGTCATATGCGTATTAATAGTTAATTATCACACGCTTAAACGGTGAAGGAAAAACATCCTGAGGAAACCTGCATGCCTGAGAGATTTTCTCGACGGCGTGTGAAGTCTGCCAACCTGCACTAGGCCAGCGTGGTGGACTATAGCATAATCCCTCTAATTCCGAGAGGAAACCCGTGCCCAGCAGTGGGACAGTATAATGAGTTGATTATGTTATGTGTTGTTTTAATGCCCGAACAACTTACACAACGCGCGTTTTTTTTTTTAACTCCCGTGTGAACGATAACTTAAAGTAGATAGACAATCTTTCCAAGTGGTTATCTTCTAAATATCTTTTGTAGCTTCATCGATAACCTAAACTCTGTGATCAAGGGGTCATCTGAAATTAATGGATATATAAAAAGGAAAAAATAAAGAAACTCAAACTTATTTTACTTATTTACAAGTATTGTTGTACTTTTTATTTTGAAATTCACACTAGCAGCTCGGAGTTTGGATCGCCGTCTAATTACATGGGACTTAAACATACTAGCGAACTGTGGTTGAACATTAGTAAGGACACCTCTGCCTACTTCAAGGAATACAGGCGTGATATTGAGTAGATATGTTATTGTTGTTTTTTGTAAGCTTTAATGCGATTCGTTTTACATCCTGAGAAAGGGACAGCTCTATTTGAAATGTAGAGAAGCATTCCTTCCAATGATTCGCAAAATGATCGCAATCCCCTGTTAAAACAAGTGACAGCTAAATGTATACAATCTATTATTGAAACATTTCATTGGTAAATTCTCAGTAAACAAAATAAGTTAAGCTAGTTAGAAATAAATGTTAATTATTCTGTGGCCACGATACCGCCTTATTAAACGTGATCAACGCAATTTAGTCAGTAATTAATTATAACATAAAGCTTAATCTAATAAACCGAGACGTTTAGAATAAAACCAATTTGTATAATCTGTTAATAAGATTATGACTAGATATTAATTTAACATCAGCTGTGATTTTTCTAGATTCATCGATAATAATTAAATGTAATCAAGTTATTTCTAGAGTTTATATTACGAAAAATCAATTTTAAAGATAGGTATCAATTTCTTAAAACTGTGTTCAAGTGTTTAAGTGTTTAGCAATCAAACAGTGTACCTAATTTGGTGTAGCAAAACTAAGCTATTAAAGGGTAACAATCCAATATACCTACATATCTATCTCTGCCAACAAAAAATATACCATGCACAAAATTACTTACGATTGTAGGAAGCTTTTGAGTATTTTTAATTAATGACTGAGTGGTATTTGAGCTTGACTTGAGCGGCTTTGACCTGCGTGGATTTTTCAATATTTTTTTAAATTGATAACACTCCTTGTCCATAAATTCTAAACATTCTGGGTTCTTGACTTTGATAACTTGTATATAATAATAAGTGTCTGCAGTATAGTAGTGCCGCTTGCACCAACTTCTGTTAATTTTTCTTTAAAAATTTGTGTTTAAATATAAGTTGGTACAAGTGGGCCTAAGACTTACTCCTGGCTATGTACTGTGACGTAATTGCGTCCGAAAAATCCGGATCAACATACAATGGTGCGTTACGCGTTACGCGGCGAGGGCGGTAGCACAGGGCGTTCCGGAAGCGTATTACTCGCCAGCGGTGGCCGGAAATCGGCAATATATTGCGATCGACCGTCGACGTCGACGCGTAAATAACGTAGTGATAAGGAGCCGTGTTTATGCCTTGCGATGTCGCCAACTTGATTTGTGTGTTCTGAATATGTAGGTATATTTTAGCAGTAGATATAGTTTTCCTAAGAGAACAGTGCTGACAGTTACCTAACTGACGGAGTAAGTAATCTATCTATACTAATAGATAATCTATCTATACTTATAATAAATCTGTAGAGAGGTCAATTCTGTACATGAAATATATTTCCAAAATAACTATCAGCGGGTGATTAGTGATCGATACTGATGCCAAAAATGCAATCAGTAAAATTTTTGTCTGTCTGTCTGTCTGTCTGTATGTTCGTTATAGAAACAAAAACCACTCGACGGATTTCAATGAAACTTGGTACAATTGTTCTTCATACTCCTGGGCAGGTTATAGTATACTTTTCATCACGCTACGATCAATAGGAGCAGAGCAGTGAAGGGAAATGTTGGGCAAATGAGTGATTCATGAGAAAGGTTTCAAGCTATAAAACATCACGCTACAACCCTTAGGAACGGGGCAACGCAGGTGAAACCGCGGGCGAAGAACTTGGGAACAAAGTAACTATTCCACGCGGACGAAGTCGCTGGCAAAAGCTAGTAGATATTAAGAGATAAAGTTTGTGACGTTGTAGGGGGTAATCTCTGGATCTACTGAACCGATTTTGAAAATTCTTTTTGTGTTGGATAGTCCATTTATAGAGGAAGGTTATAGGCTATATAAAATCGCTGCGCCTCTTTGGAACGAAGGAGCGCGGGTGGAACCGCGAGCGTGTCGCTAGTTTTTTTTTTAATGCGTACATATAAAGACCAAAAAAAATCATAATCAACCCAATTAGTTAATGTCCCACTGCTGGGCACGGGTCTCCTCTGAGAATGAGAGGTGTAAGGATAGTCTACCACGCTGGCCTAGTGACTTCAGACGTCGGTGCCCGCCGTCGAGAAAATCTCTCAGGCGCGCAGGTTTCCTGACGATGTTTTCCTGCATAGAAATAACGAAAAAGTATTATATTTATCTTTAATAGATATAGCGATCCGCGTACAGCTTAGCCTGCGTATATTTTCTCATACGGCAGACTTTCAAAACATTTTCTTGTCCTGACGATTATGAACACAACAAAATAATGCTTGGTAACCCCGAAGGGTTAGGAAGGTGTACTGTACAATAACAGTTCGTTCGTTTTTAGGTCCCATATAATAGGGAGCGAGAAAAATATAAAATCACCAAGGTGTCACTGGGATTTTTATATATAACATCTTGCTCGACCTGGGAATCGAGCCCAGGACCAATAGATGACTACTAGACCAATGATGCAGTTTTAAAAACTTTATTGTTTTTGAACACCCATTTTTACAAGAAAAAACTTATCTCCAAAGATTTACGCGTCATATTAACCGTAGTAAAACTCTCCCTAGATGGGACAATATTTACTATATCGTGTAACATGTAGGATATCATTAGCCGGCGCAGCGATGGACCACGACATTTATTTTACGGCGTCCGGCTATAAAAGTGATCCACTGCTTGCATTCTGCAGCGTTGTCCGCTTCTATGTCCAGGAACACCAGTCGACTAGAAGGTGCAATTTATTTCAAAAAATTAGACACGCTTATACATGTTCTATTTACTATGTCTGGACTTTGAAAGAGATTATTCATTCTCTGTGTTTTATTCTGTTTCTCTTTCTTAATTTATTCGCCTGTCAGCCGGCCTGTCTTTAAAAGATCTTTATATAGAAATAAAAATATACTTTTTCATAAATAAACCAGTAAAACTTAATAAGTAATTATTTTTTTAGAAAAAGGAAACCAAGTTCAAGCATTTCGTGGTATATATTCAAAAGCAATGGTCAAAGGCTAACTAAAATTATACGGGACTATCTCAGAAATAAATTTTATCACATATAAATGAAAAGTCCAAATCGGTTCATAACAGGCAAAGATATTGCAGAATACATATACACATTTAAAAATATGTATAGTCGAATTGAGAACCTCCTTTTTTTCTTAAGGGTGATGGCAATGGCCCAATGACCTTGAGGATGTAGTCTTTGTGCTAGTATTTGTTAGTCACAGGCATAGCGGGGGTGCTCTACGCGGGGTGCTAGTGAGGTTTCGGGTATTTCTTTATTATTTCAAAATATTCAAAGAAATAAGAAAATAAAACAATACAAATTGTTAATTACGTCATTACAATTTTTTTTATATAAAATTAAAAAGACAAAATTAGTGCAAATTTATAAAATCATCATCATACCATCACGCCCGTATTCCCCGAAGGGTTAGGCAGAGGCGTACTTAATGTACACGCACAGTTCGCCGCTATGTTTAGGTCCCATGTTATAGGGGCGAGCCTATAGCCATTCACCGGGCACAAATCCAGACTCCGAGCTGCTACTGAGAATTTCATAGAAAAACCCAATAACGCTTTGCCCGACCTGGGGATCGAACCCAGGACCTCTAGTGTAGCAGTCGAGCTTGGGACCACTAGACTAATGAGGCAGTCTGCAAATTTATAAAAATTTTAAACAATACAATTTGTTTGTGATAACCTCGCGTATAACATATATTTTTATATGGCAAACGCACATAAGGGTTCCACTAGGAACTTCTTTAAAGCTAGGGTGTTTTTTGGATTTGAGTGATGTAATCATTAAGTCATTTAAAAATAGAGCTTTGGCCTATAAAAAGTAAATATCTAATATTATGGAAAAACAGTAACAAATCATTTGTTTACAAAGAGTCATGCCCAACTATTTTAAAGCCATTCACAAAATATACTAAGAACCACACAATAAACTTAGGCGTAAACAAACATTGTACGTTTGGTATTAAAAAAGTTGAGCCATACAATTCTAACATCAACATTTGTAAAAAACATTGTAAACTATAATTAAAACAGGCACAAAAGTAAAAAGTCTCGTATCAAACTAAAAAGTTAACTAAATTGTAAAGTTACTTTTACAAACTATAACTTGTATCTTATAAGTTTACAGTCAGAACAACTTTCCGAAGTTTTTGTTACATTGTTTACATTTTTGTTACATTGTTTACATTACATTTGTGCATTGCATTATTCCTCTCAGAATAAGTTACCGATCGATCAAGCAAGACTATAAGGAATTATACTGTAAGGAAGGGTATATCTACTTTATTTTTTTATGATTTTCTGACTGCCTAATTAGTCTAGTGGTCCCAAGCGCGACTGCTGCTAGGGCTCGATCCCCAGGTCGAGCAGTGTTATTGGGTTTTTCTATACAATTCACAGCAGCAGCTCGGAGTCTCGATTTGTGCCCGGTTAATGGTAAAACGCACGCCCCCTATTACATGGGACCTAAACATCCCGGCGAACTGAGGGCGTACATTAGTACTCCTCTGCCTTAAGCTTCGGGGAATACAAGCGTGATGATATGTTTTTCCGAAAGCCGACGAAATTAAATCAAAAGCTTTTCTACTTATTGAAAATGCGGGTTGTATAAATCGATATTTCTGCCATATCTAGTTTACTTACATCCACGAACTGCCCATAGTCCACGTCCCTACGGAAGTGATAAAGCTTTTTGGCTAAAAAAGCATTCGGGTGGCGATGGCGCGGAAGCAAAGTGGGAACTAACCAAAGCCGATAACCTTGAGTTCGGTAAGTCTGGTTTACTGCGATACTGTTCCGCCGGGTGGAACGATAACGTCTTTATAGTTTTACTTGATTATCGGCCTTCTTTTGACACAGTCTTATATTGTTAGAACTAAATCGTGGGCCTAGTTTACGGTTCCCCATATCAAATTACATACTATCACGCCTGAATTCCCAAAAGGGTCATGCAGAGTAGTACTAATGTTCACCCACAGTTTGCCGGTGTGGTTAAATCTCTTGAGATGGGGAGCCTATTAGACCTATGCGAAGCCTACGAAAAAGGAAGAAAAGGAGCAAAGGAGAGAGAGAATTAAAGAAAAAATAGAACAAACTGATATTCGAAGACTGTCTGCGCTTCATTGTCGTTTGCTGCAATGAAAAGACGGCCTGCAGACCAATGAGAGGCTAAGTTGCTGGTGAGTAAAGTAATACATAATGTCAAAATGTATTAACGATTGGGTCTCTTCAGATATCTCTTAACCAAGAACGTTTTTGCATCTGTTTCTTCCAGTAATTACTTAATTGTTGTCACCCAGAAGAAAGAGATGCAACAACGAGTAGAGGTAATTTTTACTCTTCAGAAAAAATGTTCTACGTGCAAATTCCAGTAGTAGGTATATAACACTCTTGCTCTTAACTATGGACACACATTGATGTGTCATCATTGGAATCCATTTTACCATAAAGTTGAAGTTTTTATCTACCAGTTGTGATAAGCACATGTTGTGTACTATGCTCAGATGGACCGCACAGTTTTCTCATTACGCGATAAAATAAAATTTATAGGTTTAACGTACCTACGTGGACAAGACGATACTGTTTCAATTTCAGGCTAATAAAACTGAAAACGCAATAATGTGTAACAAAGTATTTTTATTATTTTCCAACCGCTATAACGTTGATATGTGGAGTACGAAACATTGTCTATTGGTTGGATACTATGGAATATAATCTCTGCTACTAACACATCACAGGCAAACTGGACAAACTCCTGTTGAAATTATTTTTTTAATTTTCTAGATACTTACATAAATATGTATTGTCAAAAGACAACACACCTTGAACAGGTAGATCTAGAAGAATGATATTTAGGACAGGAGTTCCAATACAAAATTGCATCTTAATCCTTGTATTAGGATAGAATTTTAGTATTGAGAAAAAAGGTTATCACATTATAAACTGGAGGCCAGGGTAGACGGCTTCCATGCCATTATGCGCAAGCGGCTCGCATCCTTACTAAGCAGAGTCCGGGCTAGCACTAACAGCATCCTACAGGTCATTGCAAGTAAACAGGACTCAAATATATATCGACGACACGTTTGGCGTAGCGACTGAGCGATCGGCTTCTGCGTCACGTGTTGTGGGTTCGATCCCCACACGGAGCAAATATTTGTATGATCTACAGGTAGTTGTTCCGGGTCTGGGCGTTTGTGTATGTGAGAATTTGTGTTTGTAAACGCACCCATGATACAGGAGAAAATCCTAGTGTGGGTCAACGTTTAAAAAAAATAATATCCTGAAAACATTTATTCGGACACAAATTTTATAAGCGTTCTGTTAATCTTTTAATGTCTTTGTTTTCTTTAAGTATGGACTTGTAACTTGGTCTGAAATAAAGATTTATTATTATTATTATAAAACACGAAATATAATAACTTAGTATTAAAAATAGCTATATAACTCTCTATAGTTTTCTCCTCTCTTGTAGCATACGAGACAAAACATATTAGGTAGGTACAATAGGTACATGTACAAAACAAACATCATACCAATATTTTTCCCAGATGAAAGTCGCACTGGTAATCGTCACGAGAGAGCTATCAATAATATATTTTCTATCTCTATATATATTCTA
The DNA here is from genome assembly GCA_910591435.1 of Acronicta aceris. Classification (NCBI taxonomy): domain Eukaryota; kingdom Metazoa; phylum Arthropoda; class Insecta; order Lepidoptera; family Noctuidae; genus Acronicta; species Acronicta aceris. The sequence continues at coordinate 13,593,487 of OU342759.1, forward strand.
TCCTACCCTAAATCACTTCCTCACTTTAGCCGCCAAGTACACTTCGGTACATTAAAACCAATCAACAAATTAGGCAGCGGGCCTCAGACCGAAAAGTGTGTCGACAAATGAACAATGTCGTATGAAAGGAAATGAATCTGATCCACAGGAAATCGGACATTGATTCAATTGAGGACCGCCATTGTCCGCAATGGACCGTCACGGAGAGTTTTAACTATCGCATCCACGTATAAGTGTATTAAATATTATTGTAATGTTAAGTAGGAGAGCGCTGGGTGATTTTAAATGGTGGGTAGTGTAAAGAGCTTAATGGTGATATACACGTAATTGGGTATTATCGGAAACTCCAATAATATGCCCAATATGAGTTGAGTAAATAAATTCGTACATTAACTATATTATAATTAACATAATGTCAATTTAATATATAAATTGCCTATTAACGTTTATACACACTGAATATAAAATTTGATTTACATAATGACTATTTCTTTACAGCTATTAATAAAATTATTATCTGAAAATTAAACGTTTTCTCTAAAACTATAACAGAATAAATATATTTTTAATAAGGAATTAAAAAATAATTAAAAGTATAATCGATACCTATAATAAAATTGTAGCAGGCCGATGTCTGTAAATTATAGATATTAATGAAAACACAATTTTTTGCCTTTCTGACTGTGTACTTTCTGTTTGTACGCAATCACGCAAAAACTACTGCATGAAATTGAATTCAATTTTCACCGATGTATTGCTAGAAGTCTAACTTAAAATCAGGTGCATGTTTTATCTTGATACGCTGCCTAGAATCGGACTTATAGTATGTTAATCTTTTTGGGACGTCCGTGAAACTGCGGGCAACAGCAGCTAGTCAAGTATAAGATCAGTAACTCACATTCTGATTTCTCTCAGTTGATTATAAAATCCAGTCCTGAAACAAAAAGAAAAAGTTATATTAGTCTCTATAGTAGGTATCTAGTAAATCTACATATTACTCGTATAACCTATTAACGAGTCATCAGTCGATATTATGCATATTACCTACTGTGATTATTCATTTTGTTATCAATACTTCTCAATTTCTTAAATCTCTCCGTCCCAATAGGTGGCTATGCCAATGCGACATCAGTGACGGTCTTAAATTCGTCAAGGGCGGATTGATTAATTTGATTGCATACCTACCAACATCATCACAAAGAAAATACTACCACACAACACATACATCAACGAAAGAAAGCAGAGTACACTCTCCCCATTAGAAAATGATTTAGTCCGGGGTCCATCCAACCCCACTTTCCCTGCAATTAGTTGCGCTCAGAACAATGAGCAGTGATTTTTAAATGATCGACCCCGCTCGACAGATGGCGTGGCTAGCTACCAAGTAATATTGGTAATTGCTTTCCTGTCACGCCACTCCCAAATTGAAATCTGGTGAGTTGGGTGTACCTACACTAAACCTAAGTGATAAAAAGTATTAGGTTTTTTCAAATATTACTTAGAACTGACTTTTGAAGTATTCTTGTTAACCCCTCGTGCTAAGCTAAATACTTGTGTTACGAGAGGGTTCACGCGGGTAGTGTAATGGGTGGGTTTCGAACCGGCAACCACATAATCGCCAGTCCGGCGCTACCGCCACTTCTATTCAAATTTAATACTCGTAGAATGATTTTTTTATGTATTGCATCAAATTAAATAATAGATATAAGAAAAGATAATAGATATTTTTCTCATTTTCGCTTCATAGAACCTTTGGTCCCTACAACCTTTCGTCTAAGTACATACTCTTAGACGATTTATTTTTGTAGGTTTTTTTTTAAACGTTGCCCCACTAGTGTTGCCCCACACTAGGATTTTCTCCTGTATCGTGGGTGCGTTTACAAACACAAATTCTCACATACACAAACGCCCAGACCCGGAACAACTACCTGTAGATCATACAAATATTTGCTCCGTGTGGGGATCGAACCTACCACACGTTGCGCAGAAGCCGATCGCTCAGCCGCTACGCCAAACGTGTTGTCAAGGTACTTTATTACCAGAACATTATGGGCTAATATTTTATCCCGTCAGGTAACAAATTACAGACACAATGCAAAATCTATTATGAGTTGGTACTCGGGGTCCGCCAGGAGCCTTATGTGGTACGCTGAATGAAATATTTTTTTTTATCTTAATAGCTTATTTAGTTTATATCCCACTCTATAAATAAGCAAATAAAATATTTACCCCGGTGCGAATACGAGGAAAATCGTTTCATAATTAAAATTTCCAACAGAATAATATTAAAGGCACTCAGCTTTATTTGCCAGCATTACGTACGCCTCGCTGTTTATTGGCGTCGAGAAATTAATATTTCGCGCCGATATCAAAGTTCACGCTCAACTAGCCACCCCTCGGGGTCGGCAATAACTACACTCCGGACCAATTGTCGCAGGTGAAAATGCGCTTATATTATTATTTTTTACCTTGTATTGGGAAGATCAAACGTCGTCATGACGACGCGGGCGCTCGGGGATTATCGCGAATTATTCACGTGCCATAAAGCGCAAATTACGCCGGCAACACGTGCCGCGCGTATGCAATATGCGTGCCCTCAGGGTTAACTCCCAAAACAATCGCCACTGGATACCAATTGCCTAGACACCGTGCATTTGGAATCGAAAGAGCAGGAATGTTTGACATGAATATTAAGTTTTCAACCTAAATTCCATTTAGGTAATAGCAAAAGCAATGCAAATTTCCAACAGAAATACCTAGGTATATATTTTGTTAAAACATATTTATAAACGGATAAAATTCATTAAAACAATTATGATCGTGGACACAAATTGAATCGCACGCAAATATCACCTCATATCGTGGAACGCACACGTAATAATTATGAAATTAACAAACAAATAATCGTAGCATTTCATTATTCCACATACGCGGAATGTTTTCCGGGGAACAATTAATTCGACGTCACTAAACAAATATCATGATTGGGGTTCGACTGGCATCGTTCTATTCGAGCACCTATTAAATTCTGAATGCGAGGTTAATCCGCAATTACCGCCTAGTTATCGCCGGAAGACGGTGGAGATAGTTAGGGCCCGGAAAATATTCCGTTCACTAATTATTCCGCGTAATTAAACGCGAGCATTATCGTGCGACGCCGCCGCCACCTGGCGGCATTGTGCGAACGTGATTTACTGCGATCCCGCCGCGATCCCGTTGCGATTCCATTGCGGTAGCCGGCCTCTTTTTGCACCAATTAATTATCGAATTGCTCGTATTTAATAATTGCTGTGAAATTAATGTGAAGAGGAACTATCGATTTGTTGAGGTTTGTGAAATATTATGGTAATTAATTGTTAAACGCGGTATTATTTTATCGACACTATCGAGATATTATCGCACTTTGATTTGAGTTTGTTATTCCTAATGATCAAAGTACCTATCCATTGTGATAAAGAAATAATTGATATCACAGATTTATATTCTACAAATTCACATGATTCATCATCCCCCAACGTTCAAACACACAACAAATCAACTACACTCCCACAATATGCCATAGACCTAAAAAGAAACACGAAATATGCTTCCGCCGAGATGAAAAAATAATAGCAACAACAATGTGGGTGTTATCAGGGCGCAGTCCCTTGGTCCACTCTTATTACGAAACCTCAGGCCTCTAATTTGGTCCCAGAAATTCCTCTTATTTCTCCGTCGCATTCCGAGACAGGCACTGGTTTCTTTCTAATGAAACGTTATTGCACACAAATGAAATTTTTTTGAACTTTTGAGCATTTTTTACTTTGGAGGCCATTTTATTTTTGTTCAAAACTTTTTACAGTGAGGCTGTTTTAAGAAATATATTGTTATATTAAGTAGCTTTTTTTCATTAAAGCTCCTGAAACCACCAGATTTGTGTGTTACAAAAGTAATTATTTTACCAACCTTTTATAAAAAACAGTTCAAGCGAATAATATGTCTTCTAAGCTCATTAACGTCTAAAGACCATCTCAATTTCTGCCACCCAATTAAAATTAATTAACACCCACTATTTCTAAATCCTGTTATTCATTAAAAATAATATAGTTGTGTTGAACAGTGTCTCTATACATGTACTTAAGTAAAGCTCATTAGTAATTACGGAGGGCTGGTGAGGACGGGAGACTAAATATTTTCTCGAGCCCGCCCCGGCCAGGCGCGGTAATTAAAAGAACGGAGCCGGCTCGAGCCCCGGGGAAAATCAAAAATTATTATTGTTCACGCATATTTTCTTGGAGGAAAATATTTTGATATAACTACTTATAATGTTTGCGTGAGGTGGTGTAAGATATTTGAAACATAAATTTGAAATTGACACATATTTTTAAGCATAGCCTTATAAGTTATTTGTCCAGAAAGGTTTAATATTGTAGTCCTTATTTATCATTTATTCTAAACTAACTGCTGCTCGCGCTTTCACTCCAATTCCATAGAATTTTTTGAGACAAAACATGGCATAATATATTCTTTTCTAAGATCGAATCTATTTCTATACCAAAATTCATCCAAATAGAATGTAATAAGCAATTAATCAGAGTTCCTTTCACGTTTATAATATTAGTTTGGGTTTGGTTTTATCTAATATCACGAAAATTTTATTTTCCAAGCTGCTTTCAATTAAATATTTTTAAAAACGAACACCACAAACGCTTCCAATTCCGCGTAAACGCAACACAAAATATTAATGTCAACATCAACGTCATTTTGTTAATGAGGTAAGAACAGGCGGCTGAGAGTCGCGTCATTAGGACGCGGAGCGTCAAGCGGAGCGGGCGCGACAAAGCTCCCAGAATTAATGACACCTCGTGAAAAGCCGAGATGAGTTATTTTCGAGAGGAAAAGGCGCACGTGAAGTGCTCGGTTGTTTTACATGCGCTGTGACGTTTTGTTTGAACTAACGAGGTCAATAGTGAGCCGTTCACGGCTTGGAGTACGTTAGTAACAACTTGCTTCAGTTTCCCAAGACCTTTTGTTTGTGTTTGGATTGTATGAAGATATCCTCTATGTTTAAGTTTGAACTGATTAGAAAAATTTTAAACGGCCTTGTTTATTTTCTTAATTCTGTAGAAGTCTTGGACAAGTCAAGTCAAGTCAAGTCATAGGACAAGTCACTAAGTAGTCAGAAGAAAAATTTAATTTCATATTTTTAATTCATCGACATATATTATCATAACATACCATCACGCCTGTATTCCCCAAAGGGTGGGGTGGAGGCAAATACTATAAGTTTCGACCGTATGTTTAGAGGAGAGCCTATTGTGATTGCACACTGGGCAAAAATTCAAACTCCGAGCTGCTACTAAGAATTTCTTAGAAAACCTCAACACTGCTTAACCTGAGATTTGAACCTCTAGCGCAGCAGTCGCGATCAGAATGTACGAGTAAGGCATGCCAAACTTGAAATCAACGTGTTCATTGATCGTAATCACAGTCTACATTCTCACGCAGAAAACAAAAAAAAAGAACACCATTGAAATCAGGAACACGTCATTCAAAATAAGAAACGCGCGAAAATCAAAACTCCCGTGATCCGTATCGCATGTCGCGCCCGCAGGAAGACATCTTGGTTTTCTCTTAAAAAATATAATTAAAAAAAAACAGTATAAGGTTGATCACAAGTGCCGATAACGCTTGTGCTACCGTTTACGCGCCCTTTGTCCGTGATGATAATAAAAACTCAAACAATGGAAGCAGAACAAGGAGCAGTCGTTGCCTCAAACACGCCCCACTTGACAGATAAAAAAATATGATGTGTAGTGGACCCGGTTTCTTATTGCGTTCCCAAGCACGTATGGTATAAGAAATGTTTGATTATTATGTTCAAAACAATTTTGGACGTAAGAAAAAATATTAATTGCTGCGGAGACTGCCTCATTAGTCTAGCGGTCCCAAGCGAGAGAGTGAGGTTCTGAGTTTTATTCCCGGTTAGAACACAAGAATTATTCAGTTTTTCTGTTGGGAAATTCTTAGTAGCACTCGTAGTTTACATTTTTGCTTGAATAGCAAAAGTCAAAGCAAAAATCACCTTCTGTTACAAATGACTACAATGAAACAGGTGAAATTGCGGACCAATACACCTCTACCTAGCCTTTCAGGTAAACAGGCGATATAGTATGGTTTTCTATATTTTTCTGACATATCATCACGCCTGTACTCCCCGAAGGGTTAGGCAGAGGCGTACTAATGTACACCCACAGTTCGCCTGGTATGTTTAGGTCCCATGTAATAGGGGGCGAGCCATTAACCGGGCACAAATCCAGACTCCGAGCTGCTACTGAGAATTTCATAGAAAAACTCAATAACACTGCTCGACCTGGGGATCGAACCGAGGACCTCTAGCGTAGCAGTCGCGCTATATTTTTCTATATGAGGTTTTTTTTTATGGGATAAGAGACAAACGAGCAGACGGATCGCCTGGTACTAAGCGATTACTGCGGCCCATGGACACTTAATAAAGATCTTAACAATCAACCATGCATCCACATTAGTATGGCGTTATTACCAACTAGTCGTAATGAGTGATTTTAAATAGTCGATAACCTTCCTCAAGAATTGAACTATTATACGCAAAAAAATGTTATAATCTGTCTAGTACTTCCAGAGACAAACACGTGCTACACAATAGCACATTAAAAAAAAACAAATTAAACTCTTCACCTTTATTAAATTATATATCATTACTTCGTTACATGTAATAAACAGCAAGATTATGCTTCTTTCAAGCGAAAAATACAGTACCAATAGCAATAACTCTTCTTGAAAAGTTTTTTAGCAATTATTTGATCTTTATAATTTTGAAGCTATATAAATGTATAGTACCTATGTAAGGATTTTACAAAAGAAGTTGAGATAAGTACCTATGTGCTTGTATGAATCTTAACACAATATTATAAGCTTAGCCATTAGCAACACGTGCGTTTCATCGCCCTAGTATTAAATTGTTAAACGTAAAAATCACGTGAATCTACACCACCTAATGATACAGACACGCACAAAATTAAACACGTAGATTTTATTATTTGAGGCGGAAAAAGTAAAGCTTTTTGCCCAAAAGTGAAGCATAATTTATAATTTAGATGATATTTGAAGTAGGTTGGTAATTCAATAAAAGCTCGCAACTTTAATTCGTATGTAAATCGTATTGGACGACAGCGACACCGTCGATTACAATTGGTCATCCATATTAATTTCAGCTAACTCGTGTCCTCATTGAAAAAATCGAAAAACTTTTGGACTCGACTATACTCCGCGCACCTGGGTCGCCGGGGGCTCTTATTCAAATGCAAATCAAACGTTCCATTTTTAAAATCTACCATCTCGGCACTCCTTGCTTCCGGAATGACTTATGTCCAATAGCTGCCAGTATGAAGCCTAAAGTACAAAGGAATTACAACCCCACATTTGATTATCTAAGGTTTAATTTCCTGTACGAATATTTGTAATTACGCCATTGTACTGTTGAGCATGTATGTCGTTTGGGACCTTTTAGGGTAAATTTCGAGTACCCAGGTGTGCTCCCGATCCGGTTAAGGGAACGTCCTTGTTAGGGATTCTCGTATAAAATCGTTTAATGGTTTGTTTTTAATTTCATTTTTACATTCAACGACGCGATGTAGTAAATTATCGGTAATAAAATGGTAGAGTTTTATTGGGAGTATTTGTAATTCGATCAGCTTCTACACAATGAGGATTACCGCGGTGAATGAATTCGTGGGTGGGTTATTTAAATACTATCGTTACCTGTACCATTAATACACTGTTTATTTGTTAACATTAGCTCTGTATGGGAAATCAAAATAGGTTTAATTCTCTACAATAAGCTTAATATAAATGTAATGAAATGTTACGGTATATTGAGGCTTATTAACACTAGGTACTTAAGTTATTATAATGTAATATGCATGTGGGGATGGGTTAGATATAATTCAATACTGCCATTCAGATAGGCATCTGAATCGTAAGAGCCGAGAGAATATCTGACTTGCCCGGTGATAGCCTTTGGGGGTCTGACTGACTGGCGACCAACCTTACGTCGGAGACCATCGTAAAGCATCTTAGTGTGTGTTTCGACTTTTGCAGGTAAGAACCAATTCCCCGTCGGTTGTTGCGGCTCTGGCAGTCTGCAGTCCGTAGGGGTCTGCAGACTGCCTGCATGTACATTTTATGAGAAAAGTACCTTAGTTAGGTACTTTCTTAACTACTATATAAGGTTTATACTCCAAACAGCACTGATGCGAATCGATTAAAACCTCTACCTTACTCTATAAATCAATCAAAATGAAACCTTTTACCTTTTTCTAAAAAAAAAGTTAAGAAAAAATCTATAGACCCCACACGGATTTGGCAGACAGCATGGCACCAATAACCTGTCCGTCTCATGCTGGCCCAAGCTTTGTTCCAACCATTAATAAACTAAAGAATGTTATGCGTGATATTGGAATATTTGTAATAGCTACAATAGTTAAAACGTTTAATTACACCTTATTTTAAAGTAGTTTTGTGATAACACCTCATAAATTCATGGTTTTTAAGGATTTTTTATATAAAAAAATAAATACTGGTTTCCGAATGTTATGTCACTCCATTCAAATGTTATAATTTATAAATAAACATATTAATAATATCACGTAAGACAGTTTTATTTCAATAAAAGTCTCTAAGAGACATTGAAATTAAAATGAAAATACTATATAATTTTTATTTTGGACCACTGCTGCACTGTATAGGTATACATAATTGAAGATTATTGTAGAATTTGTTAATGAGCTTTTAAAACCAGGTGATTTCGTCTATTTGCATCAAATACATTTGGCAGATACCTGTTCTTTATTAACTAGTAACCTGTCATTAAAAAATAGTCAAGATGAACTAAAATCAAACCTCACAGACAGACAACGTGGCACCATCAATATTTATCACCTTCCCAATCTACGTTGGATCCAACATTGATCAATCACTTATCTAAAGAATGTACGGCCATTATATTGGCCTCAGCATTGGCCACATTGGACGAAAATTAATGACCGCCGTAAATATTGTTTCCAAAAGGTACAAAAAATTGTCGATGGCTTTTGGCACTCTAACACAATGGAATGGCATAATAGAGACGGAATGTAGAATGGGAGATGTGTTAATTTGGAAATGCAAAATTATAAATATTTATACCTTTATATTTTAAACTGCACTATTAATCTAGTGGTTGCCAACGCAACAGCCAAGAGTGAAGTCCGGATTTGATTCTTATTATATATTCTTCTCCCGCCACACAGGCTCTAAATATACCTGTAAACATTGGTACACCTCTGCCTATGCCTTTGCGAAATATAGGCATGATGGTATACTATGAAATTCAGTAGCAGCTCGGATTTCAAATTATAGTGATAAATTATAGATTTGTGGCTGGTTCAAATTATAGTTTCACCCCTTATAAATGGAACCTAAAAAGTTACAAAAAACCCGGTAAAGTGTGGGAGCAGTACCTTACTACAGATCTGCCTTACCGTTCCCGGATACAGGAGTGATAGTATCAAATACCTAGTATGTAAGACATAATATCTATTTACATACATATTTTCAGAAATAACATAACATCACGTTCTGTGGGTCAATTTTTATGTAGAACAAAACTTCGGAAATCTCCCATACTATGTATCCTAAATAATGTATTAAAAAAAAACAGTCATTGAATGTTATACTTATAACATAGAGACAGGTTTTTATGATTGATTTCATTGTTTATCTTCGGTATCATAATAAAGTCTTTATGCCTAGGTATAATAGTTGAGTTAATATTTTTAATATAGCATATCTTTAGACCTCATATGCCTGACTATATATATAATGTTCAGTAAGCTATAAATCATAAACATCACACACAAAAAAAATCGTTTCCAAAATAAGATATCAACCACCATATGTGAATAAATTTTTCCCATAACTCAAAAATAGTTTATAATTCATGTTTTCGCCACGCAAATCAGAAATCATAATAATTCACCGAATAAAAAAGTATCGTCTATCCGGGGACTGGTGGAGGCCACACAAAAGATTCTCGTAGTTCGCCAATAATAATAGCTAATAGTTTTCTCAAGTTCCATACAAAAGTGATTTAGTGCGCTCAAAAGCCAAGCAGTAAATCAAAGAGCTATCTCGTGCCGAATCAACCAATACTGGATCCAATAATGATCCCGAAGGACACGTGCTCTCTCATTATTTGAAGTTATTCCTGATTTAAAATAAATTTTTATTGCACCATCTTTCATAAGGGAGATAAAACCCGTAATGGCGTTTGCGGGAGTCGACTCTTGCGCAGAGCGTCATTCCCGCACTGACATTTACAGTCGATGAACTTGAGTTTAATGTAAATGCCGTGAGCAATGGTATTTCCCTCATTAAGGGGCCAACTCGATATGAGACGTATGGTTTATTACTCGTCAAATGTTAACATATTATCACATTACCTTCAATAATGGCGTCGTAATTTTTGAAACTGATAATGACACCGTTAATGTTCGCCAGCTTTCGTTTATAGTGGTTTAAGCAAGTTCTAAGGACTGTACAGTTTCTCTCATCAAATTAGAATATGAGATGCCTAAAACTGCAGAGTGGACAAATATATATGCTCTTATTGTAACATCTCTATAAATCTTATTAAATACATTTGATGAAAATTCAAAGAAATTAAATACGTACAAACGCACAGACAATGTCTCCATACATGCTTCCCGTGTCTATTGTTCAGATGAAATCTCTCACTAACAAGATCGTACTCAAGGAACCTACACTTCAAAATGTTCAATAACAACCCTCAAAAAAAATAAGGTGAACTCTGCACTCGAAACTCCATCCAGGCAAATTAAATTTATACACGAAATGTAATAACAGTGGGCATCAAAAGGCCTCGACTGTCCGTGCGGAGCTTTCCTTTTAATTAGACCCTAAGTACTCGTTAAAAAACAGGATCTTCCCTAACAGACAAAGCGCGCTGTACTAACAAACAGTGCGAATGTAAAAACGTTGGATAAATAAGTGGAAAAATACAGGTAAGTCCAAGAGGGTTTTTTGTACGGTCCGGCCGGCCACTTAGGTCATCCTGCGAAATAAAGGCCCAAGTTTTTTATATCGCTTTTAAATGCGAGGCCCGTCCATCCACCCGGACCCGCCTCATCCCCTTCTATGTCGATAATGTGAAAGGAAACAACGAAAGAAAATGTTTCCGAGCGCCCCGCTCGCGTTTATTGAACAGACTTTTTCGTAGTTTCGATTGCAAATAGTTCGTGTAATTCAGTTAGCTTGCTGTCGGCGATACGAATAACATTGAACACTATAAAATATATTTAAGCTGAAGTTTACCTGAGTTAAAAAGCAGTGTATTTACAAAATCAGCGAAACGCGTAACGATGTACTGTGCCGTTTCGTAGAAAACGGCTTTGCACCGACGATCCATTGTTTGCGTATTATGTTGCGTGAAACGCTTTGCATCTCTTTTGTCGCGCCGTCGACAGAGCGACTCAAAAATAATGTTACTGTAATACCTATAATATTTTACACTGTGTTAAGTATCTTAATTGGTGATACGTGAATACGGTGCTGTTTTTAACCAACTTAAAAAAAGAGAAGGTTCTCAATTCGGTTGTTTATAATGTCTGTTACCCCATAACTCCATTATTTATAAACCGCTTTTGATTTGATTTGAATTCTTTTATTTATACTCCTGATATGGTCCCATTCAAATTTAGTGAAGATCTGATAACAAAATTTAAAACATAAAATAACTTCTACAAAAAGTAAACTTGCCTTTAAAAACATAAAAAAATAATGTTATGTGGAAAACAGTCGAAAATTTGTGCCTTGGATTTGGTAGGATCTTTGTTTCCGCACATAACATTATTTTGCATGTTGTTGAAGGTGGTTTTAGTGTTTGTTATAAAAATTTTTATAACCTACAAATTACTTTGGGTTCAGCGTTCCAAATTTGAATAACTCTTGGGTTGTTTTCTACCCGCTTTTGATTGGAGTTTTCATGTGTGAAGCTATTCGTTTTCAATTTGGCGGGTGGGGAGGGCTAGTGCTCTCTTGGTCCGCGAGGGGGCGCCACCCGACCATTTGAAGCGGTGATTAGTAATGTTGTGAGGGCTTATGGTGGAATAATCTTAGCTAATAATTAAAAAACATTACAGCGGTCAGGGATAGCTGACGATTAATTATTTCGATTTCAATCGCAGAAGACATTATAGGGGGAGACCTGCCAGTTTACATATAAGTATTAATCAGTTAGTTAATTATTAGTTTGATTATTTTTGTAAATTGAACTGGCAAAAAGTTTAGTTACCTACTTCACTTTTTTGCTGCTATACCAGCTATAATGCATATTAATTGCCATACATATTGTCTTAATTATGTTACTTGTAATCAGTTCGGAGTCTGGAAATCTGCCCGGTTAATGGCAATAGGCTCACCCCCATTACATGGGACCTAAACATACCGACGAACTGTGGGTATACATTAGTACACCTCTGCCTAACCCTTCGGGGAATACAGGCGTGTTGGTACGTTAATGTTAATCAGTTCCAAAGACAGCTTTTTAAAATCGGTATCTACAATTTTAAGGGCTATTCATAAATCTTTGGACTAGGGCCTCATTACCAGAAAATGTGAAGAACAAAATTCCCAATTTGTCAAGTATCATTTATATTTATCGATAACCAAATACCGAAGAGATAGTAGGTACTTATGGAAAAATTAATTTCCATCGTCGTAAAAGCATTATGGAAGCAAAATGTCGGCTCGAAGGTACCTAATAGACGTAAAAATAAATCGATTCGTGATACTCGAGTGAACACGGGAGGGTTGTCTTATTATAAGCCCATCGCGCCGTACCTACGAGACACTCGATTTAATTATTTATAGAGCTCTAATTTAATTTCAAATTCAATTGAATTGTTTTTAAATGACGGGGATTAATTAATTATCTAGTGGGTGCTGTATGTTTATTGGAGGTAGGAATTTGATGGAGTGTGACCCTGGGTATTTTTCCGGAAATCCGTGTGGCTGCCTGTTCCTTTTTCAATCTTTCTATCTATACTCTTTCAAACTCCGCTTCAGACTTTTACTGGTAAAGATCATTGCTCTATTCCATCCCATCTCGTCAAATCTTCTAGCAATATTAGGTTAGGTCCATGATTATTTGTCCAAAGTCTCGATCATTATTATTAACATGATACTGAGCACTATATGTAGGTATGGCTTGTACGATGGCTCTCCTTGCAACTTTCAAACTATACAAATCCTCCTTGGTGAACATCGATGTCTTGGCACGAAATTATGTCGTGGTACTCAGAATATATTGGTCATATAAATGGGTCTTAGGCATAGTAACTCTTCTCTAAGACTTAAAGAAAACATCTAAATAAGCAACCCTCACTAATCTTGTTTACAACCTTACTAAAACTCAAAAAACAATCTTCCAAACAGACATGTCAACATAAAAACAAAAACCAAACAAAACTGCAAAACCAAAAGCCCGCTAAACACTAAACAAAGATAGGTAGACTTTTTTCTAAACAACAAACAAACAATAAATTGTTTTCGTAACAACTCGGGAGTTAGCTCGTCAGTCGAAGCCAACTCGACTACCGAAACTTTGGTAACAATATAGAAACCAACAAAATGAGAGTATTGTAATTAACCTTTCTGGGAACAACAATAAAGGTGAACAATTGTTTATCGGGAACCTAGGGCATAAAACTGTTGTTACTATCGGTTACATACTCGAATATTGAATTCGATACATCCTTATCGATTTATTAATTACGTGTATTTGTATTTGCTATACTACAGTATTTTTCTCTGATAAACAAATAAATCTGTAACAACAATTAATGGAAGTTTTTAGCCAAAATATGATAGGATAGATTCCTCATATGTAATATACTTTCGATTATTATTATATGATTTAATATCGAAAATGTTGTTGTTTAATCTTACAATTTAATTGAAATAAAACCTCTTTTTACAGATAAAAACAAAATTATTTTACCCAAAAAACCTAACCCTAACCACCTTTAACCTATCAACCTGTTAAATGTATAAATTTTCAATCTAAAGAATTTTCTAATTAAAATTTCCTATAAAACAGTAACCCTAAACCCGTTCGGGAAATTAATATCAAGAAACTCGAATTTAATTCGCCTATTGTGACCGCAGATTTGGGCAATTTATCACCTAGAGTATTAACATCAATAGGCTAACATTGGTAACAGTTGAAAATCAAAAACTTTGTACAGGTTATTGCTCGGACAATGTCACTTTACAGAACTAAAGGGCACAATCTTTGTCGAGTTCTCAACAACTTCTACAAGAAAGTTTTCAAAAGAATTAAAATGAAAACTCCCGCTTCTTTTTGTTTAATTTCAAGGAGCCCTTTACTTGTACTTTGTTTAACTAAACAAATTCTTTTCATTGTATATCTTTTGGATTGAAAAGTGAGGAATAATAACTTTCTACCTCAATTGCGCACAACTTCAACTTCTATGATTTTCAGCCGACTTCAAACAAAAGAGAAAGGTCTCAATTAATCTGTATATTTTTTTTATGTATATTCATGCATATCTTTATTGTTTAAGAAGCAATTTTTATCTGATAAAGTATACTTTCGAGATGATTTCTTAATATAAATTGCGTTGTTGATACATGCTTGAAGTCTTTTTTTTTCTAATCAGCAAATTATCTATGTTAAATCTAGTGCGAGGTTTTCTTTCTAGTTATTTCTTAGATTGGATCCATACATTCTTCGTGAAGGTTGACGTGACGTGAGGTTGCTGGCGGAAGCTGGATGTGACAAACCAAGGACAAGATTTAAGCATATTAGAAGACGCTTACATCCTGCTGGACGTAAGCGGATCATCTCGCAGTGGATCTCAGCCTATGAGCTGGCCGGCTGAGCAATCGGTTTCTGCGCAACGTGTTGTGGGTTCGATCCCCACACCGAGCAAATATTTGTATGATCTGCAGGTAGTTGTTCCGGGTCTGGGTGTCTGTGTTTGTGAGAATTTGTGTTTTTAAACGCACCTACGATACAGGAGAAAATCCTAGTGTGGGGCAACGTTTTTTAAAAATAAAAAAATGCATATATTATATGTAAATTGAAGTATATATCATCGTAATAAAATAGTTTATTATTTACTTATAATGATTATTTTTTACAGTACATTATGGAATACCATTAACCTCTCGTTTCATATCATTCCTGTTCATCCAAAGGTTGTCTGGTAGGTACCGCTATTAGCCATAAGACCGCCATTGTACTCTTAGTTTTATAAGGTCTTTGATTTTGTTTCTCTTATGGTGTACAATAAAGATTATTCAAATTCTTTATTGCGAACTAAGTGTATAGAAATTTGAAGATGTTAACAATTCGTAGGTACGTTCTGAGAACTTAGTTGCCTGTTATGGCATGGCAATTTAAATGGTTTTAAATATAGAAGATAAAATATACATAATCAATATTACAATTATACTGTTTATAAATATTATTTATCATTATTCCTACATTTTATATTATATCAGATTATTCTATATATAGTAATTATTATTCTTATTAACGTTGTTGTTGTCTAAATGTAATGGAATGCAAGAATCTAGGACTCCATTCTCACTGCGTATAGAAGGGGTCTGATGAAAATGTAAGTAATTAAGCACCCTTATCGACCTACCAGTCGTACAAACCATTTCAATGACCAATATGTATTTATACGACATTTACCTCCGAGCAAAATGCCTTTTTTACAAAAAATTACCTAATAATAGCCCTTATCTCGTAAGAAACTAAGTGGTAATTAGGTTAAACAGGGTACGGGCAGTCGGTGCGAACGGCAAATTCCTATTGTGGCGTTATCGTCGGCCCCCAGTCGCAACTGGGAGGACTGCCATCAGCCATCCAACTTTAATTCTCTTTTACTAGGCAAATTTTTAATTCAATCTTGTTTTTTTATATTTTAAATGTTGTATCTACCATTTTCTAATTAAATAATGAGTTCTTTTTTATAAGTCTTCAAAGTAACCACAATCTAGCCTAATATGCTTAATATGCTAGCTTATTATGCTTAACTTAAGCATTTTAAGCATAAGTAAAATACTTGTTGATAATTTAAAATTATTTTGAAAAAAACCGGACAAGTGCCAGTCGGACTCGCCCACCGAGGGGTAGGTACATAATTATTATAATTATTTACCATCAATAGTTTTCAGATTTTCCCTATATTTGTAGTATAAGATGGTATTACTTGCCAAATTTCATAGTTCTAGGTCAACGGAAAATACCCTATAAATTTTGATTCCCTTGAGAGTGTCGAAATATTCGTTTTTGCAGCATAAACCGTATCTTTTTTTTACGTCAACTTAGAAGTTTGATTTTTCCATAGCTTCAAGGGACTGTAGACTGTAGGGACCTCCAGGCGTTTCCGAATAAAGGGTCTTGACAGACAGACGGACGGATGGACGGACAACAAAGTGATCCTTTAAGGGTTCCGTGTTTTCCTTTTGAGGTACGGAACCCTACAAGTAGCCTGATGACGAAAATTATTTTCCGTTCAAGTCAATAATTGTCTAAATAATCATTATCTAGATTGCATTTAAAGATCCAGAGTCACGATTTTAATATTAAGTATACCTATTATTATCTATATTTTATAACGACACGCAAAATCAATATTAAAGACATCTCCAAAAACTATAATCTCGATCACACTTAACCGTCATCAGAAATTCAATCCATCTTTTCAATTTCCTACACGAAATTCGGTAGTAGGGTGTCACCATCATTCGTGTCTAAAAGTGAGATAATGCTAGGGAGCCACGTGCGCGGACACACTCCATCGAATAGCAATACGTACCCAATCAGGATTATACAAATCCCCGCGGGCGAACCCGGGGAAAATAATTACGATGAGCCGAGCTAATCAAGTGCTGAGTATTAAGGAAAACTCTTGTAATGTATCCTTAGAATGACATTCGGTTTACGATTATTTTGGGAATTTGGGTTCAGATCAGGATTTTTTTGCGTGTTGTAGCTCTTGGATTAGTTATTGATCCTTTGCAATAGACAGTGAGCTAGTGATATCTGGTACTTTATCATTGAGAGTAATACCGAATTACGATTTTTATTACTCTTCGCATTAACAAAACAATCTTTTAAAAATATATATTTCCATTCTATAAGTGTTGTCTAAAGAGAAATCTTGAATCTCAGCTCAGTTGGTTTATTTCATGTTTTTGATAAAAAAAAAATATATACTAGCTAAACCTTACGGTGTTACCCGCATTAACTCCATTATTTCGAATCTCAAGTGATTTCCAAACCTAAGTAGCAGTCTACACGCTATAAGGACCTACATTACAAAATCCAAGTTCGTAGGCTAAGTACCTATAAAATTACTGTGATTTCGTGATTACTCAGCGAGGGAGCGGTATTTCGCCTTATAATTTTCTATCGTTAAATCAAACAAAAATTTTCAACAGATTCCCCAAGTAAATCCAATTGGAAAGATCGGAACTCAGAATAAATGAAGTAGATATATAATTGAAGCCTAAAGGCTATGTTCATTGGGACGTGATGAAGCGTCACACAACACATCAGTGGGCTCTATGGCCGAGCTAATGCACCATTGCACACCCCATAATACCGTCCTTGCTATATATATAGTAAAAAACATTTTATATTGAATACTTCAAAGATTTTTTGCAGCCTGTATATGAAAGTTGGAAAATATAGACGCCATTTGGAGGGAAAATATGTGAAATATTTAGTTCGTACTTTATTTTTTTAAATACGTATTGATTTAGGTACTCAATTCTTACAAGAGATTATCCAAATAATTTCAATTTGTATAAGTCCAATTCATAGTACTATAATACAAACACGATTGCAAGTCGGTTGGATTGTGCATACGTAGGCCTAGTGATATGACCATAGGACTGCCAAGTCAAAGGTCTCAATTTCGAATCCAAGGCACGCACCTCTGACTTTTCGTAGTCATGTGCCCATTAATAGTTAATTATCACGCGCTTAAACGGTGAAGGAATCATCGTGAGAAAACCTGCATGTCTGAGAGATTTTCTCGACGGCGTGTGAAGTCTGACCCATGACCAGCAGTGGGACAATGTAAGGGTTGATTATGTATTATGTTGTTGTGCTATCTCTTATGGGATATCACAGCGATGACATAAAAATATATTAACTAATTTATAATTAAATTTATAGTCTACTAACATAGATGTAAGTATTACTAACCGTTTTGAGTCTTAGTCACTTAATAAAGGCATATTCTATAGTCCTATCTTATATGAAAAATAGTTAAAAACACGTAGAACAAAAATGTTTAAATAATAATAATAAGCCTTTATATTGTATCATCACGTCTAGGGATACAAGTGGGATGGCTAGGCAGCATGGATATTAGCCAACCTGACTAGACATCCTCTTTAGTTATATTATATTACCATACATATATTCCAAAGCAACGTTAGGAACGTCCCATATCGAGTTACAAACAAAGCTAAAAACACGTGCTCCTTTAAAATCACACCTTTTCAAGTTGTGAATCGTTCAGTTAGCGTAGAACGTAAGTCGGTCGTTTTAGAAGTTCACTTAGCGAATGAATACTAGCGGGTTGTCCGGACTTGTCCGGGATGTCCTCGTGTGCGCATTCACTACACTACACCCTATATTTTTAATGTTAGGTATTTCTATTCAAATCGACGAACCGGTGGAAGGAGACATCCCAAACGTTGAGTGATGGTCGCGTGTCGATACGGTTGTCGATGTTTAAGCTATCGTAACTTTAAACAAATTATTTATAATAATAATCTATCTGTACCTACTGAAGGACGATAGGAGACGGGTTAACATGATCATGATAAAGAAAATTAACATTTATAACATACAAAATAAATGTCATATAATATATGTAGAGGAATAAATAGCGTATATTTCATGAAATAATTAATTTAAATATCAAATTATATTCCTACAAAATTACGGGTTTTCATAGAAGAATAATTAGGCATACTTGTTTACTTTTGATAGTAAAAGTCAACAAAATATGCTCTTTAAGAGTTAAACAACGACAAGGCATTAAATATCACTTCATACGACTTATACAATCATTTAATCGAATAGAATTCGCGGTAAGGTACATCCCTAATCGCTAGAAAAGCCCCGTCGTCGACCAATTACTTTGAAAGACTCGTATAACATGGAGGCATTTCAATTTGGCTTATTGGCTCATGTGCGCTTGGATTTTGACATCTTTTTCCCTGTCCGCCACTCATTTATTTCCATTTCATCAATCAGCTATTACTTACCAACGAATTGCGTATACAGCTTTCTGTGATTAGGCATCTTATACATTTACGAAGTTGCGCAAAGATTTCGAATATTTCTAGCAGAATTAAAATTTGTATTTTTACATTTTCACTCAATGTTTGGTAGAAATATTAAAATCTTACATTAGGTACCATCAGCAATTACACCGATGTTTATGTCAAATCTTCACTAATGGACGAAAAAATACATACAAACAACACAATTCATACAATACAGTTTTCATATCTAATATTATAGCCATTACCAACAGAAATACGTTTTCTGTAGGTAACTGAAATGTTCGCCATTCCTATTCTGCCAGCCCAACTGTTCCTCCTTAATTTACAGGGTCGGCAACGCGCGAGTGATACCCCTGGTGTTGCAGGCGTCCATAGGCTACGGTAACCGCTTACCATCAGGCGGGCTGTATGTATGTTTGACACCTTAGTGGTATATAAAAAAAAGGAAAAATTCGCACGTCTCGTCTTGGATCCAGTTGTAAAAAATTTAAAGTTGAATGCTAGTAGGTATATTTTCAAATAATTACGTTTATTTTCTGAGTTCACAGTCTGCAGTCATAGATCATTACTTCATCAGTTAACGTATACGCCGACTTCCTTAAACGGGTCCAGCTATAGGTAAACCACAGCCTATCATGGTCATGGCGAATGTCACGAATCCCATGAATCCCACGGTCATGACTTTAGCTGATACGAATCCGATATACCCAGGGTGAAGACGATCGAAACGAAACTATGAATATTGTGTGTCATTTTCACAAAACTTTTATCAAAATTTATCGCGTAAACAGACCTAAGTTCATGACCTGCAGAAGTAAACGTAAAACTATTCCAAATATTTGCGCATTAACACTAAAGGCCGGTGCACACGAGCGCAGGTTGCGTGAAAAATGAGCGGCTCGCGGCGATAGCGGCCGCACCGCCAGCCGCCTAATGAACTAGAACGACGATAGCGTGACCCCGTGTGCACGCCGCTTTACTTCGCGTTGCACACAGATTAGTATAACAACACGTTAGAATTTGTAAATAAAATGGAAGTTGGAATTTTTGTTTTGATACATTTTATATTGAACGGTGAACTGTGGGTCATCTGTCTTCTGCTGAACAAAAGCTTCCCCGAAAGACTTTCACAAGGACCGGCTGCAAGTCGGTGAAGTTTATATGCCAGTAAAGCTCGCTGGGAGTAGTCCAACGACTCCCAGGGCCTCCGTCCAACACGTTGGAGGTCATCCCATACTAAGTTTTTCGGTCCATGGTCTTCACTCTAGAAATTCGAAATACTATAACCATTAGCCGGGCATGAATCCATGTTTTTGTTATTTATTGTTATAAGATGACAAACAAGCATACAGGGATCGTCCACTATTTTCTATTAAATTGTAGGTATTAGAATGGTTGTCCAATGGCACCACATTGTATACCAACATATAGAAGATTTGATAGACAAGAATATACAAACTGCTCTGCTGATAGACAAACTGTCTCATTAGCATAGTGGTCCTGAACGCGACTGCTACGCTAGAGATCCTAGGTTGGATTCCCAGGTCGAGCAAAGTGCTATTGGGTTTTTTTTATGAAATTCTCGGTAGCAGCTCCGAGTTTGGGATTTGTGCCCGATTAATGGTAATAAGTTCGCCCTACACGAAACCTAGCATAGCGGCGAACAGTGGGTGCACATTAATACGTCTCTGTCTAACCCCTCGGGGAATACAGGCGTTATGTATGTAGTAGGTATATTGCAGATTTAATAGACAAACCTGACAAACATTTACAAAATTTTTTTAAAGCTTACTATTTTTGTGGGTCGCACAATAATATTATTCTTGTTAACCACTCGTGCTAAGCTAAATGCTTGTGTTACAAGTGGATTTACGTCGGTAGTGCAATGGGTGGGTTTCGAATCGGCAACCACATGATTGCCAGTTCGACGCCGTAGCCATAAGGCTACAGTCTTTTCAAAATTCTGAAATCGCCTGTTGGTAAGTTGGTAAGCGGCAACCACTGCCCATAAACATCACCTACACCAATAGTAGGATCATAACATACCATCACTCCTGTATTCCCCGAAGCGTTAGGCAGAGGCGTACTTAATGTACACCCACAGTTCGTCTGGTATGTTTAGGTCCCATGTTATAGGGGGCGAGCCTATAGCCATTAACCGGGCACAAATCCAGACTCCGAGCTGCTACTGAGAATTTCATAGAAAACTCAATAACACTTTGCTCGACCTTGGGATCGAACCCAGGACCTCTAGCGTAGCAGTCGCGCTTGAGACCACTAGATTAATGAGGTAGTAGGATCAATAGCTACCTATGTCCAGTAATTTCACATTTTAGTATGTTTAGCAATACGGTGGTTCCAGATAAGACGAACTTAAACAGCGAAATCCGAAAAACTCATTGGTTTATTCTATGAAATTAAAAAAAAAGTATCAAAAATATATAAGTGTTACAATGTATGTTACAACGCCACAATGTTACCATACCAATATTAATAAAAGCCCAGCCAACAACATCAATTAAAATACATAATACATTACTGGTACCTGCATAGGCGATTTAATTTGCAACCCCGAACGGGCACGGTATTCAAATAAGGCTTCATCTATTTACGTCCCGGTGCGACGTGTCCTATTATCAGCCAGTGCCATCTGCACCCCTGTAGGGCTTTATTCTAATATTTTAGTGAGTGTGTACATGTAATCAAATAAAAAACATAGGGAACGAAATATAGAACTGCCTCATACGTAGATATTATAATCGTAATTGCGACTGCTGTGTTAGAGATTTTAGGTTCTAAGGCCAGGTTATGAAATTCTCAATAGTAGTCTAGGCTCGCCCCCTATGATGATCGGCGGGTCAAAATAACTCACTACTAATTGGCAGACTGTAATGAAATCGTTGTATATTTTAACTATATTATTAACATTATAATTATTGTCAAAACGAATTTAAAGAATTGTTGGAATGATAAGAAATCAAATAAAAACTTTTTATTAATGATTATTATTTTAATTTGCAGACCAAAAAAAGATGGCGTGACGATTTCGATAGGTACTTTTAATGCAGATTGGATCCAATTAGCCCATGACTGGCAACACACCAAGCTAATTGTAATCGTACTGAAGTTTGACCCCGGTAAAACCAAGTATGTAAGAAAGTGGAGGTCCATATCAATAATATAGCTTGAAAAGTTATCTTCGATTCAGCTAATCATCATCATCAGCCTATATTCGTAGGCCTGTCCTAGTGAACGCTATAGCAAAGAGCACCTCTTTCCTCATCGAGTCACTGCCACTCACTGTTCACTCAAGAACTCGTTTGCTCCGGCGTTTCAGCTAATCATAACGTTAGCAGAAAATCCCAATATCTTTCTAAACAAAAATTCAGAAGGAATATTGGAAATACAGAACAACGTCGTAATGACACCCTCGCCCCTTGCGGTGAAACAAGGCGGGGCGGGCGGTACTAGTTTTTCAATAACCCCTTGAGAAACCCCGTGGAGCTTCTCAAATACATGGCCGTGTCAATCACACAGAATGAATATCATTCGCGCGTGTTATGCCCCTGACAGATGTACAAATCTTTATTTGAATACAAATATTCGGGAATCTACAGGTATTGTTTTAGTAATGGAGATGCTTTTTTAATTCATCAGTCCCAGAAACTAACTGCCTCATTAGTCTAGTAGTCTTAAGAACGAATGCTAGGCTAGACAGCAGTGTTATTGAGTATTTCTATTATATTCTCAGTAGTAGCTTGGAGTGGATACTCGCGTAATAGCATTTTTTTTATTGGATATGGGGCAAACGAGCAGACGGATCGCCAGCCATGGACACCCGGAACAACAGAGGAGTGCAAGTGCATTGCGAGCCTTTTAAAACGGATTGGGCCTCCGGTATCCTCACTCACACAACGTAAGCGTTGTTTCACGCCGTGGGGCCGTGGTATCACTCCAGTCGAGGCGAAAATAGGCTCTGTCGCAATAGGCTCGTCCCCTATCATCTGGGACCTAAACATACCAGAAGACTGTAAGTATACATAAGTACACCTCTGCCTAACCCTCCGAGGAATACAGACGTGATGGGATGCAGTCCTAGAAATGAATAGACAACTTAGCTATAATAATAGCATTAATAATAGTAAGCTATCTAAACGTTCTTTTGATAAGAAATTCATAAGAAACCCTCTTTATGTGCGTGTTACACAAGTCACACAGTGACTTTCTGGACACTTATGGTATGATGTGATACCCGCAACTCTTCGACTATGTAATAAAATGAAGCTACTTAATGTGTGATGATACTTTAAAATAATATCAATAATTGAATAGTATAAATGTATATGTAGGTAGGTACCTACTTCCATGTAGAGACTACTTTTTTTAGAATCGGTGAACTCAGCATGATTTGATGAGCCACGGACCGCGTTTTGTGCCCGGCAAAAATAATATCGCGCGAGGCTCGGATCATTGAAGCCTGCCTACACTTCAGACAGTTTTCATCTGTTTTGTTTGCATCAAACACAACAATAGGGAACGATTTAAAATATTGCATTGCGATTTCGTTAAAATATCCGGACTCCTGGACTAGAAACAAATGACGTCATTTTAAAATGAAGTAAATATCTGAGAGTGCGACATAGCCACCAGACTATATTGGAAATATGTCTGGAGCTTTGTACCCCGGTCAAAGAGCCAGAGGAAGACACAAGACGGGAAATTGAAGTACAAAAGGACATGAGAGAGTGTAAGATTTCCGAAGACCATGTTATGGACAAGGTGAAGTAAATGCTATAGACACTGGAAAGCTGAGGGAGAGAAGGAGAGAGAAACTAGAGTAAATATCAGAATACGACAAAACTAATTGTAAAGTTGCAAGGCTTCGCGCCAATAACCGAACTTCCCAAGTATAGGGAACACAAAATTGTTTACACAATTTCCGTGGCCAAAATCTCTAAGCACCGTTGACATTTAATATTATATGTAGGTATACAGTTCAGTGTATCTACTTGGCAAAACGAGGGTGAGAATGAAACAATAGTACGTCAGCGTAGGTTCACCCCTCAGTCACAAACCACAGGAGAATATCATAAACGTCGGCTTAAACACTCGTCTCAGCGGACGTTAAGTAAATGAAAACATAATAAAATAATATATTCTACGCAACATATGGGAGAAGACAGCAATTGGGATATGACGAGTAGACGGGGGAAAACTTGTTTATAATGAGGTTTGTACACTTCGCTCATACTAACTTTTTTTTATACAAGTTTAGGAACTTTTTGATTCAGTAAATTCGTTTATAAATAGATTTTTACGACGAGACTATTGTAACATATTAACATACCTAAAACAGAAAAGTTACCTTATTATATTTAAAACCTTACAAATATGTAGTCCTAAACACTACTAGTATTAGTAACTCGATTGATCCGTCAACGAATCGATTCAAAAGCTACTGAACACCACACCACTGGATGCTCGGTGTAATGCAGCTCCCCGCGATGCATCGAGTGTTGTATCGAGAATTCAAGATCGAGACTCGAGTAATAATCGAACCCTCACCGCACGGTGTCCCGCACTCAATCTGGGGGATTTGTAAGCACCAGGGGCCATCCTTGCTGCTACAAAATGGTTTGTCAATCAAAAATGATCCCTTTCACTAAGAAAGTAAAATGTAATATTGATTTTTAGAGATACCAAGTTGAAATTGTCAAGAATTCCCTGTATTGGGGTGACAATCCAAAGAATCGTAGACGCTTATTGAATTTCTTTGCATTTTTGATTTGTCTCTTCATTTGGTTTGTTGATCGATAACAATATAATTGAATGAATAAATTTTTATATGATTATTGTTTAAATATCGATTTGAATTGAAATCCTAACAATCCAATCAATTAAACAAACGCCTCTATACATAGGTACATACATCAACTTCTTTTTCGTCACACATTAAGATCCATGCATACCACTTTGGCTTCTTCGTCATCTTGTTATACGTATATCTATATAAGGTATCCCATAAGTAGGTATGTCCTATCACAATTTCAGTTATATTGGTTTCATAATTAGAGATATCAGAAAGTCTAATCAGATATGTAATAAAAAAATATAAGTAGGTATGATCTCACTGTCCAACACTTCAAGTGGTATTTTCCTAAAAGCTTTATTGTGATAAAATTGACCCGCAGTTGATATTTATTACCTACACCGTCACTCCGTAAATATAAAAAAAAATATTTACCACAATTAGCAGTCTAAACGAAGGAATAGCAACTAAAATAATGTGCTAACATTAACAATAAATGTCAAATAACTGTATGGTAATCATAGTTAAAACCCATGAAGCCACTCATATTCAGTTGTGGGGCGATCGTTCAATCGCACATCCTATAGGGCCGTGGGGGAACGTCAAAGTTCGTTCAACCAAAACTACATTTTGTCTCTGTGAAATATTCCGAATAAGAGAAATAATTTCCTCTTTGACATTAGCAACTAACGTTAAATCGCTGTGAGACTGATCGATGTGTATGCGATGAATTTCGGATGATTTGATGGTTTATTAATAGTTGATAACTAAATCTACTTTTTTTTTAAACATGTTAAGGTGTTTTTTTTATCTTTCATGTAAATAATTATATTATTTGGAAAGTAATATTTAGATTTCAACTAAAACGCTCGCCCTTCTGTAAAGTTTAAATAACTGTCGCAAACGCTTACTAGGTAAAATGAATATTATCTGTAGGACATGGTACAGGCCACAGTAATAAAAACGAAATACCTACTATTTTTTAAATCATAAGTTCTGCAATCGAACACTTCATTTCATACTGGATTCTGACACTTAATTTCATGTTCAATTCCCAATACTTTATTATATCTAATTATGTATCTATAAAATATACAAATTACCTATAAGGTTAAGGTACATGTTTAAAAAAAATACATTTTTTTAGTATCGGCAGGTGTTATATTTTTTTATGTAGATTGTATATACCTAGTACCTACTATATACAATGTAAACTGCGTATAAATAGTAGGTACTATATACAATGAATATAAAAAAATATAACACCTGCCGATATTAGCAATCAAATAAGCAATGAAACCGAAAAAAAAACAGTACAAAAGCAGATATTCAACAAAAAAAATATAACGTTTGGAAATTTAATTTCCTTTGCAGGTAAAATTAAAGCTCACTAGGATTCAACGCTTAAATCTTAATCGGCGATCTAAAGCCCAAAGCGCCAGATTGCTTTAATCTAGCGTTTACATCTGTCACGCTAAGTCTTCGTTTTCAATTACGATGGCATGCGACCAAAATTAATTCGGCCATATCTCGATTTTGCGATACAAGTAGCGGATTACGCGGCGATTTGCTTGTACTCTTACATTGCAATCGCATAAAATGCTTCTGTACATAGATTAAAATGCATGCAGACATGCCATTCTGAAATAGTGTGTTACGCAGCAGAAGTATTGTACCTATGTTATTTATTAGTTGATAACAGTAGATGAATGAACCATCTACAGTTACCTGATGGAGCTACGATGGCTTTTAAAAAGTAGTTCAGAGCGTTCATTAATTCCTTCAATTGGCTTCGTTTTCTTTAAGCAAGAACACGATATTGTTGGCAGATACCCTAACCGTTTGCGACCTACGAAAGCGGTGATCCCGCCGCGCAAAATTCGATGTAGGTAAAAACCCTGTAAATATTAAAATCTACAGTCTCTTCTGTTAGTTTTAGTGTTTAGTATGCCATCAACGGTGTCGCGGTAATGGAGTGCTGGCGTCACGCGTGCCGGCAGCCGCCTGCGCCACTGACGCGCGCCCGCGCACGCGCCGCTCGTGCGAACACTCCCACCGATTATGTGCCACTATTACAGCCTGAGAACTAAACGAATTTCTATATTTGTTTTTCGAACTAAACCAATCATATTTTTAATTTACCTAAAGGTTTAAGGATAATAAATTGTTTTATATATTTTTATCAGCACGAAGAGCTTCATTACTCACTGCAAAGTGGCTTTCGTTCGCGTTGTAATCATCTCATGAAAATATCATGTGAAAATTTGCATGCGCAAAATGTTTTCCATCACGGCTCACACTGTGATTATTATAATACGCGGAAAATTCTCTACAAAATATGTCATGCCAATAAACTTCAAGTGCTTTCGCTGGCTGCGGCACCTAACCGCAAAATGCCTGTATAGCGAACACGGGGTTATAGGTACGAGTGCGCTGAGCGAAAAGTAATATTTAGGTGTCAACTGCAGGCGATAATCGCGGGGTAAAAAATAGCTGGAGGTTGGCGGGCGGCGAACTATTTCCACCCTTGCCGGTGGTATCTCATCGTTTATCGGCCGATAGTATCTGAGTGAGACATCGCCGGTGACGTTTGAAATATGATCGGCGCGGTCCCGGGGGCGCGGGACGCCACGTGCGGCGCATATTCAAATCAGAATCGCACGCGGCGAGACCCCCGTGTTGGCTAAATACACCCGCCGCGCGCCGCCGCCCGGCCCACCCACTTACCGAGGGTCGGCCCTATGTAATCGAATTTGAAAATTATTCTAAAACACTGAATAATGTATTTCGGAGGGACGCAGCGCCGGAGGCGGCTCGCTCGCGCTGATTTTTAAAATAAATTAAACTTAATCAAGTGGGTTCGCGCACCTAAACGGATTAACTTGGCGCTGATTTGACTTCGCTGTTTGTACAGAATATGAGGGGCGACGGCTTAAAGGTTATTTGAAACAGTATCGGACTAACATCGTTTAGCTGGAGACTACACACATGGGGAAGTGGATCAACAAGAAGATTTTAAACATCAGCGTAACAGAAAGCGCGATCGACATAACTTTTATATGGATTTATCTTTCAGGCAAAACAACCAACATAAAATAAAACTGTAATACCAACTACTTCAAGTTTTAATGTATCTGGTCAACTATACTATAACCTACAGTGACTGACTTTCTAAATCCCAAAATTAAACCAATCGTTAAATACTATAAGTACTATGTACACTTAATTAATGTAATTAACTATAGTTTTCCAACTTTACGGAATTCTACTTATAGTCTCTCAAATGTCCTAAGGCTTTCAGTTTCATAAATCAACATATTAAACCCCTTCATACAAAAAATCAATAAATCTCCTTTCCCTCCTCAACATCAAACACTTTAATAAAATTTATGAATCGCAAAAATTGGTCAAATTTATATTTGAAAATTAAATATTGAATAAGACAATATTAGTTCACTCGCTACATTAAGTTTTATTACGCTATGAATACATTCGGCTCAGTGCGATTCGCTACGCAGGGCTGTAGCGGTGTAGCCCCGCCATTAGCACCCGATATGAAATTAAAATTAAAATATATAAAAAAATGTATGAGTACTCTTGACAGACCGCTAAGGGCAACCCTAAAGATTTAATCCTAACGAAATGAATAGAGCTGCCAAAGTTGAAAAAGTAATTGTTTACACAACTTTCGATTATTATTTTATCGAATCGTTTAATCTTTTTTCTAAAATATAACTAATTCCACCAAAGTCAGAAAATTGGTACAGCAGACAGCAGTGTTATAAGTTTTTACTCACTACACAATAGTGAAACCTTAGTAAATGCTTAACTTTCACTAGGTTCGTAAAACAAAACTTCTTTATAAAAACAAAAAATGAAAGTATAAAAAGAAAACCAAACAAAATTTTAAACATACAGTTTCGACTCCATGCTATCAGTTGTAAACTATCATGTAGCGGTGTACAGTAGGGGTGCCACTCGATGATTTGGTTTTTCGATTCGTTACGCCGTCAAACTACCCTCTATTCCGTACCCTCGAATATATTCCCTCGCCTTGA
This sequence comes from Acronicta aceris, assembly GCA_910591435.1. Taxonomy (NCBI): domain Eukaryota; kingdom Metazoa; phylum Arthropoda; class Insecta; order Lepidoptera; family Noctuidae; genus Acronicta; species Acronicta aceris. The sequence continues at coordinate 13,622,776 of OU342759.1, forward strand.
ATATTATTTATACGTTTGTTAAGTGGACTTGTGCGGCTGTAGGAGTAGCCTCAGGAGCTCAGCACTTCAACAAACAACGGTTATGATTCTTAATATCGATCGACGAGTCCTAGGTATGTTTTATGATAGCTATTTTGTAGATAGATAAATCTATCTATCTACAGATATTGTACCTACAACAGAAACCAATCAATCAATCAAAAAAATCAGTTTAATGAAATGAAATGAAATTATTTATTCTGCAAGAATTTTCTATAAAAATTCTAAAGAAGTTCGATTCTCAGACGGAGCAAATATTTATAAGGTCTACAGCAAGCGGCCCTAGGTGTTAATATATGTGAAAATTTTTAAAGAAATTACTTTACGGGCAAAAAATCTAGTATAGGTAGGGCAACTTATAGAAACGCCTAAAAGAAAACATTTTCGTACAAATTTATATATGACAAGACTAACAAATCGCGTGTTTTAATAAAAAAAGGAAAATTTGTCTATTTTTTTTACCCTAAACCCGTAGGCAGCATAATAGTTTTAATGAGTATTCGAAGTACTATAATATTCACAACATAACATTGATCAAATACACAAAGATATGAAAACAATGTCTGCTAAAAATATAAGCGAAGTTAGACGCTCGTATATTCTAGAAACTTTTTTGCCGGCTATTTGTAGAGCCTCGGAGAAAACATGTCAAGGAAAACAGGCGCGCTCTGCCTCAGAGCCAGCTATGGTTAGGTATGCAAAGCAAACATATTTTCTCTTGAGACTAGAACGGTGAGCAAACAGTGGGCAACGTGAGCGAAGGTTGGGCCGTGTTTACCAACGCTGCGTCGCCTGCCCCTCATTTATTAAACATAACCAGCTACCTTAGCCTGCCTGTGACGTTCGCCGTAACTATTACTTCAACTACCTAGACCAGCTTCTAGGACAACGCTCTGTTTCAAATTTAATACGGCATAATGTTGCCGTTAGCCCGCAATCGCTGTAATGAATACGTTTTTCAGCAAATTTACATCGGCATAAAAATAAGGTCGTGGCAGTTAACACGTTTATCGGGCGCTCATTAAAGCGGAGGGCGATCTTGCTTCGGAGTCGTTAAGCGCGCAATAGTTCGCGAGATCCTCGTAAAAAATATCTCGCAACCGACTTTACGAGCGCCCTTTGTGAATGCATCATTAAATTTCCATCTAAATTTAAATTACGAACGGTGCGATTCGACGCGCTCTCTCCCACGTGTTTCTGTTTTCCCAGTCGGTGGAAATGTTATAATTGCTGCACAGAGAACGTAGCAGAGTCGAGAATTTGAAAAAAAGATGACGTCAGTTGGAATTATCTTCAGCGCAGCGCAATTGAAACGGCTTTGCGACGGGCTTAGTGAAAAAGTTGGCGTTCGTTTTAATAATTCCCAGCTCCGGCGCCTCGTCAGAATGCCGTTGTCACTTCGCGGATTAAGCTCCGACACGGTTGAGTTGGGATTTGAGAGTTATTTTAATTTGCATTTTTCGTATAATTCAAACTAGAGTGCATCAGTATCAAGGTTTTATATGTGAAATCGTTACATGTTTACACGATGAAAGTTTACGAGTTTTGGATGGTCCGAAGTGGGGGCTGAACTCGTTTGTATGCGGCGCCACACTTCCCCGGGAAAGGCATAAAGTCAGCAGGTGAGGAGCGGGTATCGCGCGGTCACGCTATTTAGATAAGGCCATTCTCGTGACCTCCGTCCCCCCTCGGCGATAAGAGGCCAAAGTGTACGTTACGACATTTTGTTACGTTACATTCTGTAACAGCCTTATATGCTTCACAAGTGTTATAAATCAAGTTTAAAATACCTAGACAAACAAAAAAGATAAAAACAAGGAAAACCAACAAACAAATAAGGTCATTTGATTAAGCGGAATGATTTGCGAATCACTTAAAAATCCAAATGCCACCATTTCTCGACTTCCCTCCTGACTTCTGGCGTTGGAATGGCGAATAAAGCGAGTTTGGAATAAATTGTGCCTCGTCTGGATAAAGCAATATTTGTTCATCTACCCCCGCATTACGACAGCAGCGGCCATTAGCGGGATGCAAATAACGTCTTGTCATTTTTGCTTCTTTATTTTTCCTCGATGCTCGGAGAATCGTGCTACTTGGCCACCCTCCCACGGATGTTACACGAAGATATGGTAATGAAATCCACTCGAAAATATTATATAACTCATACGCTTGTTAGAAAAAACTGCACCAACATTCATTTACTGTACCCGTTTAAAACCAATACAGTATTAGCCTGGGCAATGGGCATAGGACCTAAAAAGCGAATAATGGATACATTAGCGTGTCTCTATCCTACTTGGGTAATAACCGTGATGATTTTTTTTTAATATTTTAATTCTTATTTTTGAAATTCAACCTTCATTACAAGAACAAAACACATCTCATTTTTCCATTCCAAAATATTTCTTCAACTTCCAAGACAAGACAGAGCGCGGACTTAACACTAAGTACTTAGCAGTCAATTTCTAATTATTTTACGATTACCGCCAACCTATTTACATTTTGTTCTTCCCCTCTCTAAGTACCCCGCAAATCCCTACAAGAGTACCTACGCCAAAATGGCGTCGACATTCGAACATCCGAGTGCGTTTTAGCCCCACTTAAAACGTGGTTTATTTGCAAGCCAGATTGCCTCGTACGAAACGTTATTTATAGTTTGGGGTAGGTTGATATTAAATTTTTCCACAATTTTTGAATGATTTAGTGGCTTGTCCAGTTTCAAAGATGTTATTGCATTTTTTCTTTGCATTTTTGTATCAAAGTTGTCTCTTAGTTTTCTTATTGGAATAAGAAAAGGTCTCAATGGTCTGGTGATCGTAGGCGCAAGTACTAGGCAGGCGTGTTCCATTCCCGTAATGAGCAAGTGTTATTATTTTATTAGTTTGTTTTTTAATCTCAGTAGCAGGTTGGGATTTGTTCCTGGATACTGACAATAGGCTGGCCCCGCATTACACCTGTCATTAAAACCTACCGGCGAGCTGTGCGTGTGCAACTCTGCCTAATCCTTCGCGGCATACAGGCGTGATCGTATTTTAAAAGCTCTGAAGGATGTAAAAATAACCTTTTAATTTATTAGAATGTATTTTCACTCCTCGATTAAATCTTAAGAGTCCGGCGGACCGAATTTCTCTTATAAACGTAATACCGAAATAAATCGTAATTCAAACGCAATTTAATAAAATTCTGTTATTATTCGGATTCGGATACCGTTAATCTAGGTTCGTATGTTACCATTTTGTCCAAAATACTTCACTGAAAATAAATGTAAGCGAATGCAATTTTTGATAACTTTACCAAGTTTGGAACTATTTTTCGGTCTTTTATTTCCAGTGAACTATTAGTAGATGAAATCGTACCGTAGGAACCTAGATTAATGGTATCCAAATCCGAATAATAACATGATTGGATAGAATATTGTCTGGATTACGATTTATTTAGGTATTACGTTTTTGTGTATAATTCAAGCTCCGCCGGACCCATAAGATAAATACATTTCAACACTAATACTATGGTATGCAATGACCATCGTGCAATTTGAATATTGCATTCAGAATTCCAGAAATATTTATGAGGGTATAAAGATGTTGCTACTGCTAGCGATCTTCACGCCTGTCAATTTGATTACTGAATATAGATATTGTTTGGATTCAGAAATACTGAATATTCATATTTTGTAATCTTTCAAGGGAACCCATATTTCCATTAGTATGACCATTAAAACCATGCCGTCACTTTGATGATTTTTACAAAACTTCGTGCAATCGTTATTTTCATTATTATAAACATAACATACCATCACGCCCGTATTCCCCAAAGGGTTAAGCAGAGGCGTACTAATGTACACCTCCAGTTCGCCGGTATGTTTAGGTTCCATGTAATAGGGCGCGAGCTTATTGCCATTATCCGGGCACAAATCGAGACTCCAAGATGCTACAGAGAATTTCATAGAAAAACCCAATAACACTTTGCTCGACCTGGGGATCGAACCCAGGACTTCTAGCGTAGCAGTGGCGCTTGGGACCACTAGACTAATGAGGCAGTCTTTATTTTATTATTCATGTAGATATATACATTTGATGAATACCACTAAATGACGGAATGCCTTATTAGTAGTTTCAGTGTCTCGCGGAACAGCTACGATAGAGATCCTGGGTTCAACGCCAAGGTAGAACAATGTGTTATTGAGCTTTTCTACGAAATTCTCAGCAGCAGTTTTGATTTGTGCCCGGTTAATGGCTCGCCCCCTATTACATGGTACTTAGTAACATAGCATTGTATTAGGTTATTAATAGTTAATTATTCACAGCAACAGCGAACTGTTGGTGTAAATTGGTACATCTCTGCCGAACCCTTCAGGGAATACAGACGTTATGGTATGCATGTAGTATCACTAACGATAAAGTTTCATAATTATCTCATTAAACATCCTCATTGAACACGATGAACAAATTCACCTGTCCCACAACACCGGTTAATATTTGTACTAATCTGTCCAAGTAAAATATCATATTACGGACATTCCTCGAGTCCCTACACTGTATGGAATGGATTCTAATCGTTTGACACTTAATTAATGGGCACTTTACACGTAGATATTGAATGCGTTCACCCACGGGAGCGGGCGGCCGCCCGGCCGGCGCGGGCGCAGCGAGGCGCCCGACGCACGCGCCGCGTGGGCGAGGACATAACTCGCGCGCAACAAGACGCGCGCACGCCACCGCTAACTACCGTCGCCATTTTATATAGGATGCTGTATTAATAAAATTCATTAATTAATAATAACCTTAAGTAAATAAAAATTAAGAATATATATATATATATATTCACATGAGACATGTATGAGACACACATGTGACATCTATGAGAGGCAAGTTACCTTACCTCTCAACCGACACGACTTACTTTACAGTTAGTTCAGTGTCGTACGATGCCACCTTACCTTTCAACTATCTTTTTGTGATTTTTTTGCATTTTCCATGCTAAGATTATTAAGTTATTTAATAGTAAAGGAAAAATTCTTGCCTCTCATAGATGTCACCAAACGTCACCTTATGACGTAAATTCAGAATGTGAAGGCAAATCTTCAATCATGCGGGTAGGGTTCGCGGTGGCTTAGAGGTCAGAGCGTCTGGTATATCAAACCAGAAGACGCAGGTTCGAATCCTGCCCGCGATTGAATTTTTCCTTTACTATTAAATAACTTAATAATCTTAGCATGGAAAATGCAAAAAAATCACAAAAAGATATATATATATATATATATATATATATATATATTTATATTATTTATCTTAAATGTACTTATAATGAAGTCTTTATCAGACTCATGCCAAGAGAGGAAAACTGTTAATTTTTTTTGAATCAGAATCAGAATGAGAATAGTTTTATTTGTTAAACATAGGTATTTAGATACAGATCTTATATTAATTATGTGCGCTATGTTTTGCCGTTAATGACATACAAATATGTGTTGGAAAAAAAAAATGTTAGTACACTTAAATGTTAAAGTACTTAATAATAACATATACATGCTTAAAGGGAAAACACGAATAGGAAAATCTATTATGCATTTAGTAGTTAAAAATAATTCAAAAGATTTCAATTCAAAAGACTTAAAGAATAATATCCTCGATACCTGAACAATAAACCCAAAAAACTGCAAGAATACTATCCTATCTCTCAAAGTAATTACATACCCTACCTACTAAATCCTTTTCCAATCTTAGGCATGGTATTGTGTTTCGGATATTAAAAGACAACTGTAAGTAAAAGGGTATAACAGCGATAGCTTATAGCAGTGATAGCCTAATGGTATGACAGTTGGACTGCCAAGTCAATGGTCTTGAGTTCGAACTCAAGGCACGCACCTCTGACTTTTCGAAGTCATGTGCTTATTAATAGTTAATTATCACGCGCTTAAACGCTGAAAGAAAACATTGTGAGGAAACTTGCATGCCTGAGAGATTTTCTCGATGGCGTGTGAAGTCTGCCAACCCGCACTTGGCCAGCGTGGTGGACTATAGCTCAATCCCTCTCATTCCGAGAGGAGAACCGTGCCTAGCAGTGGAACGGTATAATCGATTGATTATGTAAGCAAAAGGGTGCTGTCGACTCCACAGTCTACAGAACTGACTTATCGACACTAACGACAAAAAAAATGGTTTCATCAATTCGACAGGTCGATAATCCATTATGTCCACGATGGTTCCACACTCCAGTTAGAACTATTATTAGTTCTTAATGGCTAACTAAATACACAATCTCAAGTACGCCATCTTTGACTAGTAAAGTTACGTTATTAAAATTATTCGCAACTTGGAAAACCTTTCAAATTTCGTCATTCGTCGTCATTGTCCAACTGAAATGACGATCTAAAAATAAAAACTTTTGAAACAAGAAGTCGAGTTTGACTATTGTGCAATGGCGACCTTGGCTACAAGCCTTTATGAAGACATTTGTAATTATAGAATTTTGGAAATGATTATGGACTTTGAATGGGAGATTTGGAGTGACGACTTGTTGGCGCTTTTTCATCATAATAATATAATCCCTACGCAATTTCTTAATAAACTCTGGTAGGTACTAGATTTTTTTCTTACATAAATATGTTTGGCTTGTGTCAAGTCCATAATTTGTTGTAGCGTTAGTACCATAAGTATCTCGGTTTTAGAATGATATACCGCAATTGAATAAGCAGTAAATGTCAGTGTTGTAATAACATTAGAACATTAGACAGCAAATTTAAACTATATAATATATAGTATCTAACTAATACTTTTTGCTATATATAATAAAATGCTTGTAAATAAAAAAGGCTGAGGACAGGGTGAAATGACCCACATTGGGAGAGGCCTATGTCCAGCAGTGGACTGATATAGGCTGATGATAATGATGAAATAAAAAAACGGAGTTACAACTTTTCTATGAAATTCTCAGTAGCATCTCGGAGTATGGAAGTTGTGCCCGGATAATGGCAATAGGCTCGCCCCTTATTACATGGGACCTTTACATGCGAACGGTGGGTGTACATTAGTACGCCTCTGCCTAACCCTTCGAGAAATACTGGCGTGATGGTATGTTACAATTATATGTAATAAATTCAAGGAAATTAAAAGGAAACACTCTGTATACCCAGTACAGCGAGTGCACATCATAACTATATCTAACAGCGACAGGTACTGCACGCCACCGGATCACTCTTTATGGCCTATAAACGTGTAATTCACGCCACCTTAATCCGGCCCTGTTCGAATAAATCTGGATTAGCCGAGCCCACAGCGATTGTGCGATATCTCCTGATTATGCCGTTAACAATTGTAATTGAAAAATAAAATACCCAAGTGCGTGTCTGGATTGCTGTAATGGTGAAGTTGTTTGACAATATAAGATGTTTTTAAAATAAATATTACTGTTTAGTATAACGTACAGATTTTTATTCCGTTAAAATAAAAATGAACATACGTTTGTAATTAGACTGAGAAATTTATTACAGTTTTTTTCCTACCTTGTATATTCTTTTCTGTGCCTATATCGTTACTTAACGTCCATATTATTGACGACACGATTGGCGTAGCGGTTGAGCGATCGGCTTCTGCGCCACGTGTTGTGGGTTCGATCCCCACACGGAGCAAATATTTGTATGATCTACAGGTAGTTGTTCCGGGTCTGGGCGTTTGTGTATGTGAGAATTTGTGTTTGTAAACACAAACGATACAGGAGAAAATCCTAGTGTGGGGCAACGTTTTTTTAAGAAAAAAAATATATATTATAACCATTTTGTGTATTCTTTCAGCATGCTGACATAGAACCTAGTGTGAAATAGTGTCTAAATAATTTTTACCACTTTATATGATTTGAGACCGACCCACCTATGTATAGGTACGACCTATGAACAAGCCACCGATAAACAACTAGAAGATCAAATATTTAGAAAACTATCCATGAAGATGATGGAAAAATTGGACAAGACTCCTAATGTCGCAGTAGTCTCTACTGAAGTATAACGTCTCAGGCATTCTATAAGTATGTACGTTTAAACGCGAAGGAAATTCTCCATAAAATTCCAGAAAAGGGACCCGCACTAAATTCCTGTTCAAACAACTCTTTGTCTAAATTGTCTCCAACTGGAAAGTCTGAAGTGTAAAATACCAATGGTAGGTTGTTAATTTTAGACGATCCATGACGATTTTCCGTACAAAAAAAAAAAGAAAAGTTGCTAATTTTATTTATTTATTTAACATAGCCACACAATATACAATCTTATTTGGTAAACTTATTAAAATTATACAAGGCAATTTTTGATGTAATATGGATCTGCTGACTCCCAAACTAGAAAGTACGTCCTGTAAGCTAAAACATTGTACAATATTTATTCTTATTTTGACGACACGTTTGGCGTAGCGGCTGAGCGATCGGCTACTGCGCAACTTGTTGTAGGTTCGATCCCCATACGGAGCAAATATTTGTATGATCTGCAGGTAGTTGTTCCGGGTCGGGGTGTTTGTGTTTGTGAGAATTTGTGTTTCTAAACGCACCCACGATACAGGAGAAAATCCTAGTGTAGGGCAACGTTTTTTAAAAAGAAAAAAAAAATCATATACATACATACACGTATACATGTTGAAGTTACCCGATGTATCGAGTTACCAGATACATATATCATAAGGCACGCGTGGCCCGCGCTCTATATTTCACGCGCGACACGCAACGCAGATATGTGCGGAAGTGCCAAGACTTGCGAATAATGGAGTTATATGTCCAATACTGGATGAGACTAAAAATACGCAGTTTAATGTACACTTTTTAAACAAACTTACTAAGTTAGTCAATCTTACTTACTTAAGTTAGTTAATCTTAGTCCGCGGGATCTAAAGGACAAAATTGCTAAACAAAAAGAAATGCAGCGCATAATTATGATCTAATAATTTCATAAATGTCACCTTCGTTTATTTTCGATCACACTACAAGATTGTTTAAAATCGACGATTGATGTTGTTTGTTAGTTTGAGAAAATACCGTATGATGTAGTTTTTAAATGTCAAACATTTAACAACTAGATCAGTGTTTTACGTGGGAGAGCCATGCTTCGGCACGAATGGACGGGCTCGACCGGAGTGATACCACGGCCTCACAGAAAACCGACGTCAAACAATGCTTACGTTGTGTTTCGCCGAGTGAGGGAGGTTACCGGAGGCCCAATCCCCTTTTAAAAGGTCGGCAACGCACTTGTGACTCCTCTGGTGTTGCGGCTCCATTACCAGAATGTGCTTTCAGATGAATCACTAACAACGAATGCTATCTAAAACAGCAATTACTATATAGTTATTATATATAAAAACAGTATTAATTTAATATAGTGCAGATCATATACCCATTTTTTTAAACACTGATCCAATAAACACACCATGCTATTATTTTGTACATAGTGAACCAGTTACAAACAAACATACATCAAGGAGCGCTTAAGGAAAATTTAATCGCTTCCAGCACCACGATATCCATGTTTCACCTTTCGGGGTAGCTGGGCCTTGTCGACGGGCCATAAATTACCTAAAACAAGCGGCAGATGCCGTGGGAAGCCTCCCCGCCCGGTAATGGGAGCATTAGTATTACTAATGGCGGTGGACGATGACGTCACACATAAATCCATGTCAAATTTAGGACGCGTCGGCTGTTAGGTTTTAGTCTTGGGCTTGTCTTGTGATGAAGGTCTTGTGTGTAAAGGGTGTTTATATATACAGGATGTGGGTTAAAGCTGGGCCTGACGGTAATGGAATTAGCACATGTAACACGATCATTGTAGACCAAGTCTACGGTTTTTAAGCTATTGCATAGCTTCTATCGCGGGCCTTGAGCGTGGGGACCGAATCCAGAAATTCCGTAACGAAAAAAACCTAACACACTTGTCTCTTTAGTTCAGCAACCCGCCTTTAGGTGGCATTGGTTGTATTACATAAGTTGATAAAAAACGCTATGCAATAGCTTTACCGCGGCAGTCCCCGAGTGCCACACGTCTTTTTTTTTGTATCTTCTTTCTTTATGTCTTAAATAATTAAATTAACAGAATTGGGCCCAAAGGCTATGAGGAAAAAATATTGTGAAGCCATTTTTCAATACTGTTGCTTTTCATGAAGCATTTGTTTGGAGCACATGTTTTAAATAACCTCGTAATTTTCAAAACATTTCAAGTTTCCACTCAACTATTTTTTTTTTAATTCGAATAAATCCTATTTACATAAAACCTCTCGCACTTTCAGACACAATAAAAGCAAATACTAAATCAATGAGCATACAATTTACGTGAGAAAACTATCCCTCTGTTACGCTCCCCTAAAACAAAGTTATCCCACACGGTGGGGTACTAAAAATTCCTTATAATTGAATGAATCAATTCTATCGCCATTAAATCGAGTTACCGAGCATATTGGGTGAGCAAATTTATTTAGCTAATAACGCCCTGTCTGGTGAAGCGAAACATCCCTTGTTACAAGCAAGATGCTTGATGCAATTTTATTTTATTTTTCCTTATGTCATTTGATATTGGATTTTTTTATTATTTAAAGACTTCCGAAAAGTAAAGAAAAAAAAGTATCCTTGTGCCTTATAATGAAGGTTTTTTATAGATATTTATTTTTGAAGTCCGGAATATGCTATATACTGGTACTTAAATATCAGCTTCGGCGCCACGATTAAGTTCTATATAAGCACGGAAGAAATATACTTATGTGATCTATAAATAAGTAGTTGTTCAGGATCTGGCGGATTGCATATGTAAGCATATTTGTTTGTAACCGCGAGACAGGCAAAAATCTATTGTAAAGCAACGTTTTAAATAAAATATAACTAATCAAATAATGCAATGATGAATGATTTTATTATGTTATACCTCTAGCTAAGTGTCAAGTTCTTAAAACTTGCACCATATACCTATTTGTGCTCCTATTTATTCCTCCTGACTTGGCACTTGGCAAGTTGCAATTCCTTAGCATATATGTTCTGGACTCACCGCCAAAAGAGATACAACTGCCGAATCAATAGATATAAGGAAACCTCCAACAGAAATACAAATGAGATATAATATTTTGGAAAAACACTGTCTTACAAAACTCGCTACGGAAATTGAGGATCAAAATGGACCAAAACATCAATTGTCACGAGTATCCTACAGAGATCGTCCGAGGGATAAGACCAAGCACCCTCAGTGGTGCGTCCCGCTGCTTTATGCGGTCATTAGCCCGACTCGCATCCGGCATCGGATTTGTACGTAGTTTGTACTGTCTTACAGCCTAAGGCTTAGGCCCTTTATACACCACGCAACGCAGAAGATCAACTTTTTGGAACCGTGCAACTAGACTCATAACGATTAATAAATGCTTGTACCTACTTTGAAAACGCAAGAATTCGATACTCAACAACTACTATTAAACACTTTTTTAATTTTCAGACTGTACCGAATAGATACCCTATTACCAATATTATATATATAATAATATATAATAATAATATTAAATATATAATAATTATATTCTGACTGTTCTGTGACAATTATATTTTATCTAAAATAGTTTTAAAAATTAGGTAGGTACTGCTGCTGGCTTGACTGTAATTTTCTTTAGCTGTTTCTTACAGCAACATTTTGCATTGAGTTCTGCTTTAGTAGTGGCTGAGCGATAAGCTTCTACGTTACGAGTGCTACACATAGTGAGTTATAATAATGATGCAGAAGAATATCTTATAAAGAGCAACATTTAATTGAAAAGAAAATGCCTGCAGCTCACACATTCTTACAAATCAATGGTGGCACTAATCTTATACACACGACTACATAAAGGTTGATTTTGCATTGTATAGTCTATTCGTTCGAGAGGTCAGCTCATCCTGGTAATGTATAGCTTGCTGAGCCGTGAGTACGATCTGCCGAGCAAGGAAGCGAAAAACGCCAAAGATGAAGGTCGATGAGAGTTTCACTGCGCAAGTAGCCAGTAGACACATTTTATCGCCTCGTATTGTCATGTGTGCGCAGAGCCTTAAGCACAAACTCGGCACAGTTATGGCAAATTTATGTCAGGTATTAATTTACGTTAGTTGTCGCCGGGAAAGTTTGTTCGCCGCCCCCGATGCTAAGTTTCTAGACGTTCTTTGCAGGATTAAATATTTATTAGACTTCGTAGTAAGTAAGTTGTCAGTGTTAGTTGGCACTGGCTTGGATTGGATTGTATTATAGGCAGAGGAAAAGTTAAATGTAAGTGACTTTATTATATTTATACGCTGGAATTTCGAAGTGAAATTTAATAGGTAAAATTGAATTTTAGATTTTAAACTCCATTTTAATTGGATCCCCACTCTTACCTACTCTAATGAAAAATTACTAGCATGTGCTTTAGAATCAAATACGGCCACTGTGTCTGTTCCACATATCGTAGTTCTCGGGTTTAAATTCCTGTACAAAGGAAGGTATTAAAGAAAAGCAAATGACGCGAACAAACATTTCAAAAAGACTAATTCAGTAACCTAACTAAGTGCTTGCAGCCATAGACTGGTCTCTCTGGCGAACGAGTAGTATCGAAAGGAGTAGTTGGGCTGGCAGCATAGGAGACAATAGCGTGATGCTTATGCTATCTGCCAATACAACGCTTCCTCGAGGAGCTCTGGCGACCTTGTTCACCGTTAGGAATACAACATAGCATGGATCTATGTTATTTGGCTACTATTTTCTGCAGGTTGGAGGTACTTCTCCAGTCGGGTAGCTCCATTTGTTAGTGGAATTATTCGATTCCACTATACCCTACCTCTCTTGAAATTAATATATTTATACTTTTTTATCATAATATTTTATCACAGGATTCTCCAAATATTATTTTAAAAGACAAACCATATCACAGAACTCAACTTTGCTCCTTTAGCAGCACGTATCTGTACATTAGCACGTCGCCACTCGCTAGTTCGGTCACGTACTCAGCGAGTGGCCCGGGCGTCCAATCACTTCGCTAAACTAATAGATCGGAAGGAAGCGCCCGCGCATACGGATGCTACACCCTGCACTGTTATAGTATCAGAAATGGTGAGATGTGAACCTGAACTGCGGGTAAGGGTTTCGTATGAACTTCTTTCCTTTTACTCTTCTCTTTCTGTTTGCCGTCGATTCAATAAGAAGTATGTAGTTAATGTCATTAATAATTTCCTTTTCAAAAAGGTAGAAGAAAGAAAAAAAGAAAACGTTTTTATTTTCGTCCGTATGCTAATGTGTCTGATGCACAACAAATCAAAATGCAATTACAATCTTTTATAAATATAAACTTAAAACTAGCGAAAGGTTGCGTACAAAAAAAGAAAAATGGGAGCTGGCAACACAACGGGCATAGCCATCTACCAGAGCCACAGACTAAGGAAAACTATAGAAGTTTATGGTTCTCGGTACATAATTTGATCTATTTTTCCTTAATCTATGACCAGTACGATAGTAGTACCAACATAAGGTACTATTTTTATATCTGGAATTCCTGTGCAGTACAAGAATTTGTATGGCTTAAAGATGATAATTATTTGGATCTGTGTATGTGCAAGTAAGATTTGTAACTGTAAACGGTACATGAATAATTCATAAAAAATGTTAAAAGGAAGTAGGTTATTTTCAAATTAGTGCATTGCTTATATAAAACTTGTATAAGTGTGGAAACACAATCATGTTTACGTCATCACCACTTGAAACCTTCAAACAGATGTATTTAGGTCCTAATTTAAAAAAAAGCCTATGGTCATTATTCTTAAGTGGGCTCAAATCCAAGCTCCCAATCAAATACAACATCATTAAACAAAACGCTTACCGAAATCTGACGTCATACAACCACAACTTGTAAACACGAAACCAAATTAAAAACGAGCAAGAATGAAAATACAAACTCTACAGCAACGAAAAGATGACCATCTATCGTGAGCATGGAGTCAATTTATCACTGGGGAAAAATGAAAACTGTGCACAGGTCCATTAAAAATAGTCGCACATAGTCGCATGACCCATAAAACGAGAGAGCAGCGTGGAAAATATGAAATGAAAAAGCGCGCACCGCAAAATACAGCGAGGTTCCTTGAATGTTTCATTTTTAGGTACAATCAAGAAAAGAATTAAGTAAGCAGGCAGCTAACAATATTAATTTCTTGACATAAATTGCGTTATAATTAAAATAGAATTAATTATAGTTTATTAATTATCCACCAAGGGGTTTGATATAAAGGTAGCTGATAAAACCGGCGTTTTGACACATATTACGCGATATACTATTACACAATTTTTATGCACACAAACGCAAAATTCCTGCATACCTGACTCTTTTGTTGTCTGTACCCAATATTGTTATAACTTTAAAGCCATGTACTTGTACTTGCAAAATAATAATAAACATACATACACCTGTAGGTATTCCCCGACGGATAAAATAAAGTAACAATATATGTAGTTAATTTTGTAATAAAATGTATGATTCATCCACCTGTGGATAGATTCTTAGCACAGGTATTGCCTAAAATTGGATTGTGGAGGTCTGAAAGCAGGTGCTTTGGGTAAAGCCTGATAAGACTGAAAATCGAACCCAATATAGCTTCGAAAATGTTAAAATTACTATAAAAAAAACGCAGTTTTCCTTATAAGCATTATTCAAATTAATAATACATCCACTTACACCCTAAATGAATTTTTGAGACAAAAGGTACCCTACATGCTTCTCCAAGGTCCAATCTATCGCTACACCTAAATTCAAAAAAATAAAATTCCGCGGTTTAGGCGTGAAAACGTAACAAACAGGCATACAGAGTTACTTTCGCATTCAGCATAAGGTGACAAATTTACTACCCACTTAAGTGCTAATAAGTAGATTCAAAATCAATACAAAAATAGTACCTAATAAAATAAATATAAAAATAATGGTATCTATTAAAAAAAATATGCTATAAACAAACCCTTCCATTCAAAAATATATATATTCTACGGGAAGCTGAACACTCACGGAACCCAACAAAATTCGCCACCTCGTCAGGCGAGGTAGCGTCGGTCAAAAAAGAAAACCAATTTGCCCGCATGAAAAGGTTCGATCCAATCGCGCCCGCCGTATCCACTCATTTGATATTTTCACTCGGCGATAGAAAACAAATCACAAACTGTCGCTTTCTTGGATTATAAGTATTAGCTATTTATTTTTATGTCAGCTGTCGATCGCTCACCTTTAGCTTTTCTTGCATCTGAAGCTTTCCGATTAACTCGGTTTTTATTGATATTAAAATATCGGAATGCCGATAAATGTGGTTTTGCATTTCTTAAATTGGTTTCTCTTATAGGATTTGATGGACGTGAACGGCATTGAATGTTTTGTGTTGTAAATTTATTGGATAAGTACGCTTTCCTTCGGCAGGTAATATGAAACAGAGATGACTTTCCTATAAGTACTTGTAAGACTTTTTTAATTAAGTAATTGCATTTGAATGAGGAGATCCGTAGAAGAACTAAAGTTGCCGACATAGCTCAAAGGATTAGCAAACTTAAGTGGCAGTGAACTGACGGCCGCTGGGGAAAGGTTCTCGAGTGGAAACCACGCACCGGAAAGCGCAGTGTGGGACGACCTCCAACAAGAGGACAGACGACGTGGTAAAGGTCGCTGGGAGACGTTGGATGCAGGCGGCATATAGCCGGTCCCTGTGGAAGTCTTTGGGGAAGGCCTTTGTTCAGCAGTGGACTTCTATTGGCTGATATGATGATGATTTAATATTAATTCTGTATTCCCAAATGATTTTGAGAAAGAAAGAGGTGTACCAATGTACACCGACTGTTTTAAGTCCCTTAAATAACAGGCAGCAAGCCGGTACTATTGGGAAAACTTTATATAATTTTACTCGACCTGGTAATAGTACCCAAACTAAGGGCGTAGAGATTTGTGCCTAATTAATGGTGATAGACTCGCCCCCATTACATGGGACCTAAATATACTGGCGAACTATGAGTGGACATTGATACACCTCTGCCTAACCCTTCGAGAAATACAGGCGTAATGGTACATTGTGTTATTTTAAAACTTATTAAAAAATACCACTTATGTAAGCCATACCATCAAATACATTTATGAAACCAATTCATACCTAAATACACCGCCCCTCTTTCTTATAAAACCAAAAACAATCCCTCTGAAATACCTACGCATCATCGGCGCATCTATTTATAATATCAATATCACGTCTAAAGCTCCCCTCGGTTACCATGGCAACCGCGTCACCAGCCAATGTACACGTTACCAGTAAATCAATTAAAAACGTTTGGAACAAATAAATTGCTGAAAGGTACGTTATTTGGTCTGAGAATGACACATTTTAGCCGCGCACGAATAAATCAGATGTGTGGGAAGATTTTGATTTGTGACCGGTCAGAAAATGAAGCAGCGTTGAATGTGAACTTGGCCTTATTTTGGAAGAATAATGGGCGTAGGGGTTGTCGATACCCTTATTTATGTTCGTCGAATAATGTTAACTTATGAAATGTATTTTACACTATTTGAAATACTTAGCAAAGTTACATTTAGACGTAGAATTTAATAACTACCTGATAAGCCTACTGTTCCCAAGTGCGACTGCTACGCTAAAGGTTCTGGGTTCGATTGAGCAAAAAGTGTTATTGAGTTTTTCTATTAAATTCTCAGTGGCAGTTAAGGAATTTGTTGTCTGTTAATAGCAATAGGCTCACCCCCTATTACATGGGACATGTACATTACTATGCCTCTGCCTAACCCTTTGGAGAATACAGGCGTGATGGTATGTTATGTTAGAATAATATTTAAAAAAAAAGTTATTTATTATTTGTTTTATCTGAAAAAAGGCTTTCCTCTCTTACATGATACTTAAAACATACTCGTACCTACCGGTGCTGCAAGTATACAGCTGTACACCTCTGACTACCCTCACGGAAGATGCAGTCGTAAATATATTTTTAATCGTATTAAACATTATTGTTACGGCTCTGGAAGGCCCTTAGGTGTGGGCGAAAGGGCGCGGCGGGAGGATTTGTCGTGGCCCGGAAACGGCGGGGAATTCATTTGGGCGTAATAGGTTTCCTGCGCCCGCGTCCTGTACCCGTCCGGGCCTCGTCCGACTCCCGTCCGGCGGGCTCCGGACTGTAATGCCACACGTCCGACACGCAACGGAAGTAACGCTATATCTGAGAGATATTAAAAATCTTACGTATCGAAACTTTTTTTTATTAGTTTGTGTGACTTGAGACAAAATAACATTGGAGTAAGAAGGCTCACTAAAATTATACATACCATCACGCCTGTATTCCCTGAAGGGTTAGGCAGAGGCGTATTTAATGTACACCCACAGTTCGCCCGCCGGTATGTTTAGGTCCCATGTTATAGGGGGCGAGCCTATAGCCATTAACCGGGTACAAATCCAGACTCCGAGCTGCTACTGAGAATTTCATAGAAAAATCCAATAATACTTTGCTCGATCTGGGGATCGAACCTAAGACCTCTAGTCGGTCGCGCTTGGGACCAGTAAATTAATGAGGCAGTCCTAGGCACTAAAATTATGAATACCTTTAAAAGCGGAAACTTTAATTTAAAACCAAATAATATTATTTAAATATTATTGCATTATGTAAAAATAAATACCTCAAATTAAATAACAACCCTAAAACAAACATAGCTGTCATAAAATCTATTTCGAAAATAAGTCTTAATTTCCTGGCGAGAACTTCTCAGACGAGAGGCTGTTTCATTAAAACTTGTGTGACGTGTCATTAAGTCCCGACCGCAGCTGATTATTAATATTCAAATCATAATTCCGACTTAGATGAACGAAAAAGCAAAGACGTGTTAACTCATGAATAATCACAAACTTCCCCTTATTGCGCCGAAATTTTCTTTCGGCTTCATACGCTCTATAAGCGGATAATACATAATACTGAAACTGAAACCTTTTATAGTGAGCTGTGTGAGGCAACACAATTGAAAGGTCCTTCAAGGTTAACTAATATCGGAGAGGCAGGTCATTACCCCCTCGTTCACACGGCAACGCTATATACAAGAAAATAATATACACGAGGTTATTTACAAAAATAACGCTTACTAGCAATGTGGTTCGCACATTATTAGTACTCTTGTTAACTCCTCGTGCTAAGCTAAATAAATGCTTGTGTTACGAGTGGGTTCACGTTGGTAGTGTAATGGTTGGGCTTCGAACCGGCAACCACATGAACGCAAGTCTGACGCCCTAGCCATTAGGCTACCGTCGCTTCAACATACCATCACGCCAGTATTCCCCGAAAAGTTAGGCAGAGATGTACTATCGTACATCCACAGTTTGCCCGTATGTTTAGGTCCCATGTAATTCGAGCCTATTGCTATTAACCGGGCACAAATCCAAACTCCGAGCTGCTACTGAGAATTTCATAGCAAAACCCAAGTAACACTTTGCTCTACCCGGGAATCGAACCCAGGACCTCTAGCGTAACAGTTGCGCTTGGGACCACTAGACTTATGAGGCAGTTACATAGTGCCAAATAACCGATGATAATAAACCATTTAATTCAAGGTGCTCCAAGAACTACAAAATATCGTCCAATTTATATTTTTTACACGAAAATTAAAATAATTTTCTCATTATAAAATAAATCAAAGTTCGCCGTCCTAATTCAACCGAACATAATTAATTCTCTGCTAACGCATGTACGTACAAATGATTAATAAATAAAATTCCAACACATTCAACCGCCGTGAACTCAAATAAAACAAAACCAAACAACTCATAAACTGGTTGGGAAATAAAAAAAATATACTAACGCGATTTACGTTCAAGAGAGCGAAAAATAAAATAACACTGGGTAGGCGCGGTTTCCTGCCCGGGGCCAGCTTGCTTGTAATTTCTCTAGATATTTCATATTTTAAGCGTAGACGCCCGCAGGCGTTGCTACGACGACGTAGAACCTCGTAGCGTAGCTACGCCGTAGTCGCGTGACAAAATCTGTTTCAGTATTTCCATATTATTTTAAGATTGTTACCTACCTATTTTAAGATAGTTACCAACCTATTTTAAGGTTGTTACCAACCTATTTTAAGATTGATACAGACCTATTTTAAGATAGTTATCTACCTATTTCAAGATTGATTACCTACCTATGATTACATACCTTGATTACCTACCTATTTTAAGATAGTTACCTACATATTTTAAGATAGTTACCTACATATTTTAAGATAGTTACTTAGATATTTTAAGATAGTTATCTACCTATTTTAAGATTGATTACCTAACTATTTTAAGATAGTTACCTACCTACTTTAAGATTGATTACCTACCTATTTTAAGATGTTACCTACATATTTTAAAATTGACAGACATGATGATATGATATGGATAATTATGTTATTTTACCTACCTATTTCTCGTACACCTTTGTTAGATTTTTTTCTCGAAATAAAGTATTTCTCAAGAAAAACTTCTAACAAAAGTGTACGTACGTCAGTAGTACGGTCAGTATTTAGTAAGAATATTCAGTCTAGACGTAGCTTTCAATTAAATAATCGACTTACTCCTACGCACTACTGTTGCCGTCAGTATAACCCACCTAAGGTTCAATCGCCTAACAATGAATAGTATAATAATAAAACAAAACATCACGCCTGTATTCCTGAAGCGATACACAGAAGTATGCTACTGTACTCCTATAAATAACCAGCATGTTTAAGTCCTACGTAATTGCGAGTTAAATGCCATTAGCCCGGCTAGTTCAAACTATGAGCTGCTTTTGAGAATATTATAGAAAAACCCCCAATAACACATTTCTCAGTCTAGGAATCAAATCCAGGACCTCTAACTCAGTAGTAAGTAGTAAGTGCAACTACTGCAACTTTACCTCATTATAGTCTATTGACTATAATGAGGTTGTGAATGTTCAATAATATTAGATATTTGTAGGCAGATAATGTCATGATTCACAGATTCATCGTTCTATTATATTATCAATTCTATAATTTACATTATAAGCGAAAATAAATAAATTTTCTTTCTTTCTTTTCTTTCTACATATATTAGTACTAGGCGTTTCCCGTGGTATCACTCACTCCAAAGAACACAGGTCTAAAAGCCCTTTCTCTGTATACAATCTATCTCCTTGAAGAATTTTATCGAAATCTATTCGGAAGTTTATACGTGAAAAGCTAACATATTAATAAAATTAGTATATAAGTCTTCTTCTCTATCAGTCTTCTCAGTCGTATACTCTTGGCAGAGTAGTCGTGGTCATGGGGGTAGTTGTACTGCCTTTCTTATTGTCTCCCGCCATCTGCTCTCTAACCGAGGCATTACGAACGCACAGATTTAGGAGTGACCCCGTTAGAGCTTTCACCTGGACAGTCCACCGCAAAGGAGCGTCCTCTGGATCTTTAGCCATCCACCCTGTCCTAGACAACAAGTTTCTCCATCGTGTTATAGTATATAAGTAGGTAGGTATTCACATAACAATTACCTGCTACTAAAAACAATTTATTTACGATAAAAAAACTGTACACAATTTGTAACGACGACACACATTAGCTACACAGTTTTTCTTATGCACCGCCCGTATTCAGTTACCATAGGGGTGTTTTTGTAATGGGACTGTATAACTTGACGTGTTGCCGTATGTACTATCAGCCAACTCCATATCTAGCCATTTTGAAAACAAAATCCCGTGCATACATACGGTGGTGTTGGCTTTTAGGAATTAAATAATATAAATATGACAGGATAAAATCCATAAAAAGTAGTTTTATTTCAATATCTTTTCTGTTTATATGATTAGAGATATGATTTTAACGTCATAAAAAGGACGATGCTGTTAGTTGATAAGCGTAGGTAAGCATTGGAATAGCAGCTGAGGCTGCAAGCAAATATAGCCATTACGGTGGTTAGATATGGCGTTGGCCGACAGTACAATGCGCGGTTGTATCTGCTCCAGGCGTTTTACGACACATGTAACTCGTGTTAACGTTCACCTGCTTTTAAAGTCCCGCACATCACTAGAGGGTGAATATAGAACACTCATTCTATTGGGAGTCTATGGGGGAGGTCTATGTTTGGCAGTGGACGTCTTTTGACAATTATTTCTTATTCTTAATAGGCTTACACTTGACCGCCAGTTCGCCTGATGTTAAGGGACACTGCGATCTACGATGGAGCGCGGTTTTCTAGAAGTAAATATTAATTACTTCTTAATTGGAAGTAATTAATATTAGAATTTAATATTATTATGTATTAGTATATCTATAGTTTATAATTACTGTTTTATTATATTACTAGCTTTTGCCAGCGACTTCGTCCGCGTGGAATAGTTACTTTGTTCCCTAGTTCTTCGCCCGCGGTTTCACCTGCGTTGCCCCGTTCCTAAGGGTTGTAGCGTGATGTTTTATAGCTTGAAACCTTTCTCATTAATCACTCATTTTCCAAACATTTCCTTTCACTGCTCTGCTCCTATTGATCGTAGCGTGATGAAAAGTATACTATAACCTGCCCAGGAGTATGAAGAACAATTGTACCAAGTTTCGTTGAAATCCGTTGAGTGGTTTTTGTTTCTATAACGAACATACAGACAGACAGACAGACAAAAATTTTACTGATTGCATTTTTGGCGTCAGTATCGATCACTAATCACCCGCTGATAGTTATTTTGGAAATATATTTCATGTACAGAATTGACCTCTCTACAGATTTATTATAAGTATAGATATTGTGTATCTGTGTCGGTAGGTGCACCGTGGTCAACCCCATTTGTTAGTTAAGGTCAGATATGTCCATCCTAAGGTTGCCTGGAAGAAATTGCAGTTAGCGATAAGACCGCCCATTGTATGTTTTTTGTCTCACTATATCCTGTGTGGGAATCGTGCAGATATTGATGTAACAATTGTGTTAGTATATTTATTTATAGGAATATTGTGTCCGCGGTCTGAGCTTGTCATGCTCACTTAAATGTCCGGCTGATGGTGGCGTTGTGTGTCGGGTCGTTTTATTCCCTACAATATGGTTGAGTCGAACCGCGCCGATACACACGTCATGCTCGTGAACGGGTGCTGTCTGTCGGGACTGGTCAGCTCTTACTTACTGTGGCAATCCCTTTCTTTCTATATAACTACTAAATATAACACCTACTTATACTGAATAAATCATGTTACACATCAAACTGCATAATTGTCAAACTATTTAAAACAAAGTTGTAAAGATTAATATTGTAATCATGTTTTTTTTTTTAAAAGAGTATCTATGGAGTTTCTTGTCGGCTCTTCTCCATAAGACCCACTTTTTGGAACCGTGCAATTAGTTTGACTTTTCAAAAGTACCTTTTTAATGTTCTAATTGAAATAAATAATTTTGCCTTTGACTTTGACTTTGTGTTATGTTTAACTTGGTGTACAATAAAGTATATAATAAATAATAAATATGAGTCTAGCATAGTGGTCCTGACCACGACTGCTACACTCGATCCCCAGGTTTAGCAGTGTTTTCTATGAAATTCTTAGTAGCTCGAAGTTCGAATTTATTTCGCCCCCTATTACATACCAACAATTTGATCTGACGACACGATTGGCGTAGCGGTTGAGCGATCGGCTTCTGCGCCACGTGTTGTGGGTTCAATCCCCACACGGAGCAAATATTTGTATGATCTACAGGTATTTGTTCCGGGTCTGGGCGTTTGTGCATGTGAGAATTTGTGTTTGTAAACGCACCCACGACACAGGAAAAAATCCTAGGGTGGGGCAACTTTGGCTTTGAGCATGAGCATACCTCTAGCTAACTAAGCTCTGGTTTCTACAAACCAGACATGATATTATACGACTCTAATATCATACAATAAGACACATTCACATGTACTCCCCAACAAAAGATGTTTTGTGACACGTGTAAAACTTCGTGAGATTCGCTCACCATCAGAGAGTTTCTCAGCGAGTAAGTGTATTTGTACACATGCTGTCAAAATTACTTACAAGTTTGGTGCTAAACGATACACGATTAAACTCATGAACTTTGTAAGACCCCAGAGGGCAGCAGTGTAATGTAGCTGCTAATTATATACTTGATTCTGTGGAGAAAGGTGTTTTCTGACACATGTAATGTGTCTATGTTAAATTTAATAATGTTTTCGCATCGTGATACATCATTAGCGAGGCATAATTCAAAGTATGACGAGAGACTAGAACAGAATATCTTAGACAATCTAACTAATACGTATCTATGTGCAAGTTGCCGCTTGTCAGTAGGTAGGCATCCTAATTGTATGTTTAAAAGTCGTGAAGTTTGAGATATGATAACTAATACTGCCTCATTAGCCTAGTGGTCATGAGTGCGACTGCTACGCTAGAGGTACCTGGGTTCGAATCCCAGGTCGACCAAAGTGTTATTAGGTTTTTTTATGAAATTCTCAATAGCAGCTCGGAGTTTAGAATCTGTGCCCGGTTAATGGCAATAGGCTCGCCCCCTATTACATATGACCTACAACATACTGGCGAACTGTAGGTTTACATTAGTACGTCTCTGCCTAACCCTCAAGGAATACAGGCGTGATGGTATGTTATGTTATGTTATGTATGTTATGAATTTAATTTTGGACTCATAAAAAACATTATAAGACTATCTAAGCGTGACATATATTAAACCACTCAACCGCAAACCGCACGAAACATAAAACACAACAAACCAACGTGACATACAAACACATTCGCCATAAAACAAGCAAGTTACATCGGCATTATTCACAACAAAATTCATCGCGCAGAGTTAGAGCCAGATATTAATCTCTCGACGGCATCCGAGCGCTGGATTCGCCATTTTGCGCCTAAATATGATAAACTTTCCCCCGAATTTCTTCACCTCCCCCCCTCTTTCTTGGCAAGAATACCCCCCGCGAGTCCGGGAGGCGAGCCCCACCCGAGCCAAGTCTTACGGCCCTGCTTTTAAACTAAGCTCGTTAATTAATTACAGCCAAGTCGACTGCCGAGGGTACTGCCTTATGTAGCGCTATGTGCCAATTTAATATTGCACTGCTACCAGCAAATGTTCAAGCTCCTAAGTATTGTGTTAAAAATGTTACGTAATACGTACAATATTTTGTTCTGTATTTTGATCATCTGATAAAAAAAACGCAAAATAGAGGTATATATTCATACTCCACTAACGCTAAGTGATACTGTTCCTACATTGTACGCATACAGTATGTTATGCAATTCTTCCTAAGATCAGAGCTATAAACTTAACAAGTAACTAACATCGAGCATAGAGCTAATAATTACACGCGACTCCTAAAGACAATACAACAACCGCGAACAAACGGCTACCCTATTAGTAGTAAATCATAAAATTATTCACAATAATATTAATTACAAAATCACGGGTCGAGTATTACGGAGAACACTTCCTCGGCTCCATAATTAATTGCTACTAAATTCAGGCCGAATTTGAATCCGGTTACCAAGTCCGCGAAGAAACTTACGAGGTACATAAGACTTAAGGGCAGGGCCGGCCGGAAGGAGGGTAAAATGGCGGCGGAGGGCGCGACCCTCCCGGGGAGGGGGTGCGTCGAGGGGGGAGGAAGGACGTGAGATTTACTCTAAGTAATTGCAGTAATAAACACGCAAATATATCACGGCGGGGTAATGAGAGGAAGCGACGAAAATTGCCGACGCAAATTGCGTGTGTGAGATAAGCTAATTTTTTCTCTCTGTTGAACAAGAGGAAATTTTCAACCTCTTGTTTTTCGTTTTCGGCTGTTCCGCTCCGTCTGATACGTCATTTGTATTGTTGAGAAATGAAAGCATCGTCCTGTATTTATTTGGCTGTCACATTTTTAGAAAATGGCTACATTATTTTAATTAGATATTCCAAACTATTATCTTGTTAAACCCTACAGTCAGGATGGGTTTTACAGGCCATTGGTTAATAGAAACTCACCTAGTTTAGTTCCTATGTAATTGCGAGTATATCGTCATTAGCCCAGCTAGTCAAGACTCTGAGTTGCTGTTGAAAATTTCATAGAAAAACCCAGTAACAAGTTCCTCAGTCCGGGAATCGAATCACTTAGCAGTCGCCCTTACGACTTTTATTTATGTATTGCATTATTTTAATCAGACATTCAAAACTACTTACTACTACATTGCGTCATTTGAATTCTAATAGTCTAACACTCCCAATGCAAATATTTGATACAATTACAACAAACATTATCCAACAGGCCCCTCCAACATTTGCAAGTGGACATAATGTCCCCGTGGCTAGTTTTATCAGCCAAACTCCGTATCTGCCAACTATTTTAATGTTGGTTCCATGTTCCGTATTTAGTAGTATGCTATAAGTTTGTCTCCAATGTTGGCATAAACTTTTACTCGTCACATTATTTTCTGTAAAGCAATATATTTATTTCCTTAAATATTGAAATTGTCACAGAAAACCGGCGTTGAACAACGCTTACGTT
Source organism: Acronicta aceris (assembly GCA_910591435.1). Taxonomy (NCBI): domain Eukaryota; kingdom Metazoa; phylum Arthropoda; class Insecta; order Lepidoptera; family Noctuidae; genus Acronicta; species Acronicta aceris. Next base: position 13,648,286 of record OU342759.1, read on the forward strand.
GTGTTTCGCCGAGTGAGTGAGGTTACCGGAGGCCCAATCCCCTTTTAAAAGGTCGGCAACGCACTTGTGACTCCTATGGTGTTGCGGGTGTCCATGGGCGGCGGTAATCGCTTACGATTCGGCGATCCGTCTGCTCGTTTGCCCTCCTATTCCATAAATAATAATAAAAAAAATTGTACCTAAATTTTTTGTCTAAAGAAATCTTCGCAAGGAAGTTAAATTTTTGCACAGTAAAAAAATTTGAATGGCTCCTAAACTTGTTTCAATGTTCCATATTTCAATACAAAATAATAAAAACATTTAAACATAGAAGCTATAAAACAAAGTTTAAAATTCATAAAATGCTATTCCGATACCGAAATTAATTTCCAACATAATTGCGTATTCTACGCAACTAGTAAAATATATAATTATCAACAACAAATTCCAACCCGTTCACTGCCGAGCCAATTTCGCAGCGTTCAACACCAACGATAATTTTTGGCAACAAAACAACTCGCGACATAAGAAGCTACGGCATTAATTATTCTAGCGAGACAAGAAAGGGGCGCCCCATTTCCAATATTTATGTGTTGTCGATGACTACGCGAAAATATTGGGCGTCGACTGCTTTTTAAAACGAAGAAAGGGCCAAGAAAGGCCGCCGGGAAACCGGGCTTTCTTAATGCACAAACACCACTCTGCTCACCTGCCTTCCTTGATTTATTAGACGGCTTTGTTCGCCGCTCGTTACAAGCTTGTTGTTGCGTTTTTAATTTATTTCCTTGGCGAAATTTTGGACGTTAATATTTAGTTAGATAATGCCCCTGTAATGGCTGGAAATCGCTGCGTTAACAGGTTTTACATAATGCTTACTAAACGTATTCCATGCTCTTTATAAAAGAATAGCTTAAGTGCCACAATAGTACTCTGATTTCTTACCCAAACATTCGTTATGCTATAAACGATGATGCGCCTATATCATATCATATCATCATCCTCCTGGGGAGGGCTGATAAATATGATTTATCATAGGTATCAGCTTCAACTCTAATCTGTGTAAAAATTACTACCTTTTTGGCAACAACTTACATGTAAAATTACTCTGTATTATCTATAACTTGAAGATGCACATAAAAGATTTATTTATATTTATTTATTTATGATGCGTGGAGAACATCTTCTAATTCAACACACCTCTATTATCCGTCATGTTATTGTTTTCAATATTATGAAATCCATCTATATGCCCTTGATGATAGCTCCAATAATATAGTTATTAAAAAAATCGCGTAACCAAATCAAATGAATAAACAAAAAACACAACCCTAAAGCGCTGCGACCAAGACCAATACCGCAAACAAGAGCAGATTTACCTCAACCGCCCAGCGTTTGTTCTAAATTGAAATAACGTTGCGAATACATTAACAGGCGTCGGCGGAGCAACAGCCGACTGTGCCAATGGGCCGTGAATGAATGCGAATTGCTGGTACCGCAAACGGACTGGCCGATTGTCGACGACACGACTCATTGCCGATTCAACGGCACGCTCGATGATTTACTCACAACTGTACGTATTTGAATCATGTGCTTTTGCACCTTGAAGTTCATTGGAGAAGATTGTTGAATATTTTTATTAGATAACATGATTTCATAGAAAAACTTATAACCATTTTATGAAATTCTCATTAGAAGCTCGGAATTTGGATGTGTGCCCCCTATTGCATGGGACTAAAAATTTGGTGGTGCTAGTTGAAAATTTGGTTGGTTGGAACTGTGGTGAGCATTAGTACTCCTCTGCCTAACCCTTCGGAGAATCCTTATATAATAATAGGCGTGATGGTATGTTATGTCATAGAAAAACCCAATAACACTTTGCTCAACCTGGGAATCGAATTCAGAACTTCTAGTGTAGCAGTAGCGTTTAAGATCATTCGACTAATGAGGCAGTTTTTTATTAGATAATACATTTATATGTATACTTTGTAGGATTTGATATTTTTTCTTAAAACGAAACATTTAACTAATAAAAATTTTCAACTTATATTGGATCAAAAAGTTGTACCAATCCTAAAAATAAGCTCATAAAGTTTACAAACACCATACGACAGTAAACCTCATTGTAATTCCACCTACAAAAAAAAAAACAAACATCAAAATACAATAAGCAATATAAATTAGACTTTAGAACAATAGAAAATTCCGTTAGATACCACCCGCCGAAGACGCGGGTAGGGCGGAAGCGGATTAGCATATGCGGACACAGTTAGCATTACAAAGCAAGGTCCGTCGCACTCAATATTTATGTGACCTCATCGATTGGCCGTATTGACCGTCTACACAGCGCTGTAGCGGCTGTATTAGCCATGCGTCCGCATAATGCTCTGACATAATTGATAATGCAATTCTCGCGTCAGTTTTATCGTTCAGTGTGAATGGTCCTAACATATTGTTTTATGTGTTACGTCGCAGTGGTGGTCGTGGTAGGCAGACCATCTTTACTGTGATTAATGATAAACCATGTTGAATCTATGTATTGGTACATAATGGTGGTAGTCCCAAGCAAACCTGCGAGGAGCGAAGAAGATCGGTAAATCCTGGAGTGAAATAAAGCACGAAGCCCGATCGAGTAAAGAGTCACTGTGGACGCCCTCTGATGTAGGATCTTAAGTCATGTTGAAACTCGCTCATTAGTCTAGTGGTCCTAAACGCGACTGCTTAGAGGTCCTGGGTTCGATTCCCAGGTCGAGAGGTTTTTCTACGCAATTCTCAGTAGGACCTTGGAGTTTGGATTTGTGCCCGATTAATGGCAATAGGCTCACCCCCTATTACACGGGACCCAAACATACCCAGGTACTCTTAGTACACATCTGCCTAATTCTTCAGGGAATACAGGCGACACGCTATGTTATAAACGATGAGTCATCAATACAAATAATTATAGATATATATTTGATGACCACTCACGTAAACGCTTCAGGAAAAACGTGCTGAGAAAAGTAACATATTGCCTTAGAGATTTTTTTGGCAGCGGAATTGGAACCCTCTTTATACTAGTGTAGTGAACTATAGCCTAACCCCTATGAGTTTTAGTGAAAACTATGCCAATAGAATAGATTACAATTTTGGGCAATTGTCACACCTGATGTTGGGTGACGCTGGAGCTAGCTTGCCTAGAAGTAGGTAACCCATATTATAGTCAGGTGTGACAATTTGTTAACATCCGATGAAGTTTTACCTCAAACGTAACGTATTAGGTTACGGTTAGGGAAGAGTATTTCCATCCGCTAACGTTTGAAGGCAGATCAATTGCGTGAAAAAGTTTCCACAACCCTTTCTGCGGATATAATCTATTTGCCTATCAGCTGTACTATCAAGATATAATTCAATAAGCACCTGCTACACCCATGTCTACATTAATGCGACATGTAGAATACAGGGGCGGTGACAGGCTGGTCGGCTGTTCACCCTTGCTCATCAGTCATAGCGGCCGTCAGCCGGCTAAGCGACCGCATTCAAATTGCCATCCGATGACGACGTGCTTTCGCGACCCCTGGCTTGTCTGTGGCCGAGAGCAAAGAGTAAGTGGAAAAATTGTTCGGACATTTCTGCCTAACACGACGGAAACTCTGTGATAAATGTAAATATAATAATGAATATATATATTTACATTTTAATTTATATATTGACATAACTTAAAGTTGATGACAGTATGTTTTGTATAAAACGTAAAATAAGGCAAGTATATTCTACAACATTTTAAAATGTCAACTTTGACAATATATTTTTAGTTAAAAATTACGGTTATCAAATAGAAATTGATATTTTACAAAAACTCTTTCTTATTGGAATAGCAAACTTTTGCTATTCCAATGGATACTTATCTATTTCATCAAAATTTCAACTATTATGTAGATAATCAATCAGCAAGATCATGTTGTATTGTTGTTACACGAAATTTTTAAGCCGATCATTGCTCGTAGGCAAAATACTGCGAATAAAATCTCTGTCCCCTCTGTATCTCAATCTACACATTGTCCTTGGCCAGCATTACATAGCGGGGACATACTTTTTACGTCATTAGACATCGCCGGATCACCGGGAGTTACGGCGGTGACGCTAAATCGATTATGAACTGACGCTTCAGTCATAGTGGGGTACTTTATGACTATGTTTTTGTATAGGATAATAATTGTTGTAATAGAACCCTTCTTTTTTTAATATTGAAAAATGTGTTTGAATTTGTGCTATATTGTATTCTTTTTATTATAAGCGTTCATTATATCACTTATAGGGTTTTTCTTTGCGATGTTTTGTGTTTGTTCACGTATGAGTGAAAGATAATGATTTATTTATTGCTACGTACATACATTATTTGGAAAAGACAATAATACATCATACATATTTTTAAGTTTATTTAATCATTTTAGTTCTTCAAACCAAATACTGTTCACGTAAACACACTCAGGCTGTAACGTTTTACCAATGTTTAATTAATGATATAAAAGCTCCAGAATCATTAAAAAGTACAAAAAATGTACTCGTGCGAAAATGTGAGTGTATTGTGTAAACATTTCAGCATTCGCAGCCGCGGACGAAAATCCTACATCATTGGAAACGAAACGGAAACGCTGCAATAAACATTCATTTCGAAATTAAACACATCTACCTGTGTGTTTACCATCGCGAAATCACTAAAATGAATAAAACAGTGAGGAATTGGACGCCGTAAATTCGCATTCGACGAATATCAATTTGCGCGAACGCTGCGGGGTGGGGAGGGCCGATAAATAAAAAATATATAAAATACACAGTACGCAACGTGAAAGCGGTGAATGGCACTTGTGAAAAATGGACTTGCCGCTCTTCCAGGGAAGCAATCATTCAAACTGGCTGTTGTCTGTTTGCGCCTCTGCTCTTTTTCGCCTAACCTCGGATATTTTTTGCAATTTTTTTTGGCAATGTCATTCGCAGAGTTCAGGTGCGGGGACACGTGGTCCGGGACAAAGAAAACAAATATTAATAACTGGCATTTTTTAAATTCCCCGTTTATTGTTGTCAATATTTCGTAAATGATTTGAGTGTGATGCGGCGTTTTTTGCAGCTTTGGATCGCCTCACCTCGCTTTGTCGGCGCGTGGGTGGAGCAGCGCTAACGCAGCTAAATTTCGTACTTTGTTGTGTTTATTTATTGCCTAATGGACAGGTTACGGTAGCAAAAGAAACACTTTATGAAGAACTTGTATTTTTAGCTGGAAAAATGTTTCAAGATCAAGAAAATATTTATACATTTTGTTCGAAAAACGTTATAGTAAGTATGTGACGGGTTATCATAATCATTTTAAAAATTTTGGAGCGATCCTATTACTGTATAACCTTTTATCATTTTTTAATTAGGTGTTGTATGACACATCCTAAGATTCTTTATAACCAATAATAACTAATATTTTATTGAAATATTCCTTCAAGCAATTAATTACGTTAAGCAACAATAGAAAATGATTAATTTAGCATCGAAATCTTCGCGATTTTCGAAAGAATTACGGAATTTATCTCCATCCGAGAATGTATAATCATAGTCTAATATGTGCCCGGTTAATGGCAAAAGGCTCGCCCCCTATTACATGAGACATAAAAATACAGCCGGTCCTAAACAACAGCCGTATAGTATAGTGGGTGTACAACTCTGCTTTATTATGTTAATTTACAAGACTATGACTAAGAGTCGTTTTTTTTTTTCATTATCGGAGGAATAAATTCGAATTGTTGACAGTTTTTTTTACAAAATCTGGCAAACGTCAATTTTATTCCTCAGTTAAAAGTTATCTGGTGATGCAAAAATTGGCCCTAAATCAAAGCTATATATTGAAAATTTTTGCCCGAATACGAAAAAGAAGGATACCTAATGAGTTAAACAGTCTGTATAGCGATGTATGTACATATAGGTATATGTCTTTAATTATCAGAATTGACCATCAGCTAACACAAGTTAAAAAAAACATCACAAGTACTACATCATACGCAAACTCCCATGTAAAAGTACTCACGCGAACATTACCATAATCAAAGCAACTTGCTCAGTTAGCTCTCCCTAGGTGCGAGGGCCCCACCATTTTTCCTAATTAAAATAATGCCTTCTTCTCATTCTTCGTCCCCCAGTCATTAACCCAATGTGCTGTAGATAAACGCTATTTGCCCGAGAGGACGTTTCTTTTACAAATATGCCTGTTTTTGCCCACTTGCCTAAATGAGAAGGGAATTTTATCGTACATTTTTTCACAACACGTTTTTTCGGTGACTGTTTTAATTAGCTACTCTTTAAAGGTTTCTAATTAATTAGACGTGTTATTATGGATGTTCTATTAGAGTAAAGCAAGTCTTATAAGAGTAACGAAGCTGTAATTAGGATCTTACGTGAAAATATACGTGAAGAAATTAATTAAAAACATAAAAACTTTATTATTTATCATTTATTTAGGCATCTATGGCCCATATATATACATACCTTACAAACTAACATATATAAAACATATACAAAATAGTGTTAATAATAATAGAGCTTAAGACTATGTGGATGTGTGTAATGAAGTGCTACTAAGCACTTCATTTTGGCTTATGTTTAGCAAATCACCAGATTTATTAAAATGTAACGGCAAAAAATCACTTTATATTGCCAAAAATAGTAAATGATCACCAAAATAAGTTCTAACCTAACCTAAACCTAAAATTTGGTGACCATTTATCTATTTTGGTAAGCATTTTGGTGATCAATTTACTAAATTTGGTTGTCATTATATTTATATCCCTTCATATTGCACTTATTGTCTTTGTGTGCTGTCCTGTGCCACTTGTCCGCGGAACCGACGGAACACCACGTCCTGCGGCCAAAAGTCCTTTTCCATGACGAGGGGCAGAAAGTAGTAAATACAGTACGTAGGTAGGTACAAATATATATTTAATACTGAGACTGCCTCATTAGTCTAGTGTTCCTAAGCGTGACTGCTACGCTAGAGCTCTAGGATTTGATTTCTAGTTCAAGCAAGGTGTTATTGGATTTTTTCTATCAAATGCTTATAGTAGCTCGGTGAAATTATAGTGCTTAAAATCAACCCTTTTTCGCAATTCCGACACCCTAGCCATTAAGTTACCGCCGCTTAATGCATTAACTGTCCCACTGCTGGGTATGAGTTTCGAAAAAACAGGATATAGTCCACCACGCTAGCCTAATGCGGTTTGGCAGAGTCAATAAAATCTCTCGGTTATACAGGTTTCCTCACAATGTTTTCCTTCACAGTTTAGGCGCGTGATTATTAATACGCACATGACTGTGAAAAGTCAGAGGTTTGTGCCATGGATTCGAACTTTGCCTTGGCAGTTCAGTGGTCACATCACCAGGCTATCACTGCTATATAATACTGCATGCTGGAGCTATTTTTTCGACAGTCCATAGTCTACCAACCCGCACTAGGCCAGTGTCCTGGACCAATTAGTCGGTAGGAATCCGACATAACCCTCCGATGAGGATTTTCACAAGAAAAAATGGCCAGTGTGGTGGACTATAGCCTAACATTCTTAGAGATGATCAGTTTCAGGTGATATTCTTATCAAGCTTGGTATCTCAAAATCGGTGGAATATAAACAGCACTATCAGCAGAAGTGGAAGTTCAGTACAAGATAACTGCTCACCCACAAGTATCAACGCAGACACCGTGAAGTAATCCATATTTTTGTAGAAAGCAGTCGACATCCCGACCTCACATTTAACCCGAATTCCAGCAAACTGCATAATTTCGCCACTAATGAGAAGAGAGTCGGCCTGCGTCTAATTAGCGCAGCCGACTCGGTAAGACGCCCACTAAATAGAAGGCAACGTAGGGCAACCAACTGTCTGCAGTTTTTTTGCGGATAGCGTCCCGTTTGGTACTACGCCTCAGGGTATCTGAAAGTGCTGTGACGTCCGGAGCTAAATTGACACTGACGCTAAGAATTTTAAACTATTTGTTTTTTTTTTGTTCTAGATTGTTTGTGCTTATTGGTGATACGAGCATATTAATTAGGTAGTTATCGCTTATTAGGTACTTACTGAATATTTTTCACATACATTTTATTTTTAGTATGCAATATACCAAAATTAACAAATATTTGATAATTTTAAACAAAATAAAATAAGACTGCCTCATTAATCTAGTGGTCCCAAGTGAGACTGCTACACTAGAGGTCCTGGGTTCGATCCCCAGGTCGAGCAAAGTGTTATTGGGTTTTTCTATGAAATTCTCATTAGCAGCTCGGAGTCTGGATTTGTGCCCGGTTAATGGCTATAGGCTCGCCCCCTATATCATGGGACCTAAACATACCGGTGAACTGTGGGTGTACATTAAGTACACCTCTGCCTAACCCTTCGGGGAATACAGGCGTGATGGTATGTTATTTTTAAACAAAATAACTGTTTTGTTAGTCTAGTGGTAGTAAGTGCAACAGCTACGATAGAGGTCCTGGGTTCGATACCCGGGTCGGTCAAAGTATTATTGGGTTTTTCTATGAAATTCTCAGTAGCGGTTCGGAGTTTGTGTCCGGTTGATAGGCTCGCCCCATATTTCATGGCACCTAAACATATCGACGAACTATGGGTGTAAATTAGTACCTACACCTCTGCCTAACCCATCAGGGGATATGGACGTGATAGTAAAAATTAATCAATTTTATTAATCTACACGAATAGGTAAATAATGGTAAAGAAAATTAAGGATAAATGGCTAGTGCCATTTATCCTTAATTTTCTTCAATATTTAATTTAATATTTTTTATTTAATATTTGTGGATTACCTAGTGGTAATGCACAAACATTTGTTTATTATACCGACAACGTATAAATAAATATGTGAAATATTGAAAATGTTGACTTTATTTACGAATACTTCTGCAACCGCACTATTTTTTTTATTCTTCCCAGAAGTGAAATGGGTAATTCTGCGACCACTGCTGCTGAAAATCAGCTTATCTCATGGTAACCCTACAGCGTCGCAAGGAGCGTCGAGGCGGCGGGGTGGCTCGGCGCGCGCGGAGGGGGACGGAGGAGCACTGCGCTCACCTAATGAAGTGTTTCGCTTTGACACGCGTGTTCGTTAGCAGACCACTTCACGATACCAAGCTGTGTTCAGATGACAGCTTCCTCGAATTTACCACTTAAGTGGCGTGCAATGCCACTGCACTTGTTAACTAGTTTCTGTTTAGTTGGCGCGACTGTATTGGGAGACATCTCGCTCAAGTGAAAAGAATTATGTGACACTCTCTTAACGTCTTTGAGGTAAGAGATGTTTGGAAGAGAACTTCATGGAAACAGAACACACATGAATTTCTGGAAGACACGTCATTTTAATAGACGCAAAAGACGATGTGTCTTTAGAGCATAAGTAAGGTAAATTCAGATGACAACGTATTAGAAGATGCTACATTAGTACTAATGCCTTTTCAATTTGTTACGCTTATGATTCGTCCCATATACATACACTTATTAGCAGTGATAGGCTAGTGATATGACCATAGGACTGCCAAGTCAAAGGTCTCTAGTTCGAATCCAAGGCACGCACGCACCTCTGACTTTTCTAAGTCATGTCACGCGCTTAAACGGTGAAGAAAAACATCGTGTGAAGTCTGCCAACCCGCATTAGGCTAGCGTGCTGGACTATAACCTAATCCCTTTCATTCTGCGAGGAGACCCATGCCCAGCAGTGGGACAATGTAATGGGTTCATTATGTACATACACTTATTTAATATCGGATGAAGGACTTTGGAAGCATAAAATAATAATCATAAAAGTAAAAGAGATTGGTAATTTTTAACACCAACCCCAAAATGCATGGCAGTGTTTGGCAACTACCAAGTGGTTGGCAACAAATACCCTTGCAGGATAACGCAGGTATTAAGTCTGTCTAATACTTGATTGCGTCCTATGTCCGCAACACAATGAGCCGCGTAATCAGCCCGGGCGCGCCACAATATGGACCCTGTAGTCATCGTCAGGGTTATCAGAATAAGAAAACGGTACATACCACTTAAATTAAAGTATAAATTTAACCTCTGACGCAAATAAGAAGGGTGTTATAAGTTTAATGTGTATATCTGTGTGTCTGTTTATGGCATCGTAGCTCCCAAACGAATGGACCTATTTTGATTCAGTTTTTTTAGTTTGCGAGGAGACTTGATCGAACGTTCTTTGCTACGATTTAAGAAAATCTAGGCAGCCGTTTGAAGATTATCAGCTCTTTTCTAGTTGATGAAGGGATGTAAGCAACTTCCAAATGTGATCCATTTGAAACTTGGTATCCTGTTACTTCAATAATACAGAATCGAACCCAGGAACTCTAGCGTAGCAGTCGTGCTCTAGACATTTAGACTAATGAGGCAATTTAATGAGTAGGTATGTGGGGTCAAAAGTCCTTCTATTCTGCATGCTACAATGGCCAGGACTTTACGCTCGATAAACTCTAGTCTTGCATCCACAAATATTTGTCAAAAAAAATCTTACAGTGCCTCTAGTGGCCACATGAGGAACTATAATCAAAGCAAATTTTAAGGTTACGTCGACGTTACGTCGACAGATACTGCCACAGTGTGGACAATTAAACGCGTAAACTACACTAAGCTAAATAATTTTTATTATGAGAGTTTTTAGTTAGACCTACAAATTGATTCACGCAGATACTTTCATAATATTTTTGTTCCCTTCTTCAAAAGACTCGAAACAACAACAACTGTGTCAACCCTAACCGGCCGCCCGTAGGTCGCGTAATCCAACTATTCAATTTTCAGCCGAAAAGGATTGTCCGCGTCTTATGTTTTTTATCTCTGCTGATCCAATACAAGCGGTTATTGCCATACTGTTTATACTGAGCTATAGTCTTGTTTTAATTCGAGTATATGTTTGTATATAGGTAGGTTATATATATTTTTTTTTTTCGATAAATCAAACATCCTATAATAATAATAATAACCGGTAGCTTGGACCCTGCTCCCGATACCGGTGGGCTACAATATTTTTTTATATTTTTAAATGTTTTTTTATTTTATTTTATATTATTTTATTCTTGTTGATAATTTCCTGATCATTGTTTCACAACATAATTATACATACGTCTCTTTTATATGTAATATTATATAGCGAAAGGCCCTGTCTCCTACAATTTTTTTTTTATTTAAACGAATATGTATTTTAATATATTAAGTTTAATCTAAAGACTTGTGAAGCAAGTTAAATAATATTTATTAAAAAAAAAACAAAATTAATAAAAATTATTGCCCACAGTTACGACCTCACAAAAAGATCACAACTACCTAGGTACCCGAATTTTAGCTTAACTTAAACACGACATGCCTGCAATTGTACGATGATTTATACGAAACTCAAAGTTGCCGTCGGAAAAAAGCAATTTTATACCCACTGTTTTACCGAGGTGAGGAAGCATATTAAAAAACTTGAAAGCACTGTCAACCCCACGAGTGCTACAGACACTGATGGCTATTAATTAGAAGGGTTGGATGAAGATATTTCATTATTTCTTCTCTCGTCTTTCCACTGTTTTCACCACGAAACCTTTTTTAAGTTTTCATTTTTAAAGCGAATTTGAGAAGGTTAGGACCTACTCGTTGTTACTAAGTTAGATTAATGGTACATAGAAATGTTGTAAGTGCTTCAAACTATGTACATAAATTGGCATGATTGACTGCAATTTTAGTGAGAAAAAGGTAAACGTGGTCAGTAATAAATTGTATAGTTCTAAAAAAACTAATTACCTAATTTTTTTATTTATTACAAGCCCGGCTTCGCACGGGATATGTTCATAAATTCTAGCATCTGACCTTCTTTAATATCTAAAACTATATGAAAATCCGTTCCGTAATTTTTGAGATTAGGCCGAACAAACATACTGGATACTTTTATTTATACCATACATGTTGTGCTAGATCGTAAAGCAAAAAATTTAAGATGCAATAGAACTTTAAAAAATTAGACCTCTAAAATAAAATAAATCGCTAAACATTACACATAAACAAGGAAATTATTTTAAATGCAACTTACATTATCAATGCTACCTTTTCACCAAAAAGTTTTAAGCGCCAAATAGTATTTGTCAGATCACAAAAACAAGGCCACGCACTTATCAAACAATCTCGTAATCAAACGCTGCACTTTGTAAACAAGGTGCTTACTCCAGAATTTATGTAAACTGTTCTGAGCCCGCTCCACTTATCTGAGATTAAAATCTGGCTCGTGCCAGAGGTAGGCGCACAATCACTCCTCAGGGAACCTGCTTTATTTGTGGCCTTATCATCACTTAACATATCTGCATATTCATCAAGAGATCAATCAAATTATTGTCTTGAACACACATCTTATGCGTATGCGTACCTACGGCTGAATCTATGGATTAACTTTAGATACTCATTTGGTGGATAGTCGCTTAATTTATTTTGGTTGGAACAGTAGAGGGTTCTACTTTTAAAATGTACACTTAGGTACACGTGAATTCTGTGATCTTGAATTTTTATATATACCATACGCCATATATCACGCCTGTATTCCCCGAAAGGTAAGGCAGAGGAGTACTAACGTACACCCACAATCCAGTATGTTTAGGTCCCATGTAATAGGGGGCGAGCCTATTGCCATTAACCGTGCACAAAACCAGACTCCGAGCTGCTACTGAGAATTTCATAGAAAAACCCAATAACACTTTGCTCGACCTGAGGATCGAACTCAGGACCTCTAGCGTAGCAGTCGCGCTTGGGACCACTAGACTAGTGAGGCAGTTTATGCCAATTTTTTATATAATTTATATAAAAGCGATATCAGGACAAACAACTATTTACATTCTACAAACTTGAAATGTGGCATGACGATCCTATCATCAAAGGGTGAACATCTACTAACAAAGGAATTAGCGTGAGTAAATTCCCGTGGAATTGGAAAAAAGTAGATCAACGTATAGTACATATATTCATTAGCCACAATCACAAAAGACAGGTTACACAATTTTTACATAAACGAAACATATTTGAATGAATTTACGACAAATGGACACAAAGGCCATTGAGACAGAGAAGTGCCAATAAAATACCCAGCATCCTGGCCACCTACACCCGTGACTCCACAAAAGACTTTGTTTCACATTCCATTCAGAAACGTCGATCATTGATTGTTTTAAACAGACGCTCCGTCGCCGGAGACCGGCGGCAGCGCATCGGATCGTTTCGAATGGCTAGAACTGCATATTTTTGCATTGTACCAAAATCGCGGTACGTCTATCAATCAGTAGACCCCCTGGGCCCGTTTCCGACCAGGTGTTCTTTGGAATTTGCGCCGAAAAACTGCGCTTTAAGGATTTTAGATGAAAAAAATGACATGTATTGTTCGGTTCTGCGTAGTCCCGCGCTCGCCCGCCGATGTGGCAGGTAGGCGGTGCTAGTATGTACCCAATTTATGAGTATGGTTATAAAATTACCCGTAGTTAATATTACATTTATATGTGAAAATTGCCACTGAGTACAATTCGCTAAGGCTAGGGCTAGCAAAGTAAGCATAGAACTAACAAACAGACGTCATGAATATTCAAAATCAAAGGCCTTCATTTTCATCTTTTTTTACATCAAAAAGTCTAGTCTATTTTGGTTTGAAAGAACCTGATTAAGTAACCCTGTGGTCTTTCATCACCATCACGCGCAGTCCAAAGTCACCACTGCTGGATATAGGCCTCTGTTTTTTTTATTCCAATCTTCACATTCCTGTGTGCAGTCTCATCCATGTTGACCAACATATTTCAGTTCCTATTCCTACTTTCAGTTAACTTCACAGCCGTAGTTTACCTGTCTCTTTACCTAGGGTCACACAAGAGATCCTGGACCTTCTCTGTATATTGACCAATCAGGCACAGGTAATTCATCTTCTTGAACTCTCCACCTAGTGAAGATTGTCAATTAGGGGTAGATAACAGTAGCAAAGCACACGCAATTCCCATCCACTCTTGGGCATTTTAAAAGGTAAATAGATAATAAATCCTTGCCAGGATTTCCCCCTTAATAAAAAATATCTAGATGCGTATTCTTAATCCGTAAGTAGAATTCTGCAAAGGCCTCAAGAATTAAAATACGAAAAACGACCAACTAGGTATAAGTAAATTCTCCAGGTAAACTTGGTCATAACGCATTCCCCCTTAATACCTACGTAGTTAAAGTTAATTTGTCTTCAAAATTAATGTCAATTCACGTTGAAGGACACAAAGCTAATGAATTATGACTTGTCGTAAAAATCTGTGATATACGACAACCATCGGACACTGACAATTGTGAAGCAATTCACGATAGCACTGCAAGACTTCTGGGTGCTACCAACATAACTCTGCAGTCCAAAAAGTTTAATATCAACCATACTGCATTTGTAATAAGGCTTGTGATAGTAGTGCGTGAAATGTATCTTTGTTATAAATCATTAAAGCTTCTACCGACTCCGTTATTGGCAGGTAATGCACTGTCTTTGTAAGAGTGCGTGATCTATGAATGGTTTTGGGAATTATTGGGAATTTCCTACTTTTATGCAATGAATCGTTTTAGTGTAAAAAGGATGAGTGGCTACAGGGTGGCTACGGGAACTACACTTAAGAGATTTGTTTCTAAACTATGACAATGAACTATTGGTGAAAAGTTTCGGAAGCTCTTACTGTTTACTACCATCTTACTTAACTGTTATGTTTTCCTCGTTTTCCTTTTATTCATAGATAACAGATATCTGTCACAATTCTTTATAAAATATAAGACAACCTGATTTTTTTTATATATTCATATTTAATTTATTACCCTAAAAATCTTCACAATCCACAATATGAACTGTGCATTTTTCCTAGCGTGGGACGGGGCAGGCTACATTTATATAGATACACACTGTAATATTAACAAAAACCTAGAACAATAAATAGTAAATATATTTTAATAGAAGGCCATATTAACCATGGACCACAAACTTAGATAAAAAACTGACCCTCTATCAAATATCTTCTCCTCCACAAAATAGCAACAATTCTACGACCTACGAACTTAAAATAGTTATAGCTCATAATATAATCATGGGCAATTTATAGACAGGTGTCTCCAAGACTCCAAATCGCTGTTACCCATACCGCCACTTCGACAATGGAAGTCTCCCTTAAATCAATGCTCAGCACATCCCAACAATGGAACTTTCGGACTTCTTTGAAGACGCCATTATCTTTGGCCACGTGGGACAGGTGATGCGCGCACGCGCACAGCTGCTCGCACAAAAACTGCGCTTGCACAAGATTTTAATCGTATTTTTTTATTTGATGACAGTTCTCTAGGTATTTCGCGCCTATCTAACGGCCTCCCGCAGGCAAGCAGCTGTGCCAGTGTTTTTGCTAAAATTCTTGTTCACACTGCATTAATTTCAGATATCTTTGATCAGAAGGGAAATTATGGTTTGGTACTTAATTTCTATCCAGGTCCAATGTCCTTTACGAAATTGAGAGTATAGAGATTGGAATAAAATTATATTTTGATAGTTTTTGACGACCAGAATTACCATACCATAAAGAGTTGATTCCAGTATAGTTGAGAAAATATATAATGAGAAACTATTTATATCGCACCTGGGCAGTCAGTCTCGCCATCAGTTTGCCAAATAATCTTTTTGATTCGATAGAAGAATTCAAACAGTAATAGATAACTATTAGACTAAAAAAATATTGTTATTTTATTTCAACATTTTACTAGCGAATAAAATTTTACATATACCTAGCTGGACGACGTTATCATTTTATCGTTTACTCGGTCGTTACGTGGTATAGTCATTTTGTTCTAAATTTTGTGATCAGATCTTGACGAAATTCTTATGGGACCACCTCTGAAGTATTCTACCTACCGATCCAAAAAAGAATCATCAAAATCGGTTTATAATTGACGGAATAATCGCGTAACAAACATACAGTCGAATTGAGAACCTCCTCCTTTTTGAAGTCGGTTAATAATATAATATATATTAAACCTTTATGTTCAAGAAACACACTTCATTATCCCTACAATAAAAGCCTTGTCCGACTGCTTTCAAAAACGCTGACAAAAATATCACGTATTGAAATCAGTCATTCATTACCACGTACATATCTACTTGTAGCCCAGCCCACCTTGTGACTGCGAATTGCCATAAAATCGATTAACACTTACTCCATTAGATCCAATAAAAAAATCATCCATTCTCATCACGCTACGGTCTCACATGAGAATACCATTTATAATAACGCCGAGTAAGTGTGATTGCTTCAAGTGCGAAGGTACGGTATCGTAGGGTAGATGTGCCAGTTGTCACCCCATTAGAATAGGTACGAGACGAGAATACGCACGCGGCCGCGATTGCCTCGCATCGGATCGCACAATGAGGTACAAAACGCGGCTCTACAAAACGATTACCCTCTCGCCCCGTGAGAGGCACATACCATGGATCCGCGAATATGTAGAGAACTCATACTCTACTTGATACTTAAAGATGGAAATTAAAAAATAATTTTACTATATTACACTATGGTACTATCTTACAACACTATAATATTATCCTCACACTATGCAATGTCTTCTTCATCTTTGCTTATAGTAATAATGTCATCGTCAACTGTCTCACATGGCTAGTAATCGTAAATGGGACTACTGTGCTACAGATCTGAGGTTCAATTCCCAGGATGAGCAAAATGTTATTGGGTTTATCTATGAATTGGATTTGTAGCCGGTTAATAGCAATAAGCTCACCCATAATTACAGGGGCCTAAAAACATACGGTTGAACTAAGGGTGTGTTATTAGTAGGTACCTCTATCTTTCTGTATGTTCATTTATGATGGTTGCGTTTTTTTTTATTCGTGATAGTCTTACGCTTGACCGCCAATTCGCCTGATGTTAAGCGATACTGCGATCTACGATGGAGCGCGCTTGCTTACAAGAAACCGATTCACTCAAGACACCCAGATTATATCTATCAGGGAAGACCCACTCGGGAAGTGCATTCCATATTTCAGCGGTACGCATGATAAAAGTGGATTTAAAGCGTTCCATTCGGGTTTTTTGAATGTTTATTTTCCGTCGACGAACTTAAAGTGGTTAAAGAAAAAATATGTAACAATTTAAGATTAATTATAATCCATATTATAGCTTGGTGTCCTAAAAACGTATGCATGATACAAATCTAGATAATAGAACAGATATTCGACAAACTTGTTCTCTGTATAACCGCCGACAAACGATCAAAACTTCACACGCGATATTCACGGGCTCCTGTTTGTAAGGTGCGAATAAGTGGTTCCGTGGAAATATTTCAAATCAGAGCGGGCAATGGCAGCGCTATACAGGCAATAACGATTGACGTGACACGCATGCGGCCCGTGTGCAGACTGCCTAATATGAGGATGAAAGGGCCGAGTATTGGGCCTTTCACCCTATTTATTAGGTCTATGTTTTGGAAAAGGTAGGTTTCAAGTATCGCATACATAATATACCTACCTATCGCAACCACCCGTCTTTGTACTCACAACTGAATTTTGTTTGCGTGTTTTGATACGGTTATGTTTAGGCCGGTTTTATTTAAGGTGCGGTCATAATATTAAAGATATTACCTACCTTTGATATAGGTAATCCATACTTATTATTATACGGAATGTGAAAATAACTGTCTGAGTCCTTTTCACACCTAAACGAAGCAGATATAATTTAGCATAGAAATTGTGGCGGTCTGTCAACAAGACTAGTATGTCCTCATGTCAGAAAGAGGGTGCGTAACATACCATCATAACATAATATCACGCCTGTACTCACCGAAGGGTTAGGCGGAGGCGTATTAATGTACACCCACAGTTCGCCTGGTATGTTTAGGTCCCATGTAATAGGGGGCGAGCCTATTGCCATTAACCGGGCACAAATCCAGACTCCGAGCTGCTACTCTTGGAGTCTGGATGTGTGCCCGGTTTTTTTAGAAAAACTCTACACTTTGCTTGACCTGGGGATCGAACCCAGGACCTCTAGCGTAGTAGTCGCGCTTGGGACCACTAGACTAATGAGGCAGTGAGGGTGCGTAAATATAAAGATAATATTCACTTGATGAAGAAAGCCAATGATCAGTCTCTGTGGCTTAAATCTTAAGAGAGGTCTACGTTATGTAGTGGATGAATATAGAATGGGGATGATGATTATGAAAAAAGAAGGTTGTTCCTAAACTTTAGGTTTTTTAGACCATATCTTGTTGTAAGGTGAAATAAATTTAACTAAAGAATACGGAACATAAATTCCAATCTATTGAACTCTATTACACCTATTGGAGACCTTGAACCCATAATCTCCAAGTTGTTATTAATCCCAATTGGCAACTTAACAATCAATCACAAACAAAACTTAAGAAACAATACGGAACACAAACGCTTACTCCACGAGATGTCATTGACCTTAGCAGTGAACGGTCACCACCATCCTAAATACGTGCTCATTATTGTTATAAAAACAATGAAAACACAAAAAAACAATTAGCCACGGCTCAAATAATATAGCGTTTAGAATCTCATTAGCCAACGATTTTGGTATGCGCGCGGGCAATATTCGACGAATGCATGGCCACCGCGAATATCCGAAAACGCGAATCCAGAATGCCGAAAAGCCGAATGGTCGGACCCCGCTCGGTGACATATTGGAATGCGACTCCATTTATCCCCGCTTCCTATTGGAATCCGGAGTGACGCGGCAAATTGGAAATTGCGGTACCATTTTTGGCGTTATTGATAGATAATACTGCTTGTAACATGGGATGTGGAAATGCAAATTTATCGCGCCAAGTGTAATTCGTGTTTTCACATATCCCTTCAAACCTCAGACTGCGAAATCCGTGAAATATGATCATAGTAATATTTTTACTATTTTTTTTTTGTTTTAGTTTAGCGGAAGAATATAAATACAACCTCATGCAAATATTTTTGAAAATCGAATAACTAACCGCGTGTATAAAGAGACAGTGCATAAAGTAAACCCCTTAACCGTATTGGTCGCGGCTCGTCGCACGCGCTGCACGCATCGCACGTCAAAGCTCGGACTCAACCCCAGGACTATATTAAATCACATTTTGACAAGCGTACCGTGAAAATTAATCGAGTGTCGTTGAGTGCGCGGGCGGCAGAAAAAATACTGGCAATTGTGAATTTGATTTAAATTTTGGATTCCGTACAGGCGGAAATTGAACACTTCATGTGTTCAATTTCCAATAATTAAGTATTTACAAACATTTTGAGACTTGCATATTATGTTTCCCGAGAACAGCTTTGTATAATATATGGCATTAACACGTAAATAAATCAGTATTTTTTTACGTGTTAATGCCATATTGATTTTATAACAAGATTATACCTCAGTCTAAAAAGTTGATAAACAATTATTAATTGTAGAATGAAAAATCCCAATTCACAACAAAAATATTATTCTAATACATATAAGATCTTCAATTCTCTCTTGTAAGAATTTGCGGTCATGTCCAGAATTCTGGTACTTAAAAACCGTTCAAAATAAAATTCCAATCCAGTCTCAATCTATCATAAATGTGGAATGGTAGTCTTTGGGTTTGGGTTTTTCTATAAAAGGTCAGTAGCATTTGGAGTTTGGATTTGTGCCCGATTAATGGCAATAGGCTCGCTCCCTATTATATGGGACCTAGAAACATACCAACAAACTGTGGGTGTACATTAGTACACCTCTGCCTATGACTTCGGGGAATACAGGCGTTGTTATATGTTATGTTGTTATATTATGACCATCATTTACGTACCAGAATTACTCTTCATATCAATGTTTCTTATCACACAATAGTAATAAGAACGGAACCCTAAAAATGAATATAGGATGGCATTTGGCTCGGTCCCCGGAGCCAGAAAGGTCAGCGGGCAGCCGCTCGTGAAATGTCTCGCCCTCCGGACACCGGCGGCGGCGGCGACGGCCGGCGACTGCACTGTGCCACTGGGAATGCCACCGATCATCCAAACATTGGTGTGAAAACAAAGCACTAACGTGTGGTTTCTCTATGAAATCCATCAGACGATTTTAGGCATGGAACATTTCGCAGATAGCATGGGAAAGACGTAGTCCACCTAGAGCACACGTCCGAATGGCAGCTGCGCCAATGGCACCTAGCCTAGTCCACGAAAAGCACCAATCAATATTTTATTCATATTTATTTCTACATATTTGTCCACGAAGAGCACCTTATGACTCAACAGCATAGTGCTGGGATGTAGGTATTTGTTTTTCAGGACGTTGATATACGAAAAATATCGATAAAATCACTAGAACGTTTATTAATCACACATACGTACAATAAACGCTCAAAAGTCCTTATGCACGCTAAGGATTACATTGCTATGAACAGTACGAGCGAGCTCGATACAGTCAGTGCATGTCACTTGTTAACGACAACGAATACAAGGTCGTAAGTCAAACTAAACGTCAAGCTATTGCGTTGTGAGATTGCCTATGGACTTTTGGTCGCCACTGTTACATACGAAATCTGCCGGCAAAGTAGCAGCACGGAATTTGGGATTTGTGCCATTATCCTACATGGGACCTAAACATACCGGCGAACTGTGGACATTAGTACACCTCTGCCTAACCCTTCAGGGAATACAGTCGTGATTGTATGTTGTGTATGTTACTAGATAGGCAAATAAAAATTATTGTCAAGGAGCAATATTAATTAAAAGTATAGACAATAATCAAAATGCCAGACAGAGCCTCTCACGGTAATTGTTTAGATTTTTTTTTAATTTAAATAACATAGGGAAAGCTAGCATAGCGAAATTGACTCTATGTAGAGGTAGTTATATATACCTACTCAAACTACACATATATCGCGAACTCGCAGACAACATCGAACACAAAAATCTGCAAACACATCCTCATTTCCCTAAACGATAACAGTAATTATAACAATAATTCACACAACCATTACGTCTTGTGATAAACGAGATTCTATAATTAAAGAGAAGGGTGAGATCCCCTTGATAGTTACTATTTATACTTATATAACACGAAATAATGCAATTAATCTCGCACAAACTGTTTTGAGAGATCTATCGTGAGAAGTTAGCACTTGTGTTTTTGGTAGGGGTGTAAAAAACAAGGAAAAAATACCGCTGTTGGATACGAAAATGTAACGTGGAGTTCAGACGGGCGACAAATCAGTGTGATACGCTGTAACCCTAATAACGATCACCTGAAAAACTAGATTTTCCATACAATATACTTGACAACTACGCTAGCATCTATTGCTAAAAAACTTCTAGTTACATTGTGAAGATGTCCATAAAATTAACCCTTTTAGGATTCTATTCCCCATTATCAATTCTTGAACCCATTATCTGTACAGTTCAAATAAATTTGTTACTCAAACGCTACCACTACTAACACATACATAATTACAACTATGATTACTTCTCAAGCGTCATTTAGACCTTCAAGCCTTGATAATAATAAAATTGCAAGTTTCTAGTGTATCTATTACATTATCATCATTATCATCTCAAAGCTCACATAATACTCGTATACCTATATTTTGTTAAATAAAGAAAAGTTACAGAGGCAGGTAAGTACTTGTTATTTTAATTGCATTACAATTGTTACAGTAGCGTATGTTCCTTATACAGTAATATTCTGCCTGTGTAGTAAACGGCAAATGCAAAAAAGTGTCCTGATTGAGCAACTGTTCGTGGCGCCACTATCTTACAGTCGCCCGTCTGCCCCTAACCTGTGGGCACCGCGTCGATCCATCATTCTCCTCAGATTAATGTTATGATGTATGCGATACATTATACATTGAATAGACGCTGATACGCAGACAGTCGCGATTCTTTCATGCGTAAATCGCACGTGTGCCTAATTATCTATTTTTCTTGCATTTAAATGTAACAGTATACACGCCAGACGCCTGTTGATAATGTGTATGCATCCTTACTGGTTTAAACTAATAACGTGTGATCAGGTTACAACACTTTAATAGACTAAGTAGATTTGTTAAACTCAGTAGATTTGTTACCATGGACTTATGGCCTAGTAATAACTACGTTAATTAATCGATCTGCAAGGTTATGCTGCGCATACGGCAGTTAGACTATGGGTGACCATTAAAACTCAAATGATGACAACCAGTCTCTCCTTAGAATGTCGGTATTAAGTAGCCAGAAATTAGCTTGCGGAGGTATGATGGCAGTCGCTTTGTGTAAAATATTGATATTCAACTGAATCAGGGGAGACCAGACGACCCCAACATGCTATAAATATGATGGTATGCTTGTTACGGTGTTGGTAGGTTTTAAAGGAAACTTTCAGTGCTTTTGCTACGTTTAATAATTGAAATTATTGTGTAAAACAAACACCCTCTCACCCTAAACGCATATACCGTCACCGTTCCGTCTTGGGTAAATTGATTTCATACTACCTATCTATGTTAGACCTGTGTTCCAAAAAGCCATTATATCAGAATACACAAAAAAAAATCTAAACCAACGTTATAGTTACACACATACACTCAAACATTATCACGTGTTTTAAAATCAAAACATTTTATTTCATACCTACTTATACTTCCTATACGTCGACAACATCACCCGAGGCGCCCTACCCGTGACCACGGTATAATTTCCGCGCGAATGGTCTCACAACAATATCCGACACTAATAAAGGCCTCAATCCATTCAGTCCGCAATATTGTCTACTCTAATTGGCATTAAAATTCGTCGAAAGAACTGAGGTAACCCCCAAACAAGCGCTTATCACCACATCAGTGCACTAAAACCCTCTGTCCCCCCCCGGCTCATC
The DNA here is from genome assembly GCA_910591435.1 of Acronicta aceris. NCBI lineage: Eukaryota > Metazoa > Arthropoda > Insecta > Lepidoptera > Noctuidae > Acronicta > Acronicta aceris. Next base: position 13,671,154 of record OU342759.1, read on the forward strand.
CCCCACACCCCTCGGTCTGCGGCTAATGAATATAATAGATGGCCCCCAGGTATGTAAGTTTATCGGTTCAATGAGGACGCTCCAATTGAGGTAAGAAATTGATATGAGTATTTTGGGTGAAATCTATTTTTGTAAAAGGTTTCATCGTCTCCCCTCTTCGTACTTAGATTTAGGTACTTATGTATACAGTTTGTTTGCCTTACACTTGTTTTTTATGTAATAGGTAGATATAAATAAGCTATCGTTGTTAACTACGCAATTACTGTAAGCCAGATTTATAAAAAAAATATTTTGCAGGTACGAAAAGGCTGAGCCAGAAAAGGATTGCTATTATAAAGTACTTAAATCAGCACCAGTTACTTATACGCTATACGCCATTACTTCATTTCAAACTAGCTATGCCAAGCAGTATTACCTGCTTTGCCCTACTCCTAAGGTTTATATTATGATGTAAAAAAATCCGAATAGTAGTTCCAAAGATTAGCGTTCAAACAAACTGTTCAGCTTTATTAAATTAGTAGAAATTATGATAATTTCTTTTATTGTATAATATTAGTATAGTTTATAGTATTACCTACTACCTACATATTTTTTAAATAAAATGACCCAAGTTAATATTATTTACTAAACCGAAACAGAGATCACAAGCATTGAAAGGTATACACGTAAATACAAATTCACGTAATCTTGATAATTGGCGTTTGCGACGACGCGTGGGCGGCCGCGAGCCTCTTGTGGCCGGGAGAAGGGGTATATATTTTGTTTTTGATCAAATAGGAATAATTACCATATACCTACCTACTTACTTACTAAGTATAGGTACCTACCTTATAAACTTGATAGGTACTTTTGATTGATCTATTAAGCAATACAAAGAAAATTGATTCTGAAGTAGAATTTAAGAGAAAATGATTGCTCAATTACTATACTTGAACATTATCTTGAGTGTATTGGTATCTATTTCTAACTTAAAATGTATTAAAATGGCTTAAAATGTACTTGAATACAAAACCAACAATATTTACAATCTATTTCAAGAAATGAAAGATGAGTGAGTAAAAGATCAAATTATGTCAATATTAAAAATTTATCGAAATCAATGTTCAGTACAAAGCGACCGGGTGAAAGCCCTCAAGGGAGGCACATATTATATTATAACCGAGCAGAATATCTGCGTCGTCACTCAAGCGCAATAAATACCCAAATAAAGCGCAAATAATACCCAAATCGCTCATCAGCGCAACCCAACCTCCCCCAACTATAATTATCTATAATCAGAATATACCCCATCTATAATCAGAGCGAGCGCATTGCAATTATTACTATTACTGTGTTTTGCATGTGGGCACCGCCATGATTACCCCTTGCACGCGCCACAACCACTGACGTCCTAGCGATTGTCCAATGAAATCACATTCGAAATTTGAATTATCAAAAGAAGAACGTAAACACGTAAACATTTTTCCCGCGATATATTCTGCGACAGGACAGTTTTGGCACGTCGCCATAAATTATTCACAACAGAGGGCCCGCTGACCCCGACCTCCAGTCGATTAACCATCACTAGGTTTTCCTTCAATTTCATATTTATAAACGGGGATTACGCAAAAATGCCAGTGTAATGGATCACCTACAGGACTTAGGTTGGGGCGGGCCGTTGTCGGACAGAGGGGGGGTGGGGCAGGCAAATTTGAGAGGGACGGGGGGATGCGGCAAGGGTCTGATCGTCGGACTCATCCATCACGCGGCTCACGCATGTGAATTGGGGCGTTTTATCTGGAGATAGCCGCGGATGGATACCTATTTAAATATTTCGTCGTTTAGCGAGGCGGCCGAGGTATTAGGTAGGTACGTGTGTACATGACGCTGCGGCTAATGGTGTCTCCTACACAAACACAATGTACTGTACCTACCCCTGTTTGCGGATGCCTAACGGGTTTACCTAACGTCGTTTTTCATCTTCATCATAAGGATACTACATTAGGTACCTATATATTATAGTTAGGAGTATCTAATAGAACTGATACAGCTACAGAAATAGGAATAAATGAGAAGAGAGAATTGTCCTCGAGAATATAGAATTGAATGTAGGTAGAATTTCATTTTCATTCAATACTCAATTCGTGGCGTCTTGGCGGGTTAAGGTAAGCAGACAGACACACAGACAGCTCACTTTTCAACGTGCTGTATTGTACACTGTAAGGATAATACATTACCAACCCATTATATTGGCCCACTGCTGGGCACGAGTCTCCTCTCAAATGAGAGAGATTAAGCTATAGTCCGCCACGCTGGCCTAATGCGAGTTGGCAGACTTCACACGCCGTCAAGAAAATCTCTCAGGCGTGCAGGTTTCCTCACGATGTTTTCCTTCATCATTTAAGTGCGTGATAATTAACTATTAATACGCACATGACTTCGAAAAGTCAGGGTTGCGTACCTTGAATTCGAACTAGAGATCTTTGACTTGGCAGTCCAACGGTCATACCACTAGGGTATCACTGCTCTTGGCTAGGCTATCAATGCATAATAAGGATAATAAAGCCGATAAAAAGGTAAAGCCATTGAAAAACCTCAAAAAGGTCGCTTTGGATGAATCATAAATTCATAACATGATTCACATTAGTAAATTACTAAAATCTGCCTATGGATTTCAACTTCTCAAGTACAAATTAGGTACAAGGTATTTTTTTATTAGGTAATAAGGTAGAAATTGATTCCAGAGGAATTGCTAAATTTAAGTAACATTTTTAGCCACTTAGATTTTAGAAATTCATTAGTGGTCATAAGCGTTACTGCTACGCTAGAGGTTCCGGCTTCTCTTGCTGGTCGAGCAAAGTGTTATTGGGACTATGAAATTCTCAGTAGCAGCTTGGAGTGTGGATTTGCGCTCGGTTAATAACAAAATACTGGCTCCTTATTACATGGGACCTAAACATACCGAACTATAGATGTACCCGTGTACACCTCTACGTAACTCTTCGGGAAATAAAGGCGTGCTGGTAAGATATGTTTATGTTAAAAGAATACCTAAATAACATACGAAAAAAGCAACCTATAAGTACCTATGTTATTTAAAACAAACAATACAAAGGCCCCGTACACATCGAGCGAAAAAGTCGTTCAAGTCAAAATGTCGCAGACTCGCAGTCAATCGCGTTCATTTAGCTGTCGCGCGTCGTGTCGCAGTCGTCGATGACATGACACGTCGACGCTCCAACGTCGACGTTGATAGACGTTAGACGTTTCACAGAAATGACGTATGGATTCGTTTCAATTGTAAAAATATTCGTGTTTGTAAGATTAGTTGTGTGAAAGTGGCCCTAATTTACTGAAACAAAGGTTAGGCTACAAAAGTGTTCTTGTCATAAACATCACAAATGTCAAATTTTGGGTCAATTTTAGATCTAATAAACATAGGTAGGTATGTTGTTTTTCTGCTATCTAATTGTTTTTATTATGGGATCGAAGGGCAAACGAGCAGACGGATCGCATGATGGTAAGCGATTACCGCCGCCCATGGACACCCGCAACACCAGAGGAATCACATCACAAGTGCGTTGCCGACCTTTTAAAAGGGGATTGGGCCTCCGGTAACCTCACTCACTCGGTGAAACACAACGTAAGCGTTGTTTAACGCTGAGTTTTTTGTGAGGCCGTGGTATCACTCCGGTCGAGCGCCTATTCGTGCCGAAGCATGGCTCTCCCACGTTAAAACGAGAGTCTAATTGTTTAGTTCTAGAGAAAACCATTTGACATTTAGATACGATACTGAGAATATAGACATAGAAACTATAAACATTTAAGTAGGTAAGCAAGTACTACCTAAAATAGCCTTTAGATCCGCTGACAATGGTCAAAAGTGCAATTTCAATAAAACAAGGAAGAATGTCGGCGCCCAAGAATTATTTATACCAAATCTGTAATTTTGTCAAATGAATAACAAAAGTTGCTAACGGAAGATTAAACCTACATAATCCCACGTTATCTGTCACCCACATAAAAAAACCAAGTGGTTTTCTCAACCGCGAATACAACACTTACCTACCAGGTGTAATACCTACTTGCATACCTAGTTATGCATAAACATATCTAACAAGACACTTGAAGTTTCTACGTGTCTAAAGTAACAATAGAATCCTCGCACAGAATTTGTTGAACAACATTTATCAGCTATAGTAGTCAAACCACTGACACAAAAACCAAACACCGCTGACATAGGAACGTAGCGGAGCGGCGAGCGGAGCGTTTTCAAAAATTCTCCACGTTATTATGAAAAGACGAACTTCTGTAAACTACAGACGAAACTGAAATAAAACTACTTTTTACGGATTTTATCGCGTTGTATTGATATTATTTGATTCCGTCAAAGTAGTTTTATTTCAATGTCTAATATTCGCGTAAGTGTCAGAAACCAGTATACAGACGAAACTGTCCTTCGATAGTTAGTAGAATTGGACGGCACAGTTCTTGTCGATCGATTTCACACATCGGATCGATATGAGCTGAAAATTTATGTAAAATACTGAATATTTATGATAATTATAAGACCAACGAAACTATGGCTAACATAACGTTTGCACGCTGCGGCGCACTTACTTTATATAACACTAGCTTTTGCCAGCGACTTCGTCCGCGTGGAATAGTTACTTTGTTCCCTAGTTCTTCGCCCGCGGTTTCACCTGCGTTGCCCCGTTCCTAAGGGTTGTAGCGTGATGTTTTATAGCTTGAAACCTTTCTCATGAATCACTCATTTTCCCAACATTTCCCTTCACTGCTCTGCTCCTATTGATCGTAGCGTGATGAAAAGTATATTATAACCTGCCCAGGAGTATGAAGAACAATTGTACCAAGTTTCGTTGAAATCCGTCGAGTGGTTTTTGTTTCTATAACGAACATACAGACAGACAGACAGACAGACAGACAGACAAAAATTTTACTGATTGCATTTTTGGCGTCAGTATCGATCACTAATCACCCGCTGATAGTTATTTTGGAAATATATTTCATGTACAGAATTGACCTCTCTACAGATTTATTATAAGTATAGATATAGATTATACCTAATCATGAAATATACGTTTATTTTACCGATGCAGATACCTACTTATTACTAAAATTACTAAAAAAATCCGTATTAGCCGTACCTACTTATATTTTACTCGTTCAGAAACTTTACTGTAACAATAATCAATACAAAAAAAACAATCAAAACTACTAGAATTATTTAATTTTATAACGATTGTCTTATAGGCGTCATCGTTTTGTTACTTCAAAACCCTACTTAAGTGCCAGCTGTTATCCTTTTTTCCCAAAAAACACAGAGAAACATTGCTTCAAAAATCGTGTTTTTAGAACTGTTGCAAGAAATGATGAGTCTCACACCTACGAAAAAAAAATCTTGTAAATTAAGTAATCCGCTACATGGTGTCACTATGTAATAACGACAACACGTATGAACCAATGACCTGAAGGTTAAACCAGCGCTAACTGTACTCGAATGGTTGGATCGTGCCTCTATTTGAACTAACTAATAGTAACTAACTACAGTTTTTTACACCATTGTTATGACCTGTTTGTTCAATGTAACGGATACTTCTATATTGACGTGTTATCCAATGATATACCTACTACGTAGAGACACGTTGCTATTGATACATTTTTCTCGTGTATGGAAATCCTTATGGATAATCCCCACAGGAGGATAATGTTGGACACCTACCGACGAGAACTACACTACCTTAGATTAACTACCTATTAGGTTACCGCCAGCCATATTGTTTTCAGTCAGCTATTACATATATCTACAGATGCAGGGATAGCCTAGTGATATGACCGTTGGACTGCTAAGGCAAAGGTCTCGAGTTCGAACCCAAGGCACGACTCTGACTTTTCGAGGTCATGTGCGTATTAAATAGTTAATTATCACGCGCTTAAACGGTTAAGTAAGTATTATATCTACAGCTACTATTGCTACATACCTATATCGAATCCTAAACCTATAATAAGTTTAAAAGTTTCTGTAGGTAGGTACCTATCTCAGCCTTTTTCCCATCCGAAAATGTTCAGTTAGAAATCTGTAATGCGAGAATAAATAAGTACAACGGAAACCAGAGAATACCTAAATGTTGTGAATACTAAGAGATTGATAAGCTTAGATACATATTTTTTTCTTTTTAAGCTTTGATTTTCTCCTGTATCGTGGCTGTTTTTACAAATACAAATTCTCACATACACAAACGCCCAGACCCGGAAAAACTACCTGTAGGTTATGCAAATATTTGTTCCGTGTGAGGATCGAACCCACAACACATGGCGTAGAAGCCGATCGCTGAGCCGCTACGCCAATCGAATCATCAATTTTCATCTATACTTAGTTTATAGTGTAATTTATAACCTACACAGTAGGTATAAAGCTGCGTTACACTTGAAGTAGGTATAGCAACTTAGTAATAAGTAAGTAAGGTGCTTATTAGGTATAACAAAGACGTTTTACCTATCTGTGATTTCCAATTGAAAATATTTTCATAAAAAGGAATCTTTTCAAAAAAGCTTTTCACATCTCTTTAACTTTTGTGTAGGAATGAAGCAAATAAACATTAATACTGACTTCAAAGCGTTGCTAGTAACAAATTACCTAATATATCAATTATTTTTTCCTTATTTGGTAGGTACTTGAGTAGTAGGTATGAATCTTTAATATTTTTTTTTTGTTTAGCTCGGAATTCGAATTCTCCTGGGTCGTGTGCCATCTGGGGAGGTGGCAGGGAATGACAGAATTGTAGCGACTAAAAAAACATAAGTCGAATTGAGAACCACCTCCTTTTTGAAGTCGGTTGAATAACCGCCTGCCTATGCCCTATAGTCACGGCTATACCTATAAATCATTTATTGGCCATGATCTCCAGTAAGTTCCGGTAATTTTAAAGCTATAACATTATATGATGCTAAGTCTGTTTACATGACACAGTAGGTGCCTACCACTACGTTTGGTCGTTGCTTTCTGTAGGGCTTTATTTATAGGTTTAAATCTCTGATAAATAGTTCCTACATCCAACGACCCTACAATCATTCAATCAATTTTATTATGGATTTAATAAAATATGATTATCTAAAAAAATATCATAAGGAACCAGCGAGTGGTTGAAACAAACGAGAAGCATTGATAGCTGTAGCGTCCGTGGTCAAGACTGAGCTTTTATTAAGTTTATAAATAGCCGGGAACCCAAACAAATCGGCGTGCGTCGCGGCAACCGCCCTTGAACTGAGCCACGGAGGCTTTCGCGCGGAGCGAGGCTCGCGCGGGGGCGGGGCCCGGCCGGCCAATCAGCGCCCCTTCACATTTTTCAGCCCCCGCCCGCATCGCCGGACGCTGCCCAAAAACAAAAGGATCAAAGTCGGCGAAACCTATCTCTTTCTTTGTGAGGCCAGCAAACGGGCATCGATGAGAGGATAGATACAGTGTGTCGCGCGGGCGCGAATCGATAAAGCGGGGCCCCGCCGTCGTCAGGCGAGCGCCCGCCACCGCCACACCCGCCCGCAACGGCCATTTGCACGGATGTTTACTATTATATTTATTGAACGGACGCTCCTAAGTGGCGATATAAGAATATTTACAAATCATAAGCACCCGATTTGGAGCAATTAGGAGCGTATCGCGGCCGCTCGCCGCGGCTCTAAGTGCCCGCTGAATGCTTGCGACGCAAACTCCCTATCACTTTACTTGATTTTATAAATTTGTAAATAAACACATTATACCGGCTCAGACCAATTAGGTTGAGAAATTCAAAGGTTAATTTGAGAGCGATCATTTGTATACTAATAAATAGGTCGGTTAAGTTAACCTTCCATTAGAATATAAGTGAGATGGTCAATAAATAAGCTGGACAAGTACGTAAGTACCTAGGTAAGTAGGTATTTTTTTTATGTGATAGGAGGGCAAAGGAGCAGACGGATCACCTGATGGTAAGCGATTACCGCCGCCCATGGACACCCGCAACACCAGAGGCGTCACAAGTGCGTTGCCGACCTTTTAAAAGAGGATTGGGCCTCCGGTAACCTCACTCACTCGGCGAAACACAACGTAAGTGTTGTTTAACGCCGGTTTTCTGTGAGGCCGTGGTAGCACTTCGGTTGAGCCGGCCCATTCGTGCCGAAGCATGGCTCTCCCACGTGAAAAAAGGTACCATTTATACCTAGAACTATTTTATTGCGCTCAGGATATCACTTAATAAATATACCTAAGTACCTACCTACGTGATAAAATAACGGTAACGGCTGAAATAAAAAGGACATGCTTACCGTAGATATATATTAGATATTATTATAGGAATATAGTACTTATGCCTAATAAATATGTTTTTAATATAACCGTGATTTGTGGTAGCCTAGTGGTATGACCGTTGGACTGCCAAGTCAAAGGTCTCGAGTTCGAACCCAAAACCTCTGACTTTTCGAAGTCATGTGCGTATTAAATAGTTAATTATCACGCGGTTAAACGGTGAAAACATCGTGAGGAAACCTGCATGCCTGAGAGATTTTCTCGATGGCGTGTGAAGTCTGCCAACCCGCACTAGGCCCGCGTGGTGGACTTATAGCCTAATCCCACTCATTCTGAGAGGAGACGAAAGAGACCCGTGCCCAGCAGTGGGACAGTAATACGTTATGTATTTTAACCGGAAGTAGGTACCTACAGTACCTGTAAATATACCTACCTACCTAATATGGGTATATACTTACTGTAAAGATACGAGTTACTCATAGGGGTTCTAAATTTAGTTTGAAAAGTAAAATGCACGGTAATTGACTTTTGCCAACCCCGTGATTTTTCAGCATTATTTTTTCGAATTTTTAGGTACCAATTTTCGTTCAGTATGTGTAGTTTTTATACAAAATATTAAACGAAAATCAATTTCTTCATATTACTTTTTCCTAATTTTTGCCGATGTTTAAAAATCTAGTTAAGGGTCCGGCGGAGCTTAAATTTCCCACGGAAACGTACCTACCTAATACCAAAATATATTGTAATCCAGACAATATTCTATCAAATTGTGATGTTATTCGGATTTGGATACTGTTTATCTAGGTACCTACCTATTGTCTATTCCGTCTACTACTATTTTATTGGGATTAAAAGACCGAAAAATCTTCCCAAATTTGGTAGATAAAGTTATCAAAAATTGCATTCACTTACATTTATTTCCAGTGAACTATTTTGGAGGAAATGGTAGAGTAGGAATCTAGTTTAACGGTATCGGAATCAGAATTATAACAGAATTTGATTAAATTGTGTTTGAATTACGATTTATTTCGGTATTAAGTAGGATATTTGTTAGGGAAATTCGGTCCGCCGGACTCTAAGTATTGTGTTATTCGGGGTGGAGACAAATCCAACAAGTAAAAGATCGGTACAGCCGTTCTTGAGTTAGGTAGGTAAGTAAAGGTAAATGGTGTAAGTAACTAACCCGATTTTATTTTATATAGGTAGGTAGGTATATATAAAGACGAAGAAGATCATTATCAAAGACAATCATATTATTATTTTTATACGAATGTAACTTTGTATGTCTACTTGTCACCTTTTCACGTCTAATCCGCTGAACCAATTTTGATGAATTTTGGTATAAAAGGAGGAAGATTCGACCTTAGCACAATTCGCCGGTATGTTTAGGTCCCATGTAATAAGGGACGAGCCTATTGCCAATAACCGGGCAAAAATCCCAAACTCCAACCTGCTACTGAGAATTACATAGAAAAACCCAATAATACATAATGTAGGACCAGGAGGAGTTACTTAGTTATAAAATAACTTCTTGAACCGTACCTACGACTTTAATTGAATATTTACCTAGTAAAAACAAAAAGTGTCAGTAGGTAATGATTTAAAGTTGCTTAGGGAAACAAAACACGAGCATAAGTAATCTACAGGCTGAAATTAAATAGACGCGACAAATTAAAATAGTTACCTATACGATTCTATTACCTTCTGCCCGCGAGTTTATCTGTGTGGACTTCAGAATTGGATCCGACCTGGATAAAAAGTAGCCTATGTATTATTCTAGACTACAATCTATGTCTGTGCCAAATTTAATCCAGATCCGTTCAGCCGTTCTGGCGTGAAAGAGTAACAAACAGCCATTCATACAAACTTTCGCGTTTATAATAGGTATTTGCAAAGAATATTTAGAAGACGTAATTATGGAAAATAATTATACTTTTTAGTAGGTATTGCAAAGAGAGTTTGGCAACGTCTCGTGCGCATCTAAGTAGGTACTGCTATTTTTGTCGTGAATAGAAAAAAATAGATAAATGATAGTAAGTGCAAAGCATTAATAGATCACATTGTAAGCCTATCACGGATCTCTTCAATATGCAGATAGCTGCATATTGAAGAGATTCGTGATAGGCTTACGCGTGACCGCCAGTTCGCCTGGTGTTATGCGATACTGCGATCTACGATGGAGCGCGCTTTAACCACAAGTCCTCGCAAAAGAAAACCCATTCTTGCTGAGGATGATTCGTGAAATTATTGAAATAAAAAACACCCAAATTTCCCTTAAATACCTAAATAGAGAATATGGCTCGGTCTCACCATCTTCTTGAAACCCTATTAGAGATTCTAATCTAAATCCAAATCCAAAACAGCAAGACCAAAGGACAGGGTGAGCTCATTCCGCGTTAATCGGATCGCTAATAATTAACAAAAATGTAAGGTAGCTGTTAGTTATTCTAGAGTCCGACACCTCAATCTACCCGTGCGTGACCATGGATGCTGTAGGTAAAGGATCCAAAACGTCAGGAATACGTGATAAAATCCGTAAAAAGTAGTTTTATTTCAATGTCTAATAATTGCGTTCATATCAGAAACCAGTTTCCCAGAAGTGACACGGCCTATAGCGGAGCTGCTAGGTGTTTGATAATTAACTATAATAATTATGTAGGTATTACTTACTGGAAAAATATTTTAATAGAAGTTCTAAGATATATACCTATACTTACTAATATTATAAACGTGAAAGTTTGTGAGTATGGATGTATGGACGTTTGTTACTCTTTTACGCCAGAACGGCTGAACGGATCTGGATAAAATTTGGCACACAAATAGATTATACCTTGGAATAACACATACCTAGGCTACTTTTTATCCAAGTCGGACCCAATCCTGAAGTCCACGCAGACAAAGTCGAGGGTAGAAGCCAGTAGGTAAGTATAATAATATTTTGCCCTTTTCTTGCATAATGAGTGTTAATAGGTAGGTATAGCGTTTTTATGTTACACGGAACACAAGACGTCAAAAATTACAGTACGCTCTTTGCACAAATTAAAATGCTTATAGGTAACATCATTTCTTAAAAAAAAGCTTACTAGTAATTTGGGTCGCACATTACTAGTATTCTTGTTAACTCCTCGTGCTAAGCTAAATGCTTGTGTTACGAGTGGGTTCACATCGGTAGTGCAATGGATGGGTTTCGAACCGGCAACCATATCGCAAGTCCGACGCCGTAGCCATTAGGCTAAGCGCCGCTTAAGGGTCTAGCGGAGCTTGAATTGAAAACGTAATACCGAAATAAATCGTAAACCAGACAATATTCTATCAAATTATGTTATCTATTATTCGGATTTGGATACCGTTAATCTAGGCTCATACGGTATAATTTCGTCTATTAATACTTCACTGGAAATAAAAAACCGGAAAATCGTTCCAAACTTGGTAAAGTTATCAAAAATTGCATTCGCTTACAGAAACAAGAGAAATTCGGTCCGCCAGACTCATAAGTTAGTTTATCTCCATAGAGTTTTTACTGTCTCTATTTAATATAAACTTACATCAGGATGCAGAATTCGTCACCTGAATCCGTGAAAGGGGTGATTCTACCGGTCATACTGACCAACTTTCACTACGAAACCCATACTTATATTATCCTTTACTATAGTGTAACAGAATACGTAGAATACATGTAGGTATAATTTATACAAGTAATACAAAAAAAAAAAAAATAATAATAATAATAATATGTATTCTACACTCATTGTACTAACACACACCCTCGCACGCACATACACCATCATACAAACCACAAACCTTCATACACACCTCATTAAACAACACATACATACACATCACCACATTATACATTACAAACATAACATTATTATAGTGCCATACAGTTAAAGCGATCACATTACACTCATAACATCAAATTTATGTAGATAATTAATAGCGAGAGCCCTGGTACTCATAACACAAGTTGAATCTTAATTTGAGTACCAGAGTTCAACTAAATCGAAGATTTTCATCTTAAGTCTACCTGTTCTGTGTTTTTCCAGTGTGTATCCTTGGCAATAAAATATTATTTATTTATTATTATTTATCTGTGCCCATACTTAATTGATAGAGAAAAAAAGACTGCCTCATTAGTCTAGTGGTTCCAAATGCGACTGCTACACTAGAAGTCCTGTTTAAAGGTTTAAAGTTAAGTCGTGACAATTCTATAAATATTCTATAAGTACTGAACTATATTTATTCTATTCTTTATTCTATAAACTTCTATAATTTCCTTAATCTGTGGCTCTGGTAGATGGCCATGCCTGTTGTGTTGCCAGCTCCCATTTTTCGTTTTTCTTTTTTTGCGCAACCTTTTGCTACTTTTAAGTTAACTATGATTGTACAGTTTGTTGTGTGTCATACGGGCGAAAATAAAAACTTTTTCTTTCTTTCTTTCTAGGTACTTATTATTCATCGTCTCTATTACGTTCAACTTTTTATTAGCCTACACTACCTAAGTACCAATAATAGTTGCTTGTGTTTCATGCTCAACACCCGTCAGCACGTGACCACAAATCCTAAAAAGCGCCCTGAAAATTTCGTAGCGTTTGACCTAAAAAAGTTTAAAAAAGAATCATTTATATAAATTCCAACTCTCAGGCATGAAGTTTAATGTTGGATTTCCTGTGTGCGTGGGCAATGTGGGCACGGCATTGTCAAAACTGTTGACATTGGTAAATGAGATGTTCGATCACGAGTTAGAAATACCCAGAGAAAGTAGGTACCTATTAGGTACCTAAACTTAAGAATGTGTTTTTTGGAGTCGAGAGGTGTAGGTAAGTAGATCTATTATGTACCTATACTAATGTAGGTACACCAACAATTCACCGGTAAGTATTTTTAGGTCCCTTGTAATAGGGGGCAAGCCTATTACCAACCGAGAACAAATAAAATCTGTGCTGTTAATTTAATAGATAGCAAACCCAATAACACTGCTCAATCTTATAATCGAAACCTCTAGCATAGCAGTAGCACTTACGACCGTTAATGAGGCAATTATTACTTTTAGTGGTAGGTAGTCATACTCAATACTCAATACATTAATTATATCTTCTAATTGAGTGAAGATGGGCTTCAGTCTTTAATCTGTATAACCTAAGTATTGCAAAGTGACTCTAGACTCTAGACTTTCTAGTGACTTTTAAAATAAACATAAAATTTCTCATAGCTACTCAAATAAATAAACCATGCTCTATCGTAAAACAACAAATTGAATATTGTATGTAACTAAACTAAACTTACGATAGGTAGGTAGGTATGTAGGTATCAAATTGGCGAGACATAATGACTCACTTCATACATAAGCGCCATCTATGAAGAGCACTGAAAAGTATTCTGAAATATTATTTTCTGTTCCTCAACGCCACAAGCCGCCATCTAGCGCCGAATGTAATGACGACAAAGTCTTGCTCGACTTAGTTAAATATTAAGAATGCAACAGATGGCGCTGTACTCAATCCTCGGATACTACGTTTGAGAATATTTAGATTTATAAAGTTCCGGTTAAATAAATAAGATTTGATTCAGATGCTACTAATATATTCATTAATTATTTTTGAGATACAATTATGCACAGAAAAAATCTTCTGAGAGTCTTTCATTGCTGCGTAATATACTACTTTACCGACAGAGCTATTTCCGGTTCGCGCTCGCCGACATCACGCATACGCGAACTCGAATTAGGGCTAACTTCACTTCATAAATGTTCGATCTTTTTCAACTACATCGAGGCTTGAGCTTTTTGGGATTACGCTTTTCGGTAATTATTGTTTTACTCGTTACATACAGTGTGGTTTTAAAATTCCTTATTCTAATTCTAGTCAAAGGTGAGTGACGCGTTATTTCGAGGTGTGATCATAAAACCGTAACAGTTTGGCGCGTTGGTTATATTCTGTCAACATAGCTAATAAAGTGTTCAGACGCAGTAGTTTATGCACGTGTAATTTAAATACAAATGTAATTTTTCATTCGCAGACATGGCTTTGAGCGTTGCACTACCTCTGGCAGGCTTGGAGACAGATAATTATAACTCGTTCAGTTCGTACGGGCATATCATAGACATAGCGGGCCTGTCTCAGTCTCAGTCGAGCCCGAGTCCGTCAGTCTCCAGTGAATCTAGCGGTATCGGGTCGCTGGGGTCGCTCAAATCAGAATCGGTGAACAGCGACTCCCTGCCGTCTAGTCCTCAGACCACAGAGAAGGTGAGTGTACATTTTCGATCTATTTTGTTTGCATTCGTCCTGGCCTTGACCTCTCTATTTTCATAATATTCCGTAATGGCGAATGTTATATTACGCTATCAATGTTGTGTACATTATCGAGCTGTGATAATGGAAAGATTTTGGAGGCATAGATACGTTTCTATATGCATTATGCATCGCAACCAGTGCCATTTTTTATGCGTATTATTTATATAGATGTATAGTCTAATCAAAATGTCTACCTATTGCCGTTAGGTACTTGCCAAAATAATTTTGCAACTTAGATGGGAGGTGGTCGGGTGACATTGTTCCTCTTGCCATGTATATTCGGTCAGAGTCGCTTTAGGGTTATATGTTAGTGCGCATTTTTGTGATGTGTTATTGTGTGAATGTGATGTGCCTACTTCCAGAAAATATTCGAGCCCGTGGTGCAACCCCAGCCACGTCCAAAAGAGAAGAATGTTGATGACATCAAAATCACGTATGGGGGACGCGACGTCCTCAACCTGATGGGTAATCTCACTGACCCGCGGTGGAGCTATCGCCCCACTGTGCTGCCACCCAACAACCCGGCGCTGTTCTTCGCCAATCGCTCCCAGTACCACCGGTTGGGCCCGTATGGAACTCGCACACAGTACGTAAAAGACTCGTGCCGCCTCTGCGGCTTCTCATGGGTTGTAGCTGCCACAGAATGATGTGACTATGAGTCAGCATAAATTCAGAACAAACAAATGTTAAGTGGGTATGACTGGAGCACATCAGGGTGCATATCAACTTCTCTAAATCTTATTGTCACTTAATGGTGCTCTGCACTATTATAAGATGAACCATGACTCTAGTTCATGAATATTAGGAAATAATTAATTGTGACGACTTGTTATTTTCAACAATGACAAGAAATATTTTTTATTTTGTTCATGTTATCTTTTTGACTTAAGTTTTTACATTCTATTTTACTAATTTGTTATCAGATAAGCATGAAATGTTTTACCATGACTGACAAAAATTATAAATATTAAAGTTCCTTTAGTTGAACTAAAGCCAATGGTTCTGTGACACTCTCCTATGATAGTTTGCATGATGCTTGCCTGTTGTGCTCCAGTTCTACAGATGACTGTGGAATATGTATGTGGCTATCGTCTCGCGCATTCGTAGAGTTACATTTTAAACGTGACTTAATACTGTGATCTTAATTTAAACAAGACAATTTTTGACAAATTCTGTGAATGGAATGCGTGACGATACATGACTTCGTTTTTTGTTTTTAACTTATTTAATTATGTGATAAAGTTAGGCTTAATTAATACTACGGACTTGCAATGCCATAAATATTTCCAGATTTATTCCAAAAATCAGCATTTTTAGGTCCCAGTCTAAATGAAAAGACAATATTGGATCAAAACTTTAAAATCTCTATTCCATCAAAAAATATCACTAATTATTATCATTAATTAATTAAAGTAATATATTATGCTACACTTAGTTCCTCTTAGAAATGTTAATGATTTGTTATCCAAAGAATATTATATTAACTATAAATTGTTGAGTATACAATTTATATTGATTAGTATAAAATACAAAGGGTTGAATTCTTCAGCTCATGGATTTTGTGTCCAATTACTCTTAAAGCAATATTTAAATTATAGACATTTACTTATGATATCATAATGAGTTATTTCCCACCATTACATGTAACCGTTATTATTTAAATATTGTTTTATAATATTCTTTAGTCTCTAGGAGATAATTTAGATATATTCCACAGTCATTTATCAATAGGATTGTCATTGTTTAAACCAAAAGGCTGCTTCTCGGATGTTATTTAAATTTACGATTTTGACGAGATAGGCACGAATTTAAAGCCAAGCTGTAGGTTAATTTTAAGATGTAATTATGATGATTGTTGGATTTACCGTCCGAGCATTACATAATAATAGTGATGACATATAATCTAGAGGATACAATCTTGACACATTACCCTAAAATCAACTTCTTATCAACTCAACTATAAAGCTTTGAACAACTCATTTGTAATTATAATATGATGAGCCCATGTGGAACATAGTCAAAATGGGTTATCAGTGCATATCATCACAAATTAATGCAGTGATTAGATATTCTAAGGTATTAGTAGTTGTTACAGACCGTTTTAAAACGTTTGAGTCATTGATATGCCCAGAAGCTGGGCTCCTAGTGAAATTATAGTAAGTGTCGTTAACAGACTGGCAATATCTCTATGTATGTGCATATATAAATGTAATATTCGTGGTCTCTTAATTTAGTCAAGATATTTAATAGTGTGAGTCTCTTCAATTACATGTAAGTAATGTATAACATACTAACTATAATGAATAATTGATACTGTCCTTTTGTGCAACTTTAGTTCTGCTATGTTGTGATCAGCTTTAAATTGGAACTGGAGTATTTGTACATGATAATGTTGACATATTTCCCCACAAAGTTATTTTTATAAAAAATGTTGATATGAGACAATACAGTATGTAGTTTTCAAAAAAAAATCTTTATATCTAATGGATTTCGCTTAAACTTTGGCAAATATTTTGGAAGGGACCAACATGCGCGCATTGTTTTCTCTGAACACTAGTTTGTCAGAACAGAAGTTCACCGCTGAAGCAGAGCTTTTGTCGTGGTTTAAGTTACACATTGCATTTTAAATGACTGCTTCATGTCAATCCGTGTCCACAAACTTTCATTTCTGTTTTGTCTGTAATCAATTAACTGGGCTATGAACACAAAAGTTAAGCAAGTAGTTGAAGTTTTACAAATATTTATTTATGTATTTATGATTCAGTGGGTAATGACTGAACATATAGCATGGATCTCAGAATGCAGCTAACAGTGATACACATTCTTTAAAATGCCTTTGTAGGAAGCCACCCCTTTGCGTACTGTTGGCGAAGAAAATATTTTATCAATGTTTAGGGGTGGCTTCATTTGCCTAGTGTGCTATATCCTCAGTCACACAGACTCACAAAATGGTTGTTATTGGTTATTTTAAAATCAAGTGATGCATTCAGATTATTTTTAGTTATTAACTTATAATATGACAAAGCTGCAATCGAATGTAGTTCAAAGGAAAGTATTTGGAGCGATACGCACAGTTTAATAGACTAGCTCTTGTTGTGAATGTCTCCTTATGTTAGTAGGTGATCCCCATAGGCCGCAGCGAGTGGCTCGACCGGCGCGCGGCGCGAGCAACAAGAGAGGCCGAGGTGCGATGCAATATTTGCATTCCAGTTTTGTGTTTAAGTTAGCAGCCGAGGGTAGTAGTTGTTAATGTTTATTTAATCCACATTGCCAAATATTTTGGTTGTTGTGCTATTTATTTAACAAAATTTTCTAAAATATCAATTTAGTACCTTCCATTACTAAGTGTCTTCAAGTGATTTTACAATGTTTAAATCATTTCAATTTTATGCATTTTATTTTGTTTTAGTCAAATCATATACATTATATTATACATAATATTACCTATATGTTGTATTATATCTATTGTTCATTCATATGATAAATATTTTTTTCTCATTGAACTGTAGTCAAATGACAGTATTTTTATAATGAAAATTGTATAAGGATGAAGGGTTTTGCTTGACGCGCGTTACCAACGCCTGCTGCGGTCTGCTTGCGGGCCGCGCGTGGGCCGCGGCCGCGCGCGTCCAGTGGGTATTACGTATATCTGATAAGCATTATGTAGGTTTAGCGAAATAGATTAACTCGGAGATGAACTCCAAGTACCAAAACTTATTGGTTCAATGTTGTTCTCATATTATGGTGATATAGTGCGTCGCGCGCGGCGCAGAGCTCAATATTTTTAGTAACCCTTAAGAAAATTAATACCTCTTTTGAAAAAATAAAATATATATGATATAGTATATCCAATTGATAATCACATATTATGTATTTCCCTGTTTATTTTGATGTGATATCATAAATGACTGATCTGAATTTAGTTTTTAAGTTGGTTATTGATATGCAGTGCTATTTCGAGAGTGTAATTAAGATTTAATATTGAAAGTGCCAATGCTCGTAATTTAATCTTTATGACTGTTCCTTTATCGTAGCTGTTTGTAAGGGCTCAGCCCGATACTCCTTTGTCAACTTCAGTATAAGCAATCTTCCTTTCTTACACTAAGTTTTCAATTTTATTGTTACTTTAATGAAATCACGTAACGTGCACAATCTCAGTAATGCTTGCAATATTATGTGTAACATGTTTTATTCCTCATTTATAATTTATAATCCAGCGTAATGTTAAGAGTACAATATGAGATGATGTTATATCATTCTAGTATCAAAATTAGCCGAAGATGTTAATATTATTAGTTAGGTAAAATTTTAACATAGCTTTGTATAATTGGGATGTTTAGTATTTAGTAGTGTATAATTACGGCGTAGTGGCAAGCAAAATGTCTCGTGAATGAATTGAATACTGTTTGTGGCAATAATACTCGATGTAAGTACCCTGCCAAGAGACTTGTACAGGGTCGCGCGCCGCCGCCCGCGCCCGCCCGCGGTCACCGGTGGGCCGGCGCATACACAACTGAACGTTAGGAACTAGGCGTTTATTTGTTGTAATTATAATAATAGACGTAGGTATTTTATCGTACTTAAATAATTATTCTTGCGATGCCTTAATTCTGGTTGTCAATTAGACATGTCTCTGCCTAGAGTGTTATCATTGTTTTTATTTATTTTAGTTTTTTGCCGTTCCGGCTTCCTCCGTGAACTTCCAGTCCAGGCTGTTCTTTTGAAATGATTTTGAGGTCGATTTATTTTTACCTAAGTGTTCTTATTAAATGTTACCAAAATGTTTTTAATAAAATATTTTTATATGTAACTGTTGTTTCACTTGTTCATATTCAGCAACGTTTCTCGTAAACTTCTGCCTACACTCGGCTACAAATAGCTTTAATGAATGTACAACGTAAAAATAGAACTGTTTTATTTTTTAGTCCTGCTTCACTGTATGATATTATTTTGCCAACTACTGCACAGCGTTAACTAATAAAGTTGGTCACGTTTCTTGGCGTAAACATGTATTTTCGGGCTTGAAGCCAACAACAAACATATTAGACACAGTCCAGTGACAAAATTATGTTATGAGCTGGGTCAAACTGCTTAAAATATTCTTACATAATAAATTACATGTGCTGTTTGTTTACTAAAGTCTAGATAATACGGTTTGTTTACATTTTATTAGCGCTTACGTCATCACGTTCTTTGATTGCTGTGCCACGCCATTTTTGTGAAATATGGCCCTGGAAATGATGACGAAATATTCCACTGCAATCCTTGTTGTTGCATTGATAATTATATTTTAACTGATTTATAACTACAGTAGGTATTTTTATATGTTTACGCATTTCATTTATAAATTATTGATAACATAACATACCATCACGCCTGTGTTCCCCGAAAGGTTTGGCAGAACCCTACTAATGTACACCCACAGTTCGCCAGTATGTTTACGTTTAGGTCCCATGTAATAGGGAGCGAGCCTATTGCCATTAACCGGGCACAAGTTCCTTACTCCGAGCTGCTACTGAGAATTTCATCGAAAAACCCAATAACACTGCTCGACCCGGGAATGAACCCACTTCAACCCAGGACCGCTAGCGTAGCAGTCGCGCTCAGTACCACTAGACTGACGAGGCAGAATCTGCGTGATGATGATAGACCAGCAGGCTTACTCTTGAAAACAATACAATACCAATCCAAACGTGATCCGATTCCAATGTCAATTTGGCTGTCGGGCGATTTCGTACTCTTGAGCACAAATCTGTTAACCTTGTATCGGCATCCCTGATTGGCCAATGGTTGGGTCGTTTCCCAATCCTATTTAGTTCACTCAATCACCGCGCAATATTGAAACAATTTGGCGCTAGTCTCGAATTCAAGAGTACGAAACGACACAATTTCAATGTCGATATATCGGAATTGAGTTCAAGAGTAAGCCTACAGGGGTCGGCAAACTTTATAGACAGAGCCAGATGCCGGGTTTTTTTTTTAAGTTCAAAGAGTTTCCTGTTTCAAATTTTTCACTGTAGGTATATCACACAACAGCACAAAAAACTACTATGAAGGGCGGGGCTGCATAGTGGATACGCTGTATTCGGCGTCGAAATAAAAACAATTTGGTTCGCGCTACTTATGTAAAAAAAAATTGACGGGAACTGGAAGAGCCACAACTGACCCATCAAAAAGCTGCAAGCGGCTCGGGAGCCGCGGTTTGCCGACCCCTGCAGGCAATTTTGTATGGTAATTGATTACGATTCTGACACGATAAATAACCTCACTGCATTTGAGATATGGGTAGGTGCTGTTGGAGACGGGTAATCAACATTTTTCATGAACGATGCATTTCGTTGTTCAAAAAGCTTCAAATACAACATTGCTCATTTCATCGAAAAACCGTTGAATTTTGACCCCAACCCAAGCCAAGTTGCTTTGGGTCAGTCAGCTCAAATAATCATCCGATTAAAACTATTGGAGATCCCTTTGTCACTTAGCATTCAACATTAATGTGGGATTGATTGAGTGTGTATCCGAATGTTCAGTCATTAAACTAAGTCTAAGATGGACCAAGGTTTAAATAGATCCACGGTTAAATCCAAATAACTTGGCCTGTAAGCAAATAACTTGGCCTGCAAGCAAATTATATCATCGCCTCTATTCCCCAAAGGGTAGGCAGAGGCGTACTAATGTACACCCACATTTTGACGGTATGTTCAGGTCCCGCCCATGTAATATAGGGCGAGCCTATTGCCAATAATCGGGCACAAATTCCAAACTTCGAGCTGTTACTGAGAATTTCACAGAAAAACCAAATAACACTGCTCGACCTGGTAATCGAACCCAGAACCTCTAACGAAGCAGTCGCATTCAGGACCACTAGGCTAATGAGGTAGTTAAATATACATAGATACTAAATAAAATCCATATGTATATATGTCTAGTAAAGTAAGACTAAAATACCCAGCCCCTACTGAAATCACTGCACCTATTATTTATATTTTTTTGTAAATAGTAACATTTAGCTGTTCCTAGCCCGGGTGGGTGCCTAAAATTTTGTAGCGGTAAAAACTGAAATTATTTCAATATCATACAAACAATCGCACTTGCATTCCCTGGTCCTGTAGCATTGGCATAATTACCAGTAGGCTGGACTACCCTAGGACGGCAAATTTGGGGTCAAAGTATTTATATGTCTTACAGAAATTAAAAGATTCTTATTTACTTAGATGGCAAGATGTTAACGAGCAAGACTGTTCCTTAACAGCCGTTCTCGTTATGCCCATATTCACTCTATCTCTGGTATTGACTCTCTTTCCTTCTTGATCTATCATTTTCAACCGACTTTAAAAAGGAGGAGGTTCTCCATTCGACTGAATGATTTTTTTATGTTTGTTAATCGATTATTCCGTCAATCATGAACCGATTTTGATGATTCTTTTTTTGCTCGGTAGATCGGTGGTCCCATAAAAATTTGGTCAAGATCTGATCACAAAATTTAGAACAAACTGCCAATAACACATAACGGCCGAGTAAATGATAAAATAATAACATCGTCGAAATAAATACATATGTTGAAATAAAATAACTTTTAAGAAAAAGTCAAAAATATAAAAAAATAATGATACCTATGTGCGAAACAGTTACGGAAGTCGGTGGCGAAATCAGGCACCGATTTCCGAAGATAGAGATATAAGAAAAAAATTTTTTGAAGGCGGTTTTACTTTTTCTTAATTACCATTTAATTATTTTTTTATTATTATTTTAAAATGAAAATAGCCTAAGGGCGCCAAATGTGTAAATCTGCTACTGCCCTAGGTATTCGTGGCCACGAATACCTACTTGGAATTCCCCCCGACCGGGACAGGCTATGGTCGTACAAACTTGCCACTTGCACCAGTACCTACATTACAGAAGTTCGTGATATGAAAGCACCGAATATTGCTCTAACGAAAAGGTAAGTGGGATTTAATTAAAAACATAACCTTGTAGCCGAAACAATGTTCTGACTCTTACCTTACATCGATATACGCTACGGTCGTTTCCCCTAACGTAAATAAATGTAAAGTAATCAGAAAACTATTTATTTATTTATGTGATACTAGCGGGCAGTCCCGTCTTCGCACGGGTGGACATTATTGAAGTTTTAGTAGGGATCCCTAATTTCTCTAGTAATAAGTATAGCCTATGTTACTCAGGGTTGATGTAGCATTCTAATGGTGATGGATTTTTTTAAATCGATCCAGTAGTTTTGAGTTTATTCGTTACAAACATACCAATATACAAATCTTTCCTCTTTTACGACGTTTTCCATAATTATGTTTACTACGTTTTTGTGGACAATTCAAGTTCCACCGGTCGCTTCGCTAATTCAAGCTACGCTTAGAGGTCCTGGGGTTGATTTTCAGTGCAGACAAAGCCTGGTTAATGGCAATAGGCTTGCCCCTATTACATTGGACCTAAACATATCGGCGAACTGAAGGTACTAGCATACCTCTGCTGCCTAACCCTCCAGGGAATACCGGCGTGATGATACGACTCTATGAGATGATTATTTAATCTGTGGTACCTACTTACCTACCTTTGAGTAAAGAGAATAAATTGATTAAATTGCTTTTTCTGCGATCAATTAAATGTGTACCCTTATTAATAGCTTGTTGATATGAGATGATGACAAAAGAAACTTATTAAAACACGCCAACAACTACGAAATTAAGTAAATAGGTAGGTGTAGGTATCACACATACCGAAGTAGGTAACTCAATATATTTTACCTACATGGAGGTACCTACCGCGTAACATCATCACATCTAGTAAGTATCTACTTAGGTATGTATTAATTTTTATGCCGATATTTGTAAGACTGCCTCATTACTCATTAATATAGTGGTCCCAAGCGCGAGCGGTACGCTAGAGGTCCTGGGTTCGATCCCCAGGTCGAGCTAAGTGTTATTGAGTTTTTCTATGAAATTCTCAGTAGTAGCTCGCAGTCTGGATTTGTGCCCGGATAATGGCAATAGCTTCGCCCCCTATTACATGGGACCTAAACATACCGATAAGCTGTGGGTGTACATTAGTACGCCTCTGCCTAACCTTTCGGGGAATGCAGGCGTGATGGTATGTTATGTTAATTGTAAGTAGCTAAGTACCTACCTAGACTACTCATGTAGGTAAGTACTAGGTAAAACGTGCTATCTATCAATTAGATAAGTAGGTATTATTTTTACTTTTTTATTCACGTGTTAGGTATTGTGTTAGATCATCATTAAGTACACTGTTAGATAATAAATAATGCATAAAGTAAACAACAAGTAGGTAGGTGCCTTTAGGCAGCAAATAAAACAAAAAGTATAGGTACCTACCTACCCAGAGCTATAATAGTCTTATCATATTAAGGAAACATAAATGATAATTTAAGTAGCCAGATTGTAGCAGCTACGTCTTTCGTTTGTCCGCTAATTCGATCGAGATTAGCGGTAAACATACTTCTATTTACAAAATGGACGCCTACCTACGCGTTAGGAACATGAAAACGCCATCTTTCAAGCAACGTGAACATCGCGAATTATGATCCGCGTCCATAGTGGAAAAGGCGGGCCCACGCGTTTGTTGTTACAAACCTTGATGCAGCGCCATCTACAATTTCAGCGTGTAAAATGTACTTACACTACGTTGCTGAGATGAGTAATAACAGTATACACAAGATGGCGCTATAAGTGAGAAGATGATTAAAGTTTTTTTACGACGTAGAGATGGCGCTACTAGTTCTGCCCAAACGGAAATCTTATAATTATTTTCTAATGTTATTACTTTTTACGGATTTTCGATCTTAAAGGTTAAAAAATAGTTGTTTTTATCCCATTGATAATTCCGCTCATATTGTGCAGCGCCATACAAAAAAACTTTAAACTGTCCTTGCCGCGGTTAGTCTGTGGATAGGTGACCGTTCTTAACACACCGAAACCCCTCCGTGTCTTCAACGAAGCAACTGCCATTCAGTTGGAGAGGATGATGATGCGTGGTAGAATGGTGGTGGTGCTACAATTTCTACACCATTATTTTCCTTTTTTTGCCCAGTACCTACATACGTTATATTCTCATATAGGTAAAGTCAATATATGTGTCCAAAAACACGTTTTCTTTCCCACCAAAAAGCGTTTGTTCCGTTTCATGGTTATGGTGAACGTGGTAATGGCGCCCAGCGTGGGACAGTTTGCCATGTAGACGAATGTTATCATATCACTAACATTATAAGATTACAGTGATTTCATAACATTCATACATGTGCCCCAAAGTTATTGGTGGGCTTTTAACCTCACGTATTTGAGAATCTCTGGCTTTTTACGTAGCATAGGAACAAATTGAAGCGTGTTTGATTTTAAACCTCTTTAGAAAATTAAGCTAAATTACACACAGCTTTCAAATTCAGGTTAGGTATTCGGCATCTTCCAAGGGAAACAGTAATTTAAGGGGAGATCATAATAATAATCATAATCAGATGATATATATGTATACTTATTACTCATAAGTACCTAAGTCATTCTTTCCCACTGCCGATTATTCTGGGCTAGGAAGGCGAAGAGGTTTCTAGAGTGGGCATTACCCACCCCCTTGGCCTATAGAGACGAAAAACTTAAAATAAATTATCATGTCACGCGGTAACGGTTTCACAAAAAATAAATTTTTAACAGCGACGATAAATCCAGGCGGCGTCGTCGATTCCCAAAATTATTCGCGACAAAATACAATTTCACGAACTACATTGTTCAAAATCATAATGGAATATAGTCTGAATTGTTTTTTACGCGCCGTAATAACCGCGGCAATGATGTTTTTGTTTGGAATATCCACTTTTGTGTAGGCATAATGGGTGTATTCATTCAGACGGGAGCAACTGAAAAGTGTCTCTTTTATCAGTCGCACAATGGGAGGGAATCAAAGAAATTACGAATTCCACGGACCGATGTTCTACAGTGTAAAATAAAGACGGGACACCGCCTTTGTTGGTTTATAATATTTTCATTGTTGAATAGGTATACGACACAGTTTCTGATATTTATGATAGATATGCATCTGGGAAACAATGCGGTGTTGTGTAATCTGTAATAAATAGACTGCGGTTGGGATAGCTACATTTTATTCATAAAGAAAGCTGATTATAATTTTTAAAATAAAAGGCTACACGCACGGCACCCTTTATTTTCCAATTAATATGAATAATACCGGTGTACAGTATCAATATCATCTAGGCATATAGGGTATCAACGTATCTACTTACTCCTTTTTACCGCAAGGGCGGCGTGAACTGACGTACTGCGCTCCGCCAGATCCCAGATCCTAGTGTCGGAATTGAAGGCATGACTTCAACACCCCAAAACAGGACACGCCGCGATTGTGACGGTAAGACCCTTCAAGGAGGAGTCGCTGGAGAGGCGTCTTTCTTCATAACAAATTGAATTGATTATTGCATAACTACCCTATGAACAAATTTTTTTTTTAATATATGACTGTAAAGAAGCCCTAACAAACTGGTTAAAACAACTAACCTACGAACAAACCGAATCTCTCATGGAAATTTTATTCTAATCACAACATTTTTACTTAATTTGTCAACACCCGGAAATACAGAGAAATACAGTACCCCCTATAATAAGTCTGAAGTTAACCGTTGCGAAAAGCCGGTCACAGGTCAAATAACTTAATTATCTTTTTGTGTTTTTTTTCCATTTTGCATGCTCAGATTATAAAGTTATTTTAGTATAAGGAAAAAATCAATCGCGGGCAGGATTCGAACCTGCGTTTTCGCAGAGAACAGAGAACGCAAAAGCACCTTATGACGTAAATTCAAAATATGAAAGCAAAATTTCAAACCTGCCGGTAGGGTTCGCGGTGCTTAGAGGTCAGATCGTCTGGTGTATCCAACCAGGAAACGCAAGTTCGAATCCTGCCCACGATTGAATTTTTCCTTTACTAAAATAACTTAATTATTTGTTCTTTTGCAAAAATATCGAAATTAGTAAGCTCAATACTCACGAATGCGATTAAGACCCCAACTGTTAATGTCTTTACACCGAGTTTCAAAACCACTTGCGGAGAACTTCAGACACACGTTCTTATATAAAGGCTACTGTACCTAACTGCTAAGTTTTTTTTAAATGTTTTGTTAGCCAATAGTTAAGTACTTATGTCCTTTTTCCGAAAACGACAGTGCCTACCCTCGGTGGGTAAGATTAATTAAAATGTATCTACGTTTCAAATAACTATGGGTGTTAGTACACCTCTCTCTAGCCCTTCAAGCACTACAGACGTGATGGTATGTTATGTTGTTTTAAATACAGACTTCAAAACTCCTGTATAAGTAACATAAGTAACATTCAATTAAAGCTTAAGAGTCCGGCGGACCGAATTTCTATTACAAACGTAATACCGAAATAAATCGTAATTTAAACACAATTTAATAAAGTTCTATTATTATTCGGATTCTGATGCCGGTAATCTAGGTTCCTACTCTACCATTTCGTCCAAAATACTTTACTGGAAATAAATGTAAGCGAATGAAATTTTTGATAACTTTACCAAGTTTGAAGCGATTTTTCGGACTTTTATTTCCATCGATGTAGTAGTATACGAAATAGTTCTCTAGGAACCTAGATTAACGGTATCCAAATCCGAATAATAACATAATTTGATAGAATATTGTCTTGATTTAGATTTATTTTGGTATTACGTTTTTGTAGGTTAATTTCCTACAAAATACATCCACCTTAATCTAGGTGTCTTTAAGCCACGAGTGAATCGGTTTCTTCTAGGCAAGCGCGCTCCATCGTAGATCGCAGTATTGCTTAACATCAGGTGAACTGGCGGTCAAGTGTAAGCCTGTCACGAATTAAAAAAAAAACAGATATGTACAGGATACGGTGAGTAAAATATGTGAATAGAGATAAATTAAAAGCCGCACGGGGCGTTGATTGCCACATCTTATAAATATTGATATTCATGAGCCTGTTTCAGCCCGAAAGCAGTGATAGCTTAGTGGTATGACCATTGGACTGCCAAATCAAAGGTCTCGAGTTCGAATACAGGGCACGCGCCTCTGACTTTTCTTTTGATTGAACAAATCATAGGTATTTTTTTTATTATTATGGCAACCTTCACACCATTAGACCTTTTCCACCTTTGGTAAGTACCATAAGATTGCAGACACTTATGTTCCTAGTTTCGTTTCTGCTATAGAAAATATTTTTCAAATCAAACACTTATACAGTTTCAATTTTTTAAGATTTCAATCGTGAACATTTTCTTTGAAATAACTCTTTGGCTATATTTGTAACACACATTACAAAATATAGGTACCTATGTGTAAATAGAAACACATTTGTAAATAATCCAATTAAAAACACAAACGATTAATAATCAGATGTTATTATTTTCCGTTCTGACTAGGACTACCGTATCTCCAGAAATATACAAGGAATAAACTTGTTTGAACTATTAATATGACTATGAAGACTATTGCTTTGGCGCAGCATTTTGCATCGATTCCTTTGACGTCATAGTGTGCTACTATGCTAGGTACACTGCTTGGTGGCTTCTTCAACGTAAACGGCATACTATTTTGAAATTCACAATTCCTTATAACACATCATACAAAATTAGTTATTCAGTAATTTGAAATAAGCCTCAATAGTACAAGAAATTCATATAGGATCAAACCCCATGGGTTTGGAAACACTGGTAAATCATTCTTATTCTAAAGATGTATTTTCAAACCTTTGCTACACGGAGTTTTTATAGCTTTTTATGTTGTTTGTAAAATTAAGAATTAATTTGTAATTAATTGACAATGTAAACAGACAAATGTCTCGAAGGATGACAATGACAAATAAAGCATAGATAACATAAAATTCAACAAAAATCAGGAGAAACTTATTTATTAAGAACTCATACTTTTTCAATAAACAACCTCTCTAAACTTTACTCTCTTTGCTATTTGAATGGCATCTGAGCCGGTTATTTTCTTTTCAGCCAGCACTATTGTTCGGAACTTCTTTTTAACGTAGGCAAGTATGACTTCACTTTGAAATAGAAGAACAAAACCGAGTTTCTTCGCAAGTGAAGATGTTTAAAAAGTTCCCTATTGCCTTTTACATGAGCGTACCTGTTTGTTCAAAGAGTCTCTTGTATATTTTGAATAGGAATCGGTAAATAAGTATCGCTCAATGAGTAAAATGTTAAACAGTGGTCCATTGAAATGGCTGAAGCCTTTAGAAAATCACCCTCCTTTCGAGTCGCTTTTTGCAGCCTCTATTTATGTTTTCCACATTTTCCATATAGAATTTCGTGCTTGTGATGTCGACCGAATCTTCTATTGAAATCTCACACTCGGGAGTTGGCAATTCAGCAGTAAATTAACACTATTCAGTGGCGGTCCGGAAGATGCCTAAAAGGTATGTCTAAGGGCTTTATGAATTTGTATAACCTTTATGTAAATACTGGTAAGAATATTATACTGTAAGAATATTTAGAGTTATTAACGTCGATATTATTATAGATGCAAGGCCATGGTTACCGCTTCAAAAAGAATTAACAACATTTTGTGATCATTCCAAGAAATAATTTGTTGACCCCGTGAAATATTGATTCTAGGGAGCTTCATTTGGATCCAAATTCAATTTTAGGTTTGTATGCAAGGGATTATCTCCTTATCTACTGTTCTATTCCGAAAAGTTATCTTATCACTGAGAAATATATCCACAGAATGCTTGAGAAGTATTACACATAGGCTATGTTTTATTATGATACTAAATAAGATCAACGTGAATGAAGTTACGAAAGAAAGTTTGTCAGAAGCACTTACATAGAGATCTTAAATCGTAATCGTAATTGTTCGTGATAGTTACTTACTGGTCGAGGTATCTGCAAATTCAATCTTACGTGGTTACCGACGATCGAGTTATAGATGTCAAAATATTGTGGTATACTGTGGTATAGAGTTATGGATGTCAAAATATTAAAGTAAGTCTTAAATTCATAGATGTATTTTTAAGAAATAATTAAGCATAATCAGTGTAAGGCATTGACCTTTTGTATGGAATAGCTACCGGTCGAAATGTATTTGAATTTGCTAATGATTTCTCATTCCAGAATGATAAACTGATAATCTATTATACTTTTTTGTACATATCCTTTAAAAAAGCATAAGAACGGTAACAATATACCCTAGAAATGTTATGCCTCAATGTCTTCCTAAATAACCGTTAAGCAGTAATTGAGGAATTATAAGCATATTAATAGCCACTACAACACCGGTTCACTTGTACATTGAACATAAAAATGTTTAACGACCAGCGTATAACGTGTTTCCAAAGAATTTCCCATTCAACTCATTTTCCTATTTGGCGGGACACAAAAAGCGGGTGGCTGGTAACACAATTGGGCCAGCTTTTGTTCGACGTCGCTCCAACGAGCATTCTTTTACCAGCGCCTGGAACAACTGTTTCTAGTACGATAGCCTTACAATGCGAACTATTGTCGCCAACGTAATTGTGCCTTGCCTCATCTACTGGAGGGCTAGCTAATAGCATTGTAATTTAACACATAATTGCTGTAAGAATTAAACCTAAAATCCAATGACAAACAAACGTCTAAATTATTTTCGGAGAACACACTCTAAGTAAAATATAAAACGTTTCATAAAGCTATTCATCGAGCTAGCTAAGGAGTGAATCTTTATGAATGCGACCAAATTGTATGAGAGTAGTCCTCTTTCAAAACTTCCCATGAATAGTGTTAATTCGCTATAGCGAGTTTGCTCGGAGCTCGTCAATGGACTATTTGGAGACTTGAGAAGCGCGCCGCCTCACAAAGTCGCAATATTGTGTATGGAAAACGCGGGAAATATGAATGGTGTTTCGAGACGACACATGAGTGTAGGCGATTTTGTATAGGGAAGAGAATATTTCAACGGTATCCATTGATCCATTCATAATCTCATACGTGTTTGTGCCTTCATGGACAGAATAAATATGTACATCGACGCCTACCAAAACTGTAACTGATTTACAGAAAGGATTATGTTATTGTTGACGTAGATACACTGCTGTCGGTTTGAAAAATACCTACATATGTTATGAACTTAAAATAGACATTTAAACTCGTCCCTTCAGTGAAAGTCCTACACAATTTAACACTTTGCGAGGTAACAAACGCTTCGAAAAATAAAGAATGTCTTGTTTTGTGATCTCTACTTTGATCCTTTATTTCATAAAAAATAATACAACCATGTTATCTCCCAAAGCCTTACATTTCAAATGAAATTCCTAAAATTAAAGAGAAAACCTTTATAATGTAAACACAGAGTTACACCTCAACCCTTGTAAGGGCGGCCCTTAGTTTTTCAGCGCCGTTTCGAAGGCGAAAAGGAAAAAACGGAGCGTGCCCGAACAAAGCGCGTCATACAATAGAGCCGCGAACAATGCTAACTAGAGGAGCTTGAGCTTGTATCATTTGCAGATAAACACGGCGAGATATTGATATGATCAATACATGGCGGCTTCGACAACATGTAATACGGAAGAAGGAATGTGTATAATAATAATATAACCTATTTATTTATTTCTCCTCACAAAAAACACGATGAGGACTCAAAAAATAAAAATGAATCCCGTATGTGTCTGTAATTCGTTTCTTGTCAAGTAAAACAAAATACTTTCGTTCTTTTTGTAGAAGGATTGTATCTAACAATCCTTCTACTTTGACTTTCACAATGTTTTTTTAGACTAAATGACAAAATTAAGTTTTTATAGGTATCGTCTGATCTAGGGAACGTAACTGATGACGTTAATTAATTTGCCATTTAATTTCGAAATAAATTGCATATTTAATTTGGAAAATCTATTGCTTTATACCATTTCCATAACTCAATCTTTCTATAACTGCTAAGCTCTGTGGAGAAAATGTAAACGCCATCGATGCGTCGGAAATTGAAATGAGCGCTCACTGGCTCCCTGACACTTATGATATGTGTCCAAAATACTCCTACTATTTTATTAAATTGTATTTTCTAAATTTTATGGTTTATAATTGTGTTTTTAATTAGGTAAATCTTTGAAATTATAATTTCCATAATATTCCGTTGTCATGTTCAGTAATTAAACTGAAACGCTTCGAGGTTTTTTTTTGTCCGGAAAGATTGCCTCGTCTTGGCAATTTAGCTAATTTCTCCTTTACATCTTACAATTTTGCAGTAACATCTTGAGCCATATTTGGCCAGCCAGACAGAACAGGAACTTACCTCTAAAAACAATACCTTTTACTACAACGTCAGTTCATCGTCATGAATGGGAGGATGATGTCAATGGACGATACAAGACAGGCCGTCACAAAGCGTACCCACCACACTTTCCGTCGTATTAAAATTCAAACGACACTTAGAACATTGCACATCCGCAAGCTCAGCACTAACGACGGAGTCCACAACAATGTGCCCTCTGAAGAGGCCCGAACAATCGAATGAAGACAATAAGCAGCGATACTCCGAGACAAAAAGAGGCGAAATAAAGGCTCACTTGTTTCCTGGCCGCATTGTGAGGAACGGGAGAGGGCAGAGACAAAAGCGTAATGTGCCACGGGCCCAAACAATGGGGGCCGGGCCATTATTGTTACAGTAGCGCCGCTTTACGCTATACGAGGTGGCTCCGAACTTGACATGGTGCTGGCCTTGTCGGCTGCTGACTTGCATACGTCAAGTGTATTAATCTCATTCCTGATATTAATAAGCTTTGCGTCAGGATGGAGTGATTAATTTAAGATCGAGTGCGCAAAGGTTTTGCGGCAGGCAGTAGATTCGTGTAATTCCATAACATGATATTTTATGGAGATGTAAAGATGCTTTTACAAGGGTTTTTTTTTTCAGGAAATATTGCCTGGCGATAATCGACGAACCCAGGGCATGTACCTCTGACTTTTCAGAACCATACATATACTAGACTTCTTATATGTTACATCAATTTATATATTAGTAACTTTTTTCATATAGGTACAGATCAGTTCAGACAATACTCGCTAATTTGGTGGAGGAGGTCCTCGGGAGTCGGCCACGCGGTGGAGAGTATCATTTCGTTATCGGGGTCAAAAAGACCGGCCGCCGTTTGATCTCTCGCCTTTATGATTTATATAAAGCCGATGGCGAATCGCACATTGTGCCGCCTGACGGATTGGTGTAGACACATGTTCATGTTGGATAATTCAATGTTGGTACTTACACATAATTAATTTTACTTTTAAACTTATGTGATGATAATAGGATATTATGGCAAATTACACTAAAGTAGTACTGTCGCAGAATTCAACACTGAATGCTGTTTTGGCTCTTATATGCACAAAAAATTCGATAACGCTTTTCTTAGCAATCTGACTATAAAATAAGAAACATCAAATGTCAAAAACCAGTAGGAAACATCAATTCAATACCTCCGACCTAATAGGTAAAATTATAGTAAGTAGATTTACATGAAAATATAAATAATTTCTCGCGGTTCAAGTCAGAACACAATCTATCCAAAAATTCATCAAAATTGATTGTTCGGTTTAGGCGTGAAAACGTAACAAACAAACAACCAGACATAATAATTACTTTCGCATTTACAATATTATTACGATGAATAATGGTAAACCAGATACAATACTTAACAAATCCGATAAAATTACTTTAAAACATTTTCTACATCGTATAGGTTTCGTTGCAATGTGTAACACGCTCGGGCGACGCTGAATGGCGGCCGCAGGGGCGAATCTCTGGGACGCATACGAGACGTATCAAAATTCAATCTCTCACTAGATACGATGCAATATTAAAATTGAATTTTGCTGGTCATGTTTCCAACTTCCCTGTGAATAATATGTGCATGAGTCGCTGAGTTTCCTGCAAAGCTTGTCTGATGAAATGTTTACTTTGTAACTATAATTTTTGAAAATACATATGTGTAACTTAACGTATGTAAATCCTCTTATGAGCTAATTTATTTCTACTCAAATCAAACTTAGGTACTTACTTTTAAATAATTAAAAATGTTGATTATTGTATTCTTATGCGTCTACGCAAATTCTAGAAAATGTCGGATCTGAAAATTTGACACACCTCGTGAATATTTATTTATCTTTAATGATCTGTGTATTTCAGAGTCCAAACTAAGGTCCAAACATACAGAAACGACACAACATACCATAACGCCTGCATTCCCCGAAAGGTTAGGCAGAGGCGTGCTAACGTACGTTGGCCGGTATTTTTTTTTATTCGTGATAGACTTACTCTTGACTACCAGTTTGCCTGATGTTAAGCGATAGTGCGATCTACGATGGAGCACGCTTGCCTAGAAGAAACCGGTTCACTCGTGATTTAATTTTTTTAGATTACATCTATCAGGGAAGACCCACTCGGGAAGTGCATTCCATATTTCTGCGGTACGCATGATAAAACTGGACTTAAAGCGTAAAGCGTAAAGGTATGTTTCAGTCCCATCTAATAGGGGGCGACCCTATTGCTATTAACCGGACACAAACTCCCAAACTCCGAGCTGCTACGGAGAATTTCAAAGAAAAACCCAATAACACCTTGCTCGACCTGGGAATCGACCCAGTACCTCTAGCGTAGCAGTCGCGCTTGGAACCACTTCTTTTTAATGGGATACGGGGACAAACGAGCAGACGGATCGCCTGATGGTAAGCGATTACCGCCGCCCATGGACACCCGCAATACCAGAGGAGTCACAAGTGCGTTGCCCGCCTTTTAAAAGGGGATTGGGCCTCCGGTAACCTCCCTCACTCGGCGAAACACAGCGTAAGCGTTGTTTGATGCCATTTTTCTGTGAGGCCGTGGTACCACTGGGCTAATACGGCTGTCACATAGAAACAATACCATGGAAAATGCATTTTATTATTCAACTAAGAACAATTGAATCTGATAGATATGACTCATTAATATCCCTGATGAAAATTCAACATGAGCGCTCAGTACAACCCTATCGCGCAGCACAATTAATAAAATTTCGCTATGGACAGAAGGGGTCTTTTGTCCACTTTATTCATATGCTAACTCCAGCCGACTCCTATATTATCTGAGTACTTCATTGTACTTCAAAAACAATAGAGAAATTGCGACGCGACGACCATCGTTGGACATATCTGTAGATTGCGAACAATTTTGTTGGCGATATGTGGTATTTTTGAACAAGCAACTTTGTCGATTTGAAAGTGTTTAAAATGACAGAAACACCAAAGAACACTTTTTCAATGGCATAAAAAAAAAGAAAAAAATCATATATATTTATGACATTAAGTCTTATAGTACTGCCTCAATAGCCTAGTGGCCCTAAGCGCAACTGCTTCGATAGAGATCCTGGGTTCGATTCCCAGGTCGAGTAAAGTGTTATTGCGTTTTTCTTTCAGGATTTCAAATTTCAATTTGAAATTAGGAATCCTGTCACTTGTTATGATATATGCATGGAAACGGCGGTAGCCTAATAGCTAGTACGCCGGGACTCGTGATCATGTGGTTGCCGGTTTGAAACCCACCCAATGCAATACTGACGTGAACCCACTCGCAACACAAGCATTTAGCTTAGCGCGAAGGTTTAACAAGAATACTAGCAATGTGCGACCCACATTGATAGTAAGTTTTTTTTTTAATAAATTAAAAGTCCTGCAGCGTACCCAACCCGTCAGGAGAAGTCCACACCGGTGTACTGCATCTGCGTTGTGTTTGGATTGCGTTTTGACGCGGTCCCCATCACAACGAGACGCTTGGATTAAAATATTCTACTTATATTAAACGTAAAGGAACATAATTATTATACCATAATTACCGTGATATT
The DNA here is from genome assembly GCA_910591435.1 of Acronicta aceris. Lineage (NCBI taxonomy): Eukaryota > Metazoa > Arthropoda > Insecta > Lepidoptera > Noctuidae > Acronicta > Acronicta aceris. The sequence continues at coordinate 13,706,583 of OU342759.1, forward strand.
TTTTCTTCTGAAAGATTTTTGTTTCGGGGGTTTCTTTAAATGTTTATTTTATTTTATTTGCTTTAAAAGTCCGGACCGAATTTCTTTTACAAACGTAATACCGAAATAAATCGTATTTCAAACACAATTTAATCAAATTCTGTTATTATTCTGATTCCGATACCGTTAATCTAGGTTCCTACTTTACCATTTCGTCCAAAATACTTCACTGGAAATGTGAATGCAATTTTTAATAACTTTACCAAGTTTGGAACGTTTTTCCGGTCTTTTATTTACAGTGAAGTAGTAGTAGACGAAATAGTACCGTAGGAACCTAGATTAACGGTATCCAAATCCGAATAATAACATAATTTGATAGAATATTGTCTGGATAACGATTTATCTCGGTATAACGTTTTTGTGAGCAATTTAAACTCTGCCGTACCCTTAAGTAAAAATATTTAACCCTTCCCACATCCTATTTACTATATATTCACCAGATTGCAACGATTATCATCAAAATCAACTACAATTATCAATTCTTCCTATCACGCCGGACGCTATAAGGTCAACCTGCTGAATCACTATCGCCAAACAATAGATAGTGGTCCGAAACTCAGGATCTATTGTAATGAATTAATTAATAAAATCAGTGGGACGGGCGGGGGTGGCCATTGTCCAGAGAGGATGGATCTGATCTCATTAACTAGTCATTGTGGTAGAGGAACAAAGGTGGTCAGTTCTCGTGGTGTCGCATCACCCCTCCGTACTGCATATTGAAATGGTCAAGCCTATAAAACTTGTATGCCTTGTAACTAGTTATTTTTTACAGTTCACTATACTGTATTATGTTTCATTTTTATCCTAAATAGCACGAAGCATATATGGCACGAATACAAACCAACGTCGTGCGACCGGTCGTTGAGCTCCTTAAAAATGGTTGAGCTACACGATGACTGATGTATACGTGCTATCAGTTAGTACTGGTCTACTCAAAGCTGCTATGACTGTTTCCTCAAAAGGCCTGTCCAAATATTGACATAGTAACACTCACATAATATCTGATAATACTATCTACTACTACTGTCTGGACTTTAAAAGAGACCATGATTCTCTGAGTTTGCTTCGGCGTTTCTTCTTTGAGATCGTCTGGAAGGAAATATCGGTAATTTAATTTAAAAAAATTAAAAAATTTACTTGTTAGAAAAAACGTTGTTACGTTAACGTTGAACGTTTTACAAAAATATAAAATATTCAACACAGTAGCTCATAACTAGTAGGATTAGTAAAAACACAATTTACAAATTACTTTACAATTTACAAAGTAATAAAATTTACTTTACCTACCGGAAGCAACCACGCTGGACGCTGGGTGAATAAGTTTCGCATTACGAAATAAGTACTCATTTATTGATTTAAAAAGTTTACCAAGTAAACAACCCAAACGATTGTCCAACTTTCAACCAATTCATAAAAGAACAAATTTTTTGTCAAACAATGTTTACGTAAATTCCCGTGCAATAATATCAGAACAATGTTACTTGTAAAAACTTCGTAGCGTTTTCGTAGCCGCGTGCTACGCATTGCTACGAGAGTACGGATAACATTTTCTTGCATTGTTTTTACTCTGAATAAAAATTAACTTGACTTGGCTAACTTAACCGTTTATAATTTGATGATTTAAACAGAATTAAAATGTTATTGTAAAAATGTTGTTTGATCTTATTTTGGATTATTATGATCATAGTGATTAATATCAATTAATTACTTTCTACGTATTCTATTTGCTGTTTCTAAAAAAGTTTCTTTATATATTGTGTTGTCTGTGTCGGTATAGAAAACAAAAGCACCATACAATAAACCGTTACCATTTGAATAATTTAATCTTTAGAATGATTAACAAGAATCCTTAATCCATAATTATATATCTAGTATATAGTTCTATAATTTATTTTCAAATCATGCTGTATTTGCTTAAAACCTTTGGAGGATGTTTCTATCAGTTCAGTCCATACGTAATACAATAATTTCTCAGTCAACTTTTTTAACAATTGAGTTGATCCATTCCGAAGAAACCTAACCGGAATTTAACTAAACTTTTATAATATGTTCAAAGTTAACTAATAAAACACGTGGGTTCAATTAACAATACAAACAGAACTCGCATTGTTCGACAACCCAAGGTCGATAAACCGTAACGAAACTATCCAACCAAACGCTGAAAAGGAAAGAAAATTCTTACACAAAAGTCTTCGCGACGGACAATAGATGGCGCTTGATCTAGATAACGATATGTTAACATTGTCACAATGGCGGCGGTAATGGTGCGATTGTACTGCTTGGCACAATGCTTTTAGATGTCACCTACAACAATGGATTCGTTCGATATCTGCTACTGTTGTGCCCGCTCACTCAAACGACCAAATCGAATGAAAATCGCTTTAGGAACTAATGCTGAAGGCGTGATGATGGCGTGAGACGTGGCTTGAATGTCGCCTGAACCGCGAAACTCATTCTCCATATTTTTTTTTACTGGTTAAGTCGGCAAACGAGCAGACGAGCCCTGACAGTAAGTAGTTATTTTTGCAAATAAACAACTAAACCTAATGCCAAAGGAGTTCTCTCACCTTGACACTAATGTTCTATGCCACTTTCGGAATTCTTTCGTAGGACCCATGCCGATCCCTTACAATATATTTACAGCTGCTATAAAGAATCTAAATGGTTTTAAAGCGAGGAATCATCTACTTGTCAACTAGAATTAGAACCTATCCTAACCTTAATCCCTGAAATTTTCATGACAGTTGGACTTTTGGATCTCAATCAGACTCCTAATAAATCTTAGATCGCAGTGTCGCTTAACATCAGGCGAACTGGCGGAATAGTGTAAGCCGATCAAGAATTAAAACAAAAATCTCAGCAACATCAGTAAAAGCTCAGTAATCGGACACAATGTGTCCGGTTACTTGAAATTTGAATATGTCATATTCAAATTTCAACCTGCTACTTGGAATTTCATAGAAAAAAACACAATAACACTTTACTCGATCTAGTAATCGGACCCAGGACCTCTTTACTCAACAGTTACGCTTACTAGACGAATGTGGCAGTTATTAATTAAATAAAAAATGAAAGTAGAAAACAATTATAAAAACAGATAAAATAACGAAGCCCTCTCATGCATTACGCACAAAATATGAAAAAATCATCCACCAATTCACCACAGTCGGAAAATTACGCAAGAGCTCTCGAAAACACTTGAGTAATCATTGGAGTATAACGTCATAGCGTCAGTTCATTATGGAGTCTCAAATAAAACCCGATAATTAATCAGATATTTCCACTATTTTGACAACACATTGCACAAAATTATCCAAACATTCTGGCGCCTGTCTACATTCACAAATGAGTCATCATCCATTTGTTAGGAGTTGAATAATAAGCGATTGATAAAATCGTCCGACTGCCTGTGACAATTCGCACTCGAATCCGACGCAACAACAATGGTTCGGCACCACCAGATTACACAGGACCACCTCTCCCTTTCACACAAAACAATACTCGATATTAGAGGGGTGCTAAAGGGTGTTTTGAGAGGTCTACGAAGGCTGGCCACGAGTCATAAGCCACCCACCAACTATTCAGTGTGATGTTATTCAACTCATGATGGATCACAATTTCAGACAACATTGTATGGAAACAAATGAAGTAGTACAATGGAGTGGATGTGATTTGTTAAAGTTATGTTGTATTTTAAAATTATTTTATTGGGAACATTGTGTTAAATTTAAATAGCATGTCTATTGTCTGCCTGCGAAATATACGCTTACAGCTGATTGATACCTACCTAAGGGATGCTTTTCCCACCGGGCCATATTAACCTCTGAAAAATAATTTATCTACCAAATTCATCCATAAATTAATATTATTAATTATGCGAAAGTAACTATATTTGTCTTCACATTCACGTCTAAACCACTGAACAGATTTCGATAAAGTTTGGCATGAAGTTAGATTGCATCCTGAGGACGGCTACCTTAGTATGGCATAGCGGGCTGTTATCCGCAACTCTACGACAAAGCGCATGGTTCGTTCGTTCTTTTAGGACGCAAATGAAACTGATGATGATGATGATGATGACGCAAGCAGCTAGTACCTAATATTTAATTACTACGAAACGTGAGAACCTTATGTTTCAAAAAAATATACATAGCCCTTTTGAAACACGAGTGACACCGTGTACCTAATACCAATATGATAATGATGAAATAGACAATTACCTGTGAGGCTGTGACCTAATAACTGCCGCAATAGGCTAGTGGTCACAAGCGCGACTGCTACGCTAAAGTTCTATTCCCAGTTCGACCAAATTCTCAGTAGCAGCTCGGAGTTTGGGATTTGTGGCAGTAAGATCGCTCCCTATTATATGGGACCTAAACATATCGGCGAAATTCCCTCGGGAAATACAGGCGTGACGGTATGTGTATGACCTAATAAATTCAGTTTACACACATACACAATACAATTACAAACGGGCGAACATGTACCTAATCTACAGGGTGCGTAGATTAATGTACTCCGGAAACAAATATAGGTTGTATACAGGGGTATCTGTCGATTGACCGTGAGGGATGATCTGCCGGAGATACGGGTTATCGTGTTTTGTGACCTATTGAATTGTTATCGAGCATAATAATTAATGGAGTTTAGCCGATGGGCGGTCATTTTAGCGAAATAATTGTCGTGTGAAATTTACGAAATTGATGAAGGTAAAAAATAATATGTATAGTTACATCATACAATTTCACAGGTACTTATCATAAAAAAAATAGCTTAACAAAGAAAAATTAATATTTAGAATACCAGGCATATTCAAATGTACACACGCAAGAGCCCCCTAGCAAATCTTAAGACGGATTTAAGTTTTTTTTTTATTCTTGTTAACCCCTCGTGCTAAGGTAAATGCTTGTGTTACGAGTGGGTTCACGTCGGTACTGTAATGGGTGGGTTTCGAATCGGCAACATGATCGCCAATTCGATGCTCAAGCAATTAGGCAATCGCCGCTTCTAAAATTTAAAAAATAAGATTCGGCTTCCAATATACAGATACGTCGATTTTGTAACTTGAAGCAACATATTATTGAGCACCATCATCATCAGGCGATGGACGGCCTTGAGTGAATAGTCCTCCTCCATAGAATTCCATAACGACAGTTATCGGTTGCCGCTGCTATATGCTACCAACATCCAATGTATGCTAGCGACCTATCCCACTAACGGCCAGTCCCTATAACAAATCCACCGATAGATTTGCTTACTAGAGATAAAATTTTGACATAATGTTCATACAAGTAATGTCAATTTGATTTGCTTACTAGAGGTAGGATTTTGACATTCTCAAAATCCTACCTCTAGTGAGCAAATCTATCGACGGATTTGTTATTGGCACTGGCCGTAAGCATCTCGACAGTTATCGGTTGCCGCTGCTATATGCTACCAACATCCAATGTATGCTAGCGACCTATCCCACTAACGGCCAGTCCCTATAACAAATCCACCGATAGATTTGCTTACTAGAGATAAAATTTTGACATAATGTTCATACAAGTAATGTCAATTTGATTTGCTTACTAGAGGTAGGATTTTGACATTCTCAAAATCCTACCTCTAGTGAGCAAATCTATCGACGGATTTGTTATTGGCACTGGCCGTAAGCATCTCAACCATAGACAAGGGTGCAATAACTGCTTTTGTCAAATAAAAAAAGAGTCAAAGAGTCAAAGGCAAAACTGCCTCAATAGTCTGTCTCAATAGTCTGCAAAGTGTTTTCCTATGAAATTCTCAGTAGCAATTCGGAGTTTGCATAAATGCCCGGTTAGTGGCAATAGGCTCGCCTCCTATTACATGGGACCTTAACATAACAGCGAACTGACGATGTACATTAGTACCTACACCTCTGCCTAATCCTACATGGAATACCGGCATGATGGTATGTCAAAGAGGCGAAGTCAGAAACATTGTCACGATTGTCACGACCTGCAAATCTTCTGTCCATTACGTTGAAGGCGGTACATGCTATATATGTTACTTGATCTGGATCAAGGGCTCGACAATGACATAGGAGTAAACAAAAAACTGTCACATATAAGACAGTAAATACCCATCATAATATACCTACCCCGCCCGCACCGCACCATAACATCAAACACCGTTGCTATATTTCAATTATTCGTGTACTACAAGTGGTATATTGTTCATGTTGATAATAGGAAAATCTGTCAACATGGGAACAATACAGGAAGTTACATGGATCAGGAATTAGCAGACATTGTCCGTAGCACAATGGAGCGCGGACCGGTGGAGACGTCGCTATATAATTAGATAACATTACTACATATTTCATACTAGTTCATGCTTGTGGCGTTGCCTAGGTATGGAATAAGTTTTCGGTATCCTTCTTGTATTAATTTAAACTCAGATTTGAAAAACTAATTTGATACATCCATACATAATTATTTCGTTCAAATTTCTAATTCGGTATTTTCCCTTCAAACTTTATGATAGCTCCTTGATTCTTCCAATCATTCTTCCAACTCTATTTTTGTGGTGCAGAAAATCGTCCTGGATTGTCTGCCACCTGGAGAGGGGACAGGGTATACCTCACCACCAGGGTCACCGCGTCATTACTAATTAATTACGAAGGGAATCTAGGTATGAACTAAAATCACCTAACAGCATAGTTAATGAGATGAACATGAGCATTGTGGAGTGGAGAAATAAAAGACCCTGATAACATGCACAAGATTATTTTGTCGTCCTATATCTCGTGCCAAAAGTAAAGCTTAAGACAAAATAATGCAACGACAAATTTTACTCATGGCACGCATGTAGAAATAATCATAATATGCCAAAAAGTAAATCAATCTAAAAGAGCTAACACTCGGATGACGTCTGGAAAAAAAACAACATATTGCCCCAATATCTCTCGATTATACTGTCCCAATGCTGGGCACGGGTCTCTTCTCAGAATGAGAGGGATTGAGCTCTTAGTCAACCACGCTGGCCTAGCGCGGTGGCAGACTTCACACGCCGTCGAGAAAATCTCTCAGGCATGCAGGTTTCCTCACGATGTTTTCCTTCACTGTTTAAGCGCGTGATAATTACCTATTAAATACGCACATGACGATATTTTATTTAAATTTATCCTTATAACAGGAATAATTGATAACAAATTTTTCACTCACTATCACTAGTTAGTTGCCTGTCCCAGTTCATTATAAACTTTTCAAAAAACAATGGTAAAAATAAAAATGCACCACAAAATTGTGTATTTTATTCCCCTCCAAAAATATATAAACGCAAATTGAGTGTTGACAGTGCACTTCATTCCAAAAGCTTCCTGCCGCAACACTAGTGCATTTCCTCCATTACATAAAGAACGTCATATATCGCATCTGTAACTTGATATCACTGTAATGTGTGAGGGTGACAATATCAATGGTAATACTTGTAGACGTGGCAATGTTATTGACAGCTTTTAAGAATTGTATGGGTGTGCTTGCTTTGCCGTCAAACACATTTTGCTGTAATGAAAAAAACATCTAGGCACCTACTTCGTTATGGGAAGAGAGATTACTAAGGATATTAAACAGGTTGTCGGGATTCGCGTGTTCCTCACTACTGCTAAAGATAATTGTAGATGTCCGTATGACAACCGGGATCGAGAGCTTTAACGTAGAGAAGAGAGGTATTTTGCAAATACAAAAAATGAAGTCTGCACTGATTGTACTAACTTAAAAGAACTACTTCATTAATCTAGTGGTCCCACACGTGACTGCTACGCTAAAGGTACTGGGTTCGATTCCCAGGTCGAGCAAGGTGTCATTGGGTTTTTCTATGAAATTCTCAGTAGCAGCTCGGAGTTTGCGATTTGTGCCCGGTTAATGGCAATAGGTTCGCCCCTAAACATACCGGCGAACTATGGGTTTACATTAGTACATCTCTGCATAACACTTCGGAGAATACAGGCGTGATGGTATGTTATTAAAATTAAGTTTGTCCTACAATCGGAATTTAGATTCACCTTTCATTAGAGCAATATGATGCTTTCATAGCTAACTTCAGTAACATTAATTATATTAGTACAAGAACCAAGTTTATATGGTAACCTCGGTGCGCGAGTCAGACTGGCACATGTCCGGAATTTCCGGCATGTCCGGAAGCACCTGTTATTCGGCCTGGATTTGATTACTGAAAAAGTAGAAAAAAACGTGTAACCTACCTAATAACGCTACGCTCTGCCTGAAATCTAATCTAGTACCACTTAGCAGTCGCTTGCCGAGCCTTGGTAAACTCCCCCTTTACTCTTCAAGCGTCGTGAGTTCGTAACAATGGTATGGCGTGTAGCCCTGTCGCTCACTGCCGTTCTCCCGCGGTCACTTCACCCAAGAATCTGCGGGCCCTCTATATTAGAAGTCCACAACTTTATACTAGCTCTTTGTAGTCTTTGTACAATACTGATATGAATTCACAGAGCATAGTCGGTTATCGTGCATGTTACGTTTTATCTATTCTCCAGGAGACCCTTCAAAGTACCTATGTCCTACGAAGATACTGAGATAACAGATAATTTACTAACTGTGCTAAAATAACATTAATTATAGTTTTGAATTTTGTTGTTTTGTCTTCGTTCATAAAAAAAATTATGTGTACTTATTTTAAATCTTTTTTAGGAGGCAAACGAGCAGACGGATCGCTTGATGGTAAGCGATGACCGCCGCCCATGGACACCCGCAACACCAGAGGAGTCACAAGTGCGTTGCCGGCCTTTAAAAGGAGATTGGGCCTCCGGTATCCTCACTCACTCGGCGAAACACAACGTAAGCATTGTTTAACGCCGGTTTTCTGTGAGGCCGTGGTAATACTCCGGTCGAGCCATTCGTGCCGAAGCATGGCTCTCCCACGTAAAAAAGCTATTTTCGCGTGAAACACAGGATTACCTAAGCATAAGTTTTATACTGTAACGAATTTATATTTTCTAGTTTATACTTATTTTAAGCAAACAATGTTTTCTGAATAAATTATATCTTATGTAACCAAAATACTTGTACCCATGACATTATCAAACAAATTAAATTCATCAAATTGCAGCATACCTACCTGCTGTCTAAAGCCTGCAGACATCAAAATGCAGATTAGCTAATAAATACCGATCAACAATGAACCCCTTCCAGTGCGCAACAATCCCATTAAACACCAACATAATAAACGCTCACAAATAAATACATGCCGTGTAGATAACTTATCCGCTTGCGGACAATTTGAATAGAACGCAGAGCCGCATGCGTCGACTGGCTACAATCGCAATAGAATATAGGTAGAGTCCGCACAAAGTTCTTTTGTCACGATTATCGTGGAAAATCCGATCGGGGGAAGTGTGGCGGTTGCTTTCAACATCGGCAAACTGCATTATGAGCTATCTGAGCCATTGTTGGAGCGGCGCAACTCTATAATCTAGTGTTCTGGTGGGACGGTGCGGCGTAACTTTACTGCGTCCGAGCCTGCTCGATTGTGAATCGATTCGACGATTATCGTGCTTTAAGTTTCTCGATATAGATTGTTTAAGTTTTCAAGTTTCGAATTTTGCTATGTATGCATGCATTTTCTTTTCATTTAGTTTTGAAATGCCTTCACTGAAATACTTTAACTTGCAAAACATATTGTCGATTACTTTTAATACTGATGTTGAAAGATTTTTTGGCTGTACATTTGAGACATTATCATCTACCACATTGTTACAGCATGTAAAGAAAATCTACTTTCCAAAAAGCTATAAGCGATAATGGGCAAGAGTTCGCAACTTCATTCACCAGATTATAGCCGATCCATTGAAAATATCCATAAAAGTCGAACATTACCCGAAACAATGGAGGGGTGGGCTGGGTATTAGGTGCTTGCGCTATTGAACAACTTTTGTCCCATTGTGTTGTCCACTAGAGGAGGCAGGGTGGGCCGAACAAAGACACCGCGCAGACATAGACCGAAATTCATCAGCAACACGATTGTTTGCTACATAAAGGACGCCATTGTCGACAAATATGATATCGTAACACAATGTGGATGTAATAATTAGAGCACTAAGACGACGCTTTTGGTGCGGCACTCGCAAATCTGGATGGATTTTCGATGGGTATGGCGTAAATACTACGACATTGAGTAATTTGAACTTACTCCTACTTGTGTTGCAATAAATATTGATACAGTACCTAAGTACCTTCCTTGCCTAAGTTGCCAATTAAATATTTTTAATTTTATTCCATCTTTTCTGTATTGTACATTTACGGCATTGCAAAACGATTAAAAATACCTAAACAAACTCATAAAATGAGATAAGAGATGAAACTACCAAAAATCTATTGAATTAAAGTGTATGCAAAAATGTAATTATCAATACAAGACACGATAATCACAAAAAAACACATGTTACAACCTTGCGTGCATGAAGGCTACATTCACCATCTATTTCTTTTAATAACTTACTAGCAATGTGGGTCGCACATTACTAGTATTCTTGTTAACCCCTCGTGCTAAGCTAAATGCTTGTGTTACGAGTGGGTTCACGTCGGTAGTGCAATGGGTGGGTCCGACGCCCTAGCCAGTAGGCTACCGCCAGTATAGACAATACTTCCGCCCCTAGATTACGCATCTATTTATCTCGCCAAAGACTAACAATTTCTAGATACGTTGTGACACAATCACAAAAATAAAATAACTGATGGATATCTATCAAAATATTAGCCCGGCGCTGCCGGTCAATCCATTGCACATCCTACTTATGGTTAGGTACTACGTGAAGTATTATCGCTTTGCACTTACTAAGTTACTATCATTTACCAATATTTTTCTATTTTCCAAGTTTCCAAGCTCTTACTCTTACTAAAAAGTATAATTATTTTCCTTAATCTATACTAATATTATAAAGCTGAAGAGTTTGTTTGTTTGAACGTACTAATTTAAGGAACTACTGGTAGGAATTAAAAAATTCTATTTGTGTTGGATAGTCTATTTATCGAGGAAGGTTATAAAACATCACGCTACGACCAATAGGAGCAGAGCACCGCGGGTGAAACCGCAGGCGGGTCGCTTGTCACGTTATACATTTTCTTTGTTACACATAGAATCATATACATATTTTAATTTATCGCGACTTATTAAATTTCACCCTGTAGAGGGGTTTTGTGAACACTTTCATAGTTACCTGAAATTTGATCCTGATTTGATTTCTTTCTTTGTCAGGCTGACGTATGACACTTGGCAGATCGATTTGTTCCATAGTATGATTTTGTACGTGCTGTCGCGTCTATTGCACATGGATAAGAAACAAATTTTGTAATTCAGTTGATCAAAATAGAGATCAAAACTTAATTAAGAAAATTGTCTCAGAAAAGAATAACAAGAAAGTTCTCATGAATATAAATAAACCGAGGACCAAATAGAACATACTTAAAGCTTCATTCCACGAAAATATTTCTAGAAAAGTAAGGCTGGTGTACACGTAGTCAATCTAAAACGCTAACCAAAAGAGTAAAAATAAATTCTTAAACCTAGTAATTACATTTACCCCGTTGGCTCTTCCAGAGTACCAATGGTAGGCCTCCCCCAGCGTGTGCCAAAGTGATTCCCAGTAACAATAGAAGCCACCACTTTCCCTTTTTTCATATTTGAACTCACTTAAACTTCCCGATTTGCGGTTGCTACATTTGTTTGTCTGTTTGTTGGCGGATTTCCTTGCGTTTTTTGTACATGCTAAGTGGTGGTGTTGTATCATGTTACTGTAGATGTGTTTGTGGTTGTTTGAGGATGTACCAAATGTTGTTTTGGGTATTTTATTTTTGAAGCATACCATTATATAAATACCATCCCGAAGGGTTAGGCAGAGGTGTCCTAATGCACGCCCACTACTCGTACAAACTGTGGTAACAAACTACTGTGGTGTTTAGGTCTTATGTAGAAAGCGACCGGAAATCCCAGGAGTTTGGATTTGTGGTAGCAATAGGGTCACTTCTAAATTATAACTGCAAACTGTGGGTATACATTTGTACACCTCTGCCTGACCCTTCGGGGAATACAAGTAAGACGGTATGAGTCAAAAATAATTTCAGTCTTATCTTAAAAACGGGATAAAATTTCACTTGCATTTACTTAGTTCTAATATATAGGGACAAGAGATAGAACTATTCAAATTTTTTATTTTCATAAAGCCTTAGAAAGCTTTGTGATCATACCCACATACCGTCAACTTTTACGAAAATTGCCTTAAAACCGTATTTAAGCTGGCAGATAATATCCAAGGCGTATAATCCGTCAAGAGCCAACCCCTGCCTAATCTACATCGCTTGCCATTCACAACTATTGTGTGACGGCCCGTCCATTGTTTAGTGCAATCGATAAAAATGACACTTTGGCCCTTCTCCAACTGTGGACACTGGCTGTTATTGCAGTTTAGCTTTTCTAAAAATATTCAATGTTAAAAAATGGTATCGGATTTTGTGGATCGGAATAACCACGTACACATCTGAAATAGAGTCAGTATTGAAACCATTTCTGATATCCATCCATATATAGGTAGTACATAATAACCCACGAATCTCAAGATAGATTATCAGTGAAGGAAAGGCTATATTTCTACTGCCACGACAGATTCGTATAATAATATTTAATTCAGTATTAATATTTGATCATAACCACTCTGTACTCTCTTATAAGAATAGTTACTAGAAAAATCGCTATCAGCGAACGGTAACTAACGTAGGAACGGTACCTAAGCTTGGTGTATTTTTTTTGTCGATACCCATTAACGTATCAATTTCAATTATTATAGCTCAATCAAAGTTATGCCTACTAAAACTGAAAGATTTCTGTACTAGAAAAGCAAAGACAGGTATTTTGAAATTATGGACAGAAATGGTGAAAAAATCGAAAAAGAAACTAACTTTAACCTAATTGGCCACTAACTGTTAATCACCCTAAACAGTCGACGGAGTCTTGTCGGAAATTTTGGTTGAAGCAAAAGACGATGATAATAATCATAGTGGAAAATACTATGACCAAATACATGAATACATATTTTCTAACTTTCACCACTTCCAAAGTAAAAAAGCTCACATAGCCGCTACCCCATAATACGGCGTGAATGGCTATTATTGAATCGCATTAAGTTAATACAACCATGAATAATAGGAGCGCTTTATTACAATTGTTGTCTCCTGGTTTAACCGTGATTTCGATTCCGAGGGTGAGTTAGGGGTTGAAAGTGTTGTAGACTTTTTTATTTACTAATGAAACACGACATCGATCAATTTGGGTAAATAAAGTGGGACGATTCATGTTTTTTTATGGGATAGGAGGGCAAACGAGCAGAAGGATCGCCTGATGGTAAACGATTACCGCCGCCCATGGAAACCCGCCACACCAGAGGAGTCACGAGTGCGTTGCCGACCTTTGAAAAGGGGATTGGGCCTCCGGTAACCTCACTCACTCGACGAAACACAACGTAAGCGTTGTTTGACGCCGGTTTTCTCTGAGGCCGTGGTATCACTCCGGTCGAGCCGGCCCATTCGTGCCGAAGCATGGCTCTCCCACGTAAGAGATTTTATTCAATTCATGTTTAATAAACGTGTTTTAATGCGTATTTTTGTTTGTTAGAACTATTTATTTTTGGCTGGTTTTCTTTTCATTTTAATATTAGATATAGACCCGACAATTCAAACATAACATTTAACGATACGATTGGCGTAGCGGTTGAGCGATCGGCTTCTGCGCCACGAGTTGTGGGTTCGATCCCCACGGAACAAATATTTGTATGATCTACAGGTAGTTGTTCCAGGTCTGGGCGTTTGTGTATGTGAGAATTTGTGTTTGTAAACGCACCCACGATACAGGAGAAAATCCTAGTGTGGGGCAACGTTTTATTTAAAAAAAAAAGAAAGCTTACAAAATCATATCTATGTTATGCTCAGCAATCTGACCCAGACCTGGGTAATTCCAAAGCATTACTCCGCTATCAGAACTTCTTACGTAAGAATTTCCACAGAGAAATCCGAATTTTGGAAAACTATAAACCAATGACCTACCTAAATCGAAAGAGGGAAAAGGTAAGGACACATAAAATAAGCAATTCCTCTGAAATCAATTAATGTACAGAACCCATAGCCAATCGTAAGCAATTTTCTAATGTGAATCATATTATGATTTAACAAAAGCGATCTTTTTAGTCCAATATTTCTTATGTGAATCATATAGTTGGCTTTTTATCCAACTTTGTAATTGGAATCATATTACGATTTCTCAATAGCGGTCTTTGTAGTCAACATTTCTAATGTAAATCTTATTATCATTTATCGCCCTTTTAAGCCCAACATTTTTAATGTGAATCATATTGTGATTTATCTAAATCAGCCTTTTTAGGCCTTCTTAAGCAATATCATAAATGGCTAAAATGGAACGAAGACTATTCAAAGGCGTAAACACCAGCTCCTACCTAGTTACGCCAATGGTTACGTCATCAATAAATTCAAAAGATCACCCTGATTATCCTATCGAGGCCTTATGTTGTAAATAATATCAAAGGCAACATCGAGTGGCTTCAGATCTTCAATTATAAATTACGTTCAAAGCAGCTGAATAGCGCGTAATTTTGTTTCTTTCAGAGTAAAGTTAAGTGGTCCAAGCAACAAGCGATAGCTCGTAATGTTTTCCTTTATTTTTACAAGAAATTATATGAATGCAAGTCATCTGCTGCATAGATATATCGGTGAATTAAACTAACTGACTTACTCGGGATTTAGAGGTACTTGAAAAATAGGTTCTATCTATACTTATAATAAATCTGTAGAGAGGTCTATTCTGTACATGAAATATATTTCCAAAATAACTATCAGCGGGTGATTAGTGATCGATACTGACGCCAAAAATGCAATCAGTAAAATTTTTGTCTGTCTGTCTGTATGTTCATTATAGAAACAAAAACCACTCGACGGATTTCAACGAAACTTGGTACAATTGTTCTTCATACTCCTGGGCAGGTTATAGTATACTTTTCATCACGCTACGATCAATAGGAGCAGAGCAGTGAAGGGAAATGTTGGGAAAACAGGAGAACTTACTCCATTTTTTAAGCTTCCGTCGCGTGTGCCGCCCTAATGGTCAAAGCTACACAGAAATCATGTATGACGGAAATGTTCTCCTTAAAATTATATAAAAAATATTCCACGACAGCAAATGTCTATCTTTTATGGTTGACTCACAATAACACGTGTAACTCCCGATAGCTTAGCAGTTCGGAGCTTTCTGATTATATTTGTCTACTCTTACGTTAGGTGACTGACTGACTGACATAGCGATCTATCAACGCACAGCCCAAACCACAGGTTATAGTATACTTTTCATCACGCTACGATCAATAGGAGCAGAGCAGTGAAGGGAAATGTTGGGAAAATGAGTGATTCATGGGAAAGGTTTCAAGCTATAAAACATCACGCTACAACCCTTAGGAACGGGGCAACGCAGGTGAAACCACGGGCGAA
This sequence comes from Acronicta aceris, assembly GCA_910591435.1. Taxonomy (NCBI): domain Eukaryota; kingdom Metazoa; phylum Arthropoda; class Insecta; order Lepidoptera; family Noctuidae; genus Acronicta; species Acronicta aceris. The sequence continues at coordinate 13,722,146 of OU342759.1, forward strand.
GAACTAGGGAACAAAGTAACTATTCCACGCGGACGAAGTCGCTGGCAAAAGCTAGTATTTAAATAAAAACCTACAAAACATGGTACCTGACCACTTAGTTCGGGCAAACTACCGAGATCGACCTAACAAGAGCGGCCTTTTTATAGTACGGAAAATCCTCATGGATCGTCTGTCATATGGGGAGGCAGCAGGGTATGTTGGACTCGTACCGACTTAAAAACGCACTTACCTTATCTTGCCCTATCACGGCCATGGCGGGCTGAAGATCGGCCTACCAATATCGGTTTTATTTGGTTGGTGGCCGACATTACCCTCAACCTCCGCTAGTGGACACGACCAAAAAAAGATTCGATTTCTGTTCGGTTTTTGTTAATAGAATAAAACAAAGATATCATAATATATAGTGAAAACTGTTTACAGCCCCTGACGACTGGAATAATATTATTTACTAATAACTAGTAAATAATATTTTTTTGATCTAATCTATTCTTACAAATTGTACCATTAGCTGCGTTGGAGGATGGCTTATTGTGACCAATGCAAAAAGGAAGGGCGAGCGTTTTAAGACCTCAACGATTATGTAGGTACTTACTTTTGACTCCACCTGAAAAACGACCACAATCAGGTTTTAAGATCAATATGAAACTGCCCATTATGCAGTTTTGGAGTTAATTATGGATTTAGAAGTAATAGTCACAGGCTAATACGTTCCATTGAAGATTCGTCTTTAAACATGTCATGTTCAATAAAAAAAAATTCAGACTGATAGCAAAACGATTACTTTACTACGCGCGACACCTCAGTTTATAAATATATGCGTAGGTACTCATCTGATTACGATGAAACTTTGGTGAATTGTGAATTTAAGTATGCGCGCACACGAAGTTTTATGAAATTATTATTTAAAGAAGTAACTTATTTCTAAGAAATAGGATGGTATGGATGGTGATCTCATGGTCTCACCATTGGAGAAAAACTTGAAAATAAATAAATTTATCTGAAGATTTAAAAATAACTACACTCAGTCGTTATAATCGACTCTCGAGATTGTTTGTTAGACATTGACATTTTATTCTCTCCAATTAATTTATTAAAAACTATCCCTAACTTGAAGCTCAAAAGGCATAAAAGGGATGCCTTAGGCCTATGTTTGTTAATATGTTTTTGTACGGTATAATAATGACAAATTCGTCCCTTGTATGTATCTTCCAGTTCCAGTTTTTTTTTAACCGAGCAGACATCAGAACATTTTTACTTTTTTAATAATTATATGAACGTGGTCCCCATGATTTCTATAGATGTTATATGAATAGTAAGATTTGTAAAGCCTGTAGGAGTAGGTTACCCATTTTTCTACCCCCCTTTGTGTGTCGCCCTCATTCTCCGGCGCTTTGCCGAGATGTGGTGAGATTCCGATGTAAAGTGTTGCCGCTTTTACGAAACTTCTGTAACGCTACTGTGATAATCCTTTATACTGTAGTTTAGAACATGGAAAATCGGTTCGAATTTTGAAATGGAATGATCACCTCGTCATGCTTTGTTATTGGTGGAGCAATGTAAATACATTCTAGAGGCTAGGGCATAAATCCAGTAAATCCTGCACTTGTAGAAAAAAATTGTTAGTGAAAAGTGACAAAGGGGGTTGCACTTTATAAAATTACATCTTTTTTGGAAATGTAGATCAAAAGTAACCTCCTACCTATCAAACCTCTACACTAATCAATCGATCACCACGCACGTCTGCCGGGATAAGTTATAGGCTAATAGAGGATTTTTATCACATCCAGACCACTACATGGCTTCGAAGGTCGGGTAGTACGTAAAGCCGTCTGTCCCGGTATTTATACCTAAGACAGTTAGAAGCTAAAAAGGCTTGGCAATCAGTCTATATTGAAGATATCGGTATTGCCCAGAAATTGTTATTGTTGTATTTCAATTTGTTATATACGAGTATTATGCTATAACTTAGAATTCCCGTGCGCAGCTTCGCCTGCGTACTTAGGTAATTTTCTTTTCTAAAATATACTGAGCCCATGACTGTACCTACACCACGGAGGATTCTTATCATAAAACCTGTTAGGTCTTATTTAAAAGTAAGAAAACAATTGTCGAAATGACGATGTCATTGTTTATTACCCAGAGGAAAGACAGAAAGTGTAATAAATGTATATGTGTCTGTGTGTGTATGTCACACGCATGGTACTGTGTGTGGATTTTCATACAAACATTCACTCCCCTATTCACCACCTTAGGGGTTGAATTTCCAAAAATCCTTTCTTAGTGCTCGTCTATAGTGTAAATGGAACCAGTGAAAACTTTCAGGGATCCAGCTCCTGTAGTTTCGGCTATGCATTGATACGTCAATCAGTTCTCTCTTTTATATATATAGATTTATGAAAATACCCATGTAAAGAGGGGCAGGCTGCTAGTGTTAAATAAAAACAGATAATAAACTAGCCTCGTTTTGATGACGCAAGAGATGGAGATAGGTAAACCGATACCTTACAATTACTAGTATCGTAGACACGACAGACATTTATGGTCATAACCTAGTGGCTTTGACAGGAGCGTCGAACAATGATTGTCTGTTCGATCGAATTCAATTACAATACACTTGATTGTACATAATGTTATGACGCGGTAGTAATGTGGGCACAAAGAGCTCGATGCTCCTTACATCATCAAGATAAATACTGATTTGCAGTAACAGGTTAAATTTTTCAGTAAGCAGTGATAGCCTAGTGGTATGTCCGTTGGACTGCCAAGTCAAAGGTCTCGAGTTCGAACCCAAGGCACGAACCTCTGACTTTCCGAAGTCATGTGCGTATTAATAGTTAATTATCACGCGCTTAAACGGTGAAGGAGGCCAGCGTGGTGGACTATAGCCTAATCCCTCTCATTCTGAGAGGAGACCCGTGCCCAGCAGTTGGACAGTATAATGGGTTAATTATGTTTAATTTTAAACCCCGACGCCATAAAAGAGGGTTATTATAAGTTTAACGTGTGTATCTGTGTGTCTGTCACTTGTATCGTAGCTCCCAAAAGAATGGACCGATTTTGATTCGGTTTTTTTTCATATAGCTATTTTTTCTTATTTTAAAAGTTTCTGTAAAAGGAAAATGGAACCGTATAGGATCTCTTTGCTGTCCGTTTGTCTGTCCGTCGATTTGTCAAGACCTTTTTTTCAGGAACGCACGAATCAAGTTGAAAGTAGTCTTACGTAGGTCTCTAGGAGTTGTAAAATCAAGCTTTTAAGTTAATGCAATAAAAAAATATGCCATCTATGCCTCATATTTCGACGGTAAGGCGGTGCGGCAGGCATTGGTCTAGTGGTCCTAAGCGCGACTGCTCTAGAGATCCTGGTTCGATTCCCAGATGGATCAGTGTTATTGGATTTTTCTATGAATTTCTTAGTAGCAGCTCGGTGCTTGCGATTTGTGCCCAGTTATTGGCAATAGGTTCGCTCTCTATTACATGAAACCTAAACATATCGGAGAACTGTGGGTGTATGTTATTACGCCTCTGCCTAATCCTTAGCGGAATACAGGCGTGATGATGGTATGTTATTTCGACTTCCGTAGCTTATGAACTTCAGTAATTTTAGTTAATTATATTAATGCATGTAGCAAGTTAATATCTACGGAAGCCTCGGTGCGCTAGTCAGACTCGCACTTGTCAGGTATTTGTTTAAAAAAAACAATATCCACACTAGGGAACTAGTTCTGTATCGCGGGGCACTTTACAAACATCTCAAAGTACACCCATACTCGGAACAAATATCTACGATTTTTTGTCACTTGTCATACGCAAGCTCGTAGATGTTGATTTCTGATTCTTACATAAAATTATTTTAGTGAAGGAAAAATTCAACCGCTGGCGGGATTCGAACCTGCGTCTTCTGGATAGATACACCAGATGCTATGTCCTCTAAGCCAAATAGCGTAAGTTAAGCATAATTTGCCTTCACATTCTGAATTTACGTTAGCGGCAACTCGCTAATAATGCTTCTCAATATATGTTACGGTCGAATTTTTCCTTCATAACATAACATACATAACATACTATCACGCCTGTATTCCCCGAAAAGTAAGGCAGAGCCCACAGTTCGCCGGTACGTTTCGGTCCCATGTAATAGGGGGCGAACCTATTGCCATTAACTGGAAACAAATCCAGACTAGGAGCTGCTACTGAGAATTTCACAGAAAATCCCAATAACACTGCTCGACCTGGGGATCACACCCAGGACCTCTAGCGGAGCAGTCGCGCTTGGGACCACTAGACTACTGAGGCAATTTTTCCTTCACTAAAATAAATATCTGCGAATCACCCAACTATTTGTCTCTAGTAGAAATCGAATACACAACTCTTAACAGTAGATACATATACCTAGTGGCGCTAGGCCTTAGCCGTCATTATAAGGAAAATCCTGTAGAGTCCCACTGCTCCAAACGCCCCGCCATCTCCACTCTTCTTCCACCAATGCGAAGTGTTATTGGATTTTTCTGTGAAATTTTCATTAGAAGCTCTGAGTTTGGATTTGTACCTGGTGAATGGCGATGGGTTTGCCGCCTATATACAAACTAAAACATACTAGCTAGAACAAAAATAAGTATAGAATATTTTTAACCCCCGACGAAAAAGAGGGGTGTTATAAATTTGTAGTGTGTATGTGTGTGTGGACCAAACAAATGGACCAATTTTGATTCAATTTTTCGTTTGAAAGGTGATTTCTTATCAAGTGTTCTTAGGTATGATTTCAGAAAATCTGACCAGCCATTTGAAGATTATCAGCTCTATTCTAGTTCATGAAGGGATATGCACAACTTCCACAGGTCTGATCGACTTGAAATTTGGTATCCTGTTACTCCAATGATATTGCAAGAACATGGTAATCTTGTCTTGATGCTGCGGAGTTTGTTTTTATTTTAAATTTAATGTTATTCCAAAATATTTTACCAATGGATATTTTTGACACTAACACGTAACCCTCCATGTTGTGTGTTATGTAATATTTATGTTTCCAACAGGTTCCTATATCTAAAAATACATACAAATCTAGTTGCTAACACCATTAGGAAACGAACAATCGGCACTCTGATGAATTTCGGTTTATGTTCCACGCCGTAGTCTTTGTGGCTCTACTTTCAGCTACACAATAGGGACAAAAGTTATTCAACGACAATGCGAGCACCAAATACCGATCGCCCAGTCCCCCTACACCCTCTGGTACCCTAGTACCTAGCTATTGTTTACTTTAATACTCTACTTTTATGTATATTATCGACAGTTAAGTCGTATTCGCGGATTTTATCAAATTAAAAATTATGTGCGTTCATAAAAATATATTATTTAAAAACAAAATGATTGCCTCATTAGCCTAGTGGTCCTAAGCGCGACTGCTACGCTAGAAGTCTTGGGTTTGATTCTCAGGTCGAGTAGTTTTATTGGTTTTTCTATGAAATTCTCAGTAGCAACTTGGTCTTTGGAATTTGTGCCCGGTTAGTGGCAATAGGTTCGCCTCCTATGTTGTTCGCCGGTATGTTGCCGGACGGATGCAGGACAACATACCGGCGAACTGATTACTAATGTACACCACATTAGTTGGCCTCTGCCTGTACGTAATACCACCATACTCGTCCATACCACGTACCATAGAGTTCGTCATGATCCTAGCCGTCCTGTCCTAGTATATCAATATTTCACACTAAATGCACTCAATCAAACCTTCGCAACTTAATTTCTGTCCAACGCCGATATCCTAAGGTATAAGTTGTCAAGCTTTTCGGACTCTTTACAGCTGACAGCTAAACGTGTTTGCCAATGATGACGAAGGGTCTCAATGTGAGAATGGTCACCCAACCATAGACTGACCGCAGTAAGCGCAACTTAATCTTGCAAATCGATGTCATATTACATAGTCACGAGACTTTGGAAATCCACCAAACCATTATTTGGAAATCGTTGACTGTCAAACTAATTATCAGAACATGCTTTCTCAGTTTCATTAAAACAACTTGCCGGTTGCAAGATGACAATATGCTTAACAATATTTCGACAGTTACTATTCACGTTCTCGTCGGCAGCATTGTTACAAAAAGCCTGAGCGCTCCCACAAAAGCTGTAAAGAATGAATGGGAGTGGGCGAGGAGGGAGTCAATTCAATAGGAGAAAGGAGGGATGTGTAGTTATGTAAGTATGTTTTGTGGTGCGTGCCGGGAACTCAGTTAAAGAAGCTGATTTTTAAATTTGAACGACGACATTTTGAATGTATTTTGACGTCACTTGTCATACGCAAGCTCGTAGATGTTGATTTCTGATTCTTACATAAAATTATTTTAGTGAAGGAAAAATGCAATCGCGGGCAGGATTTGAACCTGCGTCTTCTGGTTAGATACACCTTCATAAAATATTTTACGTTAAAAATTGTATGGTACATAAATATTTATTATTTAATTAAAATCTTATTTCCATGCATTAATTAATACATTTGAATTATTAATAGTACATTTAATTATTATTGTTTTTTAGAATAATTGTTAATTACATTGTTATTTTGTTAAATATAATTGCATTATTTTGTACATCAAATTTTATATTTTTTAACCTCCGACATCGGTAACGTTTTTGTCAGCTTGCCCTTTGCCATAAGTCTCCCCAGAGTCTGCCATAATTTCCTATTTGCTGCTAATCTTGTCCATGTTGCTCCAACATTTTTTCTTATTTCGTCCTCCCATATAATTTATTAGATAACGCAGATAATAACAATATCAAAATTTAGTATATCGAGTTATAGTTTATATTATCGAGAAGTTATTATAGACAATACAATTTTATAGGCATTAAAAGTTAATTAAGTTTTTGCTTTAGTTTCAGAGCCATTTCGTACCATGTGTGGGGACGGGTTTGAATACTGTTCCACACTGCCTTTCAGATAGGCATTCCGTAAGAGGCATGAAAATATCTGACTTGCTCGGTCGTAGGACCTCTTGGGGTCTGACTGGCTGGCGTCTCCACCCTTACGTCGGAGTCTATCGTAAAGCACCTTGGCGTGTGTTTCGACTTTTGCACATAAGAGCCAGTTCCCTTCGGTTGCTACGGCTCTGGCAGTCTGCAGTCCGTAGGGGTTCTCAAAGATCGGCAACGCATCAGCAACTCCTCTGGTGTTGCAGGTGTCCATGTGCTCGTCAGCTAGTTTGCCGACCTAATCCATTAACGAAGCCATACTTTAAAACTAAATCACATAACATAGGCACCACGCCTGAAGAGTAATTCTCTGGGTTCCTATAGGTAACAGTAAAGAATACTTATTCCCACTAATTAATCGGAAAATCCAAGAGTTAAAACTTTGGTTTTTCGATTTCCATTTGAGGACCTCGGACTCAGTAACCGTCAAGCAAGCCGGCTAAGCAGTTACGACCATTTGTTCCAATATAATCTATACTAATATTTTACGTGCTAAAATCACTTTGTTTGCATGTCTGTATGTTACGTTTTCTAAACCGCTGAAACAGTTTTTATCAGTTTTGGTATGGAGATAGATTGGATCATAGAGAAGGACTAAGTCTACCTATTATCTCAAAAAGTCCGTTGGGATGCGAGTGAAACTGGGCAACAGCTAGTACTAAAATATGTCTATTAACACATATCGGTTGAGATATCACAATATCTCAATCGATGTTGACTTCGTACAAAAGAAAAACTGTTACAAAAGCTTTCATGCAGGGCTTCATTTCAATCAACCGTGACAAACAATCTTAAAAAGTTAGCTTCATACAGAATAGATCTTATGTGAGTATAATTAAAAACCACAATTCTGTGGCAATCCAATTAACTTTAGAAATAAGTTTTATTTACTATAATACTCGTAGTAGGTAAATTTTTACCGTAAAGAAACTTGAAGCACCAACACTATCATCAATGGCTACGTAGAACATTCATTAAACCTGCACTATGGAACACAATTTTGAAATCCACCTACACGATGTTGAGTGACGATTCTATTACATTTTCAAATAAGTATGACTAATGATTTCTTAACAAGAAGGCTCTTTTAGTAGCCCCTCAGTGAACGCTAAACAAAAGTCGTAGAATCACTGGCGGTTTTACGAACAACTTTAGTGTGACCCCACAAAGCTATGGAACGTCATTTAAATGCACACGTTTCATTGGCTCTGAATGCTTCAGGGAAGTAGAAAAAGAACGGGCCAATTACGACGCTTTTGTGACGCATACTCTTTGGGTCTCGAGTGTAACTTTATGTGTGGGGATCTGTGAGTTTTTTATTCGGTTTTCGTCTGTCTCCGAGTTTCGCCCATAATGGAATCTTTTATACGTAAAATTTGGACAAGTGCGTGCCACCGCCGCTTTTTGTAGGTTTTGATATTTTCATCTTCTTCATTTTCAAGACGCACAAAACGGTCATTACTAAAACTGCCATCGTTGCTGTCTCTAGTCATAAGTTATTCTTACAAATCATCGTGAAACCAACAAAAAAATTAAACTCTGCATATAAAGTATGAACAAAAGTTGAAAAAAATCAGGATATCCGCTAATGGCCAGCAGCCGCAACTCGCCTGAAGCGCATCTGACGCACCGCGAAGCTTGAGTTGACCACCTACTTTCCTTTGCTTGCCTCAGGCGTATTTAAAAAAAAGAAGGCCTAGCAATATAAAAAAAAATTCAGCCGTATTTAAAAAAAAAGCGTTTAATTATCGTAATTAATAAAATGAATGGTGGGAAGTCATTGCTCATAAAAATTGCTAAAACACTAATCTAAGGGTAAAATTATGGTGATGTTGTGTTTCCTTGGATAGTGAAACATAACTCAAACAAGAATCGGACAGGATTACATGGCAGGTACGAACAAACTAGATTTCAATTAGAATCTGCAAACAAAAACAAACTCCATTTTAAAAATTTAACTTTGATATTGTTACTTCAATTATGCATAGTTATTATATTGAAGTTACTTAAGCAAAATAAATTTAACGTAAGAATCATCATAACGATCGACGTTTGCTGACCTCTAAAAATTTGAGATCAGCTGATCAATGTGCATAGAAATCTTAACTTGTACAAAATATTCATTGGCGCAAACAGTCGGTAGTTTTTAGGTTGCTAGTAAGCTTTACAAGAAAAGAAAAAAAGAAAAATTTTAAATTCAATTTAGAGATTTTCCATAGTAAATTAGATTAGCAATACCTACCTTATAGACTCAACTTAGAGTAAGTACTTAGTTACATAACCACGGATTCAACGATGCCTCGTCTAGATCGAATCCTACACAATCTGCGTTCCGATCAAAATGCATTTATGGTGTTGGTCGTTCGTTAGCCGGCCGTCAATACGGCTCTCAGTCCACCGGCTATAAATTTAGTATTGAGCGGACACAACAACAAAGCGCGTTTTGTCTTGCAAATGAAAACGCGCACATTTCGCGGTATTGTGCGCGGCTGTTTCGGTGCCCGCCATTATTAACGGCGAACATGAAAGACAAAAGGTTCGTCTGCAGCACTGAGGCTGGCCTAGATAGCGGATTATTGTACTAACACAATAGGAGCGTTAATTCCGCGACTCGTACCATTATTTTGTTGTTTGCAACTTTATCGCGTTTATCGATGTGCCGCGCGATTGGTTTTTTGATGGTTCGCTTGGTACCTATACTATTACTGTATTGTAATACAAAGCTATAAATATAAATATTTGAATTTATTATCTCCGTTGTTGTGGGAATATCTACTTATAATATTTCGTAAATCGTTAAATTACGCTTGTTATTAAATTTTACAGAATGTATGAAGTGTTCAAGCGGATTGCGTCGCGATCTACAGAATTTGAAATGGAAACTCTGGAATGGAAGCTTTTAGTTTATAGATTGCATCGGTAATCCATTTATAATTTTGACAAAAAAAACGATAAAAAAACATGGCAGGTACGTTTAAATAGTTAACATCATGATATTTGAATCAACAAGGAACTATGGTAAGGGTTGCATTGGTAACAAACTGCTGAATAAACATCTACCGTCATATACGTCAATAATAAAACTTGTGACGAAATGTAGGTAGGTAGCCGAAAATATCTTAATTCAAGTTTTAATTATCTTTATACAATCAAAATAATGACTTACCGAGAAAATCCATAGGCAGAGTCAGCTATTCCCGGTTATTCCAATAAATTCCGAAACAATCGCACAACACAACACGAATCCACATAAAATTCACACAATAAAATGTAAGCTGGCACTTCTGGCACACAATTACCACAATCACAATAAAAAAGAAAATTCGGAAAACGAACGTGGCGGGAAAACAAGTTTACGAAAAAGTTCGTTTGGACCAATGGCGGTAGTTGCGTTGGAACGAACGTTTGTTAGGGGAGGCGGGCACTGACTGTGAGCCGGCCGGCGAGAGAGCTTGCTACCATCACCCTGTGGTTTTGCCGCGCACGGTCCTCGCGCATCTATCGTGGTCAACATTCACCCTTTCACATACCCTTGCATAATGCACTTCCCTCTTACGATATAATTAAATGTTTACAATACATTAACTTTAGCAAATCTATTGTTTGCCCACGGGGAAGTGGTTGTGTTATTAGATTTTAATTACATTAATCCTAATATTATATTATATTATAATACTAATATTAAAAACTAGAAAGTTTGTAAGTATGTTATTCTTTCACGCCAGAACGGCTGAACGGATAACACTTAAATAGGTTACGCAGACAAAGTCGCGGGTAGAAGCTACTTATAAATATAGGTAAGTATACCTACTCCATTTAGAATATATACTAACTACGAACTACAGAGCGTAATTTGAAAAATTATCAAAAGAGAGATTTAGGTAGATCCGATTGGAAATTATAAAAAAAACTTTAACGATTGACACGGATCGTATGTAAAAGGAAGAATTGATAGATTATCTTATCTACCTAAATAGTTTGGTAAACTTTATTCTAAGTACAGTAATTCGGGTAAAGACCTCGGTTATAGCTTAGCTAAACCATCCGGTTTACGCAGATTCGAATTCTGACAGAGATCGAAATCTCTTTCACAAAATTGTATAAATTCTGAGGACTTCGTTTGGACAGTTCTCTGGAAATTTAAGTAAACATTTTGAAATTATTTTTCTTAAAATAGAAGGTTAGTAGGAAGGTACGTTACTAGTACAAATAAATGGTATAATTATTATCTGCTACTGTATTATCAACACCTACTCGACATGAACTGTGTCGAACTCTACAACAATTGTATTCTTGTTAGAACGACTCTATACAAAAAACACGAATAGTAACTTTGTAACACAATAGTGCGTACGACAAATAAGATATGTACCATCAAAGGAAGAAGCCAGAGACAGCAGGAGCAGATACAATGTGGAAACGTTGGGTAATATGTCCGACTACAATGGCGCGAACGCGAGACACAAAGCCGCACCGCGTATTGTGTGAACCTGCACAATACACCTTGCATACACACATATAACCACTAATCATACACCCAATACAATAATTGCCAAATCATAAACCGCCTTATTACCTACCAAAAAGATCCCTTAATGTAAATTCTGATCGCAACCATAACGTGGTTGCTGCGTATTGCGTGTCAAAATAACTGATATTAATGGAAACAGTAGTTTTCTGTATGAATTGATCTTTCATATTATACAAACGGCCTTGTTGATTGTTAAAACGTTGTTTGAGCGCATTTTAATTGTATTTCATGAAAGGAACCGACTTGATTGGTAAAATGGCAGCGTAGCCAAACAACCAAAAACAAAAATAACTACGCATTTCCATTCAATTTACCTACTAGTACTACATTTGAATAAACATTAAATATAATTAACATAGCATAACATACCATCACGCCTGTATTCCCCGAAGGGTTAGGCAGAGGCGTACTTAATGTACACCCACAGTTCGCCGGTATGTTTAGGTCCCATGTTATAGGAGGCGAGCCTATAGCCATTCACCTCGCACAAATCCAGACTCCGAGCTGCTACTGAGAATTTCATAGAAAAACCTAATAACACTTTGCTCGACCTGGGGATCGAACCCAGGACGTGTAGCAGTCGCGCTTCGGACCACTAGACTAATGAGTAGTAGTAAAATATAATTATGTTATTATAATTAGTATGATTACAATGTAGGTATTATAATTCAACACCGATACTAAAGTGGAGTCAGACAATCTTACACAAGATTACGAGTACAATATGATTCCCGTAGACTTACGCGTAGCAGGTTCGTAGTAAGCTTTGGCGTAGTCTACGAAAAAAATTTGTTTTTTACTAAAAATGTAATTTATTTAAAGATCAAATAAACCTTTTACGATACTTACATCATCCACCGAAATTGGGAAAAAATACCAAATACAGATAAAAATTCTTTGCTGTTTATTTTCTAATTAAATTTCCACAGTCACAGTTTATAACATCAAAATTATATTGATTTTATATTATAATATAAAATCTATTTTCACAACAATAGGTTAGCCAAGAATTGTAAGCATTCACGTGTAAAACTGGAAAGTGGATAGGTACAAAAAATAAATAAGTGTGGAGGAGTAAAATAAGTTTGGCGGTGGACCATTGTACGGAGGGCGGGCCGCCTCCTAGTCCAAACAGTATTTCCATTGTGTCTGCCATTACCTAGCCCTCTTTTCGTCTTTTGTGTTCGCGTCTCTATAGAAGTGAGACCTTCCCAATGACGCTTTATGGCCGCTTTGAAGTATGCAAGATACGGCGAGTATATCTACATTATTCTAAAATATTAGACGGCTACATTATGTAATATGTTATTTTATTATATTTGGTATCCGTATTATCCTAATATAATGTACGGAAAATGCTGTATCCTTATGTTCGACCCTTCGACTGAACATACCTAAGTGTGCCTACCTACCTACCTACGCCTGTGAATGCCAGTTATACTTAATTTATTATTAAATTATTTATACATAATATGCTAATGTCGCTCGAGCATGTCGTCAACCCAAGCAAATACCTAGCAAATCCGGTCATTTTCTACGAATGCCAATTATTTTTTGTATGTATGTACCAACGCGCTACGTGGACGTCTCGAGTGCTCGAGGTAGATCTACAAACCATGCCTTTGCCCCGAAATTTATTTGTACCAGCTTTTTCGATTGCAATAGTGTTTGGCTCCGGCAGCAGTGGCGGCTGTCAAAAGAGTTCTATAATTATCCAGACCCACGTTAATGCTTAGTAAAATCCCAAAACGATCCCAGAGTATAATAATACGTTCACACTTTTATTTACCGAACGATGAGGCAGAAGAATAGTTCACTAGTGTCCAGCTCCAGATCTAGGGCGGGGGGCGGGGCAAATCCGGGCACCGGTCCCCACAGTCCGTGCCTGCCCCAGACGGCTGTTTCAGGGGGCGCCAAAATCTTATAATAATATATTTAAAACATTATTTTTTCAAAAGCATTTATTTGATTTAAAACGCCCAGTTAGAATTTGGACACGTCACGGAGTAAGCTAATTGGTACCTAATAAAGAGAACACATTTATTAAAGGGTCGGTCACAAAAATTTCCAAAATCTCACACGTTAGGAAGAGGAGGCGCAACTATCAAGTTTCTGCCCCAGTTCCAAAAAATCGGAGATCCGGGGCTGCTTGTGTCGTTGCAATGCAAGTGGGGCAAGTATCCAAACTCCGAACTACTACTGAGAATATCTAACGCCATTGTACAACACATAACCTACTCGAAAAATTGTCTAAGTAATCAGCGGCGGCCCGAGGACCTGGTCATGGGGGTCATGACCCAAAATCGTACACGTTTCATTGAAAAACCTCCTATTCCTTGGTCACGAGTACCTACTCTCGTCGGAGAGTAGGTAGGGAGGTTATAGCCATATGACAATTTTATAATATTTTACATTCGTTATTTTTATGCTACTTACGCCCCTTTAGTTATAGGGTAAAATAAAGAGTAGAGTCGGCGTCACCACTCAAGTCCTTTAGACGCGGCGCTGTATTTGCATAGCTAAATGTTGCCAGTAACAAATACAAAATACCCTTTTTCACAAAATTATGACTTTTAATAATCACATTATTATAGCATAATATTTTGTAAATAATTTTATTATTAAATGACTGAAAGAACTTTAATTGCAATTTATGGATCAAAACGCTATATTATATATTTCATCCCTTCGAGATTTCTCATAGAATAAAACAAACATTTTGTAAATCATTATTTTTTATTATTTAAAATATTTTTTTACAATAATTATGATCGTTAGTGTTTTCAAGGAGTTTTATGCCAATAATGTCATTATCACTATCACTGTAGTCCATAGATTCGCTATGATCAGACTCGGTTTCACTATCACTGTGAGTGGATATGATAATGCGCTCCATTTCTATATCAATGAGACCATCATTTCTGAAGTATTGGTCTTCAATATTTTTGACGTGCTCGCATTGAACGCGCCAGTCTTCTGCTGTAATACTGTCAAAGGCAGCCTCGGTTAGCTCTATTGTTTGTTTTATGTCTTGAGCAACGTTTTTCTCAGCGACGCGCCTTTTAGCTAGGCTCCAAATTTTTTCAATTGGATTAAGGTCACAATGGTACGGAGGTAAGCGTACAACTTCGTGATTGTGTTGCCTTAATAATCCGTCTACAGCATACACCGGTGGCTCCTTATTCTTTTTTATAATATCGTACAATATGGGCTTAGTCCAATGTTCTTCAAAGAAAATATTTTTTTCTCTTAACCATTCTTGAAGTACAGATTTCAAATTTGACAGCGTTGGGGCTTTATTAATTTGTGTACAGTGGTAAGGTGCATTATCCATAACCACCAAAGATTTTTCGGGTAAGTTTGGTACTACTTTTTCTGTCATCCACTTCATAAAATTACTGGCATTCATGTCATCATGATAATCAGCAGATTGCGACTGAGATCTGAAAATTAGCAGCGCATTCTCCACAAATCCTGTTTCTGATCCAGCGTGTGCAATGATGAATCGCTTACCGACTGAATCTGAGATCAGTAATCCTTCTTCTTCTGGGCTTTGCCAACAACTCTTGGCATGGTATGTGTGATGAATGTATGTTTCATCAAGGTACACTACCGGTCTTTTGTTTAATAACCTATTTTGTCTCATTTTTTCAATATATCTGGCTCGCCACGCCGTAATATCATATCGCTCCATCAACACCTTACGCTTAGATTGGCAGCGCTTAAACTGGAAGCCTAACTTTTTCAATATTCTTCGCAGTGTTGTATTACTCCCTTGAAAATTGATATCCTCTTTAAGTGCCAGACGTAGCTTATTTATCGTAGGCAACTCTTTCTTAACCACATAAAAGAAATGGATTTTTTGACGAATTGCTGTTAAATCAAACTCATCTAAATTAATTTTTTTTGGTTGCGGTCGTCTTTTGCCCGGCGTCACAATTTTCTTTGATGTACTTGCTGCTTCTTTGCCTTCTTTGGTGATTCGAGCAACTGTTTTCACGGATACATCTGAAAGAAAGAAAAACGTCTAGATTATTCGTAAAATACTTTTAAATTGTGTTATGGAATCACAAAATAATATCATCTATTTTATAAATTATTTTTTTACACTAATTTTCCATAATTATAGTGAGACGATTATAATTCACAAGGTTAATAATTAAATATTTCAATTACTAGTCATTACAGCAATATTATTATTTCACCCACTAATTAAACAAAATCTAATGACTCTGGTAACCCTAATAATTACCTGTCATGGCGGCGACCCTCATCTGTACTTTATTTAATGGTATTAAAAGGTCTTTATTCTTCTGTTCTAATTCACAAAACTCTTTCACTTTGAGAATTAACTCACGGGCTGCACTTTTTAACACTTTACGCTCCATTATTGTGTTTATTTCACTCAAAACAATTAAAAATCTCCGGCTGATACTCTCCGATAACACTCCTAACAAACGACAATATGGCGCGCTTGTCTAATTTAGTTCTAGATTTTGCCGTCGGACTTGAGTCGTGGCGCGGACTTTATGGTAACCGTACTGGAACTGGAACTGTGTTACCAGGCAATGTCATTGCCATGTAGTGATACTTTTCTTTCAGAATAAATCCCTGGGTGAAAACGGAAAACCCTGTCCTTCTTCTAGTCATGCCAAGTTAAATTGAAATCAGATCAATATAAAGTTGAGGCGTCAAAAAGTATAACATACAACCACCATCCATACATAGTATTTTATATACCTATGTAATAGGTAGTTTCAATAGTTTAAAAGCCTTGTGCTCAAAGCTTAAGATAAATTCCTTGTTCAATCGTCGTTCATTTTTTTAGTTCACCATTTCATTCAAGAAGCAACTTACCGCTCACTCTCATTCAATGTTGCCAGATGTACGAATTAAGTCGTATTCCTGCGATTTTGTACGAGTTTCATGCATGTACTACCGAAAGATAAAAATCGTAAGTAATTGTACGACTATTTCATGTTTTCTAAACATCGGACGCCAGATGAATTTTCGGTAGAAATAGGTACTTTTGAGGCCTTTATTAATATTAAATAATATTATAATATTGCAAAATTTGATCTCGATTTACTTTGCCCTCCTCACTCTCATACTGATTGTGAATGATGCTTCCAGTCCAGTAACTCTTATTAAAAAGAGCATCCGAAATAGGCTCAGCATTGAGACCGAGGCCAGACTATTAGCAAAACACATAGAAAGCTTTTGATGTTGTGTTGATTTTTCTCCGACACTAGAAGTGTTAAATAATATGAATAGTAAAGATAATGACTCTTAATTTTGTTTATCGATTATCCGATTTTTTATTTACCCTTTGTACGATCGCTCGTTCAAAAGGTTTGGCAACATTGCTCTCATTCATATCATGTTTTAATTTATTTCATTCATTCGTCGCCATTTTGCTGTAGTAGTGTGGTCGTTTGCAAATGTGTTTGATAAAATAATTTTCTCGTGGCATCGTGGAAAAACTATAACCAAGCATTGAATTTGCGAAGGTAAAAGGATTATATATTTTGCAATGATTTTGTCAATAAACAGTAAATACTTCACTAATAATCCGTTGTGTTCCGGGTGCTAATTTACCAAAATGGCGTCGGTATCGGCGTTCTACTCTCACTTTTATCGGAAATATATGTCACAATATCGCCAAACATGAACTGATATAATTTTACTTTTGTTGTAGAAAAGCAATATGGACACTTCTCTGGATGCGTCCTTAGTGACGCAGTCCATAAACTATCATGGGCAGCAGTTACAAAAAACCTGGGAAGCTGAGAGAGGAGAGGATGATTTGGTTAAAGTCGGCGTGGGTGCTTTAGACTTTGCCGTGTACCAGTCGAGGCACAAGCACCTGACATTCCAAGACCGTGGCAAGCGCTTGAAGCTACACCAGTTCATTGCGAAGGAGGCTAACGCTTTGTTTGATACATCCATTATGGAGGAGGCGCCTTCGTCGTCTAGCCTTGGGGCTGACGCAACTACACCGGAAGACAGTGAGTTTTTTTACTAAATACACCATTGTGTTACTTAGCAACAGTTTAGCTATCAGCTCACAACATTAATGTAAACTAAATCTATGTAGAGCTGAACATGTATGTAGTCTGTTTGTTAAGAATTTGAGGAGGAAATAACTTTTTGACCACCAAACATACCACACTACAAATTACAATACTACACTACAGTGACACATGACATTACAAATTACTACACTGTCACTTATGTGAGTGAATTTATGGTTTCATTGTACCACATATACACTCTGCCCTACGGTTGTACTGATCTATAACTAAAATATTAATTAAATTAATTATTTATAATTACAAAATACACATTAACAATATTATTATCTCCTCATTCATAACCACTTTTACAATTTTCAATAATTTATTTGTGCCTTTCTCTGTTGTTGTTAGCTTTAAGTTTTCATTCATTACATGATAGGGAACTAGCCTCTTGCCATACCTGGGCACAAATCCTAACTTCAAGCTGCTATTGAGAATTTCATAGAAAAACCCAATAACAAGCCTGGGAATTGAACACAGGACCTCTAGTGTAGCAGTCATGGTTACAACCAGTAGACTAATGAGGCAGTTCTTTATATATTTTGACTATAAATGTTGTCGCATAAGGTCTGTTACTATATAGTGATGTTGAAAATAGTATCTTCTTTTAGCCAGAGTAGTTGTATTTTTTTTTTTGATAATTTTTTAAGTCTTCTTCTATGTTGGTAAAACACCTTAGATTTAAAGCCTTTTAATAGAAAAATAAGTTATGAAATTGTATTTCATTGTGACTAGCAATACAACAGACAACAGAAAATATAAATTATATTTTCCACTTCTTTGTTTCAGATTTGTATGCTTTGATGCCACCATTTGAAACATTTTTGAATGTGGACAAGTCGGCAAGATTAAGACATTTCTTTGATGTAAGTACTTTCTATTTTCAAGCCATTCATTTATACACAGTAAAAAAGCAAGCCATATTATTCTGCCACTATATATAATAGGGGGCAAATGAGCAGACAGAATTAACAATTAAATTTAGGAAATTCTAATGGGAGTGGGAGAACTAATTGATGATATTAATATCGCTACTTAATAACACCCATGGTCTATTTATTTCTTTTTTCAGAATGTGAAGACGGGTGAACTAATAATAGGAGCAGTTATCAACAGGACAGCATCTGGCATGATGCTGAAAGTGCTATGCACTGCCGGACCAACCTCAAGATATGTGGCTGACATCAATGTGAAGGTATTGCATAATTTTGTGAAATAGTGTGCCACCTAACTAAGAGCATTGCTTAAAACTGTATGAAAATATGTCCTGTGTTTAAAAAAACACTCAGATTCCTTAATATTTCTTTTGTTCTAAGATTCTGAACATTAGAAATATTTATCTTATGTCGCTAGCTGGGTTATATGCCAATACCATATAAGATAATGAAAATAACTAGTTCCACCTACACACATTGGCAAACGATTTTAAATTTCATAATCTGACCCTGTTAATTTAAATACAATCTTTTTACATACATGTATAATGTATAGTGAATTAATATTCAAGGTATTTGCTTTCCTTGAATTTGGAATTGAATAATCAAGAGGGACTAGGGTTTGTTGTGTTTTAGCTTCAAACTATCCAATTGCAATGTATACTATTTTGAATAGGTAATCAAAAAAGTTATACCACTATAAGACTGTAGTCTAATATCTCATTATGAGAGGAGACTCATACCCAGCAGTGGGATTATGTGTTGCTGATGATAAATATCTGAGGCTGAAGACTGAATGCGAGTTTCCAGCACATGTTCACAAGTTTGCCGCCGGATTGAGAATAATTTAAATTTAAGTCCTCTATTAGTGTCCTTAGAAGTCAAGGCGAAATGTTTTATTTCAATTAGACCACTAAACAAGGTACTTTTGAAAAGTCAAAACTAGTTGCTCAAAACTAGTTGCACGATGCCAAAAAGTGGGTCTTATGGAGAATAGCCGGAAAGAAACTCCATAGATACTCCTTTTTAAAAAAAAAACATGATTACATTATTAAGCTTTACAAGTCCCACGATTTGATTGACGAAGTTCAACAACTGACATGCGAACATTGTTCACCGTGAAATGGAGCTTTCATTTCACGATAGTTTTCAGATTTAAAAACTTAGCTTCTTGCACCCAAAATATGGTATGCTAAGAATAAATTTCCTTCTCCAGGCATTTTTACCAGTGACAAATATCATACCAGCTGTGGACAAGAAAAACGTGTCAAGAAACTACCTGATGAATGACACTGTGTGCTGTGAAGTGATAGAAGTTATCCCTGACACCGACAAAATGGTGTGCGGCATGAAAGGAGTGACACGGGGCCCCGATGATCCTCCGCCAAAGCCGCCGCTAGGCCTCCTCAGCACTGACGACTTCCCACTCGTCTACAAGTACGTACAAACTCAATAAAACACTTCTGAGTAATCACATTGCCCCTACACTATTTTACAGGTATTACTGTTTTGCTTTACACCAGTATAGTGTTGTTTTCATGTATTTATTTGTAGTAATGTCCTTTATCGAGACTATGAAAAACAGTGGTATTTTTTTATTATTTGGAACTAAAGATTGCCTACTTGAAGATCTGAAATGATTGTGGAAGAATTTTATGAACTGAAGAGATTCAAAACTTTAAAAACTGAGAAAGAGTTGATAATAAGGAATTAATAAATACAATTAAGAATTTGTTTCAAGAATGGGAACATAATCACAAAAATCTGACTACTATGACTTCTCAATATATGGAAGAAGGCACAAGAATACCTCTGGTTTCTTACATGCTCATTATGATTAACGACATGTGGTTGGTCTCTCTTAGCAGTTTTATTTTAATTAAAGTTGTTTGGTAGGTATATGCGTAAGTGTAACGTGAGAAGGAGTGTTGGATGTATGTTTTCACTGGTTTATGATCACTTTTCAGTACAAAATCACACTGTTCACCAACTTGTGAAAATGGTTGCATGGTATTGTTCAAAGTTTGATCTGATGTGAACAACATTGGGATTCTTGAAGGATGTTTTTATAATATATATTTCGACGAGATTCCTGCACATATATGTTGAGGATTATATCAAAATATTCAAATTATTTACACATCTTTTATTTTTTTAACATAAAATGGAAAAGGTCAGTACATATTTTTAGGGTCACTTCAATCTTGATAATTATAAAAGGAAATTGTTATTCTGTATTAAAGCTAATGTTTAACATTCCAGCATTATCTGAGACGTATTGATTGGACTTTTATAATGAGCATTTATTGGATGTTGGAGTTATTTATTATTCTAATAAAAGGATTTGCTCCCAACGATTATCAATTTAGCTGATGTGAGGCTCTCCGAGATGACTCAATAGTTAACAAGATAGCGTGGCAGTTCACATCGTTGTATCATGCGTATCGCCCACAACCAGTGGACATACACAGCTCTCTCTATTATTTTAGGGTGTTCTTTTCTAGGTATAGCGAGGATTTTCAAGACCCGTGTCATCCCTACTGCATTATGTTGTGACCTTAGCAATGTCCCGGTAATATTAATGTCACATTGTCGAGGCGGCATCACCTAATCTATGATGTTATATTTATGTGTGAAAGAAATAAAATACAAGTAACATAACATTTTTTGAACAGCTCCATTGGAACAGGTGAGGATAAACGTATGTGTGACACTAAGCAAACACTTTAGGAATTAAATGCTTGAAACTAAATATTTACCTTCTTTGAAGATGTTATTCTCATCTCAGTGAAAATACTCCATTATAAAGGACATTTAATTAATTTAAAAACTTTTCACATTATTTATTTATGCATATTTCCTCCAGGAAAACTGTGGATATGAAGGGTGAGAGTTATGAAGCCATATTGGAGAAGAGTCCTGGGTTCAATAACCCCAACTGCGTCCAATATCTATCTGAACTCCTTGGAATCTCCAACATGCACTGCACCAACTTTGTGTCATTGAGGTACTTTTATTAAACTACTTATGTAATGATTTTTTGTTATATTGTAAAATTATAATAATCAATAATAACGGTTTAAAATTCATTTTTAACAGGGGAGGATTTACACCATCGGACTATGCCGACGAGCTGCGTCAAGCTCAAGCCAGCAAGTGGGCATTCCGCTCTGTTGCTGAAGGGATCGAACATTTTAAAGCGGGTCGCCACTCAGAGGCTTTTCAATGCCTCAATAAGGCGTTAAGCATCGACCCTAGAAACGTCGAAGGATTAGTGGCAAGAGGAGCTTTGTACGCCAACAGCGGAACATTCAAAAAGGCCATTGAAGATTTCGAAACTTCTTTGAAACTGAATCCCAACCACGCTAACGCCAGGAAATATCTTGGAGAGACATTGGTTGCTTTAGGTCGAAGTTACGAAGATGAGAATAAGATAACGGAAGCACAGAAGGCTTATGAAGATTGTTTAGCAATTATTCCGTTCCATGAAGAGGCACAGAATTCTCTGGACTTTTTGAAAAGTAAGACGTCAACATCGAAGCCTTTGATTGAACCAGCTGAGTTGTTGCTACCAGGTTTAACGGGAGCCAAGTCGTACGAGATGAAAGAAACATTGAAACAGTTGTTGAACTTGACAGAGAAGAAGGATAAGAAAAAGAAGAAGAAGCGAGGCAAGGGTAAGAAGAAGCGGTCGAGCAGCTCTTCATCGTCGTCTAGTGACTCTTCGAGCTCCAGTTCATCATCAGAATCTTCATCATCATCATCTGACACTAGTGGTAAAGATTCTGAATTCATTTTATCAATCTCTCTCCAACGGATTGCTGACTTCTTGACTAAACATTTAATATTACTCAGTATTGTATAGATTTAGTTATTTGATATTATATTAGCTTTGTAAAAAATATGCTTCACGGAACGTGCTTCGATCCGATTAGAAAAACAAAAGCGGTACACAAGCCAGTTGGCAGCAACGCAGCAAGGTTTCTTGTATTCAGAATGTATATAATTTAAAGCTTCATCATCCTAACCCTTGAACAATCTCTGGAATTCAGTAGATGCAGTTTGAAATAAAAATAAATACCACTAAAGTCATATTTATTACATTATAATCATACCGTCATTTTACTTTACCCAGATTCTGAAGGTCCGAACCGCAAGAAGAAGCGTCGTTCTCAACCCAACAACAAACGTCAACGGTCTCTATCTCCTCTGAGCAAACGTATGGAGATGCTGGGTGCTCCAGAGGCAGGGTCGCGTACTCACAACTCTCAGTTCAACCATCCATATGGCTACCAGCCTCCACCACCACCTGTGGAAGAAATCAATCCTGAGCCACAGAGGTCTCAGGCAGATATTGATTATGAAATGAAGGTATATTCATAAAAATTATTTCAATTATATTCAAAATTAATGACTCGTGTATTATGCTCCATCTGGATTTGATATATAGATCATCTCAATCTCAATTAAAATTGTTGAACATTTAGATAATCATTATGACATGTTTAAAGGTAGTTATTATAATATCGTTTATGGGGATGGCCTTTGCTGAACAATGAGACACATCAAGTTAGGTTTAATATAATCGTAATTTGGGAAAGTTGTCATGTTGTACAGACCAAGGCCTTATCAATAACATTGTCAATAATCCCAAACATGATCTAATTCAGATTTCAACAAGGACATTTTTTAATAGATAGCTCAATTGGCTTGAAAATTGCAGTCGAGATAATCGGTTCTAGTTATAGGTTACTCAGTTCTTTAGCCACGTCCAACAAATGTTTGTATGGGTCACAGATAGTTGTTTCGGAGGCTGAGTGTTTGTGTATGTGTGTAAACGTACCCACAATACAGGAAAGAATCCTACCTTCTATCCTCAGGTACGCAAATTCCTAGAGATGACTAAAGAAGATTCAGATTACGAGGAGAAAGTGCGTAACTTCTTAGAAGAAACCACTCAGTATAAGCGTAACCGCAAGATGCAGGAGTTGGGCCAGCAGCCACAGCCTGGCGCCGACCGCGACAAGAAGAAGAAGAAGAAGAAAGACAAGTCAGTACATTTCACTGATGTGTTCTGTTTGGGGTGAGCAAAGTTAGAAGTGTGTGTGTGTGGACATTGATTTATATAGGTAGTAATCATGCTTTTTCTTTCATTCAGTTTTAGCCATTCTGTCGATGGTTTACTTCACAGAAATATCTCTATACACTCAGATTTCTATCTCCTGTAAGATAAACCGCCGATAATGTACATTCTGCATGTAAAATTATTCTTTACGTAATCTCAATATACTTACACTTATATATTTTAATTTTATTAATAAAGAGATTGACGCAACAACCATTTAATGATTTATAATCAGATAATTACTCATATCTACATAATTTATGTATTATCAAGTTATTTAATAGTAAAGGAAAAAAATCAATCGCGGGCAGGATTCGAACCTGCGTCTTCTGGTTTGATATACCAGACGCTCTGACCTCTAAGCCACCGCGAACCCTACCCGCATGATTGAAATTTTGCCTTCACATTCTGAATTTACGTCATAAGGTGACGTTTGGTGACATCTATGACCTTTACTATTAAATAACTTAATAATCTTAGCATGGAAAATGCAAAAAAATCACAAAAAGATAGTTATGTATTATCATTTAATTAAACAATAAGTTGCATAGATATTTTTAAAATATAAACTGGCGATATTATTTATTTGTATTTACTTGTTAGTTATTATACAAAGCAATATAATTCTATATAATACAATGTATATTAGTATATTATAACTTTTTATGTTCTATGTTATGACTATAAAGTCAGTACATTCCTTAAGTTAAAATAAATTAAAACAGATTAAACAATTTTAACAATATATTGAACTCCACCTTAATATATCTTTGCAGTAAATTAAATGCTGAATAATTATTTTTTAATACAGAAATATAGTACAAGTATCTGTTTTATTAGGAAAAAGAAGAAGGAATCTAAGAGGAAGCGTAAGGAACAGGAACGGGAAGAGAAGAGAAAGGCCAAATTAGCCCGCGCCGCTGCCAACAACGAATACAGTTTACGAGACTTGGAGACCATTGGAGACAAGAAACTTAGAGACGCGATAAGGTTCGTCCTATAAAACTATTAATACAAATAGAGATGGGCTTATTTAGCCTGGGCACTTATTTTTATGACCAATATATTGAGGGCAAAGTCGTAAACCTGGCTCTAAATCCCACGACAATACTCACATCGATATAATAAAAAAATATAAATATCAATTATTATCTTATAAAAGATTATAAGTACATACATAGAGTTTCTTGCCGGCTCTTCTCCATAAGATCTACTATTTGGAACCATGAATTTTTGACATTTCAAAGCTTCCTGTATAATATGGTCTAATTTAAATAAATAGAAATTGGTTTTGAAGTTTTTTTTAAACACAAATCTAAGAACAGTATTTTTCAACACACATTGTATCACGAATAATGTGTTTTCCTATTAAAGATCTCAATAGTTAATTATGTAGTCCTGTTGTTGATGTTTTTACTTGAGATTTCAAAATACATCATTGCAATACAGCTGCCCTACAGAAATGTAGACGTAGGTGATATTTAAACCTAAAAGACGTTTAAAGTGTCTCATTAAAATATTTATTATTCAACAGGAAAGAGTTGAAAGGCAAAAAGCGGGATCTCAGTTCGGACGGCGAATACGATAGAAAACATGACAAGAGGTAACAAGTCACAAAATAGCCTACACACACTGTATTATAACGACTGTAACACTAATTAATGTCTATTGTTTATATTCCGCCGCTAATTGTATAAGTCAAATGAAGGATGAGTGTTAACACTTAGTATTTTAAGTAGGAAAATTATTATACTGTAAGCACTTTTAAGCTAATATCATGATTCTAAAGTAATGATATTAGCTTCGTCCTGTGTCGTATTTGAGCACGCAGGTTGTGAAGTCATGAAACACACGCTTTGTGAGCGCTAGATGTGAATGCGTAATATTACTCAACATAGATATTACATTATTGCTTGTATATATTTGTATTATATGCAATAACCGTTCGCAAGTCGCATCAGCACTTCAGTTAGAAGATTCCTGTTTTTTTATCAATTTATTTGACACTTATGTGTATTGGAGCCGCAATATTATACATTTTATGTTTGCCAATGTATGTGTCCATATGAGCATGAGCATGTATGTATTAAAATGTGTACGTATTTATCAGGATGCTAGACGATATGCACGGGCTCGAGGAGTTGGAGTCAAAGCTGAGCGCGTACCACGTAATGGTCGAGAAGGAGGTGCTGCACAAGCGTGACGGGCGCGGCTCTCTCAGCCCCATAGACCAGGCGCCGCCGCCGCCGCTCGAGAAGCCCAAGTGGAAGATGTCCATGAGCGCGGTCAAAGACACGTTAGTGTGGCGCCGCCGCTAGCTCACGCGTGTCAGCACACCGCGGCGTCGGCTCGAGTCAGCGCTGCTCGGGCTCGCTTGCACTCTATGCGCGCGTGCGTCTTGCGAAACACGCGTGATTTAGCCAAGGCCTTTTCTTTCTAGAACCTACACGTGCATTAGAGTATGTTAAATATTTGACTTGGAATCCTGTTAGATATAAGTATGACTTAATCAACTTTTATATTACTTTGTAATGATAGGCTGCAAATCCATCCTCATCTACCTTTGACTCATACAATTAGCGCGGGATTTTACTGTAATTATTACATTTATACTGTATGTTTTATATTCTCAGTAGCATTAAACATACACTTTTTATACAATATTGAGGGATATTTGAAGCCCATTTGCTGTTGCTACCCATACAGTCTGTGAGACAGAACTTGTAACAGTCTGTATATTGGGGGGTAAATCAACTAAAGAACAAGAAAGTCAAATTAAAAGTAATATATCGTAAAGAGTCCATGGGGTCAAGTAATTTATTTCGATATTTATCTTGCTTGAAAATACAATAACAAAAATAGAAAGCTAATTGTCGGCAAACTATTATTATTTGTAACTGATATTATATTTCCTTACATCAGGGTCAAGAAGAAGGAAACTCCGGTACCGAAAGGTTATAAAGAACATTATGCTTTTGAAGACAGCTCTGATGATTCACAGGAAAATGCAAAGGTGAGAATATTCAACAAGTTTTATTTCTCTTTCACCTTTTCCTTTAATAGACCACTACAGCCTAATAGCCTAGTCCCTCTCATCCTATCGAGGAAACTCTGGCCTGTAGTGGTAGTACGACTTGAATATTATTATATTATTAGTCATAATACCACATGGTTTCATTCGAGCCAAAATACCAATTTATGTATAACAATTATTATGAATAACACTTTCTTAATATAATAGAGTTTATCTTATTCAAATATTTTTTTTTAACAGCTCCTATGTAACTAGAATGCCCATCATTCTGATGGTCATCAAAATGCTCTAATAAATTACAACGATGTAAGTATGCTAAAGAGCTATAAACTAATAAAAACGTTTGCGATTCAGCCATCACCGTCAAGTGGCGACAAGAATGTGTCGGTGCGCCGCGCCATGGCTATGAAGGAGCCGCCGCCGCTGCCGTCCGCTCCACCGCCCAGCAAGCGGGAGCCTGACCCACCCGGCACCGAACCTTCCCACCCGGTAAGTTCTTAGAGTTAATAATTGTTCTAATATCTAAAGTAAAGTGCCTCCTGGTCTTACTCCCTTCATAAAAGTATAAAATTGTTTTGACACGTGAACGTGATATTCCGTGATAAGAAAAAGAAGACAATCACGTTATAGCTATAAGGCGTTATATATTTTTATGAAAAAAAAAAAAGGGTTTAGTTGCCACAAACGCGGCTGCTGAATAATTATGAGATCTTGAGTTCGATTCCCAGGTCGCGTAAGGTGACAATGGGTTTTTCTATGAAATTCTTAGTAGCAGCTTCTGAGCTGGATCTGTGCCTGGTTAATGCCAATAGGCAAGCCCCCTAATTTAAATAATACCTACAAAGTAACAGGGAATTATTAGATTTAATTTGTTCTACTAAAAATTTATTGAAATATGTTATGCAGATGCATATATAATATGTTATGTAGATGTATCTGTGCAATTTGATGAATACTTGCTAATCTTTACTTGTTAATGTCCTAGTGCTGGAACTAGTTGACGAAGTTATTATCTCTATGTTTTAGGTCCGCAAGGGCAATATAGTCCTAGACAAATTTGGTTCGTTCCGCCTGGCCCAAGAGGGTGAAACACCAGTATCAGTGGGTGACGGTCGGCCGGAGCAGTTCGTTACACGCATAAAGCCACCGTCACCATCAGGACGTCGCCCACGCTCGCCGCCCTCGCCCAGAAGACGTTCATCCAACTCCTCAGATGACGATAGAAGATCTAAACGTTCTAGGAGCAGGTTGGTAGTTTTTAAAAATGTTAATATTACATATTTATTATGTGATCACCGCTAATGGGAGCAAGGTAAATTGACAACGTACTAATAGAAAATTAATCTTATAATTTGGGTATGCTTAATAATGATTCCGTTACTTAACCCTTTGACCTCTGCGCCAAGCTCCGAATTACCTTTACAAATCTGTCAGACAGTCGCGACCGTGGCGTGCTGGGCAAATTTTGGTTTGTCGTCTATACATGATTCGCGGTCGAAAGGGTAAGGGAAAAATAAGAGTATAAAACACAATACCTAAATTATTATTTTTTTTTACCAAAGAATTATCTACACTTTGTTAATTACATGATTTGTGTATATCCCTTGTTGGAGGCCCTTAACATTAAATAAATAAATACATAGCTATTGTGTATTGAATGATCATATTCAGGTCACGGCCACGCAAATACCGGTCACGGTCTCGGTCCCGTTCCCGCTCAGCGTCGAGCGCCAGCGGCTCGGTGGCTTCGCGGCGACGTCGCTCCGGCTCGCCTCGCTCCCGCTCTCGCTCCGACGCCAGCCGCTCCTACTACTCGCGCAGCAGATCACGATCACGGTCGGGCTCAAGGTATTTTTAATTGCTGTGTGTTTTATTTAAAATTCCCCATTAGATTTTTCGTTTAGTTAATACATCATTTTGCATGGTTCATATTATATTATTCATTTGGTACTTACTTTTCAGTCATTTAATATAATAATAGGTTACCATAATGTAGATAGAACCTTTTTTTTAGTATAACCCTTACCAAGCATGCAAATAAACAGTCGCTTTTGATGTTTTTAAAAGAATAACCAAAATTATCATACTTTACACACCCACTTGATGTTAACAATATGAATGCTGTAGGTTCCGTCGCGTCATGCGTCGGGGCAACTGGCGCGGTCGCGGCGGGTACGAGCGCGGCACATACTACCGGCCTCGCTTCCACACGTATAACGGCGGCGGCGGGCGCGGCCGCGGTCGTGGAGGTGGAGATTTCCGACGAGACGACGGCCGCCGGTTTCAGCACGAGTGGCGCGATGGCCGCTCCCGTGGGGGACGACCCTTCAGACCCAGGCGGGGTGGCGGTGGACGAGGCAGACCATTCAGGTAACACCATCGTATTTATGCCATATTAATTCAGCAACTACCTCATTAGTCTAGTGGTCCTGAGCGCGACTGCTACGCTAGAGGTTCCGAGTTCGATTTCCGAAATTCGAATTTGTGTCCGTTCATAAGCTCGCCCCTATGTAATACATGGAACCTAAACATACCGACGAACCGTGGGTGTACATTAGTACGCCTCTGCCCAACTCTTCGCAGAATACAAGCGTGATGGTATGCATAAATACATACACTCACGCCTTTCTCCCACAGGTAGGCAGAAACTTTAGACCGCCACTAGCTATGATTCTTATATATTATTATACATTGTGATGTTATGTTATAATTGTATCTCGAACATTGGCCTTAAAATAAGTTTCTGATCATTTTAATGAAGTATTTAATAAACATATATTTTATTGTTGTTTTGTTCCACAGAGGTGGTTTCCGTGACTTCAGGGATCGCAGGGGCGGTCGGTATTCAAGATCTCGAAGCCCTGAAAGAACCCGCAGATCTAGATCGTACAGTCCAGAGAGACGCGATAAAGATAGAGATAGGTAAATATTTTATAACTACATATGATAATGTGTAATCTTTATACATTATCATTTGACATTGAGATATCCAATCTGCTGCAGAATTATAAGACAAGATTAGAATCGTTTTCGTTTTAATTAATAAAACGATTCTAATTTTGTCTTATAATTCCCATTAAAACAGAATATCAAGAAAGCCTTAGAATATTCGAAATAGATGCAAGAACCATTGTGCTAAACGATATTTTTTTACAGTTACTCCCGTTACTCTGAACGTGACAGCCATCGTAGCGAAGGAGAATATGAAGAGGAAAGATATGTGGACAGAAAAGAGTATGACGGAAAATGGGCAGACGGAAATGAGCCAGAAAGAAACTCCCATCCAGAGGAAAAACCACCCGCCGAACAAGCCCCCAAAGAATAAACTAATCACAGTTTGCTTTTCCACTGCGTGCTAGGTTTACAGTTAGCTTTTAACATTTTATTTAGGTGCTACACACCACTATCTACGTACATATTGACTGTGAATCAACTGATCAATAGAACATTTTAATAACTTTCTCAAATTGTGTTTGTGGTCATTTTTTATCAGTTATCCACAGTTGATTTTATTACTACAAATATGTATTCAAATTAATTTTAGCTGTAAATATAGATATAGAGTACAATTAATGTTTTTTCTTTATTATTGTCAATGTATAATGGTTTACGTAGATTAGAATACCGATTTCGCATTTAAGTTTCCCTCTTGGAAATGTTCATAAGTTGCTATTATTAAATGGCATACATTACTAGACTCGTTTCTAAATTATATTCATAATTTGCAAGCAGTAAACAGATCATTCCAAAATATGACGGAATAGCTCAGACATTTTCTAATGTTCCTTTATTATGTGATTGGTGCAACTAATTCAATAAAGTGAATGAAATTAACACGTGTTGTTTCCTTATATATTTCTACTCTCACTAAATATTGTGCAAAATGTTTGGTTAGGTTAGCACCGCGACCTAATGCATGTGCATGATTTAGGGAATCATACACAGGGGATGCATGCATGCGCTCTCGGAGCAGATGGTCACCTAATAGTCTGAATTGTGTTATTACTATTTAATATTCCTCTTAAATACGAATAGTAGGTGAAGGTTGAAGAAATCGGAAGACCTAGTGCGAGTTTCATTTCACCGACTCGATTTTACGCCTCGACTGCGTTTGGAGTGATTGGTGGAGAGTGGTAAGGGTCACCGAAATCGCCAGACACTCAGCACTCCAAACGCGGTCGATGCGTATAATCGAGTCGGTGAAATGAAACTCACACTTGGCACTCAGAGCGAGTTCAAAACGCCCTTGGTTTGTGTGCTAATATAGTACCTACCTACCTATTCTATGTTCAATTCGTATGTTTTAATTAGCACAACAATACAATCACTTGAAACTTTGAAAGTATGTTATATTTTAGCAAATTCGTACATACTACTTATTTTTCGTTACCATAGACCACAGATAATATAATTTATTCAAACTCGATTTTACCGCTTCTTCTTTTCCACGTACAGTATTATCTCAATTAATGACTACCCTCATTTTATAAAATCACAGTAGAATAAAACAAACTTCAGCTAAAAATATTTTAATAAGTTTACTGAAATAAATTATGTGTGTTTTTTCTGTTTCTTGTTCTTGTTTTGGATACTCTTGTCAACATTCCAGTACCAGAGCAGTTGTGCAACTATGGTGCCATTGGTCACTGTGGCCACGCAGTAAGTCACAATAATAATGAAGTCTCCGGTTTCTACAAGTGATGTGAATATTCTAGCTATACCGCCTCCAAACAGCAACAAACATGTAATCGCTGATAACTGACCAGTGCTGCCGTTTTTGTAGTTTGTGATTATTTGAATTGACTGAAAAGGAAATTTTAATAATTAAATATTTTATTTAACAAAAAAATATAATTTTATTCATTTGCATTTACATCAATCTTAAATGATTATGCAAAGTTGACATAAGAAATCACTGGCATTTATTTATCTTTTGTAGATATCATCGATAGATTATGGCATCAACATACCTAATTTTTTTAACTACACTGCACTGTAGTATGGTGCGGGTGACAGTTTCAGTAACATTTCGTTTCACTCTTGAAGGTTGCCGCGATTTACAAATTATGACTTAGTATTTTAGCTGTACCACATTCGTAATATATTAAATCAATAATAACTGTAATAAATTAAACCCAACCAGAATACCATAAGAACTCCATACAGGCAAGTGTCACCCACACCATGCTACAGCGCAGAGTGTAGATAATTTTTTTACTAGCAACATACTGATAGTTAACTAATTGCTTTTAAAACCATATAAGAAGGTAACATTTCCTGTTATCTATCACTTCACATTCTTCATAAAGCATAAAGAAGTATGCCTCTTGTTCACAACACGATTTCTTTACAGTATGGTGCCCAGGCCCGTATGGTTTGTACCCGCCGTATCAAAGTGTCTGTCAACAACTTCAATAGTGATCCATACAACACTGACAACTGTAGGTATACATGAAGAGCATCATTTTTTTTTTAAACCAGTTATAACAGTAATCTCACTCACTCGGCGAAACACAAAGTAAGCGTCGTTTAACGCCGTTTTCTGTGAGGCCCTGGTATCACTTCGGTCGAGCCGGCCTATTCGTGCCGAAGCATAGCTCTCCCACGTATTTTTATAATAATATGGGCATTGACAGATTAAATAATGAGTTCCCATGTTAATTACCTTGGCTATAACAATAATAGGCACAGTAAGAGCTTGCATGATCCACAGCACATTGGTGGGTGTAATACCACTAACTAAAACAGACACTATGCCTATGTAGGTGGCTAGGAACATGGCAGCTTTCCCTGTAGTCCCACTATAATGTAGCACAAGAGCGGCTATCATAGCTGTTTGTATTGCAAGGAATGTACCTTCTCCCCATGCACTGAAAGAAAAATTCCATCTTTACTACATTTTATGAGTGTGTGTGTGAAACATTTGAATTTAAACTTTATGCTTTTGATTCTATGACTCACAAATTATAAATTATGTCAATATAATACACCTCATAACACCTCATTCTAAAGTCTAAAGGCTTATAGTAACTATATTTTAACCCTTCAAGTACTTAATTACAGACACATTGCAAAATCTATAGTCCTGCACACCAGGGAGCCTTATAGGCTTTGCTGAATTAAGACACTGATCAATCATTAATTCAGCAATGTCTGTAATGATCACCAGAGACCAGCTGTCCTTTTTGCTCCAAAACAACTTACATTTCACAGTGTATCTAATATTAAATTATATGATGAATATACATACCTAAATGGAAAGCCCATAACATAACTGTAGGCAAAGTTTGCTGTGATCGCAAACAACTCTAAATAAATTCCATAAACATTAATGCCTTCGGCACTCTTGCTGGCCAAAATCTTCAATATCTGAGGGACTTTCACAAGAATGGAACCAGCAATTATACCAATACCAAGACCCTTACTTAGTGTTGCAGTCAAACAGGGACCTAAAACACCAAAAACTATAAAACTACACTGTAAAATTGAAAGGATGTGTTATCCCCTTCAGGAATACAGTCATGATGGTGATTTAAAAGCTTTTAGTTGCGCTATGATAGACAATGTTTAGCTGAATCAGCCGCAGAATAGGTAGGTACTAGAACTCTGATCACAACATGAGATTTTTGGTCAAATATAAGAATCATAATTTTTTTTAAAATGAAACACTCCTGTATACCGTGAAGGTTTATTAGAATCTTCTTTTGTCCTGACGACATAAGTTCCTGCCGTGCTAAAAAGTAATCAGG
Organism: Acronicta aceris; assembly: GCA_910591435.1. NCBI lineage: Eukaryota > Metazoa > Arthropoda > Insecta > Lepidoptera > Noctuidae > Acronicta > Acronicta aceris. The sequence goes on from OU342759.1 coordinate 13,755,560, forward strand.
CTGATAACGAAGTTGACGGTCAGTCGCGTAGGGTACGCCAAACGATCCTATATATATCATCATTCGTGGAGCTCTATTAAGGGTCCGGCGGAGCCTGAATTTATGTAATCCAAAAAATATTTTATCAAATTTTGTTATTATTCGGATTCGGATACCATTAATCTAGGTTCCTACTCTACCATTTTGTTTACTACTACTTAGAAATAAACGACCGAAAAATCGTTCCCAACTTGGTAAAATCATCAAAAATTGCTTTTGCTTACATTTATTTCCAGTGAAGTAATTTGGACGAAATGGCAGAGTAGGAACCTATTCTAACGGTATCAGAATACGAATAGAAACACAATTTCAGACAATTTGATTAAATTGTGTTTGAATTACGATTTATTTTGGTATTACGCGTTTATATATGAAATTCGGTCCGCCGGACTCTTAAATGCACCTCATTTTATGTGAATAATAAATAGACCATAATTACCATCAAGAAAGTTGAATTTCACGAAATATTCTTCGTAACACTTCTCTGACAAAACTAATAACAATAAACCTTTCAAAAAATCTGCCATTATGCTTAGATATTTACAACTTTAATTAAATATGTAACAAATTTATTGATTGTTCAATACATCTACTATTGTCATTTTCAGTACAACAACCGGCGAAGAGCTAATAAAAACTGATGGATGGATGAGCATTGATTGAGCAAGTTCCATCAGTCAGTTTTGACTTAGAGTTTACTTCAATTTACGACACGACCACGTCAACTTGACTGACGTCAACGTCGAGTTAGTGATCAGTGATGGTCATTATTACAACAACAAATTACGCATTGCATTTTTCTTCCGTAATGTTTAATTCATTATTGAAATTATCAATAACACGCTGTCAGATAACAATCCGCCATGCCATTCCATTTCCACGATCGCGCTGCGCTCGCGTCGCGCACGATAATGTCCTTACGCTACATCATGATAAGATTCATTTTCTTTTCGAAGTGACCAACGCTATTGCTATCCGTTGTCATTCAGTCAAATGTGTTTTACGAATATAAGCTTAAGGGCATCGAAATAAAGTCGACTTTTTTTTAACGAACTATCATTATTTCATAGCAGGGTTATAGGACAACACAACTTGTCGTTGTCATTACGTAGTCAATTACGCGCTGTCAAATAATGAGCCGCCATGCCATTCCATTTCCACGATCGCGCTGCGCGCGCATCGCGTACGATAATGACCTTACGCAATATGATGTTAAGGTTCATTTTCTTTTCGAAGTGACCAACGCTACTGCTATCCGTTGTCATTCAGTCAAATGTGTTTTACGAATATAAGCTTTACGGCATCGAAATAAGGTCGATTTTTTTTTAACGAACTATCATTATTTCATAACAGGGATATAGGACAACACAACTTGTCGTTGTCATTACGTCGTCAATTACGCGCTGTCAAAAAACGAGCCGCCATGAAAATCCATTTCCACGATCGCGCTGCGCGCGCATCGCGTACGATAATGACCTTACGCAACATGATGTTAAGGTTCATTTTCTTTTCGAAGTGACCAACGCTATTGCTATTCGTTGTCATTCAGTCAAATGTGTTTTACGAATATAAGCTTTACGAAATCGAAATAAGGTCGATTTTTTTTTTACGAATTATCATTATTTAATAACAGGGTTACATTTACATTACAGGACAACACATGTTGTCGTCGTTGTCATCACGTCGTCAGTAGTAGATTGGTATTCATCGTGCTCAGTGCTGTTTTGTTCCTCGCGATTTGCGTACTTTGTTTGACTATTATAGTTATTGTCAAATTGTCACCGGTCGTGTAATCGTGTTATGTAAATATTTATAAAGTATTATTGGTGACTTGTGTAGATAGGTTTAGTTTAGGTATAGTTTAGTTTTAGGATAAGTAAAACATTTAAAAATATGCCGAAAATTAGGGCTGGAACTATTTTGAAAAAATTGATTGTGAGACTAAAAAGGTACGTATAACTATTATAAAAATACTTTTTCGTAGAAAAGTTATTCATATTATTTCTAACTATATTGAGTTCTAAGAATATATAAGTAGGTATATTGAGCAAATCATGTTCTTAAATCCCAATGCAAAAATGTATATAGTAAAATAACCAGCTTGTATAAAGAGTAAAGAATATAAATAATTAAATCATGTACAAATCAATGAACTTTAAAATACGCTTCAATGAAAATTCTTATTTGCAACAATATCATATTTGACTTATTTCTTTTCGTCATTCAATACATGTTCATGTTTTATCATCTCTTAAAAATATATTCATATTTAAGGTGGATCGTTCACCCGAACCCGCCAAATTCAAATTTCAAGTGATTTTTCGCTATTTGTAGGTCTATTTGTGGTTTTAGTTCTCAGTTGTGAATTTTGTCTATTTAATGTCGCGATTACTACTGTCATGAATCTAGAACTTGTTATAGACCTACAAACAGCGAAAAATCACTTGAAATTTGAATTTCGCGGGCTCAGCTGAACGATCCGCTTTAATAAAACTTTGTCATGGTGGTCACATCAATCAACTAAAAATCTTTGGCACGTGTGTAGAGCGCTTAAATTGTCTGTGGTATGCAATATCTATGGAACCGATGGAATGGAACGTGGGCTTTTTAGTTTTGACAGTTGACATTTGTCAATGTCATCAACACTAACATTTGTCGTAAACAAAGTTGTGTTTTGAGACAAAACTTTTGACTAACCGCCGAATATTTACGTCGTAGTTTCGACGCAACCCAACAGAATAACAACAACAGTATACAATAACAGTTGTTGGGAAATAACATAACAGTATAATTCATTATCGAAAAGTAGCCGTTTTTACCACCACTGTTAGTGATGCGCCGATCCGATCTTTTTGAAGATTGGATCATGGGCATACGATCCGATCGATTTTTGGTTTAGATTGAAACCATACGATCCGATCGCAGATCGATTTAACTCTATCAAATATCAGATCGCGGTCCAAACATTGTAGTTTGCACACAATTATTGAGTGGTTAATCAAAGCACGATCTTTAGTTTGTTTATGTTACAAATACAAAATGTCGGTAATTTACATCTTAGTTATTATTGGCGTTTGCTATTGGTATAAACGATAAGCTCTCAATTATTGTAAGTTAATTTTAATCTAAAAATTACTTTTTTTAGGTTATTGTGTCATTTCTATTGTCTTGTTTAACCACCCAACCCATTTTTATTAGAAATAAATGTCATATGTAATTAAATCTGCATTCATAATCTGCAATCTGCATTTAATTCTAAAATGCATTTTCATGCGATTTTTTATATCGATCTTTTGAAAATTGCGATCCGATCCGCGAATCAGATAGAAACGTTGCGATCCATTACGATCCAAAAATTCGTATCAAATTTTAAAAAAGTGCATCCAGAAGTGGGTCCAGATGGTCAACGGCACATGTCGGGATGGTCATAAATGTCTGTGTGACCATCTGGAAAATAGACAATCTACCAAGTGCCAAACGTAAGGTGAAAATCTGCCAGACACTGAGCACCATCATTGTCATATCGCGAGTTTTTAGCGATTAGGAAGTTAAAAAATATATATTTCTTCATTCGGGTTTGGGTACATTAAACTAATTTTAAATCATTTTATGGTTCTTATCAAAATATAAAAAAATCCATCTCGATTTTCTAGGATGAAATGTCAATTTTACTCGAATCATTCCACTCTGCCCCACTGGTATGCAGATTCCCTTCAAATTTGCAGTGAAATCCCCATTAAGGCGGATGGTTCACCTGAGCCCGCCGAGACCGCCTTGTTTTTCGCAGTTTGTAGGTCTTTATTAAGTTCTACATTCATGGTAATGGTAATTGCGACATTAACTATACAAAATTCACAATTTTTATCTAGAACCATTGCATAAAAATCATTATTGGAGCTAAAAGTAGTGTAAAATGTCAATTTTGACCAATTACACAGATTGCGCCAAGTTTTTGGCTTGTTATGGATTTATTAGTAAAGGTTTTAGTTCTCAGTTGTGAATGTTGTATAGTTGATGTTGCAATTACAACTACCATGAATCTAGAACTTGTTATAGACCTACAAACTGCGAAAAATCACTTGAAATTTGAATTTCGCGGGCACAGCTAAACGATCCGCCTTAAAGTTTGCTCTTGATTGTAATTTTTTTTATTATTGGTAAAAATATTTAAGTAAGCTTTTGTAGGAAAAGCAGTTTTTTATTTCTAAGGGTGTCCTACACATCAAAAAACCGAACCCGAGCCAGGCGGCCTCTTTTTATTAAAACAAGTTTGTTGGTGATGAGGCCGCCGCCGCATAACCGATTTGATGTGAAAGCACGCTACGGGGAATGGCATTACAAAGGAATAAAACACAAGTGAAGGGGTTTATTTTTTATTTTAATGAATTACTAGGTACTTAACACTAAAAATGTTTTCTCAGAACATGTTGGCATGGAATTTATTGTAATAAAATGATTTACATCATACAAAACTTTTGCTATACATACTTTGTTCAAGGTACGCATTGATTTAATAAAGAAATCGTTTAAATTATCAATTGTGTAATACAGAATTAGATATTTAGAATTTAGTTACGTTTTATAAACATAATTATGATTTATGAATACTTTTTTCAGTGGTATAAATGAGGCCTTTCACGTAAGGCAAATACCTATGTCAATCAGTATTAACGTATATTTTTGTGCAATGAACATAGATCCTACTTCACTAAGTATTAATAATGACGGACTTGTATTAACTAAATACATACATACGAAAGCCTTATTAACATTTTGACAGCCACAGTTATGCATAGACGACAAACCAAAATGTACCCAGCACGCCACGGTCGCGACTGGATGACAGATTTTAAAGAATGAATTGAGAGTTTGGCGCCGAGGGCTCTGTTTTGACGTGGCGGGTCAAAGGGTTAATAGGTTAATATTAAAGTTAGGATTATTGAGACAGAACGTTATTATATTTAAAAGAAATAGGAAGGCAATGTGACAAAACATGTTTTTTTTTGTTTCACGTGTTTATAAAAGTATAGAAAATCTAGCATAAAACAGGCCCCACACACACACTGCAGTCGGGAGCGGAACGGTTTTATTGCAGCGCTTTCACGAGCTAATGTGGAGGAGCTAGCTTTAGCTCCGATAAAATAACTGTACGTGTCTGAAGTTAGCCGTTGCGGACGGCCGCACAGCTAGTCACTTTAGTGTTTTTATGCAAAAGCACTAAAAACATTAAGGAATATGCATGTAGTTTTGTTATTCTATAGTTTACATTATTAAAAATATTTCTTTGACAAAAATATTAATATTTAATCTTAAACATAAATAAAGTTGTTTTAGTAAATAAAAAAATCGACCACGGGCAGGATTCGAACCTGCGTCTTCTGGTTACTCGCTGTGGCTAGAACTCGCTGTGGTAGAGGTTTCCTTTACTAAAATAACTTTATAATCTCAGCATGGAAGATGCAAAAAAAATCACAGAGTTAAACATAAATATTCAAAACTGCAATCAGATTCGGGAGATTTAAAAGCAGCGTGTACTGTGACGTCAGTTCCACACAAAAGTCACTGTTTTATCCTTTTTTTTAATTAATATCGATAGTTTTATCCAATAAATAGACAGAATATTTGTTTATTTTAAAATTTTAGACATTAAACGAATTTTTTTTCCAGAAGTGTTTAATAGACAATTACCGATAATCACACTTTCATGCTTATTAATTTATTATACTTATAATATCTTTTATATTTTTAAGTTTTTTAACTAATTTGAACATAGGAGAGGACTGAGATCGATTTTATACTTAGTAATTAACGTCACAAGAGTGTCACAACGTGTACTTTGACGTAAGTTCCGTTTTGATCTGTTAAATTTGCCGCGCAGTTCTTTTCTTTTAAACAATTAAAATCTTGCTGAAAAGGCGATTACGTAAAAAAGTTATGACATGGACATCATTCTACAGCAATAAAGATAACCAATAATAATATTTGACCCATATTTGAATCTTATGCACATTCCCTATTGTTTTTACATTGAGTTTTTATATACTATATAATTTACCACTGCAGGACTACTTCAGATGCGCAGTTATTTCATACGTGTAAGAAATAAATGTCTATTCTACACTATGCAAAACAAAATTAAATGAAACCTATAATTAATTATCTACCTACTTATAATAAATTTACAAACGTATGTACATTTATAGTTTTTATAATCCTTTCGTTTGTTTCATCTGAATAAAAATTCTCGTACACATTTCACGCCTTTCCGTAGAATGTTATGTCAGTGCGTATCAGCGTATACAGGGTTATTTTTCAATGACCGGCCAAATTGAATGCTGTGTAGAATCAAATATATTTTCTATCTACGAAATAAAGAAAGTTACAATTCATTTTTTACATGATTTTATTCCTCGCCCCGTCTAAATTACAGAACGCGTGGATATAGTTACCACTACACTATTCTGTTTAATAATCTAGATAACAAACATTAATAAATAAGTTTCACAGCGACCGACCGCAATATTTATGAATTTAAACCTGGTCGTTAAAATTTAACCCTGTAAAGGTTTTCTCTAGACCTAGAAATGAAATCTAATTTGTGGACATGACTGTATGGTTTTGGAATTATGCCAGACTGACTTAGGTAATGTAGTAGGCTGAAATGTATCAAGGCTCCTCTGTGGAGTGATTACTAAACATAATATAGGCAGCACTTAGGATTGTTACTGTTATGAATGGCTTACCTTTCTATGTAATTAAAATAAAATTCACAAAAATACGTTGCTAATCTTGGTACAAATAAATTAAATTAATAATGTACTTACTTAGCTTTTAGGGCGGGGATTAAGAAGAGATACACCAACATGTAAACTTACTTTAGAGGGCTTGAATTGACAACATTTCAAAATTATTAAGCCACCAATAAAAAATATTGTTTCTTTGTTTTCCAATCCTGAGTTCCAAAAATTTTTTATTTATTTTGTATGTCTTCATTTCGGAGAAAGAATAAAGTCATGTCACCGTTTAAGAGTCCGGCGGACCGAATTTCTCTTACAAGCGGAATACTGAAATAAATCATAATTCAAACACAATTTAATCAAATACTGTTAGTATTCGGATTCCGATACCGTTAATCTAGGTTCCTACTCTACCATTTCGTCCAAAATACGTCACTGGAAATAAATGTAAGCGAATGCAATTTGTTATTTCTTTATCAAGTTCGGAACGATTTTCCGGTCTTTTATTTCCAGTGAAGTAGTAGAAGACGAAATAGTACCGTAGGTACCTAGATTAATGGTATCCTAATCCGAATAATAACATAATTTGATAGAATATTGTCTGGATTATGATTTATTTCGGTATTACGTTTTTGTGGGCAATTCAAGCTCCGCCGGACCCTTAACCCCTTTTACGTCATTTAGCACTTACGTCTGTATAGAATAGAAAGAACTTCAAAGTCGAAAATTAATATGAAAATGATAGAATTTCAGGAAAATAAAAAATACGTGTATCCTATTTTTCGATCTAGTTTCAAATAAAATTATAATATAATATGAAAAAATGAAATGTTGTCAATTATACACTAACCTATCCCCAATGTATCAGGTCGTCGATTCTTAGAGAAATAACTTTAAAGTACAGAGGTACCAATTGTAGCACATTAAAGTATTATTTTTTCCAAGCAAGCCTTAGTTGATAGTGATGTATAAATTGGTTTGGAAACATGTCAAACATAATATTTATATTTTGATTTTGAAATAAAGGCAGTGATTTGATTGTACAATTTTCATCAAATCGCGATAAGTCTTTTCCTTTTCACCATCCTTCCTAAAATATTTTTAATGTACTGAGCAACCCCACTACTAATCCAACAGCGTTATGAAAACGGGATAGAACTTGTACACATTTAGGGTCAGCGTATTTTAGGCAGAGATCCGGAACCTGAGCAATCATCCATATGTTATTCAGATAGAGTTGAAAATTTAATACAAGTAATCTGCTAGAGCAGTCAATTTTTCTTCATAATTATTTTCAACTGTACTTGAAATTGATAAGGGTTACTCAAGCACTTTTCTCTCTGTGCTGAAATGCTGACTGATACAATTTAAGCTAGTGAAAATGTCTCTTACGTCAAAACTTTAAATACAGTGTCAAAGGTGTAAACTCGGCTTTGCATTCTTGCGAATGGTCTTCAGATTAGATAGTTGCAGTGCAGTGTGTTTCACGCCGACACGTTTCGTAGAAAAAACAGTACAAAATAATGTCTCAAGTCACGTGCAGTCTCACACAAGTGCAATGCTTAGCTTACGCCTCACTGAACTGTATAATCTTATTGTACAATGCAAACTAATTCACCCTCAGCACATCTCATGACAGTGGGTTCAAAGAGAAAGATAGTTTTGGTCTTGAGTTATTTTTCCCTAATATTTTTCTCTGTTCCTCTTTTACTCTTTTTTCCTGTTCTTTTTTCAATTTCTGCCTTTCTTCATCCATTTTTCTTTGTTCTTCTATCATGGCCAGTCGCTCTTCAGCCTGAAAAAAGATTTGATTGTATTAAACATACTGGATTTTGACACTTGCGCGAATGTGAACTACGTTTTACAGATTTATCGCGTTATAATATGTATCAATATCATTGGATATTAAATGAACCTGTACAAAACCAAATTCAATGTAAAGAAAACAATTTCACACACTCTGGGGGAGGGTCATTATTCTTTAATGGATTAATATCAGAAGCCACTTTTTCTATAGGAATGTTTTATGACGTCATGACGTGCCGTCAAATAATCTCAAGCGTAAAACCTCAGAATAATGACAGTCGTAGAACTAAACATTAACAAGTTTCGTACGAATTCTACATCATTATGGTAAGTATCTCAGTGGCGAAATCTCTTTTCTCTGTCTAATAACTTGATAATAATAGACGAGTTTCGATTACTTGGCTAAATTCCTACTTAAGTCCCGTGCCCAAAATACTTTGTCGCGTGCCAACGATGGCACAAGTTGCGATCATGTAGTTGTCGGATCGAAACCCACCAACGTAACCCCACTCGTAACACAAGCATTTAGCTTAGCACGAGGGGTTAACAAGAATACTAGTAATGTGCGATCCAAAATGCTAGGAAGCACAAAAAAAAAATTGCTTATTAAATAACCACCGTCTTGAACTCGGAATGTGCAGACCTACAAATTGCGAAAAATCTATTGAAATTTGAGTTGACGACACGTTTGGCTGTGGCTGATTGACTTCTACACAAGCAAATATATTTGTATAATCTACAAGTAGTTGTTATGGGTCTGTGTGTGTGATAATTTGTGTTTGTAAATGCACCCATGATACACGAGATATACCTAGAGCGGGGCAGCATTAAAAAAATAATAATTTGCCAGGATAAGTGAACACCTTTACCAGTTTAAAAAAAATTGTCTAAAACTTACCAGCTTGCGCTGAGCTTCCTCTATCTTTTTATTATTTTCTGCCATGATTTCCTCCAGTTCTTTCCTTTTACGAGCTTCTTCTTCCTGTATAATAGAAATAACATGTTAATATGGATCTTTATTTACAAGAGCAGTACTATTCATTAAAACAGTTTTCACATATCCATAGCCTCTTAAAAAAAGTAGTTGTTTGCGAAAATCTCCATTTTTCATCTATTGAATAACAAGATGTTGATCCCGCATGTTAGGGCTATTTTTTAAGATTTTGTTCTCCTAAGAAAATACTTTTAAGTAAAAAACAGTTACGCATTGCCATAATAAAATGTATAATGATGAAACATCATATAAATAAATGTACATATCCTTTATTTAAAACAGTAATGTGGTTATACAAAAAATAGATTCAAAAAATACCTTCAGCGCGCACGTCTCGATCCTCAAGCTGCATCTCCATAAAATTCTTAGGGCTTCTTGCTCTTGATCAGTCTTCCGACCTGACTTATAGACTACGTGACTGCCAGGGACAGTCAAGCGAACAATTTTAAAATGCTAGCCGGATGCCTTCATGGCAAACTTACAATATGGCAGGACATAGTATATTTACTCTGCTTTGTTGGTGCGTATAAAATATATGTGGTTATAAAAATGGACATGTATAAATTTGTTATTAATTACAGACAGCCAGCCTCGGTGAGTGACAATTAATAAGAATTACAGAAACTAATTCTTGTATGCACTCGAACTACACCTGACTGGACCTTTAACAGATATGATCGAAATAATACTTTCATTAGTTCCTCTATTTGTTATGATGCTGGTATTAAATATTGCATTTACACTTGTGTTTAACTGCGAGAGCAACACATTATGTTGCTGTCACAGGGTTTGTTGCGTCATGTGTATATGCAACATTGTGTTGTGTTGCCAGTACACATGACTGGTATGTAGTATAATCAGTTACCTGTCTTGCATGTTCCTCCCGTCGCTGTTGTTCTCTCTGTCTCTCAAGTTCTTCCATCATTTCTTTCTCCATCTTCCGTTTGGCCTCTTCTACCCTTTTTGCAACTTCTTGTTCAATTTCATCTTTTCTTTTTTCCAATTCCTCTTCAACTCTCTTCTTCACTAGCAGTTCTATTCTCTTTGCTGCTTCTTCTTCTACAACCTAAAATAAATAGGTTATGATAAATTAAGGCTAATGGGTACTATGTACTATGTACCAGGCACAAGAAAATACATTTTGCATTGTATCTAATTTGTAATTTGTTATTTGATAGGCTACAGTGGATTCTTACTGGCAGGACTGGATAAGGACGGGATAGGTGGCATCACAGCAAATAGGCAGATAACTGCAATTGGTAGATAACTGCAGAAGCCTGATGATGATGTTTAGTAGTACCAGCTACTAAAAATTAATTACATATTCATGGCAATATTTACTTTCTGTTCAGCTTCCCTCACACGTCTCTGTCTTTCCATTTCAGCTAGCCTGTCAACTTCATCCATCTTGCTACGCCCCTTTGACTTCTTTCTGTGTCTACTGCCATCATAGGAAGTCTCACTACTGGTTGATGAAGACATGGAATGCGATCTTTTTCTGAAAATAAAACATTCACAATTATAGAACTCACTGAAATTTTCATAGAAGAAGAGATCAAGATAGGAATTAGATGAAAAATTATCAGCATCAATTTTTAAGACCCAGAAACGGACGAATATAGCTCTAAATTTAAATATGAATCAAGTAAGTAAAGCGGGTTCTTTGCGACAAAAAATATAGTTTTACCACAAACTAATGGAAATAGCCGAAACTTATCGGCACTTGGTAATGTGTGACCGAGGAATATAAATGCTTTATTTACTCGTTTTACTATACAAATAACGGCTATATTGCTGCTAAGAATGGTATCACATAATTTGTAAAAATATTTACCTGGATTTTGAGCTCCGTTCCCTAGATTTTTCGGCATGTTTCGAACTTCTACTTCTTGATGAAGAACGATCCTTGGATCGACTCTTCTTCCTTGAATGTTTGGCACTTTTATGGTGACGCCTTGGCGACTTACTCCGTGATCTTGATCGGCCCATCGTATTTCAATTATACAGATATATCAGTAAAAATGCAATAAATAAGTTATTTAGGCTACCATTTAAGTACACCAACCAACTCAACTCACACATTGCTATTTGGCTTGACAAGCGACGCCATATTTTTTTGCACAGCTCTACGAATGTTACCAACTTACAATTTGCAAGTAACAATGCAATTACGGTAATTTTACATTGGTGTTAGCTCTAGCAATAAGAGCCTGGCCTGGCACCACGTAGACACATTGGCCCCTTCCCGACAAGATCATGCTAATGTGCGAATGAAATATGTGGATAATACCAATAAATAGCACCACGTGAACGTTTTAGGAATCACACAGTACAGTGAAAATTATCGTAGAATACCATATTATACCCTGGCAAAAGGCGTTCGCTTGGCCCGCCAAATTCGAATTCAATTTTTTGGAATTTGCACGTTCATAATTTTTTTCTAATTTTCTCTCAATGTGTTATGGACCCACAATTTGCGATGAACCAAATTGAATTATAATTTCTAAAGAAAAAAACTTTAAATGAGCCAATCATTCCGACAAGGCGATTTTGGAGAGATACCTATAGAGTTCGTGAGGCAGTCATCTATTATTTTTCAGTTTTGCCTTGCGTGTAGGCCTAAAGTACTAGGTCTACTTTAGAAGTAGAAAAGACAAATTAATATTTAGCCGGACCTTTTGTCAGGAAGTTCTGATATACCTACTGGTTTTAAGAGAGGAAAAAATGTTGAGACTGGTATTTACCAGAGTCGCTTATGCGGTTTCGTTCGGCATCTTTTAGCGAGGCAGGGTTGTCCAGAAGTCGGACAGGCCGAACTTGTATACATCCTGACATGTCCTGCTAAATCCGGACACCTGGCAACCCTAGATAGGTACTTGCGTTGAATTTGATGCCGCGCCGTTGAGGTCTCTCAGATGCATATCTGAGAGACCTCAACGGCCTATGCGAAACCTGCATAGGTTTCATCGGTTTCATCATCAGATGTTTCTCTCTATCTATCTAATTAAGTTGGTATTTCTTTATACTGATTGCACAGCTCATGCACGCAATGTTATCACTTCACTGATCTTTTATCATATAAGCCTACCTAGATACTTATGTAGGTAAAACGAGCGCTAATGAATGCAAAGATATTGTGTAAAAAGACAAAAAAACGATTATAGTAGAAAATTGTATTAAAATGTTTGATCTGTGTTGTAAACCTACCTATATAAAATTCTTGTTACCTATTTACAGATTTTTGAGAAAAAATGCGGTCGTCAAGAAACAACGTTTTCAAAATATTTTATCATTTTTTAACCTAAACCAGTAACAATGAAATCAAGACCGTACTTTACGCAGATCTGTTAAATACTCCTTTTCTTTTCGATTTATAAAATTAATAAGTTTTGTTGTGGCCTCTAGCATAATTTCCTCTGATAAAGAAGTTGGTCTGGTGTTTTCTTTACTATCTGGCGTGTTTAAACGTCTTAACAGTTCTAGTTGTTTAAAACTTTCGAATATCTTTTTAGGACAATTAACGTCAACCAGACTCCCTTTGCCTATCGGACCATCATCGAGTTGACTGAAATTAAACGAATGTTGACGACTTAAGTTAATACCCTCCATAGATGCAAATCGACTTAAAGATTTTTTTAGCAACGATTTGAAGTCAGTGACACTTTGTGCAGGACTCAAATTTGATTTTACTGAAGCTGGGGGCGACTTTGCAGTGAAGCTGTATTTTGAGGTAATTCTGTCCATGAGTTCTTCCAACTGCTCCGTAACTACTGTTGCTGCTACGTTCAGTTCGTAATCAGATCTCGAATGATGAGTACATGTTTCTTGATTTCTTTTTAAAATTGCTTGACTATCGTCTTCAGGTTCCACCATTATAGCATCTGAATCATAAGCGTGTTTTATTTTTTCCAATATAGCTGTGATATTTTTGTCTTTGTCAATATCCACATCACAATCGTAGGATTCCTTGATTTCAATATTGCCTTTGTAGAAGTACTCATTTGGCAGAGAATAACCTCTTACATACAAATCAAGCGCTCCCCCATATCTTGGTATGGTCATGGGTTGTCGATAAATACATTCGAATTTACCCGTCGGGGATGTTGGTTTATTAGCATGATCAATAACAACTGAAAGAAATAGTAAAAAGATTAATGTTATAACTGCCTCATTAGTCTAGTGGTCCCAAGCGCGACTGCTACGCTAGTGGTCCTGGGTTCGATCCCCAGGTCGAGAAAAGTGTTATTGGGTTTTTCATTAAGTAGCAGCTCGGAGTCTGGATTTGTGCACGGTTACTAGCAATAGGCTCACCCCCTATCACATGGGACGTAATCATACCGACGAACTGTGGGTGTACATTAGTACACCTCTGCCTGATCCTTCGGGGAATACAGGCGTGACAGTATGTTATATATTATTTTACGGGAGCTAACCTTTTATTATGTCTGTTAAAACCGCCGGACAAATCTTTGCAGTGACGGGTGTGGTGTGATTAAGATCTGGGCATGAATTAATTTCAATCAGCCATGGTTTATATTCTTTGTCGAGAATAAAATCGCAACCATACAGTTCGAAGCGATTCTTACAAACCGATAATGCGTCTTGGCAACTTAACATTATGCCGATAATGGACTTCTTCATTCCGGGATAGATGATGTTATCCCAGACCTTGCCTTTGTCGATTCTGTTCAAGTAATCTTTGTACTTATCGGAGTCCCACATATTCGCGTTCGGCAATTCCGCGTGTCTTCCTGCACAATTAGTGTATTTCCTCTGAACAGCGTTGTTGGTTAAATGTATGGATTCATGATAATTTCTCAGATTGTACTTCTGCGAGCTGAACTTTAAGTAACAATCTTTATACATCCATATGACTAGTGGGTATGTACTTGTGACTAAGCAATACTGCCGTATGTCGAATTTCGTTTCATGAATTAATAACGGCTCTTCTAAAAATGAAAAATAAGTTTAATAAATAGGTAGTTATCATCATCGATTTTATATATCATCAACACGTGATCATATATAAAATCGAGTAAATATGTAGGCAACACAGACGATCGACATCGTATTTTTTTATGAATCGCAAGGATCGCATTTGCGGATTTATTTTGTCGATCGATAATCGATAAAATCTTTTTGTTGCCAGGTCACAATAAATTACTTACCAATGTATTTTTGGACGACATATTTGGCGTTAGCCTTATTCAATAGATTCGTGATTACATTCAATCTAGAAGCCATTCTTATGCCTCTACCTCTCGAATTATGTGCTGGTTTGATGATCCAGATATTATGGCAACCTTCACAACTTAATTGTGGTCGGTATCTATGCATTTGCTTTAGTAAAAATTTTGCGTAGGCCATGTAAAGTGGCAACTTATTTTCAGTATCCGCTTGGAAAACGTCGTCTTTTCCAATAACGCGGTAATATTTTTTTAAAAAGGCGTTCCATTGACCATTAGTCACGTGGGTTATGGGTCGATCTATATCCTTATTCTGTTTATTAAACAGATATTCTTTACACCGTCTTAATGAAAATAACACAACATTTAAAGAGATCTTTCCTGAAGGTACAAATATAGGCCTCTCATTGGCAACCATTGAAAGAACCCACTTCAACAAGCTAGTGCACGCGGTGATTTTGTAATCTTTTATGTATCCCTCTATTTCTCCAGGATCGGAGGTGTTATAGCTGCGCGGACCAGTAACTTCGGCCACATCTTCTATATAGAACCAGTAATTCCTCTTCATCGATGAACATAAACCTTGCTTCGACGTCCAGAGAGCATCCGTCTTCAGTTTGTTAACAATGATCGGATTTTCTCTGGTCATATCGATCGTAGTGTCGCGAAGTTCATCTCTTGTGCGCCAAATAAAATTGGGAGGGTATTTCTCGACTAGATTAGATAAGAGCAGTCTTTCTAATTCGCCGTATACTTCTGGTTTGCTGGAATAAGTGCCGTTTTTTATTTTGGATAAGTTCATTTTATTAGCTGGTATTTTTTCAACCCAGCCCCGCTCTATCAAGGCTACTCGTATAGCATTACAGCTGCCGTAAACTGAGAATATTTTACATTCTTTTATGGCTCGTGCTGCTAAGCCTTTCAATGATCTGTAACGTGTTGTTTTGGCCTGACAACTGCATATAACATAGCTTTTTTCTTTGGATGTAAGACCCTCTGGGCGGTTTACGCACTGATATTCCGTGGTCTTTTTCTTTTTATTTAGTTCCGCTACCGTTGTTGTATTTATTGCAAGTTTTGGAGGAGGTTGCATTTTTTTTGAACCGGCCTTTTCACATGGTTTCTGCAAAAATAAAATAAGCAATACTTAAATCAGTTCAATTTTTCGTTTCGTACTTGCTCACTTTTTCTAGAACACCTAAATCGAGCCACGTTAGATACATTTTATTGTACAGATACGCATTTTTTTAGTAATTGTACTGTTAAATGAAAATCTTATGACCCAAATGGGGGGTGGCTAGGGTTAGGAGTTCAGAATTAAATATTTTTTATGGTAACTAGACTTTACTTTTGAAGTTTTTTTTAAAATACCGGTAGTACAACTTTTGGTGCCATGTTTGGATTTTTTTGAGTCTCTTTTAATGCATGATTTTGATCCGCTTAGTTTCTGTGGAGAAAAAATTATACTTTTTTCAATTACCCTCACTTTAATAACTTCGATTATGTTCATAAATAAATGGCATATGTAGTTTGTGTACGTAAATTCTAGTTATTTTCATAGTTACCTTTTTTCTCTTGGGTATCTTCTTTTTTCGGCTTGGCATTTTTACTGGAATTCATTGTTTTTTCGTGGATAAACCTGTATGTTCTTTATGATATTATAAAAAAAGAAACAAAAGTATATAAAAAAATACGTATTTTTACGATACGACTTAGTAGGTTTTAGGTAGGTATTTTTTTCTTATTAATTAGCGCATCGTTTGCAAACGGAAAGGTAGAGTCAAAATAAATAGGGACTTATGCAAATTGAAGCAAGCCAGGTCGCCTAGCTAGTAATTTTTTATAGTGTCAAAAATCCTTATGGATCGTTAGCCACCAGGAGAGACGGTGGAGTTCCTATAGCCGGACTCGTAGTGGCTAGTATCCATATGTGCCTTCCCTTGCTCTATGCCCATGGGAGGGACCCCGATTCACTGTGATCATCTCTGAGATCTAGCATATATTCTGTGACTACCATTCAATGGGGCACAGCCTATGCGAAGTTATTCTCATGCCCAGGAAACTAATAATCTAATAATACCTACTGTCAAGAAACCTACTAATTCAAATTTTATTTGTGTTTTCCTTTCACTAGTGGTCAATTTTATATCCTTTATTCAAGGGAATAGTACTTCTATACCATATAGGTACTGGAATATATAATTTGGATTTTAGGACTAAGTAAAATGGCTATTGAGTTTTGAGATAATGGCGCATTTTTTTACTGTGCGTGTTTATTAGCTGTTCTGAATGGCTGTGCAGTGGCACAGGTCATTAAAATGAGTGATATGAAATGTGAAAAATGTGAAAATCCGCGCAAGTATATTAGCGAAATTACTAAATATGGACGCTAATCACGTATGCGAAACATTTACGACCCCACATTGGTCTTTAAATGCGTAGGTATTAATATTATTATATAGTTTTTATCGTAAAATGTACCACTGCGCAACTACTTGCATATATCTTCAGAGACGCACAGTTATCTTGTAGGAATTGTGCGAATTCAGCCCTAGATCCTATGGTACTGTGAAGTGTGAACTGCAGAACTTTCTTAGCAGTGAGCGTCTTTATTTCATCTATTTTTTTAAAGTAGTTAAGTACTACGCTTATGTGGGTAGGTATTCGTGATCAGTGATTATCACATTACGGCAATATTACTAAGTATTTCCATAAATCCAAGAATGTTACAAAACCTAACTACTTTTTGCAAAATCCATACAATTAGGAATTGGTGGACTAAGAAAGTTTTGGTTTGCAGAAGCATAGATTATGTAGTTTACCTACCTTTGCCGCTGTTTAAAGTACCTTCGTAACCCGTAACGCCCAAAGCAGTTGTTTTACTACTGTGTCTGCTAATTTGTACCTTGACGGACTAATAATTGAGGTATGATTTGCAATAGGATATCGTATTCGATTTTTTTATAGCTTTTACTTGCTTTGCTTGACTTATAGCTAGCGTTCTTCGCTGATACGTTGTCCACAGGCCCTTCAAGTTACGTCATAACTTCAGCCCATTTGAACCTATATTTTTGTTATCTATCTAACCATCGCATAAAATAAAACAAGTACCTTTTCACTGATTGGTAACATTTTCCTGTAATTTTATCATTATTGGCTGTGGATTGTTGTTATATTGTTTTACATTTTATTGATTCTACCGAAAATTTCGACAAAACACCGTGACGTTGACAACTAGACATCAGGTTTCTGACATTTTAATACAAACAAACTTTGTTACCGAACAGTATCTTTTTTTATCTATAGCTTCAAATCGTTCGTTGTAGAAAGGAATGTTGGGATAACACGGAAAAAGGATCCATGGAAGTTGGAGTATCTGCAAGTTAAATATTAAGCCATCATTTTTCTAATATTTAATTAAGTATATTTATAGAATCTTAAAATTTGAAGATGCCAACAGTCGATAAGTAGCGAAAAATAATGCAATTTTAACAATTTCAAATGTGGAAATTCGACATAACATTTAGTCTTTCAGGTTTTACATAATAATTTAGACTACATATTAATTAATCTAACATAACTTCAAACATTGAACAATTTTGGAAGGTGCATAATTTGAACACAGTTTTCAGAGTTATTTCTTCCGTTTTGAGAAAGCGTTGGAAGATTCATCATTTAATGGTGAAAGCACAACCCTGTAAGGCGCATATATCGAAGTACAGCTCTTGGAAAATGTTATAGATTTGGTTTTGTTTTTAGAATCATCCTGTAATTTGCAAATACTCGTGCCTATTGCGCTAAGTTTCTTTATTGGATCAGATTCATCCAGACTATTTCGACGGTTAATTGTGTCTACGGATTTACGATTGGAACTAACTACACTCGATTTGGTATGCCGAACTGACCCAGCAGGATCGGGTCGGTTAACTACTTTATTCTGGACCGATACAGTTGACCGGAGAATACTAGCGGTTTCCCTTTCCCACTCAATAGGGTCAATATAGCAACGTTTATTTCCCACCGACCTGTCAACCTTGGTCTTCTCAGCTTTGCTCGCTGATTCAGTCCGGTATTTACCGGTTTGATTAGCAAATTGACCTTCTTCTGGTCGACAGCACGAATGAGGCACGATACGTCGTTTACATTCCGAATTTTTTTCTCGTCTTCCTCGATGAGTCCTAAAAGA
The DNA here is from genome assembly GCA_910591435.1 of Acronicta aceris. NCBI lineage: Eukaryota > Metazoa > Arthropoda > Insecta > Lepidoptera > Noctuidae > Acronicta > Acronicta aceris. The sequence goes on from OU342759.1 coordinate 13,774,508, forward strand.
AAGTCCCGATGTTTTACGTTTTTTAGGTCCGCTTTTTAACGAGATGCTGGACTTGACCACAGTGATAGCTTGGCGTACCGTTAGGGATTCTTTTGGCCCTAATACTATGCCATCCGTATTAGTTGGCAAAGCGTCGTATGGGTTCAACCACGTAAGGAAGTCTGTGATGATTGGGCCGCTGTATTCAGCGGGTACTGGTTGATCTTGGTCTACTATTATAGCATCGCCAGAGGGAACGCGAGGTGCTAAAGCGATAATACTCTTTGGCTCATGTTTACGGTCTTTGTATTTTTTTATCACCCGTTTCCCATTGATACACAACGATAAACCCAGATAAGCTGGTGCTTTAGGTATAATTTGTCTATAGGCTAATTCGAACGTCCCTGTGTCAGCTTCAGTATTGTAGCGGCGATCGAGTACAACTGTGAAACAATGAACAATATTAATTACAGTTCTATGAGAGTCGTCGTATCAGATAAAAATAACTTAAGAAACTTCTAGTAGGTACCTAGTTAATGACTCTTTAAAATAGATATTTAGATAATTAATATAAATAAAATTATTGTCTAATAATTTATTTCATACAAAGGAATAACACATGAGTTATAACAATCTTAACATGTACAATTATTTTTGTTGACCACTGGTATCCAAAGTAAGATTTAACTTTTGGTAGTTACCTTTAAAGTTTGGCTTTAATTTCAGTAAAGTGAGTAGGTACTAGAGATAATACGTACTCCACCTGTCTATCAACTAATTAATGAGTGTAAAATAATTTTCCCTTAATTACCTTTTATAACATCCTCTAGACATTGAGGACATAATCGGGCTGTGACTGATGTGGTCGGCGCCAGGTCCGGACTCGAGTTAATTTCAATTAGCCACGGTGTAAAATCCTCAGTCAGCATAAAATCAGCTCCATAGAGCTCGAAGCTGTTCTGTCTTTTATCCATGGTCTCTTGGGATGCCAACATTGCGCCTATCAAGCATTGTTTAATCCCGGGATATATTTTTTCTTCCCACAATTCATACTTTCCAATCTGTCTTCAAATATAAATAAAGTTGTAAGTAAGACATTTATCGTAGGAAGTACCTTTTAATTTTTCTTTTTTTATTCTTACCTGAGATAGGCTTTGAATGTATGGCAGTCCCACATATTTTCATCTGGTAGAGCTTTGTCTCGTTCACCATTATTTTTATACTTCGTCTGCACAGCATTATTTGTGAGATGAACAGATTCATGGTAGTTCGATAGACTAAATATTTGTGAGCTAAATCTGAGATAACTATCCCTGGAAGAATCACAAAGGCACTGTAATGCGTCTATACATTCAAATACAATTTAAGCATTTTGTTTTACTTACTTGTAGACCCAAATTGTTAATGGCTGACAATTAGTTATTAGAAACCACTGCCGTATGTCGAATTTGGTATTGTATATAACAAGCGGATTTTCTGAAAGCAAAGATAATACGGAAATGTGAAAAGATGTTCATATGCGTAACTATATTCATTCTATCCTACAACAATACCGATATATTTCTGCACGACATATCTAGTTTTCTGAGCAGGTATGTTGATAAGGCCTATTATGTCTTTAATGTTATTCATGAGCTGAATGCCTCGACCGCGACACTTGTTTCCAGGTTTAACGATCCATATGTTTAAAACACCATCAATGTCTATTTGCGGCCAGTACTTGGACATTGTAGCTAAGATTTTCGACCCTTTTCTTTCCAATTGCCTAAAAAAATAATAGACGTGTGTAATTTGGGCTTTAATATTTAAAATATCGAACTTTTAGACTGAACATAAATATTAAAAGTTGCACGATCGAATCACATACCCCGTCATTATTGGCATTCAATTCGAATAATCAAAGGATAATAAATATTGATGAATTGTTTTGGACGATGCAATCGGTAAACAGTGATCTAATTACTGCAATGCTGACACAAAAATGTTTACACACAAATAGCGACAAACGCAATGCTTACGAAATATCTGCGTACCGTATGTTAGTGTTTTTGTCTTCCAAAAATTTTGCTTTTTCGTGCACCAAGAGATAATGATGCGTCAGGAATTGATCCCATTCGTGTTCCCAAATATGCTGCTGCTCTTCAGTGTCATCGATATCTTTATGAGTGAGAAACACTATGTACTCATTCAGTCTGCTAATGGCGAATTCTATAGCACTAAACGGAACTTTACCGTGATTCACAACAAGACTCTGCTCATTTTTAGATTGCAACGTAACTGATAGCCACTTGAGGATGCTAATGCAGGCTGTTATTCTGAAATCATCGATAAATTCTTCGAGGTTATCAGAGTTGTGGATGTTGTAACAACGTGGGAATTTAGTTAGTGCCACCCCCGGCTCCGTGTACCAATGCATTTGCGTCAAGGAAGTTGTTAGACCTTCTTTTGTAGTGAAAACTGATCTGCAAAACCTATCAAAACGATATTTTTAGACACCCATTTATTACTTTTGTATACATGGTAATGTTTGTATGGTTACCTGCTTATCATAACGTCCTTGTTACTAAGCAACCAGTCGTATTTATCCCTTTTGGTAGTCCAGAGAAAATCGACCGAGTGATGCTCCATAAATTTATATAAAATCATCCTTTCCACTTTGGAGAGCTCTTTACCATGTAATTTTTTTGGATCAACATTTGATGGAGGGTGACGGACCTTTAAATTGAATCAGGAATTACTACCTCGTGGATTTAATTGAGATATAATTATGTGTGAGATATAATGTACTATGTGTAAATGATGTAGCTGCGATAAAAGTGATAATTTAAATCAATCGAGTGCAACCAGTAACTACTACAGTTTGGTAATCTAAGACGAGTTGAGAAGTGATTCTGAGGAGTTGGGATTAGGAATACCTTATGGGACTCGTATTTCTCAATCCACCCTCGTTCGAGAAGAGCCCGGCGTACTGCAGGGAATCCTCCGCCTTTTATCATAAACACTTTCCGTTCCCTCATGGCGTTGTCAGCGATTTTTTTCAGCTCATTCCATCTGTCTGTGCTTACCCAACTTTTGTACTGCTTCAATTGCTCGGTTGATGACGATGTTTCTATCAAACAATTCAAATATATTTTAAAATATACCGGGCTCTAGCTAGATGGAAGACTCATCTTCTACTACAAACCTGGCCCATGCTCGGACTTGGAGAGCGAGACAGCACTCGAAGGCCGTAGCTCCTTCTTAGCTGTGCTATCTCGATGTAATTTCGAGTCTGACGCGCACTCCTCAAGATCCATCGTTACAGCCATGAGCCTCGTTTGGGACTCTCTTCAATTCTGCAACAAATCAATCGCCCACGCGTAACCCGCATTGTTCTGTGCCCAAACTACTACCTACTTCATGTTGACGTGCGAACGGCTCAAGATTCAAACTTGGACTGTTTGACTAAAAATAACCCGGTAGTGCAATAACCTACTTTATTTTAACCTACATTGGGAGTCCTTGGCTATCAGTAGCATCCGTGCACATCCCCGCCTGGCACCTGTTCGAATGACGTCACAACGTAGGTACCTGCCTCCTTGGGAAATCGTGCATAATGTAGTTACACGGAAATTAATAAACCTAAATTACTCTTACCTTCTATTATCAGGCCAGTGTGTTCAGAAAACTAGGTTAAAAACGAACGTAATCGTATTCGTTAAATAAACAGTTGATGTGTTTTGAAATCAAGATATAGGGTACTGCAAATTTATAGTTTTAACATTTTTCAATTTCGTTAGATATTCATGATCTAATAAAAATAATGTAAAAAATATAATATCTTCCCTTCGCTCATGGCGTTTAGGGTATCACCGATATCACAGTTTATACGTAGGGTATAGATAAGAAAAATTGTGCAGCAAAAAGTTTTATATCAATTAGGTATTAATAAAAAAAATTAAGATAATGTTGCTGGATACTTAGCTATTTATAGGGTTATTAAAGGGTAATAGGATGGTTGAGTTGAGGCTGTTGGGGTTGCTAACTACCTAATTAAATACCTACGGATGACATATAGGGTTAGTATCTATGTATCAGTGTGTATAATTAAAACCTCAAGAGAAATCTCTCTTGCTGAAACAATCTGGAAAACTTATAACATCTTACACGTAGCCAGTTTTGTAAATTGGATACTTGGCTAGTAACTTACTGGCTTCTTGTATCGGCTTAGTTTAGCAACGAGCGTTAATGTTTATCATGCACCAATTGATTGTGTAATGCCAAACTATACTGAATCCAACTTTGCAGAATTTGGCAAATAGTTTAAATAAACAGCATAATTTAATCATCAGCCTATATTCGCCAACTGCTAGACCTAGGCCTCTCTTAGTGAACGCCTCAGAACCCGATTTTCGGTTTCCTCATCCCTTCGCTGCCAGCTGTCTTCGGAAGGCCTCACTGTACCTGGCCGGCGGGCGCCCTACACTACATTTGCTTAGACGCGGTTTCCATTCGAGAACTCGTTTGCTTCAGCGTTTCTCGGTTCTCCTACAGATGTGACCGGCCCATTGCCACTTCAGCTTGCTAATCCTTTGAGCTATGTCGGTAACTTTAGTTCTGTGGCGGATAACTTCGTTTCGGATTATATCCCTCACAGAGACTCCGAGCATAGCTCTCTCCATAGCTCGCTGTGCGACTTTAAACTTGTAGACCAGTCTCACCGTGAGTGTCCACATTTCGGCTCCGTAGGTCATGACTAGTAGGACGCACGCATTAAAGACTTTCGTCTTGAGGCACTGTGGTATGGGTGTCGTTCGCGTTTATGCCCATTTCTTTCCAGTTCAGCGTCTTAAACATATCTTCAAGCGCGTTGGTGAACAGTTTAGGGACTTTGATTCAATCGAAATCTTTTTTTTTAATTCGTCGTAGGCTTACGCTTGAGCGCGAGATCGCCTGATGTTACGCATTACTGCGATCTATGATGGAGCGCACTTGCCTAGCAGAATCCGATTCACTCGTGATTTAATCTGGGCTGTTTTGGAGGCCTTGCAGCGATGCCAAGTCGACTGGCGATACATCGAGGTGATAAGATGTTTGTATGACACTGCGACTATGTCCTTTAAAATCACTGAACTCTATAAGTTCAAATAAAGAACCAGCAGACTAAACATATCCAGCTTTTTATTATACCACTAAGGTGGCAAACAAGCATACGGCCCGCCGATGGTAAGCGGTTACCGTAGCCTGTAGACGCTTGCAACACCAATCTTTCGCGCGTTGCCGATCCTGTAAATTTAGGAGGGATATTTGGGCTGGCAGCATAGGAGACATGCTGCTATGCATGACAGCGGCGGTAACAAAGGTAACAAAACACCACCGGTCCCCCCCACTGCCAACACAACGGTTCCTCGCGGAGCTCTGGCGACCTTGTTCACCGTTCGGAGCACAATATAGCACGGAGCTATGTTATTTGGCTAAGATTTTCTTAAGTTGGAGTGGAGTTGGACCTACTTCCCCAGTCGAGTAGCTCCAATTGTGAGTGGAATTATTCGATTTCACTATTATTCCCTTGAAAGCTGCGTCGGGGAGTGAGACAGGGGATATTATATCCCTTGAACTGTCCACCAATTAAACAGCAGTCCTCTCGTATCAGGGCCATGGCCTGGCTAAAAGCTGTTATTGAAATGTGACGTGACGTACCTCTAAAGGTAGGGAATAGGAAGTTGTGTGCATTATTGGCAGTATTTTACCTTGATAATTTTGTAAATTTATATCACTAATTGTTCGGCTGTCATTAATCGGAGTGTTATTAAAAGTTCCTATGCCGATTGAGTTGTAATTATTTCATTGCATGATTAACAGCCAACAGTAAAAATTTCATTGTTTGCTGCCAGACAATTTAAGCATCGCTGTTTTATTATGTAATAACCGAGTAGGTTACTAGTTCCGGTATGTTTTACATAGATTTACTTTTAGATCAATTGGATTTTTCATTATAATAGGTACATAAGTAGCGAAATGTAGGCTCAGCTTTTTTACCATCTATGCCCAAATACTAGGCTTTACAATTCTAAAAAGATGCCAATAGGCTCAGCCGTTTAGTCACGTCATCTCGTGCTGTTACTGTAAGTTTGACTTGAAATGACAGTGACAGCACTAGACATAAATTAAAACTAAGTGAAAAATTCTCGTGGATCGTTTGCCTCATAGGGTTGCATCAGGCGGTATTATATTTCGGACTTATAATCACGGCCATACGATTCGTGACATTCGCCATGGCTATGCCATGCTGAGGTCCAGTAATCGGCCTTGCTTCACATCCAAATCGAAGGCATACGTTTCAAATAAATATTTTATTTTAAATTGTTTCTACCATTACTACCAGTTAGTTTCTACCATTAATATTTTGTCTTCGTTCTACCGAACCTGTGATACAAAGTTGTTGTCTTATTACATACTAGATGGCGCTACTATTAATAGTAATCAAACGTAATCAACGTAAAATAGATTCTATTTGATTTATAGATCACAATATCAATAAAACCACATTTATACTTTTTTAGTTATTTGTTTCTTAATCCAGTAGTACATGTACCGATTGTAGCTAACTTCATTTATATGTTTGTTAAGTTGCCTAACGTGAAATGACGGCACGACAACGGTATTGATTCTGAAGTTTGGCATCCCTGATTATGACATGAAAGCAAGATGGCGAGTTCATCTCCGTTTGATGGTTCTCTGTGATAATTCACACATTACATGTCATTTTTCGAACTTATTTCGTAATGGTCTGGCCAATCAAACATTAGTGAAAAATTCTTTAAGTAGTGTTAAAGTGTTTTAAGTACTGTAAAGTGTTCGTATTTTAGTTAGATGTGCATCTAACCCACCTGAGGAATGTTGGTTTTTTCAGTGATTTGTGATTCGGTCAGGTGTTTTCGTTTGAGTCAAAATTAAAATTTTGTTCTTGCGCAGTGAGTGAAGTTACATAGTTCAGATGTATTTGTGCCGAGGGGATGCTAGATGTCGGGACTGTTTCCAATGTTGGGAAACAAAAGCGTGAACTATTTGTTTTGATATACCGTGATAAAATAAATTGAGAAGGTCGGGACGGAGAAACAGCTCCGGCCGGAGTTATGGCCTTCAGTGAGGTGAGTGTCTTTCCAATTATTTATGTGGCTTCAATTTTCTTTGTCATTTGATTAGTTATCTACATATCTAAAGAAAAAGGTCAGTAATGTGTGTAATATTTACACTGAGGCTATTATTTTAGTTCATGCAGAAAAGTTCTCAAATTGAAACTTATCAGCAATAAAAAAAAAATTTTGGCTGAGTTAAAATTCGTTGAAATGCTACTTCGGTAGTAATAAAAATATTTGGCATTGATAATTTTGTATCAGCCCTATATCTATATCTGGGATTTATTTATTACTTCAGTTAGATTAGAAAGGAACTGATAATGTATTGTGATAGCTAATATTTGTCTTCAATGTATGCATAATGTTACTTGAAATAAATGTTAGGTACCTACCTACTTGTCTGAAGTAATAATTATTTCTTCATGTGACTCAATTGAACATTGCATTCATCAAACTAGTTTTATCACTTAATCATAATTTTTTAAATGACATCACATACCAATAAAATTCTATGGAAAATTATCTGTTAATCTATAAAGTGAGTGTGTAATATACCAAAAATTATCTATGTAGGTAGGTATAATATATCATAAGGCAACTCTCTGGCCTTATGTTTTAATCTTATAATTCATATTATGCTGCTTTGTTGCAATACTATGTGAATGATCTGTGATCTCGATGACCTCAAATTGTCTTCCTTATATATTTTCTGTGAAAGTGCAGAAATTATTTATCTTATTATGCTGACTGCAGAATCAATAGTTTTCTTATTAGATGGATAAAATGAATTCTGTAAATATGAAATAACAGTTCACTGCTGCACATACTTAGCCCTCTTCAATGCTCCAAGCTCAATTCATTCAGTAAAACCCATAATGCCAAGCCAATCGATTTTGCAGTGTGGCTATAATATGGGACTTGATGGGTTAAACTTACCTATTTGTTTGTGAGCTAAGAATATAGTGAGCTGTGGCCTATGTAACTAGGCACTAAACTTGTTCTAATATATGTAAAATATATTCATGATCTGGTTTTTGTATATTTTCATTCATTCTTTCATATAAAAATTCATGAGTATTAGTAATAGCCTATACTTCTCTGAACTTGAACTAATTAAAAAAAGAATTTATTAAGTAATTTTAAATGCCCACTATTACCTAATTTAATTTCATGTAGGTACTTAATGTTTTGTAAGCCAATTACAAGAAACCAGTTAGTGCACTAAAGTACCTATGGGACATTATTTATTTTATGTAACATTCCCATACCAATACCTACTATAAGTGCATAACAGCTGCTTAGCTATTTATTTTGCAGAACTGTAATTACTTTTCTCCTAAAATTAAGGCTAATCTTAAAAAAAATGAATATTCCTTCAATATATTAGTATGTAGAGCTGAATGGTCAATTTAAAGTGATTCTTTTGTTTTTTATTTTAAATGTTAGATTATACATCTCATTCAGAGCTAGGCACAAATCCCAACAATGAGATTGTATAATAATTTATTATAGACTCTATGGTCAAGAGCTGGGTTACTGACTCACATTACTTATCTATTTAAATAAAATTCATAAATGGCTTTTAAATTACTTCATTTAAGTACTTTCCTACTCAAATTATGGAGGTCTGTTAAATACTTGATGTTAATGTTATTACATTAACCTGCACTGCTTGCCTTTACCTTGCATGTTGTTATATACTAACCTTGATTTTAGTGTTGTGTAAATTATGCAGCAGATTTTATGAAACTATATTTGCAAGAGTAATATATATATAAACTAAATTAGAAATTAAAATTTCAATTATTTAATGTTTCTGCATATACTTAAATATTATTTTAAAGTTCATCCATGACATAATTTTAACTACTTAAAAATTATTTAGGACGTTTAGAATACCTAATTACCCTTTTTAAATCCTTTCTAATTGCATTTGAATATCTACATTGCTTGCTGTTCCATCCCATTCCATTATGTTTTTAATCTAATAGGTACACTATTCTCATAACCAATTTATTTAATCTCAATCATTAAAACATTCCATATTAATTATATGTATTTAATTAGGTAGGTTCTCTTAATCAATTTATTTAATCTCAATAAATTCCACGGTCTACTTATACAAGGCCTATTTTTTTTTATTTATCCTTGACATTTACCTAGGTTGATCGTTTTTTGAGAAATGTAAAAAAACTGAATATATTAAACTTGTAGAACCCTACAAGTCTACATTCTACAATCAAAAAGACTAAAAAAGAACCTAATAAACTAAAATCAAGGCTATTCAACCTGTTCTTGTTCACCTAAGCACTGAATTCAATGACAATAGCAGACCTTATTTAATATGACCCAGTTTGGACGTATTATGTTTTATAAGACCTCATTACTTTTGTTCCTGGTGGATTAGAATACTTCTATTGTGCCAAAAATTATACATTCACAACTTGCACAATAGTTACATCTCTAATTTGAGAGCTTCAAAATGTCAGCGTCGGCCGAGCGGCGTTCATGACGCAAGAACCGTTACCAATTCACATGACGGGTTTATACCTCAGGGGCTAAGTTAGTTAGTGAAGTCATTTGGCTTCAGATGGAACATCCTCGGTCGGATTGGTTGTAGGCGCTTCATAATTATTGTGGCGTTTAGCGGCAGTTTCCCACGGTTCGATTGTTGTTCTGTACTCAATGTGAGGCGCTTCGTGCGTAGCCGCCGAGGTGACTGATATTGCTGCGTGAAACCGCACTGTTACCTTTTTGGAAATGGAGACAGCTAAAGTAGGCCTCTCTTCCTCACGGCACCGCCACCGTTGAGACTGCCTGACTGTCATAAAGCCATAGATCTACCGACCCATAGGTTCCGAGTTACACTATTTTTTATCAAGTGATACCGATACTAATATACATATTTTAAATAAGTACCGATTTTAGTCATAATAACCAATTAAATGTTAATTATCAACATTACGTTACATTTTAATCATGATCTATACCTACATATAAAATGCTTTGTCCTGAATTACTGACTGACGGATCAACGCACAGCCTAAACCGCTGATCATAGAGACTTGGAGGAAACTTGGAGGGTGTGTTCTGACGTAGGCATCCGATAAGAAAGGATTTTTGGAAATTCAACTCCTAAGGTGGTGAAAAGGGGGGTGAAAGTTTGTATGAGTCTTTCATTTTTTAAGCGGGTGAAACCGCGGGGGTACAGCTTGTGTAATGTAAAATACGATTACGGAAATGTTGTATAGGTATACCGGCTATAGCTAGGTACCTGCATATACTGGATTCTTCCTTCTAACATACATATAAGTAGGTACCTACGTACCGTCCCGGGCATAGCCCCAAATCCTAGGCTATGCCTTTAGTGACAGTTCTATTGTAAAACACTCAAAATTAAATGTTTTGCTTTTAGTCTTTGAATCCTGTGACCTGCCAATGACCTCGTTGCGCATATTTAAATAACTAGTCAAGTAATTAATAGATAGCTCTTTTTTTTAGTTAAACAAGTATCTATAACTTAATAGGTACCTGTATACTCTATAGGTCTATCGATCAGTATTTGTTAGTGTTACCATTAATCGCGATACGGGTAGGTTTGTACCTATAAATTATATGTACATTTTAGTTTCCTATGAACTTTAACCGTAGGTAAGTGCCCTATTGTGTGTTACAAAGAAACAATGTGGTCTAGTTAGGTGGTAGGTAGGTAAATATTGTGGTGTTTGCCTAGTGTGGCGGTCGTTATCTATATGGGCCGTAGTTTCCTCGTCAGGCCCCCGATTGCACCCGTATGTGAAGTGTGAACATGATCTAGGTAGGTATGTTTTTATTTTAACTAGGTAGTTAACCTTTGAAATTTAATTGTATTCTAAATTTAAACGGTTTAATTTCGGATTGGATTGTATAAAAAGTAGCTGGGTTAGTTGCTGCCAAACTTGTACGTTTTGTGAATGTGGCCCGACCGCCTTGGATGTTTGTATTGCGGCGTCACTGAGTTTAATGAAATTCCGAGTACATGTAGGTACCTACCTGTTTAACTCTGCATTTCGGCAATCGATAGGGAGGCATTGTCTTGTAAGCTTGTAGGTACTTACCTATGTTAATTTTATACAACTTATGTCAATATTTATAATACCTACCTACCTTTTAAAGTTATTTATTTTGCACATAGGTTCCTACCTATTTAGATATTTTATAAAGCTTTAAAATAGCAACATGGGTCGCACTTTACTAGTATTCTTGTTAACCCCTCGTGATAAGCTAAGTAAATAGTTTTCGAACCGGCAACCACATGGTCGCAAGTCCGACGCCCTAGCCATTAGGCTACCGCCGCTGTATGGCGGTAGCGCATTATTATAAAGTACCTACGTAAAGAAGAACGGATAATCGTTGATTAAAATTCGTAAAATAGGTTATAATTATGTGCCATTTTCCAGAAATCTAAATTTATATGAAAGATAAAGATTTTGAAAACATTGCGATATCAAACCGACATTGCTGTCATCACGAATGACGTGACGAAACGAATCGGACAAATCGAATCAGCAGTCGTGAGCGCAGGTCGTCAACCCTAACATTATCAACAATCAAATTTACTTACAGAGCCCTCCGACCCGGTAAGTCCTGCAACTACATTTGCATAGGAGTCTATTCGTGCCAACCAAAAAAAAGGAATCTACAAAATCCTACCATTTGTTGTAATGACGTCTATTGTTCCGTTTTGAACTTAAATTCTTCCGAAAGACGACGCCACCTAGCAATGTAAAGTTAACTTGGATAATTTCCAAAGAGGACGACAATTTACTGACGAGCATTATAAACACCTGCTTAGCCACCTAGCCAGACATTCCCTTCTTTGTTTATCTTTTCTGGATGTCACAGTCGTGTGGGAAACCAACAGTGAAATGATATTAAGCCAACAAACAGTAAAGGTCGTGCAGATAGGGTTAGTTAGCTAGTTAATTAAACGACATGTTCCTTCACATATAAGGTAGGTATGTCACAAACTCACGGAGTAGTTTGCTTTATTAATTGAATTAACGTAGGTAATGGTTTTTTTACTTGATTTATTTTACACATAAAAAAATTATTACGTGATCGTGTTGATATGCATTGTTTACATTTACACTATCAAATACATTGCAGAATACCTACTCTAAATGTAAAGTTATAAATCAACTGATTATATTAACGTAATTTACCTTTGACCGCGTTCGTGCTCCACGTGAACTATGGAGGTCTTGTTAGGTGAAAGGAGCCATTTGGTCGTACCACGAGGTACCTACTACCTATTGCTGCGCGTGGTATAGGTATGCTACCTATATGACGGGTTTTATTACGCGAGACACACTTGCCTGCTATATGATTGATTTGCTAGGAAGTGATTCGAAACAACTGCAACGTGGCAAAAAGGCCCCACAATTTTTTTTTGTATTTTATTAATAAGTGGACAGCAATTATAAGTACCTATAATAAAATGCCGCTATACGGAACTAACTCTGCTTTTGATCTGATCGTTCACTTCTTTTGTGTCGTGTCGTTGTTAAAACAGCGATATTGTGACGAAACTCGAAATGTTGACCTAAATAATGTTAAAGCTTTGTATTTTTAATTTTTAAATGTTGCACTTATTTTGATACGCGCTCGGGGCCGGTTGAATTATGTACTTCAATAAAATAAACACGCGTGAAGTAATGCTAAGAAATTGGAAAACATCGAGTTCTTGGTCTACAAGCCATTTGTAATATTTAACACAACAATATGATAAAAGCAATATAGGTATAAAACTAGCGGACCCAGCAGACGTTACTCTGCCCTGAAAAAAATCCTAAAACCCGATTGCAATGCCACCTAGATCCAATTGATTTTCAAACCATCTAGGGACCCACTCAAATATACACACAAAATTCCAATCCGTCCAGCCGTTTAGGAGGAGTTAGGTGATAAACACACGTACAGAAGAATTATACATATAAAGACTTATTACTCTTTAAAATTTCATACAATGTGTTGCCATTAAATAAAAATTGAGGTGTTACACTGTCAATTTATTTTTGTCTTTGAAACTTTATTGTCATTGTCATAAAAAGGTACAAAACACATTACACACAAAACAACGCGTCGTTCCAGACTTGCATAACATAAGAAAATTGTCACTCGAGCTTATATGAAATGTTAATTATGGTGTGCCTTGGCCGAGGGACGTGTCTAAGAAACATCAGCCGCCGAGGCACAGTATAGACTTGGACTTTAAATATTCATACGAGGCAGCCAGTGCCAACCCATCAATATTAATAACTTGCCGAGCCGGTGATAGAAAAGCGCTTCACAAATATAAGTATTGTTCGGAAAACTGTTACTTAACTCTATTTAACTACTGAACCATTACTTGTTTCTTCTTGAGTCTGTAAATAATTTAAATATAGACTGCGGTTAAATTGGGTTTGGATGAATGTAATTATAGACGCCGAGTATGGCTGAACGTCTATAGTAATTAAGATTTTAATAGTGCTGATATGATCAAAAGAAAGTCGACAGACCAAATTAATTTCCAGCTATTTTTATAAAACAAACAGTACATTTCTACTTCCTAGTCAACTAACACACACACAAATGGCTGATATTATTTAAATTATGAGGGTTGCGAAACTCTGGATAATGTACAATGTGACTTGATGCAGTGAACTTACTTATCACTTGCCGACACATCCCCACTCATTTATCTTCCCATGATTGCAGTTTTTACATGTAAACTAGTTTTGCTTATTAGATAGTCTTCGAGACAGGTTTCTGTTCCTATTAGATAGAATATATATTATACTTCAAGCCATCAACTGTAATAACCGTAAGTAGGCTTTGCTGTCAATGTAATAAATCCACAGCTGCTAGGAATAACATTGTAACTCATTTTTCAACCGACTTCAAAAGGAGGAGGTTCTCAATTCGACTGTATGTTTGTTACAAGATTATTCCATCAATTATGAACCGATTTTGATGATTCTTTTTTTGATCGTTAAGTCATTCTTCAGAGGTGGTCCCATAAAAATTTGGTCAAGATCTGATTAGAAAATTTAGTTTAATTTTGACGAAATCAAAAGATCCGATCAAATCAAAGGCACTTACTTCCGAAATTGTTTCGCACATAACATTACTTTTTATGTTGTTGAAGGCGGTTTTACCTTTTCTTAAATGTTATTTTATAGTAATTTTACATGTGATCACGGATTTCAAAATTCTCAAATTTCTGTACCAACCTTCCTTGAAGAGTCAATGTGACCTTTCATATAGGTATATTTTATGAATATTTGTGAGTTACATGATATTCCACAAATTCAAGGCATTTTTGTTAAAAAAAATAACATAGTAAGTAATTAAGATATAAGCAATTATTTTACTTAACGTTAGATACAATAGTTTTTAGAACAATCTTATATTTTATTTTTATTTCGGAGCTTTTTTCCTTGATGGAAACATCAGCCCCATCTCAATCATACTAGAAATCCAAGAACAATATTACGTAATTGTCTATATCTAAATATACCTTCTTATTTACTGCAGTTGCGCTCTTAATTACAATATTTTTTCACTGTAAAAAATATTTGCGCCTCTTCTAAACTCTACTCTTGCAAAAAACTGCATTTTTTGTACAGCGTGATAATTTATTATGATTGTAACTCAAAATATCCTGAAACTGAGTTACAATTTACAATGTTATTCCTAGTATGTATCTAGTCAGTCCTTTTAGAACTCCACGCGTCCAAAACAATAAGCAGTAGCCCTGTTGTATTGTATACAGAACTTAGCTGGTAATTTGATCCTTATTTTAACCCATAGAGTCCCGTAATATACACACACTGCTGTTTTTTTTCTTCGGGGGTCATTACGGGCGTTGCTGAATTAATTTTCTCGTGCTTAGGCCTCACAATAACGAATAGGTCGCTTTACATTTGAATTTGATTGTTTAATTTTTTTCCAACTCAAATGATAAAGGATTATTAAACCGTACTGTATTGAGTAGTTTGTTGTATTGTGACGTGTTCAGAAAGAAATTATACAGGTATTCGAGTGTTGAGCGGTGCTGTACATTCTAACAGAATACCGTATTCTGCCACTCACTATACTGACAAAGTGACAAGTAAATTCAATGACTGATCATGGATATGATTGATCATCAAAATTAATCATTGCGAGTGCAAACTGTCGCTCCTGTTTCGCGCCTAGCTAGTAATACCTGAAATTCAGATGACGTCTAAAAGTTAATTATGAACACATTAACTTACCACCACGCCTGTATTCCCCGAAGGGTTAGGCAGAGGCGTACTAATGTACACCTACAGATCGCCGGTATGTTTAGGTCCCATGTAATAGGGTGCGAGCCTATTGCCATTAACCGGGCAGAAATCCAGACTCCGAGCTGCTACTGAGAATTTCATAGAAAAACCCAATAGCACTTTACTCGACCTGGGGATCGAACCCAGGACCTCTAGCGTAGCAGTCGCGATTGGGACCACGAGACTAATGAGGTTTTGTTAAACTATTGAGGCAGTCAATTCTGAAGCTATAATAAAATAAAAAATAAAATAGTTACTGCCAGCGACTTCGTTCTGCATAGACTTCAGAATTGGGTCCGACCTGAATAGAAAGTAGCTTTTTTTATTTTTATTGGTGATAGGCTTATGCTTGACCGTCAGTTGGCCTGATGTTAAGCGATACTGCGATCTACGATGGAGCGCGCTTATGTGTTATTCCAGACTACAATCTATAGACATAGATTGATTAGATGAAATTTGGCACAGAGAGTTCAGCCGTTCTGGCGTGAAAGAGTAAATAACATCTATACATCCATACTCACAAACTTTCACGTTTATAATATTAGTAAGGATTAGTAGGTACCGAGTTAAGTTAGTTGGTTCTCCATAATTAAACAACGTATATTTATACCCACACTTCTATCATCATCATCATTTTAGTATCAAAATTGGTACGAACTAAAATGTAAGCAAGTAGCACGATGATGTGCCGAGGTCGAGTCCGTTATAAGTCAGGTTTTGACCGTGCCACGCCGCTGTACGGTGCACATTATGTAAAATATTCAAAATATTCGTTTCATATGCCACAGATTAGCCAATAACTTTTGGTATTTGAGATTATACGAGTTAATTAGCAATATGATTGCATCTGTAGTATCGTATCAACGGTAGGATTATTGAATATAATATTAAAATGCTGCTGGCTGCTATTGGTAGTGTGGCACACGTATTGCATAGGAAAATCAAGCTGGATGCGATTTTAGTGAAATAGATTTTAGTTAATTAATCATAGCACGCTTGAGTTGTGGAGTAAACGCCGAATTCCTCTAGATTCCGACTTAGATGTTGAGAAAAACTAAACCAATTTATAGCAGCGCACCCCTAATTAAATAATGCAGTTTATAAAATCTGCAGAGTTCAACGGTGAACTCTATGATCAAGTGGTCAAAGCCAATATGTATAAGAGCAAGATGGTGCGGTGCACTAATGCAAGCAAAACATAATTTCACATTACTATTAATTGTAAAATTACGGACAATGAAAACGTCCGGTTGTGTCTTAAGTAGTAATTGATTTCCAGACATGGTAAGAGAGTCTGCATTAATTGGATTCGCGTGTACATCCGACCTTGGCCTTAGATGTCATTAGTTTGGTGTCCAACACGCGATGCCGTAGCAATGACTGTTGTAAGAAATACTAATAATTATGTATGTAAATAGGACATGTATTTTTCTGTAATTGAATTATACATACCTGATTGTCTTCGTAGAACCTTGTTTTAATTTTTATTATCTGTATATATGTTAAAATTTGCCTCATTAGTCTAGTGTTCCCCAGCGCGACTGCTAGGTACGCTAGAGGTCCTGGGTTCGATCCCCAGGTCAAGGAGTGTTATTGAATTTTTTCTATGAAATTCTCAGTAGCAGCTTCGAGTCTGGATTTGTGCCCGGTTAATGGGACACATTACATGGGACCTAAAACATATCGACGAACTGTGGGTGTACATGAGTACACCTCTGCCTAACCCTTCGGAAAAAACAGGCGTGATGGTATGTTATGTATATTAAAATTAACGCAATAACTGCTATGTTTAAAAATACGCAGAATCCAGGTCTCTAGTTAAAATTTCCAAAAAGGATATTTTTTGGTATATTTTTTGTTACATTGTAGGTACATAATATGTACCTTATCAACTTTATCGGGGTTTAGATTATCATCAAACACAGATGAGGCACTGACATCTTAGGTTGCAATCTCGGTTTCAACGCCTTTTAAATCGGTTGAATTACTCGCGCAATCATTTTATTGAGATTAATTGACCCAAACTGTCTGTTTGTCCGTTACAGAAAACATCGTGTAATTAATCTTTAGTCTGTGTTGTATTAACGAGTGATTTATTTTGTAAGTTCAATTTTCAGATTGATTAGGTACTTACATTGAAAAATTCTCGATATGTGTAAATAGTGGAACTTTTCCCGGTAACCTAGCTATTTTCTAGATCAAGGTGTGTCGGGCTATTTTCAGTGTGAAACCACGGGACTAGTATCGATTTGTTCAACCGCAAATAGAACTGAAATGTTTAATCCGTGTTCGATTTTGAAAATATATAGATACTTGTATTACGTAGTACCAACCTACACGTATCCTTTTATAATAACAAATCATTCAGTTTATTCCAAGCTCCAAGCTGTTTCTGAGCCACCTGTTTACCACCAAACTAACGAGGATCTTTAGAACCATTGAGATATTGTGATTTTTTTGACAAATTATTAAAAATCTGTCATTTAATTGAAGATGTTGATGCATGTTTTCATTGCATTAATACAATATTGCTGTTAAAATCCTCAACAAATGATACTGTGCGGTTTTTAGTATCATTATAATTGCTTTAAAAAATTATTACGGAACAACAATAGTCCTGTCATAAATTAATTTTCTCTTATTTAGGATGCACTCTTGCTAAACTAAAGTACTTACTTAACTAAACAAGTTTGTACTCGAGTTATGTGAGAAATGTTAAGTGACATTGACTGAAATTATGTTGAAGCAAGTTATAGAACGCTAGTACCTATGGTAATGCTCTCTCAACGCTAAGTATTTCGTCACAGCGTTTCGCGTAGGTGTGTATCTGACACTACAGTATATTACGCATTACTTATATATACAATACGACTGTAAATTCATGCTAATTACGTTCTTAGTGAGATGTACGTACACTGTTAGCGCGGCCTTAGTGAAATATTAAATTACGGGCTAATGTCCTGTGTAATTAATTAGTAAATTACAAAGAGTGTTTACGAATCACTTTTATGCAATTTATTACTTAACTTCTGCCCGCGACTTTGGACTTCAGGATTGGGTCCGACCTGGATAAAAAGTAGCCTATGTGGTATAATCTATCTGTGTGCCAAATTTCATCAAGATCCGTTCACCCGTTCTGGCGTGAAAGAGTAACAAACAACCATACATCCATACTCACAAACTTTCACGTATATAACATTAGTAAGGATTGGTTTTGAGGCAAATAAATGAATGTTTAGTGTTAACACTAACTTTCATTTGAGTAAAATATATAATAATTTCAAAGTGAAACGTAACGTGTTACCATATTTAGTAATCATTAAGTCCGATTGAGTTCATTCTAATCGACGATTTAATGTTGCGTGACCGTTCGTTTAAGTCGCAGGCACTTTCCAAAATTACGTCCATTCTGCAAAGCGTAAGTAATGGAGCAGGCGACAGCATATAAAAACGTAACGGGGTCATGAAATAAACTCACGCGCAGCGTGTTTACGACAAAATATTTTACGTTGTCATCAATTCATAATCAATTTTAATTGAATATTAAAAAAAACTAACTTGTAACTGAAACAAACGAAATTTAAAGTGCTAATAGACCATTGTAAAGTTTAATGAAACTTTACATCTCGTCTTTACAGCAATAAAACTAAATTTTCAACGAAATTTTGAATTCAGTGCAGTTTTATAGCTCATTATATAGGTACTTATGTTACGTAATGTCGCTTTATTCAAGCAATTTACTTACTGTCATCTACATTGTTATCAAATAATTTATTCGCAATTTGACATTTATGTCAATTTACAACCCTTTTTTGAAACTGTTTATTATTATGGCTAAGATTGATTTGTTCACTATTAGTGAAGGTTGTTTTAATTGCACTAAGCAAGCTTAATTGGTGAGAGCTTAGACCAACTGACGTTTATAAAAGCTATATTATATCTATAATTGAAGCGATATTATATCGTAAAAGGAGGCTTATTTGCATTATTATGGTGGCACTGACTGGGGTTTTAGCGTAAATAAGTAGTTTACATTAACACTATCAACTATTATCAAGTAACAATCGGGCATCTTCTGTTTCTATAAAATTAGATTAAATTATGTAGTATCTATCATTCCTTGGTATTTAATTACAACTACATAATTTGTTAGAAAACCAAACACTTGAAAATAGATACGACGTTAAATAATGATAAATATTTATAATCCTCCAATTGCTGTCATACTACTTGTTAGTTTTAATTTTTTAAAAGAAGAAAGGTGTTATGTTAATTCTATCAAGACTTTGAATAACTTCCCCCTATTAGGCTAATTTATAAATTTCTTTCTACGCTTAGAAATAAAATAAAATAAATGCATTCCTTACAAAAGTATTTAGTTAATGTAAGATTTGTATGATGTATAGTTGCTGAATGAAAACGTTTGCCACCTTAAAAGTTGACTTTTGCTTGCACGAGTGCAGTACTGCTAACATTTTAATAAACCTTACTCTAGTTTCTTAACTATAATACTGCAGTTTTATTGACAGAGGTATTTATTGTCAGGGTAAACTGCTTTGTAAATAGTAAAAATAGTTGAATCATCAGAAACAACGAGGATAATTATAACCATAACCACAACGTTAATCATGGCAGGTAAAACCAAAAAAAGGTTTTAATTCATCAAAACAACAGTAGATTATTAGAATTATTATGTTATATATATATTTTCTATGGAAAAGTCTGTTCGGTGTCATGCATTAAAAATGGTAACATCTATCATGTGCATGCTAAACGTTTTAAAGGAAAATTGTCAATTTTCATAGCAAAAATTGACGAACTTTTTCATTCTGGGATTGTACAATTGTACATCGACAAAAATCATTCATAACTACCGGCCTGTCCCGTCTTCGCACGGGTGGACATTATTGAAGTTTTAGTCGGGATCCCTATTTTTTTCTAGTAATAATATATAGCCTATGTTACTCAGTGATAATGTAGCTTTCTAACGGCAAAATAATTTTTGAAATCGGTCCAGTAGTCTTTAAGTTTATTCGTTACATACAAAAATCTTTTCTCTTTATAATATTAGTGTAGATTAAAATACTAAAATGTTTCCATTGATTTAAGAGTTACCCTAATCTAAGGGTAACCCAAAATCTTATAAAATGATAAAGGTATTATTAGTATTCGATTTCACTATCCAGTTTTTACTTAGAACATTGTTGTCCCTTTATTGATAGCCCCGTTTACATTATAATAATATTAAAGATTTCACAATATAATTCATACGACGCCAACAACTACTATCACAGCCTACATCTTAGTAACAACTATGCTTTAATAATAAATGCGAGGGCCTTATTTAGCAGTGTTACATTTAGGGTGACCTCGCCTTTAGTAAGTGTGAGAATAAACATGAATTTGATAAACTTTGTAACCATTAGTCACCAAGTTTGCTAATTGTTGTGAAAACAGTGTTTTTATGTATTTTGATAATTTCTCTCATAACAATCTTCTTTGTTAAATTATAACTGAAATGGTTTGCGCAGGTCTATCGACCTTGTAATGTACTGATATTTAGTCGTATTTGGTTTAGATTCGGAGCTGACCCAAACATAGTTGGGAGAGACTAGGATGAATGGAAATGATTGAAATTAAAATTTATATCACGGAATCTACACGTTCTCGTGTGTAATCGGATGACATATTTCTAACCGCTAACTTTTCTAACGGCACTGGAAGTAGAATTACAGCTCTGGCAGACAACACAATAAACACTGTAGCTGTTGTTATACTTGTATGCGCTCACATTCGCACAATGCACAGCACACAAACAAACCCATCGAACATGGCGTCGGGTTTCATTGCAAACGCATAATATTTTACTATGAAAACGTGATGTTTTCGCACTACCACTCGAGAGGAAATGGCCCGTTATACATACAAGTATACAACTTATCCGGCAGCTAATTTGTTAAGAATCGTCAGAATCATACTCGCTGAATGCATCGTAATCATTTTAAAGTAAATAATTATACTGCATTAGCATTGTCGTAATCAAAACGTTGTCAGACTTTCACTTTGTGCTGTAAAGTATAACGCGCGCACGTTTTACTTCTTTGCTAAACTTAGTCCTTAAGGCGAGCATACCAAAAAGCATGAACTTTTGTTCATAAACATGTTGTAAGAACATAAGTTAGCAACGGGAAGTAATCCGTTGCCGGCGCTCTAAAATAGTTTTTCGCGTAACTTCTTTCAGTTTGTTCGAAACTATTTCTAACATACAGCGTTGCCGGTGGCGCGGCACGTCGTTTTCTAGCGTCGATTTTCTTTTTCCATTCAGTGCCATGTGGAAATAGTTCTTTTCGGACGATTGCCGTCGTTGCATTCACTCCACACACGGTTGTACATTGAATAATCGAGTGCTCTTGAGCTAGACGACGTTGAATGGCTAGAACTTTATTGGGATGCATTCTTCAACTATATAGGATTTTTATTGGCGTTTTATGTATTTCAGTCTGTTAAGGTGAATCAGTGATCGACTTTATTCGACATTTCGTCCTAGGGATATTTTCTGGTATGACTTGGTATGGCTGTAGACAAACTGAGGGTAAAGACATAATATGTCTTTAATAATAATAAGAATAATGTGTCTATATTCTTAAGAATACAGACACATTGTTTTCGTCCTAGGGATATTTTCTAGTATGACTTGGTATGGCTTTAGACAAACTGAGGGTAAAGACATAATATGTCTTTAATAATAATAAGAATAATGTGTCTATATTCTTAAGAATTCAGACACATTATTCTTATGGTAGCGAATACTACTTTGGATTTTCTTGCAATGTTTGATATGGAATAATTAACAAATAAACAGTGTGCCAAGCAGTGTTCCCGATTAATTTTACAGAAGTGACAGAAGAAATAAGAAATACAACAAAGAAAAATAAATTCAAACATGTTTCAGTATTGCTGATAGCATTCGGGTAAACGTTCTAAAATGTATTTGACTGAATTGAAGCAATATGAAATTTACGATAGTGTCAATATGAAAGAAAATAAGTCCATCTGTATATTTACAATGAGTACTTGCACAACCAGCACATCATTAATGAGCTATTAGCAATTATAACTAGTGTTGGCTGGACTATAAAACACTCATAAACACAGCGACACTATTTCACCGTTAATGTACCGGTGGGGAACATAAACGGGACGTGGAACATCGTTCACACCCCACACACTACATTGAGGACTAATACAAAATCTTTATTTTGTTTGTTTTGTATGCAAAAGTCCTATTCCATCTATTTTTAATAGAAAACAAGCCAATAGAGAACTATCTTCCTTTAGAAAATTGTATTACACAAAGCTATGATTTACTTCTAAGAATCCAGAAAGTCGATTTACATAAAGTGAAATGAGATACGAAAAATATCCTTGCAAACCGAAGCGGAAAGTAGAAAAATGTAAATCGAGTCCTTGTCGTAACTAACTGTAGTCTTATTTTTTTACTGTTTCTTCTTTTATCTCGCATGTTCCGTCAACACAGTGTCTTATTTGAGCGAATTTTCATTTTTGATGCAAAGGTTGTCACCACATTAGCGGGAATCTGAATGCCTGGCGAGACTTAATTAAGCAATTTGCATGATTAAATCTAGCTGCTTTGTTGCGAGCCGACTGCAATGGACTAAGATTTATCACCTTTACTCTGGTTTATTTCTTGATACAAACATTCATCAACCTTTGATAAGGTTTATCAAAGGTTGATGAATTTTGAATTTTGAATTTTGATGATTGTTGAACCAAGTTTGTATCAAGTTGGTTGATGAACCTTATCAAAGGTTGATGAATGTTTGTGATAATTTCGTTTGGTTTTTTCTTTTATAAAACTTATTACTTTGTACTTGTATGTATTGTAACTTTTAAATAGAATCTTAGCAAATTAATTTCATCCACTTCTAATTATCGCGCTGCATGATATTACTATCGTATCACCGACCAATCCGATTTTCGCTCTTCAGTATCCAAATTATTTGTACAACAAGGAGTTGTAGAGTAGTTCAATAATACTGTACGCAAACAGACCCGAGGTTCTATAACGACATTTTATAAAGTTGATCTTGTAGTTGCAGTAATACCGGTATAGTGCTGGTGCCGGTCGGATATTGCGCTCTTATGGCGTCGTCGGTGCGCTTAATGCGTTTCCGATGTGACGCAAATGGGATGTTTTGTGCCTCCGCAACAACGCTCACGTCACTCTACCACTACTGGTGTGCCGGTGGAAACCATTCACCAACTGGGACATTTGCTGTTGATCCTGAAAATGTTCATTATTACATCGAATCCAGAGGTTTTTGTGAAGTTGTTATTTTATTTATTTCGATTTTTGATTTCTAAATATCAGTTTTTTTTATTCGCTTCGAAGCTTCAGTTTATGCCTCGAACAGTGCTTTATCGTAGTGAAAACTCAATGCCTTTAGAAAATGTATGCCTCGAATGTTGCCAAATTTGAGTATGGTTTGTTTAGATTTGTAGAAACTACTATAACACCAATGTTTAGACTGTCAGGATTTAGATAAGTGAACTTTTCCATTAATAATAAACTGTTTTGTGTAATGTCTGTTGGTGACAAAAGCCAATAAATGCTTATTCTTATTTCACATGCGATTTAGTCTTATTATGTTCGACCAAGCATAGCTATTTTTACCAAGATCTCTTATCAAATATCTTTACAGTACATAGAGTGAGGAATGTGATGTATCACGATAAGAGTTCTTATCGTTTGCCTTGCTTCGTCTAAAAGTACAACTGAAATAGGGAATTAAGACGATTTCATTGAAACTGGCACTCACTATTAAATATTTATTTAGGCATATGACGTTCAACTTCTATCTTATTTGGACTATTCATACTAGCGAAACAATTATATTTTTAACAGAAACTTTTTTTTATATTCCACCACGATCGTGTCTTGTTTTTGTGCAGAAAGCAATCATTGTTACTAGATAGGTTGTGTCTCCATTCTTTATAATACATATTGGTGTTGCTTCGTCGTTGATTTTAGTCACGCGTAGGCATCGCTGCCTGTCGGTTGGATGCCTTTGTTTTTTTTAACTAATACCGTTTGATCCCCATTTATTATGAACATAGCTACATAAAAAGTGATAGTGGTTGTGATTAAACTCATTCACGAGAGGTTCAGTGCAGTGTTTAATCAAAATCTATTATTAGTCCCGGTTGGCAAACCTTTATTAACAGCTTGGCGAAGTTTATTGTCCCTTTGAGGTTGTTGATGATTATGAATTTATCGTTTATTAGCCTGTTATAACCCGAATAATTACATTCAATTGACGTTGCTCTTAACACCATTTTTTGTACCATGTTATCTGTCAAATGGCACCCACACAAGATCGCACATCAGTGTGCAAATACTCGTACGTGTATTAAGTACTTAAAGTACCTACCTCACTCATATACCCATGAAACACATATTTTTGGACTGATGTACAAAAACAAAAAATAACATTGTTATGAAAACCATGACAGGACCCACAAAAGGTTCTAACGGACCGTAAACCAAATAATGTATGTGGGCCGCATTGCCTAATGTCGACCGCTTATGGCGATGCGTAGCGCTGCCGTAAACGCATGGAATTCCTTCCAGTTCAGAAAGGACCGTATTCAACGCACGGTTGCGCGGGCGGTGACTCCTCGACAGTCCACCCGATGCCATGCTCGGTCGTCCTCACACTGAATACTAATGTGCCTCCTATTGTACGTCCAAATTCAGACACTCGTTGTTGCGACCCAACGAAAGTTTTGTAATGCCTTTGTCTTGCTGACTTTCGCGCTTGCTAACTGGAACGCTCGTTTGACAGATTGCCTATAGCGTTGCTAGTCATTTGTGCTGCCTGGCATGTTTTGGCAGTTATTGATATTGATAAGAGTTTTAATAGCAACTATTTAAATGGACAGCCCAACTAACCTGTTCTTCAGTGAACTTCAATGTCTTAATTATAAATTCATTCATTTAATATCTCTAGGTCATGCCTTTTATTTTTTTAAGTAATCAAAATAAATATAACAGAATAACTTTCACTGAACTTCAAGTAGCCATGTTAGTGATTTCATTCAAGTTATATTCTACATTTCTACCAAGGAGGTTGATAGTATCGTGGTATCTGCTTATATCTGAATAATTTGTAGATCGCTGGCGACCAACAAATGATATGGCAATAGCATTGAATAGCTGTGAATACTTATGCACTGTTGAGTACACGAAGCCTGCGCGCGAGTTTCGCTGCGATGAGCCGCCGTAGCAGCCGCTGCTGCACGCTCCGCTGGCGCCGCTCACCGCCCGCGCGCTTGCTTCACCCCCGCGGTCCCTTGCGAAAAAATTATAATGCAATCGCCAGGACGGCCGGTGTGGAACGCTCGGCAACCACTCGCAACACGCAACCAGTCTACATTCAAATGCGTTGAAACTCACACGCCATCCATCATGATGGATTTGTAGTGTCGGGAAACGGATTTCTCTAGCAGTCGGTGGTGTGGAAACTATCTGTGTAGTGACCGGTCCGATCGGTGACCATAGTGACTTTAGAATCAAAGTTGCCATTGAATGTTGTTATTCAGTGATGTGAACTTGTACATTTCGATTGTCCCTATTTTCGTTTTATTGACTGTCCTACTGTCTTCATGTGCCTCGTTGGCACTGATTAATATTCGAGTACCGTCTTTGGTACATAAACAGCATAACCTTTGTCGTGCCCTAGAACTGCCGATTCTAACAAATGGGTTGGGTTCGTCTTCTATGGTAGAGCCACTTGGATCTACGTTGCTTCTCAAATTCTTCTAAATTAAGTATCTGTCATTGAACTTGTGTCTTTTGGCGAAGCCGTACAAAACTGTTTTTAGATCATTAAAGACCTATGTCGACAAAACAATTGTCCATCAAATATAAATTAATTCTCCACGCGTCTCGGTTGCGTCCGGTGATGGTTGCTTTCGAGGCGTTCATGTTTTCAAGCTGTCTTTCCATCGCGAACAGTGGCCTGAATCACTCGCTACCGACTGGTAGCCGATTGAAAATGTGCGCGTTATCAAATGTTTAAAAGAATATAAAGTAAACCGATTGGCTAATTATAATTATCATCGTTTTAAGAGATAAGACTAGAGGTGAAACTGGAAATGTTGTTGGATGTCAGTGCTTTACCAATATAGCTGTGATGAGGTGATATTTGGTTAGTGCAGTGTTTGTGAGTGACTCAAAAAGTGAATTTATAATATGTGGGGGGCGGCGGTGTCAAATCCACCGCATTATCACTATGTTCAAGGACCACCGGGTCCCATCCCACAAGTTGGGCCAAACGGTCCCATATTGTCTGGTCCTACAGCGAGACATTTAAGACCACAGTCATCGTACTCTCTGCCACACGGAAGTAATGGACCCGGGCGTTGGGGTTGGTCAGGCAATAATGTCTCCTCATTTGATCGACGGCAGCTGAAGGTACCTCCTCAGCCAGTGCGCCCAGCACCAGTCCGACCTTCGCAAAGTCGATACACTGGAAATAATGTAAGTGAAACATGGAAAGCAATAAAACGCCTAGTAATTCAATGCGTTTAGTAGGTACTTTCATGTCCTGGTGTAATGTGCGTGAGTTGATCGGCTGTTTCATATAGCTGTAATTTATTTCCTCGTCTCTCGCAATGCGTGTCGGATGTCGGCTATGCACGCGTCATTCGACACGAACTACCATTTCTCTGGTAAGCACTTCACGTATCCAATATGCAACCTTTATTAGGTACCTACTTATATGATTACCATCAGATTTTACCGATATGCACCGTCAGATATCGTATCCATGTTTATCAATGTTATTGATATTAATGATAACTATAATTAAGCGAGTTTAATCTATGCAAATTAATATTAATAATAAGTACGGTGTCGTATAACATTTCCTCGTTCTGTTGCCCACTTTCTCACAACTCCGTCCCCAGAAACGTTCATATTTACTTATTTACGTAACTCTTACGAAGGTCCAGCAAAAAACGCGTGTTCGCCGAACGCATGCCGTTAGTCCTTTTATAGTGTGCCGGTGTAAGACGATTTCCTATATAGGGTAGTATCTAATGAATAGCAAATGCAGTCGTAAGTGAGGTTGTTCTGTATACGGTACGAGGACACCGACGTAAAGGTGGACTACCTCCAGCGAAATGTAACGGAGGCGTGTCTTTAGTAAAGTTGGCAGCACTTGAAACGTTTCATAATGCTGTAACGACGCTCTACTTGTTCTTGTAAGTTCTAAATGAATAATAATATAATATAAATGTTGTTTCCGTTCATTATTAAAGTAAAGAAGCACTAATGAAATCGTTTGAACACGAAACCTTATCACTTAATTAATTAATACGGTTAAGGCGCTCTGAAGACGATGTACTGCTTGCGTTGCGAGTCATTGTTATTTATAACGTGCCAATGATATTCAAATTTAAGGTTGTTGAGTAATTTCTTGGTTATACATATATGAAAAACAATTGTTTTGTACACATTTTGGCTATTTTCATATTATGTAATGTCTCCCCATTTATCAGTGGTCGGCGCAGCATGCCCTTTCACATTGTCACCTCTATCATTCACTCCCTTTCCCATGTCTTGCACACTATATATAAATAAAAATAGTAGAACCCGATTGTGGTGCCTCCTCGGTAGAAGGCACAATTTGAGTCGGTGCTCAAATTGTTAATCTAAACCATCCAGGGACCCATTTAATCATACACATAAAAATATTAAAATCACACCAGCTGCTTATGAGGAGTTCGGACAATGCACAGAATGCCATCTACTGGCCTTACCGAGACAGAAAACCTCACAGAACACAACGCCATGTTCATTTGTTTCATGTTTTATTTCTGTCAAATCTGTCAATCCGTTCCCGATACAAAATGTATGAGAAAATAAATATAATTTTTGGTAATTTTAATAATTATTCTGCTATTCGGGGTGGAGACAAATCCAAGAAACCAAAGATTATAAAAATCGGCCCAGCCCTTCTCGAGTTATAAGTGTTGTTACAAACCCGACTTAGATTCCGACCGAGGCACATATTTTGAAGGATATTTGCATTCTGTCAATTGCGCCAACTGTCACACAGGCAGTTATGTCAAACACCATAAGGTTATAAAAGGAAAAAGGTTATAAAATATGATCGTTAAGTTTTCTTAAATTGTCTAATGTTCCGCGCAACTTTCTTAGTTTTTTCTTTCATAAGAACCTTACAATAACAAACAACAAAAAAATAATTAAGTAGTGAAATTGGTCCAGCCGTTCACCCGTGATGCCGTGACCAAGGCAAATAGGGATTCATTTTTATATATGTAGATTTCGCCAATAGACACAGCTGTTTCGCAAGCCTATACTAGTATCTGTGGTGGTCTTAGTGAGACGTATATTTTTGTTAAATCAGTAAATGTGAAATTTACTTGTAGGTTTTTATATTTTAAATTACGTAAGTCTTTTGCAACAAGGTCAATATTGCGTTAGACAACGAATATCGTGACTTGATTACGACAGATACATTTATCATGAAAGTTTAATTACCTAACCATGGTAACGCACATACTATGAATGACCACGATTTAGTCGCAACCGTTGTGAATTGTTCGAACATTTTAATTAAAATTTGTTAGGGGTGTCAATTCTTTTTTTTATGTATATTTTTAATACCGGGTCTGGAAATGAAAACTTATTTATATTTTGTATTTTTTTGTATAAAATACATTTAGCGCATCTATTAACAAATCAAGCAATAAAAAAAAACCTAATATATTTACCTAATATATTATAAACATAATACATTTTATAATAACCTAAATACATTTTATAATAACCTAAATACTAAAATACCATTATTTATTAATACACTATTGTAACTTTAGTTTAAACTGGCTATGTATCATTTAAATAAATTAAGACTGAACGTTGAAACCCGCTCTCATTGACCCTCATAAGGACTCCGCCCATCATGACGTACCATAGCATGACCATACGGCCACAAAAGAAATGTTTTGACATTGTCCTGTGTCAGTTTTTGCGGCTATAGTGTATACTAGAGTAATCTTACGTGATAATACGGCGCAGTGTCTTAATTCTATAAAGCCGTACTTATAATGCAAGATTGAAACACCTGAATATTTCATTAATGGTAAAACTCATGTCTATAATCACATTAATCACACATAGCATTGCACTGATCTAATAATTCCACTCACAATTGGAGCTGCTCGACTAGGGAAGTACCTTGCAGAAAATCTTAGCCAAATAACATAGCTCCATGCTGTGTTGTGTTCCTAATGGTGAGCAAGGTCGACAGCACCGCGAGGAAGCGCTGTGTTGGCAGTGGGGGGACCGGTGGTGTTTTGTTACCGCCGCTGTCATGCATGGGCATGTAACAAACATGACATGCTGCCATCAGCATGTCTCTTATACTGCCAGCCTAACTATTCCCCCTTAATTTACAGAGTCGGCATCGCGCGAGTGATACCCTTGCTGTTGCAAGCGTCTATACGCTACGGTACCCGCTTACAATCAGGCGAGTCGTATGCTTGTTTGCCACCTTAGTGGCATAAAAAAAAATGGATACCATCTCTCCCTCCGCAAACAACATGATATTGTAGTAATTCCAGCGACGCTGCGGCCTTTACCTTTTGGCAATAAAGCAAGTATGATAATGCGTTTATAAAGCGATTAAATTACGGAAATGCTTAATAATCATTAGATAATCATAAAATAATAAAATTGTAGAACAGACGTAAATAAATACTCAGTTTGATTTTTTCAAGATAATTATGAGAGATCAGCAATGGCGAAGGCTCCATACTATTGGATTATTTCCGGTTCTTCTTTGAAAAGTCATTAGTGTCTACTATCGCCAAATTCAGGCTTGTCTTTTACCAAACTTAACCCTTTGTCCCATGCTGCGTAGTACTTAGGTATCAGCTTCATTGGGACAATGGTACAGTTCTTACACACAAAAGTTCTCTCGTATTGATACCACGTACACACTGACGCACGACGGACCGGTGACCGATGAGACCAGAGTTGGCGACCTTATTTGCTTACGATAAGAGTTGCAATGACAGTTGCTGGGCTGTGTCGGCGAGTACGTATAGAGCGCTTTAGGACGATGCATTAATCGTCTGAATTGACTTTTTTTTTTAATTCGTGATAGTCTTACGCATGACCGCCAGTTCGCTTGATGTTAAGCGATACTGCGATCTACGATGGAGCGCGCTTGCCTAGAAGAAACCGATTCACTCGTGATTTAAAGACAAATAATACCCTTAAAATTAAATTAATTCCCTTTAACCTAAATATTACGCAAAGTTTTGCTTCACAAATTGACCGGACGATTTAGTAATTAAATACCAAAATGGTTTGATGTGGTTTACGACACAGCTCAATCACAGCCGTAACGATCTGGTGGACGTGCCTGTTATTAAGTGAGATTATCGCGGCAAAAATTAACATCAGCTTTATCGCGTGTACCTTATCGAACAATGGACGGCCATGGATAAAACCAATATGGAGTATTACAAAAATACACTCCATTAGAGCCCTGTCAGCCGGTACTGTACTGTCTACGTCACGACGCAACCTGTATACGAAGTTACTTTAATATTATTAAGTATAAAAAGTCGTGTCATGACGTAACGCAATATCCATGTTTGTTTCGTTTACGTAAATGCTCACTCACAGGACCATGTGTAGCTGTTTTTAAGCATTTTGTTTTGGTAAAGTAATTGGAACATTCGTGTTGCTGCGTTCGGGGAATTTTGACAATAGTTCAGTATAACATTTGAGTTGATCGAATTCCACTGGTGCCTTTTTTTTAATGTTGCCCCGCACTAGGATCTTCTCCTGTATCGTAGCTGCGTTTACAAACACAAATTCTCACATACACCAAGACCCGGAACAATTACCTGTGTAGATCATACAAATATTTGCTCCGTGTGGGGATCGAACCCACAACACGTGGCGCACAATTCAATCGCTCATCCGCAACTTCAAAAGTTTCTGGGTTGGTACCACTGCATTGCCAAATAAGTATTCTGGCGCTAAGCAATAATATGCTAACATTATTGTACACAGGTTTGAAGGGTGATGTTTACTTACCACTGTAATTACTGGACAATCTCGAGTCGACAACGCATGACTGATGTCGGCGATGGCAGGCTCTGGTTGCCGCTTAACATCAGGCGGCCCGTATGCTTGTCTGTCATAAAATAAACAATATTCCTGCATCCAAATCGTCACTGTCACCATAGTTTGCAGCTTTTATAATCTACTGCAGAAGAATGAGACTCGTTCTTGTTACGCCAAATATGGTCTTGTAAATTAATCTTACAAATAAAAAAAAACAGGTACCTACTCTACTGATATTGTCAGTCAGTATTACTACCCTTAACGTCAAATATATGTAAGTATGTAGAATATAATATATGTAGAATGTGTAACAAAGTGTTCGCATCCAACATATTTACTCAAAAAGGGCTTCGTCCCTTGATGCTCTTAAAATAAGTTATTCTTTCTTGTCTAAACCACTTATTTAACCACAAAAAATCTTTGCATAAGGCTAAGCTTTTAAAAGCTTTCTTTGAAGTCGTGATAGAATATTTCCAAAAGTTCTTACGTTTCATCTTTCTGAAGGATATATTATCGGCAATCGTATTTGCTGCTCGAATTGTAACCAACATCTAAGTACACGAAAATCAAATTGATTAATTTAACTAGGTATTATAATTTTTCCGTAAAAATTTCATTTTTGTATAGGTTGTATTTCCCTAATTAAAATAAAAAAAAATTGTAAGCAAATCAACCAGATGGTTCACTTACTCTAAAGTGTTTACTATGTCCTAGGGGCCTTCATATAAAACACCTAAGTTGACAGTTTAAAAATATAGGAAGATACCCTATCTTCCTATATTTTTACCTGTCTTTATCATTTTAATCTCAATAAAACGAAATGGAATTTCGGTATCGTATCCACTATAGCTGTCTCTAATCTTTGCTTGAGCGTTTTGGAATAAAGTACCTATTTAGTTTTAGATATTTTGTCAGTGAAAATGGATCTCATCCTTTAAAAACTCGCATGGGAAATTGGCTTACCGAACACAATAAGCCTCTTTGTTCGTACAAAGATGAGCCTTTTACTCCATCATCCCCTTTTTCAGAGCCCCTTACGGGTGGAATTTTAACAGGAAATAATGATGTTACGTTCGCCACCGTATTTAGATACCTGCTTTTAGGGTATGCCTTTTATGTGAACTTCCTGACTTCCTCCGAAGCTGTTTTTATTTCGGAACTGGAGATAAACACATCTGCAAAATAACCACTAGACACAATTATCAATGTTAAATTTGCGATTGAACGCGCTGTGTAATGTAAAATAGTAACTGTTGCTAGAATTAAAATCTTTTACACATTTCTTAAAAAAATAGGTAAATTTATTATTAAAGCCAGGCAATCTTTCCCGATTTTTCGCTAGAAATCCAACAATTCACTGACACTTTCGATTTATTTGGCCGCTTATCTAAACAGTTTGATATTATTGGAAGCAAGCGCGGATAAATTGAACGTTACTTTTCCGCAGCCGAGTGGAATAGATTTAAACCTAAAACAGTTTTATTTACTGGTGGGCCACTAGATTAAAAATAAGAAGATTTACGTCTCAATATGCTCTCTGGCGCAGCTCATTGGTAGTCTGGTCACGTTCCCTCCGACTATGTCTCGTGCTTCAACTCGGATAAAACGATCCACGTGCTAGGTATATTTTATCGCAACATAGAACCTGATGAAGCTGTCGTCAAAAAATTTCGAATATATGCTTTTTTTACTGATTTGATTGGGTATCACTACTAGCGGACCTGGCAAACGTTGTCTTGCCCTGTATCATCATCTTCTTGCCCTTGTCCCAATTTATTTGTGGTCGGTGCAGCATATCCTTTTTTCCATTAATCCCTATCAGCTGTCACCTCAATCATTGACTCACTTTCGCATGTCTTTGCCGGTATATAAAAAAATCGTACAACCCGATAGCGGTGCTCCTACCAAATTGTGAACCTGGTGCTCAAATTGTGAAACTAAACCATCCAGGGATTTAGACATACTTTTCGATTGATTGTGATTTTTTCGATGTTTTAATAGTTATTCTGCTATTCGGGGAGAAGACAAAACCAATGATCATAAAAATCGGTCTAGTCGTTCTCGAGTTATTATAAGTGTTGTAACAATCCTGACTTTGTTTCATAACCACTAACTAATTTTATTACTATTCGCAACAACATAATTCCTCCTTTTTTATTTTTCTCATACTTGATACTTGTATTCAATTAATTGACATAATTAGTATCAGTAAGCTAAAGACTTACATCCGGATCAAATGTACTTATTCAAATATAATAAATTGATTATGACTAATTAATCCTATATTTAGGACATAATTTATTGATAAGATACTAACAATGATTTGTTTCTGTTATTGAACGCATGTTACATCGTCTTTGCCTCAGGTGTATATTTTAAGGAATGTGATAATTTTACTGCAAGAATTACCACTGGATTCTTTAGAAAATAAATCATTTCCTGATATATGACCGAGGAAATTCCTTATTTTGTGATTTCATTTTTTATCAATCGCATTTCTATGATGGTGGTGGATTAGATTTGTCAACCTTATCTATGTTTTCAATACGTGGGTTTATTTGGTGTAATCAGTATTTCCTTGGGTTTTTCTGGAGTCTGGACTAATAATTTATACATTTACTAGACAGATGTATTTAAGTAAACTAAATATTTATATAATACATGGCGTTACAAAGCTTTACAATGTTAACATTGATTGCGTCTCGCAGCGCAAAACCTTGACCTCTTATGCAATGTCATTTAAATACCAAAAGGTTACCTCTGCAGCTTTATTGTAGTTAGATTATATGGCAGATTTTGCATACTGGAAATAAAAATTCAGAAGTAATTATATCCTGTCTAGACTGGTAGCGAGGTGTACGCTGATTAGAGGTCTGTCCGCCTGACCAGGCAATCAGACTGAGTCACTGCCCATTTGCAAAATATAGTCGTGGGTAACGTAGCCTAGCTGTAGCACGTTACCTACTTAGAAAAGATAGCTGTAAAGCTCTCGTTAGCGATATTTTGTTTGATTTTTAAGTCATTGTTAGATACAACCTAATGACAAAAACCTTCATGAAGAACACAACATTATTTTTTTTAAATAGGAAAAAGGAAACGAATCTTGCTCGACGTAGGTAAAGTAATTATAATGGTTGACGTAGGCCTTTGACATGACACTTAGTGATTACATTCTTATCTAAAACATGTTTTTCAACTATCGTCGATTAATCGATCGTTATCAAATTCCATTCTTATTACTTACCTTATTGCGTCAACTTTTAAAATAATTTCTTGAAATTTATGAACCATATTATCTATAGTAGATAACTGCGTATTTACAAAATATTTGGTTCTTATTCTTGTATGTCTATACATCATGTGTGAGGTATTACTCCTCACCGGAGTAAAAAGCAAGTATATAAAGCTCGTAAAAATGGAAAAAGTCACAATTATTTTGCAATTCGTGCCCATGAATATTTTATGTCATGCTATGAATAATCAATCATTACCTTTGAACATCATATTTGCGTATAAATAAAAGCACCTTAAATGACGCTGAAGGTGAAATTATGTGCCGCCTCGTCTGTTTACCTCATTTATTTTTGAATTACGGCACGTGTCTCACTTACACTTATTTATGCAATGAACTCGTGCTCATGGGATACTTTTGTATATTCACATACATATTTGCTTAAAATCTTTGAAAAAAAAAAGTAATATTAGATTTAGTCGACAGAAATAGATTCATAATAACGCGTTCGTTTGTATATTTTGGTACTATCGTACATGTTATCAACTTACGATTTATCGTTTTTAATATAAAAGATATATTGTATCATATTTATTAATATAGAATTAAAATATACTGGTTTCTGACACTTACGCGAATATTAGACATTGAAATAAAACTACTTTTTGGTCATACATGGTCTACCCGTGACCATGGATGCTGTAAAGGATCCGAAACGTCGGGAATCAAATAATATCAATACAACGCGATAAAATCCGTAAAAAGTAGTTTTATTTCAATAGAATTAAAATATTTAAGTACTTAAGTCATTATACTATTGCTTTTTGAAACCAAACAAAGACTGGAATGCAATATTAGTATGTACTTATACTAGACTGTTATTCAGAAATGAATTTTTATTTAGACTTTACGTTGTGTTTCGCCGAGTGAGTGAGGTTACCGGAGGCCCAATCCCCTTTTGAAAGGTCGGCAACGCACTTGTGAGCCCTATGGTGTTGCGGGTGTCCATGGGCGGTGGTAATCGCTTACCATTAGGCGATCAGTCTGCACGTCCTATCCCACAAGAAAAAACTAGTTTTTATTTTAGATTCGTGTTGTATGCTTATTTACACTTTTTTCTTTGTTCACAGAAGGTCGACCCCGAGCTGATCTTCACGAAACAGGAGAAGATCGGCAAAGGCTCCTTCGGCGAAGTGTTCAAAGGTGTTGATAACAGGACCCAGCAAGTGGTCGCCATTAAGATAATCGACTTAGAAGAGGCTGAAGATGAAATCGAAGACATCCAGCAGGAGATCATGGTGTTGTCACAATGTGACAGCCCCTACGTCACTAAATATTACGGATCATACTTAAAGGTGAGTGAGCACTCATTACGATTAATTATACAACACTGATTTGTTACAGAAAGTAATGAAGAACAACCATTTATGTTAGCTATTCACATGACATTCATTACACTGTATAAAGGCCGATAATCTTTGTGTGTTCAGAATAAGATAAACCTTGTGAATTATATATATTGCGTTTTATCTTGTCAGTCTGAGGCCACGCGGCATCAATCATTGTCTGCGAAGCTATGCCTTCGTCTGCCTATCTGCTGCCTTTATAAAAGACAAGGATCAAGCTAATGGACTCCATTACGTAGTGTATTCTCTTTTTGGGATATCCCCTTGCGATTTCATTTTGTCGCTCTATAAGCTCCCTCCAGATTTCAAATTCTACAGCTGTGTTTTAGTTTCATTCCTACATTGGATTGCGTGACATTATCTGTTGTGTACAACAGCGTGACGCACCGAATTGCTTTGTAGTTTCGCAGTATTGTTGTCGGTTACCCAGATGGAATATCAGAAAGCGCTGCGGCGGCGCACTGTCATGAAATACCTGGATACTTATTACCGACCGTTTTGCGGAGTAGCTGTTGTCTCTTTGTAATTGTACACCCGTGGTATTACATCCAGGTCTAGGTAATAGGACATTGATAGTGTCGTGACTGTGCGAAATAAGATTTCGCCTAGTAATACTCAAGCAATTTAGCTGCGAAATGCTTTATTGAAATCGACTCTTGTACGATTTTGTTTATTAGATAGTGGTGATTGCGCAATGCTCGCTGTTGAATGTCACGAAATTGTAACAAAGTTACTACGGAACGTTCACCCGTTCGCGTAATTCGCTCGCTCGCGTGTTGAATTGCATTCTCGCTATACTGTACGATGTCCGCCAGAAAGAGTTTGGGGTCAGAACAAGAAACCTGTCGGTTAAATTAAGGCCCTCAATGTGATTTCATATTTCAGTCATATATTTACACGTTTGTTAAAAAATACTTGCCTTATTTACAACATTCCAATGACTTCTTCGAATAGAAAACTAAACATTATTTTAGAGGCCAAACAACTTTTTAGGTTACTTAAATTACGTATTTGAATGAAAATAAGGATTCTATTCCTTTATCAAAAACCTCTTTATTTTTTACGGAATAGAGACTGCTAAGTATGTGAGTCAACATCTAATAAAAGCCTTGTTGTTAACACCAAATGTAGATCGGCAATAGGGCGATCATTAATCATGCATTTATTGCTGGTGCCCTTATTTGAAACACGATGAGTAAGTACGTGGGCGTCGGCGTGAACAGATTTAGAAACAATAGCTAGCTGATTATGTCTAATAGCAGATTTCGAAAACACATCTTCATAAACTGACTAATGGGTCGTTCGTACGTCATACCGTGGAAATGTGACCTCCATTCAAAACAGGCATGAAAATTTGGCTCTCTCTGTTCCTTCATTTCACTGTGCTAAAAATAACTCTTGACATTTTCAGGCCAATTGGCTTTCGTTGTGCTTGTGACTTCATCGGCGTAAACAACAGACGAATCGATATGGACATTTGGAATAAGCCGTATTATGAACCCGAATAAAGCGCGAATAGAATGGGAAGCATCCCGCCAGCATGGACAATAATGTCTGGCCCGTTATGATCGATATTTGCATTTTTATTGTTCCACACTCAATTCAATTTCGTTTATGTGTCTGTGTAGATTAGTGAAATTGCTTTTAATGCTCACTCGCTTTAACGTAACTGTACCAAATGAACACCTCTACATTTTATTTTTTTTATTCGAGAGTCCTTTCACTCCGAAGGCTCCATTAATCAGATTGAAGCATCCAACGTAAAGACGCGTGCTCCAATTTTATTGTGCTTTACCATTGTATCTTTTTTGTAAAAAAAATTCTATCCTTACCCTGACAGAATTGTTTAGAGGGAAGGCCTTTTATCATCTATTGTTTCTAAACTTGAAACTCAGAAGATTCGCCTGTTAACAGTGTTAGCGATCCAGATCGCCACGGAAAAGTATTTAACACACCTTGTCACATGTAGACTCTTAATGCTGGTCTAATGATCATTGGTAAATATTTTCAATGTGTTGCGTTTCCCGCTTAGCGCATCGCGTCGACTCCAGTTGCTATTGCAATCTTGACACACTTTCGAATGTTGTTGTTATGCGTGCCTTGCAAAATACTATGCAATGTATGCGGGTCGGTATGTACATAAATCTGCAATTCGTTTGAACTTATCTTTGATCTCAACGATGTTCTAAATTAATATATTGAGACATGTCCACATTATGCGTAAATTCTCTTTCATCTGAGTTTATGTAAATACAGCCAGAAAAGTTTAAATCAGTTTGTTTCAATTTGTATAAACAAGCATGCGTCTGACATAATATGAAAAGTGATGGCACTCTTCGAGTTATGAACGGGCACTCAATTAGCAAATGAACTTGACGTTACGTGACAGCGCTGGTTTGTAGGGTACGGTCCACTTTACATTGGCGATGTTATTGTTAAATCTTTAACGAGAAGTTAAAGGCGAAGTTAAATCTTTGTATAAACCAACGCAATTAACTTTTCCTTTAAAGCCCTAATAAAACGTAATGAGCAATAAAAATTCGAAGAGCCGATAAAAATCGTTTGGCTTAAAATTTTAAGCTCTCTGGCGCTTAAACGCTCATGGATTTTCAGCTTACCCCAAACCCGTGTGTAGAACATACGACTGTCGCGTGTATGGTTAATGACCGTGAATTTTACTATGTGACTAAATGCCATCAAATGGTATTACACAATTATCAAGGACATTGTTGAAATGTTTTTTTTTTCGCATCAAACGTTAATTAGTTAAAGTTGGAAGTTTTGAACTTGTATCGACTTTTCGTTATGTCAAGTGAAATTGCTGAAATGTGTTTGTCGTATCAAGCATTTATAGTTACAAGTTTTGAACTTGTTTTTATGCATCGTACCTTTTTATCAAGTTAAGTGAACACTAGACTTTATTAAAAAAAATCTTGGCTGGCGGTTAAATTACTTTGCGACATTTACTATTTTGCGATTTGTTCTGCGGAGAAAGTGTGGTAATATTGCGGCTGTGTCGTAATCACAATGTTTCGCGTCACTATTTGCTTGGGTAACGGCTGTTGTTTTCTTTCATCTTACTCGTAATATCTTCGTTGACCAATGGACTAACGGCACGATTTTATGATACGTTAACATTAACAATGCTGCTTGTTATAGAAAGTTGTTTCTCTTGACATTGGCTACCGATCTTGTTACTAAGTACCACCTATTCACTACAGAAAGGTCAAACGTTTGACTCATTTAAATTTAAGTATGCTTGCAGCGTGCTTAAATGGCGTTTGTAGAGAATCGTAGCATTTACGTCAGAGCTATGAATGAATTTAAATGTGACGTGAATAGGCTATGCTCGTCAGCAGAGGGTTTTACTGGGTAAAATTGTGAATGCGGATGTCGGGCGGTACGGCCGGGCGAGGTGAAGGACGCTGGTGACTCATCGTGTTAGCCTTGAGGAAAAATGTCAAGAATTTCTTACATTGATGCTGTTAAACATACATATGTAAATCCAAAACATCTAGTGGTAATGAAATTACCATTTTCACAATTGTTTTGTTATATACCAGACTCAGATTAGTTATTACGTCTGCTATCGATCTTTGCAGGACGTAATTTGTCCGTCGTGTCTCCCAAGTGACATTTATTCATTTCACGGTCACGTCTTGTCTGAGGAATACAAAATTGTTAAGAACTCCACGTAAACATGTCGACTGATTCCACGGACTATTTTAGTTAGATAGTGATTATTTAATTGTTTATATTTATACTTACTTATTTTAATAAACAGTACTTAACTGTAGTTTTACATTCGTTTAATTTTAATTTTTTGTTATTTGCGGTAAATATAAAAAAAATGTCATCAATGTCATACTTAGCCATAGTTTACAAAAAACTGTTTTTGCAGGAAAATTAACTCGAATAGTTACACGTACATTAACGCCACATAAAGCAAAGTCTGATCTACAATGCTATTTCATTCCACTTTTATTTTTAGGACTTAAGAAGAAACGGCCTTTCAGGAGCCGATGCCTATAAAGTGCGCAAGGTTGAGCGCCGTAAACGCATTAGGACCACCTTGACCTCTGCTTGTGTAGAGGGTGGTGTCAAGGTTCTGCCAGCCCTATTGTAGCTTTTCATAGCGTTTTATTACGAAGCTGCCCCCAGAGCCCTGACACCAAATAGCCAATCGCCTCTTCATTGCCGTTCAAACTGAGTTATTGGGTCCCAAATTAGTATTCAGTGTCTCGACGCCAATACGCTAAAGAAACGTGCAGTTCAGTTCAATACAGTACAGGAGGGGGTCGACGACATTTGAACGACGCGAGGATCATAACGTTGAGTAAAATGTATGGATTTAAAAGAGTTGATACAGGTCTGGTTCTTATTCATCCTTCTGTTTCACTGCAATGCGGGCCGAGCGCGGGGTCAGAGGAAGTGGGAGGGGTGTCGAGTAGGGTACAGTTCGCTTCTGAACTTGGAAGGTCAAGTTCCGAAAGTTTGCAATTTAGTTTATTGAGCAGTCGGTTATGATGATTCAATTAGAATATGATTACAAAGTTCAACTTGGCCGTTTTAAATTATTCGTTTTGATAAATGTTTTTGGCAAACTGTTTTAATATTTTGTAAATAAATAAATTGGGACAAGGGCGAAGATATTATGATGATGCTGTTTTTCGGTTCACAGTTGCTATCAATTGACTAGATAATTTTTTCAATTGTAAATTATTTAATTTTTTTTAGTGGAGTTATTTTTGTAAGAAGTTCATTAAATTTAATATTAATTACTTTAACTTTTTACTGGTCAGCTGCTTAGATATGATTTATTGGATCTATTTTATTAGATTTGAGTAGAAGGTATAATGTTAATATGAAATAAGGCCTTGCATTATATTTTTTTCATACTTAGAGGAAGTTATGTTTATAATTGTAATTGTTTAAATTTTCGTATTTTCGTTTAAATATGGTAATTGATAAAATTCTGCCAGCATTTTCATTCTTTTGCAATCCGCAAATTGTCGACGTTACTCCTC
Organism: Acronicta aceris; assembly: GCA_910591435.1. Lineage (NCBI taxonomy): Eukaryota > Metazoa > Arthropoda > Insecta > Lepidoptera > Noctuidae > Acronicta > Acronicta aceris. Next base: position 13,815,798 of record OU342759.1, read on the forward strand.
TTTTCGTAGCTTTTTACGAAATTACATTTTGATTTCGCTGTATTCCCCCGACGAGAGATTTTCAATGACTAATGGCTTGTTTAATTCCGAACGAAGTGGTTATAATGTTATAAATGAGATTATGTACGTTGCCTGTCACGAGGAACCGCTGTTATTGCGATTTAATACCTGATATATTATCATGATTCATGAACATTTGTGGAAGCGATTTGAACAAGCGCCACTTGAAAATTGTAAATAATAATAATTTTTGTACATCTCTGGGGAAAATCCATTTTGTACTCGTCATTATTGTCGGCATAAGAATTTTACGAATCGAATCGCAGCACGAATCAAAATCGTATTCCTTGTAAAAACGGTACTTTTAAAGGTCATTTACTTGTTCGGAGTATCCGAATCTACCGGTTTTTGGATTATGTTAAACAGATTAGAGTCGAATATTAATTTAATTTATAGCGGAGTGTAATATAGGTACGTACGTACTAGCTATTGCCCGCGGTTTCTCTCGCATCGAAAAGGACTTTATATCCTTATCCTATGTGCTGTCCAGAAACTGACCAGTCAACTTCGTCGACCCATTATGCCACCATTGAGTAAGTTTTTAATTATTAATTGTTAATTTGCTTGGTTCATTAACTTAAAGGAAGCTAATTTAATGTGTTTACTTAATAAATCTTAAGGATTTATGGCCTCTTAATAAAAGGTATTGTCCCTAATGTCTTCATAAAAAACTTAGTTTTTATGAGCTTTTTATCATCTTATTGTACCTAGGAATTCTATGTTCATTTAAGTATATGATTTTTTTTTCTATATTATTTTTGGAAAACGAGATTGAAACCCAGGAGTTGTTTTGAAAATATTATCATTTTTAAAACAAACTTTGTTCAATTATTGTTTGTTAAGATACACAATAATTTGATGTACATGGACCATTAGGCTCATATTTTGGTATATGAACTTTCATTTTTATAACCCTACCTGTGCCTATGTAATCCTCTCAAAAGCTAAATCCAGGGTGGACTTAGTGCGATGAATGCTAACGACCTGAAACCCTGTCCGGTTCGTTTGCTCTTCGCATAAAACAGTGTCCACTGCGTGCAGAATGGACTCAATTACAGAAATAAGTCTGATTTTCCCCTTTTGGAACGGATAAAATGAAATTTCCGTCTCTCCATTGAAAAGTTAAATTTATTTCAATGGATTTTTCTCTGAACGAATTAAAACAGTGATCAAGTATTATTATTTACCCGCTTAACTAGTTGTTTATCTCTTTGCCAATTACAAGAATGAAGAAATAAATCAAATGGATCTATCTTCACAAACATGTCAATTAAAGAATTGATGTCTGTCAAGTGCGCTTCGCAAATAGTCGATGTGTCATTTGATCATTTCTATTAAATATTAGTGTTTTTATTGGTTTCATTGTCATTCCAAAGGTCATTTTGAGACAAAAGGTACTTAGTCTATGTTTTTCTACAATATACAATCTATGTCTATACCGAAATTCATCAAAATGTGTTCAATGGTTGAAGCGTAATAAACAAACGAAGAAGTCTTTGACGAGCTAGTGCGTTAATTGTAGTGGAAATTTTAAAGTAATTTGTTTGGTCGATTCTTTCATAGAGGAAGCGTCAACGCCTTCAACAATTGATTGGCGGTCATTAGAGCCGTAATGCTTACAAAGTAACAGCAGGTACGTTGCAACATTAATTACTTTATTACTAACATATGTGTTGCAATATCCTTTCAAAAACTAACATAGGCGCAACAAATCAAAACAATCGTAAATTGACGGTACTCAAAGTTGATAGTATAGAGTACTGTGGGAGGCGTTATTCCAGGTACGACACTGGGATCACTCCTCCGAAGGAAAAATCCGTTTTATGTTTAAACTCGTCTCATTTATTCAGTTAATACTCAAGGAATGAATTCATTTAACAAAATTTTTCTTCATGTCACTTTCAAAACAATTCTACTCAATATTTAAAATCCTTAGCACTTATTCCTTTTCTAAAATTCTCAACCAACCAGCTGGATGAGACGTCACCTCTTTGCGGCAACCTCTACATCAGCTACGCCCACCAGCATGGATAAGTCTTTAGGAGTCTTATCCATAAGGAATAAGCACTAATTTCCCTACCTAACTCCTAACCAGAATTATTTATCAGGCGAAAAGAATTAACAAACACTTGTGAGGCACGTCCCTTACAATGGAATAGTTTACGGCGTTATGCACACCCTAACATTAATCAAAAATAAACAAATTCACCAACTAAAATCTTAAATAAAAAAAATTAACTCAACCTCGTGCAACTCGCCATAAACTTTAACGCGCCAAAAACGCCCGAAAAAGACGCGTAACGGCCTCCTCACTACTGACGCTTCAAATATTAATACAAGCATACTCAAAAAGCATCATTCCAGAAGGGTCTACAAAGCTGAATTTATAAAAAAAATCAATACTGAACATCGAAATCTTTAGCTTCTTCGGACGCTATTGGGTCAGAGAAAGAGAAAGATTAAGTTGTAGCATTAATCTTATCAAGAAATCACTCCGATTCCCCATACCAGAAAATATATTAAGCCGATCTCCCAATTATATGTTTAAGTTAACCAGATACCAAATCAGTTGTGTCTAATTCGAACACACTTCGCGAAAACTATGTTCCATAAGCGAAGTTGATTCGGTTCTCTTTGAATTATAATTTAATATACGCTACTAAAAATCTTTATCCCAAATTCGGAGTGTTTCCTTCTTTAAACGTTATTCTCTTTTCTCTCTCCCGGTACGTCCAGACAGCACATCATTGGTAACATGAAAACAAATAGAATAATTATTAATCTTAATCTCTTCTTTAATAATAAATATTGATGAAAACCTTAAATTACATTCTCATATGAAATGGTTTTAATCTATTAACATGAACAATATCTTTATATCTCCTATTATTTAATTTCCTAATTACATAATTTACATTAGAGATCCGTCTAACAATCTGATACGGCCCCTTATATAACCTACACAACTTTAAACTTTTCCCATCTATTCGTCTAGGTATATAAACTAAAACTAATTGATTAGGTAAATAATCCTTTATCTTAACTCTTTTATCATAACTCAATTTCTGTTTCATTTGGGCTTTCTTTAAATTATTTATAGCCTTTTGTGACAGAAATCTTTGGAAATTATGTCTTCCAACATAATCAATTACATTACTATGTCTATCAGAATTGACCAACATATCAGTTTGAAAAATAGGTTCTCTGGCATAAATTATCATGTGCGGTGATATTTTAGTACTTGATTGTCTACTCGAATTATATGCATAACAAACTAATGACACATAATTACACCAATTTCTTTGGTCATCAGAAACATACATAGATAGCATCTGTGTTAAGGTTCTATTAAATCTCTCTACAAGACCATTGCAAGCGGGATGAAAAGCCGTTGTAAAACGAGACTTAGCCCCAAAATAATTAACAGTATTTTTAACTAAATGCGACGTAAACACGGATCCTCTATCTGAAATAATCTCTTTCACCCCACCAAAGCGACAAAATACTTCATCGATTAAAAATTCACTAATTCTTTGGGCAGTAACCCTTGGCACAGCCCTACAAATTGCATATCTAGAAACATACTCCACACACACTATAATATATCTATTACCCCTCAAAGATTTTCTAAATGGACCTAACACATCAATGCCAACCTTTTCCATTAAATGATTAACGTGGATCGGTTGTAATTGAGCCACCTGTTTAATTTTCTTACGTTCCTGACATACAATACAACTCTTAACATAACTCTCGACCTCCTTTTCAGCATCCTTGATAAAGTATTTATCTCTAAATTTATTTAATGTTTTAGCTAACCCTAAATGTCCTCCAGACCAAGGATCATCATGCAACTCTTGTAAAATCCCTTATACTAAGCTCCTTGGTATCACAACTAAGTCCCTAACGTTATTTAATCTTTTAGCTCTTTTACATAAAATTCCATCTTTCATCTTAAATCCTCTGTAGTTATCCATCCCATTGGCCATTATCCTATCTATCCATAGCCTACAATATTGATCTGCACGCTGCTCATCTGTAACCCTTGTTAGCTCAATTTTATATACATCCAATCCGTCCTCTTGCACTGGCTCTACCTTCTGTTCTTCATCATCTGGATCTAGTGGATTCCTACTCAGAAAATCAGCAATTATATTCTCTCGTCCTGCACAATGAACAATATCAAATTCATACGCCTGGATACATAATGACCATCTAGCTAATCTACCATTCATATCCTTCTTATCTCTCAACCAGCACAATGCTTTGTGGTCTGTAACCACCTGAAATTTCATACCCCATAAGAAATGTTTATAGTAATTTAATGCCCACACCAAACTTAAACATTCCTTCTCTGTGGTCGAATACTTCTTCTCCCCGTCACTTAATTTCCTGGAAGCATACGACACAGGATACATAATATTATAACCTTGCATTAAACCTGCTCCTAACGCTTCTCCACTAGCATCTACATAAAGACGAGTCAAAATATTTTTATCATTCGAATAAAAACTTAATATTGGAGGATCACACATATACTTTATTATACTATCAAATGCTTCTTGATGCTTCTGTGTCCAAACAAATGTTACCCCTTTTTTCAATAATTTTGTTAACGGTAATACCACTTGCGCAAAATTATCAATAAATTTACAATAATAAGAAAACAAACCCAATACAGATTTTACTTGCTTAGTATTCATAGGAGGTTTCAATTTTTTTAGTGACTCTAATTTCTTTGGATCTGGTTTTATACCCGCACCTGATATCTCATGTCCTAAAACAGTGACTTTATTATATCCGAAACTACATTTATTGGGTTTTAAGGTGAGGTTTGCATTCTTAAGTCGTTCTAAAACTTGCGCTAGGGCATCACGAAATTCTACAATTTTTTTTCCCCAGACTAATATATTATCAACATAACATATAGCATTCTTATATTTAATACCAGCTAATACCTTATCCATAGTTCTCTGGAAAACCGCTTGACTTGTCTTAAGACCAAAAGGTAACACATTAAATTCATAAAGACCGGACGGTGTGATAAATGCTGTTTTGTGTTTATCTTTCTCACAAATCCCCAATTGCCAATAACCAGAATTTAAATCTAAATCGGCAAAATAACACGCTCCCGAAAGATAAATCATAATATCCTCAATAATTGGAAGAGGATAACTATCCGTAATTACCTTTTTATTCAATTTACGATAGTCTATACAAAATCTCCATGTTTGATCAGGCTTTTGTACTAAAACAACGGGAGAAGCATAAGCACTGTTTGATTCCCGTATGATTCCGTTCGCCAACATATCCTTTATCTGTGAATTGATGATCTCAAGCTGCCTAGGAGATACTCTATATGGCGGTCGATGAACAGATATTTCATCAATTGTATTAATATTTATTTCTACAATATTACAATTTCCTAATTCAGAAGAATTAAAAGCAAAACACTTTTTGGAACTCAAAAAAAGATTCAATAATGAAATTCTTTCATTATCAGATAACCCAGGGTTTATATCAATTTGATTCAAATTTGTCAAATCGTCCGATAACGAAAAAATAAACTTGTCATCATTCTTTTGTGCCAATTCTAAAAAATACAAATAATCATTCTTAGTAATTGAATTTAAACTCATTCTTTCATGACCAACTATGATATTATTATCTTGAATGTTATCATCTTGATCACCATACATAATAGAATGTGACATATTAGAGTCGCCCTGTACAGATGCCTTATTAAGAAATTCTACTGAAAATTGCCCCTTTAATATAACACATTTTTTTTTAAAATCAATGATGGCATTATTTTTATAAAAAAAATCCTGTCCAAGAATCATCTCCTGATTAATATCTTTTATGATCACAAATTCATTTTTAAATAAACAAGCATTCACTACAAAATTCAACACTGTTTCTCCCAACACATTTAAACATGACCCCGATATTGATTTAACGAAACGTTTATCTGACGAGTCACCACAATATTTTGCTTTTAATTTTGTTGCAAGTTGCTCAGAGATACAAGAGATCGATGCACCCGTATCTATAAGCGCAATGCAAGACTGATTTCCTACAGTTACTTTAATGAAAGGAATAGACTGACCCGATTGATCCCCTTCAGGGAGTTGTTGAAGTTTGGACGCGGACTCCAACCCCCTACATCCATCTACTGACCACGTCCTTGTTCGTTTGGGTGCATTGGTCCCCTTCTTACACTAAAATCATTGTTATGTGTATTTAAATTATTATTAGTAAAACGGGATCTCGGCCGCAAATTATACCGAGGAGTATGAAATTCCTCTCTGTCTCGACGATCAGGAGACTGGTAAGGTGTAGAAGTATTGGATGTCGCCGGACTCGATGCTCTCGGTGACATCGATGACCTTGGAGTATTCATGGCTAATGGCTGTTCAAATCTAACTTTATTTAAAATACTACGAGGCGGTTGGATCGGTAAATTTACACTTGGGGCTTTATTATACTCAAATATTTCTTTTAACTGCATTATTGTGGCACGTAATTCTGCTTTTGATGTATACACTCGCGTGCCCAATCGTTCTTTATCCCCTGTCAAAAGCCCTTTCAAAAATGTTTTAATAAATATATTCTCATCAACAACTTTTGCTTTATTCGCTAGATCTGCTAATCGATAGAAATATGTAATCGAATCTTCCCGAATTTCTTGCTTGGCATTATAGAATCTTTCAACATAGTTAGTTCCCGATGGAAACTCTGCCCTCAATTGGTCACATAACTCTTTATATTCGATGCCCTCCTGATATATTGTTTTAAAAAAAACGAGGGCAGGCCCTTGTAAATAAGCACCCAATATTAAAGCTAAGTCGCTCTCTGGCCACTTATTGATTGCTGCGACCACCCTAAATTGCACTAAAAACTCATCGAGCGGGAGGTCATTAAGGCCGGTAAAGAAACACATTCCGTGCTCCATGATACGATTAGAAGGATTACTTAGCTTTTAAATTTTCTTGTTTAGTTCTGCTGTACGGCACCACAATCTTCTCGCCAGTGGATATTCTATGATCCACTATTGTTCGTATTCGTCTGCTCTCACTTTCCAGTTCTAATATATGTGGGGGAAAACCTCCTGTCTCGGCACCGTTCCTTCTTCCGTCGCTGTAAAACGAATACAATTTTACTAGGTGCTCTTCTAAACTTTACCCGGCGCCTCCACCATTTGTGGGAGGCGTTATTCCAGGTACGACACTGGGATCACTCCTCCGAAGGAAAAATCCGTTTTATGTTTAAACTCGTCTCATTTATTCAGTTAATACTCAAGGAATGAATTCATTTAACAAAATTTTTCTTCATGTCACTTTCAAAACAATTCTACTCAATATTTAAAATCCTTAGCACTTATTCCTTTTCTAAAATTCTCAACCAACCAGCTGGATGAGACGTCACCTCTTTGCGGCAACCTCTACAGTACATACCTATGTGTCGACATGTTAACCGATAAACAAGATTACTGTGTTAGGAACGTGGACGTAACGAGGCCGGTAGATACTTGGAAACACCGCATGTGACATACCGGTAGACAATTTTACTAAAAATATTATTATATGTTCTACAGGATATGCAAATGAAGGGATTTTGAAATAAAAGATGCCGAATTCCTTGTGTAAACTTTGTCAAAAAATTATCTAAAGTTAGTTTCAAGATCTTAGTTAATTATGCTAGATGGGATGTGTAAGAGCTAATTTAAGCTAATAATTTTAAAGCATAATCTTCCATGTTGCACAATCAATCTTGATACCTAACGTATTAACTTTTTTAATGTTAAACGTAAAATGATCGAATACCCGTAGTGGCAGCAGGTTTAACGTAGTTTCGCCCTAGCTCGTGAACTAATCTTATTACGTGGCGTTGCGTCGAGGCTTCCTTAATAACTTAAACACCACACCAGTGCTCTGCTATCCCTCAGATGACTCAACGCCATAAATTGAATAATAAAATTACATTCAACGAGCCCCACGTGTATTTGTTTTTGTTTTACGCGAAATTACATGTAATAATTAGATTGCGCAAGAGAGCAAGGAATTGAAAAGCTGTCAGAAACTGTTATTATAAGTGTCTTATCGAAATTCACTTATTAAAAAGTTAAGAAAGTTTTCAAGAATGGCTATGGATAAGGTTTTTATTCCCTAATTTAATAATTATTTCCTTCTGTTTTTTAACTTTTGCAAGTCCTTAATTTGTTAATCTGTAAAGTAATTTTATTATTGTCTAGTTATTTTAGAAAAAACATCAGCTTTAAATAATAATTGGAATTGTAACGATAATTATATAATTTACCTAACAAGTTCCTTAAGAATGAGGAAATATAAAATTAATCAAATTTGTAAGTTCATTATCGATGGTACAGGTTATTCGATTTTAATGTCAACATCGTATTTAATATTTTGATAACCATAATGATGAACTAATTATTTATTATTCTAAATCTTCTGATCATCTTGACATTTTTACCTTATACGAGTTTATATTATCTTACTCTAAGGTCATTAAGACCTAACGTTAGAATTAGCCCAAAATTTGGTCAATGGAACTCATTCTCAAGGCCCGGAGCTCACTATAGGTAATATTTTTCATAGTTGCCATAAATTATAAGCACCAGGCTTACGAATCCGTAGATAAAATGGATTCGAGACATAATGATGACTACTTTCATCTCTTCATTTTTTTTGTCCAACTTTCACCCCCACAGAAATAAAGTCGCGTTCGCTCCGGGCGATTCAATTAATCCAACGTTAGATTACATACGACCGTATCCATCCTATTCGGACTAAACTTTTTTATTGCTCACTCCGAGTTCAATCTGTGTGTTCAATTTACTATCCAGGTCACATAACATAACTTCGTCATTGCCATTATGAGTATGAATTAAAAAGTGAAAACAACAGATTTACCTTCAGTTAAGTCCTTGTCTATGTTCGATTAAAACACTTCAGGCACGTTTAATTATAACGTATAGGTCCAATGAAGACCTGTTTCATAACGCACCGCTGCGGGTCGGGTTCGTTATCCTTTATCGACCTTGCAGCTGCTATAAATTCAGTTAAATTGACCGCAGGAGGCGGGCATGCGTCACCGAGGCCGATGCGCTCAGATTAGCAACGAAACCATGACGTAATAAATATATCAGCCTATCGTAACTAATGAATTCTATCCAAAGAAAGAACTGGACTGACTCGGTGACGTGCGCGCACGCAAAGGCACAATTCTGTACCTTCAGTGAAAAGTGATACATCTTGACTTATATCAGTTTTAATATTTTCATAGTAAATAAAACTGTAAAAAATTTGCTATTTTTTGATGTAATTGATGCCTCTCTAAGGTTCAAATTGAGCGAGCAAATTTTGGTGTAAAGAGCTTTAACTAACATTTTTTTAAATTTATCATTGTGTAATAAAATACAATTTAACTAATATCAAAGTGAACTAAACAAATATTTCAGTTTCGTTGTTGTATATTAATACAAATATAAGTAGCTCTTTTTACATTATCTTAACATGTAGATGTGAATTAGTACAAACTAATATAATTACACTTGTATCATTAAACATTCTATCATTGTCTGTATTCATCTTCGTGGAAACCGGTATGAATATACTGAAATCATAATAAACATAGATTTTTTTATGCAAAATATGTGTTAACTGATACAATTCATAATATATCAATTTACATTCTTTTTTCAAATCAAATTCCGCGTGATTTCTGATTCTGATTTAGTTTGTATCAATATTAACATAATTTTGGAATAAGTGTATAATAATATGAATATATTTAAATCAAAAATTGTCATTTTTACGGGAACTTGTTTAAACCAAAATCTTTATGTATTGTGATACATGTTCTCGGCCGGCGCAGCAAGTAGTAAAACGCGCTCGTCGCTCGCGCCCCACTCCCCCGCGAAGAGTGAGATGAATATATTGGAAAATTGGAGATTAGAAAGAGTTAGTGTTGAACTATTGAGGCAGTGTTAGTCGTGCGACTGCACTCCAGCTAGTACGTCGTATTTTCTATACCAAAAATGATGCGTAAGGTAACTAACTTATATCATTTTACACAAATTACTTGCATTCGTTGTGATATTAATTGTGCCGCTAATATCTTTCGTAATAATAATATGACGAAGGATATAAATTCCCACCCGAACCAAATTTTTGTGTTTGACGGATATTTTTTGCGAGGCTGGATATACCTACTTGTGTCCGTCACTTGTAGTGTCGTATATGGCTGTAAGGTCCTCCGCGACACAGGACTTTTGCCATCGTGCGCCTTTAAAAAATGTTACTCTATAATCTATAAATTTAACAATCGATTTTTTTTGTATGTATTGTACCAATATATTCATATTATGTTATTTAATTTATTTTGTGTTTGATTTTATTAATCTTATCTTTATGGTTATATCAATAAACGAAACGTTAATAAACAAAAGAAGATTTAGAATGATAAATCCACTTTTGTTTCTTAACGTTTCGTTATCGATTCGGTTTGGGTATTAGTGTAATTTATTTGACTTTGTTCATAAGTAAACGCATACTAAGTTTACATACACTGTTATTATTATTACACAAGGATCCGGTGGAGCTTGAGTTGCCCACAAAAACGTAATACCAAAATAAATCGTAATCCAAACAATATTTTTTCAAATTGTGTTACCTATTATTTAAATTCACATACCGTTAATGTAGGTTTCTACCGTACCATTTCTACTACTACTTCACTGGAAATAAATCAAATAAAAGACCAGAAATTCGTTCCAAACTTGGTAAAGTTATCAAGAATATTATATCCGCTTATATTTATTTTCAGTGAAGTATTTTGGACGAAATGGTAGTGTACGAACCTAGATTATCGGTATCTGAATCATAATAATAAAATAATATGATTAAATTGTTTATTATTTTGGTAGGTAGGTACTTATTACGTTTGTTTGGAAAATTCGGTCCGCCGCCGCCTGACTCTTAATAGAAAATGATTGCCATTTAAATTATTCTTATTATACCTTAGGTACGTAAGTATAGTAAATTAAGTGCCGTTTCGTTTTGTTTTTTTTTTAGACAACAGTGAAAACTCGAATTAATAAGATCATGGAGAGCATCCGGGAAAATGAGCACGAAGATAATGTAAAGAAATTAAATGAAGATGGAAATGAGATGATCTTGTTAGAGGATGTATACCATGATGGAGAGAAGATGGAAGAATTAATTAATATTACAGAGAAAAAGGATAAAAATATAGAAGAAAAAATGATCTTAATAGAGAAAGAGAATCAGGATAAACAGAAGATGGATGAAATACTAAGCGTGATAGGGGAAGACAGTCAGCAGATGAAAAAAATTGCAAGCATGATACAGGAAGAAGATCTGGTTCGACGGAAAATAAATAAGGAAAAAAGCATAACAGACGAGAATGGACAGGACACAGAAAAAAAAAGCGTGATAGAAGAAAAGAATGAAGAAAAACAAAATATTGAACAAAATTTAAGTATATTAAGCAGTACAGCGTCCGAAACGGAATTATCACCGGGAATTTTAGACTTTAGTTCTGGTAGTAGTGAAAACTATATACCGAATTCTAGTGAAACAGACGAAAGTGAAACAAGCTCTGGAAAACCAAAGAAAAAATACACCAAATTTAATGTTACAGTTCCTGATAGTTCTGACTCCGATAATAATGCCAAAGGGCCAGAACCTGGGAATTCAAATTCAAATAAAAGAAAAATAAGAAAATCATTAAAAGAAAGAAGAGCAGATAGAGCATCTAGGTTATATTTAAGAAACGCGGGGAAATTTTATGTCACAAAACTAGGCAAATTGAAACCAGGCAGAAACTTAACTTCTTTATCAGATTGTCGTATGAAATGTAAAAATCGTATACCTCATGATGTAAGAGAATTTGTTTTTAAAGAGTACTGGCTTTTGGGTTCATATGATGAACGAGCAAGATATGCGGAACGTCTAATTAAAATAAATAAAAAAAAAATGCACACTGTTACAGGAAAAACTAAACGCGAATACAGCAATACATACAAAATTATTCATTTCACTGAAGAGTATCAAATTTGTAAAGGTTGTCTTTTGAAAACACTAGGTGAGAGTAATCGCTTTCTTCAGACTGTATGCGAAAAAATAAAAAAGTATGGTCATGTACCTCGAAGTGAAAGAGGACGTGCTGCAAGTTATAAAAAAATTTCTGAAGAGCGACTAAAGGAGATTGAACAACATATTAATAAATTTCCGGCATATGAAAGCCATTACTCTCGAGCCAAGACTGCTAAGAAGTACCTCAGTGCAGATCTTTCCCTAGATGCCATGTATCGTCTTTATTGTAATGAAAATAATAATCCCGTTTGTAAAACCGTTTACGGAAAAATCTTTAAAGACATGAATCTAGCCTTCAAAAAACCTAGCGTAGATACATGTAATAAATGTAACATGTTACAAACTAAACTAAAATATATGACAGATCCTCAAGAGATCCAACAAATTCAGGAACAATTAAAGAAACATCAGGAGGATTACGAAAGTGCTTATAATGAAAAACGTAAAGACAAAGGCACTGCTCAAAATAGCTCTCATACTTGTGTGATTGCCTTTGACTTACAACAGTGTTTACCGACGCCTATGTTAAGTACCCAATCAGCTTTTTACAAAAGACAACTTTGGGTCTACAATCTGACTATTCATGATTTTATGTCTAACAACGCGTATTGTTATATGTGGCCAGAATCAAGTGGCGGGAGAGGTGCCAATCAAATAGCTTCGTGTATATACGATTTTATTACTGTGAGACTGCCTTTACTTCATCCAAACGCTGAAAAACTAATTATGTATTCTGATTCATGTTCTGGACAGAATAAGAATTCTATAGTTTGCACAGCGTTATTGCTAGCTGTAAAAGACTCTACTCAACTATCAGTCATAGAACATAAGTTTCTCGTACCGGGTCATACGCACATGGAGGTCGACAGTGATCATGCACTTATTGAGAAGGCTAAAAAGCGAACTTCGATGAACATTCATCATCCGCGTGATTGGTGTCAGCTGGTGAGAATTGCCTCAAATAGGAACAATAAATTCTCAGTCATAGAAATGACAGAAAATGATTTTTACGATTTTGCTGCATTTTCGAAACAAAATTTTGTAATAAAAAAGTTTAATACTGAGGGCAAGAAATTTGTTTGGTCAAACGTACGAGTACTTAAATTTATTAAAGGTAAATTTTCAGATTTTGAATACAAAGAAAGTTACGAAAGTGATACTGACTACTATTCGATGTCTTATGGAAAAAAAAATAAAGATTACAGTTTTATTAACATACAATCCGTTCAAAAATGTTATAAAGGACCAGTGCCAATAAGTATTCAAAAGAAAAAAGATTTAATTTCCCTCTTGGAATATATAGATCCAAGTGTACATGAATTTTACCATAGCTTACATACCAATGGTAGTTTACGTGACATCGACCCAGACATTAACATCTCAGAAGCTGAATGAAAGTACAAAAGCAGTAGGTACCTACATGCGATTGTACGTTCATTCAGTTTCTGTTGTTATGATTATGGATAATTATCATTATCAAAGGTTGATCATTGAAAGCTGATCTTTCACGTAGGTCACCATAGTCAAATTTTTTCTTGGTGTTTTCGCAAATTGTACGTCTATAACACACTCTTGGCACAGGACAGTAGCAATTGCGACATTGACAGACTGAACAATATTCATAACTGAGAACTAAAACTTTTACTTAAAAATCCTTATCAAGCCAAAAACTGTAAGTACCAACATCTAATATTGAAAACTTACACTACTTCTAAGCAAAAGTATTATTATTCTGTTGTGGATGTTGTAAAGTTGATCTGGCAATTACTACTGCCATAAATCTGGAATGTTATTATAAATTTACAAATTGCAATATTCAAAAAAAAAATAGCCGCGAACGCCATCGCCATATACAAATATTATGTCAATCATAATAAATAGCGTTATTCAACTGATCTTGATGATTATTCAGATAATCAGTTCTTATTAATTGTCACAATTGATAAGAACTGATTATTGAAAACAAAACAGCGTCAGTCTGCCTGTGACCATGGACGCTGTAAAGGAATCAGAAGTCATTAAGTACTGATTAATTAGAAGAAAGACGAATCAATCAGTTATTAGAAAAGATATCTCTTTAGTTACCTTTATGTTTAAAGTTTGTTATTTGGTTTATTTCCTACGAAAGTTTTTGTTTTGTTTAAATTAATAAGATTAGTAAAAATAAATCAATAAATTGATTTTTGTTCCTTTCAATTTGTTTTTATTTCTCTCAAACAATTTAATAACTATCTGCTTAAACAATCTCTATAATAAATAAAACATTTGTACTGAACTTGTATCAATAAATACTTTCTTATATTTCAAATGTATCGAAATAAACAACAGTCTGTATTATTATTCACATTTTATCTTGATAATTATACCGGTGTTTATCGATTTAAATTCAATTTGACGTATAAATTCCGGATTACAATATCGAGTAAAATTTTTAACAATAAATTTAACTATATTTATTTTACAACTTTTTGTTTTAATAACTTCTTTATGTACAAACCTTCCAAATTATGAAGCATAAAATCATTGAACACCAAACTATTAAACAATGTGTAAAATAGTATATATCATTTTAAATTCATTGACACATGAAATGATGATAATATCTGCTGTGATAATTGATACAACTGGTTTTCTTTTTAAATTAAAACAAAACTAATTAACTTCAGCTGTTTATTTTCACACAATTTTGTAATTAAGATATGTTTTATCAGTTACAGTAATCAGTTCTTCTTTTAGTTAAGTAGAAAGAAAAACATATTTTTTTAAAACTTTAAGTTAAATTTTCTCAAAACCATGATTTTCCAGTTCTATCACTTTTCACTGAAAGTACAGAATTCTGCTATGCAACTTGTAACCTATAGGTGCTAGTTTTTACAGAGCTTGTTACGTATGCGGGCCTATTCACACTGGCGCATACCTTATTCTCTCCGCATAACGTATTCTAATACATATGTGATACATTCTTTGAGTCTGCGGCGGTCGCTTTGACCGTCCATCTGTGTGTAACATATTCCGCGTCAGATGTCTGGAATACAATGGATTTTCCCAACAATCCTATTTCTCGTTTCTCAGTGCGTCGGGCTGGGTGATTGAAAGGCGACGGATGTCCAATCCGAAGGCATGAGATAAATTCCGGATTACCCAGACACAGCTGACTGTCCGCTCGGAAAATTGAAATTTGCGCCCTTAAGCCGCTGAGGCTGCGGCTTACTTCAATTTATTGATTAAAATAATCCTTGGCTTGTCAAATACACCGTATTAGGTAAACAGTGCAATTCGTTTTATTATATTGAAGTTCTTAAAACGTCGTGTCTCTCCACACGAGATTAATCTTTTTCCTGCAAAGTATGCTGCCAGTCCTCAAAGCAAAACTTTGATTTAATTTTAGTTCTTTAAACAAAGTTGAGATTGTAAGATCTAGTTCAAAATTAACTTCTGTATGGAATGCTTTAAATAGCTACATCGTTTAATGAGCATAGGTACTGTTATAACACTGTAAAATCCTAGGTCAACGCCAACGTGCCGTCATCGTTTCCAATATGAAAATTGATCGCTGAGCGTGTTCCTAACCTATCTAGGTCGTCGCTAACGTCGTTAATGCAGGACGGGAGGCAATTAGGCCAAGCCAATAAAACATCGCCATCAACCAACACCGGTTGAACCCGCTTGCTGCACCACATACAATAGTAAAATTAAATATGACCTCTAGTTTGCAGAATCTCTGTCAGAGATGAGTACATTAATATTTCAGATACCATCACTCGGTTTTATTGTGCCGTCGAACTCGATATAACACAGTCACATGATAGCGCATCATTCAATTCAGCAGATAGAAGACCACTACTTACCTAACAAACGCTTCGCTGCACAGATATCGCTTGGCTCTTTGATTGAGTCTGCCAAAACTGCCTTAATCATTTATTAAGAACCCATATACGGCCACACTGCTGGGCACAGATCTCTTCTCAGAGTGAGTTAGGCTGTAGTCCACCACGCTATTCTACTGCGGGTTAGCAGATTTCACACGCCGCGCCGTTGAGAAAAACTCAGGCGTGCAGTTTTCCTTACGGTGTTTTCCTTCACTGTTTAAGCAAGTGTTATTTAAATATTAATACACATAATATGATTCCACCTTTGACCTGACAGTCTTATTCATTGATGTTTCTTATTAATTTGGACATCTTCATGTTAATGAGACGTTAAAATGGTGGACACAAGGTTCAGCGGAAGACGAGCACAGAACAGTGAGAGCCGTTACTGTCACCGATGTCTGAGTTAAGTGGCGTCGCACTCAACATATCCGCACAAAGGCCGCTCTCTCCGCTTTGTTCCGCCTCTTTGTTTGACTTGACGAAGGCACAGTAAAAAACTTCAACACGACCCACGACTACAACCGGCCCCTCGAATCTCGCGAACTAAATGTACAGCTTTATTGGATCCTACCTCCACTTTGAATACGTTTTACATGATTAATGGCTTCTAAGAATGTAACGAAAAAGGTTTTATAGAAATATGGGCTCCTTTCGGGTCAGCGTTGGTAGTTTTCGTGGAAACGTAACTGCTTACATAAATAATACACTATGAAATATTCCGTTACCTCAAATTACACTAAAAGGTTCATCCTCTCAGATACATTATGAGGTGACAACTTGCGGAAATGATCCATTGTAGTTCTGTCCCTCTGCGTATGGGGTCCGTAGCTATTTTAGTTATGATGTGTTGATGAAGTGATCTCTTTATGAGGGGTTCTCAAATTACCCTACTTTACTAACAAGACTCTAGGTCGTTTTCATATAGCATATGACATACAACGATTTGTCATTGTACTTATTAATTTTCTTCCTCTGAAAAGCTTTAAACGTGGGTCGGCAACATTTATTACTTTTGACAGCGGCTGCCCTATTGTGTACAGTTATAGACAAACGGCATTTAAATATCGAAAAAAATAAATAGAACAGGTGTACTGACCACCATGAAACTCATTACACTTTTTAAATGAGCAGCTGTTTACTTTAGTTAATTACGTTTTATTTATGATTCGTGCTACTTCGTAAACAGCGGCCGTTCATTCCTGTATAGATGAAGATAGTAAGTAGTGTTATCATTCCCCTAGCGTGTACTATCATATATTTTTGCGTCAAGTACTTGATACATTTCCTAACTATCGCGTGAAGTGTTCTTTGCAACTGACTGTGCGCTTTTATCTAATCAGTACTTTGTTATCATCACATTCCCTTGATTTCCGTATTTAGTTCAATGAATTGCATCAATTTATTATGTGATGAAATTCGAAATGGTGCGTTTAAAGATTATTTTCAATTAATAACTCCTTAGAAATTTAACAGTAAATGTCAGCTAATAAAGCGTCCCGGCGCTATTCATCTTATATTATTAGATTGTAAAGTTTTTCCAAAGCAATCTTATACCTTAGGAGCAAAACGACTTTAATAACAAAAGTTTGTTTTTAGGTCTTCCTTTCCGATGATGAGTATTAAGTCACTTGCCTGTAAGGTCGGATATCGCATTATGTTAGGCATTATGAATTTAGCTATAATAAATTATTTGTGGTGATTGAATGATAGTTCAAATAAATATAAGATTTGTATTGATTTGTGGGTTGGTTTATATACGTTACCTATGTATTGTATTTTCTCTATAATAAAACCTTTCACGCACTCGAGACTGAATCGCTCTCGGTGGCTGGCTTTATTTCAATTTATACGAGCGCAATTCGAACAAATTGGACATCGCCAAAGTCATATATACCTTTCAATTCATATTCCAAATATAAATTCAAATTTTTAGCATTCTGCAGTGAACGGTCAGCGAGAGTCCAGTGTCACCATCGTTAGTGTCAACGACCGAATGACTGTACGGTTGACCGGTCCCGTCGCGATCTGATTGTCGCGCCAATAAACGATTTGCATGTGTTGGTGTTGCGGCCGAGTTGCGTTTGCGCACCCATGCTCCATCTAATTGGTAATATCAGGTTGGCCAAGCGTTGTCATGGTGATCATATTGTACCACACAGTATTCGGAGTAGTGTTTTTGTATCTCACGTTATATTATATACTAGCTTTTGCCAGAGACTTCGTCCGCGTGGAATAGTTACTTTGTTCCCTAGTTCTTCGCC
Organism: Acronicta aceris; assembly: GCA_910591435.1. Lineage (NCBI taxonomy): Eukaryota > Metazoa > Arthropoda > Insecta > Lepidoptera > Noctuidae > Acronicta > Acronicta aceris. The sequence goes on from OU342759.1 coordinate 13,834,131, forward strand.
CGCGGTTTTACCCGTTCCTAAGGGTTGTAGCGTGATGTTTTATAGCTTGAAACCTTTCTCATGAATCACTCATTTTCCCAACATTTGCCTTCACTGCTCTGCTCCTATTGATCGTAGCGTGATGAAATGTATACTATAACCTGCCCAGGAGTATGGAGAACAATTGTACCAAGTTTCGTTGAAATCCGTCGAGTGGTTTTTGTTTCTATAACGAACATACAGACAGACAAAAATTTTACTGATTGCATTTTTGGCGTCAGTATCGATCACTAATCACCCGCTGATAGTTATTTTGGAAATATATTTCATGTAAAGAATTGACCTCTCTACAGATTTATTATAAGTATAGATATGACCAGAATGATTACCAGCAAATTATTTAAGGTTAGAATTTCGGATATTTAAAGACTCACGAATTATAAAAAATCATCTAAAGCAGCATAGCATCGAGCATTGTGGTATTAATAATTCCGCTCAAACATCTCCGAATCATTTTTAGATATACGTAATGGATTGTAGCAAATGGAATTCAATTTCCTCTTCCTAAATCCTTCCGTTTCCACTGGCAAACATTGTTATGAACAACTATTGGGTAAACGTTGCTGGCACTAGCTATAGCTAGTGCCAGTTTTAGTGCCTGTGTTGATTTACTGAAGCCGATAGTTTCATTTAGTGCGCACTAAAAGCTTTTGTGCGTAATGGGTATCGGTGATAGATCGCAATTCGCGAAGACTTGGCGAGTGCAACTCTTTATCGCTTTCATTCGCAGTTTGGCAGGCATACCAACGATTTGCTTGATTTACTCCTTTCAACATGTGTATCGAGAAGGAGCTCGTGCGAACGGATCGATTGTCCTGCAATTTTAAGCTGACCTTGCCGTTCCGCGCTACGTCCCGGTAGTGCATTGTGTTTCTCAGAAGAATCAATGGTCCATACTACGTTCTTCGTTAATGTCTTGTAAACTGACAGTCCTCATTCACATAATTATTAAAACTTATTACTTTCACTATTATGGTTTACAGAGGAAATCTTTATATCCACAAATTAACGCCATCCCTTTCTCACTCAACTAAAATTACGTGTGACCTCACATCTGAAATGTCTCTACCGTTGGAGAGTCATGCTTCGGCACGAATGGGCCGGTTTGATCGGAGTGATACCACGGCCTCACAGAAAACCGGCGTAAAACAACGCTTATGTTGTGTTTCGTCGAGTGAGTGAGGATACCGGAGACCCTATCCCATTTTAAAAGGCTGGCAAGGGACTTGTAGTCACAAGTCCGTTGCCGGCCTCTGGTGTTGCGGGTGTCCATAGGCGGCGGTATTCGCTTACCATCAGGGTATCCGTCTACTCATTTGCCCCCTATCCCATAAAAAGAGTCGGTAGTCCCCAGATGTACATCCAATGGACGAGAACAGCGACCGGGTAAAATCCGAAAGTCCAGTCGCATCCGATTGCATTGAAGGCTGACACCATTAGACTGATGATTTCCTTCAATATTCTAAGTAACATTGAAATTGAATAATTACCTATTATTCAGTAAAAGATACCTTTGAACAGAAGATTGATTTTCCTAAACTTTTCCATGGAACTTGTACGATAGCGCAACAGAGCACAATACTTATTGGTTTTGTTTCAGCGAAAATGGATACCGAATTTTGTGGTGCTTCTTTGATTTGACTGAAATGAATGGATATATATTGTTTCCACTAATTGGATGGTCGACTTGCAGCTTGTAGTTAATACCTACTGCATTCAATTTGTTTGGTTTCAATATATTTGACGTTCAATTAGCCCTATAAGGTTGATATTTGCTGTCGCTCAAATAATTGCTATTATGCGTCATGTTTGTGCTCCAAATTAGGTTAGTAGGCAATTAAGTCGACCAGGTTTTGTGTTAGTTCTACACTTATTGTAGATTTTACCATGTTATTTTTGTTAAAACGATTTGACCTCACCTCTACTACTACTAACTCAACTCGACTTTCTGTGATACCTACGCAAGATTTGGAAAGGTGTTATAATCTGGAGATCATTTGTATGTTAAGATCAGAGAAGGCGCATATTATGGAAATCGTTCTCAATCAATTTCGATATCCCGTTACGTTGCCCACATACATCCGAACCAGATGGCGAATTCGACAAAAAATCGCATTGCAATCTTTATGATTGCTGACCCAGTAGTGGTCAGGTATCCGATTACGTGCGCAAACACTATTAAATCGAATACCTCCGACTATGTTTTGCAGCGCGTGCCTTAATTGTTGGGCCTTTGCTTTTTCCGGCTAATTACGTACAGGATTTCGGGCGCAAAATATTCACAAACAGGACGCGACTGTCATAATAATCGTCTCCATCGAACGGTATACACTACACACACATGTAAACTCACCTGCATGTTTGCGTGTACATTGTTTTATGTTTGTGTACAAACAGTTGCATTATCCTCAGTATGAATCACAGAGTATTGTTTACCGCCAACATCTCTCGATGACATATTTGGATGTGAACATGTGTTGTGAATGGAAATTGATGATAATTAATCTGGTAGTCAAGTTATAACAAGGTATATGTGATACAAATTCTGAGACAGTAGAGACTGACTAAAGGATATTTAACGGTGATCTGATCACGTTCCCATCCGATCAAGTTTGAATTGTATATTTTGTCAATTTAAGAAAAGTAGGTATGACATCTGTTTCCGACACTTGTATATGATATTATGTAAATAAACACTATTTAAACCACATGTCAACAGACCAATTGATTGAAGGATAACAAAAGTCGTTTGAATTGATGCGTGACAGTAATCGATCCTCAATCATTAAGTAATGCGGTATCTGTTACGCCCGCATCGATTGACATCAATGTGCATCGAGTATTAGTAGTGTTGCGACATGATTATCGAATAGCCTAAATACAACGCGGGCGGTCGTATGACTCACTGTACTGTCAGACTCTGGGGCAACTCCTATCGAAGCATGTTTGGATATGGGATATTTTTATTTGTAGTAATTTGCTTTTCTAAGATGTAATTAACCATGGACTAGATTTAAGTATTTATTATGTATCATCATGTCAAATTTTCAAAGAGCCCTTGGATAAGGCTAAGCACGCGCTGTGATTAATTGCGCGTGAATAACGATACTTAACTAGAAGGTAAAGGAAAAATACAAAATTGTTTTCCAAACATAATATATATAATTAATTTTATTCGGTTCAAGAAATAACTAATTTATTACACGTAGTGTTGATCTACGACCTTAGAGACAACACTTGATATCCTTACGGTACCCCCAAAATAACAATGCGTGTCTGAAGTTAGCCGTCAAATAACTGAATTAAGTAAGTGTTCTTTTGCAAAAATATCGAAATCGGCAAGGACAATATTCACGAATGCGAAATAATTATGACCCCAACTGTTTTTTTTTATTCCTGATAGGCTTACGCTTGATCGCCAGTTTGCCTGATGTTAAAATTAATGAATTCGTCTTGATAGACATTTTTTACAGATAGTAATAGTGAGAAATCTTTAAGGTAAGAAATCGATGAGGCAAAACATTATCAATACTCTGCCAGCTCCTCAAGATTAACGACTGAAAATTACATTAAATTAGTGAATTCATCATACCTAGATAACTTTAGACACCGATCAGTGATAATGTGTTAATAGCGTGATACAGATGAATAATACTAATACTCATATAATAAAACTATAAATGTAACTGGCCATATGTCTGTACATGTGAGATATTTAAGAAAAATAATATGAGGACTCTTTATACATATGAGCAATAGAAATTAAAACAATTATCTGTAGAATTTTTGTTTGTCTGTCTGTCAGTGCGTTTGTACAGTCATCAATAAAACCACTGCACGCAATTGGCTACGGTTTTCACAGTTGTATTGCTAGTGAAACCGCAGACTAGCTAGGAATTAATAAAAATTCATCTAAAATATGTGATGGGTGTGTCGCAGAATTTTGTTACGTTCAGTAATAAGATTTACACAAACACTAGGAAACACTTACACGTGGCGCATAGGTCATTTTAAAAATGAGAAGATGGATCGCCTTATGATAAGCGATTACCGCCGCTCATGGACACCCGCAACACCAGAGGAGCCACAAGTGCGTTGCCGACCTTTGAAACGCGGGTTGGGCCTCCGGTAACCTCACTCACTCGGCGAAACACAACGTAAGCGTTGTTTCACGCCGGTTTTCTGCTTTCATACGACTTATTGTGAGATATCATAATGAATACATCTAATATTTTCATTTTTAATTTACGTCTTCTAGATTTCCTTCCATGTAGTGTTGTAAAATATGTGATCCCCACTGAAGTACTCAGTTACGCACTATAAACCTCAGGGATCTTACGGATATTAAATTTTGCTGTATTTACTCCGCTCCTATCCGAAATTATTCAAAACCCTTTTATCGGATAACCTTACGGTTTCGGATAGATTTTTATTTCGGATATCCGATAGTATCGACACGTTTCCGTTACGGAGCTCCAAACATCCCTGGTTGACATCACCAAGCGCGACACGATTAACATTCCTGCTTTTTGTTAGTTTCAGATACGAACAATTATAGATACTTACTTAACGTGTGCTACCATAGATACTTAGTTTTGCAACAATATTTCCTTCAATCGCATACAAATGAAACAGGCCATTGTTGTGGAGTATTAATTAATAATGTTGCATAATAATTGCGTCTTTATTAACGCAAATATTGAAAGATAACCTCATGGTAAGTGGTGGCACCTCCCCTGAGATACCGTGTCCTTAGAGTCTATTGTGTGGGTTTAAAACAATGCCACCTTTCTATTCCCCGACCGAGCGCGTCGCATACCTGATTGAGTTATTCCTCAGATCGATACGAATGACGCATACCTTCATAGCTGATATCTACATAGCATGAATATCAAGTTTATATGCAGTTTCTTGTTTTTGCCTCTATCGCTATCTTCGCACTCGAATTCTCGAGCAACTATGATTGACAGCGACACGGTTAACAATCTAAGATAATTAGGTATCACTACTTGCTTACATTGTGATTTCATGAGAAGTACTGTCAGTGCCATGTGGATTGAATCGACATTTCGATATTGCGAACGAATTTACCGTTGTAACAGTACACTCAATGTACCCACAATAGTGCTGCACGAATTGTTTGCTTCAATCAGTCCCATTTTGCAACGTCAGCAACAGTGCCGCTCGCCAGCTCTGAATGCACGAAGTCTTGTATTTTAGAATCGAAATATTCAATAAATTCAATCGATATCTCTCAACAAAAAACACCGAATGTCCTTGCTAAAGGTTTTTTATCTATCAAAATTCATTGTACTTTGCGTTACCAATCTCATGAAATATAACAAAAACGTGTTCAATGTGAATCGATAAATTTCCGGATCGGTTGCCAAGCTGTGTACGATATTAAATCATCGCCACATTTAATCGTGTCAACAGCAGCAGGTAGGTACATCGCTATATATAGCGTATAACCTTTTTCCGTAAGTCATAGGCAACGTTCACGTCTATAATTAGGGGACGCATTTATTTATGACGAGGAACGGTACTGTTCCTAGCACGGGGGGCTCGCGACCTGCATTATCTATGGAATCATTTTAAAACTGATCTGATGACTGCGTCATTAGTCTAGTGGTCCCAAGCGCGACTGCTACGCTAGAGGTCCTGGGTTCGATCCCCAGGTCGAGCAAAGTGTTATTGAGTTTTTCTATGGAATTCTCAGTAGCAGCTCGGAGTCTGGATTTGTGCCCGGTTAATGGCAATAGGCTCGCCCCCTATTACATGGGACCTAAACATACCAGGCGAACTGTGGGTGTACAGTAGTACGCCTCTGCCTAACCCTTCGGGGAGTACAGGCGTGATGGTATGTATGTATGTCATTTTAAAAAAAAACCAAACATTCTCAAAACTAAATCACCTCGCATTTCAACAAATACCGCATTTAAATTTTAACCGTAGATGTTCTGTTATCTTATTTCCGATCACAATTAACGTTACATTATATTTTATATTGTTTCATAAAAAGTTGTGGTAGCTTGTATCAATTGTATTCTTTTAAAACTTTTTAATTTATATTTTGCACAGGAGATTCTAGCAAATATTTAGTCTATGGTTCTGCTAACAGTTCTTCTGGTGTACTGGCAAGATTTCTTTCCTGAAGTGTCTGGTTTGTTTGTGATGCAAATGCCCACTTATATTTTTATTATAAAAAAAAATACACTTCTAAAATGTATAGTTTCTGGCGTGTCTACAGCGCTGTAACTTGTCCTATATTTCTAAAAATCTCTAGTATTCTCTCTTTTTCTGTCGCGCGTAATGAGTGACATTTAATGCATGACTTTTAATAGCTGGGACCTCGTTTACCGACCTCTTTTAATAAGCAACGAGGCTACATTTGTTTATTTCCTGCATTTATATTTCGGTCACTGCGCGGTTTTATGTTATGAAACAGTGATTTAATGTATAAATTATTAGGCACACAAATATATGTTCTTCACTAAACGAGGTGAGTGTGTGGATATAAAACGGGTAATACTGAAATGAAAACGTAATTTTATTACGTAAAAATTAATATATTGATTAACCAACAACGAAGTTAAATTAATGATTACACAAAAGGGTCAGCGGCTCTTGATGCAACCGTTTTACAAATAAATTTATGGCTCTCGAAATTGCTATGTACCTTCATACGTAGTTATAATAAGAAACCTTCATTTTTATATCGTATTCAACAAATTCAAAAGAAATAATTAATGTATAATTTAATTAGACCATAAACTCAGATGTTCCTTGAATTTCATTCAATTAGCTCCACATTTTGCCAAATTTGCTGTATATTTTGTTGAACAGTGGCAACCGATGCCAACTATCATTAATCACTGCAAGTTCTACATTAACGACTAGTTAATCATCATGTTATTAAAAAGCACTTTGCGGTCAACAACTCGTATTGTTTTTGCCATCGTACATAACATTTGCGATGTGACTCCTAAATTGCGGTATTTTATTATTGTTGTATTCGTTATGGGTGGTGACTTCATGTCAGTACATCGATTAATCATGGGGACACGTCCGAGATACGATCCCGGTAATAACTTACATCGAGAACATCTTCATTTCTGTCCTAACCCCAATTCTCGATTGACATTGACGTATTGCTCGAAAAACTATTGACCCGTGCAACCTCTAAGGGTTATTAAGTTTTCGGGTCAATATACAAATCAGTTCTTGGTTCTTTGCCAAAGTCGGACGAATTTAATGATTTCCTTGTGTCGAAACTCCAGTCTGTATTCATGACTAGTAAGTGGCATATACGCGTGGAGTGATGGTATTTACGAAACATGAAGCTTTATGGAAACTAGTTTGAAATAAGATCATCTATAAAAATATGTATGCTATGATGCTTTTTATTCATGCCCAGTAATCCCAATGCCATTGAAATTATTCCTTACCGATCAATCTTAAGTTATTTCTAAATTTCTGCAAGAGCATAGCTAAATATTGCCATGGTAAACGCTAAATTTTCCAAGCTTTCAGTGACAAAAGGAGGCAATGCCGTTTCTCTGGTTTCGGTTACGTTTTGTGTGCAGGGTTTGCTCGCAGCGCGTGCCCGGCCCGAAGGCAATCTAGGCAAATCCTATCTATTGTGTGCGGTGACAATAGTTCCGGTGCTAATTCAAGGACGGCCCGCCATTGTCCCGCGGATGACGATGTGCGCCGTTGTGCCACTCACGCCCTATCTAATTCTATACCCACAAACGTTCATTGATTTGTATTGTCACGGTGTAATAAATATTTGATACAAACATATCTGTGTTCTAAATGGAAGTCAAATAGCTGACGTCACAACTTCACAAGATTTTATTGCATTATTTATATTCGTCGATCCATTACGCCAACTTGTTTCAGATAAGTGGTTTAACCGTTATATTATCTTTATAGACTAGTAAATTCCATACGAATATTCCATGAATCTATTTTAGAGTAAGAGGAAAACATGAAAATAATGTATCTATCACTACTTATTTCTAAAGTGATATTGCTCTAGTGACCATTTAGTAGTCATTGGATCGATTGTGATAAGTTCTGCACAGCTAACTCCCGAGATAATTATAAAGAAAATATCCCTCGATTTTCCCTACTTTTTCCAGTTAGCATTGCGAAAACACGCACCAATCCTAAAATATCTATCGCCGTACGTTTTCATGCGACGTATCGTTAAAAATTTCACCACATCTTTTGAAATCCTGACTTGATTTATGACTGTGATAATAATTTCCGTGTTGAGGTAGGGTTCTGGCCCGCATTATAATGTAATGGCTCGCTATCTACAATGGTGGCATTTGCTGACTTGGCCACAATCGCAGGTCACGTCATAACTTATAATGTCAGAGTTACGTGATCGCATTGTGAAGACATAATGATTCTATTACGATATCACTTATTTATTTTGCTTCATTAACACGTTTAGGTCATTAGGTGTGCTGCAGTTCTTATAGTTTATTCATGATATCTATTTATTCGCTCTGTCTCAACCGTGCAACCTGTACGTACATAGTTACAAATTACAATAATTATTATTGAACTTGGCAACATTAACAAATCTATTTAAAGGACTCGTTAATTGGTCTTTAAAGAATTAATTCAACATCTGTCTGACCTTATTATTCACGACATTTCCTAGTGTTCATAAATAAAATATAGGTAATATTGCAAATGTCAATCGAAATATTTTCTATACAGCCAAGACTTAGAAGAACTTAATCTAGTGTCTGTTTCTAGAATACAAATGGATCATTATGCTGTTTCGGATGAATTCGGGAATAAATTTCATTGCGGTCGGTAATTCCAGGCGTCGTCTAGTGTCGTTAACATTAAGACTTGGCACTGATTGGTCCCTCTCCTTACATTGCAGAGATTGGCTCGATTACTGTTTAGCGCGTTCCACAATGTAGACACAGTACAAAGTACGAATCTGTCTAGACAGTAGGGTTTTAAGTTTAAGTTAGTTTAATAAAATCCTCAGGTTTGTGTCTAGATCTTGAATTCAATTATATAATAATATCTTCGCTTTTAAAGTATACTTGTATTAGCAAGATAAGGATTTAGAAAAAGAAGACTGACTTCGAACGATAGTGGTTTATCTTCGGTCAATAGAAACTAATCATGATTATATGGGACCACCTGGGGGTACAGATGAAATAATAGTAGGTGGTTAATAATAGTACGCTTTGTAAAATATCGTTAAAATCATCAACATGAACAGCAGTTTTTAAAGTCGATAAAAAATATTATGTACGGATTAATAACCTCTTTTTTATTTATTTTTAGCAAACCGCATAGTTAGTTAACAATGGGCTGGTGTGGGACGCGTGTTGAAGTAGCTATTTCACGGTCGAAAAACATTATGTCATTATTGTCTTTGTCTAAAACTGTCTTTAAATTAAAGGGAGTTAGAGGCAGTCTTGCTTGTAACGACCGCTGGTAACACTTACGGTTAATCCATTTGGAGCTTAGTACGGCCACGGTTTCGTGTGTAAGCAACATTTTACGCCCCCTATTTCGGCTGCCCCGCAATGCCAGTGTAATGGGAAAAGTTTCAGGATCTTGAGAGCGTTTGGCGTCGGCAGCACGACTTACTGCCAAGATATTGTTTTTCTTATCATAATGTTATTGTGTTGCAATGTTATAATACATGTCTAACTTATTTCATTGTTTATTTTAATTTTATTAAAACATTCTTTTTTTTTTGTAATTTTTCTTAGCATTTTCCATGCTAAGATTATAAAGTAACTTTAGTGAAGGAAAAAATCTATAAAATTTACAAAAAGATAGTTAAAAGGTAAGGTGGCATCGAACTAGCTGTAAATTATATCATGTCGGTTGAGAAGCAAAGTAACTTGCTTTCAATAGATGCCATTGACGTCACCTTAATGACGTAAATTCAGAATGTGAAGGCAAATTTCGATATGGCTCGCGGTGGCTTAGTGTGAAGGCAAATTTCGATATGGGACTCGCGGTGGCTTAGTGGTCATAGCGTCCGGTGTATCTAGCACAAGACGCAGCTTCGAATCCTGCCCGTAGTTGAATTTTTCGTTCTCTAAAATACTAAATTCTTTTGATTTGTTGTCACGTCTCGAGTCTTTATGAATTTGTAAATCGCTGTCAGAAGTTAAATTAGCTCAGTCAGACATTTATGTTTATATTTTCATGGAAGACTTGAAGCTGTAATGTACCTACTCACAGTAATGTAATCATTAACGTAAATATTTTTTTGTGTTTCAGGTAATTACTTACACGAACATCATTTTACGAACAAAATGAACGCACTTGTTCAAGGTTTGTTAAAATTATTATTTTTCATGATCACTTGAATAAATTTCAAATATTTACTTTGGTACGTTTGACGATATCACGAGGCGTGTTTAATGCGTGATATGTTTGCTACTTTATGGTTTTATATTTTTTCTGATAAACTAAATGAATTCCTAGTTACATAAACCATTTAAAGAGTTTAATGTTTTTGTAAGAAAATATTATCTATACTAAATATTACTGCCTCACCAGTCTAGTGGTCCCAAGCGCGAATGCTACGCTAGAGGTCCTGGGTTCGATCCTCAGGTCGAGCAAAGTGTTATTGGGTTATTCTATGAAATTCTCAGTAGCAGCTCGGAGTCTGGATTTGTGCCCGTTTAATGGCAATAGGCTCGCCTCCTATTACATGGGACCTAAACATACCGGCGAACTGTTGGTGTACATTAGTACGCTTCTGCCTAACCCTTCGGGCAATACAGGCCAGATGGTATGTATGTATTATCTACAGCTTAAGTCGTCTAAATACGTTTGCAGCAAAGAAGTATTACAGGTTCGAGCAATTCGCCTGTAGAACGACTGATGCTATAAAAGCGGTATTATTAGCACAACGATGAGCATTGAGCAGTGCAATATTTTACTGTGAATTATTTTGCCCGAAATGTTACCGATATATTACCGATTGCCGATTGTTACCGATATATTACCGATTGCCGATTGTTACCGATATATTACCGATTGTTACCGATTATTTGCCCGAGATTTTAGGCAAAGCCTTTATGTATCCATATATTTTTATTGAAACTACGTAACGCTTTAAAATTCTGAGAGATGACATGTTTGTATACGAACCGTTCGAAATTTCTCATTTCGTTTGATCGACAAACCGAACGTGCAACGCTTTCGAGATAAATAAAACGTGATCCCAATTAAATTGCATTAAATACCGAACTGAAAAACAACAAAAACATCAAGAGTGTTCTCATATTCCCCGGCGAATTAAACAACAGTTAAACTTATTTCTATTGTCTTGCTAACCTCATTAATTCTAGAGGTCCTTTGAGCGCTGTTTGAAAAAACATTCGTTAAGTTAAATGTTCAGCAAATGAGAGCAACACTGGAAATGTTGCTGCGCGCCTAATTTAAATAGTACGGTTTTTACAGACAGTTACGGAGACGTGTCTAGTCTCCCGTGTTTACCCGGTTAGTAGCCGACGCGTTTATTCGCCTGGTTGCTTCGGCTGAAGTGCAGCGGCCACTCCTAAATTGTTTACGTCTCCTTGCTTCGTTATTCCCTAGATGGTGGCTATTCCGTAGAGTGATATCTTACTTTGTATTTTCCTCTCAGTTTCCTTTGCCATGGAGCTGATAAAGTCAATTTTGCTTTGTTGTTTTTCTTTGTGTTTCATCAATAATTTCTCCCTCAAATTAACATTATCTAGTGCATGTCTATATGTATTAAGCGTTTTTGCAAAATAAGAAATTGAAAATCTTTGAAACCGGCCTTTGGTCGGCCGCGAGCGGTATTTGTGTCCATTACGCAAATCGTGACGTGACAGGGCGAAGTTATGGCGAAGGCTGTTCTATACGAGCTATCATTGTTTACATGCCATGCTATAACTCGGCACGATAATTTTCAACATTTTGTTACATCATAAAATATTCTAAATCTGGATAGAACACCGACTGTAATCTTATTCTAGACGTCTGGACTTTAGGAAATTGGACCGATCTAAATCAGATAATTCTCCCCGATTTTTCCTGCATTATCTCTAATTCTCTAGTGTACCTATTCCTCCGTCGTACTCGTAATATTTCGAACAAAATTAACTTGTAACATCAGTGAACTGGAAACAAAATGGAATACAAATTTTGCTTTTTGAATATTCAGTCAGAGAGAAGATGCGAATCTTAATATTCAAGCTAGACGGTACGAGAAATATAAATATCATTTTTTCCTTGCAAAAGTATTCCAAAGTAAATAATATGCTGCTTCTTGAACAGCCGTGTTTGCTAGGGGACCCTTCTAAACGGTTGCTAAGTAAATTGTAGAAGACAAACACGTCACCGTTGAGACAACTCACACACTGACTTGTAACAAAGTAAAACATGATATTTTATTAAAAGTTCAAAGTTATAAACATAGCTGAAGTGATTTATCATCAAAGATAAGAGTCGCATCGTTTAAACAAGGTTTTAATAAAAAAAAAAGCACTGGAATCTGTTTGGCAAATACACGAAGCTCTCAGACGGATATCTGTCAATGTTTTAGATTTTAGGTAATAGAAAATACACCTAAAGATACGCTGAAACAACCTTTCGTGTCGTCTCTATAATCTGACGTTATGATGCAATTATTTTTTACTCCAAGATAACAGGATCCAGATTTTCTATTACCCTCATTTTATTTTCTCTCTTCCGGTTTTATATTTTGTTACAATATTTTCTCCGTGAAATTCGCTCGTGGCGACATCAGCTTGGGTTACGAATATCCCGCGAGGTTTAAACACAATTTGTTCATTTTCCCCGTGCGCATAGATTTAATTTTCATGTTACGGTCGAATGTGTTTCATCACTAACATACATTAAATAATTGGAATTCCTTCAATATATTAACCAAACGTTATTGAATAAGTATTGATATTAGGTATATTGACAGATGCAGCGTTGAGTGATATAGTGTTATGATAAAGTTTTTTGCATTCATTGTCCAGGTGTCCATGAATGATGGAGCGCGTCATGTTGTTAGACGTGTACTACTCTAATCCAGTTTACACTTGCTCTAAGAAAGACTTGTCGCACGAGTATTGTGACCCTGAAATTGTGATGGTGTTATGTACACATTGACATTGGTATTTCTGTCTAATGTATTCGTTTGCACCGTCACTTAACGCAGGATTAGTCAGTGTCGATTGAACACTATGAATTAAACATCGAGTTTCAGGAATTATATCTTTCAGGCGTTTGGGATACACGATTTCTATCTCAACTTGTTTCATATAAATGTCGGGATGTTTACCCGCAAACTTCCTATAAACATTACGTCTTTTACTATTTTTATTGCAAACGTTGATGTTATTTTAATGTCGCAACTAACCGCCGAACGTGATCAAATATATCTAACGCACGTGCTACGGTAACAACTTTATTACTGTATATTCTTGCAAGATAAATTACAGTTTCATTGTTTGGCTTCGCGAATTATAATTAGGAAGTAATAAATGATAAAATAAACGTGACGAATACGCAAAAAAAGGTGGCAGATACCATTGTTCCACGAAAGCAATGCGGCAGTCGATTGTCACAAGTAATAACATTACATGCTCAGAGCGATACTAAGGTCCGTTATATAGCGAACACACGCGATATTCGCGCGAACCTTCAACGGGATTTATGTGAACACCACGCTTTTGTAGGTGGAAGGAAAGTACCTAATCGTTTTGTTAAACTTAAATAGAACGTGAGAATCACAAAGGATTTCATTGTTCAATACATAAAATTATAATATTTCGTCATGCATCTTATTAACCTTTGACTCTATGAGAAAGGGGGCACAGTGTTTACGCATGCACCATTTACGGTAACTTTTCACTGGAAGTTATTGTTAAACTGCGATCATTGACATTTGTTACCTGTGTTTACTGTGCCTTATTATTTGTTTCGGGTTACTTTCCCTCATTAGAATTGATATATATATTTGCTATGCTATTGCGCATGTTGATAAATATTTGTCGATCAAAACTTATCCACGTTACTTCCGAAATATTTTATTAATCCACACACACATTGTATCCGTAATTAACGGCCACATATACTAGATTGAAACCATTAAGCATCATTACCTAGAGTAAATAGTAGTTACTCTCGTTACTGTAGAAACTAGTTTATGAGACAGGTCTTCTTGATCCACGTGCGATTTATTATCTACACTTAGTTAACTTGTATTGACAAGAATGTTTTTGTAGATTTGTATTGACGACTGCTACGGTAGAGGTTCGATTCCCAAATCAAGTAGTGTTATTGTGTTTTTGTATGAAAATCTACGTAGTAGCTCGGAGTTTGGTATTTGTAGATTTTGTGCCCGGTTTACATTGGACCTAAACATACCGATGAGGTGTGGGTGTACATTACTACGCCTCTGCTTAACCCCTCGGGGAATACAGGCATGATGTTGATAAGAATGTAGTTCTTTACAAAGCTACGCACTTTCCTTGATGTAATACAACAATGGCATTTTGTATAGCTATCGATCAATATTGTCTGTTGTTCCAATTGCAAAAATGTTCGTGTCAAGGCCCATTACGATAGCATCCGTAGTACTCATAGCCTAGCCTAGAATATTGGTTATACAACAGCACTCAGCAATAGGAGTGTCCGATATCCGGATTGTACTGGGAATTTCGGAACGAGCAACTTTCTAAGCGCGCAGCTTTGTACTCCTGATGTAATTGATTTTAGTTTGATGAAAACTAGAATTAGGATACACAGTGCAACTGGCTTTTGAAACTTGTTCAATTTTTATGTTAGGAACTAGTTGTTGCTCGCAGTTTCACTCATATCATAGGACTTTGAGACAAAAGGTAGCCTTTGTCCATCTCCAAGGTCTAATCTATCTATATTATATCAAAATTGGTTCATCTGATAAGTAATGAAAGTCGCAAACAGTCCAACAAGCCGGCGTTTATAATATAAGTATGAATTCAAGCAACTGCGCTAATTTTAGTCATCTAATTAGTTAAGAGAGCAACATAATACCAATGTCCACTGCCCTATTAATCACGATGTAATGGAACAACATTCATACCGTAAAATAAAAACTACCAACATGGCAATAAAGCCGGCTGTGTCATTACAAAACAAGGCAAATGAAATTACAGACCATTGCAGTAACATTAGAAAGTATGTTTCGTCATATAAGTAGCTATTCATCGCAATAATGGGTGGTAAAGCGACATCCACTGCTGCTCTTGAGAGCAATAATGAACTGGGGGCCTACCATGAACTTTTAAAATATTTGCCAAATACATGACAGGTCAACTTAGCATGTTAACCTGCCAGGTTTTCTATTTGTACCATGAGCAATTCCGACTGAACTGCAAGATATCAAGTTCACACCTGCTACATTATTGCTGAGCGGTTCGCTTTAGTATAAACAAACGTTCAGAAATGCTCTTCCGCATTATTATCGGTTTTACGGTTATAAAGAACTAGATATAATCATTTAAAAAACAGTTTATACGATATTGAGAATTGTACTGAAGCTGTATTTTGTTGCATATCATTAATTATATAACATGATTTAGATGTTAAAGACCCTTTTCAATACTTAAAACACAGCATACTTACCAAAACTACTTAGTACTATTTTCGAACGACTCATGCGTATCAAATCCCCTCGAGTGGCGATCAGCCGGCTCGTGGTCGAAAAAATATGTCCAGCAAGTGGCGATCAGCCAGTATCTGGCAGATCGTGTCTGTCTAGTAGTCTGTGTTTTCGAGTTGATGTATGTTGATGTATGAAGCTCACATGGGTTTGGTGAATTGTTTTTTTTATCACTAGTAAGTTTCTGCAAATAGGGAATGCTCAATGCAGACATTTGTTATGTATCGTGTCCTTTGTTGTAAGTGGATAAAGTGTAAGTTTCGGTAATACGACATCAAAGAGAGTTTCTTATGAACAATTGGAAACATAGTGGAACTTTTAAATAATCACATTGGCAAGGACATTACAATGGGCTAACAAATGTACAAGTGCAAGCACGGTCAATGTCTCACAGATTGTGAACGGAAAATCTTTGATGGTGCTATCAAAGATTTTAAAGGCTAAGGCTAGGGCGTAAGTTGGTTTTATATATTACTAAGAACGTATACTCTATTTGAAACAATAAATAAATATAAATAATGTCTTCTTAATTTTTATTTAAGTAACAACTAATTTGCAAATTTCTTGTTAACTTCCCAAGGAACTCAAATATTTCATCTTCATCATACATCTAAAATAAACGCCGAAGATGATGTTTCTTAATTTGTCTATAATTTTAAATACTGCCATATTATTATGTTATGCTCAAATTTACTTGTATTTACGATTTTACTTTAAAATTAAAGAAAACAGTTCAATAATAGTTACTTTTACACGGCTGCTAGATATGACTGCAGGGCAGTTCAATTTTCGAGTGTTTATATGTTCAAAATGAGTTCATGGTAAAGCTGTTTGCAGGTCAGAACCGCTGACATGTTGTCACGTGACCACTCGCCGGCTTTAGTCACGTGACCGCTGGCTCGCCGGTTATTTGATGCGCTAATGGTACAAAATAGCCCGACAGTTCACTTTCCGTCTAAAATTGACCTGTTATAAGAGTTCATGGTAAGCCCCCTGGTAACGCAGGTACGCATAATATGCTTGTTGACGTGTGGGAGTAATGCCATTGTTATGCCTATTGTGATGTGTGCGTGGCTCAGATGATGTGCCATCAGATACTGTAGGACCGGGAAAGCCATCTGCCTGGGAACTTGGCCTCGGAAAATAATGAAAAAGATAATGCTGATAAGGAGATTAGTCGTTTTAATTAAATTTGTTAGCTGCGAATCTCTGCTCTGGTGCTGTTTTACAAAAAGTAACTCATACTTAACTACATCTATTTAACTGTTTACTCACAGTTAAGTAGATGTATTAAGTATGAGCAACGTGAGCGTTAACGTCAATACAGTGTCTTCTGAAGTTCAGAATAGTCGAACTGACGTCTGAAGAGTAAGCAAGAGTTTTTGCAGTAGTCAATATTAAAATAAATACTCTGTAAAGACACATCGCCGTCGTTTGTGTTGCCTTACTGCTTTCGATATTTTTACACAAAAACACTTGTGATTATGCCCTGATTTGATAATTGATTAGGTATGATAAATGACCTGCACGGCTAGCTTCAGGCACGCACATTTATTTTTATACTGTTTGTTTAGCTACTCAATGACTAAGCACGTAATATATACGTACAATGCAACCCGAAAATAATTAAGTTAATATGAAAATGCGGGTGCTTATGTCACTGACACCAATTATGAAATGATATATTAGGCCCGAAACGCTGTTAAATCAGCTGTTGAATTGAATGGGACTCGCTTCGTAATAGTAAAAGTATGTTGGCGGGCAAGCCGCAATTATTGGCCAAGGACTGTGCCGCTTTGTTCTCAGCACAGTCCCATTGTCGATTTAACTATAATTTATCTATCGATGATAAACATTATCATCTATTTAATTCAAGGAGGTGACTAAAGTTGTTTGTGAACACACTAGGAACTAAGGCTCTTTGTCATTTATTATTCTATTGAGATATGATAAATTATTATAATGACATAAAAATTTATTGACATAAAAACGCTTCCATAACATGTTTACAGCTCTGGCTGCTCAGCTAGCCTGAACTGGATTACATGAGCTAATATTATACATATATTGTCGTAAATGTTTAATAGGATTAGTTAATTACTGACATTCACTCATGTTCATTCTAATGTAAAGGAAAATAATGTGTTTGAAGCTTGAATGAAATCTCGCGAATCCTATTCTCGAGATTCGTACCACAAACAAGTTTTTTTCCACATAATACTTGAGTAGATAATTGTTATACTAACTTGGCTCTCAGTTCAGTTACTACGCTAAAAGTTTAATTACTGCGCGCGCGAACAAGCCTTGAGATAGCCGTAGAGTTGCTGGTTCAAGTCCGTTAACTGACAAATAACACTTTATAGTTCCTGAAAGCTTCCACGTGAGTTATCCTGAATGATAGATTTAAGTATTTATTGCTTCAAAATTTTCTGCCTTCGCCTGTTTAATATTCGCTCTGTTTGTCATTAATATTACAATTTTATAGAAACCCTAATAATACTTAGTTAGACCTGGGAACCGAATCCAAGACCTGAAATTAAGCATGACTACCAGACGCACCTGCTAGAGTCAGTTCGCTTAATCGCATTTGCTTTTTATAATTTGTATGTACAAATATGGTGTGATTTTTCGTCATACTGACGTTAGTGGCTATCAGATCAATACATTGGATTACAAAGCCACGGAAAGACATTTTTCCGCTAACTGCGAGTGAACTAATTCAATATCCTTACATATTATTATAAAACAATCCACGCCACCGCGTCTGTTTGTCTGTCTGTCGGAACATAAAGAACAGAAGGTTTCAAGCTATTAAACATCACGCTACGACGCATAAGAACGGGATAAACGTAAACGGGGTAAGTACGTTAAATAAGTAAATAATAAAATAACATAACTTTAATTTTAATGCCTTATATTGGAAACGTGTGTACTAAGTTGCACGTGCCTTTCAGCTATTGGACTCCATTGTGTAGTGTGCCCTATGTTGACTCACACGGGACCTACCAGCGTAGGTACACTCGACCTCAAAAGTAGATTACTAACACCGTTGTTTTGGGGAGTTGGCGCCCATTGTTTTACCGTAAACCGTGTCTAACTTCTTTAACTACCATTGAAAACATTTCCCGTTTGATGCAAACGCTTCGAAAAGTTAAGGAACCTTAATTTGCTGTGGGTGATGATCGTGCGTCGTGTGACAATGCGTTGTTGCGGTCGTCACGGTTACGTCAATTGCCCCTCTAAAACAATTCAACAAAGCCGTTATTTAGAAATGGTTTTGCTATAACTGTGACCAAAATTCGTCATTTTGTATAATTAGTCACAAACCCCTTTGAATTTTATAGAGGTTCAGTAAAACAATTACTGTTTATTTAATTTTCCATTTACAACATAACTAGCGACTCGCCCGCGATTTCACCCGCGCTGCTCCGCTCTTATTGGTCGAAGCGTGATGTTATATGGCAGTTATAGGCCAGTTCCTTGATAAATGGACTATCCAACGCAAAAATATTTTTTCAGTTCCAACCAGTAGTTCCTGAGATTAGCGCGTTCAAACAAACAAACTCTTCAGCTTTATAATATTAGTATAGATAAAGGAAAATGTAGCGTACTTCGCTCAGCTAAAGCGTGTTTACGTTCATATTGTATGTAAATATGACATGTAAATCTAAGTTTATTACGGAAAGTACAATGTAGATACATAGCATTCCTACTTCTGTTCCCTTGTAGGTGGAATAAGATTACTAACATTTGCATGCCGTCAATATCCGTATCCGTACGTAGGGAGCGCGGTTACTGTCCCGTTACAACGCGATTACCATTACGCTATTACCAGAGGGAAATGTCTTCGGGGGTTTATCAAATGTCTTATATCAACTTGGAGCTTAAGCCTGTATTACACAAAAACCTTTTTCCTAAACATTTAAATGGAAACCCCTTGTGTTCGATCCCGTTTCTAATACCAATGTTACATTTATTTAAATCTTGTGATGCTCTTTTCTTTCTAAAGGGAAAAGAATAAATATAAATTGTACGCCCTGGGAATGGAACGCAGAATCGCAGCGAATCGCCTATGCGCAAGCGTCTCTCAGGGTTTGTACCACAATGATGACTCGATAAATTCGGTGTTGTTATTACCGGAGCTATAAAACGAGAGTTATAGTCAGGGGTGAAAAGCCTTGCCGATAAAAAATTTGATTCTACGTGTAATTTTTGCTTCAATGTTACATTATGCGTTATGAGTCTGTTAAAATTTGATTTGAGTTATGGTTCTTATCGCGCCCTATATAATTCTGTGGCAATACTGTCGGTTTGGGAACTTGTGAAGTTGGATGTAATTATGTCGCATTGCATACATATCTGAGACATGAATTTATACGTGCCTGTTTAAGACAGCAATAGTTGGAGGCCAACCAATGTGAAAATTTTCCAAAGCCTTGAGGCTGATCTTTATTATGGCAATCGATAGTACAGAATCGATTTGAATATCGATCGTGCATCTACGACGTGTGGGTTGGCGACACAATAAATCAGTCACGTGACACGACACGCATAATGTTTTGCGCTCACTCATCTCACATCAGCCGATATTGTGTCATGTATTATTATAATAATAACATACTTTCGCTAACAACGCTTGACAATTACAGTCGTGCACGACTAAACTGCCATTATTCTTAGATACAAGCTTTTAAAACCATTATATTAAGAAATGTTCAAGAAAAACCCTTTTGTTAAAGTAGAATTATCTGTAGAGAATAGCTATTGAATTTTTACTCTTACCTGGATAGTTCCATTTCTCGAGTATCCCACTGGATACTTTCATTTAAATTTTGATCTTCCTAATGCCACACACAGTCCCTAAGATGTTGTCCTACAAAGTTAGGATGTGAAAATATTATATTGAATTAAACAAATAGATGAATAATAGTGACACTATAATCAACTTAACCATCTTTAAACTAGTTTACAACCAGGTTAAACCTTTGTTGCGTCAGATCGTACGACATACCAAAAACAATAATCATCAAGGATTCGGTCAATACTCAATACTCAATACATTTATTGCACTCCACAAGTTAAATAGATGATAACAATAATATAAGAAGAAACATGTGTGGGCCTTGTCAGGCACGGCAAATGTAGAAGAGAGGAGGAACTTGTGTTTATGACTATATAATATATACTTTGTAATATTATAAGTTTGTATTATTTTTGCTATTTATATTATTATAGTTATTTCGTATTATTTAATAAAATAGTTGAATTTTAGAAACTATATTAGGATTAATAAGATTAATATTATATTGTATTTTTAATTTGTTATTTATTAATGTTTTCCTTTATTAACGATATTATTCAATTTTAAATCAATTTTAATAAGTGTGTTTTTTAATTATTATTTTAGGTATTTTATTTATAGGTTTATTTTATTTATATGATATTATTATAATCAATTAATATAATCAATATGTGAAACAGTATTGAGTATTAGAGGCATAATTTTTTAAAATCTAATGGATTAATATGTAATAAACCCACTTTCCTATATATTTTGTATTCAATGTGTATTGGCCTTATAATTACTACAGAACCAAAGCTAGACGCAATATCTGAAATGCCCAAACTATCACGAAACGTTATAATACTTATCTTAGCGGCGGTTTTCGGACAAAAGTTTTTATCACCGTAATTTTTGTGAATCCGCCACTTTACGGCAAATTTTATTGGGTACCTTTCTCGTAAAACCGAGATCTGCTGGGAATGCTCTGATCGTTTTACGTTTAATTTTGAATTGTTTACTTTGCAAACTTACAAAATGTTATTTTCATTCTAGTATCTATTGTCGTTTGTCCTCTTCACCTCATTGTCGGTCACCTTGAAGAATTCTCAGGGGGCGGTTTTATGAGGTGGTGGCTCTGAAGGTTTTATGACCGGTAACACGATGTCGAATAAGGGTTCTTCAAATGTTACTGCGAACATTACCTCCACCCGTCACTTTATACACCTTACTGCTTTTCTTATTGCCAATGAAATAGGACTACGGCATAAATCAATACTGTACAAGGAAATGTTTCAGTTCGCCCTCAAGAAATCTGTTCTCTGTTATCAAATCTTTTGACACGATTTTTAGATATCCGTGGACGTTGCATGAATAATTTATTTACTTATTATCGCGCCTCTTTGTCCTTTTATTTTCTTCCTTCAATGAGAAGAAAGACTGTATCTCGTAGCCCCTCGGCGTTGCTCGCGGCAATACGGCCGTCGTTGTTTAAAATGTTTGCTAGCAAACAGCCGGCTATCGCTGCAATGCCCCTTATCTCTTGGCAACGACAAACTATCCTACAAAAGTCCCAGAAGCCTTTAAAAATAATATTTTCCAGAGCTACAGTGAAATATTTCATTATTAAGTAACTTCTCTCGAACAAACGTGTGACTTGAAACATCCTTACGTATCCTTCGGAGAGTAACTTAGAGACGTTCGGTCCTTCGGGATAATTCTCCGTAATATGGGGATTACTTGGCGTCTCCGTCGCACTGCAGCTTATGACAAATGGGAAAATGTCGACGGGTCTTAACTTTTGCCGTAATACGGCTAAACTTTTAGGGACCCGTCAAAAACTTTCTAAAGTACAAATGACTAGCTATTCCAGGTTATACGCGTAATATATTTCTCTGTAACATTTTAGGGTTTTTTCAGAGGTCGCAAAGTTTATAAATGCTTGTCCTCTCCTACCTATATAATAATATAATACTTCAGGCTGTGATAAAAATATTATCTAAACAGTCAGGCCACACATGAAAATTTGATACAGCCCCAATAAATGCTTGAGATTTTTTTTTTACTTTCACATTACAAATACGACGGTCTAACCTAAAACATTCATAGCCGTAAACAATCTTCTAGATTATACGAATTGTCCGAATAACCACAAAATCTTATATCCCTGCGGTAATAAAATCCGACAGCATGTTACAGTCCCAAGCAATACGGGAATTCTTTATCAGTTTTCTGATAAAGGGAGAAGTGGGAATGTGATTTCTACTAATACCGGCTTTTAGGAGGCCTCCCTGCGGACTGAGTAGGGGATCTGTCCTCCGGGCGTTATCTCTCCTATTCTTCATGATCCCCTGGTTATACCGGCGCGTTCTCGTTTTGAAATGAAATTGATTCCGCAGCGAGACTCATGTAAATTGAAGCGCACTGAATTAATTCCGTCGTTGATTGAAAAGTACTCAGTTTGGAGGGCGACAGTTGAAATTGTCAAGTAGTCGCGATTTGCATACAAATCATTTATACAAATGGCACACGAATTTTATTAAAATTGAGCATATTTAACCAAGCAAAGCGTTTACCTTTTTTTGTAAATTTTAATTAAATTACTGAAAGCGATACCTTTTTTGCAATGTTGCTAAAGTAAAAACACGCTTAACAATGCTAATACTTTTTGTTTGTGCATTTACCGGTGACTTAGCAGGCGTCCAGCTATCACTACTGTGCCAGAAAAAGTGTGAGTATCTCGTTCGAAACTTAAATTGGCCGCATAGCCGTTGTTTACAGGCAACTAGCGGCATCCAATCGTCCGGGAAATTATTGAGACGGGCGGAAGTTGGGCGACGCCCGCCCTCGACGCGTTGCCATGGTAACACTGGAGCCTTGAATTAGTTAAACGAATGATGAACTCCACCCTTGCTCGTTCACGATTGTTGGCGTGACAGCCTGCACTGGCATTTGTTTCTAGTTGCTTGTTTTACTGTCATAGTATCGTGAATGTTAGGTTACTCGTAAATAGCCACGTTATAGTTTGTGAATGCCTCGTTACGTTACATAAAATTAATAATAATAGTAATGTAATATTTATTTAATTTTTTTTTCATAACACATAAATTAATTTTTATATAGTTCAGTACCTACGTATAATTTTAATTTTATGATTAGAAAAATTTAATTTTGTACTCAGTGTCACGATTAAGATAAAATGATATTGAGATTTACGAATTTGCGTGGTTAGAGTCAATTTGTTATCTATCGTGACGTGTTGACGCTAATAGAATGACACTTTGTATAAGAGGGAAATGTTATCTTTAAATTATAGGAACGTGTCCTATTCACACACAATAAGGACATTAGACAGTCTGGCAGCTGGCAGTCCGTGGGGCTCTTAAGGTCGGGCAACACATCAGCAACTCTGGTGTTGCAGGTGTCCCTGGGCGATGACGTTTTCCGCTTAATTTATGCTTAGATTAGAATCATCTTTGAATACCTCACATCCAAAAGGACGTTGCTTTTACTCTGTATTTTAATCGAACCTACGAACAAAGTGAAATGTTTATGTATCGTGAACCAAACCACTATCTACGACGTTAACCTTCTTAAAATTTATGGTATGTTAAAATCGAATGTTGGCTTAGGGGTTAGTTTAAATTCACATGAAATCGCGTGCAAAATTACCTAGCGTTCTTCGCCATAAAACGAAGAACATAAAATTTTCTTTTGTAAAATTATACTAAAATACTCTTTGTTGCAGATTTATTAAAAAGTAATTAAAGAATTCTCGGTTTACTCAACTCTAAAATAAAGCTACATCATAATGAAGTTGTAATGAATTAACAAGTTCGAAGTCGTGTTAACTTTAATAATTAAACGGCTGAAGTCTTTTTAATCTGTCTTTGTTGAAAATCTGTTGAGAAAGGACAGATTTTTTAAAAGGACTTTTTTTTCTAGGGGTTTCCCGTTACTGTATATTGGCTGAAATAATTAATTTACTTAATTTTTATAATTATCTATTACACTGATCTACGAAATTTTGCCACATTGGTGTGACACATAATTTTTTGTAGATTTTTTTACTATTAATATAAATCCGGCAACAGAATTGCTCTAGGACGTCAGAATTTAAAGATATATCAGTCTCAAAGCGCTAAAAACACTGTTTTTGTCGATCTTTGAAGTATTTTATTGAGGATAGCAAATATTTGATGGTCATTTCTAACTGAAGCATTCCGTAGTACTACCCTTCTCCTTTCAAATCCATTTTAGTTTGCTTCGCTAAGATGTTTTTCCTAAAAAAATGATAAATTTCGTAGACCAGTGTTATTTAAATGCCCTTATTGATATGAAAACAACTGTCATTTAGTATATAAAGTTATTATAGTCGATATGCCTTTTTGGAAGTCACTAGCGCGACTTAATTTAACGATTCTACGTATTGGGGCAGTGGTGTTGAGATAGGTACCTATTTAACTTCTATGTACGCTACTTAATTTTACCGTAGAATGTTCCTGACATAAAAAAAATATGCCCTAAAGTTTAGGTATCTTAACAACTCCTTTCTATATGCGGATTTAACCCTTATAAACTTCCCCAAGATTAATAGTGCGCTTTCTTGTTTTACTTTAGTGGATGTCGCGACGGCGAGGTCTATGACCGACGCCTTCGGGTTGCCATGCCAACGAATACCTACATTATGGCTACATGCAACCAGCCTTTGGTTACTGCCATAAAAAGCTTATTATGAATGCAGCCTTTTGAGTTTTTATTTCTCGTTAAAAATATGGTTCTTAAGTGGATACCTTGCACTGCTGCACGTAACGCCTGAGAGCTACTAGATTTTCTATTAATTACATAATATAATTATGATTTTTCTTACTCCCTTAATTCAAAACTTATCGTATATTGAAATTAAAAGCCATTCCATTATAAGTGAATAAAAGGATAATAGAAACAATAAATCATAGTTTCAGAAAAACTATTTGTTATTGTTGGCACAGTAAGCTTCTCCCGTTTTACATAATATTATTCTCTAAGACGTACCCACTTCGCCGGATATAAGGCTGAAACACAAATAACTCGGCATGGAATTATTTATCTTTCCAATCCCAATGTAACTCGCGTTCATCTTGTATTATATTGGGAGAGCCGTGTCTGTATTATCGCTTGTTACCTGTTATAGCTTCCGATATATAGGGAATTTTGTTAGGGCTGCCAAAAGCAAAGTTGGGAGCCCCGAAAGTTTTGTAAAAAGGGACATGTAAAAAATCTCCATAATACATTTATAATATAGACGGATAACAACGGTTGTGTTTCCGTCTGTTTATCTGCAACGTAAATTTCAGGCTGTTGTTTTTACCTCTTTTGTTTAATATTTTGTTGGAATTATGTCTTTTCAGGCCGTTCAGTCTGTTATTTTCATGCCTCACGTAGGTTGAAGAATAAACACGCCGCTCAAAAGAAAGGCATTCTTTGATATAATGTTTGAGATATTCTTATCCTTTCACCGAAGACGTTTTTCTTACGAACAGATGAACAAGACATAATGTCTTACCTGAAATTTGTAGAATAAAGATCGAAACTAGAATATATCACAATATAGGTATTTGAATTCAATTTTCTGGAATCCGTCACCATTACACACTAGCCTTTTCCATTTATTTCACGGCATTGTATCGGCAAAACAATCTAATATATTATTTATTCAGGGGTTTAACTGTTGTATATCTGTGCGTGTGTGTACCTACGTTTACATGTGCATATATGATAAGTAACCCTGACACGTGTATGTGAGCACGTTAGCTGATGGAGCGTGAATGGGTCGCGCCGGATCCGTGCTCCGGTGCGCCCATTGTCGTCTTCCGCGTTGCATTACTGCATGCGGTGCCGTGGGTACTATCTATGTACATATGTTTGTGCTATCCGCACATTAATTACTTGGAACGGTGAAGCCAAACGTCATGTCAGACCGAACAGGAACTGAATTTAATGACGTTTATTTCGATTGATAATGACGACCGTTGGGTCTAGCGGTAAATGTGAAATAGTGTTTTGGATAAAGGAGATTCCATTTTGATTGAACGCCCGTCGATAGGGACCTTCCCGGCAAACTATAAGTATTTTTTTTACTTCAAACTATAAATTTTATGAGCTCGTAAAAATCCCTTCTGAGCTATCCGGTACGATACGAGTGAAATTTCTTGAGATGACTCAGCACGGGTTATCCGCAAAAATTATGCAAATTTTTGCTTTCGCGAGTTATTAGCGATAGAAGCTATGAATTTTCTGCGTACATAATGTGATGAATAAATAAGCGGGTTTTCACTTTACCTACCGGCTGCGTAATTTGCTCCTTAACCATTATCACTTACACCTAACTCCGCAAAGTTGATTAATTTTGGGAAACTCGTTACCTAACGCTTTAGCTTTGTGCGGAAAATTTTACATATTTAAATGAGTTGATAATAAGCGTTTCGTTTACTTTTTAATGAAATTTTCCTATTATTGTTGTATTCCAGCTTATCGGGATTCATTTTATTAAACTGCTAGCTGTGCCTTTTCAATTCCGTGGGAATTCCGATCGTATTTTCCGATTCCGTGGGAATTTCCAAAATGCTTCCTTAGCAGATGTCTATACCTTATAAGGACCTTATCTATCTGCTAAATTACAAGCTTCTAGACTTATAGTTTCTGAGATTTCGTGATTAATCAGTGCTAGTGGTATTTCGCTTTTATAAGTATACCTATATCAGATAGATGGATTAAAAAAAAATGTAGGTAAACATTATTATCAACAACTTATTTACTGTCCGCTTTGGCACGGGTCTCCTCGCAGAATGAGAGGGATTACACTCTAAGGACGCGGTTCTACCGAGCTGGCTTACTGCGGATTATGTATAATGCGGTAAGATGTATGAAATTATTTTAGTGTCCACAGAAAAATCCTAGAAAGCATTTTTATATTATAGTACCCATTCAAAACAAATTAGCGGTACTTACTGATAAAGATTTCGCGTTATAAAAAAAAAATCAAAATTTTAATAACTGCATTTACAATATGGTAGAAATAACTGTGTTCCTCAGAAGTTATTCGGAAGTGGTAATGCAATGATAAATTTTAATGTAAAAACTCGGACAATATTCAAGATAGAATTCTTGATTATTGTCCTTACTGATTTCGACACTTGCAAAAAAAATAATTTAAGTGACATTACGTGCGCGGCCGTTCAGAACGACTAATTTCAGACGCGCACTGTTGTTACAATGGTATTGTATTTTGCTCCAGCCTCCATCTAAACTTTACTGCCATTGGTTAACTTTGACAATAAATTATATTTTGTCCAATAAGGAAATGTTATGAAGTACTTTGTGTACGTAATTGAACTTATTTGTTTAGACTATGTTTTCGTCCTAGCGTATGTTATGGAAGTATAGATAAATCAAAGTGCTTCAAAAAGTTACCTTTCTCAACAGAAGCACTAACTAGTACAGAGTGACATTTTGGCGTTCCTTTAATCGCTGTTAGTACTTTGTCGTTTTTGTTAATTAGCTTGTAGTCATTTTAACTTTAAGACGTCCAACGGCTCAGTTTACTCGTGAGCGATATGCATACCTATCGACGCTGTGAGGAGGCTGATGAAACACCACTTCAACGTCTTGGGGAATGCGGATCGCTAATACAGAAGCGTAGTGTTCATCTAGGGAAACACATCTTAAGCCCAGAGGAAATAAAGGCGCTAACCCCTAAGAAAATCCTGCTGTTCATAGTAGCGGTGAACTCTAACTCAACGAGTGGTGATCACAATAGACCGACTGCGGTCGTGGTGTTACTATAGCCGCAAACAAATAATAATCTATACATATAAAATGATTTGTCCTGAATAACTGACTGACGGATCAACGCACAACCTAAACCGCTGATCGTAGAGACCTGAAACTTGGAGGGCGTGTTCTTTGTATAACGTAGGCATCCGATAAAAAAGGAATTTTGGAAATTCAGCCCCTAAGGTGGTGAAAAGGGGAGTGAGAGTTTGTATGAGTGTTATTTTTTTGCGGGTGAAACCGTGGGGGAAAAAAATACCATGATGCTGTAAACACTAAAGTAAAAGATCAGAAACGTCAGGAATTCAATGGTATGAATATAAAGCGATAAGAAACGTAAAGTAGTTTTATTTCAATATTTAATATTTGCGTATCAGAAACGAGTATGTATTATATTAATTTGGCGCCAATCCATCTTCTTGCTCGACTTCAAAAGTTGCCCTATATTGATTCCATTTTCAATGAGTAGGAAAACAAACGAAAACAGACGATGTTACCCCAGCGCAAGACGTAGCTAACCGAGAGAAATGGAATATAATGGAAATTTCCAACACAGTTGTAAGTACTTTGTTAATAGGCCGTTATGGAAAGAGGAAAAAACAGCTTAAGCGATCAAAATGAACATGGAATATTTATTTGGAGATTTATGGGCACTTTTCCATTTGAGAAATTAAAATACTTTCTGTCTATTGTTTTTGTTACATTTCGTAATGTGTGTTGTTTTTAATCGTCTTACCATTACACCTATATTCCCCGAAAGTTAGGCAGAGGTGTATTAATGTACGCCCATAGTTAGCCGGTATGCTTAGGTCGCATTTAATAAGGGGCAAGCCCAAACCGGGCACAAAGTCCAAACTCCGAGTTGCTACTAAGAATTTCATCGCAATACCCAAAAACACTGCTTGACCTGGGAATCGAACCTAGGATCTCTAGCGTAGCAGTCGCACGTACGATCACTAGATTTCTATGTTCCTTTATGCCTTTCGATACACTTTGTCTATAAGGAGATAACATGTCCTATTCTTAGGAGAACAAACAAACTATAATACTAAGAAGTTTCATAGTAACCGCTACATCCCTATGATACATAGTTTACTCGGTCAACAACGGCCTACGTATACGCTTAAATATGCTAATACATTTTCCAAGCCGAATAATGTATATTAATGAGGATTTAACCGTTTGCCTAGGGGCCTAGAATAAATCTGTCGGATTTATGGGCAGATGGGTCACAGAAATATCTCAATCGGTAACAGAGCTTTTAGCGAATTTCTCATATATTTTTAATGCATTCGTAATGGATTCAGTCTGGCTTATCACATTTATTTACAGATTTTTCTTGTTTAGGTACTCTGTGATGTTTTTCACGCAGATAATTAAATGAATATTCTTCAGATACGTAGGCAGTTTCAGTATAGCAAATATTTAATGTCAATATAAACAACGTCTGTCATTGTATGCCATAAGTAACGTAATTTAAGTAAGGTGGCATCGTACGACACTGAACTAACTGTAAAGTAAGTCGTGTCGGTTGAGAGGTAAGGTAACTTGCCTCTCATAGATGTCACCAAACGTCACCTTAAGACGTAAATACAGAATGTGAAGGCAAAATTTCGATCATGCGGGTAGGGTTCGCGGTGGCTTAGCGGTCAGAGCGTCTGGTATATCAAACCAGAAGACGCAGGTTCGAATCCTGCCCGCGATTGAATTTTTTCCTTAACTAAAAAATAACGTAATTTATTTCATTCAACCTCTTCATACTATTATTATTTATGTAGAAGTAACTGTCTGTTTGTCTGCCACCTTATCACGTCTAAACCACTGAAGAATTTTGATATGCTTTGTCAAGGAGATTAATTGGATCGTGAGGAGGGATATGGGCTACATATTGTCTCAAAAAAAAATCGATATGCAAGCGAAACCGCGGACTACCGCTAGTTGTAATTAATTGCGCTCATACAATTCCGCTTATACGTACTAGAATCCAGTATAGTGTAATTTGATTTCTCAACCAGGAAACGCTAACGCGCCGCCCGGGGTTGGAAATGACTTTAAACACGCTTTTAGAAACATCGACCTTATCAACCAGTGAACTGCGGGTGTACAGCATTGTACTTGATAACAGAATAGTTTACTAGGTACTCTGTTATTTGAATGCTGCTGGGAGAATCCCTTTATCATAAGAGGACGAACTTTTGTACCGTCCCAAGGCTCCGACTTGAGAGCAGAGAAAGGAATGTGGGGTTTTTAGTACATACAATTAGCGTCGGAGTATCAGGACGTTTAAACTGTTCAAAATGATCTGAATAAATTAATATCTCTATGATACAAGGGATGCGTCAGAGTAAACATACCACATGGAAACTGTCATTCTGTTAAAAAAATTATCCCTTTTCCCCTATTCCTTTACTATTTTAGATAATTACGAAGAGCCTGTTCCTAGATATATAATATATTTTATTCTGACTGTACCAGTAGGTACACAGGTATCTATTAGGATTTTCCTTACTATAAAAAGAAGATTGTGAATGAGTAAGAAATCTGTTTGGGAAGACAAGTTTGAGAAGCAAGGAGGGCATTGTTTTTAACTCTTTACGTTGTGACTATCGTGACTACTAGCTCCTTACTCATAATTAAACTGTTCCTTTCAGGGAACAAAATTATGGATTATAATGGAATACCTGGGCGGGGGGTCGGCGCTGGACCTGATGAAGGCTGGCAGCTTCGAGGAAATGCACATAGCGGTGATCCTCCGAGAGGTACTGCGAGGCCTCGACTACCTGCACTCTGAGAGGAAGCTGCATAGAGACATCAAGGCCGCTAACGTACTGCTCAGCGAGATGGGTGACGTCAAGCTGGCTGATTTTGGTAAGTTGTTCTTCTATCTCTATTTAATAAGCATCCCGCAAAGTCAGCTCAGCGAGATGGGTGACGTCAAGCTGGCTGATTTTGGTAAGTTGTTCTTCTATCTCTATTTAATAAGTATCCCGCAAAGTCAGCTCAGCGAGATGGGTGACGTCAAGCTGGCTGATTTTGGTAAGTTGTTCTTCTATCTCTATTTAATAAGCATCCCGCAAAGTCAGGTTCACTGTTGAGTATCTAATCTAATCAAGTTAGGTTCCATATTGGCCTTTGTTCGCAGTTTTTGTATCTTGATTTATTAACATCTGGGTGGATGAAACTACAAAATGTTTTTAAGAATATTTTACATAACTGCTACCGTATATACGGTATCATATAATAAATATGATTACCGTATCCTGGTTTGGGAGAATCAGACAGAGACAGAACTATTTTAATAGCGAAACTTCCTTCTCATTAATATGAATATCGCAATTCACATATATTTTTGTTGTTATTAAAAATACCTAATAGAACACAGGTGCAGCAGCGACTGCTTTGCATACCTACATTTTCTTATATGCTGGATGACCACAAAAAATCGTCGGTACTGTTTTATTCAATTCTCTCCTTTTTCTTAATTTTCCGAATTATAAAAACTCAAATTAGGTATATTACTTCAGAAAATTCCTTAGCCACATTTCAAAACCAAATAATGCAAAGGCAGCTTCACACAGCAGAAAGTTTTTAATAAAGCGTCCTAATATATTCGGGGTCCGCCATTTCATCAACTTTTTAAAAGGGTAAAAATTTGCAGATAAGAAATAGCGCCGCTTGCACATTTTACTCCCATCCTTGGC
Source organism: Acronicta aceris (assembly GCA_910591435.1). NCBI lineage: Eukaryota > Metazoa > Arthropoda > Insecta > Lepidoptera > Noctuidae > Acronicta > Acronicta aceris. The sequence continues at coordinate 13,866,154 of OU342759.1, forward strand.
CGTCTTTTCTCTAACGACGGTCGTCCCTGACAAAGGAACATTTATAGAGAAAAACGAGTAATATGACCTGCTTTCATTTTATAAATTATATCCATCCATTAATGATGATGATTGAACGTCGGAGAGTTCCTGATAAAAGTGTTTGTAGAAACCGAATACATAGAATTAATGTGTTTTAACAAAGACGTGTTTTTATAGATCTGTGAATTTCACAGATCAATCATACTTAATCGATATTTGAAAAAGAAACAACCGGATTTGTATATTTAGGCTTTATTGTTTTTTGCACTGGAACGGGAATGCCCGTTTCTGTTCAAACCGGTACCGAGAAAAAATTTTTGATACCATTCGGTTAGTAATATTCAAAGTATCTTCGTCTCTATGTCGATTGAATATAATTACTGAACATACACCCCCATCAGTAAGTGTTAAGAGCAGTGATTATAGCTGTGTCCCCAAGATATAGCTTCCTGTATTCTTCATCTTCAGTGCCATGTGCCGTTATGTACGTAAGTGGCTACACGGGCATTAATAATAACTTTCTTTAGCGTGGTTCGTGTCAAGGTTTTTCTCCGATTAACATGATTCAAACGCTATGCAACAGTGATACGAGTTTCGAATGTATTCGTAACGGATGGACGCCTGCTCCTGCGCACATAAAACGAACGATGCATGCAGTTTGAACACGAAACCATTCACAGTCAATGGTTATCTTAGAATATATCGGTGATGAAGAATTTAGAGCAAATAAAGTATTAGAGACGTGTGTTTTATGGATGTCCGAACATTAATTCTTATAAATGCGACATTGATTGACTGTTTTTTTTCTAGTGACAGTACTCGATATTATAATTTGGCTTCTAGCCAGCGTATCAATACGAAAAATGCACTAGATTTTAAGTTTGTCTTCCAGCAATACTACTGTGAATACCGCATCTAATTTCGTGCAGTAAAGTGAAGCATATTCCTGAATTCCTGACCATGCCTCTCCGTCCGCACCAAAAGACTCGTAACCATAAACACATTAATGTTGTTATAATGTAATTTCAGTGTAGTTCAGAGGTGCTAGTACCCGTGCTCTCGACGTAATGTAGTCAACTTTTACGACGCCCAAGGGACATCAGTCTGTTTACTACTTACAACACCTAACACCGACTGACTATACATAATTGAAGATAATTTAATCAACAATGAACTTTATGTGTTTTGTGTTGATGAAGAGTGACGTAAACTATCTTGTAACCTAGTTACTGACTATGGCAATAGACAAAACCATAATTTATATCAGTAACTTTTAATGGACATCGACAACTCCCCCCCGAAATCTATGGGTAGGTATGTCAGTATACCTCTCCTGTAATTATCTTCTAGGTTAAACCAACCTTATTTCTCTTGGGGTAATATCATCTCGATTTAATTTTAAATGATACAATCTCCAGCTTGTGGAAAACTTTTAAAACTTATTCTTGTCTTACAATTTTCTTGGGGTGATACTTTGGTAACTTATTAAAAGATTCCAGTCTTGATAAATAGCTCCTAGTTGTTGTCCCAAATGTATTATTAAATTTATTAAGTGCGGTTAATTAAATAAAGTTAGGACAACTAGATTCAGCTCGACAGCCTGTCCATAAAATGTATATTACATACCATAGCTGAAGGAAGAAATTGTGTTGTACTTATTATTACATCGTTGCGGTGTAAAAGTTGATACAGAGACATCATATTCAGAGAAAAAAGATGGACGATTACCGAAAGCAATTTATAAGGCGGATGTCTTTGGAAATGCCAGAAGGGGCGCCCTAAAAGGACTGACTTTATTGGTGGCATACCTTCTAAAGGGTCAGTTTATAAAGATTTCTATTAAGGATGAAAATTCTCGTCACCCAAAAATGGGAATTCTTAAAAAAGATTTCAAAACTACAATTGCAAAGCTTGCATTATAAGTTAAGCGAGCATTATGGCCATGAATTTTGGCCGGAGGCCAATGTTTGAACCGTTTGTGAGGCAAACGTGAGCGGTGCCAAAGTAAAGTGAACGCCCTTTTGCGTTGGAGAGGCGGCGTGAAGACTTTCAGGCTCTACAAACACTGTTTACTGGATACAGCTTTGTTTGTTTCTACCACACGTCTCGTGTACAGGCTGTAGAGTTTACTGTCTTCGGTTTTCGATAAATTGTCTGCAAATACACTATTTAAAAAAAAACCTGTCTGATCCGAAGGGGCATATAGGTATCTTAATCACATTACATCATCATGAGAAAGTAAACATATGATTGAAGTTTAAAATTCAAGGAGTTCGTCCCCAAATTGCCACAATTACCCCAAAATCCAGAAAATTATTAGGCAACAGAATCCAGGCATTATTATTTTTGGCACCCAAGCACGGTGTCGCTGCCACCGTAAGTATTGACATTTTTGATTCCTTGTTTTATAATATATATTTTTTCGGATTTTTTTTCCTGTAAATTGAAAATGATAATATAAATAGAACCGGATCTCGATACCTAACAATACCTTCACGGGTCGGATAGGGTTATCTTAACACATTGTGTAGCCACTATAGTGCCTTTATCTGAAGTACCATTATCACACGATAAATAATAGTTACCACTATGTAGGTTACCAGAGCGAGTTATGAAGATTATGGTGTTAAGTGGCTATAATCACTCAACGCCTGCTTTAACCAACGTATTACGTAGTAACTGCCATAATCAAAGACATCAATTGACGTAAATAAATCGTTAACTGAAAGTGGCTAGTGGACTGTTTTTCAGTTGTCATCGTACCACAATATATTATACCTACTTACTGGTCTCTTTGAGGTCGGCAGTTAGTGTATAGTAATTATTATTTATAATACTTAAATAGTTATATATATATATAATATAGTTATATAGTTAATATAGTGTAGTACTTACAGTATTATAGTAACTATTATTTAACTCTGCCTCATTAGTTTAGCGGTCCCAAGCGCGACTACTACGTTAGTGGTCCTGGGTTCGATCCACAGGTTGAGCAGTGTTATTGAGTTTTTCTATGAAATTCTCAGTAGCAGCTCGGAGTCCGGATTTGTGCCCTTAATGGCAATAGGCTCGCCTCCTATTACATGGGACCTAAACATACCGGCGAACTGTGGGTGTACGCCTCTGCCTACCCCTTCGGGGAATACAGGCGTGATGGTATGTTAATGTTATTTAACTGTGCTTTGAAAGTTTTATTTATTGGTATGGTTGGGATTTTGGGTTCAAGTTTAGCCTTTATCTATATTCTTGTATTTAATGTTCAGTCGGGACCTACCAGTGATCCCGATGGAATGTTTGCTGTCCATTTTCAGAACTAAAACGTTATAATTTTGACCCAAGAAATAATTGTAAATTATTTCTTGGGTCAAAATTACTAACCTTCCGAAAACAAAATAATAATATTTTAGTATAGTTGCATTTTAGTTTCATTGTTGTTGGGGAAAAGTTTCACAAAAAGACCCATAACGAAATGAGTCACAAAAAAGCCCATGACTGTACCTGCTGGACTTTCGAGTGCTACTCATTTACAATGAGTTAGCGAATGAGTGACGGAGCGAGTTTCTTTCATAGATAACATACGTCACTGTAAACTTAAAAGTTTTATATAGGTATTTAAGTAATTTTAATATCGAAGTAGGTTCCAATTATTAATATGTGCTAATATTATAAAGTTATTTTAGTAAAGGAAAAATTCAATCGCCGTCGGGATTCGAACCCGCGTCTTCTGATTAGATACACCAGACGCTCTGACCGCTAAGCCACCGCGAACCCCACCCGCCTGATTGAAATTTGCCTTCACATTCTGAGTTTACATCATAAGGTGACGTTGGCATGACATTTATTGAGAAGCAAGTTACCTTGTTTCTCAACCGACATGACTTACTTTACAGTTAGTTCGATATCGTACGATGCCACCTTACCATTTAACTATCTTTTTGTGATTTTTTTGCATTTTTCATTTTCGAATCCCGCCCGCGATTGAATTTTTCCTTTACTAAAATAACTTTATAATTTTAGCATGGAAAATGCAAAAAAATCACAAAAAGATGTGCTAATATGTCAAAATAATAATACAATAAATTAAACAATAATTTGTAATTGTTTACTTTATATTTTCCTACAACATGAATGCAATCAATTTTTTATTTAAGTATCATATTTTGACTACAATAAAGCTATAATAATTTTCTCTGAAGAATAAAATCCGCAACGAGTTTATCCGTATGTGTAAAATGGAAATACTACTAACTTATTGATGTATCACGAAATCTCAAAAACCTTACAAGCTTGATATTTGGAAAGTAGGTTGCTTAAAAATCATCTCAAACTCGCTGGGAAATAATAAAAATAAAAACATCCGGTGTTAGAAAAATTAAATCAATGTAGCTATTATAGAACCGCGGGGCCGTGCTAGTATATTATAATTTTGTAGTGTCAAAATAAACAAGATCTCACTCTAAACGCATACACCTTTTCCGCTCCGTCATGGGTAATTATGTGAAAGAGGTTTACTATGTGTTTAGTATTAAAAATAAACCGCTACTAAGTACCTATATATTTTTATTGGGGTTTTGTGTATTTCCTTGTTTCCTCGTTACGTGGTTTTCCTTGACATGCAATTCATGCAAGTGATGACCAATGATTTAATACGGTATAGGAAGGTTTAATTAATTGTAATTCAGGTATCTGGCATTTTCTTCGGATGACCCGTCGTTTTACGGCTTTTACGTAAACGTGAGCACACATGAGGCCAACTAAAAGAGGTTGTAAAACTGTAATGTGCTCACGACTTTATTAAAATGTTCTCATCTCATGCGATTGGCTCTTTGGTTTTAGGTACGTGTGCTTAGTCATATCGATAGATATTTTTTTTACAATTTTTACCTCGTTCAACGTTATTGTGTTGCTGATGTAGATAGCGAGGTAGAATATTTTTTCAATACAAATGACATGTTGTATTTTAAAATCATTTTTTTCGTATTGTTTTTTATGTTTTTATAAGCTTTTAGAGAGGACATTACCTCAGAATATCTTCCTTAAACTTATTATAAACTATCAAATAAATTATAAATAACCATGAATGCTAAGGAATCTGCCAATAAAATACCAAAACAAATAAATCATTCTGTTATTTATGTGTTTATCTTATTTGTGCTACGAATCTTTTGCTACGGATGAATCTGACTCACAACATCCGAGTTAGGTACGTTACGTAGTTTCAAAGTTCATAAGGACTTGACTTTAAACCCAAGGTAGGTTAAATAGAAAAAAAAATACTTAATCGTATTTGATAGGTTTCAACGGAAACTAAATTAAAATCTAGAAGTAGATATTGGCAGGTACACCATCGGAGTAAAACCTTCGGAAATTTAGAGTTTAAAATATCCAAGACATTTAATTCAAGTTATTTAAATATTACAAGCGATACAGACATCACGAAGAGAATCCTAATCCTACTTATAATTACATTTATTACAATTACATTATCATGGCAGATACACCATCGGAGTATTTTAAAGTCAAAATTTTCCGTGGGGTCCTATTCAAAATATTTAATTCAAGATATTTAAATATTAGAGACATCCCGAAGAGGATCTTAATCCTACTAATTAATTACAATTACACTGTCACATGGATGACAAATCCCTCTGTATAAATGTCAGCTTGATAAAAAAGGAATCAAATTAAATTAGGATTACTGGGTAAACACTCTCCAATCCGCCATCGACTCTTAATTGCCAGGAGAAGAATAAAATTTTCTATGAATTGTCTGCTCTATGATTCTTTTAAATCTTTCTGTAGCAACATTTTATTATTTGTATCATCATTATTAACTTACATAATTTCAGGTGTGGCGGGTCAACTAACAAACACAACGAGCAAACGGAACACGTTCGTCGGCACACCGTTCTGGATGGCGCCAGAGGTGATCAAACAGTCATGCTACGACAGCAAAGCCGACATCTGGTCGCTCGGCATCACCGCCATCGAGCTGGCCAAGGGCGAGCCGCCCAACTCAGAGCTACACCCCATGAGGGTGCTCTTCCTCATACCCAAGAACAACCCCCCACAACTGACCGGCAGCTATTCGAAACCCTTCAAAGAGTTCGTCGAGGCGTGCCTGAATAAGGACCCAGAAAATGTAAGTTACTAACGGATTAATCTCCGACCCAAGGCTTTAGTGTAGTGTTTTTGTTGGAACCCTCGCGAGTGTTTTGGATTACGTCCGATCCCTTAATCTGGGAGATATGAATGTGTAGTTAACTGTAGACACGTCAAGCTACAGCTGCACTGCAAAATCACCGCTATTGCGACGGAGTACGGGCGGTCTAAAGCTGTGTAGCTTGATGTGTCTTCGTCTGTAACCACTAAATAGATTGTTTTAGATATTCTCTTTGCCAAGTCCGGAGAATCAAAATTCAATTAGAACTTAGTGGTATTTCTTGTAACAATTTTATGAAATTGTAGACTAATCAGTTTTGCAATTTTGTTTTTCAGAGGCCAACAGCAAAGGAATTACTAAAATTCCAATTTATACGGAAGGCTAAGAAGAATTCGTATCTAATGGATCTTATAGATAGGTATAAGAAGTGGAAGGCGCAACGGAGCGAGGAGAGTGAAACTGAGTCGGAGAATTCGGATTCGTGAGTATATTTCAAACATATTTTCTTTCTGCTAATTTATCATCAACATAGTATCTGTTTTGTTTTTTATAATGTAGACTTATTTACATTTATAAAAAGTCCGAACTACAGTAAATCCTGTTTTACCAACTCTGAATGGTAACAGACCGAAACAGAGTTCACCTTTTTTTTAAACCTAATACAACCAAAGTGGTGAATGTCTACAATAGTACTCAACAAACACACGGGCATGAATCGTGTTTGTAACTTAAACGAGAGCTATACACAGAATAAGTTGCCATCTACTTAAACCCCACTTGAAAAGGCTTTTCACGAAATATAAAGCAGCTACAACTTACTTATTTGTTTAATCGACAGCTTTAACAGGGACTTCTACCTTAGAAGTTCCTTTTTAATAGTAAGTAGATACTTGACTAGAGCCAATAAGGTCGACGATGAATTCTATTCGAGAAAAAAATTATGTATTGACAACCTTAATTAGTATGGACCTTGTAGAAGTGGCAATGAGTTTAGAACGTCGTTTTAATATCCTTTTGAAAATGATCTAAGTGGCATATGGTAAGACTAGCAGTATGCCGCGGTTTCACCCGCTAAAAATGATAAGACTTTCATACAAACTTTCACCTTCCTTTCCACTACCTTAGGAGTTGAACTTCCAAAAATCCTTTCTTAAGAACACTCTCCAAGTTTCAGGTCTCTACGATCAGCGGTTTAGGCTGTGTGTTGATCCGTCAGTCGGTCATTTAGGACTAAGCGTTTTATATGTATAGATTAAAGCCAGACATATTCGAATTGATAGACATTACTTGAATACGCCCATCCATCTCTTGCCAGTGTTTAAACTTGCCAATGAGCACAATTTCCCCATTTTGTTCCATGGAGGATTTATAATAAATGTCGTGTGATTGGACAAGTCAAGCAGATATTCTTAGAGAAACGACACCTCTCAACATAAAGAATCAAAGAAATAAAATAAATTTATTTACATGTGCAAGACATCTACAACAATCTTAAGTGGAGTAGTCAGACAGAGTACACCCGAACATCTTAACAACCACCAAGGATATCGATACTGTCCAAAAATTGGGTTACGGAGATGTGATGGTAGTCGCTTTGTGTAAAATACTACACTCTTGACTCACTAGCCCTGTGGTCTTCAGCGCAACTGCTACGCTAAAGGTTCTGGGATCAATACCCAGGACCGAAGTGTTATTGGATTTTTCTATGAAATTGTCAGTAGCAGCTCAGAGTTTTGGTTAATGGCAATAGGCGCGGTCTCTATTACATGGGACCTTAAACATACCGGCGAACTGTGGGTGTACATTAGTACGCGTCTACCTAACCCTTCAATACAGGCGCGATGGTGTGTTATGTTTACTTCTAGACTGGAAGCTGTTCCCAATCATCAAGTTGGGAACGGAATAGGTTTTTTTATTCAACTGAGGTGGCAAACTAGCCTACGGCCTGCGGTCTATTGGTAAGCAGTAGCTGTAGCCTGCATCGCGCGCGCATTCCCGACCCTGTAAAAACCTTTTCACTCCTATCTTGAAGAACTCCATCCTATAGTCTTTTGGAAAAACCTCGGCAGGTAGTTCATTCCACAGCCTGATTGTATGTGGGATGAAGTCCCTCTGGAATCGTACAGTACGCAATGATATTGGTTCTAAGGTGTGAGAGTTGCGATGATAAAATGTGGCCGAGGGTAGGATGATGATAATCTAAAATCTTATAATGTGTCCATTATATTTCCAGAGAGGAGTGTCGAAGCGGCGACAGCGAGGCGGACGAGCCGTGGATCATGACGGTCCGCGGCGGAGCGCTGCAGCCGCCCGCCGACCGAGACAACAAACGACAACGTAACAACCACCTCGACGATAATCGTGACCGTGACCGTGACCGTGACCGTGACCGTGACCGTGACCAGTGTAAGCACATTATAAATAGTTCAGAATATTTATAATAATTTATTTTCTCTGATATTTCATCAGCTTTGACTCTTTTTTAAGGGTCGTCGTGCTTTCCTTATGAATCACTTTGTCCATTGGTGAAAATGGTATGAAAATCAACTGGTACTAGTAATGATTATTATACTTACTTATATATGTGTTGTTGTTTAGCAATGGTGGCGAGTCGCGAGTCGGTCCCGGCAGCAGGCGGCGGCGGTGTGGTGAGCGGCGGCGGTGTCGGTGTGGGCGGCGCCAAGCAGAACGGGTCGGGCGTGGCGCGCAGCAGCTCGCCGCCCGAGGCCGCGCCGCCCGCGCCGCCGCACCACGCGCCGCCGCACGCGCACAACAACAACACAGACAAACACCCGGTACTTACATACATATCTTTTTTTATTGATTAAGTCGGCAAACGAGCAATTTTTTTTATGGGATAGGACAGCAAACGAGCAGACGGGTCGCCTGATGGTAAGCGATTACCGCCGCCCATGGACACCCACAACACCATAGGAGTCACAAGTGCATTATCGACCTTTTAAAAGAGGATTGGGCCTCCGGTAACCTCACTCACTCGGCGAAACACAACGTTATCGTTGTTTAACCCCAGTTTTCCGTGAAGCCGTAGTATCACTCCGGTCAAGCCGGCAATTCGTGCCGAAGCAAGGCTCTCCCACGTAAATTACATACACTTCACGCCTTTCTCCCACAGGGATAGGCAGAAACTATAGACTGCCACTTGCTACGATTATTGCATACTTTTGCTTCTTCCACATTCATACATCTTCTCCTACATACACATACACGAGCAATTAACACTCACTAAACTAGGTTTATGCAATATTTTGTTTGAAAATTAGTTACCTGATCTAAATTCTGATTAAATCTACAATCAAATGAGAAATTACACCTTCAGCTGTAAAGCATTACAACCGAAAAACACTACCAACACAAATAATTTCCTAAACAAACTAAACGATTCTTTCAAATTACAGAGCCGACAATCATCGGCAGTGCAAGTGACGTCAGAGCAGAGGAACACGAAGGAGCGCGAACGAGACCGAGGCGACCGCGACGAGCGCAAGGAGCGCAGCGAACATACGCCCTCCAACAGGGATAGCGTAGTCTATAACAAAAACGTTCGTATTATTTACTACTAGTAAACATTTTGCCAAGCTGCCTCATTAGCCTAGTGGTCCTCAGTACGACTGCTACGCTAGAGGTTCTGGGTTCGATTCCCAGATCGAGAAATATATTATTGGGTTTTTCTATGAAATTCTCAGTAGTAGCTCGGAGTTTGGAATTTGTGTCCGGTTAATTGCAATAGGCTCGCCCCCTATTACATGGGGCCTAAACATACCGGCGAACTGTGGGTGTAGATTAATCTGCTTAATCCTTCGGGAAATACAGTCGTGATGGTAGTAGTATAGTAAACATTTGGATCATCAGGATGAGCTGAACTGCTTCCAAAAAAACTGTTCCCTAACTGCAATAGACAGAAGTAAAAGAATAGTGGGGAGGCCTTTTCCCTGCAGAGAGATACTACAGGCTTCCTTACATTTAAAAAAAAAGTCCCCCACCGCCTCTGTCTGTTTGTCTGTTGGCGATAAATTCAAAAACCACTAAACGGATTTTAATGCGGTTTTAACCAATGGACGGAGTGATTTATGAGGAAGGTTTTAAGCTGTTTAACATCGCTGGTTATATCGTAAACATTTAAACCAAGAAATACCTAACATCCCTTCCCTTCAGCAGTTTTGTGAAATAACCCTTACCAAGCAGAATTGCTGTTCCGACTGGCGATTAGGATTTTCTGTTCGGGACTGTGTCTGTGCAAGAGAAGTTTGTCATATTAAATATCTGTGCTTATTTTTAAATGGAATAAAATTATGATTGCAGGCTTCACCTCTGGACCATAGAGGAGCAAACAGTGAAGAGAACAGAGTGAGGAGGCATCCCTATCTGCAACAGCTTATTTATCCACTACTCAATGAGGTAATTATATTTTAATGATGTATTATGTAGTCACTAAATATTATCTACATATTGTTTATATACCAAATACCGTACAAGGAATGTGCATGTCAAGGCCTGTCTGATAGACCAGAGGTCCCCGAACTATTTATCTTGTCGGCCACTTGGCATGTTTTTCAGATTTGGGTAGACTCGTTGGATACCAATTTTAATTATTTGCATATTCATGATACCCTTCATTATATCTATTTGCATCCAATGGATCGTTATTTTGTTTTCTACTGACCATGGACAACTTGGAGGTCGTCGTCTACCCATGGGGGTCGTCATCGACCCCTGGGGCTACGTTAGTTAGATTATGCAAAGATATCGGACACGTATTTTTTAATTTATCAAAATAATAAGAATTGACAAACATAAAGAGCTAAGTTCCGGAGTGGTAGGTTGTGACGTCACTATTTCTTAAAAAAATACGAAACGGTGATGTCACGCGAAACTTAAATGCAACATATTGACGTCATTTTATGTTTGTTAAACAAAAGGAAAAATATGTGTACATAATTTTTTTATAATCTAACTGACCGATCAAACAGAATTTTTTAGTCATCTAGCCTATTGCGATTGATTATATTCCAATAGGGTGTTAGAGTTATTGATGATAAGTGAATGTACGTGTTGTCGTCAGCTGTCGCGCAAGCACGGGTCGGGCAGCGCGGCCGCCATCGAGGAGCTGCGCCGCGCCTTCGAGCACGCCGAGCGCGCCGCGCCGCACCTCACGCGCGCCTTCGTGCAGCAGGTCTCTATACACTAGCGATCACGATTCTACCTAAAATAATCCATTTTATAATCGATCCAAATCGAAATCTGATGAAACGAGTCACAAAAAAAATCGAAGTCGAAAAGATCAATTTCTCAAAAATTGCTGCTCAGTTTCCTTGGTATGGAGTCCCTGAACAATTAACTGGAAAACTGTTAATTAATTTTTATGTTATTATCAAATAAAAAAAAACGAATCTGTGAAATATCGATTTACGACCAGTCTCCATATCAAATCAGTCAGTTGATTTGCTTATTAGAGATAGAATTTTGACATAAGATCCATACAAGTAATATCAAAATCCGATCGCTAGTAAGCAAATCTATCGACAGATTTGTTACTGGGACTGGCCATTCCTGGATCAATTCAATACTATTTATTGATTTGAAAAATTAAATCCAAAAATAGTATATATCGTGACTGTTTATATACCGTCTTGTTTGTGTATCAGTCTTATTGGCTCTTGTTTGTGTATCAGTCTTATTGGCTGTACTAACTAAATATCCCGTCATCTCTCGCTTAAATTTGTTAATGTTCCAAGCAAAAGGAGGTATTCCTGGAATCGTCATCGTAGCAAGGAATGTCGAAATTGTCATGACAGTAAGGGTCAATGTTCAGACCTTTATTCATACACTAAACAATTAGAATATAACATTATAATTATAATTATATTTAACATTTATATTTTTAATCTACAGGTGGTGCAAAGGGTGGCGACGCAGTCACATCAGCCGTCGACGCCCTCCCACAACCCGCCCTCGCAGCAGTGGATGAGGTAGGTACGGTAATATCACAAGTTTTATATCCAACATTATTGCACATGGTGGACTCTGGTTTACTTTGCACATACAGGTGTTGGGTATTGACTTAAAATATGATAAAATATATATAGGAAATAAGCATGCTACTAATACTCTGTGGAATAAAATTCTTCCGACTTTAATTTTTTAATTTTTATATGTATGTGCGGGTTTGGTTTAGGTTGTGGTAGGTATGAATAACTAATAATAATGAATTGGATTTTGGTATTAAGGTTTTTTTAATAATACATATTAATTTTAAATGCTACACAGCCCCCGGTCTACGTCTCTGATCTACGTCTTTTTCGCATTTCGGTCCAGAAACTTGTTAGTGGGTTGCCCACTGGGGTTTGGGTGGATAATTGATAAAAAATCTCGATATTGGCGCCCCCCGAAACTGTCGCCCTTAGATCCGGGGCTGATGCTACGCTAGAGGTCCAGGGTTCGAGCAATGTTATTGGATTTTTTTATAAAATTCTCAGTAGGCTATCATAAAAAAAAGCAGCTCGGTGTTTGGATTTGCGGCAGGTTACTCAAGCTTGCCCCCTATTATATAGGACCTAAACACAAATTCATTTATTTGTTGGGAATATGGGTATTGCATATTCGCAACAAATAAATGAATTTGAATACACTAGCGAACTGTGGCTGTACTTTAGTAGTAATCTGCCTAACCTTTCGGGGTATATTAGGGCGAGATGGTATGTTATCTTTGTCAGTGGAATTTTTGGTTAAAAATTCCAATTTGGTTTCCTTGTTTTCAAGCTTTTGAAGCTTGTTGTCACACTGCCGTTTAGAAATAATATTCTGTTCATAATGATAATTATGTATATACAGGGACCTATAATAGCAGTATCGCGAGTGCGGCGGCGGCCAGGAGCTCGCTCCACCGCGCCGCGCCGCTGCAGCGCGCCCGACACACTCCGCAGATACCGCGCCGACTGGGGAATGAGACTGCATACAATATACCAATACGATAATCTTAAATATCGAGCGCAACATTATGCACTTTACTATCGCATCTCTATAATAACTCGATAACAAATATCTTTGTTATACTCAGCAAAACGTTACTTAAACGCTTGTTATCTGAGCAATATCAACATCTACCCACATGCAATATAAAAAAGGTTTATTGTCACGTTCTCTTCCACAAAAACTAAGACGTTTTATTCTATATTGTGTATATTGATTCTTAGTAATATCCTTATATCTTAGTCCACGCCTTATCTGTTTAAATATGTGAGTTGATATTTCGACGGTCAACAGTAACACAGTAATCGTGTTTATAGCAGAGCTTGATATTTTCATAAGATTTGGTTCTCTCATTTGACAATGAGCATCCGCGTTCTACACCAGTCACTGAACGCTATCATTTTTAATTATTTCCGAGTGACTAAATCCTTCCGCATTGGAAGGTCAAAACTATAATCATGCTGTGATTATATTATATGTTGCGAACCAGTCGAAAATATTCTTAGCCCATATCACGACATTGACAAGGTATTGAAATTGAAATATCTGCCTGTTTCTGTTCCGCTAACAAAATTATGTTATTGTAACGAGGGTCGACGTTTAGCCGCAACCGAGTCACAAAGTTGCAATGCCATAGTGTAATAAATAAAAAATATAACGTAATACTTAAGATGGTTATGTCTTATAATATTTTATATTATGTGCATTATTTGTGTAAATATCAATTTAGTTTCATGTCATAACGCCCCGCGATAACTATATTGTGCTAATTTTGTAATATTACAGTGGCTTGATGCTGCAGGTAACTATATATCTATTGTGACGTCATCTGTCCGCGGTTGCGTACGTGTAGTTCGTATTTATATAGTTTGATCACCACGTGTGTGTGTGTGTACATTACTTTACGGTCGTGTGACCGCAAGTTTAAGTTTTCACTGTGAGTTGTTTTAGTGTAATTTTCCCGCGGCTGTTTATTGAGTGCTTGGTTTTGTTTTACAATGGTATTGGATCTTTTTAACTTAAATATTCGTGGAGAGCTCATTCGCTATACTTCGCCAATATTTTGCCATAATTTTTTTCTAAAATTATTTTTTACTAACAATCGTTTTGTATAGAGAAGTCTGATTAGTATTGTGATCAGTCGTCTAAATCCTAACATATTTATATGCTTTAGAAATCGATGTTTGAAACTTTATATAGAAAGTGTTAAGTGTCATTCCAAACAAAAGACAATATTGTCAGCATTTATAGATTATTTGTTTGAAATAATTTGAGTTGATTTTTGTGAAGTCGCAACATCTGTGAACTGTGTCCGTTTATGCAAATTGTTATAAATTTCCGTAGTTTAGTTATTTGAAGCTTAGTTTTAGTTATCTATTCGGCTACTTACCGATTTGAATTAAAATTTGTAACTAATACATGTCCTAGAAGAATAGCAGATCACTGTTTCATAGTTTTGTTTGTAATTAGACGAGAATAATAGTAGAAGTGATTCGAGAGGAAGGATTTAAAGTATTTAGTTAATGTAAAATGATGCTGACACCAATGACCATGCGGTGTCGATATAAATAATTAACATGCTTAATATGCGACAATATTTAGCAATTGGAAGTATATAGAGTATATTATAATGAAAACTACAAACATTATTATTGCTGTGTAAAAATGTAAACCTAATATAAATGTAAATTATGTAGTATAATATAAAGCTGTTTTATGAAGTGTTCTTATAAGCATATGGAGAGTAGTTATTGTCTTTCCAATTTACCTATCAGAGCGCAGACGAGAGGGCGGCCCACGTTGTTTATAACGTCTAGTTTGTAGTGTCCACAATTCAGATCCTTGCTATCCCTAAGGTAGGAAGGTACATTAAATTGCCTCTGACGCGTAGTATGTAAGTCTTGTGGGTTGCGCTCTCGGGTTGGGTCGTATTTTGCCTTGAATTTTTGTTTTGCCATGTGAAAATATCATGGAAGATGTTAGTTTGATTTCGATGGAGGATCAAAAATTATTTTTCCACTTGATCGTATAAATAAAGCGTGTAGTGTTAGAGGTGGGCGATAATTGTTGATTATTGAATAAAATTAGGTGTTTGTGGCATTGGATAGTAGTCGAGACCCGTTGACATCGGCGAGGACGGCTTCGCGTAGCGGCGGCACCTGAGCCCGGCAGCGGCAGCGTGCCTCCCCTACGCAGACGCTCGACTCAGTAGTGGAGTGTAGTTATTGTTATCTTCGGATGTTGCAGAAATGTTTCGGGATCGCGTCGTTTGGTTCATGGGTATTTGTGATCATATTTGCATAGTTATTAAAAAAAAATAAAAATCTATATTATTATAATCTAAAAGTCTGTATTGAAACCGACAGTAGTTATCTGTGTAGTACTTAGTGTTAATGCGCGCGCCATGTTTGATCTGACCGTAAGGTTGAATATGCAAGATGTATCGGTGCCGTTCTGGCGAGATATAAATACTCGTCCAGTCATATTTGTGGCTAATTAAAGGAATAAGAGTTGCGAAGTCTGCAGATGGAGTTGTGCACTTGCACGTGTGCATTTCGTCGAAACGTGACGCGCGCACTAACACGTAATAATGGAATAAATTCACGGCCCTCCACTCGAGCACCAAGTTAACAGCTAACGGCGCGTACCATTAGTGTAATGGTCAATTAATGTTACAGCGTCATCATTCTAACACGTTTATGTAGGAAACAAATTTGACTCTGAAATAAAAGAAGTTATTTAATTTTGGAAGTGTTGGTTTCATTTTATTGCCGAATATGAATATGACGACACGTTAGACGTAGCGGCTGAGCGATCGGCTTCTACGCAACGTGTTGTGGGTTCGATCCCCACACGGAACAAATATTTGTATGATCTACAGGTAGTTGTTCCGGGTCTGGGCGTTTGTGTATGTGCGAATTTGTGTTTGTAAACGCACCCACGACACAGGAGAAAATCCTAGTGTGGGGCAACGTATATAAAAAAAAAAACAAAAAAAAACATAAATTGAAGTCAGTTGATTACTTTTATACTCTTCTTAACTGACCCTTTAACTAGTTGCTATTGTTGATTGAAGGTCATTATGGTTATTTTGAAGAGCTTCTTTAATAGACACCACTGATTTCTATGAGTATTATACAGGTCAGTGTTAGACGTTGACCTCTATAACACAGACTACTAAGAAATACTACATAGTATCAGACCTAATAAAGTTGAATAGGTGTTGATTGCCATTGCTTTCAATTGACATCTCAAAATAATTATGGCATCAAAACAAAAATACCGTTTCTTTGTTTTCCTATCCTGAGTTCCAAAATATTTTTATTTATTTTTTATATTTCTTGATTTCGGAAAAAATTAAATTAAAAAACGGCGTCACTTAGATGGCGGAAACTGAGAAAACTGAAATTTTGTCGAAATAATAGTAAATCAACAAAATACATACCTAATGTAAGTTTATGAATAATCATGATATTTTGTCAAACTGACATAAGAAAGTCCTGTCACCGTTTAACCCGTTCAACCGTACCAATGACGTCATTTGGCACTTACGTCTGTTTAGAATAGAACGAACTTCAAAATCGAATATAAATATGAAAATGATTGATAATCCTACTAATATTATAAACGTGAAGTTTGTGAGTATGAATGAATGGATGTTTGTTTCTCTCACGCCGGAACAGCTGAACGGGTCTGGATGAAATTTGGCACAGTGATAGATTATAGTCTGGAATAACACATAGGTATTTTTATCCAGGTCGGACCCAATTCTAAAGTCCACGCAGGCAAAGTCATGGGCAGAAGCTAGTATTAAAATATATCTATGGTCGAGCAAAGTTTTATTGGGTTTTTCTATTAGAAAGGTTTTTCTATTAGAAAGGTTTTTCTATGAGAAAGGTTTTCTAGTCTCAGTAGCTGCTCCGAGTTTGGAATTTATGCCCGGTTAATTGCAAAGGCAATAGGCTAATCCCCTACTACATAGGAACAAAACATACCGGCGAACTGTGTGTGTACTGTAGTACGCCTCTGTCTAACCTTTCAAGGAATACAGGCGCGATGGTATCTGTCTTCAATAATAGCGCGATATTATTATCAAATTTGGATAGAAGATGAAGAAGACCATCATTATCGGGGCACTAAACTACGAAGATATTACAGCTATAGATACAGCTCTCAGTATCTGTAGCGTTGTCACAGAATAATTGGCGCCAGCGTTGATGTAAAAGCGCCTTTCAGCATGGTTAGAAATAAAAATCACAAAATAGTTTTGATATTTTACTGACTAGCTTAACAAGTGATACAAATGTACAAAAATACAAAATGCGCTAATATAATCATGGTAATATTCTTTCATACGCACTCGGCGAGATTCAGCACAGATCATTCAATAACACTTAATAATGAGAAAATTAATACTAATATCTACTGCATGTGATGTTAATAATTTAATTCTACAAGCTATACAATACGTATGTAAGTATGGAAGATTACAATAATTAATTGTTACTTATTTACAGATCTCTATGTTTATTATTATAATTAGTTTAGTGTTTACATTGGACTATAGTATTCACTATTTACATAGATATAATTAACGGAAGTACAATGCACTTTGATAGCGTTATAGTAGTTATTATACAGTAACTAGTACACTTGTTTGTTTACGAGACTTGCTGGTAGCTTTATGAGATTTTTATGATTAAAATGAGATTCCACATTCATAATTATTAATATTTTTAAACAATTTTTGTATCAGTCTATGTTATTTATTCAACTTTGCAAAAGCATTCGTTCACATTTTTCGATACGTTCATTAAAAATACTGTTTATTTTATAACTTTGGTTGAAATGTGCCAAAAATATAATCACTATCCAATAATTTAATTTCTTTCTAGATAAATCAATCTTTTGTAGGAACTTATTAACTTACGAACCTACTAAGCAAATAAGATGATTGTTATTTGCGGGCATTTTGTAAATTTAAATTAAATACATAATAATTTTTCTAATGAATAACATAACTTATATATATATGAAACAGGAATGACGCCAATAGGCGACGACCTTTGTTTCGATTCGGGCTAAACCCGTTACTCATAAAGTGGTCCATTCGATCGCAGAATGAATCTGCCCACTGAGTATTGTATCACACCTACGTAAAAAAACACTATAGCATCCTACTTTCGCGCTGCTTTCTCCTTAACAAAACAAATCATTCATTACGTCACCACTAATGTTTTTGAAGTAGGTAGGTACTATCTATAACTGTCGTCAGTCAACTTGTATGAATCTCACTCTGGTAAGTAATAGGTGTTCTCAGTCAAGACGACGTTACAATAGAAAATACTAAAGCCTTATTATATTTTTCAGTTGGCTACTTAAATATTCATAATTATGCAGTTCGAAAGAATTCTAATTCTCTACGTAATGCTAACTTTTTCATCTGTTAGTGAGTCACCTTATAAGTTGTTTACTAATGCGAATTAACCTTGCTTTGCGACACAATACTAAAAGATTTAACTCGTATCGTGAATACGTTGTTTTATTATGCGTCAACAGCGTTCAATACGGTCTGTGTTTACTTTACTGTTAGATTACAAATCAAACATTACTATCGCGGCGAAGTGACTCATCCCAACATCTCTTATTTAATCGTCTTAAATATCACAGAGGTATTAATTACATAATTCAATAGGCGGTTCACATATCACCGTACTGTGGCTAATACATACCCTTTCACGGGATAACTTGGGGACGTCACATGTAGAAAATAGCTGTACCAAAATAAACCACGATAACCTTTTATTCGCAGTTATTTTCTTAATGTGACGTCAGATAATAAGCGTGCAGCGTCTGACAGTGATGTGAAAATATCCAGTGCGATACCCACAAATGAGCGAGGCGGCAGATCATATGCAAAACGTATGCGACGATATTTTAATTCCGTTCCTGTCAGGACGCGTCGCCTGCGCGGCAATGTGTGAACCGACCTTAATACTAACAGCTACGGTATAAAATATATTCTAGTACAATTTGCGACACGAACACCGGACGAATGTAATTTCTTCATCGCGCTGGTGTTGATCACAGGCAGTGTTGGAATGGAATATTGGACAGGAGAGGGGGCCGCAGTGACGTTTCTGTTTATTTTAAACGTAACCGCTTGTAATTAGTGCAATGTTTTAGAATTGCAGTTGAAAGTAGGTACCTACTTATTACAATGCGTAGAGACGTTTGCCCCCTAGGTCCGCTTGACCCTGATTTTCTGACTTCGATGATTCAGCCGACAGGTAACACCTATGGGGAAAAAAACATTTTAATATATGAGAGAGGAACGCATGCCTTCGTGACTCAGAGGTTATGTGACGCGCGGAGTGACTCAATCTTGTTAGCCACAAATAATGGACTACTATTAGTAGGTATGTGCCTTTATGACGAATATATAGTTATGGGGAATTGAGAATCCTGATAAATGAATTATGGTTGAGCAGTATGCTTAGCGTGGCTGTGTATCTTGTAGGTAGAGTCATAATAACCAATGTAAACGAAAGTAATTTTTCTATTGGCTGAAATTCCTGCGCTCACTGATATCTACTAGAAGGTCCCTTCTCTTCAGATTCTAATGTTCATTGATAGAAGAAGTTTGATCCAGGATTATAAATACTTATGACAGCTCTTGTTTATATTTTCGTTAATGTGTTTAAAAGGACGATATTTCTTTTTATTCTTGATGCATAAAGTAGTAACCTATTTTATAAATATTTTAGTTTCGAAGTCATGTTAATGTCATGAGAATCGCTTTTTATTTGACGTGTAAACGCTGACGTTCTTCACCATTTCCTTTGTGACATAAAGGTAGAAAAACATAGGCACCTACCGCGTATTTTCCCACACTGTTGTTTACAGTTACTATTAGACAACAATACCGCATTGACTTTATACGCTAAAAACTATAACAATAAGTGTTCGCTAGAAGAGAATACGTAGTGGGTACCTTATTCAAGGACTATTTATGAGAGCTTAAATAAAAACAATAGCTATGACAAATAGTTTCTTATGTGCAATACTGTGGATCTACCCATGAATAATACTAACAGAGCTGCATAATAATGAAACCCATGATATTATAATAATAATTATTATTACACAAGACTTCCCGTACCTAGAAGGCAAATAATGCCCGTTCATTCATATCACAGCGTAGCGTAAAATGTTTTTCCGTGTACAACTCGTATTCATACTACCAAAAGTAGGCCTACCTACTTCCATTCACTCAATGTTTACCATAACCGAATCCAGTTCAGAATTAACTGCCGGTTTATAAAGACCAGAGAACGATATAATAATAAAACCGGTAGAATGGCCACCGGCGACCTATACCTATATAAAAGCTATAAAAAGTAAGTAACTACATAAAAGGGGCGCTGTTGAGCTTATTACTTTGTCTGTAGTATAGTTTGTGGATACAAACACGTCCCTTATTAGACAAGGCATCCTGCTTACGGGTCTTGACCTTTTATCAGTGTCGTGTATCAAGTGGGCAGTGCGTTGTGGACGCATAAAATGACCAGCATTCATACTGAAGGTATGCGTTCGGACGTCGCGACTCTCCGTCGACTCGCGTCGCATCGGGGGGTAACTACGAAAATCGAACTCCTAAAATTATAAACAGTTAAATAATTTTGATCGAAGATAATTTTGAAGATCGTTGTAGTTCGTTGTTTCGTATCAATCCGATGCTTCGATGTTCGATCTTAGTAGTAGGGCCCCTGATACCGGTCGTATGGTCTGCAGTTTCGTACCACATAGTTATTTTGAAAGTGTGTCTACGAGATTTTTTGCAACTTTGAACTGATTTTCACGCGTAGCCAGAGACTGGTTTTGAATAAAATGCATACACATTTAAATAATCAATAGATAAGAGATGATCAACTTTCCAACTCACTTTATATCTAAATATAAGAATCAATTAAAACGACAGACGTATCACATTGCTTGAAAGAACGATTTAGGTAGGTATTTCTATGTTATCAGTATGTGATAAATATTATTTCCCTTCATATTTATATGGTACAGTCGCAATAAAGGAATCACCCTTATGGCCACCTAAAACGGAGACCGTCTTGATTTCGTCAGACATTCTATATCGGTATGATGATCGTTTGAGCGCGCACCAAGGTACCAACTGAGTTGATAAATGCATTCATTCATTAGCTTTCATATATATAGGATTTATACATAACAAAATAGAAAAGATGATGTAGTGACACGAATTGAGAAGATGATGTTGATATAGTTTGGGCATGTCGACAGAATAGATTTAGGACGGCTAAAAAAGGGATCTCTAGAGCGAATGTCGGTGGAACCATCGGGAGGAAACGTCCTAGAAAAAGAAACACCAACCACCCTTATCGGTGAGGTCCTTCAGAAAGGTCAGGTGCGTAGTACTCGCAACTGGTGCTTGACAAGTTGTATGAATGTGGACGAAGCAAAAGAGTCATGTAAGAACCGTAGCAAGTAGAATTCTCTAACTTCTGCCTACCCCTATGGGAAAAACGCGTGAGTGTATGTATACAAAGTAGAATGACTATATATCAAAGCTTCTTAATTCGTGACGCCAAAGGCAGGTAAGATAGGAAGGTGTTTTTTTTACAAATAAATATTATAAGTTGAAGGAAATAAATGAGGAAAAGAGAAGCGAAAATCACCTGTTCATTTTATTTTTCAGACTTACTGTTATGGACTTGAAAATAAGTAACTGTAAAAGATGTAAGTAGGTACAGTTAATTTCAGCGGCTCTTCAATATTTGTTTGTCAATTTTTATGTCGGTCAGACGCCAATGAACTTATTTCCGATCAATTGACAGTAACGAGGACTGATGAGCTGAGAGATTAGCAAACAACTTGTCTGGATTATTCAAACTCAAACGCACGTGTTTGTGAAGCCGTGTAAGTATTTACAACAGTTTGTGGTTAATCGTCAATTTTACAAGGAAAATTTCGTAGCAGAACAAGTTCATCGTTTTGTGGAAACAATATTGACATGTGGTGGACAAGTTTAGTTTAAAATCTATACAAGTAAATAAAAATGAAGGGTCTGTTTCTCTCAAAATCACAGCTTTTTAATAAATCCCTATGAAAGTTAAATAGATTTTTTATCTGTCTGTTCCGGCTAATATGCGAAACTACTGGACCGATTTTAATGGGACTTACATTGATGGATAGCTGAACTGGCATTTCATGTTATGAGGAGTAATTTAGGTTACCTTTGTGGTACGTAAATACTGTTGCAATACTGGCGCACTCTAGGAAGATATTCAACAACCACCTACATATATTAAATAAGCTATATTCTCGCCTACAAGTTTAAAAACCTGGGAATATATGTAAGTAACGGTGCGTCGGATTCTATATAATTATTTTACCTTAGTGACGAGTCGCTAGCAATGTGTTACATTACCTTATACAACATGGAAGTCAATACTTTCTGTTAGGAAATCGTTAGCTAGAGAAAAACCGGTCAAGTGCAGGTCGCATTTGCGTAACAAGTGTTACGTTTTTTCTTGCTATATTCAATCATGCTATACCGATGACATTGATACAATGTGCTTTATTTCCCGGTTTCTTTAGAGATAAGGTAAATAGCAATATATTGATGGATTTAATGGTCCTGGGGTCTCCCAGGTCGGGAAGTGTTATTGGGGTTTCCTATGAAATTCTCAGTAGCAACTCGGAGTCTGGATTTGTGCCCAGTTAATGGCAATAGACTCGCCTATTGCATCGGACCTACACATACCGGTGAACCGTGAGAGTACATTAGTACACCTCTGCGTAATCCTTCGGGAAATACAGGCGTGATGATGGTATGTATGTACATTACTTATTTACTATTTGTTGAGATGATGTGTTAGATGATTCATCGTCGTATGCTTCGCGCAGAGTTATAAAGTAAATATTGTAAGTATATAATTGAATTTGAATAATTCATAGACTTGTTACTTATGTAGAGTGTTGTCCATGAGTTTGTTCAATCCAAATCCCAGAAAAATATCAAGATAGCAAACAGAGACATACTTAGATCAATATATCAGATAATGTGTTTGTGAGAATTTGTGTTTGTAAACGCACCCACGATACAGGAGAAAATCCTAGTGTGGGGCAACGTTTTTAAAAAAAAAATCAAGAATAGATATATTATGATATAGAGAGGTGTAGGACTCATGTGCATCCGCAGTTTGCGGGTATGTTTAGTTCCCCTATAATAGGCGGCGAGCCTATTGCTAATTCAAACTCCTAGCTGCTACTGAGGATTTCGTAAAAAACGAACATAGGGAAAAAGCTAGGATCATTACGATAAAGTTTATCCTAGTTTGCCATGGTATTTTAGGTCCACCGCTTGCAAATAGTTAGGCTATTAACTAAGTAGTACGTTATCTCAGCTCGTAGTTACGTGGGTGGCGACTTACTATAGGTACTTGTGTAACCACGACACTGTTATTGCTAAATTAATATCGAGAACGAAGAACGTCGACAATTTCTAAGAAACTCGATTTAATATGAATGCGAAATTAAATTTCCTGGAGTAACTGGTTTTGAAGTGGATATTGTTGTACTTGTGGTTGGTACCGTTAATTTTGTATCTAGTTTTATAATAATTAAATTACTGCGAAATTACCAACATTCAACCAATAACCAAAATAAAAGTTTTAGTTAAATCAAAGTATCAACTTTGACATTCCAAAAACAAATTAATATGTAATGTTATACTTAGGTATATTTGTCATTCAATTGTTCGGTTTAAAAAACCCACACTTTTGATTGTTCGCAATTCGAACATAGTTATTTCTGGGACTAAATTTAGTAAAAAAATACGCTAGGTATCTATGTATACTGAAGCTATCATCACTTGTTTGTACATAGTTCGCATGCAAAACGCTACCTAATTTCCATTTTTAGGTATTAATTAATGATAGTTAGGTCCTAATATAATGTATTATTCAAAATAGATATAAAAGGCACATGGTGCAATATAACTGCATAATGACATAAATACGCATAAATATATCAGAAACATTGACAATGACTTCTGTTAAAAGGATATATATATATATATATATATA
Organism: Acronicta aceris; assembly: GCA_910591435.1. Classification (NCBI taxonomy): domain Eukaryota; kingdom Metazoa; phylum Arthropoda; class Insecta; order Lepidoptera; family Noctuidae; genus Acronicta; species Acronicta aceris. Next base: position 13,890,445 of record OU342759.1, read on the forward strand.
AGTATGACAATTATTCACTGACGTAATTTTTATTATATGGGTCAAATCATAAAGGAAACTGTGTAAAGCATTAAGTACATACCTAAATCTATAATATTTTAAATAACAATTATGACTTCTTGTTTGTTATTTATTTCTGGTGATTTCCTCAGTGTTGTTCTAATTCGATAAGTTGAAGTTCTAATAAATGTGTACAATTTAATAATAATAAGGATGAAACTAAATTAACCAATTGGCTGATAAAAAAACTGACTGATGTAATATGAAATTTAGGGAGAGCCCCACGAGATTGGAAATACCTAGATTAATACGTTGCAGGACATTGCTAATTAATTTAGTTATGAAATGAATCCACAATATTTTAAACGCAAAATCAAGATGAAGTAACGGCATGATGTTTTTAATTCAAACAGATAATGTCATATTTTATTGAATATTTAATTAGGTAGGAGAGAAAAAAATGACTTCGTTCCTAACAATAGCAGCTGGTGACGTGGTGGAGATTATTTTTAAAGCATATCAATAAACATCATCATTGGGACTACATGGTTCACCTTTTTAAGGATCTAATTTCTCATACAAACGTAATACCGAAACAAATCGTAATTCAAACACAATTTAATCAAATTCTGTTATAATTCGGATTCCGATACCGTTAATCTAGGTTCCTACTCTACCATTTCGTCCAAAATACTTCACTGGAAATAAATGCAAGCGAATGCAATTTTTGGTAACTTTACCAAGTTTGGAATGATTTTCCAGTCTTTTATTTCCAGTGAAGTAGTAGTAGACGAAATCGGGTCGTAGGAACCTAGATTAACGGTATCCATATCCGAATACTAACATAATTTGATAGAATATTGTCTGGATTACGATTGATTTCGGTATTACGTTTTTGTGGGAAATTCAAGCTCCGCCGCACCCTTAGCAGTACCCTAGAATGTTGCGAAGAATTTTATCACATTGAAACGATCGAAAGTCTAGCTTCTAATAATCTAAAGATTGATGATCTAAATCATCGATCTATACGAGGTTCTAAGTGGTTTATTAGTCTTAGCTAGTGAATGAACGATAAAGAACAGGTTTTAAGGTGATTTTTTTTCCGGAAAAAATAATGACTAATCAATATCTACGGACATTAATTCAAAGTGAAGGCTACACTAAAATGAATCACGATTCTTGCTATGAACAGTTACGTTATTTGGAATGTTAATCTGCTGTGAGGTGTACGATACGGATCAGGATAATGTAGAATATACAATCAGATCTTATAGCTACATTAAACAAATGTTTTAACAGCTAAAAATGCATGTAGTGATGATCTATTAATTCTATTTCTCCCAATAATTACATGAAGTTCTGCACATTTAATGTTGAAACTGTTATGTAGTAGTAAAGTATCCACGTTAAGTATCCTATCGTCGTCGAATTTACATATGTATATACTTAATATTATAAAGCTGAAGAGTTTGTTTGAACGCGCTAATGTCAGGAACTACTGGTTGGAATTAAAACATTTTGTTGTGTTGGGTAGTCAATTTATCGAGGAAGGTTATAGGACATCACGCTACGACTAATAGGAGCGGAGCAGCGCGGTTGAAACGGCGGGCGGGTCGCTAGTAACTACATAAATGTAAGATTAAATGACAGACAAGCAATCTGTAAGTATTTAAATTATATCTGACTATGTACCTATCTATAAATTACAAATGTCTTAAATCCCACACCAGGATTTCCCCGTAAAAGAGTTTCTAGTATTTTTAATTCGATAAAGAATATAGTTGACTTCTATTTCTAATCGCTTGTCCAATTTCTGCGATTGCCAATAGTTCATAAAATTAAACAGTTTTGATGTTTTAAGTTTACAGTTCGAAAGTGTAATATTGTTATAGCTTTTAACCTCAGTTATAGGCTATAAAACTTCAGGCTATTTTACGGGGCATTGCAGAATGGAAGTAAAAGCGTGTGCGTATTGTTGGGAGGCTGTCAAACATATATTTTGTTCGCGTTCTGTGTAATGGTGTACAAAACAGTGTTAATGAGTGCAGAGAAGAAGAGAATAAAAATGTGGAAAGGTTAAACGATCGAACCACGAACGAAGCGATAGCAGAAGTGATAAAACAGAAAACACAGCACCAAAATGTACAATTTACACCCCAATAACATATAAAAGATTCTCAATACCTATATATCAAAAATATTTTTTGGGGTGTTTAAAGGATTCGCTTTACTTATAATCCCACTAAAACATTTGATGTAACTACACAATAATTGGTAGCCAAGATTCACGAGGTCATTATCATTACACTTTTACGGTTAAAAAGTTATCGGAGCCAAGCACGTAACTCTACAAGCCCTACATCTTGGTCATAAAGTTGTATGGCATGACCAGCCGACACGCATAGACATTCCTTGACTCCATCCTTCTGCATTAGTCCAAATTTATTTAGGATCAGTGCAGTATTTTCTTTTCTTCCATTCATCTCTGTCACCTTATTATTAACTTCCCTTTGCAATCATATCGATCCATCCATTTTTTCTTACATCATTATGACTGCGTCATTAGTCTAGTGATCCCAAGCACGACTTCTATACTAGAGGTCCTGGGTTCGATCCCCAGGTTGAGCGAAATGTTATCGGGTTTTTCTATGAAATTCTCAGTAACAGCTCGAAGTTTGGATTTGTGCCCGGTTAATGGCAATAGGCTCGCCTCCTATTACATGGGACCTAAACATACCGGCGAACTGTGGGTGTACATTAGTACACCTCTGCCTAACCCTTCGGGGAATACAGGCGTGATGGTATGTTTCATTATGACATTGAAGACAAAATCCTACTGTGAAACCGCAAGAAGTTTCATTAGAAGCATTTAGAAGCTAAAAATTATATTGTCAAAAATTTTAACTGTAATAACTTTATATAAAGTATTATAGCTATTCTAAGTAACTGCAATCAATGAGCTAGACTAACTGCAAGTACATGAAAAGTGGCACGTACAACCATGTCAAGGCGTCACACCAAAAATATGATAGCAGCGATCAAGCCAGCTATTGGTTCAATAAGATTTAGTTTATTTAAACGTTTCAATTAGGATAATTAGTTACGTTTGAACTTGTATAGATAATAATGATTAATTAAAATTGTTTGCAGACTCTAGAGCAGTGACTTTTGATTACGATGTTTGTTTTACGGTACATAATTATCTATTTCTTTAGTCGGATAGATTATATGAGATATGGATAGATATATATATATATATACACGATATACGACTGACGTATCAACGCACAGCCAAAACTACAGGAGCTAGATCTCTGAAAGTTTGCATGCTGGTTCCTTTTGCACAGTAGACGAGCACTAAGAAAGGTTTTTTTTGGAAATTCAATCCCTAAGGTGGTGAAGCGGGGTGAAAGTTTGTATCCTTCATTTTAGCGGGTGAAACCGCGGGGTACGCTAGTATAAACTAATATTATATCTAAACTTAATAAATATAGAGGAAAGATTTGTTTGTTTGTTCGCAATTAACTCAAAAACCATTCGACCGATTTAAAAAATTCTTTCACCGTTAGAAAGCTACATCTTCACCGAGTAACATAGGCTATATTTATTTCCAGAAATAATTAGGGATCCCTACTAATACTTGAATAATGTAAATGTTTAGTTCCATAGTTATTGAAAAAACCTCTGCACACCCTAGAAAAATCGACACTGTTGAAGAATGACTTATGAATCTCGCATTAAATGAAAATCCCCTAGCTACGCCAACGTTTTGTCTATAAAAAAGGCAAGTTGAAATAAAAAAATGTCCTTAACAAGACGATCGGTTTCAATAGCAATGTTAGTCTATCCATTTAATTAAAAGGACTTTGAACTGACAACATATTTATTTACGTAAACATTTATGTATAATTTCGTTCGGAAGTTGTTATTAGCGAAGTAGTGAGTAAATTAGTCTAGTGATACGCGACAGGATCCCACGTAAGCGGTCAGTTGACTATGACCTCGACATCTCATTAACAGATTAACGATAGTACTCGCCAAACATGAAGAAAGAGAAAATTTTATATTACTTTTATAAAGTATTCGGACTTAAGACATGTTAAATAATATTTTCAAAGGCATAAAAAGTGTATGAAAATTTGGACCTCAGGCAGCATTTGAATCTGGGTTTTCCAGTCACACTTTATCAAAGTTAGCTACCGAGATGATATCGTTTAAAGTGATGATGATATTGGTTTGGGAATAACAGGCTGTGTTTAGTGGCGGACCTCTGTTGGTTGATATGATATGATTTTGATGATGATGATTATAAATGATTGGAAATTATTTTAACGTATTGCGATCTACAACTTTTTATTGCTCAGTATTGCGAAATACATCTAGTAACTCTCCCCCTCATTTGCATTTACCTTTACAACGATAGGTATTCGGCGTCCATTTTCTTTTATTTCTTAGAATGAATAAATTAGATTTTTCCTTCCTTTCCTTTGTTCTATATTGCAATCCACTTGGTTTCATAATAACATATTAGATAATTTTTGTGTGGTTTTCCGTTCAATAGTGTAGAGGGATTAGGAATGTATGTTTGTGAAGATAATCAAATTAAGGACAAAATAGTGACGTCATTGTTTATGTGAGTAAATAATAAAACGGTTATTCCACACAGTTGTGTCACAATGTTGTTTTCATTTTTGAAGTAGGTAGGTAGACAAAAATTAAGGATAATCGTGAATGAAATGACGTGTGTAAATAATAATATCTCTACAAATATTGGGTAGGAAAAATTAACATAACATACCATTATGCCTATAATCCCTGAATAGTTAGGCAGAGGTGTATGTACTAATGTACACCCACAGGTCGCCGGTATGATTAGATAATAGGGGGTGAGCTTATTGCCATTAACCGGGCACAAATCCTAATTCCGAAATGCTACTGAGAATTTCATAGGAAAATCCACTAACACTTTGCGCGACCTAGAAATTGAATCGAGGATTCTAGACGCGCTAATTACCACTAGACTAATGAGTAATGAGGCAGTCAATGACGTAGTTTATTAAAATAAATTATTAATTTTTAAATTTAATTAAATTAAAAATTAGGGGATTAGGCTTATACTCAGCAGTGGGTCAAGTCAGGATATTATGAATGATTCACTTTACTATTCTGTTATATATTTTATTATAAATGAAAAGTAATAAATAAAATTACTCAATTTATCAAGCTTCGAGGATGGGGATTGATTTTGAAACCTGATATCACGATACACGACTTAAACGTTGTAGATACTTCTAATTTATTCAATGAGAATCTACTACTGTGTAGGTCATCCTCTGAGCATGTAGGTACATGTTTTTTTTTTATTTGTATTTGTTAGTTTTGAAAAACCTAGGCTACCGCGTTTTAGTTTTGTTCTTATACGCAATGAGCTTCAGAGACAATGAAGTCGAAAACTCTTTGGTACAGTTTCCGACTCCGATGTACGATCCAACTATCGGATGGACGTGTATTGTGTTCGAACAAATGTATGGCGGGAACGCCTTCCGATAGTCGGATCCGAATGTCGTATGAAATAATCTGACGTGTATTCTGGGCTGAAAAGTTAAGTTTGTGCTATAAATTGATTCATAGGCATAGTAAGTACAAGTCACTTGTATTTAGAACTACATATCAAACCACTCAATTGCCACTTTGAATATTCTAAGCTCTTCGTTCATCTGTCACAGTTTTTTACAAAGCTGGTACGTTAAGCACTTAATAGATTAAACTGTATGGACGTCTTGAATACAAGTTGGTCTGGTTCGGCAAATGTTTTTTGTTACACTTGGAACACGCTAGACTTCCAAGTCGTTGACCTTTTATGTCTAAAGCCCTTTTGCTTTAAGTAACTCCTTAAGGGATTATATATAGTACGTCTCCTGCACAATCCAATTACGTTAACGTAAGGGTTCAGTTTTAGTTCAGTTAAGAGCTGCTTTATAATAGTGTTTAAAAATCTGAAAATATACTTAGTTGGTACAAGATAGAGTTTAAGTTATACGCTATAAAAAAGATTCACCTATCTATAGGTACTTTTATATATATAATACTACGCTTTCTAAGAATTTTGGGTTACTTTGATAGTTTGAACGGAATCATAACTTTAATAGTTCACAAAAAAAGCTATAGGAAGGTGTCCTGAAAACCGTTCTGTTCTACCAAACCACTATTTATCTTACAGTTTTAATTAGAGACGCAATTGCATCGATGACGTACAGATCATATTTAGTTTTTGCATCGATGACGTACAGATCATAAGTTTTTATTTTTGAATTTGTAACAATACAGTTTTCCGGTTTATTCATCGACTAGTAAAAATACCTTTCTATTTTGATTCACAGAAAATTTACATTACCGCATTTTCATTATGTAGGTACAAGTGTTTGTCCTTTAAAAATTTATGGATAAATGGGTATTGTATTTATGGGTTTTTAACCCTTTGACCGCCAGTCAAAACAGAAAAAGTGTACCCTCAGCGCCAAGCTCCAAATTTCCTTTAGAAATCTGTCACCCAGTCGTGATCGTGGCGTGTTGAGCACATTTTGGTTTGTCGTCTATGGTACATAAGGTTAAATTAACTTCCGAAAAGAAAGAGGTTCTCAGTTTTCCTGTATACAAAAAAAGCACATCGTATTCTTCCATAATACCTTCTACATACGATGGAGAACAAAGAAATATTGTTATGTTCGGGAGATTTCTCTTCATTTCCTATTACATTTACTTGGCATAATGTCCTTAAACATGTGCTCGTACATTCTCCGCAGGGGTGCCAACTCGACGCGCCGTAGAATGAGGGTCAGAGTTTTAAACTGTCTGCGTTCACTGAACTCTACGTAAGGTCATATCACAAGCGACTTTATACCTTTCACGCTAATAAACCAAATAAGAGGTTTTTGACTTACGACCGTTTGGACTTGTGTGCATATGACTTTTTTGTGTGAAGAATTACGGAGCACTTCAGTTGTTAGTGCGATTTACCTGTTTTTTGCTGCCAATATTTATTTATCAGGTAAGGTTTTTATAGATTAATCATCGACGAAAAAACTACTAACAAAGGACTCTCAGATTGCATCTAAGGTACAAAAAGTTGTCATACAATGATGATTTGTTGAAAATAGGTAGATACCTACATCAGTCTGAAATTATTGTCATCTACAAGAAATAAAGGTTACTTTGAGCGTGTGTTATGTCCAAAAAACTATTATTGAAACATTATTTCGCATGAAAGCTGTAGAAAACACATTATTTTTATTGCTATTCTTGAAGGATCATATAATTTTATTAACAGTAGTAGCAATGTTACTCTCACTCATAAGCCAACAAATAAACATTAGACATTATTGGATAGCTGGATAGTCTGAATTGTGTTAATATTTGCAAGACTCCGACAATTGAGCGAGCAATAAATAAAGCTGTCTCCATGAAACTCCACCTTTTCAGTTAGGGTTGTAGTTAAAACAAAGATAGGTATGACAGTATAAAATAATTTTGTACATGTTTGTGATGTACTTATATATAGAATGGTGGAGGATTTTCCCAAACTTGTGAGAATTTCCTCAAATCATCTCTAGGTTGATGATGTTAGGTTGCCTCTGTCATAAGGAACTGTTCCAACGGTTTGGTATCTCAGTCAGTCAGTTTTTCTTGAGTACCTACTTCAATAAATTATCCTGCCAATAATATAAACGTGATAGCTGGATGAATCTTTGATCACGCAAAAATGGCTAAATGTATTTAGATGAAATTTAGCACACAGATAGTTTGTAACCAGGACTAGCACATTTTTTATGCCGGTTGGCCATGAATCAATTCTGAACTCCACGAAATCGCAAGTAAGAAGTAAGTTTAAAAGAATCTAAGGGATTTTCAGAAAATTGTATACGTAGATTATTTAAGAAAAATTTATGTCTTTGTTAAGTAATTCTAGTACCTAAGTAATACAAAGAGAATTACTAAAAGTACATACAATAAATTGGTGCATGATAACGTCATAATTTACTGCACATTATAAATCTATTAATGCATAACGTGGCCTCGCTCCGCTGATAAGCTTTTAATGTCACTGCCTTATATTGAATGCGTTACCAATGATAGTAAGGACTCAAATCTGCGTACATATTAGGTAAGGGTTAAACAATGCAGAGTTGGTTCTTTTGTTTTCTTTTCTATTATACTTTTTTATGGGATAGGTCGGCAAACGAGCAGACAGATCGCCTGATGGTAAGCCATAACCGCCGCCCATGGACACCCTCAACACCAAAGGAGTCACAAGTGCGTTGCAGGCCTTTTAAAAGAGTATTGGGCCTCCGGTAACCTCACTCACTCGGCGAAACACAACGTAAGCGTTGTTTAACGCCGGTTTTCTGTGAGGCCGTGGTATCACTCCGGTCGAGCCGGCCCATTCGTGCCGAAGTATGGCTCTCCCACGTAAGAATACTGTAAGAATAATGATTTAGATATGGATTAACTAGTCACTATGGGTTCAGGATATAGAGCTGTCTTGTTGTGCTGGTCACCCATAGATTGACCTCGATAAGCGCATGTTAATCTGCAAATTGATTGATTAGCATAATTATCAGCTTAGTCCTGGTACCTTAATTTTTAAAATTTGAAGTAAAGAAAATTGTTTTCAATTCGATATTACTTATTGATATACCCATTAACAAATATTACTATAATTAAATTACTGATTCCACTTATTGTGATGAAATACAAAAGAATGCAGTCATTTAACATACGTTCCGTGTTATGCTACAATGGAGATTAACTTGATAATTACACAGATTGAATCGCAGATCACGATAAGAGATGTTTAACGAAGATAACATGAAATATCTATGTTTAAAACTTGTTTTAAAGACTGGAGGCCAAAGATAGCTGTAATTTTTTTTATGGCTCTTCAAGTCTATATCTCTAACGTGATTTAACGACCATATTCATTAATTAATGGCACATAAAAATGATTTGACTGTCGCACGCGCCTCCTATTTAGTTAAAAGGTTACAACTGATTGAGACTAAAACCCTATCTATAGCCTAACCTCTCTAGGTTAGGCTATAGATACACCGCGCTGGCCTAATGCAGGTTGGTAGACTTGACATGCCGTCGAGAAAATCTCTCAGGCATGCAGGTAACAAAATTGCGTGATTTCAAAAAGACAGAAGTCCGTGCCTTGTATTAGATCTCGAATCTTTGACTTGACAGTCCAATGGTCGTATAATTAGGCTTTTGTGCAAGTTGTAAAGTAAGTTTAGTACTTATTTCACAAGTAGCTATAGTTAATTCATCGTCTGAATGTAAAAGCTGATATTTCAAGTTACGATGAGAGAGATTAATAGATGATGTAGCAGTGTAAAGGTAAAACAATAATCGGATATTCTTTAGAAGCATTGTATGTTGCTATGAAATATTACATGCGCTTACATTTGCATATTAATTATCTAGTCATTTAAGCAACTCAATATTTTTTTATATTCTCTTTTACATTTGTCGTAAAACCTACTATTACTCGTATCTGTATATTTTTTAGAACCGTGGATGTACATTGTACATCAGTAAACATCTACCCTTAACCCTTCGGGGAATACAGGCTTGATGGTATGTTATGTTGTAGTTTATTTTCAACATATCAAGATTTTTCTGCGTTTTTATTTACAAGTAATTACTTGATAAATACTTGTACGCCGCTATAAAACAGTTCGCGTCAAAGTCAAATTTCTTTATTGCTTCATGTGTAAATATACATAGGACTTTAAATTCAGTAAGTAGCAACATGAAACCCCTTGGGGCACAGTATAGAATAGATAGGTACCTACTTAAAGTTACCTACCTATTAAGTAATTAATCAACATATTATAATAGTTATTATTTAACAAATTACATTCTTAGGAAATAAAATTATCATTTATTTTCTTAAATAGAATTATCTTTAAATTAAAATAACCATTTAGTTAATTTACAGAATTATTATTATTATTATACAGGTACATATTTTAATATTTTTTTTAAGCTATTGCATAGCTTCTATCGCGGGCCTTGAGCGTGGGGACCGAATCCAGAAATTCCGTAACGAAAAAACCTACCACGCTTGTCTCTTTAGTTCAGCAACCCGCCTTTAGGTGGCATTGGTTGTATTACATAAGTTGATAAAAAACGCTATGCAATAGCTTTACCGCGGCAGTCCCCGAGTGCCAAACGTCTTTTTTATGTCATAGGAGGGCAAACGAGCAGACGGATCACCTGATGGTAAGCCATTACCGCCGCCCTCTGGTGTTGATGGTGTCCATCACCCTCAACACCAAAGGAGTCACAAGTGCGTTGCCAGCCTTTTAAAAGGGGATTGGGCCTTCGGTAACCTCACTCACTCGGCGAAACACAACGTAAGCGTTGTTTTACGCCGGTTTTCTGTGAGGCCGTGGTATCACTCCGGTCGAGCCGGCCTATTCGTGCCGAAGCATGGCTCTCCCACGATAAAGGTACGATTGTTTAATTTATTGCACAAATTTAATTAAGTAAGTAGTGTTAATTATATTTTTAAATGTATTTATTTTTATTTTAATCATCAAATATATATTTTAGCGTGTAATAACATTTTTCTAATAGGTAGACACCTATTAGAAAAATGTTAATGATATCAATTTAAAGAAGTAGGTAGGTACTATTTTCACAACTCAGCCGTATAAATTTAGCAATCAATATTATTCGTAAGGATTTCCTAAGGAAGGTAAATTAGGTTTATGTTGTAAACCGAAGCGTTATTATAACATAAATCCCACATTACACCTAGTTATATTACTCAACTCAGTCGTAAAGTGGCGATAGAGGAAATTACGACTATTACTGCACCTTATCACCACATCGAATAACGATGTGAAATGGGTGATAGAAAAAAGAAAGAAAAATATGTAAACACATTAATAAGGAGATAAACATAAAATACCATCACGCCTGTATTCCCTGAAGGGTTAGGCAGAGGTGTACTTAATGTACACCCACAGTTCGCCGGTATGTTTAGATCCTATATTATAGGGGGCGAGCCTTTAGCCATTAACCGGGCACAAATCCAGACTCCGAGCTGCTAATGAGAATTTCATAGAAAAACCCAATAACACTGCTTGACCTGGGGATCGAACCCAGGACCTCCAGGACCTCGAGTGTAGCAGTCGCACTTGGGACCACTAGTTTAATGAGGCAGTGATTAAGTTCAGGAGATATACCTACATATATTTAAATACAACTAAATGAAAAACTATTGCGAATAGGATTTAACTGAATGCTCAATGCTCAGCCTAATATTTTTATGAATGTGAGTTTGTAGGAAACAGTAGTTTTTTTTTTCAATATAAAGTATTGGGTTGGTCTCAGTGATTATTACTTTCAGCCCCTAATAGGGAAACAGTGAATCAAAAATCACCGTGTAGGTAAGCATAGGTATATTGTAAAAGAAGTACCTATTTTAACTGAATCGAGCCAAGTGAACGGTTTTATTTAGCAGTTCGCAGCTATAATTCATCAAGGTTGTTCCAAAGAGAGTAAATAATAGCGAGGTTGATCGTGATTGTGCGTTTCAAAGTTACAAAACATAATTTATTATTTATAATAAACTAGTGTCCCGTATGCAGCTTCGTTTGCGTAAACGCAGCGACATCGTACGAGTCCAATTGTGAATCTAAACCACCCAGGGACCTATTCATACACACAAAAATTTCGTCAATATCGGTCCAGCCGTTTAGGAGGAGTTCAGTGACATATACACGTAGAAAATAATTATTTATACTTATTCTAAAATGTTTATCAGTTACGAGACGTCCAAATTGGGGATCTCTAGTGCCGTTACATAGAGATCGGATTAATATCGGCAAAGATATCCCACAACAAACCAATATCTATACAAAAAAATATCAAGACCATTTTTATCTTCTGGGTATATAAAATATCGGTTGTTCCATACATTTTGATAGTGTAGGCATTATCTTCACTTTAGTATGGTAGGTACAGCTAATTTTAAACATAACATAACATACCTTCACGCCTGTATTCCCCGAAGGGTTAGGCAGAGGCGTACTTAATGTACACCCACAGTTTGCCGGTATGTTTTTAGGTCCCATGTTATAGGGGGCGAGCCTATAGCCATTCACCGGGCACAAATCCAGACTCCGAGCTGCTACTGAGTATTTCATAGAAAAACCCAATAACACTTTGCCCGACCTGGGGATCGAACCCAGGACCTCTAGTGTAGCAGTCGCGCTTGGGACCACTAGAACAATGAGGCAGTCCACAGCTAATTTTCTTTTTCATAATTCCGGGTCAGTCCCGTAGTAAAAGTTGTTCGTATTACTACGATCGTTTTGCTGCGGGATGACAACCATTTGAATTTCTCGGTGTATATTTTAAAGTATTAGACTAGATTGGTATCATTTTGACGACATGTTTGGCGTAGCGTGTGAGCGATCTGCTTCTGCGCCACGTGTTGTGAGTTCTATCCCCACACGGAGCAAAAATTTGTATGAACTACAGGATCTACTAAAATAACTTTATAGTGTACTTAGTTGTTACGGGTCTGGACGTGTATGTATGTGAGAATTTGTGTTTGTAAATGATCCGACGATACAGGAGAAAATCCTAAATTAGGACAACGTTTTATTCAGCGTTTTGGAATAAGAATAATTTGCTTATTAATTACTAAGAATAATATTGTGTACAAATAATGTATTTTTAAATTTTGCCCTTGATGTCATCGGTGGTGGCTGTAATGATGTCATTTCTCAATTAAATATGTAGGTAATGTATGTATGTTTTGCATTGTATTGTAAAAATAAGGTAGGCATCTCCATGACCCACAGTCGCTTCTCTCCGCTCACAGTCACTACTTGTTAATGTTTTTCCCTTAATATAAATATGTATTTACATAATAAGGTAATAAATAAAATATAAATAAACTCAAAACTAGCAAAAGGTTGCGCAACAAAAAAAGAAAAATGGGAGCTGGCAACACAACGGGCACATCCATACACACTTCATGCTATACTCTATAGTGCATAGAGAAATATAGAGATCAGTGCTATTTATCCACTATAATTTTCAATTACATAACATACCATCACACCTGTATTCCCCGAAAGGTAAGGCAGAGGCGTACTAATGTACACCCACAGTTCGCCGGTATGTTTAGGTCCCATGTAATAGGGGGCGAGACTATTGCCATTAACCGGGCACAAATCCAGACTCCGAGCTGCTACTGAGAATTTCATAGAAAAACCCAATAATACTTTGCTCGACCTGGCGATCGAACCCAGGACCCCTAGCGTAGCAGTCGCGCGTGGGACCACTAGACTAATGAGGCAGTCAAGTCAGAGTTTATTAAATTAAACTAACAAAATGAAGATTTGTTTACCATTTTCCTTTAATCTCCGCATGATATTTTTGTGTTTTTATGGTAACCCATTTCTTTTCAGTTTTTGAAGCAAACGAGGGCAAGTTTTGTATACGTGATAATTTACAGAACGAGTTTTTATAAGTATGGTAACACGACTGACGTTTTAATTTAATTAAAATTACGAATGTAATAGTAACGTCAGGATTATCGTGGTCATATTATAAAAACGATCTTGTTTTTGATAGGTAAGATAAACAAGTCGAAAATAATCTATAACTACTTATAATAAATCAGTAGAGAGGTCAATTATATACATGAAATATATTTCCAAAATAACTATCAGCGGGTGATTAGTGATCGATACTGACGCCAAAAATGCAATCAGTAAAATTTTTGTCTGTCTGTCTGTCTGTCTATATGTATGTTCGTTATAGAAACAAAAACCACTCGACGGATTTCAACGAAACTTGGTAAAATTGTTCTTCATACTCCTGGGCAGGTTATAGTATACTTTTCATCAGGCTACGATCAATAGGAGCGGAGCACAATTAAAAAATGTTGCAAAAACGGGAAAATTATTTGATTATTTTGTTCTGGGAAGTGACATGGGTCGTTGATAAAGCGGGCGTAGCCGCTGGCGGAAGCTAGTATCAAATATTTGTATCTAAGTCATATTAATAAAGGCACATACCCATTTTTACTCATTGGGTTTATTTTAAACCCAGTTTGTTGGTATTTTCCAATTCATGGTATTTTTCAATCCAAACCCGAGCCGATTTTTCAAACTGAGATTCTGGACCTAACTTAACGTTGGTCTTGGACTCATTGATCTAGTTGATGCCAATGAGTCCGTTTAAAAGACGATTTAAAAAATAATTAAAATAAACTTACCATAACTACCACTTGCCATACGTTGGGTTCTTGAATGAGGAGGTGGGTGGTTTGTAGAGAGGGTTCTCTCCTGTGCAGTCCTCCGCGTCAATATTCTGGTACTGAGGGTCGTTGAGAGGGACTGGAGGGACGGTATTCAAGTGCTTCCACAGCATGATACCGCCGACCGCCGCCACCGCAGCCACGATGCCCAGTACACCCACGATTATAGACACTGAGACAAAAATAAAAATGAAATTTATATTGGAATGGAATAGAATTTATTTTACAACGTAGGGATGTTGTATCGCAGTATTTTTTTTTAATAATTAAGTAAGTATATGTAACTTTTTTATATGTACAAAATATACATAGGCATTGATTCAACATTATGAATATGGGCGCTGAGCCAATGTATAGTGTGAAGGAACCCTTAGTCTTAAACGACTGTTGCAAATAAAATTGGAAATGATATGTCTGACAGAACAATATTTTGTTAGGAAAGCGTTCATAGTTGGGGAAAACGCATGACCAATGTAGCATTTAAAACCACCTTTACGACGACGGCTCGCATCAAAACAATCAACTTTCCTTATACCTATTACGTATGACACATAAACACAGATTAATGAAATGTAAATAGATTTCATTGTAGTATTTGAGTTCATGCATACTGCCTACACTTTTCCTTGTCGTACGCAAAAACAATGCCTAGTGGGCGGGACCCGTGCACAAATAAAGTGCAAAATGTCTCGTAGGTACATTATGTTGTTTAATATGTGTTAATCTGAATTATGGTAGTCGTCATCCCTTATTTACTTCGAAATATACATTTGGATCCAATTGAGTAGGTAGACATTTGATATTGTAGTATATAATAACTCAGATTGGTGATTAGAATGGTAATTTTAATAAAGTATTTTAAAGAACTGCAGTCTGTTATGTATGGTTAGTATCTAAGCTGTCATCATCATCAAAACGTTTATATTTCCAATACTGGGCACGGGTTCTCAGGATAAGGGATATTATAAAAGTCCACCACACTATCCTAATGCGGGTTGGTAGACTACACACACACGCCGTCGAGAAAATCTCTCAGGCACGAAGTTTTCCTTCACCATTAAAGCGAGTCATAATTAATTATGATCAGGCTGACAGCGTCAACATTATATAAATACTAGCAGTTAGCGTGGTATTAAAAGTGCATGGTTAATTATGATTAAATGCTTGGTTACACATTAAGCACTGTATTGTTTACTATTTTTTTCATCGTATATTCACAAACTGCGAATGGTAGTTTAATGCAGGATTTACATTTAAATTGCTACTGTATGTCTCATTTCACATATTTGTACTTTCGATATTGTACGTAGGGAGAGTAGATTGGCTAAGGATTGTGTGTATAATAAAATTGTATAGTATAAGATCTACTAAATTAAATCCCACGCAAGTCGTAAAATTCGATCGAAGAAAACAGTTATTGCCTTAGGTTACTATTGTTAAACTATTAAATACACATATTTATACCACAGAGAAATTGATATCTAGAATTTCGTATATGTAAAACTAAAATATGTAATGTCTATATATACGTATGTTTTTAAGTGAGACTATTAAATAATCCATTTGGCAAAATAGTCTTACTCAAAAGTGTAACTATAAGTAGATATAATTCTTCAATTCTTTCATATTTTTTTGTAAAGTTACCCTTGTTACCCTCCTTGTTTAATTTATATTACAATTCATTATAACTTTACAATACAGAAGGGTGACAGTTTTATTTACTAAGATTTCTCTGCTCTGTTTAAAGAATACGGAATGAATGTTTTTTTTTGTTATTTATTTAATACCATTCAAATATTTTGACGAAGGGTTTCACAATTGGGAAAAAAACCATAAGCCCTTTAGTTGTTTATAATGACCGTCTGTCACCACAAGCTGTTATCTCCGAATGCTGTCATATTTGTTATCAGCAGTGCGTAGATATTATAATGTGATATAGTTTTCTGGGTCAGTAACAAATAGAAATGACCTAACGTCATTAAGGAGCTACGACAAAGGAAGTTATAATTTTGTTTAAGAATTTACGTAATAATTTAGTTTATTAATTTAGTTAAGCTTACATAAATACAACGTGATAACATCAGGTATTTATAGACTGGTCTAGGTATATGATCCCCAATAGTGCCAAAACCATCAACAGCACTAATATGTAATGTTAAAACATAACATACCATCACGCCTTTACTCCCCGAAGGTTTAGGCAGAGTCGCACTAATGTATTCCCACATTTCGCCGATATATTTCGATCCTACGTAATAGGGGGCGAGCCTGTTGCCATTAAACGGGCACAAATCCCAATCTCTTATCTACTACTGAGGATTTCATAGAAAAACCTAATGATCCTGTGTTTGACCTGGGAATATAACTCAGGACCTCTAGCGTAGCAGTCCTGTTTACGACCACTAGACTAATGAGGAAGTTATCTCGGCACTAAAAATGTTTATGTAAACAATGAAACAAAACGTAAAAAAATCAAATGGTAAACTGTAAGTGGGTTACCAATTGCGCGGAAAACCACAGTCCACAATGATGGGTAATACCAAAAAGAAAAAATACTATTAAAGTAAGTATTACGTATCTACCTATTACTAGATCATTGCAAATCTAATTAAACCTTTATGTACTCCATATTTTCTTGTTGGTTCCAGAGCAATTGGCTGGCTAGGTCCCTAAAATTACAACTGTTTTACTGTATACCCTCGTAGGTACCTATGTACGTACCTATTTTGTTTACGTGCTCAATTTCAAGATTGCCCGGTTTCTGTATTCTGCTTGACAAGCCTAAGTAAAAAAATAATAAGGCAACCCTATTCTTCCAAATATATGACCCGATATACGAGGTGTTTCCTGTCGTATCATCATTATATACCTATTTGCCCCCGACCTAAATCATACGGGCGAACTATGAGTGTATGGCAGTACAGCTCTGTCTAACATTTTAAAGAATACAGGCGTGATGATTTGATAAGTCCTTGTATTGGATAGTTTGACGACACAGAAGCAAAAAAAATAAGCGATACAAGTGGTCACGAATGTTTTCATAACTAAGACAATATAAGGATACGATAAACATAATTATGTTCTAAGAAAGCGACTGATACCCCACAGCTGGTGTCAGAGAACATATATTTGTTCTGTCATGTCAAAAGGCTGGAATTATCGAACACATCTGTGTAAATTAAAATGTTTAAACAAATTAAAGAAAACACTTTATATCTTTAAAGTTAGAGTTCTGTTTTGTGTGAAGAGTTAATATGTATGTGGAATTAAAAATTCACTTTTTCATTCATTCATGACTCGCATATTGTTTGAAGTGACGCAAATGAGATATGGAATTCAAGTGTCGCCATTTCATATTCTGTCCTTCTTAATTAATTTAATTTTTATTACCTGAATCGTAATTTTATAATATACAAGAAATATTACTTTTAAAACCACAGTTCGTGATAAATATAATTGACAGCTTACACAAGTTTTTTTGGCTTTTTTGGCATATACCAGGCCGTATTCACTTGCGATATCACCTGATTTCAGAAATATACTAGTATATCAGTTTATACGCTATACCTACTGTTCAAAATAGGATTCAATAACTATAAGTTTATAAAATGTAAGATCACGGAAAGAATTCATTTCAGGATGACATAGCTGAGTTTGAAGACTAAAAGAATTTAGAATGCTCACCTTTCTGTCCTCCCACAACGGCAGCAGCATCGACATCATTGCAAGACCTGACGATCATAACATAGATCTCTCCTATTTCATCTCTCATAGCTACGTAATCAATTCGACAATCAACAATAGTTTCATTGCAGGTAACCCAAATTTTCCTATCCAGATTATCTCTGGCTTCCGTTAACGACTGATTGTAGGTCTTTATAGTCATGGAATGGACACAGCTGTCACATTCACCAGCGGTGCTGTTGAGGAGACAATCTTCGCATTCGCTGGCGACCATACAGAGGTCTGCGCAGTTATTTTCCTGGTCGAAGTACCGGGAGCCCTCGCGGTCTGGGTAACAGATGCAGGTCTCGCATGTGCCACAGTAGCCGTTGCCGGAGCAATCCGCCTGCAAGAGATTGGCTGTGACAATGATTCACATAGATATGGAACCCAAATTCCACTTCTACATATACAATAATACGAATACACAATATAACATAGTACAAAACTACGTAATTAGTTGTGTGGGTGTGAATATAGATGCAATAGGTATTACAATGACAACAATTACGCGTAAGGATACATACCAACTAGGAGCAGACATCGAGAAAAAAGCAAAAAATTGGAACTGGATTCCTAAAGTTCGTATTTGTGTTGCATTTGTTACCTTCAGTGTTAGAATCGAACAGCACGTAATAAAATCTGGGTAACAAATTTTAATATTTTACTTTATTCCTAGTTTTCTATGTAAACTTACATCGTTTCGTGGATTAACTGAGCACTGAACTACGTCGCCTCGCTTCTCATCGCAAATTGGTGTTTGACAAGACTCGCCAGTCCTGTAAGAAAATCATAGTTCAATAATGACAATGTAATGTAGGGTAATCAAACTAGAATAACTGTTAATGGATGTTCGCTTAGTGCATTTTTTGTTCAGTGTATTTAGAAAGGCTGTGTTCGCTACGGCAAGTTTTTGTACTAGATAAATTCATCCTTGAAAGTTTCTAAACAACATTGCTGATGAATTTATACTTGGACGACATGCAAAAAGCAATAATGCGGATACTGAGCAAATTTAAAGAATAGGTATATTGAAACATAACACCAAAGATAAATTACACGATTTTAGTCAATCGATGACAGAATCTTTTGCAATATTGATTTAAAATTTCGCAAGCACAATATCGATTTATAATAAGTTTTGCCTAGACTTATGGTAGGTACTGAGCATTCTTTAGCAGTAAACGGGGTTACTGATAATGATCAGGACTTAATCGGTTCATTGCTGACGGACATCCTGGAGCGTCGCCGTATCAGTATGAAGGCATAATATCCGTTATGTCAGATATAAGACTTAAGAAGTAGATGGATAAAATCTGATACTACTTATAAATATTAATGATTACAGTCAGCGAGCTTGTAAGTTTGTTAAAATGCGGACATGCGGTATTGTTGATTATTATCTATATTTCAATTTTAGTTCGTCAATCATTGCTAAAATATTTTTTCCTCTACCTGCCTTTGCTTGCTTATTCTACAAAATTAAAATGTTCATTAAATTGTATTGATTATTCTAAAATATTACTTATTTGAATAAAATGTGTGTCATAGGCCGCAAAGTCTTCATAAAATTGCGTTGCAATCATTATAATTTGACATGCAGCTGTTCTTACAAATTGGATTGCATCAAAACATGAAGCATTTTTAATAACCCCGCCATTAAGAGGAAAGTGCCCTCTTGTGCCACAATTAACTTCGCATCGATGTATGAACAAAGATGTTTTTGTTGAGCTAAACCTAAATATTTACTGGTAATAGTTATTTGAGAAATTCAACCTTATTGCATGATATTACGATACTTCATTGCTTGTTTGATTAAGCCATGTTATGCTTCATTGTGTCGACATTTCGATGAAATACGTTTACCTATACTCGGTGCATTTGATATGTAAACAAAATTTGAATCGTTACGTGTCGAAGAAGATATTTAATTTAAGCATTGTCTTTTATATTTGATCATTAAAATTTATGATTCCTGGTGTATGTAAGTGAGATAAAAATCTCTTGTTTGGTTTTTGTTTGCAAGTTGCAACTTTCAATTACTGTATTTAATTTTTCCTAACTTTATTAATTAACTTATACAAGAATTTGTGTAGGTTTAATAATATTCACCGTTTTCTAAAATACCGTAATTTGTAAATGCTCCAGTAATTGTAAGAGCTTGTCGGTTTTTCCTTGGATTTGCCCAGTAAATATTATTTCAATGTCGTTTCTGCTAGCGCATAATATTTCAAATTTACCTAAAAGGTTGCCAGACAATTTACTTGAAAAGGCGTTTTTGCACGATTATGCGCGAGTGATTAATAATGTTGGTGACATTGTAATTCCTGCAGGTTGAAATGATATGAAAAAGGTAATCCTGTTTATTGAAGTTGTACCTACTAAAAATTATTGGATGTCTGTAGGATTTTTTAATATTGTTATACTTCTGTGGAAAAATTAAAATATAAGTACATACCATCCAGCATAACACGTACAGACGCCACAAGATAGGTCGCCATTCTTGTTACAAAACGCCGAACTGACTTCCACCTTTTGACTGCACTCACACGCACAAGGCACATAGTACTTGACCGTCACTTCTTCGTCTAAGCCCAGATTGATTTTCACTTCTACATACTCAGATAAACCACCAGTCACATTACAGAATTCCCTTGACGGAGTAACTTCGATGGTAGTCGTGCATTTCATGCCAGAGCATTTTGCTTCATATTCTTTCAATTCGATATTGAAGCTCTGAGTCGAGTGAACGATCATCATTTTTGCCTGCAAAAGATGATTTAGGTTAGGATTATGTCTATTGTGTCTTACGCGAATGAGATATAACTAACGAAATTTATTCTAGTAGAGCTCCGGTGAAGGAGAGAGCTGAAGATCGGACTCTGTGGCGTTCTAAGTAAGTGTGATTATATGAGGCCCAACAATGGACGGATACAGGCTGATGATGAGAGTTCCGATTTTCATCGGAATACAAATGATAATCGTTAGTGGTAGTTAGAAGCTCGAAAAACTGGCCATATTGGTATTGCCCAATAATTACGGTGCATAAGTCATGTAAAATACAGATATCCTGCCGTATCTGGTTATATTAGATGCCAATCCCAACTCGTTTGGGGGGAAAGGCTAAGATGATGATGAGATTCAAACTGTGCCAAAGACGAATGAATTCTGTAAAGAGTTAGTAATGTTAGGTTAAATACATATATACATACATATAATATTATCGCAATAAAGTCCGCAAAGAATAGTTTTATTTTCCGTCAGGAAGTTCAACAATAACAAAGGGTGTAGAACGAAAATGGATTGCGCAGTTATTAAGAGGATGTAGATTATGGATTGGAAGTAGGTACTCGTATATAAGATCGTTTCAGTGTGACTCATCAAGTCCGCAAATCCTTAACTCAAACACGATTCATTCAGTGAGTTTATATTTTGGGTAATAAGCCGAGATTGTGTTTGATTTCCCTTCATTTAAAATATCCTTTGTGAATACAGAACAGTAAGCGCCTGAGCAGTTAGACAAGCCAGAACTACTAATGTAATATTTACAAAGGGCTAACGTTTAACTAACCACCAGATCTAGTAAAATGTAACGGCAAAAAGTCATTTTAGTTACCTATATTGCAAAAAATAGTAAATGATCATCAAAATACAACAACACAACAACAACTTTACAACTTGCGATCCTAATTAGAGCAACCAACTCTAAATTATGATTGTCTAAAAGCAACAAAAAAATTCACCAACCAAGTATAATGGAAGTCGCGAAAGCGTATAATAGGTAGAAGTCGCAGTTCTAACCTAACCTAAACCTAATATTTGGTGACCATTTATCCTATTTTCGGATCAATTTACTAAGTTTGGTGGTCATTATAATTATCCCCTTTACAAAGATTAATTAGCGTTCGACACTATGATTCATCAGTATTCTTTTCAGACTTGACATGATATGGAATCCTTCCTGAGATGGGCTGTACAAGTCTCTTTTGGCATGCAATACTTGGACTTCATCTTTTTTGTAAAAATGTTCATGAGACCCGTGTTGCATGGGAAAAGTGGAGGGTTATATCGGACGCTTTCCACAACCCTGCGTTCTTCCCTTGGGTTCCATACAATAAACCGTCACCTAATAATATACTTATATTATGCTCCTCTACATCGTATGCTTTAATCGCATTCACAAATGGCCTCCTCTCTTTCTAATGTTACGCGTCTATTAAAGTGTAATTATAATTATAGTATCATAAAGTAAACCCATTCTGCCATAATTATTATAATTGTTGTAATTATTTTAAAGGGAACAGTGAGGCATGTTTGTAATGCTGACGCTAATTCTTAGATTGTTGTGACATGTCAGTTACAGTTAGTTTAATTTCATGTCAGTTATTTATTTCTTTGTATTTGTTGCTACTGTTTTTGTAGAACCTGTAACTTTTTGTGTAATTCACCGCAATAGTTCGCCAGTATGTTTAGGTCCATGTAATAGTGCGCGAGCCTATTGCCATTAACCGGGAACAAATACCAAACTCCGAGCTGCTACTGAGAATTTCATAGAAAAACCCAATAACAATGCTCGACCTGGGAATCGAACCCAGAACCTCTAGCGTAGCGTAGCAGCCGCGCTTGGGACCACAAGACTAACAAAGCAGTTTAGCTTAATATAGCTTTATTGTGACCAGTAACTCTACTTGGATGTCACGGCACATCTGTTTCTTTGGAAGGTACGAACAGGTACTTCGAAACTGAACTATAAGAGAGTTGTACAGTGGGGCTACAGCGGGGCATCAAGTCTGTTCATTTTTGTGTCTAAATATAAATATAATACTCTTAGATCGTCATTGAGTGATTTCGGAATGATTGATATTTAACAAAGCTTTCTACGAAAATTTTGATACGTTTTGTCATTGTGATACAATGCTTGTTATATTTAAAAGTCGGTATATTAAATTGGAATCGAAGCGAACAAGAAAAATTTTTCAATCATAAAGCTATTAAACAAAGAAAAATATCTAATTACATGCTTTATTTATCTAAAGTAATATTTTGCCCAAACACCTGCAAAATTTATTCGTCCGGAGACCGACCACTGGCGTGTCCTCACGTACAAATTAGTCGGACATCTGTGCCCATATGATAATTCGGTGTGAAGTTGACGTTATAGGTTTAACAGCCATATCATATTTGTGAGCAAGAAACTATTTAGGTTAATTGTAGGCATTGGTAGTGCTAATGGCCGATTTATTGCCAGCTAAATTTTTAACTGAAGAATAAAATTGACGTTTAACCGATTTAAAAACTGTCAAAATTTCGAACATACCTCTATATAAAACTCAAAAGTGACTGACTGACTGACATAGTGATCTATCAACGCACAGCCCAAACCACTGGAGGGATCGGGCTGAAATTTGGCATGCAGGTAGATGTTATGACGTAGGCATCCGCCAAGAAAGGATTTTGGAAGAAAGGATGAAAGTTAGTAGTTTATATGGAACAAAGTAACTATTTCACGCGGACAAAGTCGTTCGAAAAGCTAGTTCCACCAATAAAGTTATCTGGCGATGGAAAAATCGGTCCTAAATAGAAAAAATATTTATAGACAAAAAATTATATTTTCCGACTTTTTTCATAATTTATGGCGTGAGCAGTTTTTGCGTCATATTTGGAAATTGAAACAATCATAGGTATCGGTTATTGTTTTTTATCAACGTGTGGGCCTCGCGCGGAACTTATATTTGAGACCGACAGGTAGGTACTTGTAGGGTCTGGGTGTTTATGTACATATGTGCAAATTTGTGTTTGTAATTGTTCTAATGTCCGTAAAATGATGAATGAAAATATAATGACAATGTTGTAAAAAAAATGTGAAGACATAGGGTAGTTCATTGGTGTTTAATTAATTCAAACTAACAGTTTAGTAAAATATCTAATTAGAATTTGTACCTATACTGAAAAAATATTTTAATTCTACTAATAAAGTTCTAAGATATAAACGTGTTAAGTTTTTATTGCGGATTGAGAGATGCTCTGTCCCTTTCTCGCAAAATGAGTATTTTTATGGCCCACGGGACATTTGACGTCCCGTGTTGCTATTATCTGTCTAGCATACAATTAAAATTTTGATAACTTCCATATTTTCGAACAGACAGGACTTTTCAGGAGGATAAAAAAATATCAGCCATGGATTAAAGCACCGATTTTTCATTGTTTAATTTTTATGTTTTACCTTTCCACTAATAATTACAATGATCCTCACCTTTTGTTTATTTTTGGGGGTATACTGGATGTCCAGTTTGTTAGGTTTCCCAATATACAGTGTCCTCTCAGCATAGACTGGGTTGACAGCCACACCTGGTTTGGCCACTTCTTCCATCTCGGGAAGAAGCTCTTGGTCGTCGGGACACCAGCTGTCTTCTAAGGCGAAAGAACAGTGAGGTGACTGTAAAGAAAATAAAAACGGAATTAATAAATGTGGTGATAATGTAAAAAAGGTTATAGTGAAAGGAACGAATACTTCATTCAGAATTTCAACAGTTTTATAAGTGCATAATTTACAATTCATACTAATGTAGAAGCTTTTAGCTTAATTAGCTACCATTTAGAAATGACAAAAATATAACATAAATCTTTTTCGAGAAGACTGGTGACCTTACAAGGTGTGGGCAATGTACAATATAAGAACCACATATACATATCCACGAAAAAATACACGAAAAGAACCTCCTTTTTTGCCTCAGTTAAAATGCATAAAAACGACTTAAACGGGAAGTCGTAACGCGCAAATCATAATAAGAGCGAGCACAAACGGGCTGTATGTGTTATTAAATGATTTATGATACAACTATTATTTATAAAGATACAGTAGGTACCTACCTATCTAAAAATAAGAATCAAAATTTTTCTAAAATTTTTTTCCTGATATAATCTTCTGCGAAGATCAGAGCAGTGATAGCCTAGTGGTATGACGGTTGGACTGCCAAGTCAAAGGGCTCGAGTTCGAACCCAAGGCACCTCTGACTTTTCGAAGTCATTCATCACGCGCTTAAACGGTGAAGGAAAACATCGTGAGGAAACCTGCGAACCTGAGAATTCCTGAGAGATTTTCTCGATGCCGTGTGAAGTCTGCCAACCCGCACTAGGCCCGCGTGGTGGACTTGTAGCCTTATCCCTCTCAGAATGACAGGAGACCCGTGCCCAGTAGTGGGACAGTATAATGGGTTGATTATGTATGTATTTTATGAAGATCAGAGTAGAGACATATTTCTCGAGTTTGAATCCAATCAAATTTTTTATGCATTCAATAATCATGAAATCACTTAAATGGTAAAGAAAAGTATCGTGAGGAAATCTGCAGAGATTCTCCATCGGCGTGTACAGTCTGCCAACTTGGACTAGGCCACCATAGAGGATTATGAGGAGACCCGTGCTTATTAGTGATCAGTAAATGAGGTGGATGATAAACCCTCAAAGCTTGGTGTTCGCCGTGCATGAGTGAACGAGATAGCCGAATGTTTCCAATCGCATGTGGGAAAGAGATGACATATCATGCGATTACTAATCGAAAATACATTAGTACTTGCACCGCCGTTTCTTGTCCTGTTTTCTACGATGTATAATGTAAGAGGCAGGTGTTGTTGAAAGTGTGGAATCGGTTTGGTGACAATTGATTTAGATTTGGCATTGTGCCTTTTTGAATGATCATTTGACATTATTAGGTTTTTGTCACGGGTGGTCACCTGCAGTTTATAGGTAAAAAATTGTATATATTATATTAATTTAATACAACCGAATCCTTACTATATTTACTAATATTATAAACGTGACAGTTTGTGAGTATGGATGTTTGTTACTCTTTCACACCAGAACGGCTGAACGGATCTGTATGAAATTTGGCACAGAGATAGATTATAGTCTGAAATAACAAATAGGCTACTTTATATCCAGGTCGGACCCAATTCTAAAGTCCACGCAGACAAAGTCGTGGGCAGAAGCTAGTTGTCTATAATGAAACGTTCAAAAATAAGTTTAGAGAGTAAATGAAAGTAGAGTTATTACGTAATTTCTTTGTTATTGTCCTTAAAATTCTACAGCTATTTAAATGCGATATCTATATTGTATAATATACGTTTATTTAATTTACACAAAGATTCAATTAAGTATCTCACATTCCTGCTCTATTCAAAACCCAACTACGTAAATACCGGTAATACCTACTTTATACAAGATAATTTGTTTCATAAATAAATAATTATGATAACAAATTTTAACCTTTTCTAACAATATTAATTATCCTTTGTATCTAACTTGATGTCACTTTGGCACCTTATAAGTCTCTAGTATAAACATCATAAATCCTATATTGCAGTCAATTATAACCATATATTATGAACAAAGGAATGTCCTGCAACTCTGCTATGTATACATAATTCTTCTATATAAGGTTCTTAGCTGGTTCCTAGACATGTAATTATACAAATTGCAATGTTAAATGAGCCGTCCAGATTGTAACCGGTTGAAATCGCGAACAATGTTCACGCTAACTAGATGTGACAAGGGCGTGAAATCTGTCCAAAGTAGAGCGTGCCCTGCAAGACCACTGATGTTTGAACCTCCTTGAGATTTCTATGCAAGAAGGTGGTTTTTTGTATTATCTTTGGGTATTTAAACTGTTACTAATTTTATAACAATGTGTCACTCTACTGTCACCACTGCGAAGGTACGGTTGCCAAAGAAATTACATGTGTTACAAAATATGTAAGTACTCGTGTAGTCGTTTTAAATTATAATTGCAGCGTTGACACTACGTTGTTATTTAAGGTAATTAAATCTTCGACTCTTGTATCAAGAGGGTCTTGTAAAACAGGTCTGCGGCGATAGTTGGCACCCGGCCAATGATGTTCGTCGTTAATGTCATTAACTTGCTACCCGAATATAAACGTGTTGTGCATTTTAGGTTGATAGCCATTGACGCTTGTAGGCATATTAAATACCATATTAATTTTGAAGTTGTATACTAGTTATAAACTTGGCTCCTTCTGTGATTTTGGAGTAGAAATTTTCTGCATCGCTATCGTCGTGGATCATGATTCCTATAATCATGTAGTCCGGAGTATGGCGCAAAAGAAGGAAAAGCGAGTTTTGTGATTTATGAGGGGTTTTTGTACGATAAAAAACAGCGATAATATTCACCGATAATACTTATTTGAAAAAAAAATTATAAAAAGAATAAAATATTATGTAGGTAGATTACAGTTACAGTATATACATATCATCATAACTGTACTCCCCTAAGGGTTAGGTAGAAGCGTACCTATTAATGTACATTCACATTTTGTCGGTATGTTTAGGTCCCACGTAATAGGTCATCCTATTGTCATTAACCGGGCACAAATCCCAAACTCCTTTCTGCTAATGAGAATTTCATAGAAAAACCCAATAACACTTTGCTCGACCTGGGAATCAAATCCAAGACCTCTAGAGTAGCAGTCAAGCTTGGGACAACTAGACTAATGAGGCAGTTTATGTAGATTCTGTCTCTTATTTTTAGTTATTGACATTGAATTACAGAAAAATAATAGTAATATCTTTTTTATACCACTAAGGTAGCAAACAAGCATACGACCCGCCTGATGGTAAGCGGTTACCGTAGCCTATGGACGCTTGCAACACCAGGGGCATCACTCGCGCGTTGCCAGCCCTTTAAAAATCTTTTCACACCATTTTTGAAGAACCCCATGCTGTATTCCTTAGGGAAAACCTCGGTGGGAAGTTGATTCCACAACCTGAGTGTGTCTATATTAAATCACAACAACATTTATGTGTTATTATAGCTATTCACAAAAGACATATCCGTACTACACTATATCATTGTATAACGCGTCGCCTGGCGCCAGTGGTCGACTCGACCAAGTAATGACCAAGTTGGCAGCTTGCTTAACACAAGTAGGTACATCAATACGTTACCTGCCTTCATTAAGCACATTGTTGACTACCGATGGTGTTTGAAGGACGTATGAATAATTCGCTGGAAAAGCACAAGTAAATACAGACAGGTATTCGATGTAAACAGACACTTGGTATTACTGCCTGGGCTTGCAGGCGAGATTATAAAACATGGTCGTGTTGTAATGGTCGATTTGCTTGCATTTTCCGATTATGCAAACGATTGCCGAGGGGTATTCAGATATCGAGAGAATATTATGGATGTAATGATTCGGTAGCTATTATGACGTAACTTTATTTTAGGTAGTTACTCTCAACATGTGGAGATCCATTCTAATATTCATGTTCTTTTATTAATTATGTAATATAATAGTGGTCGATCTTTTAAATAAATCAATAAATAGGCAGCTGTTTAAATTAAAGAATCTATGCGAATTCAACTCTGTCTGTTTGTACCCTGTTCAAGCCTAAACCGCTAACCCAATTTTGATGGAATTTGGTATAAAGATAACTTCTACCTTGTGGAAGGACATAAGCTACTTTGTCTCAAAAAGTCTAGGGATGTAACTGAAACTGAGAGTACCAGCAGTATATTATATTCGAAGAAAGCCTTAAGGTATGTTTTACATGGAATCTGCTTGAGCAGCCTTTAGTGTATGTATAATAATATCAAACAAAAGGATAACATGTTATAAAGCAAGACATGAGTAATGATTTATAAATTTTATTATTTGATGACGCAACTCTTTAAGGGTAAGTGCAGGTTACGATACAATACAATAATTAAATAAGTATACAAAACCAAGTACCTATACATACGTCATTAGTCGAATATAGCGATCAGTATACGCTTTTCCTAGAAGTTTAGAAATCTTTATAACGTAAGATACCATCACGCCTGTATTCCATAAAGAGTTAGGCAGTGATGTACTAATGTCAGTGCCCTATTACACATCATATCAAAGCTCTCTAAGGGGCCTCTATACGTTGGACCTGTGTCTTCCTCCCGAGAGGCATGCCGATCCAAAAAGGAGAGACAATTAATAATTAATGAGTTAATAAATAATTATAAAGTGCCCAAATTACTGGGTATTTGTAATCATCCTTTGTTGCCTCAGGCTAATTATAAATTATGTAAAGCTAATTTATGATAGTAAGTTACAACCAATATAAACCATAGTATCCGTTTATCCATTCCAGATAATTATAATGCAAGAAACGATGGGTGCGGGGATCGACGCCTACGCAGAAAACACGAGGAATGTGGTTTAACAACAGGGAATAAAAAACATTATTATAATAGGAATAACCTTTTTAGATAAGATTTTTTATATACCCACATTTAAGTATGGTACAGTACGCGATACCAGAAATTGCCAGTATCTTTATTTAATTATTCAACAGGGGTTTTGGGTTCGGTTCACATGTCAAGTATAGAAACGCCCAATGAAATGATTTATAGGATTGTTTTTGTTTTAATCGCAGTAATTTCCATTTTGAATTAATTTTGGTAGTGGATTGGCTGTTTTAGATTGTTTAATAAAATATCGTTACTCGTCAAATGCGGAGATAATTAGATTTAGTCATCTGTAATCTTCGTAGACATTAATCAAAATAATTAACTTTGCAATGGTTACTATAACTCAAGCGTTTCAGTCTACCTTTAGGTTAAGATACGCATAAAGGGACCGAAGGAAACCCGTTCAATAACTAGTACCTAGTTAAATTGTTACGTGGTTGGAAATACAAATATGGACATAATTGGTTTGCCTGATGATAGGGCCGTATCTCCAAGACTGTCTGCCCATTCATTTAGAATTTAGGACAAACCGACAACAATATTGATAATCTTTCTTCACTACCGTCATTTTTGAGTAATTGGACTCATGACAGCATGGTATAAAGGGCAATAAACCCTATAATAGTCGTTAGTGCATACAAAACTGTGCAAGTGGGTGTCGGAGTAATAGCTTAGATCATGACGATTGCTCTCAACCTGAACTGATCTTACTGATACTTCATACTGTTCCCCTGAACGTGTGACTGAGACAACAATATTTACTATAAAATTACGGAAGTAGGTTTCGACTAGGGCTGCGACACGCAGACTAATTATATCGACCAAAAATCGTCAATGGCGACAAAATGATTAATAGGTGCCTTCGTTATTTATTGTTATAATAATTGGGATATAAATTAACGCTAATAGTTAGACTTTGTTATCTGGTGTTGGGCTATTGTTGACGAGCATTACGGAAACAGACTATCAGTTCAATACGCTAGTTTATTATATCAATTACACACTTGATTTGTGGTTGCAAGACACATTAACAACAACTAGGCGTTATGTATTTTTATTTACATTATGTAATGTATTACATAACATAACATACCATTACGCCTGTAAGGGTTAGGCAGAGGTGTACCTAATGTAGACCCACAGTTCGCCGGTATGTTTAGGTCCGATGTAATAGGGGGCTAGCCTATAGCCATTAACCGGGCACAAATCCAGACTCCGAGCTGCTACTGAGAATTTCATAGAAAAACCCAATAATACTTTGGTCGACTTTACTAGGACCTCTAGCGTAGCAGTCGCGCTTAGGACCGCTAGACAAATGAGATAGTAATGTATTAATGGAATAATAATATATATTTTTTTTGTGATAGGAGGGCAAACGAGCAGATGAATCGCCTGATGGTAAGCGATTACCACCGCCCATGGACACCCGCGACACCATAGGAGTCACAAATGCGTTGCCGACCTTTTAAAAGGCGATTGGACCTCCGGTAAC
The DNA here is from genome assembly GCA_910591435.1 of Acronicta aceris. Lineage (NCBI taxonomy): Eukaryota > Metazoa > Arthropoda > Insecta > Lepidoptera > Noctuidae > Acronicta > Acronicta aceris. The sequence continues at coordinate 13,921,246 of OU342759.1, forward strand.
CTCACTCACTCGTCGAAACACAACGTAAGCGTTGTTTAACGCTGGTTTTCTGTGAGGCCGTGGTATCAATCCGTTCGAGCCGGCCCATTCGTGCCGAAGCATGGCTCTCCCACGTAAGTATTTATTAAAAGGGAGGTATTTTTACTTCCATTCTTTCAGTAACTGTTGTCATTCAAGAGTCTATACAGCAGCCGGTGATCTTCATAAAAATAGATTCATTAAATATTATTTAGAAAACGAGAGCCTGTGAGAAACACTAAGCTGTCTTTCACTAATATGAGCCATTAGTTGCCAAGAAAAAGTATCGATTATTCTATAATAACTCGACTATTCTTCGGTAGGTACATCTCTAGCTACGTAGTGTGGGCGGTAGACGATATGACTGCCTATAGAAAGGTTGTCTCCCTCTTGCGACATCTGTGGCCACTCTAACCAGTTATAACGTAAATAAAAATAATAAACCTATAACTGTTGAATCGGATTATGTTGTTCTCTTGAAGAGTTTTGGCTCCGAGGTCACTATCGTCACTAGAGTGTATGCTACTTTATTGAGGTGGATCAAGATGATGGATTTGAAACAGTTCATTAAAAGTAAATTAATTCTCAAAATGATATTACTATTTTTAATGTTATATATAAGTTATTATATTTTCTTACATTAGCATCAATATAACACTTGATGCTAATGTAAGTATTCGTCACTGTGTTATATTGATGCTAATATCTTCGGACGAAGCTTTCGTATAATTATGATAGAACTTCACGTAGGTAAGTTGGTTTAATCATTAATTGATAAATTACAGCGTTATTCAGAACTGTGTATTACAAGACAGCGTGCCTATTTTTGCGCGTTGCCGACCCTGTAAATTAAGGATGAATAGTTGGGCTGTTAGCATAGGAGACATTCTGCCATGCATGACAGCGGCGGTAACAAAACACCACCGGTCCCCCACACTGCCAACACAACTCACCGTTAGGAACACAACATAGCACGGAGCTATGCTATTTGGCTGCTATTTTCTGCAAGGTGCAGGTACTTCCCCAGTTGAGCAGCTCCAACTGTGATTGGAATTATTCAATTCCACAATGCCCTACCTCTCTTAACCTATTTCTATACCTACGTTCACCTTAAAATTATTGACTCAATAAAATGATTGTGTGGTTACGATTTAATTGGCTTCTTTGTGCTTAATTCAGAAGCCATAGTCTAACGTAGAAGTATCCTATTTACCACCAGAAATCTGGATACCACAACAAATATTGATGTGTGAAATAGATATATGTAATGTATTTTTGGATACAAATGCGATTCTTCGGTTAACAACACTTGTCATTATTTTCCGAGTATTGAATGAACGATAATAACGCATTGTACCTAATATTGATTGAAATAGAACAATAGTACCCCTTCACCCTTATTATTTGGAGACAAAAGTCATTGTATCCTAAAATAATGAGATCACCCGCATCATTTTCTTAGTAATCCCACACCGTTTGCGTCATTTTGTGGTAAAATTCCTGTAAAAATATATTCTTAGAATGTGTTCTAGGGTATCTGAAGTATTTTCCGCGTTATTTGTCTGTCAACAACCGCAGTCTTTTGTTTCAGTCCAATTAAAACTATTTTTCTCCAGCGCTTGAAATAAGTATATATCCGTAAATATGTGTGACGTTTATTTTTACAGGTTATGTTTGGCGCCATAATTGCTTGCTGCTTATTTAAAAATCGAATACGAATCATGGTATTCCAATATTGTAAAAACGTCACGTTTGTTCTAATTTTAAATTCTACATTTCGCTGACTGAAGCATTTTGGCACGACACATTGTCACGTACTGTAGCCAAAAAAGAAAAACCAAGACAGGCGACACACTTTCGTTATTAAAAAATTATACAAAATGTGTGTTCTTCCTACATTCTGTGACACCGAGGAGGTCGACGCACTTTCATAGAAATATAAGAGAATCGCACGAAGGTTGAAACTGCCAGACTTGTAAACAAGTTTGTAGAAAAATCGATGAGGCTTATATCCAATGGAATTGTGCATCACACTATTCCGTGTTTTTTCCATTTAATAAACTTTTAGTGACAATGCAGGAAACATGATATGGGGAAACAATAGAGGGCACTTAGCCAGTTTTCTGATAACGCGATAACAAATACCTAATATCCAAAGCTAGTTATTTTACGGAGACGCGTGAATCAACCTAAGCTAATGCCATAAAAATAACACAAAACTTGCAATAATTGTGTTAAAAGTAAGGATTTAACCGTTTATTATTTTATAAAGATTTATTCCAAGTGAGAAAGTATTTATTATAAAAATATATTTTATTCTGAACACAACGGCTTTATCTACTTTCTTAACAACTATTACTATATTTTCAGAATCTATTACCAAATTAATCACAACCCTAAAATTTACAATTTCCTAAAATACGCAGCAACATTGTAAATGCGAAGTTATTTTTAAGAATAAAGATAAAACAAAAACTTAAGAGTAAACCACTGTCGCATTGCATGGATTCCAAAAAGGTATACGAATGAAAAGGATTAAGTGTCATCAAGATATCTTGAGTCAGCGAAGGGACTTTTTTATTATACTAGAATATTTGCAGCATGGAGGCTTGTGTATCCGGCAAACAAACTATACTTAAATAACAGACTCCCTCTACTCCTGCTACGCTGGAGGTTCTGGATTCGGATCCCAGGTAGTGTTATTGGGTTTTTCAATAAAATTCTCAGTTCGGAGTTTGGGATTTGTATTCGGTAAATAAAAACAGGCTCGCCCCCTATCACCTGGGACCTAAACATCTAGAATAATATGGGTGTACATTAGTACGTTTCTGCCTCTTCGGGGAATACAAGCGCAATGGTATATTATGTAAACATAACCATTATGCCAATGTCAACGTAAGGTTAGGTGTTCTGGTATGTTTTAGGTCTAAATTCTGAACTGCTACTGAGAATTTGAATAATACCACTGTTTTTTTGTTCAATACGAGTCTCCTCTCAAATTGGAGCAAACCTTTAGCTCGCTTCATAGCCTAGCGCAGGCTGGTAGATTTCACGCACCCAAAGATTTTTATAGAGTTTGCTTAGATGCACAGGTTTCGACAATTTCACTTTTTTTTATTAATATGTCTTACGCTTGACCGCCAGTTCGCGTGATGTTAGCCGATACTGCGGTCTACGATGAAGTGCGTTTGCCTAGAAGAAACCGATTCACTTGTGATTTAAAGACATCCAAATTAAATCTATCGGGGAAGGCTCACTCGGGAAGCGCATTCCGCATGATAAAAGTGTTTCGTTCGGGTTTTTCGAATATCAACTTTTTAAAAGTATAATATACAACGCAGTAAAATAGTTATATATTAATTGTTGAGTCGTACATTAATTGTTAGTTAAAGTTGGCTAACGCTGCCTTTCGATATGATCACGATAGGTATGTCCCCGTCATGGATCTAAGCAATAAAACTTGAATTTCGGGTGATGTGTAAACAAGTAGCCACTCTTTAAAGAAAGTAAAAGTGCCTTCAAACTGTTCTTTACCGTGTGAACGGGACTATGGTGACATTTATGGAAAAAAATTTTGAATTTCACACTTCTCAAGTAATTTACAAGTTACTAGCTGTAAGTATACTAGCGTTGCTACCCACGATTATTTTGTTTACGTATTCTTATCCTATGGGAATTTCCCAAAATCTCATATCTTCATCAACATTTACGGGATACAATAAGGAACTTTTGATCTAAACTATTTGAGATTTCGAGTCAAACTGCCTTGGGTGGGGTTGAACCCTAATATTGGAATCATTAAATTATGCTACATTTTAAACGAAAGTTACCTATTTATTTATTGTAACAGCTATAACTATCATTACAGGGTTTACCATATTGGACAGTTAAGAATTCAAAATTGAAAACTATAAGTAAAAAAATAGTTTAAAGAATTTTTGGTCAAATGAATGTTATATCCAATAATATGAAACGAAATTAATTAAGTATAACATGTCAAATGGAATAAAATTATATCAGGGGTTTTTTTATCAATTGATACGAACCCCAGCTTTAATTCAAGTTCTAGTTCAAATGTTTTTATTTCAAATAACTTTTACAGGCGTTTATGAAACGTTATGATTCTAGTTGCACGGTTCCAAAAGGTTGATCCTATGGAGAAGAATCCGGCAAGAAACTCCATGGACACTCTTTTAAAATAAATGGTGTTACAATCTTCACTGGTACAATATTGCGATATGAGGATGTGTGAACATTGAATGTCAAAGTTGGATAAATTTCTTGAAGGATTAAATTACTGGAATTTTATTGAATTGAAATTGAAGATTTTTTATGTAGCCATATTAGGTTGCCCAATTCTCGTCTGCTGCCGTCCATAATTACGATAATGATCTCATTACAAAATCATTAGGTAAGTAGGTACAGTCCTGGACACAAGGCCTTTACAAAAAAAGTTTATCTTTTGGTGATTAACATAATGATGTCTGTCACTGAATGCATTGTAAGCTTTATCTTATGACTACAGATAATTAGGTAGTTTAATTTAGTAAACTCTATTTACGACTATATTATTTTGGATCAAATTGCTCTGGTGCAATGCGGGACACTGGTCAACACTTTGCGTAGATGAGTGAGTGAAATAACATTACTTTTAATATTAGGGTATCAATATTAATTTGGTTGATGAAAGACTATAAGATAGGTAGGTAGATACATCACATAATGCTTGAAGTGTGTTTTCCAAAAAGTTTTGTAAACGTCTCTAAGCCAAGACAATACGGAAAGTGATGTGAGGTATGTAGCGCACGCTGGGAGTTAGGAGAGGCCAATATCCAGCAGGATTGCTGTAATACCGCTGATTTATGAGCGAAGCCAAAATAAAAGCTTCTATACAATCACGCCTGTATTCCTAGAAGAGATAGGAGATATTCTCCCCTCCAGACGGTAGGTTTAGTGTCCATGGAATAGGAGGTAAGCCTATAATTCCCGCAATAATTCTAATAATTATTGCGGGTTGGCAGACTTCACAGGTTCTCGAGAAAATCTCTCAAACAAGCAGGTTTCTTCACCATTATTTTTATAATATGTGTTTTGGATGACTGACTGAAAGAAACCTATGACGTAGTACACAGTCTAATGGTCTTATTATTACTTATAAGTTATCTAAAAATAATACATATTCCTTATTTAAGCGCGTACGCAACTCATGCGTTACGTAAAGAGACGATATCGAGAAGATATTACTTCCTCATTAATCATGCGCCTGCGTGATAGTAAATTAAAATGGATTTTGTAATTAATAATATTCAATGATGTTATATCAAGTAAAATGGAGGCCAAGTGTAGCAATAACTTATATGCTATCGATTTAATTATTTTTATTCTGGGATTTTCCAAAGGAAATTGAAATAATATGTGCAACTGTCCGGATATAATCTAGGTAGGTACTTTATATACTCATAACATACCATCACGCCTGTATTCCCCGAAGGGTTAGGCAGAGGCGTACTTAATGTACACCCACAGTTCGCCGGTATGTTTAGGTCCCATGTTATAGGGGGTGAGCCTATAGCCATTAACCGGGCACAAATCCAGACTCCGAGCTGCTAATGAGAATTTCATAGAAAAACCCAATAACACTTTGCTCGACCTGGGGATCGAACCCAGGACCTCTAGTGTAGCAGTCGCACTTGGGACCACTAGACTAATGAGGCAGTCCCAGTTATATACTCATACTAGCTTCCGCCAGCGGCTACGCCCGCTGTATCAGCGACCCATGTCACTTCCCAGAACAAAATAATCAAATAATTTTCCCATTTTTGCAACATTTTTTTATTGTGCTTCGCTCCTATTGATCGTAGCGTGATGAAAAGTATAACCTGCCCAGGAGTATGAAGAACAATTGTACCAAGTTTCGTTGAAATCCGTCGAGTGGTTTTTGTTTTTATAACGAACACAGACAGACAGACAGACAGACAGACAGACTGACAGACAAAAATTTTACTGATTGCATTTTTGGCGTCAGTATCGATCACTAATCACCCGCTGATAGTTATTTTGGAAATATATTTCATGTACAGAATTGACCTCTCTACAGATTTATTATAAGTATAGATAGATAGAAGATAGATATAGATAGATAGATGTGTAAAAATAGAGCTAGCTACATATTACTGGCCTAATACTCCATATCGAAAAACCAGATGTTGATAGGATAGCGTTGCTCTTTACATCAATAAGTCGCAACTACTCTACCAGTCAGTTATAAGGGCACAATTAAAATGCTCACAGTTGAACTATGAAGAATCAACTTCATTAAATTTTCATTTACAACTTTGGCTCCGTTGAGAGATCCACTGAGAGTAATAAACTACTGTGGCAGTGTTGCCAGACGTTCAATTATGCCTAGACAGGCGTACTTGATTGCGTTATCTTATTAACTCGCCAAGCAACTCGACATGAAATAATATGCCCTTTGTAATACCAATTTTTAAAGGTGATGTTACGTAACTTTCACATGGAAAAACTGAGATGTTTTACGCGTTCAGTGTTAAAATCTTTAAAACATGTTAATAGGTAAGCGGAGTGCTTGTTAATTGCATTGATTGATATGCATTGGGATCTTACATTTTTCGTACTCGCCCATTTATGGTATGTTCCGTTTTTTGTTTATCATTGGTTAATTAGCTTGTGCGAGTAACTGATTTGTGGCAGGACTGACTGAATCGAAGTGTTATAATGTAAAGTGGTCTGACATTTCGGCTGTCTTTTGCCAGCATATACAAATACATATTTCATTAGAGCAAAAGAAGTAACCATAATAGAGTTATAACTGGCTGAAGTCTATACACAGGATATATTTAAGAAAAAATATTACTTAACTAGCTTCCGCCAGCGGCTACGCCCGCTTTATCAACGACCCATGTCACTTCCCAGAACAAAACAATCTAATAATTTTCCCGTTTTTGCAACATTTTTTAATTGTGCTCTGCTCCTATTGATCGTAGCGTGATGAAAAGTATACTATAACCTGCCTAGGACTATGAAGAACAATTGTACCAAGTTTCGTTGAAATCCGTCGAGTGGTTTTTGTTTCTATAACGAACATACAGACAGACAGACAGACAAAAATTTTACTGATTGCATTTTTGGCGTCAGTATCGATCACTAATCACCCGCTGATAGCTATTTTGGAAATATATTTCATGTACAGAATTGACCTCTCTACAGATTTATTATAAGTATAGATGAACGGTACAACAAACGTGCGGGTCGAATATCGAAAAAATTATATATATATATTAAATTATAAATTATTATATATATATATATATAATTATTATCAAAAAGTATGATAAGAACACCGAGTTTATTACCATCTTATACTATTTTAGTAGGTACACGATATATGTTGTAATCTTAAGGTGTAAGACAAAACTAAAGGAAACTAGTCATTGTCAGATCGTAGGCGATGAAATTGCCGACTGTTGTCTAGCATTGTAGCAATATAGGATCCAACGCCTCACTGTTTGTCCATAAAAGTATTATTTATGTATACAATTCGCTTAGGCAATGTATTTAAATAGTTTTACAGATTACTAGCTATTGCCTGTAGTTTCACTTGCATACCAAATGACTTTTGAGCCAAAAGGGAGCCTATTATTACCTTATCCAAAATCTATCTCTATTGTTTCATTCATCCGTGAATAATATAGTAATTCCTCAAAAGTTTAGCAATTTTAGCCCTCTTAGATATAGGTTCACTCCTAGATAGAATAAAGATAAAATTAATCGTATATCTTTTTATAAGATATAAATGTTAAGGGTCCGTCGGTGTCTATTCGGATTCGGATAGTGTTATTCTGGAAATAAATGTAAGTTTTAATTCTTGATAATTTTACAAAGTTTAGACATATTATTCAGACAAAATTTATACTAATTTTACAATGTTTAGTCATAGTTACTTGAAATAAAAAATTGAATTGAATTTTCTGGTAGGAACCAAGATTAAAAGTAGGTATCCGAATCCTAATAATAACAAAATTTAATAAAATTGTGTTCAAATTACGATTTATTTTGGTATTGTGTTTGTATGGCAATTGAGACTCCGCTGGATGGTACAGTCAGATTTAAAAAAAAAAAAAAAATTAATCATTTTCTGTCCAAAGAGTTGTGTTAATTTAATAGTTGTCCGCAAGAATCTTAGTTGAGTAAAGTTATTTCGCAATTAGTTGGTGCATTTCATGTCATGGTCAGTCGGCCAGAGCTGCATAACTCTTTCGCTTAAAAAGTTTACGTCGAAGTAGTTTCAAATCGATTATTTATAAAACCATAGCGATACTAATAGCTTTTTTGCATAAATCATTTTTTCGTGACTTTGATCTTGCTTTATTTTGTAGTGACCACAAGTTTAGTAATAGTTACTATTTTTTGTCACAATTGTGCGCAAGCGTAGCTTCTAAGCGTTACGGCCTAGGTCTTATTCCTAAGTCATGCAATGTTTTTAGAGGTTTGTTGGTTGGAAATTCTCAGTAGACGCCCGGACTTTGCATCTTTGACCGGTTAATGGTAAGGTGACTAGCCACAAATCTATTACTATATATGTATATAACTTACAAATAAAACCTTAGCAAACTACCACCAGAATAATATGTTGTATATGACGTCGTAAACGGACCTACCAGGAAAAAATTCTAGTGTGGAGCAACGTTATACGAGTATAAGTAATAAGAAAAAAGATGAGATTCCAAAAAATGTACTTATTACGGTCTTAAAACTATTTGGTTTCAAAGCGAAACCTCTATTCTACGTTAATGGAGCATGAAATAGAGTAAGGGTGTTATTAACGAAGGGCTGATATTGTTAAATACATTATGTGTATAACGCGACGTGAAAGCCCGAAGCCCACAAAATATAAGTGTCAGATTACAACAAACACAGCTTTGTTTTACGAGTAATTGATCAGACTTGGGTTCAAATATTCAACGCCATGACATATGGATACAAGTAAAGATTTGAATATCGTTGATGAGATTTCTGTTGTTATTTTATTAAATTTAGAAAGCGATGTTTGGGTTCGTGGCTGTGAGTTGGTTTCTTACCGGGACAAATATTTGTCTACAGGTCTACTTTCCGGGTCTGGGTGTTTGTGTTTATGAAAACAACATCCATTGTGATTATGCCTAAATGTACACATCCTTACTAATATTATAAACGTGATAGTTTTTGAGTATGGATGTGCGAATGTTTGTTACTCTTTCACGCCAGAACGGCTGAACGGATCTGGATGAAATTTGGCACAAAGATTAATTATAGTCTGGAATAACACATAGGTTACTTTTTATCCAGGTCGGACCCAGTTCTGAAGTCCACGCAGACAAAGTCGCGTGCAGAAGCTACTGATACATATTCCTAGTGTTCTAAAAGTGTCATAAAAGTTTTTACACGATCAGCTCAAGTTATTAGCCACTAAAAGTAACTTTAATTAAATGGAAATTAGAACATGTTTATTTCATTCAACTAAATAGTCGTACTGGAATTATTTAAAAAACTTATCTTTATTGAAGAAGTGTTGTACTTAAATCTTTTTATAAATAATTAATGTACAATATAAGTTAATGGTCTGTCGACAAGTCATTGAATAAAAACTGGCGCACGTTCCATTTAAATATGGTGTCAATAAATTGAGAAATAGATAACGAAATGTCAGCATATACTTAAACACAAACTGATAAACGAGCGAAATTTCCAAATTAATCGTTACGGTAATTCATGAAGACATTTAAAACATGGGGCCCACTGCAAATTTGACTCAGATCTGACCTTTTTACATGATCTGTGTCATTCTCGTGGGCCATATGGGACTCCAAATGTCAGGTGTCGTGGTTCAGGCCCATTCAGAATACCAACATTGCCCAACGATCAGTAACCCCATCAATCAATCACTCAGAGGTTATGATTATCCTCAATTTGCAGTGTAAGTAACAAAAGGGTAACTTGGATCCAATGACATGTCGAAAGAATGTAAAGTTCATGCAAATAATTGTAAAAATATATTTAAAAAAAGAGTGACAAAATGTAATTGAGTATTGCGCATGTGTGCACAACTTATTACTTATAGCAATGATTGATGACGGTGCAGTGTGTTTCATCAAGTGTACGTTTTAACGATTCCCTCGATTACATTGACGTGCATGAAAATTGTGTAACATTTTAATGTATAAAACATGCCCAGATATAGGTCAACGGGTTGTATTTATAATTTCTCAGAATGGTGTGATTGCGCGGATGTTTGCTGCTTGTGTGCACTTCATTGCGCCCGATGTGTAGCTAGAGTCGTTACCAATTTGCGATTTACTCGATATGAATTATTACATTGTATTATTCGATTTGTTTACGAAACGAATTTAGAAGTCTTGGAACTTTTAATATTTTCAATAAATATACGGAGAACCTTTTGGAACTTGGCAGGATGCATTTAATATAACAAGAATGTTTACGTATGTCGTACGCAGCACGGCTTCGGTTTAAGCGGGAAGTCCATTTTATTCGCGGCCTACGTGATTGGCCACAGGTGAATACCTGTCCTTGGAGATTTTGTTTTGCTTGTTGTAGGCTCGTTATTAAAGAGAAGTTATGCACCAAACCTATTTATTAAACAGTCCAGTAGCAATAAGGCTTATTTTGGGTTATCAGGGGAGGAATTATCTTGGTATCTAGAGACATAATTATCTCGTATATACTTGCATGCTACGGGTGTTGCTCTACATTGGACTTAACGTAGGTAACTAGAAAACTACATTGTCTACGTTCACAATTAAAGTCAGTAAGTAAAGTACCTACTGCGTCATTAATGACATTATTTTAAGAATATCTGGTAAGTATTATTTTGGACTTTTTAATGGAGTTTCAATTATTGATCCACATCGTTTCATTTTATTGTTTAATGATCCAAATTCTTATAAAACATGAGCAGTAGGACTTAAAAAGGATTTCGATGAAAAATCATAATTTGATTCACGTTAGAAAATTAGGACACATCTGCTACGTACGTATTCTAAATTGTAATTGATTACAGAAAGGAATTGCCATTTTTAAATTTTAGCCTACACATCTTCCTGGACACTATATACATAAATTTAAAAGGGAACCTTTCAAATAATCTTGATCGCATAACTTATGCGTCTGCAAAGAATCTGCATCCGAATTATTACGTTCCGTTACTAATCTGGCGTTTAAATATGAACGATTTGTGCATTACTCTGACAAAAGGATATGAATGGCAAGTAGCCAAACGGCTCAAGCATTTATGGCGAAAATAACAATGATCGAATGTGAGAACATGAATCACTGAGTAGGTACTACATTCATATACGACTGTTTTGTGGTTTTCGTACTCATGGAATAGAAGCAGCGCTGGATTACCGTAGAGGCAATGTATTCGCGAGGACCATTTCTACCTTTAAGCAAAGAGGCAAAGTAAACTATAGTCCCTATGGACATAGTGTTGTCCAGAGGAACTATACTTAGTCCGGCTCTGGAAAGAAGTGATACTGGGTACTTTTTAGATAGTCATTGGAATGAGAGAGAGACAGAGATCAAGCCTCTAGTCCACTACACTAGTGGTCTAGACTTTACATACATGGAATAATAGTGGAATCGATAGTTCTTTCGGAGGGGAGAATGGTTTTCTTTCTTATCTTTAAATCGGATAAAATTATTTTAGCTTAACAAAATCCATGGATTATTTTCACCCTGGCCGGATTCTTATTATGTCATTTCAATTAACACCTTATTACCGATTCAACAAGATTCACTTGCGCATTCTTTGCAACCAGTAAACACCACATACAGTCTAACTTTTAATGGCTTAAGGCTAGACTTGCAGTTCGAAATCGTATGACGTCATTCGGTCGTGTCTCAGTCTGGGTGGAGACGACTTTGCACTAAATAATTTACTGTCTCTACTTGCAAATTGATGTTGCAAGTTCTTGCAGTTTTATTTGTCGAAGATTGAATTTATTTACTCACATCTCCTGCATTCGAGGGGTTTTATTATAATTGCGTTGATAGGCTAGTATCAACGTTGTGGATAATAACCCAATCCTTCTCAATCTAAGAGAAGACCCAGCAGTAGCTTATTCTATTACAAAAATAATTTTAAGAATGACAGGTGGCCCATTATCCCTGTATGGGGTATAAGGCCACTAACTAACGCCCTATAAGAAAGGATTTTGGGAATTTCCCACGGTATTGGGAAAAATCTAGATGAACGTGAGACATCTTTATATTATACTCGCTAATTGTATACCTACTTAAATGTTTTGCACCCACGTTTTTTTATGAACTTTTAATATTTCTCTTTACTCCTTTATTAAGTATCACAAAACCTATTACTTATTTTACATTAACGTTATTAGCTGTTAGTTCTTATACTATATCAAGCAGTTTGTTTTGAGCAACGGATATTGGAAAATGGGGTTGCGCAGGAAATTTGTCTATCGATCGCTATTCACCGCCACTTCGGTTGATTGTGTATTGTCAGCGTAATGAAGATTTTGTACTTATATCCATTGATTTAAGGAACTTTGACCTTTAAGAGCAATGAAGAAATCGGAAGGGGAAATTTGGTAGGGACTTAAAAAAAATTTCAAAATATAATTCCAAATCAATCTTTATGTCGGCAACTATCGGTGGTTTAATTTTGTTCTTTCATTACAATTTATTAAATTGTTCACGTGAGACATTGAAGACTACCATTCGACATTGATGACACATTGAGTCTAGAGCGGAATTCTATTTTCTAGTTTTTAAGTAGGTACCAGAATCACGCTTCAGGAATCTTATTTTTTTTAATTTTTGGCTCTGTAATTACTATGGGGTGCTGTTATCTTTATTTTTATACGTTATGTTTTGTAAATATTACTTGCTTTATAGGGGTTGACCCCTATTAGAGCCTAAACATAAGTAGGTACTGGCAATGGCATGTCTACTGAAACTTTATTATTATTTATCAATATGATATCAGCCACAGGTAGTCCACTCCTGAAGAAAAGTCTCACTCGTAGATTTCCCCATATTTTACACGAATAATGATAATTTCTTTACATTTTGCTAAAGTTAGTCATTTCATTCTGTCGGGTTTAAGTTATTTTTTATCATTATTAACTTTGTTTTTACTTTTGTAAAGTGGTGTTAACATATAAATGTGAGAACATTTGGGACTCTTAAAAAGTCTGAGCGATAAATGCATGCATCGGCGCTGACTAAGCAAAAACTGTGAAATCAGACATTTTGAAGTACCATTTAACTTTTCTAAGAATTAAATCATAATGGATATTTATTTACGAGTTCACACTATTCATAGTTAAAGATTAGCTTTTGACCTCTCTGATAAGATAAGTTTTTAAGTCTGATAAGTATGCAGATGCAAATGTCTTTATCACAAAATTTGTTGCCGGTTGCTACACAGTTTTTTGTAAACACCATTAAAGGTCAAAAACTGTAAGGCCTATGTATAATGGAAAATATTTAGACAGGTTGCAAAGATGCTTTGTTTTAGTAGGTGATTATGGCACTAAGGTCATGAATTCATGACTACGTAGGTACTACTACTGGCGAAGAAAGGTAGATAATAAATAGTGCCCTTCGTGTATGTAAAAATATTTCTTAATTTATCATCATAAATATAAAACTAAATCGATCTAATTGATGCTTTAAACATAGTAACTTAAAGTAACATTAACTATACAACGTGTAACTGAATAAAAGCAAGTTCTCGAACAGGTCGATTAGAATATCGAGTTATAATTATATTAACGAAACCCGAAAGTCATTTTGAGACATGTAAGCGTATTTATTTCATGAAATTATCTAAACATAAAACGTAGTCGAACTACAATCGTACTCGCAACGACTACGATATCGATGCGCACACGCACACAACAATAATTTGTGCAAATAGGTTTCAGTTTTCCATACCTCAACCCACTGATGGATCAGGGGGCCATATTTCAAGTTTTTTTTTTAAATTAATACATAAAAAGTCACTGTAATCGATTCAGTACCTAGTCAACTTACTTTCAGGTCATGCGCTTATTCTGTAACAGGTTGTATATTACAAATAATAATATATTGAATGTATAAATGATGACATTAAGGTATTGCACAGAAAAACCAAATACAATTTATCCATGTCCAAGTTCAGTAAAGTATCTGATTAGGAAAAATCACAACCACTTACCGGTAGAGCCAGAATCAGGTTCTTGGATGTCTGGAGATCAGCAGGATGACAGGGGCACACAATTCACAGACTTTTACTTAAGTTTTTAAGAGAGACGCGCGTCAGCAATTCATAGTTTTTTGTGTGTGTGGATTTTTAAGGGGGAAGGGAAGGGAATATGGCGGGCGGCTGCAATCCACCAATCAAAATGGTCCAATTTAAAAACGCGTAATGAGCGTTCCGTTTTATGCATTATCTTTACTAAACAGTATCTACGTGTAAATTATTATGTGGGCTTAACTTACACGTAAGTACTCGGTTTGTCTCCTGTACGAATGTTGAACACAATTAGCTTAATTAGTATAGGGACAAATTAGTTTGCGGGTCACGGTTCATTCACAATGTTGGTAAAATTGAGATCTCTTGGTAAAATTCGTGTTGAAATCGTCACGATTCCGTCATGTTTTACGGTTAGGTGCCGACCGGATGAGTCAGTAAAGTTCAGACGTTTGAATAAAAAATGCTAACCGGAAGTGGAATCAGGAAAATGGTAGTACATTAATCATCAGACAAGAGTATTTATATATTTAATATAGTGAATAAACTTACTTATCCAAAATAATAAAATATGAAGCTGGAAAATCTTTAATATTTAAGGAATATGTGGCGTTCTATAGTTTTTGCTTAACTCACATGATTTCTGTTACTGTCTTCTAGGCACATATATCAATGACTACAAACAATGGTTGCATTACTCGTCTGAAATGTTTCAATTACTGTTGAATTACTGAAGTAAATTTCGTCCAAAACAGAGAAGATATAATATATATAAGATACAATAACGACTGCTACCTAACTAGCAACTGAGAAATATTCTGAGTGATAATAAAGGAGATATGAAGTTTTTTTTATGGGATAGGGTGGCAAACGAGCAAACGGATCGCCTGATGGTGAGCGATTACCGCCAACCATGGACACCCACAACACCAGAGGGGTCACAAGTGCGTTGTCGACCTTTTAAAAGGGGATTGGGCCTCCGGTAACCTCACTTACTCGGCGAAACACAATGTAAGCGTTGTTTAACGTCGTTATTCTGTGAGGCCGTGGTATCACTCCGGTCAAGCTGGCCCATTTGTGCCGCAGCATGGCTCTCCCACGTAAAAACTTTGAAGTATTCGGTCAGTGTGTAGATGTTTGAACATTAACAAATCGAGACCCTTCCGTGACTTGGAGAGCACGTAAAGCCTTTAATCCCGGTCATAAGAACATCTACGACAATTGTTAGGACCAAAAAGCCTGACAACCAGTCTTCCTTCCGGATATTGCTCAGAAATTAGGTTGCGGAGGTCTGATAACAGTCGCTTCATGTAAAATACTGATCAGCCGCATCTGGCTAGACTTAAAGCCGATCCCAATTTACTTGAAAAAGGCAACGAGAATAATGAACTTAAAAGTATCTTTGTGTATTGATCTCCGATTTATTTTATGAAAATCAACACGAATTTGTGATCGACGTAGGCAGGTATGATATTATTGCTACAGCTGGATACAACAGGATCTATTTCTGATGTACGTCGTATGTACGATGATGTATGTCATCCACTTACGACGAGCTATAGGGATCCAAAGGAAGTAAACTATTCGTGGTCACAGGGACAACTGCATGTCCGCTCCAGTAATAAATATATTATATTTATATTATATTTATTACATAAACATACATAGTATTATTTCGAACTCAATAAACATCAATGTGAAATGCCTCACAAGTTCAGTAAGTAGTCTTAGATAATCTAGTAGTCCTGAGTTCGATTCCCAGGTTGAGCAGTGTTATTGGGGTTTTCTATGAAATGCTCAGTATCAGCTCGGAGTTTGGATTTGTACATGGGTCTTAAGCATACCAACGAACTGTGAGTGTACATTAGTACAGTTCTGCCTAACCCTTCGGGGAATACCTACAGGCAGTAAGTATTATGTAATTGTATACATAAATAAATGCGGTGTCTAATGAAGAGTGCGTTAGACATACAACTGTACAGACTACTGTGATACTATACTACACTGTATCTATACTACGAGTACTCTGTATATTACTGTACTACACTATAGATTATCAAACACGCTTGATCGATTGGACGCAACATGGACCGTATCCATGATCGATGCACCACTCCTTAATGCAATTGCTGCTGTTACTCTGTAACTCTATACTATATAAAGGATTAGTAGGTATATTGTTTGTTTAACTCACCAACACTGCCTGATATACATATTGTAGCTATCATAATATAGCCCCTATAAATAGTTATGATAATAATAATTATTAAAAAACAAGACATAGAGGCTCCTGATCATCTGATCAGCAAATAAATGATATGTTTTGTAAGGTTAAGTTGCGCTTGCCGCGGTCAGTGTGTGGATGGGTGACCATTCTTAACATATTGAGACCCCTCCATGCCTCGGAGAGCAAGTAAATCTATCGGTTGTCATTTTGGTACCAACGTCTATGAAAATCGTTAGTGGTAATCAGAAGCCCAAAAAGGGGTTATCCATGATAAAAAATAATGCCAGAGACTACTGTTTATCTTTGCCTGCTTTTTTAAATTAACAAATTAAGGTTTATCAAAGTAAAAGTATTTTCAAAATAAATATAGCTACGTAAAGGTCTATTGACGGATTAGCTATGGTATTAGCCCGTAGATATTTACATAACACCTATCTTTCTTGTACGTTAGCATAAGTTCAAGAACTGCAATTATTTGCATTGGAATGCATCATCACTATGCGCATGAGTTTGCAGTCGTATTAATTGTGAATGAAGTTTTTGTTTTATCTTTGCATTTTAAAAACACCGTAGGTACCTACTAAACTAGGGAACTTAATACAAATATATATCTGTCGATTCATTGCGTTATTTTATATTTAAAATTATCACTTAAATATTTCTCGATTCTCGAATCAAACCACTGCACCAAACGTAAGTAGGTACTTAAGTACATACTTGCAATATAAATTAATTACAGCAGATTTTTTCCTTTACTACTAAATAACTTAATAATCTTAGCATGGAAAATGCAAAAAAAACACAAAAAGATAGTTAAAAGGTAAGGTGGCATCGTACGACACTGAACTAACTGTAAAGTAAGTCGTGTCGGTTGAGAGGTAAGGTAACTTGCCTCTCATAGATGTCACCTTATGACGTAAATTCAGAATGTGAAGGCAAAATTTCAATCATGCGGGTAGGGTTCGCGGTGGCTTAGAGGTCAGAGCGTCTGGTATATCAAACCAGAAGACGCAGGTTCGAATCCTGCCCGCGATTGAATTTTTTCCTTCACTATTAAATAACTTAATTACAGCAGAATGAATACTTTATTTTGGGTATATCTTTGGCCTAACCAATTTAAGATTTTTACAGGGTTTTATTGTAATTATTAGTAGGTATTGTTACCATGCTGCTCTACCTCTATTCCAATAAGTTATTTGAATTTGTAATCACGAATTTAAAAATAAATATTGTTTATCAATTTTATATTATACAATATAAAAAATATATAAATTAAAATATTTAAATTACTTATATGCAGGATACTGGTCAAGTCGTTACTAAAACATCATAATGGTGAATTTCTACTTATAATCCAAAAAAGCGAGACAAGAAATTCCAATAAAGCAGGCTATCTCTGTACCAGTGTCAATTGAGTTTAAAGGTCACTGACAATCAGTAAATAGACTGTTATAGTATATATTATAAGTATAACGTACACTTCCCCTGTAGACTATAAATCTATTCGTTTGGTCCTGAGGACTTCTTTAATGATAAAAAATAATAATATTGGATAGAATGTTTGACGTCTGAGAGTATCCAATTTTATTTTCTTAGCTAACATAAAGGTCTGTATCGACCGAATTACTAAAGATGGTATAGTTAAACAAAGCCTTAGTTAAACCTAGATTTAAAATATGTATATTCATCAAGTTTTTATTTCATATAACAAAAAGGGACGGGGCTAAATATATATTTAAACCTGAGTTTCTTAGACCTCTTTTGTAATTAAAGGAAAGATCTAAAATCTTTAACTCGTGGATAGTGTTATAATATAGAATATTACCGATAGCAGTCCCATGAGAGTTATGGCAGACCCAATATCAAATCAGTTGGTAGATTTTCTTACTAGAGATAGGATTTTGACATTACTTGACAAAATCCTATCTCTAGTAAGTAAATCTATCGACAGATATGTCATTGCGACTGGCCGTTAGTCAAATGTGTAATATATACAATCATGTAAAAAAGGGAGAAGAGGAGACTATTATTGTCTCTGCACCTAAAATGAAAAAAGGATGGAAAAGACCTGGTAATCAATTCCAAGACCAGAGTCAATAAACCCTCATGGGATACAAGCGAAACCGCGGTATCGGCTAGAGCTTATTTATTAAGAGGTGACTGACATTGACCTTGCAAATGAAGCGATCTGCGTAATAGTAATTCAGACCTTATACATCAAGAAAGAATTTAATAGGTTCTAATACAAAGAATATTTACATAAAATGTAAAGTGAAATCTCGTTAATACAGACGCCAATTAAGACTGATTATCCTTTGATCACTTATAGTTTTGTTTATGAGTAATAATAGCGTTTATACAGGTATGATGCAGTGCCTTGATGATCAAAAATAGACCTTGTCGGTCGGTCAGTCGGTACAGTCATTGAATCAATTGTTTCCTTCCGCTGGCCTGACTTCTGACATCTTCGTTTTTTCTTTGATCAATTTATTGCTCTCTTCAATGTCGTGATGTTGGCTATTTACGTTCTCTTTTTAAAATTTCTTTGTGAACATGTGTCATGGTGGGCCATTAAAAACCAGTTGATAAACAGGTCCAAATATGTAGGTTCTATGCGTAATTTTTAATATCAAATTATGTGTCTGGTAAGTTTAGATCAACTGATTTATGGTAAAGGAAGGAATCGTGAGGAAACCGAGTTGCTATCAAATTGCTAACACATTTTCTGAAAGGATGATAAATGATCCTTTGTTGAGCTCTTTTGCACATAACATCACGCTTATTATTCCTTGATGGGTCAGGCCGATGTATAGGTAAATATGTTCTTATACTCACAATTCGCCTTACACTCAGTAGCTGCGACCAATAGACCATTGAGGCAGTTCAGGTCTACTTAAAACTTTTTAATTTTGTCTTTAGTAATAAAATACTTTTAAGACTAGACGGCTTGACTGGCTAGTAGACCAAGTCTACTACGTATTTATATCTCTCATTAGTCTTGTTGTCCTAAGCGTAACTGCTACGCTAGAGGACCTAGGTTCAGTTCGCAGTTCGAGTAAAGTGTAATCGGTTAATGGCAATAGGCTCACGGCTTATTACACGGAACTTAAACATACCGGCCAACTGTGGCTGTACATTGGTACACCTCTGCCTTCCGTTTCGGGGAATACAGTCGTGATAGTACGTTATGTTTATTATCTTCTCGTAATCGACTTTTAATGATATTTCATTAAAAGTTAATTGCTTTCTTTTAATAGTCGCGTTAAATTAGTTACGGGAAGTTGGTAAAGTTATTGATGTTATAGCTCATTATGCTACAAATATTAAATACTTACTTAGGTAAATGAATACTGCAAGTATGATAAAATTCAAATGCAAAACTTTTAAAAGCTCTTTACAATAAAAATGTATTGGAAGACTTGAAATCGGTTGGTGAGAGATTATTTAAAAAAACTTGAGAGGTGTCAAGGGACACCCGGATGGAAAGAAGTTAAAACTTAAAAAAAAAAAATTAATTATATTTTTTTTTTAAATAAAATTTTATTACAATTCCTTCACTAATTAATCGAAAGGAACTACTATCTTATTAGAGAGAGAGAGACAGACAGAGAAACATGCGCACGCCGCACAGCTTACAATAGCTTACTATAGCAAAAAGTGTCGTGACAACTTTTCGTAAGAATTTTTTCCGTCTAGCCCCCCCTTTCACAACGCGCGACAAGGAACTTCGTTCCAATTAGTTTTTTTTTCTTTCTGACCCATTGGGATTAAGTGTCTGCTATATTCTAATATTATTATTGATTACGTCGGCAAACGATCAGACGAGCCACCTGATGGTAAGTAGTCATTGCCGCCCATGGACACCTGCAACACTAGAGGAGTTGCTAATGCCTTGCCGAGCTTTAAGAGCCCGTACGGACTGCAGTCTGTTAGAGCCGCAGCAACCGAGGGGATGGCTGGCTCTTATGCGCAAATGTCGAATAATTACAAGTAATGGTAAGCATTTTTTCACCAGTTTCGTTAAATACCAAAATTAGCCCTTTGTCTCGGACTAGGCCAGCGAATTGGACCTATAGCGTAAACCCTCTTATTCTGGAAGAAAACCCGTGCTCAGTAGTAGGACTGTAAAATGGGTTAATGATTGCTTGGTTTAAAAAAATCTTATTTAAGTAATAATGGGTTTTTAAGTGACTCAAACGATTACAACAAGTATGAATGAATCACTAAGAATAAATTATGCAAACCCGAATTGATTGGATGATAGATAAACGAATAAGTGATGAGGAACTAACGAATCCAGAATTTCCAATGAGGATCTTGATAATCGGTTAAGAACCTTATTGGAATTGGAATACTTTTGTATATTCAATAGAGCTTTAAGTAGGTATGACGTATGAATTATATGAATCATAATACGTATCCCAACATAATATATATCCAACCTTCACAAAGCATTCACCTTAAATTAAATAAATCCTGGTAGGTATTTTCTCATTTAATTTATTTTCAGACATAACGATAGGAATAGATCGGAGCTAGGATTAAATAAAAAGCCTTTGAGCACCAAAATTATCGAAAACATACTTATGTCACCAATTGAAGCCTTTAACCACTAAACCTAACTTAAAAATACCCCCATAAATATTTTAGGGTGAACGTTCTACTTACTAACATTATAAATATTCTCGATAAAGTAGGTGGACCGAAGACTAAATAAATGCTTAATTCAAAATTTGAGAGCCGGCGAGTGACCGGTTATACCCTAATTTATATTCTTAAAAAATAAAAATATGACACTTACCCTCCGCTCCTTACACCAGTCGCCTCCACATCTGATGCATTCATTACAGGTAAAGTCGTTTACATTCTTTAGACATACGTTTCCGAAAGCTTTTTGTACAGAAAGGAGCACTATCACCGAAAACCACACACTAGCCATAGTTCTCATTATTTATTTTTAAAATAATTACAAATTTAATTAACACTTAAATAAATTACGCTACAAAAAGTGCGCGTTCGAATGTCGAAATATTTTTTTATTTTACTTTTTTTATACGCGAACTTAAAGACGCGGTGTTGCGTTCGAAATCCAAACTGCGCGCGCTCGGTCGCACGACTGGGTACAGACTGTACAACCGAACGAACTATTGTCAGAATGTTCAACCCGCGACTCGAGATGAATCATCGTCGCGGGCGTGCGATGGAAATTCGCGGAAATTACTCTTTACGTCTCATGTCACGTCAAGATGTCGTAATACATGTAATTCGTTCAAATACTTATCATTCCTGTGATATAGCACGTTTAATAAAAAACTTTTATGAATAAAAATATTTTGGCGTTTTTTTTATTATTATGACAATTTGAGTGCATCCACAGAAATAATTAAAATGAGGTTTTAATTGGGACAGTACAGTACTACAGACCTATGTAGTTAAATAAAAGTACTGTCAGCCGTGACTTGATTAGTGATTCAGGATCAGGAGACGTGCGTACTGATGTCTGACACTGACGCGAGCGAATATTAGACATACATATTTAAATAAAATTTTAAAAAAAAAGATTATAATTCCACCAGATTTTTTGAAATATAACGTGTTAAATCCGTAATCTGGTTTTATTTCATAATTAGCGACCCGACCGCGGTATCGCCCGCGTTGTCCCGTTTTTTTGCAATTTTTCCATTTTTTCTCTCCATAAAAACCTTCCTCAGAGTTGAAGGAACAAATTAAAAATAAAAATACTCCAATTGGTCAAGCCGTCTTCGAGATTTGCGCTTAGCAACAAATTTTGCAATTCATTTTTATAATATAGAGAAGATATGCTACTTACTGTGTCTTTTGGTGTATTATAAATTATGTACTCTAATAATAAATAGAATAGGTTTAAGGCATTAAATATTTAACTATGATTTTGGCATAGCGTTGGACGGTAGTATATTTTTGAAAACCCTCTAGTTCCTATAATATTACATACTAGCTTTTGCCAGCGACTTCGTCCGCGTGGAATAGTTACTTTGTTCCCTAGTTCTTCGCCCGCGGTTTCCTGCGTTGCCCCGTTCTTAAGGGTTGTAGCGTGGTGTTTTATAGCTTGAAACCTTTCTCATGAATCACTCATTTTCCCAACATTTCCCTTCACTGCTCTGCTCCTATTGATCGTAGCGTGATGAATAACCTGCCCAGGAGTATGAAGAACAATTGTACCAAGTTTCGTTGAAATCCGTCGAGTGGTATTTGTTTTTTTTTTTTTTTTTTTTATAACGAACATACAGACAGACAGTCAGACAGACAGACAAAAATTTTACTGATTGCATTTTTGGCGTCAGTATCGATCACTAATCACCCGCTGATAGTTATTTTGGAAATATATTTCATGTACAGAATTGACCTCTCTACAGATTTATTATAAGTATAGATTAACACAACTACACTGACTAAACTATAACTTTTGGACGATTACAAATTAGAGAATAACATCATTTTGAACCAACTTAATGATTACTAAATAATTGTGGCCCGCGGGTTTATTCGAATCTCCATGGGCCGAATTTTTGAGACATAAAGTAAGGTTTTGGCGACACGATTGGCGTAGCGGTTGAGCGATCGGCTTCTGCGCCACGTGTTGTGGGTTCGATCCCCACACGGAGCAAATATTTGTATGATCTACAGGTAGTTGTGCCGGGTCTGGGCGTTTGTGTATGTGAGAATTTGTAAACGCACCCATGAAACAGGAGAAAATCCTAGTGTGGGGCAACGTTTTTTTTTTTAAAAAAAATAAGGTTATGTCCTCCTCCAAGGACCAAACTTTATCTATGCCAAAATTCATCAAAATTGTTTGTTAACAAACCAAAAAACAGTAGAGTTTCTTTGTATTTTCTAGGGTATCTAAAAAACCAAACTAGGATTATTTTTACACAGAGCGCCTAACACAATTATATTAAACGTAGTTACAGATTTGCAGAATTTTTAATGTTATTTATCACTGCATTGCCAATATGAACTGAGTAGGTTTGCTAAAAACGGTCACTCCTCTACTAATTGACGCCGGTAACCACAAAATAACCATGCATAACTGTTATTTTATAAGTACATTTACTTTAATTATTTAGCAGTCCATTGGTACGTATTTTTCTATTATGACCGCTAATTGTCCCTTGAAAGTTTAACCAATCAGGAAAGGACATCATAAGGTAAATTAGGTATGACTAAATCAATAAAATTATTAAAAAAAGAGAGTCAAATTTTCTACTTCAGTGGGGTTGAGGGGCTTGTGCCCTCGATTGATTCAGAGAACCTTGAGATTTAGCATCGGCTAAGCGCATTGTATGTACACGGCGAGGGCGTATTCGAGCGACCCCCGGCTGCGTGCAGGCATCATTTGGATACAGGCTATGTTTAGCCCTGTACGAATAGAGACGACGTCATGCGAGACGGTTGTGTCACAATAGCTCCCCCAGGCATATTGTGCTTCAAGGTGGGGTGGATTTAGGGTAGATCCACCCCGGGTACTACTTCACTGCGTAGAAACGGACTCCCCGGCTGTAGGAATCCGCGCCTGTATTTATTCAACCGGCGCGTGAAACTTCGATAGCGCGATTCAGAACTATTGCAAGTTATTTAATTAAACAGTACACGGATATTTTTAATTGTATATATAACACCAACATAAAGTGTTACTTAATCTCTAAAACACTGTATTTCAAAGAAACAACCAGTTTTGCTTGAGTAGTATGCGACGGAAATATATAAATTGTGTGAGAGTGACAAGAAGAGCAAGTGTGTCTCTAATTTTTGTGGCAACAGTAGCGCCATCCCGTATCGATAAGGAACATTAGTCGCTAATATTTTATTAATGTAAAAAAAGATTTATTTTATTTTTATGTGCACTAACTTCTGATAACTTTATTATAAAATAATATAGTTACCACTTTTTTCTGCAGATAAGGAGTCCTTTGACAATAAAGGTTATGTTTGTAGGGTAGGTTTTCAGAGTAATCTGAATGAGAGATGTCTAATGAAATCGACCCGTAAATAATTATTTATTAAAACAATCATTAATTGCATATTAAAAATAACATTTCATATTTCTATTTTCAATTCTAAAAGTTACTTACTGTAGGTAGGTACCTAGTGTACAACCTTTAGTCTAGCTAGACTGTTTAAGTATATAATGAATTATGATATATGCACATAACCCTAATATGATATTATGTGACTTTAAAATTTTATAGGTATATAATGTAAGTAGATACATAATAATGTATAATGTATGATGTATTCCTGAAGAACAAGCATGGTGTTTTTATACATAATTATTAAACAGTTATTCAGTTTAAGTATATACCCCTAAGTTGGGTTGCGGTGGTTTGATAGCTGCCATCAGATTTATTAATGTACGTAATGTAATATAATAAATTGGTAGTTGAAGACTATTGGTAGTCGACTGTTATGATAGTTTTTCTAAGTATTTATAGCTAAAATAAACAATCTGGATCAATACCTAGTTTATGGGGCGTTTCCTAGTGAAATTTATAGAGCAGGTAGCGGACGCATATAGGCACTAACTCAAAAGACGACCACAACGTACATACGACAACACTGTAATACAGTTGCATTACGAAAATAGCCACTATTACTTATTTTTATTTATTTATTTTATTTAACTATTTATTAATAGTTAATAAAAAAAATAAAAAAATTAAAGTTTATTTCAATTACAACAGTCTTTTTGATACATGTTATTGGAGATCGCCTTTTAAGCAAGGAATTGCTTGTATTAGGAAAATAATAATTAAAACGGTTGACATAACCAATTACATTAATTACGACTAAATAAGGGCGTGGTGCGGTCCAAAGGGCAAACTGCATACCTTGATGTGTCGTTATGTTCATGTGTACTTACATACTTACTCCTCTAGTTCATACAAAAAGTGGAACATACAAAACAAATAGGTACTTAC
This sequence comes from Acronicta aceris, assembly GCA_910591435.1. Lineage (NCBI taxonomy): Eukaryota > Metazoa > Arthropoda > Insecta > Lepidoptera > Noctuidae > Acronicta > Acronicta aceris. The sequence continues at coordinate 13,946,726 of OU342759.1, forward strand.
TGAATAAAAATATAATTAGTAATTCTTTATTAAATAATTACTGTGGTTTTCTCCGTGATATTTTGTTTCTCTATTCTATATGATAATTATAGTGATGACCTTACATAATAATCTCTAGAATATCGAGTTGTCTTGAAACAATTTATTGCTAAAGAAATTTGTGCAGGCGCTTAAAATTTAAATTGAACGCGAAATGTGCAATTGTGGTGCCTATTTTTTATCTAAGACTGTTCAATTGATATGAGATAAAAATTCTACTAACAAGTAATAAGTCACACTTGATGGCTAAAATTGTAAAAATAAACATACCATCATGCTTGTATTCCCCGAAGGGTTCAGCAAAGTTGTACATACAATTATGTACTCCCACAGTTTGCCAGTATGTTTAAGTATGGTTAAAGGACTTTATTCTCATAAGAAATTACGTTTCACATCATGACATAAAAATATTTTATTATACTATGTAGTTACTATATGTGTGCGCTGCTGTAAATGAATTTATATAAGTGTTTAGTTATACTACTACTTTTTATTTTATGTTTAGATCCCACGTAATAGTGGGCGCGCCTATTGCCATTATTCGGGCACAAACCCCAAACTCCGACCTGCTACTGAGAATTTCATACAAAAACCAAATAACGCATTGCTCGACCTGGGAACCGATCCCAGGAGCTGCGTAGCAGTCGCGCTTGCGGCCACAAGACTAATGAGGCAGTTAAAATTGACTTCTTGGTATGAAATAATTATTGTTATTAATAATATATAATTGTATTTATTTCTACAATGTTAGGAGTAAGGTACACATAACAATACGTGAAGTTATACAACAGTTGTAGCACAAAAATCAACCCTATTGCCACGGATTAAAGCGTAAATCAGTATCCTACCATTTCGTGCAAAATAAGTCACTGGAAATACCTAATACTGAGTGAATGTAATTTCTGATGACAGCTTGACGACGTTTCGAGCGGTTTTCTGGTCGTTTATTTTCAGTTTAGAGGCAGTTTCGCGTCCGCCGGACCCTTAAAGGTCCTAATTATCTAAAAATAATGAAAATATTTAGCGAAAATCAACCGACTTTTTTCTGAAAGTAGGATTATTGAACGTAGTAGAGGGTGGTTCGTATAGTGGATTACAGCTGGGTCCCGAAGCGTCTTGTTTATTTTTCTGCATGAACTGCATATATTCACGGCGGTCCCGGGCCTCAGTCAGTAGCTTCCAGGCGATCAGCGTGCCAACACCCACCAGGACGAGCACTATGAGGGAGATGCCGCCGTACACTGGAAAAAATAGAGAATATAATTACCATCAGCCTGTATTCCCAAATTGCTTCCCAAAATCCCATTGATCAAATGAATAAAATTCAAAATATGGTACCATGGTACCACTATGGTATGGTATGGTATGTTTTACCTCTATCCAAGTAAAGGGGTAATTTTAATCATAACATAAAATACCACCAGGTCTGTATTCCCCTAAGGTTTTGGCACAGGTGTACTAATGTACACACAAATTGGGCACAAAGGCATGGCACCTCCATGCCTTTGTGCCCAATTTGTGGCAATAGAGTCGCTCCCTATTACATAATACATGTTTAGGGACCTAAACATACCGGCAAACTGTGGGTGTACACCTCTGCCTAACCCTTTGGAGAGTACAGGCGTGATGGTATATATGTATATAATCATTAGAAATAGGTATATGTAAAGTGTGAAAGATGATTCTCCAAGAAGGTATCTTGCAATAAATAAAACAATTTGGTAGGAGAACTCACGATAATAAGTTTTAGCGCAATCCGTGTCACGTGCCACGACCAGGTCCACACTGTAGTCAGCATCGTTGTACCGATACACGAAGGTCGTGTAGCATCCGACTTCCACCTTCACATTACCACAGACTAACCACACAGAACTGTTCAAGTATTCAGCTGGTATGGTATCTAACACCTCTGTTTTAACACGATCATCGGAGGTGCAGGAGTCCTGGCCGCTGCGCTGACATTTAGCGAAGTCTTCCAGCTTCCTGCACTGCACCTCGTGGCAGTTGGGGCAGACCTTAACTTTGCAGTTCTTCTCCTGCTGGTTTCGGGCATCCCATTCTCCGATTGCATCGCAGTAACAAGCGCCGCATTTGCAGTAACCACGATTATTACAAATCTGTAAGGTAAACTGCGTCGTTAGACTATATTACCAAGCGCGACTGCTACGCTAGAGGTCTCGTGTGCGTGTCCCAGGTCGAGCAAAGTGTTATTTGTTTTTTTTTTTAAATTCTCAGTGGCAGTTCGGAGTTTTGTATTTGTGCCATGTGTATCTGGCAATGGAAAAATCGGCCCTTATAATTAAATACTTACAGACAAGATGCAATCTGAATGTTCGAATAGAGAAACGAATAGAAACAAAATATAGAATGAAAATGACAAGCTTTCGACAAATCGAGCGTGCACAAATGTCATCTCCGTTCCTTTTAGTTTCAATTCATTGGTCGATTCGAACGATAGATTACATCTTGTCTAGGCTCCGGGCAAGGGCTAGGGAACCGTGGCAAAAACGTCTTCAATGTTTGAAATTCTTGACGGATAGGTCAGTCAACACATCGATTGGCGAGGAACTCTTTACTGATATGCACTCCTACTTACACTGCCATCGTATCCTTTACAGTCGGTGTCTTTGTTGTAACAATCGCAGGCGTCATTGGACCACTCACTGTCACACGTACACTTGCCACAGTAACATTTACCGTGACCGTTGCAAACAGCCCCACTCACGGCCCCTCGAGGACAACTGTCCATGTTGCATTCGCAAAATTTACCCTCGTACCTGGAAATAGAGTTTAGATTAAAATTATTATAAACTGGCGGCCCATCCCGGCTTCGCACATTATTGAAGTTTTAGTAAGGATCCCTAATTTTTTAACCGACTTCAAAAAAGAGGTTCTCAATTCGACTATATTATGTTTTTATTTTGTATGTTTCTTATGCGATTATTCCGTCAATTATGAATCGATTTTGATGATTCTTTTTTTGATAGATATACGTCAAAGGTGGTCCCATCAAAATTTGGTCAAGATCTGATCACAAATTTGGAAAAAAACGATAACACACGTAACGACCGAGTAAAAGATAACGTCGTCTAGGTATACGTAAAATTACAAAAACATAAAAAATAATATTTTGTGCGAAGCAGTTTCAAAAGTCGGTGGCGAATGCAAAAGATTCGGTCAAATTAAAGGCACCGACTTTCGAAACTGTTTCGCATAACATTATTTTAGGCGGTTATACTTTTCTTAAAAGTTATTTTATTATAGAAGGTAATAAATAAAGCTTTTAAATATTACTCAGGGATAATGTAGCATTCAAATGGTGAAAGAATTTTTGATATCGGTCTGTAGTTTTTGAGTTTATTTATTAGAAAAATACAAATCTTTTCTTTTTATAATATTATTATTGATGTAGATGTGTGGGACCTTACCGGCCAATGTAGGTGTAGGTACTAATGTACACAGTTCGCTGTTTAGGTGCCATGAATGTAGGCCTTATGGCCTTTAGCCGGCACAAATCCAAACTCCGAGCTGCAACTGTGAGTTTCATAGAAAAACCCATACACTGCTCGACCTGGAAATCGAATCCAGGACCTCTAGCGCCGTAGTTGAGCTTAGGACCACTAAACTAATGATGTATTGAACATTATTATGTATACACATTTTACCTAAGCGTTTAAATAAATGCCCTATTATAATCTTACCTAGATCTACATTGGCATGTGCCACAAACGCAGGATCCGTGGCCACTGCAAATATCCTTGCTGCCTTCAGCTATACAAGTGGCGTTATAGCTGGCCGTTTTGTTTGTACTCTTGATGCAAGCGCATTTATCTCCATACCTGAGGAAAGAATATTACAAACTGGTGAAGTAATTACATCTTTTATGGCCGATGAGCACGTGACCAGACCCTTTCTCATGCGGTAAACGAATGCCTATTTCATTGTTTTCCTGTTGAATGTCGGAAATCCACAAATTTATACCTGCTAAAAACTTGGATATAGGGATTTGATCCACGCAGGATGAATATCATATGCGATGATGATGATGACCCTATGAGATAGGCAGATATGGGCGATGAGAAGAAAGCGTGTTTCCGACAAGGAGGAATAGCCTTTGTATGCTGATAAGAGAGCATTGTCAAAGGAACATCACCAAAACGGTCGTGAGGTGCTGTTTGTCTGTTTATTCGGGGATGGCTTGGGGGAATTATATCATGTAATTCTAACACACACTCGCTGAAATGTACTTATTCGATAAAACACCGACAATCTTGAAATTCTGCATCTATGTTCGAGCTTTGTTTTTAAGTTGGTACCTACCGGTACCGTTCGAAAGATGAGGCAAAATTATTAGATATTAATTGGCTACTTTCGATGTACCACAACATTACGAGAGTTAGGGCATAGTGGAATTGAATAATTCTACTCACAATTAGAGCTGCTCGACTGGGGAAGTACCTCCACCTTGCAGAAAATTGTAGCCAAATAACATAGCTATGTTGTGTTCCTAACGGTGAGCAAGGTCGCCAGAGCTCCGCGAGGAAGCGTTGTGTTCGCAGTGTATGGGACCGGTGGTGTTTTGTTACCGCCGCTGTCATGAATGGCAGCATGTCTCCTATGCTGCCGGCCCAACTATTTCTTCAAGGTTGCAAGGGTCCATAAGCTACGGTAACCGCTTACCATCAAGCGGGCCGTATGCTTGTTTGTAAAAAATAAATACGGACACACGGCAACACATAATTGATATGCTGAAGTACTGGTACAATAACCAGTACAATTATGTCAAATGGGCCTGAGCCCATCGATCAGTGCCCTGAGAAGGCTTCTCCTTATCTGTGAAGACTATGCGGTAGCCCATGGTCTCCGGTACAATGCAAACAAGAGTGAACTATTGGTCTTTAAGGCGGGAAACAAATGTTACGACACAGTCCCACCAGTCACCTTAGGAGGCGCCCAGCTAACAAGAGTGACACGTTTCAAGTACCTGGGACACTGGGTGACCGACAGTTTGACTGACGATTTAGATTTGGAGAGGGCACGCAGAGCATTGGCTGTTAGATGTAATATGCTGGCTCGTAGGTTTGCACGATGTACGCAGGATGTCAAGATTACTCACTTTAGGCCTTATTGCCAGTCTCTGTACACGTGTGCCCTATGGAATAGTTTTACAAAAAACTCGTACAATATTCTGCGAGTCCAGTATAATAACGCCTTCCGGATAATGTTGGGGCTAGCGCGCTTTTGTAGTGCATCGGGGATGTTCGTGGAAACATGTGTACAAGATTTCTATGCGATTATGCGGTCACAAATAACATCACTGATGGGGCGAGTGCGGGGTAGCCCCAACAGCCTCGTAGCCATTGTGGCACAAAAAATGGAATGCCCAATTATGTGGCACTGGATGACGAGTCACCGATCGTCATTCAAATATATTAAATAATGTATTTACTTTTAATTTTTATTTATAACTGTATCTTTGTGTTTTGTAATGTTTCCTTAATATGGACTATGGTCTGATAATAAAGTTTTTTATTATTATTATTATTATAGTGCTATACACTTTCAGTATAAGCTGACCGCTTATTGTTTTTCATACCATAAGAGTCAGCTTTTACGGTCGAAGGGCATAACTAAATTCTGGAAGTATCCCAACAGACTTCGTTCTCAGGTTGGCCGGAGCAAAGTTACCATGTCCCGGTGGTGATTCTCCAGTGGCACTAATGTATTGTGTAGGTGTAGTACAGTGGAAGATCTGGCCCATATGTTATCATGCCTAGCGTGCTCCGACACCTGCACTCATAAAGGCCTAAAAATGCCGTGCGCGTAGCGGAATACTGGGCCAATCTAGTTTAATGTTTCAAGTATTTATTTTCTTTTGCTCTTCTCTTTCCGTTTGCTGTCGATTCGATAAGAAGAAGATGACTAAATTAATATATTTGATTATAACTAGAGACCAGAAAAAACATACCTTTTGCTACTGCAGCTGCAAATTCCACATAATCGATTCTCCCCGTGACAATATGTTGAATTTTCCTCCACATGGTGTTCGCACTCACACTTTTTAATGACTTCAATATCAAGTGTGAGTTTCTCCCCGATGCCTTCAACTACTATATCTATAATAGAACTGTTTGTACCATCATAATCCAAAAGTTTTACTGTTCCCACTAACTGGTGTTCTTTTCCTACTTCAACATCACATTCACCACCACTGTGGGGGGAAGTGCAATCAGGTTTGAAAGAAATTTGGAAGTTTTTCTTACGGCCCGACCTCACGTTAACATTTAGTTTAATTTTTTTTGAAATTTTCTGAAATGAGACTATGTTATAGCGTTTGAAGTTCTCGTCAAATTGTAAGTTCTTCATTATTATTAGTTTCACTTACCTCATAAATATCTTTTAAAATTTTAACCATAACATCGCTCTTCATAGCGTTATTTCGATTAGAGTAACTTACTACTTTCGAACCACTCACAACGTCACTCAAAGATTGATAAATATATTTAACTTTGTAGTCAACTAAGAAAATGACTATAATATCGCGTTCCTTTGCTAATTTATTTATCATGCCGACTGATGGGTAGTCCATTTCTAATTCCTTGGTGTACGAATCGTTTTTGGTGTAGCATTTTCCATCATATGGTTGAAACAAGCCTGCTGATTTTCCATCGCCAGCAGCGTGATATGGTCCGTCAGTTAAAAGCACTACTATTTTCCTTGATTCATTTCTCCATCCAATAATGTCTTTGCAGACCATTACTTGAGCGAGGGCATCGAGTCCACCCTCCTGAATATCACGATTATCACCTATAGGTGTTATAGATACCATATCTCTAAATTTACTAAAATCATTAACCAGTTTTAAACGATGTCGAAATGAGTAAGTTCGTTCCGTGTCAAAAGTGCTGAAAAGAGATAAGCATATCAAACAGGACTTTATTATCTTTTTTTGCATTTTCCATGCTAAGATTATAAAGTTATTTTAGTAAAGGAAAATTTCGATCGCGGGCAGGATTCAAACGTGCGTGTCTCATCTTTACTAAAATAACTTTATAATCTTAGCTTAAAAAAAGGACTTTATTATTTTTATACTAAAATTAATCCAATATTCTAGAAGCTTACTTTGTGAACGGCAGTACTCGCTTATCTACAAATGTGCCCAGTCCCAAATGAACATCATTAGTCATTTTTTTAATAGCCAAATAAATATTTTCACTGCTGTTTGCAGTCATTTCTTTTATTTTACTCATGGATTTAGAAGCATCTAGAAGAAAATATAAGTCTACGGAGTAGTTTTGAGCAGCTTGGAAGGAAAACTTAAAATTTTCTGCTTTTCCTGGTCGAAGTTTTAATTTGTATCGTTGCGGTTTAATTTGGATGATCTTGTCTGAATCGGAGCTGAATTCTTCGGCTTCTGGTACATTAACTGAATTTAATGGGTTTTGTACGTTGTTTGGACACCAGTCGTCCTGGTAGGAACTCTGGGACACGCATCTCGTACCGTTGAACTCGTCCTGGAATAGTGTTTTATTTAAGAAGGTGACAAAACAGGAACAGAAACACATGGAACATAACAAAATTTTAAAGCGTGGTGGGGAAACTTGAATATAAAGAATAAATAAATACATACATACATACCATCACGCCTGTAGTCCCCGAAAGGTTAGGCAGAGGCGTACTAATATACACCCACAGTTCGCCGGTATGTTTAGGTCCCATGTAATAGGGGGCGAGCCTATTGCCATTAACCGGGCACAAATCCAGACTCCGAGCTGCTACTGAGAATTTCATAGAAAACCCCAATAACACTTTCCTCGACCTAGGGATCGAACCCAGGACCTCTAGTGTAGCAGTCGCGCTTGGGACCACTAGACTAATGAGGCAGTCAAACAAAATATATATATGTAAATAATAGTAAATAAATACATATATAGGTATATTATCTTTTTAAAATGTTTGTAAGTAAATAAAATTAAATATATATAAATAATGAAGAGAGATTGGGGTTTTTCACCAACTCGATACTAAAGACTGGACACACGTGTGTCCAGTTGGTGAAACTCAAAATTAGGATCACTTATTATTTCATCACGGACACACTAGACACGCCAAGATTTTTACGTGTGTCCAGAGAGTGAAACTTAAATGAAATCAATTTTACATTTTCGCCGACTGGACACACCCACACACGACATAGCTCAAAGGATTAGCAAGCTGAAGTGGCAATGGGCCGGTCACATCTGTAGGAGAACCGACAAACGCTGGAGCAAACGAGTTCTCGAGTGGAGACCGCGTCTAGGCAAACGTAGTGTAGGGCGCCCGCCGGCCAGGTGGAGTGACGACTTGCGGAATGCAGCTGGCAGCAACTGGATGAGGAAAGCCGAAGATCAGGCTCTGTAGCGTTCACTAGGAGAGGCCTATATATCCAGCAATGATGATGGACACACCCAGTTTTTTTTGCGAAAAAAACTGGATGTGTCCAGTTGGTGAAACTCAAACTCAGTCTCTTGTGTCGAGTTGGTGAAAAACCTATAGATTAAGCCAAACGAAGCAAGGTTTTAGTCAGTTAATTATAACTTACCATAGCACACCACACGCAGAGCCTTGGATCCGTGATGCATTCTCCACAGGAAACCCTCGTCTGACAGGAGTCTGTAGCGAAAGACCAGTGGAAATGCAGACTTGTTAACACCACGCAAAATAATATATATTTCTCCAACATGGTGTCAAAAGGTAGAGTTCAACTAAAAATATATCCATGACTACTGTACTTGTGTATCGTATTGAGGATAATAGCAATATTGTAAAGGGGCTTGTACAAGTGCGAATTTAAACGACGAATCATTTGAGGAAATACGAATCAATTGGTAGACTAATGTCAAAATATAATTAGGTATAGTTTGCGTAGGGATTGAGCAGATGAGACATTTCATAGTAAGTAGTTAACCCACCATCAACACCTGTAACACCGAAAGACCTGCAGAATAGTGGCCCTTATTGTTTTTCGTGTTAATTAATAACAAAGGTGTTTTAATAATAAAATTGTAATATAATTTATAAATAAAAAAAATTAAAAAATATATATTTAGAGGGTGGGATGTAACAATGAGACGAATACATTGTATTTTCTTAGAAAAACGTTGCCCTGTCTATGATTTTCTCCTTTGTCGTTTCGAAGGATAGTTTACAGACGCAAATCCTTATATATACAAACAGAATACACAAACGTCCGGCTTCCATGAGCTGGAGCTTGCCACTTGCTTGGCTTGCTTCCAAAATACATTGCATTTTTCCCAGGTGGCAGCCGACCTACGACAACTTACCGTACTACAAAACAAACAAAAACACGATTGCCAAAAAAGGTATTGCCTTAAATTTAACCCTAAAGAACTAATTATACCTCTGACTGCATGAGATTGGTCATCTTGTTTCCATCTCTTTTGGCAGTCGGGTTTATTTTTACTTTTTTATTGAACCCTTTTTAGTTATAGAGTAAAACTCTTTATTTTGATTGATACGCCACTCTACAGGTTGTGAGATTTTTTTTCAAAACAAGTATAATAAGACGCCAAAAATTCAACTTTAATTCTCACAATTGAGACGAATCTAACAACGCCTTAAGCTAAAATCCATCAAGCCGTTTAGGCTACAGAGCGTAATACGTAATATAGAAATATACATAGGTACATACACTCGAAAAACGTAACCCTCCTTCTGGCGTAGTCGGGTAAAAATAAAAGATACTGCATATGTTATATACTAGGCTTTAGCTCGATTTTCCTGTATCGTGGTTAGTGATATAGTTTACCGTTTTCCGACTCGTCCAACGTTATTTTTATTTGTGATATTCATGTCGATGTGTCCATATAATTATTTTAACTAATTACGAAACTTGATTAATGTTGTTGTTCGCTTGGTCCTGGATGGGACCATCTCCTAATATGATTCCTATAAAAAATACTTTATTTGTTGTTTTGTTACTGATTTTTTGTTTGTATAATGTAAATTGTGATACGGATAGCTGCAATTTTAGTACATGTGGCGAATGCATTAGTTACGCTAATGATAATTATCATTGTATCTGGTGTGCTCAGGCAAGTACCTTTCATTATCTACCTACTAATTTTCAATTTGCCTTATAACAGACTTAAAAAAAGAGAAGTTTCTCATCTCTATTGTATGTTTTTTACGCGATATCTTAGCTGATTGTGATCCTATTCCGATGGTTCTTTCCATTTACCTATGTACCTACTTAAACACTGAGGATTACGTACCTATCTATCGCCTCATGGGACTAACTGCTCCAACGGTTCGATTCCCAGGTCGAGCAGGGTTACAGGGTTTTTTGAAAAAAAAAATTTCTTTGGAATACTCAGGGATAGGGCGCTTATGGTTCAAAATCAGAAAGGTTTTAAAAATTTTGAGAAATTATGTTTACTTTGATAAACTGTGTTAATCTTTTCTGAAAACGGTCGCGCACAAAATATATAATTTTGAAATTATACCCGTACGAAGTCGCGAATCATTTCGGGAACAATTTAAAAATTTAATAATATATTTATTGCCTGCTTAAATTTGTAATAACAATGTTCCTAGTATGGACCCATAATCCAGAGGTGACAATTTATGCTAATGCCTTAGAAGCTTAAACAGATTACTTAAATGTTGCTAGAATACTCAGCTTAAAGCTGCTAGGGCTTTTTCCTCAAAAGGTCTATTCAGATATTGCCCTACATTGTAACACTCACATCAGATCTGATAATACTACGACTACTCTCCGGACTTTAAAAGAGACTATGATTCTCTGAGTTGAATGAAAAACGAATGACGAAAGGAATTTATAAGGCGAATGTCTGTGAATGAATGTGAAGAAGCAAAAGAAGTATGCAAGAATTGTGGCAAGTAGTAGTCTATAGTCTCTGCCTACCCCTGTGGGAGAAAAGCGTGAGTGTGTGTATGTTATCCTGGAAATATTGTGTATTTATAATATGTATTTCTTTTAGGAAGTATTCAATGACCGCAGATGCCAGTCTAATAGCTCTGTATCCGGAAAAAAAGATTGGTGCAAGAAAGAGTCTATAGTCAACCCTCAACATGAAATGAAAATCATACAGAACCATGATTTTAACGAAAGAGTTCCCGGCAATGAGAGCAATGTTCAATTTAAACCGCAACTGATCAAAATGAAGGCACGCCCTGGAGTCCATATAGAATTTGACATGTCGTACAAACCAGCCGAGGATTTTCCATTGGATGTGTATTATCTTATGGACTTATCGTATACCATGGAACTTCAAATGAATAATTTAAAGACACAAGCACAAATTATTTATGATGACTTATTAAAATACACAAACAATGTCAGATTCGGGATTGGCAGTTTTATCGAAAAACCAGGCTTCCCTTTCTCTGATGCTCAAATGTAATATATTTGTTTTTCTTCTTTAGCAGCTTAGGAGAACCCCATAGAATTCCGAAAGAAAAAATACGGATGCTATTCCTAACACATATGCTATTAGTAGGGTGTTGTTAGGATATTCAGGGCCCTACGTTTCTATCGGCATAAACGGCCATATCTTTAGGATAATTTAGAAGTTTGATTTTTTCACAGCTTCAAGGGCCTGTGGACCTGAGTATATGGTTTTATTCTCCACGCGTTCCCAAGGGGTCTTGACAGACAGACGGACGGACAACAAAGTCATTCTACTTATAAGGGCTCCATTTTTTCCTTTTGAAGTACGGAACCCTAAAAATACCATTAAAAATAAATATTAATTGACTACTAACGGCCAGTCCCAATATCAAATCAGTCAGTAGATTTGCTTACGAGAGATAGGATTTTAACATAATGTCCATACGAGTAATGTCAAAATCCTATCTCTAGTAAGCAAATCTATCGACGGATTTGATATTGGGACTGGCCATAAGTAACCTTAACCGAAAGTTATGTAATTAACATTATGCAAAGCATTGACACAGCGGTGACGCACGTGTTAAGCTATCAACACAGACCCGAGCTATTGTTTACGCCAAGACCTCGCCACGCGATAACGGGGTAGCAGGCTACTTTTGATGAAGAAGCATCCACACTTCATTTATAGTTCAAAAATTAAGAACCTAATTTTATTACATAATTATAACGAGAATCGAGTACCAAGTACTCTCCACGTTAAGAGTCTCACCAGTCAGACGGTATAAGATTGATCTAGTGTGACCGGAAATGTTCAGTAATGAAAAATACTGCTTTCACAGCTCATAGATATCTATCTTATTTTCTAATAATGCTTTTACCAATTTTAAAAATACATATTTCTATGTCCTTCCATTACTTCTTTCAGACATAAAAGTCACGCTTTCAAAAATCATGTATCGCTAACGAGCAACATGACAGCATTTAGAACAGCCATTGAAAAAATTCAAAAGTCCGAGTACGGATCTAATTACGATGATCCCGAAGCTGGATTAGATGGCTTGATGCAAGCGATGGCATGTGAAAAAGAAATAGAGTGGAGGAAAGGTGCGAGGCGTATTATTTTACTATGCACAGACTCAACTTACCACAGTGCAGGAGACGGTAAAATTGTAGGTGCCATCAAGCCTCACGATATGCAATGTCACCTGGAAGATAACAAATATACAATGTCTTTGACGTATGACTATCCGTCGGTTAGCCAAATAAACAAAGTAGCATCAAAGAACAACTTTATAATAATATTTGCTATAACAAAAAACCATCAAACAGACGTAGGTACATTTTAGATTTGACCTTGAACTTGAGCAAATAGTTATATTAGTATTATGTTGTTATATTCGAACATATACCTAAATATACCTACATAAAGATGCGCTTACACGGATAATTGTAATTGCTCAATTCTAGGCAATGTTAGTCAACAGAAAATTGACTAAAAATTCTGAACCGACTGGATATTCGGCAATTCGCATTGGCGACATTGAGCAATATGGAATAGTTATAAGGACCAATTAGACACAATATTGCCGAAACAATTGCCGCATTTTATTGAAATTGATGTAGATTCCTCAACTAATTGATCCATACATGTTGCCGAGCAATAATTGCCCATGTAAGCGCACCTTAATATTAGTAGACGGAAATTCACCATAAATGCATCATATATTTTTTAATGGCGTTTAAACCACATGTTCTTTCTAAAATATTTTTACATTTTAGTATCTCCCCAAAGAGGAATATCAGGCGTTAGCGAGGCAGATATTAGGAGCCAAATATGCGCAGTTGGATGGTGGAATCGACGTACTGAAAGTTATTAAAGAAGCTTATGAGGTAAGTAAAATATTTCAATCATCAAGTTTTCCTCACGTTAACAAAAAGAAGGTATATTTGCAACTTCGTTGACGTTTCGCTGCCGATCATCGCTTTGTTTGCCTCTTCTTAATAAATAGGTATTGCTCAATGATATATTTTGCACATGTTGGGCTATTCTTAATGGTCCCTAGTTGAAAAATACAACAACAACTCCTAACAAAGGATATTTATCATCGTACATAGATACCACCGTACTAGATGCATACCCGGAACATAATTATCATATTAACACGTCATTGAATCTATTTTATCACGGAGGTACACGCGTACTAACACATAATTTTCAAGTAACCAATTTTATCATTTTTTTTCTTCCAGGAATCCGCAAGATACGTAAAAATAATAGTGACTGCGCCACCATTTATACAATTAAATGTTGACCAAGATTGCAACTCAAAACCAACTAAAAACTGTGAAACTACTCATAGTCAACCCGTGGTTACTATTCCAGCAACACTCATTGTAAAATCATGTCCATCTAACGGCCAGATGAATCATCAGGTCCTTGTCACGCCTCTCGGACTCGATGGACTGACTATAGACTTGGAAATTGATTGCAAATGCGACTGTGAGAAGGCACCCGGTGCGATCAGTCCAAGATGCCATAACGCTGGTGTTTTTCAATGTGGTGTCTGTAAATGTAACCCAGGAAGGTAAAGTTATAGCTTTAATATATTTTAATAATAGGGAGTATACCAGAAACCCGATTTCGATTATTAACAGGCAAAGCTGTTAATAATCGAATTCGTGTATCAATCAGTGCTTTTTTGTTCTATGAATGTTAAGCAGCTATCCCTCATTGATTTAGTGATTAAGTAATATTAGTAAACATGGCTTCGAGAGCTCAATAATAATTCTTTACCTGACCTGTGAATAGAACCACGATTCGGTTAGACAAAGAGTTATTAATTCGGTAAATTAAATGACTCACAAGGGTGTAAAGAAAATAATATTACCTTTCCTTTTTCTTGTAGTTACGGCGTTGATTGTCGATGTAATGGCTCATCAACGGATAAAAAAGATATGGAAAAATGTAGACTGCATAAAGACGATAGGAAACTATGCAGCGGAAGGGGAGAGTGCAGGTAAAATATATTTTACTAGCGGTTGACCACGCATTTCACTCGCATCTCAAATGATGTCGACAATAGCGCCAAACTAAAGCTAAGAACTCCCTATACAGTTGACCCCATAAAAATAGATCAAAGTTCAAAAACATAGGTTTTATACCTACAAAAGTTTTCACCGATGTTTAACCCCTTAGGGGTTGATTTGAAAAAGATCTTTCTTAGTAGGTACACCTTTACCCATCGAGACAAATACACCCTCCAAATTTCAAGGGTTTAGGCTGTGCATTGTCTGTCAGTCAGTCAGGACTTTGATTCTTAAAAATATTAGCTACCTAATTTACTAAGAATTTATGCGTAAGAAAACTAGTTTAAAAGTTTTAGGAACGAATCTTTTTAATTTTAAAATTAACGTGATCATTTTTTAGATTGTGAAAAAGGGATGGCGCTATTTAGAGTGGTGCCATTCCTTTCTCTCAATTGGAAAACGACAACAGGTTGTGGTAAAACCTCTCTTTCTTTTTATTATCTAGATGTGGAAAATGTGAACAGTGCTCCAAGGGGTTTTCTGGAGATTTTTGCGAGTTTGATGATAACTCGTGCCCTAGGCCGAATGATAAGCTATGCTTCGGGAAGGGCATATGCAGTCGAGGACGCTGCGAATGTGATGCGCATTGGACCGGGGAGGACTGCAGCTGTCCTGATCATAATATGGACTGTGTTGCGCCATATTCTAAGGAGGTAATGGAATTCTCATCAATTTGAAATGTCATACAATCTTCTACCATTGTGTTCTTAAAGAAATTGACTGACATATTAAATCATATCAGAGCGTCTGGTATATCAAACCAGAAGACGCAGGTTCGAATCTTGCCCGCGATTGAATTTTTCCTTTACTAAAACAATATTAAATCATAGCCAAAACTACGCTGGGCCTAATTTTATTCAGCAGGAAAGCTCTTTAGCTATACGAAATTGGAGTAGCTCGTATAAATTGAGAGTATTTAATGAAAACTTTAGTAGGGCTAAAATGTTTTCTCCGTGTAGGGACAGGTTAGAATACAGTTCCTCACTGCAATTCAGACAGGCATCTCGTAAGAGCCAAGAAAATATCTGACTTGCTCGGTGGTAGTACCTCTTGATGTCTGACTGGTTGGCGACCGTACGTCGTTACGTCGGAGTGTGTCGTAAAGCACCTTGGTGTGAGTTTCGACTTTTACGCGTAAGAGCCAGTTTCCCCTCGGTTGCTGCGGCTCTGGCAGTCTGTAGTCCGTAGGGGCTGTTAAAGCTCGGTAACGCATCAGCAACTCTTTTGGTGCTGCAGGTGTCCATGGGCGGCGATAACTACTTACCATCAGGTGGATTGTCTACTCGCTTGCCGACTTAATCAATAAAAAAAAGTGGTACATATAATATACAAATATGTTTGAGCAAACAAAGACATCGGACCTTTTTTTATAAATTTTATACATACATACGTTCATGCCTTATTCCTATAGGAGTAGGCAGAAACAACAGATTTTATATCCTTACTAATATTATAAACATGAAAGTTTGTGTGTATAGATGTATGGATGTTTGTTACTCTTTCACGCCAGAACGGCTGAACTGATCTGGATAAAATTTGGCACAGAGATAGTATATATAATATATAGGAAAATACATAACCTACTTTTTATCCAGGTCGGACGCAATTCTGAAGTCCACGCAGATAGTCGCTGGTAGGAGCTAGTTTCTAAATAAATCGATTTCTAGGTCTGTTCTGGAAATGGCGTATGTCGCTGTGGCGTGTGCATTTGCAATGCATTAGAGGGCAAAAACGAAACGTATTTGGGGATATTTTGCGATGACTGCGAAGAATGTGCTGAAAAACGATGTAAAGAACTTGAAGATTACGCTTACTGTTACTACGAACACATGAACAACAGAGAAGTTTGTGACAAAAAAAATAACGTGACTGCCACAGAATTAGACGTCTCCTTCATGAATAAAACTGAAATTAATTCTCCAAAATTGTATATGGCTAAATGGTGTAAGAAAGAGCTTGAGAATGGCACATGCATCGTTTTCAAGTACCAATACGATAACCATAAATTGAAACTTACGATTCAAAAGGAATTGGAGCTGCCACCCAAAGCTAATATCTGGAGTAAGTGTACCTACTTTATTTTTTGTAGCTCTCATACTAGTTTCTAGAATCTAAGTAAGAACTATATAAAGATGGAGAAAGAAGATGAAGCGGCGGTAGCTTAATGGCTAAGGCGTTGGACTTGCGATCATGTGGTTGCCGGTTCGAAACACACCCAACAACCAACCCAACTCGACAAAACACAACGAAACAACGCTTACGTTGTGTTTCGTTGAGTGAGTGAGGTTACCGGAGGCCCAATCCCCTTGCCCCTTGCCCATCTCTGGTGTTGAGGGTGTCCATGAGCGGCGGTAATCGCTTACCATCAGACGATCCGTCTGCTCGATGTCCACCTATCCCATCCCAAAAAAATGCACTACCGCCATTACCCACTCGTAACACAAGCTTTTCACCGTAGCACGAGAGGTTAACAGAACACTAGTAATATGCGATTCACATTGCTAGTAAGCTTTAAAAAAATATAAAGAAGTTACCAATATAGTAAATCTAAAGCTAGTCTTGGCTAACAAATTGATACTGAATCATTTCCATAAAATTTTCATACAATAATATTTTTGTTTCAGTTGCTGCGGGCTCTTCGATAGGGGTAGTCCTGTTGATAGGTATAATAACGGTCATCATTTGGAAGATTCTAGTGGACATACACGACAGAAGAGAATACAACAAATTCAAGAACGAGGCTGCCGCTGCTGGTTACAATGTCGCCCAGAACCCCTTATACGTAGATCCTGCCAATGATTTTGCGAATCCCATGTACAATGGACGTCATTAATCATGCAAATACGTTCAGTAAGGATAAAAATTATGTTATAAATAGTGTCAATATAAGGAAAATATAAATAATATATGTTAAACGAACGTTCTGTAACTCATTAACAACGCATTAGATGAAAATAAATTTGGCGTGGACTTGATAATTATTGTTTTGGTTCTTCTTTATACAAATACGTTAATCGCCAATATACCTTGAAGATCAAATCATTACCTATTAAAGATCAATGAGAAAATTGTTTCGATCCTCGAGGGTCTCGGATTCTATGACTCATTTTGTAATAGGTAGTCTGGAATATAGTTTTCTAAGGTCGTCGCGTCGGTCGTCAGAGTAAAACGTCAATGACGTTCTTCGGAAATATTCTACCACGACACAATAACCACCACGGGGTAGGTAAGTATTTGCCTCCATCAGTTTATGGCAGCTATAAGGTAGACTATAGTCTGCTAAGAAAAACTGGCCTAAGCTTGCAGGTTGGACATTTCATACACATCAAAAACTTTTCGTCTTTGCGACATTTAGGTAATTTCTGTTCGGCATAATGATATCGAAATATTGTTTTGATTGTAGATGCGAATGCATCAGTTGATCATGATCATGTTTAAGATTATAAAAATCGTGTAGGTGTTGATGTTATTAAATCTCAATATTTCATTAAAATAATATAGAAAAGTAGTTTTATTTCAATGTATAAGATAGAAAGCTAATAATGAAATAAAAAACACGAATAATTTCAACATTTAATACGAAAATTTTTTACCGTATCCTTCGCGTAAGTGGAAATAAATTATATAAATAAAATAAATATATAAAAAATAAATTATAAACCTTTACAAATTTTGTTACAAAACATTCACAGCAGCACACCGACGCCGTGTACGTGAAATACAAAATTTCATTGTTCAATAGAACGCTTAAGACGAATATTGTTACCATCGTGTCTTTTTAAAAATGTTTCAGTGTCCTTTCGTCCGTCCATTATATCGCTTTTGAAGATTAAAAAGTTACTCCGGTCTTTCGTCAAGTCCTTGTGTTCAGAATTTGACATTCTGTACGGTAATAGGTTGGGTGCAGAATGCCTAATTCCGTTTCGATTGTACGTTATATTTTATTTTTTGGCAAAGCGAACCGGTTGGCGTTCGTGCGTCCGTCGCAGCCGAGTCGGAGGCTCATCGTTGTAAAGTCTCCTCTCTCGACGTTCTTCGACGTCCGATCTTGCAAGAACCGCCTAAGAAATAGTTGAAAATGTTATCAAGTTAATACATATTAGGTTCGCCTAGTAACAGAGCCGTATTGCGTACTCTCAGATTTTATGATGTTTTTCCTGTTAACTATATATAACGTGTCCCGTAACTAATGCACACACTCAAATACGTCAATTAGAATATTATATTTTAGTTATATTATGTACGTAATTTTTGTGCTTCTATTATTATAATTTTTTTTTCTTGAAAACTTTAAATCCAATGAAATAAGACACATTTCTGTTTATTTTGTATTGAAGGGGAAACTTACGTTACATTGGTTTTTTGGACTGCAACTTACTCAGTTTTAATTATTTTAGGATAAAAAAATTTCTTTATTGAAATGACCGATACCTATCGTGTTAGTAGCCTATTCTGAACAAACTACTATCAGAGTGTGCGTTAATTATGTTACACAATGTATAGAAATTCACTAAGCCACTTTGAATAATATTCTCAGGATAACACAACAATTCTGAGCGGGTTTGCATTGTTTTTCTGTACTCCGAAATGATGGCAATAGTGTAAACGCCTATTATATGGAATATAAGGGCAAAGTATAATGACTTTAATTAGTGTTTACCCTGTTGATTTCGCCTCGAGTGCGGCGAGTGCGGATGCCAAGGCTGGTCATTTCGGGGCCGAGATCTCCTGCGGAACGCCGCCCGCTGACTTCCACGTTGCAGCTCTGAGTATTGCAACCACAGCTGCAACAACGAACTGATTGTTAGTGATAGTGAACCATTCGGGGAATACAGGCGTTATGGTGAGTATATCATGTCAAAACTAGTGTAAGTAACTAGATTCGCGTCCGCGAAATCTTTATGAAATCGATCGTTCTTCAAAAACATGGAGATTGTCTGAATGGTATGCGATAAGCGTGACTGCTCTGCTAGAGGACCTTCATCTGAGTTCGATTCCCAGGTCCAGTAAAGTGTTATTGGGTTCGTCTATGAAATTCTCAGTAGGTAGCTATTATATTATTACATTTGTTCTTTAGTTGGCAAGTCAGAGAAGGAAATAAAGATATCCCGTCTGGTAATAAAAACGGAAGCTTAAAAAACCAAAAAGGTGCAAATACTTACATAGATTGTTAAACTCATTACCATTCCTTTTTTCGTAGTCGGGTAAAAATAGAGCTGAGACAATCTTTATCTATTTGTATAATAACTTTCGTGAGGCGTATTCATAATTATTTAAAGACTGCACGGTTTACTCACGCGCATTCTCGGGATCGCCGGACTAGTTTCAGACTCAATAGGAGTCCTTAATCATGAGCTGACGCGGCGGCGGTGGTGTCGCGAGTCGAACTCGCGACACCGACAACTAGTCGACAACTAGCCGACAACTAGTCGGGCGATCCCGAGAATGCGCGTGAGTAAACCGTGTAGTCTTTAAATAATTAATCTTTATCTACATATTAAATCTGTAGAAAAGTCGTGTCTGTACATATTATATTGCAAAATAAATGGAATAACGACGTGGAGGAGACTATTTAGCGTTTATTTTGTACGCACGAATTATTTTTTTTAGAATTGTTGTCTGTCTGTACGTCCGCATATAATTAACGATCGGATTTTTATGAAATCTGATATATAGGTAGATAATGAGTCTGGTCAACAATTTGGGGTACTTTTTATTGTTTTAACTTTTAGGTATCCAACAGAAACTAGTATACAATACGTACGCGTCTTTCTCAGCAGCACCAGTAGGAGGTGGCATTGGTGGTGGGAGTGTGAAGTTGACTCCCAGGTCAGGACTGCAGCCTCGAGAACCAGCCGGGCTACTGCGGCACACCGCCTCTCGCACCTCCTGCAGGCGACGCCGTTCTTCAGCTACTTTGCGATCCAGTTCCGCTACTGTTAAAGATTTTGGTTTAAAGAATTTTTTTTAAGGGATAGGACGGCAAACGAGCAGACGGATCGCCTACACCAGAGGAGTCACGAGCGCGTTGCCGACCTTTTAAAAGGGAATTCGGCCTCAGGTAACCTCACTCACTCGACGGAACACAACGTAAGCGTTGTTTAACGCCGGTTTTCTGTGAGGCCGTGGTATCACTCGGGTCGAGCCGGCCCATTCGTGCCGAAGCATGGTTCTCCCACGTAAAATTTATTTCTTACTAGCTTCTACCCGCGACTTTGCGTGGACTTCATAATTGGATCCGACCTGGATAAAAAGTAGCATAGGTATTATTCCAGACTTTAATTTTTCTATGTGCCTTAAATGAAACAGATTGTTTAGAACTATGTTAAAAGTTGATGTCGCTATCAATGCGTGTCCTTGTTTTGAATACTTAGATATAAACTTATTTATTAATTGGTTACAAATTGATGGCATTATTTGCAAACAAGGGAAAATTTGGTTTATTTCTGTGGATAAAGGGAGGAAAAAACTGAATAAACAACTCACTGTGTTGCTGCGCATTCCGTTGCTTACTCATCAATTCATTTTCTAAAGTGTCTATCCTCTTTTGAATAGCCTCTTCTTTGGAAAGCTTCAATTTCCACGTGCGACAAACTTTTAGATGCAGAAATGAGAGCTCTTGGGCATCTAAGGCTTGAAGACCGTCAAGCTTAAAAGGTCCCTGAAATTATAATAGGCATCAGCATATATTTTCTTATGCATGAGTCATAAGTAGGGAATGCAATCCGGATAATCCGTTATCCGAAAACTCCGGATATTCATACATTTAAGCTAGGCTTCAAATCCGGAATTGTAAATCGAATCCGGATTTCTTAAATTTTGTTTCAGAAACGAAAATTAAGTAGTTATAGGACATTTTTTTTATATTGTCTAATTAATGTACCTAACTGGTACAATTTTAATTTTAATTTCTTGAGTTTTGTTTAGTGTTAATAATTCCAGCTACCAAAAAGGAATAAAATCAATAAATTGACACAAATTTTTGAAATTAACGAATACGGGTAGAATTGAATTTTGTTTATTTTCTTAAAAATTCCGTACAATCCTGATAATCCCGATATGACGAATATCCGTTTTTAAAAATCCGGATTTGTAATGTGGTTCGGATTTGCATTCCCTAATGGTAAGGTAATAAGGGGCCGCAATCTAATACCAAATGGACCAACAAAAAGCGTTCTAAGTGGATAGGAAGTTACCAATAAAAAATTAAAAATAAGCTTACTAAGCTGAAGAGATAATTTAGTAGAAATAGAATTATATAATATTTTATGCTTAGTTTAAAATAACTTTATGTATTTTGATTTTATAGCCTCATAATTAGTATATGTATCAAAGCAAATAAATGATTTGATTTTGCTTTTTGAAGGTATTGATACAGTTGTTTTGCATAACATTTCGAAATTAAATACAGATGCTGCATATTGAACGAAATGCTACCAAGTACTAAAACAAGACTTGGGGCCAATTACTGAAATGTTAATGAATTTAGAGGACATCAATTTAACCGGACGATATTGAGTGAAATCAAGATTATATTATCTGCGAATGAAAAAAAGCTTAAAAATAATTAGTTTCTCGAAAACTAATTGCAATGATGATGAGATATGAATCAAAACATGTACAAAAATTTGCTCTTACGTCTACATTTCCATTTAGGATCTTATTGGCTATGTATTTCATGTAAGTGTGTTCAGCCATTTTGCGTTGTTCGACGTCAACTTGCTCGAATATGTTGCGTATAGTATCCGATATGTTTACGTCTAGGGAGCACGTACAAGGACCATTCGAGCGAGACTTTGGTTTTACGTTGAACGCTTCCACCGTCGTCTTTGTCAACATCTTCGTCTCCCCTCGACATTTCCTCCGCCTTTTCGTTTCAGGTGATGTTATTTTTATTGGTACCTTGATGAAATATTAAATCGTTTGATAGATTATAAAACAAAATTATAACCTCATTAGCGACTGCTACGGTCCTGAGCGCGACTGCTACGTTAAAGAAATTCGATTCGATTCCCAAGTCGAGCAAAGTGTTATTGGGTTTTTCGATGAAATTCTCAGTAGCAGCTCGGAGTTTGGTTTTTGTGCCCGGTGAATGGCAGTAGGCTTGCCCCCTATTACATGGGACCTAAACATACCGGCAAACTGTGGGTGTGCATTAGTAGGCCTCTGCCTAACCGTTATTGGAATACAGGCGCGATGATGGTATGTGGTAATAAAGTATGCAACGGTATGCAATGCAATAAAAAAACACTAACTACATCAAATAAATATGTAAACTATGTTAAAAACACCCTGAACGATCCCAAAGAGGCATAGAATAAAATTAACATCTTTACATAGTATAAAACAAAGTCGCTGTCGCTGTCTGTCCGTCCCTATGTATGCTTAAATCTTTAAAACTACGCAACGGATTTTGAAGCGGTGTTTTTTAATAGATAGAGTGATTCAAAAGGAAGGTTTTACATTATGCTACGACTCTTAGGGCAACGCGGGTGAAACCGCGGGCTGGTCGTACTTTTAATGCGAAATTAACACTATCCGTCTGACTGTTTGTTTGTTGATTACCTACGTTTTCACGCCGAAGCCGCTGAATCAATTGTCATTAATTTTAGTAGGTTTAGAGAAATATTGGACTTTGGAAAGGCACGTGGGCTACCTTTGGCGCAAAAAGTTCTTAGAGATGCGAGTAAAACTGCGGGTAAAAGCTAGTTACAGAATAAAATAAAAAAAACTAAAATATATTCATGATAGTAAACATATTCAATTACATTTATAAATGTAGTAAATTTAGCAAATTTTTTAAATGTGAAAATACCATCATTATCCTTAGTAGTTTTGCATCTAGTGACGAGTTACTGCCACCGTCTGACCGTCGGTATTGTCGTTAATGTTTCCTCGTGTTATAAAATTTTGTTTGGAGTATTTTTTTACTCGTAAAGTAAAAACGATTGTTTTTAATACTGTATCTTGATACCAAACAATAACTTGGTCGGACAAGGTTTTCTTAACATATTGTACATATCTTTTTGTGATTTTTTTGCATTTTCCATGCTAAGATTATAAAGTTATTTTAGTAAAGGAAAAATTCAATCGCGGGCAGGATTCGAACCTGCGTCTGCCCCACCCGCCTGATTGAAATTTGCCTTCACATTCTGAGACTAAAATATTGTACATAAATAAATCAATTTACCTCATCAAAAGCCACGCTACTGCAATCTAGAGTTTTTGTTTTCAAAGCTCTATTTTCTTTTTCTAATTTATCTGCCTTTCTCATTGCATCTATACTCATCGTTCGTAAGTTTTCTACTTCGTTCTCATGTAGTTTAATAATGTCTTGCAGCGTTTCTTCGTGTAGACCTTGTATGCTCTTTACGCCTTGGTTGTGTTCATTAATTATGCTTTTTATGTTGCTGTCGTATTGAACCTTAATAGCTTCAATTTTTTTCTTGTAATCTTTTTCTATGTTTTCGAGCGCCCTCGTAAGAGAGCTTATTTTATTTTCGTAATCATCATTTATATCTAATTTAGCCATTATACTACGTTCAGTATAAGACTTGGGCTGACTTTTTCCACTAGATTTGCTATTAGTTGAATTGGTTTTATATTCATTGGACGACATTTTAAATTCACTTAGCCTTGATGGGCTAGAATCAGTCTTCTCCCCTATCTTTACTACATTAAATCTTTCATCACTTCTACTTTTTCGTAAGTCTTTTGTAGTGTAGTATTGTACCGCATCCGGATCAACTTCACCTTGCACGGTGTCCATAATGTATTCCAGTCCAAAGTTTTGCCTCCTTCCAATCCGGGGGATAATCTGGTCTTGTTCAGCTTTGAGTAAGAGAACATCAGCCCCTACTCTCGATAGTTTGTGATGAGATTCACTATCGAAAGGTGTGGAAATGGTAGCTATTTTTCTAGAAATTTGAGAATATTTTTGTTTTGATGTGCCACTGTCAGTTTCAATGGCTTTTGTTTGCATGATTTCAGGTCTAACTGTATCTTCGTCGGAACCTACTGCTAGAGAATTGTATGATCCTAAGTATTGGTTATCTTCGTTAGATAACGTCGGCAAAGAAGGAGTTCCATGTTTTATAATTTTGCCATCTGCGCCGTCATTAATTTTAGTATCTGAGTCTGAAAGTCGTTTAGGTGAAGAATAAATGGCAAGAGTATATGAATCAAATGATTTCTTATCACCGTCTGAGGTCGTCACGAAAGAAGGACTTTCTGTTCCAACTCTAGGTAAATTAATTTTCAACTTTTGTTTCACGCTGTCATCCTCGAGGTTTTCTTCATTTTCTTGATACGTAAATGAAACATTTTCAACGTGACTTGTAGGGTGGTTCATATCGACGCTTTTTCCTTTCTTCGAAGGATGAACGGTTACCGCTTCCACTACTATCTCCGAATGTCCCTTGCCCACCCATGTTCCTTTTGTCTGTCCTTTATTAGTCGTATTATTATAACTGCTTTCACTATCCTTGTAAATAACAAATAGATCCTTATCTGTCGACTTATCTGACGTAGATCCACCGTAAGTTTTACTGTCTTTATTATACTTACTGACTATATTACTATCGGTATCATAACTTTCTCGCGTTGCATATCCAGTTGACTTTCCCTGACTTTGGGATGGCATTTTACCACTAATTACATTTTCGGACTCAACGTTTCCTTTCGAGGAATTTGTATGCATTGATTGTCTGTTATAAATATCAATTAAATTAGTGCTTTGAGTTTTTGCATTAGCATATTTTTTTCCTGATTTACGTGACTTTTTATGGGGACGGTCGCTGGTAGTTGGCTTATTTTCGATTTTCTCATCATCAGTGAAACAAGAAATAGAGTATTGTTCTAATCTGCCTGGACTTAGTCGTTTCATCTTGTAATCTACATAACTACTTTTTACGGTATCAAATCCTGGTTCTACACTTGCAGATAATATCTGTACTTGATTCAATAATTGAGGGTTTACTTTCATTTGTAGTTCAGTGTGTTTTTTATCTAGAGGCGGTTTATTTATTTCCATTATATTAATGCTATCAACATGATCAACATGTTTGTCTTGTATATCACTTGCTTCTGTCTTATACGTTTTTTCTGTTTGAGTGGGCAATAATTCTTTTTCCGTTTGACTTTCAATATTTCGATAAATTTCATTTACTTGAGCCTGCGTTCCGATGTTATGATTAGATATTTTCTTTATGTCGTCTAATTGCTTTTGCAGTTCAGCTACTTCTTTATATTTCTCCTCCAAATCTGCTTTTATCTCTTCGGTTGTTTCCAAAAGCTTGTTCTTATCTTCCGTCGCACTTTGCAATTTTTCTTGTAATTCACCTATTTTTTCTACAGAATTTTGATAAAGATCTTGAAGTGTTTGAAGTTCATCTTTTAATTTAGAAATATAATCTTGCGTTGATTGATTAATTTTATCGATTATCAGTTTTTGATTTAATATCGTTGCTTCTAGATCTTTAATTATAACTTTGTCATTAGCGATTTGCTTTTCCAGTTTTTCTTTAAAGTCAAGCAATTGTTTTTCCATATTTTGTCTATCTATGATTGCATCCTCTTTCTCACTTATAATTTTTTGTTTCTCCCGTTCAACTAATTTCTTTGCTTCATCAGCTTTACTTAAAAGTAGCTGAGAAGATGTTTGTACTTTATATAATGTCTGTTCCAGCGATGAGCTCCTAGAGGATCTTATATCGAGAGATTTTCTGATTCTATCCAATGATAATAAAATTTCTTCAACATCACAGTTATTTGGAGCTAATGCACTATCACCAACAGCTTTTAACTCTAGTTGCTTTATATCAGTCACAATGATCTCTCTTTCATTTTGTAAGTGTTTTACTTGAGATACAAATTTATGTTTATCGCGTGATGTCTCTTCAGATTTTACTTTAGTCATTGATAATTGATCAGATAACATAGAATTTTCATGTTGGAGTTTAGCCAATTCCATCTTCATGTTATGTGTTGCTCTTGAATCTAAAAAATAAATAATTTCAAAGAATATCTTACCTTATTAAACGGATGACAGGTATGATAAAATATTAGGAGCACTTACGGTGGGCTTCCATATTTTTCAAAGAATCGATCTTCTGATAACTAAAATCTTTCATTTGTTCACCGGTATCAATAACTTCATCTAAACTACTGTGTAGTCTCTTAACTTCTTCTTCCAGTTCATTTATGTAGTTTTGTAAAGTAGCTAGTTTATCATCTCGAGCCATAACATCTTCGCTAAGATTAGATATAATGTTTTCCTAAAAATTCAAATTATTAATTAAAATCTCGTCAATTCAATTCATTTAATATTAATTACTATCTTCACATGGGGTTATATATAGCCTATAATATTCAGTGCGTAAAAAAATCAAGGCGTAATGAGGCCAACGGAAATTTGGAAAAAAATATAATAATCTTGGTGTTTTAATTATTACACAGTGTAAGAGAAATTAATGATTTAGCATTTTACAGTGGTGTTTGAAGTTCGTGAGAAATACCGCTTTTTCTAATCTTACGTAGATAGTAAGTACGTACTGATTCCTCTAATTTATCAAGTAAATCCCTGATTCTTTTCTGATTGTTAAGTTTTTCATCTCTCATCACTTCGATTTCCATCAAAATTTCTTGATACGAGTCAGCAGGGACATTCGATCTTTTATTAAGCTGTGAAAAATGTAGAAGTTGTAAATTTTACGTAGAATAATACTTGTTACAATAAAATCTAGGGCTAGCGCAAATGATAATAATTTTTAATTTTAATGAGCTGATAATATATACTTTCTAGTTCTATTGCAAGAATCATCGTTATAAGTATTTCAAAACATTCAAAACAATTTTTATTAACTTTGATTTAAAATATTGTGTTTCTTAAGGTCTCACCTCAGCCCGGGCGCCTATCAAAGCATTCTCCAAAACCTCACTATGTGATAGTAAGATTTGACTATGACTATGTAATTCACAGTTCTCTTGTTCCTTCCTCTTCAGATCAGCAATTTGTAAGTTCAGTTCAGTTTGTATCTTTTCATTCTCTAATTTCATTTGATCATGTGATCTTTTCAGTTTTTCGAATTCTGTTTCTAATGTTTCATAATATTTAATTTTATCCACTAAAATAGCACTTTCTTTTTGTAGCACATTTAATTTGTCTTCAGCGGATATTTTTTCGTCTTGTAGAATTCTTATATCATTGGTGGCTGACGCTTGATTTGACTCCAAAGATTTGAACTGCTCAAATAGCTCTCTATTTTCTTCAATTTTATTCTCTAATGTATTACATAAATTATTAATTTCTTCTGTTTTAACATCAAAATCGTTTTGCAACACATTTCTTTCGTATGTTAATTCAGCATAAGCCTTTTTCAAATCTGCTAGTTCTTGTTCTAGTTTGTCCCCTTGACTGCATTTTTGTAATAATTCTGCATTTTGAAGCTTTAAATTATTCAATGTCTTCAGTAAGTTGTCTATATTTATGTTTTTTTCCGTAAGATCTTTTTGGGTAGCAAATTTATCATCAGACAGCTTTTGATAAGCTTCACTAATTCTAGCCAATTCACTCTCTTTTGAGCCTTCAGACTGTTGTAACCGATCAATTAAATCATCGCTTTCTCTTTTAGTCAACTGAAGAGAATGTATTGTTTTATCAAGTTCAGAAGATTTTTCAAGTAATTCATTTTCGAGTCTTATCTTCTCATTAAATAGTTTTTCGTGCGAATCTTGTAAATTTTTCAGTTCAAGTACCAAATTTTCAAAATGCATTAATTTATCTTTTAATTCACCACTTTCCTTACGAGTTAAATCCAAAGATATTTTATATTCCTTCTTTTCATCTTGTAAACTAGTGATGCTTTCAACTACGTATTCATTTACTTCGCGTAATCTATCAAGCTCGTGTAACAGAATTGAGTTATTGTTTTCTAGATTGGCTAAGTCTATTTTCAAAATTCTATTTTCTTCTATCGTGCCTTTTAATAGATCTTGAAGTTCTTTGTTATCTTCTAATTGTAACTCTAAAGATTTTGTTACATCAGCTTTTTTGTGGACAATTTGATCGTAATCTTTAACTTTCTCCAATAGTTCTTGACTTTCTTGTCTCGCTACTTGAAGAGATTGAAGTGCTTGATACTTTTCATGTTCCAAAGACACTAGGCTGCTATCATATCTATCTCGAATTTCATTAAGCTGTGATAATAAATCTTTATTTTCATGTTTCTTATTTTCTATCTCAATCAATAATTTATTTATTTCTTGGGATTTATTATCAATCACATTTATCAAATTTTCTACTGCAGTTGTTTTTTCATCCACATCTTGTGTCAAGAGTCTGGATTCATCTATTAAACTCTCAGTATACTTTTCCAAATATTCGTTTCTTTGTAAAGTTTTTTCATAGGTGCCTAAAATAATATAATTGCAATGTAAGTATTAACCGCTTCCCAATGTTATCATTGAAAAATCAAGATCACAAATACATTAAGTTTTAATGGATGGCATTTTGAAACGTATGAAAAAATAGACAGAAGTACAAAAAAGCGACATCGGTTCATGGTAGACATTCCAGAAACCCGAACGAAATGCTTTAAGTCCACTTTTATCATGCGTACCGCTGAAATGTGGAATGCGCTTCCCCGAGTGGGTCTTCCCTGATAGAAGTGATACATATAATTTGGGTGTCTTTAAATGACGAGTGAATAGGCAGGCGTGCTCCATCGTAGATAGCAGTGTCACTTAACATCAGGCGAACTGGCGGTCAAGTGTAAATTAATTAATAATAACAATAATTTTAAAAAAAGATACGCCACCTCAAAAAATGCAAAAACAATTATGACGATAATGATAAGGTAATGTTGCACTGATGAAAATGGAAAACGTGCTACTATTATAACAAACTATGCCTAAAAATACTGTTGCTGCGTAGAAAGGTTTGCGGTATTTTTTTACCGATAAGTATATGTCATAACGAAATTAGATTAAAATGATGAAATAAACTGTGTACTTTTCCAGTCTTCTATTTCCAGTTTAAGCTCATTGATTAGTTCCAATTGGTCTTGGTAGTGTTTTTGTAAGCCCTGTTTTTCCTCTTCACTACAAAATAGAGCTTCCCTTAAATTCTTAATCTGCTCTTTTGAAGATTGAATTTCATCCATCAACTTTAGTGAGTGATTTTCAGCTTCTCGTGAGTGAGCCTGAAATTAAACATTTTAAACACATTTTTCAAAAATTAATCACAATTTATCTAGAAAATTATCGAGGGATAAATGTTAAGCAAATGTTGCTTATTGTTGTAACAAAGTTGTAAGGTATTGTAATCAACGTAGTTAAATCAACGTATTCTCATATTACTGTCATACCCAAAATATCGATTAACCCAGTTTTAATTATTCCTCTGTAAAATAAAAAAATACTCACTTTCTCGTGGTCTTGCTCGAGTAGCTTATCAATTTGTAGCGACAAGCTTTTGATTTGTTGCCCTTGGCACATAACTCTACAATCAGCTTCCTGTAACTTGCACAACAAAGCATTTTTTTCCTTTTCGAAAGCAATCGAAGCGTCGTTTAACTTCTTTTCTAATATAATATTTTCACTTCGCAAACCTTCCATTGCTTTACATTTAATGTTATTGATTTCTGATTCAGCTTTTAACTGTGTTTCTAAATTGGAAGTTTCGTCTGTTAGAATAAGATATTGCTCTTTCAACGTGTCAAGATCAACAGAGCGCTTTCGGTAATGCTCTTTTTCGTTCCACAGCGAATTATATTCTCTCATTTGAACTTTTAAACTTTCAAATTCCTTTTCTATTTCTTCATATTTGTTACAGCGTTTCTCTAAATTATCTTTATCATGTTTTAAAGTTTCATAACATGTCATCAAATCATCGTAATTCTCTTGTAGGGATTTCAAACGTTTTAGATTCTCTGTATCTATATTGTAATTATCAACCATGAAAGCATCGTCGTTCAAATCTTCATCTGGTTTAATTACAGAACTCTCTTTACAGAGAATTTCTTTCATTTCTTCATTTTGTATGATATCAGCAACAAGTTGCGCTCTTTTATTATCTAAACATGGTTTTGTTTCAGCCGATGTTAGAGCATAAGTTGGTTCAACGCGGGATAATACATCAACACGATAACAAGCACAATCATCATTACGTTGAGGTACGTTAGACACGAAATCTTGACTGCAGGGGGCTATTAAAGCGCAACAAAATTTTTCTAATACCTTTAGTTTGAGGAGTATTTTACCTTTAATGTCAATGCAGCGAGTATCTTTACCGGCAGTCTAAAATTTAATAATCCAAATAATAAAGTTAAATGTAATGGGTAAATTATAACAGTTTAAACATTATTGCATTTCACGAGCACGGGTGGATTATTTTATTAGTGCTTTAACATCAATTACTATAAAAAGCGTGCTTGTACAATGCAGATCAACCTAACATTAATATTAACAGACCATCAACTTCAAATACTGCCTATACTTGTCATTTTGGCAAAGAATAGCAAATATTTTTTCCAATGCCGTGTATATGTGTGCATAGATGCAATAAGGCTCGCAAACATCGTTTTCCATAACCTGTAATATGAAATATGTATTTTATACGGCACACAATGATCAACTTTTTTTTATTTATAGGCACACATAATTCTGATAGATACAAATGAGTAAATAAAACCTTCGTCTTTACTTACAGCTATTGTATTTTTCATAGCGTTTAATTTTGCGTCTTTTGCAATAATTGTGTCTTGCATTTCATCGATCCTTGGATCTTTGACAACTGCAACACACGAAATAGTATTGTAAATATTCTATGATGATGATGACAATTCCCAATTAGATTCATGTATGGAATTCAGTAGGTACTTATGTCTAGATATATGTTGTATATATCGTGGGCCGATCGTTTAGATGGGCAGATCCCGATGTGCTGGCATTTCGTGACATGGCCGATGAAAGAAATGTAAATATCGGATAAGTTAGAACTGTGACTACACAATGCCAGAACCGAATTTTAGCTATTGTACATACTTACACAGAAGAAGAAGAATTAGATTAGGTACATCATGAAATAATCGGTCATATTACGACAGGTAAATCTTGATTGGTGCAGGCAAATCTCGATCGGCCCACTACCAATACATAAACAATAAAAACGTAACGTAGAATGGCCTCTAACGAGATGGACGGAGGATCTGGTACAGGTCGAATGCAGGCGGCATATAAAAGGTCAAAAATCTATGGGGAGACCTTTGTTTAGTAGCACTTTCGCTGATATGATGATCGTTACAGCTATTGTAGCTGCATGGATCAAATTTGGTTCAGAGGCTGAAGTCCGACGAAAAAGATCGGATACCTACATGAATAAAGTGTCGGGTGACGGAAGAGAGCTATTCATTGAGTAGCACGACCGACCAGAAAACAAGTGCAACAAACTTATGGAATGCTTAAATTACCTAAATAAAAAAATTGCAGTTCCCACCAGGTGTAATTTTAAGGAAACTAGTACAATATAAATTAAGGTTTTATTTTCTTACATGTAGCAACTTCACAAGAACACGACATTTCACTTTGAACACCCTTTGTGTCTTTCCTGGGAGAGGACTCCTGTAATAACAAATAAATTTACTTTAATGACCATCAAACGGACATATTGGGCTGTCGCTGAGTTTTTTTTAATAGAAATCCCTTATTATTCTGCTCAACCCTTCCGAAACCTTACACTGAGCTATCTCTTGCGGCCGCTAGGTATACAATGACGCCTAAGATAAAATTTTCTTAATGTCTCTATTCTATCTTCGCGGACTTGTACGTCAGCGTTGTAAGGAAACATTCTGTCATAATGTCAAATTTCTAGATGCTTAAGCCGCGCTGCCAATACTTTGATATTTCAGACAGTTTCTTATTTATTAAGCTTTTTAAAGAACTCCTTACCTGGACGATTGATTTTGGTGTTGCCTAAAAAAAAAATCGATAAGTTAACGTGAGTGGTAAAATTGAGTTAGGAATAAGTATTAGATTTACATTACAGATTGAACTATAAAATATGGTTATTAGTTATACTTTACTATTTATAAAGAAAAATACCTCATCGCCTCTCGATTTGCCGGTCTGGAAAGATAATATAAATAATTTAATTTAGTATTCAACGCTATTTCTGTGATATTCAAAAACAAATAATATAGGTAATTACCGCAAAACTTTCTGAATCAATGCCCTGAAAAAAAACCGTATTAGATTATTACGTAGGTATATTATTTAAAATTATTTATTTGACAATTAAAACATCGGCAGTTAGTACTGACCTCGGTATAACCGGATAAATCCAACTCTAGGCACTAAAATAAAGCAGGAAAATTAATAGGGAATCAAATTATATTGTGTGTGTAGATTAATTAATGTTATAAATAACACAGATATACATAATAAGTATTAGTACCCAAGATGTTTTATTTTGTAACTATAGATAGCACTGATTTGATCCAAAAAGATCTACCGCCCTTAATAGCGTCAGCCACTGCTGGTTATGTGCAAATGATCATTTGCTGACTTTTAGTCAGTTTTTTTAACTAAATGACACCGGAATTTCCTAACTGACGACGTCTGAGGAGAAACACCGAAACAAACTCAGAGAATCATGGCCTCTTTTAAAGTCCAAACATACTTAGTAGCAAATACGTGAATTTCAATGTCTGAAATGACCTTTTGAAGAAAGAGCCATTGCGGCTTTAAGTAGACCAGTCCCATCTGATGGCACGCATGTATCAGTCATTGGATAGCTCGACCATAATTTATATCTAAGCGACTTGGTAAAGGTTGCAGGGAGTCGCTGGATGCAGGCTGCATTTGACCAGTCCTTGCTGTAGTCATTGGGGGAGAACTTTGTTCAGCGGTGGACCTCTTTTGGCTGATATAGATAGATAGATAGAGTATTCTTTATTGCACACCAAAAAAAATAATGTAAAGTACAATTTTGTAAGTTATAGAAAGGTACAATGGGCGGTCTTATCGCTAATAGCGATCTCTTACAGACAACCTTTGGATGGACTTGTGAGAAAAGGAAAGGCGAATACTAAGGTAGTCTGGCGTACTTAGAAAGAAACAGGATTCTTAATTTTTAAACACGTATTATCAATATATTACAAGAAAAAACTAAATAAATAAAATATATACATACTGCTAAATATATAAATACTACTAAACATATACATAATTATAATATATATAAATATATTAATTCAATAATGGAGAACAAATAATCTACAGCGACAGATAATGCTCCTTGACCATTTTTTTAAACGTAGGCAATGTTTGTGCACGCCTAACTAAGACAGGCAAGGCATTCCACAGCCGTGCAGCTTGCACTGTAAAAGATTTGTCGAGGAAATTTGTAGAGTGCACTGGCAACTCAAGCCTCAAATCCTCCGATGATCTTAGATATCTAGTATGTGTGTCATGAAGGAACTGAAAACGTTCTTTGAGATAAGGGGGAGCTATGGGACTGAACAGAATACTGTAGAGAAGGGACACTACGTGTAAGTTCCGGCGAAAACGTATTGGAAGCCACTTGAGTTTTTTACGAAAATCCGATACATGATCATACTTGCGCAAGCCAAATATAAATCTTATGCAGAAGTTCTGGAGACGCTCAAGTTTATTTAGCTGGATTTCAGTGAGATCTAGATAGCTGACATCGGCATAATCAAGGATAGGAAGAAGAAGAGATTGTGCTAACGCAGTTTTGGTGGCAGTTGGTAAAAAGTTGCGCAGTCTCCTCAGAGACCCCGATGATGCGAACAATTTACGACTGACTTCATGTAACTGAGAATCCCAAGACAAATGTTTATCCATTGAGATACCCAAGTTTTTAACCGTCTCGCTGACTGATATTATAGTCCCATCAAAACTAACTTGAGGAATCTGAGACCAATCTATCCTTGCAGACATTCTAGGGCTGCCAATGATTATGACCTGGGTCTTTGTAGGATTCACCTTAAGTCCATAGGCCCTGCTCCAATCGTTTATGGATACTAAATCCAAGTTGATAATGTGAAATGCATTTGGAAGCTCCGAAAGGGAAGCCTGTCTATAAATTTGCAAATCATCTGCATATAGGTGGTAGGAAGAGAGAAGTTTATGAGAAATGGAATTAATAAATATTGCGAAGAGTAGAGGAGATAAAACGCCACCCTGCGGTACACCAACATAAGTATTACACCATGAAGAAGAATTATCTTCTATAGATATACGTTGACGGCGACCAGACAGGTAACTTCGAAACCAGTCAATCACCGTTGGAGATATGTTAAGCGAGCCAAGTATCGCAAGCAGGATGTCAAAATCAACGGTATTAAATGCATTACTAAAGTCCAGTAAGCATAGAACCGTTAAATTTCCACATTCCATACCTGACCTTATGTCTTCCGTGATATTGGTTAGAGCTGTAGTAGTACTGTGACCAGGACGAAAACCGGATTGGAACGGGTTAAGGAGACTATTTTTACAGAGAAAAGTGCTGAGCTGATTATGAACAAGACGTTCTAGAACTTTAGAAAGGAAAGGAAGTATGGATATTGGACGGTACTCTGAGAAATTACTGGGATTAGGTTTTTTAGGTAAAGGAGTGATAAGGGCATCTTTCCATAAAGAGGGAAATTCGGCAGAGGATATGGAATAGTTAAGTATATAAGATAAGACTGGAAGGATTTCTTCAAGGACAGGGAGAATCATTTTTCGGCTGACACAGTCACTACCAACCGCATTGGACGAGATAGATACTATGCTCTTCTTAACATCACAATCGGAGAATCGACTAAAAACAAATGAAGGTGATATGATGATGATTGCCGGCCGCAGACTTTCGATTTCCTAATTAAGTTTCCAGGAATTCAGATTCGGAATCTGTACGACTGCGCACAAGGACAGCAGTTAAAACGGTGAACAAAAACATCACGAGGAAACCTGCAAGCTTAAGAGGTTTTCACCAGGTAGTGTACCAATGTGGTATGGCCCTAATATCTCTCTGAAAGCGATACCCGTACTCAGCAGTGGGATATTAAATGAGTCGATCATGGGTATGATCCTACGCGTCATTTATTTCGCTCGGTTTTAAAGATCGCACGTCTTAAAGTTTTGTTATCGTAATTAGGGTCTTATAAAACTTTTTCTTTGTTTTCCCTCTTACCAAATCATCAAGCTCTTTGTTAGCCGCTTTTATTGCTGCATGCTGAAAAATAAGAATATCAGTAAGTTACCATTAGTAGGTACGTTTCAAATTATTTACTTATTTAATTATTTCTCTATATAAAAAAGTTAAATTACTTATTATTCCACCAAAAATATTTCTTAATACCCACTTAAATTTTCCTTGGCCGTTCGCAGATGAATTCATAAAACTATAGGTACCTCAAAATCTACAGTAATTGGGTATACAAGAAATTATTTCCTTTGGCCAATAGGAGTCCCTAGTGACAACGAATTATTAGAAACGATTATAAGAAAACCTAGAGGACAGTCAATAACAGAATTGCAAGACGTAGCGGTGTTGATCTGATGCTGAGGCATAAATAGGTTAAAGGACGACGATCATAAGTCCTTAGATAATATACTAACGGCCAGTCCCAATATCAAATCAGTCAGTAGATTTGCTTACTAGAGATAGGATTTTGACATAAGGTCCATACAAGTAATGTCAAAATCCTATCTTTAGTAAGCAAATCTACTGACTGATTTGATATTGGGACTGGCCGTTAGTCATCGTCAGCAATCAAGACAATCATGTGATTTTCATTAATAAGTAAATAATGACAGTAATAATTACTTACAGCATTAGCAATTTCACACTTCTGATCGCACGAAAGTTCGAGTTGATCATATGCGGCCAACATTTGCTCGAACTCTTCAATCTTCTGCTTCAAGCGTGCGATCTCTGCATTTTTGGCTACCATAAGTGTGTCAACGATCACGTTTGTCGGCAGATACTTCGGCCGGACTGTCTCGTTGTTCCTCTTTATTATCTCCACCAAATGCTCGCTTTTATCCGAACAGAAGTGGGACCAGGCCCTCGCGTCCGTACATGACGCGTACGCCTTCAATTTCCCTTCGTTCCTCGCCGGCAAATCGAATAGGTCGTATTCGTTGAACACACGCTCCCTTTTCGTTATGAAAGACATCGCGATGCCAACTGTTTAGTCTACTTAGGATAATATATGATTTTTCTAAACATATACATGTATATAAATATATGCTACTTTTCTCCGCCATCCATTTTACGCATAACGATACGATTTGAAATGTTTTGTTTTGCAATAAACTAACGGCAAAATGTGTATAACGAAAATTATCAAATATTTTGAACTGTCAAAAGAAATCGAGACGGAATGCGGACTTCAAATAGAATGTCAAATTTTAAATTCTTTTTCTTTGCTATTAATGCCAGTATTCATGTTTAATGTATCTTTGTGTTCCTATTAATACTATAAGAAATAATATACGTGAAATTATGTAATAACTATTATTGATTCACTTAAAATAAATGTAAGTTGACCGAAAAATGTACCTACCTACATAAAATCACATTTACCCCAAAACTTAACCCTAACCTCCCAAGGAGATAAATAGCAGACTAACCTCCTATGTCTTGTTATAGATTTTCCCAACCATCCTAGTCTAGGGTCTTATTTTTTGTTCTGTATTCCCATGTGACATAAAACCGGCGTCATAAAATTTGGATCTCAAAATTTTACGTCAAAATGGAGGCAAGATCGAAAAATAGTTTGGCTAGTGTTTGAATTCAATGAATTACATAGGTCATAGCAATTTACGACTTTGCTCACGCAACGAGGGTAAGATCAAATCATATGAGTCTTGCCGCGACGTCAGGGCATGGAGTCATGACGTACGGGAGCGCGATCGTTACCTCAGGGAATGGATAAAGTGCGACATGCCGATTTGCGTGTTACCCACTAGCACTTTAGCCAGATTTATGAGGACCATGACGTGCAGGAGTCGAGGCAGGGTGAGATCAATTATTATGAATTCAATAAAATGTGTGTATTCTATTATTATGATGATAATTCTAACAGTTATACTTCACAGGCTGCGCCCCGTTGTCACCCAGATTGCAAATCAAAAGTTGTGCTAGATAGCATCTGCAACTCATGCCATGCAATGAAGGAATGTTTAAAAAATGAAGAGGATTTCGATAAGTATTTTGATGACGTGGGTCCAGTTTTCATTTATTACTACTATATTATAATACTTTATTACAACAACTCTTTGTCTAATCTTGATATATTAATTCTCAGGAGGAATTTGAAACTAGCCACTGGCCTTGTGAGCGATGCTTGGAAGCCTTAAAAAGCATCAAGATGTTTTGGAAAATAATCGTTGAAAAGATATTCAATGTCAATATTCCGAAAAATGAAGATCTAGAACAGAATGAATGCTGCCGTACTGACAGTGTGCGGTCCGTGTCAAAAGCGTGGCAAACTGAAATGATGCAGCAAGCTATGTTCGTTAGAAATCTTTCACCATATTTTGGTCGCGCTCCTGGTTTCCAAAATACAT
This sequence comes from Acronicta aceris, assembly GCA_910591435.1. Taxonomy (NCBI): domain Eukaryota; kingdom Metazoa; phylum Arthropoda; class Insecta; order Lepidoptera; family Noctuidae; genus Acronicta; species Acronicta aceris. The sequence continues at coordinate 13,984,845 of OU342759.1, forward strand.
GTCTCTGGAAAAAGTCGAACCCAGTAAAAAGTTCACCTTGTAATAATAAAACTTGCGGGTACCGAAATCGTAATGACTACAAAAAAGAGAGCAAGACAGACTGTTTAGACAATTGTACAGTAAAATCGTACAAAAACAAATCAACAGACACTGACTGTCTATCAAGTCCTACAGTAAATTCTACAAGATCAAGTAAATCATGTTTGACTAATAGTAGTCGAAAACAAAATAGACATTGTTTGGCGAAAGTGAGAATGATTGAAACGGGTTGCGATACTAAATGTAAAGAAGATAATGATGAAGTAATTGCATACAAAATAAACTTGGAGTATTTACAAGATAAATGTAACTGTCAAAAGAAAGAAATAGAAAAACTGAAAAAAGAAAATAGTTCTTTAAGAATCGAGCTTCATAATATTTATAAAAACACTTCATGGAAATCAACTTTTTGTACCCCATCATCGTGTACAAGTAATAATGATAATGTTGCTCTCCTGCCAAAACCGTTTGAATGTTGTCCCGAAGAGAATGTAGATGTAAATCAAGTCAAAGGTATTGACTCTGAAATGATTATAACGATGCAAAATTGCAAAAATGAGGTAGATATGTAATTTTATCATGGGACTACCTAATCTATTGTATTTGACTAGATTATGACAAATAATTAATATACAATTACTTTTGCAGACTTACAGGCACATTTCTTTATTACAAGTGCTTCATAAAACTAATGACCCTTGTGTGAAAGATTTGAATCTTGGTAGTTCCTGTTGCGACAGAAGGGAAGATCCTATCGAGCTATTAACCAAAGGTAACTTTTATGAATACTATACTGCTGCTATGAATTAGTGATTTAGGTTTATATAGCGCCGATTTTGCCATCGCCAGATAACTTTATCGGAGGAAATAATTCGAATTTTGACAGTTTTTTTAGACAAAATCTGTCAAAGGAATATTTTATTCTTCAGATAAAAGTTAAATGGTGATGGAAAAATCTGCCCTTAATTATCTGGGACATAAATTTGTAATAAAATATACATTTTATTAGATATGATTTATGTTCTGTAATTTTAGTACAAAACACTTTCGGCGCAATCGTGAAACGAGAAATGAGTATAGCAAATGACAAAAAACAGAGAGCAAGGAAGTCGGAAATAGATGCTACATTCCATAAAGTTAATGCTAGCAAATCTGCACCTTCATGTTCTACAATAACAGTGACTAGTTCTGATTCCCGCTGCGTAAGAGTAATTTTTATTTAATTATTTTTAACCAAATATACTAGCGCAATTACCCATCATTGATAGTAACCCTCAATATAATAATGTGTGTGTGTTGTGTTTTTACCCGACTACTTAAAGGGAAGGGTAAACTTATATGACCATCGAAGTGCCTCAGATCACAAGGAGTTTTATAAGAATATAAATACGTTTTTGGCATTCACTATACTCTTGGTTGAGCTACTGTTAGGGTAAGTACCTACGTGCTAGGTGGAATACTATGTTTATCGTGAGCTTAAATAACGTGCTACTAAAGATTTTGCACGGTTTTTTTTGGTATTACAAGGATTAGACAAATGTCTATTTTGATTACGAGGTACTGACAACATTATGTCCTAGATACTAACAACAAAACAATATAGCCCGCGCTGGACATAAGACAAGGAAAACATCGTGAGGAAACCTGTTTGCCTGAGAGATTTTCTCGACAGCGTGTGAAGTCTGCCTCGCCCGTATTAGACCGCTGTAGTGGACTTAGCTTTATCCCTCTCATTCTGAGAATGGATTGACAGTCTTGGTCTTGAGTTTGCCTCTTGAGATGATAATTGACTTCAAACACATCCTATATATTTATTTGACAACAATGCATACCCAGATGAAATTTCTACATAACAATTAGGTAGTTAAGTCAGGCAATAACCTGACTTAACTACCTAATTGTTACGTTAAATGTGAAATATATTTTTTACAGGATTTACTACTGCCACATGAATCATAATCTATCGGCACGTAAGCATTTATCTATTTCGTAACTGTAACATATTTTTATCTTATATTGAATAGTGAGTTTTAATTAAAATTTGTTTATATTTTCCAGATTTATTAAACGTGCAAAGGAAAAACAAGACCAAGAGATAAAAAAAATGTATTTGTTTGATTGTGTGAAAAAGTGTATTGTTAATTTCGTTTATATTAAGTTTTGAATTGTGCCATTATATGCAGGAGCCGACTATATATTAATTCTGTTGCATTTATTGCGAAAACGAAATCTAAATGGTTGAACTTTGCTAGAGGAACTCTATAAATTCCGATCGCAGTTGGAATTTCTCCAGCTAGCTTTTTTACATCGGATGGTGCCGACAGCCAATCGTTGTCAGCGTAGTGGAGGAATACAGGGGTTTTTATAGCATTAAGGTTATATGCTGGCGGTTTCCTTGTTCCATATAGTCGTTTATTAGTAAGCCAACCATGGTCGAATTGTACGAATTTGCCGGAATTATATAATTGACCATAATGAATTAGTTGTCTTGTAGAAGCCCCCGCTGGTGTGTGACTCATTACTACTGGTAGCATTGTCTGAAATTAAGATAATATTAGGTAATTCATGTATCTTTTAAGGACATTGGATTATCTATCTGTTAATAGATAACCTACTAACCAAGTTGTTTGAACAGGTTGCATTGGGATTTAAGTACTTTTAAGAGTAATTACTTTATTTTATATACCATATCACCACACCGGTATTCCCCGAAGGATAAGATGGATGTGTACTTAAATACACCCACAGTTCGCCCACAGGTCCCACGTAATAGGGGCCTATTGCCATTAACCGTGCACAAATCCCAAACCCCGAGCTACTATTGAAAATGTCATAGAGAATCCCAATAACACTGCTCGACCTGGGAATCGAACCCAGGACTTCTACGTTAATAGCAACTCAGGACCACTAGGCTAATGAGGCAGTTACGATATTTAAAACAAAAATATATTTTATATTTAAAACAATAACTCATAATAAAACAAAATACTAAAATGTTCGAACGAAGGATAACCTTTCACGCTCTGGAGCCGCGATTATATCCACCACCAAAAAATAAATAATTTATTTTCCATAAATAAATAAACGATCAGCAGTGATAGCCTAGTGGTATGACCGTTGGACTGCCAAGTCAAAGGTCTCGAGTTCGAACCCAAGGCACGCACCTCTGACTTTTCGAAGTCATGTACGTATTAATAGTTAATTATCACGCGCTTAAACGGTGAAGGAAAACATCGTGAGGAAACCTGCATGCCTGAGAGTTTTTTTGATGGCGTGTGAAGTCTGCCAACCCGCACTAGGCCAGCGTGGTGGACTATAGCCTAATCCCTCTCATTCTGAGAGGAGACCCGTGCCCAGCAGTGGGACAATGTAATGGGTTGATTATTATTATTATTATTAAATAAACGATTTATTTACCAATGACAAGGTCCCCCTACACCAATGATGCAGAAATTCTGTGTATCCTATTAGCTTTTGCCCGGGGTTTAAATAAATGATTTATTGTTTAAGTAATTAGAAATATTTTTTTAGACAAAAGTTACACCAATTGGTTCAGCGATTTAAGGCGTGAAAACTTAACAAACGTAACTTTATATAAGTATGGATATACATTAGTTCAACTTACGGCATTCAGCTGGTCTGCATCAAAGCCACAGATGAGGAACAAAAGGTTTGTACAAAGAATTTGAGTGACAGCTTCTTCCAAACACAGATGCTGTCCTGCAAGCTCATTTAATTTCCCATTCGGCAGTATTTCGTTAGTCCCCAGTATCTTAAATACTACCTAAAAAATATCATCGGAAAATTAATGCAATAGATTTGTTTATGGGATAGGAAGGCAAACGTGCATATCGATCGCCTGATGGCAGGTAGGTTAGCGATTACCTACCATGGACACTCGCAACACCAGTGAGTTACCGGCTTTTTATAAGGGGTTTGGGCCTCCGGTAACGTCACTCACTCTGCGAAACACAACGTGACCGTTGCTTAACGCCAGTTTTCTGTGAGGCCGTGGTATGACTCCGGTCAAGTCGGTCCATTCGTGCTCAAACATGGCTCTCCCATGTAAAATGGTGAACATGGCGCCAACGTCACTTTAAGACGTAGCAAGTAGATTAGTAATTCCACGTCGTAGGCCGTGGTCTCAGTAGCTTGGTTGCCTAAAGCGTCCTGTGTACCTACTTAACCTCAGGGACTCAGGTCCAACTCTAGCTGGGACCGAATTTTTCTTCCATTAAGATTTATATGTTTGGGAATGTTTAGTTTATAAAAATAATAAATAAGAATAACAAACAGATTAAAATGATAAGTTAAATAGAGAAGTACATACTTCTAGAGAGTTTGTGAATGGTGCAATAGCCCGAATAAGTGGGCTTTTAATATTTCCCAAATAAGCTATAGGAGCTAAAGCCTGCATGGCAATAATTTTCTCATTATATTCTGGCCTTGTCGACATCAGCACCCAGAAAACTGTAGTTCCTTGAGAGAAACCAATGTACTGTATCTTGGGAGCTCCAGTTTCTTCTATAATGTAGTCGATCATAGCAGGAAGGTCGTAATAGCCAATCTCGTGCCAACTGAATTTCCAGTAGGCGGAAGATGAGGGCTTGAGGGTCATGTGTCTGTGAGAGTACGTGTTCCCTCGGGCGTTGCCCATCCACACGTCATAACCAGCGTCTGCTAAGAGGAACGCTGCAATGGAGGTGTTTCATTAAATAATCTGCTGATTCAGTTCGATATCAGTTTATTATATTAAGTATATTTATTAGTTCTTTTCTTGTTATAATGCAGTATGTAAGCATACAACGCCTGATGATAAGCGATAACCGCAATATAGACGCAATACCAGTGGTATAACAAGCGCGTTGTCACCTTGAGTTCCAGTTAGGGAAGTCTCATTTGCTTAGTAATTTTACTAGCAACATTACCCCTCAAACTGGAACACAATAATGTTGGCACATTTTTGTGTTTGCGGTTGTACCTATCCAGGCACTCAGTAGCAGAGTACCTAATTAATAAATAAACAACTTGGTACCTGTTAAGAATAACTTAATCAGTAGTGATCTGCCGTCTCTCATCACTACAATGATAATTATAGCAAGATAGTAACATGATGGCCGAGGGTTTTATTAAGAAGTGTTAGATAGCAATATAATTTAAGATGAAAAATCGTACCAAGTGCTCTGCCAGGTGCCATGAGCACCCACTCAGCGGAAGAAGATAACAGCCCATGCTGCAGCAGGACTACGGGTGCCTTCCTTGATTTGCTTGGTATCCGATGCATTTCCAATATATACTTATCTTCCGTGTATACGCGGTGAATTTCGCAAGTATATCCATATTTCCTTATCAACGAAAACTATGGAGAAGACAGTGAGTCAGCTGAAGTTGAGACTAGATAGTTATTTGTTGGAGTTTCCAAATTGTTACGGAAGTTGCGTTTAGTGTCTGACTAACTCTCGGCTGTCTGACTAACGACGCCGACGATGACGCGATGGAGGGAAATGAAAGGTAAGGAAAATAACTTTAGGTCGTAAAAAAAGCATAATGATTCCACAATAAAATTTGACGGCAAAAATATTATAAGGATTGTAAAACTTTGTTTATTAAGCACCTACTGATCTTCATCATCATCTTTCAAATTGTACTAGTTTACGTGCACTGCCTATACTGTAGATATAAATACCTAATTATTTTAAATATTAAAAATACTTACCGTGTCTAAGCGTATATTATTTGATATATCTGAAGGTGAGTATTCTTCAAACGTGTAATAATCAAATGCGTGAACAATTTGAGATAAAAACACAAAAATCAACCAAGACACCATTTTTATGAATAAAATAAGTTAGGATGACAACGATTACTTGTAGAGTAGTTTAATCAAATACATTTATTGTTGAACAGCCAATAAGAAGTGTTAGATAGAACTGATAGACTGTTGACTAAAGTTGAGGCAACAGTTTCATAAGGGCTGAGTTATTTGATTAGCCACGATAAGCCGATTTTCAGGGCAATGCATTGTGCGGGTATAGGTACTGTTGTTACGACCTACATTATTACTTATTTCCAGAGTTTAAAGTAGCTTTAACCGCTTTGTTTTTATGGGCTTTCTACAAGTATAGGATTAGTGTTGTTGATATCAGTTAACTACCGTTTGTAATGACGCGCGTTCAATTTAACTGGTTGAAAATTATTTGGAACTGCTTGCTAGAATTAAGATTTTAGGAACATGTGTATTTTCTAGTAAAATACAGCCTTTGATACATGTTTCTGAAATTAAAATTATGTAGAAGTAAATTGAACAATAATGCAGTTTATTATTCCAGCACAAATTAATATCAAAACCGATTCTACAGGCGTGTTTAGCAACAATTTATTGTTACGTTTAATAAATTCATTTAGCCAAGTAATCGAATAATAAGTACGTAGGTATTTATTTATTAGGTATATCAATCATGCGATTAGGATTTGATTTATCCTAAATCTTTATACGCGTAAGTAAGTCTATACGCGTAATTACACAGAAACAGCTGATTGAAAATAATAGAATAAGATAAGATGCCTACCTACCATACTTAAAGTCAATAATAAAGATAAAATATTTCGAAATGCAGTTACCAGTATCCGAGGATCAAGGTTAGATAATTATTAATAAATAAGCAGCACTATAAGATAATTATTAATTGTAATATTTAGTTGATTACGTAATAAGCCTTGACTACATTGGACCCACACTTCACAAATGTAGTTAGAGCATATTAATTTACGGAGCGAGTAAATTTGCCATTGACCGTGCAAATCAAAACTTCGGGTTTCAAAGACAACCCTAATAAGTAGGTAATACGTTTCTCGACCTGGGAATCGCCCGCCCATTCAACTCACGTTCAGTAATGTACCTACCTACTGTATACATATACCTAAGTGCTGTTTTAAGTAAAAGAAGTAATAAGTACTCTAAAAAAATAAATAATGAGCACAAGAAGTAAAATCTTTAGCACAATAATATTCTATTATAAAGAAAAGAAAAAAAAAGATAGGTATAATTACCGTAATTTGAGGATACCGGCAAGGTATATTTGAGTGTGGAAATCCTCATGGACTTCCGTTGCCCGGGGAAGGCGACGGGGCGTGGCGTGTCAGACTCCAAGCAGAAGGGGTGACCTACCGACACGCGGGTGTTTCGCCTCACCACTTTTTGCTGGGGTTACGAAAGCGAGAATTATTCGTCCGCGACCCCAGCAGTAGCCTACCGCCATTGCGGTCTTCACCGCAATTGAAGGGGACTGTTGTGATTTGTGATTCCCCACCTGCCAATAGGCAGGTATCTACCCAGCTCAACAGGAGTGCTTCTTAAGGAGTTCGGTAAATACGTATAACATTTGAGATTTATCATCTACTTTTTTTATAACATATTTTGTAGAAAATTGCGGTCACACAAACACAAACAAAGTGAAAAATAAAGAAAAAATTTAATAAAAATAGTACTTAAGTACATATTTTAAACTTTTACCGCCAAGCCACGCATTGTATTTTTTTTTCCTTTGTTATTACAATTTTTGGATTGGAGGTATTTTAGCACTATGGATATAAAAAAAAGTATAACATATATAATGTAATTTAATAAAGTTAAAAAATAATTTAAATAAAAGAAGACGGAAACGTAAAGCAATAGGAACCTGTATAAACTCAATATATACATGTAAACTCTTATCGACACAAAAAATTATGCGAGTCTTTAGTAATTTTATAAAATAAATAATGTTTAAAGTATGTAGTTGTTTATACCAAGAACTTAAATACCTGGTTTTTGAATAATACGTTGCTTATAGAATAGCGATGGGACGAGTTGTATTTTTTTCATCTCGAATAACTCATGTTGCAGTGGTTGTTAATTCGAATCATGATTCGAGTTGATTCGATTCGGTCGACAGCAGCAATGCGAATGCGACAGGAGAAGCGTATGGTTGAATATAATATCGAGTGGATTTGAGCTACCGAGTTGGGTCGTTACACTACAATTGGAGAGTCGAGTTGACTTAATTCAGTGTCGATATAATGAATGAGGCTAGACGCGCGAGTTGGTTAGGCTCGCATGACGAATGAATCAACGAATCTAAACGAATCAACGAATCGAATACTCGACTAAAACGAATCAACTCGGTCTTAAAGTAACGCTATTCGAAGCGAAATTAAAGACTGTTTCGAGTTTACCGACTTGTATGATTTGAATCGCTCATCTTAAAGAATAAAATATAATTCTTTATTGTTTTTATGAGTATTTGCAAGGTTACTTTCTGGTAGAAACAAAAATGTAAGTAGTAGAAAATTATTTTATACATACTGGTAACATCATTTTTTCATTTTTAATCTGTGGCGTTGTTTTTCTTTCCATCAAAGCAAAGCAATTTTGCGTCGTTTCGTTGAATATAATTTTCTATATTTATTTTGCTTTGTTATTCTAATAACTTCTAATATTTTCTATGTTCACTTAGTGGCTCATTATGGCGAACCAGGAGATAAGTTTAAAGTGGAACGGATATCAGAGCAACATACTGTTCAACGTTAAAGAATTATTCAAAGACGAAGGCTTGTCAGATGTGACTTTGGTTTCGGAGGGTCACAGTTTTAAGGCTCATAAGGTGATATTATCAGCAAATAGTTCCGTTTTCAGAACGATCTTTCAGGTAATTTAATCACTATATTTCATAATTGCCCTTATATGGCTTCTGTACGTAAAGTTTTAGTCTAACGCCCACGCGTTTTTTTCGTAGCAAAACCCCCACAAGGATCCAATTATAGTGCTTCATGACATCAGTACGGCCTCTCTGCGGACGCTACTGACGTTCATGTATAATGGGGAAGTAAATGTGACTGAAGAATTCCTACCAATATTGTTGAAGACTGCGGAGACATTGAGAATTTGTGGCTTATCTACGGGCAGTGAGGTTTCGCGCGAAGAGGATGTAAGTATCTTTCCTATTGAATGATTTTATATGAATTTCTGCAGGAATTATATATGCAAATTATATTAAGTAAGTTACTTACCTTTCTCCAAATCATTTATAAGAGTCTATCAAAGAGTTCATTTATTGCAGAAATAAAGATGGTGGTATTCACTGTGGACCTACCCACTGGACAACTGTGGGTTTATGATGATGATTAACATACATTGAATTAGAAAAAACGAAAGACATTCTTTAGGATGTTATTTTAAAACACTTATTTTCTTTAAAATTTTCTTTTCTAGAAAACTACAGAGAGTGTTGTGCCAAAAAAACGCAAGAAAAGTGAACATGATGATAGTAGTGGCAAATGTAAAAGATGTGTGTCCACTCAGAGTAAGTTGGATACAGCTCAAAATGTAAGTGTTAAATCCTGAATTAGGTAGTTTGTGATCAAGACTCAAAATTTTCTTTATATAAATTATATTTCAGTATTACAAAATCTGGCAGGCCTATTTAGTTAGTTATTAAAAATATCCATAATTAATCCTGCCCACAGTAGGATTTTTCCTTTACTAAAATAAATCCATAAAATTAATTTGTTGTCCTTCATTGAATAATGAAGAATATTAAATATGTAAGTCAACATGAAGACAGTAGAAGTAGAAGAATAGTAGTAGTAAAAGAAAGAAGTAGAAGATAGTAGAGGCCCAATTACCTTTTAAAAGGTCGGCAACGAGATTGTGACTCCTCTGGTGTTGCAGGTGTCCATGGGCGGCGGTAATCGCTTACCATCAGGCGATCGGTAGGCTCATTTGCCCTCCTATCACATTTAAAAAAAATAAAAAAAGTCAGCCATGATGAAATTAAAAGTCAAAAGTCATTAATAACTTTTTATACAATTTTTGTCTATACTCCATAGTTTTTTTTGTACTTGTTACAGAACCTTGTGCCAAAATTAGAACCTGTAGAATCACCACTGACAGATTATTCAGGTGATAACACCAATGATACTGATATTGCTGTGCTGGACGATTTGGCAGAAAAAAAGAATAATGTAAGTTTTTTATTTAACTATATATTATACATATATGGTCCTCATATTTCAAACAATTGAAGTAATTCATGATTATAGAAATATATTAATCTTTCAAGTCACACAATGCAAAATCTATTGTTTTTGCTAATGGACTGTCTAACAGGTTTTGCTGAAGTAATATGTACTTAATATGGGTATTAAAAAGAAAACAGCACTCAGGTAATACAAGACTCAGCCTTTTCACATTGTCCAACACTCGTCATTAGATTTCAGGAATAATAATAGCAATTTTTTGTCATATACTAGTAAAATTGTTATTGACCAGATAACTAGACTTGATATACTTATAACTTGTACTTGATATTGGTTTTTGGGATGCATTAAATACTGAAAAATGAATTTATTCTTAGAGAAAGAATAATATTACTAAAACTGTGTTTTAGAAGAATATTGTATTTATTTTCCGAAGTTTGACCCAATGTAATTCTTTTTTAGAAAACCTCAGGAGCACAGCTTAAGAAGCGTAAGAGAGCTGAACATGACAACAATAATAAGTGCAAAAAGTGTATACCAAGTGTTGATTCTGACACAGTACACAAAGTTAGCTCAGATAATGGGAAACAATCCGTAAGTAGAAAGAAATATTTAAAGAATTAAATTATAATAAAAAAATAAATTACATTACCTACATTCATTCATATTTTCCTTTGAATGTATACATATTTAGATTAAAATGAATTTAATAGGACTAGGTACTTGGTGTGATAAATTTTCAGTATTTTTTTTTATTGTACTATATTTAGCAGGCCAACATGTATATATATACACTGTAATAATAATAAAAAAATCAAGTTTCAGTTGCATAACAATTTTACTTTATAGGTACGCATGACATTGATTACAAATTCAATATTGAATACAACTGTACATTTTATAATCAAACTGTACTAATAGTAATTTCTCCCATTATGCACTTTTTTTTTATAGAAGTCAGCTCACACACTGAGATCAAGTTTTGTGTTGTTAATTTACATTTAGCACAATCTAATAAATGTTTGGTTTAGTTTGCAACTGCTAATATACATATTATGTGATGATGAGATTTACTTAGTAGTTAATATTTTATTTCAAATTGCCGTTTTACAGAATATTGTACTCAAAATCGAGCCAATAGAATCGCCTCTCACCGACTATTCCGGGGACAATACAAATGATACAGACATAGCACTCCTTGAAGCGTCGGACAGGAAGCAACTCAGTACAGATAATTGTCTCAACAAGAAGACCTACATGTTGAGGGACCGAATTGATAAAAGTGAAGTGAGCAGTACACAGCCATGTTTGAATGAAAAAATAAACAGTAGTGATGCATCAGATGAAATAATTGAAATTGACAAAGAAGTGGAAACAGTATTGCAGAGTGGAACAAGAATTGAGTCTTTGAGTATAAAAACTGAGAACTTGAATTTGGTATCCAGTGATGCACAGAATTGTAAAGGTATCAATATTTTTTTTATTATTTCAATAGTGTTTTCATGCAGATTAGATCCAATCGGCACAGGATCGAGATTAGGCATGGAACATTGCACAGATAGCATGTGAAAAATTACATGAAATCGGACGAAAAGTAGCAGGCTGCGAAATTTTGCATGTGAAATTGCTGTGAATAATTTCATTAAATAAAAATGAATGAAAAGTAGCAATCATTTACATGCCTAATCAAGATACATGGAGACATGAGGGCAAGCCTTTTGCCTAGCAGTCGGCTGTGGGACACACAGGAGGCTGTGGGACACCAGGCAATGCCTATTCATTGCAATGCTGCATTGCAACTTCTCTAAATTTTTAATATAATAATTCCTTTTTTATCTGTTACAATACCACAGAAAAATAATGGCTGTTTATAATTTATAATATTGTATAGAAACCTCAATGGTCTAGTGATCACAAGAGCGGCTGCTGAGCGCTGGCCTCATTCAGCTTGAGCAAAGTGTTATTAGATTTTTCTATGCAATTAGTGGCTTGGGAGTTCCGGTTGATGGTAATAGGCTTGCCCCCTATTAACTATTGCATACTGGAAAACTGGGTGTATGTAAGTACACTTTTTTCTAACCTTTCGGGGAATGAATAAATAAGTGTTTTGGTATGTATTGAAACTTGTAAGAGAATAGTTCCATGTACTTTTTTTTTTAAAAGAAGCTTACTAGCAATGTCGATCGCACATTACTAATATTCTTGTTAACCCCTCGTGCTAAGCTAAATTGCTTGTGTTACGAGTGGGTTCACGTCGGTAGTGCAATGGGTGGGTTTCGAACCGGCAACCACATGATCGCAAGTCCGTCGCCCGAGCCATTAGCCTACCGCCGCCATGTAATGATAATTAGATCCAATTTTTTCAAAGCATCTATGTTTATATTTATTTGCAGATCCATCATTCCCTTGTCCATTCTGTCCTCGCGTGTACAACAGTTGGGGTTATAGGCGGAGACATGTCAAGTCTAGGCATGTTACTAACCGGTAAATATGTTTTTAAGTCGCTGAATAAAATTTTATTTATATGTGCTAAGAAGTAATTATTTGTGATTTGTCCCCCTTTAAATCTCTGTCCATTTCTCGTATCCATTCCGTGTATTTGTGATGGTACTGGAACTATTAATATCTCTTTGGAAATGTCCATGGCAATTGAAAATTGGCTTTACATTATTATTAAAAAATGACGCTTGCCAGACCCCGAAACCTAACAGTAGCCTTAGCACGAACAACTTGCGAAAAAGTATTCGTATCGTCACGATAGAGGCGCTGGTCCATATCTCATACAAATTGGTCTCCATGACGATACGAATACTTTTTCGCAAGTTGTTCGTGCTAAGGCTACTGAACAGTAGCCTTAGCATCGTCATGGAGACCAATTTGTATGAGATTTGGACCAGCGCTTTTATCGTGACGATACGAATACTTTTTCGCAAGTTGTTCGTGCTAAGGCTACAGAACTTTGTCAGATCGATCGTCAATGCATTTCGATGTCAGATGCGAAAAATTTTCCTGACAATTTTTATCCAAAAATATTGATTACTTTTATCCAAAACTGTTGATTACTTTTATCCAAAAATATTTATTACTTTTATCCAAAAAATATAATCTATTTTAGACTTTCCTGCAAGTGGTGTGTGTCGGTGCTGCCATCTACCGGGGCGTGGTACACTCACGCCACGCGTACTCACGGGGTGCCCCACGAGGAGGCGCGCAACTCCCTCGTCGTCATGGTCGAAGCTCATGCTGTACTCACCCTCAACGAACCCAACGTCACACAGCTCCTGGTATAAGAAGTACAGTCGAAAGAGGTATGATGGAAATGCACGGACAATAGTATGAGGACAAAGTATTAAAAAAAAAGAAATTAATATGTCAGTGAATTGTGTACACAATTTGTTGTAGCTTGCGCAATGAAAATATTCATGTAATATACGCGATATGCTGTCGATGTCGTGCCATCTCTGTCTTGCGGTATTGCACTGTTTAGTGTGTGTGAAAGAAAGCAGTTGTTGCATAAAACGTCTGAGTGCCTAGTGTGAGTTTCATTTCACCGACTCGATTTTACGCATCGACTGCGTTCAGTTTTCTGATTGGTGGAGAGTGGTGAAGGTCACGGAAATAGGAAATCAGCACGCAAAATGAAGCTCACACTTGACCCTCAGATATGCGAATTGTGTACGCAATTGTGGCGTAATGAAGATATTCAAATAATCTACATGATATGCTGCCGATCTCGTGCTATCTCTGTCTTGCAGTACTGCTCTGTTTAGTGTATGACAGAGATAGCAGTTGTTGCATACATTATTTTTTTATTAGAACGGGTCATAGTTCTATTTCATGCAAGTTTACTATTATATTTCTGGACCAGGATATTGGTCATATTGGCATTTGATTACTGTATGTTTTTGACAACAAAGTGATCAATCGATGTGTCTAGATGTTATGTCTGGCATATTATTTAGTTAGCTCTCTTGATTTCCATTACGTACATATTTTGTAGAAATAGCTAAACCGGTTTTTGTGTAGTATCCATTATTAGAAGATTCTTGTTTTTTTATGCATATTATTACATTAACTTCTCTAATATTCGAAGCGTATGGACAATATTAATCAAAACACTGTTTAAACACTGCTGTATTCTGTGAAAATTCATCGATGTTCACGTTAGATGCAAAATCTATTCATATGCTTTATAGCACTTAACATATTGTAATTTAAGTTTATTTTTTATAGCACAGTGAGATAACTTCTGGTCTTAACTTTGTTATATTTTTTATCGATATCCTTATAATTCATACTAAGTGTCGATAACATTAAATCGATATGTGAATTCACTAAAATAGAACATAATATTAGTACCGCATGGCCAGTCCAAGCATTATTTTGACAGTAACATGGTCAGTAATATACACTTGTTTTATTTTTGCACTTAATTTAAGGTATGAAAATAATTTTCATTGTATTAATTTTGCCTCCATAGTTTCTTCGAACTTTTTGCTATCAGCAACGCAAACTTGACGTGTGTCAAAACGTTTATTGGGGCTTAAAAAGCGCTACCGACATTTTATGCCATTTTGCCCTAAAATATTTTGATTAAATTCACGGGCAATCTGATTGAAATAAGTCATACAAAGCTCTAAGGCACACTCAGTGTGCGAATTATCATACCATTGGCTTGGGCACCAGGAGATGGATGCAAGGCGGTGTGATTGCACCCACCTGTCATGGAATAAGAATGTACAAGACTTTAAAAAATTAAGAACAAAAAATACAAAAAAAATCTGGAAGCGTAGGTTTATTGTCCGAAATTATTGTTTTCATTTACGCATTTTATATGCACAGATCGTTTATATTATGAATAGATGCACCTTGAAAATAATCTTGTCAGCGCCCATGTCTTTGGGTGTGATTACTGCCACCTTGTCGCCAATCTGACAATGTGATAGCTCACATGCCGGCTGGGTTAATACACAAATTTGTGTTTATCTTTATATTATCCCATTCTCATTGCACTCATATTAAGTAACACAATAATTAACCATTTGACAGCTACGTTAAAACAGAAACAGCGTGCCCTCGGTGGCAAGCTCCTAATTCCTCCTTTAAAATCTGTCACCCAGTCGCGACCTTGGCATGTTGGGCATATTTGGTTTGTCGTCTATACATGACTCTGGCGGTTAAAAGATGTTTATTGTGTGACTATCATTGTATAAGGTATTTTTGTAAACCATGACATGTGTGCAAAGCTATCTATCTAACTTGCTGTGCCCGACAGGGTCCATAATTGTTTCTCTTTAATTTTACCCACCAGCTTTTGTATACATTATGGGATGCAATAAAGTTATTGAGTATTGAGTATTGAAAAGCTGGTACAGCTATAATGTAACTGGAGACATATAGCCAATGCTAGTGAGCTTAAAAAACGAGATTCGGAACTGGCTACCTCATTTTCGTTGGCTCACACTGGTGTTGTCTGTGCTCAGCATTAATAAAAAACGAACTAACGTTTTTAAATTAAGAATGTCATTTAGGATAACTTTCTAGAATGTATTTAATTTGTTCGTATTTATTCTGTAAATTATAATTTGTAGATAAGCGATGATCTCAAAGCTATGAAGTCACGGATTCTAGTAACATAAGCGCCATAATAATTGCTTTAGAATATTAAATAAAAAAACTTTTATAACTTACCATTATCTACGCATTACACGTCATTTGCACGGGATGTTGTAACATTAATCATTTATTCAGGCATTGATAAATAATAATGAAAAAGTTACTCAAAATATTAAAACAACCACTCACAAAAAAAAAAAAAACTACTAGGACCCCAAATAAAAGCGTCGATACCAACAGTTTCAACGAAATATCTGTATATCTGATGTTGTAAGCTAGCGGTTGCGCAGTGGTAAATTTTACTGTAACCCGATGTAAAGACAGTTATATTTCGCATCCAAGATTATTATCCTTACTGATTTCAATATTTTTACACAAAATCACTTATTTATGTGACTTTACGGTAAGGCTAAGAACTAGACAGGCACAGATATTTCCATAGAACTGTAAGATTTGTAAATGATCATAATAGTGATGATGACTGGATTAAAAAAATATCATTATATTCGTCGATATATCCGTCATTTAGATTATCCAAAAATATCGGACACGTATTTTTTGCTTTATCAAAATAATAAGAATTGACAAACATAAAGAGCGTCGAAGTTTCGGAGTGGGACGTTGTGACGTCACTATTTCGTAAAAATTGTAGGAAACTGTGACGTCACACGAAACTTAAATGCTCTGTATCGCCGTATTTTTTTGTTTGCAAAACAAAAGGAAAAATACGTGTACCTACATTCTTTTTTTATAATCTAACTGACGGCTCAAACGAAAATTTTTTAGTCATCCCTAGCCTATTCTATAATGGTAGTCGTTTGTCAGGAAGAAGTCCATAAATTGCAGTCACAATGAAAGTGTCAGGGTGATATTGGAAATAGATCTTAACTTCAGGCTAGTATTTTGTCTAATCTAAATACTAACACATTGACTGAATTCATAGAGCTTAAGGTTAATATAAATATAAGTCATATTTTTCTAACCTATGATGTATTTTTCCGATTTAAAAACTAGTTTTAAGTCAATTATTATTCGGCAATAATATTAGGATGTGATTTCTAGAGATTTATAAAATTGTACTTTGGAGATACCTATTCGAATAGAATTATATATTATGCGAGGCCTAAATTGAAGAGAAAGTAAATATATATGGAAAAGATATTAAAAAAAGTAACGTATATTTTAGTACTTTATTATATTTATAAACTATATTTTTCCAAGTGATTTATTATGTAAGGCAGTTGCATGTTTGTGATCGTAAACACTTTCTTTACAACATAAATTGTAGAACAGTGTGTGTGGTCCCCAAAAGCCCTTTGTTTCAAGCCCTCTTATCTAGTTGGACTACATGAGAAGACCAGGTACAAAAAAAAACCAGCTGGCAGGCGATAGTAACTGGCGACTTAAAAACAATAATTTTTTTTAGATTCTACATAGAATTTAAGTAAAATAACCCAGATTCTGTCTCCAGTCTCCAGTCGATAAAAATACTTTTATGCATAAAAATGTAGAAGAAACTAGGAAAGTCGACGAACAATCGACCTATTACGACAATCGAACTACAATTTCAAAGTTTTCATTTCAAAGTTTCATTTGGTGGATCGCACGTTATCCTGACATTAAATTAGCGTTTTCACTTGAATGTCATGAAATGTCGCTGTTTTTGTTATATGAAAAGACGTCAAGAAAAGAAACATTAGTAAAATCTTAAGATCTTTGTGCGTCGAACTTCGGCGTCCGATTTTCGTAATAGAACCCCTGTATACGAATCAAAGGGCCTGGAGGCAATATCATTAGATTTATCATTGACCACTATACATATAACATTAGGTAAACCACGGGTTGTATTATTAACTACTTTTCAGAATAAATCATAGCAATAAAGAACATATCACACTGTACAAATAATGATTCGATCGAGCTTTTTTAAATAACAGTGAGCTTATAAGCATAATGTAATGTATACCACTGTATGTATTCATTTCTTAGACGAGAGCGATACATTTAGTTATAACATGTCGATATCTTAATTTTTCTTAAACTTTTTTCAATACCAAAACATCAGATTACTGTCACAAACCATTATATATATAAACATAATTATAATAAGTAATAACATAATATATATGTATCGCTCATAAATCAATTTTTCATGGACCATACAATACTGTTTTTCTGTGGTTATATGAATCGTATCACGACAATCTAGTTTATAAGCAAATATAATTAGTTACCAAAGCGATCGGTTAAGGTATTCTAAGATTTAATATAAAATTAGATATATATATTTTTTTACTATGTGATGAAACTCTAAAAACGTGTTATATAACACAACGTTTCGCCATATTTCGCTTTAAGTTTTTTGTATTTAATATACTTAACTCTATTGAGATATAAATTATATAAATTAGAACGTAACAAAAACTTATGAGTTAACGTAAAACATATGGCTTTAAAAACTTATTTGTCAAAAAATATTAATATTGTAACGCCATAATATAAAGATGTATGCGGACTTCCAATGCAATGGAGATTAAATATATTTTTTACGAAATTTAATTTGTCTTTTATAAATCCGTGACGGTACCCTCGACTGTGATTCCTGGCGCTAACTCAACCTTTTCACTTTCCACTTTATTATCTTCAGAACAGATTAGATCGGTTTTTGAATCCCTCTTTTTCAATGCAGCAATGATGAGGTCTTTGGAATTTTGTCTTATTAATTCTCTGCTCGAAGAACGGGGTGGTGGTGGTGTGACTCTGCTTGGCGGCGGAGTCTGTGACACCATTCTGCATGGCGGAGGAGAAGGTGCCATTGGTTTACTCGGTGGAGGCGTAGGGGGTGGCTTACTCTGAGGAGGACTGGGTGCTGGCAGTTTAGGAGCTGCCGGTGGCTTCGCCTTGCTTGGGGAGATAATATGCTTAGACACAGTCTGTTTCTCCTCCAAATCATTGCCTAACTCATTCGACCTCTTCATTGAAGCCCTGTTCCGCGGTGTTTTCTTCAACATAGCCTGGAAATTGAACGGAGGATCGTCCTCATTCATATCGTTGGTCGATTTGGCCATGGCTTGCAGTTCCATAATAGGATCCTGCGCTTCCGTATCAATAGAGTACAGGCTTCTGGTATAATTTGACTTCCGTAGCTTTGGTGCTGTGTCTTCGAGGATGTCAGTATCATCTCTAACTCCTGTCCAAGGTTCTGGAGGTTGGTAGTAAGTTTGAGGACCGTGTGGTGCTTTCTTTTTGTATACGGCGGGTCTGTTGGTGGGTCCGTCTTTGCGTGTTGTTTTCGGGGCTGGTGGTTTGTCCGGTTCGTCGGGCGGTAGGACGGGGACCGGTTGCGTAGGGTCTCTGCAGAATGGCACTGTGATAAGCGTCTGTGTACTCGCCGACGCTTTACTGGTGTCGGTTTGTGCTGAATTAAATCGACGTTTTAACGGTTCGTCCCACTGCTCGTGGTCAGAATCGTATTGACTGGCAAACGTGTCGCTACAAGAACAAAATGGACATGTTAATGATTAACAGAAATGTCAGCTAAAATTAATGAAATGTGTTAAAAGGTTTATATAATGTTAGAAATATTTGTCAGTCATAGGATCTATTGCATTGTTGAACAAAAATGGCATCTTAAGGAAGGAATGGAATAGATAAAAGCTGCGTATGATGATGTATTTCGATTTAACAGAAAGCCTTTTTGCTCCTAGATTTTACATAGGTACGTGCCTCTTCCCCGAAATTAAGCAGAGTGCATTGATACTTAACTTCTGTCTCTGCTGTGCTACAATTTACACTGTGATAATTTACGGAAAAGATAGGTAGGTACTCACTTGCTCTTAGCGGATGGGTCACACATATAAGAAGTGTCATAGTACTGCAGCTGGTCGATCCTGAACGGCAGTTTCCATACAGTAGGGGGGCCGGAGCCGAGGAAGTCGCCTTCTTTAGCTTGAGGGTCCACCCGGTCGAGAAGTATTGAAGTGCTGGTGTTTAGTAGCGCTTCCAAAACTGATTGGTTGTAGATATGCACCTGAAATTTAGATATCTGGATGTTATTTTGGATGGTTTTGGTACAAACAACTCATGAATGATGAAATAAGTGCTAAGTTATACCTATTTATGAGTCATTTTCTACGCGACGGTCTGTTAGAGGTGGAAACGGACGATTATTCTATACGCCTCGCCTATGCGGCGACTATGAAACCCTTAATCGAAATTTGCTGTTTCTGTGGATCTTACGTGAAATTCCGATTTCCAGAACGAAAAGTCATCGAGAGATACGTTATTAATTCCGGCTGTGAGTCTGACTAGACTGATAGATAATATATGTTGGAAATAGTTATGAGTAAAAAATAACAAATATTTATGTGACTACTATAGAAGAGCATTTCTGCACTCCGAATAATGGTGTAGGTAGATTTTAATACCACCTGCGAACTCTACGTGAGCCCAGGGTTGTCAGCCTAGAAAAAACGTAGCTGACTCCACACTTGTCTACAGCCGTTATGATCGAACTACCGTCATCTAATTCTTCGTACTTGACCCTCGATTGTGACATATCAGTCTGATTTCTCATTATCTTTCTCAGGTATTGTTTAGGCATCTACAAATTCAGATAAAGAAGTAATATAACAGGTTGTGTTTGAACCTAAAAAATGCTTTTTGTACTGTTGTATGCGTAGTTACGTGGTAAGTATCTATATTTAAAAAAAAACTGCTATTCGCAATAATAATTCTTGAAACCTACGAGGCCTTGCTCTTTTTTTTTAAATGGGGTTAGTGTAAGACAAATACGAAACGTCGACTCAAAGTTGGCCTTGCATAATGGACCTAGGTTTATGTGTCATTTACCTGCTGTGAAAAATGCACTAGATCCTGGTAACGAACTGCCCGATATTGCAGCAGAACTTGAAAGATGGACCGGCTTTTCCATCTCATGGCGAATCTCTTTAGGAATGACGCTGTCTCTTCGTCTATCTGTCCCGTACTTTTGTTTATGAGTGGGCCGTAAGCTTTACGAACTATATAGCCGCGGTAAGCTGGAATAGACAATATTTTTAATGCTACGTAAATGCACTTTAATATGCTGTTAACATATCGAGAGTAGAATGAATTAATGTAATTCAGTCCGCGAGGGAACCCTACATGCAATGTCAATATCAGATTAATTATTAACTTATATTATTATATATTATATTATTAAATATTCACTATTGCGACCATTAACTGATTATGTAATAGGGTTAGCAGATTTTCTACGATTCATATTGTAGGATGCTTAGATTGGGTCCAATATGTGTTTTGGAAAGCATAGATGAGTATTTATGTAATTATGTTTTTAAATACATTTACCTTTTTGTATCAATAACGCAGCTTCATCTTCTGTTACGTTCAAAGATTGTTGTTTCTTGAGTTCTTTTACTGAAAAAAAAAACGCGTGTTTTAGTACAGATATTTGTATGAAATTTATTTTTAAGCTATTGCATAGCTTCTATCGCGGGCCTTGAGCGTGGGGACCGAATCCAGAAATTCCGTAACGAAAAAAACCTAACACGCTTGTCTCTTTAGTTCAGCAACTCGCCTTTAGGTGGCATTGGTTGTATTACATAAGTTGATAAAAACCAATGCCACCTAAAGGCGGGTTGCTGAACTAAAGAGAAACACGCTTGTCTCTTTAGTTCAGCAGCCCTTTAGGTGGCATTGGTTGTATTACATAAGTTGATAAAAAACGCTATGCAATAGCTTTACCGCGGCAGTCCCCGAGTGCCACACGTCTTTTTGTTATATCTACTATAATGTACGAGTATCTACTCACTGTGACGCATTTTGGCTTTGTCCTTATTAGCTTTTCTCCTAGCCAAGAAAGCCCTCATCATGCATTGGACTTTTACTATTTTCTTCACCTGAGTTTCATAGAGCCTAAAAGAAGATAGATTTAAAGAGAACTTTCTCAGTGTATCATAGTTACATTATACTCCAGTCAACGACTAAATAAAAGAGGTAATTACCGTGACAAAAATTCCTCGTTGTAATATTTCAAAAATACTTTTGTTTTTCCGAGCACCCAACCTTCCATCTTTAGACGAATCATCAGTAACCTACAGTTTTCTTTAGTCACTTCCACATTTTCATCGAAATCGAATGCCAAGAAACGGTACCTATTTCAAAAGAAAGATAAATGATAGATTTAATATTTCCCTCATTAGCCTAGTGGTCCTGAGCGCGACTGCTACGCTTGAGGTCCTGGGTTCGATTCCCAGGTCGAGCAGTATTATTTTTTTATGAAATTCTCAGTAGCAGCTTGGAGTTTGAAATTTTTGCCTAGTTAATGGCAATCGGTTCGCCCCCTATTACATGGTACCTAAACATACCGGCGAACTGTGGGTGTACATTAGTACACCTCTGCGTAAACCTTCGGGGAATACAGGCGTAATGGTATGTTTAATATCATAATAACTAACGGATATAATAAAAACGTTAAATTGACACCAAAATCCAGCCAAACTAAATTCTAAAAGGAAATCTTTGATGGAAGCTAGCCTAGCGAAGAGTTTATTAACCGTGATCCAACTAACCTTCGTATAAATTCCGCAAATGGTATGCGACTGGAAAACCCGCTTTGTCGTGCTTTTGCCGTGTCAACTATTGCTAAGGCCCTAAGTTGTTGTCTCACGACCTCAGTTTGGAATCCTTTAGGGCTGTCATTTAGATCAGGTCTAATACAGCGAACGTAATTAGTGCCACCACTGCCAGGACCTATCGACAGCTGCTTCAGAATTTCTAAACTGGTGGCTCTGTAAGTCGCTGCAGCGGTCCGCATTCGATGTACTTGAGAATATTGACCTTTGGATACCGTGTTGTACTTCTGGAAATTGTTTTAATTTGAGGAAGTGGAATATTAGGGTGTTCTTAAAAAAGTATTCGAAAACAGAGAAAATGACTTATGGGTCCGGCGGAGCTTGAATTACTCACAAAAAAATTGAGTTATTAAAAAAATTGTGTTATTATTCGGATTTGGATACCGTTTATCTTGGTTCCTACCCTACCTATTCGTCTATTACTACTTAATCGAAAATAAACGGCCGGAAATTCGTTATAAACTTGGTAAAGTTATCAAGAATTAAATTCGCTTACATTTATTTCCAGTGAAGTATTTTGGTCGAAATGGTAAAGTAGGAACCTAGACTAAAGGTAGGTATCTGAATTCGTATAATAACACGGTTTGATTAAATTATATTTGAGTTACGATTAATTATGGTATTACGTTTGTATCGAAAATTCGGTCCGCCGGACTCTTAAGTTTAACTTATCACTAGATGTAGTAAAATAATCCCATTTAATATCGAGGTGCATGTAAGACTTACTCTAGCTTTCATATTTTCCATTTCCTTTTCAGACTTTGATCTTACAACTACGACTTTCGGTTGGCTGGACGAGACTGTTAAGTTTCCAGTTTTGGTAAGTTTATTTCTAAAAAGCTGTTGAACCGTCACATTGACTGAAGCTCTCATAGTTTCAATCATTTCGGGAGGGAGGAAATCCTTGTTTTTGTCTGCCATTTCTCTACAATCGTAGTTCACTTTTCCTGTGTAATGTGCAACGCTAAATTCGTGACTGCCTGATAGTTTAATGTAGGGCCCTTTGCAAGTCGTTCTTATCGTACCTGGTACAAAAGTAAATTATAAGTTTCCACATGTTCCTGGGTTGTTTGAATAGTGCTCTAACTATGAGAAGTAGAAGTTTACTTACTCATTATAAATTCTTGACCACTTCCAGTGCGACTAGCCTCATCTAAAATATAAAACAGTCCGAGAGGTCTACCCATGAGTTGATCAACAGAGTTCTTATTATCATAGAAATGTAAAGACACTACTGGAACCTCCTCTTCTGCTGTTTCTTGCATCTCCCATGCAAACATCCTTTGGTTATATAGAAATTGTATTTGTTCGTTTGTTGTGTTAACTATGAGTTGTTCTAAGCGATTTCTGTGATAGCATTCAAATCCGAACATGTCTAGTAAGCTCACTGAAAATTTGTCACCACTGAAAAAATATTTTGTTTATTATTTTTCCTAATAAAAATATGGAATATCTCACTATTAAATACGGGCTGCGGATGATAGATGTGTTATGATCATAGAATATGTTGAAAATATACTTACAACACAGATCTCATGAATGAGAGCTTGGAGTTTATTAAATTGATCATCCAGTCTATCAGTCTTTTGTATAGTGCACTTGCTAATGTATCTCTTGCATCCCTCGCTTCATCAGTAGAGTGTCTCCTTTTCACAGCAGTTCCGCTTTCTATTAAACAATAGTTTAGTAATGCCCAAAGAAATTTGACTTCTTCCAGCGCTAACAATTTAGAGACTTTCTTTGCTTCATCAGGATTTTCTATTTCTGCCGTGCCACTTTTTCCATCTTTGAATCTGACGTTGCCAAGTACAAGTATTGAAGCTAAGATGGTTTCGAAAAATGTTATGTCTTCTTCTTCCCAGTCAAGTGCTTTAAGATTTTCAATGAATTCGTTATAAAGTGCCACGTTATTTTCCGAATGTTCTCTTACTCCTTTTGCACCTTTAGTTGGTTCTTCTAATATTCTCAAGTATCGGTGTTTTCTATTTTTTTCTAAACATAATTCTTCCGTGCGATTTGCAGCTTCCATAGCATCGTAGAAATAGTAAAGAAGATCGAAGTTAGCTTGAGACCTGAAACCCTTATTTAACTTTTATTTCCGCTGCTAAATATGGCATTTATTTTTCTCACATGAATTTACTTACATATCAGTGGATGAAACACGCCATTTCTCGAGTTGGTAAAGCCAAAATATAGCGCCGCTTAATTTCCCAGAACTACCATAAGTGACTTGAATTTGGAAGATCCCCCTAGTAGAATGAGCATTTAATGGCGTGGCTCCTGTTATAGCGGCTTGTATAACTTTTGTTGCCTTTTGTATTCTATCAGCGGTATTATTCTTCATGGCGCCTAAGAAAGTTAGATGGGATAGTGCATGCAACATGTTTGTTGTTTTCCCCGATTTGCATTCACCAGAAAATACGACGTGTTGTGGTTCATTGTGATGCAGAGCATCTTGATAAGCGCTGTCCGCTACCGCAAATATGTGGGGCTCGTTATCAGATCTGGATTTGCATTCATACTTTTTATGATACTGAAATTGTAATGTTACACGTTAATTAATAATTTTATTCATCATCTTAGATACATAGTTTGTTAATAATACTCACATCTTCGTTATAAATATCTTCGCTCATATTTGGGTTAAGAATTAGAAGAACATCACCAATGAATGAAGTAAAAGATCCCTTTGCCAATTTTGTTTGTAACTCAGTCAGTATATTGTCTTCTGTTAGTTTTTCTAATGCAGCTAAGTCTTCTACTTGCATGGTCTCTGGTTCGTGTACACCTTGAATTGTTAGCAGACCATTTTTTATTATTCTTTCTGGTGTTTTATCCACCACAGTTATACCTTTCATATCTGCTGCTAGTACTTTCAACTCCGTAGTAAGCTGTAAAATACCCTCATTTTCAATGTAAAATGCAAGGTAAAGAGCGATAATTGTAATACAGATCATGTAAGTATCTACAGTAGCTGAAATTTCACTTACATGAAAATCGTTTTCGGGAACAGATTGTATAAAAGGATGCTCTTCCAATTCTATCATGTAAGGTCTATGTTCAGGATTTTTTTCCAGACATCTGAAATGATTGGGCTAATAAAGAAATGTTTGAACTTTAAACTTGTATTATGTAATGAAAACATATAAAATTATTAAATAAACTCACTCTGTGATAAAATCATTAATGTCGTTAGACCACATCGCAGGTTTGATCAAGCCTGGTGGTGG
The DNA here is from genome assembly GCA_910591435.1 of Acronicta aceris. NCBI lineage: Eukaryota > Metazoa > Arthropoda > Insecta > Lepidoptera > Noctuidae > Acronicta > Acronicta aceris. The sequence goes on from OU342759.1 coordinate 14,010,385, forward strand.
ATTTCTCATGATTTGAAAAAGCGCTCTTGTGGGATGCATATCTTGGAACGGCGCTTTCCCATCGGCCATTTCTATAGTAGTGATACCTAAAGCCCAAACATCTGCTCTATTCCCGTAACCTTCTTCACCACAAGTCACCACTTCCGGGGCCATCCAGCTCGGAGACCCGATGTTCGTTTTACTCGTGTCCAAAGTCCCATTCAATTTGCAAGACAATCCAAAATCGGACAGTTTCACTTCGCCGTCCTTCGTAATCAGAATGTTGCTGCATCTTATATTGCGGTGTATCACTTTGTTCTCGTGCAAGTAAACGAGCGCCTAGAATACAAATGAGTGAGGTAGAATTGATTGCACCAATCGAGGCCGTCAACACGGTAGTTTGACAGAGAGTGATGGAGTGACCGCCCCTAACGCGGAGCACTTGTGGATTGTTAAGACGACTGGGCGATACTAACGTCAGCGTCAATCAAGTCCCCACGCCCCGGAGATTCATTGGGGCCTATTTGCATACGTATCGGGGCTTCAGTGCTGTCGCAGGCGAGCTGTCTGCGTCCTCTGCTGTCTGATATATCAGCTTGTTTAATGCGTTCATTACGATCGTTTAGTTGTTAGTGATGTAGGGATTGTTCATCGATAGTTTTGGCTTTTGTTATCATTTATTTGGACTGCCTCGTTAGCCTGAGTTCGATTCCCAGGTCGAGCAAAGTGTTATTGGGTTTTTATAATTATGAAATTCTCAGTAGCAGGAGTTTAGAATTCATGCTCGGATAATGGCAATAGGCTCGCCTATTACATGGGACCTTAACATACCAGCGAACAGTGGGTGTAGATTAGTACGCCTCTGCCTAACCTTTCGGGTAATAGGTACAGGCGTGATCTTATGTTATGTTATTTGAACTTTCTTTGCTAAAAGACTATTATATCCAATGTTCTGTCAATCGGAAAACCGGACTTAAATAATCGATATAGTATTTCATCATAACATCGATAGGGATGACATCACGAGCTCGACTTCGATCGTACTTTACGAGATGCAACATCGATAGATATGCGTGGAAGATCTGCCTTACGGAGAGGACAGAGCACCGGTATTGTGAACCAAGTGGCTTGCATAAAGATAATACGCATTTAACCCTTCCCGATAACTTGAGAGCTCGAAGGACGACTATGCATCGCTGTTTGTAGACTTTATAGACAGCGATATACGATAGCATTTCCATTGGCAGGTCCGCGTTAGAGAGATCATCGGCTACTGCGCCGAAGATCCGTATATCTTGTGTGCGCGAGCATTATTTACGATAATTGAGCGATGCGCCGCGATGGGGGGCCATCATGGTGTTGTCGGGCGCGCACCGACATTCGCATCGACAAGTTCGACTGTTCCGTCGCGAATCACATCAAATAAAGTGGCGTGCATTTTAAGTAATGGCTCTAGATTGTATTTCAACGTACGTGGACATTCGCCTGGCAATATTTTATTCGATGTCACGTGAGCAACAGAAATAGCCGGGACACAGATCCGAGAACAATTGAGTTTGCATTCAAAGTACCTACCAATTGATTCAGCTGTTGAAAGGTGGACTGGCAGCCCCTTTGTTTTATAAACAGTCATCTTGACTCGTATGTGACGACCGACATGTTTATAGTCCGTCCAATATGGTCTTACCTTGATCGTATATTTGAGGATGTAAGCGATGTGTTCCTCCGACATTTTTCTGTCTGCTGCTTTCAGTTTTCTGACAATATCGATGACAGATCCACATTCGCACAACTGGAAAATAGATGATTCATTGTATTTTGAATTATGGCGTAGCTTTTGCAAAGGATCTACTATGAAGATTATTAAATTTAAAGTGTAGGTAGGTAATTTAGATTAAGTATAGAGTTCTCTCTGTATCTATATACAAGGTCGATACAATATTAAATGAAACCATAGCCATGTCTAAAGAAGCACTTCAAAAGAGCAGAGTCCTACTAATTAATAGGTATTTTTGAGCTTGGTGGTAAGTTCTAATAAATCTCCTGGCTAAACACCACTCTCACGTGTAAGACTAGTCAGTTTTGCAATATTCTGTTGTGTGTATGTAAAAGAAATTCCCTGAAATGGTATTTAACAAAGTCATATAATTAAACGTTATTAAGTCTGTCAAAATCATCATTCACTTATGAATTGTTGATTTTTGACAGTATTTTTCATCAAATTTGTCAGTCCTCTGTCATTTAGTGTCATTGATCGACCATTTAGACCCGAGACATTCAAGACAATATTAAAACAAAAACACTTAATATTCTATTTTCAAGTTTTTTGTGTAAACAAAGTATCTCACCTCAAGCACGAACCAAATTTTCTTTGAGCCTTCCGATTTTTCACAGAATACTCCATAGAAATCTATCAAGTTCGGATGCTTAGTGAAGTCTCTGAGAATTTTGTATTCTTCCTGTATGTGGTCTTCTTTTTCATCTGTATAAGTTTGTATCTTGACTGCGACATTTTTGCCAGCTGCCTGGGTGTCGGAGGCGCGGTGAACCTCGCCAAAGATACCAGAACCTAGCTTACCCTCGAGTTTGTAGCGGTCGAGGGGGCTCGGCAACGAGGATACGTTAAGTCCGTCCTTCATGATGGACCGATCATACAACTAGTAGAGAAATCCTGGTGAAGGTTGTAGAAATCATTCAAGCTTTCGTTGATTGCAAATCCCATAAAGTTAACTATACAGCTACACTTATAAATTAAATAATTGTGAGATTAGTATTTTTATTTTATTTTAATTGATGGGTACCTAAATAAAAGAGTTTACTAATTAGGTAGGTACCTACTAACAAGTAGAGCAATCAGTGTTGACATATTTCCGCTTCTTCAGTACCTACCTACGTATACATAAATTTGATTTAAAACAACCATCTAATAACGTCCAAACACTAATAAGACCTAAGGAAATTCTTCAGTTATATCTTGATACTGCATTGAAATAGGTAATGTATTTTGCACTCGGAACTCCTTTATAATTTAACAACTTTTTTAAAAATCCACAATAATTATAAAATCTTGTTCGAAATATTTTTAAATAAAGAACTGTTTACTCACCCTGTTTCCCGCCAGTCCTGCTACGACTCAACATGGACGACGGCGCACGGCCGAGTGGTTCGTTCACTATGGAGAGCTCACAAGTGCTAGGGCTTCGGGTATTAAGAACACTGCTAATCCCTCTAATAGTATTAGGTCATAATACCTGGCGACCTTCCTGCATGCCTTGGATACAATTTAATTGGGGACGCGTTTAATTGTATATTTTTATTGTTTATTTAGGTATATCTTTACTTAAAAACCCCGATAGAAATTTCATAAAAATGAATGTCTGTTCTAAAAACATGTGTAAAATCCTTGTTTAGGTAACAATCGGAATTAATTCGCAACACCCAATCCATTAGACGATCTATCTTTTCTTTAAAAAAAATCGATCCGTCATGCCAACGAGGCTCCGATCAAGCGCGATTAACACTAAAAGCGGAACATCAATGAATAGTAACTACACAAAAAAGTTTTTATACAAAATTGAAGTACCGTAAATCTGTCAAAAGTATTCACTCTTCAATCAACCCTGTCAATATACAGTTAGATGAAGATGTATGAATAAGGATGCGCCTTTATTAGGGTACGTAAAAGAAAAGGGATGTAATTTCAAATAAGTGGTTTTAAAAAGGCCCATTTTTATTATAAAAATGTATGTTTTAGAGTTTGTAGCTAAGTGTACGTATAATAGATGTATATTTGTGATCTAATTGATATACCTACCTATACAAGTAAGTCTAAGAAATCACTAATTTTGTATAATATGAGAAGGTAAACTAGGGTTGGTGAATCTCACAAGACTTTTAGTCTCTCTCATTATGATTTCAGTGATAGATACTAAGGAAAGTGCGCTTAAATCATTAAAAAAATCGTGCTTATCTATGCCCGGTGCAAGTAATCGGCTTTTAGAATACTATTCAACCCTTCCTATCATTAGAAAAAAAAAATTTGCTTACTAATTCATTACGTGTTTTGTACTTACAAAAAATTGAAGATAATTCAAATAACATTTTGTATCTTATAAAAAGTTTATATTATTATTTTTTTAGACATGATACTCATCGACGAAGCGTCGAAGCACGAGAGCTCTTGAGTCGAGGGGTCAAATTAGCTGAAAGTAACACGATAATTGTGGCCCTACTTGATGCCGCTTCTGTAGCCCTTGAGAGTATTGTAAGCGTGGAGCGTTTTGTCAGCGTTTCCTTGAATAATATATAATATTTTGACGCTTAAAAAAGTTTCTTATTATGTAACAAAAGAGACCGTTGTAAAAAAAAATACCTATTCGAAATTCGAAGGAATTTAAGTTAGGAAAACCTAGTGTGGACTGGATATCAAAAATGGAGTCTCGAATGTTGTGAACTGTCCCCAGCAATGCCAACTCTTCTATCGTGTCAATAAAAACACTAGTGTGGGCTGTTTTAAAAATGAACTAGGAAAGATTAGCTTGTCGAGGTTTATTATTGAATAATATACCTAACATAACATAACATACCATCACGCCTGTATTCCCCGAAGGGTTAGGCAGAGGTGTACTTAATGTACACCTCGTGTTTAGGTCCCATGTTATAGGGGGCGAGCCTATAGCCATTAACCGGGCATAAATGCAGACTCCGAGCTGCTAATGAGAATTTCATAGAAAAACTCAATAACACTTTGCTCGACCTGGGGATCGAACCCAGGACCTTTGTAGCAGTCGCACTTGGGACCACTAGACTAATGAGGCAGTCATTAATATACCTAATGAATCAATATTTAATGATCCTGTTTGGGATAGGCATAATCTACGTCTAGCAGCTTTTTTCATTATTAGGATTGTAATACAGAATATTCTGGCTAATAACTCCGATAATAAATACCTACGCATGGCAGAATAAGATTTAAATAGTATAAATTAATAAGTATTACTTAAATCTTTAAGTATGTATGAAAACCAATCCATTTTTCCTTGGCAATATTTAATTTTCTCAAATAAAAACCGTCGGTACAAACTTAAACCTACAATAAATAGTTGATTCAATAAATATCACTGAACAGGAATGTTTAAGTACAATAAGATACATTATTTACGTATGATGGTATTTACAAAATGGAATGTTGGTACTATGAGTCATCACGCCTGTACTCCCCGAAGGGTTAGGCAGACGCGTACTACTGTACACCCACAGTTCGCCTGGTATGTTTAGGTCCCATGTAATAGGGGGCGAGCCTATTGCCATTAACCGGGCACAAATCCAGACTCCGAGCTGCTACTGAGAATTTCATAGAAAAATCCAATAACACTTTACTCGACCTGGGGATCGAACCCAGGACCTCTAGCGTAGCAGTCGCGCTTGGGACCACTACACTAATGAGGCAGTCATCATCAGTCTAGTATACTTAAGTTAATACTGATATTGTTAACAACCTATTATTATTATTATTAGAAGTAGAGAGATATCTTACGGAATGATTACAAATATACAATAATAGAGTCCAGAATATAGGCCAATATGGAAAATGACTACATGACAATCATCATGCAAAAATAATGAAAAGGATTGTCTTATATTTTCTATTTTAATGTGAAATCAGCTGACCTGATAAACGTCTGTCCGAATTTCATTATTATTTTAATTATTATAAATTGAATAAATACGATCTCCTTTCCTTGCCCTTAGTATAAACAATTAAAAAACTAGATACTTAAAAAATAATGTCGTTATTTGGTAATTCATATTTGCAGTAATACCTTAGTAAATGGCTAACCTAGTAAATGTACATAGGAATGTTTAATTAATTACAATAAATTGAGGTTCAACATTATATCGCTTTACTTACAAATGGCAACCCATTTATCATCACGACATCTCTCGCAATCAACTCGGCAGCACCAGTGGAAAGTACAGTTGCATGGTTTAATACTGGATTTTCTGATGAGGGCATGTCCTCGGCCGCAGCAGAGCAAGTCACAGGAGCCTGTTCTAGACGTCCGACCGATGCGACAGACGCGGCCGGATGTCCCCGCAGAGTCGGTACGAGGGTCTATTTCACAGAAACTTGGGGATCTGTAAGAGAGATTTACCTAAATCAATTTCTCTGACACAAATATACTTTGATAAAATACAAGAAGCTGCTCGTAATTTATCAAGCTATACAGATCCGTTCCGTAAACTGACCTCTAATTGTACAGAAAATCTACACAATGACAGGTCAAGTTAAACTGGAATTGTACAGCTTGGTACGTAGTCGTGTGAACTGTGAACGCCATTTAGATCCGCCTGGCTAACTACCATAGGCCATGAGCAAGTCATACATGTGAGGGTTCGCATGTATGACTTGCTCCAAACCTACTATTTTAACTTACCTAACTTACTTGAATTGAATGCTGCATCTTAGACCCTGATTGTGTTTTCCACCATTTAAATGTTAGTACACACATAGTAGCGCATTCATGTCAACAGGAAAAATAAAATAAGGCTGTGGTGACACTGAATCTCGTCGGAATCACCAGTGCGGAGGGACGACCTGGTGTGCTGCCCCTAAAACCAAAGGGAGGATCTTTCGACCAGGCGGATGTTTTGCCTGGCGGACCCCGGCCCGACGATTGATGTTGGACATTTGTATATATGGGAGTTGCGTTGCGAGTTTTACTTGCGCGATTCAGAATTTGTCTGTCGAGTTTCTCATTTAGTTCAGTAGATGTCGTTACAAGTTCCACGCGCTTAAGTGAGTAAGTGATAGATTTACTTAATCTATATCTGTTTGTTCAGCTTACCTCTCAAAGAATAGCAGGCTGGTCTTTGGCGCTGGTCGTGCTTTACCTCGCCTCCTGCCTCTGGGCCGACCTCTCAATACAGAAGGACTATTATTTAGCTCCTCTTGAGCCACCATCAGTGCCTGTAGAAACGCAGATGTGTCTTTAAGCAAGGTCCTAAAGACTCCACAATAAATATAATAAATGCATTGAATCGAAATTATGCTATTGTGGTATATTGACATTATTAAATCCCGACGTTTTTAACCTAACACCTCAGTCTACCTGTGACTACCATGGACGCTTATTTCAATGCCTAAATTCGTTTCAGAAATCAGTATACAATTAGGTTTAGGCAATTTTTGTTTATTTCCACGGATGGGACGAAAGCGAGTGATATCGCCATCATCATCATCAGATCAGCCAAAAAACAAAGGCTTATCCATAGATTTCCATAAGGACCACCTGCATCCATCGATCTGAGCAATCTTTACCAGGTTTCGATTAGCATATTATGCAGTTATCTAAGTCCTAGTATTTGACCCGCTATTTCAATTTTTAATGCAATGCAATTGTTCTGTCCAGTTTCCAGTTATTTTTTTATAGAAAATGCCGTGCGCGTAGCGGAATAGAAAATAAATTTAGTTTGCTCTTATTTTACCGTTTGCTGTCGATTCGATACGAAGATTTTCTGTTGATCTTCAATTATTTTATTTATTTATTTATTAAATACAATGTATTATGAATATTTCAGCCTTTTTTGAAGTTTAAAGGGGAGGAAATTCTTTTGTTGCTTTAAATATTTCACCCGCTCATCATTTTCCATCCCATACCTTAGATAAATTATAAGTATTGATGGTAGATGTTGTATTATTCTTTTTTTACATGCTTATTCATAATATTTACCTTTCTATATTGTCGTTTGATGGTAGACGCGACTACCCTGAAGTCCGGCGTGGCTCTCCAGCAAGTCCTGAGCTGACAGCTGCCAGAGAGTCCATGGCACTTGCACCGCACCTCCATGTGTGACGACAGGATCTAAAAGTTATGGAGATGGTTTATAAAATGTAGACCTATGAAACAGTATCCTTTTTTTATACCACTAATCTGGCAAACAAGTATGCGGCCCGCCTGATAGTAAGCGGTTACCGTAGTCTATGGACGCTTGCAACGCCAGGGGTATCACTCGCGCGTTACCGAGCTTGTAAATTAAGGAGGAATAGTTGGGCACGCAGCATAGGAGACATGCTGCCATACATGACAGTGGTGATAACAAAACACCACCGGTCCCCCACATCGCCAACACCACGCTTCCTAGCGGAGCTCTGGCGACCTTGCCCACCCTTAGGAACACAAAATAGCACGGAGCTATGTTATTTGGCTACGATTTTCTGCAAGGTGAGGTACTTCTCCAGTCGAGCAGCTCCAATTGTGAGCGGAATTATTCGATTCCACTATGCCCTAGCTCTCTTAAAAAGTGGTTTCAAAGACAAATATGAGAAAGTTTTTTTTAGTCGAGGACCATTTTTTTTCAGAGCTTCGCAATAACTTGCCTTATTAGGTACTGCCGTTCTCAATAACATATCAGCAATTAGATTTACTTAGTAGATATAGGATTTTGATAAGGTCCATAAATAAATAATGTTTTAAAACCGTGCACTCAAACACATTAACGTGTCATAAGTGTTTGTGAAAATGTATTTGTAATAAAAAGGATTGATCTGATAAAAATAATTCCGTCAAAATTAAAACAACATTGTACTCAATGGGGGGTTTAGTTGCGTATTTTGCCAGGAATCCATCATTAATATTGAGAACATCTATCTCTTTATATAAACGTAAAGAACTAAGATCCAACAAAGAAATCAATCCTGCAATCTCTACATATCACGAACCAAATTATCCTCACACAATCGCGAGAACAACAGACTATTTGCAACTGAACACAAAAAACACAACAAACATAATATTATGATACAAAACCGCTCTCACATCGCGTCGAATCGTAAATCTGTTGTCTCTATACGTGACCGCATCGACACTCCGCACTGATTGTGCCACCCACCGCTAGCTTAGCATTTACATAATTAAACGCCTCGGTGCAATCAAACTGACGTCTTAATTTCGCAAGAGCCGCCGGCCGCACAATTTCCCAAATTGAGTCGGAGCAAAAATTCAAATAAATCGGCATCCTCCACGCCCCTTCAAGCCCCGGACCTTAATAGCGTAGTATTAAGAGCGTTCGCGATAGAATTCGCCACCCAAGACGTTTGTAATACGTTGTAATGAAGCTGGAATATTAAAAATGGTTCCGAACCGCTTATTATGTTCTCACCTCGGCGGGGCGGCTGGATCGTGAAATACGGCCGGCTAATACGGAGCCCCAGGGCTCCGCCACTACCAATAGTTCCTAATTGTGGCGCTATATGCATCGCGGTTCAGTTCACTTTTATAGCACTTGATCACGACTCGATACGTGATGTGGAATTTAATAAAATCTTTGATTCTTTGAAACCTGTTCTTTGTAGGTACACTAACATAATTTATATTATCTATCAACATTTTTTACGGTCTTATACAGATTTCATTCCATATCAACACATATAAAAGGGAACTTTTATTGACTAGACATGCCCTTTTTACCTAGCTACTGGTAGATATTTATGGAACCTATACCTATAGATTTATAACACAAAACCAGAACAGCACGACTCTTTTAATGATAATTCCCTTAAGAAAATAAAGGCTATAACCTTGTATTTTAGCCACTTACGTGTATAAATCATTTAATTTAAGTGCTAAAAATAAACACAGCACTTGTGAGAAACTGGCCGATCTTCAATTAAACACTAGAGGCTTGGAAGGACTCAATCATCGCGTACCTATCATCAATCTAAATTACCTTTAAGCACTATGGTTGATTTATTTACTTAATGACGTCTGTACGGACCTTAAGTGCAGACTAAACATGTAATCATTACAGTGCTGTTAAAATAATATCGTTTATTTATATGCTACTGAGAAATTAATGGCTTATTAAAGCTTATTTTATTGTAACTGGAAATTAAAATAAGACATTAAGGTTCAACGTATTTATTTCTGTAATGGAAAAATAGATTGCCCTAAAAATAAGAAGCGGCGGTAGCCTAATGGCTAGGGCATCGGACTTGCGATCATTACCGACGTGAACCCACTCGTAACACAAGCATTTAGCTTAGTACGAGGGGTTAACAAGAATACTAGTAATGCGCGACCCAATTTGCTAGTAAGCTTTTTTTAAAAACAAATCTAGTCTGGATTTTTTTAGATTAAAAACGTGATGTTGATGACAAATACTAATGAAATTGATTACTACGTACGTTATTATTTTCAGGTCTTGTGTACGATTCCCAGGTCGAGCAAAGTGTTATTGTGTTTTTTTTTTCTATTAAGTTCTTTGTAGCAGTTCCGAGTTTGTATTTGTGTCAGGCTCGTCCCCTATTATAGGACCTAAACATACCGGCGAAGTGTGGGTGTACAACAGTATCTACAGTCTCCCGAAACTTCCGAGGAATAGTGTCAAGATAAGTATGATTGTTATTCGATTATATGCCTACATATGATTTTGGTTGTACCTACATATGAGGTTGTTATCTTGCAACCGGCGTGTATATAGGAGAAGATGTATGAATGTGGAAGAAGCAAAAGAAGTATACAAGAATCGTAGCAAGTGGCGATCTATAGTTTTTTCTACCCCTGTGTGAGATAGGCGTGAGTGTATGTATGAATCTTGGAGATATTTGACAATTACCATTAACTTCAATTAAAAACAGCACTTTATATCAAGAACGCATCTATTCTAGATGTTACTGGTACACCCACTGACTAAAGAAGCGTTAAGATAAACAAATTCACCGACATTTCGTTAAGGTTGTGAAATGTGAATCACAACATAATCTCGACTGAAGATTAACACGACTAACGCTAATAGGTTTGAGATGACCGTGGTTAATCTGACGGGCAAATTAACCATTAGTTAAACCGCACACGGAGAAGCCGCAGCTTCTAACTTTGATAGGGTTGTCAGAAACTGAACTAGGTTATGAATTATTCAACAGGAGTTACAGTTCAAAATAAAATGTCAGCAACTTTAGTTCTGATTCGATCGCGTAAAGAAATGCCAAGCATAGCACGCTCTATAGCTTGCTAGTTAAGCTTGAGCTTTCTTAAGAGACCCATAGTGAGCGACCACGTCTCTGTGCCATAAGTCATCACTGGTAACTCACACTGGTGGACTTTCTGCCACAATAATGATATATTCCAATAAAACTTAAAAGAAAACATGTGTATTATCTTCAGCGCAATTTTAAAATATTTTGACAACCCTAAGAGAAAAGTTGGAATTTTGTTACGGAGTGACGTAAACTTGTTCCAAACCGAGACTACATTTATTTAGTTATGTACCTGGAGCATACAAATTAATATTAGCCCCAATTCGACTATACTCGTAGATATTAGCTGATATAGGTTTGGCCTAAGTTGGAAACTTTCTGCAACTATGTTGGCATCGGCTTTGCAGTTAAACGTTAGTAGGTTATCTATAAGTAACAGCTGTCGATTAATAAACATTATACGAATACCAAAGGTGGTTAGAATTTCAGCCTGTTTTTTTTGGTCATATAATATATTTGTGTGCCAGTGTGCCACTTGATTTCAACGAAGGCTTGACTTGGTATAACATTATTATAAAATATGTACAATCTCTTTATAAACAGATTGACTGACAGTAGGCGTAAAATTTTTTTACTTGTAAACTAAATTGTACTGAAGCTTTTAGTAAAAAACTGTTTAAATATATTTTTTTCTTTTATTCATTTCGATCATAATATTCGATATTTTATTTATTTATATTTCACGAAAAAGTAGTACAGCGTGTTACAAATTAGGATAAAAAGTTAGGAAAAATATTAATTAAAAGAGTAACAAGAGTGATTCCGATCTGATGCCCTAGCGAGGTTACAAAGTAGCCTGTATTAAGGACAATCAGCCCTCATTTCCCAAAAATAGGATTAAAAATCATGGTAAGACTGCAAGATTTTTGCTGACAGAAATTGAGGAAAATGTTAACAAATGAGTGGATGTAGGAATGATAGTGAGTGTGTGTGTGTGTGTTGTGTGTTAAATCTGTGTTGTAAGTAGCGATTCAATATCTTCATATTTTTTTGTAGGTAGATATTGGTTAATTTGTTTTTTGCATATATGTTTAGAGCTTGCATGTAGTGGGATTATTGCGTTTATTCTGTTATAAAGAAACGGTCCTAGGTAAAAAAAGGTTATAATCTTTAAATCTTAGATTTATTTTAAAGAAATCTTTTAATTCAATATCTTACATGTAAGTGTAAAGTACGCATAACTACAGATGTAAAAAAGGTAATCCAAACAATGGTTATATAATATACGTCATTACTAATTCATCTTACACGGTAAAAAAAAAACAAAACTATATTTAAATCGATATTTTCAACTCATCGAAACAACGAAATATTAACTCATCGTATAGATTTTTTATAACATAATTATCACCTCCGCTCTCTAATGTGGGACCTAATTTCTTGTGTGGGTCGACGCGAGATCTTTTATAGATCCCGCTGAGGGGCTCTAGAGGCCGCCTGTTACACCGTAATGTATCTATTGCCAAGGTGCGTTCGACAGCAGGGTTCTAAATTTCTGCCACCTATATGAATGGTCGTTCAGTAGATGACATAACAATTGATAGATTTAGTAAATAAACCTGTCAAAAATCCACAATTCTGTAGTCATAAATAAAATAACGATTTTGACTTATTAATTGCAGACAGACAATTGTTCCTTAAAACATCGTCACTGAAGACACTTTTTGTAAGTGTACAACGCTACGATTCACGATGTAGCTACCCACTATTCAAATGCTCATTGTGCTTGAATGCTCGTTGTTTGATGAGGTCACATTCTATAATAGTGTTATGGGTTGTATAAAAAAGTTAAGAGGTGAAGGTTTGTTTTTCCTATCAATTTAAGATTCTCGATTATAACTACGTTTTCCCACATATTTCAGGAAAATCCAGACAATTTGCAAGCCAAGCCAGTCAATAAGTTGCTACAAGTATTATTTTTCTTGCCAGATGTAGCAACTCATTTTTAGCGAGTCTTGATTTTTTTGTATAAAAGTTACGAGGTCCGGCGAAGAACACCTGTTCTGAAACGGTGTGACCACCTCCGACTTTATTTTGACATTAATAAAAATATCATCGCGGGGGTTATTATAAGCGAGCGTGTCTAACAGATCTCTCTGGGCGGCTGTTAATTATGTGGCCACAAAACAAAATGTCGGTTCCCTCCGGAACAATGGTCAAGTGTGGTGGTGTGGTCCGGACCACCGGGTTGGCCCTCACATTAATGGGTCAATTTACCTTCACGGCTTGATGCGTAATATGTAATATTAAATATTTGATGTATATGGACAAAAAGCCGGTGAGCTGTGATGGTTGCAATTGATGGGATTTTCTTTGGATTGCTCGCTTCAGGTGTTATTCGTGTGGGGTGAGGAATAAAGGGGATAAGAATAATTTTATTGAGAGCGTTTGTTTCTTTTTCTGTTTACGTGCTGCGTAAGGAAAGACATTTTATCTCCGCTATTCCGTGTAATTAATTATAGGAAATCGATCTTTATTTCAATAATAATAGGTCATCTCATCATACAGGAATTCGTGAGATAAAATGAAACTACAACTATCTAAATTTGACATAAAGCTCCTCAGTAATGTCAAATTTTTATCTTGAATAGGGAAAACAACCGAGATGGGTTAATTCCGGTGGATAGTCTTTCCTACACCTATCATTACACCTGTAAACCCTAAGGGGTTAGACAGAGGTGTACTAATGTGTCCATAGTCCGCCTATATGTTTTTAGGTCCCATATAATAGGGGGCGGGGAGATCCATAGGAATGTATGAACGTTTTTGGACTGATTGTGATAATACTATATTGTGGAACTTAGCAATTTATATATATAATTATCACAACAACTAATAAATGCTTTAAAGAGACGAAGAAGTATTGCGACTATAAAAAATAATTCCGCAGCATTTAATATTTCTACGATAACTTGTGGTAGATTTTAGTAATGGCAACATTGTAACGGTCGTTATTTTTAAAGATCATTCGATCGTTAATGTCAAATAGAGGAGTTTCAAGTTATTTTTAATTACTATTTAACATTTCTCGCTACTGGTTTATGGTCATAGTAATATTTAGATCATTTTTTGAGTAGATTTTATCGTAGATTAAGCTCATCTACTGCAAGTTTGCACAATTAATTTACGTAATTAAGTTCGATGTAGGTTTATGCACCTAAAGTGGAGTTGGGCAAGATACTTGGCGAATCGGAGTGACGACAGGTGGATTATGGAACGATTGAATGAAGACGGAGGGATGGTAAGAAGTAGGTTTCTTAAAAAAGTTAGAATTGAGTTTGAAAGCTTGAATAGAGTTGAACAATAACAAAATTTAAATCCGTTCAAAAATAAGAAAGTTATAAGAATTTTAAATTTATGGTAGAGACAGAGCGCATATTATAGCACGTTGTGACGTCAAACCTTTCGAGCGTGATACAAATTCTGTAATGACATTAGTTTTGCAAAAAATTGACAGACTTTGAATTGGGGAATGGCATGTGAGTACTATCTATTTTTTTCCATTGCTGTTGGGACCTGTTAAATAGAAAATCGCATTTTATGCTAATGTTATGTATAATATGTAATATCAGTGACATAGTGAAAAATAGATCATAATCTTTTCCATTTAATTTTTAATACTATAAACTCCTTTGTTCACCGCCCATAAATAAGTATAGTGAATATACAGTCTTATTATCTCGCTATAAATGTCACTAGACTTCGTGTCCCAAATAAATTAAATGGACGTCTTCCACAATAATTAACAACTATAAACGAATTACAAATTAAACAATGAATTACATATAAAAAAACAACCTAAGCGTCGTGTTTGTATTAAAAAAAAAACGAATATACAGACGTAAATTGTATTAAATTGTAAATCCCCTTAATAAGTAAGCATGGGTCGTGGTATGCCGTTCTCGTGTCAGATTTGGTTACAGACATTAATATAATATTATATACCAACATAATTTTACCGCCCCAAAAATCTAACACCGATCTTTAAGACTGAAATCTTAAGGCACATTTTCGTGAAAGTGGACAACGATGTAACTGCAAATGTGTGTTGGCCGAGTAGTATTTAACTTTGGTTTGACATGTTTATTATTAGACGGAAGAGCCCTATTAAATTATTTGTAGTAATCCTGCACGGTAGGTCCCGGTATTTTGGTTCAACTGTCGCACACTCCTGTCAAAATGCTTGTAGTATTAGCTGGTGGCCACAAATCAGGGCTTACGGCATGTTTAGGTGTCAGTGAGGAAATTATAATGATACTCTATAAGGAGATACGGAATTTGAATGCTAGATGTGTTTGAGGCTTAGTATTTGCGGGTTGTATAAAAAAAAAATGTAAACAAGCTTCTAAAATATTGATATATTTTGCTCTCGAAGTTCCTCATCGTCTATAATAAATCCTAGCAGCTCTTGTTCGCGGTTTCAATCGCATCCTTAAACGACTAGGCATAATATATTTTTTTAGAAATCTATGGTAGCTAGCTGTCTATCCTTAGGATGCAATCTATCTCTTAACGAAAATGTTAATCGTAATCTATTCAGTGGATTAAGTGCTTTAGCTGTAATTATAGGTTTACAGGACAGAGTTCCTTTCGCTTTTATATAATATTCGATTTTATATATACCTACCTAGGTATTTAGACTTTGTTAGACTTTTGTAATACTAATAAAAACCTAAATGTTTACCTTTGTTAGCTTTATATGTCAATTGCAATCAAACACATTGGTATTTTTATTTTATCGTTAAGAATTTGTGATGTCTAACAAAGTTTAAGATATAATTATTTTGATAATTTTATCAATGGAGAGCTAACCGAATATTGATTTAAGTAAGTATTGAAGGCGTGACCTCCGATAGATCAATATTCGGCTAAAAAGTAGCTCTAGGGGGCTAACACGTATACCGTGACATGACTTAGCCGTCACATTATCTCGTTTGAAGTCATAGTCTTAGCACGCAATACTGAGTGATTTCGAGGCACTCATGTGTCCCCACAGTATTTAGAGTCGGTTGGAAATCGATGCACCGATTCGTAAGAAGAAGAAACATTACTTTGATTTGAGATTGAGGCTATTCATGGAAAATGAATGGTGCGCAATGACACGTGTGATACAGGACGATTCAAGTGCAAATTCATACAAAGACATATTCAAATAATGATCATCCTTTGATTAATACTCTAGAAACAAACCCTCAACATATCGTTTATCTGTCAATTTTGCTTTATCAACAACACATGTTGACTATAAAATTAAAAGCAGACAATTACATGACAACATGTGCATCTGAACATAATCGATTGAGTATAATGCCATATAAGGCACAGTTTATAGCACATAAAACGGGGTGTGATCATACAAAACGACCGGCCAATGCAATATAATACCATATTTTATAGGCATGTATCGCCATAACTGGAGACCACCCACATAGGCGATTTACCAAAGCCACGCCCATTCACCGCTCTTAAATTTTGAAGAATTAAGCTGATGTTGTCTTGACGCCTTCGCTCACTAATTTGGACACCTACGATATTATAGATTTGGATTGTGATCGATTTCTACTCGGATAGGGAAGAGATGGGAGTAGACGATTAGTCACTAATCGACTAATAATACTTTGAAATACTTTATGCCTCCACTCTCATATAAAATTTGTACGATTTTGGGTATTGAAATCATTTTATATCGAGTCTACTTTGAGAACAGTTATTTTTTTGGAAAATAAAATCATGTCGTAACTATTATATATACTTGTGTGTAGATCTAGAAACAATTTCATAATTAGTGTCTTTAATATAGAAATAACAGACTTTAAGATTAAGGAAGTATTTCTAATATGGTAAGCCATGTCAATAGAAAAAAGAAAAATGTTATTTATTATTATACAAATAGCTCTCACTTTTCCAAATCGCCTAAACTCACAGACCTATCACAGCCTTGGCACAATTATCTTATTCGACTAATAAAACGTAGACACTTCAAGTGTTCGGAAACGAAACGACCACACACGTAGGTCATTAAATTATTAAAGCCTCACCCATTCAGAGTCCAATTTGACGTGAATAAATTGGGTGTTATTTTGACGTCTTTTCGTAATAATTTGTACACCTACGTAATTTCTCTGCAGGGGTGCCGATGAGGTATCGACCATAAAGTCGATTTACCCAACTATTTTTAGTCGATTTATCAATTCATAAAAAATAAAAACCAATCATAGATAGGTATTTAAGAAATAGGTAATAATAAAATCGACTAAATTGGGTTTGAAAAGTTTATGTGTATGTATTTGTATGTACTCGAGCTTTGATTAACTTAATTTGTTTTAATAGACCGCCACAATGCAATCGGTAAGTTGAAATAATCGATTATTCGAGTAATGACTTCATAGGTATACATAGGTATATTCAAATCGAATCGAAAATTGAATGTTACTTCAGAGGCTAATTTTAGGTTGTCACGTCAGTAAATAACACGTCACATTCTTTGAGGTACGATTACGGCAGCTTTATTTCAATAATTGAGTCATTTTAGGCTTTATGGGTCTTTTAATGATAAAATCATTTTGAAAGAGGTTTTTGAAATTACATATAATAATGATTTATGATAAGATACATACGTACATCTTTTATTTCGAAGCCTAAGTGAAAAACCAAAGGTTTTAGGTATAAATGTTTGGTAGGTATTTAAAATGTTTTACAAGAGTAAAGCCTGTAGTGAGTGACCCACTGTAGGGCAAAGACCTCTATTTGAACGACAAGGTCTGTTTACAAGGAATCCAGCTCATTCCTCTATCTTTGTTTGGTTCTGCCGCGTCGTCCCCAATGGGTCCCATCTAAGGGCAAATGCCACCCTTAGATGGGACACATTGCGTACGACCTAATGAGTCCAGCTCTGCTTATGCATTATTCCATTAAATAGCTAGGGCAGAAAAGTGGAGTGGAGGCGATGCCCAGGAAAACGCAGCGTAGGATGGCCTCTTACAAGATGGCTAATCGACCCTTGTAAAAGTTGGCGGCAGTCGTTGAATGCATGCGGCATATAACCGGTCCTTATGGAAATCAAAGAAGGCCTTTGTTCAGAAGTTTATTGCACATCAACCTCATCATCAAAGTATTCCATTTGCCTTGATCCTGCAATATTTGCATCCCGGTTGGACACGCTTTTGCAATGTCGTCGACTCATCTCGTTACGCCGCGACGCTTCGATTGGTTCCTCTTGGCCACCAAGCAGTCACTCTGCCTATCATCACCACTTCTAGCCATGCCCTGCCCAGCTTGCTTTCACTGATATGTTAATCAAAATATGTAGTTGCACTTCAACCAGTTCAAGCACAGTTTCATATAATTATAATTTCTTTGTCCTATTCTGCGTTTGTGTGAAATCTAATTTGTTATTCACCCTTACAGCAAGCGACATAGGGTTGCTTAACAAGGTAAATTGAAGGGTTATCAGGTGCCGGCGGTGTCTTTTGAATCTTCATATATTGCTCTTGAATAAACATCAAAGTTAATTGGAATTTATTGTTTTAGATGTATGCATAGTTTGTTTTAATGTTAATGAACTTTGCTTTTAAATTTATTTGCGATGGCTTTAATGACAACAAGGACAATTATTCTAGTAGGTAGTTAAAAATGTTGAAAATATATTTCGGACCTAGCCCCAATGTTATAGATGTCAAAGGGTATAAGTACTCCTAAACTAACAATCTTAAACGCATTGAGATTGAAAATTGATCCAAAGCTATATATAAGCAATTTACGGCATAGCGATTAAATCGAAACAGTAAAATTAATACTTAGTAATAATTAATTTAAGTAGAATGAATACAGAATAGTTTAAGTTTTTTAATTAAAGTATCATTATAAATGTATCATATTTATAGGCATCACCTATAAATATGATACATTTATAATGATACTTTAATTTTCCATTAATATTGCATATTGTATCACGCGGGTTTTAACCGTAGGATTATGTAAAAAGGGAGAAAGGATAAAGTAGAAAAAAAAAATAAGAGGGTCGTATCAATAATAAAATATGCGCCACAACTCACCGATCTACCAGCATTGTTATTGTGGACGTTAATCTTCGACTGTAGATCATCGACTTGTTCTCTAACATCGAGGAATTTCTTCGAAAACTCAATGCCATAGGCCAGGTTATGTGAGCAGCCGCTCCATTCCCATTTATTGACCTTCGCCCTGCCGCGAGGGTCGTGAGCGGCTCGGTAGCCTAGGGGGTCGCAGCCGCAGGAAAGTAGGCGGCCCTGTGCGCATGCTCGGGCCACAGAGTGTGCCACTCCTGCCGCAGTTAGAGCATACAGGAACGAAGTCTCGCGGAAACCTGTGAAAGAGAGAACGATATAAATTATGACCAATGCAAATAAATATAACCAACCCATTATATTGTCCCACTGCTGGGCACGGGTCTCCTCTTAAATGAGAGGGATTAGGCTATAGTCCGCCACGCTGGCCTAATGTGGGTTGGCAGACTTCACACTGTCGAGAAAATCTCGAAGGAATGTAGGTTGTCTCACGATGTTTTCCTTCACCGTTTTAGCGCGTCATAATTAACTAGTAATACGCACATGACTTCGAAAAGCCAGAGAGTGCCTTGGGTTCGAACTCGAGACCTTTAACTTGGCAGTCCAACGGTCATACCACTAGGCTATCACGCTCTTTTCAAAAAATATATTTCTGTATAAATGGATTAATAAAAAAGTAAAAATTAACATTCCGACTGCCTAAAAAGAAAAAGAAATGGTAACAAGATGATCTATTTGTGTCTTCAATCCCACATCACATAAGTACACCCTAAATCGAGATCGGTGTCATCGTATAGACGGAGGCATCGTCTTTAATTTCATTGAAATTGGTGATTGCAGACGCATTGTGAAAAATATGGATATTCAGCCACATCAGGGTAGAGTGGAAACCGACCCCAACTTGGTTAGGAAAAATCTAGATCGTTGCGTAAAATATCAAATAAAGATGGTGCATATTAAAAGGCCACCCAAGACAAAACCCTATTGCCCTCATCTGTATTTCGCAGGATAAAGTTAACTAATCCTGTTAAGCAAATCATTGGTATACACGACAACACAGCAAGCTTTACAACTGCACTGCAAAAATCACTACTATTGCAATTGAATAGAGTCGATTGAAAGAGCAAACTGTATAGCTTGATTTGTGTACTGACTGGTCATGTGAAGCAGAGAAAATGAATAAATATTTGAATATTGAACAGTCGACTAGTTTATCCTGTGGTATAAAAGTTATGTGTTCGCGTCTGCTGGGTTAAAAACAGTAAGCGTGGATATCAATTGTCTAGATGTATTATTTTATATCTACGCAATTGGATTTTATGATAATCCAGACTTTCTCGCTGCTTATAGGTTCCTATACTTTCCGTTTGGAGAAAAGGCTGACATTTGTGTAATTTCTACTGATTAAAATTCCCTGATGACTGATTAACACATGCAAAACAGTTTCTAGGATTCTCCCTTTTTTGTATATCACGGAAAATCCTCATGGATCGTCTGCCATCTCGGGATTCCTCCTGCCTATAAACCGTACTTGCATGCCCTTCCCGGCACAGCACGGTAAAGACCTTTACCGTGGTCATGGTCATGGTATTCGTGACATTCACCATGACCATGACAGTTCTAGAATTTTCCTTAGCATAATTAGGCCAGCTTCCAATCAAACAAAATAAATTCCTTAGAGCAAGTCGTTTAAATAGAGTTGCGAACCTGCTTGCAAAAACAATGTAACATTGACTTTAACATGTGACAACTGAAGAATTTCCTTCTAAAACTTACAATCAATTGTAAAAATATAACAATTTAAGAGTCGCATCCAGGGATCCTATATCCGTGCCCGCAGATATATCTGGTTCTTTATTTCCCTTATTCGGTGTGTGGTCGGCTCGTCTCACGCGGAAGGCTTACGCAACATTCCTTCACAAAATGTTCTCTTACAGACTTGGTTTAAATCTGCGTGTATTTTTCTACAATATTGCAAAAAATGCTCCGTTGTAGCTTCGTATTGGAATTATGAGGAAATTATTTCATAATCAAAGACGTTTCTTCATTATTTCTGCTCCGGTTGATCCTATTCGGCTAGGGTGAAACTTTTGTTTTGTTATCTGCCAAGAATTCTGACAAAAAATATATTATCTAGACAGATAATACAGAGCATTGCAATAGATCTGAATGACAATTAAGGTATTTTTTTTTTGAATTTAGGTAATGCCGGTATAATTTCATATCATCAATTTTCGATCCCAATTCAATCTAATTTGTTTGCGTTTGAAGTTTTATAGAATACCTACCATTTCACGTTTGCAAAAATCAGAGTTCAAGATTATAGGTTCAAGACATGGACCGAGACAGTAAAACTGTCTGTCCATTACATTATGGATTGAGAGACACTTTTAAATTCAATCATAGACGTTTAGAGACACTTTTACAGTCTCTATTTTTAAATTGCTTTTCATTTTCTATGATAACATTATAGTTCATTTTATACTCTGCTTTACATTGTAAAACTGCGTTTTTTGCTCAAAATGCTGTCCATTACCGCTTCAGTAGATAGCTTCTGCGTTTCCAATAAATCTAAAGCAACAAGAGTATACAGCGCATTCCGATGATATCGCGATACGGTATTTATCATACATAAACTAGTGGAGGCTTCCAGTCTACAGTCGATTTATGCAACGTGACCAGAATGTTTTGGATTAGTAGGACTACTGAAAAAAATGATGGTTTTGGTCCAATTGGATTCATTGTCAAGTCAAATGTCACGAGTTAGAAGCGAAGGGTCTGATGAGCTGACCATGAACGTTGTGATCAAACCTAGATGTCTGAGAGATTCTTTTGAATCGTGTGAACAAACTGGGAACGCCACCATTGCGGAATATAACCTGATTCCTTTCACATTAATAAATAACTTAAATCAGTATTTTACACGAAGCGACTGCCACCAGACATCCGCAACTCAATTTTTGGGCGATACCGATATCCAGAGGATAGATTGACCACTGAAGATTGCCGTAGATATTTATATGGGAACCGGGATCGACGGCTACACGTGGTCTCCGAGGCACGGAAGGAAAAAATAAAGAAATATGTATATTTATTGGGGCGACGTATTAAAAATGGTCACCTATTCACACACTTATGAGCGCAGCTTATCCTTGCAAATCAGTTAACCAGCTTAGTTATTACTTAGTAATTTAGATAGAGATATATATCTGGGTACCATCACGCCTGTATTCCCTGAAGGATGTGACAAAGGCGTTAAGGTAACATGTAATAGGGAGCAAGCTTATTGCCATTAGTCTAGTGGTCCCAAGCGCGACTGCTACGTTAGAGTTCCTGGGTTCGAGCCCCAGGTCGAGCAATGTGTTATTCTTTCTCAGTAGCAGCTCGGAGTCTGGATTTGTGCCTGGTTAATGGCAAAGGGCTCGCCCACTATTACATGGGATCTAAACATACCGGCGAACTGTGGGTGTACATTAGTACGCCTCCGCCTAACCCTTCGGGGAATACAATCGTGGTATTCTTATTGCCGGCAGAAATCCCAAATTCTGAGCTGCTACTAAAAATTTATAGAAGAACCCAATAACACTGCTCGACCTGGCAATCGAACCCAGGACCTCTAGGCTAATGAGGCAGAGCAGTAATTTACATAATTAGTATAACATGTTAATTTAAATACCGTAAATTCGGGGAATATCCCGCTACGAGCCGACACCATGGTCCCAACAAACCTATAGGAACGCGGAACGCTACAACCACCATTTATCTGTTTTATTGCAATAAATTAAATACTGAATCTATTCGCGTGATGTCCAGATAAGCCTGTAGACCTGCACAATGTAATCTTTTCACCATAAATAGCATGATGACCGATTTGCATTTGAGTTAGGTCGGTCTTTTAAATTAATTGTGCTATTCTTGCTATTTCATTGTGTTAACCTGAATGGGTTCTTTGGTTTTAAGTGCCATCTTTAACGGGCAATTATGGTGGTATCACCTGCTTTTATTGTGTGTACGCTTGGATGTATGAGCAGTTAAGTCCTATGTGCTCTTTGTTACGTAATAAAGTGCTCTTTATTACGTAATAAAGAGCACGAATTAATTGTTGATATAGACATGAATTTGAATGGTTTGAATACAATCATTATTTCAGCTATAAGTTCCTCATTGATTTAATGTGCGCAAGCGCGGCTAGGAACCGTGAGGTCCTGGGATTCGATGCCCAGATCGAGCAAGGTACCTATATTGTCAGTGGATGTTTGAATCTCACGTGTGATGTGAAGTATATAATATCTTGGTGAACGCTGCTTTACCCTTCGGGGATACAGGCGTGTGATGATATGATTTTTAACCGACTAAAAAAGGGAATTCTATGTTCGTCTATATTTTTTTAATTTATTTATTATTTATTCTCATTTATCTCATATGTTTTTATGTATAAAAACACTATTTTGTATATATATTTACATATTAATATATACGTATATTTTACATGTCAACCGATATTTTCACCAGTTGGGGACCTATTCCAAACATTCTTTTCACATTATATAAAAGAGTATACTCCCCGGGTAGTCCCATATAAATTTGGTGAATATCTGATGACAATATTTAGAATTCGGAGTCTGAATTTGTGCCGGTTAATGGCAATAGGCTCGCCCCCTATTGCATGGGACCTAAAACCTTACTACCTACACCTCTGCCTAACCCTTCGGGGAAAACAGCTGTGATGATATGTTATCTGATACATAATTTTAGAGCTTGTCTTTCTATCTCCGTGATAATTTTCACTACAGAACAATCTTTCCTAGATCAAAAGCTATCTCCCCATGCCTGTCTTAGTGCACGAGGCTGTAAAAAAAACTAATTCAGATCGATCGATAAATCAAGAGAGCAGTGATAGCCTAGTGGTATGACCGTAGGACTGCCAAGTCAAAGGTCTCCAGTTCGAATCCAAGGCATGCACCTCTGACTTTTCGAAGTCATGTGCGTATTAATAATTAATTATCACGCGCTTAAAAGGTGAAGGAAAATATCGTGAAGAAACCTGCATGCCTGAGAGATTTTCTCGACGGCGTGTGAAGTCTGCCAACCCGCACTCGGCCAGCGTGGCGGACTATAGCCTAATCCCTCTCATTTGACAGGAGACCCGTGCCCAGCAGTGGGTCTATAATGGGTTGGTTATGTTATGTATTAATCAAGCAATTTTAAGCACAAACATCTTAGTTCCTGCCTACGTACCCAAAGCTTAAGGTATCTCCTTCTCAGATCAGTAAAAAATAATCGATTTATAATTACTAATTATGTGTCCCCGTAATTAGTCATTTTTATTTTAAACGTTTCTTTTTCGTCGCTCCCACGAGTGCACCCGAATCGTTATCTCGATAAATTTGATCCGAACGAATCGAATAAATTAAAACGATTGTATCGAGTGATTAATTCGAGGATCCCGGTTATCTCTACGGATTAGTGGCCCCCTCTATAGTGAGCCTAATTGACACCCGGAGATATGGTTTATTAAAGTAATGGGTGTTTTATTTCTGGGTATTCAAAGCTAAAGTTTTCTTGAATCTATGGAATCATATTCGATGTTTGATCGCAAAGGCAGACATCCGATTTGATACATGTCTGAGTAATATCTAGTTAGGTACCTACGCTTCAATATAGTTTTTTTCTTAACGTAACTGAGCATTGACGGAATTTTGGTAATATTCCACGGTTTTAGGAAAAGAGATCATCACTGCGGGTAGGTTACACATTGTTGACTAATGTTTTCCTAATGAATGTTCATTCATAACATACATACATACCATCACTCCTGTATTCCCCGAAGGGTTAGGCAGAGGCGTACTCAATGTACACCCACAGTTCGCTGGTATGTTTAGATCCCATGTTATAGGGGGCGAGCCTATAATTCACCGGGCACAAATCCAGACTCCAAGCTGCTATTGAGTATTTCATAGAAAAACCCAATAACAATTTGCTAGACCTGGGGATCGAACCCAGGACCTCTAGTGTAGCAGTCGCGCTTGGGACCACTAGACTAATGAGGCAGTCTTCATTTATAATAAGCGAAAATGAAATAAAATGATTAACTTTTTTAGAACTCTACAACAGCTTACTAAAGGAAATAGCCATGGCGGTACTAGTTCTCTTGATGAATCTTTCAAGCAATTTTTTGATACATTAGAAAATAGTTAAGGATGTTCTATGATATTGATTTCTGAGACTTACGCGAACATTCTACATATTGAAAACAAAACAGCTTACGGATTCTATAGCGTCAAACGCATATTAAATGAACAAAAAATCCCGACGTTTGTCCATGACAGTCAAGGGCAGATTGGTCTGCCCATAACCATGTTTTGTTTTCAAGATGTTGAAGTATGAGTTAGAAAATAGTATAGAATATTCTTTATTGCACACCAAAAACTAATGCAAAGTATATTTTGTATTATATTATAATGGTACAATGGGCAGTCTTAGCGCTAACAGACAAAAATGAATCGTTTCAAGAGGAATTGCTACTCAGTTTGACCTATTCACATCACTATCAGCAGATGGCCTACCTCTGGTGATTGAATTGAAACCGTAAGCGGAAAAAAATCAACACAGTTATTCTCCACAATAGTTATTTTAAGTTCCGCTTAAGGTCAGACTGTTGCAAAAACATCCCGACATGATTTAGGATGAATCAAGTTTAATATGATGATAATCATTATAAATCAGCCGTTATCTTCGTCAAGTGATCGTTCGCTGGATGAATTAATACTGTATTCTGTCACTTTTATACCATACGACTCTTTAGGGGTGAGAAAATAGAGTCCATTTTAGTGGATGCCGGCATTTAAAGGAACCAAAAACGTTCACGCATCATAAAACGTATGGCAGCGTAGATATCCCTACTAGCATCACGTGCGCAACTTCGAGACATACATATACATTTTATCATATACATTTTCCGATAAAAAATTACGATTTTTCTAGTGGGTTTTCCAAAATATTGCTTTCATACCACCCCTGACCATTCCAGAGCCATTCACAACACAATAAAAAATCTGCTACATGCGGCAATTAATTTATAAAATTATCCAAATAAATTCAAGAAAAATAATGTCTTGGTAAAATGCACCGTAAAGGAAAAGAAACTACGTTTACATACACTATGGATATGGCAAAATCTCTGAAATATAGTAGGTATCGCAATAATTTGTATATTTTCCTGCCTATGATGAGAGAGCTCCTAGACTTCATTACATAGAAATACTCCTAGCCTGAATTGGTTGAAATCTAATTCGATTGGAATTGAGTCTAATCCATTGATTTGCATAAGAATAAGGTAGGAAATACAAAATACAAATACAAATACAAAATTGTTTATTTCTTTAAAAAGATTTGGTACAGCAAGTTTGTGATTGGAGCCTCCTGTTAAGCAAATAGTGCCTGTGTTAGGAGACTCCGCTCTTCCATAGCAAAATACTAGAAAGAATAAGCCTAATATCTAACGAAGAGTAAACAGGATGATTCAGAATTAAGAAAAATGAGAAAATACTCCGATAAAACCTATTTGATTAAAATCGTAGTCGTTACGTAATCAAAATTTAAAACAAAATCGTGTATTGTAAAAGTATTCCGTGCCCTTACTATGGTTATCACTCGAGATCGAATATAAACTCCTGATGTATGTTACGGTGTCCCATCCAAATAGGGTGATGTTATTGTTTATTTATAAACTGTAGCCATCCAGGACGTGCTTTTTCCGACTGGCCAGTGACAAATTTATATTTGTCGATCGACCGAGACGCGATAGAATCGATACGTCGCGATTTATAGCACGCTCGATTGATCGATTTCGATGATTCCGAGTTATGTATCGGATTGGGTGTACTGTTATCGACGAATTATTGTATGCTTGCCAAAGTTTGTTTGTCTTGAAATGGGAACTCGGATTTTGGTCTTGAGCTTTCGTAACGGGTTGAGGAAAGCGGTGTTGTGGACCGAATAAGATTCGGTTGCTCAAGATGTTTTTGGGTACGAGGTTGTTTAAAAAAATGTTACATAATAAATTAATTTTATTGGTAGGTTTTCTTTGGTAGTTCTTATTAACTAAGTCGATACGGGTTGCGGGTTTTTGTGAGTGAGTGCCATATAGGCTAGGTTAAACTTCTGCCAAAGTTAGGTATAAATACATTTATGTTTTCTGGCTATTGCAAATGTCCAAATATGTTATTGATTCTTTTTATACTACTAAGGTGCCAAATGATCATACGGCCCGCCTGATGGTAAGCGGTTACCGCAGCCTATGGACGCTAGCAACACTAGCGGTATCACTCGCGCGTTACCGACCCTGTACATTAAGGAGGAATAGTTGGGCTGGCAGCATAGGAGACATGATCTGGTATCAACGTACGACGAGTCGTTGAGCTCTCTAAATAATGATTGAGCTGCACGATATCTGATGTACCTACATATGCGCCGCGTGTCGTCAGTTAGGACAGGTTAACTCAAAGCTACTATGGCCCTTTTTTCAATAGGCCAGTTCAAATTTTGCCCTGCATTGCATACTTCTCATACCTGATAACCTGCTACTGTCTAGACTTTAAAAGAAACCATGATTCTCTGAGTTTGTTTTGATGTTTCTTCTCAAAGGCAAGATAACATTAGAAGCATTTGAAATTTTGAAGCGGCGGTAGCCTAATGGCTAGGGCTTCGGACTTGCGATCATGTGGTTGCCGGTTCAAAACCCACCCATTGCACTACCGACGTGAACCCGCTCGTAACACAAGCATTTAGCTTAGCACGAGGGGTTAACAAGAATACTAGTAATGTGCGACCCACATTACTAGTATAGCTTTTGAAAGTCCAGAATTAAAAATTAAAAATATTAATAAAATATATATTATAGAAATAAGTATCATTATTTATTAGTAGGGGTTTTTATGGTCTCTTTGCCTATCTATTTCAGCCTCGATCGCTATCTCTCACCTGTTAAGATTTTCGCAGTTTTTCTCATCTTTGAGATTATAGATACTACAATTAGTAATGATTATGATCTACTTTAAATTCATTGCCAGAATGGATGTCTTTAATGAAATTCCATTTTTAATTCATCTTTTTGTGAGTCTTATGACCAACGACGTCTTGAATCGGCGGCATTCGTATGATGAGTTATATTTAGATATAATACGAGCATTTCGCGTGTTTTTCTTTTATTCTGGCCAGCGTTGGGTTACCTTGTATGTAGTTACAATAAAACTGAAACAGTTCTTACAATTACCAGTTAAACTTAATAGGCTCCGTTCTGTCCACACATATTTTCTCACACTCAGACAAATAATTAAGCATGACTCGAAAATTAGTTTTATCGAATTCTAAGTAGACATAAACAATTATACAAGTCGAGTTGTTCAAAAATCAAACAGGAACATATCTATATACGGGCTTAACTGAGCCGCATTATACCACAACTGTATTATAATTACCACCATCCCACGTTTTAGTGTCAATTTGCGCCAATTAGTCGGCCTTAAGGTCGTATATCGTTCGGACTGATACCCGTGCCGAATTCTTTAATCGACTTTAATGAATTCCGATTATTCGTTTTCGACTTTTTCCGACGAAATGCTCTGAATTTCGAACGGGTGACAGATTTTAAATTCTTCCCTTACACTTGTACCATAGCTTTTTGTAAGTGTTTGTTTTAATAATGCATGATATGTAATTATTTTCGTTACGAGTTTGACGTGTAAAAAACGTTCGGCGATTTACGACACTCGATATACAACGAGTTCTGTCCTCATATAATTTGTTGCTGTATAATTAATATGAGACCGATATTTGCAATTTAAATATTAATTTATCCGTCCAATAGCGTTCGCGTTACCCATATGGAGGTATACAATGTTGAAATCGAGGCAGTTTTATTCACATTTGCGATTTAAAGTTGGTCGGTTGCTCAACGTAGCAAAAACAAGTAACGCTTCTGGATCTAATTACTTATACCTGTCCATCAGTAGGACAGTTGGACAGCTCACGTCGTCTGGCCGCGACCGCAGCGCCACCTCGATTCCTCGAACCATGGATTAAATTGGTAAATCTACATTCGTCCCATATACGGCAACGCGGCGCCGACTTGCAAAAAACAAGGGCCCTAAGTAAATACAAATTTCAATTTTATCATTGAACGTTTTATTTCATTTCCGATTCTTAAGCGTATACGGACGCGGACGTTTTATATAATCGAATGCGCATAATGATCGGTTTTTCCGAGCAGCGTCGGCGGTGGTCGTCTTTTTCCGTGTTGTGTAACATTGTTTTTGATGCGCGCGCGCTGCGCGGCCGACGCGCATGCTCGCGCATCATGCGTGATTTACGATTGTGCACTTTGTGATTTTAAAACAGTTTTTAGTGGAGGTTCTCGCTTCCAACTGGATAGCTTATAAATCTGGCGCCAAAATGAATGAACTCCATTGAGTTTTTCGCTTGTCAATTATTGGAAATACTCCGTATATATTCATACAATTACTGGTAATGAATACTTATGTTTTTGTCGTTATCTTTACACGAGTAGGAAAAGTTCGGTTGAATATTGAAGTTACGTATGAAACAGAATAAAAAAATGTTTATGAGACAAAACAACAAACATTATGAATTCCTAGTACCTACCTACCTATTTGTCCATGTGCAAATACCCAATCGACTCTACCGTTGGATTTAAATGGACAGGATTTGTCAGTTTGTAAACTGACAAATTTACAAACTGATAGCTGATTACTAACTGATTTGTCAGTTTATAAACTGACAAATCCTGTCCATTTAAATCCAACGGTAGAGTCGATTGGGTATTTGCACATGGACAAATGGACAGGATTTGTCAGTTTGTAAACTGACAAATTTACAAACTGATAGCTGATTACTAACTGATCTGTCAGTTTATAAACTGAAAAAATCCTGTCCATTTAAATAAAAAAATGTAAAAAATAAATGACCATTTTTCATTACCATTTTTTAATGGTTTTGTAAAATAAATCCGCTAAGTATTGCCATTAACCAGGCATAAATTCAAACTCCCGAACTACTGAGAATTTCATAGAAAGACAAAATAACACTTTCCTCGACCTGGAGATTGAACCCAAGCCCTTGTGCCCGGCAGTAGCGCTTACGACCATTAGACTAACGGCAGCAAATAAATCTTCCAATTATTTTCGTAAAATATTACACCCTAGCCAAAAATTTTCTATTTAAGTAGTAGTCATTGCAACTATAATCACATTAAAAGGCTTCCTATTAAATCCTGCTTCCCATTAAATTCGTTGCCTCACTTAGCTCCTTGAGTATCTACCTATACAATCACATGGTTAAGCAATATCCTGACGAAAAATGCAAATTTCGAAAATTGATATTACCGAAATAATACCCAGCAGATACACAGCGCTGCAAGGGTTTCGAACCAATTAAGCCCCACTCGTACCTTTGGTTTGTGTTGCGAATCGCTAATTACCGAAACCAGACGATAACTCGGCTGTGACGTCAGCAAGACTAATTAACGATGCGTAGGGCTCGCACGTGCTGCAATTTGATTTGGTTTGAATATCGAAATTGAGCAGCTGTGACGTCGTTATTTGATAGGAGATTTGAAAATCAAATACGTCAATAGAGCTGGGCTGATGTAATAATTATGTGGCGGCAAAAAAGGCGTTTAACATAACTTTAGTTATACACTGTAATATAAGTTGTTTGACGCCGGTTTTCTGTGAGGCCGTGGTATCACTCCGGTCGAGCCGGCCCATTCGTGCCGAAGCATGGCTCTCTCACGTTAGATGATTCTGAATTTGAGAACATACATACACCACGCCTGTATTGGCATTGTTGGTATTGATAGTTTTGGATATCATGCTGTTCTGTTGACCGTACGATGTGAAGGCGCGGCGTAAATTATCTTCCAATTATATTGTATTCACCAAAAGTAGACCACCATTTTAGCCCCCTGGTTTACCTTCAGTAGAGGATATCAGGGCTGGATGAAGATAAGGGGAAATATACACATATAGAAATGTGATATCTACCTTCAATTCATCTATGAGTTTAGATAGGTATCGTGCAATAAGTCGCGATTCTATTGCAAGTACCATCCATTGTGAGTGGAATTATTCGATTCCACTATGCCCTACCTCTCTTAACCTCCTACTTGTAAAAATATAACATCAAATTAAATAACTTGTATGCTTTTGGTTGAATCGTCGTCATTCCATTAATGTTATTCTTTAAATTTCCGCAAGATCACTAATACACTTCTTGACTTAATTAACCCTTAAAAGCGGACTCATAATCCGACAGGGAACAAAAAGGGCAAACAAAAAAGGCCACTCGATGTCACGTCCAAAACTGGGAACTTTGGACAAATTCATGTTTTTATGGATCTTTTGTGTGTTTTTTCTCACAGTTGAGAGGCATCTGAAGAAGCACGATTCGGTAACGCACCGAGGAAGATGTTATCGCGACCATTAGAGGGTTGAGCTACATCGCATTGAGACATTTCGACACGTCCAAGTTTTTGTTTAAATCCTTTTAAGTTGTTATTTTAGGTCAATGAATGAGCTTTTGTGGGTGATACGTCTTGACATTTTATCCGGCTCAACTTAACCGCAAATTATAGCAGCGATAATTTTGAGGTCTCACTTGAAGCGAGATATTTCGTCTCAATTATTAACATGACATAAAACGCGTAAAAAATGTCCGATTCCCAAATAAAGTCGTCTCGTCTCGCCGACTAAGTTCCCACGACACGGCGTCAGATAAGACGTAACATCATGTTTTTGCAACATCATAACTACATTGTCGTCGGTTCTCCGTCACCTGACGACATGTTGATATAAAACGCCAATAAATGTCACTTTTTTATGA
The DNA here is from genome assembly GCA_910591435.1 of Acronicta aceris. Taxonomy (NCBI): domain Eukaryota; kingdom Metazoa; phylum Arthropoda; class Insecta; order Lepidoptera; family Noctuidae; genus Acronicta; species Acronicta aceris. The sequence goes on from OU342759.1 coordinate 14,042,347, forward strand.
CACATTCGCGTCGTGAATTCACGTCACGTGCGCTCGCGCCGTCAGATTTGTATCGACGCATGTTCGCCACCCTGTGTGCCCCGACGCGCGCCATTCTCTCACGCGACACCGTTGACATCCGACGCGCCGACCCACACACGTCTCGCGCTAATCTTGACTACCATCCAACTATTAACGCCCGAGGTGAAAAACTTTTCCGACAATACTCTCATTAGCCTCACAAAAGTCATTAAACGCTCGACAGTATATTGTTACAGCGTCACGTACAAGAGCGCTAACGACGTGTGGAGGATCTCGGGGAAGCGGAACAAATCCCGTGATCTATCCAGAATGCCATCCGTCCACAGCGCTCTTTCATCGATCCTACACGTTCGAGCAAAAAAACCAACGGTCCGGAATCATTATTATCTTTCTTCTTCGATCATCGATCGCTATTATCCTATTTAAAAGCATCTCGATTTGTTCTTCGCTTTTTTTTTCGTTTCACTCTCCCGTCGGCGTTTCAATTCGGGACCCCAACAATGGGCACGTTAAGAAAGATGTTTAAGTGTTTAGTTACGCTGTTTTTTTCACAATTTTTCAATTTAAACACAGTCGTGTCGCTGAAGGGCCGGAAGGTGTCGTTACGGGCATTATAAATACTAATAATGTCGACGACACAAAGAACCGAATAACATTCTTAAGTTTGATCTCTCACTATTTAAAAGTTCAATGACGTTTCACACGTCTATTAAACGAATAAGTATTACCTATAACATAGCATACCATCACTCCTATATTCCCTAAGGATTAGGCAGAGGTGTAAGTTTCATAATATATGTCACGTGTATTAGGGGGCGATACTATTGCCATTAACAGAGCACAAATCCCAAAATCCGAGCTGCTACTGAGAATTTCATAAAAAACCCAATAACACTACTCGACCTGGAAATGAACCCAGGACTTCTATCATAGTAGTCGCGCTTTGGATCATTAAACTAATGAGTCAATTAGGTATTATCCATTCTGCGTTTATGGAGTTTAATGGAGAATTTCAAACTATTATTAAAATGCGCGCAGCAATAAAAGGGCGTGGAGTATATTGAGTAACGTTGCTGGTAGATACTCGGGTCCAAGCAAATCCAGTTAAAATATTAATTGGTTGAGCGGATAGAGGGCCTGCGAGGTGAGAGGGGGGTCCGGTGGGACCCACACGTAGCGTGAAATCGCGGGGCGCGGGTGCGGGCCCCACCTGGCCACCACCAACTTATTATTTGTTGTCTCCCATCCTCCATGCTCGTAAATTTCCACATCAACGTGTGCGATGATTGTGGAAAAAACGAGGTCGACAAAGCCTTTTCACACCCGAAGATAGACATAAAGACGGACGACTTAGTAAATACGTATATTAAGAACATAATACGCAGAGTCCGTCCACCGGTGGCCTCTTAATGTGCGTGAATAATTTTTCGTCGTAATAAATTTGGATTGTAATGGTTGATCGCGATTGGTTTGAAAGTTTAGTTGCGTTTATTTCAATATATATAAAAAGAGTATTATGGAATTACGATGCGTTCGGGGACTGGTTTTGGCATTAATTGACAATGGTCGCTACCACCTACGATTTTGGAAATAATTTAAAAATGTTATTGGTTCTTAATAACGACAAAAGCTTAAAAAACATTCATGTTTATTATCTTTTTCAAAGCTTTTTTACATATACGAGCAGACGAGCCATTTGAATGGTACCTATATAGTCAACGCCGCCCATGGACAGTTGCAACACTAGACGAGTTGCTGATGTGTTGCGGACTCTAAAGAGCCCTTACGGACTGCAGACTGCTGGAGTCGCAGCAATCAAAAGGGGGAACTGGCTTTCACGGGTAGATAATAGTGAAGAAACACACACAAAGGTGCTTTACTATAGACTCCAACGCAAGGGTGGTTTGCGAATCAAACCGCAAGAGGTCTGTCAACCGAGCAGGTCAGATATTTTCTCGCCTCTTACGAGATGCCGATCTAAATGGCAGTGAGGAATTGTACTCTATCCAACCCGTCACCAAACGGCGAGAAGTGTAATTGTTTATTTAAACCACTTTAATGAGAATTGTACTTTCCCTCCTCCTCCTGAATGTTTTTTCTTTATTATTTTACGTGGGAGAGCCATGCTTTGGCACAAATCGGCCCGCTCGACCGGAGTGATACCACGGCCTTACAGAAAACCGGCGTCAATCAACGCTTACGTAGTGTTTCGCCGAGTGAGTGAGGTTACCGGAGGCCGAATCCCCTTTTAAAAGGTCGGCAACGCACCTGTGACTACTTTGGTGTTGCGGGTGTCCATGGTCGGCGGTAATCGCTTACCATCAGGTGATCCGTCTGCTCATTGCCCTCCTATCACATAAAAAAAATCCTCTTTCAAATGTGTACATTGATGCTGATGATGATTTGATTGATACCCTTTTGGTTATGTATTAAGGTAGGAATGAAGATGTAACAAAATAATGTGGTCCGTCATCATTATTACGAGTACCCATGTCTCGAATCGATACTGGGCGCCCCCTACTAATTTGGCTCACCCCTTATTAGATGGGAGCTCATACATACCGGCGAACTGTGGATTCCTGCCCACACTAACCCTTCGAGAATTCAGGCGTAATGGTATAATAAGTAGCAAATGCTGAGTGGTATTGTACACAGTATCTTATCATAACCTTATGATATACTGTTACAATGCCTACCTACTATGCATACTATGTATGTGTAACATGGTAGGCATATGACATTCATGCCTTTGTCTCTTACAAATAAAGCTGTCATTAGACGACCCAATTGCCCATTTTTGGTACAATATGGTCGTAGGTTAAATATTGAACAATAAATTTATGCGAGTTAACACACGTCTATGAATTAAAGCACGTAATAAGTCACGTCTCCAATACCTACCTATGTATTTAGAATGCACTCGCAAACAGATACTAAAAAGCGGTTAAATAATTATTGATACCCTGTAAAATAGTCCATAGTTGTATCCATATATACATAACATATATACATAATGCGATGTATGTATCCATGCGTCCGTTTTGGCCCGTCCCGGCTTCGCACGGGTAACATTATTGTAGTTTTAGTAGGAATTCTTATTTTTTCTTGCAATTTAAATAGCCTATATTAATCAGTAATAATGTAGCATTCAAATGGTGAAAAATTTTTTAAAATCAGTCCAGTACTTTTTGAGCCAACTCGTTACAAACATACATACAAATCTTTCCTCTTTATAATATTAGTATAGATAAAGAATAGGTAGAATTAATTTAATTATATAATTACTTCCTATAATTGAAACCACTATTTTTGTTCTACGAATTTGGAAAATTTACGTAAAAATAATACTGAAGACTTCCGTATTTATATTAAAAATATAAAATAAATTAGTTTGGAAAGTGCTTTTAGTAAGATGGTCGAAGTTATGTCTCTGAGTAAGTTCACGCTTCAGATACAGCACATAAATCATGCTAAGTATTATCAGTTTCACTAAAAAAAGGATTTATGTAATAACTGCGAAGCTCGCACCATCTCTCTTGCGCAGTACACAGTACAGTAGTGTCCGAGAGAGATGGAATGAGATCAGCCGTTGTTGCATATAACCATTTATTGGCACGCGGTATATAATATAAGTAGTAAAAATATGGGCTGAACTTTAAAGAACTTAAATGAGACAAATAAAATAACAATACAAACCTCTTTTCATTATAGAACTGGCATGTGGGTTGCTGCTCTTAATCAGCAGACTGGAACAGTTCCACCGGTGCCACCGGAACTGGTGCTGGCACTCCTTGACCGCTAGCTGTAGACCCTCGAATGCTATCGACACCGTTTCTGGCGCTTCGTGGCAAACGGCTCTTTGTTCTCTGGTCAACCCACCGACCAGGCGACAAGTGAGAGAGGAGCTAAGCTTCACGTGGGATGGCAGCATGTTGTCTCGGGAACTGCAATGAAGAAGTGGTATCAGAAATTTAATTTTTTTTCGCGTGGATTGAGAATTTACTGAAAACCTTTTCGCAGCCAAAACTGTGTGAAATAAGTAAATTATGTAGATAAATGGTCTGTACTGGTACTTATTTTAATCGGTCGCCGAATTACAGACTAACCGCAGTAGATCGGTGAATGTATTAATTTAGAATTGATCTTTTATAGAAACAAAACATTAAATTCGATATCATTATCTAAAGGTTTTACCTTAAGGTACCTGCAAGGCTGCAGCTTGCTAAATAATTATTTAAACACCTATTTCGAACTGAATCTGAATGTTTAAGTACTAAATTCAGCAACTCAGTCATTAAAATATATCGACCAGACCACCCCAGCGAATTATAAAATCATTTATTCCATATCATCATGATATATTTTAAATTAAAATTAATAACATAATATCTAATCATATTATAACCTCACAGCATGCATTTAATTAATAATTTATTCAAATCTATCGCTAACTCTCTTAAATGGCGACAATAACAATAATTTAATAATTGAAGACAATGTAAACAAATAATAATATGATTACACCACTAATGTCCCACTAATTGGGCTATTCTCATAATTAAAGTCACTATAATTAATTTATTCGTGAATTTATTCGAGTTTCCGATGCTATCGCGTAGTTTGAATAGTTATGGAATAAAACAATTTGTTCGGACGGCCAGAAGCTAATATTCCGACGGTATGTGAAAACGTTTCGAGCGATTTTATAATTAAGTCTCGTTGGAAAAGTTATGAGCTCGGCGTCTGAATTGTTTTTGTTAGGGAACAGGGCAATGGAATTTTATATGAAATTATTTTAAAATTAAATTTTTAGTACTTGGAAAGTTTGTACAGTGATGGTTTGTTTGACAAAGTTAAGCTTAAATATGTTGTAACTTGTAGCTGTAGTTGTCAGAGTATTTTATTTTTATTTTTAGACTTCATTTTATAAAATATCTTGGCTGAAAAAATAATAAGAGACATAATTATCAAATCCAATTCTCCATACGACAAAAATATTTTGTCGTATCTTGAGTAGCGAAAATCTTAGATAGATGAAAATAAAATTAGCTTGTATTTGTTTTAAGTAAGAACTTTCTTAAATATCAACAAATAAAAGAAATCCTTCTCCGAGCCTTTTCCCAACTATATTGGGGTCGGCTTCCAGTTTAACCAGATGCGGCTGAATACCAATATTTTACACGAAGCGACTGCCATCAGACCTCTGAAACCCAATTTCTAGGCGATACCCGGACGGTAGACTGGTTGTCATGTTTTTTTTGGCCTTCTAACTACAACTAACAATTGTCACAGATGTTCGTATGACAACGGGGACCGACGGCTTTACGTGCTCTCCAAGGCACGGAAGGGTCTCGATGTGTTAAGAATGGTTACCCATTCACAGACTGATCGCAGCGAGTGCGGCTTCACCTTGCAGATCAACTGCTCGGTTTAGTTATTACTTAGCCACGAGCACCTCAGCAGAATTACATTAAATATAATAAATATAGAGTTGGACAAGAGTTAATTTAGAATAATATCTATTAACTTCGTGACTAAAAATGTCGAAAAACCAACTTTCAAACTTAAAACACATCATAGAACTAGATAGGCCATGACAGGAAGTGTCACAGATTAAATAAAAAATATGGCCGCACGTAGGTACTTGTGGTAACATCAGATCTACGCGACTGTCGCCCGATCAACACTGATAAAACAATGCACGTGTTTTGTAACGTTTTGGATTTACCCGTCTGTAGTATTTTTTTGATCTTTGTATAGATTGATATTTTAAAAATAGAATGTCATGATTCAAATGTTTTTTTGCAAATGCAAGTTCCTGTATGTTAAGTACAGATACCATATTTTTTACTTTAAATCCTACTACTCGTAATATTATAAACGTGAAAGTTTGTGGGGATGTATGGATGTTTAAAACTCTTTCACGCCAGAACGGCTGAACGGAACTGGTTACAATTTGGCACAGAGATAGATTATAGCCTGGAATAATACATAGGCCCAATTCTGAAGTCCAAGCAGACAGTCGCGGGCTGAAGCTAGTATAATATACTCAACCGCACACAACAAATATATAATTTAACTAGCGACCCGCTCGCGGTTTCACCCGCGCTGCTTCGTTCCTAAGCGGCGAAGCGTGTTGTTATATAGCCTATGTTACTCAGTGATAATGTAGCTTTCTAACGGCAAAATAATTTTTGAAATCGGTACAGTACTTTTTGAGCCAATTCGTTACAAACATACACACAAATCTTTCCTCTAATCTATAATATTAGTGAAGATTTATAAAAGTTACTTTGTGTTGAAATTCATCTCCAAGAAAATAAAATTATATCAACGATTAGGTAGGTATAGTTCGTAAAATTTTATTGACTACTAGCTTTTGCCAGCGACTTCGTCCGCGTGGAATAGTTACTTCGTTCCCTAGTTCTTCGCCCGCGGTTTCACCTGCGTTGCCCCGTTCCTAAGGGTTGTAGCGTGATGTTTTATAGCTTGAAACCTTTCTCATGAATCACTCATTTTCTCAACATTTCCCTTCACTGCTCTGCTCCTATTGATCGTAGCGTGATGAAAAGTATACCTGTGGTTTGGGCTGTGCGTTGATAGATCACTATGTCAGTCAGTCAGTCACCTAACGTAAGAGTAAACAAATATAATCAGAAAGCTCCGAACTGCTAAGCTATCGGGAGTTACACGTGTTATTGTGAGTCAACCATAAAAGATAGACATTTGCTGTCGTGGAATATTTTTTATATAATTTTAAGGAGAACATTTCCGTCATACATGATTTCTGTGTAGCTTTAACCATTAAGGATGCACACGCGACGGAAGCTTAAAAAATGGAGTAAGTTCTCCTGTTTTCCCAACATTTCCCTTCACTGCTCTGCTCCTATTGATCGTAGCGTGATGAAAAGTATACTATAACCTGCCCAGGAGTATGAAGAACAATTGTACCAAGTTTCGTTGAAATCCGTCGAGTGGTTTTTGTGTCTATAACGAACATACAGACAGACAGAAAGACAAAAATTTTACTGATTGCATTTTTGGCGTCAGTATCGATCACTAATCACCCGCTGATAGTTATTTTGGAAATATATTTCATGTACAGAATTGACCTCTCTACAGATTTATTATAAGTATAGAAGATATATTATTAGAATGCCTCATAAACGCTATTGCTAAGCTAGAGGTCCTGGGTGCGATTCCCAGGTATAGATTATTGGATTTTTCTATGAAAATCTCAGTAAAAAGGGTATAGCCTTATACCCTTTTTACGCATCCAATTATATGGGACCTAAACATATCTTCCAACTGTAGATGGAATCCTTTGGGGAAATACAGGCGCAATGCATGTCTACTTATTATTATACTCTACTATTGTACGCTTATGAGTCAGAATTCGGTATACTTACTTTTGCTTTTCTGAACCAAGTATAATGCCCTTCATAATGGGATATAATGACTGCCTCATTAGTCTAGTCGTCCCAAGCGCTACTGCTACGCTAGAGGTTCTGTTCGATCCCTAGGTCGAGCAGTGTTATCGGGTTTTTCTATGAAATTCTCAGTAGCAGCTCGGAGTCTGGATTTGTACCCGGTTAATGGCAATAGCCTCGCCCCCTATTACATGGGACCTAAACATACCGGCCAACTGTGGGTGTACATTAGTACGCCTCTGCCTAACCTTTCGGGGAATACAGGCGTGTGGGTTGTTATGTTATAATTGAATATAAAGTACCTACCTATTATTTGGATTCCTTTGTTTGTTTGGTCCTAAGGGCGAGGCGATACACGACTATTTAACTACGTACAAACACCTCTTATCACAAAGCCGTAAGTTCTTAATTTAGAGTGGCCAAGTGTGAACGCTTTAGAATAAAAGTAATGATCCGTACGTATTTAAGATTTTTTTAAGTAAAGAGTTTTACTTATCCGGGTATAATAAACGAATCCTGGTGAAGAAAGAGCTGTTAAGAATTTCATAGAAAAACTTAATAACACTGCTTAACCTGGGAATCCAACAGAGGAGATCTTGTTTAGGAGCCAAGCGTGCAACCTCGAAGTAAGCGTTAGTTTTTTTGTATTCATTTCTGCAGATAGATCTTGTCAAGTCAGTCAAAACTAAAACATGATTTTTAATACTAGATGGCGCTAGCATTTCGTAAATGATGACCTTTGAGAAGAAAAATAGAAACAAATTCGTAGAATTGAGGTCTATTTTAAAGTGCAGACATAGTAGAACACAATAATGTAAGTGACACAATCTAGGGACTCTCTGAAATGATCATTGAGGAAAGAAATTAAAAATATAAGATTCAAAGTTGTTTGGACTGCGGTATGGTGGAACAGGAGAAAATCATAGTGTGGGACATTTTTTTTAAGTGGTCTCCCATGGCCTCGGACCATCTATGAGGATGAAGCAGCGGTAGCCTAAATGTTAGGGTGTCGGACTTGCGATCATGTGGTTGCCGGTTCGAACCCCATCCATTGCACTACCGACGTGCACCCACTCGTAACACAAGCATTTAGCTTAGTACGAGGGGTTAACAAGAATACTAGTAATGTGCGACCCACATTGCTAGTAAGCTTTAAAAAAATTCCGCACTTACAAAAGGAACTAAGTAGGTATAGGTACATTTACAGCCTAATTTTCATTTGGTATCCCTACTCTGTATAAAAATGCTGAAATAAAAACGAAAACAAAGACAAAGGAAATGAAATAAATACGAAATATTTACAATAACAACCCTTCTGCACCCGACAATACCTCATTTCCGATGAAAAAAAGCATAATTGACAGTTAAATCTTTCTACGCGTCATTTTAATTTCACTAAGGAACACTAAAAACAATCGTAACTCAAGTTAAACACAGTTTTCCGTCTTTGCATAACTGTTGAGTTATCTCGTCCCTTCCCACGGTGTATGGCGTGTCATTACATACACAGGGCCGGACTAATGCGTGTATTACGTATCTTCAGATACGTCTAAAGGCGTATCTTGCGTCGGCTGTATACAATTAGAGTTAGGCATTATACATTTAGATGGGTTTAAGGCTTTAATTTAAGATATATCTCTGATTAAATAGAAATGAAAACACGTGCACACTGCCTCATTCCCAGGTTTCCCAGATTCCCAGGTCGAGCAGTGTTATTGGGTTGTTCTATGAAATTCTCAGTAGCAGCTGGGAGTCTGGATTTGTACCCCGTTCATTAACGGGACCTTAATAGCCTATTGCCATTGCAATAGGCTATTACATGGGAACTGAACATACCGGCGAACTGTGGGTGTACATTAGTACACCTCTGCCTAACCCTTCGGGGAATACAGGCGTGATGGCATGTTATGATGGTATGAAAACACGTTCATAACGATAGAAATCTAGAAAGAATTCAATGTTTTAATACATAGGTATCACGCCTATGTGATAAAGGTTAAGCCTGAGTTACATTTAGCCAGTTTTAGTTTTAGGTTTAATTTAATAGCGGGTGAGCCTATTTACTCGTCCTGGGAATCGGACCCAAGTTTTCTCAGCAGCCACTATTATGTAACATGAATTCACTAATGAAAGACTTTCCGACGATAAATAATCAGTCAGGAATATTATCTTTTCAGTTTTCAGTGTCAATTCTTAGTCGGGTTACAGATTAACTTTTTTAAACTAAATAGTTAAGGGTGATTTCAAAACATAATATTTTTTCATGTAACAACAAAATCCAAAATTAAGCGTAATTACGTCCAATGCCAATGGCACGTAATAAAAGCATTTAAATCGTAATGTTTACATCCCAATAAACGTAAATGTTTGTAAAATAAGTTTGGACCGTCAAAAAACCAGCCACACATCGCCGAAGGATTTTGCAAAACTCCTAACAGCTCTTACAAAGTCGTTAAACCCAACTGATCCAATTAAAACACGGCGCGATACTTAATAATTGCTTTAAAAATTCCACATCACGAGATAAAAACAATAATTTCGTTCTTTAATACCGTCGACAGTAAAAAATAATAAATCTGTGGCCGTTGGCGGCTTGATGAAATGCTACGATATCCATTCAGAAAGGTTATTTCTATACAAATTACAGCTACTTGCATTGCTTCTCTCGACGTGCCGACAATTCTGCAAATACTTTTATCCTCTCTAACACTGAGATTCAAAACGCTTTAGGTACGAAACACACCACCAAAAGCCCACTTTAAATTTAAATACACAAGCGACAAAATTGTATAACCATTGGTTGCAGTTACGACATTCTACGTCGGAGGTGAGCAAGTCTGATTGAAATTCCGTGTACTAACAATGTATATACTTACTCTGTACCTACAGCAGGATTTATATTCTTCTATGAGATACACTTAATTTGTGTACGTTGAAAAATGTTGGAACAGAAGCAATTAGTCCGATAAGTGTTAATATGTGCATAAATCGGATAATATCGCCTTATCTCGATTCACCGAGGCTTCAACGGAACGACTTATATCGACAAATCAGTGCTATTTATTGTTATTTAAATGCATTAATTTGTCGTGCCCTTTGCGTGGTATAATGATAATACGTATTTTATGTTTTATCTTTTAGAAAGTGGTGTAATTTTCTCTTTTCGAATTAAATTTCACGTATTCAGACCACCACCGGCGGTTACGTGAGCTTTTGACTTTTCCTTGAGGAAGGTTGCATAATCACATACTCGTAATGTAAACAGATAGTTTTGACATATATATCGTGACGACTTTATAAGGAGCCACGCATTTCTCCAGCTTTTGGGGCTTTTATTTACTGGGTCTGAGTTTTCAAGAAAACATACACAAGGCTTCGTATCAGATCTAGAAAAAAGAATTAATTCGTGATTATAATGACGTTTATGTGAGAGGCAAGATGACCAATGATTCTCATGTGATACACACTCACTAATGAACTCTGGGTATAATAACTACAATTCTGCTTACACTTTCAGGGATACAGCCGATACAGGCGTGACGGTATGTTATATTATCTTACAACGATAAAAGTCGGAACAGAGTTATAAATTGGAGTTCGGTTTGACATGAAAAAAAAAGAAAACATAGATTATCCAGAAGCAGATTTCCTTTAATGATTTTCAATCATTGTAATGTACTTAAATGTAGTTTAGTTTCAATGTAAAGTATATCCAATTCCTACATTTGTAGCGAGGACCCGTTTTTCCAGTAACATGTCCTGAAAATGCCCCACGCATTGCAAATCTTGAATGGGAATAATAATGCTCACGTTTACGTGAGAAGAGGAAATACTCTACATGCCATCTCCTTTAAGTTTTCTAGTGTGGCATTACTCATTTAAGGCGAAGGCGTTCGCTTGGCTGCCATTTTTTTTTAAAAAAGCTTATTGCTTATGTGGTTCGCAAATTACTAGTATTATTGTTAACCCGTCGTGCTAGCTAAATGCTTGTGTTACGAGTGGGTTCACGTCTGTAGTGCAATGAGTGGGTTTCTAACCGGCAACCACATGTTCGCAAGTCCGACGCCCTAGCCATTAGGCTATCGCCGCTTTTAATCGCTTTTTCACAATTTGTATGTCTATTTTAGATTTATGGTAGCATAGTAAGACACCAGCTATCAGTTGGCACGCGATGACGTCCTTGTTTGAAATGATTTTGCCGAGTGAGTGAGGTTACCGGAGGCCCAATCCCCTTTTAAAAGGTCGGCAACGCACTTGTGACTCCTATGGTGTTGTATGGGCGTCTATGGGCGGCGGTAATCGCTTACCATCAGGCGATTCGTCTGCTCGTTTGCCCTCCTATCCCATAAAAAAAACTATGTGTAATTAGCAGAGCTGCCGAGCAAGATGTATTTTTTAATTTTCTTGCTTCTTTATTAGTGGAGTTTTCAATGAGTAATTTTATACAGTTTACTTTTCTAACTACATAGACGTATAACACCAAGACAATATATATTATAACACAAGCTAGAAAGCAATTTATTTTATATTTATCATGAATTAAACATTTCCTTATTGGCATCGAAGCTGTCAATGAACGGCAACACTGATTATGGAATTCGTGTGTTTCGTGACATCACTGAGAGAATATTTTGGAGAATAGAATACCTGGAGCGTAAGTAAATCTTATTCTGCCATGCATGGCAGTAAGAATCACAAGTAACTGAGTAGTTAGTAGGTACTAAAACTTTTGTTTAGAAATCGTCATTATTGCTAAATGTAGCCTAAATTTTCAATTTTGGCAGTTGCCACAGTTTTTAAAGCAAAGGTTTTGTGTTCTCATTAGGGAATACGTCTTTTTTTATATTTTTAATCCATAGTTTAAAAATATTTCTTTGACAAAAATATTAATATTTCATAAATATTCAAAACTGCAATCAGATACGGGAGATACGCCATATTGACAGCGTGTACTGTGACGTCAGTTTCCGCAAAAAAAGTCACTAAGTTTTTAAAATTTAAATCAATTTTATACCTAGTAATTCCAAACCTAAATGTTTACGGTGACGTCACAACGTAGACTTTGTCGTAAGTTCCGTTTTGATCTGTTAAATTTGCCGCGCACTTTTGCTACTTTGAAATAATTAAAATCTTCCTGGAAAGCGAACATGTAAAAAAATATGGCATGGACATAGTTCTTTAGCAATAAATATTAAAAATAAAAATATTGTACTGAAATTTGAATCTTATGCGTATTACCCTATTTTAAATATTGTATGTAAGTATAGTGAATTTCGCGATTGCTTTTCTATATGAACTAGAATGTGTTATCCTACATTTTGGGAAAAACTAAAAACGATTAAAGAGCTAGGTGAACAATCAGCCTTAAACGAAGTTAAATTATGCATTACTACGGAATAATCACGATGCCTGCCATTTCCGAAGTATTGTAAAATTCCAATAAAATATAATGATTAGTCGTCTAGTCTTTATTTTATTCTCAAACTTAGTTAATGTAGAAGTAATAACTGTTTACGAGTACTAATAAATTGCGATGACAAATGCATCTTTTCATAGAACTTATAAGCTTATACTAATTCTTTTGTGCTAAGTAGTGCTTAATATATTCGTAAACGCTTTGCCGCCATTAGATACTCGACGATTATGTACTTCGATTATGAATAATAAATTCGTACATGGATAAGATCCTAGTTCTAGAAGCGTATACTTTGTTGTTATATTGATATACTAGACGGCAGCACTGTTATAACTTGAAATCGACGCCCGCGCATACTGTAGATGGGAACTATTCACACTTCGTGACAACACTGTCAGTTGTGTTTAGAGTCGATTTTTATCCGAATTATTTGTGACGACACGTTTGGCGTAGCGGCTGAGCGATCGGCTTCTGCATCACGTGTTGTGGGTTCGATCCCCGCACGGAGCAAATATTTGTATGATCTACAGATAGTTGTCCCGGGTCTGGGCGTTTGTGTATGTGAGAATTTGTGTTTGTAAACGCACCCACGATACAGGAGAAAATCCTAGTGTGGGGCAACGTTTAAAAAAAAAAATCTTATCTAACAACTAGTTTTATTTATGCCAACTATTTTGATTTTTTTTTAGTTGTATTTGAATATATATCTAGTGGTAGTGGTATATATTTAGGATTATCTATACTTATAATAAATCTGTAGAGAGGTCAATTCTGTACATGAAATATATTTCCAAAATAACTATCAGCGGGTGATTAGTGATCGATACTGACGCCAAAAATGCAATCAGTAAAATTTTTGTCTGTCTGTCTGTCTGTCTGTATGTTCGTTATAGAAACAAAAACCACTCGACGGATTTCAACAAAACTTGTTACAATTCTTCTTCATACTCCTGGGCAGGTTATAGTATACTTTTCATCACGCTACGATCAATAGGAGCAGAGCAGTGAAGGGAAATGTTGGGAAAATGAGTGATTCATGAGAATGGTTTCAAGCTATAAAACATCACGCTACAACCCTTAGGAACGGGGTAACGCAGGTGAAACCGCGGGCGAAGAACTAGGGAATAAAGTAACTATTCCACGCGGACGAAGTCGCTGGCAAAAGCTAGTGCTAACATAAGATGTTAAACACATTACTTCATTTTAACTAGTCAATGCTATGTACACCGTAAGTGTCTTAAATATCAGATGTAAAACCCAGTCAGTATTAAAATGTTTTGATGTATTGATATGTATGATGTAGTTGTACTATTTAATAAATAAATAAATAAAAAGCTTATCCTTTGGTAAAAGTAAGATGCCTATATTTTTTTTAATTTTCAGCTAAATTAGATACGTGGATTTCCCAATATTTAGCTGCACTAATTTAAATTTAAAACAAGAAAATGAAATATTGAATTAACCTTAGTTTAACTAGCTACAATACGTAAGTATTTATGATTAACTCGCTTCTGCCCGCTTCTTTGTCTGCGTGGACTTCAGGATAGGGTTCAACCTGGATAAAAAGTAGCCTATGTACTATTTCAGGGTATAATCTATTTGTGTACCAAATTTTATCCAGATCCCTTCAGCCGTTCTGGCGTGAAAGTGGAACAAACATCCATACATCCATACTCAGAAAATTTCACGTTTATAATATTAATAAGGATGATGATTCTATGTTTACAAGCAAAATTGACTTAATTTACAATTGACAGTTGTATATAATTGTAAACTAGGCTAAGCCGCAGACACCTAATGTTCAATGGAATCTTAAGTGTGTCTCCAATAAGGGAAACGTAGCAAGTGTCAAAACGACTGATTTACGATAATCAACAGATAAAGAAATAATATTTGAGAAAACTATTAATATCAAAAAACTATAACGGTTCTTTTATATTTATTAAAATTACTAGTTATTACGTTCTGAATCTTTTATACGAATTATTATGTATATAAAAGAAACTTGTTATACTAACAGCAATATTTTGACTTATGAATAGTTATAAATGTTTTGTCTTTGTTTGTGAATCATTTGAATAAATTGCATTGGCATCAATTAGTCTAATAAAATAATATTGCTTTTATAACAAAATAGCCGTTTTGAAGATAACATAAACCAAAGATGAATGCACTTATATTGCTTTGATTATGGCGCGAAGAAATCTAAAAACCATACCAACATAAAATAACGATACGGAAATTGCTTTATTTTTATAGAATTTTGCATGTTTCCTAAATACCAACCATGAAATTCAAAACAAAGCATGCAAAGCAAGAATATTCGAAATCGTTTCATCCATTTGAAACTCAAACATATTCCTCTATTTATGATATTTGAACAGATAAAAGTGTACTAATTGCATGCTAGTAAGATTTTCGCACCTTTTACAACGGTCTATAAAGCCATTTTGACGAAGTTTCAAGTAAATTAGCAAGTTTGAGTGTGTGAAACGATATTCTGTGAATAAAATCGGATTGAACTAGAATGTATGGTTGGAACATAAAACTGGCGTGGAGCCATTCAATTTTTGATGCTGGTAATGAAATTAAAACAAAAACATCACCTGTTCGCTGTTTCATGGCCCGTCACTAATTGTACGTAATTGGTTGTTGACCTTTCAATTCAAATTGAAATTGGTACTGTGTTCGGGTCTGTAATACGTATCTTGAAAATATTGTATTACAGAAAGTAGAGTAGGTAGGTATATACAATTATACCTACCAGAATCTTTGATTCATCCGCAATTCTAATAAAACCTTTTTTAATAAGTATTATTAACCACTCAGTCTTTTTCTTATTATACTAAGGTGGCAAACAAGCATACATCCCGCCTGATGGTTAGCGGTTACCGTAGCCTATGGACGCCTGCAACACCAGGGGTATCACTCACGCGTTGCCGACCCTGTTAATTAAGGAGGAATAGTTGGGCTAACAGCATAGGAGACATGCTGCCATGCATGGCAGCGGCGGTAACAAAACACCATCGGTACCTCCCACTGCCAACACAACGCTTCCTCGCGGAGCTCTGGTGACCTTGCTCACTGTTAGGAACACAACATAACGTGGAGCAATGTTATTTGGCTACGATTTTCTGCAATTGTGAGTGCAATTACCTATTCGATTCCATTACACTTTCTCAGTCTTAATGAAAAGTTAAAATGTTAAGCTACAACGCTACAACCGAGTGGTCGAAGCAAATCACCAAGTGCGATAGCTGATAAGTGAACTGTTAATTAAATGGGTTCAAGAGAGTAAGAGACTGATCCACTATCATAGAGTGTTAGTATTTTTTTGTATGGTAGTGATTAAGAAAATTCTATAAATTAACTTAAATAACTTATATAAGATATAAATTTTAGTGAATCTCACTTGAAGTCCGAAGTTTTCTTGGGTATCTTTTAAATTACCTCATTTGTTTATACATAGTAACATTTTGATACAAAAACCGGTTTCCATCAATAAAAATAACTCTTCCAGTCCCGACTAATTCCGCGGGTCTGAATATCAATCACGAAGCAAACAGCCCTACGATTATGCGACCGCGTGCAGTGGCATATCGACGCATTTACATATTACGTAAATCTCAACGCTATTGGGTGGGCCGACAAAATGATTGTCACCTTTTAAAATTTACATTTATTATCATACATTACGCGACTTGGATTCATTAGTCGCCCGTGTTGTCTACTTAGGACCGTTTTGCATGATTAGGTGTCGTGATGTTTTAGTTTGGTATTC
This sequence comes from Acronicta aceris, assembly GCA_910591435.1. NCBI lineage: Eukaryota > Metazoa > Arthropoda > Insecta > Lepidoptera > Noctuidae > Acronicta > Acronicta aceris. The sequence continues at coordinate 14,058,995 of OU342759.1, forward strand.
ATTGCGCCCCTATTTGTTTGAAGCTTGTTGGCTTATTTTCTTTGTGCATGTGTGGGGCTATTGTGCTATTTTAATGCCGCACGAGATTTTATGAGCTATCATGCTTGTCCTTTGAATGTAGTTGGACCTATTTTATTACTAAAATTTCATTTCGTGGAAATAGGTACAATCTATGATATGTTAAGATATGACCACGGTTACATCTGAAAATCTAAAAATATTAAGTTTTTATCAACAACTTACCTCGCTATATTCAACAAAAATACCAATAAGAAAAGTATTGCTGCATGAACTCTCCTGTGCATTCTGTAATTTCCAATATAATCACGCAATTTTTTCATGTTGGCAACACTAGGTCCTCATTTCGCGGGCTCATCGTTTCAACTTGTCACTTTTGCCGCGAAAATTGACACAATGCACTGGTTTCTGTCACTGACCGTCAAAATTTGGTGGAAATAGATCCAAATGTTATGGTTTCGCTAGAAAATTGGATTTGAGACGTGACTTTTAGATTGATTCACACGTAATTCGGCAATATTTAAATCGTGTTCTAACTAGCGGTTGTCGCGTCGTTTCTTGTATTTCGTGTGTGTTTGACCGACGTTTTTTATTCGCATTTTACTGTTTGTTTACGTTTTTAGTCGGTGTACCGTCGGCGCGTTGCCGTCGGTTTGTATAGAGAGCGTGTTCGGTCGCGCATGTCGTCGGTGCGTTCGGGCGCGTGGGACGTGAGGCGTTCTCTTCGCGCCGCCCAGACGTCGAGAAAAAAAAGCTAGAGGGGCGTCTTCGGAACGGCCCCACCTACTCGCGTCATTATCCTCGTTTACGCGATTATTTCCTATATTTCGGCACGGAATAGATAATTTTTATGTGTTATGGCCGGTCGTGTGAACTCAGTGAGCTCTCGTTTGACAGTGGGCCACTGGACGCAATCCCTGCGTATAAAATGCCGCCCCACGCTCCATCCCGACTGTGGGAAACAATATCCCTTTGCTTATTGGTTTTCGGGTTTTTAGGCATTGATTTTTTATCGTGAAAGCGTATGATTCAAAATGAGAAAGCACTTATAGGTAGTACCCACATAATTCTAATTTGATAAAGGGGATTTCAAAATTAGTGCCGATGTACATAAATAGCTTCAGTTATGAAAAAAAAGTATCTATTATACAATTTTTACCGCTTACCGAAATCATATTTCAATAAACTTATAACTTTTTATACTGTAACTAGATGCTTTTGACTATTAAGTTAATTATTAGTCATACCAGCATCAGCACTGTTTATTTTACGATTTTACTATGCAACTTTTTTAAATTTTGACCATGACGTAATGACCGGATCGAGCAGCGTCCAAGTTCGATGACAAATTGTATAATAATCAAAAGGGTTGCGATAATCGTACGTCACAACAGGCCTTGGGCAACGTCAACCCCTTAGTTAGGGCGGTTTTGTCGCGTGCGCAATGACAATCAATTACCAACAACGTTGCATTTACAATTATTATCAACTTTATATCCATTGTATAAGATTACAAATTACTTGCACAGAGATTTAGCACAAATGTTGAGGGTGAATCAAAAAGCCAAAGAATAGAAAAATATGAACAATAAACTTGACATACTGCATATTTGAAAATAATTTAATATGATTCATATTTTGTTTAGTTATCATTTGTCTTGGTGGTATTTAATAGACTTCTCTATGTCAGGGTCGTGGTATTATTTATTTTTTAGAGTAGGTAGGTACCTATCATGAATACGAAATGTTTGAGAGTATTTCGCTATACATTTTATCGGGTGATTAATTGCACTTATGCAAAAATATTAGGACTTGGCGATGCACTACAATCTGCAGTGGAACTTAACATTTTTATGTGGTAACACCGAATATTATTTTCATAAATCTATGAATGAATAAATCGGAATGTTTGAAGGGAGTAAGTGTTTTAACTGTGAAATGTTATCCTGAATGTTGTGCATATCTATAATTGATATAAACACTAGTCTTTGTCTCTGTATTTTGCTACTAACCAATGTTTGTGTTTATATTGTTGATGTGCCTTGTGTAAATAAATAAATAAAACCTCAATAAAAAGTACTAAATTTTATACATTTGGTTTATTTAAATAATGATGACGTCTTATGAAATATTGATATGTATTGCGTTAAGCTATATTGTTAAAACCAAGAATGAATAACATATCTACTCGTTTAGCGTATTATCCTGAAAGATTAGGTTCACAGTTCCCTTAAACGGGTACATATTCGATGTATTGTATAGTAGAAGATAATATTTATTGTATAATATATATATTATTCTTCAATCTACACAATGTTCTTTACTGCCTCATTAGGCTAGTGGTACCACGCGCGACTGCTACGCTAAAGGTCCTGGGTTCGATTCCCAGGTCGTGCAAAGTGTTATTGGGTTTTTCTATGAAATTCTCAGTAGCAGCTCGGAGTCTGGATTTGAGCCCGGTTAATGATTATAGGCTCGCCCCCTATTTCATGGGAACTAAACATACCGGCGAACTGTGGGTGTACATTACGTACGCCTCCGCCTAACCCTTCGGGGAATACAGGCGTAATGATATAAAAAATATAGTTTTTATATTTTACTCTACAAAATCTCTTACAATAGCGAAAGATCTATCAAAATCCATATTTTATGTACAAACACATCTGCTAGTGCTGTCTAGCTATTTTAACGTTATTTTATGCGCAGTCAGGGAATGCAAATTCTAGCTTTGATGTCTGAGCCACGCGTAGCCACTTGGTAAAGTGAGCCAAGACATTATTATTATTGTCGGTTTCTTTTATATCAAACTTATCTATCTATACATATAATATGTTTTTAGAAAAGTTCTGTTTGTAACTGGAAAATAATCCTCCTTCTGGCGCAGTCCGGTAAAAATAAGCTTCTGCGCCACGGGTTGTGGCATCATCATTGTCGATCCCCAGATGGAACAAATATTTGTGTGGTCTACAGGTAGTTGTTCGGGGTCTGGGTCTTTATGTATGTGATAAATTGTGTTTGTAAAAGCACCCACGACACAGGAGAAAATCCTAGTGTCGGGGAAACGTTTTGAAAGAAAGAAAGTGAAGTCGAGAGCAACACTAGTTCATTCAATACCATTACGTCTATCTACACACAGGATGTTTGTTAGTCTCAATCAGTCTCAATTCAAATTGAGAATAACAATTTAGTCTAACAATTGTGAGCTGAAATATTTCAGGTTATATTAACAGTAACTAAACTGTTATGTCTATTCTATCTTTATGTTATTTCTATCTTAATGTTATTCTGTTAGCTGTATATGACTTTGTTTATTAAATTGGATCGTGGTATAAAAACTGCGGATGCAGGATGTTTTAATAGTCTGATGTTATTAAGCTATTGCATAGCTTCTATCGCGGGCCTTGAGCGTGGGGACCGAATCCAGAAATTCCGTAACGAAAAAAACCTAACACGCTTATCTCTTTAGTTCAGCAACCCGCCTTTAGGTGGCATTGGTTATATTACATAAGTTGATAAAAACCAATGCCTCCTAAAGGCGGGTTGCTGAACTAAAGAGAAACACGCTTGTCTCTTTAGTTCAGCAACCCGCCTTTAGGTGGCATTGGTTATATTACATAAGTTGATAAAAAACGCTATGCAATAGCTTTACCGCGGCAGTCCCCGAGTGCCACACGTCATTTTTTTTTTAAATTCGTTCAAATATCTGGAATAGGCTCTATGATTTATTGACTAAACTGTATAAAATACTGTCATTCATTTGTGAAAATTTATTTATTAGCCACCAAAAAAAGTTTAACAATTCAAAGAAGCCCAGCTGCCTCCTGGACTACGTGTATCCCAAGAGACAGTGCCTATATACGCGCTACTGGTACGCCACGTTCGATTCACAGGTCGAGCAAAGGGTTATTGGGTTTTTCTATGAAATTCTCAGTAGCAGCTCGGAGTTTGGCAATAGGCTCGCCCTTTACTTACCTTTACTTGATATACTGGCGAACTTTGGGTGCACATTAGTACAGTTCTGCCTAATCCTTCGGAAAATAGAGGCGTGATGGTATGTTACTGTTTATAAAACCTATAGGTATTTCTCTAACAACAAAACCAGCCATTTTCAAAAAGGAACTCATTCTAACATTTTTAGAAAAAGTGGTCATTTCTCCCGGCATGTTTTCATAAGACAGGTACATGATATGCGTTTCTCTTTTCGTAAGCACTGGAGAGCCTTATCATAACTATATGCTACACAATATGATGCGATAATCTCCTTTTTACAACTACATAAACAAGTATTAAATAGTAAACAGTTCAACTATGCGTTTACCCGAAGAATATCCTTGCAATTATACTTAGAATACTGCTACACAGCGCACCATTGCAAATTTATGTAATACGTTCCCTTACATAGTGTTTACACCTACTCCAGCACCTAATTTTAACATCAAACCGTCAAGCACATAACTAGTACGTTTACCCTATGCAGAACAAAGTTGTTATTTCCACATACGTAGGTATCTAATAATGTATGAGGTGGCACGCCTCATTGTCGGCAATTGCTGGCTCTCGACCATCATTAGAACGTAAACACTCATATTTAAATAAATATCCAGGGACGATTACGTGGCGGATAGGTTACCGCGTGTGGGGTTGCTAGCGAAGAAAATATTTAAGTAGTAAGGGAAACCAATTTTGTGCCCTAATTTTTACTTTTAATTCCTTTTCTATCTCTATAGTGCGATTAATATTTATGGATCGCCCTCGTCAGGGGAGGCGGTGAGGTATATCGGATTCGTATAAGCCGTACTTTTCTTCCCTTGTCCATTCTTGGGCCACGGGGCATGGGACTGGTTATTATAATCGCTTAGGCCCCGACAGGCTGTGGTTGCTGGACCCCTCAGGATACGAGATCTTATTTCACATGATACTCGAAGGCGCCATTCATATACTTATACATATCTGATCAACTACTTCCCAAAAATGGGAATAGCTTCAGTTATTTCGCAGCACTAGTCCACTAGATGCTGAATCTCCATCCGGAGATAAGGACCCGGGGCATGATAATAATAATAATAATAATAATAATAATAAAAGGTTTATTTCTCATTCACAAAGGTAGGTAGGTACTTAAGTTAGAGATACTATGGAACAGTGGTTAAGATAATACGTAATTCCTTTGTGAAGGACTGGTATCCGTACTAGGTTTCCCTGTATAACAGATTACCAGGCCCCCTTCGAACCGACAATGAACTGTATACATTGAAGACAATAAAAGTACTTACATAAAATTAGAAATTAATAAAAAGGAAAATTTATATTGCGTGTGTGTGTGTGTGTGTGTGTGTGTGTGTGTGTGTGTGAGTGTGTGCGCGCGTGCGTGGTGCGCATGCTTGGTCCGTTATCTAATATTCCATAAAATAGTTCTGTTTTGGGTTGTAACTATGACCAGTCAAACTTGAGCTAGCTAACTAGAGGTACCTGCATGTTTTTATGAAGTCTCCGATTTTAAAATTCACATTTTAAAAAACCTGAAATTCTGTAAACCTTTTTGATTCTGGCAACATAAACCCGCACTTACTAGCGATTAAGTGTTACATACAACGCATCGCTTGCAGCTACTGTCATGCATCATTTTCTGCTATTATCAATTACCCCGCGAACGAATCGCGACACCACAATATTGGCTGGGAAATGTTTGCGGCTTGCAGTGTTGCCAACCGCATTTTAAAATTACCAACTGTACGAGCAGAAATTCTTTTATGTTTGCGGTTTTGTAAATGTTTTATAGGGTATTAAAGAAATACGAGCGTAGGAGTATGTATGTTGATGTCCTGTAAATAAACGACGTTCATTGCTTCATTACGAGCTATGTAAGTACATATTTACTAGGTATAGTTTTAGCTTTTTCCAATGCGTGTTCTGTTCGTAATTTCTATGCATAATTTACATGTTCGGGCACACATTGGAGACTCCTCCAGTGTCGCATATGTTCATTGGCGGCTGTGCATTAGGTATTAGATTAAATATATTATAAAAACAAGTTTCTCTTAGGTACCTATTTATCTTTATTTTATACTAGCTTCTGCCTGCGACTTTGTCTGCGTGGATTTCAGAATTGAGTCCGACCGGGGTAAAAAGTAGCCTATGTGTTATTCCAGATTATAATCTATCTCTATGACAAATTTTATCAGCTCCTGCACTGGGGAACAAGCCGGGTTGCGAGGGACTTTACAAATACAATCTAACGAACACAGAGTACCTACATCCTGACTCGAAATAAATATCTGTCAAACAAAGATCTTTTTCCAACCGACAGGCGATTCGAATTATGTGAATGCTTTCGACTTTTATAACAGGAAGGCAACCCACAGCTTCTAAAGCCAATAAAAATAAACATGTAATACTTTTCAGTTTACACATGTATCCATCAAAAGAATATTTTTATAAAGTACGCTAATTATTTTTAACTAAGGATTGTAGAGACGCTTCACAGACACAATTAGATAACTTTAGGGGCTATATAAAAGGGCTATAAATCAGCGGAGGGTCGAACGCGATATTTTAGGCTGTTTGCATACGTTAGGGTTGTTGGTCCGACAGATGCTGCGACAAGAAAAACGCAATTGTTCAAACAAAGCTACTTCATAATCGGTGGTAAGTATTTGACAATTATTTGTAAATATTGCCCTGTAAATAATTTTTTTTTTTAATATTTATTTTAAGATTTTTGCTCGCTAGATTTTGACGTTTTTTAAAGAACTAAGTACCTACCACACATAATTATGATCATTGCTAATTCGAATGCTGCTACTATTGTGTTTGGTGGATGACAGTACTTATTTATTTAAAAATTAAATGAATATTGTAGGTTCGTACGACTAATTAGTCGCAAAATCATAGCTGGCCTATCTGAGATAGCCAGGCAATCGGTACGGCGTGCGTCCGGGCTAAGCCGGCCGGTGCGTACGGTTCGAGGCGGGATCTCGTTAGCATGCTTATGCGACATTTCACATGAACTAATTGCGAGTATTTAGCCATCTTGATAAACTGCCCTGGCTGCCCTACACGCATCGCGATCGTGTAGATTATACTGTTTGTAATTTGTGCAGACGCGCTGTTAGTGGCCACGAATAAATACAAATAAGTGTCGTGAAAGGCTAAACGGAATAGTGGGAAAAAACTGTTATCTTGATTGCGGACATTGTCGTGCGGAAGTTTGCATTTTGAATAAATTAAAGAAATATTGTTTTCGAAGCATTTATTATATTTAGGAAAATTAACATTCTGATTTCTGATAGTTACAGAATTTGCCTGCATGTGTAGTCGTGTTTTTAAACCCTTTTATGTATGTGCCGAATTGGGATCTCTTTCAATAATATTGACGAAATGGAAAAAGGAACATCTATTGGACCCTCAAGCTATAGCAGAATATATATTGAAGTAATGCTTTACTTAAATATAATTATTACACTTTTTAAATGGCAGATGGTAAGCGTTTTCCCACCCCTATTTTTTACGAACTCCAAGAAACATTCTTTATCAGCTTCTTGCCTATTTCAAACTCTCCTTGCGCATAATCTGTGACATTCAGTATCTCTCCCATCGATTTCCTTCCATTAGCATTCAAAACACTCTCCCTAGCTAACTTGAATGATAATTGAAACACGGCACTAAACATTCTCAGGCATGGATTAGTTACAAAATGGAGACACTACTTTTTAATTTTTTCTAGGCATTTATTTAAAAGAAAAATTATTTAAATAAATATAGTTCAATACTGTGACCTAAACTTACGTATGCGTAAAAAAATTTTGAACAGAATCTTGAATTTAGTTAACCCCACATAAAATTAAACCTAATCAATAAGAGCACGGCCACATGTAATCACAGCATACGTTGGATAAACTTACGGAAATATCAGAAATTGATAGAAGAGATGAAATAGTTTTAGTTGTCTAGTAAGTGACACCTCAGACTATGATCATGACTTTTGTAAAGAATTTAATACACATTGATCCAAAATGTTATAGGCATTAGTTGTGTAAATTATAACATACCATCACGCCTTTATTCCCCGAAGGGTTAGGCAGAGGCGTACTAATGTACACCCACAGTTCGCCGGTATGTTTAGGTCCCATGTAATAGGGGGCGAGCCTATTGCCATTAATCGGGCACAAATCCAGACTCCGAGCTGCTACTGAGAACTTCATAGAAAAACTCAATAACACTGCTCGACCTGGGGATCGAACCCAGGACCTCTAGGGTAGCAGTCGCGCTTGGGACCACTAGACTAATGAGGCAATCAAATAAAGTGTAAATTATAAATAGGTACCTATTTATGTTACCGCTTCATTTGTTTTATAATCTGTGATCAAGTATTAACCAAGTATACAGATATTTTTATTATTCTGCGTTCTTACTGATTCTACTTTAATTTATTCACGTTTTAGAATAAATTAATGATTGTAAAATATCTGTATCTTGAATTGTATTTGCATTCAATTATCTTAGTTAATTGTTGCGATAAACTTCTAGTTTGTAATGTTTAGTTTAATAAATGATTGTCTATTCATTGCTTGATAGCAACTGCTAACTGTTATTTATATACTTATTTGAGAATAGGGTACCTAGTTCATGTATAAACTAATTACCTATTAATAAAAACCTATTCTGAAATAACAAAGACATTTTTTTTTATGGAATACCTAAGTCCCCAATTGAGCTCACGAGCCACCTGGTGGTAAGTAGTCATCGTCGCCCATGGAGACCTGCAACACCATAGGAGATGCTGATGCGAGGCCGACCCTTATGAGCCCTTACGGACTGCAGGCTACCAGAGCCGCAAAAACCGAGCGGAACTGGCTCTTAAGTACAAAAGTCGAAACACACACCAAGATGATGACTTCGACATAAGGGTAGTCGCCAGCCAGTCAGACCCCAAGAGGTCCTACCACCGAGCAAGTCAAAGAAGAAAGGCAGTGAGGAACAGTATTCTAACCCGCCCAGGGACTTCAGACATTTTGAAGCTTTTTAACTAATTTTAAAGTGTTTTGAAGAAAATAAAACAAAGACATTACGGTCTGTGTTGTCGAAAAAAAAATTATTTTTTCACAATATTAACTACGGAAAGTTCCAATAAAGAAATATCGCTTTAAAAGTCCGGCAAACCGAATTTCTCTTATAAACGTAATACTGAAATAAACCGAATAATAACACAATTTAATCAAATTGTGTTATTATTCGGATTCCGATTCCGTTAATCTAGATTCCTACATTATAATTTCGTCCAAAATACTTCTTGGTCTTGTAGTTCCAATGAAGTAGTAGTAAACGAAATAGTACCGTAGGATCCTAGATTAACGGTATCCAAATCCGAATAATAACATAGTTTGACAGGATATTGTATGTATTACCATTTATTACGTTTTTGTGACCAATTCAAGCTCCGCCGGACCCTTAAGTCCACTTTTATCATTCGTACTGCTGAAATGTGGAATGCGCTTCCTGAGTGGGTCTTCCCCGATAGTTATAATCTGGGTGTCTTTAAATCATGAGTAAATCAGGAATAAAAAAAAATATACTTTCTTACTTTAATACGGTTCTAGAATGATTGACGCCACTTACCGTCAATTGTAAAACAACATTGTAAAAAGCCAATATTTTTACAATGTTGGAACTACGTGGCTCACTATGTACTGTCATAAAAAGAATCTGATGTCAAGAAAATGAAATAAAAAAAATATAACTAATATAAATACATAATTAAATCACACATGCAGTAGCGTCTACGCTAAAATTCTTGATTTTTATGAGACATTCTTCTCTTCGTTCCCACACTATTCTTGGCAGCAATTTTACATTCATACATTTAGGGTTGGCAACATTTTTTCGGCCGAATTATATATTTTTTACAGTAAGCTTTAATTAAAAATATAGTACCTACATTGCTAAAAATATAGTAGGTACATTTACAGAGAAAATTAAAAAAAATGTTACTTATTTATTTTTTATAAAAACAATTAAAAGTAACATTTTTTTAATGTTAGTAACTGAAATAAAGTATTTTGGCGTACTATTTTGTTAATATGTTATATTATTTTCTTCAACAATACGGTCGACAACCCTGGTTGGTTTTTTCTATAAAAATAAGAATTTTGATTGATAGGAACTAAAATTTAATTTAATTTATTCACAATAAAATGTAAAAAAATATGCGATTCAAAATCCATTCCATTACATTTTACAGAGCCGGATTTAGTTTTTATTTAATGTATTTACATTGTAACAATTATTAATATTAGCATTTTCAACTACCTCCTTAGACTTATTGGGATTCGTGAGCCAAATCGTCCATTTTTGGTATATGAATGGGCTTGAAACAGAAAAAAATAATCAAAATATACAGGTTTCTCCCGAGTCAATTAGATAGTTATTCGTCAGTGCACCGCGAATGCCTGGCTGTGATTCATTACCCCTGCTCACATCGCTCGCGTGCCGTCGTGATTATATGTATGTTTTGTATGTATGTGGATTGGATGCTGGGATATAAAACGAATGCTTTATTCACTGGTTAATGAGCTTTTTTTATAACTACGTAAAACTGTGTGATTGCCACTTTGGTATACGCGCGGCTACGGAACTTGTGGCTCTGGGTTCGATTCTGACGTGCCATTGGGTTTTTCTGTTGGGAAATTCTCAGTAGCAGCCCGGATTTTAAAGAATACAAAACTGAAGAATTAAATTATCGCCATACTATATAAAAAATTGTGTGTTTATTTCCTTTTGTCAATAAATTGTAATAGGTCGTTTTAAATAAATATATATTAGGTACGGTTTACATCACGAGCGAGGCCATAGAATTATATTATATAATTTTTAAAGATGTTAATCGTGCCTTGTGGGCGAAACATCATTAATCATAACTATTAAAGGTAAATCTTGGAAATAAAAATATCTATAGACTATAATCCATTTAAATTAAGTTATTCATCAAACAAAAATCATACAAAACTGAATGCCACACAAAACATACCAAATCTAACTGATGAACTTAGATCAACATCCGTGCAGACGGGACACAGCGTAATTTGTCAGTCGCATATCGATTATATCGGCCTTACAATCGATAGATTTATCATGTTAATCGATCTAATTTCATCAGTTCGCCCGGTGAGCGATGGCGGTCGTTGTGGGAACGCCAAAGCTATGCCAGTCATGCCATAGAATAGAGTTGGGTTTAATCGATCTGTAGATGCGACAAATGAATGCAGTGATTTATGGTAAACAATGGGACAAATTGTTCATACGTGGTGATTTATTCATGGCTATTGTATACAGTAGATGTATAATTACAGTGCTGTGTTAATTGGTAGAATGTTCACTACAACACTAGTTAAGAAAATAAAGATTTATTAAGTATTGAATGAATTATAAGTCTTCATAAATCTTTATTTATATACATTATGTACAAAAGCAGCTACCTACTGTAGAACTAATATATGTAGATAGTTGCTTTTATAATGATGGCTTTTAATTTCTTTTTCGTTTAGTTTAATTTGTTTTTGATATTTGCGACTTTAGTGTATCAATTTTAAGCAGTCTAGGTACATTTCAGCTTACAGATTGAATCCCCCGAGCTCCCCCGTACACTGTTAGAAAATTTCTTTAGAAAAGTATAAACGTTCGATTCGGCAAAATTCTAACAGTATAAGGGTGTAGCATAATAATATCTATGTATACAGTATACAGAGTGCGTTGCAATGAGTGTCAGAAACTTTCCGACAGACCTTTAAAACAAAAAAATATGAGGTCTTTCGAGTGATTAATTTATTAGAGATGCCTCTACGAGGTTTACAAATTGTAGGTACAAAACTTTTAGACTAAAACATTCTTTATTAATATCTTACTATTGCGACCACCGGCGTTCATTCTGCCTCTACATGAGAATATTTGGATTGTGGTTTAATTACCACCCATTGTGGTCAAGCACGAATCTATTGGTCTATTGTGCCTGCAACTATTGCAGCTCGTAATTATTGTTTGAACAGCCTTGTACTGATTGTTAATTCATTAATTTGGGTGTAAGACTTTGTGTGTTAGACCTTGCTTTATGGATACCTTATTGAATGACCTAAGTGTTGCTTTAGTTAGGTGTAGGTACTAACGTTCACCCTTAGTTCGCCGTTATATTTAGAGACAGAGACATGGTAATCATATCTAGAACCATTAGCGTAGCAGTAGTGCTCAGGTCCTATAGGCTAATGAGACAGTTAAAGTTGAGTAATGATGTGGAAAGATGTTGTGTATGATTATGTTTATACTAGGTTCTGACCGCGACTTTGTCTGCGTGGACAGGATTGGGTCCGACCTGGATAAAAAGTAGCCTATGTGTTATTCCAGGCTAAAATCTATTTCTGGAGCAAATTTTATCCAGATCCGTTTAGCCGTTCTGGCGTGAAAGAGTAACAAACATCCATACATATGGATGTATGGATGTTTGTTACTCTTTCACGCCAGAACGGCATTAGCGTAGCAGTAGTGCTCAGGTCCTATAGGCTAATGAGACAGTTAAAGTTGAGTAATGATGTGGAAAGATGTTGTGTATGATTATGTTTATACTAGGTTCTGACCGCGACTTTGTCTGCGTGGACAGGATTGGGTCCGACCTGGATAAAAAGTAGCCTATGTGTTATTCCAGGCTAAAATCTATTTCTGGAGCAAATTTTATCCAGATCCGTTTAGCCGTTCTGGCGTGAAAGAGTAACAAACATCCATACATATGGATGTATGGATGTTTGTTACTCTTTCACGCCAGAACGTGAGTATGGACTCACAAGGATCAAGGATTTCCTTTCGTTTAAGGTCGCGGTTTGATACATATTATGTCGATTTAAGGAGATTGGAGTCGGCTGTCATACTGAACTTCGAAGTTTAAAATATCGATGTAAGTACTTATTCGGAGCTTCGAATTTACCTGTCTTACTTGAAATTGGAATGAGTATGACAGTCAATTCGAAGTTCCGCCTACCTACTGCGATTATGAACATTCTTAAATAAGTACCTACATGGATATTTTAAATTTCGAATTTAAGTATGACAGTCATTGGAGTCCGCGTATAAATTAAATAGGTACACAATCGTAATGGTCGGTATGACTAATCAATTTGTGAGCAATATTTCTTAGGAAGCTTAGGCATAGAATAGACAATTATGCTTTAATTTCTGCGGTAGGTAGGTATATAATTTAGAACTGCATTGTTCGTAGTTTTTTTTTGTTGTAGACCAGCGGTTCCCAACCTTTCTTTGACTAGGGACCACTTTGATTAAATTGATGTTAGCAGGGACCACAACGTTTACGTAAAATAATACGTGTCAATCTGAAATTAAACTTTAATCAAAACTTTTATCGTGAGTACAAGATTTTTAGACCTTTCACGGACCAGGTTTTAGGTCTTGGGGACCACTAGTGGTCCGTGGTCCGCGGACCACTGGTTGGGAACCCCTGTTGTAGATACTCTAAATTAAAATAATAGATTAGATTTTACCATTAGTAACCAGTCAAAGCGGAACCATTAAACATTGTTTGACAGTTTTATTCTCAATAACAATTCTAATTATTAATTAATTTAATAATTAGAATATCGATGCAGATTATTAAATGATATAACAATAATACATTCAAACTCTAAATTTGAAATTTGAAATCTGAATACCAGTAAAAAATATAAATTAATCGAGTTGCATTGTTTCGAAGTCTGGTTCCGCTCGGCAAATTGTTTCGCGGCGAGTAATTTCAAAATTTGAAACTATGGAATTCGAAATTGAAAAAGCTGGAAATGCGTGGGTGCGGGGTGCGGGGGGCGGTGGGCGTGTCGGGGGCGGGGCCGTCCCTAGCCCGATGACGCATAGGTGCTATATTGCGTCGCCCTGATAATACCTATCACTTTAATTCGCGCATACTCGATATAAAGACGTTTTCTGTTGATCAAAGATTATAGATAAGGCTTATTATGGTACTGTTTTGAAATTGTAATGACTTTGCACTTCACTATTTCAAGGCTATCTTTATAGCTATTATTAGCTCGAATAGACACTTAGAACGATAGTAATGATTTCGTTTCAGGCTATCTACGCCTACCACTGAAAGAAGTATATGTAAGATTCAATTTTAATACATAAGTACCTATTCATAATGTCTATTTTATTTTTCAGCATCACAGAATCTTTTTTGCTGAAACATAGTATGATTCTACAAGTATTTTCTAAAGCATTGATAAAGAAATGGGTAATATATAGTTAATATGACAGTTTTCATAATTATAATTTCTTTAATAATAATTCAAGTCCATTAGTTACCCAAATCGTTTCTAAATTACCCACCACATCATTATTATTGACACATTACGTCAAAATTAATCAACACATCAGATGCATTTAAGTTTTTGTCGAGCCGAACCCTAAAATTGAAAATTATAGACAATGATACGCAAATAATTACCTTACGATACGGCGTCAAAATCACTTTGTCTCAAACGTCACTGCACAGACGACGAAGATATCTTATGGAGTGGTCTACTGATAACCATCGCTTAGCCCATAAACAAACTTACCTTCTTTAGTCATAGTGACCCTTACCCTTGTTGCAATATGATTCATTTTTACCCTTCCCAACTTTTTTCATAAGTTTGTATACGGTATATTAACGTGTCAATCGCTCCTCCTTCTGAGTCGTTATTAATAATCATGTCAATCTGCTTTCCGTGAGAAATATTTTAAATCTAGAGAGGTAACCAATAATTTTGACGATGACTATTACGCTTATTGGGTAATATCGGTTTGTTGTATAATTAATTCTTGTGTAATTTTTATATTATTGTGGGACTTAGCTGAGTCATGGCTTCTTTTAATGGATTTTTGTTTTTGTTTTGATTTTAATGTTTAGCTAGTTTTGTAAGCAACGTTAATATGTATTCGCAATAATTTTATAACATAATGAATTATGTGTAAATTATATCAATTGTGTGTTAATTTGATGTGGTTTTTATACTTCAATTATCTTCAAGTAGTCTCTAGAATTAGTAATATATGGCATATTTCAACGTAACAAGGTCCTGCTGTATTTCTTAGGAACTAGTAAGTATAGAAGATCTGGTAACGTAGTGCGCTTAAAATTCCGATTCCAAGACTCAGTAGATTTTTTAAACCGTTTTACTTAAAAAGGAAAATTATTGTATGTAGGAATGTTTGGTGTTACCTAAGTATTTACATTGAATATTTCTTTTACCTATCCATATGTATAAGTAGGTAACAAAGTAATGAAATTGGCTTACGTGATGGTCTTACTTCAGGGTATTTTCCATTACAATCTGCCTTTAAAATTATAAAGTTTAAATTGGTTAGTTAAATTATTTTCCCGTAACTTTTATCGGTTTAAGCCTATGGAAGGAATCTTTCACATATTTTACTAAAACCATTTTACGGATTTTATCGCTTTATATTTACACTAGCTTAATTAACATTTATTTCAAATGTATAGAGAAGATGGCTGGGTCTTACCACCTGCTTGGAACCCCATTATAGATTCCATAAAATCAAAATCCAAGTCCAAAATTGCAAGACCGAAGAATACGGTGAGCTCGTTCTGCGTGAATCGGATCGCCAATAATTAACAAAAATGTAAGGTAGCTGTTAGTAATTGTAACATTAAGACGTCCAACAACTTAGTCTACCCGTGACCATGGATGCTGTAAAGGGTCCGAAACGTCGGGAATCAAATAATATCAATACAACGCGATAAAATCCGTAAAAAGTAGTTTTATTTCAATTTATTTCAATATTTCCAACATTCGCGTCTCAAAGTAAAAGTCTCAGAAATCAGTAGGAATCTTTGACACCAAGAAAATAACAGTGTTTTTGATTCTGAAACATTAGTAGATCAGTATTGATTGATACAATTTCCTAGTATCTCCAGTACCTACTCACAAACCTCTTAATATTTAAACACGATAGTTAACAGTTAACAATAACATCATCAAGATACAAAATCCTAATTCAGCAGTCCTCAACATTGCATTGTATTGCAGGATTGCATTCAATTGTATGTTTTATGTAGGTATTGTTTGTATTAAATTGAGTTTTTCAATTCTTTGTGTTCTGTAAATGTATTTGTTTTGTATCCTTAATTTTATAAGGCGTGAAAATAAAGATGATCTGGTATTAGAAACATACATACCATCACGCCTGTATTCCCCGAAGGGTTAGGCAGAGGCGTACTAATGTACACCCACAGTTCGCCGGGATGTTTAGGTCCCATGTAATAGGGGGCGAGCCTATTGCCATTAACCGGGCACAAATCCAGACTCCGAGCTGGTACTGAGAATTTCATAGAAAAACCCAATAACACTTTGCTCGACCTGGGGATCGAACCCAGGACCTCTAGCGCAGCAGTCGCGCTTGGGACCACTAGACTAATGAGGCAGTGGCATCTGGTATTAGAATCCAATTTAAATCCTACAAATGGAAAAAAAATAGCATCGATTTTATCAAAATCATCTCACTGACTAATCATTTACGCACTTAGGCAATAACACGGATGAGAATGGCTAATAGGTAGGTAATGTGATTTCACACTGAAAGTGTAGTGTTCAGAAAATGCTTTAAAATGACGCTTTTGATATTTAGCTATAATTATGCTATGTTTCCACATGCGAAGATGCTTATCGTTTTTTAGTTCGATTTGAACAAATTCGAACTTGTAGACAAAGCTTTAACGCGCCCATTGACGACGCGAAAGTTTGTCTTATGTTGTGTGTTTAAATGGTTTTTATGATTTTCAACGCGTTGCTTAGGTAATAGGGCAATTCGGGCGGCCGTGCGAAATCTTTCGCGTTTTCAATATCGATAAAGAGGGAAGCTGTGTTTGATGGACTTTACTTGTCGTGTGGGTGTACGTGTGTTACTATGCAGCTAAAGCCAATAAATATTATTGAAGAAAAATAATCATATTAGCAGTGTGTTCTTAAGGGTCCGGCGGAGCTTGAATTGCCCACAAAAACGTAATAGGTAACGAAATAAATCGTAATCTAGACAATATTCTATCAAATTATGTTACTATTCGGGGTTTCTACGATACTATTTCGTCTGCTACTACTTCACTGGAAATAAAAGACCGAAAAATCGTTCCAAACTTGGTAAAGTTAACAAAAATTGCATTCGCTTACATTATAACGAGAGAAGTATTTTGGATAAAATGGTAACGTCAGAACATCGGAATTCGAATAATAACAGAATTTGATTAAATTGTGTTTGAATTACGATTTATTTCGGTATTACGTTTGTAAGAGAAATTCGGTCCTTTAAAAGCACTGGACTTTTAACAGCAGTCGTAGGAATTTTGAAATATATTTAAAATAGCTTTGAATTTCGTTGGAATAACTGTGACGTCAGAATTAAATCCAGAGGATTTTAATTAATAGATTCACAAGCGTTCCTAATACCTATAGCCCCAAAGGTCTCAAGTTTGCCCATTATGTTTGAGACAGACAATGGCAGCAACTCGATACTGATATATATACGAGTAATATATGGATAACATAACATACCATCACGCCTGTACTCCCCGAAGGGTTAGGCAGAGGCGTACTAATGTACACCCACAGTTCGCCTGATATGTTTAGGTCCCATGTAATAGGGGGCGAGCCTATTGCCATTAACCGGGCACAAATCCAGACTCCGAGCTGCTACTGAGAATTTCATAGAAAAACTCAATAACACTTTGCTCGACCTGGGGATCGAACCCAGGACCTCTAGCGTAGCTGTCGCGTAGCTGGCAATATATGGATATATATACGTATATATGGATAATATACCAATATCGAATTTACACAAATTTAGATATAAAATATATCAAATAAAAGTTTGTTTTTTCCTCAGATCTTGTTGCAAACAGTGCCCCTGCATCACCTTCTGAATTTTCGTAATCGTTCCTATTATTAAAACGAAAAAATATTCCTTAAGAAAATCACTCAATCCTCGCAAAAAATACGGCGGTATTTTAGCTTCACAGTAAGTATAGGTTCGCTAATACAGCTCCATTAGGGTGGGAACTGTATCGATGTTGCTGCGATCGCATTCCGATGAAATTGGTAATCAGATAAAGATCTGGGGTACACTCGACGTGATGACAATGAGCTTTTGTTCTCTGGATGAGGCACTTGGCAGTGATGTGTGAAGTCTGGTCAAGTATAGGTTAGTGTTGTGATTCTTTTGATTGGTCCATTAAATTGAGGTCTCTTTTGTTTACTTTATGGAGATGGGATTTTATCGTAATAAATTGAGTGGGTAAAAATTTGCAGTTGATAATAAAGAGAGGAATGAAAGAAAAGAAAGAAGAAAGAAAAGAAAGAAAACATATTTATTCCCTCAACCAAGGACACACAGAGACAGATATAAAGTATCACACAATAAGATTAATAAAATAAAACTTTGCATAAATATCAATTTTTTTTTTGGCAGCACTGTTCCAATGTCACACAACATTATGACACTGACAGTGACAACAGAATGCACTTGTAGACATGCGTAAAAATCATTAATAAAATATTATAATAATTATGTCAACATAAATATAAACAATTTCAAATTTAGATTATAATGGAAGATAATAATAAAGAGATTGGATTAGTAATGTGGAGCAGTTGTGTGTCACTCGTATGAGGTGAAATAGGCTATCGCTCAGCTTTGAAGTTATTAGCACTCATGGGAATGCCAACAACGCTGATTTTCAGCGACACCCTCGTGCCACCATTGATGGCGACAACCCACAAGAACACATTCAGAAACAAATACATGAATAAGCTGCTGTATATTAATAAATAATTATATTGATAAAAGATACATTATTATCAATATGTCATGTGAGTGGATTTAATAAATAAAAATAAATAAATAATTAAGATTTAAATATTACTTATAACAAGTAATTGGAGTAAATTGTGAATATTTATCAATAGGTATGTAATTTTAATTTTATTTTCATTATATAAGTACCTTAAATGAATTCTAAATTATAGCATCTAAATAAAGAGTATTAACTAAATTCAATGCATACACAGTTATAGTGACTATAATGACTGGTAACTAATAATGACTGGTATGAATGGTATGTTTAATAACATACCATCACGCCTGTATTCCCCGAAGGGTTAGGCACAGATCGCCGGTATGTTTAGGTCCCATGTAATAGGGGGCGAGCCTATTGCCATTAACCGGCCACAAATCCAGACTCCGAGCTGCTACTGAAAATTTCACAGAAAAAAACCAATAACACTTTGCTCGACCCGGGGATCTCAGGACCTCTAGCGTAGCTGTCGCGTAGCTGTAGCGTAACAGTCACGCTTGGGACCACTAGACTAATGAGGCAGTCGGGGTCAGTCAATGGTATATTTAATGTTGTTTATGATGAGCAATAGTGATGGCAAAGGATGGCAAGGGATGACAAAAATTTTATCTATAGTACACGCACGGTACAGAAAGGCAATTTCTTTAAGTTTATTTTAGATCCAAAAGTGACATTTGTATAATATTGCAAATATGGTATACATACATACATACACTCACGCCTCTCTCCCACAAGGGTAGGCAGAAACCACAGACTGCCACTGGCTACGATTTTTGCATTCTTATTTTGCTTCTTCCACATTCATACATCTTCTTGTAAAAATTAATAATGTTATCATGTTTCTTTATAAGAGTGACTATGGACTTTCTTGCCGGCTCTTCTCCATAAGACCCACTTTTTGGATCGTGCCACTAGTTTGACTTTTCGAAAGTACCTTTTTAATGGTCTAATTGAAATTTTGACAACATTTTGACTTTGACTTGATATACTTATGTTAAATAAATAATAAATAGGGTAGGTAAAATATAATATATACATAGGTATCCCAATCACATCACTAAATAAAAATTAAAACCGGCCTTAAACAACGTTCACGTTGTGTTTTGCCGAGTGAGTGAGGTTACCGGAGGCCCAATCTCCTTTTAAAAGGTCGGCAACGCACTTGTGACTCCTCTGGTGTTGCGGATGTCCATGGGCGGCGGTAATCGCTTACCATCAGGCGATCCGTCTGCTCGTTTGCCCTCCTACCCCGTAAAAAAAAAGAAATATTAAATATTCATAAAATTAAACATATTAATGAAGTTTAAAATTCAAGGTCGCCGTGCCCAAATTGCCACAATTACCCCAAAATGCAGGATTTTTTTTAAATTTTATTCCAGGGCTGTCGCTGCCACCGTAAGTTCCTATTACAATTAGTTTCCTCGTTTTATAATTATTTTATTTTGGGGATTTTTGTCTTGTGAATTGAAAATAATTACATAAATAGAACTTGAACTCTATATACCTAACATCTTCACGGGTCCGACAGGGTTTTCTTAATACATTGTATGACACTGAAACTGGATGGAAATTATAATAAGATCATTTTTTGAGTACCAAAATTACCCTTCAGACTAAAAATATATAAAGCATATCCAAAATTCTTCTTAGTTTGAAGCCAAGTAAAATCAGAAAATGAGAAAATGACGCGGCTCGCTTGATTAAAGGCCGCGTTCAATAATTTGCACCCAAAATTAATTTATTTAACGTTACTCTGTGTTGGGTGCGTTTCGATGCGCCTGCGACGGTCAGCTACTCTCTCGCTAGGTTGCAAGATTGGCAATAAACTGAGATTTTCACGATTAATTGGGTCGGTTATATTTAGCAATTTTCTGATGAACTGAAAATTTATACACGAGATTTCACGCGTTCACTAGGACTACCAAATAGATCATTGACTTAAGTAGATCTGTATGAAACGAAAAAAATAACATAACATACCAACGCGCTTGTACCTATTTCCCGAAGGGTTGGGCAGAGGTGTATTGCTGTACATCCTCAGTTTGCGCGTATGTCTAGGTTCTATGTACCTACTAAGTAGCGCCTAGTCGGGCATAGAACTCCGAGCTGAACCCAAAAACACTTTGCTCGACCTGGAAATTGAATCCAGGACCTCTAACATAGTAAATGAAATGTAGAAATAATAGACACGTCTTCACCGATATCGTTGGAAGACGTTACATTAAATGTTTATTTGTACATTCTGTTCAATAGTTCAAAGAACAAAGTTCTCGAACTTCAGGCTAAGCTAAAATACGTTCGCTATTTCGTTTTATCATTTGTAACTCTGTTATTATAACTGTTATAATTTCACAGGCAAGCTGTCCTAGGAACGTTGAAGATTAGCTAGATACATTTATTAATTTTATCACATGACACCTCATTCTCGTGCTACTTATCCGGCACTAAACCTACACGATTTACTTTCAAAATCACATAAATGTCAGTCTCAGTTCGGGTCTTCTGCTTTGTGTAAAGTGCATTGATAATAATCTGAGCCATTCTCAGGCATTGAGAGGGATGGAGATATAAAATCTCGCGAGAGCGAGCGAGACAGTTGGTCTTGAATAGAAACATCAAAATTTTACAGCGTTTTTATTGCGCTCGCGCCGATCCGAGTGTTTACATGTCGGCGTCCGGTTCGTTTTAGGTGTTCGACAGTAGGTTGCATGCTCTAAAATTGAGGTAAAACTACTTTTTTCCAGTTTCTATAAAGTTTTTGGAATATTTAATAGAGATTGAGGCGGTAATTGCGTGTGAATGATCGTTAAGAATGCTATTAAGTAAAATAAGGTAGTTTTAATTCGACGACAAAAATTTCACACGCAATTAAAACGCAGCTTTTCAGGTTTATAATAAACTAGCGACCCGCCCGCGGTTTACCCGCGTTGTCCCATTCCTAAGAGTCGTAGCGTAATGTTAAATAGCTTAAAACCTTCCTATTGAATCACTCTATCTATTAAAAAAAACCGCTTCAAAATCCGTTGCGTAGTTTTAAAGATTTAAGCATACATAGGGACGGACAGACAGCGACAACGACAGCGACTTTGTTTTATACTAAGTATGTAAAGACATAATATATGATCACGCGTATGCCTAAAAAGTAGATAAGGCAGAGTTTTGCTGATGTAGTACCTACTGTAAAGTCCGATCCAGAGAGGTGTAGTATTATTATATTATACAAGTAGTTCGCCACTTTTTAGGTAGGTACCTAATCATTTTACTGTTTTTTTAAATGTTGCCTCACATTAGGATTTTCTCCCGTGTTGTGGATGCATTTGCAAACACAAATTTTCACATGAGTACCAATATATACCAACACGCAGACCACTATCTGTAGATAGGCCATACAAATATTTGATCCATGCGGGAACCGAATCCGCGACTAGTAACTCAAAAACCGCTCGTACACTGCGTCGTTCGTGCCATCAATCGTCTGTTTGGTAGGTTTTTTGGTGCCATGTAAAAGGGGTTTATTACCATTAATCTGGCATAAATCCATGCTGCAGAGAATCTCATAAACACCCAATTACATTTACCTTCTGGAACTGGGCAGCATTCGCGCTTGTGCATACTAGACTTATGAGACAAACAGGGCAAGAATATTTTCTTTATTATTTATACTTGGGTGGGCCAAAACCGTCTAACCAAGCTAAATGAAATCATTAAACGAACAACAAAAGGGCAGAAAAAATTAAAATCCAAATAAAGTTATGAATTTATCACTTGTAACCTGTCCTTTAATCTTATAAAGCGACGTTAGGGGCCAGCCAGATAAATTAAAATGTTAATGCCAGTAAAATATTGTACAAACATGGCTGAGTCTTAGGGCGAGACGAATTCGGCATGCAGTCGACGACAGTGTGAGAAAAGGTAGTAGGTACGGACTCGAATTGAATGTCATATTTTTTTGCTTTATTTTTGAAATTAAAAGATCTTATTGTTGATTATAAGGTTATTGTCAAAATGCAGTATGTATTAGTATTTTACTGTTAAAATTTAACTACACTGTAGTTTACAGTAGGTTCACAAAATAGGTTCCGAATGGCCCTGTGGGCACGCAAAGTTGCCTTCATACATTTACAAAAATGTATTTAAAGTACTCGTAGATACATTGCACTGTGGAATTAAGTTGTCTATTTCGCGCTTCAAGGCCGAGCACTGCTGGTGTAGTGGTATCATGCAAGATTCCCATTCTTGCGACCCGGGTTCGATTCCCGGGCAGTGCAGTTACTTTTTGTATTTTCTTTTCTACATTTTGGCTCATTACTAAATTTGTATTTAATAAAACTTTCATTTATTTATAAAAAATATATCTACACAATTTTTTATTGAAGAATTCGCGGTTTATTTTAGATTATAACTTTTAGTACTTTAAATTGACAAGTTTTAAAATATTTGTTAAACAAAATAATCCTTCGAAGCATCATTTCCAGTTTTGAAACCAACCCATCCCGTCAGAGTTTTATTTTAATTAAAAAAATACTCAAATACCGGTCATTCCACGCCACTCAGATCTCAGATGCGGTAGGTTGACATGGGAATCGCCGTCGCCCACTAAGCGCTAAAATTCCCATGCAAAAATATGCCTGTAAGCATCTCATGGGAATGAAGCGAATTAAGTATATTCCCCATTATATTCCACCATGGCATTCGTGAGTCATTGATGAAATCGCTAGACGGAAATGACTCAAAATGATTGACAGCGTCTCGATTCGTGTTCCAATTTTAATTTCGTGGAACTTATTTTTTGTTCGTGTAAGTAGGTGTGAATTATTTGCACAGTTATTATAATATATGCGAAAGGTAGTCCGTCTGTCTGCTTTATGTCATAGCTAAACTACTGAATCAGTTTTTTTGATGCGGAGGCAGCCTGAACTTTGAAAAAAAGACGATAGCTATTTTGCTGTTACGCACTTCAACATGTAGGTATCAAGTCCATAAAAGTATATAAAAAAAATATTTAAGAAATAATAACTTAAACATGTAACAAATAAAAGTGCCTCTTTAGCCAAGTGGTCCTAAGCGCGACTGCTACGCTAGTAGTCCTGGATTCGATCTCTAGGTCGAACAAAGTTATTGGATTTTTCTATGAAATACTCAATAGCAACTCAGAACACCCAATAACACTTCCTCGACCTAGGAATTGAATTCAGGACCTCACGCTCAGCAGTCGTTCTTGTGGTCGCTGGAACGAACTTCAAATTTGACATTACAGATCCGTTCAGTCATAATTAATTTCATCTCCACGCAGCCCAGTTGAATCACGCACTACTTAAGACCATAACGAATTGTAATCGTTTGAAAAATACCTAATATGGTACAGAAATTCTTCAGAAACTCAAAAGATCCGTGTTTCTCTGAATTTACGTCATTGGCTCTAATAAACTATTAGGGGAAGAGGGTGACTCAGACAATAATTGTTAGCTTATTGAACTGAATCATAAGTAATGAATAGGTGATGCGGGAAAACCCAGGAACAGGTAAAGTTATACTAATACCTTAGACTTTGGACCCCTTTTTTGAAAACAGTGATAGTTTGAAATAGTGTTAAGGCTGAGTTTTTATTTTAATAAGATGACTAGCACACGGGCCGCCTGCTGGTAAGCGGGAACCGCATCCTATTACAGACGACACCAACACCAATGTAGGGTTGCCATCCGTTCGGGTTTCCCCGGATTTGTCCTAGTTTAGAGGGCGTCTGTGGAGCGTCAGGTAGGGGTTTTGAGAGGAAACTGTTTTCAAGTCACTTCTCACTGCCACTCGACACGCGCGCCTAACGACGCCACCGGACTGCCATGTATCCTGTCCATGTCCGGGTTCTATGCTCCAAAATTCAGGGTTTTTACGCTTCTTGTCCTAGTTACCAGATTTTAGATATTTAGAGATGGCAACGCTATATCAATGTCATCACTAGCGCGTTGTTACCTTGACACCGCAGTTGATAAGTCTTATTTGCCAAGTAACTACGAATTTCACTGCCTACCTAGAGTCAATAGCACATCAAGTTTCCAGAAACTGTCAAATTTCAGTAATGTATAATAATCTGTCATATTTGGAATTAAATTGAAAATCGACTAAAGAAATTAGACAGTTTTGGATACCATAATGTGTTGTTTACTGTACATTACTTTTCAACATGAACCCACATTATTCCTTAGTAGCCTGATTAGTGTGTTTTTTACCACATAGGTAGTTAATTTATTTTCTGTTAATGACATCAAGTTCTGAAATGCTGAGAACCTTCTTTTAATATTTATCGACTTTGGTCCCACTTTGACATTCAATGTTCACACATCCTGATATCGCAATATTATACCAGTGAAGATTGTAACACCATTTATTTTAAAAGCTTGTCCATGCAGTTTCTTGCCGGATTCTTCTCCATAGGATCAATATTTTAAAGCTGTGCAAATAGAATCATAACGTTTCATAAACGCTTGTAAAAGCTTATTTGATATAAAAACATTTGAACATTAATATTTGGTGAGCTTCGAATTTACAAATTCATAGTTACAAATTAACTTATATGCGCTTCTTGGTCTAACGGTTGCAAGTCCGGCTACTATGAATGACGCTCTTGGCTCGAATCCTGGGTCAATCAAAGTGTTATTTGAGTTTTTCATATGGAAATTATCTGTTTGGAACTTGGATCTGTGTTCCGTTAATAACCTAAAATTAACCGTCAAAAAAATTCTGTCGTATATTCGGGAAATACAAGCGTGATGCTATGTAAGCAACGCATCGGGTCAGCGCTATTGTGTAAATAAAAGCTTGTAAATACAACTAATTAACTAACTCATTACACCGCGAACTGGGGCTAATAAAATATTATGTTATGTTATTAAGAAATTACTGTTAACGTTTGTTATTCCGCTGTTAAACGTGTGTTGTTCGCGGAGATGGAATTGTATGGATACGACTACGTGCGTGCGCAACGTATTGGGTGCTAGTAATTTATTTGTGGACGTATATGGGACAAATTATCTAAACAATAGGGAACATGTTCTTCGTTACTTTGTGACTGACTCTTACTTATTATTGTTATCGGTTTAACTATGTCAAGCAGGTAGACTGCCTCCAAGATTCAGAGGGGTCTTGTTAAGAATGGTTGGCAGTCCCAGTCTTCAAGCACAGTTCCACATATGGATTCTTCTGTTTTTAAAGGGCATAAAAGACATTGGGGCGACTAGGCATTTTGTTAGGGCATAGTGGAATTGGATAATTCCCCTCACAATTGGAGCTGCAACTCTCGCTTGACTGGGGAAGTACCTCCACCTTGCAGAAAATCGTAGCCAAATAACATAGCTCCGTGCGTGGGAGCGTTGTGTTGGCAGTGTGGGAGACCGGTGGTGCTTTGTTACCGCCGCTGTCATGCTTAGCTAAATGTTTCCTATGCTGCCAGCCCAACTATTCTTCCTTAATTTACAGGTAACGCGCGCGTGATACCCCTGGTGTTGCAAGCGTCCATCGCTTGCCATCATGCAGGCCGTATGCTCGTCTGCCACCATAGTCGTATAAAAAAATGCCTTGTTGGCCCAATGTCTTTTTAACCCTTTGGAAACCGAAGAGTTGATATGTATGTTAAACAATAACAATTCAGGCAGGTCAACACAACTCTTTCGCACCATCAAAGAACAATAACTCGTAAATATTTATCACGCGTTGTAAATGACTATTTTTCAAGGGGCACTAATTATTTCCACAATCTGACTGGCAGGAACACGGCAAACAATTGATTCGAGTCAGGTTTTCACTTTGAAACCTCTAAGGTAAGTTAATGGTCATTAGTTGGAAAAATGCCACCTCTTATTTTATTATATAGGGATTTTTTATGATTTAGTGCTTCATGGTTTTATTGTTGATGCTTTCACATGATTTTAACGAATGTGTTACCTTTATTAGTATGATCTTAAGGTATGTTTTAGCGAGATATTGGTAATGCCGAAGATGCTTTTGTCGTCTCTTGTGTCGAAGTAATGGCTAGTGACGAGAAAATGCAACAGCAAAGATATGTCGAGGCATGCATCTCCTAGGAGCTGTAATCGTTAAAAGTTTATAAAAATAAAAAAGAGGAAAGGCCAATGATGATGACTGCAAAATAAATTGTGTAGGAAATATGAAATCTATAATTTGATTGATCTCTATAAAAAAAATCATACACGGACCTATCCTATCTACACTCTATCCTTTAACGCTATCAATAACATCCTTTACACATGCGTCATTATAAGTCACAATTCATTAAAATTATCGTCAAACTGACTTCAATAGGGATGTCGAGTGACTGCTATTGCAAGACATATCGACATTATAATCTCTGATCACTATCGACATTCCTGCACAGTCACTTGACTAGGGTGGCTCCGTCGCTTTGTGTTACTAGTACCATATTAAGCGTCTAATGTATGGAATTTAATTTCTAAAACTCATCCAATACTGTAAAGACAGTTTGTAGAATGTTCGTAATGGCGTTTAAGACGTTTCGTTTAGATCGTATCTTATGACATTGGTCGTAAGTTGAAAGCTAATCAAAATGTTTTAATCGATGACGCGATAACATTAGTGATGCGCTTGTCCTGTTTTTGTGGTAGTTTTTGCTATCGATGCTTGTTTGATTTTGTGTTGAATGAATGCATTGGTCATTAATATTTCATGAGTGGAGCTTGGAACTTATGATTTTATTATTTCTGTAATATCAACAGTCAGCAAGAAAATTGTGTTACTTCTCGTTATCCCTCAGTCACCTTTTACACAAGAGTTAATTATATGATTAACCTAACACGAAAATAAATGTGTTAATTTCTTGCTCTCAATTGAACTTAAATTATTATTGTTAGTGATTAATTGCTATTTGCTCAACATAATGCACTCATAAATATTAAGAAATACAACAATATTAGGAAATACTGGAATATTATAAAATAATTATTAATAAATACCTAAATCCGATATAGCCCTGAATATCGATATCGATGATAAACAATTACAATAATCCCAAGCACAACACTAAAGGTGAATGAATTCTTTGCATTACTTAATTGATTTGTTAGATATCTCTCGTTGAGTGAGCCGTATTTAATTGAGATTCTAAAACATTATATCGTTCTTTTGGCTGTAGCGAGACCACCTAAATTGATTTCAATTTGTAAAAAAAACATGACCTGATCCGTCGGCCGAATTAATTCAGAATATTAATTGCCTGTTAAAATAAGTAGTAATATAAAATGTTTTGCTTAGATTACTCATAATGTCTCGTAAAATTTGTCTATGTTTTTCCTAACCTTTTGTATAAATCAAATAATATTGAGACCCCATGGTACTGTTATACAATATATTGTAATATCTCATTTATTTGAAATATTTATTTTTGAATTTGTATGTTGTAATTAAACAATCCTCAAAAATGACCGCCATTTGTCTTTTGGCTGGAAATAAGAACCACAATACCACATTGGAACTGAATGACTATAGGACTATAATTTAATTGTTCATGTAATGATGTTATTACAGGTAGAACTTTACTTCTCAAAGCAGGTAATTAAAACAACGGGTGGGATACTGTTAAAGCATTTGAGACAACTTTTTAAACACTATTATGGACTAGTTATAAATAAACTTTTCACTGAGTTCCATAAATAGACATTTTATTGATACTTTACTAGTATTTTATTACATAGTTATATAAATTAAATGTTGAACTAAGTAGGTAGTTAAACTTTGCAATTATGACTACGTTTAGCTGTAACGGAATTATAATAAAATTTTATTATTATGCATTTTTTGTCTAATAAAGTAAGAAGCATAAGTTTATTGAGGCTGAGTAGTCTGCGGCTAGATAAACATAACGTAATAGCAACGACCCATCAACTATCACGCCTATAGTCCCCAAAAGGATTGGCAGAGGTGCAATCACAGTTTGCCAGTGTGTTCAGGTCCCATGTAATAGGGAGGAGTTACAAATATTTACTCCGAAGCGAAGCAATTTTAAGTCTCTTATTCACAGTAATTCACAGCAACTGGGTGCATTGCCGTGCAAACAAGAAAACAAAAATGTTCTAACAAATTCTTGCTTAAGGGCAAAATATTTGGCAATGACGTGGTATAATCCCAGACGAACTCCAGCTGTAGAGTACATAATTACTGCTGTCCCACTACTGCTGGGCAGTGGTTTTCTCTCAGATTGAGAGGGATTTAGCTGTATTCAATCACGCTAGCCTCTTGCGGTCTGGCAGACATCATACGAGCATGCCTGAGAGATTTTCTCGACGTTTCTCCACAACGTTTTCCTTCATCGTTTAAGCGAGTGATAATTAATTAGTAATAAAAATAACCGGTCAAGTGCGAGTCGAGGGTTCCGTACACAGTTGTAGGGTAGGTAGGTGAAAAATATCTTTTGACATGCTTATACGGTGAAAATTTGAAGACTGTTGCCCCAACCGTTTGGCTGTAAAACCAGTGTCACAGAAGACGGACAGACGGACATGTGATTGATAGCAATAGGGTTCCGTTTGGACCCTTCGGGTATGAGACTCTATAATGTCCAATTGCGATTTTGACCTTGACCTTGGACCTTTGACTGCCAACGACAGACAACTACGACATGGCAGTCCAATGATCATAAGATTCACCATCCCGATCACGAAACAATTCGTACCGTGAGAGTAAGACCTCAATATAAACATAACCAAACATAAGGGCTTATTCTAACTCCTCAAGTTCAAGCCAATTATCCGTCTAGTTAGTCAACCTGAGTAGGACATTGGAATCGTTTTAAGTCGAGTACACACTTGAGTTGTTTGTATTTTGAGAGGGCTGGTTGCCGTGACGAGTGGGCCCTGTTGTGTGAAACACCGTGAAGATCCGCGCGTGTGTTTATGGCCTTAGAAAGTAAAGATTATATACTTGAAATAAAGCAAATATCTTTTATTGTTATGACAGTGCTTTTTAATAAACTGCTAAAATATATAAAAGAACAGAGTATTAGCGATTTTAAATCACTAAAGTGATTTCTTTATTAAATAATGCTTCTTACGCCTCTGCCTAACCCTTCGGGGAATACAGGCGTGATGGTATATTATTTATAATATATACTGTACGGTTTCAATAGTTCGTATCATCCCTTTCACCATGTGGTGATGTGCGTTTTATCTGAGAAGTTTCGTTGACTTCCGTCAAAAAAGTTGTCTTCATAAACAAATTTGTCTCATCATTGTCGTCTATACTTGTAGTTATGGAAGACGAAATAACCTGTTTATCGTTCTATGCTACACATTCTGCCATAAAATCAAACAGTTATTGCTATTTTGAAAATTTACTGGAAAATATTTTGCTTTGTTGCTAACATGTTCCGTATTTCCATAAATATTTAGCTCCATAATCAGATCACTTGCATAACAATGATCGTCATTCCAGCACAGTAGGTATAGAGTAAAAATTAATCTTTCTTTGTAAATGATATTTATTTCTGTAAAGTTTCTTATTTCAGACACTTTTACAAGTCAATGTTTTATTTTTTTAATGATGGTGACTGTATTTTCTAGGTGACGACCTCCGAGAATAAAAACCTGTAACAAACTCAGAGAATCATGGTCTCTATTAAAGTCCAGACAGTAGTAGTATTATCAAATATACTATAATAATATGCAAGTTTCACAATGAAGGGCAATACCTGAACATGCGTTTTGAAGAAAGAGCCATAACAGCTTTGAGTTTACCTGTCCTAACTGACCGCTCGCATGCATCAGTCATCTTGTAGATTTTTTAGGGACCTCAACGAACTTATCCAACTATAAAAATATTTGATTTAAACGTGGGAGAGCCATACTTCGGCATGAATGCGCTGGCTCGGCCGGAGTGATACTATGGCCTCACAGAAAACTGGCGTCAAACAACGCTTACGTTGTGTTTCGCCGAGTGATTGAGGTTACCAGAGGCGCAATCCCCTTTTAAAAGGCGGGCAATGCGCTTATGACTCCTCTGGTGTTGCGGGTGTCCATGGGCGGTGGTAATCGCTTACCATCAGGCGATCCGTCTGCTAGTTTGTCTCCCTATCCCATAAAAAAAAAACATAAATCAACGTAACGGGCTGAAAGACGATGTAGTGACACGTATTGAAAAGAATATGCTGAGATGGTTTGGACATGTTAAAAGAATGAATGAAAGACGATTAACGAAAGGAATTTATAAGGCGAATGTCAGCGGCAGCGTCGGTAGAGGTCGCCCTAGAAGGACATACGCCGATCTTATTGGCGAAATCCTTCAAAAAGGTCAGGTGCGTAGCACTCGCAACCGGCGTGTATGTATGAGAAGATGTTTGAATGTGGAAGAAGCAAAAGAATTATGCAGGAATCATAGCAGGTGGCAGTCTATAGTTTCTGCCTACCCCTCTGGGAGAAAGGCGTGACTCTATGTGTATGTGTATAAAAAATCATATTACCGGTTGGGCCAGGTTGGACATGGTGATATGGTTATGGTTATAGTTATGGTTTTTCTATAAGGAAATTTATATTAGGAGTCCAGAGTTTTAATTTATGCCCTGTAATGGGCCCTCCTATCTACTATATCATGTTAAGCTTATAAGATTACAGTAATAATTGCAGCTTGTTTCACTAATTAGTAAAACCGTGTTTTAATAGATACGCCGATGGTCTGTAGTTGGAAAAATGATACGATATGAATACTGGATTTCTAAACAGGAATATTATTCTCACAGCTTGAGGCTTCTTCTACGTATCAGGGTAGGGTTCTAATCTTCTTCATTCCAAAACTTAATTACTGTGTTTCTACGAGTAATGCCGTACCACACTATTGACACCAAAATAAAAAAAAACAGAGTGTATATGTTAGAGTATGTTTATTAGCCTGTTTTGTCCCTCTGATAACTCCTCCTGAGAGAAGACCAACTCCCACTTTTCCACATATTAAATTATATAAATATATTACCTAGTATATATTGCTAACGCTATATGTTGCCAACATAGCTCAAAGGATTAGCAAACTTAAGTGGCAGTGGGCTGGGCACATAGCTCGTAGAACTGACGGCCGCTGGGGCAGAAAGGTTCTCGAGTGGAGACCACGCACCGGAAAGCGTAGTGTGGGACGATCTCCAACAAGATCCGATCCGATCTGGTAAAGGTCGCTGGGAGTCGTTCGATGCAGGCGGCATGTGACCGGTCCCTGTGGGGGTCTTTGGGGGAGGCCTTTGTTCAGCAGTGGACTTCTATTGGATGATATGATGATGATGATGATGATATATTTTAAAGTTGTAATAAAACCTTTCTTACCGAGAGTGCTTAATGATGATGAGTTAGATGCAAAAGCACAGTCCTAACATACACACAAAATTAATGCCTTTAATAATTATTTCTTCAATATGAATATACTGATATGAATAAACTCATATTTTTATAATGAGTTCTAATAAAAAGAGATGAATTTTTAGATAGAAGATTCATTGTGAGTGACATTCTTTTTATTATATTTTCCCCCGTGTGTGCAGTTCCTCACTGCCATTCAGATAGGCATCTTGTAAGAGCTGAGAAAATATCTGACTTACTCAGTGGTAGGACCTTGTCGGAGACTGTCGAAAATCACCTTTGTGTGTTCCGACTTTAGACCGTGAGAGCCAATTCCCCCTCGGTTGCTGCGACTCTGGCAGTCTGCAGTCCGTAGGGACTTTTAAAGCTCGGCAACGCATCAGCAACTCCTGTGGTGTTGCAGTTGTCCATGGGCGGCTATGACTACATACTTACCATCAGATGGCTCGTATGCTCGTTTGTCGACATGTTCAATTAAAAAAATTGCCTCAAATTGGACGAAATAATGAAAAATAGATACCTACTATACATCTTAAAAAATATACAGAACCTATATGGGTTCTGTATATTTTTTAATTAAATTAAGTTTGTAAATAGCTGATTTTTTTGTTCACAGCGGAGCTTGTTGACGCTAAAATATTACGTAAATTAGCGAAACGCTACTAACAGCTGTAATTACTGTAGCTATTAACGCTGTAAGCTGTACGCCAGCGGTACTCAACATATTAGCATGGAAAACATGTTAAAAGAGAAAGTTTGAGAAAGGGGTGTTTATTTCCTTGACAGTGCAATATATCTCTCATTTACAATGTAGAGCAATTTATGATCGTATTTCGAACTTGTCAGTTTGTTTTATGAATGGTAATGTTTGAAGGGTTTTTAATAAGAATATTATTAATATAGTCCAGACTGTTATGTTGGTCTAGTAGTGGTCGGCGCGGCTCTTGAGCATTTACTAGGATTGATTCCCAGGGCGGGCAAAGTGTTATTGCATTTTAAAATTCTCAGCAGCAGCTTGAGTTTGCATTTGTGCCAGCTTAATGGCAATAGGGTCGTCACCTAAATGGGTGGGTGGTATTTTAGTGGAAGGTCCCAGCGAAAGCTCGCATTTTACATACCTGGTATTCATGATTATTATCTAACAACTTTCACTATGATATCAACGCTGAAATTTCATCAAAGTAACTGTTTGAATTCTTTTAACCCCTGTAAGGTTAAAATTGAAATTAAAATCACCGTGTGTAGTATTTATTGTATTATCGTTACTAATATTATAAAGCTGAAGAGTTTGTTAGTTTGTTTGAACGCGCTAATCTCAGGAACTACTACTAGTTGGAATTGAAAAAATATTTTTGTGTTGGATAGTCCATTTATTGAGGAAGATTATAGGCTATATAATATCACGCTGCGACCAATAGGAGCGGAGCAGCGCGGGGGAAACCGCGGACCTGCGCGCTAGTGTATTATATTGTGTAGTATTTCTTCTTATATTCGCAATTGAAAAAAAACCTACTGTATATTTACTATTAATTGGTTAAACCATATACAGCTCTTACACAGTATCAAATAACGCTAAACAAATTTACGATTTTATATAGCAAACATATTAATCACTTTGACCTAAGCACACGGAGACATCAAATATTTATTCAGCAAAAAGGTGTGAATTGAAAAAGTTTGAGACACGCATATGTAGGAGGCATACGCCTACCGTTCGGTACAGGTATGGCCATGATAATTGACCACTATTTACATAATTGGCTTATTTGTATTCGTGGGTACAGGTATTAAGTTGCTAGACGAATATGACAGTTAGTACTCTTGTAATACCTATTTAATTTATGTTGGCCTGTATTGTAATGGGGAGGTGTAGACCGTACTGACGTATACATACTAGAGTTCCCGTACTTAGGTACTTTCCGTTTCTAAAATATACTGTACCCACTGTATCTACACAATGGAGGTTTAATATCATAAAATCCGTTAAGTCAAATTTATAAGGAAGAAAACAATTGTCAAAATGTCAACAGCGAATGACAGCTATACATATCTTAACGAAGTCATCGTTTATTAAATTTGTATATATGTGTGAGTGGACTTTTATAACTAAATAACTTTCACCCCCCTTTTTACCACCTTATGGGTTGAATTTCCAAAAATCCTTTCTTAGTACTCGTCTAAAGTGCAATAGGAACCAGCATGCAAACTTTCAGGGATCTAGCTCCTGTAGTTTCGGCTGTGCGCTAGTCAGTCAGGTTCTTCTTTTATTTATATAGATAATAACAGATAATAATAATGTATCTTCAGTTCGTTGATATGTTTTTAAGTCCCATGTATCTAATAGAAGCGAGTCTATTGCGATTATACGGGCACTAAGATAAGCTCCAAGCTATTACTGAAAATTCATGGAGAAACAATAAGTTTTAAAAAAATATGTTTAGTAGTCATAATAGTGTGATATGTATCCCCTAAATCTCAGTAATTATAAGAAAAATATCTAGCAGGGCTAAAATGGTCAATTTAATCATATTATAATGATTCACAATAGAAAACTACTAAGCGAAAAAGCGACATCGATTCATGGTGAACATTCCAAAAACCCCGAAACGCATTAAGTCCATGGAATGCGCTTCTCGAGTGGGTCTTCCCCGATAGATATAATTGGGGTGTCTTTAAATCACGAGTGAATCGGTTTCTTCTAGGCAAGCGCGCTCCATCGTAGATCGCAGTATCGCTTAACATCAGGCAAACTGGCGGTCAAGCGTAAGCCTATACGAATAAAAAAAGCAACTGCCATGAATTATAAATAAGACTTGATTCCAGAGAAAATTTTAAAAGTGGTCGTTTTTCCTCAGGAATAACTTCAAAATAATTTCTACGAAGAAACAGGGTAGTTTTATCTATACTTATAATAAATCTGTAGAGAGGTCAATTCTGTACATGAAATATATTTCCAAAATAACTAACAGCGGGTGATTAGTGATCAATACTGACGCCAAAAATGCAATCAGTAAAATTTTTGTCTGTCTGTCTGTCTGTATGTTCGTTATAGAAACAAAAACCACTCGACGGATTTCAACGAAACTTGGTACAATTGTTCTTCATACTCCTGGGCAGGTTATAGTATACTTTTCATCACGATACGATCAATAGGAGCAGAGCAGTGAAGGGAAATGTTGGGAACATGAATGATTCATGAGAAAGGTTTCAAGCTATAAAACATCACGCTACAACCCTTAGGAACGGGGCAACGCAGGTGAAACCGCGGGCGAAGAACTAGGGAACAAAGTAACTATTCCACGCGGACGAAGTCGCTGGCAAAAGCTAGTTAGTACTAAATAAATTACTATTGTTGAAATGAAACTACTTTTTACGGATGTCAAACACCGCCGTTCCAAGAAGTCAGAAGTTTGTAAACATACTCTAGACAAGGCCCAGCACTACATCAGATTTGATAAACCACAAGTCGTCGCAAAAGAAAATCGATTCCTTCCTAGGATGATTCGCGAGGCTATTGAAATTAAAAAACATCCAAATTTCAATAGAGAAGATGGCTGGGTCTTACCACCTGCTTGCTTGCTCCAAGCCCAAAACTGCAAGACCGAAGGATACGGTGAGCTCGTTCAGCGTGAATCGGATCGCCAATAATCGACAAAAATGTAAGGTAGCTTTTAGTCATTGCAACATTAAGACGTCCAACAACTTAGTCTACCTGTGACCATGGATGCTGTAAAGGATCTGAAACGTCGGGAATCAAATAATATCAATACAACGCGATAAAATCTGTAAAAAATAGTTTTATTTCAATGTCTAATATTCGCGTAAGTGTTAGAAACCAATAAATTACTATTGTTTTTACTAAGGTACGATTAGAGTTGTGTTGTTGTCTGTTGTTTAGGTCCTATGTAATACGGGGCGAGCCTATTGCCATTAACCGGGCACAAATACCAAACTCCGAGCTGCTACTGAGAATTTCATAGAAAAACCCAATAACATTTTGCTCGACCTGGGAATAGAACCCAGGACCTTTAGCGAAGCAGTCGCACTTGGGATCACTAGACTAATGAGGCAGTTATTTTATTGTATTACCCGAAATGTTTTGAATAATTTAGTAGGTATATTATACTTATCTAAGTTTTTATTTTGCAGTCGTTGGAACGTCTGAAAAAAAAACGTCTTTACAAATCAAACTGTCTCAAAAGTTGGGCAACGATTTACATAGCAATCGTCAACGGCTACCGATTATTATAAGCAATTAGCTACCTAAACAACATCTATTAGACATGTGAAGTGTTTACCTTAAATCTTCACTTCAAAAGAATTATTCCACAAAGTGTCTGTGGATCCCAACTTCAAAGTGTAAGTAAATTCAATGTTTCGTAATTACAAAGCACTGGATTTTTGTTTGACAGCATTACAAAAGGATATTTTCGTTTTGCGATGAAAATTATTACGGTAAAGCTTTTGATATTCGCTTTGTTGAATTTTCTTACATGAAACATCCCAGCTGGTAGCTAGTAGAAAACCGATTAAGGGTCCGGCGAAACTTGAATTGCCCACAAAAACGTAATAGCGAAATAAATCGTAATCCAGACAATATTCTATCAAATTATGTTATTATTCAGATTTTGTTACAGTTAATCTAGGTTCCTACAGTATTATTTCGTGTACTACGACTTCACTGGAAATAAAAGACTGAAAAATCATTCCAAACTTGCTAAAGTTATCAAAAATTGCATTCCCTTATTTATTTCCAGTGAAGTATTTTGGATGAAATGGTAACGTAGGAACCTAGAGAATCCGAATAATAACGGAATTTGATTAAATTGTGTATGAGTTACGATTTATTTCGGTATTACGTTTGTAAGAGAAATTTGGTCCGCCGGACTCGTATGATATTCTTGAGAAACTATATTTGTTTATCGATTAGTAATAAGGAAAACGATGCACCTAACATTGTCTTTTACAAAGTACAGTCGAGAACAATGTGCATTTCACTATTAAAGTTAAAACATACACACGTTTTACTGTTAGGTGCGCAAGTAAGCACTTTACTAATTAATATATTTCAAATAAAAGTTAAAACATTCGACACAAAAGCTTTAACGGTGGTTTATTAACATTTAAAATGTTAATATCTAATAAAACAACGTTTTAATATCTTTTTTAATAATACAATCTCGGTGAAAACACTTTAAAATTTAACTCAAAGTCAATAAAACGCCACGATGCGAAATGTGAGTACCGTAATAAATACACAACTGTTTATAATTAGGAGCGCTTCTTACTTTAATGGGGTAATAAAAGACGCAAATTACGCTCCGATTGTTTTTCTAGTGTAAACTTCTCGATGATCTACTACTAATGACGTAACAGATACATTGAGAAAAACTTTCAAGTTTACTCATAATGTAAAACGTATAATAACATCTATATAAGGACGTTAATGTCACCTAACACTATAATAAAAGCTTCAAGTTGACATTTACGCTGCGTTTTCTGCGATAAACGAAATGTATGTCACGCGAGTAAAATTAGTTGAATTTTATTAATGTCATATCATGAAGACGCTCAGAAACGCCAGGTGTAGGTACACGGGATTGTTTGTTTAACACAATTAGAGTTTCGCACGTGTATTCTAATTATAGAATGTGTTCCGAACGCTTCTCACTGTCCATCACTCGGAATCAGGCAATGTCTGGTTCGTATTAGTGCTGCCCTATGGAAAGTAAAACAGCTGTGCAGTGCTGTGAAAAATATGCACTTCTTTTAAACTTATTTATTTATATGCAACTTTAAAATCTATAATTAAACCCATCAAGAATCGACTGCATAAATTGCTGTAAAACTGGAATATTAAAAGGTTTATAATTTAGTTATTGTGGCAAAAGAGATAATTTAGTGGCTCGCCCGCACACATTGTTAATGCAACAAATTCATACCCCCACCTTCATATCTCTAATCACGCGAAGCCTAATCTGCTAAAATCTTAGCCAAAATAGCGCGAAAATCGTTTGGCGGTGCGCGTGCGGCGGGGTGGGCTCAGGTGAGCGTCAGTCCGCGCCGCGATCTCCCACCGACAGGGATCCACGCACGCCACGCCGCGAAATTTCGGAACTGTTTAGAAAAATCGAATGCATTTCGTTCTCTACACTAAAAAATAAAATAAAAACAAATCGAGACGTTTAGAGAATAGAAATGGGGCGAGTTATGGAGTAAAGGGTTTTTTGGGTGTTTTTTTTTTGGTTGAGGAGACATGGTTACAGCCAGGGTGTTGGGGCAGTGATGTCCGTCGAGAGATGCGGCCTGTTGTCATCGCCGCTTGCTTGCTGCTGCTCGCGCCCATCACCGATTCTTGGTGGTGAGTAGTTGAAAGCTCTACATAAAACTAACCTGTACGAAAAAAAAACATTTTAATCGTGTGAACGCAACAAAACTGACAGAACAACAGAATCTAATAAGAATCGTGAGTCTAAACAGCTGATTTGTGTTTATTTAGATGTTTTTGTCGATTCTCGATTCAATTTTTCGATTCGATTTATTGAGCGTCTCCGTCGCAAAGTTTTCGAAGAAAACTTTTACCGGTGGCTTTTAGTTTTGTTTTCAATGTTTTTTTATGAATAGGTTACCTACATTATATTTAAAACATTTAAAGTTTTTGCTTTATATTTAATTAAAAACTTATTAAACTACCTATACTTGATCAGATCCGTTAACAAAGAACCTAGGTATCTACTTTTCGGAAGATTTTGTGAAGTGTCTTCAAATTATTACAAATGCATATATTATGCATATAGTAGTTAGATTAACTAGTTGGATTAAGTTAATTAATTAAAATATTTAATATTAAATTAACTTGTAAAAGTATTCACTATTTTCGTCCACTTTTCTTATTTCATTATTATTTTTGAATTGTTTTGTGAATTATGCAGCGATGACAAAGAACCATATATTCACAGAAATAATATAATACCCTAATGAATACCTGTTACTACATTACATAATCTTGTATATTAATTAATTTACATGTATGTGAAGCAATAAATGCACATTTAGGCACATCAAAGCGATGCCTTTAATGGCTTCCTTTAATAATGACCGCTGATAACATAATAATGATAGTGAAATCACTTACACTTTTGTTGGTAACTGTATGAGAATGCTTTACATTTTTAATATGAAATAATATTACCTTTTTTCTAAGTGTTTATGTATTTGTCTATGATCGAATGAGTACCTAATGCTTTTCACTGTCTTTTAAATACTAGGTTATGGGAACAAATAAAATTGTAACTTAGGATGCTGTTTTGGATAAACCAAAGCGGTTTCCAAAGGCAGTTTTTGAAATAATATTTTGTAATTGTCTTGGATAATAAATAAATGATAAAAATATTATATACCTTCGTTGGTTATTTTATTATTCAGTGGCTTAAGTAGATATGAATATTTTTTTGATTCAGTGTGATTTAAGACTTCTTTAAATTATAACAATTTGTTAAACAAACTTTTTTCGGAATGTATTTATAACATGATATGGAATATCTTCTAAATTTGCTGAACATATCAGTTTCAACTTCCATAATATTAATAATTTTCGTTTTTAGAGCCTCCTCGAGCAAGCAATCATTACCATTATTCTTCTTTACAGAATTGTTGTTATGTTAATTTAGATAGTTAGATGGTGAAGAAGATGGCTAACAAATCTTGGCTGCCTTGCTTGTGTAATAAAAACCACCATTGACCATCAATATTTTCAGCTTACAGTAATCCACTGCTGCACATAAGCCTCTATCAGGACGCGCCATTTACTCTGTGGCATTAGTATTATCATCAGATCAGCCAAAGTATGTTTATTTTTATGGAGCCACCTGGTGGTAAGGTAAGTCATAGTCGCCCATAGATACCTGTAATACCAGAGGAGTTGCTGATGCCTTGCGGACCGTTAAGAGCCCCTACGAACTGCACACTGAAGCACAAAAGTCGAAACACAACGAGGTTCGACAGACTCTGACGTAACGTTGGTCGCCAGCCAGTCAGAGCCCAAGAGGGAGGGAGGGATCCTACCATCGAGCAAGTCAGATATTTCCTAGCCTCTTACGAAATGCCTATCTGAAAGGTAGAGAGGAACAGTATTCCCACCCGTCCCAACACGGAGAATGTCTACTGAGGAAATGCTTTCCTCGTAGATTTCAACAACGACCGGTTAGTTATATGCCGCGTTATCCATCTTCTTCATGAACTCTGAACGATCTTTACCAATTTTCGAGAGGCATATTGTTATTTAATTACTCCGTGTCGGTACAAGTTAGAATATAGTTCCTCACTGCCATTCAGATAGGCATCTTGTAAGTGTCGAGAAAATATCTGAGTTGGTCGAAGAATAGAATCGCTTGGGGCCTGACTGGCTGGAAACCAGACTTAGGTCGCAGTCTTACGTAAAGCACCTCGGTGTGTGTTCCGATTTTTGGGCGTAAGAGCCAGTTCTCCCTTGGTAGGTCTAGCTCCAGCTCCCACAATGTGCAGTCCGTAGGAGTTCTTATGGCTCGGCAACGCATCAGCAACTCCCACAGATCACCTCTGTAGTTTTTAAATCGCATACATATTAAATCACATACACATTAATTTCATATAATAAGCTCGCCCGCCAAGGCCGGATTAATAGGTTTTGTGGCCCTGGGGCAACAAAGGAGTGGAGGCCCCTGGCCCCTAATTATTTTCCAAATAATATGAAAAAAAATGTGGTGGCCCCGGGGCTGTAGCCCCGAATCTAGTCCCCTAAATCCGGCCCTGTCGACCTCTATTATATGTGACTTAAAGTC
Organism: Acronicta aceris; assembly: GCA_910591435.1. Classification (NCBI taxonomy): domain Eukaryota; kingdom Metazoa; phylum Arthropoda; class Insecta; order Lepidoptera; family Noctuidae; genus Acronicta; species Acronicta aceris. The sequence goes on from OU342759.1 coordinate 14,100,079, forward strand.
TATATCGGTGAACTGTGCGAGTGGCCTATTACCATCAACGGGATACATTCAAAACTCCAAGCTGTTGCAACTGCTCGACTTGAGATTCGAAGCCAAGATCTCTTACTCAGCAGATGCGCTGGCGACTACTATAGTAGTAGTAGTAGCATTTGTGAATATGAATTTTATTTTTTAAATAGGTAAAGATGCCGGTGACTAAAATCAAATACGTCTCTGTTTTGTGGTACTCTTGAAAATTTATGGCCAATCGGTCGAAAGATGGTAAACGTGTATTGTTTATTATAGACAACTTTCTTACGAATAGCTTTTGTCATGACAATGAATAATAATGGCTTTTAAAGCTCACGGTTCAAGCATTACCTACTTCCTATACAAGATTAATAGCGAAGATTTGTAGTTGTAGAATAGATTTTACTGTATAAATAGGTTTTAATCATCTGTAACATCGGGCAAGTTCAAAATATGTGAAGAAGTATTCGGTAGAACACCCCGTGGACTCTTGCAAATGTAACTGTATTAACGGTGAACAGCACACACTGCTGCTTCTGCCAAACTCCAGGATACTACTAAAAATCCCTAATAAAAATGCTCGACCTGGGAATTAATTTCACCCTCGGCAGCCGCACTTACCGATGAGCCAGCATGGACTGTTGCTTCTGGGGGGCGAGCTCCAGGCTGCTACTGTGAATTTCCTAATAAAACCTTGCCTGACCTGGGAATCGGACCCAGGATATTTAGCGTAGCACTAGATTAATGAATAATGAGACGTTGAGGTATTAACGATGTAGAGTAATTACATAATCAGATTTATAGCCAGGAAGTGCAATAAAGATGATTTTCAACGGTCTAATACAGGTCTCATATAAATATTTTAAGACGTTAATATGTCTTATTATTATTTACGTTGTGATCGGTAGAAACGATTAATTATAATACCTTAAGTCTATGCATAAGTAAATTAAAACTTAAAGTTCGCAGTATAGAGTTTAAAATTGTTTGATAATGTCAGAAAATCCCAAGATTTGCCGTTAATATTTGAAATTTAGTGATATAAATATATAAAAATTTAGTTGTCGTTAAGTTTTTTTAAAGTGTTAATCAAGTTATATTTTAAATTCCACATTCACCTTCGGATATGGTGTATTACCATATTGGTACCAGATGTCTTCAGATAATGTCTTATATCAAATGCCAATCAACAAAAACAAGCGACTTTCCATCTTATGGCATCGTTCATAAGTATGAAAATAGAAACTACAAAGTTAATTCACACTTTTGCTTTCATTAAATATCTTCGACATCTAAAACGGTTACCTACTACCACATATTAGGATTTTTAAATCTGATTTTTCAGAAAAAATGTTAATGAAATCTTAACTGAATTAAATAATTAGTCTATCTAGAAAATGTTCAAATCCCGTGGTTTCACTCGCATTTTAAAGGAGTATTTGAGACAAAAGGTAGTTTATAACTTTCTCCAAGGCCTAATCTATCTCTCCACCAGAATGCATCAAAGTTGGTTCAGCGGTTCAGGCGTGAAAACGGATCAGACAGACAGAGTTAATTTCGCTTTTATAATGTTAGTAGGTATGAATTTTCCTGTCATTTGTTAATTCAGATATTGACTATCAGCTGTCGAGAAGTTCCTAAATGATTTCTTATACAACGTAACAAAATTGATGTGGAAATAAGTAGTTATTATACCATAAATGAGCCACTCAATTGATTGTCATCTAATTGTAATTAAACTAAGATATATACCTACGTAACCAGTTTCCATCAGGGCAAAAATGTACATTAGAAAATCTTAGTGGTGAATCACATTTCACTCTTGTTATTAATATTGTCGACAACGCGTTCGGAGCTCCCTTGTTTTCGATATCCATAACTTATTCATGAGTACGATAAACATCCATTTGGCCCCTCACTATTAAAAAAAAGAACTTTCGGCGTTAAATAACGCTGACGTTGTGTATCGCCGAGTGAGTGTGGTTACCGGAGGTCCAATCCCCTGTTAAAAGGCGGGCAATGCACTTGTGACTCCTCTGGTGTTGCGGGTGTCCATGAGCGGCGGTAATCGCTTACCATCAGGCGATCCGTCTGCGCGTTTACTCACCTATCCCATAAAAAAACTTTATTTTAGGTTAAGAGAAAAAGTGATCCTATTCGAAACCAGAGACCACACGGCAAAAATCCGTTTCAACAATAACATTAAATAACAATTCTTTATCGCCATAATAATAATTTTGTTATTGGCAACATTAATAACAGGCCATGAAATTCAATAAAGTCATATTCGACAGGCACCACCGCGCTGGGGACTTTAATTTGCAATTAATCAAGTCGAGACTTTAAATTAGGAGTTTCGTGCACGTTCAACAAAAATGGATGCGCGTACGCAACGGTGCGTCCATAATGTTGCGAGCTGCATATTATTATTTGTTGGCATTATTCGGTTAATAAATGTTCGAATAATAATTTATTTATTGGGCGTAATAATATGTTGGAGGACCAATAAAGTAATAGTTGGTGCGAAGAAGTTTAGATTTATGATTTTAATGTGTTTTATTTTTGCTAGAATCTAGGTTTTTTTTAATTATTGATGACTAAATTATATGACTGCCTGATTAGTCTAGTGGTACCAAGCGCGACTGCTACACTTGAGGTCCTGGGTTCGATCCCCAGGTCGAGCAAAGTGTTATTGGGTTTTTCTATGAAATTCTCAGTAGCAGCTCGGAGTCTGGCTGAATGGCTATAGGCTCGGCCCTATAACATGGGAACTAAACATACTGGCGAACTGTGGGTGTACATTAAGTACGCCTCTGCCTAATCCTTCGGGGAATATTGGCGTGATGGTATCTTATGTTAAAATATATTAATATTAAGTAAATTAATGTTATTTAAGTAGGTATAGTTTAAGTCAGATTTAGAGACAGAAAATATATTTTTTTTCTCAACATATTCTGCCTAACGTGGGATTCCATCAACTCACGCGCATTCTACACACAAGTTCACGATACTTTATGATGGGTACTAAGTCAATGGGGTCCGATGGGACGACCGGACCTGATGGTCACTGAACGCGCCATAATTGAGAAGAATGACTCAATTTTAGCAATTTGAAAGTCCCCCTGGCAGATTGATGGATTCGTGTTAATGTTTCATTGGAGAAAGATTGACTTCATAAATGATTTTTTGCTGCCATGAACATCGATTATTTTCAAATAAATTGGTAGGTAGCGATAATTTAAGTTTCAAAGTTATAAATGGACTTTGCACGGGATTATCTTTATTGAGTGCGGTTGATGCATTTTGCAGTGGTGAACGGGTGCAGTGCATTTCAAAACAAATTGAATTTGACAATATTTTAGACACTGCTATTTTTTTATAACCAATTAACTCTTTTGGGATAATACAGAGTCATTTTTCTGTGGCGAAGGTTCTCAATTCGATTTAATATGTGTTCCCTTTTGAACAGTCACACTATTGCCAATAAGTAAGAAAAGGAAAGCATTTATTTTGCTCTATCTACTCTTAGTCTTAGTCTCTTAGTAATTAGACCTTTTCAATGAATTCAGTCAGAAATATTTTCTTAAATGATTTTTCGAAGTCCAGGCTTAGTTTGTTTCGCCAATCCTATTTTCCTATAATTATAAATGTTATTAATTAAATTTTAATTTTGACGACAATATTCTCTTTTGCCTTAGCAGAAGCCCTATTTTGGTATAACAATAAACCAATTTGATTTAATTATTCCGAGTCAAGAAAAGATTATGTAACCACCAACTGGAGTTACGGCAATTTCTGCAAAGAAATAAGTAGAACTTTTTAGATCTCAAATCTTTTAGTCGTAAGCAAGCCCGCAAGCTAGTTAGACGTAATAACTTAAACACTTGTAATTATTGGCATTACCGACGGTAGCGGGTGCTATGTTAACGTTATTGCAATAAATCTTGACAGACTGCCCGCTAACCGTAGTCTATTAAATATAGATAAGACTACAAACTATTACATAAACAAATTATCTTGTTGGCAATAATTCCTGAACCATTTTGTTACTGTTTGAGATTAGCGAACGGTAAGTTTATGTGGGAATTTAAGTTTCTTCGTACCTAAAGGTGTGTATCAGAATTTATTTTTATTTATTTCAATTAAGTTTGGATCATACAATTAAAATAAAATTATTACAAAATTAAAAAAAAAATACATTGAAATCTAAATTTAAATTGAAAATTATACAATAATAACATTGAATTTATAATATTATATTAGATAGATAAATAAAATTAATATAATATTGTAATATTTATGTGAACCCAGATTCAATTGTGGAGAGAATAACGAATTCGGTTAACTGCGAATACTCGGGGTAACCGCGTATTTGTGGGTAAGAATGACATGGACTGGTTGAACTTTAGACAGTTTTAGGTTTTTGGACAACTTTAGTAGTTTTCAAAATACAATTTTAGAAAATTGTTCACAATGTTTATATATATGATGTACTAGCTTCTGCCCGCGACTTTGTCTGCGTGGACTTCAAAATTGCCTGTGTGTAATTATAGACTATAATCTATCTCTGTGCCAAATTTCATCCAGATCCGTTTAGCCGTTCTGGCGTGAAAGGGTAACAAACATCCATACATCCATACACAAACTGTCATGTTTATAATATTAGTAAGGATGTGTGTCGTGTGTATATGTTTATTATATGTTATTTACATATATATATTAATAGGTATTTAAGTATTACACTCCATTAACGCCATTTTCGTTAAATATTAATTAATTAATCTGTTGAGTTCATCCTAAGGTTGCCTGGAAGAGATCGCTGGTCGCGATAAGGCCACCTATTGTATAATTTAAAATACAATTATATCTCGTTTGTGTTGTTTTTGATGTAAAATAAAGTGTATATAATTATAAATAAATATTTGCATGAACTTAGAAAATTGCGTTTTAGTACCGTGTCACAGACGAATTGGTTTCTAGTTTCGTGAGATTTTATGATCATTCATTTGACATGCAAGGTAGCACCCCGAGCTTGTCTAAGTCCGGAAATCGAGAGACACCGTGGATTAAACCTGGTTTCACAACCGCCACAATTTACTTAACGATGCGTTAAATTAGATACACTACTTAACTATAAAAGTCGATATCTATTAGTTTCGTATGTAGGTGCCGGAATTGAATCGCCCACGAAATTCTGAGTGAACACGCGGGCATCGTTAATTGAATTTTTTGTTCATGTTGATCAATGTGTTTCGAGATAAAAATAGGTGTTATTACATCTACTTAGTGTATGCTAGTTTGCATAATTGGTTCTTTTTATGCACATGGGCAACGGGTTAAGTGATAGTTTGCTCTCTGATCCGGTACCTATAAGGAACCTATAAGACTTTGAAGATAAGCTTCTATCTTTATAACTCGCTTTGCAAATGTGGGCGAATTCATTGCAATCATTGCTTCTTGGTCAAAGACTGTACCTACTTCCTAAAGGATTATGCATTGCTATTACATGGGACCTAATCATACTGGCGAATTTACGGTCAAAAGTACACCAAGTTACTACAAACCGTCAAATTTCCCCAATGGATAATAAAGTCTATTATTCGGAGATTAATTTGAAAATTGCTTGAGGAAATTTTACAGTTTTGGATACCATGACGTGCTGTTGACTGTACATTACTAAGTACACCGCTGCCCACCCCTTCGGGGAATATAGGCGTGATGGTATGACTGAACTAGGAGTGTCTCGAATAAAAGTTCTCCGTCAAAGCTGATTGGTTGAAAATGTCATATGGCATTAAGTTCGCCATATACTCTTATGTTACTACTGTACACAGAAGTAAATGAGCAGTGATAGCCTAGTGCTATGTCCATAGGAATGCCAAGTGATTATGTACCTATAGATATAAATAAAATTTGTAAGTTTTGCGTCCAATAACTTTTTAATTGATTTGCCTTTTAAACCCCGACGCAAAAATGATGGTGTTATACATTTATTATTTTATTTTATTTATTTATTTATTTTATTCTAACGTGTCTAACTTTCTGTTGCATCGTATCGCCCAAACGAATGGACTTTTTTTGTTAAAAAGCTATGATTTAAAAAATCTAGCTAACCGTTTGAAGATTATGAGCTCTTTTCTGGTTCGAGTAGGGATGTGAACAACTTCCACAGGTCTGATCGATTGAAATGTGGTATTCTATTACTTCAATAATATTGCAAGAACATAGTCACCATGTCTTGATGCTGTGGAGGTGTTTTATATTGCAGTGTTAAACTTTTGTTTTCTCTCTGAACTAACATGTGCAAGTATAACTTTTAATTATATCTCTACAGACTATTGGTACTAACGGTGGGTTATCTATCAAGTTTTATTGTCATTAGCTAACCGGCACCCAAATGTTTTGACCGCACCGCGGTTACAAAAGCGGATATTACCGTGTTTATTATATTACTTAAGGGTGAGTGTGTTTTGTTTTAGTCGCGGTGATTTTGTTTTGTATCTTGGATTTAAGGTGTAACACTCAAGACTAAAAAACTACTAATAACTCAAAGGAGATGGTTGCTTACACTTTACCGGGTTAAAACTGCCATATCAACGTAAAGTGTTGCTTAATATTGTAATTATGATTTTTTTAAATGAGTATCTGTGCAGTTTCTTGCCAGCTCTTCTCCATAAGACCCACTTTTTCGAACTGTGTAACTGGTTTTGACTTTTCAAAAGGATCTATTTTAGTGGTCTAATTAAAATAAAACATTTTGACTTTGACTTTGACATTATGTTACATTGTAAACATTCACAAAATTTGCTTCATGATTGATATTAAAATTAGCATAATTCTTATTGGACTTTACAGCCATCTAAGCTATGAAATTTGATGCTTGCATTTTTTTAACTTTGTGATATACTTCCGTAGACCACAGAGAAGCGTTGAGGATAGAATTTTAAAGACTTTTAATTGATATCTCAAACTTCTCCTTAAACTACGTATAATTGAATAAACCTGTGACACTTTTAATGACCGACATTCTTCCCCTTAACACCGTCGATAATAGCCAGTTTAATGCGAAGTAAATAAATTAATTACGTTATAAATCTAACCGCGATGTCGGATAAAACCACCTGTCAGCTAACCGTTCACAGTTACTGTAATCATAACAAAACTGTATTAGTTTAATGTTTTAATCGATTTTAATTGTTTATTTATGGTCATTATATTGCTTTCTGGGGTAAACAGTACGCGATAAATGGATTTAGTGTCAATGAAGTAAAAGGCCAGTGATTTTGTTATTTCTTTTCTAAAAAGACATCATAATTCAACTATTTACTGTTTTGTAAAAAAAAGGGTTACTAGCAATGTGGATCGCACATTGATAGTATTCTTGTTAACCCCTCGTGCTAAGCTGTATGCTTGTGTTACGAGTGGGTCCACGTCGGTAGTGCAATGGGTGGGGTTCGAACCGGCAACCACATGATCGCAAGTCCGACGCCCTAGGCATTAAGCTACGGCCGCTTCAAAATGAATCGGAATTGGGGAATTATCGAAATCGGGCTTGTCCTCCCGTGGGAGCTGTCTTTTATAAAAAATAGAGTTTCCGATTCTGCTAACGAATTATTTGTCAATCGCTAGTGAAACGCAGCTAATCGATAGCTTTAGCTTTGTACTCAATCCTACAAATGTTACTGAAATCGAGTCAAAAATTATTCGGGTGTTCGAGATTGGTAACATAATGTTATAAACACGGGTGGGTCTCGATGATTCACGAAAGGTCACCAATCTCCCGACAGACCGCGGCAAACATAGAATAAGCTGGCAGATTTACCAATCATGCGATTGTTGATTGTTATTAAACCAAAAGATTTAGGATTATTTCAAAAACTGCCTCATTGGTCTAGTGTTTGCACGTGTGGCTGCTGAGCCTGAGGGTTCGATACCTAGGTCAGATTTTTTTTATACCACTAAGGTGGCAAAAAAGCGTTCGACCTGCCTGATGGTAAGCGGTAACCGTAGCCTGCGAACGCTTGCAACACGGGGGGTATCACTCGCGCGTTGCCGACCCTGTAAATTAAGGAGGAATAGTTGGGCTGGCAGCATAGGAGACATTCTGCCATGCATGACAGCGGCGGCAACAAAACACCACCGGTTCCCCACACTGCCAACACAACGCTTCCTCGCGGAGCTCTGGCGACCTTGAAAATTGAGTTTTCTGCTAGGAAATTTTAATAGCATCACGGAATTTAGATTTATACGCGGTTAATGTCTAAGAAATTAAAAAACATAATAATTTTTCGAACTCTGAGGAAATACATGTTCAAATAGAGCGTATACATATATATAATTTGTACATTAGGTATGTATAACCGGCGAAATGTGGGTGTACATAAGTACACCTCTGCCTGCATATACATGGTATGTAAGTCCTATTAATATAGATAGGCAGCACACAATAAAGAAAATCAAAGCTAATCCTATTCTAAGACCGCGAATACAATATTTATAGGTTCTTTATTAAACAATGATCCACTTTTTTAGTACATTTCCTGTACCGGTAACTAGACGATTTCATCAGAATTCGTCTGACGTAACTGCACAGTGGTGCGAACAATGAAGATACTAAACAGATTTGCTCATCATACTCGGTATGAAGTTAGTTTTAATTGGCGTCGTGTTTATTATTTAGCTTTCAATCAAGTATTGAACCTAGACCGTCGATAGCTAGCGACGAGACTGTTCTACATTATTTTAGACTGGATTTTTGTGGATGAAAATACTAACAATTTGTGGCAAGCTATTAATATTTGCGTGTTTCCTCTATTTTTTACTGCGCTCGTGCTACAGTGATCAAACTTAGCTTAATAACTGAACAGAGATTTGATTAAAAAAACATTTAGTGGGAGAGCCATGCTTCGGCACGAATGGGCCGGCTCGACCGGAGTGATACCACGGCCTCACATAAAACCGGCGTTAAACAACGCTTACGTTGTGTTTCGCCGAGTGAGTGAGGATACCTGAGGCCACTAACTTTTAAAATTCACTATCTTCTTGAGAATATGGCACGCGCTAAAAAGCTTTTCGTTATATATATTTTTTTAAAGATATAAAATACGAGAAGCCAAGACTACGGAAGGTAAACCAGTCCCTTTCCCATTAGACTATTTATTCTTTCAATTATCCCAATAAATCAAATATTAATTGATTTATTACAGAGAACAGGACAAAAATGTTATGTTCCTTGAATTTTAAATTTACTTACACCGTGTAGGTCCACCGAAGTTTTGTTTCTCTTACGACAATCAAATGTCTATCATAAGACAATCAGGAACTTTAACAATGGACTTTATCACAATGTCTTAAATATAAATAAACTTGTTCCTGCCAGCGACTTTATTTACGTAAGGGACCTACCTATAAAAGTACCTAAGAGTTCAAACGATAAAAAATGTCAACCAGGCTTATAATCTATCTGTACCTACACCAGATTTTATAGAAATTAAAATCTGTCAAATGGATCTTGAGTTATAAACGGATATACAGACAGACAACAATTCTTCAATATCGTTCAATAAAAGCGGCGGTAACCTAATGGCGAGGGCGTCGGACTTGCGATCATGTGGTTGCCGGTTCGAAACCCACCCATTGCTCTACCGACGTGAACCCACTCGTAACACAAGCATTTAGTTTAGCACGAGGGGTTAACAAAAATACTGATAATGTGCGACCCACATTGCAAGTAAGCTTCTTTTAAAAAAAATGAAAAAAGTGTATCCTTCACTTATTTTTTTTTTTCAATTATAATTTTACTATTACGAACACGACTTTTCTTATAGACATATCACACGATAGAAGACAACCATGGTCTAAGCTTTAATACATTTTTGAAACAATAAAATAGATCAAAATATTTGTAAACAAAAGACATGACAGTTCATTCAAAACACCACCCAATTTTACCTACACGTTAAAAATACGAAGCGGCATACCGGTGCGTATGGAACTAGTTCATTTAGCACTCAGTGCGATGCCCTGTCGCGCTGCCACCCGCACACGTTTGCAGTCCGCTTAGCGGCCCATCGCTAACTATCTGTTTCTCGTGTAGCTTATGCATGGCGAACAGATGTGAACGTAGGCACAAACGGTTGTAATTGAAACTGGTAGGGATGCTAATATTTATTTATAGAACGTTTACTGTTCTCTTCAGTCGGTTGGAAATAATGGTGAGTGAATTGTAGAATAGCTGATGTAATCCCTTTTTTTCTATTGATATCGTTTAATTGCACCTTGACAGGTTATGTTTATCTTTGTGTAAGTTCTGAGGATCGTGAAAAATACTGGCTGTTTTTTTTTTTATTTATCTATTTATAAATTCAGAGCGCATTGTACCTAACCCGAGTACAATTTCAATTTCATCGAATTTAAAAAAGTGTATTACATTTATTATTTTATTTCAATGTGAAGTTAAATACAAATCTTTCCTCTTTATAATACTAGTGTAAATTAATCATAAAATGTATAATTAGGATCACCCCTTTAACGGGTGCAAGTTACTAGTTTTACATAAAGTTATTAAGTAGAATTCAACAAGAGAGAGATTTGAAACCATACTTGATTTTGATTTCGCTTCTTACATTCAGCTGATTCGCTGAATAAGTTAAAAAGAATAATAAAAAAGAAAATTAAGTGTCCACATTACTACTAATCTTTCAAGTGTTTATCTTGAACTTGGCAGGGTATCTAGATATAACATCATCACACCTATAATTCCCAAAAAGTCGGGCGGAGATGCACTTACATCCACAGTTCGCTGCTATGTTTACGTCTCATGTACTTAGGTGGCGAGCCTATTGCCTTTAACCGGGAGTATTAACCAACGTGTATAGTTAAATCTCTTTTTTAGATATTTTTGTATTGTAGTATTTTTAAGCATTAAAATATGCTTTTAACAATACAGATACATAAAACTCGAAAAACTGATATTTACTATACCTTGACACACTGTTAGTAAAGTGAAAATAAATAGTAAAATTCCCACAGATCTGATCTGTCACATCTGTGCACATTTCTTAATCTGTTCCGCTGTACCATACAGAGGCGCGCGTCATTGTGCGTAGTATTTCACCAATTATCGCGTGCAGCCCATTATGGATTTACACAAACTACTGTGGCGCTAAAACCCACAGAGATGACAAATTGACTTCAGTGTGACGTTATCAGGATAATGAACTTGGACCGAGTGTCGGAAAAATATTTTATTTGCTGCATTTTACGAGTGCGCGTGAAATATTTTTTTTTTTTTTTTTTACTAGCTGTTGTAAAGGATGACCGATATCCTCCTAAGTCCATTTTTTCTCAAAATAGGTCAAGCCTTTAAAGAGGAGAATAATTACGAACAGATGCGCACGTTTTTTTATTAAGCTTTTTTTTAAAAAAAGGTTATAACCCACTGTAATTTTCTTCTGTAGTTATCGTCTTTACAAACACATTTTCTCATATACAAATACCTTGACCTGGAACAAGTACCTGTATATAATCAGATATTTAGTCCATGTGGGTTTGAACCCAGAATCCGTGCAGAAGCCGATCGGTAAGCGAAACGTACCATATTTTTTTTATCAAAAGTTCCTTTATTAAATATTACAAAATAATAATCTAAATAAAAATGTGACAAGCAAGTACAGCTGTAACATTCTCTTGATTGAATAAGTATTGGTTATATTTTTTTAAATCGACTTCCGCCAAACAGAAGCAAATTGAACCCATTAAAGAGTAAAACTTAATAAACATATCAAAGAAGTTCAAATCACAACATCTCGTCAGCCAACATACGTCTCAACACTTTCGAAAGCGTAAAACGACCTAACAATACCATACGGGACGGTGTCAGACCCAATTTTAACAAGATGACAAACAGTGTTACATGCCATAGCCGCCATGAGAGTCCATGATGCATGCGCTAAAACCTTGGGACAACATTGCTTATAACCACATAAACTTTTAAAAGTGTTTGCTCGCATACAGTGACAGAACGATCTAGTATGACGATTGCAGACTGTTGACTAATATAAAACGCTCTCCGTACACCTTATCGCCGTTATATTAGAGTTCAATTTTCGTTCTAAGGTTGGCGTAAATGTATTTGTGTATAGTGATGGTAATAATGTTTACAGTTAAGTCGTCATGCGGCCGCTAATCGTGCCGATGTCGCGCGTTAGCGCCTCGCCCGGTGTCCGCAAACATTGTCATTCATTGTCACCCTAGTTGAATAGAGGCCTTTCCTGATGGACGCTTAAAAGGCTCTCAGTTCACTATTAATATAGTGTGTGGATGTGACAAAATGTATGACAAATCATGGCTTCAGTTATTAATTAAATCACGCTTGGTTAGATTTTAGTAGAACTTATCATTATCCAGGTTCCGAAGAACTGTTCGATATTTTTTTTGTTTATTTAAAACGTTGCCCCAGACTAGGATTTTCTCCTAAATCCTGGGTGCGTTTACAAACACGAATTCTCACATACACAAACACCCAAACCCGGAACAACTACAAATATTTGCTCCGTGTGGGGATCGAAACCACAACACAGGCAGAAGCCGATCGCTCAGCCGCTACGCCAAACGTGTCGTCAATACCATCCAGTCGATATAATTCCAGATGCCGATTTTCTCAATCGTCAGACTCACACTATAGAAACTTTCTGATGCCGCGTAAGATGATGTTGAGATGCGCGACGCGCAAATGTGTGCGTCAAAAATAGGGTTGTCTTTGGGTCCATACGTGTACCTAGAATGTGTGCATGCGCCACATTCGTTCCGAACTTCAAGGGTAAGTTTGCGAACGACTGCGAAGCGAAGAGACAACCAACGCTACTACTAAATGCGGTACGCTGAGGTATGTAAAGTTGGGGAGGGTACTATCGGTCTGTTCGATAGTTTTTCATCGATCATCAACAAAACCCCTACGCGAGCTGATTAAACTCTTATTCTCTACTCATAGAAATCCACCTTCTGCTGAAATCTAGTTCAGCTAGAATAGTGCAAATAATTACTTATAAATCTCGGGCCCGTTAGCCGTAAATATCTCGCTCTTAATGACAGGACTGCGTGCCAACTCCATTGTTGACATAGGTCAGGGTTAACTGATGCTCCGTCACTACGTCAACGCTTCATTTCTGTGACAAATGGCGAATGTCACGTCCCATGGCGTAACTACAGATGGAAAATGGTTGGGTTTTCATTTTATCTGTAGCATTGACATAGTATCAGATTTTCTATGTATTGATATATATATATTATATATATTCGCAACAGATTATAGTGACAACTAACGAGATTAATACAGTAAGGGTAATGTTACTTTGTCCGTCTGAAGTAATGCATAATTAGGTGCGCAGAAGTCAATTTTAAGTTAAAGACTGCGAGGCGCCTGCGCGATCAGGGGAGTCCTATTATCTCGTGCAATCACTGACCCTCTTGTGGCCTACCACTTACTTGGTGTCGAAGACAGTCGTGGTCACAAATGTTTTGCATTAATGGATATTTTCTTGACAGCTTTCAATATATTAACCGCACAGTATGTAAGTACTTTTGTATGCGATTATACCTGCGCGAGCTTTTGGAAAAGATAACTTCAGATAGGAACTCATTCTTATTTATCTTGGAACCACCCATTAAATTAATGGGAACTGAAAAGACGAGTATGAATTATACGAGTTTTCTGTTCTGTATATATATGTGCGGTTCACTAATGATGAATCTGCTATGCAAAAAGAAAAAAATAGCGATTTAAATCAAAGTAGGTACCTATCCCAAAGACATTAAGAATAACTGTGATTCCAAAATTATTGGAAGACGCCCAACGTTATTTGAAACAATTTAAAATACTGCTGATTGACAGCCTCATTAGACTAGTGGTCCCAAGCGCGACTGCTACACCAGAGGTCCTGGGTTCGATCCCCAGGTCAAGCAAAGTGTTATTGGGTTTTCTAAGAATTCTCAGTAGCAGCTCGGAGTTTGGATTTGTGTCCGGTCAATGGCTATAGGTTCACCCCCTATAACATAGGACCTGAACATACCGGGCGAACTGTGGTTGTACATTAAGTACCTACGCCCCTGCCTAACTCTTCGGGGAATACGGGCGTGATGGTATGTTATGTTGTGTAAAATACTACTAGGTGTATTGTAAGAGTTCGGAAATTAAAAAAAAATATACCTATATAAAAATAGACAATAACGATACATACAGCTTTAAATAGAAAGGATGAACAGTTAATTAGCTATCGAGTTTTCGGCAAAAAGGTATTGTCATTTAATTCCATAATTATATTTATAATATAAGAGACACTCAGGTCCATAGAGTCCATTATAAAAAATATTTTCTTTTCTACACGACAAAGAAATAACGTCTTTGATGTGTTCCAAACACTAGAAATTACGACTGAAATAGGAACAAAATTGTGATTGTGAGGCGACTTCAAAAGTCACTCAGTCAGTTAGAGCTGAGCAGTTTCGACTAATGTGAGCCTGACAAAGAAAAAAAATGAATGAATGAAAACGTTCTCAATGCGCGTTCTACGAGTATAACTCTAAAATCTCTTTGATGCCATCAAAATCGAACATTTCGCATCTTACTGACTAAACATTTGATTGTTTATTAATTTTGTAGCCCAATTCTCGGCGACACCTACTTCGTTCGTATTGGTGTCAATATATCTAACCACTTCCTCACCACCAGCCGAGACCAGATGGGTCTTTGAAGAATAATTAATTGACATACAACTTATCACAGTTAATTTATTCGTCTGAGTATACGGAGGTGTGTCGCCAGCTTGGCAATATTCCATTTCTTAATACTCTATTCAAATTAAACTGTAATTTGTTACATATAAAGTTGTTATTTGGTTACGTGGTTTGTAGGTTTTGAAGACAGAATCCTGGTGTTAGAAACACCTAAATTCTGGCCAAAATAAATTTGGAACCGTTCAGTGACGTAATAATAACTGTACTCGGTCGCTGTATTTGACAGATGAATTATATAGTAAATATTGATGCTACTAAAATTGGACACGACTAGGTGACCATGTGCTAAATGTATTGCAATAATGAGTTTTAATTTGTAGTTTTATTGGATATTACGCCTACGAGGTTATTGCAATATTTTGCATACTTTTATTTAATTTTACAACTAGGCTATTAACACCTTTTTGCAAAATCACACCTGCCAAAAAGGTCGAATACGAGTACGTTACTACGTCAAAATGAGGGAATTTTATCCTCAAGTTTAATATTTATATTATTAGCTTCTGGCTTAGATTATACGAAAGCAGACAAAAGATTTAATAAAATAACCTTTGAGAAAAAGTAATTATGTTATGTGCGAAACAGTTTCGGAAGTCGGTGCCTTTGATTTGATCGGATCTTTTGATTTTGCTACTGACTTCCGAAACTGTTTCGCACATAACATTATTTTTTATGTTTTGAAGGCGGTTTTACTTTATAATAAAAGTTTTATCATTTCAACATTTTGAGTAGCGAATAGAAGTTTACGTAGACGAAGTTATCATTTTCTTGGTCGGTACGTATTATTGTCATTTTGTTTTAAATTCTATAAACAGATCTTGACCAAATTTTTATAGGACCAACTCTGATCACAAAATCATCATCAAAATTGATTCTTAATTGACGGGATAATCACGTAACAAAGATACAAAAAAAACGCACTGTCGAATTGAGAACCTCCTCCTTTTTGAAGTCGGTTAAAAGTGGCGAAGAAAAAAAATAGTAATCTAATCTAATTTCTAACTACCTGAAAACAGTCATGATTCTATGCTGGTTTTTACAGAGAGAATGTCAGGAATCCCATAGCCGTAACTATAAGATAAAGGAAGACAAGTAGGCAAGTACCTTCTGTTTTTAACCGACTTCAAGAAAAGACTAGGTTCTCAAATCGACTGTTTTTTTTTGTCGGTACGAGTCCGACATACCCTGCCGCTTCCCCAGGTGGCAGACGATCCATAAGGATTTTTCGCACTTAAGAAAAGTATAATTTTTGTCTCTGGGTGATGGACACGAATTATAATGTTATCTGAAGTAGCTATGAATTAGAAGCACCTATATCTTATGACCTTACAAACTTTGCTTGCAGACAGGCAATTGGTTCGTCATTATCATGACGAAATCACATTGATAAATGAGATTAATTGTAGTAATATTATCACACTGTTGTATGAAAATATTCTGAATATCCGCTTTATAATCCTTTTAAATCTCTTTGCTAACCCACAAAAACAGATTTACACTTTGACCGAGATCATAAGCAAACGACACCTACTTTAAATGGCAGAGCAGCAAATAAATATTACTATAATAAATATTTCATTTACAACTTCGCATAGACCTGCTAATTTGATTAGTTTTGACTCGTAAATTAATTTAATATTTTATTGGCATTTAAAGTGACAAAACTTTCGCCCACTGCCTCGTAAAGTGGGCAAAACTGGACCATCTTAAATTATTAAATGTCCCCTGAGATCGATGGCACAATATTTATTGACAACTAGCTTTTGCCAGCGACTTCGTCCGCGTGGAATAGTTACTTTGTTCCCTAGTTCTTCGCCTTCGGTATCACCTGCGTTGCCCCGTTCCTAAGGGTTGTAGTGTGATGTTTTATAGCTTGAAACCTTTCTCATGAATCACTCATTTTCCCAACATTTCCCTTCACTGCTCTGCTCCTATTGATCGTAGCGTGGTGAAAGTATACTATAACCTGCCCAGGAGTATGAAGAACAATTTTATTGTACCAAGTTTCGTTGAAATCCGTCGAGTGGTTTTGTTTCTATAACGAACATAAAGACAGACAGACAGACAAAAATTTTACTGATTGCATTTTTGGCGTCAGTATCGATCACTAATCACCCGCTGATAGTTATTTTGGAAATATATTTCATGTACAGAATTGACCTCTCTACAGATTTATTATAAGTATAGATTATACTTACAAACACGTCTGTACCTATCCTCGAGGGTTAAGGCATAGTTGTGCTAAATCCCATGTAATACAAGCTTATTGACATAAAGCGGGCACCAATCAAAACTCCAAGCTGCTACTTCGCATTTTATAGGAACTGTTTCATTAGTCTATTGGTCGTAAGCGCGTCTGCTAAGCTAGAGTTTCTGGGTTCGGTTCAGCTGGTCGAGCAAATTGTTATTGGGTTTTCTTATGAAATTCTCAGTAGCAGCTCGGAGTTTGGCTATAGGAAATAGGCTCACATATTATATATATATATATATATATATATATATATATATATATTTTAGGGTATATTACATGTATCCTAAACATACCAGCGAACTGCTAATAACCGCACATAAAGCCAAATTCCGAGTAAGTCCTGAAAATTTTATAAAAAACCCTATGACACTGCTGGACCCAGCACCTTTGCTCCAGCATAGCAGTTTCTACTAGACCGGTTAAGACTCCGGCCGGCGGACCGATTTTCTGTTACAAACGTAATACCGAAATAAATCGTAATACAAACACAATTTAACCAAGTTCTGTTATTATTCGGATTCCGATACCGTTAATCTAGGTTCCTACGTTACCATTTCATCCAAAATACTTCACTGGAAATAAATGCAAGCGAGTGCAATTTTTGGTAACTTTACCAAGTTTAGAACGATTTTCCGGTCTTTTAATTCCATTAAAGTAGTAGTAGACGAAATAGTCTCCAAGGAACGTAGATTAACGGTATCCAAATCCGAATAATAACATAATTTGATAGAATATTGTCTGGATTACGTTTTATTTAGGTATTACGTTTTTGTGGGCAATTCTAGCTCCGCCGGACACTTAACAATCGCTTTTTCCTCAAAAAATTATCTTATGGTTACAAAATCTTTGTGTTTTGAGAATCACCAACTTCTGTCCTTTCATTTGTCTTCGAGTTAACAGCTTCGCTAAACTTCACTATTTTCTTGATTCTCTGCCTATCTCACAAGACATAAAGCGCGTTTCTCCAATGGACATACATCACCGCGTGTCAGCGCTCGAGCATTGTGACGTCACTCGCGCGCAGCGATCGATTCAGCTAATATAAGCGTACGTAATGATGATTTTCTATCTGGAAATGCGTTAAGTAGTTTAGTACGAATCAAATAGTAGAATTTCTCCAGTCGATAAAAGAGGCATGGCTCTGGGAACTGGAAACAGTAACAACAAAGTAACAACTTTTTTTTTATGGAATAGGGGGCACTCGAGCAGACGGATCGCCTGAAGGTAAGCGATTATCGCCGCCCATGGACACCCGCAACACCAGAGGAGTCACAAGTGCGTTGCCGGCTTTTAAACTTACTTTTAATATAATCACAGATCCGAAAACAGATGGCTAAAGACATAATAATTCATAGTAGCTCTTTATTACTATCTATATCAATATAGCTTAAGCAACAACCTCAATTTTACCACGATTAGGAGGATGACAGAAAAACTACCACATAATTAAATTGCCACAATTTTCTGGCAACCCTTTCTTTCTCGAAGTTCGTAAAAGACTCATAGAGAAGAATAACTAAAGCAGTAAAAGGACAACATTGTATAAGTATTCACCTTATGATTCACAGACACGGCTGGACTAAGTGCAATGCCATACATAAGTAAATACCAATATACGCTGAACTATAAGTGTGTGAAAAACCTATACAATGCCAGGTCAGCTTATGCTGGCCTTATACGGCACGCGTGTCGGTGAATCATATCATGAAGCACAAAACATGGCCATTTTAGCAAGATAATAACTTATTCTTCTTAGTGTTGAAAGCCAAAACGGCTCAAAAAACTCTTGTTCCTCTTGATAATGTTAGGAAGATTAGATAGTTATCCAATTTGGACAGGATTTATCGATAACTTCCGAAGAATAGCATAATCATATTGCCGACAAGTATTACATGAGTGGGCAGATTTCGGGAAACAATCAGTTAACGTAAGCTTTGTTAATGAACGCGCACCATGTGACGCAGATCATGCTCCCCATCTATTTTTATCTATCTTTCAACGGATACTTCGCTGTAAGTAACTGACAATTTCGCAACATCTTAACGTCTATGAAGATTAACAAATTCAATATTTATGGACTAAAATACCAGTGAATTATTATTATTCACACACAGCATCATTTAATTTCATATTAGTTGCCAGCAACTTGGCTTTTCTTCAATATTAATTATAAGTGTTCTTTTTTTAAAAATCCAGATTAATGCCTGAAAATGAAAAATCCTCGTGAATGCCCAAGCTTCGGTCGTGGAAAAAACACATTCACCAATCCCACAACTCCTATTACTGTATTATTTTTCATTTCCGCGTATTTTAAAGGACTCAATTCTGCATTGCATACTGTGTACAGATCTATGGATTAAAATCAAGAAACAATTATGGACCCTGTCGGGCACAGCAAAATTTATACAGTTTAATGGAAGAGAGGAGCGTTTTTCAATAGAAGGCTATATTATAAACTGCCTCATTGCTCATAATAATGTAAATTAATGCGGTAAAATCCGTGACGTGTAAGTGGTTGCAAGCATGGATGCTGAGACTGTGGTCCTGAGGTCCACCTCAAAATTTGCAAATTTTATTGAGTTTTTGTATTAGGAATTCTTAGTATCACCTCAGCTGGGATTTTTGTCCAGGTATTGAAATCCGCAACTGTTATAAGAGACTTAAAACATACCGTACCGTGAGTCTACATATCTGCTTAATCAAGGGAAGATACAGGCATGACGGATAGATATGTTATAAAAGGCTTTGATGATCTGATTATATTTCGAGTAGTTCCTTAGCTTGTCCTTAAACATTACAGGTCCCTTCGTATGATTGTAGTAACAAGCGAAAGTGAGCGTGCTAATCGGCGCAAAACGACCCCCATTATCTACAACAGCTAAGCTTAGAGCAGGGGTAACCAAATGGCGGATGTCCGTATCCAGACGTCAGGATTCCTTCCGCTTTATTTGTTTATTGATATTATATGAATATTTAATTCATTTTAACAAAGTAAATGCATGTGACGAGTTAGTGACCCCTGGCTTTAAGCATCTTTCAGTTTAATGCGACTATATATACGCAGTGATTGCAATTTGAAATTTGTAACCTTTAAAAGAAGATACCGAAAGCTTCATAGAATGGAGTAATCATTTGTAGGTCAATCAAAGACAAAATCGCGAAGGATGAAGTGGCATCAAAAGCCAAACAGACAATCAGTGGCATAGATAAGTCACTAGTTCTCTTCCTTAATAAAACTTATCATAGCTTCTATAATGTAACTTCCCTTAGATACAGCAGGAAAATGCGTATAATCATGAGGGTCATGAAGACCAGCAATAAAATCTTCAAATTCTTGTAAGAATTCAACTGCACATGTTTGTGCTAACAAAACTCGAAAAGTACTTGGATGATTAACTTGAAATTTTGACACGACGTTGCATTCAAATACGTGCATGTTTTTATCTAAAAGAAAATAATGAAGTTATCTAATGTATTATCTATATTATATTTAGCTAGTTCAAAAAAAAGAATATCCAAATTTGGTACAGCCAGACCACCAAATCAATCAGTATGAAAATCACCAAAAAGTATCGTCCCACGCTCAGAAATACACCGAATACATATTCCAAATTCCTAACCGACATTACCTACACCGCTATCATCGTTGTATGAAGTATTATGAAACACCAGTTCAACCAATGTAAACACGACTATCCCGTAGGGGTTAATAAAATCATTTTGTAAACTCCCAAATTGTAATTCCACCATGTGTTGTGGTCGTATTTTATCCACCTCTTGACTTTTACTGTTGTACTTTGCGCTCATTTTTACTGTAGTTGTAACAAGGCCGTCTAGTATACCATGAATTGGAGTACAGAATCATCTCTGTTAATCTGGAATGTTCTCTTGAATAGAATTTGGAATGGAAATGTTTCCTGTTTTCCCTCTATCTGTTTTGGTTTCGGGCTGCACTAGTCAGCAATGCGAGGAATTTGATGGTTTGAAGGAAGATTGATGAATGAAATACACTCGCGTCTTTTTCCTTCGTCTTGCATTATTTTGTGACGTATAAGCAAGAATCGTAGCGCTTGTCCACACATCTTGTCACACACGTTCCTTTTTGAGGTCCTCACCGATGTGGTAGATTTGAAACAGGGAGACATATTATTTTATGTATCTATATATATATATATATTCGTGCTATCTATAAATATTTCTGGAACACAAATATTAGTCTCAGGAGAAAATCGAACTTACTACACGCAGCGCAACGCAGTGATGTGACCACCTTAACCGTACCATCCGGTATATATATTAGCCAGACAGTAAGTCATTTTTGAAAACATAATACATTAAATAACTCTGATATTCTTTTCGGTCATTCATAATAGTTACAGTTTATATAGTTGTGCTATGCGCAGCAATGCCCTTTTTATCTATTTTTTGTCATAAGCCTTACCATGCAAACACACAACAACTCACCAAAGTCTCATTGCAATCGAATGAATGGTTTAAGAACGCTTATAGGAGAAACATTCGGAACGAATGTAGATAAAAATACTTTCCAATTTGTTAACACTTCATTAAACAGGGCTTTGAATAGAAAATATTTAAAAGAAGCACGTGCTATTATATTCACGGAAACCTGAATGAAATGGAAAATTAGAGAATCATTCAACGTGTAATATTCGCAAGAAACCATTAGAAAAATGTACAGCATAAACATTCGTATGCTGAAATAATAAAGACCAATTTCTATCAAATCTCGTTCATCGTATAGTGTCAGATAGACGAATGATATTGTATCTAACCATTACCGATAACTTTTAACGGGATCGACTTTCTAAGAGAATCGATTCCGGGAAGCAGACAAGTCTAAATTTATTCGAACTAGCTTCGCACTCGATACTCTGACAATGAACTCTAATCGAGTAAACAATGGATCTGTCAGCGCGACCTGGCGCTCGCCTGTCGACGCTCACCGTGGCGGATCGTAAATCGATACAGAGTTAGAAGAACAACACTAGTCGTATTGAGTGAGTTGAGTTTTATGACTATTTCATTATGAAACTTGTTGACTCGGACGTGTTTATATAGGAATGCATTTTCGGAATTGTGAATTTATCCCAGACATTTAATGTTTGTTTAAATACTACGACTCGACTGCCCACTGAGTAAGACCAACGCGATTAGAAAGTAAAAACAAACATCAGTTGGTTCTGAGTAGAAATACTGAAGTTAAGTCTATAATTAATTAACAATTGTATTCGAACACTTTAAATATTGTTAAAGAAAATTGTAGATGAAGAAACCCGCAGATATAGTCTGGGTGTGAAGAGCTTTATTTCTTTAGCAATTCCTATAAGCTAATCATTGGCTGATAGTTATATTGCTAAATTGGTTTTGCAAGCGATAATCAACCTTGTGAATACACGGATACATTATTGAATGAATTGGTACAATTTAATTATTGGCATTTTGAGATTCTCGATTTAAATTATATAACACACTATATCACCTGTATTCCCCGAAAGTCGAGGTAACTAATGTACACAGTTCGCCTGCATGTTTAGGTCTCACGTAATACTTGGCGAGCCTATCCCCATATCGATATCCGGAAAATCGAAATAAATTGAAACTCCAAGATACTGTTCCATAGAAAAACTCTGCTCTATTTGGAAATCGAAGCCACACACACTGCTCACCGCTCGCGCTTACCACTAGACTAACAAGGCAGTCAATGATAAGGATGTGATGACATTTCCTAATAAAATCTTTATTTCCTTGTTTCAGGGCGTCTGGCAGCGCAGTGATATTAGACCCTCGCATGATCTGCAAGAAGAACCGCCGGACGCGTGGCCGGCTGGCTCAGATCTGCAGGAACGAAACGGGGCTACTGAAGGAGATCACCAGGGGAGTGACCCTGGGCGCCACGGAGTGTGCACACCAGTTCAGGAATAGGCGGTGGAATTGTACCACGCAGAGGCGGAGTATGAGGAAGATACTCATGAGAGGTGAGTTAGGTATAGCGAAGAGTTAGTTTTGGCAAAAGGTGGAGACAGAAATGTTTACCCTGACCTTGAATAATAAAATGTGTAGGCTACTGCTGGATTAAGCCGTGGTAAAACTGCAGTGCCAAATATTTTTATTATTTTTTATTTATTTAATCAATTTAGACTAAAAGTTCTGGCATGAAAGAGTAACATACATCCATCCATAATCACAAACTTTCACGTTTATAATATTAGTAAGGATTACAATACAATATAGTATATCATAAACTATTAACAATTAAAACACTACAAATAAGTGATAAATCGATTTGGTAGGTAGGTGGGTTTGATAGTAGTTAGGATAGGCATCCCGTAAATAGCGTGAAAATATCTGACTTGCTCGGAAGTAGGATCTCCTGGGGTCTAACGGGCTGGCGACCACCCTTACGTCGGAGTGTCGCACCTTGGTGTGTGTTTTCACGTAACAACCCCTCGGTTGCTGCGGCTCTGGCAGTCTGCAGTCTGTAGCCCCTCTTAAGGGTCGGCAACGCATCAGCGAGTTGCTGATGCGTTGCCGACCCTTAAGAGCCCCTCTCCCGCACTCTGGTGTCACAGGTCTCCATGGGCGACTATGTCTGCTTAGCACCAGGTGGATCATCAGCTCGTTTGCCGATTTAATCCATAAAAAAATACTATGGATAGCAGTGGACTAATATAGGCTGATGTTGATTACCGGTGCGTGTATAGGAGAAGATAATGTATGAATATGGAACACGCAGAAGAAGTATGCGAGAATCTTAGCAAATGGCGATCTGTAGTTTCTGCCTACCCCTATGGGAAAAAGGCGTGAGTGTATGTGTGTAAATGAAAAATCTATACCTATAATAAAATTGTATCAATCCGATGTCTGTACATTATAGATAATAAAGAAAAACTAATTCGGGGGTCTTTATTAGAGCAACTGAAACCAAAATAACTATTTTTAGAATTTTTGTCCGTCTGTATGTCGATGTCTGTCTGTCTGTATGTTTATACGCGTACCACACAAAAACTACTGCATGGAATTGAATGCAGTTTTCACTGATGTATTGCTAGAGGTCTAACATAAAATCTGGTGCATGTTTCATCTTGATACGCCGCCTAGAATTAGCCTTATAGTATTTTAATCTTTTTGGGACGTGAGTGAAACTGCGGGCAGCAGCAGCTAGTGATACCTAAATAAAATAATAAATTACACCTACAAATCAAATAATATGCTAACATTAATGTATTCCGATTTGAGCCACAGTGTAACCTATACCTTGCATTGGTCTAGTCTCCTTAAGTACACCTGTTGAGTGTGAGTATCAAATGGTATAAATTAAATTCTGCTTAGCAGGTCCGAGTTTCGATTTGTGCCCGGTTAATAGCATTAAGCTCGCCCCCTATCACAAGAGACTTAAAAAACGAATTGCGGAAACCAGTAAGTGAAGCAGAGGTCTGCCTAATCCTTTAGGTATACATGCGTGATGATATCTGATAAGAAATTAATGTAATTAAATATTTTGCTTAAAATAAATCGTGAATGTTAGAGTTGTTGAATATTATAACGTTACGAAAGATATTTCCCATCACCGTTTACTTTCACAGCACAAAGGTTAAGGATTAAGGAGGAACTATAAAATGTCGCTTTGCTCCTCACGTTTTGTCAATAAATATCTTGTTAAAATCTACTGCTTTATTCACGAATACATGTCTTGAAAAATGAGTCCTTAATTTCTTAGTCATGGATTTGTTAATACAGGAATAGTTGAAATAGGTTTACCAGCGGTGCAGAGCGGGGATAGCCCAGAAATTAGACTATTGGATTACCAAGATAACGTCGACATGTTTGTCGTAGCGGCTGAGCAATTGGCTTCTCCGCCACTTCTTGTGGGTTCGATCCTCATAAGGAGCAAATACTTGTATGATCTGCAGGTTGTTGTTCCGAGTCTGGGCGTTTGTGTATGCAAGAATTTGTGTTTGTAAACGCACTCATGATACAGGAGAAAATCC
Source organism: Acronicta aceris (assembly GCA_910591435.1). Lineage (NCBI taxonomy): Eukaryota > Metazoa > Arthropoda > Insecta > Lepidoptera > Noctuidae > Acronicta > Acronicta aceris. Next base: position 14,125,141 of record OU342759.1, read on the forward strand.
TAGTATGTGGCACGTTTTTTTTTATAAAAACAAGATTTCAAAACCAAGGACAATTCTGACTTTTCGAAGTCATGTGCATATTAACACGCGCTTAAACGTTGAAGTAAAGCATGGTAAGGAAACCTGCAAGCCTGAGAGATTTTTTCGACGGCGTGTAAAGTCTGCCAATCTGCATTAGGCCAACGATGTGGACTGTAGCCTAAATTCTCTCAATCTGAGAGGAAAATGGAGACCCATATCTAACAGTGGGATGGTACAATTGGTTGGGTTGTATACGTAATTTAGGTTTACTAAACCAAATAGGGGCATACCTTGGGCCATACCTTTGAAATCATTAAAGTTCAGTGGCCATCAGTTATCCTCTAGAGGGCCATAACAATTATTGTCTTTACTAAACAGTAAAATTATGGAAAGTGCTAGTAGGTAATTCATGTCTTGAATTCAGCAAAGCGCGTCCCGGGGCACAAGAACAATAGATTTCACAATGTGTATGTAATTTCTCACTTGACGGATTTAATTATAAGTTTACAATAGTATCCTTTACAGTATAAAAATAATTATAATTCATAAAACATCCTATTACAACTATGTATAATTATCCACTAAGGGTTAGGCAAAGCCACACAGTACACACACAGTCCGTACTACCTATATCTACCTAAACAACACAACACGCTGGCGGAGTTTTTATAAAATGTAGTAGGTATTATTTAAGTATTTTGAATATAGCCTGTATTCATTATGCATGAATTTGAGTCTTTATGACAGAGTTAAATGATATTAAAACAATTACGAACAAAATCCTCGATTCAAATCGATGCAAAAGAATCGTCAATCGATAGATAAATTATCCGATATCGTCGGCGATGAGTTCATCTACATTTAAGATATCGCACGATGTTGCTGGGGATTGCTACCTGCTACCTTTATTAGTCCATGGACAAAAGAATGCAAAACGTGTTAAATCGTACAGATGAATATCGGGCCCTAATTCGATTAGGCCGAAGGAGTTGATTTTTATGCGACCGGTCGTTTATCTATACGAACGATTTAGTGATGCTACCCTAAGTAGTTGATATCGATGTTTGTCTTTAGAAACCTTTTTAGGAGAGACGTGATTTATTTCAATAGTATGTTTTGTGGCAGCATTTACATTAGCACATTTTGATATTTATGTAGACGAACTCAGACATCCCTAGTTAAAAAAGTGTTAGATTTTAGAGTTAGATATTTGTTAAAAAAGTGAAGTCGAAAAAGTGTGTTTGTTGTGGATTAATAACATTTTGAAATGTTTCGGAAGCCATTGACATCTGATCAGAATGTCAATTTTATTTCCTCTTATCATATTTATGGAAGTTGTTAAATCGAATAATTCCGTCCAAATTTGTTTAAAGTTACTCATAATTTAGTAATGAATTCTAGTTAGTAGGCAATTATGTAAAAAAGACAGCTTGAAAGGTTATCGGGAACATTAATTCCACACCTACACATTATCGATAGAATGAGGAATAACAACACTACGGCCCGACCATTCGTCGTCAACATGCATTCATTTCGGATTCATTAGCGTAAATTAAGTGGTATTTGTCAAAATTTTGGGTGCACACAAAATATTTATAAAATATACCACCCTGAGGCTTTTATAACATTCTTCGATAACTTATCTGGCATTGTGCCCATACTTTTTTAGGCAGATTAACCCAAAAAAATCTATACTCCCAAATTGTTTATTGCATATAGGTGCCTATAAAGTATAAAATACGCGTGGATATTAAAAATCATCGCTTGTTTTTACGACTTTGTTGGGTATCGACAGCCGTTTTGCTAATGTAAAATACATTAATTAGATACTTTATTACTGGGCACGATAGCTTAATTTGGTGCTTTTGTTCCTCATAAATGTTTAGCTTTTTAGCAAAACGAGATCATCGTTATCTTTTTAATGAATCCTCGAGCTTCTAAATCCAGGATTAAAATCCATTTTGAAGATAAGGTGGAAACGTCATCAATACTAAATTAATTATTAAAAAAGTAAAACAAAGATGGCAGTCGCGTGGGCGGTGGGTCCGGGTTGGGTGTGGAGGGGAGGGGGGGTGTACGGTCAACAAATTAGGTTAAAAGCCTATAAATTGATGCGAACAGCGATGGGTGGCGCAGGCGCAGCGGTCTACAGAGCTGAATTAGTCCCGGATTTTTTATCATTTGGTGACAAGAAAAAATAACGTGTACAGGTTGATGTGCTCGAACTAACTTAACTTCTTTGCTTCAAATTAAGTATGATTGGTTAAGTTACCAACTTAATAAACTTTGGTACCGGTAAGTGCCGCTGTTCATTCTTGATAAGTTAAGAGTATGTATCTTTAATGATTTGTTCAATCATTTTTATCAAAGCTAAATAATTAAGAAGAACCATTAATTATTCAAACATTTTCTATAATAATTACTAGTTGTTTCCCGCGGTTTCACTCACGTCCCAAAATGGCGACTTTTATAAGACAAAGTACCTAGCCTATGTCCTTATACAGAATGCAATCTATCGCTAATTATTAAGTTTGAGTCCACATTTATCATGCGTACCGCTGAAATGTGGAATGCGCTACCCGAGTGGGTCTTCCCCGATTGTTATAATCTGGGTGTCTTTAAATCACGAGTGAATCGGTTTCTTCTAGACAAGCGCGCTCCATCGTAGAACGCAGTATGGGTGAACTGACGGTGAAGCGTAAGCCTATCACGTATAAAAAAATATCAAAATCTGATCAGTGGTTTAGACGTGAAAGGGTAACAGGGACACAGATAAGTAGACAGACAAATAGACAGAGTTACATTCCCATTTATAATATTAGTATGACATACAATAACTTAAACCATAGAGTTCTGGATTAAAGCAAAAATATTTAGCAACTAATCTAGATTAGTTGTTAATCTAGATTAATTGCTCAATATTTAGGTGACAATTATTCTAGAATAATTGTCACCTATATGTTGTAAGAGCAACATTCCTACAAGAAATATCTTCACACTTTATAAGGTCCAGTCATCAGAAAGCCGAAACCTCCTGTATAAAGCCCCAGTACTCATGAGAAAAAATTATCATCGTTAATTGGTTCCTTTCATTAGTAAGTCCGTGGTCGTTGCATTCCCGATACACTTCTTTTTTCCGTGTCAAATCTTTATCAATGAAAAAAGGATTTCATTCTTATTTAAATTTCTTTATCAGCTTTCTGATGACCGGTGAACGTTTAAATAATGTTTCACTTACCTTAATATCGGTACCGTTATTATAATTTATATTTAATGAGATTTAAAAGTTAATTTTTGAAAGTGGTACGCCTGTTAAATGTATAGAAAAGCCTATTCAGGAAGTGGAGTTGAAGTTTTTATCTGTTAAATGTGTAATTTGTAGTAGAATGTAATTAATTCCATGAATAAACGCTGTGAGACATTCCAATGTAAAAAGTAGTTTAAGATTAAATGACGACCACTAACTACAACTTCTACGATCAACAGTTACTTTAAAAAGCTCCAACACGGCAGGCGCAGGCGCAGTATTTTTAGATAAGCAGCCCATACTCAACAAGAAAGGCAATCAAAACAACGCACAATATAAAACAGCAGCTTGATATCAAATCGTAAATACCACGACACCTTATCTCACTAGAGTCGACGCCAAACCCAGCCTGATTCCCACTCAAACAAAATAGCCTAATTAAGTTATAAACAAAGCCACAACACGGACCGAAATATCGAGGACGAAGCCATACGAGCTAATCTCATGCGACCATTAACTGTCGACAGCTCCCAGCGAGGAGTCCCCACAGGCTCGTAAAGATTACCACATGATAACCTGACTACTGAACCCTTAGGACCTCACACGTACCCCGAGAACCCAACATAAATACTCAAGAATGACTTCATATCGACAAAAAAAGGCAGCGATAAATTTGGCGCCCTCTAACACGTAAATGTTCTTAATTATAGTGTAATATCCGGGCTGCATTTCGTATCTAATCTTGACTCTTATGCGCATACGATCCGGGCGGCTGTCGTTAGTTTTATCGATATCGATTATTGGCTTAAGCGCAGCACTTACGCGATCATAAACTGTCTTATTTATAAAAATAATTTGCCGTTTGTGTGAAAGAAGCAATTTAAACAATCACTTTAATTGAATAATAAAAACTTTTATAGAGAAACATAAAAAACAAATCATTACCAATTTTATATTGGTGACAATCTATACAAATTAACATTCTATCACTAACAATTATCCACCAAAGAGAATAAACTTGAGAAACACAAGGTTACAAGAATTTTACTTTCAAAAGCCTATAAACTAAAACTCTCCATTTTATTAGAGGCCTTAACGTGTCTGACAAACGATAGCAGATCTCCAAATAAAGCTCGACTAAATATTTATAAGTGTTCGATACAACGGATGTCAGGCTGTTGCCTCGTGGTGGAATAAACAATAGCCTCGCCAAGCTATTTGAAAGTCAAACATGGCCTCGCGACCAGTAATCGACGTCTCAAGCACAAAATTGTCGGTAGACTCAACCCCATCACTACTGACCAAGGAACTCACAGGACTCGAGACATTTGACATTCCGACCTCTCTTTTCGACTTTAACGAACATAAATATGGCTATCTCTCTTATAACTTAATGCTGAGCAGCACTTTATTTTTTCCTCACAGCGACGACCTGTCCGTCACTCTGACAGGCCGCACTTGTCACCATCGCCCGTTGCCAAATTAAATGGAATACCCAACTACGACATAGGCGCTGGAAACCACGGCAATAACTTACTTTTTTCAAAACGTTACCATTAAGGAATTATAATACCGTTTCCGAGAAAACTTTGTGTTAAAGTGTTCTTTCGCTCGATTTAATGAGGGGAAAATGAGGGAAGTCGTTTGTTGCGGTGGTATTCAGGCTCGTCGATGTCCACTCGTCAACGTGAGAAATGCGTTTACGGTTCGCTATGACGCGTAACAAGTTGACTGATTGCGAAGTGTCGCCGCCTGCGCTTGTTACACGATACGGACCGTTCTGTGCGTGCCCCCGCATATCACCCACAATAGTAATGCTCCTTTAGTGTGACGCAACGTCGGCTAGAGCGCATCCACTGCGTTAATTAAGCGTTAACTGGTAAAACAAAAGTTAACAGCACGAAGTACACACACACGATCTAACAGAGATATTCCACCGTCGGACCGACCGGCGCGCGCATTAACAGAGCTAATTATTCCCATTAAACGGGCACAATCCATTCAAATTAGCCATCGGACGTCGTTGAATAAAGTATTCGCGTTTTGTGCGCGGCTGAATGACGCTCGGCCCCTTCCGGTGGGTGGTTGCTGTCACAACACGCAATGCGCGTCGCGGACGCACCGCACCGCATAATGAGACGCTTACTCGCATTAGCTAAAGAAATTGACAAGTGAACAATAGCGGGCCGAGGGAAAAAACGAACGCGAAACTGCAGAAAGAGCCGGACAGTGTCGTATCGTATTACCCGACGTAAAATATCTGGGGGAAAGGAATGAGAAACGATCGTTCCATTTAAATACGGGGTACGAGACGGGTGAGTTCGCGTGCGTTCAGTAGCGTGAGAATGCGCTTTATTCGGCGGCGACAGCGCGTCCCTGGCCGGGCCAGCGCGGGACGTCGATAAATCAGGTGTGCGGCCGCAGCGGGCGCGCCACGCTCGTATATCGGCCACAGCGGCCACAATGGCCCGCCGGTGACACGCTGACACTGACGCAATTGCTCGCATGCGCCGTCCGCCGTCACGCCGACAGCCGCGGACGTCACCGGCCGCCCCGCAACCCCTCGCCACACCCCCGCCAACCCGTATTTATTGCGCTAAATATTTGAATTAATCAGATGAGATAAAATGGTCGCGTTCGTTTAAACATTCCGATGCGGTCGCGGTGACAACTCGATGTATTGTCTTCGCATTAAGCTGATCCGCGCTTAAACAAGCTATCGGGCTCTTTTAATGCGGACAATTTACTTTTTCCGCTCATGTCTCTGTGAATTTATAGAAAGTGAAATCACTGAGTATCCCGGCTAATCAATTTACAGCATTAATCTGTGCTTTCCATCTTTGTAAGGTACTAAATGGTAATAAAGGTTGTTATGATCGTTTTACGAGCGGGCCGCGGTTGGCGCACGTAGGTAGTAAGTATGACATACATGTTTACGACACCAGAGTTTGCCCGACACCCGATACTTGACATCTCGGCAAGGAAACATCGTGCCGCGCGACGCATGTTTCACTCCTGCCCGTAAGAAATGGGGATGAAGATGTTACGTGTAGGAATTTTGCAAGGAATGAACCTGTGATATTATAAATCATAGTAAATTATTAAACAAACCTAACGAAGCGATTTTATCTGAGGTGTAAACTGATCAGAATAGTCAACACGGTTTGAGACGAGGGAGATCCTATAATAAGATTGATTCCCATGCGAAGAATACACACTAAAGAAAATTCAAATAATGTAGGTCTATTCTAAAATAATATCCTAGAACTTAGTAAATAAGTAATCTAAAACAGTGTGAAGAAAGGGTTAGCAGATATACCTAATCTAAAAACCATAGTAATTATAATGCATATTATGATCAATATGAATTCAACAATTATAAACAGCTGAGCTTATAACATCACGCCATTATGTTTTTGAAAAGGCAAGGCAGCGTTAATTTGCTGTGTAAACCCACAGTCAGGTATTACTTATGTTTTAGATCACATTCAGTGGGGATTATCCTAGTATTATCATTGTCTGGAGAAAAAATCAGACTAACTACATACTGCTACTGAAATTTTATAACACCCCAAAATACATGTAATTGTGTTTAATTTGTAATTGTAATAATAATAATAATTGTATAATTTGTTTGTAATTGTGTTTTTGTGTTAGTTCGAGCAGTTGCCGTCCTATTTAATATGGAACCTATTGAATTAAAAATTATCTGCTTACACATTTCTCAATAAATAAACCACAAATAAATTATTCACATAGCGTCTGGCGCGTAATATAATCAGCTGTTTATTAACCCTCGGATGCGAGCAACAAGTGTCCCGATCTCCGCTTGCATCCATCTCAAATCTAAAATTCCTGAACGGGAGTGCGTGGACGGTTAATTTAAAGTGGCCTGTGAGCGAATGCGAGTCCTGCGATCTGTATCGGGGAGCGAGTTTCAGTTTATCAGTTTCTAGCGGGAACGTCCGGCCGATTTGCGCGATGGTCCCGGCAGTGGGCTATAGCGAGTGGAGGGTTGAATGATGGATTGAACTTCAATTAAATTCCTTATTCAATATAACAGTACTATGTTATGATCTAATTAATTATTGAATAACAAATAAAATAATAATAAAATAAGCTAAAGGTCAGGTCATCCCTCTAAATCCCGTTATTAACAAGCAGAAAAACAGACAAAAGTGCTTTAAATATATTGCAGTGTGAGCCTGCAGATAAATAGTAATCTAGCGTTCGAATCGAATGTATGAGAATGAAGTAAGTTATCGACAAATCGAGCGTTCTTAAATGTCACTTCCATACATTTAGATGCGATTCGTTCGTCGATTCGACAGTTAGATTTCAACTTGTCGACTGGTCAAGGATTAAAATAGACAGCTCTTTAGCTGTCATTATTCTGAGCAGCTCTCTAAAAACCAAACACCCTTGTCTTTAGCAACTGACCGCTTTTATCTCATTACTTCCACACCCTCGTTATAAATAAAATTAAAATTGCAAAATTCTCAGCAATTTCACATATGGGCTGAGTTCGAGATCATCTTGAGACGTCTTTCCTCGCGTTATCTGCTCAATTTGACGTTACCCCAAGGCATTCAATGTTCTATATCAACATAATTTATGTTGTTATTACCAGTGATTAATGTTGTAATTTGCAATTTATTATATACAGCAGATTATATGTTAGGTTTGTAATTATCCGTTTAAACAAAATGTGGTAAAAAATCTTGCGTTTTCTGAACAAAGTTTATGCAACAAAGTTTGGTCAATGATTATAGGTTATTTGACTAAAACAACAAAATGATTACAGATATACCTAGTTTTTATTCGTCTAGTATGTAAATATGTTTCGGGTAAATATTTTTTGTACTGTGATTTTTGTTTCTATATTTTTGCTATTCCTTCTCATCACCCTGTTTAATCAATGTTACGTACACAATTATTGCAACCGTTATGTAATGAACCATCGTGACTACATCCATTACTCCTTAATGGATACATTGCAGTGTAATTAATTCTTGTAATGTTATTGAAATTTAGTCAGTGAAGATATCAAACGTCATACCTCGTTGACAGCCCTGACAGCCATTAGTGATCTATGCCCGCTAACTAGCAAAAAGGTATTATGTTGCCACTAAAACAAGTTCCAAGTCATATTAATTACACATTTCCTACTAGAACTGGTTGTACACTTGTGTTTATAGTGGACTTGCTCGTACAAAGTCGCTTCCCAATTATCCAGGACCAGAAAACTCATTGCAGCATTATCTGAGCAACCAGGATCGCTCACCGCTCACGCACGTGCGACCGATTGACTCGATGTGAATGGCGGAACGACTTCCAAGTATTTTGAACTTGCAAAAACACTCGTGATATTGAATCCATACAACCTTCAAGTGTGAATCAATTTGATTCCATCGGTTTTATTGATCGATCCACAATTTCACTGAATAATTCAGTGGACACAAATACCGACATTCCGCGGCCGCTCGTGGCAGACCACGCAAAAACACCTCGCAAGGCACCCAAATATAATCGGCAGCGGACGTCGTGGGAGTGGTTCAGCGCTGGACATATTTCGAAGCCGGAGACGCTTGAAAAAATGCAGCGTTTGGTGATGAGAATGTCATGTCCCCCGTTCCCAACGACATATTTGCGAGTCGGGCCTGCGTTTTGTGATAATTACAGCGCATAACGCGGGCGATGCGCGCGGAATGCGCAGCTCTGAGCTCACCGCCACGGATTTATAATGACGAGCGAGTGTCGCGACCGCGCTGCCCTATCGACAGCGCAGCGCGCGGCAGAAAAACCATGGCGTCCACGGCATCCGTGCGGGGCGGACCAGTTCCCATGCCGCTTGCAACCCGCCCCCGCGCACCGCACCGACGCACCGTTTTTTACCCTCTGCTAAACGACTAGCGAAATATCTGGAAATTGACATTCCTCTCATAATTCCAGAGGACGCATCCTTGGTCCGTCGAAATTTAATCGAGAATGCCTATGAAAATCAAGCGTCGACGGGGAGTGACGGGGCGTAATTACGCTTCGAATTCTGCATCGGATGGGTGTGCACTCTCGCTTTTTTGTCGCACGTCAATTATATAAATTGTTGGTGCAATAAATTTTGCTGTATCTCTGGGGACGGGTGGCGGGACGGGAATGCGGCGACGATACGGCTCGTCCCGCACTGGGCCCAATTAGCATGGGATCGATAGGCGCGGCTGATGCCGATCTCCTGTCAACTGCACCGCATTGCGCAAGCACCGGTTATCTAATCTGAACTTAATGAATGCCACAATACTATCGCCGAACTAAAACCTAGCGGTGAAATCAGGTAAATGTGCGTATTTGCTGGGTTTTTTGCAAGGTACTTGCAGTAATAAGTCTGAAAGCATTTACTTGCATTTATGATGCATATCATTTTAAATATTAGGATACGTTCAACCCTGGATACCTAAGATATTTAGAATGATACACGGTGACTGATACATGCGTGCTGTCAATCCACAATGGCTCTCCTTAAAATATTATTCCTCATACCTTTATCCTAAGTAATAATTCAATACACATAATTTCTAGATTTTAGAAGAAATCCTAATCTTTGAGTCTATTTCGGCGTTTCTTCATGCAGCTAGTCAGGCAAGTCTTGAACTAATATAACAACCTAAGGCTCAACTCATTTCATGACTGAGGTAAAACCCATATCGAATAAATATCCAATATAATTAAGTGAATACTTAATTATATTGGATATTTAATCTCATACTAAATCATCTCATCAAACTGATTGCAGAATGACAATAACGCGCGGCAAAATAGGCTATAGAAATTGTCGCTTTGTTCGCTAATGGCTAATGGCTTTTAGCCGTTCTATAGCTGTTCTGTGGCGGTTGTATTGCCGATGCGGTTTGCAATTATCATTGCTACTCTACCGTGAAGCGGCAACAATTGCAACTAGATTATTAACATGTTGTCATGACTGATGCAATTATATGTTAGATAGGATTGGGATTAAGTGGAATGACTCGCGCTACGTAGTACAAATTGCATTTGAATAATACATTTAATTAGTAGCTTGTTTACCATCAACAATATAATTTAAGTTTTAAATTATATAATATTATTGATCAGACAGACTGCCTCATTAGTCTAGTGGTCCCAAGCGCGACTGCTACGCTAGAGGTCCTGGGTTCGATCCCCAGGTCGAGCAAAGTGTTATTGGGTTTTTCTATGAAATTCTCAGTAGCAGCTCGGAGTCTGGATTTGTGCCCGGTTAATGGCAATAGGCTCGCTCCCTATTACATGGGACCTAAACATACCGGCGAACTGTGGGTGTACATTAGTACGCCTCTGCCCAACCCTTCGGGGAATACAGGCGTGATGGTATGTTAATGTATGTTAATATTATTGATCAACAACATATCATCACGAAAGCATCCCCGACGAGTTAGGCAGTAGTGTACATATTAACCACTCTTCTCACCCTAAAAGGAGACTCATACGCAGCAGTGGGATGGGATATTATGGGTTGATGATGTACTAATGTACACCCACCGTTCGCTATTACGATTAGGTCCCATGTAATAGGGGGCGAGCCTATTGCCATTTTCGGGCACAAATCCAAACTCCGAGTGGCCTACTGAGAATTTCATAGAAAAATCCAACCTCGCTGCAAGTTGCTTGGGGCAACCAGACTAGTGAGGTAGTTAAAGTTTAATGTACATTTTGTGACAAATCTATAAGATGAAGATAAAGAAAATAATACAAAATCAAAAGGAATTTACAATATAAGGCGAATGTCAGTAAAACACCGGGAAGAGACGCCTAAGGTTTGATTTCCTCCTACGCTGACATCGGCCGCTGACGTCCGTCGAGCGTTTAAGTAACACAATGTTCTGTGAGACACCGCAAAGCGACGGTGACGTCCGCCGCAGATTTTCTGTTATATACGCCACTGACGGTGCGCTCGACCGACGTCAGTGACCGATGTCAGCGTAGGAGGAAATCAAGTCTTAGGAAGACATATACCAATCTATTAGGCGAGCTCTTCTAAAAGCTCCAGTGCGTAGTAGTTACTCCCGACTGATAAGTGTGTAGGTATGACAAGATAGATTCATGAACGTAGTGCAGGAAGAGAAACAAGAAGAGACAGTATATCATCAAGAAGAAGAGATGGTGAAAAACCAGATGCACAGACACAATTACTACAAATTGTGTATGGGAATCATAATAAATGAATGCCTCATTAGTCTAGTGGTCCCAAACGCGACTGCTACGGTAGAAGACCTGGGTTCGATCCCCAGGTCGAGCAAAGTGTTACCGGGTTTTTCTATGAAATTCTCAGTAGCAGCTCGGTGTCTGGATTTGTGCCCGGTTAATGGCAATAGGCTCGCCCCCTATTACATGGGACCTAAACATACCGGCGAACTGTGGGTGTACATTAGGTCACTTCTACTAACCCTTCGGGGAATACAGGCATGATGGTATGTTTAATCATAATAAAACCGTAATCCACCAGTAACCACGTTGCCCTAGTGTGGTTTTCCAAACTGCACACCATTGAGAATCTGAAGCATCCAGCAAGTTTTCATTACTTAAATTGTGATCACCTAGATCTCATCATTGCCCCGGAGACAAGATTGATGTCAAGAGCAAGCCCATTTTTAATAAAAAAAAAACATTTAGAAAAATGAGAGAGGAATTGTTACTGTAGTCTAAAATAAGCTTCGCCAAAATACCCTTTTTCTTGGTATCCTCGCTCCTGGTGGGTCTAATATCTCACCAGAGTAGTGGCCTTAGTCGGGATCATAAAGAGTTTATTAACCTATAGCAGTAAATTACAAAATAGTAAATTTATCGTCAAAGCAATCCTCTTGAACTTTTCATCAAAGTTATATGTTAACTACGATAAATTTTAATAAGGTATTAGTGAATTTATTACTTAACACAATAATAAAACAGCAACAATAATATCGAAATTGCTATTCACTGAATTTCATTACATAACATTGTATAAAGAAAATACATCCATTACTAAGTCTATCAAAAGGACCCAATAATCTTATTGTGAGTTCTGCCGCACAAAAACATTGCGCATTCAGTTGATGTCCTACGAATATTCAATGGATGTCTGCCGCAGCGATTTTCACATTATTCATGCCGACTGAATATTCATCCAACATAGGTTGACCTGCCATTAATTGTTATAGCCAAGCCTGTTAGTATGGGACACACAGGTGACTTTATTGACAAACAGGTGTTGGATGTTTGGATCGTACAACAGCATTTGATCAACCCAACTGAAATAAAAAAATACTTTTTATAAATTCTAAAATAAATTAATGAGACATTCGGAAAATACTCTATTCACGATTGTCTACGGAATTGGAAACGTCAGGATTTAATAATAGCAATATAACATAGTTAAATCCGCAAAAAGTATCTGTTAAAACGTAATGTTATCTGTTTTATTTTATATTATATAAATTTGAAGATGCTTGAAATCTTCTAAAATGCACAACAGCGTTTGTTAAACTCTATCGGTTTTCAATTTCAGTTACTATTACATTGATTATGTCTTCTGTTTCTTCGTATAACATATTATATTTAACTAGTTACAATTGATCATATTTATAAAAAAATACATGACTACTAGGTGATCTAACAGTTTTGAAATCACCAACATTGTTCCCACTTATTATATTGATGTTAAGTATCCTTATCTCATTACCTTTGAATCATTATCCGAAATTTATTATATTATTATTATATATATAATTATTTGTGATCATAGCTTTTCTTTTCAGGTTTTTCTTCTTCGTCTTAATTCGTTTTATCCAGCAAGTTGGTTCAACGAACAGCTGAACAAATCCTCCTTGTATCACCGCCCAATGTTTAATGGATGGGACCTTCGATTCGTGAAGCTCATCGCCTTTTATTACATGACTCGTGTGAATATTGATTTTTGGGTCAACAGCTTCACTTTGTATCATTTGTTCGCTTTATGTCGCTTAGCATTTTATTTCTATGCCCTACGATGTCCGAGACTAATGTATTCGGTGATAAAACGCCGGCAAGCTCGAAAATGACTAGTATTGTTTCGCAATGTGTGTGTCATATTAAATATGCATTGTTTATGTTGATAAAGTCAGTTATGACAATGGTGTGTTTGTTTTCATTATTATTATGTGAATTGTAGGATTCCTTAACTTACATGAAAGATGTTTATTGATGTTTAGTTGCATATAGATGTCCATTGTTATCATCATTAACAATAACTCCCCTTATTTGGAAAAGCTCTAAAGTCTGTTCCGAATCTTAACATATGTGGGACGGGCCTACTCTCCGATTAGGAGAAGATAGGCTATTGAAGTGCGGGTTGGCAGAATTCACAAGGGTCGAGAAAGTCCCTCAGGATTGCAGGTTTCTTACCTACTATATTTTTCTTCACCGTTTAAGCGAGTGATAATAATTATTGATGTTATCTTATATAACTAATAATAATCTATCTCTTTGCCACAGACACTAGAGAGACAGGGTTCGTGAACGCGATTACGGCGGCAGGCGTCACTTACTCCATCACCAGAGCGTGCACGGCAGGGTCCCTGCTTGAATGTTCTTGCGAAAAGGTTTGTTACATCGAACTACATAATTATAATTGCTTCTGTAAAATGAGTTTCTTAATCATCTATTCGTACATATCGTATTATATCTGCAATTTGTCGTGTAAACGTGAATACATACCATAACACTATGGGGAATGACATTATAAAGTTTATTAAGAGGTCTGGGTAAATACCGACGTCTGAATTTCACGGCAGATTTGTATATTTTTGGTATGGTACAAATATTTTGATTTATTGATGGTGTAAAGTGACCCCAGGTGATGTAACGAATGAAAATATTGGTTACTAAACACCTCTCGATCACCCTTACTGTCGTAAAGCAGTTTAATGTGTGTTTCGAGTTTTACGCGTCAGAGCCAGTGCTACGGCTCTTGCAGTCTGTAGTCCGTAGGAGCTCTTATGGGTCAGCAACGCATCAGCAATTCCTCTGGTATTGCAGGTGTCCATGGGCGACGATGACTACTTATCTCCAGGTGGCTCGTCAGCTCGTTTGCAGACTTAACAAATAAAAAAAAAACAATAAGCCTAACACTAATTATTTTTTCTCAGGGAGCACCAAAACCGCGTCGCGGACGCGAATCAGTCACGCTCCCCCCATCCCAAGTGCCAACAGAGAGGTGGCAATGGGGGGGATGCAGTGACAATGTACGCTTTGGGCTAAAGAAGTCCAGGGAGTTCATGGACAGCCGATACAGGAAGCGGAGTGACATCAAAACACTGATTAAGCTCCATAACCATAATGCTGGGAGGTTGGTTAGTAAGAATTCACTTTCAGATGAATAATTCTAGTATTTCATAATTGGCAACGGCAACGAATAGGGCTTTCGGTATATCTTTGAAGTGAAAGGATATTTAGAAACAGGAAACGTGCTACCATTGGATCCTGCAGTCCATGGCATCATTATTTGCCATTTTTCAAATCCCGCACAGCTCAAACTGTCCGAAATTGTCAAAGTAGTGAGAAAAAATGTACCAGGACTTCTATCTCGATGTCATACTAACAAACCACGACATGCCTCTGTGTGGACAGTGCCGGACTATATTTGGACATTCTAGATAGATAGAAAATTCATTATTGTACAGCTTAAGGGTAAAAATGTTGTAATGAAATAATTAAACTAAGGGTATAGCACTCCTAGTTTGTTATGGATTCAAAAGTGGTTCAAAGGAATTTATAAACAATCTAGCCTTCAACTACTTGAACGTAATACTTTTATTAAAATCCCAATATCAGCAAAATCTATTCAAGGGGAATTCATGGTTCAGCTAAAGCATCAAAGTAACTTTTTGTTCCTAGGCAATCAAGAATAATATGAAGATGGAATGCAAGTGCCATGGGTTGTCAGGCTCATGTACACTCAGGACTTGCTGGTGGAGGATGCCGACCTTCAGGGAGGTCGGTGATAGACTACGAGATAGATTCGAAGGTGCTGCTAAAGTGAGTTGAGAAATGAATTTTTACGAAATATTCAATGTACAGTCAAAACCTATACGTAACAGTATAAGAATAAAAATGAAGTAACATGGTAAAAAGAATTGGATAACAATTTTTATTGACTCTGGCTGGAGTTAAAATTAAACCACACAATTCCATTATTGCCCCTTATAGTAGTATAGTATACTATATATGGGGCAAGTACCAAGTATCAATATGTAAGGTTGTGTTTTCCACGAAATATTATTTCTTCTTTATAAGAAGAAAAGTAAGTATTTTTTTAATATTGTTGCCAGGTAATCGCTAGCAATGATGGCGACAGTTTTATGCCAGAAAGTCCGAGTATCAAGAAACCCGGCAAGAAAGACATCATCTACTCCGAGGAGTCACCGGATTTCTGCTCGGCAAACATGAAAACTGGCTCTTTAGGAACCCTAGGACGACAGTGTAATGTCAGCTCAGCAGGAACTGATAGTTGTGATCAATTATGCTGCAGGAGAGGTTACAAAGAAACCTCTGTCAAAGAAACGGAAAATTGTAACTGCCAATTCAAATGGTGTTGCGAGGTAATATGTGAAACATGCTATGTCAAACGAAATATACAAACATGCTTATAATGTGATAGACGATATAATAAATGTTTAATATTAAAATTCATATGAATTCTTTTATTTCATTATTTTACTTAATTCTTCCAACTCTTCTTCTCTCGTCACCTGTTTGGTAATCCGATAAATATGAGAGCGGGTCATTTTTATGGTTTGCGTGTCTAGCTTCCATATTTGGATTAGACTTCAAATCCGACTTTACCATAACCCCCTGATCCTCAGAAGTTTCTTGATCACTACTTTCCTTTTCATCCTTATTATCGTGTTTTACTTTATTTTCTGCATGGTGTTCAATACTTTCTTTCTCTGGTATACCAAGATATTGGTGGGGCTTCTTTCTAGGTTTAGGCGCCGGAAGGTTAGATTTTATTTGTTTATAAAAATTGTGACCTTTCCGGAAAAGTTTGTCACATTCTGGAACCTTGTTCTCTTTTTTATTAACTATATAGTTGTAGAGCATTCTCAGTTTTTTTATATCGCTGCTGGTGAATCCGTTAGTCTCGCCCATAGATATTCCAGAATTAGGTGGCTATAATAAAATAATTATATATTTTGATATATGTATATGAACTATTACTATTGATCGTAAGTGCTATTGGTGCGGTCCTAGATCAAGCAGTGTTACTGAGTTTTTCAATGAAAACTCAGTAACACTGAGCTCTTGAGAATTTGGATTTGTGATCTATTGATTTGATCTTGATTGATTGATGTATTCATAACATAACAATCATACAATACATTAGGCTCGTACATGGGCCTGCCTACATGGGACCTAAACATACCGGCAAACTTTGGGTGTAAAGCAGTTTATCCTTGAGATATCAATATTGTTTTCCAATTGAGTTGCAGATACCGATATTCAACCATATCTAGTTAGACTTGAACGGGAAAAAAATATGATGACTTTTGAAAAAAAAATGTATACCTACTTACATAGTTTTTTTATTACTGACAATGTAGGTCGCACATTACTAGGATTCTTGTTAACCCCACGTGTTAAACTAAACGCTTGCTTTACAAGTGGGTTCACGTCGGTAGTGCAATGGTTGGGTTTCGAACCGACAACATGATCGCAAGTCCGACGCCCTAGCCATTAGGCTACCGCCGCTTTTAATAACCCGATAATGAAATGTATTTACCAGTGCTTTGATGGTTGCACGACCATTTCTTGAATGTTTATGGTAGTGAAAGTGTCCAGCGCTTGAGAAATCATACTTGATGTCATAAAACAACCACTCATTTAAATTCAGTTTTTCGAACAAGTACCTTTTTTCTGGAATAAAAGTGGACAATAACTGAAAGGGTTTATTTTTAAGAATCCAGTGAATAAAATGTTTCCTCTTCGTTTAACATTTAACCAAAATTAAGGTTTATTAAAGCTTTTTTAGAAAAAATTGCCTGATTATTAGAGTGGTCCAAGCGCGACTACTATACTAGAGATCTTAGGTTCGATTCCCAAGTTAAGCACAGAGTTATTGGATTTTTCTGTGTAATTCTCAGTAACAACTAAAATCTCAAAATTTGGATTTGTGCCCGGTTAATGGCCATTGGCTCTCCCTAGGGGGGCCTCAACCTAACCCTTTCGGTAATACCGGTAATAATAATGATAGTACCTATGTTATGTGGACTTTTACAATGTCCTCCAGGGACAGACTTCAACATTCAACAAATTCAACAGCGTCAAGAACAAATAGTACTGAAACGATTTACCTGGAACAATATTTTCTACTAAAACGTCTATATATTTGTCCCTATTTGGTGAATTGTGCTGTGGTGGTATTCCTGCTATTGACAGCACAGCTTCGGCCAGTTCTCCACCGATAGACATGCAATCGTAACCTAGTACTACTCGCTGGAAATATAGAGGAAGGTATCTTTAAGGAGTAGGTTAATTAACCGAGTGTGGTTTCTATAATTCTAATTATTCGCTCACAAAAAATGAAAGGATAATTAAAATATCAGTGTATACCCTGATTTTATTATTGGTTGCGAAAAACAAACATAATACTAATAGTGCAGTGTTAGCCTAGCGATATAGCCAGCGGACCGTTAAGCCACGGAGTTCTAATCCAAGTCACGCATACGCTTTTCGATATTGACTTATCACGTGCTTTAACAGTGAGGGAAAAACATTGTGAAGCAACCTGCATGCTTAAGAGGTTTTCTCGATGGTGTGTGAAGTGTGCCAGCCCGCAGTAGGCTAGCGTATTGAAATATAGCACAATCTGTCTCATTCTGAGAGGAGACCCAGCATTGGGACGATTATAATAGGTTGAATATAATGATAATATTCTTATTAAATACGTAAAAATCTGTGATTAATCTTTGGATTTAAAGATGTAATTACTTTGAAAATAATAATATCTAATTGTCACCTGAACTCCTTCGTTGGTGAAATTTCTGATGGAGTGATCAGCGCAGCCCAGTTGACCTTGACGGTTAATAAAAAACACCCATCGGTACTTAGAATCCTTTGGAGGAGTTGGCATCTCCATGAAACTGATCCTAGTTAAGGTGTTGACCTGATTGAGGAACCAACGGATTCTGTCGCGAAGCACTTTGTCTACAAAAAAACAACAAGAAGTACAATTACAATTTTATTTTCCAAAACTTCATTAGAGACCGCTAAAATAGGTATCTAGTAGGCACCATCGCACTTTAATCTCACCAATATGAAAAAGACTAGTACATGTGTGTTTTCAGTGTCAAAGTTATTTCTCAATACAGGGGCCGTATGGCGTAGTGAGAAAGAGATGCCGCTCTACATATTAAATAGCCTCATCTCTTTCTTACAACCTAAAAATGATGGCGTTAACACGTCATTATACGGCACCTGGTTTTTGTAGGCATTTGGCCCTTACTTGTAGCAGTAAAGTATCTTGGTATAAGGATTCAACCTAGCAGCCTAGGGTTAATAATATGGCTGTAATTGTATCCTCATGTTACTGTTACTTATAGTAACGTAATTTTTGTACGAGAGAAGCATAATAGCAACACGAATAAGTACATACTACAAACGAGACACCTAATGATTATCCTTGGTGGAAATCAAGGATATCAAATTTATTCCATTGCCATCATCATCTTTCTGCCCTCATCCCAACTCAAATTCCTCTCTATCAGCCGTCGTTTCATTACTCATATCCCTTGCCATATCACCTTTTACAAATACGTCTCTTCTTTGTCCTCTCACTTCTCTTATAATCTATACTTTCATGTGTTTCGTGCTATGATCAACAACATAACTTTTTTATACAACCTAAATCAAATATCACAAATAGTGCCAATATAATGGCTATACATACCACCAAAAGAAAGAGTATCAATGTAGTATGGAATAATCCCTTTAGGCCATAGCTTAAACTTTCTGATTTCATCGTCACTAAGGTCAAACCCTGGTTCGGTATCAACCCCTATAAGTGATATATCTTCTTTGTCTTTTATTATGTCAGTTGACCACGGAGCAGGTAGTAATTTAATTATATCACCATCGTTGACTTCGTTTAGTGATTTTCTGACCGCTTTGTAGTATTCTTGCTGTTTTCCTAGAGGGGCACTGAGGCGAGACCCTGGAATATCGTTTTTAGTCAACGAAAAATTGTTTAGAACGAAAATCATCACGCCTGTATTCCCCGAAGAATTAGGCAGAGGTGTACTAATGTGTGAGATGGGTAAGCCTTTATGATTGCCATTAATCGGGCACAAATCCAAACTCCGACTTGCAACTGAGAATTTCATAGAAGCACCAATAACACTTTACTCGACCAGAGAATCGAATCCCGCATCAGTGTAGCAGTCACGCTTATAACAATTAGAATAACGAAACAGTTTAAGCAAGAATCAACAATCGAAAGAAATTATCGATAATATTTAATCGAATAAGTTTTTGTAATGATTAATATTGGGTTAATGTAACCAACTCTTTGGTCTAAGGAGGTCTTAGCTAAAGGTCAGGCAAACTGTTCAGAAATATTTTCTACTGGCAAACTATGGCACTCTTTTTAAGAATTTCCTCATACATAAAGGTATTCAAATTTCTCAAATTCAAAATTCAATCCTCATATATTTCCAGAAAGATTTACTCACGTTTTGGGCACATCAGAAAAATAATAAAAAATATACTTAAACATTTTGCTGAGCCTCGCAAAACCATATTTAAGTGTGGAAAAGAATAAAATTTACAACCATTGATTTCACTGTTGAATTCAATAAGGCTGATCGATAAGGGTCATATTATTTTTATGACTAATCCTGCAATATTGTTTGCTCTTTGTGTTATTGAGGCTTACGTAATGGTATATAATATATATATACATAACATATAACATACCATCACGCCTGTATTCCCCGAAGGGTTCGACAGAGTCGTACACCCACAGTTCGCCGGTATGTTTAGGTCCCATGTTGTATTTCATAGAAACATCCAATAACACTTTGCTCGACCTGGGGACCTCTAGCGTAGCAGTCGCGCTTGGGTCCACTAGACTAATGAGGCAATAATACATATATACTTACCCATTATTTAGCATAATAATCAGTTCACTGGTTTCATTGGTCGGGCTAAGTAAAAACTAAGCTGATCAACTGATCTGTAAGGTTAAGCACCACTCGCTGCGGTTACTCTGTGGATGATGAGTCTGTGGACCATTCTTAAGAGTCCAGCGGACCGAATTTCTCTTACAAACGTAATACCGAAATAAATCGTAATTCAAACACAATTTAATCAAATTCTGTTATTATTCGGATTCCTATACTATTAATCTTAATAATTATTGTCTGGATTACGATTTATTTCGGTACTACGTTTTTGTGGGCAATTTAAGCTCCGCCGGACCCTTAACACATCAAGACCCCTCCGTGCCTCGGAGAGCACGTAAAGCCGTTGGTACTGGTTGTCATACGATCATATACGACAATTCTTAGTAGTAATCAGAAGCCCAAAAACGCCTGACAACCAGTCTACCCGGATATCGTTATTGTCCAGAAATTGGGTTTCGGAGGTCTGATGGCAGTCGCTTCCCCAGCATTGGGGACCCAGCAGACCCCAACATTGGGGAAAGGCTCGGGGCACGATAAATCATTTCATTGGTCGACTGCTTCATTAGTCTAGTGATTCCAAGACTACGACTGTTACGCTAGAGATCCTGGGATCGAGCAAAGTGTTATTGGGTTTTCCTATAAAATTCTCAGTAGCAGCTCGGATTTGTGCCCGGTTGATGGCAATAGACTCGCCCCCTATTACATGTGCTATCAACGTACCGGCGAACTGTGGGTGTACTACTAGTATACTTTTGCCTAACCCTTCAGGAAATACAGGCGTGGTGATAAGTATATGTATGTGTGTTATCATTTCAATATAAGCCTTTTATTATAATTTCTCTATAAGCCTGGTTGCAAACGTTGAGTGTCTTCGCATTGGGCGTTGATCGCACGTCTGTACCTGCAAGCGCCGAACGCGTATACGCAACGCATACGCTGTGACTACACTTATATGCTGCGCAGGCGCCGCGCTACGGTTACATTAGACCGACGCCCAATGCAAAGTGTCCTAACTACAGGCAATGCGCGATAACAGACTTTATACATTGAAATAAAATACTTTTTACGCATTTTATCGCGTTGTATTGATATTATTTGATTCCCGACGGGTAGACTAAGTTGTTGGACGTCTTAATGTTACAATTACTAACAGCTACCTTACATTTTTGTTAATTATTGGCGATCCGATTCACGCAGAACGAGCTCACCGTATCCTTCGGTCTTGCAGTTTTGGGCTTGGATTTTGATTTTATGGAATCTATAATGCGGTTCCAAGCAGGTGGTAAGACCCAGTAAAATCCACAAAAAGTAGTTTTATTTCAATGTCTAATATTCGTGTAAGTATCAGAAACCAGTAGACTTTATACAGTTAATTTTTTCATTCACTGTTTTAACAAGTGATGAGTATTGCTAATTCACACTGGTTTACACCTACAAATTTCAACCCTGAAGTTCTGGGTTCGATTCCCAGGTTAGGCGAAATGCCATTGGGTTTTTCTGTTAGGAAATTTTCAGCAACAGCCCGAAGTTTGGATATGTATTTACAGTCTTGCAAGTTTGAATGACACTGGGTTAGCCATCAGTTACATTGACCTAAAACATACATACACCAGCCAACTTTACTGTGGATGTAGATACAGTACTAAATGTAATACGGCCAACATTTCTGAGATACACCACGTGATGGTGTGTATATATTTATGTAAGAAAATAAAACGTATGCCTTTATACGAGTACATAGACTAATTTATACTCTCTGTCTTTATTTTTAAAGACAGATAGTATAAATTATTTTATGTATCGTAGAAAACTATAAAAGACAATATATATTTTATTTATGTTTCTATGCTTTTCAACATACAAATACACAGGAATAAAATTTACAGCTAAAAATCCTTTTGCATGAAAAATTAGTCACGGTATTTCAGATTCAGCCACGCCGTCCGTATCTCTTATGACAGATTTCTCAGTTCATAAACATAAATTTTCCAGTGGGGCCGATACTCGTGGGAACCTCGGGGCGCTCTCGACCACCAACACTCAACGACTTTTCACTTTCTTAACCTAAAATCAGCCGAAAATATACTTTAACGGCCACATGTAAAGTGCAAATTTGGTACAGCAAACGGGCTTGCTAGAAAATAAAGCTGTTTCAGAAAATTGCACGCTATCAAAACTACAACGGTTGCGTTCGCAATAAAACAAAATGGCGAGAGCGCTGCAGGGTTGGCATTTCTTTTGTGTCATAATAAGATTATTTTCTTAAAATAAAACTAATATTTCGTCACATTTCAGCAGGATACGGTTTTAAATAGGTCGTTCACATTAGCTTACTGAAATTTAGTTTCAATACTACATCATGTGCGTCTTTCAAATGAAAAGGCCACTAGGAACCAATAACTTCGTTTTCTCATAAATCAGATTATATGTATGGCAGAGGAATTACTGATACAAATCCTGGTCATTAGTACCAAGGAATGAGGAACATAGACAACCCTATGTGACAGTTGCATAAATAAATGCGCGCGCATAAATTTCAAAATAAGAACATCGTTTATCGAGGAGACATCTTCGGGGATGTATTAAGCTATATATCGAAATTAATGCGTTTAACATCGACTTACTTTATAATAAGAGGAAGAGAGATGCAAGATAGATTGGAGCGAGGTAACGATGATAATAAACGTCTAATGGAGATGTTCTTGTCTTGTACATTTTGTAACTGTATTGCATAATGGGCTTCATATTGTGGAAGTACTAACATAAGAGTTATTTCTGGAGAAAAGCAATGAAAGGAGAATATCATAATATGCCATAGGCCTTATTATAAGTTATACTTTATGATGCATATTTCAAAACTATAATTATCTATAATGGCATTATATTATTTAAAGATATATTTCATTGTGTAGTATGATTTAAATAATGAATGACACATATCAAGTAAATGAGGTAGGAATCAAGCATGTTGAAAAAATTGAATAATACAAGTGTTAATGTTTTTTTCGATCAATTTAATATTTTTAGTAACAACTAATCAATATTTAATTATAAATAGATACTGCTAATGTACAACCAATATTACAATAAATTGTGTCAACCCCCAAAAAGCGGTCACTGGACGAAATATATTTCAAAAAGGTACATTTATCATACAAATAATGAGATTTGAGATTCAGATTAGTTTAGCTGATTTCAATTGTATTTTATCTAATATTAACAATATAAAATGCTACATTCACATAAATAACTTAAAATAATGATTAAAGACAATATTTACATGCGTAAAAATTAATTTCACAATGACAATTCGATTAGACAGTATTATAATTTTGATTAAAACCGGTAAAAGCTGTCAGGTGTAAAAAAATGATAAAAATGGCACCAATTCGATTTTCGATTCGGTTTTTAAATTACATTAAAATACTTTGTTATCACAATAGCTATCATGCTAAAATTCAAAACAATGGCTTTAATAGATCCAGTCATGGATATTATAACTACGAAAATTAAAAAAAAAACTTCAGTCTTTTAAATCCGATGCGGTATCAGTTCCTCAGAATCTGTCATTGTATTCCGAAACATTTTTAAAAAGTTACCTATGTACGGAGATCCGAATTTTAAGCGTTTTTTTTTACAATACATTGATAAGTACTCAAATACCTGTTTTAAATAATACCGATTGTTTTAACATCGGATTTTTTTACTAAAACTAACACGTTATTTCACTTTAAAATGTTACGTAATTTTAAAGTAAAATAAAATAAATTAAAACAAGATTTTAATAAATATTTTTTTTATAAAAAACATACTTGACGAGTTAGTATGTTCAATGTATTTATTATACACAATAAATAAGCTCAGTAGGATTAGACTATCTATATATACTTACTGGCTATACTATGTTTATATCACATCTGAAATATCAAACACGTTGATATATTTACTTGCATGATTAAAACTTCCACATTAACTGGCAAACTATCAAATTTGGAATGTCAATTTCTGTCATCGAAAAGTATTAAAAAAAATATTAGAATTTGTCAAAAGAGGGTCAATGTTAATTGCAAAAAAAAAGTTAGTTAAGTTAGTCCAAAGGTTTATGAGGGTTCAAATATAAACTCGCCAAGTGAATAGTTTGCGATTACAATAACGTAGTTATGTATAAAATCGTTGACATACAATGCTACTATTGTAGTAACTCATGCATACAACTACACTAAGATCGGTTTAAAGGGAAGAGCACATATTATAAATTGTGTAACGAGTGGCAGCCAGGTTCGCGTGCAACACTATCTCGCCTGTATCGGACGCAACACGCATACAATATTATACGTATAATACTGATTATTTAATTCATTTAATATTTAATTAAAATTCTCCAGAGCGTTTATCTCGTAATGTGGGACACTTTTACGATGGCGCTACTTACTGACTGATAAGCCCAACGCTACCTCCGCCGCTGAACACCCAAGAAGACACTTTATGCAAATGCCATTAAGCCACAAATTCCATTAGCCGGTTTAATTATAATATGAAATTATAATTACAAGATAATTTCGCTGTTGAATCTCAAAACAGTTATGCGAGCATGCACCCAACGCGGACGTCCATAAAATAGAAAGTATTTATAAAACTCAAATGATTATTACCGCTGTTATAATAATTGCAAATAACTTCTTTGAAAAACCCGAGTAAGTATTAACTTTGGAATGATATTAAGAAATATCACTTAAAGTGTCGTACGTTTCATTTTGCTTTGTGTCTCCTTGGGCTGTGCAGTCGAGTAGTACGATACCTACGAATAAATAAATTACACAGCTGACCGCGTAAGGAAACCAATAAGTCCAATTTAGAAAAAATACAAAATGAGGCGATGATAGAAATAAATCGTCCGTAAACTGGTCTCATTAATTTCCAAACGACAGTGTCCAAAAAATAAAGTTACTAGATCACATGTTCGCACTTAATAGTCAAATAAATTAACCGAACGAGTAGCTTACTTTAATTTTACGCCGGATCAATTTTATCATGTATAAAAGAAAAAATACACAGTGATAGAGAAACTATTTACATAAGTCAACATGATATACGATTTCGACGACTTGGATAGATGAAAAAGTGAAGTGATTATATACAAGGTCCGTTATTTGCCTCCGAATAAGAAAACAGGTCCACTCTCGAGTCTGAGTCACAATCACATCTGTCCGCACTAAAGTTTCTCCCATTGATCACTACATCATAAGCGTCCGCGAGTTTATAAACACGTGTGCACCACTTTTTCTGTGCGACAGAGTTTGCACTTGACCTCGCAGCACCAGTGAAAGGTGCAGTTACACCGTTCTACTACAAACATGGTCTCCGTCCGGTACCCTCGGCCGCAGCACATGAGGTCGCAGCCGTCCACACCGATGCTCGTGTCATTGCACACGCGCCCGTGTGTGCCGGGGATCCCCAGTCTAGGGTTCTTTTCGCAGAAACCCGGCGATGATTCCAGGTAAACTAAGTCTTTCGCCCCCGGTGATTTGTGGTCTGGATTGTGAGGCCGCAGTTGGAATCTGTATCGATCTCTTCGTGGCACTCTGTGCGGTGCCGCGTCGTTCCGTTGCGCAGGCGCTTCCAGGTCAGTGTTTGGCATCATGACCCGCGATGCGCCGTCGAAGCGGTCCTTCAACGCGTCACCCACAGAGCGGAAGCTAGGCAGCCTCATCCAGCAAGTCTTGACTGTGCACGAGCCCGACATGCCGTGACACTTACATTCTTGCCGCATCTCCGATTGCACATGCTGCGAACAAAACAACACAATCAACATCTCTTACTTTAATTTATTCTATCATGGGGAGGTCTATAATGATGTCCAAATATCTTTAAATTCCACCGATAACGTTCGATACGTGTGATCGATGATCTTTTAAGCGTACTCCATCGATCGCATCTCACGATCGAGCAAATTGTTACAAATCGTGAAGAGGTGGGCCGGTCGTCACCGCGCGTGGACCGATCATAAATCATACTCTAGGGACATTCATCATTCTTAGAAGGTAGATAAATGACGCGAGGATGGGAGACAGTAAATATTTTCCTATCTCGGAGCGCAGACGCTTCGTAGAACGTCGTCGACGGTATTTATTCATTGACATGTAGATGGCCGGGTATGTTATACAGTCTAGTGTCCAAATATGTGTTAAACAATCGATGGAATGCTGTGAATATTCATCAGGTGGACACCCAGTGCGTCTGTCGTGACAAGAATTAAGCGCTTCGGTTAATGACGCGTCTGGGTGGCTCGGGGCGCCCGACGTCCCTTTTTGATGAATTTTGGGAAGGAACGGACAGTGAATATGCAAATGTGGGTGTACGGTGGGAGGGAGATGCGCGAGCGCAACGAATGAGTGCCTGTTGCGCAGTCGTCGCGCGCTGCCCCGCGCCGCCCGACGCATAATTAATATTACACAACGCGACATGTCAAGTGGCCGACGATCGATCGTCATCCATAATGGTAATGTAAACACGGCGCGATGACAATGGCCGTCATTGGCGATAACTGATTGTTTTATGGTTGTTTATAAGGTGCTACTGTCGAGTGGCGATTGGATAAGCATATTGACAGGAGTAGTCGACACTTACCGCTCGGCCGGCCTCGTTGTTGTGTAGGTTCATTTTTTCTCTCAGGGTTTTGCCTCTCTCGCCGGTGTCGACGAATTCTCGGCTGAATCGGAACCCGAAGCCTATGTTGTCGCTGCAACCACCCCATTTCCAGACGCGGACGTTAGCTGCAGCAGCGGCTCGGGTTCGATGCGGCACGCGGTCGATATGCGAATAGTCGCACGTGCACGATTCTATGGAGCCTTCTGCGCACGCGCGAGCTACTGAGTGCGTCACTCCCGCGCTTGTTATGGCGTAGATAAACGCCGTTTCGCGGCAACCTGGTGACAATAGAAATGTTGTTTGATTAATTTATGCTAATTCTTGACAAAAGGAAAAGTGGTTTAATAACTTGAAATACGTTTAAGACTGGAATTACTTTAAACGATTTGGATCAAAGAAGTCAGGTAGTAGGTATAACGGTTATCGGTTAATTGTATAGATTAGAAATCGTTAATTAAAAATAGCGTATTAGCTACGTTATTAAGTAAGCCAGTTACACATATTTCACTTTGGCATGTTTGGTATTCATTTAATTAATTCATCCCATCCCATCAACAAAGGGGTCCATATTTTAATCAAATTTTATTATTGCTACGGGTATAGGGATAAAAAATCTCGACGTTTTAAAATATTTTAGGTATTATAATTTAAACACGCAAAACATTTAGGCTCATCAAGCAACTGCAATCCGAAGGATTGAACTGGCTTTGGTCTTTTTATTCTTAATATTTTATTGACATTTTTAATTTGTTGACAGTATAAAATCCTTTTTGAGAGCAATGGTGTGCCCATTGCTCTCAAAAAGGATTTTATACTGTTCGTATTTTAATTTCCTTAGTTTATTTCTATCCTCAAGTTTCGACTTGTCTAATTTTATTATTTAATGTATATAATTAATATTGATGTGTGGACTGCACTTTTCAATTTATAATAACACAATCGTAAACGGGGCGCGAGAATTAATCACAGCGAACTGAACATTTTGGGTAATCACTATGTTTGAAATTATCGAGTAAGGTAATAATCGTTTAAAAGCAACAAGATCATTAAGTTTATATTCACACAATAAAGACTTGAGCAATGGTTGCATCGCGTTCATTCATCCCATACGGACGAATACATAAATCGATGCTCGCATCCCGTATCGAATACTATAAATAATTAATGGCCCAGCATTAGAATCAAATACTCATAAAATACAATTAAAAGAGAGAGAGGGTATATCTCCGAGATTGAAAATAAAAGAATCGCCTCTTACCTACCCGAGAGATTATAAATTTGATCATTACAAGTGGTACGGCGCGCGCATCGAATTCTCTCTCTTAATATCGATTTAATAGCCCTTGTACTTTTAACGATTAATACCATACCGAGCCTTTGTCTACGCGAGCTCGGCTCCACAATGAGACGATATTATTAAACAAATCGGGACCCTAGTGAAGTAACCCGGTTACCACACGAAATAATTAAAAGAATCGATTACAACTTTTTTAATAAGCCAGAAAATTATTTTGGTCTTAATTTCTCGTCAAGACTTTATCTCGTAGACATTGTAATTTTACGGCATAATGTGCATTAACACGGCTATTGTTGGGCTTCATTAAACGCTCTCGCATCGAACGCATGCAACTTTATGATGGTATTCTTCAAAAGCTATTAAGGCCCGATCTCAATCGCTAAATACCCGTATGAAAGTAAAACTGACAATTAACGCCGTTCTAACACAAGTGTAATCGCATGTCACCTCACCGGTTAATGCCATTCATTAAGTAATATAGTGAGGCTCGCGCGCTCCTTAGGTGGGCTTCCGGCCACCGACGCACCACTATAAAGTCCCTTCGGAAAAAACTAACCGACCCCGTATGGATGTAAAAATAATAAGGAACGCGTATTTGTTGTTATTTATAATAATAATATGTGGAACGGGCCCGGAGCAGCCCGCGCCAGCTTTATTAAGGACTCAATAAGCAAATGAAATCATTTTTTTATTGAGTTGTCATCGTGCACCGATATAAATTACGGCGCGCACACACTGCCGCGGACCGCTCTCCGATTCGCTTTTTGTGCTTCCCTTTGCGATGTTATACAAAAGTATTTTATTCAGCAATTACTTGAGACGTTCGACCGGGAATTTTAATGTCAATTTCGCCATCATTCAATGCTCGGACGAAATTAATTCAAGCCAGGGATACGTACATACAAGCGGTCGCGGAGTCGCGCATTTATCTTCTGTAATGACTTGGAAACGTTCGGTTGCATTAACTATAACGTATAGGTGAGGGCCAATTAAATATGGCACACGTAAATAACGCTGGTGAAATAATAGCTTTCGGCTAATCACGTTTAACATTGAGGGGTACCTAATGCGTGATGGTCAAGGGAGTCATCGCGGTTCAAACTTCGCAAAATAATGCTTGTGTTTTATCGTCGGGTCATAAATCGGAGGCTTCACGGATATCTGTTTTAGTTGCGTTGCGAGTGAGCGAAGTCGGAGGTCGTGCGGCGGGGAGCCGCGCCCGCGCCGCCGCCGCCAGGTGCTCGCACCACGTGCTGCGCCTGCGACGTCTTCATAACCGTAGATAAATGTCGCCACATCTGGCCACCACAGATGTGAATCACAACCCGCTGTGATTTTATATGCTACTTTTACTTTATCTCCGACATGATCTAACGGTACGCGGCTACCCGACCAATTATATACATAAACGACAACTGGAAATAATTTTTAATTGGTCTGTGAGAATTTTAAGGCTCGTCTATCGATGATTCACGGCCGTGCCCCGACCCGTTTGACATCGTTCGGTAGTGATGCTTTGTTCTGCATTAAACATAAGTACCCATTTATAACTATAAATAAATTGTTACAATATTTCATCGTGGTCGATGCGACGAGCAACAAAGCCGATTGTCGCGTTTTGCGAATAAATCGCGACGTAGAAAAATTATGACAGATGTAAAGAGGCTCCGTCGGCGTGAGCGCATTAGTCACGGCATTAATAAAATGTAAATTCCCGACACGAGCCTAATTAAACGGCCAAACAACGCTAATCCGACACCAGCGCTGTGTAACTTCTAATACAAATAGCCATTAGTTACCAGCTCGTATAGGCCTACGCAATAAAATATTCATAATTAAAGTGCGTTATTATTTTATTGAGGCAATTTCGCCCCATCAAATCGCAGTCAAATAAGAACAAACATGAGTAATGTGGATCTATAAAAGTAAATTATTATTATAACTGATAATAAAGTGCTGTCCGTGGATTATCTGTGCAGATAATAAATGGTCCCGTGGTGGGTTTACAACGCGGGCACCGAGCGATAATTCCGTCCCGACGGATTGGCAGTTAAGGCGAGGCGTTGAGAATTTATAAAAGTCAAAAACTCGTAAATCCGAGCGCGCGTCCGCCGCATCGCACTGTTAAAATAAAACTTAATCACTGTTGACATTTGACGAACACCTGGCCCCGCGGCCACTACCATTAAATAATTCAAAATTAATGTACTAATTAAATATGTTCCTGTCTGCATTGAGTCATCACGCTGGGGTGTTTCCATAAGATTAATTTGAAAGATTGACTTATGGAGGTTTCGCGTCGTACCTTATTTATGACGACTTGCATTATTCAAATTTGATGAGACGTAATTACTCAAAACATCCATAAATCACTCGTTTTATAATACGGTGCTTGGCCGGTTTAGAAATCGTTCCGGCTCGCATTGCTTTATTAGACTACGATGAAGTCATTGACGCTGTGTTTTATGTCTAAACATGGCTTTTACGTGTGCATAATGTCATTTTATTTAGTGAAAGACGGATTGCAGAGATGATAAAAGGTAAGATTCTCCCGTTAATGAAACAAGAATGGAATTTGATGCATAGTGGGAGAGAAATAGAAGCAAAGAAGGCAATTTCGCCGTAAATGCACTTGGAGGATGGGGCAATAAAAAGCAATAATTCATTTTCGTTATGCCATGTATGGGTGATAATTTCACATTGAGTCCGCGTCCCGAGACTCCGGTGCGACAATTCAAAATTACGTCGGTCGTATATCACTCATTGTGAGTGGCACAAAGCGCTGCCAGCTACCACTAGCTACCAGCCAACAGTTCAACAACGCGACACCCATTCACACAATGGACAAAGACAT
This sequence comes from Acronicta aceris, assembly GCA_910591435.1. Classification (NCBI taxonomy): domain Eukaryota; kingdom Metazoa; phylum Arthropoda; class Insecta; order Lepidoptera; family Noctuidae; genus Acronicta; species Acronicta aceris. The sequence continues at coordinate 14,156,409 of OU342759.1, forward strand.
TTGTTTTCAAACTACAGAAAAAGCACCGAAAATAATTTCGTTTTAAGTAAGCTGTCCATAAACAATAAAGGGCGATCGGTGAGTTCGAAACTGGGAATCCGTCGATAAATATGATGTCGGTCGCCCGCGGTCGTCCGCCGCCGGACCTAATCGTCTCATTTCAGTTTCACAAAACGCATCTTATCTCAAAAACAATTCAAACGCCACAAAACCTATAACGCTTATCTAATTGAGCATTAAATATTTCGTCGAGGGCATTTTATATCGGCTTTATTTTTGGTGTTGATCGTTTTATACATTTTATCCACCCACGACGTCGGAATCTCGGGTGCGCGTATGATACACACCAAAACAGGAAATATTGGAAAAAAGGTCGGGTTTTATTGGCCGAGTTACCTGCCATTAGGAGCTGCGTTAGGTGTAAACGTGGCTTCCGTGGGGCTTGTACGAGTGCAGTGGAATCGCTAAACTACACCGCAGGGGGCTCGCCGCGGGACCTCGGACCATATATTTTCTATTCTCGGCTCGACAATGACGCGACGAATAAAGGCCTTACTATTGTGTCGTTGTCATCATTTGTGTTAATACGATCCTTGAGGTTTACACCACAATGAGATGAAGTTGTCGCGTCCGAGTGTCAATGGTGTGACAACGTGTAAATTAGTAATTATTGGTGTCGCGTCTGGGGGGCCTTTGTGTGTTCGCTTCGTAATTATGCTGAACTGAACTATCCGTTAGGGATTGATGAGTTTCGGGTATCACATTTGCGAGTTTATTTTTTTTATTTATTGAGTAGCGTTGTGACGGGCTCCCGCGGGGTCGACTCGTTTTTATGCTTCTCAAACGAACGTAATTGCAATGTATTAAAAAAGTTTTATCGTGCGTATTTGCGTCGGTATTTAATATCGTGCATTGCGCCCGCCCTGCATGCCCTTAATAAAGTAATATGCTCTAAATGCACACGCATATAACATAAATTTTGTAATCTCTTTGCTCTTTTTACCATGTGAAATTATTGCGATGGTGGTCCGAAGAGCATGCTATATCTGGCTTTTAATTTAGAAAAATGGTATTCTGCTTTTATAGTTTGTATGCTCGCATACAATATCAATATTTATTTTTTGCTCTAGGCGCTTAGTTTTATGATAGTCGATGGTAAATACTTTACTGTGTGCGTAAGAGCTGTATATCATCTGGATGGGAAGACTAGAATTAAATGATTTCATGCTTAAAATTAATATGACTGGCTTTGTGTCTAGCTGAGTTATATGGTTATTCATTCCGGTTTAAGCTGACTAGTACCTAAGTGATGGGTATTTGAGTTTCACTCGGCGAACTTTCAGTGGCTTTCCTTACTGGGCGACGATGATATTTGAATTTCGAAATCGGCAAATATTAATTGGTTTTAAAACATAAATAGTTATGTTTTATTTGGTCGTATGTGTCCGCGTTTCCCATTTGGTATAAACGCCCAGGGCGAAAACGACCGAACCACACTTTTTTCTTTACGATTGACATTAGCGTTGTGTAAACATATACCTAATTGCGATTTGTTACCAATTTTGTATTTCATGAATATTTTATAAGCTTAGTTTATGACATCTCGTTTTATAATGAGAAAAACGCAATTTGAACCAACAATAGGTTTTTTATTGGATTTTTTATCTGTTTCACACAATTATTATGAATTAATATGAGATTTGAATCACTCGATAAGTTTTTGAAAGTATCTAAGAATGCTAATTCTAATATGAGAGCTTGAATATTAAAGAAAAACCAGTAAAACATTCAAAAGGTATTAATGAAATATAATTATCATATATATAAATAGAATTAATATAATTTTTTATATTAATCATTTCAGTCACTCCGTATCATCACTAAAGGGAAAATCTTATTTTAATAACAAACAAAGAGGAATACGACTTTTAATAATTAAAAAAATATAAAAATGTTTTTTTTTTTTAAAAGAAAAGCCAAACTACACGGCATAGAACTAGCACCAAGGATCCTATTATGAACTCTCAAAATTATGTCGACTCCCGTACTAATAGAGACATTTACCGAAACAGTTTGTACTATTAATTAGTGTTGAAACTTTAAAGCGGGGTTCAATAACCGGAGCACACAACACATATAACCGATATATCGTACAGAATCCCAAATGAGATCGAATTAGCTCGAGATACGGCAGCCGAAGCTCTTAATTTTGAAGATAACCCCCCTAATGCTCGCCCTGAACTGTGATCCACGAAAAGCTTTTTCGTATAACTCATTTTTACTGACAGAATTAATGTAAAACATATTTTTTATTAATTCTCTTGTTTATACTAATAATGTTTACAGTCACACCAAAAAGCTTTGTTGCAAAACTTATTAACTAATGAAAAAAATAATGCAAACGACAGAATCGATTCACAAAACTGACTTTTTTTGCTAATATAGCGAATAATTCTTGTTGCACCGAACAGATGTTCGCAGACTCATAATAAGGCGTATCGCGTACAAAGCATCGAAATCGGACACCGGAGATAGGGCAGCCCCGATCTGACGACAATATAATAACTTACTGCCTAAAAACTTGATTGCCAAACAGTTTTCGACTTTACTGACATCAAGTTAAAGATGCAGTGGTTTTTAAGTGTCAGCAAATCAAAATAAAGCAATGCGTTTTAAAACATTTTAATTTCGAAGTGTACCTTTATAAATGTAGGTTATTATTTTAAATTGAAAACTAAGTCTTTATACTGTATATAATACTTAAAGTTATGTAGGTATAATGTAAGTAAAGCTTCTAATAGGGATTATTGCGAGCGCTTTATCCCTAACCTATTGAATTCAGTTGTGTAACCAGTATTGTGAGGCTAATGGGTATCTATTTGCTGATTTATATCTATTGATAATAATCTACTTCCATTCAAATCAACTAAATGGATTCGACGCTCGCGCAATTGTGAACCGGTGTTTATGGGGTATAAAAACACGTTTTTTTACAACACTACAGAGGAATCGATGCGGAATTAAAATCGGATTATGATCTCATTCATAAAAAAAAGTTAAATTATGTTTTAAACTATAGTGAAATATTATTAAACTCACGCTCACAGAACGGAATTGAAAAACGAAATAAAAAAAGAGTTATCGACAAACGGGAACTCGAACGTCACTCGTCCTCATGTAATTGATCCAGGATGTTTTATCTTGATGAGTCCTTTATATGTGCCCCCGACTCGCTACCCTCCCGTTGAATACAGATAAAATCTTTTAAAAGGGTTGCCAACTAAAGATATCACTTAATTTGTAGCCTCTCTTTGTAACTGGAATTGGGGATTTATACAAAACACAACTTTTTGTCCACCGTTCATCTTTGCAGGGTTAAATTTAAAACTGTATACAAGTCGAGATTCTCGATTGAGTTTTTTAAAGATTAGCTTCTTAAACGTCTCAATGCTGTGTAATCTGTTTCCTTAGTATTTTAGAAGGGTATTGAGGGCTTATCTCTTTAAGATATTTTTTAATGTTTTGTTCGTTTTGTTTCGCGATATCAAAATTGAGACAAATGAATGACGCGTGTACCCAAAAACGTTTTTGCATTTATTGTTTAGTTTTTATTCGTAAAGGCGACAGTAAAAACGTGATTCGAATCTTAACTCGTCAACCTTTGTCAGTTGTTTTGATTTAATTAATCTCATAACAGCTTACCTCTGTCCACGATTTTGCCAAATAAGTTTTTCCCTCTGAGGAAGTTTCTCGTTGAACAGTTCCATCTTCTGTATTTGAATTGGTGTTGGCATTCTGCGACAGCCATGCTGGCGCCTTTGGCAACTGCTGATAAGACCCCAAGATTTTCTCTGGCGAGTCTTCTCTGTTTCCGCCTGAGGGTGGCGTGAACAGCTGGGTCCATGTAGAGGACCCCTGGTGAAATCGGTGACAGATTATTTGGCTCCCCCGCCTTGGCTATACCCCTACAACAAAATAGTATCTGTTACAAAGGTATCCTCAAGAATTACTAATGAAGCGTGTACAAAAAACAAAACTCATTGTCCAAAACCGATAGGATTGACTTTCGTCACTGTAAAAGACAATGCCTGGCGTTCGAAAAAGTCGATAAAGAAAAAAATGAAAATAAACACAACCCGAACGCCACTTAAGGCAATGGGTGCAACTCGAAATGAAATGCTCATTTGAAAAGGTAAAGACAACAAACAATTGACGACCGAACTGTCAATCCGCAGACGTTTAGATAAATATTTGCGTCGCGCATTAATCCTTGAGGACCAAGCGGGTAAACACGGCCTGAGAGCGATCGAGATCACGGCCTGTTGACTCGGCCTCGCTTGACGAACATATTCGGCCTACAGTAAAAAAAGGCCTCGGTGCACTCTCGCGCGCGGTGTCTCGCGTTTGGAACGCTGGAAATCGTATTACTTTTCTATTTGCTTTGCTTTGTAGTCGAGTGTTACGTAAATATGAACGTGTTCGTCGGAAATTCTCGTTTCCTTCGAGATTCATGGAGATGTGATGGGTTTAAAATTTTTGTTCTACTTTTAAAAATAATAGACAAAGAGATGAAACGGATATTGGGATGATAGTTTACCGGTCGGTGCGTAGCTATGACGACGTAACACACACGTGTGGGAGAATATTCGGTAATAGGTTTCGCGACTAACTGTCACATAAAAATAAATAAATTAGCACTTGCGATGTCTATATACAGCAAAGCTTTGGGCGTCAATACGTCATATTATTATACATCTTATTAGCAGTTCTAATTTGATAACGAACGTGTCGCCGCAGTTTTATCACCATTAATCCAGTTTTTTTCACATTATATTGAAATAAATGGATATTGACGTAACTATTAACAGCCAATAAGACATCAGAAATAAATTACTTCATTTACACATTTGTCAATACGACACTTAATATTTTATATGTATTATGTACCTAGCATTAACTCAGAATTTTTGGTGAAAAAACTTAATGGACTCAACGTTTTTGTGGCAAACATTTATTAGTTAAAAATATCGATGGACAGTTGAATCAAATTTAGATTAATCTGGACATAAATCAATCCAATTTAAAGTGCACTAGCAATCAAGTGGAAAATATAAATCCGTATGTAGGTGCAATAAATTGGTGCCCGGTTATATCGACACCCACGAGCGCCTTAAAACAAAAACGAGGGTTAAGCATATTTGCCTGTCCATAATATAAGGTCCTTTGCACTTGTCACGTTGGTAGAAAATCAAATAGTGGTACAACACAAAGTCCTCGGGGAAAAAATTCTGAATGGCTTTCACGACCAAACGCAATGTGTGCACAACGATAAAGCCTGTGTGAATGTGTCAAAATATTGTCTTTTGGAGGCTTGTGTCTCCTTGTTTGAGTAATTAAAAGTGTTCCCGTACCGTTTCTGTAGTATTCTTGAGACAGAAATTATTGAAGTTGTATTTTGACGTCGAATTCGTTTCGTTTTTTTGCGAAATTGTAAATGTGTAGATAGTGATGATGACGAAATATGAGAGTTAATTTATAATAAGCAGTATCACGCAGTTTATCTGTCTTAGTTGTAGTAAAAGAGGGTGAGCCTATGGTTATTTTTCGGACAGGAATCCAAACTCCGAGCTATGATTGAGAATTTCCTAAAACCCCAAAAGCTTTGTTGGACCCGGAAATCGAACTCAGGACCAGCTCAGCAGACCGCGACCGCTAGACCAATAGGGTAGCATAAATAAACAGCTGTATTTTTAAGCATAAAAAATAAACCAAGATCAATGTCAACCGCACATTTCCTTAATAAAAGTTGCTCGCAATTTAGATCTACCAACACATGTATTTAAAATGGAAGACTTCATTCCCCGCACACGCCCTGCATACGAATCAGCACTTTATTATTTAATTTGTTAGCGACTTGCGAGGCGTCAAAATATCAAAGATTATAAACCAATTCGACTAAACCCTTCTGTATAAAGTAAAGTGTTAAATATACAACGTGGACAATGTGTCTTAGTAAAATGGTCGTTGTTATCAGACGTATCGTGACGCCGGCACGCGATTTCGAGCGTAATGTAATATGGGCTACGAGTGATGAATACGAATGAAGTGAGGTGTGGCGATTTCTTTTTTGCTCGAGGCAATGTAAGAGGATTTTATGTGCTCCAGTTGGATATTAGTGCCCGAGGGTTAAATCAATCGAACCACTGGGCACATTTTAAATGGCCTAGTAATTAAAAGTAAGAGAGGGAATCAATTATGTTGATTATTTTCTTCTACATAACGTTGTTTATTTGATTACCTTTTTCTGGTTTAATTGAATTCGTTCGAAATTCGAAATCAAAACTTGAAAAATGCAATGTTTATTAATGGTTAAAAATAATACTTATTTAATCATTAAACAAAAGCATAAATAATTTATTAAACTTTTTGAATAAAGAACGATGACAGCGTTCACTGTACGCACTTTTTATTTTATATTAAAACTCATTTTTGCATGTCTGCAAGTTTATTTTTAAATCTGTCCACTTTAATAGTGTGGGCTTGAGAGGAATGGGACCGATATACCATCTTCCGGCAGCTGCCTAAAGAACCAAGTGCTCGCTTTTATATTTCATATTGTCGTGATAAAATTTATTGTCGAATTTACTTTATTTCCTTGTAAGAATTATATTTAAAGACAAAATAGCAGTAAGTTAATTGAGGGGCCTATTAACGTCGTGAATATCATTATGGTATCTGTTTTCGATGATTGATGTTCCAAACATCAGAATTGAGGAGTGTTGCATGTTTTTTGTATTAATGTTCGGTTACCGAATTTATAATAAGAGTTATTAGTTATATTAATCTTTATAAAGCTATTATATTTGACGTTATATTGATTAATAATAAAACTGATGAATGAGAAGAAAATGTGATAAATATTTAACAAATGTGAAAACATTTATTTTTATTGAAGTTATTTCATCTTTGATTAAAATCTTAATAAAATTATTTAACCATAAATTAAAAAGCTTGATTATTATAAATCACGGTGATGAATTAAGAATACTTTTTTAAATAAAGTACCACTATTAACACGGTTCACGTAACATTTACGACTGTTTCTGTAGAAAGTGGGTAAAAATTCCGTTCAAAGAATTCACGCCTCCGTCGGGCCGCGAGACCGATTGTATCGCGAGCTTTTGATTGCTCTTATACGTGTTTATATGTTAAAATAGAAAGCCTTTTTAATTTTAAAAAGGATATATTTCAAATTGTTTAATTTTTTATTTAGATTTAAAATTTTAAGTCATGTTTCTCCTAAGTAACGAGATGGCTAAACATTGATTTAATCAAAAATTTAAATGGTTAGTTTTGGATAAGAATTTTAAACAGTATTAATCTTTTAAAATTGTTTAATCATAATTTAATTGTTTATTAATCATGATAGTTTTGTAAATATACATGTAATAGTAGTATACATGTTGATCTAATCAATTGAATATAGAATGATTCTATTAAATGGAATCGTTTAATAAAAACACATCTGCGAATGCCGCCGTCGGCGGTTGGACTGTAAACTAAAATGTATATTTTTTTCAAAAATAAGTTACTTTAGATAAAAAAGAAATGATAATATAACTATTTTTATAAATTGTAATTACCTAACTATCAATAGTTTTCACAATATCTTTTTTTATAGATACCTAAAGATTTTAATCAATGAATTAATAGCAACTTTGAGCGTATTTTTTTATGTTGAATTAATTAATTATTCAAACAGTAATTAAGCATATTTGAACAATGCAATAGCACGCGCAACTGTATGTTGACTTTGTTAATAACTAGATAATGTACATGTTATATGCATATAAACTGTATAGAGGAGGGCTTCTAAAGAGGGAGTCTAAAAATTAATTAGTTTTAGATATTATGTATATATTATGTCATAATAGAATTATAAATTTTATTTATTTTAATTTATTGGGATCTTCAACAAAGAATACACTTTAAGTGTTATAGCAGTGTGTATAATAATAGGTATTCCTTGTGTTTCCTTAATTACAAGAGACCACATCATGCAGTAGATAATATAAAACAAACGGACAGAAAGTAGAATTTAATGCACTTGGGTGGGTCTTCCCTGATAGATATAATCTGGGTGTCATTAAATCACGAGTGAATCGGTTTCTTCTAGGCAAGCGCGCTCCATCGTAGATCGCAGTATCGCTTAACATCAGGCAAACTAGCGGTCAAGCGTAAGCCTATCACGAATAAAAAAATAAAAAATCTTATGATTAAATTAAAATTGAATTGAATTTTATAAGCTTAGATAAATTTACATAAAAGTAATCATTTAAATGTAATATTATTTTTTATAACATACTATCACGCCTGTATTCCCCGAAGGGTTAGGCAGAGGTGTAGATACTAATGTACACCCCCAGTCCGCCGGTATGTTTCGGTCCCATGTAATAGGGAGCGCGCCTATTGTCACCAGACACAAATCCCAAACTCTGAGCTGCTACTGAGAATTTCATAGAAATACCCAATAACACTTTCCTCGACCTGGGAATCGAACCCAGGACCTCTAGCGTAGCAGTCGCGCTCAGGACCACTATGCTAACGAGGCAGTTGTATTTTTTATATTTAATTGTTATAATATAGTTGTGTCATAAGACCTAAACTCTCACACAATAGATGCAGATCCATCTGTAATCAATTAGTACCTAGGTATTCTAGATATATCTAGACTAGACTAAACTAACTCGCCTATAGACAAATCTTAAATAAACAATCTGTCTGTTGTCTGTCTGTATAATAAAAGGGGAAACCCTAAACATAACAATGTATTTTGTTTTTATTATAATAATACATTAGGCAATATGCTTCCTGCTTGATAGATAAAATTCAGTAGTTAGTTTATAAATGGATAGTGGTCTTAATAAAAATAATATATTGAAGCTGTGATAGCCTAGTGGTATGACCGTTGGACTGCCAAGTCAAAGGTCTCGAGTTCGAACCCAAGGCACGCACCTCTGACTTTTCGAAGTCATGTACGTATTAATAGTTAATTATCACGCGCTTAAACGGTGAAGGAAAACATCGTGAGGAAACCTGCATGCCTGAGAGATTTTCTCGATGGCGTGTCAAGTCTGCCAAACCGCACTAGGCCAGCGTGGTGGACTATAGCCTAATCCCTCTCATTCTGAGAGGAGACCCGTGCCCAGCAGTGGGACAATATAATGGGTTGATTATGTATGTATGTATATTGAAGCTAATGCAGTTAAGTATTTAATAGTAATACTTATAAACATTTTTTTAAATTTTAAATGATTCGGCTGATCTTGACTTATACGAGTATATTCAAAATCATTCAATCATCACGCCTGTATTCCGCGGAGGGTTAGGCAGAGGTATACTAATGTACCTACATCCAAAGTTCGCCGGTATGTTTAGGTCCCATGTAATAGGAGGCGAGCTCATGGCCATTAACCGGCGAGCCCATTACTCAACCTGGGAATCGAACCCAGGACCTCTAAGGTAGCAATTGCTTTTGAGACCACTAGAATAATGAGGCAATTTTTAGTTTAGTTTAAAATACATTTTGTATAAGATAATCGCAATATAATCTTCCTGCGTATAGAATACGCGTTTAGATTTTTAGATAAAAGTGAGTTACCTATCAATCATCATCGTATGTTTTTATATGGTTAAAGAATGTTGTTCTCAAAAATATATATATATATTTACAAGAAAAAAAAATAGCAGATCCAGCAGACGTTGTCCTGCCCTGAAAATAAAAAAATCGAAACCCGATTGCAGTGCTACCTACCGGGCCTAATTTTATTTTCAAATTATCCAGGAACCCACACAAATATACACACAAAATATCATCCAAATCGGTGCAACCGTTTAGGAGGAGTTAGGTGACAAACACACGTACACGTATAGCTAAACATCCAACCATTTCATTAGTATCGTAAATAAGCGTTTAAATTCCGATCGGCGCGGATGCGTTTGCGCATTTTCAATATCAACATAATTAATGCTGCGCTTGATACATTGCTAATTGGCGCAATATTTATGTGATGTTGCTTTTATAATGTTTACACTAAATTAATGAGTTGCGACGGCCTTTAATATAAATTAGGAGAAATATAGCTTTTTAATGTACTGTTTTATGTGTTTATTTTACAAAATACTTAAATTTTTCGTTATCTGCTTTCTTGAATTTGTTTCTTAGACATTAAATTACTTCGTTCGTAAAATAGAACCTGTTATTTATTAAAATATGCAGCTTTATTCATAAATGACGAATGACTTAAGAAGTCGGTGTAAAATAATACGACCTCTGAGCTCAAATTGTTAGATTGACAAATATATAAATACAAGAAAAATAATGTCATCGCAGTTTGTAATATAATAAATAGGAAAACATACATTAATATATTCACTTTTTGGTAAAGTCGCATTAAAGTCTATAAACTTTAATGCGACTTTATATTTCAATCATCATTATCATAAACTTTATCACATATTTTAAAGTTAACATCATTTTAATATATTGTGAATGTAAATGTTTGCATAATTTAGCAATTGATCGCGACACTTATTAGTTAGGTACTATTTAAAAAATGGAATAACAAAACATTAAATTAATTTAAAACAATTTAATTGTTTTTTTTTTATATATTATAAATCAATTAGTTGGTTAAATATATATTTTTTTTTTGTTTATTCTAATAGATTTAAAAGTCTACTTGAAGGGATTAGGTGGGTCGCATACCAGGAGCTGTATGATAGTGTATGCAAATAGAACTTGATGCGTCTGTCAGTCACTTGGAACGCAACGGGAGGTGACGGGAGACACATTAAGTACATAATTCTGATAAAATTTACGTTACGTTACGCCAAAAATTACATATTTTCATTTCCTTGTGTAGTTCTGTTAAGTTTTACGCTCATAATATTTAAGTTATGAATAGTCTGTAATACGTGTCTTGGATATCAACGAGTCGGTTAAGTGGGAAACATTAGTCACTAGTTATTAAATATACTGTTTGTACGTAACGTGTCATATTTAATCTTGAGCGTCAACTTATAATAATTAATTGCCTATACATTTTCATATATTTATCACAGGGAATTTATCATTTACATAGATTTTATATTACAATTACAGTTTATTTTCTATCTCAGTTATGAAACCCATTAAATTGATTTCATTTTACGATCAACCCGTTACAAGCAGAACAGCCAATTTGACGTAGTACATAGTATTAAATTTTACTACGCTATTATCGATTTCACACTGGTACGCAAGTTTTATACCTCGTTTAATACTCTGCTAATTATTTTGAGCCCAATTTATGTTGAACATCTGGTAACTACAGTACATCTTACAATGTTGTGAATGTTATGCGGAAGGTATACGACAACAACAGTAAATTGCTCGCACTGTCGTATTGTTTACGACACCGAGAGTAATTATCAAATAGTGAACGTTTTACTCAAGTTTCATATTAATGTTTTTAGTGATAATTATCAAGTAGGATTTGATGTTTTGGACATTTAACTATGAGTTATCTTAGCATCGAATTCAAATAGACTTTTTATGTACTAGTTTTAGACATATTTTTAAGTGACTTTAGCACGATATTATATGGAATTCAATAGAAGCGAATAAGATAAATCTACATATGTCAACATCCGACAATCTTTGACATTAGAAATGTCAACAAAACATAGGTACCTACATGAGCACTAGGGTGAATCAAAGAGTAAGATAAAGCAGACACGACACTCACCACCACATGCTGCCGCGTCCTCTCCGAGGTTTGTTGGCGGCTTCGCACGTAAAACACAGAATAATCACAAATAACCACAGGCACTTCATTGCGATGGGCGGACCCCGCGATACATGAGCGCGGCGCTTCGAGTCACGTTTACGTCTGGCGAGAGCACTACAGCCACGGACATCGAGGCGGGGTCGCAACAAGAATTGGTGGGAGGTATCTACCTGTCACACCGCCCGATTGGTCTCACACTTCTGTTATTTTTTTTGTGTTACAAGTAATCTTTGTCGTGTTTAGGTTATTAGGTTATGTGAGATAATTTGTGTAATTGGATTGCGTTAAGCATATAGTTTGAGGGTGCGGCGGTTTGCTTAATTACTAAGATTTTTTTATCATCTGAATCCGGTAACTTTTGCCTATATTATTTCAATGATCTTTTTCATTCACAGATTTTTCTCATCTTTTGAGATGTTTGATTGGTTATGCACACAGATACCTATAAAAATAATTAAATATTTATTTAAAGTTTAAAAATCTAGATTGGTCTTCAATTTAATGCACCTATCACATAAAGTCAGTTTGCTCACACGATTATGACTCATATTACTGAAGCTTTTAGACTGCAAATGGTAATGTATGAACTAGTCTGCAAGGACATTGACAAAATTCTAGGTATAAGTCTAGGTAAGTACATTTTTATATCAAAGGTATGAACTTCAATGAATCATCGCAACTTTGTTATATTTTGTAGCTTAAGTTTGCGCTCGTTTCTTTGAAGCTATCCGCTAAGTTACGTTATAAATATTTACAATTACACAAGCAACGTTACGTTAAACACGTAAGTTAATCAAAGTTTGATAGATATATTTAAAAGGTATGATAATATCATTAAAATGAGCGTGTTTATCTTATAAGTTAAAATTCTACAAGTTACTTAACTAAGTAAACCTAATCTTAACTACCAATATAGTCTATAAAATATATCAATATCAATTTCAATAATTCTTTTTAAAAAATGAAAGAATTTCAAATACATTTATTTTATAAGTGACCTATTTCATTATCTTTATATAATATTTTTATTTAAAAACTTCTGATCACTTCACACTTGTCGGTGCGCGTGAGTCAGCGTTTCGCGCGCCGCGGTGGGAGGGGCGAGGCGCGTCTGCGGCCAATCAGCTTGCGCGGCCGGTGCGCCCGCGCATACAGACCGCGACCACGTGCGGCTGAGGCCGTGCGCCCACGCACCTTAACGTATGAGCTACGGAAAATCAAGACTTAACATTTTCTCTTTTAAAATAGAGATTTTTACATAAGAAAAAGATTTCAATACAAAATTATAAATTACTGTTATAAATAAATCAACCAAGAAGGTAATAAGAATATTCTATTGCATACTTGAACTAAATTATGTAAGGGTTTCATAATCATTATTGAACTGATGTAGTTAGCTGTTGTAGAAGTTGAGGTAACTGGCAAATGAAACCAGTTCAAACGAAATGGAAATCGATTTCACTCATATGTTTTAGTAAAAAAAAACGCTTTAACTGCTGTAAGTGAATTTTTTTTCTGATCCTTTGGCTTCGCCTCGAAAAGAAGTGTTTAGCAGGTGTTCCATGAACAAATAAAATATTTATTTAGTCGACCTTAGAGTCGACAATACACTTGACTCTAGTTTTCATATATAATAGTTACTCCTGTTACGATTGTTATCTACAACATCGAAACTAAAATCTTCATTCCATAGTTATTTTTTAGTAAAGGAAAAAATTCAATCGCGGGCAGGATTCGAACCTGCGTCTTCTGGTTTGATATACCAGACGCTCTGACCTCTAAGCCACCGCGAACCCTACCCGCATGATTGAAATTTTGCCTTCACATTCTGAATTTACGTCATAAGGTGACGTTGGTGACATCTATGAGAGGCAAGTTACCTTACTTACAAACGTAGTAAATTTTATGAATGAAATACTTACATTGCATTTAAAATAGTCCGTTACATTTAATTATAAAAAAAATATCACTGTATTTAAAAAAAGTTATACATACATACCATCACGCCTGTACTCCCCGAAGGGTTAGGCAGAGGCGTACTACTGTACACCCACAGTTCGCCTGGTATGTTTAGGTCCCATGTAATAGAGGGCGAGCCTATTGCCATTAACCGGGCACAAATCCAGACTCCGAGCTGCTATTGAGAATTTCATAGAAAAACTTAATAACACTTTGCTCGACCTGGGGATCGAACCCAGGACCTCTAGCGTAGCAGTCGCGCTTGGGACCACTAGACTAATGAGGCAGTCAGTTTAAAAAAGTTATTTAAGAAATATTTAAATATTTAATATGGAATTTCTTAGTAGCAGCTCGGAGTCTGGATTTGTGCCCGGTTAATGGCTATCGGCTCGCCCCCTATAACATGAGACCTAAACATACCGGCGAACTGTGAGTGTACATTAAGTACGCCTCTGCCTAACCCTATGGGGAATACAGGCGTGATGGTGTGTATGTTATGTTAAATTTTAATTCGTCTTGCTACGCGTCAGACGATCGCGCTTGCTACGGATCTACGCGTCAAGCTCGTCCTTATAAAGACATCAACGCGGGCGGTCTACAGTACGTAAACAGTTTGCGCTCATATGTATAGTCCAATATCAAACTCTTTGGTGGATATTATACCTACTTAAGGGCATTACATCGCTCAAAACCAAAAAACACCCTAGCTTTAAAGAAGTTTCTAGTGGAATCCTTATGTGCGTTTGCCATATAAAAAATATATGTTATACTTAAGGTCATCACTAATAAATTGTATTGTTTAAAAGTTTTATAAATTTGCCCCCAATTTTGGATAATAATTGAAGGAAATAGGCCTTTTTCAACCTAATTTGTATTTTTTCTCTTTAACGGCTTAATAGTTAGTCATGATTTGTATACCAAAAAATTATAATGACGTAATTAACAATTTGTATTGTTTTTATTTTCGTATTTCTGTGAATATTTTGAAATAATAAAGAAATACCCGAAACCTCACTAGCACCCCGCGTGAAGCACCCCCGCAATAGCCCTGTGGCTAACAAATACTAGCACAAAGACTAAATCCTCAAAGTCATTGGGCAATGTAATACACTTAAATATTTGAATATCGAATAGAAGTCTTATTTTATTGAATTAACTAGCTGATGCCCGCAGTTTCACTCACGTCCCAATAAGATTAAAATACTATGAGTCCGATTCTAGGCGGCGTATCAAGATGAAACATGCACCAAATTTTAAGTTAGTCCTCTAGCATTACATCGGTGGAAACTGCATTTTATTTTATGCAGTAGTTTTTGCGTGATGCGAGTACAAATAGACAGACAGACAAAAATTCTTAAAATTGTTATTTTGGCTTCTGTTGTTCTAATAAAGACCCCCTTAATAGTTTTTCTTCAATATCTTAAATGTACAGACATCGGCTTGTTACAATTTTATTATAGTTATAAATGCGAAAGCTAGTTAAGGGTGAGCTTATCAAATAAAATATTGTTTTAATGAATTAATGAGAAATCCTATTGATGGTAAGCTTCTCAAATGACATATTGTTTAGTGAAATATGCTTTAAGTAAGATATATTTTATAGTTTTTTAGTCAATACATTTTTTTTATGGATTATGTCAGCAAACGAGCTTTCGAGCTACCTGCTGGTAAGTAGTCATCGTCGCCCATGAACACCTGCAACACTAGAGGAGTTGCTGATGCGATGCCGATCTTTAAGAGCCTCTACGGACTGCAGACTACCGGAGCCGCAGTAACCGAGGGGAACTGGCTCTGACATGCAAAAGTCGAAAGACACACCGAGGTGCTTTACGACAGACTCCGATGTAAGGGTGGTCGACAGCCATTCAGATCCCAAGTTTTTCCTATAAAAACGTAATACCAAAATAAATCGTAATCCAGTCAATATTCTATCAAATTATGTAATTATTCGGATTTAGATATCGTCAATCTAGGTTCCTACCATACTATTTCGTCTACTACTACTTCACTGGAAATAAAAGATTGGAAAATCGTTCCAAACTTGGTAATTTTATCTATAATTGCATTCACTTACATTTATCACTAGTACTTCACTAGTGATAAATGTTTTGACAAAATTTTGGACAAAATGGTAACGTAGGAACCTAGATTAACGGTATCGGAATCCGAATAATAATACAATCTGATTAAATTGTGTTTGAATTACGATTTATTTCGGTATTACGTTTGTAAGAGAAATTCCGGTCGCCGGACTGTTAATATGTATGGCACTTAAACTCATTTCAAACCTATTTAAAAGCAATTAACTCAAACGTAACCACTTAAAATTCACAAAAACAATAGTCGGAAACAAATTTTTTGCTCATAAAATATATGACAACACTTTTCAAGTCGACAAAAACTTGGCACGTGTCACACGTGTCGCACGACTCGCATGTATTGCATGTGTCGACGGAACATGGGGCTAATTGAATATCTGTGTATGGTTCAAAAGGTTGAAACGTTTCTACAGAGGGTTGAAATGAATCCAGATGGTAAAGGTCGCGGCTAATTGGTTTTGGTAGTTTTGTGTGTCATATGAGTTAAACATTTGTGTTATCTTTGGGTTAATTTTTTTTTTAAAAAAGCTTAATAGTAATGTGGGTCACATATCTAGTATTTTTGTTAACCCCTCGTACTAAGCTAAATGCTTGTGTTCCGAGTGGGTTCACGTCGGTAGTGCAATGGGTGGGTTTCAAAACGGCAACCACATTGCAAGTCCGACGCCATTAGGCTACCGCCACTTGATTTTAAGAATCAGAATTAAGTAAGATACTGATTTCTGATACACGAATATTACTTATATATTGTAATCTTACGTAGTACTTGCAACCGGTGCTTATGTTTGAGAAGATGTATGAATGTGGAAGAAGCATAAGAAGTATGCAAGAATCGTGCAAATGCAAGTGGCGGTCTCTATAGACCGCCACTTGCTACGAGGCAAAACCTATGTTTTGCCTACCCCTGTGGGAGAAAGGCGTGAGTGTATGTCTGTATGAAAAAAGCAGTGATAACCTTGTGGTATGACCTTTGGACTGCCTAGTCAAAAGTCTCGAATTCGAACCCAAGGCCTGACCTCTGACCTTTCGAAGTCATGTGCGTATTATTAGTTAATTATCACGCGCTTAAACGGTAAAGGAAAACTCCGTGAGGAAACCTGCATGCCTGAGATAATTTCTCGAAGGCGTGTGAAGTCTGCCAACCCGCACTAGGCCAGCGTGGTGGACTATAGCCTAATCCCTCTCATTTGAGAGGAGACCCGTGCCCAGCAGTGGGACAATATAATGGGTTGATTATGTTATGTTATGTTATGAATCAAATGTTACCATAACATGCCTTAACGTCAAAAATAATCAACAATAAGTTGGATAATTACCAATGCAATTGTTTGCAAAATTAACTGATACTTTAAAAGCTGATACTTTTGCTCTGTTAAACATAGATAATGAAGCTATAGTTACAGTTGCCCCTAATTTTAACGGTAAGTTATAATTAAAACATACAAAATTAAACGTTCACATTGTTAGAACTCAATGGAATTCCTTCACGCCGACAGAATCACGCCATAATTTTTGGTAGTCACGGCAAATTCTGTTAATTTGCCAATTGAAAAATATATACACCTTAACTTTAAGATATAAGGTTCTAAATCGTGTGTGGAATTTCGACCGAGCGTTAAGAACTTCATTCAGTGAAACAGAAGTGTGTTGGACAATGGTCACCGTGAAATTAAGACTAGTGGAAATGAATAAACGCTCATTATGAGCAGTTGAGCATTGTTGAGTAATTTTGTAAAAAAATTTTGGCCATTTAAATTTGCACCTTAAAATTTTGTGATTAGAGTTGAAATTTCTGTGGCAAATAGATATGGTAGCCCTTCACGGGTGACCGAATCTCGTAAATAATTAACAATGGGTGCACATAAATTCAGTGTATTTTTTTATAGATGGCGTTGTTCGTGTGTTTTATGGTGCACATTGTGATAAGTGAACTGAATTGATTAGTTTTGTGAATGAAACGGTGGCTCCGTATATGGGGCATCAGCTGCTTCTGCGCATGCGTCATAATTGTCAGCTGTTTGCTGTCATGGATTGTAAAAATTAAGAACACAGGCAATGGCGTATCTACTAATGTACACCCACAGTACGCCGGTATGTTTAGGTCTCATGCTATATTAGGCGAGCCTATTGGCGTTAATCAGGCACAAATCCCAAACTCATAGAAGACCCCAATAACACTTTGTTTGACCTGGGAATTCAATTCAAAACCTCTAGCGAAGCAATCGCGGACTAGGACTAGGACTAGGACTACTAGTCTAGTGCGGCAGTTTTGTAAAATTTAAAAACTCATGGCTAAAAATCTGTGGATGGGTGTCAATGTGTAGACAAAATTTAAGTGCTAAGTGCTAGAAATCTTGAATCAGGAACCTACAAGACTTGATAAGTGGTTGAAAAAAGTTGTACTTCAAGGTGTAGCGAGCTCTTCAAAGGCTAAGGATCAAGATTTTAGATCAGGAGCTCTTTAGAAATCATAAAACTGAACAATTTTGTCTCATTAATTGTTGATTCAAGCATCTCTAAGTGACCGGAAAATCGAATATACGCAAAGAATTTCTTAACAAAACATCCCGACTCCAGAAACTGACAAATAAAATACCATAATGCACAATCTAATATTTTTCACAAACATTTTTTTCCGCCATAGCCAACTTTGTTTGTTTCAAACAACTACCAACACCGACAGCTTACTGCCAAAAACAAACACAGAATACATCCGTATCTATGATTCACAGCGCTTTCCCATCCCTCGCTTATCTATTACGAAACACAAACATCATCTCTCTAAGACAATGCGCCAGTGCAACTTTACAAATAAGTTCTATAAACCAACAATGAGCATCCCCTTAAACGCTTCAATACCACATTGGAAACCCAACTTTATTGTTGCGCAAGTTAAGATTGATATCAGAACGCCACGCTCCGGAAAAGCGGGCAGATTTTTACTGGGTACTCGCTTTAACTTTATTACTTAGAGTGTTCGTAAATAAGGGTTTTATTGTATTTATGGATAGTCGATCCATTGAAACGAGTCAGTGTGGTCGCCTCCCGGAGCGTGAGAGGAAAAAAAGGCTATCTGGCCCTGACAATAGTTTTATGATGATGACAATTACTGTATTAAGGAGCAGCTCACCCGCCTCTCTGGAATTGTGAAGACACCGCCAAATTTAACACTAGATGTAAAGTAGCTGATGACTTATGTATGACTGAGCGTATTCTCCAGTTAATGGTTTCGGTGGCTGTTATGAAAAATATACAGTGTCATCGTTTTAATCCGTTCGTTATTTCATGGTTGAGTGTGCGGTCCCGAGTATAATTTGGACAACTCCATTTGGGAACGTTTGTGTCGGATATTTAGGTAGTGATGGGAATAATTATATCTTAGGGATCCATAAAAATAGTCTCAGAAATCAATATCCATAAAAAAATATAACAATAATATTTAAATGTATTATAAAAATATATAATATGTTCATTTACCTATATAATAATCAAATATATAGGAAAGTCGGTATATCAATCATTCGATTCTTTCAAAATTAGAAATATGGAGTGTACAAAATCAATTTTTTCTTGAATTCATATTCAAGAAAATATATAGATGGGTCTAGTGCTCCAGCAAATGAATATCAATTCTTTCCCATGATAAGACAAAACTAATCCATCCGTATTCATAAATTCAGGAAAGTGCCTCTGTATAGTATCTAAGTCTTAATTATTTTTTAAATATCGATAATATTATAAACGATGATAAAAATGCTAGGATGTAGGTACGGGAAGATATTCGTGAACGACCGACCAAACAAAAACTTACACACGCGCTCCAAAACTTCTGAATCACATCAATCCTAACTGTAAAGGCGATTTTCTCCGAATTTAACAAAATAAATAGTTAAAACTAATCATGATTACAATCAGACCTAATCAAAGTTCAATTCCGCAATTAAAATCACCGCAAAAACAGGCAAAATAAATGCAATCAAGATCCATAAAGAAAAAGAAACTAGACGAAACCTACCACGTAGTCGGACCACGGAGGTCTAATTCGGCCAAGAAGCATAAACAATCATAAAGAAACAAACTCATTTCGCATTAACACCACATCCTTGCTAATGGCACACAAGAACATTGTTCCGCAAAATGTTCGGCAAAAAAAATTAAGACATCGAAATTCTTGGCCTCCCCCGAATGATATATCGGCCGCTCATATAGACTAATAGCATTTTAATATCACGGCTTAGTCATTGAGAACACGGCACGTAAAAAAAAGGTGTGAGTGATCCTCTATAAAAACATGTCGGAATCATATTCAATGAAATTCCTGTAGATATATAAAAACTTGTGGTTTTTGTGTGAAATAATTTAATTAGAGGTTTAATTTTAATTAATGTAAATGAGTCTAGATTGGTTCCGAAGTTTTAAGAGAGGTAGGGCATAGTGGAATTGAATAATTCCACTCACAATTGGAGCTGCTCGACTGGGGAAATACCTCCACCTTGTAGAAAATAGTAGCTAAATAACATAGCTCCGTGCTATGATGTGTTCCTAACGGTGAACAAGGTCGCCAGAGCTCCGCTAGGAAGCGTTGTGTTGGCAGTGTGTGGGACCGGTTGTGTTTTCTTACCGCCGCTGTTATGCATGGTAGAATGTTTCCCATGCTGCCAGCCCAACTATTCTTCGGGTCGGCAATGCGTAAATGATACCCCTGGTATTGCAAGCGTCTATAGACTACGGTAACCGCTTACCATCAGGCGGGCTGTATGCTTGTTTGCAACCTTAATGGTATAAAAAAAAATATTAGCACTAAGTATTAAAGTAACCCCTTTAACTCTGTGAGGAGATCGGTGACCAAAAGTGGATCAATAAATGATGATGATGATGAAGTTTAAAAGTGAAAAAAAAAAACTGGTTTTGTTTAAGAACTTGGCGTGGTATTACCAAAGTGACTTAACTTACAACGTGTTACTACTTGTTCAAGGCTAATAGAAAGATTAATATTTATTATAAATACAACGAGTGATATAAAATCTTTCGAGGTTATTAAAACGCACAATACTAAGACAACATTTTTAATTGACGAGATTTTCTTCTAAATAACATTGCTAAATAAATTGGCTAAGATTAACAATATTAATAACAAATAATCTAATGTCGAAACTTGGTATAATCGCTATAATATTCAAGAGATCAGATTTCCAAAAGAACACCTGGCACTATTTTCTCCAATAAAAAAGCATAATTAAAAACATAATCGCTATCCAATTTCAAACCAGATGCCATATTACGACGACGTAGTATTTACTCGCTAAACTATGAATAAATATTGCAATATGATTCACAACTCACGCGCACGGCAACACATGCAAATTAATACAACAAAAATAAAAAGTAAAATGGAGGTGTCAGTAATTTCGTTGGGAGCGAACCGAGCTCTTTATTTTGTAGCGTCGAACTGTCTACATTATGACATATGCATGCGTGCACGCACGCGGCACCTTTGCTTCCTTGCCACACGCAGTTTTCGGGACTTCTCGGCAAATTAAAATATTCTCACAGATTTTTTTCTACACTCGGTATTGGCATAATGAATATTAAGGTAGCTTTGTACCCTTTTTTTTATAGTACGGAAAATCCTCATGGATCGTTGGCCACCTGCGGAAGCGGCATGGTCTCGTACCGACTAAAAACCGTCCTTGACTTCCTTGGCCGGGATGGGATTCGTGAGATTCGCCACGACCAGTACCTTTGTACCCTTGTATACTTCTCATCGGGTTCTTAGCCTATACCAGGTAAGGGTTTTGAATTTTAACAGCACTGTTAATATTCAAGTGTGTGGTTGCAACAGCAGCATTAGCAACTCCTGCTGTGTCGCCATTTACCAATGGAAGTATTAATTCATTCGACTCTATTCAAACTGCGTCATTAGTCGTGTGGTCCAAAACGCGACTGCTATGAGGTCCTGAGTTCGTTCCCCAGGTGGAGCAGTGTTATTGGATTTTTCAATGAAATTCTTAGCATGTCGGAGTTTGGATCTGTACCCGGTAAATAGAATAGTCTCTCTTCTCTATATGGAACCTAAACATACCGGTGAACCATGAGTGTGAATAAGTACACCACTAACAAGCATACGGCCCGCCTGATGGTAAGCAGTTACCGTAGCCTATGGACGCTTACTTATGGACACCAGGAGTACCACTCACGCGTTGCCGACCCTTTAAAAATATTTTCACACCCTTTTTGAAGAATTCCATGCTGTAGTCTTTTGAGAAAACCTTGACGGGGAGCTGATTCCACAACCTGAGTGGGCATGGGAGAAAATTTCTCTGGAATCGCACAGTGTGACACCAGAGTGGTTCTATGTATCTTTTCTTAGTGTTTGAAATTCATCAAGATGCCTAAATGAAACGATGCAACAGACGTCGTTCAAAAGCTGCAGGAGCTATCATTGTTTCGTTGCTTTAATGTATAGATTCACTTAAATATGCTGAACTACAGATCAGCTGCAGATCTACAATAGATTATTAAAAATGAAAAGTTCAACTAACATCTGTAACACCATAATATAAATTTGACATTAAGAGTGTACGTTATGCCTAAAGGCAACAAATTGGTTTCCCTTTCGTTCGTTCATCACGCGATGCAAAAACTAAAAGAACTAGTTCTCGTATAATTGCCCCGGTACCATCTAGCAATTGTCAAGGTCACGACCTTGAACAAGTTCGGCCGGGACGAAACATCGGCGCTAAAATCGTACGAACAGAATGGTGATTTTGTTTACTGCGTTCTTTTCGGTGTTTTGTTCATTGACATTGAAATGGAAATGGATGACCTTTCTCATTCATAATCAATAGGATAGGTTATAAGGTACTCCTATATTTTTATTACGTCTTTTTTTGTTGTTTCTAGTATCTAAACTCTCTTAGTAACAGATTGAGGATATTATAATTTTTTTTATTAATGGAAACTTGTAAAGTCCTGTCTATTTCTACTTCTATGCCTTATTATGTTAATTTATTTCTCATAATGTTTAATATGAATGAATCCTCTACTGATCACTGAGAAGCAACATTTTAGTGCTAACAGGATCCTTATATTAAGATTTTATAACCCTCAGGCGAAATCAGGTTGGGTGCCATTAAATACATTTCTTGAATTTTTCAACAGGTAGGTATTGAAATAAAAATTAGGTTTGTTTTAATGATCCTCCAACATGTAATTTATCAAGTTCTTTCATAATATTTAGGTTTATTTTAATGTCGTTTTATTTCACATAAAATTACTTTATAAACATGGCAAATTAAGATCTCTAAAATACAGTCGTGTTATGTACACTATTAATAATGTAGATAATAATATAAATATATAGGTGTTTATATACATTCTTGCTGTTGCCCGCGGTTTCACTCACATTTCAAAGAACTTTTCGAAACAAAAATGTATATCTATAGAAAATTCAATAAAATTGGTTCAGCGGTTTAGGCGTGAAAAGGTAAGAGACGGACAAACAGAGTTACTTTCACATTTACAATATTAGAATGAATATGGATTCTTAAAACTAATGTTCTGAAATATCCAAAATCATTTCGACACAAAACATACCTAAGTAATAGTAAGCTTCTTCTTTGCAAGATACCTACGTTAGTACCATCCACAAGCAATCGCTACTGGCACAGCTTTTTTTTTCTAAAAAAAACAAGCGAAACAGGTGTTCTTTACAATAAACAGAAAACTTCTAGACAATTCTAAAGGCTAACAATAAGTCATAACATCTATTTCATCCACGCGTCGTGTAAAAATTTCCACGACTCGCAACCGGAGGCGGTGTGTAGAATCTCCGAGCGTCACGGGAGGGCACGCTGAGGTCTCGGCTAGTGTTGGCAAGGTTACTCCGGGATCGTAAAGAAAAGGCCAAAAAATTACAAGAGAAAAATCATAGCCATATGTCAATGTCATCAAATGTTTGGAAATAATTAAATAAAGATAAAAACAAAATTGCCTATTTATTTTTTACCTTTTCCAGATTCACTTAGGGTAGGAAAATAAATATTAAAAATCTTTCGGAAGAAAGCAAAAAATCATAAAGCACAGAACTTCTATAATTCCCGAAGAAGAATTTGAAGCTCGATCGTCCTTTGATTGATCCGGGAAATCTCTCTCTCTCTCTCTCTATTTGAGCGCAACACTAGCGCAAGAGCACAGAGTGGCAATAATACAACAATTGATTTGTCAAGCACTGAGCCTGCGGCTAGACCACACAGCTCTGATACACAACACTGTATTTTGCGACTAAATAGAACTGCAGTTGGTCGCAAAATCTTGTTGCATGAATCTCTAGATCTTTCTACCAATATTTTGTAGTGTAGAAATAAAAATATATGTACTTATTTATTGGTTTCGCTGATAAGCAACAAAGATTAAAGATTTCTTTTCATGTTTAAACATGAAATGTGCAGGTCCTAATTTGTCGTTAAAAAGAAAACAAGTTCTGGTACTCTGAAAGTTTATTATTTTATTGGAATCCATATATTATACAGAAAATCTCTAGTATATTTAACAACTAGTATGCATCTAGAACATTAAGACTGGACCAGACCCACTGTGTAGGTACAGCACTCCATTGCAAGACACCGTATTTTGCGATCAAATGCCATATCACCACCACTGATCAATATATTCTTCAATTAAATTTGATGTTCTAGGTTTCAACAATAATTTCAGTTCACTAGGGGTTCTTAAGAACATCAAAGTCCGGGAAATCTCTAATATATTTACCAGCACTAGTGAGAGACCAGAGAGCCATAGGGTGGCAATAATAAAGCAATTGATTCGTCAAGCGCGAAGCCTGCGGCCGGACCACACAGCTCCGTGGCACAACACTATATTTTGCGATCCATGACAGCTGCACGAATCACTAGCAGAGCTTTATGTAACATTTGAAGATGCAAATTTGTAGAACTTGGCAGTTCAATGGTCGAAAACAAAGCATTTTTAACCAAACACCGAACACCGACCACGGGAGTTGAAATCGTACTCCTCCGATATCCAACTTGAATCATAGTATCTATACTTTACATAATTAACATAACATAACATCTCGCTTGCATTCCCCGAAGGGTTAAGCAGAAGTGTACTAATGATGGGAGGTAGCACCCTATTCCCAGTAACTGGACAGAAACACCGAGACAGAAGAATCCCATAACAGTCTACTCAACCTGGAAATCGCACTCAGGACCTCTAGTTTTGCAGTCACGTTTATGGCCACGATGATCTAATGAGACAGTTTTTTTATAATTAAGACGCGTTAATTTAGCACCGCTCTGGTGGTCCTGCTAATTTATAGATACCTACGCCTGATGACGTTAATGTATCTTCTGATGGCGCTAAAATGCTGCTAAATTCGTTCTGTGTTCACATATTAAAGACAAAATTTTACAAAATAGTCATTAACAGTCCGGTGGACCATATTTTCCATATAAACGCAATACCAAAATGAAACGTAATTGAAATACAATACTACTTAATGATGTGATTATAAATTAAACTACCTTATTTGGCTAATGACAATCAGCTATATTTATATCTTTGTCACTATTATCTATAGGTACATCTGTTGTTGAATTGATTAACAGTAAAAACGTTACTTAATTTTTGGGGAAATAATGGCTGTATTATATTATTTTATATCTCTGTCATTAATTATAACATGGTACAGTGGCTACATCAATCTCACAACACAATACGAGTAGCTTGACGTTTAGTTTGACTTACGACCTTCTATTCATTGTCGTTAACAAGTGACACGCACTGGCTGTATCGAGCTCGCTCGTACTGTAGCCTTAGCACGAACAACTTGCGAAAAAGTATTCGTATCGTCATGGAGACCAATTTGTATGAGA
Organism: Acronicta aceris; assembly: GCA_910591435.1. Classification (NCBI taxonomy): domain Eukaryota; kingdom Metazoa; phylum Arthropoda; class Insecta; order Lepidoptera; family Noctuidae; genus Acronicta; species Acronicta aceris. Next base: position 14,182,191 of record OU342759.1, read on the forward strand.
TTTGGACCAGCGCCTCTATCGTGACGATACGAATACTTTTTCGCAAGTTGTTCGTGCTAAGGCTACTGTTCATAGCAATGTAATCCTTAGCGTGCATATGGACTTTTGAGCGTTGAGGGGGTCTGCCTATTGCTATTAGCCGGGCACAAATTCCAAACCCCGAGCTGCAAATGAGAATTTGCTCGACCTGGGAATCGCAGGTAGCATAGCATTCACGCTTGACCACTAATGCTATGACAGTTAATTGCTAATGAGGCAAAAAATATAAATTTAGTTTGTCCGATATATTAAAATTATTCATCAAAATATGGCGTTTTCTTAAACGCAGAAAAAACATCGAAAAATATATTATATTTTGGTGTCAAAGCAACCTTTTAATAAAAAAAAAACAATGTTGCTCGTAAAATTATTATGCGCATAAATATTTCAACAAGAACATTATAAACTATGCAAACAGGCTTCGAAATCGACACGACTCTATTAAAGATTACATTTTAACTTATATTTTGCCACCCATAAGCAAAAGCCGTCCGCCGTACCGCATTTGCGGTATTTCCGATTACCAAAATTCATTAAACATAGCGATCGTAAACTTCGATTCAGATATTTGCATAAATTACGTTTTTATCGGCAACCGAAACCAAAATTAGGTAAGCATTATTTGTGCGTGTGGTCACAGCTCCAGAAAAAAAAAAGTAAATCAAGTCGTTCCATTACGCATAAGAAAGGAGCTTTATGTTTGGACGAGGATTTTCTGTCTTAAAATGCACACAAATAGCGTAATAATTTTGCGTCCTAACTAACTTTTTTTTTATTCGTGATAGGCTTATGCTTGACCGTCAGTTCGCCTGATCGTAAGCGACACTGCGATCTACGATGGAGCGCGTTTGCCTAGAAGAAACCGATTCAGTCGTGATTTGAAGACACTCAGATTATATATATCTATCTACCTGAAGTGACCTAAAGATTTCAGGACATCAATTTCTTCACATTTGCCAGTTTCTCCACCACATCAACATCATTTTCCTTTCCTGGGGTCAGTGGACCATATCCTTTTCTTCCATTCATTTCTGTCAGCTGTTACGTCAATATTCGCTGCCTTTCATTAATTTCGGCCTTCGCCCTTCGGCCTTCGCCTGTTAATATAATCCATCTTTTCTTTCTTTGGTCTCCATCTACCAACGAAAACTTTTTGGCGTTAAGTCATACTATATATAGGTTTGGCGCCATAAGAACGGTTTCTAAAATATCGATCATCTATGGAACCGCCAATATGAGTTAATAGCTTGACTATATGTTTACTAATACCGCGACGACAATCTCTCACTTTCGAGCGTGTGAATCGATCCCGGTTGAAGAAAAAAGGACTAAATGCCATTGAAGAAATGTATCCGAAAAGTGTAGTGTGGGAGCGAACTAATAATGAGTATGCTTCATAATGGTGTACGGTTGGCAGCTCAAGTTTTGTATGTAGTTGTTAGAGCTTTGGGTGATTTTGTGTCTGGACAGGAGATTGGATCAGTCTGTAGGTCAAGTACAGTCCTGGAATCCGGAGGCTTATGCTTTGGGATGCATCGAATGGAACCCGCAGGTGCATCGATGGAACATATAGATAGGAACGAAAAAAAATGTCCTTCTGTCTTCCTGAGACGAAAGTATTTTATAGGAAGAAAATAATAAATAGATTGCTTGCTGAAGATCGTTAGGGATTTGCGAGAACAGAGGAAAGAAATACATATTATTTTAGATCGAACACGATACTGCATTGTCAGACCAACTTCTTCTCAAATCAATGAGGGTTATGCTGCCAACTGTACCAAAATATACGTTTCGGATGTAGAACTACCTCACTGGGCTTGTCCAAATACTCTAGACAGGGTACAATCACGCACAATACTGCTACCAAAACCTCTAAAACTCGAATATCAGAGGAAACAAGCTATAAAAGTGCTGGTAAGCCCGACAAAGCTATCTGGAAGTGACCCATCTCTCAGTTTTCAATTTAATTTTATTACACGAACTACCTACCGAGGGCGTGACGATATCTCGTCGTAAACTCACCAACCAAAATATTTTGTAGATATTCGTCAAGTTGTAAACGGGTCCACCGTTTTTATTGATGTCCAACTTATTTGTAAATGTTTCCGACCAATAAATAGTTCTAGCATACAACACTTTTACGATCCTTAAGATTATATGGAATATGTTTTTAATGGAACCAAATGACGATTTAATCTTTTATTAAGAACCCGTTAGACCTATTAAGTTATAGTTTATAGAAATGCATGGCGGTTAGAATGGCTTTATCAATGGTGATACGTAGGTTTTATGGGTCATTGAATATAAAAAATAAACTAAATTGGTTGTTTTGGGTATATATTATGTTTATGGTTTTGTTTAATGGTGTGCTGATAAACGGGAACGTACATGTTTTCCCAATAAGGCCACTATATACTCTATTAAAGACGTAACAAATGTCCACATGAATAGCAAAACAATTTATTTAATGCTCTTAAACAAACAATCAATAATATGGGTTCTTATCAAAACGAAAAACATAACTGCATTTTATGTTTAATTTGGTCAAATTTACATCAGTTTACCTATTTATTATTATTATAAATATATTTATTTTATAAGTTTATATATTTACCTTTTTTATGACATAGGGGGGCAAACGAGCAGACGGATCGCCTGATGGTAAGCGATTACGGCGCCTATGGACGCCCGCTACACCAGAGGAGCTACAAGTGCGTTGCCGGCATTTTAAAAGGTGATTGGGCCTCCGGTAACCTCACTCACTTGGCGAAGCACAACGTAAGCATTGTTTGACGCCGGTTTTCTGTAAGGCCGTGGTATCACTCCAGTCGAGCCGGCCCATTCATGCTGAAGCGTGGCTTTCCCACGTATTTTTTATAGAATATATTACATAAAGCCTAAGTACCTACGTGCTTCAGCAAATTATTTCAAAAGAAACAATACCGCGATTCTAAAAACAATGTCCACGTACCTACTAACACTTTGGGTGTTCTACAAAAAGAAGGTAGTACATATTTGAAAATTCCCACAATAGTGTCGGAACGAGGCCAACCCAAGTTCTTTACAAATTATACGCAAAATGAAACCTTCAAGGAACCCATTGACGATCTAGCGAAAGGAGCGTTATCAGATAAGGTTTGATTGTTGTATATTATCGGCACTTTTGTTCTGCAATACCAACAATAGGTCATTAAGTTAATCCTTTTTAAATGATCTGAGGAGGCCGCAACACTTTGGTTTTGAAACAAAGCCGATGGTTGTTGAGACAAAGAGGTTGGACCTATTAGACAAAGGTACTGGCCATGTAGACATTTTGGCAGTGTTAAATACAGGAAATATGTGTGGGTTTCTGCAAACTAAATAAAGAATGTGGAAGAATTCTTGGAGTCTTACAGTTTTCCTGTTAATACTAGAAGCAATTTAGGGTTAAGTGAAATAGTTGATAATGTAAGCAATGACGCAAAAGAAAGTGACAGTTGATCCGTTGGTCGTTGAGAAATATGTGTGGTGTATCTTTGAGAGAATAAGTGAGGAATTGAGGTACAGCGTGATGAGGGTGATATGAGCGTTGTGGAAGATGATAAAAAAACGTTTATTTTCAAAAAACTTGTGGACATTTACACATATAAAGTTGTGTCCCAAATACTTACCTCCTTATATATAATACAAATGTAGCATGTAAATGTGTATTAAACTCACAAGAGTTCAACGCTATATTCGCTACATGGGTACCAACCCATGGTAAGATTTAACTTATGGTATGGGTACCAGCGTTCTCACAGGAAGTTTACTCAATTAAGGATTACATTAAATAGTAACAAGTGAGATTGAGAATGATGTATTAAAATGGTTTAGGCATCCAGAGAGGACGAATGGACGATGGATTGATTAAGGTAAAGATTATGGACCTAAGAGTGCCCTTTGCACTCTCCCATCGACTCCCATCAACTCCCATACAACTCCCATCTCCCATTGGTCGAGATAGCTAAACAAGTTTACGTAAGAGTTCGAAGGGGGTCGACATAGCGAACGTACCACACTTAAATTACGAACGTTCTCATTACAGGCCAGGTTAACAGCACTCTTGATCACGCATGAGGAGACATGGTTGAACATATGTAAAATATTATGAGCAAAATTTTATTGGATTATTCTTTGTAATTTTCAATACAGCACATCTAAATTACAATAGGTTTGCCGTCTATTACATGAAACCTAATAACATTGGTTATGCTATGTTAAGTGATAAATCGTTTAAAACGGCTTAAAGTTAGTTGAAAACAAATTTTGTATATTTAATCTTGACTTAACTACATAGTGAAGGTGTAAATTGCTCACCTGTATATTAACAGTTACTTTTAACAACTCCAACTGCCCAACGTGGTTATAAAACTTTATGCTCCGGGTTTTGGGTGCAATTGTGTTTATATTCTCCATAGTGATCCAATTGTTAGCATGCTTCAGGTTAGCACTTGCTCGGTTAAGCATAAAACCCGTACCAATAAACATTACGATCTTCTACTGCAACATATGGTTAAATAAGCTTCTAAGAAAGATTATCTATTATTCCTAACAAGATATGCCATGTTTTAGTATAACACCTATATTCCAAACAAAGGATTATTTTCTATTGTTTGAACTCTTTTGATTTTTACCTTCTTTCTATTTTTGTTCTAGATAATTTACGAATTGCAAATTGTGTCTAGTTTTGTATAGTGCAATGTTCACGGAAAAGAAAATCCTTTCAGTGTGACATACTATTTAGGGTAAAAGGTAACTTTTGTATTTTTCATACCTACATTCTTCTACATTGTATTGAAATGAGTGGGTGTGTGTTCCTTTTCAAATGTATGAAGGGTAGCGTCTATTATTGTGTTGTTAGATAAATATAGTAAGAAAAACGGCTTATGTATCTTTACATGCTACCGATACAATGGACATAGCAATACCGGTCAGTGTCTTACAAAGAATATACAAATATATTTTTAAGTAAATACCAAAATTCTTAAATAAATAATAATTACCGTTATGTAAGTTAAGTGGCAGATATTTAACTACTATGTTCTATTATACATAAAGACAGATTGTAACTATTAGTGGGAATCTATCTATATAGACGTCTATATACGATGTCCCAAAAAAATAAAAGTTAGTTAGTTTGTAATCTGTCTATCCCTCAGCCCCATGTAATAGGGGCGATCCTATTGCCATTAACCGGGCATAAATAAAACCCAATAACACTTTGCACAACCTGGGGATCGAATCCCTAGCGTAGCAGTCGCGCTCAGGACCACTACGCTAATGAGGCAGTTGAATATGATATCCTTAACAAAAAATAATAAAAAAAAGAATTGTCCCTATTTGTGATGAAGAGTAATTAATAAAATCTAACCTAAAATATCTTTCGCTATCCAAATTGAATTCCTAACCAATTAAATTCTGAAGTAATTAATCCAACAATACGTCATCGTACCCCAAACCGCATTATAAATAAGAAAAATTAGTTAACATCACACACAAGAATCATTGCGCCCGCGCATCCCACCCACCGGGTAGGTACAGACAGAAATACCAATATTAATAGAGACGTCCCGTCGACAGAAAAATGCCTTTATAATAATCATTCGAACAATTAATCTTAGAACACACACAAAGAACTATTATCGCTTACTCATTTTGCTAAAAATAAAAAAGAGCGAAAAAAATGGTAAACTGTGGAACAATTTTAACAAATTAGGCGACAAACTCGCCACTTTTTGAAAGTAAATTATTGTATTTTAGATTGTTTTGTAGGACGAGATTATTGATGCTCTGGGGGCGTGGTTTAGTGATGGGATGACGGAATCTGCAGGTTTATCGATACTTTGTCTTTGGTTGACTTTTATTAAACAGGCTACTATTATGGGTACAGGTTACTTGGAAAGTCTACAAGCAAGAATTTTATGAAATAATGTTTATCATGCTTTGTGTTTTTGTATTACAGAAAGGGAAATTGTAGTTCTTTCCGTATTTTGAGTGTACTCGTGTTACAATAAAATTATTAATAAAACTGTATTGCTCAGAAATTTGTATTAAAAATTTATTATTTTGTAATTTTGTTGAACTGTAGAACATGTAAAAAAGCTTCAATTTTCTAAGTTTAAAGCTAGCTAAAAACTTGAATGAATATGTCAAAGTTTTTTCGATATCGATGTCCATAAAAATTCCTTTCCCAACCCTATTGACCAACAATTTCTAAGATGAAATTCAGACGACCGTCACGAATGGACCATCGCAGGGTGTGAGAGGGAACCGGGAAACTATTCTCAAGGAAACTATTAACCTCTCGCTTTTACTTTGCGAGGTAGACAGAGAGGTCGGATGTGAAATAAATTTATTAAAACATCACCGTTCGGAGTGGTTGGTTCATTATTATCATCGTGTGGGTTCGGGACTGCGTTCACGCCGGGCCTGAATGGACAATTAAACTGAATTATACAATATAAACATGGCTTTATTGTTTGAGAGTTATGATGATTCTAAATTAGATTTCTGTACTCACGACTAGGTTTGTGCTGAGCAATTACAGTACACATGAAGCTTTTTGTGTGACTTTTATATAGATATATTTAAGAAATACTTTTGTATGAAAGATGTCTTTATTAATAATATTATCCGAAAGATTTTTCTTTACTGAAAGAATATAAATTGCGCAAATATTTTACATAACATAGAAGCTTAGTAGTTTAGAAATTTAATTTAAGTAACATATTATTAAAATATTACGAAACGGCGGAATGATTGAGAGATTTAACCGTTCCGTTAATTAGGTATAATTAATTACCATACATATAAAAATTAATTATAAAATAGTATCTCACATCAAAGGGAAAAAATACCATTATCATTAACATTACCATTAACATTTATAGATCAACTTAAGTAAGAATTTAAGTAGCAACTCTTATCATATCCTTAATTAATAGTAACTACAATATGTTTAATTCATTCATTGATTGGTCCTACATAAAATAATCGTAAAAAAAATCGAACATTATTATTGAACAGTCCATAATCAAATCAAAAACATGGGCATCATTTTGAAACATATTTCATAAACATCACTAAAGAAAGACGGCGCGGTCGGATTCGGTACATCATAATAGCAATATCCTGTCCATTGATTGTCAAAAATTAGGAATTTCGGCAATTACGTCTCACCTCCCACGTGATTTTGAAAAAATCATCGCACCCGGCGCATCCAAAATTTCTTCAAAGGTCCGACATCTTCTTTGTGTGGGGTACAAGTGATAAGCGTTCGCGATTTCCTACAAGCGGAGCGGTCAAAGAGAAAGTGTACAAAATAAGGAACATTATAAAATATACGATAATTCAAAAATTATTGTCATTAGTGAATGGTGCTATGCATGAGTTGTGGCTAATCGGTCAAAGGCACGGTTGGCTATGCGCAATGGTGTGCTGGTACCTACACTTATGTATACATGTGAATATTGAGTGTGGCAGAAGAGACAATAAAGTAGAATAAATGCAATAGAAATCCGTTCCTTGCGAAGTATGTGTGGTGTAACTCGAAATGATAGATTGAGGAACAGTGTGATAAGATAAAGCTCCGGGCTGATGCTGGCAGGTTGATGTAGTGATACGTATTGAAAAGAATATAAATTAAAAGAATGAATGAAAGACGATTAACGAAAGGAATTTACAAGTATAGGGCGAATGTCAGCGGTAGTGTCGGTAGAGGTCACCCTAAAACGTCATACGCCTATGTTATCCCTTTAAAAAGGTCTGGTGCGTAGCACTTGCTACCAGCGACTTTATATGAGAAGATGTATTAATGTGGAAGAAGCAAAAGAAGTATGCAAGAATCGTAGCAATCTGTGGGAGAAAGGCGTGAGTTAATGTATCTATGTATGTATTATCATTATTAAAATCAAATTATTATCAATATTTATAATAACATGTATAATACATTAGTTCTGTAATATTCTTCTTTCAATTTGTTTTTTCTAGGGAACAAGCCCTGTGTTGCGGAAAACTCCAAAGTAAGCATATGATATTTCTTAAGTATTTTTGTATGAATTAAATTTGTCAACAAAATATAACCTAATTGACGTAAAATTAAGACGATAAATAAAAAAATATTTTATTTTTAATTTTTAAAAATTTGGCCTAGCATATTAAACTTTAATACAAGTCTGCATGAAATAGCATTCGTACGAATCAGGCCATATATGTATATATTTTTTTATTCGTGATAGGCATGCGCTTAATCTTAATATAATCGCTCTTCTCTTATGTCTCAATCCACTCATGTTTCGTCATTTTTTTTTCTTATTTTTCCCTTTTGTTACCTTTGTACGAGCTAGCGCCGGCACGAAAGGATCCTATAAAGTGTTTCTAAGGCGTATCCCGTGTAGGCCGACCGTTACATATTTATTTTTGTGTTATGCATTCTTATCCTGACATGTAAATAAATGATAGTTTCTTTTGTAGCAAAACCTTGTTCTGCGATTTCGCGCTTTCATGGTGGCGATGGTCGATTGGTGGTCTAGTCACCATCACCATGATATAATTAACAATTAACAAAAAAAAAATGTTGTCGTTTTTAAATGTGGTAACACTCTCGTGCCAAGTTCATCCTACGTGGTGCTACCACCGCATTATGCAATATTTTGCGGAAAATAATGTGCTAACACTATTGCATTCCAATTTTAAGGGTGGAAGCCAGTGACATTATTATGTGAGATTCAACCAATGGGGTCTCAGATGATTGATACCAGTGATGTCGCTGGCGTTTATATGCTGCGATTGCAATTTATATAACATTCGGTGGCCTGTCTATGTTATATAAATAAAAAATTCTGTCACATTATAAATAAAAAAAAAATAGTAACCAATTAAATCAGTTCGCTTATCAAATAAACAACAAAATAAAATAAAAGTGTCTCATTAACCTACCTTAATATCAAGGTTTTTAACATCGTAACACATTCACCAGTTCCTATTCGTTTACCAATCTCATTAACTTCAAACAAGCACCGTATCTCCGCCTTCAAGGTCGCTCTTCCAATGAATGAAACAATTTATAGCTACTAATTCACGTAATGGGTGAAATGGCGTAACGTTCAATGAAAATACCAAGAACAATACGGTTTTATGCAATCCTGGTACCGTAGAGCGGCGCCAGTGAATTACGTCATTTAAAAAAATAAATACTTTGAGGTTTTCGGTTATTTAACTATAGTATTTTTAATTATTTAATAACTTCGGTATTATTGAGATATTGGTTAGGGGTTTTTTCACAAGACAGCAAAAAAAGGCAGAAGAAAGATTGAGAAAGTGAAATTTGCTTACTGGAATGATCCAGAATATTGTTTGGTTGCTGTCTTTTGCGGGATTTCTTTAAACAAGAATTTAAGATAAGATAGACACCGTTAAATTTAAATGGTTGTTATCTCACAGCAAAACGAACGTAGTAATGAATACGAACAACTTTTACTATGGGACCGACCTTGAAATATGAAAAAAAGACTGACCTCTAAGCCAGGTCAGATAGTCTGATGTATCTAACCAGAAGACGCAGGTTCTAATCCTGCTCGCGATTGAATTTTTCATTCACTAAAATAACTACACACTAAAATGTTGTTGTAGTTGTATGGTAAAATCTATACATAAAACAATTCTCTAGAAAAGTTGTGTCTGTAATTGGAAAATAAGTGGAGGAGACTATTTGAACGATACTGAAGCCAAATGAATGATTTTCAGAATGATTGTCTGACGGATTTCTATAAAATCTGATGTGCAGATAGATTACGAGCCTGATCACGTTTACGGTACGATTTAGTGTTTTAATCCTTAGAGTAAGTATCATGCGTGAGCGAAGCCGCTGGCAAAAGCTAAGCAGTTAATTATAAACGTTAAAAAGTGTTCCGAATATTCGACCAAGAAAATCGGAGCGATCGCAATGTATATCGCCAACTTTATCATCTTAATCGGAGTGTCAAAAGCAAAGCAGCAAATGGAATAAACGGCACGTCGAAATGTAACGATGAAAAATTCTGTACACACACAGATCTGATGATAAGTAGTGATTGAGAAGTGAAATTACAAGATATGCGAGCTAAATATTTGTTTTTAAAATTTTCAATGAGGGCAGAGGTGGCGTAGTGTTGGACCAAGTGCCTCCATTGGACCGAGCGACAAAATTAAAATCTATGTGACAGAAATCCATCCATGCTAATATTATAAATGCGAAAGTAAATCTGTTCGTCTGTCTATTACGTTGTCACACCGTATAACGATAGATTGGTCATGGAAAAGGATATAGGTTACCTTCTGTCTCAAAAAAGTCCTTTAAGATGTGAGAAAAACCGCGGACAACAGATAGTTTATCAATATGTTTTCGATCCAGACCATTATTTGTTAAGATTTTTATCTGAATAAGGAAAAAAAAATACACTAGCCCCTGTAACAAGTATTTGACACCGATGCGTCCTATCACCAGCTCATTGTAAATTTCAACATCACTGCCTCATTAGTCTAATGCTCTCAAGCGCGACTGCTACCCTAGAGATCATGGGTTTAATTCACAGGTCGAGAAAAGTGTTATTGAGTGTTTAAGAAATTCTCAGAAGCTGCTCGAAGTTTGGATTCGTGCCAGTTTAATGACAATAGACTTGCCCACTGTTACACGTGACATAAACATACCGGCAAACTATTTTACATTACATTATATTAAAATAGTATATATATATATTACATTGTGGTAGTACACCTCTGCTTAACTCTTCGGAGAATACAAGCGTGAAACACCGCGTTTGGCAAAGCGTTAAAAAACTTCATACTTTTCAATAATAGTAAACTATTGTTATTTTCTTCAACAACTGTGATCTAAAGTAGGTAAAGCGATGCTCTAGTAGTCCCTGGAAGTGGAGCCTCCTCATACTCTCTCCTACCTCATTACCCGATATATATCTGGACTGTCATCAGATCAAGTTATGTGTTACGCTATATTTTAATTCGGCAAAGGTAACCCAAACATTCTGCCACCGGAACCAACGACATGGATTAATGATATAATTTTAATTGACTTTCGTGCGAGTGCTAAACTTAATGGTTGTTTTTATAAAAGGCCAAATATCTTCTTGGGTATGTTTTTGGAGAATTGGGGCGATTTTTGATAATGTATGTGATGGATATGAATGCAGAGATAAAAAATACACGCAGAAAGAAATATCTTTTACTAACCTTTACATAACTGTGAATGAAATTCTCAGTAGGAGCTCGGAGTTTGGATCCGAGCCCGGTTAATGGCAATAGACTATGGCCCTATTACATGGGATCTAAACATATTTATTTTATTTTATTTAGGAAAACCAACAGCTGTAAAACAGAATAAGAAAATAATTATAGGTTTTCACGATTAGCAGCAAATATTAAAACAGATACTTCAAGAACACTCCAGCAACACAACTACAAAATTATAATTTATATAATGACTACTCGTATTTATCAAAAAACATAAGGTTAAGCATCTTTCTTGCCATGTTACTATTAGTGACAAAAGGATCAAGTGCGAACTCTTTGCAAATTTATTAATATTTTTACTTGCCCGCACAATGTATGGGTTTGTCTGTAATTTGAGGAACAGTAAGGAATTATTAATATCATCACGCCTGTATTCCCTAAGGGTTAGGCAGAGGCGTACTTAATGTACACCCACAATTCGCCGGTATGTTTAGGTCCCATGTTATAGGGGGCGAGCCTATAGCCATTAACCGGGCACAAATCCAGACTCTGAGCTGCTACTGAGAATTTCATAGAAAAACCCAATAACACTTTGCTCGACCTGGGGATCGAACCCAAAGACCTCTAGTGTAGCAGTCGCGCTTGGAACCACTAATGAGGCAGTCAATGAATTATTAATATTAAGGATTATATTAGCGAACTGTTAATTTTTATATTAGTCTATCATACATCTCTATCTAACCCTTCGAGGAATACAGGTGTGGTAGTATCATTAGAAATCGATGGCGCCCACACATTTACTGAGAACATAAAATAAATCGTGAGAATTATTTAATCTCCAAAAAAAAACTAGAAAAGCAACCATCAGATAAATTAAATATCGCTGCTAAAAACACATATGAGACAGCGACCAACATTGTTAATTGAATAGATGTATCATGTATGGGAGAAGACTTAATTAAGTCTTGATCCAGACACGTTAAATTATAATGGATGGCTTCAACACTTGCACTAGCAGTGCGAAGTACCTCATTACTTAAAGGATGTGCCTATACGCTTAATAACTCCTAGAAATGCCTTATCTTGAATACTGATTAAGGCTAAATGATCTGTTAATACGCTCTTTTGAGATACAGGTTTCAAGCTGGTTGTAATTTGAGATGCTTTGATACTTAGTGCAGCTGCATTGAGTTGGAGATTTTAAGGGTGTGATATTTTTTTTCTTTGCCATCATATAACAGTGATGCATTGACAATCCCCAGAGAACACATACGATGTCAGAGTTAATGTTTGAATCGCGATCAATGGCTATGGCTTCAGCCAGCCAGCTGAAGAATCCAGCAACCGGAGGCCACTGCTGTTTCTGACATTTACGCGAATATTACACTTTTTTATGATTATATCTGCAAACGATCAGATGAGCCACCTGATGGTATGTAGTTATAGCCACCCATGAACACCTGCAATACCAGAGGAGTTGCTGATGCGTTGCCGAGTTTTAAGAGACCCTACGGACTGTAGACTGCCAGAGCCGCAGTAACTGAGGGGGACTGGCTCTTACGCGCAAAATTCGAAACACTCCAAGATGCTTTACGATTGACTCCGACGTAAGGGTGGTCGCCAGTCAGTCAGACCCCAAGAGGTCCTACCACCGAGCAAGTCAGATATGTATCGCCTCTAATGAGATACCTATTTGAATGGTAGTGAGGAACTGTATTCACACCTGTTCTCAAACGGGGTAGATATTGAAATAAAACGACTTTTTAATCATTGACAAAAATGTAAGGTAGCTGTTAGCAATTGGACGCTGTAAATGATCCGAATCGTCGAGAATTAAGTAATATCTATCAATATAACTGGATAAAATCCATAAAAAGTAGTTTTATTCCAATAATATCCATTATTAACGTAACCGTTAAGTACTAAACATGTAATAACACCCCAAATGGTATCTACTGCCGTAATTTCTTAACTAAGCGTCACAAAAAGCGGTCTGTCTGTTAACCCTCTCGGTTTGATTGACAAACACTGTTGCAGTATCAGTGTTCTCAACCCGTCCATGCTGTCAATCCGATCGCGTTGTCACTTTGAAAAAAATAACCAACACCACGGGGATTGTGGTCTAAATTGCAAAGTGAAGCGATTTATTTGATTGTACAAATACATATAGAAATAAAACTTTTGGACTCTCGCAGAATACAGGTGGACACTTTTTTCTCTCTCTTCCTCTCGTTGCGAAATCTATAAAGATTGAAGAATTGGTGTCTATCACGTAAAGATATAAGGCATTTGTAAACTTCATACCTGCTGTCTATAATTCTTCTATTTTCATAGTTTTCGTAACTTCACGTTCACGCTGGGTCAGTTCAATTACTGAATATCAAAAGGTATAATTGCCATTAACCAGGTTTTTATCTGAACTAAGAATATCACAAGAAAACCCAATATCACTTGCTTGAACCCAGCATCACTCCCATCGTTTAAAACCAGATGTAGGCAAGTTATAAAAGAAGGTTGTATTCACTTCGCCTGGCACATGAAATAATAGCCTAGCCTAGTACTGTAGCTAGGTTATTGCTTCGGTTTGCACTACGTAAATGTTGAAATAAAATAATTCGCGTACACTGGGCGAGACGTGTTACAGACGTGTGTTTGGCTGGCAACCACCTTTACGTCGGAGTCTGTCGTAAAGTACCTTGGTGTGTGTTTCGACTTTTGCACGTAAGAGCCAGTTCTTCCTCGATTGCTGCGGCTTTGGTAGTCTGCAGTCCTTAGGGACTCTTAATGATCGGAAATGCATTAGCAACTGCTCTAGTATTGAAGGTGTCCATGGGCGACGATGACTACTTTTTATCCTCATGGATCGTCTGCTACTCGGGGTGGTGGCAGGGTATGTCGGACTCGTACTGACTAAAAACTCTATATGCCTTTCTTTGCCTTGGCCATGGGCCAGTATTCGCTGGACCCCTTCAAAATGACTACTTACCACCAGGTTTCTCGTTAGTTCATTTGCAGACTTTATCCATAAAAGTAAAAATAAATAAACATATAAGATTCGTCATTAGTTCGATTCGAAAAGTGGATATTTTTGATTTATTACAGCTCCCCAGTATAATTTTATGTTTATCACTTGTACCACTCCACAATATGTAGTCACACCACGGGGAGCCAACAAGAAATATGTCGAAACTCGACTAAGTGTTAAATAATACATTAACGTGGTGATACATAATTGAAGAGATGCCACCAGAACGTGGAATCGACGAATTTAACCACCCCACACAGATATGGTATGCGTTTTTACTATCTAACTCCTTATAATCAATACTAAGTAACTTCGGTTAAGTAGTTTACATGTATTTACTTGGCAAGTTTGGGCTTACACAAGATAGCATTTTGGAAACTAAGACAAAAAACGATTACTATCAGATACCTTTTCTTACTTTCTTATAATTACCAGGTTTTTTCACATTTTCCATGCTAAGATTTAGCTTTTTTTAGTGAAGGAAATATTCGACTGCGGGTAGGATTCGAACCTGCGTCTTCTGGTTAGATATACCAGATGCTATGACCACTGAGCCACAACGAGTCCCACCCGCCAGATTGAAATTTGCCTTCACATTCTGAATTCGAAGCGGCGGTAGCCTTATGGCTAGATCGTCGGACTTGCGATCATGTGGTTGCCGGTTCGAAACCCACCCGTTGCACTACCTACGTGAACTCACTCGTAACACAAGCATTTAGCTTAGCACGAGGGTTTAACAAGAATAATAGTAATGTGCGACCCACATTGACAGAAAGCTTTAAAAAAAAATACTTGTAGGTACTTGATACATACATTCATATATTTATTGACACTATAGATTTTCACTTGTTACAAATCTGGCATCATACTTGGTATTGGTCTTTCTACTTCGTTAAAGATATTTTTTAGGGATTAGAGCCCCCGAAACCCTATCAAAAGCCTAGGGTTTCTAAGTCTGGGCCTGGTAAAAGCATTAAATTTCGGCGAAATCATCTTACCCTCACACCTGTATTTCCCAAAGGGTTAGGCAAAACTGTAGAAATGTATATCTTTATTATCATCATTACTTTTTTCCAACAATATTGGTGAAGGCTTATAGTCTAACCATCTGAATATTAGTGTGTTACACGAAAGGACTGCTGTCAGGCCTCCTCAACCCAATTATTGGATTGGAGGATATTGATCCTAAGAATAAACTGGTTGTTAGGCTTTTTAGGCTTCTATCATTATCATAAAAAAGGTGTTCGATTATTCATATGACAATAGGTAACGACGGCTTGAGGTACGGAGGGAATTTTAAGAATGGTCTCCCATCCAAATAGTGACCGCGGCAGGCGTAGCTTAACCTCGAAGTTAGAGTGATTAGCGTAATTATTACTTGACCACTCTTTTAAGATTTCTCAGTCAATAATTTCTTAAACAGTAAGGAATTTTATAATTACTATCGATCTCAGGCTTGTTAAGATTTTACTTAACCAATATCATTTTATTGATTGAAACTGGTAAATTGAAATTTATAACCAGTCAAACTTAATTTTATATTTAAAGTTTATTTTATTATATCTACATTTGATTGTATCAGTTTTCTGATTTTTAATAAATGGCTTTGCATTGGTTTTAATTGATATGGTTTGAATACATTGATTTGGTGTGCTCTAATGGATTTTATAGGAAGTGGACAAGATAACAGTTAATTGATAAATCGAGCAAGGACAATGTCGTCTATATTACGTAATATTTAAAACGATTTTATCGGTACGAAGTCTTTCAAAAATGTCGCTAATGTTTTGCAAATCAAAAATACGGCCTTGGAATCGAAAATAGGAGCAATAACTTTTTTTTTTAAGACACATTAGGCGCTGTTTATTGGCTGTGCTAATTGATTTTCGCCCTACATCGCACATTCTGAATCACACGGTGATCCAGAAAATTCTCTACAATACTTCCACGGCCGCGTTTCTGAGTAGGATGTTGGGACTCGCCACTTTATGGAGTACAAATTGTGCCGCACATATGCCGTGGATTATCAGAAAAGTGTTGGAAGGTTTGTTTATTTATTTAATATTCTTCTATGCACATTGGAGGTAACATAAGGTGGACTTAATAACGTAAGGCATTCTCTACCAGTCAACAAGAAACAACTAAATTAGGGTACGGAAAGATGATGTACCTAATACAATACACATATAAATACTATATATAAAGATGTAATACATATGAGAGACATATATAAATATAAATAAATACATCAGAACGACAAAGACAAATTTAAAATTAGGGGTTCAAAGATTTGTAATAGAATTCCTGAACTTAAGTTTAAATGAGAATTTACTTGTCGCTTTCTTGATGCTTTAGGTTATATGGTTGCTTTTACTAGTAATACATAGGTAGATAGCCCTTCTTATACTTGTAAATATTTCATAATTAATATCTTTTCTTCTTTTATCAGGACAGCCTTTGTTGAGCATTGAACTTCTTTGGCTATGATGGGCAAATTCCTGAAATGGCGCGTCAAATTACCTAAATATTTTGCACAAAACATCTGATTACAGCATCAATTAAATATGTACTCTACAGAAATACAAATTACATCAGCTAAAGGCATATATTACCAATTACTCGAAACGCGTCTAAAATCTATCCAACAACATAAATAACAACAAATTATCCTTCCTACCAAACAGACACAGCCCGTCAGAATGAAGAGATTAAAAATTATTAACAAAACGGGCTGCAACCAGTCGGACGCCATTCCTGATTATCAACGGACATCAACCATAGTGGGGTCTTAATTAAATAATCAAAAAATTTCTGTGTGCCCTTAATACTTGGAGCTCTATAAGAAATGCTAATGAGTCCGTATTTACGATTGACGCCTAGTTGTTGGAGAACTTATCTGTCGAACGGGTGTATCACGTGCACGAATAAAAAGAAGTACCTACCTATACAAGAATCCTAAGCACCTTCTGGAGTTTCTGCTTACCTCTTTGGGAAAAAAGGTTTGAATGTTTAAATATGACTAGATACCTCATTAGTCTAGTGATCTCAAACCCAACTGTTATGTTAGTGGTTCTGTGTTCGTTTTCCATGTCGAGCAAAGTGTTACTGGCATGTTCGAAATTTGTATGTCTGTTTAATGGCAGTAAGCTCGCCCTCTATTACATGGGACCTGACATTGCGAACTATGGGTGTATATTAGTACACCTCTACCATAACCTTCGGGGAATATAAAGATGATGGTAACGATGTGTGTCAATATGCGTTGGAAATAAATTCATCATTCATTTAAAGTTTTCTCCAGGGACCGACGCAATTTAAGCACCTTTTAAGGTGAGTCTGACAGTCCAATTTTTGGTTTTTGAACCCATGTGACTAACCCCACGAGTGACTGTGACTTGTGCAATTTTATATAGCCAAAAGATACATGATTAATTTAAACATTAAATGAATGAGGGTTGCCTAAAAATATGTCATGTGCACCCGTAAAATCCAGCAGTTATTGGAGAAATGTGTCTCCATAATGCCGAAAAATCGGAGTAAATCGCGTTTATTTTTACCCTGTAAAGTCGAAAAGTATACAGAATACAGAAAAAGAATATTCGTATAAGAGTTGCCTACAAAAAGCTAGCATCAAGATCAACCGTGCAATGTTTAAGTGCGATGCCCATATTTTGAATGGAGATTGCCATACGATAGATTTCTACAAACATCCAATATTTCTACACCAAGCCTTTGCAATAATAACTGACATAAAAACTTGTAACATATAGCTATCAGCCGTTCACAATGTATATTAAGATGCAATCCCTTTTGTCCGACACGGCCAGCACGCGCGACTGCCCACGAATAACGTCGTAACTGTAAATTTTGTCACAAACAAAATACTTCACATTTATTGATCCTAATACCATTGTGCAGGGATTTAGATGTGTCCATTCAGAAAGCAGGTAAGCGATACTTGAGGTATGTAAGTATAGATTTTTTAGTTAAGCCCTTATAATTGGTAGCATTCGCTTTGGTGAGGGATGATGGTAATCTTTTGTGATCTCTGCACATAGTCAAGAGATTCTTGACTGTTTGTTGGTGTTTTTTGAAAAATAAACGACGGTTTATAGAGAATCTACAAATAAATAAAATTCTTTGGGAATCTGTATAATTATTATACATAGATAAACACACGGTTTTATTTATACATTTATTTCGTATACTCAAGCTACACCAAGAAGGTTTCCATGCAAAAAAATACCAGAGGCTGCGAGCCACAATTTGGATTTATTTATGGCATGAGCCATTAATAAACTAATCCAAAACAAATCCAGATTTCGGCCTCTCAAACTCCAGGCTGCGGATTATTTCTTAATGGAAAACCCAATAGCTCTTAGAATAATATGACTCGTGACAATTACACCAATCCTAACATACTATCACGCCTGTATTCCCCGAAGGACGAGGCAGAGGTGTACTAAAGTACAGCCACAGTTTGCCGGTATGTTTTTAGGTCTCATATAGTAGAGAGTGAGCCTATTGCCATTAACCGGGCACAAATCCAGACTCCGAGCTGCTACTGATAATTTCATAGAAAAACCCAATAACACATTGTTCGACCTGGGGATCGTAACTAGAACTTATAGCGTCGTTCTTCGGACCACTAGACTAATGTGGCAGTCCTATTACCGATAGACCAATTCTAGAAGGGTTAAAATACCCAAATATAGGAGTTTAGAGATTTAAACGTGTAAAAACGCACCGGAATATAATAATTGATCTTTATAATTTCTTTACATCACCCTTTTCCCAAAACGCCCGAAAAAGGCCCCATAATTTTCCAAACCACTGCCTTCCTATTCTCTCGCAAAATGAGCTGCAGAAGGCTATGTGTGAGGCATGAGCTCCTAATTACGTATAGTTGCGTTTTTATTGTTATATTTCTCCTAAATACCTGTCAAATAATAGCTCCGTATTCTAATCCTTCAAAGGGTATTTAAGTAGCTTGTTATTCTTTGAACACATTCTGAAAATAAATGCGCTCAATTATGCGTATATTATTTGCAATCATTAAGGCTTTTAAATGTCACTGTTATGATTTTTGGCAGTGGGTGGTGGGTTAAGTTGTCGGCAGGATTAGGGTTTTGGAGTGCGGATATGGTTGTCTTTATAAGTTTTTAATGGAATTCACAATTCTATATTCGAGTCATGTAGGTATCACCAGACCTGTCTTACTTTTTTATTTCTTTTTGTATCACTAAGGTGGTAAACAAGCATACGGCCTGCCTGATGGTAAGCGGTTATCGTAGCCTATAGACACCTGCAACACCAGGGGCATCACTCGCGCGTTGCCGACCCTTTAAAAATCTTTTCACACCCTTTTTGAAGAACCTGCTGTAGACCTTTGGGAAAATCTCAGCGGGGAGTTGATTCTGCAACCTGAGTATGCGTGGGAGGAAGTTCCTCTGGAATCTCACAGTATGAAAACAGAGTGGTTCTAAAGTATGTGGATGAACTCCACGCCGATGGCAAGAGGTGCGGTGATAGGAAGTAACTGTTGGCATCATTTCAACACTTTTTCGAACAACACATAATATTAAGAATTTTCTAAAAAATCGCTCCTCTCTTCTACTAAACCGTATAAACTTTGCTGTGCCCGACAGGGTCCATAATTGTTTCTTAATTTTAAGCCATAGATCTGTACTTACACATTATGGAATGCAATAAAGTATTCAGTACTGAGTATTGAGTATTGAGCATAGTAATCGAATCTGGAATCTGAGTATTGGACCATCCACCGTCATGACTTAGCACTTTGCGACTTTGGTTTTTTTCCCTTTGGAAAATCACAACTATATCGACGTAAGTTTGCTTCAGAGCAGTTAATCGCAGTCTGAGAAATATTGTGTGATTTTATTGAGAGGGAGAAATAGGAGCATTGATTTGATGACGGGTTCTTGCGTATAGAGTGTGATGGAAATTATTTCGAGAAACAATAAATACTTTTTTGATAAGACAAAACTTATCCCGTGACCTACGTACATAAATTCAGGTGACTCCGTGCATTACAAATGAATAACTAAATCCTCGCCATATGTTTCGTTCACCACGCATTCGCCGTATAGGTGACAAAGCTTTTAAATAGAGGTTTGTATTGGTGTACGCCTCCTACCTCAAAGCATTGATACTACGGTCACAACGAAATCCCATTTATCCCCAAGAAAGACATTAAAAAACATTCACACGATAATTCAACAGAAATCTAAACAAAAACCCGCCTTCCACATGAAGCCACGCGTAAAACACGATATGCATAATATCGCATTATTTAACATAATTAATTAACAGAACCCACTTAACAGACAGATTGACAAAACAACAAGTAAAGTATTTTACGTCTTCATACGATATCGACAGCCTCATCTGTTTAAGCAAACATTAATAATTTAACGTGACATTTGATTTCCCTTCAGGTTTTAGATAGAGGGTGTTGCGTGCGATAAAATATCGGAGAGAATGATATGTCGAAGAAGTCGACATCAAATATGTCTTAATAATAAGCCCCTATGCGCAGTTCAGCGGCAACATTGGTCAACAATTATGCCTCATAGAAGGTGTTAGGTTTTAAAAGCAAAGAAAATTAACTTTTTTTTATTGATTAGGTCGGCAAACGAGCAGACGAGCCACCTGATGATAATTAGTCATTGCCGCCCATAGACCCCTGGAATACCAGAGGAGTTGCTGATGTGTTGCCGAGCTTTTAAAGCCCGTACGGACTGCAGCGACGCAGCAACCGAGGGGAAACTGGTTCTTACCCGCAAAAGTCGAAACACACACCAAGGTGCTTTACGATTTATTCGATTCTGCAAATTGTGTAAAGTATTAAGATTCAGCTCGTGGATAAATGGTCTGAACCTGAATAATATGCCATCTTGTTACTATTTCCCTAAGGATAAGGCAGAGCTATAGTTAAGTACCCACAGTCTTTGATAGGTCCATCTAATGGCATGGTGGCAAGCCTATTACCGAACACAAATGTAAATTCCGAGTTGCTACTGACAATTTAATAGAAAATCCCACTATAACTTTGCTCGACCTGCGAATCAAACCCAAGATCTCACGTTCAGCAGCTGTTTTTGGGACCATGAAACCAACGAGGCAGTTATTTTTAAATTCATAAAATTAAAGAAAGAAATTCTAATCTACTCGCCGCTGAACTGCGCGTCTCTCTCTCTGTGCGTCGTTTCCTAATTTCTAAGGGTCGCGACCCCCCTTCATGATTTTCTCCTACACAAGGATCTTCCATTTCTTGCGATCTTTGGCGACGTGTATTGCGTCGTGGATTCCGGTGACTTAACTCAATTTCGCGCACCATGCGATTACTTTACAATAAAAACTCTCCCAGATATTTAACTAAACAATTCTACATCGGTACACAAATCTCATCAAAACGCATCACACAACCCATTAAACTCTCATTATATTTCCTATAAAATACGACGGCGACGTTCCCATATTCAATAAAGTTTTAATAGAAACAATAATATTTCATTCATTCATATACATACATATATATTACTAGCTTTTGCCAGCGACTTCGTCCGCGTGGAATAGTTACTTTGTTCCCTAGTTCTTCGCCCGTGGTTTCACCTGCGTTGCCCCGTTCCTAAGGGTTGTAGCGTGATGTTTTATAGCTTGAAACCTTTCTCATGAATCACTCATTTTCCCAACATTTCCCTTCACTGCTCTGCTCCTATTGATCGTAGCGTGATGAAAAGTATACTATAACCTGCCCAGGAGTATGAAGAACAATTGTACCAAGTTTCGTTGAAATCCGTCGAGTGGTTTTTGTTTCTATAACGAACATACAGACAGACAGACAGACAGACAGACAAAAATTTTACTGATTGCAATTTTTGGCGTCAGTATCGATCACTAATCACCCGCTGATAGTTATTTTGGAAATATATTTCATGTACAATTGACCTCTCTACAGATTTATTATAAGTACCTATAGAAGATAAAAACTGTGGCGCATATTAAAACGCTGGGTGAGGATTACATTAAGCAATAAAAAGTTTTGTTTAATGGTCGGTAATTGGTCGAAATAACATAATTTTTATTGGCATTGTTTCGTCTAGGTAACGATCGCTCCTACTACTGAAACTCGGGAGTTGATTATTTGTAATTTAATTAAGCATCAAAAGAAAATCGACTTCAAGCATTTTGTGGTGTATCTTCAGAACTGATGGTCAGACACCAATAGAATTTATATGAAATTAAATAGGAAATATATTCTATAAAATAAAAAAGAAACATCGATATAGTTTCAGGATTGGTAAAGATATCGCATAACATACAAAACATACTTTTCACGTAGGAGAGCCATGCTTCAGCACGAATGGGCCGGCTTGACCGGAGTGATACCACGGTCTCACAGAAAATCGGTGTTAAACAACGCTTACGTTGTGTTTCGCCAAGTGAGTGAGGTTACCGGAGGCCCATCCCCCCTTTTAAAAGGTCGGCAACGCACTTGTGACTCCTCTGGTGTTGCGGGTGTCCATGGGCCGCGGTAATCGCTTACCATCAGGCGATACGTCTGCTCGTTTGCCTTCCTATCCCATAAAAAAAACACATGGAAAATCTCCTCCTTTTTCAAACTCTGTTAAAAAAGAACTTGTTCTAAATTAGAACGATTCTGATTGTAAATGATTGTAAATGTTCACTAGAATTTCGAATAAAATGATTGCCGTAAAATATTTTTCAGTCACCACAATTTGCAGGTTTAAATAGTAGTTAATCATTGAGAAACTAAATGTAACAAATGTAAGCTGTCTTCCAAACAAGCGTTCACAAAAAAATCAAAACTCGAACACCTAGTGACTCACGTTCGAGTTTCTACACAAGTACGGGTCAGATCTCGCTGCGGGTCAATAAATAAATAAATCTCAAAGCTGACGTTTTTTAGCTTATTTTTCATTAATATCGTAATTATGTAAAAACAAACCGCAATTTTGTGGCCAGCCTTAATGGTTTAGGGGTCAATTATAGGCGTTATAATAATAATGTTGTGCGATCTTTTAGACTTAATACGCATCCGTGTTAGTCATTCATTTTATTGTAGACGAATTTATTTAAAATGAGATCTTTTTAAACATTTGCGAATTCTTTAAGGGAGTCATGACGTCATGAAACGGACTAATGATTGGGTATTGACGAAACACAATGAAGTCTGATGAAATCATGCGTCATATTACTAAAAAATCAGAAGCCGTGGAAAGTGTTTTGATATTAAACTGCCCAATTAGTCCAGTGGTCCTTAACGCGACTGCTACGATAGAGGTCCTTGGTTCGATTCTCAGGTCGAGAGGAGTGTTATTGGGTACATACCATCACGCCAGTATTCCCCGAAGCATTAGGCAAAGGAATTCTAATGTACACCCACAGTTCACCGGTATGTTAGGGCGCGTGTAATAAGGGGCGAGCCTATTGCCATTAACCGGGTACAAATCCATAAATCAGATTTTTATTAGGTTTTTCTACGAAATTCTCAGTAGCAGATTGAATTTGCCCCCTATAACATGGGACCTGGGAAATATGGGTGTACATTAGTCACGGTATTTTTGATCGACCTGAGAATCGAACCCAGAACCTCTAGCGTAGCAGTTGTGCTTAGAATCACTATATACTAAATTAATGAGGTAGTTTACTTTAATAAATTATATACGTATTATAATCACACCCTTTATTTAAATAAAGACGTGACATTTCAAATATTGTGTTGTGGTCGGCATAATGTGAAATTTATTTTGTTCGCGCTCCCGCGGTTGCGAGGCGAACGTGTCTTGTAACATCACTCACGACCCGCTGCACCGATACTCACTTGTCTACGATATTGATTATATTATCTAAATATATATAAAACTCAAAGGTGACTGACTGACTGACATAGTGATCTATCAACGCACAGCCCAAACCACTGGAGGGATCGGGCTGAAATTTGGCATGCAGGTAGATGTTATGACGTAGGCATCCGCTAAGAAAGGATTTTGATAAATTCCACCCCTAAGGGGATAGAATAGGGGATGAAAGTTCATATGGAACTAAGTAACTATTCCATGCGGGCGAAGTCGCGGGCATAAAGCTAGTAATAATATATACAGGGTTAAATATCAAAGACCGGCCAAATTTTAAAATTAAGCCGTTAAGGTCAAACCCAAAGTGCATTTTAAATATCATTGTCTAATTAACACAATATATTGTAAAAAAAAAAACATTTGAAAATGTCTGAGAATATTCATAAATATTGCGGATTTGTGGTCGTGTGCGTGTGCTGTCAAACTTATGTATTAATATTTGCTATCTAGGTTATTGAACTGAATTGTGTAATGGTGATTATATCCACACGTTCTGTAATTTAAAGGCGAACAGGAATAAATCATGTCAAAAATAATGTTTAATTTTAACTTTTTTATTTGGTAGATCGAAAATATTATCGATTCTGAATAGCCTCTGTAAATTTGGCCGGTCATTGAAACATAACCCTGTATACAACCTTATTTTATATTTATCGTAAAAAAATTAAGGCACGATCGTATTTTCCTTTATAAATAACTTTGGCTGTGGGATTAACCTTTAAATCGCGAAAACAAAATCAGTTATTCCATACATTCAGGGGCCTTTTTTATTATTTGCACGGAAGATAATCATCTACCCGCCCCCACGCGGCAGATGGCAGCTGGGTGTCTAACTCATATTGACTAAAAACCGTACTTTCCTTCCCTTGTCATATGGTCATACTTACAGCTTATAATGGTTAAGGAAGCGATACTGACCAATTTTCCCCTGTGGAAAATATAACTGACACGTAACAAAATCCATTTTTCATACATACGTAAATATGGTCTATCTACTTTTGAATTTTTTTTATAGGTACCACTAAGGTGGCAAACAAGCTTTCGGTATTATATGCGTCAACGAAACATCGTGAGGACACTGGCAAAGATTTTCTCGAAGGTGTATGAAGTTGGCCAACCCGCAATAGGCTAGCTTCATTCATAGACAGGTAACCAGTGTTCAGTAGTGGAACAATATTGGGTTGAATTATGATATTGATGATGAAGATACAAAGCAGATTTCAGGATCAAGAGGTCCAATCTAATGTGTGACAACACGTTTAACGTAGCGACTGAGCGATCGGTTTTTGCGCCACGGGTTGTGGGTTCGATCCTCGCTCGCAACAAATATTTCTATGACCTACAGATAGTTGTACCGGGTCTGGGCGTTTATGTATGTGAGAATATGTGTTTGTAAAAGCATCTACGATACAGGAGAAAATTGTAGAATATGGGGCAAAGTTTACAATAAATAAAGCATAGAATCCTTTACAAAAATGAGTCTAGTTTTCATTAATTGGCAATATAACTATCGTGCAAATGAAATCTCTTACAACACCTGTCGGTTAGCATAAACACAGCTCCGCAATACGCAGCTATGTAAGTAAGGTCGGCAAAACTAGTTTTTTCACCTAATGGTTAATAGAATTAATTCAAATGACCCGTTTATGAATATTTCATTATAATCTGTTACAAATAAAAACGTCACACCCAAATATGCTATGTGTACGATTTTATATGTGAGAAGCTATGTGCCTTTAAAATATCAATGCCTTATCTAACGTTCGCTTTTGAACTTACTATTGTCGTATTTTATTTATAACTAGGCTTTTTCCCGTGTGCAGCTTCGCCTGCGTACTTAGATTTTCGTTTCTAAATAAACTAAGCGCACTGTACCTACACCATGGAGGTTTCATACCATAAAATGTGTCAAGTCTAGTTTATATGGTAATTTTTACGTGGGAGAGCCATGCTTCGGCACGAATGGGCCGGCTCGACCGGAGTAATACCACGGCCTCACAGAAAACCGGTGTCAAACAACGCTTACGTTGTGTTTCGCCGAGTGAGTGAGGATACCAGAGGCCCAATCCCCTTTTAAAAGGTCGGCAACGCACTTGTGACTCCTCTGGTGTTGCGGGTGTCCATGAGCGGCGGTAATCGCTTACCATCCGGCGATCCGTCTGCTCGTTTGCCCTCCTATCCCATAAAACAATATAAATATGGAAGAAAACAATTGTCAAAATGTCAACAGCGAATGACAGCTGAACATATCTTGAAGATGTCACTATGTATGTGTGTGTGCGTGTATGTCAAACGCATGGTATTGTGTGCGGAATTTAATTTAAACTTTCACCCCCTTTTTCACCAGCTTAGGGGTTGAATTTCCAAAAATCCTTTCTTATCAGATGTCTAACATCGTATCAAGAACACACCCTCCAAGTTTCAGATCCCTACGATCAGCGGTTTAGGCTGTGCGTTGATTCGTCAGTCATTCAGGAGCAAAGATTCAAAGCATTTTATGTATAGATTAAATTCAATTACCTGATTAATGAATAATTTTACGTAAAATTTAACTGCAAGTGTGCGCGTGTTTCATTATAAAAATTGTTTTGTTCTGCTGATCATACAGTGCTTTCCACGCATATAATATTTCGCGATCGACATGCATTAAGCTGATGTTATCGACGCATCGGGATTCCGCCACGGTGAAATTATGAATAACGCATTAACGCAAACATGTTTGAATCTGAGGAATTTCAAAATAAAGCTAATTTTATTTGTTGTCTGTACATAATTATACATAATAAAGGATAATCTTTTCATACTCATTAAAAGAATTATTTTTAGTACCTACCTGCGGTTTTTAACTAATTAAAATTTGAATTAAAAACTTTTTATGAATTTGTATAAAATATACTTATTGATTAATTTTTTTAATAGTCAATTTTAAACATATACTAATTAACCTCGCCTTTTCACCGTCGTCAGATCAATTGGTCAGTTCTCAACATAGAAGAGACTAGCGCCATCTATGCTAAAAATGAAGAACTAAAATGGTGCCATCCTGTGGTGGTTGTATCAATCACCAAGCAAACAACAACCAAAGCACCATACACATAGCGCCAAGAAAACTTTTCGAGCATTCATTTTAGTTCTATTCCAGCTCATAGATGGCAGTATGTAATTAGTACTTCACATAATCAATAGGTGGCAAACAGTTGTTAATTATTATGCAAATTATAAATTAAATTCGAGGGAGGATGTTTTATATAATAAAAATATGAGACGAGTTTCAGGGGTAAAACAGTAAAATTGCATGTAGTACATTAAATACAAATGGAAAGGACAGGGTAAAATGGCAAACAGTAGGGGAGGCCTACGTCCAGCCGTGGACTAATAGCTAATTATGGTGATGAGGAAGGAACGCCAACAACAATTAAATACAGAAATAATTAAAAATATTAGCGTCATATATTTCGAGTCGAGACAATGTATTACGATGATGCAATTATGTCACAGCATGCACATCACTTCTATAAACGGTAGCTTAGAACGTATAAACGAGGATAATGAAAGACAGGACTTAGAGGCTCACGTCTTAGAGTAATCTGATGAAGATGTAGAAGATTCTAAATAAAACTAGACTAGTTCAATATAATTTTTATTCATTCCATAAAAACCTGTCTTTGCCTTGACTATCTAACTTAAAGCGCACGGCTTATATCACAGCTTATCGACAATTATCTTAACGCCGACACTCCTACAACCTGAAGGCTGCATATCACATTCAATCTTATCTTAAACAAATACATGAGTAATTAAATATTTAAATAAGTTCTGTACAATTTGATAAGCAATACTTCATAGTTTAAATATTAGAAAATACCACTTGTTTAAGAATGGTGTAGAATTTCCACAAGAATTTGTTAAATAAAGCTTTAGGAAACTTAAATATCGAGAGCCTTTAATCTTTAATTTAATTAATTAAATCTTTAATTTAAATTTAAGTAAGTAATAAAAATTTTAAGTAACAAAAATTTGTGCATTAAATTGCATGTTTGATAACAGAACTCTGTCGATTTAACAACAAAAAAAGCAAACTCAACACAGAAATTTTAATTCCCAGACCTAATCGTATTTTCTCTTAGATATCGTCCAGACTTAGACTGTATAATGAAGATAGTCCGATCAGAAAAAAAAATCACATTGTTTGCCAAATTAGCCCATATTAAAATTAATCAAAAGCTGAGTTATAGGACCAAAAGCGGTCACTTACAAGTATAATGATCCACTTCCTCAACACAAGTGTCACACTGCACAAAACAGCAGTTAACCATCTTACATCTGCACCTGGATCTCACTGTCCTCTTAGTGGTAATATAACCTCTTCCACAACACAATGTCGCACAATTATGTCTGTCTTTACACACCCTCCCTTTCGTGCTTACACACAAGTTCGGCGTCCTCTGCAAGTAAACCAAATTCTTCCGATCAACTTTCATTTTCTTCCTCACTTTTGGCGTTATCGCCCTTTTCGTTGTGTAGTTCATTATTTTCTTTTTCGTCGCATGGTGGTAGTGCTTCTTCAGTAAACCCATAGCCGAATTGAAAGGTCCTAATCGTTTCCAGCAAGTTTTTGTTGTACAGGACCCTGAGAATCCATGGCATTTGCAGACTTCTTTGAGCTGTTCTGCTATAGAATCAACGCCAACAATGACGTCTTGTTTTAATATTTCGGCGATTTGATCATTGCCTGCATGTTTGTAGTCTAGAAAGTTCTTAGTGATTTTCTTTCCATGTTTGAAATCATCGCCGCATCCTGCTACTTTCCATGTGTTGTTTTTAGCGAAGTGTCCAACGCAAGAACATGAGGATAGGTCTCCGGAGGCACATGCTTTTGCTACTGAGTGTGTTATAGAAGCAGCTATCAATGCGTGGACAAAGGCTGTTTCTCTAAATAACTTATTGAAAATGGTTCGTTTAGGTTTATTATTGAATACGAGGGAGCAGTTCCACCTATCGTATTGGAATGTATCCTCGCAAGCGGTGATCGCCTGTTCCTTTGCTATTCTCAACACATTTGATAGACCAGTGTCCCTGTCGCACATTTTTGTTTGTCTTTTTGAAGATCTGAGCAGTTTGCAGGCCCCAGGGTACACTTCGTGATTTCGTTCACTGAATAAAGCCTCAATTGTTTTTTGTAAGATGGGCTGAGATCTGTGAATTGCAAACAATGTTATTTGGATTAGCTAGATTCAATTTGAAACTGAATTGAATATAAATTGAATTGCTGCTGTTGTTTAAGTTTCAATTGATTGGATTTCTAAATCTAATAGGAGAGTTCGTTATCTAGTTTGTAAGAGGCAAAAAAATATTATAATCATATATTTTATTACGTGCGGAATATAATTTATAATGCTTAATATAATATAACAATTAAAATAAAAGTTAATTCCTTAGTCTTTGAAGAAAAATATAATTCTGAATGTTAAATATTAACGTCTAGTTTATACTACTCGTTTTCAAGAAATTTACAAATGAATATCTTCATTAAATATTTATGATGTAACACCTACTGCGAAAGACTTCAAAATGAGTACCAGTCCTGTGAAACATTTGCCGTTGAATATTTATAAAATTTAAATATTTTATTTTTATTTGAATCTTCAAAAAGTTTATCACAAGTTATAATTTTTTTTTATTGAATTTTCATCTAGAAAACTAGTAAGTAAGTAATTCAACAGAATTCCGGTAGGTATGTATTATTATTTACATTGAACATGATTTTGGAGCGAAAAATGGCTATTTATTAGAAAATCGGAATACTCACCCTTCAACAATTATCGTAGCAAATATAGAGACAGCACATAACAACAAAACATTAAATATACAATAACTAAACATGTTTAAGATCTTGACAATCACATGATCACTGGCTTTTGCTGGAGTCCAGCATAAAATGAAGTGGAAATGACTCGGTACACAAGGTAAAGTGACGCTACACTTTATCGGTAAAGGGTGGGTCTTCCAAAAATGGTAATAGCAAACTGAGAAATCAGTCTGTGTTTGCTGGTTGAACAAATATTAGGCCGAGTCATACTTCGTCGTGAACTTGTCTAAATACAAGGCTTAGGTAACCTAATTTCCGTCTGTTTTGTTTTATTGGACAGATGATAAAGGGATGGCTACGAAAATTACAATAAAAGATATGTATACATTACATAGGTATACTTATTTATTAGTTTATCATTATAATAATATTACTGCCTCATTAGTCTAGTGGTCCCAAGCGCGACTGCTACGCTAGAGGTCCTGGGTTCGATCCCCAGGTCGAGCAAAGTGTCATTGGGTTTTTCTATGAAATTCTCAGTAGCAGCTCGGAGTCTGGATTTGTGCCCGGTTAATGGCAATAGGCTCGTCCCCTATTACATGGGACCTAAAACATACCGACGAACTGTGGGTGTACATTAGTACACCTTTGCCTAAACCTTCCGGGAATACAGGCAGGATGGTATGTTATGTTTATTAATCTTATAATTATTCATCTTAAATTCATACTACCAACATATTCATATCCATGCTTAATTTATACTTAGGCGAAAGTAACTCCGTTCGTCTGTCTACTTTTCACGCCTTGATCGCTGAACTAATTTTGATTAGTTTTGGTAGAAAGGTATATTGAACCTCGGAGCAGTACCTACTCTTTGTCTCACAAAATTCTATGAGGCGAATGAAATTGCGGGCAACCAGGCCAGCTGGTTTCATTATAAATAGCATGGATTGATGATGTCGCGTGTTAGCTGCCAAAAGTATGTGCCTAAGTAGGAATAATTAATAGATACTTCTAATAAGATTTCATTCCATTTCACAATAGTTTTGGTTCTGTTAAATATTTCAAAATAATTTATGTAAAACCTTGAAATGAAAGCACTGAAAAACAGTAGGTATTAAAAAAGGAGCAGACGTCAAAAATATTTTCTTTATGTTTTTTTTTTCTTTATGGGATTGGAGGGCAAACGAGCAAAAGAGCGGATCGCCTGATAGTAAGCGATTACCGCCGCCCATGTACACCCGCAACACCATAGGAGATACAAGTGCGTTGCCGATTTTTTAAAAGGGAATTGGGCCTCCGGTAACCTCACTCACTCGGTGAAACACTCGGTTTTCTGTGATGCCGTGGTATCACTCCAGTTGAGCCGGCCCATTTGTGCGGAAGCATGGCTCTCCCACGTAAAAATATATGTTCCATACATTTGTGGACACTGAACTCGACAAAATGTATGGAACAGATGTTTTTTTTTCCTATTCCTATTAGGTATTCCTAATGATGAGTATAGTAACGTCCTTTCGGCTCCAAAACTAATTAAATGTCACGGTGTATAATGCGTGCTAAATGATGATGAACCTATGATGTTTGGCGGGTTCGAAATTTGAGATTTGATCATTGTAGTTTTTATAGGCCAATCAAAACTCATTTTACTTAGCCGTCAATTGCGTTTGCATGCATGTCTGTGGTAGTTTCATTCAACGTCTAACAAAAATCAACACCTCTTTCAGGTTCACTCAGCAATTCTATTTCACCTAGTTACCGTTCATTGGCATTCCAATACAAGCATCAGTAAGGCTTCGCATAGGCTTAGACCGGGTGGTTATTTCCGGACGCTTACTGTCCTCCCATAGTTTGTAGCGCCGCATCTGTGAATATTGCATGCAAAATTACTTAATAAATCGGTTGGGTTGTGTACGTAGATACTATTAGGTATCAGCCGTTTTTGTACATTAGATTACGTACTTATAAGAATTACAAATTGACTCAAAACCTTGTCCCATGAAGCAACTGAAAAATTTCTGGTATCATAAACAAACTTTCATGCTTCACAGGCATACACACTCACACACACACTAACGCGCACACACGCACACACAGACACAGACACACACACACACACACACTAACACATTCACACACATAAACACTATGTAGGTTTAATGTAATGTTAAGCTTCATTATTTGTAAGTTCTTAATATAGTCTGGAACAAACTGCATTATATTTAAATTTGGGTATTGATAGCTGCGCCACAGTATTTTTACTCGAGCAGCCTCGAGCATCTTCGTTATCTTATTGTAAAGTTAACATGTAATTGTTCCTAATAAACTTTTATTTATTTATTTATATTAAGTTATGTATACCTCGAACTGCGCTATTGCTACGCGAGTTCCTAGGTTCGATTCCTAGGTCGAACAAAGTGTTTTTGAATTTTTGTATGAAATTCTCAGTAGGAAAATCACCAGACTACCAGACGCTATGACCAAATAAGCCACGCGAGTTCCTCCCGCCAGGTTGAAATTTGCCTTCACATACTGAATTTACGTCTGGTGGGACTCGCGGTCGCATAGTTGGTCATAGCGTCTGGAGTATCAAACCAGAAGACGCAGGTTCGAAACCTGTCCGATACGCAGTCCAATTTTTCGTTCACTAAAATAACTTTATAATCTTTTAGCATGGGAAATGCAAATAAAGATTTATAGATATTGATTTATTTTTATTATTTACGGAGAAATACTGTGTTATAAGTAACCAAGAAATTCACAACACAAGCTAACATCGATTGCCGATACGAGTTCTAGTTCTCAGCCAGGGAATGCATAATCTGATAGAGTTGACGCGTGCCTCGGGTGTCGTTACTGGGTCGCTTGCAAGCAGAATTAATGCAACACTTTGGTGTAAAAATTCCTTTAAAGTTAGTTGAAAAAAACCTAGCCTTTCCCGAACTATGTAAGGGTTAGCTTCCGGTTTAACTGGACATAACATACCATCACGCCTGTATTCCCCGAAGGGTTAGACAGAGGTGTACTAATGTACCTGCTCACATCCATTGACTGACTTATTAGCCACGAGCCCCACGAAATATTAGAACGATGATACTTATTAGACACAAAAAAAGTAATTTTTGTTGACTTGCACCATGTGTCGAAAATTAACATTTACATTTACACTGGATGCAGCTAAGAATTGAGAAAAAATCCAAGTAAAATCCTTACATAATTATTATAAAAATTGTTGGGGAGTTCGTTGCGCCGCTTCTTCTTCCCAGCGAAAACACTAGGAGGTAGTGAAGGGCAGCCGTTTTGGGGGCAGACTATAATCATTTTGGCTTTGAATTTGAACAAAGTCCCCAACGCCGTGTATAGACGCGGCATCGACTTTGACAGACAGATAGATAGCTATCTGTCTGTCAAAGTTCTGTTTTGGGTAAAGTGGGTGAAACCGTGGGGTCTCTAGTGAATAATAATTTAAAAGCAAAACTACATATAACTACTCCATTTACGGCATTAGGCAAATAACAACGATAGTTGGTAAAGTTGTTAAATTGTCTGAATTTTAGATTTTGATTGTGGCCTATACAAATGTTCCACTGGTATCATGGTAGGTTGTTGAGCTCCCTAGATTATGAGCTACACAATGACTAATGCATGCGTGCCATCAGCTGAGACTGGTCTACTCAAAGTCGATATTTATAGCCCATTCCTCAAAAGGCTATTTCAGACATTACCTTGCATTGTAACTCACATTTTATTACTACTATGTCTGAACCTTAAAAGAGACCATAATTCTCTGAGTTCGTTTTGGTGCCCCTTCTCAGAGGTCGTCAGTTAAAAAGTGCCGATGGTTTCATTGGAAGAATTCGTGAGTGGATGAGAAACCTTTAAAAGTAATTATGCACTATCATAATTCTTCACTTCTGTGCAGACGTCGTAGCCTGTCGGTCGATAGTGTGTATATGTGACATGACATGACAGAAAGTGTTTACTTCTAGCATGTTATTGCACTCGCCACGTGAAGATAATAATCAACTCGTTTGCCCTCTACTTTGTAACTCAACAACACTGTTAAGGGTCCGACGGCGCTTGAATTGCTCACAAAAACGTAATACCGAAATAAATCTTAATCCAGACAATATTCTATCAAATTATGTTATTATTCGGATTTGGATACCGGTAATCTATGTTTCTACGGTACTATTTCGTCTACTACTAGTTCCCTGGAAATAAAGCACCGAAAAAATCGTTCCAAACTTGGGAAAGTTATAAAAAATTGCATTCGCTTACATTTATTTCCAGTGAAGTATTTTGGACGAAATGGTAACGTAAGAACCTAGATTAACGGTATCGGAATCCGAATAATAACAGAATTTGATTAAATTGTGTTTGAATTACGATTTATTTCGGTATTACGTTTGCAAGAGAAATGTGGTCCGCAGGGCTCTTAAACTACAAATTGTCTAGTTAACGTTTGAGTATCATTTCCTTTATTCAATATATCTACATATTTAAATTTACATTTTCAAATATTTTTATAAACATGACAATAAAGACATTTAAAAATATTAAAAAATAGTACAGAGTCCAAGCTACCGGTGGTCAGGGCCCCAAAGAAATGAACCTCCTGACAATACGCGCCGTATCCAAGAGTACCGCTTTCTGCATATTATTCAATTAAACTCAACATCAAAGTAATAACATCATCACTGTCTTTTCATAATATTACCACAGTGATATATCTAAACTAATATTATGAACAGAGTGCATTTTGTAAGTTTTTTGTATATGTGGATTGTAATCTCTACAACCACTGCACCTATTTTAAATCATCTATTTCTATTTGAACAGTACATTATTCCAAATGGACATAGGCTTATCCCAAATAAACTTGCTAGTTTATTTCAAAACATTTTAAAGGAAACTTGCTTCAATGGTTTTCTCGGCGATGTATGATTTCTGTCGAGCTGAACTACGCCTACCTATTAAGTTAATGTAATAACATTAACTTAATAGGGTTAAGCTAGTGTTAAGCTACGTAATTAATAGCTACGTTTAGGCAATAGTCCACCACGGACTATAGCCTAACCCTATAGATTCCGAGAGAAAACCCGTTACACGTAATGTGTTGCAATTGCTCTTTTTCTATATACATTATTTTTGTCATAAACCTTCCCAAGCACGCAATCATAATGGGGTGCATAGTATAGAGACAAACAAACAAACAAATAATCATATAAATACCTACCCACATAAAATTGAAGTACATGATTTTCCGAAAGTTTTTATTTTGCGTTCGTTATCCAATTCTGTGTAAATTGGATAAACTTTGGTTAATATTGTGATCGTGAAAGCGAAGCGCTGTCATATTTGTATATATTTTATTTTATAACATTTTCAGACTTTTCATGAACTAATCGAACATCGAGTATTGGCCAGGATAGTTTAAAAAGTTGTAACAATATTAATATCCTTGACAAATTCCTATATTACTAGTAATTTTCGTCAAAGAAATACTTGACAAACGGATACTCTTAGTGGTATCTGACATTTACGCGAAGATATTAGAAATTGGAATAAAACTACTTTTTACGAATTTTATCAAATTATATTTATATTATTGAATTCCCGACGTTACAGCATCCATTGTCTAGCTGTAAAGGATCCGAAACGTCGAGAATTAACTAATATTAATATAACGCGATAAAATCCGTAAAAAGTAGTTTTATTCCAACAGATACTAACAGATATTTATTAAGTACATCTCTAAGCAATTCCACGTCAAATGTAAGGTAATCCAATTACATTTTCGTCTAGGAACTGCACGCGACGTAAAGCGACAATTTCGCAGTGCGCGGTCATTGGTCGCAGATCGATACGTAGGCGGCGCATACAGATAACATTCATGCTCGTCTACCCTCCGCTTTATAATTATGCTTTTGTTTACAATGCCAACGGTGCAACTGTTACGTGCTGTGTGACTGTTTATATATATTAATTCAGTTTTGCAATGTGAACATTTGTTATTGGTTTGAACAATAATACATACTTGCTCATAAAATAGTATGTTACGGTTTCAACAACGTGTCTTAATTATCTTTACCTAATTTAAATGGCCTCATTAGTCTAATGGTCCCAAGCGTGACTGCTACGCTAGAGGTCCTGGGATCCCCAAGTCGAGCAAAGTGTTATTGGGTTTTTCTATGGAATTCTCAGTAGCAGCTCGGAGTCTGGACTTGTGCCCGGGTAATGGCAATAGGCTCGCTCCTATTGCATGGCACCTAAACATACTGGCGAACTGTGGGTGTACATTAGTACGCCTCTGCCTCTCTAACCCTTCGGGGAATACAGGCGTGATGGTATGTTTACTATAAATTTATATTAATGTAATTTATGTACAAACTAAAAATACTATAGAAAAATCTTTGGGGTTACTTTAATAATTTTGCTAGTTAATTATTTAGAACATCTATTTAATAAAAATTTACAATATCTCTAATAAATCACAAACCTAGTCAGCGGCAGCGTCGGTAGAGGTCACCCTAGAAGGACATACGCCGATCTTATTGGCGAAATCCTTCAAAAAGATCAAGTGCGTAGCCTTCGCAACCGGCGTGTATGTATGATAAGATGGAAGAAGCAAAAGAAATATGCAAGAATCGTAGCAAGTGGCAGTCTATAGTTTCTGTCTACCCCTGTGGAAGAAAAGCGTGATTGTATGCATATATCACAAACCTAGTACTACCTCTGGAAATATGATTGCACACTGCACACGAGCGATTTTACTGCGGTCCTTGGTCGCAAGTCACGATCAATATCCCGCGGCGAGACGCGTCGCAAATATAGACAGACAAATCCGTGTATCCGGGACTTTACAAGTTTATATAAACTAAAACTTTTTTATTCTTGTGGCTTTTTGTATTTTCAGTATCGATAAACTGTGAATAATTGGGAAATGAATTATTTAAGTAGATACAAAACTATGTCAAATTAGGGCACAAGGAAATTACAAATTGACATTAAGTATGTTATGTTTTCTTGTTATAAGAAATTATATTTTAAAACTTTAGATAATATTTTAAGGATGAATTATTTTAATATTATAAACTCGAATAAATAAATGTCTGTATCCTTTCTAAATGAAACAACAAACAAGTGTTTATTGGGTGTTTAGAATAAAATGTAGTATTTTAACATTTTTAAATTTTGACAGGATATCGCGAATTTCTAAGTTCGTAAGTAGTTTTTGCTACCATGTGTTTTTTTATACCACTAAGGTAGCGAACAAGTATACGGCCCACCTGATGGTAAACGGTTACCGTAGCCTTACCCTA
Organism: Acronicta aceris; assembly: GCA_910591435.1. Lineage (NCBI taxonomy): Eukaryota > Metazoa > Arthropoda > Insecta > Lepidoptera > Noctuidae > Acronicta > Acronicta aceris. Next base: position 14,219,538 of record OU342759.1, read on the forward strand.
GTGGACGTTTGCAACACCAGGGGTATCACTCGCGCGTTGCCGACCCTGTAAATTAAGGAGGAATAGTTGGGCTGGCAGCATAGGGGAACTTCTGCCATGCATGACAACGGCGGCAACAAAACACCACCCCCACACTGCCAACACAACGCTACACCACCGGTCCTCCACACTGCCAACACAACGCTTCCTCGCGGAGCTCTGGTGACCTTACTCACCTTTAGGAACACAACATACCACGGAGTTATGTTATTTGGCTACGATTTTCTGCAAGGTGGAGGTACTTTCCCAGTCGAGCGGCCCCAATTGTGAGTGGAATTATTCAATTCCACTATGCAATATGTATATTCTTGCCTACAGTCTTGGCACAGCGACGTAATGTCGTTGAATAATGTTGATTATAATTATACCCATTTTAAACAGTGTCAAATCGTATTAAGTACACATGAGTCATTTTAAATCTAAGAGCGTCCGACGCGATCAATATCTCATAGCTTACAATCGTGTAACTCTTAGATCCGTATAACTGGGACTTTATAGCTACCTACACTTGTTTGCATCTTGTTAGCGTTTATAATTTTGTAAACAACTTCAAGACATGTATTTTCAGTGTCATATTATTACTTTCGAGAGTCAAATAATATTGTTTCTTGCTTGTTTGTTGAACATTAATTAAGTTAAAATAAGACCTTATTTATGAAACTTGAACCGTACCTATTTATGGAATTTTCATAAATACAGTCTTTGCTTTTTCGTTTTATTTTTTTTAAATCATTCTAAAGACTTATTGACTACTAAATAATATAATATCTCGCCTGTATAATCCGGAGGTCAAGACGAGACAAGAGTTGTACGTTGTAAATCCACATTTCCTCAGTGTTTCGTGGAACAAAGAGGAACCTACAACACACCGAGGAAATGTGGAATGTAGGAAATGTGGTTATAATAGAGGCGAGTTCATTGCTATTAATCGGGCACTAATCCCAAATCTGATGCAGATAATTCCATAAAAAAAACTAATTTCACTGTTCGACCTGGGAATTGAACGCAGGACCTCGTGCTCAACAGCCACGCTAGCGAATGTAAAATCGATCAGACAAATGAAAAATAAATTGCAAATAATTAGTAAGTTCCCTTCAATTAACCATAATCAAACCACTACTTTGTAACAAGAGTTGTAAAACGAGCAATAATTTAAACCTCGTTGGTTACAATGCAGCCAAATGAGAGTTGCCACAAACCACTACGTCAATGTCCTAGTGCTGACGTCATTAAATAGATACAGAAATATTTATGACAAGCAACCCGATCGCGGTTTCACCCGCGCTGCTCTGTTCCTACGAGGCGTAGCGTGATGTTATATAGCCTATAACCTTCCTCGATATATGGACTATCCAACACAAAAAGAATTTTCAAAATCGGTTTAGCAAGTCTGGAGATTACCCCCTAGAACTTCACAAACTTTACCTCTTTATAATATTAGTATATACAAAAGTTAGATTCTTTCAGTAGACTTTATTTGAATTAATTTATTTTAATTTAATTTTGTTTGTTTTAGGTAAGTCCCAATAAAAATATTTAAAAAAATGTATAAAATAATAAACATCATACCATCACGCCTGTATTCCCCGAAGGGTTAGGCAGAGGCGTACTTAATGTACACCCACAGTTCGCCGGTATGTTTAGTTCCCATGTTATAGGGGGCGAGCCTATAGCCATTTACCGGGCACAAATCCAGACTCCGAGCTGTTACTGAGAATTTCATAGAAAAACCCAATAACACTTTGCTCGGCCTGGGGATCGAACCCAGGACCTCTAGGGTAGCAGTCGCGCTTGGGACCACTAGACTAATGAGGCATCTAATCTAAGGAATCTAATAAAAATAGAATTAAATAAACTATTAATAAATAAGGGCCGATTTTTCTATCGCTAGATAACTTTATCGTAGGAATAAATTCGAATTTTTGACAGTTTTTCTATACAAAATATGACAACCGTCAATTTCATTCCTCAGTTAAAAGTAGACGAGTTGTAGATTTTTTTCTTCAGATATCCGTAATCCAATTTCTAGGCAATACCGATTAACCATCAGTAGTTGTAAGACTTTTCAGGTTTCTGACTACCAAAACAATGACGTAGGCGTATATGAGGCTTATATGAGGGTATATATACAGTACTATTCATTACAATACTACGTAAGCAAACAATGTTGCAAATAGTCAATACGTATAGCAGCGCCAACGCCAGAACTGAACGGCTTTTTTCTTTTCAATCTCAACTGTGTTAATTCATTGCAAACAGAAAGTCGTAGAGGCACGTGTAGCATAAAGCTTAGTACACACAGTTCTGTTCTGTTCCCAGTATGGGGACGGGTTAGAATACAGTTCCTCACTGCCATTCGGATAGGCATCTCGTAAGAGCCGAGAAAATATCTGACTTGTTCGGTGGTAGGACCTCTCGGACTCTGACTGGCTGGCTGACCGACTAGCTGGCTGACCTATCGATGAAGGTTATAGGCTATATAACATCACGCTATACCTCTTAGGAACGGAGCAGCACGGGTGAAACCACGAGCGGGTCGCTAGTTAGGTATATACCAAGAGAAGTCTCAGAGTAGTTGCGCGTGGAATTAAAAAAAATTAGCTCTTATTGTAACTAATTCCCACGTACTCGTAATCCATCTGGTCGAACCCTTCGAATGCCGTAGTTCGGTTAAATGGACCGAAATATTGGAGCCCGGTCAAGGCTATGTGGCCTGGCCTTATTTGAAATTCCGCCCACCGATTTTATGCCCTTTCGAACACAATCTAGTGCTCTGAAATCCCTTAGGTCCTCATACTGTTTGCAGCACTTAAGTAAAATTAAGTACTGTTGAAGGTTTTCGTTTTTTTGGGAGATCTTGAAAAATCAATCTACAGTTAAGGGATTGATCTAGTTATTAATTTGTACGCTTACTGTCATAGATTTACTTTTCTTATGCTTAGGTCCCATGTAATAGGGAGTGAGCCTATTACCATTCATCAAACACCAAGCTGCTACTGATAATTTCATAGTAAACCCCTATAACACTTTGATCGACCTGGGAATCGAACCCAGGATCTCTACCGTAGCAATTACTCTTAGGACCACTAAACTAATGAGGCAGTATACAATTCACATCACAAAAACCAACAAAGTAATAATCGCACCACCTAATAAGCTCTCAGCATCTCTTCGAAGAGAATCATAAAACTAGTGCCGGAACTTCAACATACATTATGATAGAAGTTCGTGAAACAGTCACAAAGTTCGACAGTAGTTCGAAAGATGCTACGCGTTCGGTGACCTCGTAGCGTCTGGCTACGAACGACTACGGCGTAGCATTTTATCTCATTTTACTGACGGTAACGAAAATTACTGATGTGTTAAGCGCTGCGAGTAAGCGTCAGTTCCTTTTATTACTGTATTACATTTTTTATTAGGTTTTAGGATACAAGAAAAAGCGTCCAAGAATTCTTGTACTATAAATAAGTATATATTATAACAAATTACTTCTTGTCAAGTTCAACAGGGTTCTTAAGGGTTGCCACAAAGGTTGTTTGAGTCAATCAGCTTTTTTTCATTAGGATTATGAAGTATTAAGAATTACAAAATAACAAGCTGTAAGGATTGACTTAACTAATTTGTGAGTCAAGTATTTAAGATGATTCAATCAGCTGGTGGCTCTTAACTACGTTAATATTAGATTTATTTCATGAAGATTTTGAATAATAAAGAGTTCAAATTGTGTTATTATTTGGATTCAGATACTGGTAATCTAGGTTCGTATCCTACCATTTCGTCTACTACTACTTCACTGGAAATTAATGACCGGAAAAATGCTTATATTTATTTCCAGTGAAGTCTTGGGCGAAATAGTAGAGTATCCGAACAGTATCCGAATCCGAATAATAACACAATTAGATTAAATTATGTTTGAAATACGATTTATTTTGGTATTACGTTTGTATGGACAATTCGGTCCGCCGAACCCTTAAGGTAAGGTCGAATTTCTTGAGCAGTATTTTATCTAGATTAACTATATTAGTAGATTTTCCTCTATTATACTATATAAGCCAAGATATGCAATGGCAACAATATATAATATAACTAAGCCAATGAATTCCTGTGTGTCCCAGGGTAATGATAAGATAATCCAAGTATCTTGAAACACGCAACGCAATAAATCAGAAAACAATTCAATGAGAAGAAAACAATTGTCGTTTTTATTATGTCAAAGTGTTTTCTATCTCAATAAGAAAGAAAGAAATAAAAACAACTATATTAAGTTTGACTTTAGTATAAGCAACCGCAGTGTTATGTTTTGTTGTAATTTTTGTAGCATTAATATATTACACGATTTTTTATTTGAACTGCCTAATTAGCCAAGTGGTCCTGAGCAGGACTGCCATGCTAGAAGGTCCGCAGTTTAATTCCCAGATCGAGCAAAGTGTTATTGGGTTTTTCTGTGAAATTCTCAGTTGATATAGATTCGCCCCCTATTACAAGGGGTCTAAACATACTGGCGAACGGTGTTTACATTTGTACACCTCTGCCTAACCCTTCGGGGAATACAGGCGTGATGGTATGTAATGTTTTTTATTTCATTTGAATGTCACAGTAACGAAATGAAGCAATGGAATGTTACAGCCCACTCCGTGTAACAAAATGAAAGTGCTCTATGATGAAGGTTTATTGGTTTATTCAAGTTTACGAGTATATTCTGAACTAGTTGATGCCCGCAGTTTCACTCACGTCCCAAAAATATTAATATACTATATGTCCTATTTTAGGTGGCGTATCAAGATAAAACATACACCAGATTTTAAGTTAGACCTCTAGCAATAAATCGGTGAAAACTGCATTCAATTCCATTCAGTAGTTTTTGCGTGATGCGCGAACAAACATACAGACAAAAATTCTAAATAATTATATTTCGGCTTCTGTTGCTCTAATAAAGACCCCTCATATTATTCATGTCCTGAATGACTGACTGACGGATCAACGCACAGCCTAAACCGGTGATCGTAGAGACCTGAAACTTGGAGGGTGTGTTCTTAATATAACGTAGGCATCCGATAAGAAAGGAGTTTTGAAAATTCGACCCCTAAGGTGGTGAAAAGGCGGGTGAAAGTTTCTATGAAAGTTTTTTTAGCGGGTGAAACCGCGGGGTACAGCTTGTTGAGTATATTCACGTACAGAAAAAGGTAATTGAGTTTCTCATTGCACACATGCTGTGACGAATAATTGTGTTTGAAACTTGATATGTTTATGTTGAAATTTGAAACATAAACATAACATACCATCACGCCTGTATTCCCCGGTGGGTAAGGCAGAGGTGAACTAATGTACACTCACATTGACCGGTATATTTAAGTCAAATTTAATATGGAGCGAATCTATTACAATTTACCGTGGGAGAGCCATGCTTCGGCACGAATGGGCCGCTCGACCGGAGTGATAACACGGTCTCACAGAAAGCCGGCGTGAAACAACGCTTCCGTTGTGTTTCGCCGAGTGAGTGAGGTTACCGGAGCCCCAATCCCCTTTTAAAAGGCCGACAACGCACTTGTAAGTCCTCTGCTGTTGCGGGTGTCGCTTACCATCAGGTGATCCGTCTGATCGTTTGCCTTCATATCCCATAAAAAAAAAATTAAACGGACACAAATAAAAACTCCGAGCTGCTACTGAGAGTACGTACATACATACACTCACGCCTTTCTCCCACAGGGGTAGGCAGAAACTATAGACCGCCACTTGCTACGATTCTTGCATACTTCTTTTGCTTCTTCCACGTTCATATATCTTCTCATAAACACACACACTGGTTTCGAACGCTACTGAGAATTTCATAGAAAAAATCTATAACTCTTTGCTGGACCTAGAAATCAAACCGGGGGTCTTGGGTTCGATTATAAAGCTAGTAAAATAGGTAAAATTAAAATACTATGTTGTCACTGCTACGCTAGGAGGTTCTTGGTTGGATTCCCAGGATGAGCAATGTGTAATTGGGTTTTTCTATGAAATTCTCAATAGCAGCTCGGCGTTGGTATTTGGCAATAGGCTCGCCCCCTATTACATGGGACCTAAAATATACCAGCGAACTGTAAGTGTACATTAGTACGCCCCTGCCTAACCTTTCGGGGAATACAGGCGTGATGGTATCCTTTTCTTACACGACATGCAATTATTCTACAGATTCACAATAACACATACCTACACATTATAATATGCATTCGTTACCGGAGGGGAGCAGCTACGGGGATGCTACGCGGTGTCATTGACCCCTGGCGTAGCGCCAACTGTGCTACGCAAGTCTACGCTTCTGGATATTCGACACACCGATTTTCAAACATAAACATTACTTGAATATCCGCATCTTATTTAAAGGGTGTGTCTAAAAATTTTGGTATAGTTTATGTTTTTTTTTATAATATACTTCTTTTGTTTTGTGGTTTTGCCGGAGAATTGCTATTAGTAAGAATAATTATGTTGTTTCTGGAGGTTCACTTGCTAATTTTTATTTGATGTACTGATTTTTTTTTAAGTGCTAAATCCTGTATTTGGTGCTGAGGTAATACGACTTCTAATCTATTTATCTATCTATATAAATAAACATAACATAACATACCATCATGCCTTTATTCCCCGAAGGGTTAGGCAGAGGCGTACTAATGTACACCCACAGTTCGCCGGTATGTTTAGGTCCCATGTAATAGGGGGCGAGCCTATTGCCATTAATCGGGCACAAATCCAGACTCCGAGCTGCTACTGAGAATTTCATAGAAAAACTCAAAAACACTTTGCTCGACCTGGGGATCGAACCCAGGACCCCTAGGGTAGTAGTCGCGCTTGGGACCACTAGACTAATAAGGCAGTCAAGCATATAAATAAAAGTGAATATATATTTGTTTGTCCTTTATGCATTGCTAAACCATTCATCCTATCACGATGAAACTTTGGTGAGTAGTTGTGTGCAAGCCTGGGAAGGTTCTAACGAAAAAAAAATAGGCATTGCAACGCATGCCGGGGGATATCTAGTAAACTATAAAATAAAGTTGTCCCAGCGAGGAGACTCACAAATATATTGTTGTTATGTGTTTTTATACGCTTCAGTTACGCGAAAACAGTTGGATAGATTTTTTGATGTAGCGTCATAATATATGCAAGTAAATGCATATATAAAAATAAAGGTATGTGACTGCTTCATTAGTCTAGTGGTCCCAAGCGCGATTGCTACACTAGAGCTAGACTACATTTTTTTTTTATTGCCCCACACTCGGATTTTCTCCTTAATTGTGAGTGCGTTTACAAACACAAATTCTCACATACACAAACGCCCAGACCCGAAACAACTACCTGTAGATCATACAAATATTTGCTCCGTGTGGGAATTGAACCCACAACACGTAGCGCAGAAGCCGATTGCTTAGCCGCTACGCCAAACGTGTCGTCAAATCCCCAGTTCGAGCAAAGTATTAATGGGTTTTTCTATTAAATTCTCAGTAGCAGCTCCGAGTCTGGATTTTTGCCCGGTTAATGGCTATAGGCTCGCCCCTGATAACATGGGACCTAAACATACCGGCAAACTGTGGGTGTAGATTAAGTACGCGTCTGCCTAATCCTGCGGGGAATACAGGCGTGATGGTATGTAAGTATGATATCTAATCATTGTGAATGTGTGAATTTGTTTATGTAAAGGCAACTCGACAGAAAATTCTAGAAAATCTCAACTATAAAGTGCATTTTGCTGACAACTTCTTTTACTTTGCTTTTTACTCGTCAGAGTAATATAATGTTTTTAAAAACCTAGACTTTTCAACGTCAGAATCCCCCTCTTTATCACAAAAAGGATCGCTGTTACAATTGCAATGTTTCAAAGCTTTTTATATTACTTACTTCGCTCCCGACTTTGCTCGACATATAAAGTTTCACAAAAAGACGCAACGTGATGTGATGATAGCACAGGGAACAATATTTCATTTTCTTTCCCAAGAGATTAAAAAGTTGGGACAACGAAACCGAGAATGCGCAGTTTAAAAGATTTAAAAAAAAAATGAAACTATGGAAGACAATGTATAATAAAGGCAGATTATAACAAAAAACACTAGTTCATGCACTGTTATAAATTTATTTTAATCTGTGGTTATAATCCCAAAGGGTTGAGTGATTATGTTTCATTATTATGTACCTACTTTTATATTGTTTGAGCACCACTCCACTTCATGTCAAGGGGTTACGTGTTAGGTTACAGAGGTCAGCGTTGAATATAAATAGTAACAGGTTATTTACTACGTATTATTGTATCGTTAAACTTTATTTCTCATAATCTCCTTCATTAGCTTAATGGTCCTGAGCGCGACTATTACGCTATAGTTCGATTACCAGGTCGAATAAAGTTTAATTTGACTTTTCTCAGTAGCATCTCGGAGTTTGGGATCGGTGCCCAGTTAATGGCAATAGGCTCGCCTGCTATTACATGGGACCTAAACATACCGGCGAACTGTGGGTGTACGACTCTGCCTATTCTTTCCGGGAATACAGGCGTCATGGTATTTTGTTTTTAATTTAACTTAGAAATTATGATTTTATACATTAACAGCGCCGGAGTGATGCCGCGGCCTCACAGCAAACCGGCGTTAAACAACGCTTACGTTGTGTTTCGCCTAGTGAGTGAGGTTACCGGAGGCCCAATCTCCTTTTAAAAGGTCGGCAACGCACTCGTGACTCCTCTGGTGTTGCGGGTGTCCATGGGCGGTGGTAATCGCTTACCATCAGGCGATCCGTCTGCTCATTTGCTCACCTATCCCATAAAAAAAATAACAATAAAACTTCTATACTTGTTTCTGACACTTACGTGACCATTATATATTCAGATAAAGCTATTTTTATGGATTCTATAAAGGATCCGAAACGTCGGGAATCAAGTAATAATATAACGCGATAAAATCCGCAAAAAGTAGTTTTCTTTATTGAAATAAACTTTCTTTAAAAAAAAATGGTTGAACAAAAGAGGTTATTTATGAAAGACTCTTAACATAATAAAGTTTTAAGTTTGATCTCATTATTTATGTTAAACGGATGCTAAGCATAACATTAGTTAATTATGCGGAATCAGTCTATCAAAGTGGTTATTTTCGTAGGATTTATAACGAGTAATAAAATTTGATTTACCCGTGTATAGACCGAGGTCCTAAATACACAATTTGAAATTAAAATATACTAAATACCAATGAGTACAAATTATGCCATTAGGATAATTGTATTTAAGGGTCAATACACATTGGCCGTTAGTCGAGCGTTTTACTTAGCAGCGTATTCTAATGTATTACAAGTGTAGTAATGCATTTAAAACCGAGGAGTAGATTTAGGTCTTCCCCGATAGATTCCCGGATTCTTCTAGGCAAGCGCACTCCATTACAGGTTGAAGTATCGCTTAACATTAAGGGAACTAGCGGTCAATCGTGAGCCTAAGAAGAATTAAAAAAAACTTCTTGTTTCCCAATTTATTTGGGGTCGGCACAGCAAGTCTTTTTCTTCCATTCATCTCTTTCATCATTTCTTTCCCATCATATCGGCCTTAACACAATCCATCCATCTTTTCTTTGGTCTCCCTCTACTCCTCCGTCCCTCCACAGTCATATTCACAACCCTTTTGCTCACATACGTTTCATCCCTCCTCATCACATGCTCATACCAAGACAAACGATTCCCTTTCAACTTTTCTGCCACTGGCGCCACTTTTAGATTTCTATTAATATACTCGTTCCTTATTTTGTCTATTCTAGACATCACACATCCACACATCCACCTCACCATTCTCATTGGCGCTACATGCAGTCTGCTTTCATCCATCTTCTTAACGGCCCAGCACTCTGATCCGTACAACACGACATACTTTCATCCATACAAAACAATACATAAGTAACTAATTTACAATCTTTAATAATACAACTATTAACTAGGTTTCTCTACACGACTAGATGGCGTGACGTGTCGCCATTTTAATAACCCTTCTACACCAAGATTTACTATTCCTAAGCTTTTATACACACATAAAGTTTTATGACTCCCATGTCAACAGTGTGGAAACGAGCTTTTAAAATATATAGTAATAGGTCGGTGGACTGAATAAAAACAAAATAACAAGTATGTTGTATTATAAAAATAAAGGGTCACCGAGGAGATTCTTTAATGGTTATGTCGGGAAACTTGCCGACATAACCATTAAAAAATCTAGCTGACGAGCTACCTGGTGGTAAATACTTCGTCGTTGCCTATGGACACCTGTCTGCATAGTCTAATTCCAAACTCTGAGCTGCTACTGAGAATTTTCTATCAGAAAAACTCAACTATATTTTGCCTGACTTGGGAATAGAACTAAGGATTACACGCTCACTAGCTGCTCCTGTCGTTAGAATACAGTTCCTCACTGCCATTACTTACCTACCATCATCATAAATAAAAACAGGCCAAAATACGGTGCCAATCTCAGCTGAATAATAATAATAATACGAAATCCTATCATAACTACATACTGTGCGAAAAGCCTTATGTGATTTTAAACATTCTTGTAATCGGATTCCATTCTAATGGAATTATCGTTTGGGTAGCAACCCTTGCAAATTGAAAAAACATGAGCCCCTAAGATGATGTATAACTTAACACGGAGAAGTTTTTTTTGCTTTAGCTTTGATAGTAAGCGGTTACCGTAGCCTATGGACACTTGCAACACCAGGGATATCACTCGCGTATTGCCGACCCTGGTAATCAAGGAAAAATAGCTGGGCTGGCAGCATAGGAGACAATGGGTGATGCTTAGCCTATCTGCCAACACAACGCTTCCTCGCGGAGCTCTGGCGACCTTGCTCACCGTTAGGAACACAACATAGCACGGAGCTATGTTATTTGGCTACGATTTTCTGCAAGGTGGAGGTACTTCCCCAGTCAGGCAGTTACAATTATAAGTGGAAGTATTCGATTCCAGTCTTATTTAGGTGTACTAAAGAGGTGTACTTATGTACACCCACAATTTGTCTAGCAGACTGCTCTCCGCTTGCGAGAAAAACTCACAGTTATGCATGTTACCAGAAGGTATTTTTCCATACCTTTATAAAAAAAAACGTTGCTTATATTAGGATTTTGTCCTGTACCGTGGGTGCGTTAACAAACACAAATTCTCACATACACAAACGCGGAGACTCGGAAAAATTACCTGTAGATCAAATAAATATTTGCTCCGTGTGGGGATCGAATTCACAATACGTAGCGCAGAAGCCGATCGCTCAGTCGCTACGCCAAACATGTCACTTCCTTTGAATTTACAATATCTAAATTCCTCTATTTAAACATACCATCACCTACGCCTGCAATCCCCGAAGGTTAGGCAGAGGTGAACTAATATACACCTATCGGTATGGTTATGTCCCATGTAACAAAAGGTAACCTATTGCCATTAACCGAGCATAAATCCAAGCTATGAATTTTACAGTAAAATACTTTGTTGGACCTGGGAATCGAACCCATGACCTCTAGCATAGCAGCCGCGGTTACGACCACTAGATTAGATATTCATATTCGTATTGAGAGAAACTATAGCTTAATTCGTTTAGGTATGAATTAGCATTAACTTAAACTGCCTTTGATATATGAATGGGTGTGTTTATTGTTAAAAGTAAGACGGACCAACTTATAGATTATCTGTAGAATCTAAAAGTTAACCTAGCTTACAACCAGCTGCCAGAATAAGCCTCTGTATTTCAGCATCAACTATTATCCTGTAGCTCAAATGCATTCGATTGAAGCAGAAAAACACATTTATTTTATTCTAAGCATTTTCGAAATACCAAGAAGCTGTATTCAATTCTAAAAAGTAATTTAGCACCTCTGTGTCTCTTTAAAACGCTTAGATCACACAGTTAATAAAAAATCTAGTGTAAATTTACATTTTCTTGACATAAAATCTGTCTAGAAAAAGGAAATTTACACTAGATTTTTCATTAACGGAGCGAAGTGTCTAAAATCACCAGGTCGGGCTATGACCTGATAGCGTAGACAGGCAATGCCCGACGAATCTAGCTAGAATTTAATTAAATGAATATACGTCTTTTGACGCTGCGTTTAACACTTATATTGATATACAGGCTGAGTTTGAAAACATGCGATTAATCGAAATGGGAGGTTCAGTAATCATGACTTATTTATTCATTTTTAAAATGTAATTTCAATAATCTAAATTGTCCAAATAAAAATATTTTATTTTCTATCTTAGATGGTACAAACTAAGCTATTGTCTTCAGGTAGGCATTAATGATCGGGGTTTAACTAAAAAAAAATTTCAAGCAAGTATCAAAATTTAAGCAATGATAGCCTAGTGGTATGACCGTCGGACTGCCTGGTCAAAGGTCTCGAGTTGGAACCCAAGGCATGCACCTCTGACTTCTCGAAGTCATGTCCATATTAATCGTTAATTATCACGCGCTTAAATGGTGAAGGAAAACATCGTGAGGAAACCTGCATGCCTGAGAGATTTTCTCGACGGCGTGTGAAGTCTGCCAACTCGCATAAGCGTGGTGAACTATAGCCTAATCCCTCCCCTTGAGAGGAGGCCCGTGCCCAGCAGTGGGACAATATAATAGGTTGATTAAGTTATCAAAATATGTGCGCGGCGCGCCCGGTTAATTCATTATACAGTTACTACTTGAAGTATTAGCACTTTGCACTTACTATCATTTACATTTTTTTTTCTATTCACGAAAAAAGTACGTCAACGCACACGAAACGTTGCCAAACTCTTTACAACACTAAAAAAGTATAATTATTTTCTTAATCACATTTTCTAAATTTTATGTTATATATATAGAATCATATATTTTAATTTGTCACGTCTATGAAAAAAGAAAGAAAGAAACAATTTATTCAGTGACTTGAATTAAAATTTCATCCTGTAAATACAATTTGAGGGACAGGATATTAAGGTTAGATAATTATTTTAGTGCGGTTCGGTTTATTTATTCAAACCTCTTTTAATGTAAATACATGGTAATAACAACATCATCACCCTCACTGTATTCCCCGAAGGGTTAGGTAGAAATGTACTGATGTACACTCACAATTCGCCGGAATGTACGAAGCCAATGTGTATTGAATGAATGAAATAATACCGACCGACCGACCGACCTCAATAAAACAATATCGATAAAAATATCCAAAAGTTCTCCCCCCATTTATCAGTCATGAGTTCTCAAATTCATTCGTGTTTCCATCCAAGTGTTAACCATTGTCCTTAGTATTTACATACCACAAAATATTGTTGCCTGTAAACTTTAATACAGGCTGAAATAACCCCTATAACCTAATTCTTAAAGTTGAATTTTCGAAACATTGTACTTGAATTTACTAGTGTTTCAGCTATGCCTATAAATCGTCACTGTGTCAATTTATAGTGTACAAATAGCAATAGATGTAGACACAGTGAGGTTTGTGCATGAATTTCGGTATTTGGAAGAGTTTGACCACGCATGCGCCGCGCAAACAACAAATAAGCGACCCGAGGTTGCTTCTAGTACAGCGTCGCTTTTCCAAGCGACGGCCGTCTCATCACGTATAGATCAATTCCTATAACTAAACAAAATATTTATGTCTGTAAGAATTTATTGGTTCAACTAAAATTTAAAGTGTTTGAGTCCTTTTCGTGAGTGACTTGTTGAGTACAAGTGCACTGAATAGTTTTCATTGTTTTGTGTCAAAAGTACAAAGTTTGAGTATTTGGGTGTGTTATGAAGATGCATCTTTACTGATCAGGTAATTAAAATTTGTCTTAGAATACTTATATCAACGGCTAATTTGGTACGTTAATTCATGGTTTTGAAGTAGATCTATATTACATTGTGTATTTTATGTTGATTTATTCATAAATTATAAAAAATACTATCTATTGGTTTTGCCAACAAACTTAGCGCTTAGTTATAAAACTGCAAGGAAATAACTGAAAAATAACTTAGATTCTACAAAATAAATATGAATTCCTGGGCTCTTACGGTTATTGGGCGTATCTGTTATGTCCTATTAAAATGTTAATTTTCTTTATACTCGTACAAGATGTGGATTTGAAGGGCTCGTGGTTAATTAAGAACTACGCTGATCAAGCTATCTGTAAGGTTAAGCTGATATTTCTGCGGTCACTCTATGGCTGGCTGACCATTTGTAATACATCGACACCCTTTCGTATTTCGTATAACACGTAAAGCCGTCGGAACCGGTTTTTATACGAACATCTGTGAAAATCGTTGAAAACTTGTACATAATCAGAAGCCCAAAAATAATGACAACCAGTCTATCCTAAGGATCTCGGTATTGCTCGGATATTAGGTTGAGGAGGTTTCATATGCTCGTTCCGTATAAATTCTGATATCCAGCTACATCTAGTAAGACTGGAAGCTGACGCCAACATAGTTGGGGAAAAGGTTACGAAGATGACCAGAAGTTGCCCGATTTGTGGCATATACATATAAAAAGGTCATCTATTCCTGTAATAAAATTGTAACCCGCCGATGTCTGTACATTATAGATATTAAAGTAAAACTAATATGGGAGTGTGTTTATTAGAGCAACATGTCAAATTAATTTTTTTTTGAATTTTGGTCTGTCTATCAGTCCGTCTGTATGTTTGTACACGCATCACACAAAAACTACTACTTTGAATTTAATGCAGTTTTCACCGATGTATTGCTAGAGGTCTAACTTAAAATCTGGTGCATGTTTCATCTTGATACGCCGCCTAGAATCGGACTTATAGTATGTTAATCTTTTTGGGACGTGAGTGAAACTGCCGGCAACAGCTAGTACTGAATAAAATTTATAAAATATCAGTACCAATTTTCATACAAATCATTTTTCATACAATATAAAACGTTCTATCATCAATTCATATATTGTCCCCCTGCTGGGCACGGATTTCCTCTCAGAGTGAGAGAGGATAGGCTATAGTCCACCACGCTAGCCTACTGCGGGTTGGAAGTCTTTACCCACCTTTACACGGCAGTCCAACGGTCATACCACTAGGCTATCACTTATCACTGTTTCCTTTTTATTAAAATATTGTAGACAAGCAATATCTCTTAATGTGGCCATGCAAAATAGCTGGATGGAGCGGGATACGCAAAACCAACTAAGAAAATCGTCAATATTTCCTTACTGCTTACTGCGGTCTTTAATATGAGTGTCTTATGGGAGACTTATAGCCAAATACTCAATTTTAAAATGGTATTATGTCTCGTGCTATCACTATCACTATAAGATAAACTAACTGTCACAGCACGAGAATGAACGGCATCTTAAAATTGTGTAGCGTTTGAGTATTTCGCCATTATTCTACGGAATTTCGGGGTTTACTCTCAAAGACTCACTAATGTCTTTGTATTTGTACATACCATGACGCTTGTATTTTTAGAAGGATTATGCAGAGTTGCACTTATGTATACCCATACGTAGTTCGCCGATCTGTAGATTCGCCGATTTGAAGTTCACTATTGAAATATAAAAATGTACAATAATAAAACTGAAATAGGGGGCAACAAGCCCATGGAAAAAATTCCGTGTATCTTTTTAATAATATTGCCACAACCAAAAAACACAAAAATGACTCAATGTTACTAGTGTTAAATTAATATAAACAGATCAAGGTTTTTATATGTTCAGTAATATATTATTTTAAAAGCGAATATTAAACAAATCCAAACTAGAGCTCCTAGTTTCACTACTGAGAATGTCATAGAAAACCCCAATACATATCTAATACTGCGCGACTTGGGAATCGAATCCAGTATCTCAAGCGTAAATGACCACTAGAATAATAAGACAGTTTACAACATAACAAATGTTACAAAAACTGTCTTAAACGAATAACGACAGTGTATACACATCACATTCAATACTCTCACGTATCTTGATCAAATATTTACGAAGCCATAAACGAGCCATGATAGATGTGCAAAAATATACGCGCGTAGCGGCTTTCCTTCGTGGGAAGCCGAAGAAATTCCATTGGAAGAGAAGCCCTTGATATAATATTCTCACCTCTAAACGTGTGTGGATGGTTAAGTAGAGATGGGAAAATAAGGAATGTAAGAGCTGGATTAAATTTTGATTCGAAGTTCTCGAGGCACAAAAAAAATTTTTGAATGGCTTAAAAAATGTTCCAAAAATGTACCTGGGTTCAATTAGCAATAATTGATGATCTTAATTTATTCTGACTTATTCGCGTTTGAGGTTGTTTTTTATCATACAAAACTGAGACTTTACTCGTATAACTGACCTCTATAATACTCTATAGCATATAGAAATATGGAAATCAGTGGACTTTATAGGAACAGAAGGAAACTTTTTCAGTTTTTGTCTATTGAAGTTTGGTTCACGGATAAAATAAATATTAAAAAATATGTAACTTAACTATTTTTTATTTAAATATAAATAGAATAAAACTATGACAATTTTTAGCGTGCGCTGACATGGTTATGTACAAACATTTTCAAAGATAAAAAAAAATGCGATAAATAAATTAATCTCAGGCAGGAAGGATTATTTGACCAATGTTGATTGACGATTTTGTTGTGAAAGTTTTTCTTTCATTATAATTTATTTTTATTTCGAATAAATTAAGACAAAGAAAGGGGAAATAAGTAGACGAAAACTTGACTAAATGTGAATCTCTAAAATAATTATGTAGATGACTGTGGAGATTCCTGATGTTAATATTTTGTATATATACGAGTAATAAGACTAGGGGTGAGTACGAGCTAATTGAAACTTAAATTACCTACCAATTTAACTATTAAATTGAATTTAACACAAAACTAAATATAAAGTATTATTTAGCTTTGGATGAATAAAATATTTAGCTTTGTGTAAAACACAGATATGAAACCGCAACATAGTTACTGAATAGGGCCGTCAGTAGAATTTCCCTTTACATTGGGAAATTCTACTAAAAACTCTATTCAGTAGAGATAAAACTGGTAATTGTACAACACTATCTATGTACTTCATAAAACTCCTACTGCCTATGAGACAACAAACAGCATGAAACGGTGAATCTAGAATTATAATATTTAGTGCCCATCGGAGCTAACGTGTGTCTGTGACATAAATTTATCATCATCTCTTTTGTAGCTTTACTTTCAACACGAGATACGACGATAAAATTATTTCGGATAACCTATGTCACCTTAGCAGGATGATACTATGAGGACTATGATAGACATTGAGAATTTCCCACAGGTTTGGGAATACCCTAAAATTTTAATAACAAGATCATCTCTGGTAACATCTTGAGCACACATAACTTAGGATACCATCACGCCTGTATTCCCCGAAAGGGTAGATAGAGGTTTTTTAATATACTTACATCCACAATAATAATTCGCCGGAATATTTACCTCCTATGTAATAGGGTTTTTTTTAAATTCAAACTACCACTACTAAGAACTAGCTACTACTAAGAATTTCAATATTTAAAAGCACTCAATATTTAAATCCCTCTTCCTAAAGAGCAATAAGCAGCCTTATGATTAGTCGCGGCTCATCTAATATGATCGGTCAGTAAGGAATCCTAAATGATATATATCAATTCACTGGCTCAGTTTACAGCGGGATGTAAATTAAATGAGACTGTGGTTTACTGTAAATAACTTGTAAATTTAATGTGATATGAAGGCGTACAATATTATTTGATTTTATTTATTTTGAAAACTTACAACTATTCTTTTAGGTGATTAAAATTATACAAAAATATGGTCAATTAAAAGTTTAATAAAATAAATTATATTTATCACTAGCTGTTGTTGCCCGCAGTCTCACTGACGTCCCAGAGAAAATCCTATAATATTCTAGGCGGCGTTTCAAGATGAAACATGCACCAGATTTTAAGTTAGACCTCTATCAGTGAAAACTGCATTCAATTCCATGCAGTAGTTTTTGCGTGATGCGCGTACAAACATATAGACAGACAGACGATAATTCTAAAAAAAAATATTTTGGCTTTTGATGCTCTAATAAAGAACCCACATATTCTTTTTTTTAATATCTATAATGTACAGACATAAGCCTTTTACAATTTTATTATAGGTATAGATTTTAAAGCATTTATTACTCTATCAATATATAGAAACAAAACTAAAGGTCTTGACAACCCTGGAAACCCGAAAGATTGAATCATTACCATGATTGAACATGTCTCCAATTATTATTACTCCGTCTTCGTGCGCCACAGAATAAAAAATCCAAGAATACATCGTCGTCGGCGCAATCAGTGCTTCCATTATTTTCAGAGTAATGTAATTATACTACCCGCTTGTTCTCGGTGCGTTGGACTGATTAACTTTGCTTAGCTCACCAAGGAACCGGATAATAAAATACTGAATAGTTACATTCTACAGTAAAATATAACCAAGATTATCAGCACGCCACTATCGGCGATGTGTTCTTTTACGCGGGTCCCTATGCTTCTTTCAATGTCTAATTATCCGGATAGGATAAGAACCTATCTTACCATTTCGTGCAAAATACTTCACTGGAAATATCTAATTGTAAGTAATGTTTGATAACTTTATGAAGTTTCGACCGATTTTCTTGTCGTGTATATTCAGTGGAGTATTATTAGGCGAAATGGTAGGGTAAGAACCTTATGAAGGGTATCCGAATTCGAATAATAACAGAATTTGATTAAATTATATAATATAATATAATTCAGCGTCTGCCGGATCCCTAAAATCTTATAATCTTACTAGTCCTATTAATTGGGACCTAAAACATACCAGTGAACTGTGAGTGTACATGACGTTTGTTATGTTAGGTTTAAATAATCTGGTACGGATTGAAACGGAACGGAAACGGTACGAACTACAAACTGTTGATACCGTTTCTGTCTGCAATGAACTCGCTCTGACGTACTACTTCTCAATTCATTTAACTTCTGGCTTTTCCTGAAGTTTTCAGCGCTCGCTTTCCTACACAATGTGCCGACTGTGAGTTCAAACTTATTCTTCCTAGATTTTTCTCGGTAGAACGATAGAGGTAGCAATTTAAGTAGCATAATCTAAACTTTTTCAGATTACTGAACTATAAACTTTTTAAATTATCCTAACATTGGACGTTCTAAATGGATAATTTTATGTTTCATTGCTTTTAACTTAACTAACAAATATTATTCAAACTAGCCACTAACTTATATAAAAATGGCGACTAATGATTTCCGCTACATAAAATAATGAACTGTAAATTCTAGTTCTTCCCCGCGTTTTGATAATTTAGCGAATAAATTGATAAGAAGCTTTGTTTTGCTTTCTGCTTTTGATATTTTCCTGTACCTAAGTAAATATTTTTCTACTGGAAATGAACTTCAATCGATATCTTGTTTGACGGGGAAAAAAAGGTCTTGGTAACCATAAAACATAGAAAATTTGCGATTTGGAATAGTTCTTCAATGTGTTACAGTTCTCATTACTACGTTTTACTAAATTTATACTGCCAACATGCCTTGGAGCTCAGATATAGATGTGTACATTATGTCATGTCTGAGTGGACTCCTAATTTATATCCTGCTTTGATAATGTGTATATTTTACCACATAGTTCATTTATCTTCTTATTATGACATCGAGTTCTCAAACACTGAGAACCTTCTAGTAATTATCGACTTTGGCCCAACTTTGACATTCAATGTTCACACATCCTCATATCGCAACATTGTATCAGTGAAGATTTATTTAAAAAAAGTTTCCATGGAGTTTCTTGCCGGATTCTTTTCCATAGGATCAACCTTTTGAAATCGTGCAAATAGAATCGTAACGTTTCATAAACGCTTGAAAAAGCTTATTTGAAATAAAAAGATTTGAACTTGAACCCAGATAAAGGAAATCTTATTATTCCTCTAAAACAGAGATATTAGAGCAGCGATCAGTATGAGATGCATAAATAAATGCGATGAATTTCTTTGTTTTTAAACCAAGAAATGTATCTCAAGAAACTCGATCTTATTCCTTAAAAAACACTAGTTAAGAATATGTCGTTTGCCATTTTCCTTTACGTTTTCCAATTTCTGTTTCGTGTGTAACGAGTTGTTTGTTCCATGTCCTCAGGGATCCGGTTAAGTTTCGGGCTCTGTAGGTAGATGCTTTTATCTTTTTACAGGTATCTGGAGTTGGAACATTACATTATTCAAACGCCCGTGCCGTCTGGCCGAAAGATTTTTATTTGAATATTTTACCAGTTGTTGGAAATTGAATGTGGAATGTGGTTGAGACTTCAAATATCATGTTTTATTCATTATAATTATTGTTACGTGCCCCTAACATTATGTTATCATTTTATTTTCCAGGGATAATGAACTGTTTTTATTTTTTATATATTCCACTAACGAATTCATTATTATTGAATAAACATTTTGTCTCTACGTCATTGTTCTACTGGTTGAAAGCGCGACCGCTTGCCGTTAAATATTAAATGCGATTTCCAGGTTGAAAAAAATCACTTTATATTAGTGATTTTTTGCCATAACATTTTACTAGATCTGGTGGTTAGATAAACATAAGCCTATCTTTATTTACATTTTAAAAGAAATAAAAGTGGTACACAATTTCTCTGTTCATATATGACTCCTACATATACAAAATTAACTGGGATAGCGGAGGCGTGTGTCAATTTCCTGCCCCATTCAATATTCAATGAATATGTTGTCTTTGAATGTCTGTGGTAGCGGCAGATAGGTTTCGCAATAGGTTCGCAATAGGTTTCGCACATATAGAAAATAATTGAACATTTTACGTTTCCCTAGCAAGCGCGGCTGCTCATTTTGGGGTTCTGAATTCGATTTCGATTCGATATGAATTCGATTTTCAGTATCAGCTCGCATTTGGCTCAAGAGCCGATGAGAAATGTTGATGTCCGTTGCCAATATTTTCTTAAAATCTTAAAGATATAAAACAAACTTTTAATTTCATTATAAAGTTACTCAAAGAAAGCAAAAAGTACATTTAAATTACTTACTTCAATCTAAACTTCACATGAAATACATTTGCGCAAACTTGAAATGGAATATAGACGAAGAAATTAGTTTAATAAAAAGATGTCTAAAGATATTTTATTAAAGAGACTCAAGAATAGGTTCCCAAAAAAACTGGGTTTTTAGTAACAGCCATCGAAAAGTCAATAAAAGTCTTGAAATTTCGATCAGGTCGAAGCTAAAATATTATTTTCTTATTATAATTAGTGTAGAAATAGATTTTTGCACTAGGGAATAAGCCCTGTGCTGCGGAGAACTTCAAACATACAATTATCAAACCAAAAGACTCACTCAAACTCCAAACAAATATCTGTGGAACATAGACCTCTGACGGGAATACACGACACCCGGCGCCACGGTAGTGGATGAATGTTAATGATTTAATTGAAATAAAACAATAATTTACGTGGGAGAGTCATGCTTCGGCACGAATGGGCTGGCTCGACCGGAACGATACCACGGCCTCACAGAAAACTGGCGTAAAATAACGCTAACGTTGTGTTTCGCCGAGTGAGTGAGGTTACCGGAGGCCCAATCCCCTATTAAAAGGCCGGCAACGCACTTGTGACTCCTCTGGTGTTGCGGGTGTCCATGGGCGGTGGTAATCGCTTACCATCAGGCGATCGGTGTGCTCGTGTGCCCCCCTATCCCATAAAAAGAAAATAACATACTGTGCTCCACAACCCAAATCGCTGAACTTGGTCAGAAAGCCGATACTCTAAAGAGGAACTGAGTTGGACATGTATGCCACATGTCGGACGACTTCAGAGCTATCCTTACAATGGAGTGGAGTCCACAAAGCGTTAGACGACGTGGGAAGCCCAGACGGAGATGGCGGGATGAACTGGACTCCTATTTGAGAAATGGGGCTGAAAAAACATTGAACCGTGAGGAGTGCAAGGTCCCCTTGCAGTGGAACCAATCAGGCTAATAATAAAACAAACATTTTGACTTTCACTTGAGCTCTTATGGCAAAATACTCAAACGCTATTCAATTTTAGGAAGCCGTTATATCTCGTGCTCAATTCGATCTCAACACCAGAAACAAAATCCAGACTACTCAAAGAAGAATGGAGAGAAGCTGCCTATGGACAAAAATTAAAAGACAAGGGAAAAATCAGGACTTTCGCAAAAAAACTAAAATAACTGCCGCTTTATCTTTCTCACTACTAAGGAAATGGAATTGGGCAGGCCATATTGCTAGGTGACAGATGGACTATAAGAACAGTAAAATGGCCAAGACCATGAGGCACTAGAGTGAGAGGCCGAAGCCATGTGCCAGATGGGCGGATGAAATAGTTGCGACAGCGGATCTAGGATGGCTGGAATAAAGTGGAAGTTCTTGGAGGAGGCTTTTACCCGTAGAGGGTCCACATAAACAAAACATTTTTTTATAATATACATTATATATAGATACATTATAGATATTAAAGAAAAATTAATATGGAGCAATAGAAGCCAAAATAACAATTTAGGTCTTTCTGTCGGTCTGTCTGTCTGTCTGTATGTTTGTACGCGCATCGCGCAAAAACTACTGCATGGAATTGAATGCAGTTTTCATCGATGTATTGCTAGGGCTCTAAACGTTTCACGTTGATATGCCGCCTAGAATCGGACTTATAGTATGTTAATCTTTTTGGGACGTGAGTGAAACTGCAGACAGCAACTAGTCACTAATAAAATTCTCTCCTCAAAATTCAGCCAATGAAATTCACGTTTACATTTTATAGGTATACTAGCGGCCCCGACAGAGTTCGTCCTGTCAAAAAGATTTGTAATGTGGCAGTTTTTTGCTCCTACCTATTTTATAGTATTCTGTGCTCCAATGCACACACGCACACTGTTTTTATAGGTATGATTGAATTTGAACTTTGTAAAGCGGTAATAAAGTGCACATTGACTCTTTGACGTTAGGAACACACCTACATTGATTATACAACAATGAGTGCTTGTAATTTAATATAAACTTTATCCAATAGCAATAAAGCTCAAATTGACTCTACGTTTTAGTTAGAAAACGTTTGTATGGGAAAAAGAAAAGGGCTGTTTTTAGGGTTTTTCCGGCAATTATTCGATTTTCTCGCCGTAAAAACCATCCTTGAACTTCAACGAACATTTAAAAAAAAGAATCGGCCAAATTGGTCCAGGCGTTGTTGAGTTATGCGCTTACCAACACATTTTGCAATTCATTTTTATATATAAGAAGAAGAAGAAGAAGAAGAAGATTTGTCTCTTCATGACATGAATATTTTTTTAGAACCTATTATCATAATGATATTTGGCACTTCTCGTGTCAGTTGTTCATTTAAACACATGAAACTGACGAGGGTAGACGTTTTCTTTGACTACATCAGGATTTGATGCGAATACGTAAGTATCTGGAAATGTACTTCCATTGGGTAGGTAGTTTAGATATATTTTTTATAATAATAATAATATATTTATCTTCAGGCATTTAATGTTTCTAAAAAATATTTTGATTTTTTCTATCTATATTAACTGTTCAAGTTCTTTATTGTAATTCTTTTTTTATACGATGTTCTAGCTAGGGTGTTGGCAGGATAGTACCAAAATTTTGTCCTGCATTTTACAATCATAAATTTTGACATACTTATGCAAATACCCAGACCCGGAACAAGTATAGGTCATACAAATATATTTTCGCATGGAAATGGAACCCACAATTTTTTGCGCAAAAAGCTAAAAGTTATGCGCGAAAAATATAAGACGAGTATTCTTTTGTGATTTTTTGCATTTTCCATTTTTTATAAAGTTATTTTAGTGAAGGGAAAATTCGATCGCGCAATTTGAACGTCACCTTAAGACTTAAATTCAGAATGGTCCGAGCGTCAGGTGTATCTAACTAGAAGACGCAGGTTCGAATCCTGCCCGAGATTGAATTTTTCCTTCACCAAAATAACAATAAAAACAAGTATATTTTTAATATCTACGAATTGAAAACTTCAATCTTTTTTGAAGTTAGTGAATAAAATATCTTAGGAGAATTATTTTATTATTAGAATTCCCCAATCATGCAGGTTTCCTCACGATGTTTCCGTTGTTCGCCGATTATGATTGCGAAAAGTTAATGGTACATGCCGGAAACGAACTCGAGACCTGTGATTTGGCAATCCAATGGTTATATCACTAGACTGTTACTGCTATTCCGGTTTCTGCAGCTTTCTGATTTCTTTGTAGTACAAAATAGTAGTATTTCAATACACTAATTCAATATCTGCCATCACTTTTCAGCTCACCAATTCAGGACTAAACGATTTTCCAAATCGATTTTCTGTCAAGCACTGTATCCCACTACATGGTTGGATAGAATCGATTTCCTCTCGTCGATTTTTTTCATCCAAAACGAAGTAACATTCCAATCACTAACTCGAAAACAAAAGCGAATAGAAAATCTTCGTACTACCGAATAAGTTTCGGCCCTGAAAGCGGTCGACCAGAAATATGAAAACCCCGGTTCGTTGGGCGTTCGAGGCTTTGAATACCCGAGATATTCTCAGGCAATGAATTTGTATTGAATGACTAAACAATTTCACAGCTTACTACTTAATTACTTTAGTTAATCAGTCGTGGACATTGCGACCTTGTAGTTATAGAAGTTAGTAACGTATTATCATACATCATCATACCATCACGCCTGTATTCCCCGAAGGGTTAGGCAGAGGCGTACTTAATGTACACCCACAGTTCGCCGGTATGTTTAGGTCCCATGTTATAGGGGGCGAGCCTATAGCCATTCGCCGGGCACAAATCCAGACTCCGAGCTGCTACTGAGTATTTCATAGAAAAACCCAATAACACTTTGCTCGACCTGGGGATCGAACCCAGGACCTCTAGTGTAGCAGTCGCGCTTGGGACCACTAGACCAATGAGGCAGTATACGTGTTATAAGAGTGATTATTTTGTTTATTTAGTTGAAATTCCCAGTAGCAGCTTGAAATTTTGATTTGTGTCCGGTTAATGGCATTTGCATTACACCCTATTACTGGCGAACTGTACCCGGATGTACAAAAGTACGCTCTGGCTAACCCTTCGAGGAATATCGGCGTGATGGTATTTTACTTAGTGGTAGGTAGGATCTAATGTAGGAGTGGGAGGTAGAACCTACATAACTCATATTCAAATTCTTTTATATGCATAATGTGGTTTTGGAGTCAGTCGTAAAGCACCTTGGTGTGTTTCGACTTTTACACGTCCCCTCGGTAGCGGCGGCTCTAGCAGTCTGTAGTCATTTAAATACATTAAACTTAAAAAAAACAGTAGAATGGGAATACCAGACCTTTTTTATATCAAACTAGCTTCTGCCCGTGACTTCGTCTGCGCAGATTTCAGAATTGGATCCGACCTAAATAAAAAGTAACCTATATGCTAAACCAGACTATAATCTATCACTGTACCAAATTTCATCCAGATCCGTTTTGCCGTTCTGACGTGATTGAGTAACAAACATGAATTAAGAACAAAACAAAAAACAGTGATCTCATGGTGAAAACAGTAATATAAATCTGCAAAAAAATCACAAAAAGATAGTTAAAAAGATAGGGTGGCATCGTACGACACTGAACTTACTGTAAAGTAAGTCGTGTCGGTTGAGAGGTAAGGTAACTTGCCTCTCATAGATGTCACCAAACGTCACCTTATGACGTAAATTCAGAATGTGAAGGCAAAATTTCAATCATGCGGGTAGGGTTCGCGGTGGCTTAGAGGTCAGAGCGTCTGGTATATCAAACCAGAAGACGCAGGTTCGAATCCTGCCCGCGATTGAATTTTTTCCTTTACTATTAAATAACTCAATATAATTCTACTGTTAAAACAGTAGGGTTGGGAACACTGCCCGTAATCTTTGCCGACTATATCTCATACCTTGTTTGCCATTGCCACTTAGGTACTATGTAATAGACACGGTCATTGTTCTTCGTAATGTCGTAACATTGTTTTATGTCTAGAAACTTTAGCCACCTATTGTATGGATGCTATTTAACTAGCCAAGTGTTAAAGGTTTCGTGGGAATCCAACTATGTATCATTAGTTCATCACATATTCTAGGCTTTTCCGAATTATGTCGAGGTTTGGACTTAAATTAAAAAGTAGAACCCACGATGGACGTAGCGTAGAAGACGATCGCTCAGATGTGATAATGTGTGTTTGAAAACGTACTTACAAAACATGAGAAAATCCTAGTGTTGGGCAATGCTATTTATAAAAAAAAACACTTAATATTTATTTACAAATCAATTCTTTTAGAACCCAGCAGCAGTATTTTTTTACGCGTAATTCCCAAAAGCGTAGGTACTTCAAATGCAGCAACTGCCATCAGAACTTTTAAAAGCAACTGTGCTACTAAATATTTTGAAGTCTTTCCAGAAAATTGACCCAAAGTTCATATTTATTTTTTCAACGTGTGGGGACAGTTCAGAATACTGTTCCTCACAGCCACTCAGATAGGTAAATCGTAAGAGGCGAGAAAATATCTTACTTGCTCGGCGGTACTTAGGTGGTAGGACTTCTTGGGGTCTGACTGGCTGATCACCATCCTTACGTCGGATTCTGTCAAAAAGCACCTCGGTGTGTGCTTCGACTTTTGTGTGTAAGAGTCAGTTCGCCTCGGTTGCTGCAGCTCTGGCAATTTGCAGTCCGTAAGGTCTTGTAGGTCGACAACGCACCAGCAGCTACTCTGGTGTTGCAGGTGTCCATGGGCGATCATGACTACTTACCACCAGGTAGCTCGTCAACTCGTTTGCCAACATAACCAATACTACTGAGATTTTTCTTATATAAAATCCTAATATCATTTGGCTTGACCTGAGCCCAATCGGTGCATCCTACAAATAATTGGCATGTGTTCGTATCACTGTCAAATAAAATAAACATTGTGTTCATGGTTCACGACGAGAATATTTGAGTATCACTAAGCGCTTATATTTATGAGTCCGACACGGAAACGCTTTCAGGAAAATAATAATGCGTACGAATTGAATGAAAACATTCTTAAGTATATCTAAGTATCTGTATAATAAGGTTTTATTTCCAAAACGCTTAGTGAATCTTTAATAAGAAAGACAGTATTGTAATATTTTTTAAACGGTATCGAATTCCTTTTCCATTAATTTTCAACAGGTGCTCGGGGTTTGGATTTGTTTTCGCCTTCTTTTTAATAGAACCTAAAACATAACGATTAATTGAGGGTGCAAATAATCACGCCTTTGCTTAACTCCGCAGGGAATATGGCGTAATATTATATTATATCAAAATGCCTAATTTATTTCTATTACAACAACCCTTTGAGTTCGGTTGCTGTTCTTTATTAGAGACACTTGAAAAAAACGATTGTTAAATTAAAAAAACACGAAGTCATAATCAGTATCACAAACAAATATTTTATGTAGGTACGCATAGATAGACAACATTTAAAACTACGCCAGATTACATAAAATCTCGTTACTTTGATCACGTTTTCAAAGGCTGTTCATTAAAATTCAGGCGGCGAGTGTTGCCAGGCTAAAGCCGTTCCTTTAAAAAAAATTGCAGCGTTTCATTGTGACGTCTTTAGGGTTGGGCATTAAAAATAATTCGAATCAATCAACTTAAGCTTTCTGATAGCTAGCATTTAGGCTGGTTAATTAAACAATATTTTTTTGTTGTAAATGTATCAACGCAACATCAAGTGATCACGATGTATAGTGATTTTTGTAGTGCATTTTATGGATTGTATCTACATACGTCGAAGGCTGTCATAAAGCACCTTGGTGTTATTTTAGTAAAAGAAATATTCGATTGCGGGCAGAATTCGAACCTGCGTCTTCTGGTTAGATACACCAGACGCTATCACAAGTGGTCATCACCGGGGTCAACCACCGAGAGTTCTACCCGCCAGATCCAAGTTTGCCTTCATATTCTGAATATATGTATGTTATTAAGCGCGTGAAAGCTAGTTCCCCTCGATGAATATTATATTATCTGTGTCCTTGGTTTTTGCCGCTCCGGCAGTCTGCAGCCCCTAAGGGCTCTGAAGTCTCGGCAACGCATCAACAACTCCTCTGGCGTTACATCTATTTATGGGCAACGATGACTAATTACCATTGACTTAACACCAAATGGCTCATCTTTTCGTTTCTTTTTTTTATACCACTAAGGTGGCAAACAAGCATACGGCCCGCCTGATGGTAAGCGGTTAGTTGGGCTGGCAGCATAACATGCTGCCATACATGACAACGCTTCCTCACGGAGCTCTGGCGACCTTGCTCACCGTTAGGAACACAACATAGCATAGCATAGCGGGGCTATGTTATTTGGCTACGATTTTTCTGCAAGGTGGAGGTACTTCCCTAGTTAAGCAGCTCCAATTGTGAGTGGAATTATTCGATTCTTTCCTCTCTTTTCGTTTGCCAACATAAGCAATAAAAGTAGGTTTCTTCATCCTGAAACTTCTTGGACTACCGCATTGAAGACTACAGCTGAACAGACCAACAGTTATAGGTTTTGAAAGACGCCAAATTATCAATACCTATAAGTACAAAGAACTAATTTATATCACAGACAGGTACCTAATAAATAACTTTCCTTTTATACGAAACCGTAAAAGATGAAAACGAATCTTTAATGTATCAAAAGGGCTGTCTTTTTAGATACTTGGCGGTATTAATCAAAGAGTACTTTAGCTAATAACTTGTTACTGTCACTGTATAAAAAACCGACAAGATCAGAAATTCCAAGGGGCTATAAAGTTAATCTTGAGTTATCTCTCTGTGAAGTAAAATCTTTTTTGATTGCGAAGAATCTCAGACGATATTGAAAAAAAAATGCTATTGAAATAAAACTACTTTTTACGGATTTTATCGCGTTGTATTGATATTATTTGATTCCCGACGGTTCGGATCCTTTACAGCATCCATGGTCACGGGTAAAAAAATGCTAGTTACACTAATCAATAAAATTATTTTTTTAACCGTGTATAGAACGCGTAATCGTTTTAAGGTGTGTATGTACACAATACAAAATTACAAATTGTACAATAGTTTATTATTGACATAAAACTACTTAGTTATTTTAGTAAAGGAAAAATTCCGTCGCGGGCAGGATTCGAACCTGCGTCTTCTGGTTGGATACACCAGACGCTCTGACCTCTAAGCCACCGCGAACCCCACCCGCCTGATTGAAATTTTGTCTTCACATTCTGAATTTACGTCATAACTTCATAAAGTGACGTTGGCGACATCTATGAAAAGCAAGTTACCTTGCTTCTCAGCCGAAGGAACCAAATATAAAATATTTAATTAGGAACCAAAAGAACTTTATAATCTTAGCATGGAAAATGCAAAAAAAAATGTCTAAAAGATAATAAAACTACTTTTTACGGATTTTACGAGTATTGCGTCGTATTGATATTATTTAATTCCCGAAGTTTCGGATCCTTTACAGCATCCATGGTCACGGGTAGACTAAGTTGTTGAGCGTCTTAATGTTGCAATTACAGCTACCTTACATTTCAATGTCTAATATTCGCGTAAGTGTCAAAAACCAGTATAATAGTTTATTATTATTATATATTATAGGTTAGGTTAAAGAAACAAAGAATACACGTGACAAAGAATACACACATATGTATTCCAAAGAATACTTTGACAAAAAAAGTCTGACACATTTTAGTAAAATTAAATCAATCAACATTTTGTGACCCCTTTCAGCAATGTTAAAAGGGTCACGCTAGCATTTGGTCTCTATATTTGGAGAGCTATTTAAGGTAAATTAAGTTAACGGGGACCTCGTCGAGTTTATGTAACCATTCACATATTTACTATGGTCTTTATTGAGTGTAAACTTTGCCTGAAGATAGTTATGTAGGTAAGGGTACAT
Organism: Acronicta aceris; assembly: GCA_910591435.1. Taxonomy (NCBI): domain Eukaryota; kingdom Metazoa; phylum Arthropoda; class Insecta; order Lepidoptera; family Noctuidae; genus Acronicta; species Acronicta aceris. Next base: position 14,249,481 of record OU342759.1, read on the forward strand.
TCATATAAGGATAAAGCTCTAGCTTTGGTATACCAAAACTAGAGCTTTATTGAAGGTATATGTACCTTTTAGTTTTGTACAGAAAATTCTCATGAATCGTTTGCACCACCCGTGGAGGCGGCAAGGTGTATCGGACTCGTACCTGCCTTTCTTAGCCCTATAGTTATGGTCATGGGATTCGTGACCCCTTCAAAGGCCGAGACCTCGATTTGAATACAACTCGAGAGCGCGCGTGTAGCGCCGCCTACCAGGACCATTATCTGGTCGGGCGACGGGCTCCCCAAGTCAACCGACTGCAGTGGCCTAGTCATGGGGGCCGGAGGTCTTCTACGCTCTCCTGCGCCCGAAGCGTCTACTGCGGATCGGTAGAAAAGTGGATAATTCTCTCACACTCCCCGCCACCTAGCTTTGGGTGTATACCTACTTAATAAAATATCTAACTTACTCGATGGTAAGACCTCTTGGGGTCGTACTGGTGACCACGTCTGTCGTAAAGCGTTTTTTTGACAGACGTGAACTTTGTGTTGCGACTTTTGCACTTGATAATCAAATACATATTTTTTTACTACCATGTATAGACATCAGCCAGTCATTATTTTGTCATATTATGAATCATAGAATTAGATTCATCAGAAGGGGTAATTTTAGCGCTCCGGTTTGACAATTTTTTTTTATTCTTTATTGTACAATAATACATAGGATGAAATATATATGAGGGTTATAATAAAATAAAATATAATTGTTCCTTATTCCTAAATTATTTGATTCTATACCATAAGACACTACTTCAGTGTTTTTATTTTTAAATGACATTTAAGGGTCGCTACCAAGGGTTGAATTTTGAATAAAAACGTGATCTCTACATTTTTGGATTACAAATTAAGACACGTAATACTTGAATCATTAATTTTGAAGAACTTGTTTCTTCGAATCTTGGTGTGTAGGCACAGGAAAGCGGTCGAGGGTTACGGGGACAGGGGAGAGGTTGCCTTTGCGAGTATTTGCATTTTTTACTTGCAATTAAAATGTATAAATATGTTAACGGAAAAATGAACAATTAATAAGATATTTCTGAATGTTTGACGACTGGTAGCGACCTAAAATTAAAAGAAAAAAATCTGTTTCACATTAAAATATATATAATCGAAAACAATAAACTGCTGCACCGATAAATTAAAATGTCGAAAAATTTGGTCCACCTTTACTCAACACACCATTATGAACCGTACGTCAACATTCAATTTAAATATCCTATAGAATGTAAGAGAGAGTTAAGACACTGGAGACAAGTAAATTACTTTGTATTTTCCATATTACATTAACAATCAAACGAATCATGTTCGTGCCTATTTTAACTTCGGTTTTCTTCGGCTTCTTATACGCCAAGGACGGCGTACAACCCATCTGTTAAGTACTTGATAACCTGTTTAGTCTAGAACTTCACGTTTATAAGCTTTTCGAGACCGGCCTTATTACGTCGTAACAGTAAAAACTTACTCTACCACTTCAATACGAGTATCGGTATTGAAATTAAAGTACTCTTTACGGATTTTATTGCGTTTTCTTTTTATTTGTGAAGTCGGCAAACGAGCTGACGTTCCACCTGGTGGTAAGTAGTCATCATAGCCCATGGACACCTGCAATACCAGAGGAGCTGATGCGTTGCAGCGGTGCCCAGACGCAACGACGCTTGTATTGAAATATTCTATTTAGAGAGAGCAAGGTCGCCAGAGCTCCGCGAGGAAGCGCTGTGTTGGCAGTGTGGGGGACCGGTGGCGTTTTGTTACCGCCGCTGTCATGTATGTCTCCTAATGCTGCCAGCCCAACTATTCCTCCTTAATTTACAGTGTCGGCAACGCGCGAGTGATACCCCTGGTGTTGCAAGTGTCCATAGGCTACGGTAACTGCTTACCATCAGGCAGGCCGTATGATTGTTTGCCACCTTAGTGGTATAAAGTTATTTTTTAGTTTTTAGCGACTTTTGTGTCCAAATTTATCGACGATAAGAAATTGTCCTCTACTGTATTAGTATCAAAGGTGACTGAACTCATAACCATTAGCAGTTTACTTCAGGTAAACAAGTTATCTATTAGATACGAGTAGGTAACCAAGTTCCTCATCTATTCAAACACGTAACCAGTGCTTGATACGGTCTTTTATTTAATCTTTCTGTTTAGGATCACTTTTATTTCTATAATTAAAACACGCAGAATGTGCCATCCCCATTAGGACCTTAATTTAGGTTAAAGAAATTAAATCTGTTCTATAATAGAGTCTAACATTTTAAATTAATTCTCCAGAGTCGATATACATACGAGTATATATCGATATACTTACATATATAATCAGTTTTAAGCAGCTTTCAGCGGCAAAATGAAAACAACCCACATTACGTCGGAGTCGGTCGTAAAGCACTTTAGTGTGTTTTTGTCATTTGCGCGTGAGAGCCAGTTCCCCCTCGGTTGCCGCGGCTCCAACAGTCTGCAGTCCGTAGAGGCTCTTAAGGGTCCAGCGGACCGAATTACCCGAATAAACGTAATACTAAAATAAATCGTAATTCAAACAGAATATTGACACAAGTAAATTGTATCATTATTCGGATTCGGATACCATTAATCTAGGTTCCTATCTTACCATTTCATGCAAAATACTTCAGTGGAAATAATTGTAAGTGAATGTGATTCTTGATAATTTTACGAAGTTTCCCAGGGTTTCCGGTCGTTTATTTCCAGTGAAATAGTAATAGATGAAATGGTAGGGTAGTATCAGAATAACAGCACAATTTGATTAAACTGTATTTGAATAACGATTTATTTCGGTATTACGTTTGTATGGGAAATTCAGGGTCCGCCGAATCCTTAAGGTTCGCAAACGCATCAGCAACTCCAGGGGTCTCATCTGCCCGTTTGGTGACATAGACAATAAATAAGTAGACCGTAAGACCGTAGACAGTACATTTAATTTGTTTTTTCATGGATTAAGTGGTCAGTCAATTACCTAATGTCCTAATGGATAACCATACATTAAAAGACTCATCCGCACTTTGGAGAGCACATTAAATCTAGTATTGTGTTCCTTTTTACCTTATTTGTATTTGAATGAGCATACCATCGCGCCAGAATCCCTGAAGGGTTCAGCAAAGGCATACTAACGTACACATCAAATATCTTTATTTGCTGGAACACAGGTATGGAACACAAGATGTAAAAATATTTATAATATTTGGTCCTCTATGGTCTACCTATTAAGCATGCAAATTTGTAATGGTAAATGACGTCATACATAGTACTAATAAAAAAAAATTACATGCTCATTTTAAATCACTATGTCAAATACAATGAAAAGGCAGTCAGACAGTGTAAGACTAAAATCAAAGACAACGTGATTACTTTTATTACCGTGACTACTGAAAAGTCCGTTAGATGCTTTTTGAATACGTGTTTAGGTCCTCGCAATGGAGGGCGAGTCTATTACCATTAACCGGGCACAAATCCCACACATAGAGCTGGTACTGAGAATTTCATAGAAAAGCCCAAAGATACATATGTAGTGGGCACAGTATTATATACTTGACCCCTTTTAACCCTAAAAGACTTTGAAAGAGATTCTTCGGGCGGCAAATACTTTTCCTAATGAAATAGTAGAATTAATCTCCTACAAAGCTTAACTTTAGCTCCTATAAAAATGAAGCATTGAATGGAATACTTAAAGATATATATGCAAACGATAGTTGGTTCACTCTTCAGTTACGTTTTTACACAATTAAGATAATTGGATGGCGAGAGGATTAGGAATATGCTAATACTCATCTAGACTTTACTTTTCTAATCTAGGAGAGTGTTCTGAACTATACACTAACTTACATAACTATTAATATGGGAACAACTCCCTCATTAGTTTAGTGATCTAAAACGCGACTGATACGCTAAAAGTTACAGTTTGAGCAAATCATTATGGAGTTTTTCAGTAACAACTTGGAGTTTGGATTTGTGCTCGGTTAATGGAAATAGGCTCACCCCCATTACATGGGACCTAAACATACCGGCGAATGGTAATATATCTCTGCCCAAATCGGGGAGATAAACGTAGGTATGGTATATTGCCGCCTGCATCCAACGACTCCCAGCGACCTTTACCACGTCGTCCATCTTGTTGTTGGTCATCCCACACTACGCTTTCCGGTGCGTGGTCCCCACTCGAGAACCTTTCTGACCCAGCGGCCGTCAGTTCTACGAGCTATGTGCCCCACCCACTGCCACTCAAGTTTGCTAATTCTTTGAGCTATGTCGGCAACTTTAGTTCTTCTATGGATCTCCTTAGTTCTGATTCGATCGCGTAAAGAAATGCCAATTTAGGTATTATTTAGGGCCCTATGGAAGTTTTTGGGGGAGGCCTTTATTCAGCAGTGGACTTCTATTGGCTGATATGATAATGATGATATTATCGACGAACTTGTGGTGCAGCGGCTATTTATTACCCATCACGGAGGAAATATTTGTATGATCTACAGGTAGTGGTTCCGGGTCTGGGCGTTTTTGGGTATGGGAGAATTTGTGTTTGTAAACGCACCCACGATAGAGGAGAAAATCCTAGTGTGGGCAAAGTCCTTTTAGAAAAAAAAAATGTAGGTATATCGTATATAACCGCTTCGTTAGACTATATGGTCCCAAGTGCGATTGTTACGCTAAAGGAACTGGATTCCATTCCCAAGTCGAGCAAAGTGTTATTGGGTTTTTCTGTGAAATTCTCAGTAGCAACTCGGAGTTTGGAATTTGCGCCCCCTATTACATGGGACCTAAACATTCCGGCGAACTATGGGTTTACATTAGTACTCCTCTGCCTAACCCTTCGGGGAATATTCAGGCGTGATTATTTTATTTATTTATTTATTTACACACATACAACTTTACAATAATAAAATAAGTAGGTATACACAAAACAAAAGACTATAACTATACGAGTATATTTATTTATTTATTTATACTTCTATGCACAATAGTAGTACATAAGGCGGACTTAATGCCATATGGCATTCTCTACCAGTCAACCTTTGGGTTTGGGAGAAATTATAATAGGTACAAAAAATAAATATTTGAGTAACTAGCGACAGACTATAAATAGACAATAATTTAATATATACTTAAATACATACATATATTTATTATACATACATACAATTCAACTATAAGTGCCAGAGATAGAGAGTATATAAGAAAAATTACAGTACCTTTTACCTCTTATCCATCTTCTCACAAAATTTTAAGCATTCTCGACACTCATCCATCCATTCCATTGCAAACAAGTCACACTCCGGTGATGATGTCAGAAGATCAATAAGTAAAGAAAGTGCCCGGACTAGTGGAGTGTGGGCGTGCGACACTGAACGCGACTCCGGTACTGCCAATAGCTTGTGTCTCCGCCGCAGTTGGTTTTTGGGGACAATGGGTACAAACAGTCTTACCAGCTGAGGGACAATCAGATTCACCCCGCAGTACGCGACAAGCGGTGATGAGTAAGAAATAGTTACGCCTTGCCTCAAGAGAGTTAAAGCTAAGGACACCGAGTAAAAATTTTGTTGGATAGAGAAAAGGATAGAAACCGTATAGTTTTTTATATAAAAATCTGAGAAAAGCTTTTTGGACTTGTGATGGTATGGTATGTTATGTTATGTATATCGTATTTACTAAGTAACTCTATTTACTATGGTTTTGATTCTTGTTATAAGTTTCATGCAACATTACACCTACAAATTACAGTAACAGCTTGCGCTATCTATCTGTATTACTGTATAATGTCCATTAGAGTCGGATTTAAAAACAAAATATTGAACGACGCAGTTGTCTTATCTGGAGGCGGAAGTCGTAAAAGTTTACGGAGGGGATGCTAAGGCTTTTAAGGGTAGCTTCCGGTACAATTTAGTGGAGTTTTTGGCTTTAGCTACAATTTGTCTAACCAGTTAATAAGACCTGCTTTTCAAGTGTACTCGTTTGATCCATTTCGATTATTTTTCTGGTTTACTTATAGTGCTGTTGTGAGTAGTAATGTTTTATGTAAAAGCTATAGTGCTGTTGTGGGTAGTAGCTGTAGTAAGCTAAATAATATAGGAAATACACGAGATACTAAAAATTAATTAAAACTAATTACAAGGCTAAAAATTTAATAAATCACTTTATGTAATTCACATTTTAAAAAATGCTAAAGATAGCATTTTTTAATCATTAATTTTTAATCATAATTATTATGATTTAAGTAGGGGAGGGGGAGGGGGAGGCCTACGTTCAGCAGTGGACGGCAATAGGCTGATTTGATTGATTGATTGATTGATTGAAGTATAATTTTTTTCCTTACAGTACAGTCAACAAAAGAGTAGCCAGCTAAAGATATTTATTTCTTAACATAGATTGCATTATCAATAATTATGCGCTAAAGGGTTTGATATGTAAGGGTTTGATAATTGATGTCTGTCTGTATGTATGTACGAGTTGTATGTATGTATTTCTGTATGTCCGTTTATAATTCAAAATCTACTTGACTGATTGCTATGAAAGCTGGTGTATAGGTAAATTATGAGCCTGGTCAACATTTAGGGTTCTTAAGTTATTTAATAGTAAAGGAAAAAATACAATTAATAGATAGTTAAAAGGTAGGGTGGCATCGTACGACACTGAACTGACTGTAAAAGTAAGTCGTGTCGGTTGAGAGGTAAGGTAACTTGCCTCTCATAGATGTCACCAAACGTCACCTTATGACGTAAATTCAGAATGTGAAGGCAAAATTTCAATCATGCGGGTAGGGTTCGCGGTGGCTTAGAGGTCAGAGCGTCTGGTATATCAAACCAGAAGACGCAGGTTCGAATCCTGCCCGCGATTGAATTTTTTCCTTTACTATTAAATAACTTAATAATCTTAGCATGGAAAATGCAAAAAAAATCACAAAAAGATATTTAGGGTTCTTTTTATCTGACTAACTGCGCAAAAAAGAGGGATACTGTTTTTTCCATACTTTTCTTAGAACATCCTTAATCATTCAGATAAATTGGAAAGAAATACATTAGCAGTATTGGCAGTATCATAAGGCAACTTATGAGCTTAATTTTATTAAAATGTGTTCACTTTATCCAAAGTTTTTGTACACGTATAGTGTAGTATACGGCATAGTGGAATCTAGTAATTCCACTCACAATTGGAGCTACTCGACTGGGGAAGTACCTCCACCTTGCAGAAAATCTTAGCCAAATGACATAGCTCCATGCTCTGTTGTGTTCCTAACGGTGTGCAAGGTCGCCAGAGCTCCGCGAGGAAGCGTTGAGTTGGCAGTGCGGGGGACCGGTGGTGTTTGTTACCGCCGCTGTCATGCATGTCTCCTATACTGCCAGCCCAACTATTCCTCCTTAATTTACAGGATCGGCAACGCGCGAGTGATACCCTTGGTGTTGCAAGCGTCTATAGGCTATGGTAGCCACTTACCATCAGGCGGGCCGTATGCTTGTTTGCCACCTGAGTGGTATAAAAAAAACGTTGTAATAAACGATGACATCGTCAACATAATTCTACATTTAAAAATAAAAACGAACAGTAAACGACGAAGTACACGAGAGGTGCGCGCGCGTCCCGTATTTGCTGTCCTTTCTAGTCACACTAACGCCGGTGACCATGCACCTCTACGTCATATCATCAATAATTACAATAAACTTTTCACAGATTCAGATATTTTTGCATTGTCGCATAGTACATTCAGACATTTACTGTTACAAAAACTAACTTTAGTATAAAAGCTATATTGTATTTATTTGTAAATGAAGTGTTAATTTTGAAGTAATCACTCGCCTCTTCTTCCATTCGCAATTTAAAATGTATTTGATTAAAATGTGGACAACGTTGTGGGGTACACAATCACACAATTCTTTAATGTTAAGACCATAGAGTAAGAAAATTGCGTAACTGTTTGTTTTCCCTAATAAAATAAAATAAAAAATAAAACCAAGAACCGAATTCATTATCTATTATAACTTAAATGTAAACTCATATTTAAAACGGTTTGTTTTGATATCCGAATAATCGTCTAAGCGCGTGTTCATTCAAACTCCCTCTGAATTGAATTAATGTTTGAATTACGTTGAATATGTATCTAAATCCTCTTAACAGAACGTTACTTACGCTTCGATGGTAATTAGGGAAATTCTGCGGCCATGTTTTTTGCTTTTAAATGGGACAGTCGATAATGATTTTCAAAGAAGGTAATTGCCAGCTAGAAAAAAGCGTGGCTAAATCATAATATGTTACATAGACACAAGCACCACAACGTGCTATTATTGTAGTAGTAGTAGACTGCCTCATCTAGTGGTCCCAGAAACTTCTTTTGTAAAAATATATATGTTTAAATAACTTAATTGAATGATTATAGAAAGAATTGAAGATATTTTACGTGGGAGAGCCATGCTTCGGCACGAATGGGTCGGCTCGACCGGAGTGATGCCACGGCCTCACAGAAAACCGGCGTTAAACAACGCTTACGTTGTTTTTCGCCGAGTGAGTGAGGTTACCGGAGGCCCAATCCCCTTTTAAAAGGTCGGCAACGCACTCGTGACTCCTCTGATGTTGCGGGTGTTCATGGGCGGCGGTAATTGCTTACCATCAGGTGATCCGTCTGCTAGTTTGCCTTCCTATCCCATAAAAAAAAGAAGAAAGAAGGAAAGAAAATGTATTCTGAGTCATGAAATATGATTGTAGTTTTATTACGTACTTCATTAAGTGTGACCTCAGAAGAGTTATCTCAGCACTATGCTGCAGCAAGTATGAACCAGCTGTAGGTAAGCGAGCCTATTGCCATTAACCGGGCATAAATTCCAAACTCCGAGCTGGTACTGAAAATTTTCACAGAAAAACCCAATAACACTGCTCGAACCGGGAATCGAACCCAGAACCTCCAGCGTAACAGTCGCGCTGAGAACCACTAGAAGAGAGACTAGAGAACTTAGTAGAGAGAGTTGTTCGTTTCAATTTCCAACTATATTTACATACATAACACTCACGCCTTTCCCACAGGCAGAAACTACAGCCCGTCATGGTCTTAGCGAATGTCAAATTCAAATATTTTATTTCAATTAGACCATAAACAGATACTTTTGAAATGTCAAAAGCTATTTGCATGGTTCCAAATAGTAGATTATGGATAAGAGCCGGCAAGAATCTCCATAGATATTTTTTTAAATAGGTAATTGATGTTTTTCCATAAATGTCATGGCATTTATGGGATGGAATTAGATTTTACGTGTGAGAGTCATGCTTCGGCACGAATGGGCCGGCTCGAACGGAGTGATACCACGGCCTTAAAGAAAACCGGCGTCAAACAACGCTTACGTTGCGTTTCGCCGAGTGAGTGAGGGTGACGGGGGCCCAATCACCTTTTAGAAGGCCGGCAACGCACTCCGACTAAAACCCATACTTGCTTTTCTATTCCCTAATCCATTTTTTATGGGCTAGGGGGCAAAAGAGCCGACGTATTGCCCGATAGCGATTACCGCCACCTATGGACACCCATGGGTGGCGGTAATCGCTTACCATCAGGCGATACGTCGGCTCTTTTGCCCCCTAGCCCATAAAAAATGGATTAGGGAATAGAAAAGCAAGTATGGGTTTTAGTCGGTACGTATCAGACATACCCTGACACCTCCACGGGTAGCAGAAGATCCATGAGGATATTACGTACTACAATAAAAGGCAGACACTACAGACCGCCACTTGCTACGATGCTTGCATACTTCTTTTGCTTCTTGTCACATTCATACATCCTCTCATAATACACGCCGGTTGCGAGTACTACGCACCTGAACTTTTTGAAGGACCTCGCCAATAATATCGGCGTACGTCCTTCTAGGGTGACCTCTTCCAACGCTGCGGCTGACGTTAAGGTGAATATCAACGGCAGCGTTGGAAAAGGTCGCCATTAAGGCGAATGTCAGCGGCAGAGTTGGAAGAGGTCGCCCTAGCCTAGAAGGACATACTCGTACATATCTTATTGATGAGGTCCTCCAAAAAGGTTAGGTGCGTAGTACTTGCAACCGACGCGTGAATGAATTGACATGAATTCCTTTCGTTAATCCTCTTCACCATGTACGGTCAACAGCATCATGGTGTCCAAAACTGTCACATTTCTCCAATCGATCAATGTAATCTACGAATAATAGAGTTTATTATCCATTGGGTAAATATACAGATTTTGGTAACTTAATGTGCTGTTATTACAAACCATTTGATTTTTGATTCAATTTAATTCCCAGAACTGCGTGGGTTATGTGCGATGTAGCTACTGCAGGGGAAACGGTAAACAAAGGGAATAAACAGAAAACCTCTAAAAATTGTTTATATAAACAATAATTGTTATGTCGAGCTCGAGCTTTTCATAAATATCAACAATGTTGTTGAATGTTTGTTATAAAACATAAACTAAACAACAAATGTCGGTCTAACAAAATAATTCTTTCAAACATTTGTTTATTTTATTTTTTGTTTATTGTAATCAGATTACAAACAAGCATGCGGGCAAACTTTGAAAACTAAACGCCAACAACACAAAAAGAAGCAGAATAAAATTTGGCCTTAGCAGGATTCGACTCCATGCTAATGTTATGCTGTAGGTACTAACCCATACTAATATTATATGGCGAACTCTCTTTTCCGTTTGTGAAGTTTTCATACCTAAACCGCTGAACCCATTTTGATAAATTGAGTTATAAAAATAGATTGGACCTTGAAGGACGTAGGCTATCTTTTGTCTCAAAAAGTTATTTCAGTTGCAAGTGAAGCCGCAGGCAACAGCTTGTGTTTTTATATGGAATACTATAACATAACATATATAGGATAACATAACATAACACCATCACGCCTGTATTCCCCGAAAGGTTAGACAGAGGCCTAAAGAAAGATTAGTATTAACCCACAGATCGCCGTTATGTTTAGATTAGGCCTATTGCCATTACCCGGGCACAAATTCCAAACTCCGGGCTGCTGCTGCTTCGATATGCCAGAAGATGTTCCTATTAGTCCGCAAGAATAGTAAAACAAGTGAGATTCAGACTAAGAACCTCAATTACCAAAACATATACTTACACCTCTTTAGGCTTGTATTATATCACGAGTGAATCGGTTTCTTCTAGGCAAGCGCGCTCCATCGTAGATCGCAGTATCGCTTAACATCAGGCAAACTGACGATCAAGCGTAAGCCTATCACGAATAAAAAAATATATATATACCTTTACTCTTTCTTAGTACAGTTCATAAAAAAATATTGTGCCACAAAGTACATATACTCGTATACGTCACATGAAAACATTTACCGTAACATAAGATCGTAATAGGACATTAATATACCTAATAGCTTATGTTACGCAAACTCATTATCTAGAGACGCTTGACAATAACCAAATTCCCTCTATAGTTGTCTCTGGCAAGTTGCCGTTCTATTCAATGTCAGACGCCTGAATTCCAATTTTCTCTCTGGCACTAAAAGAAAATAAAAAAGAAACAAAATCGAAATTCCACAAATCACTTTTCCAAATTGGAATTCAAATCTCGAGAGTACAAATAAGTATCTTTTTGTTTTTGTTTTTTTTTTTGCATTTTCCATGCTAAGATTATTAAGTTATTTAATAGTAAAGGAAAAAATTCCATCGCGGGCAGGATTCGAACCTGCGTCTTCTGTTTGATATACCAGACGCTCTGACCTCTAAGCCACCTCTAAGTCTATATTAAATAACTTAATAATCTTAGCATGGAAAATGCAAAAAAAAAAAGATAGTTAAAAGGTAGGGTGGCATCGTACGACACTGAACTGACTGTAAAGTAAGTCGTGTCGGTTGAGAGGTAAGGTAACTTGCCTCTCATAGATGTCACCAAACGTCACCTTATGACGTAAATTCAGAATGTGAAGGCAAAATTTCAATCATGCGGGTAGGGTTCGCGGTGGCTTAGAGGTCAGAGCGTCTGGTATATCAAACCAGAAGACGCAGGTTCGAATCCTGCCCGCGATTGAATTTTTTCCTTTACTATTAAATAGTACAAATAAGTGTTCCAAATTCAAGGTATTTCTAATGTCATTACATTTAGAACCTCTTCTAAAGTTTATGTACACTATAATGATGTCATTAGAAGACTAATAATTCTAAATTCGAATTAATATAAATTTAATATCAGATCTAACGACTGTAACGTGTTCTTGACGATTTTTTTTGTGTATTTGTCAATACTAACCTCATTAGTCTAGTAGTCCCAAGCGCGACTGCTATGCGGTGGTCCTGGGTTCGATTTTCAGGTCAAGCAAAGTTCTATTAGGTTTTACTATTAAATTCTCAGTAGCAACTCAGAGTTTGGATTTGTGGCCGGTTAAATGGCTCGCCCCCTATTTCATGGGACCTAAACATACCGGTGAACGTTAGTACACTTCTGCCTTACCCTTCAGGGAATATAGGGGTGATGGTACTCAATCAAAGTGTTGTCTGTGTTTGTTTTACGTGCGAAACAAAATCCTTCGAACACACAATATCCACGTAGCTAAAGATTGATATTTATGCGTAGGCATGCATGCACCACCTACATTATTTTCGTGTCTACATTTATATAGTACCCATTCAAATCCTCTGCCATGGATAAAATACAGAGAATAAAGCCGTGCTTGTTAGTACGACTTGCAATCGGTTTCCAATAATAGTCGTTTTTACCCGACACGATTCGTTGACGAAGCTAAAAGGGGTCTTAATTCTGAAAAGACACGTTGATTGGCAGAATTATAGCTATCGATATACGAACTATTAATGTATGTACACTTTTGTTTTAAGTAGTTACTCATTTGTTTGGAAGTATAATAATAATTGAAAAATTAAGAAATAAAGTATCTTGTTGCCACACGAGGTCGTCGACATGGGGGGGTGGATTCACCGATCTTTGTACCAATCGTTGTGTCAGCCGATGGTTTAATAGCCAAGAGCCTCGCCAACATCTAAGAAGGCTCTCATTGGGTGGCTGGATCAAGGGCTTGATTCAGAAAGCAGTACTCCTGGACAGGGCCCGCATTGTAAGGAGGTTTCTCTCTGTGGAGCCCTGACCACCGGTAGCTTAGACTACAGATAATAATAATAATACTAGTACTTGGACCCCACTCCCGACACCGGTGGGCTACTATTTGCTATTTTTTATGAAAATATTTAAAAGTGTAATTAACACCTTTAACTCACGCCTTTCTCCCACAGGGGTACGCACAAACCATAGACCTCCACTTGCTACGATTCTTGCATACTTCTTTTGTTTCTTGCACATTCATACATCTTCTCATACATACGCGCCGGTTGCACCTACAAATGTAAATACGTAAGAAAATGAATAAAGAGTATATTATATACATTATTTCTACCAACCGTCCGAATTTCATTATATCGAGGGCGTCGACGGTTGTCGTTGAAAATCGGCGCCATTAATCTGCTGTGATTGGATTTGTGGCCGGTTAACGGCAATAGGTTTGCTGCTTTTTACATGGAGCGATACTAGCGTACTGTTGGTGTACATTAGTGCACCTCTGCTTAACTCTCCTGCGTATACAGACGTGATGGTATGCTAATTTATGACTACCAATGTCTCATCTAAAAAAATAATTTGCAATTTTATATTCATTGAAAACAAATCACATCATTTCGCAATAAAGCTTAAAATTGAAGAAGAATTTTAGAAGTTTAGAGCAATTTTAACTTTATGGCTTAGTCATTAAATTAAATGTTTATGGTATTAAATCAAAAAGCACTTAGAGGCAAAATTATAATTGTAGGATTAAACACTAAGCCAATAGTCGGAGGACGAAAATCTAAATAATCCAAGATTTTGAGACACGCCTGCTTTTAAGTAGATTTTGATTAAAATACGTGTGTACAACACCGGTCCTATTTTCATTTGATTTATTTTTTTATTGATTATGTCGGCAAACGAGTAGACAAGCCACCTGATGGTAAGTAGTTATCGCCACCCATGGACGCCCGCAACAGAGGAATTGCTGTTGCCATGACGACTTCTAAGTACGAACTGCAGACTGCTACAGCGAAGGCTCTCACGCGCAGAAGTTGAAACACACACCAAGGTGCTTTACGACAGTCTCTGGCGTAAGGGTGGTCGCTAGCCAGTTAGACCCCAAGAGGTCCTACCACCGAGCCAGTCAGATAGAAATAGAGTTGTCTTGCCCATATCTCCTAGGACAGCTGTGTATAGTAAGAGTAGTTATGCTATGTGTGGTTGAATATTTAATGCTATACCGGATATTATTAAAACCTTACCAACTATTAAATTTACGAAATGTCTTAAAGTATGGTTAAAAGAAAAGAACTTTTACAAGGTAGCCGATAATATTAACAATAAGATGTTTAATAATCACAAATAATATAGATAATTAATATTGTAATCAATGTACTTATGTTATTTCTGTCAAACTAATTAATTAATTGCCTAGATTATATGTGAATGATGTGGTCACCTATAATTAGAGGAGCACACTTATATTGTACTGTCCATGAATTGATCTTTTGTATGTAACTGTGTAACCTCTGTTGGAGATCCAATAAATAAATAAATAAATGTATTAATAAATTCCTCTCTTGACATTCACTTATAAATGTATAATTATAAAACAATAATCATGATTCGGCATCATTTAAACTGACGAGATACATATTTTAGAATAATGTTTGCATGTACACGCACGCGCGCGCGCGCACACACACACACACACACACACACACACACACACACACACACACACACACACACACACACACACACACACACACACACACACACACATGCTAACACATATATACCTAACGTAATGATTAAGTAACAGTTAAGAGACCTACTTATAGTTATGTATCTATAGCTGTCGAAAGAGACTGGATCCTGCAACACAGGGTATCCTAGTGCGGGATCCAGAGCCCATATTGTACCAATTGTTTTATTATTTATGAAATAAACTTTACTTTACTACTTTACTTTAATGTCACATGAATTAAGACTAAAGTGTTATGGATCTGTATAAGTTATTTATAATGATAAGACCAAAACTATACCAACATTTAACACAAATAAACAATTTGATTTGAAAAAAAAAATATATATATATATATTTTCTTGGTTCTTACGAGATGCCTATCTGAATAGCAGTGAGGTACTGCAATGTATTATAATCCGTCAAAAAAGTTTCAGTTAAATTACTGCAGAGTAACCACACAGTACCTTGTTCAGAATCGATTTCGATCATTTTTGTGCGTTCGTATTGATTTTTATGATTGTTTTCTTAAAGACTAAATTTATTGAAATAAATCACATTTCCATTTTGTATTGAATGACGGAATTTCTTTAAACTGCATTCAAAAATCTCATTGACTTGACTAACGTTTGATTATCGTTTGTTTCGACTAAAGGGTGACTGAAATTTACTTAGTTTTAAAAATATTCATGATAAAAAATGAATGGAAATCGAATTAGTAGCCCAAATTGCTTTTAGGGTGTGCGTTAATTATGTTACACGATGTATATAAATAAAAATCAATCGCTTTATATTTAAAAGATTGTCACTTAAGAGTCCGGCGGACCGAATTTCTCTTACAAACGTAATACCGAAATAAATCGTAATTCAAACACAATTTAATCAAATTCTGTTATTATTCGGATTCCGATACTGTTAATCTAGGTTTCGTCCAAAATAGTTCACTGGAAATAAATGTAAGCGAATGCACTTTCTACCAACTTTACCAAATTTGGAACGAGTTTCCGGTATTTTATTTTCAGTGAAGTAGTAGCAGATGAAATAGGAGCGTAGGAACCTAGATTAACAGTATCTAAATCCGAATAATAACATAATTTGAGAGAATATTGTCTGGATTTATTTCGGTATTACATTTTTGTGGGCAATTCACGCTCCGCCGGACCCTCCATCGATTTGGATGTGGTTTTGGGTGTGTTGGTGAGTGAATATTCGGACATTATTTAACAAATCATTCTTCTCATCATAGTAGTTCCTTCTTTCATAGTTGAGATTGTTTTGATTCTTATGTTATTGCTTGATTGCAGTGGTGTACTTTAAGTTTTCATTATCATAATTGTAGGTTTTAAAATATATATTCTTAACTTTGGGATGAAGCTAATGACGTACTAATGTATTTCAAATATTCATCTTCGTAATTACGAGAATACAAGACAAGGATTGAGCGTTTTTTTTTTAAATAAGCACTCGGACTAGTCGGATACCTATTTGGGTGAGAAAAGATATTAAGATATTTCGGATATAAACTGCCTGATTAGTCTAGTAGTCGTGAATGCGCCGGCTATGGTAAAGATCTGGGTTGAGGGATGGGTTTTTCTATGAAATTCTCAGTAACAACCCGGAGTTCAGTAATGGCAATAGCAATAAGCTATCTCCATACCGGCGAACTGTCGGTGTACTAATTTGTAACCTAGTAATTAGTAGCCTCTGTCTCACCCTTCAGAGAATACAGTCGTGATGGTATGATATGTTTATGTATAAGCGATACATAATACCTATTTAACCTTAAAAAGTCTTATCTATTTAGTCTAGTTCAGCGTTGAATTAGAAAACTGTCACTAGCAATAATGTGAAGGTTTTGGAGATAACGGGAGTGCATTTGCAACGTTTTGGCAGCTTGTTAGTTTGACCCATATTTCTGTTACCTACTAACATTGTAAATATAAACATACCATCATACTTGTATTCCCCTGAGGGTTAGGCAGAGGCGTACTAATGTACCCACAGTTTACCGGTATGTTTAACGAGCCTATTGCCATTAAAATCCCAAACTACAAGCTGCTACTGAGAATTTCATAGAAAAACCGAATACCACTTTGCTCAACTTGGAAAGCGTAGCAGTTACATGAAGAAATTTCTGTAAATAGATCTTTAGATAGATTTCTATCTATCTAAAGATCTATTTACAGAAATTTCTGTAAATAGATCTTTTGAAGACGTGTGATAAATATCATTTTGTGTCAGTTTCGTCTCCGAAACTTTAACAATATTCCATTAAGAGTCCGGCGGACCGAATCTCTCTTACAAACGTAATACCGAAATAATTCGTAATTCAAACACAATTTAATCAAATTCTGTTATTATTCGGATTCCAATACCGTTAATCTAGGTTCCTACGCTAAGCGAATGCAATTTTTGATGACTTTACCAAGTTTGGAACGATTTATCGATCTTTTATTTCCAGTGAAGTAGTAGTAGACGAAATAGTATCGTAGAAACCTAGATTAACGGTATCCAAATCTGAAAAATAACATAATTTGATAGAATAGTGTCTGGATTACGATTTATTTCGGTATTACGTTTTTCTGGGCAATTCAAGCTTCGCCGGACCCTTTGATAAAGTTTTTTTTAGCAAAGAAAAGCGTCCATCTTCCTCCTATCTCACTTTCAAGCCAATTATCGAACAAACCTATCTTTACTCATGCAACGACGCCATTTTAAACGAACAGAAAGTCAATCATTTTACTTTCTATTTCTTGTTCCTGTAACAAATCCAATTAAAAATTAATAAAGAATATCTACTAAAGAAATATTCTCTCTTTTCAGGTGGAACAGCCCACGCGCAAAAGGTAAAGCAAAATATTATACCTACATAGAATTTTATTAATCCGACATTGTTCCAAAAATTCGTTCAAGTTAGGTTTTGAACCTTTGAAATTGTAACAAGTTTTTTAATACTTTGAAGTTAAGGCATATGTTAGCGTGCAGCGGACCAGTCTACCCTCCGTATATTTTTTTATAAGATAAAGGGCAAACGAGCAGATGGATAGCCTGACGGTAAGCGATTACCGCCGCCCATGGAACCCGCAACACCAGAGGACTCACAAGTGCCTTGCCGGCCAGTTTTCACATCGGTGAAAACTGCATTCAATTCCATGCAGTAGTTTTTGCGTGATACGCGTACAAACATACAGACAAACAGAAGGACTGACAAAAATTAAAAAAAATGTCGTTTTGGCTTCTGTTGCTCTAATAAAGATCCCCCATATTCCTTTTTCTTTAATATCTTTAATGATTAGACATCGGCCTGTTATAATACAGGAATAGAAGATATGAGATCAGAGATAGAAGATTACAGGAACAATTAATTTAAATGGATTTGTTTTATTTAATTGGTAATTATTGGATCACAAAATTTTAAATGTAAAGCAGAAAAAACGATCCGGAAAGCGAAGTGTGGGACGACCTCCAACGAGATGGACGGACGACCTGTTGAAGGTCACTGGGAGTCGTAGGATGCAGGCGGCATATAACCGGTCCTTGTGGAAGTCTTTGGGCGAAGCCTTTGTTCAGCAGTGGACTTCTATTGGCTGATATGATGATAAAAAACCACGCTGGTTTATTTTAATCATCTGCAATATTGATCATTAAAAGGACTGTCTGTCTGTCTGACCTCTAATAAATCACATTAGAGAAGAAAGAAGCTAAAAAGGGAGATGTTTTTATTTAACATAATATGTTATAAAAGCGGTCTAAATGCCATTAAGCATTTTCTGCCAGGCGACCTTAGGGTGATACAGAAACAAAAAAAAAACAAGATTTGACCGCCTTCTTTTTTATGGGATAGGGGCAAACGAGCAGACGGATCGCCTGTACCGCCGCCTATGGACACCGGCAACACCAGAGGAGTCACAAGTGCGTTGCCGGCCTTTTAAAAGGGATTGGGCCTTCGGTAACCTCACTCACTCGGCGAAACATAACGTAAGCGTTGTTTAACGCCAGTTTTCTGTGAGGCCGTGGTATCATTCCGGTCGAGCCGGCCCATTCGTGCCGAAGCATGGGTCTCCACGATAGAAACTTGATAATAATGTAAAACCTTTGATGTTTTCTAAGACGTTCTTTCTCTAATAAGTACCTATGTAAGAAATAACTTTATAACGCTATCGTTATCCATACTTACTTACTATTAGGTATATATGCGAAAGTAAATCTGTCTGTCTGTTACATTTTCACACCTTAACCACTAAACCGATTTAGATGAAATTTTGTATGGAGACAGTTTGAGACCCTAGGAAGGACGTAGCAAAAGCTTGTTTCAAAATTTTTATGCATTTATTAAGATCACTTATTTCACGATAACTATAAAGGAATGTAATCTATTTACAATTTTTGCAAATAAAGGACTACCTCAGTAGCCTAGTTGGCCTGAACGCAACTGCTACGCTAGAGGTCCTAAACAAACCGACGAATTGTGTGTGTACATTTGTACACATCTGCCTCACACGTCCAGGAATACAGCCATGATGTTTTGATGAAAAAAAAATAGAGTATAGTTGATACTATTGTTATCTTACGACACTGTGTATCCGGTAACAGGAACTTATGAGCTGTCACGATGATTAAAGCATACTCCGTGTTGTGGCTCCAGATATGGAATTATCGTGTTTTACATAATTGATTTATGTGTACCTCAAGAACATAGGCCTGTAATATACGTACGATAGTGTGACAAGTCATATATAAGTCAACAGGTACCTATGTATTTGCATTGGATTGTAATTTTGGTTTCTTTTAATTTCAATGGCCTTCAGGAATCGGTTTTCTTTTGTAAAGACTTGTGGTTTACCAAATCTGATATAATAGACAGTAAGAAAGAAAGAAAAATCATTTATTCTATATATAATGCTGGACCTTTTTGACAATGGATGCTGTAAAGGATCCGAAACGTCGAGATAAATAAATCCGTGAAATGGTTTTATTTCAATATTCGTAATATACGCGTAGTGTTAGAAATCAGTAAAGTTTCTGAAGTTCATTCAAAAATTTCATAGAAGTCTTTTTGGAATTTTTAAATTTCGTAGCCAACTTTTTCATTTTAGTATCCCCTAAAAACTTTCAAAAACATGAAAACTTGGCAAATCGGCTCAGCTGTTTTCAAGTGTTGCGGTTACACTAACGGCCGGTCTCAATAACAAATCAGTCAGATAAAATTTTGACATAAGGTCCATACAAGTAATGTATGCGCCGCGATAGTACCGCGATCGTCTGAATGGTAGACAACGCACAGCCTTAACTAGAGATTTTAAATTAAGAGTCTGGCGGACCGAATTTCCCATAAAAACGTATTACCAAAATAAATCGTATTTCAAACACAATAATTTAATAAAATTGTGTTATTTGACTGCCTCATTAGTCTAGTGGTCCCAAGCGCGACTGCTACCCTAGAGGTCCTGGGTTCGATCCCCAGGTCGAGCAAAGTGTTATTGAGTTTTTCTATGAAATTCTCAGTAGCAGCTCGGAGTCTGGATTTGTGCCCGATTAATGGCAATAGGCTCGCTCGTCCCATGTAATAGGGGATTACATGGGACCTAAACATACCGGCGAACTGTGGGTGTACATTAGTACGCCTCGTGATGGTATGTTGCGTTATTATTCGCATTCAGATAACGTTAATCTAGGTTCCTACTTTACCATTTCGTCCAAAATACATACTTCACTGGAAATAAATGTAAGCGAATATAATTTTTGATAAAAAAAATATCATAGACTTGGGAAAAACGAGGGCATCACGGGTTTCACGGCACAAGAATAAAATTGTAGATTAAACTTTTTAAATCTTGTTAACTTTATCACTCAAAGCTGAGAGGACATTCTCTGACAGATGTCGTTTACTCGTCTCGACATTTTACAAGAAAAAAAGATTAAATGTTATTTTATTTGAGAGCAAAGCTGGATGAAGAACAGAACGGAATACACGCTAAAAATTTTTTGTCCTCTTTTGATGAGATATTTGGCAGAAAATAAACTACAAAATAGTAGGGACTGACGTCCTATATATGCACGTAATATCTAATTGCCGTATTAGTATTGTGATCGCTAGTGTGGTGGTGACCGTGAGGTCCCAAATTCAACTCCCAGGTTGAGCAGTGTCCTTCCTATAAAATTATCTCTAGCAGCTCGGAATTTGTATTTCTGTCCAGTTAAGAGCAATACATTCACACCTACATGGAACCTAAAAACATTCCGGCGGACTATGAGAGTATACCTCTGCCTAACCCTACGTGATACGGGCGTGATGGTATTGTCATGATGGAATATGTACTTACTCAGTTTTATACTACCACTATATGTATTTTCATAGACCATAAAGTTACTTTCGTTAATGGAAATATCACAAGCTGTGCACAAAATAATACTTAGTTCATTAAACATTTCAATTTCGAATTTCGAACGCAAATAATTAAATTATTCGAACATCTCACTGTGTTCGAACGTTTTGTTCGAACACAGCACTAATTAAAATTAAATCCAATCATTTATTGTGTTTTCGAACGAAACATGGAGTAAGTACAGCGATTCCAAATTTAATGTAAGTGCCACAAATGTTTTTTGCCACAAATTTAAATTCAAAATAATTGATTTGTAAAATTCTTTTGACTGTTGTTCTTATCAATTTTCTATCTTATTTTCACATCTTTGTTTTTTGTTACAAAACTGCTCACTGTTAAGATAACAAAAAACGTAACATAGCATACTTTTTATCCAGGTAAATACATATTTACCAAAGTATAAACAAAACTCCATCTTCATCGTTGAAATCAAACCACGTTTTACATTAACCTATATATTTTCGGGATTATCACAGAAAATAATAATATAAATATAACGCGCTAAAATGGTTTTATTTCAGAGTTTTCGTAGCTAAATAAAACATTTATTCACTGACTAATAGTATGTTACCTTGAATATTACATAATTATATATACTTAGAGGTAAATTTGATGAGTTTGGATGTTCGGGGATATCTCTGGTAATACTGATCCGATTGTTAAATTATTTTCACTGTTAGAAAGGTATATTATCCCTGAATACTTTAGACTACCTTCTATTTTGGTAAATATATATTTTAACGGGCCAACGCGGGTGAAACCGCGTGCGAGTCACTCTATTGAATAAAGTATAGTAATAAAAAAGTAGAGATTATTTTTCAGCAAACAGTATGTGTGTCAGGTTTGTCTTAATTTAAAAGTACTATACTAAGAGTTATTCCATTACATAGTCTATTAGCTACATCACTAAGCTGTTCTATAATGGGTTCTTATAACAACGCTGCAGTAATGCACTTGCTATAGATAGAAACTATTTCATTGAATGGGAGCCAATATGGAACGCACGTGAAAGCTTCGCAGACATAATGGGGACTGTTCCTGGCTATACATTCTTCATTAGTACGTACGTAGATTCGTTCCGATGGGAACCTTATACTTACTATATGTAGGTTACCTAGGAACCTAGCGCTCAGATATTGCTATTATCTGGTCAACAATTTATTTATTTATTTAAATATCAACGTCATCCTAACAGGTTTACACCCAATGCGATAATGTTGTCATACTTATCTATACGTTTTCCAAATTATGTACCTACGTGTACTGAAATGAGACAGTTACAACAAACAACAGTTAAAATATAAAGAAATATTAAAAACCAAAAATCTTTAACACAATTAAACATTTAAACAAAATGGGGTTAGTTTTAACAATATTAAAAACAACTTTGACAAATTAACCTGTCAATGCCCTTATTATGGACACAATGCAAAATCTATTGTTTTGATCTCCGGAAATAGGTACGGGCATTGCTGAATTAAAACATCAAACTGCTACTGTACCTACCTACTGTGATTTTTTAGAAAACTTTGCTCGACCTTTTTTACGTGGGAGAGCCATGTTTCGGCACGAATGGGCCGGCTCGACCGGAGTGATACCACCGCCTCACAGAAAACCGGCGTCAAACAACGCTTACGTTGTGTTTCGACGAGTGAGTGAGGTTACCGGAGACCCAATCCCCTTTCAAAAGGCGGGCAACGCACTTTTTTTTTTTTAAAGCTTACTAGCAATGTGGGTCGCACATTACTAGTATTCTAGTTAACCCCTCGTGCTAAGCTAAATGCTTGTGTTACGAGTGGGTTCACGTCGGTAGTGCCATGGGTGGGGTTCGAACGGGCAACCACATGATCGCAAGTCCGACGCCCTAACCATTAGGCTACCGCCGCTTGACTCCTATGGTGTTGCGAGTGTCCATGGGCGGCGGTAATCGCTTACCATCAGGCAATCCGTCTGCTCGTTTGACCCCCTATTACATAAAAAAAAGACCTGGTAATCAGACCCAGGGCTTCAAGCTCAGTTACCACGAGGTGTGATGGTATGTACGCTTACCTTGGGTACACTCGGCGACACATCAAACAAGTTTTCATTTTGGATCGTTCGTATTACATCGCAATTGATGTGATTTTTGTTATGATACTGTATAGTTTAAGCGTGTTGCCGTATGTACTTTTCCTGCTAGTAAGTTAAACTACAAAAACACATACTCGCATACTAAATATAAGAGATATTTAAAGTAGGTTCACTAGAAAACAGCAATCAGCTCTAGAATTAGTAAGATTTACCTAATTAGATCTCGCAAAAACTTGCCTACACGTAGAACACGTAATCTTATGTGTATATTTCGAATATAGCTATATAATTAGCCTACTATAACAGCCTATTAAGGTAATGGTGTCCGGAAAATGTGGACTGTGATGATCCTTGATTGGGTTCAACTATTTTTATTTATTCTTTCGGGCGTAAATTAGCAATCGCGAAATACTGGGAACGATTTCGGTGCATATTTATGGGACCTTTTAAAGATATTTTTCAGAACATGCGCCCAACCCTCTGTGCGTAATAAGAACACATCATTTTCCGGCGTTACATAACATACCATCACGCTTGGATTCTTCGAAAGCTTAGGCAGACATGTACACCCACAGTTCACATGTTGCTACTAAGAATTTAATAGAAAAACCCAATAAATTTTGCTCAATCCCGGAATCGAATCATGGAACTCTTGCGTAGCAGTCGCGCTACTAATTATAAATTAACGCGTGCGTCATTGAATGAGGACTGCAATGAAAATTAAAAGTATTGACTTTAATAAACACCGTTTTCTAAAACATAACACACGTAATATAAAACTAAAATAACAGCTAAAAGTCCTGCTTAAAATGCGGCGAAAGGCAAGAATATTATGATCTTTTTTTTTAATTCTACTTAGTACAAACGATTTGCATGCGGAGAATTTACTTAGGACTTACATTTTTATTTTTATTTAAATTTGGAATGGAACACTTATTTTACTTACGACTTACACTTGACAGCTTATTTGTATTCTAGACTGATCGCAATTGTCATGAATATGGAACAGGTCTATCCATAATTCTAGGCATTTGTTGGTAGGTATGGCTATTTCCATCTGTTTTTATCCACTGACACTTGTACTTCTTGACTACACTGTTTTGTTCGCGGTTTTGTGACTAAGCTACAAAGGAGTGTACTAATTTATTTATATTTTCGTCTTTTTGCAAGGGCAGAGGCTAATTTAGTCCTCCCCTTTCTACAGAGCAAGAATCTGAGAATAAAATCATTATAAGAATAATGAAATAAACGTTTTGCAACCAAAATTTAATCTTAATACCAACATACAATGTGATTAAAAGAAAATCGAAAATTGCATGATTGATTCAATTCCCACATCGATCAAATTTGGTAATAGGGTTTCGTGTGTAAGTATTATTGTCTAGACTTTAAAACAGACCATGATTCTCGGAGTTTGTTTCGATGTTTCTTCTCAGATGTCTCATTTAGGAAATGCCGGCGTTATTTAGGTAAAATACCAAAACCATCATATATAAATGATAAAATGATATTTATCATATATAAGAAAAATATCACTTATATAATATAAGAGAGGTAGGGCATAGTGGAATCGAAAAATTCAACTCACAATAGGAGCTGTTCCACTGGGGAAGTACCTCCACCTTGCAGAAAATCGTAGCCAAATAACATAGCTCCGTGCTATGTTGTATTCCTAACGGTGAGCAAGGTCGCCAGAGCTCCGCGAGGAAGCGTTGTGTTAGCAGCTGGGATAAACATCACGCTATTGTCTCCTATGCTGCCAGCCCAACTATTTAGGGGGTCGGCAACGCGCGAGTGATACTGCTGGTGTTGCAAGCGTCCATAGGCTGCGGTAATTAATAGCTTACCATTAGGCGGGCCGTATGCTTGTTTGCCACCTTAGTCGTATAAAAAAAATAACTATAAAATATAGATCTAAATTCCGAGCCGCTAGGTTCTGAGATCTTATTCTGTATAATGATAAATATGTACACTGACTCGCCCTCTAAAACATGGGACATAAAAAACCGTAGGGACAGTACATCTTTACCTAACCCTTACAGTATACATAAATCCAGTCATATAAACCTCGTAATTAACCCCACTTATCAATTATTATGCCATTAACTCAACCAGTCTTAGATAAAATGGGAACGGTTCATTAATTCAATAAGTCACGCGGTTGTAACAGTAAGTAACAGGTATAATTCTAAGTACCTACATAGAACTGACGCCGGTCGCGAGATGCTGTATCGTCCTTCGTAATATGTGTGTCGATAGTAAAGATCGTTGCGATTTATATTTTTGAATAAAGAATGAAGTTGAGTGTCAAAAAAATTCGGTTCGATATTCGGTAAGTTTTTTTGCTATACTTTTGACTTAAGGTGAATCGTTTGACCTAGACCGACAATCTTTTTTTGTAATTCTAAAATTATGTATTTATATCATTGCTACATAATTTACAGTATGCACAGTTTTTGGAAATGATTTAGTTATGATAACGATTTTTAAGCAAGGGTTACACAGTTGTAGAAATTATATAGTTAATGTCGCGATTAATGTTTCTAATACACGTACAATTTTGTGAAAATCCGCAAAAATGATAATTTTGCGTGCCAAATCGAATGCTATACCATAAACTATTTTCTCCCTTCGTGTCCTTTACACCGGCCGCAAACTGCGAGATAATGTCAAATCACTTCGGTCGCATTCTTTGCCCATATATTTTGTAGTACGTGTTAGACAAACGTAGAATATCTATACCTATCTATAATAATATTGTAACAGGCCGATGTCTGTACATTATAGATATTAAAAAAATAATATAGGAGTCTTTATTAGAGCAAGAGAAGCCAAAATAACCATTTTTAGCAATTTTGTCTGTCTGTACGTTTGTACGCGCATCACGCAAAAACTACTACATGGAATTGAATGCAGTTTTCACCGATGTATTGCTGGAGGTCTAACCTAAAATCTGGTGCATGTGTCATTTTGATACGCCGCCTAGAATCGGACTTATAGTATGTTAATCTTTTTGGGACGTGAGTGAAAATGCGGGCAACAACAGTTAAAAAAAATAAAATAAAAAAAAATATTGGACCAAGCGTAAAAATATATTTCACCACCGGGCCTAAAGTTTCTGACAACGTGCGACCCAGCTTAACTTCGATAAGTAGGTAATTAAGTTATTAAACGAAACTCCATCGAGGAATTATTTATTAATTTTGAAGACACGTTTGGCGTAGCGGCTGATCAATCGGCTTCTGCATCGTGTGTTGTGGGTTCGATCCCCACGCGGAACAAATATTTGTATGACCTACAGGTAGTTAGTTGTTCCGGGTCTGGGCGTTTGTGTATGTGAGAATTTGTGTTTGTTACCGTATCCACGATACAGGGGAAAATCCTAGTGTGGGGCAACGTTTAAAAATTTATATATATCATTATTTTGGTGTGTATATGACAAGATGTATGAATGTCGACGAAGTAAAAGAGATTCAACAATCTTAGCAAGTGGCGTTCTGTTGTTTCTGCTTATGGGAAAAACTCATGAATGGTATAAACAGCAATATTAATATTTATGAATATTAAAAAGTACCAGTAAAGTGTCTATAAATCGTTGTTTTAGTGCCCATCTGACTTCTAATGAGGCGCAAGAGTAGGTGGAAACATTAACTCTGTTTATTAGACTGACATACGATATTTAATGATATCACTATTTTAGCTACCCATGTTGTTCTAATGACGTACAATAAACACACCATCACGCGTCTATACCTTGAGGGGTTAGGCAGTGGTGTACTAGTATAGGTACACCCAAAGCTCGCTTCAAAAATCGCATGCGCAATTCTCGCGGTTCAATCTGACATAACTACATAAAATATTTCTCAATATTTTGTTGTTGTTTCGTTTACAAACACAAACCTCATATGTACAAACACCCAGACCCGGCACAACCATGTTAGTGCCATACGAACATTTGTTCCGTGCGGGTTTCGAATCTGCGACGCCCAGCTGATTGCTGGACCACTATATCAATAGACTTCCAAGTTCAAATTAACTTTTACAAGCAATTATAAAAAGTGATGAGTGTAGTTGCACGGCTCCAAAAAGGTGATCCTATGGAGAAGAATCCGGCAAGAAACTCCATGGACACTCTTTTGAAATCACGTTTTTAAAGCCGTCCAATGCTATTCTATCTATTATTCCAGTTCTAACTTAAGCAGTTCATAACCCAAGGTTTTCATTTTTATTAAACTATACCAACATGATTTTTTTATATACCACTAAGATGGCAAACAAGATACGGCCCGCCTGATGGTAAGCGGTTATCGTAGCCTATAGACACTTGCAACACCAGGAGTATCACTCGCGCGTTGCGACCCTGTAAATTAAGGAGGAATAGTTGGGCTGGCAGCATACGAGTCATGCTGCCATACATGACAGCGGCGGTAACAAAACACCCCCACTACCAAAATTTCTGTGGGAACACAGCTAAATCATATTTTTCGGCACGAATGGGCCGGCTCGACCGGAATGATACCACGGCCTCATAGAAAACCGACGTCAAACAACGCTTATGTTATCTTTTTGTGATTTTTTTTTTGCATTTTCCATGCTAAGATTATTAAGTTATTTTTTAGTAAAGGAAAAAATTCAATCGCGGGCAGGATTCGAACCTGCGTCTTCTGGTTTGATATACCAGACGCTCAGACCTCTAAGCCACCGCGAACCCTACCCGCATGATTGAAATTTTGCCTTCACATTCTGAATTTACGTCATAAATATTTATTCAAAAATAACTCAACGCTTATGTTGTGTTTAAGAGGCCCAATCCCCTTTTAAAAGGCCGGCAACGTACTTGTGACTCCTCTGGTGTTGCAGGTGTCCATGGGCGGCGGTAATAGCTTACCATCAGGCGATCTGTCGGCACGTTTGCCCACCTATTCCACAAAAAAATAATTCTACAGAACTCTCAAAAGTTACAAATTACAGTTGTAATTTGTAACTTTTGATGAGAATTAAGTACTACGAACTAATAATGCGTGCACAACTTCGCTTGCATAAATTGTCCTATCCAAATTTCTGCTTTGTCAGTGGATTAAAAAAAACGTTCACACCAACCTTCTCCTATCAATTAGGAACAACAACAAAAAAACAGCCAAAATTGTCGAGCCATTTTCAAGTGATGATATTTAATGCGATAATTGATTTACTTATATAATATATTAATATGCTATAATATGTTTGATTCCTAGATAGAGCAGTGATTGGGTTTTTCAGTAGCAGATCGAAGTTTGGATTTGTGTCCGGTTAATGGCAATTGGCTCGCCCTACCTAAACATAACGGCAAACTGTGGGTGTAATTTTTCATTAAAAAGCTTACTTGCAATATGGGTCGCACAATATCTACTAGTATTCTTGTTAACCCTTCGTGCTAAGCTAAATTTTTGTGTTACGAGTGGGTTCACGTCGATAGTACAATGTGTGCGTTTCGAACCGGCAACCACATGATCGCAAGTCCGATGCTCTAGCCATAAATTAGTACACCTCTGCCATACCTTTCGCAGAATACAGGTATGATTATGTTGGTAAGTAATGTTAGCGGTGAACTCAACAAGTGTGATTAAGGTCCGTAATTTGTTCAGCTCATAATTGCTCCCTGGCCTGTGATCAAAGTGCTAAGGATACGCCACGCAAACTGGAAACTTTCATTAATAAAAACTTTGATTTGTCGCATTTCTGAAAATTACGACTGTAAATTCTAGTGGATTTTATTATTCTATTATAAAAGTTAAATATGATTGTGAATGAAGTCGAGTGATAATAGTTTTAGACATTCCAGATTATTAGGTATATTAGTACGTCTCTGCCTAACTCTTCTATTCCCCGAAGACTTGATGGTCTGTTACTAAGAGTGATTTCTTTTTAATTTTTAAAGGCGTATTTACTTTTTCTTAAAAGTTATTTTATTTCAACATTGTGAGTATTGAGTAGAATTTTACGTAGATATACCTAGACGACGTTATCATTTACTCGCCATTACGTGTTATTGTCATTTAGTTCTTAATGTTGTGATCAGATCTTGATCAAATTATGGGACCATCTCTGAAGTATGACCTACCGATCAAAAAAATAATCATCAAAATCGATTCATAATTGACGGAATAATCGCGTAACAAACATACAAAAAAGACATATGATCGAATTCAGAACCTCCTCCTTTTTGAAGTTGGTTAAAAATGTTCACAAATAGGCTATGGATTCCATATAAAAAGTTGTTTAGTACGACGGGTATAATCACTCTTTTAACAGGTGACTAAATCCGCACCTGTAAATGTCTTGGGAGTAACCCTTTTGTTGCCCTCTGTACTGTGACATCTCGGTCAGTTCCTAACAATTAATCACCCTTTATTGCCCGTGTCGAGTCACCTGTTTGATATGCCAAATTAACTCGTGGATCTGCCCACGAGTTAATTTACGTAACGTAAACGTTTGCGTTAACGTAGGCCCTTTGTGATCGTCTTGCAAAATGATGAAACAATTTGGAGGAGTGTGTTTGGTTTCAGGTAAGTTTGATGAGTAGGGTCGTTATACATTTATACTTTGGATCAAATGACACATGAGAGGTCGTAATTTGGGAAATGCCAAAGCCATCCAGCTATACAAAAAAAAACATTGACTTGTGAAAATAGTCCCTAAAGATCTACTTACAGAAATAAATATAATTTCATCATAATTATCCCAGTACACAGTAATACAGATTTTCTTTTATTAATCTAATTGGATACTTACTGCTGACAAACAGAGGAACTCCCGCCGGGACATGGACTTTTCTAGACATCCTGGAAGTCTCTCAATAGACTTCGTATTCAGGTCGGCCGGAGCAAAGAATATGTTCCGGTGAGAATTCTCCAGTGACACTAACTTATTTTGTCAGTGTGATACAGTGGAAAATATGGCTGATATGCTATCATGAGTGGCCCGACGTACACGTATCAAGACGTGATGGCCGCTATAGAAAATGTCCTACACGAAATCTGTTCAACGGTTTAGGCGTGAAAAGGCAACAGGTAGATCGTGTTAATTTTGCATTTATAATATTGTTATTTTAGCACGGATTAATCCCGACCTAACCCTCATTGACCTGACCTCATCGTTACATATTCATAAGCAATCCGAAGTGGTGCGGTTTTACTAAATACTCTTTGAGGTATTTAACACTGAAACCTCTTTGGTGCAAAGTGGTTAACTCAGATAGTAATTTTGTGACGACAGCGACCCTGAACAATCTTTGACCATCATTGATCGATATATTTCTCTATGCTAACCTACTTATAGAGTTAATATAGAGGCCAGTATTAACCATTGACAGGATAAAGAGAAGAAACAGTGGGGTAAGCTATACTACTCGTGTAAAAAAAATCTAGCACATCTAATAGTCGAGAAGTAATGTAATGTATGGGAAAGATGGAAGCATAGCGCTTTGTGCCTATAACTGGAATGTGCACCATATAACGTTACGATGGCCAATTGCCAATTTGTTCTATGTTGTCCATTGAGGGAGTGGGCTTTGTTATTCCAAAAAACATAAAACAGTCGATAATGCAGGTTCCTGTTTTATTTACTTCGAAATAATTATGCTCATTTCAGTAATGAGCATAATTATTTCGAAGCGATGATGGCTCGGTTAAGTTCGTACGTTTTTTTACACGGATCAAACGCACGCGCGCAATTGTGCTAAGATACGCCGTATATACGAATAACTAGGCTTGCATTCGAATTATAGGGGCCCCATCTACATGAATCCTCATACCATACCATCACGCCTTTATTCCCCGAAGGGTTAGGCAGAGGCGTAATTATGTACACCCACAGTTCGCAGGTAATTAGGCGAAGCCTATTGCCATTAACCGGGTACAAATTCAGACTCCGAGGTGCTACTGAGAATTTCATAGAAAAACCCAATAACACTTTGCTCGACCTGGGGATCGAACCCAGGACCTCTAGCGTAGCAGTCGCGCTTGGGGCCACTAGACTAATGAGGCAGTCTAATTAACGTCATTAATTAATTATTAAACATTATGATCACGTGCCAATGACACGTCGCTATAAGTAATATGTAATGCATATTAATATACCAAACTTATATATTATAACATACATAATAACATAATCAACCCATTATACTGTCCCAATGCTGGGCACGGGTCTCCTCTCAGAATGAGAGGGATTAGGCTATAGTCCACCACGCTGGCCTTGTGCGGGTTGGCAGACTTCACACGCCATCGAGAAAATCTCTCAGGCATGCAGGGTTCCTCACGATGTTTTCCTTCACCGTTTAAGCGCGTGATAATTAACTATTTAATACGGACATGACTTCGAAAAGTCAGAGGTGCGCGCCTTGGGTTCGAACTCGAGACCTTTGACTTGGCAGTCCAACGGTCATACCACTAGGCTATCACTGGTTTTATATATTATGTTGATCTTTATATGTACGTGCCTATATATAATGTACCTACCTGTGTGTTTCACATGTCAATATTTTGGTCCCGCCAGTATGACCTTTATTATTAATCTTGGATAACTACCTTTATCCAATAATAGACCGAAATATTATGTAAAATAGTTACGTGCAAAATTCTATAGAAAATATAAATTATAGGTCGATGTACTATGGTAGGTTTTAAAGTTACGCGTGCCTTCAAATTTAAATAAAAATTCCACTTCACAACACGTAATATCTACCGTCACTTTACAGGAAATGAAGCGTATCCCTATAACTTTAGTAGTACTACAGTTCGCCGGTATGTTTATGTCTCATGTAATAGGAGACGAGCCTATTGCCATTAACCGGGTTATTTATAATTTCATAGAAAAACTCAATACCACTTTGCTCGACCCGGAAATCGAATCCAGGACCTCTAGCGTAGCAGTCGCGGACAACTAGTTAATGAGGCGATCACCGTTTATAAATAACTTTGTATGAATATTACATTTTTTTTTATAATCATATTGATGGAAGGAAAACGATAGTACCTATAGATAAAGAACTTGCATGGCACACATATGATTTGACGTCACAACATGCTATACTAAGTTCTCTGTCTAGCATAAAAATAAAATACCTTATTTTTAGCCGATTTTAATTTAGTTTGTCGGTAATTATTATTATTACAGGTACTTATAATTTCTATTGTATTTCTTAAATTGTAACACCTGTATTACCTACCTATATTCTGCAAATAAAGAATTTGAATTCGGCTCTATTTATGGTCAACTTTTTAAATGAGTATATATAAATATTACTCAGCCAACTAGACTATTATGTACACAATCATTCAAGTTTTAGGTATATTATCAAAATCATTCTCTCAGAGATTCCCAGCGAATCCTATCACAGTTCGAATCAATACAAGGAACGAACATTCGATATGTAAATTCACTAAGCAATTACCAGATTGCCTCACCTGACACCATTCATCGTACACAATGGTGCGACTATACCATGTCGGCTCACGTGCTGACCACGATTACTTACAAATTAGATAATAGAACCTATTTGATTAGATCCTTATCATACGATGGATATGCTTGAGACCCAGTTTTTTTTAACTTGTTTACACACGAGTCTTAAATGTCCTTATTTAAGACTCGTTTGTCTAGTGGTCCTATACGTGTTATCATTCGGATTGCGATACCATTAATCTAGGCTCCTACTCCACCATTATTTTTTATTCGTGATAGGCTTACGCTTGACCGCCAGTTTGCCTGATGTTAAGCGATACTGCGATATACGATGGAGCGCGCTTGCCTAGAAGAAACCGATTCACTGGTGATTTAAAGACCCCCAGATTATATCTATCAGGGAAAACCCACTCGGGAAGTGCATTCCATATTTCAGCACTACGCATTATAAAAGTGGACTTCGACAACCTCGCGTTTCGTTCGGGCTTTTGGAATGTCCACCGTGAATCGATGACAAATTTCGTCCAAAATACTTCACTGGAAATAAATATAAGCGAATGCATTTCTTTCTAACTTTACCATGTTTGGAACGACTTTTCGGTCTTTTATTTCCAGTGAAGTTGAATTGCTTACAAAAACGTAATATCAAAATAAAAATGACTGCCTCATTAGTCTAGTGGACCCAAACACGACTGCTATGCTAGAGGTTCTGGATCCGACTCCCAGGTCGAGAAAAGTGTTATTGGGGTTTTTCTATGAAATTCTCAGTAGCAACTCGGAGTATTACATGGGACCTAAACATATCGCCTAAATTCCCCGTAGGATTAGGTATTTGTGTACAAATGTACACCGACAGTTCGTGTATATTAGTACACATCTGCCTAGAAGCTTGATGGTATGCCTGTACGTGTATAATGACGTACATATTGTGGCTGCGCGATCGGCTTTTGCGCTACGGGTTGTGAGCTCGATCCCCGCACAGAAAAAATATTCGTATAATCTACAGGTAGTTGTTCCGTGTCTGTTGGATTATGTATGTGAAAATTTGGGTTTGAAACGATCCACGATAGATGATTCAGAAAAAAGTGTAGGCCAGTTTTTTTTTATCATAATATGGATTAAAAAGTTAATATAGAAAGAAAGAAAGAAAAACATTATATTTCAGACTCGCACAGGCAAAG
Organism: Acronicta aceris; assembly: GCA_910591435.1. Lineage (NCBI taxonomy): Eukaryota > Metazoa > Arthropoda > Insecta > Lepidoptera > Noctuidae > Acronicta > Acronicta aceris. The sequence goes on from OU342759.1 coordinate 14,283,358, forward strand.
TATATTTGGTACATGGTGCTTTAATAACAAATTACGAAAATCCAGCACGAGGCCAAAAAAGGACCCTAACTCAGCTTAATGCTGCGACATTAATAAACAATATGCTACAGCACTGGTGTTCAATGATATAATGTATTATATAATAGAATAATATTATATAATTTGATAGCTTTAAATGTCAAAAACGATACGTATCACTCACTGTAGTTTTTTAGTCTATAAACTGATCTCTCTAAGTTCTGAAATTGCTTAATATATACGTTGAGTTAAGCTAATATAATGCTGTGATTTCTCGTATAATCCTCGGTTAAATGTGCTGAAAGTACAATTTCGCACCCTTAGTGAAATAAACGTTAAAGTAAGCTACTACGCTAAACGAGGAAGGAAAGAAGGGATATAAAGAATAATATAAAAGTAATAAAGGCTTTACCAACATTTATAAAGTAACATAACACACCTGGCGTACTAATGTACACCTACAGTTCGCCGGTATGTTTAGGTCCCATAGAGGGGAAGCCTATTGCCAATAACCGGGCACAAATTCCAGACTCCGAGCTGCTACTGAGAATTTCATAGAAAAACCCAATAACAGTGGGTCGATACACGTAATATCTACTGTCATTGTACAGGAAATGAAGCGTTATCTTCTTCTATATCTATACTTATAATAAATATGTAGAGAGGTCAATTCTGTACATGAAATATATTTCCAAAATAACTATCAGCGGGTGATTAGTGATCGATACTGACGCCAAAAATGCAATCAGTAAAATTTTTGTCTGTCTGTCTGTCTATCTGTCTGTCTGTCTGTCTGTCTGTATGTTCGTTATAGAAACGAAAACCACTAGTTGTTCCGGGTCTGGGTGTTTGTGTATGTGAGAATTTTTGTTTGTAAACGCACCCACGATACAGAAAGAAAATCCTAGTGTCGGGCAACGTTTTTAAAAAAAAAATACAAGCAAACTAATGATTCTATTTCGGATACCGTTAATCTAGGTTCCTACCGTACCATTTCATTTACTACTAGATACTTCACTGGAAATAAAAGACCGAAAAGTCTTTCCAAACATGGTTAAGTTATAAAGAAAGACATTCGCTTATATTTATTTCCAGTGAAGTATTTTGGATGAAATGGTGGAGTAGGAACCTAGATTAATGGTATCGCAATCCGAATAATAACACAATTTGATTAAATTGTGTTTGAATTACGATTTATTTTGGTATTACGTTTGCATGTGAAATTCGGTCCGCCGGACTCTTAACGTCTAAAATACCCTTTTCACTTTTTAAATCTAAATTGATACCTCCTTTCTGGCTGTGGAAGGGTAGACAGCAATATCGATTTCAATAGGGGATACTAAAACATAAAGGCTCGCGCAGATTAGCCGGTTATTCGACGCTGTCGCAAGTCGGAGCGACATGCGACTGTGTCTTCCTGGTTAAAAAAAAACATTGACATATAAGTGTCCTTAAAAGATCTATTTACAAAAAAAATATCATTTAACCATTTAGTCGGTCTCCAGAGACTTGCGTCTATGCGACAGCTCCGTACGATACAATTCAAAAATCATACTGACGCGTGTCACTCTGGATTGTGTTACCATGCTGATTTCTGACACTTACGCGAATATTAGACATTGAAATAAAACTACTTTTTCCGGATTTTATAGCGTTATATTGATATTATTTACAGCATCTATGGTCACCATGGATGCTGTAAAGGATCCAAAATGTCGGGAATCAAAATGTAATATCAATATAACGCGATAAAATCCGTTATAAAGTAGTTTTATTTCAATTGTGTTACCATGGACAAATTCCAAGAAACTATTGGGGAAAAAGTATCACTAGATCCTAAGAACAAATTAACGATGGAACTAATGAAAATCATTAGGAACGATCACCGTACAGATAAAGCAGGAATTTATATTTACAAAACTACGTCAAAGAAAACTATAAACTGCGATTCGCTTCTATACTGCGTGATGATGATTTTGGCGACACGTTTGATGTGTTTGTGTGTGTTTTGACGACAGCAGCTGAGCGATCGACTTCTGCGCTGCACACACGAAACAATATTTGTATGACGTACAACTACCTGTAGTTGTAGGTCATACAAATATTTTTAGACAAATATTTAAACGCACCTGGCGTTTCTGTAAGTGAAAATTAGCCTACAAAATTGTTGTAGGAAGATTTTAGCGTTGCAATACATTGCGAAGTGATTGCCTTAATCTGACTGTATGACCTACAACAACTACAGGTAGTTGTAGGTCTTACAAATATTTTTACACAAATATTTAAACGCACCTGGCGTTTCTGTAAGTGAAAATTAGCCTACAAAAGTGTTGTAGGAAAATTTTAGCGATGCAATACATTGCGAAGTGATTGCCTTAATCGGTGTGAACCTTTAATAGCGCGTGACCAATGTGGGCTCTACTCCAATCTTTTAAATAATTCTGGGAACATAAGTAGTCATGTACAGTAATAAAAATAAAAGGGATATAGTCCCAAATAAACCGTTTTAACTATGTCGATGTAATCTATAAACCATCACACCTGTATTTCCAGAAGGTTGGTTAGGGAGATGTGTAATAATGTACACCCGCAGTTCGCTGGAATGTTTAGGTGCGCTGTAATAGGTGGCGAGCCTATTGCTATTAACCTGGCACAAATCCGAACTCGGAGTAATTGCACCCGCGAAGATATATTCTATTACCTATAATAAAATTGTAACAGGCCGATGTCTGTACATTATAGATATTAAAGAAAAATTAATATTCTTCTTATAACGTTTATGGGGTCTTTATTATGGCAAGAGAAGCCAAAATATCAATTTTTAGAATTTTTATCTGTCTGTATGTTTGTACGCGCATCGCGCAAAAACGACTGCATGGAATTGAATGCAGTTTTCACAGAACAGAAAATATGTATGTATATATATAACCTACAGAGCGGCATCCCTCTCTTATAAACTCAAAAATATCGTATAACAAGTTAATGTTACAGTCTTTGGTATTAAAAAAGGCCATTTAAAAATTCTAACTAGTGCATATACGTTCTACTGAGTGGCCTAATGGCAAGCTTTTAGTCGCCATCGCTATGAAACGAGTGCTCTTGACCGACGCCGCCTCAAAGGTTAAGCTTTTTATAGCTGGCAAGTGTTTACATACGAGAATGCTATGAATAACATAGGTTATGGTAAAGAAAAAATAAAGAAACATTTATTCACCGGCACACGTAAGACATGTAACTACATATAAGTCCATTGCATTTATATTTTAAAAAAACAGAGAAGAATAGTACGTAGGTACAGTGCCCCACGGGTGAGCTGAAAGGGATCTGGTTCAGCGTATGTCTGTAACTAGCGTCAGACAGATTGTCTGACTCAAAGGTTGAACTGGGACTGTTATGCAAACAGTACCAGTTCAACCTTTTCCCATTTAACCCTTTTTGTTAATCTATACTGTACTGCAGGGCAAAAGTCTCTCTGTAAAGTTTTATAGCTTTTTATTGTGGCTTTCTCCAGGCATTCGCGTAGCCAGAGTTGTTTCTAACTCCAGCCATTTAATGAGTGATCATAAATAATTCCTCAACCATCACGCCTGTATTCCTCGAAGGGATAGGCAGAGGTGTACTAATGTACACTAACAGTTCGTCAGTATGTTTAGCTCCCATGTAATAGGGGGTGAACCTATTGCCAGTTGCTACTGAGAATTTCATAAAAAACCCAATAACGCTTTACTCGACCTGGTAATCAAACCTAAAACCTATAGCGTAGCAGTCGTGATTAGGACCTCTAGTCTAAAGGAGCAGTAATTCTTCAACACTTACAATTTTTCTAGGGTGAACAAAGATGTCTCTATCCTCTTGCTCCCCTAGTGACATCCAAGTCTCCGGCTAGTCATCTCATTCATAAAAGTATCCAGATCGTCTTAGCCACGTTTTACAGTTTTACACGTGGGAGAGCCATGCTTCGGCACGAATGGGCCGGCTCGACCGGAGTGATACCACGGCCTCACAGAAAACCGGCGTTAAACAACGCTTACGTTGTGTTTCGCCGAGTGGTTGAGGTTACCGGAGGCCCAATCCTCTTTTAAAGGTCAGCAACGCACTTGTGACTCCTCTTTTGGTGTTGCGGGTGTCCATGGGCGGCGGTAATCGCTTACCATCAGGTGATCCGTCTGCTCGTTTGCCCTCCTATCCCATAAAAAAAAGCCAGCCCCAAAGTCAACGCCTCTCCTTAGGCATTCTTGGCCCCCGTCATATGCCCTGAATCACAATTAGACAGAGACAAACATAAATATCGTTATTTATGACTCCCACATTTTTTTTAATAGACCCATGCAAGTTTGTAATGATCTTTTTTTCTACAGGCCGTGGACAATGGAGACGAGAGCTGATGACGATGAGGCGCCCACAGACCCAGCGGCGAGGAAGCTCACACACCATGACTATACAGAACAGGACTTTGAAGGTTAGTTTTTGTATTGAGTTTTACACACACTAGGAATTCTCGTGGTTTAATAATGATGGAGTTATTGTTATAAAAACATATCTGACAAGCCAAGCAAAGCGCAACGGCTCTAACTACCTTTTCTCGAAGCGCTTCGTTTTTTTATTTAAACCTCATAACTTTGGTTTGGATGTAAAGTGAAAAATGTATTCATTGTTCATAACTTCTGTTATACAATAGTTCTTGTGGTAACGAAATGGCCAAGCCACATATACACCGTTACATTGAAGTCGTTTTAATGCCGAAAGGACGGTATTATACTCATTACTAGGAATAACTTTTACTATGGAACCAATCCTGAAATCACGAAAAAAAAACAGCTGTTCCATACACTCTGACGAGTTCAGAGTACACAAAATGTTTGTGAAGTTAGGGCTTGTAAAGCGTGTAGAGTTAGAACCTTGGCTCTGAATGAGATCTGATATTTTTTTAACAGTGTGAGCCATATGGTTTCACAAAAAAACCCAATAACACTTTGCTTAAACTGGAAATCGAACCCAGGAACTCTAACATAGCAGTCAGCAGTTTCAAATTTGGCGTAATACCAATCCAATGCTATAAATGACAGTAACATTTTTACTAAAAACCTCAAAAAAACGTCAAAGTATAAGTATTACCCCAAGCCGATATTTTTTTAAGTATATTTCCTCTTCAGATTTTCCATAAAAAACTAACTTTAATGGTATTAGTGTATGTTACAAGGATAATAAGGATATAATATTTACAGGAAGCAACAGTTTAATGAGTATCAAAAGAATTATTTCCTCGAAACGAAGTACAAATATTATTACTAGAATTCGTACAACGAAGAGAAATATATGTTACTGTAAAAGCCCGATCTACGGTAAATCCTAATATTTACCAACTCTGACTGGCAAAATTCCGAAAATGTTCCACCACGGTTAGGTTAGGGTGATAGGCTTTTTTTAAAAAAAAACAAACAACGCCATGCATGTGTTCCACCATGGCTAGGTTAGGTAGTTTTTTAAAAAAGCTAACAACCTAAACTAACTATGGTGGAATATTACGGCCTTTTACCAGTCAGAGTTGGTAAATCTTAGGATTGGCCGTAGTTCGGGCGTAATTAATTCAGAATATTTAATGAACTAGGTACAACAGGTACTCTAACTACATTCGAAACTTTATTTATTATTGATCAAAGGAATACTCCCTTTCAAAATACTGAATCAACATTGGTTCAAACTTTCAAGGTAGTTATTCTGAAACTTTTGGGTCAAGTCGAATATAATTTACGTTTATTAATAACTGATGGCGGCAAAATTTACTAGGTACGTAAAAGCCTGTCTTTAATTAATTATTATTATTATTACAGCTGCATAATACTGGATGCTAGATTTAGGAACCTACTTCGATAAAGGGGTGATTGTACCCGTAGTAGTCAACGACTTTTCCCGTGAAACGCATACCCTATAACATACCATCACGCCCGGATTCCCCGAAGGGTTAGGCAGAGGCGTACTAATATACACCCACTGTTCGCCGGTCCTATGTAAAAGGGGGAGATCCTATTGCCATTAACCAGGCACAAACCCCAAACTTCGAGGTTTTAGAGGTATTAGAAAACAACTGACCTTTCAATTACTTACACGATTATTATTACAACATTACAAGGCACAAACAAGAAGTCTTGTAACGTCAGATAATAACGTTGAAATGAGATACTATGGGCCAATTTTTTACCCATTCTGAGGTAAAAAAATGTTTACCAGTAATTGGGTAAATATTTAGGTAGGTACTTTATTTGAAAGATAGTGTGGGGGCGTTATAGAATACCAACAGTTTTTTTCATCCCGTGGGAAATTCCCGTATATCTTAGTGGGTATATTTAATAATATAATAAATCTGAAGAGATTGTTTGTATTTTTTTTTGTTGAACGTGTATACTTGTTTTTAAACGATACATCTCTATGAAAACCTTACGTGGATTAGAACTTCTTTCGTCGTATTTAGCAGAATAAACTGGATGTTTTATTTTGTCTAAGCAGACGGGTACATGAATAAAGTCAACACCTATCAAGTTACTACAAACTATCAAATTTTCCCAATGGATAATAAACTTTATGCATTTGGAGATTAAATTGAAAATCGGTTGAATTTGTCAATTTTGTGACCATGATGTGCTGTTGACTGTACATCAAAATCAACGAATAAAGTTTTAAAATATAACCGTTTTTGTTTTTGGTGGGGATTGAGATGACTGGATCCTCTTTTCTTTTCGGAAAAACAAACGTCACAACATGCTATGAGAGAGGTAGGGCATAGTGGAATCTAATAATTCCACTCATAATTGGAGCTGCTCGACTGGCGAAGTATCTTGCAGAATATTGTAGCCAAATAACATAGCTCCGTGCTATGTTGTATTCCTAACGGTGAGCAAGGTCGCCAGAGCTACGCGAGAAAGCGTTGTGTTGGCAGATAGGATAAGCATCACGGATTGTCTCCTATGCTGTTAGCCCAATTATTCCTCCTTGAGTTACAAGGTTGGCAACGCGCTTGTGATATCCCTGGTGTTACAGGCGTCTATAGGCTACGGTAACCGCTTACCATCAGGCGGGCCGTATGCTTGTTTGCCACCTTAGGTATTTTACGGTTCAGGATAGATTTAACTAACACCAATTTCACCGAAACAATAAATACTTTAATTAACTTGACAAACACACAACAGAAATTACAGAGAAAGTTACAACACTATCACTTGTCGCACTATAATGTCACACTTGTAATCGTTTAACTTCGTTTCGATATTCACTTCACCGTGGATAGAACTAAACTGCGCTAGCCGACCCTCACGACCAGTATTTATATGAGTCACGCACGAAGATTCTAGAATCGAACAATCTCGATAGGTCCACAAAATACGAGTAGGTACTTGATCGTCTATTGTTTACGGTCATTGACGTTGAACCCGGCTTTCTTACGAATGTTCTACGTGCTTCTATGACTTATCTAGAATCTTCGTGACCCATCTCCGTACTTCTAATAGTTACTCGGCGTAACAGGTATAAAAAAATACTGTAGGTGTAGGTTTTTTAACCTGTTATAATGACAATACTGGACTTGTTAAACACAAAGTTTCAATTGCATAGCTCTGATACTTTGAATTTTGTTGATATCTAAAAAACCCCGATTTCGTCATTGACTGATTAACAGAGTGAGCCATATGGTCTCACAAAAAAAAACCAATAACACTTTTACGACTTCTCTAGAATCTTCGTGACCCATCTCCGTACTTCTAATAGTTACTCGGCGTAACAGGTATAAAAAAAACTGTAGGTATAACTTCCTGATTTTATTTTTTTATGTATCTATGGGGCCACAAACATATTTATTCATAGAGACTTCAGAGAGAAATTTTTTTCTACTAATAGATATAGCTGTACCTAACACCCACAATATCCAAACTACTATAGCGGAAATAATCTCAAAATATTAACATTTAGCTATAGAATTAAAACGCCAATAGCAAGCAGAAACCGTACACATAGTCCCAATAAATTTTATTATAGTCAATATATATCTTTATATAATAGATAACTGATTATAATAGATAAGTTTATAATCTTAGCATGGAAAATGCAAAAAAAAATAACAACTAAAAGATAACATCATAATTCTGAAAAATAAATAATAAACGAAACTTAAAGGGATTTGCCGTTAAGATTCGATAGGTATAGTCGGTCCGTCATGGTACACCAGCTGCTCTAGTAACAGAGGGGGGAGTATCTTCGTAATTTCCATGGCGGAATTTAGGTCAGGAGGGTGGACGAGTGAAATTGGGGAACGAAATCCCATGGTTGCTATTTATACTTGTATCGTTAACAGAATGAATACACTTTGGTATTGGATAAGTTGAGAATTGATCGGGTGTCAGTAACCGTGATGAATGTCTTGAGTTTTATTTGGTATATTTCGTTACGTTATCAACGAGTGTATATTTTATTTCGTTTGTATAAAAATTGACTTCGGAATTATTTATTTTAGTGTGTTAAATAAAACACATGTTTGATCGAGTTCAGAAAATTTGACAGTGCGTTTACTTTTGTAAAAAACCAAAGAAAAATATAGACATTTAATAATTTTGTTTATGCTTCGCAGCGCCATCTAGTCGCCGGAATGAAGTAAGGATACTATTCTATTTTATCCAATCCCATACTAACTAACGACATAATTGTTCACGCGAGAGCTTGATTAGAAATTATGCTATTGCTTTGAAAGGAAAAATAAGGGAGAATCTCACACGTGTTTTTGATCTATTCTGAAGTTTCCTTCGCATATAATTGGGTTACGCTTGTCGTTTACAAACAAGATTTTATGATTTTGGCGTGAATGTAGCAATCATATATCCAGAGTAAATAATTATACAGTGATATCCACTAGTCACATCACTAGATGTGAACTTAAACTAGCAAATTGTACTTCTCGAATTTGAATGATAAGGCTCTCGTGCCTGGCTTTTTCAAATCATATGCATAACATGATTGACGTGATTTTCGCGAAACGAAACGTACCGGTTGAAAAAACGAGAGATTTTTGTAACCTGTAATTTGTAACCAGTTATTTTTGCAACCAGTTATTTTTGTAACCAGTTATTTTTCTCAAACAGTGATTTTATCATAGGTGATTCTAGAGTTACAAAACGAAAATAATGAGTGATTACGTTACAGCTTTAATTATTTTTAACGATTATTTTTTGTAGACTTTTAGTCTAGTGATCCTAAGTGTGACTGCTACGCTAGAACTTGAGTTCGATCCCAGGTTCATCAAAGTATTATTATAAAAATTTTCAAAAGCAGCTCGATGTTTGGATTTATAGCCGGATAATGTCACTAAACTCGCCTCCTAAATGTAATGACGACTTACCGGTGGACTGTGGGTATACATATGTATATTATTATATACAGTACCTACACCTCTGCCTAAACCTATGGCGAATACCGGCGTGATGGTATGTTATGTTATATGCCGTTACACTAAATATAATTTACTTTTGTGTTATGTTATGCATCTATATCTGATACTTTCTGTGAATTGTTCGGCGAGTGATATCGTCCAAAGTCTAACAGCCTGCATTCCATAAAGTTATACATGGAAAGGTCAGCAAGTCTTCAGTTTAAAACGACCTCTGGGGCAGCAAACACCTGAAGAGCGTAGAAGATAAAAACTTTTGTGACATTTATTTGTACTTTACTTTATGGTACAAGACCAATTAGTAAAAAATGTCATAGACAATCTGTATGCCTTTATGGATAACTGGAAAACCACAAGTAGATACAGACTTTTGCCCAGTAGTAGGATAGTAGATATTCGTTAAAAAAACGACGGGCCCACACTGGTAATGGCACTGATTTGGTAACAAAAAGTTTAAATTCAAGTCCCACCGATAACATTAAATTTAATTTTAGTTAGTGGTGTTAACAGAATACTAGAAACATTATGGTCCGCTTGCACCAAATTCTTAAACATGTTTAAATTCAAAATTGTGTATCTTTTTGTGTTTTTTTGTATTTTCCATGCTAAGATTATAAAGTTATTTGAAAAATTGTGTTTAAATACGATTTAAATATATTTAAGAAGTTGGTACTAAAAAGTATGGAATAAAACGCTCTGCCTAGTAAATTATTCAAACGAATGCCTAGTAAATTATGCATCGAATCGTAGCAATTTGATTATAGGCTACAAATGCCGTAGCTGTGATTTTGCTACGTCGTAGCTCGTAGCAATCATGTATAACATATTAATCTTACTGATAAAGCCGCGTTTTCACTAAGGGACATGTCGAGGAGACATATCGCCCAACTTTCGCGTGGTATGTCTTTGCGACTTTATGGGACAATGTTGCTCGACATTTGCCTAGTTCACACAACCCAGTGGTGAATAGTATATTGCCCGAGGAGGCAGGCAAAGAAAGACAGAAACAATATATTCAGCGACAGTAAAGACAAGTACATCTGTGGTAAGAATAAAATATATAATAATAGTATTCGTACGTGGCCTCATTGTTGAGCTTGCTTACATACAAAGCGACACGCGTCCTCACTATTCAAAGCTTGTCGGGCGACTGTCAAGGGACACGCAGATCGCGCTCTTGCGACAAGTCCCCCATAGATGTCGCCAGCGACGTCGATCGACACACGCGGTACTCGTAAATTTCGTCCTGAGAATCAGAGTCGCGGGACAATGTCCCCTAATGAAAACGCGCCTTAAATCTTTATAACATAACATACCATCGCGCCTGTATTCCTCGAAGGGTTAGGCAGAGGCGTACTAAATGTACACCCACAGTTCGCCGGTATGTTTAGGTCCGATGTTATAGGGGCCATATCCTATAGCCATTCACCGGGCACAAATCCAGACTCCGAGTGGCTACTGAGAATTTCATAGAAAAACCCAATAACACTTTGTTCGACCTGGGGATCGAACTCAGGACCTCTAGTGTAACAGTCGCACTTCGGACCATTAGACTAATGAGGCAGTAAATCTTTATATAAATTATTAATCTAGGTATTATAAAAGGTAACTTAAATATTTTCCATTAATTTTTATTTGTAATCATTTTATTTATAATTTAAACAACTATTTTAATTACAAACACGAGATAATTTTATTGAAATAAAGGTATAGTTAAAGTATATTAATAAGATAAGCGGCGATAGCCTAATGGCTAGGGCTAGGATTGCGATCATATGATTCCCGGTTCTACTAACGCGAATCCAGTCGTACCACATGCATTTAGCACGTGAGGTTAACAAGAATACTAGTAATGTGCGACCCACATTGCTAGTAAGCTTTTTAAAAACAAAAATAAAATAGAAAATAATTAGGTTTCCCTTTTTTCTGTCTTAGTTAATTCTTGAAGAAGATAATTTTAACATAGTTTAGATTCCGTTAATAATATTTTCATTATTAAGTCCTCCCACAAGCCTTTGTAGAAATATTGTGATCACTAGGCCCTTTAATTTACTACAAAGCCTGTAGGATTACTTCTCACTTAACACTGTTACCATGGGAACCGAATTCGATTACAGAGCAACCTTGCTGGAGCAAAATAAATTAACACAATATTGTCAACCTCTATTACATTTTAGTAACCTTACCGCCGCGCTTACAGATACTCAATAACGTTAATGAACCAAGGCAAAGTAACTTGATTTACAATAAATGTCGCCAACGTCACTTTATGACGTAAACTCAGAATGTGAAGAGGTCAGAGCGTCTGGTGTATCTAACCAGAAGACGCAGGTGTGAATCCTGCCCGCGGTCGACCAACGATTACTTTAGAATGGCTTGGAATGGTGTAAATGGTACGCCAGTTTCAATTTTCTTCATAAAACAATGACGATTAAAATATTTCGAATATAATTATATCTTTTTCAGTACCACTCAATGAAGAGGTAATATTCTATTTAAAAAAAAAAACGTTATGCCTCTAGTGTTTTCTCCTGTATCGTGGGTGCGTTTAGAAACACAAATTCTTACATACACAAAACATAGAACAAAAATGTTGTGGTACAGTGGACAAGCCATATTTTTCCATATAAATCCGGGGACAATTAAGTCCCCTGAGTCTTGCAGGTACTTATAAAAGATTTAATCATTATCATCATCAGCCTATAGCAGTCCACTGCTGGACATAGGCCTCCCCCAATGTGCGGGGCCTTCTCAGTAAAAGATTACAAGGGTTAAATATTATTATTTCGGGTTTTTTCTTAATAAGATATCTTTTGAGAAAGGGTCGAAAACAGGTGACATCAAAAAGTTTATTAATTCAATTACAGTCTCTGAGGGAGAAAGTACGTAAGTTACCAATCTGTAGCGAAATCCTCCGTAAAATTGCAAATATTGCCTCGCCGTTGCACTTGACCCGATTTCAGTCGAGATAAGATTTCCTGAAACCACTTACTGCTCCGCTTTTGCGAGATTGCATCGATTTGTGCATAATATTGCATACATGATGCGTCCATATTTATGTGTATGTTATGTTTACCTTAAACCATCTTCGGTTATATATTTTTTTTAATGTTTTTGGGAGGCCGGATGAGCTTGACTTCTTCAGGAAGGATTGGCCTTGAGCCGTGAAGAGTGGTAACCACAAATAAATGTTATTAGAAAGAAAGAAAAGAAAGAAAGAAAGAAGAAAGAAAGAAACAATTTATTCAGCGAATAGCAAAGACAAGTACATAAATAACTATAAAAGAACATAATATTAAACTTACAACATAATATCACTATGCCCTTACAATTACGCCGAAAAGGATCTGGTTCAGCATATGCCAGACAAATTTGCCCGACGCTGGTTTTCAACCAGACCCTTAATGACGCACGGACGAAAACCAGTTCCATATACCCAGTATAATAATAATATACGGCAACTTAGTGGTACAATATATAAATAAATAAATAAATGAATAAATATATACATAGTATGTAGTTACATAAATAGCATTACTATTTCTATGTGTGTTTTAGAGCAAGCGCAGCGCTCAGCACCCGGATTGAAAAAAAAATAAAATAAAAAACAAAAACTGCAGTGGTGACGCTCGCACGCGGTGTTATGGTGTCAACTATGGAAAACCATACATACATATTAAGATATAAGGTTTATCTTAAGAACCATTCGACTAACCCGTTTCCTATAAAAAATGTTTTTTTAATGATGTTTTATTATCGTTTAATTAAAAAAGTACCGTTCTAGGCATCTCGCGGTTGCGTCATGACCCCTTAAATTTTTGAAAATGTAAAAATAGAATTAATTCTTTATAATTTATTCCCACAAGGTTAACATACGGTCTACCAACTAATGTACACATTATGGAATGCAATAAAGTATTGAGTATTGAGGTTTAAATTTTAATGTTTTAATTTAGATAGGTACAAGTATAAACAAAATTGACAACCTATTTTGAGGGTTGCAAGTATGTGCTAGACGATAGCAAAGTTGTCATCGGGATAGTCTGGATATCTTTAAATCACGAGTGAATCGGTTTCTTTTAGGCAAGCGCGCTCCATCGTAGATCGCAGTATCGCTTATCATCGACGAACTGGCGGCAAGCGTAAGCCTATCACGAATAAAAGAAAAGTAATTCATAACCTTCTCCCACTAGGCTAAAATTTTGAAGGTATATTCTATCAATATTTTAAAAAGTATATGTAACCACCGAGCCTATTCTGGCGGTTGCAAGTATCTTCCAGAAGAGTACATGGGTAATAGTTATGAGACTCGATGGGAGTGAGAGCGCGCAGACTTGTACGAGTTCCAATATCAGAAAAGAAGGATATAATATTTATATTTAAGTACTGAGAATTTCTAAAAAAACACTATAACACTGCTCGACCTGAGAATCGAACCCAGAACCTCTTGAATAATAAGGCTTAACTATTTTATATAAATTCCTTTCAGATACTGATTTAAATAGTCTATAGTCCGAAATGTTTCAAATAAAGGTTCTTTGTAGCGACGGAGACACAGAATCTCTTTGACACAAACTTTTTCACTTTATGATATTAATCCCTTTTATTTGTCTTGTTGTTGTAAGAGGGTGTTATAAGATGATAGGTACAAAGAGAATTTTATGCTTAATGCTTCGCTGAATGATACTTTGATTTAATTTTAGCGTTAAATTTTTAACGTAGTAGAACTTTGCTATCGTCTGGGTTGGTAGGTACTATATTGAAATAACATAACATACCATCACGCCTGTATTCCCCGAAGGGTTAGGCAGAGGCGTACTAATGTACACCCACAGTTCGCCGGTATGTTTAGGTCCCATGTAATAGGGGGCGAGCCTATAGCCATTAACCGGGCACAAATCCAGACTCCAAGCTGCTACTGAGAATTTCATAGAAAAACCCAATAACACTTTGCTCGACCTGTGGATCCAGGACCTCTAGCGTAGCAGTCGCGCTTGGGACCACTAGACTAATGAGGCAGTCTATATTGAAATAAAACTACTTATTACGGATTTTATCGCGTTGTATTAATATTATTTAATTCCCGACGTTTCGGAGCCTAAGTTGTTGGACGTTTTAAGACGTCCAACAACTTAGTCTACCTGTGACCATGGATGCTGAAAAGGATCTGAAACGTCGCAGTAGTACCTAGTTTTATTTCAATGTCTAATATTCGCGTAAGTGTCAGAAACCAGTAAGGTACTATATTTCCAAATACTCTGCAGCTAAGCGATAATGTGCTAAAATTATTGTATTTGAAGGATAATGTAGGTAATGAAATTACTGGGCTTTTAACTAAAACTTCACAACTGAGGTCCCAAGATGAAAACTCGCAGTATATCCCTTTTTCATACATTACGACTGATTTGCTATTATTTAACATTTTATGCTTTCGTTATGTACAGTTTTACTATCATATTCATGAGTTCCTAATACCAGTCGTGTTATTGCAGCAGGGACGCCAAATAACAGGCTGCGCACAAATCAGGATGCTTTGTTTGCATAGTAAAACATCGGTTGACGTCACGCAACACGCTTATATGAGATGTATAGGATTCATTTGAAAGTAGATAGAGCCAGTGAGCGCAGAAGCGACCATATGTATTTGCATAAGTTGATTACATTAATATAACTTGGAGATTAAAGATTTTTTCATAGGCAAATTGGGCAAAGGCAGTTATTGGATCCACCAATACATTTTTCAAAGTAGGAATCCTATTTATACCGCTCTCTCCTTCTAGTGTTACTTTGTCGCCTCCGTCTATTAGGAATTCACTATAAAGAGATTTTGGTCCTTCGGTACGCGGTTGATATCGCCTTGCTCGACCTGGGAATTGAACTTGTCTTGAGTTCACGCTGAGCAGCCGAAGTTGCGACCGATAGACCAATGAGTTTGTGAATAATAATATATAATACCATCACGTCTGTAGTCCAAGAAGCGATAGGCAGAGTTTGTCCACAGTTCTTTTATAGTATTTTATATAATGTGGGCCTTGTAACCTGAATTAAATAAATAAATAAAGTTCACCTGTATTATAATGTTTAAGTTTCCCCTCCCATGTAATATATTGTGTGCGAACCTATTGTCATTACTGTAACGCGTCAGGCATGTTTGCTGAAACGGCTACAGATAGCTTTTCATCAATCATGCGAAAAAGATGGGCATCATTGTTGCACAGGATTCGCGGGAGTGCCAATAGCATCCTGAAAGTGATAGGCGACAGGCCAGACTGTATTTTCCTGAAGTATTGGACCCGTACGCATAACTGCGGGTCTGATGCTGCAGAAAAATATATGAATTAAGGAATAAGAGTTTAAGTATCTACTAACATAATCATTAAGCTGTATTACTAACAAACATTATATGGAATTTTCCGAAATAAATTATTTATTATTATTATTAAGCGAGCACAAACCCAAATTCAGAGAATTTCATATAAAACTGCTACAAACAAACAACACAACAATCTGTACGACCTGGTAATCGAATTTAAGACCTTCGCACAGCAACATGCGACGACTAATGAGACAGTTGAGTTTATAAATAATATCCTCCTCGTAATCAGGCCAAGTTTTGTACATAATATAAATTATTCAACAGTCAAGATATAATCATTTTCTATCCAGGCACCTATATTCCGATCGATTAAAGGTTAAATGGTCCGTATCAGATTGACGTGAGAGAACTCTGAAGGGGGCAACTGGCTGGTTGCTCTGATAAATTACGTCACTATTATTTTGACATAAACACAATGAATTTATCATTTACGTTAGTGGGATAATGTAATCAAAACAAGTATGGGACTTTAAAAAAAAGATCCTTATTCATAATTCAATATTGTTTTACTTTATTAGATACAACACAATAAGAAAACCCACGCCTGTAGTCTCGAAGGTTACAAATCATTAACCTGTTCATACCATTTCCTGTACATACAATATGCGAAAATTTGTACCTAATTATATTTTAGTACTAAACATACACTCACGACTTACTCCCACACGGGTAAGCAGAAACTATAGACCACCACTTGCTACGATTCTCACATACATCTTCTCATACATACGCGCCGGTTGTGAATAGATACGACACACCTGACCTTTTTGAAGGATTTTTTTTTATGGGATAGGAGGGCAAACGAGCAGACGGATCGCCTGATGGTAAGCGATTACCGCCGCCCATGGACACCCGCAACACCAGAGGAGTCACAAGTGCGTTGCCGACCTTTTAAAAGGGGATTGGGCCTCCGGTAACCTCACTCACTCGGCGAAACACAACGTAAGCGTTGTTTAACGCCGGTTTTCTGTGAGGCCGTGGTATCACTCCGGTCGAGCCGGCCCATTCGTGCCAGAGCATGGCTCTCCCACGTAAATATTTCACCGATAAGATCGGCGTATGTCCTTCTAGGGTGCCCTCTTCCGACGCTGCCTCTGACATTCTTCTTATAAATTCCTTTCGTTAATCGTCTTTCATTTATTCTTTCAACATGTCCAAACCATCTCAGCATATTCTTTTCAATACGTGTCACTACATCATCTTTCAGTTCAGTCCGCAAAGTTGTCATAAGACAACTGGAACAGTGTGATAACACACTGTTCCTGTATCTATCATTCCGAAATGTATACGCACATACTTCACAAGGAACAATAATTAAGGTAATTTCTTTACAAATTCTTCGAAAAGGAAGAATAATTAGGGATATATATTATTAGCATAAAATTTGAAGTAAGGAAGTAATAATTAATTAAACTAATAATACATTTTATACATTCATAAATATATTGTTTAATAGATACTGGAAAGCATACTATAATCCATAGATACTAACATTAGAAATGTGAAAGTAACTCTGTCTGTTCGTTAAGGGTCCGGCGGATCTTGAATTGCCCACAAAAACTTACCAAAATAAATCGTAATCCACACAGAATTTTATCAAATTGTGTGCGGATTACGATTGGATGCCGTTAATCTAGGTTCCTCCCGTACCAATTCGGTAACTACTATTTCACTGGAAATAAACGGCCGGTAACTTATCATACCATCGTAAAGTTATCATACCATCACGCCTGTATTCCCCGAAGGGTTAGGCAGAGGCGTATTAATATACACCCACAGTTCGCCGGTATGTTTAGGTCCCATGTAATAGGGGGCGAGCCTATTGTCATTAACCGGGCACAAATCCAGACTCCGAGCTGCTACTGAGAATTTCATAGAAAAACCCAATAACACTGCTCGACCTGGGGATCGAACCCAGGACCTCTAGAATAGCAGTCGCGCTTGGGACCACTAGACTAATGAGGCAGTCAACAACAATAAGTTAAAAGATTCACAAGTATCGCTTTGTTGCTTTGAAAAGCGGATGAAAACATAAATTCTAGCCATTACGTAAGTAGATAGGTGTGGCCTAACTTGTTCGTACTATCTATTTAGTTTGTTTGGCTTTCTGAAAACTTTTACTGTAAACCTGTAAGCAATAAATTCTGAACTTATTGCAAAGTTTTCCACACAGATATAAAATATAAATATAGTTAATCTATACTTATAATAAATCTGTAGAGAGGTCAATTCTGTACATGAAATATATTTCCAAAATAACTATCAGCGGGTGATTAGTGATCGATACTGATGCCAAAAATGCAATCAGTAAAATTTTTGTCTGTCTGTCTGTCTGTCTGTCTGTCTGTCTGTCTGTATGTTCTTTATAGAAACAAAAACCACTCGACGGATTTCAACGAAACTTGGTACAATTGTTCTTCATACTCCTGGACAGGTTATAGTATACTTTTCATCACGCTACGATCAATAGGAGCAGAGCAGTGACGGGAAATGTTGGGAAAACAGGAGAACTTACTCCATTTTTTAAGCTTCCGTCGCGTCTGCAGCCTTAATGGTTAAAGCTACACAGAAATCATGTATGACGGAAATGTTCTCCTTAAAATTATATAAAAAATATTCCACGACAGCAAATGTCTATCTTTTATGGTTGACTCACAATAACACGTGTAACTCCCGATAGCTTAGCAGTTCGGAGCTTTCTGATTATATTTGTCTACTCTTACGTTAGGTGACTGACTGACTGACATAGTGATCTATCAACGCACAGCCCAAACCACAGGTTATAGTATAATTTTCATCACGCTACGATCAATAGGAGCAGAGCAGTGAAGGGAAATGTTGGGAAAATGAGTGATTCATGGGAAAGGTTTCAAGCTATCAATGTATATATCATCACGCTACAACCCTTAGGAACGGGGCAACGCAGGTGAAACCACGGGCGAAGAACTAGGGAACAAAGTAACTATTCCACGCGGACGAAGTCGCTGGCAAAAGCTAGTATATAATATGTACTGTATGTTTTGTATACCTGTGTTTGTAAAAGTGTATTAAGGGACCGGCGGAGCGGATACCGTTAATCTAGGTACCCACGGTACTATTTCGTCTACTACTACTTCACTGGAAATAAAAAACCGGAAAATCGTTCCAAACTTGGTAAAGTTATCGAACATTTGATTACATTTATTTTCAGTGAAGTATTTTGGACGAAATGGTAGAGAAGGAACCTAGATTAATGGTATCGGAATCTGATAATAACAGAATTTGATTAAATTGTGTTTAAATTACGTTTTGTTTCGGTATTACGTTTGTAAGAGAAATTCGGTCCGCTGGACTCCTAAGTAGTGTGAAATACGAAGTTATCTTAATCCACCCATGTGCATTTAAAATACAACCACACCTGTATTCCTCGAAGGATTAAACAGAGGTGTACTAATGTACACCCACAGTTCACCGGTACGTTTAGTCTCCATGTAATAGAGGGCGAGCCTATTGCCAGTAACCGGGCACAAATCCAAACTCTGAGCTGCTACTGAGAATTTCATAGAAAAACCCAATAACACTTTGCTCGATCTGGGTATCAGTCCAGGAACTCGAGCGTATCAGTCACTAGACTAATGGGGCAGTTTCTGTATCTATGTATGTTTAAGTATATAGATATGCTGTAAGTACTTACTGAATTAATATTACTTTAGAATGCGCTGTACTTTCAACCTAATTTGTAACGTGAAAAACGTAGTTTCTTTACAAAAAGGTACCTTTCAAAACCTCACTCCTGTCACGTCATTCAATTCATTACAGATTCCGTTCACGTACTGGCGGCAGAATTGCTCTTTACTGTAGGCGAAACATGCCCATTATATGCCTCCCTCTGAACTGAGCCGATAGAAATTTAAAAGCGATTATTTTTCATTTAAATCTGTGTTCTATACTTTTATAAATTGGTTTCGTTATAGGATATTCGATATATTTTCAAAGAATTTCTTTTTTAAGTTGGGTAACCGATGCGTGTATATGAATGTGGAATAATAGTATATACAATAAACGCTCAAAAGTCCATAAGCACGTTAAGGATTACATTGCTATGAACAGTATGAGCGAGCTCTATTCAGCCGGTGCGTGTCATTTGTTAACGACAATGAATAGAAGGTCGTAAGTCAAACCAAACGTCAAGCTATTGCGTTGTGAGATTGCCTATGGTCTTTTGGTCGCCACTGTACGTATGAGTTTGACAAATCATCAATCCCTTGATTTATTTGACCTTCGATCTGTGCAACTTTGAAGTTTTATTCTAGGCAAGAATTAATATAATTTAATTGTTTATTATCACGCGCTTAAACGGCGAAGGAAAACATCTTGAGGAAACCTGCATGCCTGAGAGAGAGATTTTCTCGATGGCGGGGGGTCAAAGTCTGCCAACCCGCATTAGGCTAGCGTAACGGACTATAGCGTAATGGAAACCCGTGTCTAGCAGTGACACAGCATAAAGGGCTGATTATTCTGTGCAGGTTTCAAAGAACACTCTAGTTTGGGGGTTACCGTCTATTCATATAAGTTACAAGGAACCCATAATATCATACTTAAACCTAATCTAAGATTTGTACGTGGGAGAGCCATGCTTCGGCACAAATGGCGCGGAAACGACGCTTGAAACACAAGGCCTTTTGGCGGGCAACGCATTTGTGATCGTCCTCTGGTGTCGCGTGTGTCCATGGGCGGCGGTGATCGCTTACCATCAGGCGATCCGTCTGCTCATTTGCCCCCCTATCTCATAAAAAAAAACCCTGTGTAAGTCCTTCGTTATACCTAAATGTTTTTTCAGTACATATTTTTGGTTTTTACCGACATTATCTTCGTACATATAGGTATTGAACGTACCCATAACAATGTTGCTACTTATTTTTTACAGTGTTGTAACTTTCGAGTTTAATTAAAGTATCATGTCATATTTAGCTATCTCTTAATTAAAAACATTCTAATGTCGCTTGCATTGAAAAGTGAATTTACATAATACAGATTTCCTATCATAACGCATCGTGTTGATAATACATTTATTTATAAATGTTGACACCTATTACACACCAAATTTAATAACAGGTAGACAGCGATGAAATTCCAATAATAGAATTAATTAACGAGACAATGGCGACGAATTTGGGGGCACAATTTCCTATAATATTTGAAAATCGCGTCCAAAGTTTACGAACCGAAGTAAATAAATTACGTTGACAACGAAGTTGATTGGATAAATTATGGTGATGTTCCGATTTCTGATACTGGTTCTGATCTTGTTTTAGCTTTTTTGTTTTATTTTTATCGTTATATTTTGACTGTTTATACTTTTTTAAAATTCTTGATAGGCTTACGCTTGACCGCCAATTCGCTTAATGCTAAACGACACTGCGATTTACGATGGAGCGCGCTTGCCTAAAAGAAACCGATTCACTCGTGATTTATAGACACCCAAATTATATCTAGGTATCGGGGAAGACTCACTCTGGAAGCACATTCCACATTTCAGCAGTACGCATGATAAAATTGGACACACAACATAACATAATGCTAATGTATGAATGTGGAAGAAGCCAAAGAAGTACCTATGCAAGAATCGTAGCAAGTGGCGCTCTATAGTTTCTGCCTACTCCTGTGGGAGTAAGGCGTGAGTATTTAATGTATGATACAAGGGCTTACACCTGTGTTAACACTTCGGGGACTATAAGCACGATTTGAAAAAAAAAAGCAGTGATAGCCTAAGGCATATTATTATTTAATTTATCACTCGCTTAAACGGCGAAGGAAAACATCGTGAGGGAACCCAACCCAGTCTGCCAACCCGCATTAGGCTAGCATGATGGACTATAACCTATCCTCTCTCACTGTGAGAGAGACTTGTGCCCAGCAGTAGGACATTATATCCGTTGATGATGATGATGATAATGAAGCTTGATTATATGTTATAAAATCTTTGAAAGAAAAATTATTGTGTGCTTCGTGTGTAATTTTTTTTTTATTAAGTCGCAAACGAGCTGACGTGCCACCTGGTGGTAAGTGACTACTTACCACCAGGCAGCAACACCAGAGGAGTTTCTAATGCGTTACTTATACAATATTATAAACAAAAATATACATATATATACTAAAACTATTCGTGAATGTAAAATCACTCTTACAAACTGGCTAAAGTCCAAGACATACTCTGAAATAGAAGAACTTCTAACGCCTATAAGTTAACACAGGTTAAAGTATGAAGGTAGAAATATACATAGACGGACTAACACACAAACACACACGTGTAGTTGTTGGTGGAAGCTGCTAAGACAGCTAGCAGCTTCCGAACCCAAGATACGGTCGTGTCGTAGGGCTAATCACATACACATATACACACATACACTCTCATACACACACACATACGCACACGCACACACACACACACACACACACACACACACACACACACACACACACACACACACACACACACACTCACACACACACGCGCGCGCACGCATGCACACACACATACACACACACAACACACAAACGCGCACACACAATCTGATGCATGCACTTTAACTTTCTTTCTTCTTTTCTTAAAATTAGATCTTACTTAACATTGTAACATTGTAATTAGTTTGCATAGCTATTAACCAAGATACTACTGTAACATTGTCAGTGGAGGGGCGAAGTTTCTACCACAAGTATTTTATAACTTAAAAGAAACTTCAACCGCTTTCTGAAAAAATTTTTTGGTAAATAAAGCATTTTTCATTTTTTCATTTTTCATTTTTTTGCCGTTCCTTAAGAGCTCCTACGGTCTGCCAGAGCCGCCGCAACTGAGCGGAACTGGATCTTACGTGCAAAAGTCGAAACACACACCAAGGTGCTTTACGACAGACTGACGTAAGGGTGGCCAGCCAGACCCTCTTGGGGTCTCCAAGAGGGTCTACCACCGAGCAAAACTATTCCTAAAAAGAAACAGTATACCTAGTACCTAAAATAATAATACTAGTCGTAAATATCCGTTCCATTTATTATTCATGATTCCCCATGGGGCAAAATCCATACTTAACTTACCAAAGAACAGTGAAGTTTGTTTGACACAAACATTGTTAGTTTAGAACACAACTTAGAAATTGATGGAGCTAGTTTATTACGTACTGTAACTTTTGATCCCATTTAAAGTTCTGAGTCTATATATAGTTTAGTCAACTATATAAAAAACTAGCGACCCGCCTGCGGTTTCACCCGCGCTGCTCTGCTCCTATAGGTCTTAGCGTGATGTTATATAGCCTTCCTCGATAAATAGACTATCCAATACAAAAATATTTTTTCAATTCTAACCAGTAGTTCCTGAGTTAGGGCGTTCAAACAAACAAACAAACTCTTCAGCTTTATAATAAGTATTAGCAACAAATCTAATATCACTTGATCTTTGGAAAACTCTACCAAATATTCTGTCGGTAAGCAATAATGTGCTAATATTACTGTGTTCCATTTTGAAGGCTAATGTAGCTAGGGAAATGTATTGGACAAACGAGTCTTAGGTCTCAAGATGACAATGAGCGAGTGATACCAATGATATTGGTAGCGTCTATTAAGCTTCGGTTGCCGCTTAGCATACGCAGTCCGGTGCCATTTTTAACCCCCGATGCAAAACGAGGGTTTTTATAAGTTTAAGTGTATCTGTGTGTCTGTTTTTTATTCTTGATAGGATTACGCTTGATCGCCAGTTCGCCTGATGTTATGCCAAACTGCACTTGCCTGTCTGTTGCATCGTACCTAACTCCCAAACGGATGGACCGATTTTGATTCTGTTTTCTTAGTTTGAAAGGTGACTTGATCGAGAGTGTTCTTAGCAGATTAGCTTTTTTCTAGTTCATGAAGGGACGTGAGCAACTTTCACAGGTCTGATCTATTTGAAATTTGGTATCCTGTTACTTCAATGATATTGCAAGAAAATGTTAACCATGACTTGATGCTGCAAGGGGTTTTTAAATTACAATTCAATGTTATATCATTTTCATCTTATTAAAATAAAGAAAACAATAATATAGGGGGAATTTTATAAAATAATGAAGCACAGACTACTTAGAGATATTACGTATATAATGATCCACAAAACCAAATAAAATCAGAGCAAAAAATACCATCAGTAATATAAGATTTCAATGGACATTGACTAGTAGTAATAATTTCAAATAATTTACCAACCTGAAAGTTTATAAATCATGGTAAATTTTCTTTTCAGGTCACCGGGCTCATACGGTGTTCGTGGGTGTACACGTGCCGGCCCGAAGACATTCCCATAGGAAGCATAAACACCATCACCGCAATGGGGAGAACGATGTGGAGAGACCTGGTAAGCATTAACTGCTTCTTGGAAAGACAGAAATAGGATAGAGCATTGTAAAGAAAATTACATCAAAACAGTATCAAAGATTTTCAAAGATACGTTTTAGTGAAAGATAATTTGACCTCAAGCACAATCCTACCTGAGTTGGATTTTTTCTTTTACTTAAATTATTTATCTTTGAAAATGTGTAACATGTGTTTCATATAAAATAAAATATACTTACTTGTATATAATGGGTATCTAAGATATGATATCGCGACAGATGTGAAAACACAAAGAAATTAGGGAGGGGCACAAATGTGTATAAAAAGAAATTATTGTTTGTTGAGTTATTGTTTTTCTTATTGAATCCTTTGTGTCATTAAATTCAAACACAAACAAGCGATGGATGAATAATAATATGCAAACAGTATATGGATTATGTTGCCACGTTCGCGCGTAGGATATTTTATCATAATTGATTGAAAAAATAATTATGTAATGTAAATTGGCTCAAGAATTTCATCATATTAAAGAAAATTCTAAATTTCTAACTTAGATTATTTTTGAGGAGAATCATCTGTATCGAACTAATGACCAGTATCTTGATACAATCATGATCTCACCAAAAAAAAAATATGGAAGAAATACAAAACTCACTAAAGAAACAAAATAAAGCAAAAATATCCAAATAATTTTTATGTTAGCAGCTTTGATACATAGCTTTATAACATTACAAATTATGAGAGCAAATTATATGACGTCATTCGTGTCCTTGTACAAAATAACCCAGCTCGTAAAATTAACTCCTTTGATACAAACACAATAAAGCCGGTTAGTCTCTAAGGCAATATAATTTATCGTCGTATTATTAACATTAGATTGAACATCGCAGGAAAATTTGGTTTTATTCCAAAATATGCTTTTTGGTTGCCAATCTCTAGGGCCGGGGTTAATGTCGAGGGTCAGAAGACTAAGCGTCACAGATGACGGCGAGACATGTAAGACATCATAGTAGAAGCAAAACCTATCCATTCTTTATATCGAATCCAAGCTCCTTTTTCAATTTCGAAAATCAATTTAAAATATAGCCCCATTTCATCATTGTCGTCTGAACAAGCATGGATTATTCAATCAGGATTTCTCCTTCCATTTTTATGTTGTCAGTTTACTCAAGCATGGTTCGCCAGATACCATTTTTATTCTTTGATTTATTCATAAAGCTTCGAGACTTAGAAAACTTTAAACTTTACCTTTTCCTATTTTTCAATTTCTAGATGTTTTAAAAATTCTACTATTTAACGATTTATAGTTTTATTTTGATTTCCAGTGACACCACCGGCTCAAAGAGTTCAATTTATACTCGGCGAAGATCTGGATGACTCTACACTTGAGTCTCATCCCTTATTTTCTGAAATGGAGGAGCTGGTTAAAGATGGTGACGAACTAGAGTGGAAAGAGACAGCCAGGTGGATAAAATTTGAAGAAGATGTAGAAGAAGGTGGAAATCGATGGTCAAAACCTCACGTAGCAACATTGTCTCTTCACTCTCTCTTTGAATTACGTAGTCTCATACTCAACGGATCTGTAATCCTAGATATGGAAGCGGGCTCTCTGGAACAGGTTGCGGATAATGTACTAGATAACATGGTAGCCGATGGTGGCATAGGATACGATTGTAGAGAGAAAGTCAAAGACGCTTTATTGAGGAGACACAGACACCAACATGAGAGACGAAACCATCATAATAACATGTCAAGACTCCCTCTGATTCGGTCCCTAGCTGATATTGGACGAAATCATTCATCTTGTAAAAGTGAGTGTAATTTATACATTCAAGATTTTACCTAAAATCATGACTCTTTTTGTTAATAACAGTTATAAAATATATACAGCATAAAATTCATGGGTCTTCCGATCCTATCAGATTTCCAGGAAGGTGGCTCTCGACGCTCCAGTTCGAGGAGTTGTCGGGGGTCCACCTCATCTCCTCACACCGCTCTCCTTCAAGCGTCAGACGCCAGAGGTTCTTATCTGGCAGTACCAGGTTAGCCATGCGTGTGAAATGGTACCTAACACAACCTCTCACTGAACTCACGCCCTTTTACTGAAATACACAATAGCACGCACAAAGGCTAATTTTAATTAACGTTGTATATAATATTATTGGTGTAGTGTTTGGAGACGGTTACTAACGATTTTTTTTTCTTTTTTCTGTGACCCCAATTACTAAGGTTCTTGTGAAAATTGGGATTATTATTACAGTTGAGGAAGGCGTTTCAACAAGTGGACACTCTTACAAAGGAGAATTCAGTCGTTTCCTAGGCCTCCCTAGTGCGGGTAACCGCTTATCCTCATCAATGTTGTTTCTTCTCTTTCTTACTGTTTTCTTACTTTTTTATCATTTTCAAACTACATCTTGCTATTTCAATGTTACTATGCTATACGCTGATGTCTCTGTTTCAGTTAAGTCTGCTAAAAGTCAGCTTACGCTCATGCCTTATTTATTTTTTATGAAAAAATAGGTATTGCTACAGGAAGGTCTAAAAAAGTAATCAAAATGTTTCTTTGGTTTGTTGTATTAAATTCTAGGCTATGTGTAATAGCTCCATGCCTCATAATCCATTTGGGTATATTTCATAATTTTTAATCTTTTATACCTTTTGCTTTGACACGAATATCGCACAGTTTTCTAACCAGTGTTTGATGTAAAAGCTTTAAATTGTTTAATCGTTGTGATTACATTATCGATTTACAAATTCTTTATTATATTTCAGGTGCTGCCCACGATGAAGGTATGGTGAAAAGTCCTAGCAATATATCAATGCAACGGAATCACAGTTCTGGTGATCTCCCAATGAACGGAGACATAAATCACAAATGTAACACAAACTTTATGCGAAAGATACCACCAGGAGCAGAAGCATCCAATATCTTAGTAGGCGAAGTAGATTTCCTTGAAAAAACACTGTCAGCCTTCGTTAGACTGAAAACAGGAACGATAATGGGTGATCTGACTGAAGTACCAGTGCCAACTAGATTCATGTTCGTATTACTGGGACCCCCAAACAGCAACTCCAGTTTCCATGAAATTGGCCGAGCTATGGCTACTCTGATGTCCGATGAAATTTTCCATGAAGTTGCATATCGAGCTAAGAAAAGGGATCATCTTCTAGCTGGTATAGATGAATTTCTTGATGCTGTAACAGTTTTGCCTCCAGGAGAATGGGACCCGGCTATTCGTATTGAACCACCAGCAGCAATACCTTCCCAAGATCCTCGAAAACGGCCCAATGATAATAATCCAAAAGAAGAACTAGATGAGGAAGAAGAAGAACAGAGGCAAAGGGAGGAATCAGGTTTAGCAAGAACTGGAAGACTATTTGGAGGCTTAATAAATGATCTCAAGAGGAAAATGCCATGGTACTGGTCAGATTTCAGAGATGCATTGGCGATTCAGTGTGTCGCATCGTGGATATTCTTATATTTTGCCTGCTTATCACCTATTATTACTTTTGGGGGATTATTGGGGGAAGCTACTGGAAAAAATATGGCCGCTATGGAATCATTAATATCTGGATTCGTCTGTGGAATGGGTTATGGATTTTTTTCAGGTCAACCATTAACAATTTTAGGCTCAACAGGCCCAGTATTAGTATTTGAAACAATAGTATTTGAATTTTGCAGGCAGATTGGTTGGAATTACATGTCATTCAGGTTTTGTATTGGGACATGGATAACTATAATTTTAGTAATACTTGTAGCAATCGATGCAAGCGCATTTGTCTGCTACATAACAAGATTTACTGAGGAAAATTTCGCCACTCTAATTGCATTTATTTTCATTTACAAGGTAAACAAAATCCTTACAAAACCAATTACGTATGGCTTTATGTAAAATTAATTACCTTTTGTTTTTACAACTTTATAACAGGCGGTGGAAAATGTTATATCAATCGGCAAAAAGTATCCACTCAAGACACGTCCCGATGAAGTTCTCAATTATGAGTGTTATTGTTTGCCAAGCAATTACTCTAAAGTGCCGGAGCAGTTTAATTGGACTTCAGTAGACAAAGAGTCTTGTCAGGTATCTAGCTAATTAAATTATGGCACTTAAACACGATAAGATTACACGTGCCGTTTGTATGCTTCACAGTGACGAGCTTATTATCGGTGAACTCAAATTACAGCTTTACAATGGAACCTTAGCCGGCGGAGGATGTGATACAAAAGTGTACGTGCCCGACGTGTATTTAATGTCTATTATACTTTTCTTGGGCACTTTTACCATTTCGATAATATTAAAAGACTTTAAAAACTCCTTATTCTTCCCATCAAAGGTATGTTTTACTTATCATACATGTAACTAGAGTTCTACTTATAATTTTTATTTCTATTACATGCTTCTTATGCCTTTTTCTATTTTCAGATCAGACAAATCATAAGCGACTTTTCAGTTATCATAGCAATATTATCAATGTCTTTCTTGGATTACAAGGTCGGTGTCAAGACTCCAAAATTAGAAGTACCCTCAGAATTCAAACCGACACTGCCAAGCCGAAACTGGGTTATAACTCCTTTCAGCGGCAACCCTATTTGGTCAGCATTAGTGGCTATATTGCCAGCATTATTGGGAACCATACTGATTTTCATGGACCAACAGATCACGGCAGTGATAGTGAACCGTAAAGAGAACAAACTTAAGAAAGGATGCGGTTATCATCTGGACCTGTTTGTCTTGGCGATCCTGATACAGATTTGTTCAGTTATGGGTCTTCCATGGTTCGTAGCAGCGACAGTTCTGAGCATCAATCACGTGAATTCTTTGAAAGTAGAATCAGAATGTGCTGCACCAGGAGAGAAACCACAATTCTTAGGAGTTCGAGAACAAAGAGTTACTCACATTTTAATCTTCCTAATGATTGGATGTTCAGTAGTTTTGACACCTGTTTTGAGCCATATACCAATGCCAGTTTTGTTTGGCGTGTTTCTTTATATGGGAGTGGCTTCGCTGAAGGGTCTACAATTCTTTGATCGAATCTTGATTATGTTCATGCCTCAAAAATATCAACCTGACCACATGTTCTTGAGACAGGTAGAATTATATTTTGCAGACCTTTCTAATTCTGTCATTTATTTTCAATTCTTAATTATAAATTATACAATTTCAGGTACCAATTCGTCGAGTTCATATTTTCACTGCAATACAATTGACGTGTCTCGTCTGCCTATGGGTAATAAAATCATTCTCCATGACGTCAATTCTATTCCCATTAATGCTTGTGGTAATGATTGGTATCAGAAAAGCTCTCGACTTGTTCTTTACAAGAAGGGAGATGAAGATACTGGATGACGTGATGCCAGAGATGACTAAAAGGAATCAAGATGAGCTTCGGGAGTTAGGCGATGCTGAGGTGGGATGGCATGCAAAACTTTTAAATTTTTGCGGCCGGAACTAAAATTACATTCCTTACTCGTTTTAGTTTCCTCATCCTATCGTTTAAATATTTTTTGTTTATTCATGTAAATCTGTGTACTAAGAAATAAACTCAGTGTTATAGTCTCACACACGCATTTTATTTTTGCTATTTCGACATACATTCCTTTTGCCTTTTTGTCTTTGTACTTTTTTCCTTGTATATGGTGAGTATGGTTTTTATCATCCAAAATTTGAATTTTTTTATATTCATTAATAGTTATTCTTATTACGATTTCTTTGAAGAAGTTTCTTAGGTTCTCCCCTTGTAGGAAACCACCAAAAATAACCCACCGCCCTATCAAGAGAATCTACAGATTCCTCTTATCAATGGCAATATAATGAATATACCGCTGACATCAATAAACATATCGGAGGAAGTAAACAAAACTGGAATATGGAAACAAGTCAATAACAGTAACAAAATGAAGAAAGATATGAAATCTAAAACGGGAAAGAAAAAGTAAGTGTAGATAAAAATCCAATTCTTCAAATCCAATGATTCAATCTTTCTAAAATTCAATTAAATAATGATACATTTTAAACACATACAATTTTGTTAAACAGACGTACAATAATAATTATAAATAAACTATTTTCCAGTAACAAACACAAGAAGTTAATTTCAAAAAACGCACAATCAGAAATCGAAAGGCGACTATCTACTATGGACGAGGTTGAAGAAGACGATTCGTCTGCCAAGGTGTGCATCAATGACACCAAATTCTGAGTGGAGCATGATTGCACCATTTTCTTGAAGATTCTGCATGTACGACAACCCTAACACAGCGTGCATGATGTAATACCTGTACTCAATGGGGTAGGCAACTGAGGAACTAATGCGAATGGCGTTACCTTCGACTTGGCGAATGCAATCCTATTGAATTTCAAAAAAAATCAAATTTTCAAAAATATTTGAATGGTTATTGTAGTAAATGTCGGAGGTGCTGGCATCTGTTTTAGCTTGATTTGTCTTCCCCATTAAAGCACCCCCTTATTTTGTATATCCCAGTTCGATTGAACCCGATGTATGGATTTTAATATATTTGGTAGTTTATAAGTCAGCTGAGCACTGAATGTCATAACAATTGTAAATACTGGGTGTCTCTCTATAAATAATCAAGATCTGGTCTATGAAAAAATAATTTTATTAAAATTAGTTTTTCATAGATCAGAGGCCGTAGGTATTATGACGTGTTAACGCCATCATTTTTCGGTTGTAAGAAAGAGATGAGGCTATTTAATATGCGGAGCGGCATCTTTTTCTCACAACGTAAAAATGATGGCGTTAACATGTTATAATAAGGCGCCTGATAATGTTGAAGTATAATAAATTGTATTTGGTGAAGGTATGTTTTGATAGTACAAAATTGTTTTTAAATGTAGTGACTAGTGATATTGGTACGTACTTCATTTTCTAGAATATTTTACATTTTATTGTAAACAAAAAAGAGCGATTAATCTTTTAACGTAAGTAGAATTTAGTTTAATAGAGTAGATTATTTCTTGGTCATAGATTAATGTATTAATTTTATTTTAAAAATCTGCATCGCTTTATGTGTTTACCAATAAGTATTATTCCGCATTGTCTGCATCCTTTAATTATAATATCTTTAAACTGTACAGCAATATCAAACGTTATATTTATCAATTAATTGCATGCATACTTTATTTTTTACAATCCAAATCACTAAAAAACCCTAGCTACCCTTAGCAAAAAGAATTAGATAAAACATAGATTTTAGATAAGCTTTCCCTGAAAATGCCTACCGAGGTGATGTTCGGACGACTTTTTTGGGACTGCCACAAGGAGTTTTAATGGCGCCGATGGAGAGAGACGATCTATAAAAAATAGAGAACACTTGGACGTAATAAAATTTAACTATATTAACGTATCAAAATGGATGGCTATTGTTTGTGGACACCTACACATGCTTTTACTTACGTCGCTGCACTAGAATCTACCTATAATAAAATATGCTGTGGAACTGATTATAGCTGCCAAATCTTAATGAATGTTGTACAATTATGTATTAAGTTATAAAAAATAATAGGTTTTCTTACTTAAAGTAACTACTTTATATTTAGCTTGTTTCTTTTTTAAATATTTCCTCTTGTATCTGAGTGTGGACCTCTAAACAATTTTCAGAATGACCTCGTACGGCGCAAAGACTCATGGAGCACTGGTATCAAAAAGTCCGAATCTAGAAAAGGTAGCACCTCCGCTGAAACTTCGGTCTAATCTTTACCATTTATCAAATACCAATACCAAATATAATTAGCATCTGTTTTTATAGAAATTAAGGAAATTGGCACAAAGTGTGTTGATATAAATTAGTAAGTATTTGTACTGATAAACTGTTTCAATACGTATATTTTACGAATTAAATCCTTGTCTCACTGTTACTGTGTGATTAGCATTAGATTATCTTGTATTTGTTACTAATATAAAATACCAATATCAATATTGATGCATGTTACTTGACTTATTTACAAGAAATAATTCAGTAGGTACCTATAGCTAGATTTTAGATAAACGAGTGTGAAGTTACCGTGCTGTCAACTCTTTGCCTATATTTTTCGAAAGACAGAACCGCTGTGTCAATTTTTGAAGCAATATTCCAATTTGATCATAGTTTATCGCATGTCAACGTGAGAGCCATAATTATTATTTGCTAAATAGTTACCTGTACTTATTTATTTTTACTATAGAAACCAAAGCGTCTATTCTGCTTACAACAGCAGTTTTTAAATTAATTCACTATTTACTCTACCGAGGTCTACCGATCTGTAGTGTACGTGTGTATCTCTATATAACTAACTAATTTTAAATACTTTGAGAATTCGGTACTTACGTATTAGGTACCTATTGCACTCATTTTATAATTGTAATGGCGGCTCTACATGCTCGTCAAGACAACCCGAGTACGAGTGTGTAGGTACATACGTGGTGCCTTCGTCGCGTTGCGTCTTGGAAGTGTGGTGTGTTTTGCGCTCAAGTCAAATGGTCTCGTGAGTCTCGCAATGAAAACAAGAGAGGGCCCTGTCTGTACACACTCGTTCGTTTAGTTACACGCTCGTCGAAACACTACAAGACAGGCCGAGTACGAGTGTGTACATGGCGTGCTCTCGCGGCGCGCCTCTACGCGACGAGGCACGAGGCAATGAGATGAGACGAGTGTAGAGCCAGCATAACAATCTTACTTATATTTTTATATAGAAATCATCTACTTATATTTCAAGCTATCTTGTAGATAGAGTAACGTATTCAAACATAATTAAACAAAGTGCCAATAGAGTAACACCATTAGAATTTAGACAAATGTAAAGGGTTTCCGTCTACAATTTTTAGATGCCAAAATAGGTTCCGGACTGTAAATAATTTGCTATTTATTTCTGATATATTTAAGCAAACTAAAACGTTTTACAGATTTTATCGCATTAGGTAGTTGTAGGTATACATGATTTCCATTACAGCATCCATGGTCGAGGGTTACAGAGGTGTTGGGCGTCTTGATGTTAAATTTATTAACAGCTAATCATAAGTTATGTAGACGAGCCGAAACGTCGGGATTAACCTACCGCGGTAAAATGCGTAAACAGTAGTTTTATTAGGTACAATTGATTGTTTTTTATTTTATTACCATTTTTCATATATAGCACAGAAAGCATTTTTATGTATACATAGACATACCTACTTAAATTAGATGCATAAAATAATCAATTATGCAAACATAGTCTCAACAATTAGAGTGAAAATATTTCATTTTTTTATGCTTAGAAAAGTTACCAATATTGTTACTAATAACTAATAATGGCGATGTAAACCTAATGAATTTGTAGTGAATTTTGTTAGTTGTGTTAGCAAAACAATTACAAAAAATTTGAGAAAATAATTTACTGGAGTTTTATGTAGTTTTATTTAATTTATGAACTATAAATTTACAAGCTAGAAATAACTATAAATTTCAATTCTATATACATTTTGTTAGAATACTCCCTCCTTTTAAAAATATCCTGATATTTCGTGTAACTTGTGGCTAACGTTTTAGTAATATGTATTTAGTTAATAGAAGTAAGTATTAAAATGTAAGCAAAACAATTATTATTTGTACCTGGGGCGTTTGTTACGATTTGTATCGTTTTTGGAATATATTTGTGGAGTGTTATGAATAAATGGGTTTTTATAAATGTATTATTATTATATTACTAGCTTCTACCCGCGACATTGCCTGCGTGGACTTCTGGATTGGGTCCGACCTGGATAAAAAGCGTAAGTGTTATTCCAGGCTATAATATATCTGTGTGCCAAATTTTATCCAGATCCGTTCAGCTTTCTGGCGTGAAAGAGTAACAAACATCCATACATCCACTACCATTAGTAAGGATAAGGATTAAAAACCTGTAGTGTTTCAAATCTAGAGCAAAAGCCATTCCACCAAGGCTATGGGCATGGTGGGGTTAGTTGTTCAACAATATTCAATTTTGAATAATACATATTAGATAGTTGAATATTCTTCAGTGGAGTACAAACTAGTAATAATCTATACCAATATTATCAAGCTGAAGAGTTTGTTATTTGTTTAAACGCGCTAATCTCAGGAACTACTGGTAGGAATTTAAAAATTCTTTTTGTGTTGGATAGTCCATTTATAGAGGAAGGTTATAGGCTATATAACATCACGCTACGACCAATAGGAGCGGAACAGCGCGGGTGAAACCGCGGGCGGGTTTATAAAATATTGGTGAAAGGGATGCATGGTGATACATTTGTGGTAGCGGTGGTGTTCGTGATATATAGGTATATGGTTGAGGTGGGTATACAACCTTATATTTACCGTAATTGAAAAACATAAAGGGGCCATAGTACAAGTCATTAGGTACTTTATAAAATACATGATTATACTAATTCATCACTATAAGTATACAACTTAAATTAGGGCGCCAGCCCTGAAATAGATAAAAAATATAAATAAATATTTTGTCGAACTGAGTCATTATCACTAAATATCTATACCTATAATAAAATTGTAACAGGTCGATGTCTGTACATTATAGATATTAAAGAAAAACTAATATGGAGGTCTTTATTAGAGCAACAGAAGCCAAAATATTTTTTTTTGTCTGTCTATCTGTTTGTTTGTACGCGCATCACTCAAAAACTACTGCATGGAATTGCATGCAGTTTTCACCGATGTATTGCTAGAAGTGTATCTTAAAATCTGGTGCATGTTTCATCTTGATACGCCTTCTAGAATCGGACTTATGTTAATCTTTTTGGGACGTGAGTCTACGGGCAACACCTAGTTCTTAAATAAATCAAGTTTTTTATTGTGTTTATTCAAGATAACCTCAGAAACTACTGTACGGCTTTTCATATTTTTTTATAGAAGGAAGATTATCTACAAATGCTTTAATTTATGAACTTACCCGTCCCAAGCCAGGGCGGATTGCTAGTCTATCATTTAATTAAAAGAACAATAACCTTTGTTCAAGTAAATAAAACGACCCGTAAAAATCATTAATACATTATTTATTTTACATATATTCGCCTTAAAATCTACAATAAAATAAATTAGTCTAAACATTACCTAGGCAGTTAATTCTTTCTCTTCTTTTGGTCTGGCAGGATGCCCATGTCTTCTTGGTGTTTCCTTATGAGCTTCTCTTGGACATCGGGGAGGCAGGGGGAATACCTACTGTATTCCATGCTGAACTCTCCTTTACCTTGTGTCATTGACCTGTAAAAAATATAAAAAAATAAGTCAATGTGTTTCTTGAGAATAGGGTATTACACTCATTTTAAAAAGTCCCGTAATTCGATTCTATTGTGCTAATAAATCACTAAAAATTATATACAACATACATATATATATATATATACAACATTTTTATTCCATCGATAAGTACTATAAAAATGAATTTAAAATTTACATTTTCAAATTTCGCGCTTCATTTGACGAAAACGCTGGACGCCATATTGCTCTTTGGTTATGACGTTAGCTGGCTGTGTAAACAAATTTATTCTTGGTAGATTTGTGTTGTCTCGCAACCGTCTTCCATGATATTATTTCAATAAAAATTACGTTGATTACGAAAATAATAAAAGTACAAAGACTTTAAACGCTAATCATTTGACACTTTTTAGTTTAGTTTACACAGCCGTATGACGTAATAACATGGCGTACTATTTCATGGTGTTCTAAAACAGATTAAAAAAACTGAAAACTTTGAATTGAATTTTAAAATTTAATAAATTTTAAATTTCCGACTGTTTTTTGCTTAAGCTATCTCAATAATATATTTTTAGATTTTTTCTTAAATAGGGTAAAGTACCCTATTGGAAAGAAATATCAAATCGCACAAAGGCAAGGAGAATGAAGCCTTTGCTCATGAGTATTATAGGCATGGAAATGATTGCTACTTTACATTTGATGAAATGGTTAATATTTTCACCTGATACTTTTCGTTGCTAATGAATTTTCATTTATGATGATTAAAGTGACACTTGTTTCTTATCAAATATAATAATGGGAATTCAGGCGCGCAAACATATCGACCGTACAGTAAGTAGACAGTACTGGCAGAAACTGCTTTATTTCTTCTTGTAATTCACCTAACTGCCTCAGTCTAGTGATGCTAGGCGCGAATGCTATGCTAGATGTCCTGGGTTCGATTCCTGGGGCGAACAGTCTTATTGTATTTTTCTATGAAATTCTAAGTAGCAGCTTGGAGTTTGGATTTTGTCCCGGTTAATGGCAATAAGCTCGCCACAAATGGGACCTAAGCATAACTGTAGGTGTCCATTAGTACATCTCTGTCTAACTCGACGGGGAATAAAGGCGTGATGATATATTATGTTTTACTTACCTAAGTTCTCCAGCATATCCGAACATGTTGTTGAGAGGAACTTCAGCGTATATCGTTGTCCAGCCTTCGGAGCCCTCTGTACCCGTGATAATGCCACCCCTCTTGTTCAACTGACCTATCACTGTTCCATGGAACTCGTCTGGTAGAATCACTTCTACGAACATAATCGGTTCCAAGATCTGCCATGCGCCAACGTCGAATACTAAGGAATAATAATATTGATGGTAGTTACAAATACGAATATTTAATTAAATATAAATAGTTAAAAATAAAAGCTTGTAACAATTAAATTATTTTCTTCTCGGAAAACGTCAGGAAATGCCGAAGCCCGAAAAAATGAAAAAAGTGGGTATCAGTCAGTAGTTATTTTTTAGTAAAGGAAAAAATTCAATCGCAGGCAGGATTCGAACCTGCGTCTTCTGGTTCGATATACCAGACACTCTGACCTCTAAGTCACCGCGAACCCTACCCGCATGATTGAAAGTTTGCCTTCACAATCTTAGCATGGAAAATGCAAAAAAATCACAAAAAGATAATCAGTCAGTAGTGTTAAATAATAAATTTATTCGTCATATTTAATGAATTAAATCATTAATTACCTATTCACACATAATGATTATTACTAGCTGCCATTTTGATAAATTAGTCTTATTCTAGACTGCCTCATGAGTCTAGTGGTCCCAAGCGCGACTGCTACGCTAGAGGTCCTGGGTTCGATCCCCAGGTCGAGCAAAGTGTTATTGGGTTTTTCTATGAAATTCTCAGTAGCAGTTCGGAGTCTGGATTTGTGCCCGGTTAATGGCAATAGGCTCGCCCCCTATTACATGGGACCTAAACATACCGGCGAACTGTGGGTATATATTAGTACGCCTCTGCCTAACCCTTCGGGGAATACAGGCGTGATGGTATGTGGTAGTCTTATTCTAATATCAAAATCGAGATGAGAGTCTAACAACATTTATTAATAAAAACAAAATCACTAACATCATACTCCATGTTAAATGACTATCTTATGGAACTATCTTTTTGAACTTTTTTCGAGAACCCTAAAAATCATTCGACTATATAAACTACTAGTTTCTGCCCGCGACTTTGTCTGCCTATAAAAAGTAGCCTATGTGTTTTTCCAGGGTATAATATATCTGTGTGCCAAATTTTATCCAAATCCGTTCAGCCGTTCTGGCGTGAAAGAGTAACAAAGAATACATCCATACTCACAAACTTTCACGTTTATAATATTAGTAAAGATTTATAAAAATCTATCTTTTCTTCAAATACTGACCTTCTTTAACAGCCCCCTTAGCAGCGAGGAAGAAGGCCAGCTCGCTGGAGTCCACGATGTGATGAGCACCATCCTGCAGCCGGAACTTGACCCCGGAGACTTTGTGGCCGGACAGGTACCCCTTCTGGCACGTGTCCAGGAAACCCCTTTCCACTCCGGGCACAAACGGCTTGGGCACGTTAGTACCTATAGTCTCGTCCACGAATTCTAACACTGGAATTGGAGATTGGAATTTGTTAGAAAGCAGAATGCAATTAAAAGCAGAATTGTTCTTGTTGCAACTTTTTTGCGTCGATACAGAAACGATTTGTTCTGAAAATAACCTGTTCTATGCTGGCGCAAGCGTAATACAATGCATTATTTTGTCAGTGCGATGACTAAATCTAACTACAAGATTTTGAGTCGAGGGTGGATATAATTATGCATTAGTTACAAATATTGGAGAATCTCAGAGTAACTGACTTTACATGGAATCAGTTATAAATAAAAGTTAGAACACAGTTCCTCCCTGCCATTCAGATAGGCATCTCGTAAGAGACGTGAAAATATCTGACTTGCTCGGTGATAGGACCTCTTGGGGTCTGACTGGCTGGCGACCACCTTTACGTCGTTGTCTGTCGTAAAGCACCATGGTGTGTTTCTGCGGCTGCGGCTCTAGCAGTCTACAGTCCGTAGAGGCTCTTAAAGCTCAGCAACGCATCAGCAACTCCTCTGTTGTTGCAGGTGTCCATGGGCGGCGATGACTACTTACCATCAGGTGGATCGTCTGATCGTTTACCGTAATAAACGTCACGAATGGGCCGGCCCGACCGGAGTGATACCACGGCCTCACAGAAAACCGGCGTTAAACAACACTTACGTTGTGTTTCGCCCAGTGAGTGAGGTTACCGGAGGCCCAATCCTCTTTTAAAAGGTCGGCAACGCACTTGTGACGCCTCTGGTATTGCGGGTGTCAATGGGCCGCGGTAATCGCTTACCATCAGGTGATCCGTCTGCTCGTTTGCCCTCCTATCACATAAAAAAAAACTATTGTTTGCATCAATCACCTGTATTCTGATGAGGCGGCAACGGTTCCATGATACCGATGACCCGCGCGTACTGGCCCGAACCTCCTGACTGCTTCTTATGAAGGTAGTCGAACGTACACGGAGACATCATCGTCTCTCTGAAATAAACGAATTTTCTATTAAAATCTATTATAATGGTAAAAATGTTATTAAAATAAGTCAAAGATTTTAGTTTTAGTCATTTTAATTTTATACTAGACAGAGAGCGTACTATAGCACGTTGTGACGTCAAATCTTGTGTGCGTCATACAAATTTTATACTGACTTTCGTTTTGCGTGAAAGAGACACAACATCCCCACTAAATCCCACCAAAACTTTATAAGCATAAATCTTAGAACTTTACTTGAATTATTTTTAATGACATTTTTCAATAGGACCATTATCTATACTAATATTATAAAGCTGAAGAGTTTGTTTCTTTGAACGCGCTTATCTCAGGAACTACTGGTTGGAATTGATAAAATATTTTTGTGTTGGATAGCCCATTTATCGAGGAATGTTATAAGCTATATAACATCACGCTACGACCAATAAGAGCAGAGCAACGCGGGTAAAACTGCAGGCGGATCGCTAGTTTTTAATAAATCAAACACAAGTCAACTATCCAATTTATCACTTTTTGTTCCTAACCCTCTTTATACTTTCACTAACCTGAACGCAACTTTAGGTTTGCCGAGGTCGACGGGGCAGTTGTACTCCCTTTCCATTCTCTGCGCGTATATCTCTAGGTGCAGCTCTCCCATACCCGACACGATAGTCTCCTTATTGTCAGGGTCGTAGCGGAACTGGAATGTGGGGTCCTCCTTAGTAAATCTGAAATAGGTATTATTACAAAAATTATAAAATAGTATATATTTCTGTAACTAGATCTTTTAAAGACACATTTACAAGTCAATGTTTTTTTTTAACTAGTTGGCACCGGCATTTCCTAACTGGCGACCTCTGAGAAGAAACACCGAAACAAACTCAGAGAATCATGGTCTCTTTTGAAGTCCAGACATAGTACAAAGTAGCAAATATGTGAGTTACAATGCAAGAGAATCTCTAAAATGGTCTTTTGAAGAAAGAGCCGTAGCTTTGAGTAGGCCAGTCCCATCTGACGGCACACATGCATCAGTCATTGTGTAGCTCGACCATAATCCAGGGAGCTAAACAACCCGTCGCACGACAATACCAGATCAGTGGAACATTTGCGTACGCCACATAATAGTCTCAAAACCGCCACATAAGTGTGCAGTACGCGCGACATAACTTGGCCGGACTGAAGTTAGCTGTTTGTCAGTTTTTGGTTGCGCAGTACACAATTTTTAACGTAAACAATCCACTGCGCATTAAAACGGCGAACTTCACTCCGGCCAACTTATGCCGCGCGTACTGTATGTTACGTAAAAATTACGTAGTTTTGATAAGACGACACTTTTGACACGCGATCGGCTTCTGCGCCAGGTGTTGTCGATTAGATCCATCCATACAGTGCAAATATTTGTATGATCTACAGGTAGTTGTTCCGGGTCTGGGTGTTCGTGTATGTGAGAATTTGTAAACGCACCTATAATACAGGAGAAAATCCTAGTGTTGTGTGGCAATGTTTTATAAAAAAGAAGATTGAAAGGAGATTTTTCAAGACTTATATTTCACGAAATGTTAGGCAGACAGTTCGTTTTAGGTCTCACGTAAACATGGGACGTCGGTCTTTGAGTTCAGTTAAAGCCGAATAGATTGCAAGTGCTGAACAATTTTACTTACCTAGCAACAGCTTTCGAGAAGTTATCCCTGTCTTTATTATTTTTTGGCTTGATAGACATCGATACAACAGGGTCAGGCACGTGTATAGATTCCATTGACAGCTGAATCTTGCCGTCATTCACGAATGTGTCACCAGACGCGCAATCTACGCCGAACAATGCAAAAATGTCGCCCGCCATCACTTCGTTCACTTCTTCCATGTTATTTGAGTGCATACGAACTAGACGAGAGATTTTTACCTGTGAAATATAAATATTGCTTGGTCAATATAGTCACACAAAATTACTACTGAATAGTATATCTATTTCTACAGTATCTACATATATGTATTTATAACAATAAAAATATACTATTTTGTTTGCTGAATCCAATCCGTTTATGGAGATCTGATGGCAAGCATTTATATGTCGGAGAGCCATGCCTCGGCACGAATGGGCCGGCGCGACCGGAGTGATACCACGGCCTCACAGAAAACCGGCGTCTAACAACGCTTATTATGTGTTTCGCCGAGTGAGTGAGGTTACCGGAGCCCCAATCCCCTTTGAAGAGGTGGGCAACGCACTTGTGACTCCTTTGGTGTTGCAGGTGATGGTAATCGCTTACCATCAGGTGATACGTCTGCTCGTTTGTCCCTCTATCCCATAAAAAAAGCAACTTAATTACAGCCATATCCATCCTTAAACTCAATTCATCGGATATCATATATATTACCTACTTGTTAAAAATAAAAGAAAGTAGTAATCACTTACCTTTTTCCCAGTTCTAGCATTAAAAATATTCTCTCCTCTCTTCAACATGCCTTGGTAACATCTTAGGTAAGTCAGCTGACCAAACTTGCTCACTTCCAACTTAAAAGCCAAACCTACAAATGGCTTGTTATCATTCCTTGCTGCATCCAAAACAATCGTCTGGCCCTCCCCATCCTTATCTTCGTTCAATATTGCTGTGTTTTCCACCTCGCCAGGGTGTGGGAGGTATTCTAAAACGGCATCTAGTAACGGTTGTACACCCTTGTTTTTCAATGCTGTACCTACTAATACCGGTGTGAAGGTACGCTTGAGAGTGGTACGGCGAACAGCCTGCTTTATGTCTTCAACTGTTGGTACTTTTTCTTCAAGAAATAGCTCACCTAGAAATGCATAATTTTTGGTAAGTTTATTAATAATCAGATTATTATCAACAATTGACTTTGTCTGCGTGGACTTCAGGAATGGGTTCGACCTGGATAAAAAGTAGCCTATGTGTTATTCTCGACGATAATCTATATCTGTGCCAAATTTTATCCAGATCCGTCCAGCCGTTTTGGCGTGAAAGAGTAACAAACATCCTTTCGCGTTAATAATATTAGTAAGGAGTAAGGACTAAGAATAAACTAAATACTAATTTAACCATAATAAATAAAATAAAATTTAATAAAAGGCTATGAAAAGTGCATAACCTAGTTCTGAACTCCCCAGGTTCAAATCTGTTCTTGCACTGAAGTGAACTGAACCAATAAAAATACTACAAATACAAACAGCCACTTTAATTGTTGCTTTGAACCATATAATATTTTAATAGCTTACACAAAGTATACCTATTCAAAATACTTACCTAAACTCTCATCAACATTAGATAAATGCTCAATAAGTTCATGCCTCCTTTCTTGAACCTCTGCTCTTCTGTCTTGAGGAACCTCATCATACCGTATCTTGTCCCCATAATCTCCTTCAAAATACATAGCTCTCTCCTCAATCAGATCTAGGATTCCTTGGCATTCTTTCTCTAAGCCAATTGGGAGTTGAATAAATGCAGCATTATGGTTCATTTTCGAACGCATTTGCTTTACTACTCTGGAAATTTAATTGTGAATTTAAAAAATCATTATACAGAAAAAGAGTACTTGGAAAGACTTGGGGGATGTCTTTGCCCAGAGGTGGGACTGTAATGTCTAATAAGAAAGAATCATTATATTTAACATGACATTAATGTTTATAAAAATTATTCCAAATCCAAACTTAACTGTATGATAAATGCCTGTTTGTTTGTGCCTAAACAGCTGAAACATATTTGGTGATTTTTGATATGGAGACAGATTCGGCTTGGAGAAGGATATAGATTACCTTTTGTCTCCAAAAGTATTACTTTGGGATGCGGGCAACAGCAAGTTAATACATAAACATGAAAATGAAGAATTCCTCCATCCGTATTAGTGGGCAATTTATGGATTGAGTAAGATCAACATAACTAGAGCGTTTGAACCCAGGATAGTCATGTAAATTAAATTAAAAATATAACTCTTTTTTAATTTAATATTTTTAGACATATTTGAACAAAAATTATAATACTAAAATTTTCTGCAAAATTGACTGCAGTGTCTAGGATCCCGGGATTTAATCCTCTAAACACAATACAAAATAATTGTTTTACCACAATCCAATAAAACCAGATATTCACAGCATGCATACAAAATGTTATCTTTTGTTGAAATTGAAGAGAAGTCTTGCCTTGCTTTTCCTTATCAGTAACTGTTACTTTTCCATAAAACAATGTAGCACTTACCTAAAGGGATTGGCCCCCAATCTATCAAGTTTATTAATAAAAGCCAGACAAGGTACACTGTATCTCTTCATCTGCCTATTGACAGTTAATGTCTGGCTCTGCACACCTCCAACAGCACAGAGTACCAGCACAGCTCCATCTAAGACCCTCAAAGCTCTTTCAACCTCAACAGTAAAGTCCACATGGCCGGGTGTGTCAATAATATTGATGTTGTGGTCTTTCCATATGGTGTAGGTGGCGGCAGATTGAATAGTGATCCCTCTTTGGCGCTCCAACTCCATGGAGTCCATGACAGCTCCTACATTGTCTTTGCCTTTCACCTGGTAATAGAATCCTACATTGTTTTCAAATTGAAAAATAATAAACTGTCTCATTAGCATGTTTCCCAGGTCAAACAATGTGTTATTGGGTTTTACTATGAAATTCTTAAACCATAATCCTTAAAGCCAGCAATAGGTTTGCCCCCTATTAGAAGAGACCTAAATATACCGACAGACTGATGGAGTACATCCACCTCTGCTCTACCCTTCAGGAAATACAGACAAGATAAGTACTTAAGTAACACTTAGTATATGTAAAATACTTGTAAAGTACATGTAGTTTCCAAATTCTTAACAAAAAACTTCCATACATTATGATAATTGGGTCACCTTACGAATTAAAATAAATACAAACCTCGTGCATTTGATCTATTCTTCCCGTGTAAAATAATATTCGCTCCGTAAGAGTAGTTTTTCCTGAATCTATATGGGCTGATATACCAATGTTTCTGATCCTCTCCAAAGCTTTATGCTCGGCATATTGAACGTGGGATGAGTATTTCTGAAAAATAGCACAATATACAACATAATTTGGGTAATTTCATTAGTATACTTTCAAATAAACGAAGGAATAAAATTACGTAAAGAGAACCGGATATTTGGAGAACATAAATACAACACAATAAACTAAAGTTTACCTCGATTTGCGACACATGTGATTTATTTACACCTCTTAAAATATTTGCTAAGCGTAATACATTTGATATCGTCATTTTGCTTTCATAAAAATTAATTTATCACAGAATTTCTA
The DNA here is from genome assembly GCA_910591435.1 of Acronicta aceris. NCBI lineage: Eukaryota > Metazoa > Arthropoda > Insecta > Lepidoptera > Noctuidae > Acronicta > Acronicta aceris. Next base: position 14,327,562 of record OU342759.1, read on the forward strand.
GAATTTTTAGGTTACAGCTTCATGTCAAAATGTCAATGTCATGTGGGGTGGAGAACCAAAAGGGATGGGACATGTTTAAAAATTCAAATACATGCAAATGTGAAATATCAATCAATACCTATTATTAGTGTAGGGATCAATCAATCAGTACTAAGTTAAAAATATACCATGAAAAAAGTATTTTATTGAGAGTTATCCAGCTGACTGAGGGGATTCTGAATATTATAAATAAATACCATAATCTGAATACTTATTATAAGATTTTAATATTTTGTAAGCTTTCATATAATGCGAATATTATTGTTTGAATTCAATATTTTCATATCTATACATAGTATGTAGTGAGATAGATCAACGAAGAATGCAAAAATCGTAGCAAGCGGCGCTCTATAGTTTCTGCCTACCTCTGTGGGAGAAAGGCGTGAGTGCATGTATGGATCAACGACATTATTAAAGTATGTGAGTTGCAGAGAACCGCTCCAAATAGCATAGTTTAAAGGTGACCTATACCCAAATGATTGAGAATCGAGATCGAGCAAACCTTATAAATTAAATAGGCAAATTAAATCCCATTAACAAATCAATCAGTAGATTTGCTTGCTAGAGATAGGATTTTGACATATGGTCCATACAAGTAATCTCAAAATCCTATCTCCAGTAAGTAAATCTATCGACAGATTTGTTATTGGGACTGGCCGTTAGAGGATCACTTTGTTGTCCGTCCGTCCGTCCGTCCATCTGTCTGTCAAGACCTTTTATCTCGGGAACGCGTCCTGGTATCGAGTTGAAATTAAAACCATATACTCAAGTCTATAGTCATTTCAAGCTTTGAACAAGTCAAACTTCTAAGTTAACGTAAAAAAAGATACGGCTATTTATGCCGCAAAAAACGTATATTTTGACACTCTCAATGAAATCAAAATTTATAGGGTATTTTCCGTTGACCTAGAACTATGTAATTTGTAAACGTAATACTGTCTTATACTACAAGTATAGGAAAAATCTGAAGACTAACCCTTGTAATTAAATATTAAAATCTACAAGTTTATAAGGAACCCTCGGTGGGCGAATCTAACTCGCACTTATCCGGTACTTTTTCTATAAATACATTTTTTTATTATTACACATTTTTTCAAAAGAAACCATTTTGGATTCAAGCAATCTTTCAATCTTGAATTTAGGCTTGTGTAGTTCACGTAATAAGTACTAATAGGAAATAATTCCCGACACTGACTAGTACGAACTATTTATTTTCCTTTCCAGTACATATATCATTCATTTAGTACTTCGTCATTCGCGATGTTTTCTCAGGATTCATAGTCTCTGGTTCTGTACGAACTACGAACTGTCGCTCTATAGCACAAGACGAACACAGCACAGAACGCGACTGAACGGGCGGGAATGATTAAGGATCTAATTCATAGATTCATGACGCTATTTTGAACTTTATTTTAATGACCCTACCTACCATCACTATTCCTTCCATATATTATTACTATTCCTTCGGTGTGCTGCAGTTCTAATAGTACAAGAAAACCGAACGAGTACATTTTTTTTTTAAGATTATAGCGCTCCATTCAATTTCCGAGCAAGACAAAGCCTACTTGAATTCTTGATTGATTGGAATGTTAACGGTGGTACTACCTTACACCATGGACAACTAGATACATCGCGAAGAAAGCCACTTTACAGTGAACATTTGTTATGTTGGTAGTGGGTTGAGTGGACAATAGACAAAAAAACAGTTTCCTTTCAGTTCAAAAAGAATATGGCCGTGTTAGGGCCGTGTGTAAGTGTAAATATGAATGGGCACAATAATATTCATAGTCAGTTAACAAAATCATTAGAGAGAATTTTGGAGGATGCTTACTTGAGTGGTGAATTAAAACTAAGTGGACGTAAATTACGAGAGTTTCCCAAACCAGTGAAGTATGACCTGAGCGATACGGTGGTTGCGGGTAAGTTCGAGTTTTATAAATAAATCGTGCTGCATTTCAATGCGTTTTACGTATAATATTTTATTTTTGGGATTGTATTATATACTACAAGAGTAGCGGAGAGTTGTAGATATGTAACTATGTTATTTTTACGTGCCGACTGCCGGCTATCTTAGCGACGCGCTGCCTTTATTTGTCATCAAATCGATCGAATGTGATATCCACTTGAAACAGGAATTTGATATGACTTCGATATCGCCTGCATTTGTTAGAACCGAAGAGAAGGCACCTACATAAAGAATGAATTTTCTTTTTATTAATTAAATGCTAATATTTGTAAAGTGTATCTTCTTTTTCATTATCTTATAACATGGGTAAGTATGTAGCTGTTATGGGACGTCATGTGAACTGATTACTGATCTAGACACTGGATGGATAGGCACTCGCCGTTTTTTTTTTAATTGCTTGGTTGTTGTCCTAAAGACACTCATGGTGTATAAAATATCATCAGGAACTGTCGTCACTTCTCCCTGTGCTGTGTTTTTATGTCTGATGTGCTTTGATGATCTACTTATTTTATTCAATTCAAAACGATGCAACATATAGGTATGTACAGACATATAACTCATAGAAGTAGGTATATAGGTACTTATACCTTAGATATCTACCTTAGTTGAAATACTCCTCCAAAACCACAAAAAATATCAACTATTTCATATAATTGTCCCATTATGATTAGGCTGGTGTGTCCCACTACTGAGCAAAGGCCTCCCCCTCATGTCATCTATCTCTATCCTCTCCTAATTTGAACTAATCTGATTGTCTCATACTGCGATAAAATATTGTAGGTACCTACCCACATTATTACCTACCTATATCTTAGACAAAACCTGCCAACTTTCCTAACCACAAAAAATAGCAACAATTTCGTAGGTTTGTCTCATAAAATATACTGTGCAGAAACCTATACTTACCTACCCCCATTACTTCCATTTAAATTAGGATTTGCAAATAATGCCTAAACCTTTACAGGTACAGTCAACAGAACATATGGTACTTATCCAAAACTGTCAAATTTCTTCAATTTTCAATGTTATCTTCAAACAATAGAGTATTTTATTATACAATGGGGAAATTTGTCAATTTGTGGTAACTTTATGTGCTGTTTAACTGTTATGTCTGTACCAACGGGTACCTAATTAATAATTAAAAGATGTAAGAAGATCCACACATTACTGATTCTGTTTATAAATTATGCATAAAGTTGTGTAACTTGTTCTTAGGCAGCTGCACATTCTTGTTGGAAGTGGACACTTCACCATGTTGTAATCTCTCATAACATAACCATAATGTATGTACCTACCTTTATTATATATATACTTCATTTTATTGAGGGACTTCTTATACCAAGTCGTAGTCATAGTATGATTGATAAATAAACTGCAGTTTCCTCCCAGTGAACTGTATGCAATGTATTATGTATGTATGTGTTTACAAAATACCTAGGTACTTGGTGTAGGAAAATACCCTGCACAAATGGAACATAAATTGCATATAGAATTTGTTCTAAAGTATAAGTAGTATTATGTAATATTATAATCTTATTTTCCTAAATTATTTTCTTAATGAAAGAACTTGATAAATTGTAGATTTCTGACTGAATTATCAGCTGTTATATAGGTACCTACTATGTATAGCTAAGTACCTACTTAGCTTTTCACCACCCCACCTAAAGTAAAGTGATACCCAATTAATTTAAGTAGGTAGGACCTATTTGCTATAGTGGTGGTACAGTCAGCATCAGATATATCTAGATGAACAAACTTAGAACAAAATATCTAAATAACTGAGGAAATTCATTGACACAGAGATTCATTGATACAATGGATGTATTGGCATGACTCCACACACATGTATTTTATCCCATTGAGATAAATTATGGAAAGTCTGTCTATTACAATATATAATGTGACGACACGATTGGCGTAGCGGTTGAGCGATCGGCTTCTGCGCCACGTGTTGTGGGTTCGATCCCCACACGGAGCAAATATTTGTATGATCTACAGGTAGTTGTTTCGGGTCTGGGCGTGTGTTTGTGTGTGAAAATTTGTGTTTGTAAACGCACCCACGATACAGGAGAAAATCCTAGTGTGGGGCAACGTTTTTAAAAAAAATAATAATAATTAAGTATTAAGAATATGTTTGATGGTGACTGTACAAGTAGGTACAGTCAGCATTACTTACTTAGATATTTTTTTTTATAATTATTGCTTTAAATATTATCGTAATCTAAGAAAACATTCTTATTTACTAGTCACTACACCTAAAGTAAAACCGAATTAGAATGCCAAGAGTTTCTTGATCTACTAGAGACTAAAAAATGTGTTCTCTATTATCTATTCCTATAACATTTCATCGTCAAATTTGGATGTAAACAGTTTATTAGGCGAAAATATTCCTAATGGCTCAATGTTGGTTGCTTGTGCCCATAACTGGTTTCTTTTATTACTATTAGGCGCCACGAGAGACCGTGTGGGCTATTCTAAATCTGTTTTATTTTCGCTTCGTCGTTTGCGTCGTATTGTCGTGGGCGTTCTGGCAGGTCAGTCATGTTATGATGGGGATATTTGTACAGATAGGTATTAATATTATCTAACATGTCGAAAACATTAGCATGTTTAAAGGCGCAGGCATCAATTAAAAAAACGTGTAGGCTAGCTTTAACTAAACATTCGATTCACTACTATAGCTGTACAGTTTCATCTGCCTCACACAAAGATACCGATAAATTTATCGATTGTAAATTACGATAAGTAGGTATGTGTACCTACCTCACTACCTACTGCACTGCCCGTTCCCCTCGGTTAGTTTTAAAAAAATCACACGAGATTCACAGTTTTCTTATTATAGGTATTTCCAACATTAAAGACACCTTGTATTGCAAGAATTCTAGGAACCATTTTACTGTTTATTGCTAACTAGCTTTTGCCAGCGACTTCGTCCGCGTGGAATAGTTACTTTGTTCCCTAGTTCTTCGCCCGCGGTTTCACCTGCGTTGCCCCGTTCCTAAGGGTTGTAGCGTGATGTTTTATAGCTTGAAACCTTTCTCATGAATCACTCATTTTCCCAACATTTCCCTTCACTGCTCTGCTCCTATTGATCGTAGCGTGGTGAAAAGTATACTATAACCTGCCCAGGAGTATGAAGAACAATTGTACCAAGTTTCATTGAAATCCGTCGAGTGGTTTTTGTTTCTATAACGAACATACAGACAGACAGACAGATAGACAAAAATTTTACTGATTGCATTTTTGGCGTCAGTATCGATCACTAATCACCCGCTGATAGTTATTTTGGAAATATATTTCATGTACAGAATTGACCTCTCTACAGATTTATTATAAGTATAGAAGATAGAAGATAATGTCGGCACTTATTGTAAAAGTCGTAGGTATTATCTATTATCAATTTTACCCTTTTACTGGGTACGGCGAAAACGTATTGTAACCTTTAGCATTTTCACTTAACGGATGTAAAGATAGCCTACCTAGGAGATTTAACACTTATCTATTGGTATCTATAATAAAATTGTAACAGGCCGATGTCTGTACATTAAAGATAAACATACCATCACGCCTGTATTCCCCGAAGGGTTAGGCAGAGGCGTACTAATGTACACCCACAGTTCGCCGGTATGTTTAGGTCCCATGTAATAGGGGGCGAGCCTATTGCCACTAACCGGGCACAAATCCAGACTCCGAGCTGCTACTGAGAATTTCATAGAAAAACCCAATAACACTTTGCTCGACCTGGGGATCGAACCCAGGACCTCTAGCGTTGCAGTCGCGCTTGGGACCATTAGACTAATGAGGCAGTCACATTAAAGATATTAAAGAAAAACTAATATGGGGATCTTTATTAGAGCAACAAAGGCCAAAATAACAAATTTTAGAATTTTTGTCTGTCTGTCGATCTGTCTGTATGTTTGTACGCGTATCACGCAAAAACTACTGCATTTTTCACCGATGTATTGCTAGAGGTCTAACTTAAAATCTGGTGCATGTTTCATCTTGATACGCCGCCTAGAATCGGACTTATACTCGTAGTATGTTAATCTTTTTGGGACGTGAGTGAAACTGCGGGCAACAGCAACAAGTTAGTTTTATATAATTGAAAATTAAACACATACATTTAAAAAAAATTAATAGGTCCAATCAACAGCACATCGTGGTATCTAAAACCGTCAAACTTTAAGCGATTTTCAAATGAATCTCTAAACAGTAGAGTTTATTATCCATTGGGGAAATTTGACAGTTTGTGATAACTTAATATGTTGGTGTCCTGTCTAGTCTATAATCGAAAATGATTTTAGTGATTGGGCTATAAAATCATGTTTCTCTATGTCATAGCGAATTAAGAACCACATGGGTGAATTACCTATCATAGAGTCTGTAGATTTAGACTGGGATATTTAAGAACATACACTGATTTCCTACCTAGACACATAGACATCCTTAGGATTATTATTAAAAGCCCGTAGTCCCACTACAGGGCAAAGGCCTTCCCACTCTCCTTCCATTATCTGTCCATTGCTGTTAGAGACCAGACTTTTTGAAAAGAGTCCAGCTCGTCTTCATCATGTGTGAATACAAAAATATATATATTAGATTGCATTAGACTACTTACAATGTTCTAATCTAACGCAGACCTAGGTAGATACGTACCTACCTAATCAATGCAGAAAAACGAAAACTTAAAAGGTATCAGACATGAATGAAGTCGACGCACTTTAATAATATCTGTGTAATGTTATCGACTGCTTAATGTTTAGACAAAGAGCGTATGTGCGCTCGGTGATAATCACATACGAAGAGAGAGAGTGGCGTGGTTTAATTTGTATGCTAAATACGGAAACGTACAGCGTTGGTTCGTCTTTCTTAAATAGTACCTACTTAAGTAATTACTTATTTATTGAAAACTACTTCGATTCTTAGACTAAGATTCAGTAAGATAATTTACTTTTTGAGATATGAAAACAGACTTGGATTGCTTTGTGGTGTATCGTAAAAACCGATGATCAGGCCAAATTTTTAAGGGACCAACTTGGAAGTAGAAGTTTTTAGCTATGGAAACATTACCTAGTTAGACTAATGAGAGACCTATAAACCATGATGACCGAAGTAGGGTAGATAATAAAGAACTCCCAGCCTTGTTATTTAAAGTAAAACAGTGTTTGTGTTATAATAAAAAAGTATTTTAATCAGCATTTTCCCAGCGTCCAACATTTCGAAATGGCAAATGTTATTAAATTAAGAATCCATTCACACGTTTTTTCTGCCATGTTTGTAGTGGCAGAATGTTTTGTAAACATCTTTACAGTGGCTAGAAGTAAAAATAAATTGTGGCAAGTAGTGGTAAACTTGTATCATCGTTTATTCAGGTATTTCCATGATTGCCCTGCATTCTAGGGACAGCTGTGTAAGTATTTGATAACGTACAACATACTATAAAATACCGCTATGCCTGTATTCCTTAAAATCGTAGCCAGAAGTTCGCCGGAATGTAGCCGGACAAATTTGAACTCCCGAGCTTTCTAATGAAAAAACTCAATAACACACTATTCGTCCTGGTAATCGCATTTTTTTTATACCACTAAGGTGGCAAACAAGCATACGGCCCGCCTGATGGTAAGCGGTTACCGTAGCCTAAGGACGCTTGCAACACCAGGGGTATCACTCGCCCGTTGCCGACCCTGTAAATTAAGGAGGAATAGTTGGGCTGGCAGCATAGGAGACATTCTGCTATGCATGACAGCGGCGGTAATAAAACACCACCGGTCCCCCACACTGCCAACACAAAGCTTCCTCGCGGAGCTCTGGCGACGTTGCTCACCGGTAGGAACACAACATAGCACGGACCTATGTTATTTGGCTACGATTTTCAAGTCCGTTCTTCGTGATCAGCAGAGCTGCGCTTGCGCGATCGCTAGATCAACGAGGCAGTATATGACATTTAAGGAATATAATCACGTGTAGGGACGGGTTCCTCACTGCCTTTCAGATAGGCATCTCGTAAGAGGCGAGAAAATATCTGCCTTGCCCGTTGGTAGGACCTCTTGGGGTCCAACCTTAGTCTGACGTAAAGCACCTCGGTGTGTGTTTCGAATTTTAAGAGCCAGTTCCTCCTCGGTTGCTGCGGCTCTGGCAGTCTGCAGGCCGTAGGAGCTCTTAAGGGTCGGCAACGCATCAGCAACTGCTCTGGTATTGCAGGTGACCATTGGCCACAATGACTACTTACCTGCAGGTGGCTCATCAGCTCGTTTGCCGACTTAATACATAAAAAAGTATAATTCAGGAGATACCAATTGGAAATGTTACAATCTCCGTACGTCTGTAACCCCAAAAAGGTTAAATTATTCTTAAATTCGTAACAACAGTTATTCCAATTCCCAAACTTAACTTCTTTTCTATTCCCAAAAAATAAAAGCAATAAATACAAAAAGAAACAAGAACATTTTTTGTTAAAAACTAACTTATTCAGTACATTTTGCAATCTCAAGAAAAGCTTAAAAGCGATTACCATACATAAAAGGCCTACTTCAAAAGCAACTAAACGTCGTAATCTCTTTTATCTTCGTAGACAATGACGTAACTTCCTTTTTGTGTCAGGTAAAGTATTGTTTCAAGTTACTTAACAGTACATTATCTGAGGCTTTCTTGAAAAACTTCAGTAGCAAGGCATCAAATTTTTCGTTATTTTTTATGGCTCTCTTTGAAGAGGCTGTCTTATTTTCATTGTTTATTCTGCCTCTGCTCATGTCAAAATTACTGTTTGAACTAAATGAATCAATATTCTAATCCTAAGTACTGCATCCGATCCGCATTTCAAAGATTTCTCGTGCTATTTATATTTCCTATTCGTCAATATTTCTTACTAGATGTTTCCGCGGTTTCATTTGCATCCCAGAGAACTGAAACAAAGGTAGCCTATGTCCTTCTCCAAAATCCTATCTATCTCTGTAAGTACCAAAATTCATCAAAATTAGTTCAGCTGTTCAGGACACGTAATTTTAGTTTAGATTCGTATTGAACGCTAAACTCTAACATTATAAACGTAAAATAATTATGTAATGTGATCTCTTTGTATCTATCCTTTAGTCAATGCTTTATCAATGAACAATGAACCTTGATCGTTCCATAAATATCTAGTCACAGTAGCAGGTGTCAACTTAGTATAAACTACCTACTCTATTTACATGTAACTGAACCTCTAACCGCATGACATGAATGAGACTATCATACAATGTCATCAGTATTTTTGAAATTAAATATAATTGAACCCTGTTATGTTACTTAAGTATGCTGTGGTTTTTAGAGGTGCCCCACTAGTATTTCCCCCTTTATCGTGGGTGTGGTCAGTTCCATACTTACCTAGTTAATCGTAGTAGCTACTACTATTGCCAATGTCGCAGAACAAAAGAATAAAATAAACGTCAGTCATAAACGCATACGGATCGTCTTGCCAATGCTTCCTCGAATTATTCCTGCCTGGACCCCTGATCCGTGACCATAAGGGGTAAAAAGTTCAATCGGTCTCCATACCTATTACCTATGAAGAGACAGGTCAAGCTATCTATTTACGTTTTTCACACTAAGGAAGCGGCAGGGAACGCACCGGAAATAAAGTTAAATAATAATAAATAAAAATAAAGAAATAAAGTCCCTTTATGGTGATTGATCACAGAAAGGAATACTTAATTCGTTTCGTCGGACTGCACCTGTAGCGATCTTTGCTTCCAATATTAACATAATTAAGGTTATTTCGCAAAAGTTTCAATCATCCTGCTCTATTTAAACCCTGTATATTATACACTTGCGACCCGCTCGCGGTTACTCCCGCGCTGCTGCGTTCCTAAGAGGCGTAGCGTGATGTTATATAGCCTATGTTACTCAGTGATAATGTAGCCTTCTAACGGCAAAAGAATTTTTGAAATCGGTCCAGTAGTTTTGATGTTTATTAGTAACATACAAAAATACAAATCTTTCCTCTTTATAATATTAGTATAGATATTCCCTTCGCTACATTAATTCTGTTTACATTTTCTGAACGTATGTTTTTCTAACTACGTTTTTACGTACTTATTTCTAACTGCTACTAATTATAGAAGTTTGATTAACATTGCTTACTCAGTACTCCGTTCAGAATTTTAGCTACTTGTGGTATTTCAAATGGTTACTGACGTAAATTCAGTGTCAAAGGTCAAGTTTAATATTACCTACTTGGTTGAATGATCTCGTTTTATAATCGCAAGATGTCAATTTTATGCAGAATAAACAGATTTAATTTGCATTCACACCTTTCTAGACCAGTTCACATAGATACGACAATATTTTTACATAAAGCGTGACATTGTCAGCCAACATACAAATAAAGTGATTCAACTATTTTTGTAGAGGCGAATTCCAAAAAATTATTTAGTCCAGAGCGTAGAATTTCAGCAGAACTCGAGGTCCATGGCAGCTATATATCTGAAACTATTCCATGACTATTACACATTGGTGCGTTGCACGTTAAATGCTTTTGAGGTACTGAATACCTACTTTCATTCTGTCATTTAAATTTTCCAAGTTTTCATGAAACTTTTCGACTTTCGAAACAATACAAATCTACAAATACAAGTAATAATTATTATGACTTGAATGTCGAATAATTGCAAAAAATTGTGCGCATCCAATTGATTTTATAAGGGAAACTGCGCGTGCGGCGTGGCTGTCGTTTAAATTATTTCTCGCTTATTTATCTAAACCGCTTTTGTATGTGCAATGAAAGTTGTAAATGTGATTATTTACGCTTATCATATAATCTACACTTACATTAATGAGGAGACATGTTAAGCATACTTGTTCCGCAGCTTGTACTTGTGAAACGAGTGATTTAGAATTGGAAATTCCGTGATTCTTTTTCGTCCATATCCATAGACTACGATTTTGCAAATAAGTACTGGTCTCTCGATGTTCCAAAAACAAATACAATGTTGACATAAAAATGTCATGGAGTAAGGAGTGGAGCATGTTCCAAAAACAAATACAATGTTGACATAAAAATGTCATAGTAATGTCGTGGAGATCTTTTTTAAAATTAATTGTAGTGCTTAAATAAAACCATTACGAATTCGTATTACAAATTGACATTTAAACCCCACGTTTGGTAATTTAAAACAAAATTATTTTTGAAACCCGGTGGAAAACAGCACAATTATAGAGATTCAATAAAAGCCTAAGGCAAGATATAAAATGGCATTAATTAACACGTAGTTCGTTTTTGTTTGCAAAATCCGTTTATTAGCACATTCCCCCTCGTTAATGTTCATTTTATCACAAGCACATGGGTCGTCTGCAAAGTTTTGTACTTCAATTCTACAGTTTACACATTCACTGCGCATGTCGTTACGGCAAAATACGAGCCCAGGCGACAGGTGCAGCCGTGTGCGCTCGAGCGGCACCACACTCCGGATACAAGGGGGACGATAGCACCAGGTAATTCCAGTTGACTGCCTGCTAACTATACTCAAACAATCCTAACTAATACTCAACTTTATGGTCTTAATAATAAGAGTGATAGACGAAATTCAAAATCTAACCGTTGATAAAGGCTTGGAAAAAATAGTTCCATGTTGAAATGTTGACACTCATAATGCAGGTACCGCCACGAGTTTATGTGGGCGGATGAGTGGGTGTAGAAAAAAAGTAAACAAACACCATAGTGTTTCCATCCTTATCGTTTAACGCCATAACTGCTCCATGAGATGACCTCTGTGTATTTTAATACGAGCTTTATCTCATCTGACCCTTTTAATTTTCCAATACATTGCTTCATTACCTTCGTGTTCAGCAAATTGACGTAAAATTACCCTCAAGGGCAACTCGACACAGTATTATTTATGCATATTTAAATATTCGCAACCGCCATAGTTTTGGCGAACTTTAAACTTTACAATGCATCATTCTTATTCGATTCGTTTGCCGGTCGTGATACTAAGAATACTGATGTTACCCAACTCTGCGTGTTGAATACAAATCAGTAGGCTCGTGAAGACCTGTATTGTCTTTTCGTTCAGTCGGATAATTTTAGCGTTGTAATAAATTAGTATGCAGGTGGATACCAACTTCCTCCACCGTGGGCTTGTCTGGGCATGTCCTTTAATATTTACATAGATGTAGGCGAGGCGATGTAGTCATATGTAGCTGGCTCGCTCGTTAGCCATTCACACGAAAAAGGGTTATATCCCGACATTCTGTATTCTGGAATTTATGATGAACGAAAGCGTGGAATTGCTTTTGCAGTATGTTTAATTTATTTAGCAGTGAGTATGCGCACTTGATGTTGCCGAGAATTAAGGTACCTACTTAATTAAAATTAAATTTTAAGTTCTGGTCTGATAGCTATACGCTTCACTTTTCTATTTCTGCAATATAGTTATGCATTTTATGATAGAAGCATAATATTATTATTTTACCTTGTAGACTTGAATGCGTACCTTTTACCCTTGTCTTGGCCGACGTAATGCACAAAGGGTCTAAGATGGAACACGGGTCTGTCTCTCACATACAAATGAACACAGCTAGCCAAGTGGATCAATAATCCAGAATTATTATTAGATCACACCTTGCGTTTCTTCCCTTCCGGAATTATGTAACCTTATAACAGGTTCATTATTAGATCCTACCACGCGTTTCTTTCCACCCGGGATTATGTAACCTTATCCGTTTCACCACGGGCAAAAAGACAACTGCGTTGTAAGATTAACTCAAAGATTGACTTTGATCGCTTAATCATTCAAGAAGTAACTTTCAGAAAAAGCAATGTATTTGATTGAAGAAAACATAAAACGTAGGCTTCTACACGCAAAACAATAAGCAATGAATTTCAAACTCATCAGAGTAAGTATGACTTTCATGTTATAAACAACGTAGAACTGATAATACTCAAGTAAGCGCAGCCGCAAGAAAATAAATTGCCTACTTGATCCTAACTAGTACTTAGCTACGAAAGCCTTTCTTATTTCTAATTCTTTTTTTTTTTTATTAAAAATGGGCTTCCTCTTGACTTCAATCTTGCCTCCGGGGCAAAGATGAGGTCTACGGTGGAGCGAGCACCGTAAATTATCATTCACCTAAATCTCTGATTAAACTACATATTTCAACCAAGTAAAGCCGCGGCAAAAGCCTTCTATGTGCTCTAATAAAACCTGAGATTTCTAACAGTTTGCGTGCAGACCGTTCGTGGGAAGTGCATTGATTCAATTATGTATATTAAATTAACTCCTTGGTATAGATCTGCGCCGGCGCACTTTATCGAGATCAAAATGCGCGTGAGTTTAAATCTCGATTGGCAACAACATAAGAGGGATTATGTTCAGCCATCTTGGCGTCATGTGTTCGAGTTATTGGTTTATTTGTGAGTGGATAATGCAATTGAATGTTATTGAACCAAGATTCGGTTTTTAGTCATAAAGTTTCAGCTAAATTCTTGCCAGCTTCTCACTTCTGGCCTCTTTAGGTCTCCCTTCCGGCCTTCCATGCTAGTTTTATTATTCCTTTAGCGGCCCAATCGACCACAAAAAAGAATATCCAATTGTTTCATTACCATTTAGTACGTTATAAAAGCTATACAGTAAGCCCTTTGAACTGCGCGCCCGTATACCATCGCAATAGAGGTGATTTTTGTAGTGAACCTGTATTCTTAGCACGTTTTCGTGTGTACTATGTAATGATCACATCATGTCACCGTTCCATGGTCGACACATTTTTTCTACTTCGTCATTCAATTAATTAGTGTTTTATGTTCGAAATCTCTAGGCAATACGTGTCATTACCTCCTGGCTACTACTAGGTTACTGTAATTAATTTCGGTAATTGCCTACCAAGTGGGTCTATTTAACAATATTAATGGGATATCCATTTTAGGAATTGTCGGTGTTTTTGACTAATCAACTTAGTGTCTGGCTTTTGTAGTTTGGAAATACTAATTTGGGAGGTTTATTACTAGAATTATATCGGCTTTGAAAGGCATTGCGTTATCGACTTGGTACTACCATGGTCGACAAATAGTAGGACTAGCATTTACTGATAAGCAGGACTGTGTGTCAACTATTTTATATTCACGTAATATAGCATATTTCCCACGTAATATACTATATTACGAGAGCCATGTTTCGGCACGAATGGTCCGGCTCGACCAGAGTGATACCACGGCCTCACAGAAAAGCAGCGTCAAACAACGCTTACGTTGTGTTTCGCCGCGTGAGTGAGGTTACCGGAGGCCCAATCCCCTTTTAAAAGGTTGGCAATGCACTTGTGACTCCTGATGTGTCGGGCGGCGGTAATCGCTCACCATCAGGCAATCCGTCTGCTCGTTTGCACTCCTATCCCATAAAAAAAAAACTAACTGCAAGCGCAGTGAACGATAAGTTTGATTCTCAGATCGAGTATTGTTATTGGAATTTTGAAAACATATTGGAGAACCTTGAGTGCACATAATCTGCCTAACCCTTCGAGAATGCACGCATGATTGTATGTAAAATTATGTAGGAGACGGAAATATCTCTTTCATAGAGCGGCGGCGATAACCAGTGAAAGTTTAGTTCGTCGCCCACTAGCACCATAAAAACCTGTTTCAGCTAACTTTACAATTCGCATGTTTTTAGACTAGCTACAAATGTAAACATTTTCATTCATAAAAAATTTAGGAGTGTGCCATAAGTATGTTTTACCTAGCGTGATAGGGTAACACATACACACACATACACCAGGATTACTTTCGCAGAACATCAATCGGTTTCTTTCAAAGACATTTAAATAGAACGCGCGATAGACGGAAAAACACGAACGAAATTCGGTCTGTGTATTGCCATACGTCAACCTGACAAAGAGAGAAATCAAATCAATAAAGGATCAAAGTTTTGTGTGAAAATATTCCAATGCCCGTTCTGAAGATTTCGTTTTCTACCAAGAAGCCAGTCGGTGTTATAAGTAATCAATAAATAAGAAATTTTGGCTACCCCATATACACTTCCCCTCTTTACTTGCCCTCATATGTACGAGTATTTCAACACGTGATAAAGGCCAACGTACGATTGCTATAAAAACGCGCAATCTGATTCTTTTGATTTCACATCGCAATGGGACGGTTAAAGTACACCATTCTCGTCTGATCGATTTGGTAACTGCATACAAGTCAGTTGCAATTGCAATCACTCGATTCAGCTATAAACGTTTACATCTTATTCAAGCGTCCACTTTATTATACCAGAAGAGATTCTTTTATCAAACTAGTCGCAAATTCTTGGAGAAATAGGCATTTCAAAGAAATTTATTTAAATAATGCTGTTTAAACGATGCAATGATTTCTCTGATTCACGACATGTTTACTTCCTATCATTTCTCTAGTTTAGAGCGGGACTTCTTTCGGGGTGATAAGTGGCTTCCTGACTCAATATTTTTCTTTGGCACTCTTGGCAGATCTTAAATCTGATAAGCATTTTGGACCGCGACTGTACCTACTCAATATTTTTTCTCAGCAAACTTAATATGTACTCAATAATAATTCTAGCTACCCTCAGCCCCTCTTATCTCGCCCTTTACGTTTCGCCGCATCGAATGCTGCAGCCGCATCGCCGCTGACCCACATAGCAGGCGTTAACTCTGCAGAGGGATACTTATAACAGGGTTGCTGTTCACATGCATATTCCATGAGGCATGTGAAAATATTCCGTATTTTCACATTGAAAAGGTTTATCTCCTGAGAATATATCGTATCTTTACTTTTAGCTGGGATGGCCATCATAAATAGGTAAATGAATAATATTTTTACGTCAAAATCACCAATATGTAAGCTCGAATAGAAATAGTTTTTACACGTGGGAGAGCCATGTTTCGGCACGAATGGGCCGGCTCGACCGGAGTGATACCACGGCCTACGGTTACCGGAGGCCCAATCCTCTTTTAAAGGTCGGCAACGCACTTGTGACTCCTCTTTTGGTGTTGCGGGTGTCCATAGGCGGCGGTAATCGCTTACCATCAGGTGATCCGTCTGCTCGTTTGCCCTCCTATCCCATAAAAAAAGGTAGAATAACTAATTCACGACACACGAGAAGAAGTACTTACTGGAGGGATGTTTGACCAGCTTTAGTTATTACAATCTAAGAATAATGCTTCTCTTAACCGTGTCAGATTTGCTCACGAAACAACCCTAGCGTTCATTAGAAAGCACTCGGCTAGTTCCTAGATCAAATATATGGCTAGTTTCTGCTTACAATTAAAATCGTTAAAATATATTAATCCAATGTACAGACTATAATTATTATTTTTTTTACTATGAAAATGTATATCTAATGACTAGAGTTCCCGTGCGCAGCTTCGCCTGCCTAGGTACTTAGGTAATTTTCGTTTCTAAAATATGCTGTACCTATACCATGGAGGTTTCATATCATAAAATGTGTTAAAGTCTAATTTGTAAGGAAGAAAACAATTGTCAAAATTTTAACAGCGACTGACAGCGGTACTACGGAATCATATTTAAATCTTGACGATGTTAACGTTTATTAAATATGTATATGTGTGTTTGTCAAACGCAGGGTAAACTTTCACCCCCCTTTTCACTACCTTAGAGATTGAATTTTCAAAAATCTCTATTCACTGTTTCATTAAATTAAAACATTTTGATTTTGCCTGTACCTACAGTGTAAGATCAAAATATTTGCTTGCCTATTTTCCCAAAATACATGCCAACTTATTACCTTAATATTTTTTACGCAAGTTGTCTGTGTATAAAACACGTATTAGTTTTATGACTATGAATTGTCATACTATACTATATGAATGCACGCGATGTAAAAAACCATTTATCAGCACAAATGGAAGGCTGCAATTTGTCGACAAATTAAACTGATTGCGAACATACTAAGTTTTACCAAACCAGTTCATTATCTAGTAGTGGCTTTCAACATCAGCCAACTGAACTATCACCAAAGTACTAATTGAAAATCAAACGTACCGGAGTATCGCTGTTCATTACTGACAATATCTTAACATTAAGATTAGAAGTAAGAGCTTCCATATTCAAGTTATCAAGAGCATCAATAAGTTATCTGTTTCCATTTGACGAGCTCTCCTTTTATCGAGCCTATGCTGATAATTATACAATAACAAACCCGACTTTAAGTAGTAAACTTCAATTAGGTGCAATTACAGATTTCGTTACCAAAGGACTATGAATGATGCCACATAATATAAAGTAGAAGATACAGTATAACTCTGCTATAATTCGTAAAGCGATAACCTTCCTTAAAGCGGGAGCAATAGTTGGAATAGATATGGAAGAGCTGCCATTCATAAGGAAGAGAAAAAAGGTCACATATTTGTTTAGAATAATGTTGGTAACCCTTGAATGAAAAATTCGATTTGCGGCTTCTGGTTCAATAGACGAGACGCTATGATCATAAGGCCCTGCTAGTCCGGCCAGGTCAAAATTTGCCTTCACATTCTGAATTTACCTTCTTAAGATGACGTCTTACGTTGTCTATAATTATTATATTACTAGCTTTTGCCAGCGACTTCGTCCGCGTGGAATAGTTACTTTGTTCCCTAGTTCTTCGCCCGCGATTTCACCTGCGTTGCCCCGTTCCTAAGGGTTGTAGCGTGATATTTTATAGCTTGAAACCTTTCTCATGAATCATTCATTTTCCCAACATTTCCCTTCACTGCTCTGCTCCTATTGATCGTAGCGTGATGAAAAGTATACTATAACCTGCCCAGGAGTATGAAGAACAATTGTACCAAGTTTCGTTGAAATCCGTCGAGTGGTTTTTGTTTCTATAACGAACATACAGACAGACAGACAGAAAAAAATTTGACTGATTGCATTTTTGGCGTCAGTATCGATCACTAATCACCCGCTGATAGTTATTTTGAAAATATATTTCATGTACAGAATTGACCTCTCTACAGATTTATTATAAGTATAGATATAGATTAGCTTGGAAAATGCAAAAAAAAGTTAACCTTTGAATGTTCAAACTCTCTTCGTAAATTCTATTATACGGCCGATAAGTCGCCCATAGCTTTCAAAGCCCGCTTATGTAATTGTGGTTTATGTTCACCTCAATAGTTTGTGTAATCTCTCCTTCGACCTAACGACTGTTAATTGTGCTAACGGTCCATAAAATATAATTTGGTTTTGTGGCGTTGGGTACATGGTCTTAATTTGCTTATGATTGGTGTATTGGTGTAAGTTTGGACTTCGGCTTCAGTTAAATCTATTAGGCCTGATCGGCATATAGCTTTTTCCATATCAAATGCTATTAACAAGAACTTTTTTGTCAATCTATTGTATTTTTTTGTGCGTCTGAAAGAACGAAACCGTGACATGGCAATGTCTTAGTGTTTTTGCTTACTGAATACCTTACCATATACATCATTTTTTTGCTGAACCACAAAGCTTGACTTGGATAAATTATAGACTTTAGTTTCAACAATCAATCGAGTTTTATACGGTAACCAAAGAACTTATACGGTTGAAATTTGAATAAATCATCAGAATGTCAGAGATGAATTCTCAATTGTATCGTGAGACTGACTTCAGTGCAGCAAGACTTGCGCAAGAAATAGGTACTGTTGTGTATAGGACATTTTGCTCCGCTGAACTTTCAATGCTTTGTCTACATCCTACACAATTAAGAATGCATCGTTCAATAGAAATGGGAATAACTCACATTCACTGTTTTATACAATAAAAACTTAGCACTGTATTCGCCGTCGGTGATGAACATCTTATTCTTTCCTATAGGTGTATCCGATCAACCGTTATCTCTGATGGGATCTTGTTATCATCTTTCACACAATACATATTTTCTTTGCACACATATCTACATTGATTCTGCATTGATTCTTAAAATCTGTCTTATAACACTCTTATTTTTAGTTACTAACAGACTCGTCGATCATAGAATAACATATGGTATACATCAGCATAATGCATCTTAAAAATGTCACGAATAAATCTTTGTCTTGTAGAATGAATGCTAATAAGTGAATCATCCTTGCTTTTACCATCAACCCTTTGAGACATCGACCTTGGCTATTTCCTGACGTCACATCCTCATCGTGAGACGGAACTGCGCTTCCTTCACTTTCCGGTTGGTTGCGTTAGTCCCTTGCAACCATCGGACGACGGGAAAGGCCATTGTTTCGCACCATTGTCCCGTCCCTGCGAGTGTCGTACGAGAAAATTGTTGTTTGTTTTGAAGAATCTTTTATTTGCTAACCAAATTGAATAATCAAATTACCAGCAATAATATGCAAATTAAGTACACCAGATTTCTTGTTATTTATTTCGGTACCTGATTTACTATAAAGAAACAATACAGATGAAGAACAATTTGCCAAAAAAAATTCAATTAAGATGTATTATTTACTATTGAGAAAATAGCGCCGTATCTAAGAAAGTTGTAAATTAATATTCTCAATCTTACTGACCCTTAAACATTTTGCTCGCCTCCAAAGTCCCGTGACTTTAATCGTGTGTGAATTTGATTCAATTCAATTTTAATAGACGTTTTAACACGCAACAAACCATTTTTTAACTTGAGCCTCTAGAAATAAACTCTAATGTATAACAATAACATAAACAACTAATTTTCCTCCTAATTCACACGTTTCATCGTTAATACAATTTATAACTAATACACGTCCACTCAGATATATTCATGTATTTTACCGGTTATTTTATTATCTAATACAATAAAATATTTTAGTTCATTTATACCTTTGAAGATAGCAATGCCAAAACATGTTACCATCACAGATCATTACTCATACGGATGCTAATCTTGGCAGAGAACTGAGGCAAATTCGGGTCACACAACAGATCTATTTAGCCAGATCTCTGAGGAATATGTCGGACATATGTTTGAGTTTTATATGTACATGTGCAGAAAAAATACTAGCATTGTGTACGTCTTTCAACCTCTCTCTCTCTGTTAAACTGTTCCATCTTAATGATATTAATTCAAATGCGGTTGATTGCTGTTAGATAGTTTATGACAGTTGTTCGTTGTACATAAATCAGAAAAATATTAGATCCGTGTATAACCTAAATAAGTATCTTATTCTCTTAATGTTGGCCTAATTGTTAAATTAGGTGTCTAAAATTTTTATAAATGACCCTACTCAATGCATGCATACTCCTTCGTTGTGTCACGAACAAAAAATATCATACAGTTATGTCGCGTGCCCTATGTCTGCTGTTATTACAGTCGGCGCTGCGCGAGCGCAAGTCACAAGGGGCCCCACACGTGCCCCATTATGAATTCAAATCGTCTCTAAACAAAATGAACAAACACGATGATACGAGATTGTGGGTCAGGATGTGCCTTTTTAAGATAAAGATTTATACAGTATTACAAAAAATATTGAGCAGGTTATGATGGGAATAAGAAAATAAAGATTGAAGAGTGTCTAAAATGAATTCTTATTTAATGTTACAATATTAAAATTAATCGTAACAAACATATACAACTCTACTAAAAATCCAAAAACTCGGTCTCGAATCTACAGTGAGAAGCAGGCTTTAGAGGTTCTTCTTCGTATCGCTCAAAGTTAGTCGTATCACCAGGACCTCTGTATTTTGGAATGAATGGTGGTTGCGTTCGACAGTTAAGAATGGATTCCCATTCGATGCCCCTGAACCATTTATGGTTTTTAAAATCCATCACTCCATTCTTCATGACACCAAAACGGTGGCTTATGTCAACTTGGAGAATATTTCTGATAAGATCTCTTAGATCACTGTTGAAACTCGATGGGCATCTGTATTTGCCACCTACAATTTTCTCATAAGTCTTCATTTGTTCATTCGCGTAGAAAGGCGGGTAGCCAGCGTTCATTTCGAATAACAACACTCCAAAAGACCACCAGTCTACAGAGAAGCCGTATCCTTTACTCAAAATTAGTTCAGGAGCTAAATATTCAGGCGTTCCACACAAAGTCCACGTTCGCCCTTGTAATATTTTACAAAATCCAAAATCGGTGATCTTTAAGTAACCAGTCTTATCAATCAGTATATTTTCAGGCTTCAAGTCACGGTAAACTAGGTTACAAAAATGCAGATATTCCAAGGCCAAAACTACTTGGCTAGCGTAAAATTTCGCTAGCGGCTCTTCGAACTTACCCATTCGTCGAAGATGAGTGAACATTTCACCGCCTGGTACGAATGGCATAATAAAGTATACGTAGCTGTTATCCTTGAAACTAAATTCCATGTAAACCGTAAACGGGAACCTGATAGCTTCGAGAATACGTTTTTCGTATAATGTATGCTCAACCTGTTTCATCTTCACTATTTTTTCTTTATCCAACACTTTCATTGCATATAGTTTAGAGCTTTTCGAATGCTTTAGCAATATAACCCTGCCAAAAGCTCCCGTACCAAGTGTTTTAACCCTATCCAGTTCATTTAAATCCATATTGAGTTTCGGTCTTTTACACCAATTCTCTTCGAAGTCGTTTTTTAACTTCTTCAAATATTTAGTGTACTGCAGTTGTTGCTGCTCTGTGTAACCATCGCGGGTCTCTACATCAGATCTGAAAGTAGATTCCTTCGTAGATCCAAAACCTTTACGCGAATACATTTTTACTTAATATTGTAAAAACATCTAACCTTGACGTTTTGCACCATAGCCACCACGATTTCATTTTTTCATAAACTGTGATCACGACGAAAATGGGGCGTTTGCATTGCCAGGAAATTGTGATTTCCTAACAGAAATTTGAAAAGGAAGCGTAGATACGTTTATGTTTTTAACGAGATCGAAAGTTCGGGAGGGTGCCGGGGAACGCGGGGCGAAGGGTGAACGAACTGGCTGAGGGGGATAGGTGGTGGAATCAGCTGTGTTTAGGGGTGACACGCCATGCCGCCGTCAGCCGGTCGCCGTCCCGACCGGTGTATTGATCAGACGGCACGTGTACCTTGCAATACTGCAAAACTCTACAACAGTACGTACAACACACAATTTGACTTAAATAGGCGCCCACACCTTAAACGTTTCTCAAACCAACGTCATGCTTTCAACCTTTTTAATCGCATTATAACGTAAAATATAACTCTGTTCGACCAATTATCCCTTGTAGCAATCTAGATTCAGTGAAGGTGTTTGTCTCGACTGCACCTTTATGCAACAGCTCAATGTACTAAAGAGAAATTACATTGGTAATGGAGTTATCACCTTTTATCGAAATATGTGCTCTGTCATTTGCTAAAATGTCGCTAATATTGCTATAAAAAACTACTTTCTACTTTCATTTTAGATTAGTTCCTGTTTAAAACTACAAAACAGAAGTTCTGTTGGTGTTTAAGTGTCACTTTAGTATTCATAATCTAAATATCTAAATATATAAAAGAAGAAGAACCTAATTGACGTACGGACTGACGTATGAACGCACAGCCGAAACTACAGGAGCCAGATCCCTGAAAGTTTGCACACTGATTCCTTTTGCACTGTAGACGAGCACTAAGAATTTTTGGAAATTCAACTCCTAAGGTGGTGAATTAGTTAGATCAGTTAAAGCTACCATGCGTTTGACATACACATACACACATGTTGACATTTTGACAATTGTTTTCTTCCTTATAAATTAGACTTATCATAGCATAGTATATTTTAAAAATTAAAATGATCTAAGTACGTATGCGAAGCTGCGCACGGGAACTCTAGTTTACCTAGAAAATAGTACTTCAAGTTTTAATCCTGTACCGTAACGTACAACTAATACCATAACGCGACCGTTACTGACACTCCCTTTTATTACCATCTGCTTCCTACAGTAATTGTTATATATATTACATCTTATTATGCATCATTAAGGTCGAAAGCTGGCAGTACAATCGCTAAATCCACTATCGCCTTCAGCTTCGTTATTGTACCGTTATCGTGGCGAAACCTACTCGCGCGTACGAGTGGACGCACTCCATTTTTATAAGTATGACGCATGCGCTCACATTTTATACGCTGATGGGACGTCCGATCCACACATTCTAGGAATGCTTGATCGTCCTATAGATGGGTTAACAAAATATAATTAGGTTTTGTCCCTTGTATACCTTTCTGAATTATTCCATGTGTCCTAAATAATGAGGATCCTGAGATTGGGACTATAACATACGGGGTTTATTTCCAACATCGTTCAATCACTGAAATCCTTTATGAATCTACTAGGTATCTAAGTAAATTCTGCCATCAATCTTTTCAGCTACTCGGATATTCCTTATAGGTTGCCCATCCAACATATCCCTTCGCCGGCACCTAGGGGACTCATGATATACCTTACACGATAACACAATACATTAATTAACTGTATTAGCTGCCTCGCGTTCTTGTTCACGTCAGGCCATCTCATTTGCATTGTTCGAGTGATTTGTTATTCAATATACACTGGTGTCACTGTACAGTATACCTCGTTGGTACACGTTAACGGGTATCGCGATCGTATTGCTACAACGATTCATTGCGAGCAAGCTTTCAATTGATGGATTAAACTGATACTTTCCTGAGACAGCGATGTTTTCGTGAGACATTGATACCGCAGTTAATCGTTATTTAACAGAGGTCTGTAATCGCAAGCGTTTTTGCAGGGTGCGATGTAGTAAATCCTAATACTACTTTACTCGACCTTCGAGCCTAGGACTTCTAGAGTAGCAGTGGTGCTTATTAGTGGTGGTACCACAAGACTAATCAGGCAGTTTTGACTTTGTACATTGATAAATACCTATAATTATTTTTATAAGCCTTGGTAAATGTCTCTAAATATGACTTGACTATCTAAAGACAGCTATTGAGTAAAGCATAGCATGTAGTATCGGTTTGTTATTCTGTATTGATATTGGAAGGCTTGACTTTTTAATAAGTTTCTTGAATGTTAAACGTAGTGTTACGCCGGATGACTTTATAGCATGATGTAATGTAACCTCAGTAATGATAAGTGAGTATTATATTGCTAACAGCGCTGATGAATTGCTGCCAAGGCCAAGGAAGCTAGTACTACATGTAGTACGAGTCCAACATGACGTAGATACAATTATATTGTTAAATGATCATAGCGTTCGATATATGGCACTCGAGAACCAAATATCATCGAGTCTATAGTCGATGGCACCGTTTTATAGAAAAATGTAACTAGTAACTACTACACTATTTGTATATAAACTAAACAACCACCGTCATTTGTGCTTAGATTGTATAATCCAATAAAATGAACTAGCTGCCCATACTGGTTGCAATAGAGATAGCCAAACCTTTGTGAACTGTTTGAGATTTATATGACTCGGACGCCGGTCAAGGTTGGTTGAGGCCCGCAGTCCGCAGCGCATATATCGGCAAGTTGGCACGTCACCAGATATTCAATCAAGCCAATGAATTTCGCTTCACAAAAAGTGTCATTTAGTGGACATATGGATCTTAATGACACTTAAGTAATACTCAATAAGTAAGGATTGTTTAAACATGTAATAATAATAATTATTATTATTGATGAATAGAATCGTAACATGAAGTAGTTACTTATCATAATAATTGGAATGAAGAAGACGAGCTTTTAAAAAACAGAAACCAACGGAAACGTAAAGGACAATATTGTAAGGACGTCGCCTGATACACGTATTTTTAAGTATCCGGCATTTTTAAAGGCATGCTTACAGGAAAAAGCAAGTTAGATGGTGTCGAAAACAAGGCTCGTTAGCAATGCCACGTGGTAATGACGGTTATTTTTCGAGGGCGCTAGTCAACGTAAAAACTAGACGGCAAACTCGTTCCCAAATATTCTGCGCAAACCAGTTACGTGTACGCTGAATATTCATCACTTGCTAATTTTGCATTTGTTTTGAATCTAATCCGAAATTCGGAAGCGTACGGAAACAGTGAAAGTAAATAAAAAACGTGAGTTATTTCTGTAGTGCACATAAAATATAAAAATATTTACTATGTATTATTTCAGTCTGTGAATTGTTGATTTGACAATCGGAGCTCCGTTGTGAAATATAGAATTGAATGATGGCAAGACGGTTACAGTCGTAACCCTAATTTTGTAATAATGATACGACCTCCAGTGTAATAAATCGGAGGACTTTTTCTATTGTGGCATTACATGAACAATTTGTATTTCATTTATCGCACTAAAAGGTTTCTATATTATCAATATCAGTTTACGAGGGTTCCATGTTTACCTTCGATAATGTCTATTTGGAAATACTGCTAATATTAACGTGTATTCCATTCCAGTAGGTAACGTATTCGCAAACATGATAAAAAATTTCATTATTGTGCTGTTTAGTAAACACTAAACATTTCTCGAGAATTTCAATTTCTTTGGAGATTTTTTGATGTGCTATTTTGTTTTGACCTCTGTCATTTATATTGTCAATCAAAAGTTCAGGGTTGTTGGGTTGTGCCACATTATCTAATGGCCTTTAACCGTCAGCCCTCCCTTCATCATGTGAAAATAGCTCACCTTTAGTACAAAAATATACCCCATCTCATGATAGAGTATTCCAGATATCCATAGCTAATACGATACAGGGAAAACGAGTAAAACGGGTATGTTTAGCTATTTATTGTAGGCGATGTTTTAACAACCTGTTATTACTTATCTATGCGCTATGATGATGAAGCAATCCAACAAGTTTTACAGTATGAAGTGTTGGAGCCGAAAAGTATTTACCAAAATGTTGTATTAGTTTATATTTGCGAAGATAATCCAACTACTTACTTCGATAAAGGTCAAAGTACTTAGTACAGTACGTCCGTCGCGCGTATTTTTGTAATTCTGAATAGATTACCTGGCGTATAAATTACTTACACTTTCTTATCCACAACACGCGCATCTCACTGCACGCAAGAGCAATTTCGAGTTTTCTTGGAAAGCTTTTGGTCATAAACTTCTTGTCAGTATCCGTCAATAAAGTGTAATTTTGATCTGCGGTGGCCAATGTTTCTGTTCCAGTTAGTATTAATGATGTCTGTCTCGCCTGGTCGTCTCAAATTGATTACATCATCAGAAACTGTATGCACCGTGTTGCTCTTGAATTTATTTTTGTTTTCTCTATAAACTGCGCCGAGGCTCAAAGCCTTTGATGTCGCTCGATCGATTCTCCTACGTGATATTTCACGCTTATTAATTGTCCATCAAACACGTTAGAGAATAATTATATAACATATTATGACATTACAGGCCTCTTAGTCTTAAGATTATTTATTTTGAGACTTCTAATATAATTGAATGTTATATTCTCACTGGGATTGTTTATATAACATCATCTGAGCTTACTAATACTACTTGAGTGTGTACTGAGGCATATCGTTGTAATATTACTTAGCTTCGTGACTCATGTCTTGTAACGAACACGTATTTATGACAGCCGCCGGAAACCCTAGGATATAATCACCAAATACTAGGACTAGTGTTGTCCTCGCTGTTATTAAGTCTCACGTTGGCCTCAATTGCATTAGATTTATGTATGTGACTGTAACTGTTGAAGAATTGTTACGCTTTTGAGATTAAATGTTGTACTAATTGCGTGCGAGAAACCAAATATTCTTGAATGTATTTAGAGTATTTCATCATTGTTACTTTTCAAATTATATTACTCCAAACATACTGTATGGTTCGAGCAGCAACCTAATATTAAATCTGGGGTTTTCAGCTAACTAAGGTCGAATTAACTCACCTCATAACCATTTCACAACGTCATAATCTTTAATGTGAATTGGTCCCAAACCATGCTCATAATTACGAATAGCAAGGAGGCCAAAAGCTAAAACTTTCATCAAGTCAGGAGTAGTTAGTCTCATGTTCATTGTTCAAAGACGTGCCTCTAGTCATTAATGTTTAGGAGACCTCCTTTTGTTACCGCCCACGCTCTGTCATCGAGGAAAAGAAACCTTTATTCTTAGGCTTTACACAGGAACAAGCCTTGATGAACTACGTCTTTTAGTCTTGTGTTTGAAGATTGGAGTGTCTTACTCATTGTTAGAAGGGTTTTAAATTACGTACTTTGAAGTTACGGAATTCCCAATATGAGAAAAAGTTTTGCTCTAATATTACTTTATGTTACAACTATTTTAAGGATGAACGTTTCGTTAGTTTGTAAATTTTCATCAAAACAATCTTGGTTATGTTTTATGGACTGGTTGGTTTCCTTATTAAGTTTTCTCATTAGCTGCACATAGGTTACTATTAAACACGTTCGACAACAATATTTTTAATATGTTGTATACAGCCAATCTCAACTGTTGTAGAGAGCCAGTTCTCCAAGTTTGGAACAATCTTCAAAGGACTGAAATGAACATCAAAAATATTAAACAGTCTGCTTGAATGTAGGTATTATTATGTTGAATCGACCCACTTCCCGAAAAGTATAGTTTGTCTACTCTCTAGAGTGTTTCCATTAACTTTATTAGTTGGAAGCATTATCAGTATCCGAAAAAAATAGGTCATAAGTAACACGAATTCACGATATCATTTACGATATTATGCTTTTGAGTATCTACACGCTATAAGCGTGCCAAATTAGATATCACGTTTAGTATCTAGCTAGTGTATGTTGATATAACATTATTATCTTTATCACTTCAACGGTCTCCAAAAAGATGTGCCTTGTTTTGAATTAGCATTAATAATGTCTTTATTATAATTATATACCTACTTACAAGGTACTTTTTATTAACCACATTGGGGCCGGCTTCCAGTTTTATCAGTTACAACTACATACATACGTATGTACCTATTAGTATTTGTAAAATACTACGCAACTTAATTACTGAGCATTAGATCTCCTAGTTTATTCGTTTAGAATTTTAAACCTGTGAATGTTTCTAAGCGTATTTTGGAATGAAATGATTTACTCCTTTAGTCACATCATACGGCTTCCTTTGAACGTCGCGCATCGTCCAATTATTTTATTCTTAACAGCACATAATGACAGTGTCGCTACAGGAAAACGTTGAAATTATGTTGAAGAAAAAGTTAAACGAAATGAACTGGACAGTTCTCACGAAACTGTATGGAGAAACCAGTTTCAATGCAGTCTCGGCCCATTCATTGTTGACACACATTTTTTGAGGCGGCATGTGGTGATTCAATATCAGATATGCAGTGGACCTATTTACGATAATATCGATGATATAATTTACAATCAGTTATCCGCCTATATTGTCTCAATAATTTGTATTTAAAGTTGTTACTTTTGGTAAAGAACATTTTTATTTTTTGATGCAATTTCTTTGAATTTGAAATCAATCTTGCTATTCAGTCTAGTTTCGTGTTGGCGTAATATTCTAGCATGACTGCATAGCATGAAGCAAGAAAACAATAGATCCGACCAAATCAAAGGCACCGACTTCCGAAACTGTTGTGGACATAACATTATTTTTGAAGGCTCTTCTAGTTTTTGTTAAAACTTAAAGTTAATTTATCCACAATAATAAATGAATAGAAATAAGTATTATATTATATAGATTCTCTACATTATATAAATTGTTCTATATTATTGTTTTACATCAAGTTCCTCGCACGGTACCACATTTGGCTCGCATTTTGGGCGAGTCTTCTCAAAGGCCTGTGGTATTACGAACATTTATCATTTGCAGTGGCAAACCCCGGCTGTTACAAACGCGCCCCTTGAAACTGCTTTTAGCAAAAGCTTGGGATTACCGCTAGCAAAAAATATTACACGGAAAATGTCACCGTATAACATTTAGCAGACCTATTTGGAGCAGAAAACATACTAGTACAAAAATTTCGAGATACAGAAGGGAACCCACTTGAGTTGCATAACAGATGTTTTCTGTTTAATCAGCTGTCACTATATCTGTCAGTCACAATGACCTGTTAAGGCAGTTAGTAATAAATCATAATGAATCGAGTTCAACTATTCCAGGATATTAAAGTGTTCTCAATAATGAATTTAGATTAGATTAAATTAGTTACGCCTATCGGCTAGAATTGTTGTGTTAATACCTTTGGTTCCAATCGATTAGCTCCCTTAATGCTTCCTAATCGAACCTCAAAATCGATTTACAGCTAAATTGTAAACTTATGCATTGTATTAGTAAGACCACTTGTTTTTTTTTGCCCAAAGTTCCTAACCAGTTCTCTTAAAATGGACGATGAAAAAATCATTGGAGGTTAAGGTCAGGCGCGTTTCAACAAATCTTGCTTACTTAATAAGTTTAGTAATTTAGCAGCCTTTTTTATGCATTGCCTTTTAAGTTGAAGATACCTATCTCGATTACTTCCATGTACTCGTATCAAGACTGCAAACATCCGCTATAGCATTCCTAAGATGGCAGTGGATCTCTGCCGGCTGGCGATACAACTTGATTCATTTTATTTTACTCCTCCATATAATTTATTCGTTTCCCTTGCAATTCGGAATGTATATTATCTTAGTTTCCGACATTTTCTTGGTTTTATTATCTAATCGCGATAACATAACGTACTATAACTGGTAAATTAATTTAACTGATGTGAATTTTTTATGAAAAGCAAATGGGCACTTATCACTGGTTTTTTAAATTTAACCTGTTGTACAAATATTATTTATTACATCTTCTGCTTTGAAATTATACATATTCTTTATCATCATTACATCTTACATTAAAGATATTCCAAGCAGATTACAGAGCAGTTATACAGGAGTATCAAGCTCTATGATTACATAATAATCTGTTTTCCTTACGACTTACGAGTCTTGCCTGCGGTTGCCATCGACCGCACTCTGGCGCAGTTTTGTGTCAACGAACCTAACTAGTTTACATAGCCTAGTAATTGTTTGTACTGACATATTGGGTCTGTTAGTCATAAATATTCTTAACAAAAACATAATGTAGAAAATAAAAAAATGAGGAAATGGACGTGGACGTGGACAGTTCAAAATGCAAAAAGGTTTGTCTCATTAAAGCTTAAATGGGAAACAGTTCGTGATAATACTAGTACTAGAATTATCAAGTAAATTGTTTGTCTGTAAACATTCATTTTTTCATATTATTGCTTGTGAGGCGTGATGATTAAATGTTTCACTGTAATTTTAGGAACTTCTTGTATCAATCTGGTTCTTTCACTATCCATACTTTCATAATCTCTTAGTTTCTATAAACACTTCAACAGTGTCGCAAGAAAATATAGAAAATATATATAACAATATAGTTTCGATCTATTTTTCACGTATGTAACCCCAAGCAATAACTTAATATTTATTATTATCCTTGTATGGGTTATCTAACTCATTATTACGACGAACTTTCATGGGTGCCATTACTTAAGCCGTAAAATTTGGTCATACTTGGAAGGAAAAATAATGTATCCCCCTCATATTATGGGCAAGAGTATTAGTTTCATTTTTCTTTGAAGTCGTAATTCCTGTGCTATGGTTTCGTAAGGCGATTATTTTTATAAAAGAATGACTAGCACCTAATTAATTAAAAACCATTATCTAAATCGAGTGTTTTCTTTGTTTCAGATTTATCAAAAAATCGATTCAGTGAATTACCAGATGAAGTTACGTCGTACATTTTTTTAGAAAAGTTACTGTTGTCACAAAACATCATCAGAACTGTACCAAATGCGGTCGGAGGTCTCCAGTCACTCACATTTCTAGATTTAAGGTAAGTCAAACAATATCATAATAACAGACTTTAATATAAATGTTGGAATGTAACTTAACATTGCTTAGTCTTGGTTTTACTAAAATATCAAATAGACATTAATAGTACTAGTATAACCGAGTTAAAAATAATCACAATTAAATTAAATTAACTTATGGTCTCGTACGGTGTTATAATTCGCATTTTGCAGTACTTGCATCAGTTCCATTTTGACGTTTAAACGAAATTCTTCCGGTACTGTTTTAAAATGGGGCAGAAGTGACAGCAAAAACATTCTATCAGGGTCATCCGTCTCAGCTTTGGGCTGTGCATCAACGTTTGCAAAAGCGAACTCATCTAATTGGGTTTTGTTAGTTTTCGGTATTTTTGCTGGACGATCAGTTTCGATCCCATCATTAGAGTAATCTCTGGAATCGTCATTACTCACATGAAAGGTATTATTACCATTATCTTCATCAGAAGTGTCCTCATCTTTTACTAATTTCAATTTCTTCTTAGTTCTCCATACCCTCTTCTTTTTGGTTGTTTTGACGTCATCTGAATCACTTGTACCGTCGCCGTCTTCTTTGCTTGGTAAATCTTGATCCTTTAAAAGGAATTGCAGCTGTCTGCAGTAAATATATGGCCTCTTAGTTCTATTTGGATTAGCCATGTACTTCTGAAAACAGTCACGGATGCTCTTCCATTTCTTTTGTAGTTGGATTTCTGAAATAATAAATGATCAATTTTACCATTAATCGCCGACTAGTAAATAATGGGGTGAGTGGTACTTCACAAAAGGCAAAATTAATTTAATACTAATTAAAAGTTGTTAATCTATATGGAAGGGCTAAAAAACTAAATCCACATTAAATATTTCCAAAAGATGCTCTAAGTGTAAAGCATTTTGCAAATTATGATGAATATTTATAAAATTGCGTCATTTCCTAAAGGCATCATATTTTTATGTCAAACATGAAATGGTAAAAACTATCAGAGTCCTCTAGTCCTAGACATGACATGTAACGCCATCTATTGAACCGCCTTAACAACAAAACTTCAAAAACAAACTTTTGTTTACGTCGCGTCGTCGTGTAGTGTGCTAATCAAACACCACCGTGTATTCAAGATAACCCGCTGCAAGTAAATACCTACATAATAATTTAACAAAGGTCAATGATACTTACCGAGTTCTCTCATTTCACTTTTAGAAACCTTCACGTCTGTATGTATTAGTTCAGTGACCACTTCGTTCCATAGTTTGTACCTCATATTTTTCGCTCGATACTCCGTATCCTCGTAGTCCCATATGCCAGGCCGTTTTCTGACTTCTTCAATGAGCCGTTCAGGGTCGTATTCGAACTGCATGGTGATGTAATGCAATGATCGCAGCTTCGGCCTTGCATGGGTCGTACACACGGGCGGGCGCGCGGCGACCGACTGGCGTGCGGCGGGGGAACGCGGCGGTAACGCTCCAAGATGGCCGGTACTAACTAGGGTGAATAGCTTTATCAAACACGATAAAGGACTATATTTAGCAGATTGTTTTTAGAGACTTTAATGAGGAAAACCAACTACCTATAATACCTGATATGAAGCTATTGTTCATAAGTACCTAGTTTTAAAAACAATAATTTAATTAATAACCATAGATGTAATATTATGCGGTACTCTGAATAAATAATATACTTCCTTGGAATTTAGTAATTAGCTACTGATTATGTTTACTGTAATGTAAGTGACAAAATGTTATCAAGAAACTTAAAGGGTTTTATTAACCATTACTCAACGATCATGCGGACATTGTCGGCTCCCATGGCACAGCGGCTTCATTCTGCTCTGTACAATCGTTGATTCGATTAATTGTATGGCCGAGAGATAGGTAGGTCTGAATTTATATAGATTTCTGATTATAAATTAAACAGACCCACGTAACAACCTTCAAATATATATTTACATTACAACGAAGTATTTATTCTACTTATAACATTATCATCGCGATTCTGACCTTTTCCCAACTATGTTGGGGCGGCTTGCATTCTAACTTGAATATTTCAATATTTTACCATCAAACCTCGATAACCCAATTTCTGGGCAATACCGGTACCATTAGGTTAGGATATACTGATTATCAGACATTAACAACGTGTTCGTAATGATTCTGCGACGAAATGTACTTACAAATTAGTGCGTTACTCGCAATGATAGAAACAGCCCTTATTCTTTAAGACTTACATCCAGCTCTTCGCATGGATTGTGCACCGTACCATAAAATCAAAATAACATGTCCTGAAACATGGAGCTTGGTTACCGTAGCGGCGACGCCCGTTATGTATTGAGCGGCGCGCGGCCGACTCGCTGCGAGGGGGAAACGCGCGGGTTTGTGGCGACCACCCGTCGAACGAACGCCGACCGCAACCGCACGCACACCTTTATCTTCTGTTTTTTTTGATAAATTACTGACCAGACAGCAGGTTTGTCTTTTTTTTTTGGCTTTTTTAATTTGACATTTTTGACTGTAGTGTGACAGAAAATTTCTGGCCAGTTGTAACTTAGTGCTTTCTTTTTAAACCTTTTTGATAGTTAGAGCTACTCTCTGTGATACGAATTGTCGTTTTTGAACTATGTGAGTAAGTACTTATTTAATTTACCGGAACTTCTTTTATTTTTCTTTTTATTATGCGATGTCTGTAAACAGAGTCCCCAAGTGAGTTTGTCGATAACTTTCAGTTATTTTAAAGATTAATCATTGATTGCCATGAATATGTATGTTAATATTTCTATCAATGATTAAAGACTAACGAAACAACTTCCTATTTGATGAATCCATTCGTCAAGTACAAAGTCGAGTGCAATCCTATGGAAGAGTTTGAGGTCAAGTTCAAACTTCAAATACAAACCGCTGGCCCCTCATCGATATAACCAATTGATTCATCTCACTGTATACAAACAATTCGGCTAGACACGATGCCCGATGCTATGACAGCTGGTTGAGTTTACTAACAAGATAATAGCAGAAGGAACGACGTCGAGTCAAGGACACGTCGGTCGGGTGCTCCTGAGTCGCGTTTAAAACGAAAATAGATCATGCTGTATGCTGCAATGTGGCTGAAAGCCGGAGGATGCTAAAGTAAATGATATGCAAATTGTAATTGCCCTACTTCAAACCAAACGTGTGAGACACATCTCAAAGGATAGCTTCAGTGATTTCACACGGATGTTAATTTGCACTTAAAATACGCTAGATGGGTAGGTTAATAAGAATAATTCTGTCAAACAAATGCAATATTTGTCATACATTTTCAAATTCTTTATTGTCATTATCTGCAATTTATAAGTTCGTAGTGTCATTTTCACTGTTTCTAAATTGCGCTAACGCATTTGTCTCTAAAAAACTACCATTTCCAAGTCCACACATCTATTTACTACTTTATTCAACACTAATAATATGTTCGTCCCAGAAATAGCAATAACGCCGAACAATTTAATTAATAGCTTTGGTTTAGATATAGCTCTGGTTTATACGCGGACAGTGTGCTCGCCCTTTATAGTTTTTTTTTAGTATCAATAGCTATTTATGACACGGGTAAGTAAGTGACATGCATTTCTTGCGTTCGAGATTTTGCTTTGAAAATCTTGTGGTCTTTTGTAGTTTTTATTTGTGTAATGCTCTTGTCTTGCAACAAACCTGTCGTTTTTTAAAGTAGGTAGGTAGGTACTGCAGCTCATTGAGCTCTATTCATAGTTTTATTGTTAGTTTAGGCATGTCTTTGTACAATCTATACTTATAATAAATCTGTAGAGAGGTCAATTCTGTACATGAAATATATTTCCAAAATAACTATCAGCGGGTGATTGATTAGTAATCGATACTGACGCCAAAAATGCAATCAGTAAAATTTTTGTCGTCTGTCTGTCTGTATGTTCGTTATAGAAACAAAAACCACTCGACGGATTTCAACGAAACTTGGTACAATTGTTCTTCATACTCCTGGGCAGGTTATAGTATACTTTTCATCACGCTACGATCAATAGGAGCAGAGCAGTGAAGGAAAATGTTGGGAAAATGAGTGATTCATGAGAAAGGTTTCAAGCTATAAAACATCACACTATAACCCTTAGGAACGGGGCAACGCAGGTGAAACCGCGGAAGAAGAACTAGGGAACAAAGTAACTATTCCACGCGGACGAAGTCGCTGGCAAAAGCTAGTCTAAAATAAAATCTTTTGTGTAAATAATGGATATAGGTATGCAATAAGAATTTTACTTGCATAATTTTTGTTGGTCTAAAAAAGTAAAACATTTTAAAGGCACCGAACCTTTTCTGAAGATTATTGTAAGATTTCTTTAAGATTCAAATGTTTGTTAAGTATTATCCGATATTATAAGTACTTTCTGATATTCAATAAGGCTATTATTTTGTGTAACATTAAGTAGGTTAGGTACTTATTTTATGTTCTAATTTTTTGTAAAACATATTAATTTCTAGAAAAAATCTTAGATTTCCGGTGTGATAATAAAAATTTTAATAATAATACCAGACCACTTTCCCCTTCATATGTTTAGGGAAACATTCGAAGAACTGATAAGGGTATCAGTGTTGGTAGTCACGCGATATGTTATCAAAACCGTTGCATACACTAATGTTGCGTTCATTATGTTATGAATATCGCTAATTGATACCTATGTGGGTATTTATTATTTGTACGATTATAAAAGTACCTACTTACCTGTATTTTTAACAATAGGTAGGTACCTACCGACCTACCTAATTACGCAGTAGGTAGGTACTTTTGGGACCTACATCTTAAGTACCTATACATACTATAGGTACCTACGTAGTTATGTGACCAAGTTCCACCGAATCGGGTCTTTAAACTCCAAACTGCTTCCATCAATAAGTAACCTATTGTTTCATCAACACAAAAGATCAATATCATCCTAATCACGTGTTTGCTAAAAACAACTTTAAATTGACTTCTCATACTATGAAATTAAGCTTTATTTCGACGTAATAAGAGTCTGATGTGAAGTTCAGTAGGCGAGGTCAACGACCCGCGATGTCACGGCCAAGTCGGTAGAATGACACGTGGGCACTACGATAACTGACAGACAAAAGAGCCGTTACTCTGTTACTTAATGTAAGTGCATCGGTTATGGTAACAAATGTCACGTTTCTTAGTACCTATTCTTTTCTTATTTCGGTTGTAATAAAATTACTTACTTACGTGAAAATTACCTGCCTCGTCCATACTAAAATTATAAATGCGAAAATAACTGTGTCTGTTTGTGACGTTTTCAAACCTGAACCGCTGAGCCAATTTTGATGAATTTATAGTTAGTATTAGGTATATAGTTTAGTATAAAGATAGATTAGACCTTAAAGAAGGAGTAACTTTGTCTACCTTGGCACCTTTTGTCTCAAAAAGCTTCCTTTGGGAAGCTAGTGACAAAGAGGACTAGCATTCTTTAAAAAGCGAAGTATCACTGTCATTAATCATGAAATCACTGTCCCATTTTAATGAAATAGTATGTCCTACCTACATTAAGATTGAATTCTAAACTAATAGGGTAAAGATCTGCATCCGAACCCCATTTTAATCCATTTATATAACTACTATATAACACATCATGCATGTTATTTTTACTTTTTATTAAATGTCCAGTTGAACTTGTTTCGATTTTGCATCGTTTATGTTTGGCAAAAGACAGGTGCTTTACCAGCTGTCGTCTGACGCCATCTTTTGCATGTGCCCTGTATCAGAAATACTTGATAGCCACTACCTTAATATAACCTGTTGCGGCTTATGCCCAAATCGCTAGTCTGCATAATTTTTCTTAATTACCATAACATCCCTTACAAATAACCTTAATTAGCTTCTAATTTAATGAAAGCTCTGCTGCTACTAATCAAATAAGCTCTTAATTATAACAAATGTTCAATTCAAGCATTCATTGAACAACGCAGACGGTGTGTTTGATCGCATTTTCCAAGAATTTTCTTATTTCCAACAAAGAATAACGTCGTATCTGCTTTCTTTTTCCGTATGAACTTAGAATTGACACAATAAGACAATAACCATGTGTCGTAACTTACCGATTAGCCTTGTCTATAAACAGTTTGTTCTCGGAACAACGCAACGTGGACACCCTACAAAAACTCGCCTTCTTCTTCTATGAAATCACAACTGTCACAACACATACGGTCGGACACAATTGTTGCACATACAACAGTTTTCACTGTTTATTTGTAATGAATATTTGAATGTTTACGGGTCGCCTGCAACTGCTGAATAAATAAATTGATACCGCCAGCAGTTTCGTTACATTTCAGTTACGGATGGCCTAATTTATTTAAAACTAGCGATCCGCTCGTGGTTTCACCCGCGTTGCCCCGTTTCTAAGAGTCGTAGCGTGATGTTATATAGCTTAAAATCTTCCTCATAAATCACTCCGTCCATTAGTGAAAACCGCATGAAAATCCGTTCTGTAGTTTTTGAGTTTAGCGCTAACAGACAGACTGACAGACGCGGCGGGGGACTTTATTTCATAATATGTACATATGGAAATGTATGTGGTCCGTGGATATGTCGGCAGCTATCAGTGTAATTATAATCATTTATTACTATTTAAAATTTAAGTTATGGGTACTCGTGTGGTCGACACCAACAAAACGTTATCTATATTTACGAATCGGCAAAACACTGTCATAAAACCACCAGCAAAGCGTAACTTACGCATTATGATCGTGGTTCGTCGCACGCGCACGCACCATGACGCCCGATCAACTCGCGCATGCGCATGACACACGTAGGCTTTCGAAAATGGAACATGCGCGCCAAATGTGCAGTACAATAGCGAAAGACTCGAAAGAGCTACTATTGTGTAACTTAATTGGGCAGATACGATAAAACCTGTTAGTATTTGCATCGTTCCTATATAATGAACAGACACCTCTTTTCAACAACACGGCGGTAATATTTAGAGTAAAATATCAAACGTAACCGAAACCGTTACGTTACGCTAATTAAACCATTATTTTCTAACGAGGAATGTGTATTTGTAATTTTATTCCAATGCTTATTTGTAGAATAAGTAACCACTTTATGGCTATTTCGCGTATTTTTCTTTTAAATCGATAACTAAATGATTTGAAACACTTTCCTGTACGGAATAAAAAGTTTTAAACTATTCCTAGCTTTCCTTAATGTTAGAACAAGTGATAGTATTTTATCGCTTGTCAATTTACGCTAGTAAGGATTAATACAATTTTGGTTGTACACACGACAACAAGTCAAGCACTACAAAAATCACCCCTATTGCAACGGAATACGGGTAGTTCAAAGGACAAACTAGCGTAGAATAGCTTAGTATCGTCGTGTGTATTTACGCGGTATTTTTTCCGCCTATCAAACAAACCGGAAAATTGTTTGGAACTGGAACCCCAGAATCAACTACACCTCAGCTTTACAGAATCTGTTGACTAATAAAAGATTTCTGCGTGTTTTCTGGCACCCCAATGAGAGCAAATCGATATAATATCGACCTTGAACCGGCAGAGCGAAACGTGCGAATTATTTGCACTAAATTATTAGGGGAAGCCATGTGGGGCCGACAATGTCGTTTCACATGTACTCACGGCAACACATAAGTTATACAGTTGCTTTATAAGAATCATTGCTATTACGACGGATTACGGGCTATTCAAAGGGCAAACTATATTGATATGATGTGTCGCCGTGTGTACGCTGTGGGAGACCAAGAAAGACTGACATTTTATCGAGTAAACTAGGAGTAGGACTGTTGTTAGATATTTTTGATGGGTCAAGGATCAAGGTTAATGCTGTAGTCTACAGTTTGACTAGTTGATAGCCAAAATCTTAATTACAGACTACGGTGTCCGTTTATGTGAGATTCCCACGAAGGATTTGAAAGTTTTATTGTTCCAAACACTGACGAGGTTTCTGTTCAAATCATTTAGATTTTATCTTAGTACTAGCGACCCGACTGCGCGTTCACCAGCGTGGCTCTGCTCCTATTGGTCGTAGCGTGATGTTATATAGTCTATAACCTTCCTCGATAAATGGACTATCCAACACAAAAAGATTTGTTCAATTCCAACCAGTCTTCCTGAGATTAGCGCGTTCAAACAAACAAAGAAACTCTTCAGCTTTATAATTATTATTAATATAGATTTTAGAGACCTACCTTTGATGTTATTCCTGTTATTTCACTGGCACATGAATAAACGGACAGAGATATATGACTTAAGACTGATATTTTATGGCAGAGAAAGGAAATCTAATATTTGGTAACTAAATGAAATATTTTCGGCCGCCCGAAAACGAACAATTCATCCCACATGACAAAATTACAACAATGTTTGACCTAGATTCATACAGAAATATTTCAGATCCTATACAAACTAGGATTTCACCCCCAATGTCTAAATAATAAAGTCGGCAGGAGGCACCCCTTGCCCTTCCAGGTTATCGAGTAGGGGCCGACCCTCGCAATAACGGCCCTGAGCAAATGTTATCATTGGGACTAATTGGACGAAGGTGTGTATTTTCAGACGGAAGATACAACACAGTTAACACATGAAATTGCTCTCATCCGTAAACATTGCTTGGTACCTATACATATAGGTTTGACAAATTAATCGTCTTGGTCGAGATGATCATAAAGAAATAAGTTCAATTTTTAGCTTTTTTAAGTAAATTTCTTGATAAAGCGGCTTTAGAAAGATATCGTAATATAGTCGAACTTCGTTTGTTACTTCCGGCTTAAAAACCTGACAGCTACGCTAGAAGTCTTGGCTTCGATTCCCGGGTTGGGCAAAGTGTTAGTATGAAATTCTCAGTAGCAGTTCGAAGTCTACATTTGAAGGGTTAGACAAAGGCATACTAATCTACACCCACAGTTCGCCAGTATGTTTAGGTCCCAAGTAATAGGGGGCGAGCCTATTGCCATTAACCGGGCACACATATCAAACTCCATGCATGCTACTGAAAAGTTCATAGAAAAACCCAATTACACTGCTCCACCTGGGAATCGAACCCAGGACCTATAGCGTCGCGCTAGTAGTCGCGCTTGGGACCACTAGACAACAAGGCAGATATTTGGAAAGTTTAATTTAGATGATTTATGATGATAAGGCTAGTTAGAATACCAACTGGGCTTCGAATCATTGTGAAGTTTAACTTATTTCTGCTGCTTTCTCAGCGATTTACAAATTATCTGAAGTAAAGTACCGTAAGCATTTTATTAAATTAACCGTTTTTTTTTCTTAATTATTAAATTAGTCACGGTACGTGATACTGCGGGTACTGAATCTCTATTAGTCTTCATATTACTGTTTTTTCTCCTGTTTATTACGCAACCTGTGTGATTTTGACTTTGACGATGTCGTAGGAGATTAAGCGTTATATCTAGATGACAAAGCTTAAACTTGCATAGATGCCTGTTACAGGCAGGTTTTTGACGATAAGAAAGTACTCAAAGATCCTGAAAACTCAACCAGTGTATAGAAATAATTAAAATATTCAAACCTTTGGGAAACCCCAGCTGATCGACCGGGGAAGTAACTCCAACTTGCAGAAAATCTTGGCCAAATAACATAGCTCCATGCTATGTTGTGTTCCTAACGGTGAGCAAGGTCGACAGAGCTCCGCGAGGAAGCGTTGTGTTGGCAGTGGGGAGGGGGGGGACCCGTGGTGTTTTGTTACCGCCCCTGTCATGCATGGCAGCATGTCTCCTATACTGCCAGCCCAACTATACCTCCTTAATTTACATGGTCGGCAACGCTCGAGTGATACTCTTGGTGTTGCAAGCATTTATATAGGCTAGGGTAATCGCTTACCATCAGGCGGGCCGTGTGCTTCTTTGCCACCTTAGTGGTATAAAAAAACCCTGTTGAATTCTGAGTGAATGAGGCTTTCGTTATTTGGATGGACTTAAAAAGTTCAGTGTTATCTGTTAAATACCACAAGTTTCCCTGTACCTATACTTCGTTCCTGCCTCCTTGGTTCAGTTCTAAAGCTCACAAAGGTATCAGGACTGTCAAATAAGTACCAAGTGCCAACAAACAATTGGGAACGATGATTCTCTGAGTTTGTTTTTCTTCTCAGAGGTCATCAGTTAAGAAATGCTATCAAGCTATACAAAAAAAACCAATACCATTGACTTGTAAAAGTGTCTATAAAGATCTAGTTACAGTAGCCTTAGCACGAACACTTGCGAAAAAGTATTCGTATCGTCATGGAGACCAATTTGTATGAGATTTGGACCAGCGCCTCTATCGTGACGATACGAATACTTTTTCGCAAGTTGTTCGTGCTAAGGCTACAGATATAATTACCTACCATTTCATTTCATTGAAAGCAAGCGTCAAATTCACATAGAAAATACCTATTGCTAGCACTGAGAGACGGTTCGAGAAAGCATGTTTACATTAAAATCGTACTACAGTCTTAGTAATCTTGTTTCTGGTGAAACTGTCGCATTGCCATTTATGGTGGTCCGATAACAGCCGGACCTCGATGACAGGGCAATATTGAGGAATGTGCCACTTGAATGTTTTGCAATCTCCACGGTACTAGGATGTCAACACAAGTAGAACAGAATAGCAAGTCTATTAAGATCCTGATTAGACTCATAATAACGGCTAATCTGATCTAGAAATGTATGCTATTTTTTTCTAATTATGTTACCCATATGAACATAATTATGGTTCTCTCTAGAACCTAGAACATAAACCCACCTTTTTTAATTTGATATCGGTTATAAAGGATGGCGTTAAAGAAAGGCCCAAAAGCCCAAGAAGTAAAGAAAATACTATCAAAGTAGTCCACAACCTTATCAATAACCCGAATCAGGGTAATCCAATTCATTCATGCTATTCCCAAATAAAAGAAGAAGCACGAAAATACAGAAATAAATGTCTTTCAAAGATACGACTATCTACCACGGCTGGTGATGGTCCATCCTAGTTCGTTGATCCCATTACACATGCTTATGTCGGTCTGTTTATTGGATTGTTTACGTCATCCCATACAATTATCGTTTAGCTACTAGATATGGGCCATTCTGTGTTATGGTACAACTTTTTTCGAGCGAATGATCCGAGTTAGACGACAATTACTACTTGCCCTGGTGCGTTGACCCGACATCTATTTATTGATTCCTAGTTGCAGAATTCAATCCTGTTTGAGCAACGTGTCTAGGTGTCTAGACGGCAAAAAAGTATATGGTTCCGAAGATAAGTAGATACTTCTTTCTATATAGGAATATAGTCCTTGTTTTTGAGTCAGTCTGGTTTGTTTCGATGCTGTCTCTTTCCGATGAGTATTTTGGCTGGAACTCAAGCCGTCTGGAAATGGGAAAATGTATTGCATTGCTCATGAAAATATACTATACTTATTATACATTATATAGAACTTGATATTGGTTTTATTATAATTTTGGGCCTGTATGAAGATAAAACATCCAGAAAATATTGAAACAGTTGTTTACTTATTGCATAGCAAAATTATGATTGAATGTAGATATCAGATATCTTTATATTTAGACACAGATAACGACGTTCCAACTTCGTGTGCGGCCCTATATATGATCATATTACACAGATTATCTAATCTACATATAAAATTATCAGCTAAGCTTTCCCCTGCACTTAGTAATCCAATCACTTCTTTAATGTTATCGCTGTTTAATTCCGTTCTGTTAAAACAGGAAGTGTGCTTACACGAACATTTTTACACCAATGTTTACTAGTTCTCTTGGCACGAACTCCCGAAACTATTAGGTTAGGCGACGACCGATTTATGTTTCGACCGCTCTAATTACATGCAATCCCATCCTAAAGTAGGTTTGATGGGGTAAAAATAGCCGTTTAGTGATGTATCGACGGGGTGCATTTGTTTATGCTCGCGTTCATTGACTCTTGAGAATTGTTAATACTTCACACTTTGTGATGTAATAAAATAGGTGAGAGATCGCTAAAGATTTCTGT
Source organism: Acronicta aceris (assembly GCA_910591435.1). Taxonomy (NCBI): domain Eukaryota; kingdom Metazoa; phylum Arthropoda; class Insecta; order Lepidoptera; family Noctuidae; genus Acronicta; species Acronicta aceris. Next base: position 14,370,202 of record OU342759.1, read on the forward strand.
CCGTCTTGTTTTAGAGGTTTTGTGAACAAACCATTCTTGATTGATTTGTAGAAAGAACTGAACATTTGCGCACACGTAGAGCTTTTTAGGCCACAAAGAGTATGGGTAAACAGGTTCCATACTAATTTTTAATCACTGTCTCTTTCTGAATATGAAGAGAAGATATTTAGTGCTGTCAAATTTTTCGGGGCGATGAAATTCACGCTGCATAATCGTAATTAAGTAAATAAACGTAATTTGACAGGATTTAAATATCTTCTATCCTCTTCTCAAGTTTTTTTTGTTATAAAGAGATAAAGTGACACCTAGAATTTAAACTCCGTTTACTTTCACTTCGACACACAGTTTAGATAATAAATAGTTTCAACTAAAGTGATTCACCCTGTGCTTAAACGAAAAACTATTTATTTTTATTATATTTAGCGTTAACGAAAGCTAAACATTTAAAAATATATCTTTATATCTTTAAAAAACTATTATTAAAGTGCACTTTTCTCTTGTTCGCAGTTCAAACCAGCTCACAGAATTACCGCGTGAAGTATGCCAGATGCCGCTCCAAGTGCTCTTAGTTCCCGACAATATGCTAAGCACCTTACCGAAGGAGATAGGCAAGATGACCTCGTTGGCAGAGCTGGACGCGTCCAACAACAGGCTGACGCAGGTGCCCATGACTCTTGGGGATTGCGCCGGCCTCAGGGCGCTCGACCTCAGCAATAATCAATTGGGATTGCTGCCGTTACGTGAGTTCAAACTGTTTTTATGGAGTAATCACTTAACAATGCCATTAATCATTCAGACAGCCAGGGTCCGTTGGAATTACAAACTTATAGCGTATATTGCGTATTAGCGGTTGCTTGCAACTGGCATCGTGCCGTAGTTTTTGCGTGATGCGTGCACAAAAATACGGACAGATAAACAAACAAAAAATCTTCTTACCGATAAACAAACTCTTGATTTCCTATGTATTTACAGGCATCGACCATTTACAATTTTGTATGTATGTGTAGATGCGCTGATAATTTTAAATACTTTCCAATATATGTAAATATGTTTCTTTTTTTACTCGACTGCGCCAGAAGGAGGGTTAAGTTTTTGATTGGAGTAATTACCATCATACCTACAAAAAAAATATTTGAAGAGTTGATACTGGTTAGTTACAAACTTATATGTTATCTTGTACTTTCATAAATAAGGTCTATTCAATAATCTCCTTCAATATTCAAGGCACAATATGTAAGTACGGTCCTATTTCGCTCGTATCGATAACATAATAATTACCATTGTTAGACGCGCCGTGCGCGCTACCGTTGTTACGGCGCCGTAAAATCCATACGTGTGAGCAAATAAGTAGTCAGATGAAAACATTGGTGGCCTAGTTATATGAGTTGGTAACCGACGGAGTACGGTAATGAAATACACCGACCATCGGTGCGGTGCGCTAAAGATATTGTCCATCAGTTTTGGGGAAATAATAGAGGAAAAATCGAGATTATTTTGTTTGACCTTTGAAAAATGTTCTGTCTGTTACGACTAACCGGATTTTTTGTTTCATAAAAACGATAGCTTTACAAATTACTTCCTATGTAGGTGTAAAAATATTTCCATTGACTGATGTGTGTGCACTTTAGTACTGATATATATAGTCTGATATGCTGAAGTTGCTGAACCATCGTTATTCTATGAAACACCAAAACTCATAAAATTTAGTGGTTATTTGGAAGTATATTTTAGACCGAAATTAGTTTCACCGGAGTCTCTACAAAATAATTATTACGAAAGTTTAATATCCTCAGTTGAATGGTTCAATAGTTGCACTATCAAACGGATTCTACTGCCCATAAAACAATAATGTAGCAGCAATATCCAGCCTTACATTACGGTGTTTATCTGCGGAAACCAAAGAGGTTGTAAGTAATGAGGTGTACTAAGTGGCCGAAATAATTTTGATGTGTTTGCGCCGCCTCTTGAGCCAGCACTTTGATCTAGTATTTACGTATTATAGAAGCTTTGGTTGGGACGCAGTTTTGTTAGTTATTTATCGTCTAAATTGCATGCCTCTCAGAAAACCAGCAAACTCTGGAGCAAACGAGTTCACGAGGCTAGGCAAGCGTAGTGTACTAATGTAGGACTTCTACTGGCTAGGCGGAGTGACGAGTTGCGGAAGGGAGAACTCTGTGGCATTCACTTGGACATAACTAATGATGAAGCATATTTCCATTGATTTTAATGGGATTAAGCCTTAAAAACGTATTCCGTATAGCAACATTACGTATCGCACGCACTGTCGCGTAGAGCATTGTCACCTTTTATGGCAAATTAGATTAAAAATTAGATTATATTGTGAACTCTGCCATCTAGCAAACATGTTTCAACACTCAGGGACACACCATAAAAATGTCTATACTTCTATCAAACAGACTTTGTACCGTTGTTGTTATTTTTAATTTTTCAGAAATCACATACCTCAGGCTAGAACACCTGGATGTGAGCTGCAACTGCATATCATCGCTACCTCTGGAACTCCGCAACATGAACACACTGGTTACGCTAAATTTGGACAACAATCCCCTTGTATCACCACCTACCACAGTAAGAAATATCATAAACACCTACTTATTTTTGATTAAGCATAATAACTTACTAAAACTAGTTATTTTTTATTGTTTTTGGCATCGCATTCTAAACATTTTTAAACTTTATTCCATAACGCATAGCATCATGCCTGTATTCCCAAAAGGGTTAGGCAGAGTTATACTAAACCCACAGTTCGCCGGTATGTTTAGGTCCCATCTAATAGCTTATTACCATTAATCATAAATCCAGACTCCAAGCTGCTACATATTGCTGGACCTGGGAATCTAACTAGGGACCTCTGCAGACATGAGACATTTAAATGTGGCAGTTTATTTCATCACTTTAAAACTAGCACAAATGCAACACTTTCCCCCGGGTTTTATGATTCGCGTGGTATGCGAAAATGCTAATGCGTTGTTTTACTTTCTGATCGGCGAGAATGTGAATATGAAACACACAAATAAACACTGTTTGTATTTATGTAGGAATTACTTTTAGTTCTAATTATATTAATAATTGTTGATAACATTACAACATTAATGAGGCCTTTGAAGGTTTTTTCCTGTTTGTTTGTCGATTCCCTTCCATATATGTATAAGCATATGCGAGAGTACCTATTTGTAACAGGTACTCTCAATGCATTGCAATTGCAACAATGCAAGTTGTGAAATTCCATTTTTGAAATATTTTATTTGAAAATTGTCTCAATTTCTGAACGACTTTTTAACCTATAAAAATCTATCCTTGGTTTATTTCAGTCCTTACTAACCCGCCTCGATAAAAAACTGCATAACAGTTGAGTGAGAAAATCCTTTGCCATCGTTGCATTACTAAAGCTAAATAAAACAACACCTTTTCCTGGTTTTTAGATATGCATGCGCGGGCGCGTGCATATATTCAAGTACCTCGAAAACATGGCGAACAAAGACTCGTTGCCGGCTCACAGACGAGTGGACGAGACGAGGCGGTCAGCGAAACACAGCTCCTACATCAGCAACTCCCCGACCCAAAGCACGACGCATCAGATTACTTCGGGCAACGCTACTATAGATTGCTTGAGGCATAAACCGAGGCACGTTGTCGATAGTGGCTATAGTACCGATGGAGTGGATAAGAGGTGGTCAAATGATGGTGAGTGTGACAATTTTCTTTTTGGTTGCAGAAAATCCTTGTCTGAAAGTAATCATCTGCCACCTATACTTCGACTTAATTGTATTCAGTAATTTGATAGTTGAAAGAAAAAAAATGATATAGTGTTGGGATAGTGAACGATTTTGCGTAAAGAACGAATGATAAAAATTATTTAATTTCAATAAAACTAAAAAAAATCGTATAAATATCGATGTGGAACATAAGAACATAATCAATAAAATTATTAATAAAATCAATTTTCTTTTTTATTTTCTTCTAATAGAAATAAACTAAGAATAAAAATCATGTAATTTTACTTTTGTCATTTTATTTCCACTGACAAACTTCTACAATAATAGTATAATATATCGTGTTTTTAAGGGTCCGGCGGAGCGTGAATTGCCCACTAAAATGTAATACCGAAATAAATCGTAATCCAGACAATATTCTATCAAATTATGTTATTATTCTGATGTGGATACTGTTAATCTAGGTTCCTACGGTACTATTTCGTCTATTACTTCTTCACTGGAAATAAAAGACCGGAAAATCGTTCCAACCTTGGTAAAGTTATCAAAAATTGCATTCGCCTACATTTATTTCCAGTGAAGTATTTTGGATGAAATGGTAACGTAGGAACCTAGATTAACGGTATCGTAATCCGAGAAATAACAGAATTTGATTAAATTGTGTTTGAATTACGATTTATTTCGGTACTATGTACGTTTGTAAGAGAAATTCGGTCCGCCGGACTCTTAAGACATGTTCATTCCTTCACCACCTCGATATCTTTTTTGCCAAATACTGGTATAACCCTTCAACTGTCAAGTTCCTGAAAAAGTCGAAGTATAGGGTGGCGGCAGGGTATGTCGGACTCGTACTGTTTAAATCCCGCACTTGTCGGCCCTTGCGCTATAGTCACGGAGGAGGCAGACCAATACTTAATTACATAACCGACCATGGAATCCAAATGTCTAACGGCCGGTGCCAATAACAAATCAATCAGTATACGCTGTGACCACAAAGCAACCGTGAGTCCCATTGACCGAGAGCTTAGTGGTCATAGCGTCTGGTGTATCTATCGAGAAGACGCAGGTTCGAATCCTGCCCACAGTCGAATTTTTCCTTCACTAAAATAACTTTATAACCTTAGCATGGAAAATGCCAAAAAAATACAAAAAGATAAATCAGTCAGTAATTTGATTTTGAATTTTTGACCTTAATATTCATACAAGTAATGTCAAAATCGTATCGCAAATCTTAATACCTCCTGATTTATTATTGGTTTCGGTCATAAGGGACTTATCTACATTTATCTCTATTATTATTCGTTCTTATTTTGTAAGGAGGTCCGTGTCTAGCCGTAATACTAATGAGCTGCCGTTTTTTTTGTATGTAACAACCCTAGTCTACACGCTATAATTACCAATATTGACCTAATTGAAAAACTTCTATCAATATTTTAGTCCAAGAAGTTCGTGTTCCTGTTTAGTGATTTTGATAAACAACACACGTAATGTTTGTAATAGCGTGCTTACATTTCTCATTACATTCAAATATTTTCATTCACCTTTGGTATACACACCGTTAAGGGGCCATTCACGATGTCAAGCGTCCTTAATTCACAAAATGTCTCCCGACCGTAAAATATTAATGACTCGCATATAAACTTTTTATGTCCGGAAATAGGAACGGGTTAAAATTAAGTCTCTCCAACCCGTTATGGATAGCTTTTATTGCCCGCTGTTAATGGGTGAAGTGATTTTTTTCTTGCGTCATTGTTTCACGAAATCGCTGTTGACCTGATTAGATTTGAGAAATCTGTGTTCGTAACCATGTAGATTAGTTGTGAAATGCCTGGAAGAAGAAGTATTCAGAAAAAATAACGATGTTTCGTTATCAAGCGCTTCGATATTGTTACAAATCCAAATTCTCGAGCTCTGCAACTGAAAGTTTCATAGAAATACTCAATCATACTATTCAATCTGGGAATCCAACCTATGATCTCACACTCAGCAGCCGGACACTAGACTAATGAGGCAGTTTTAAGATAAACATAACTATATTATCAGGCGTGATGATATAGTTCTGTTTATCTGTATGTAAGTACATATATTCCTCGAAAGGTTTGGCAGAGGCGTACTAATCCATATCCACACCTGTGGATGTAATGAAAACTGTGATGAAAACATATCGGCGAACTGTTTCGCCGGTATGTTTAGCTCCCAGGTAACAGAGGACGAGCCTATTGCCACTAACCGGACACAAATCCAGATTCCGAAATGCTACTAAGACATAGAAAAACCCAGTAACACTAGCTCCACTTGGGAATCACTAATGATGTAATTTTAAGATACAATTAAAGAAAGTATTGAGTAGCCCGTGGCTAAGTAATAACTAGGCAGATCAGTTGATCGGCCGCAAGGCTAAGCCGCGCTCGCTGTGGTCAGTCTGTGGATGGGTGACCATTCTTAACATTCTTGACTCGGAGAGCACGTAGTCATCGGTCCCGGTTGTCATGCGAACATCTATCACAATTGTTAGTGGTAGTCAGAAGCCCAAAACAAAACAAAACCTGGCAACAAGTCTACCCTCCAGTATTGCCCCGAAATTGGGTTACGGAAGTCTGATGGCAGTTGCTTAGTGTAAAATATTGATATTCAGTCGCATCTGGCTAGACTGGAAGCCGGCCCCAATATAGTTGGGAAAAGGCTCGTAGGATAAGGATTAAGGATGAATTAAAGATATAAAGTACTTATAATATGTTCTCCGTAAACAGGTGGCGGCGAGCCGGGCGGAGGGGGTGGCAGTGGCCGGTCAACTCCAAGCACCCCATCCACTTTATCTCCGGGGGCAGCACTGTCAAGGGCGCAGTCGCTATCAAGCGAAACACCGCTCGCGCCTCTCACTCCCCTGCTCACCGGGTATGTTTGATGTATTTTAGTCCTTTTTTTGGTGTTGCTAGGGTTTATTGTTGCTTACTAGGGTAATAGACTAACTTTTTTGAACTGGTTGTGATTTTAATGAGGAAAACTGAATAGAAGAAAATATTATAATTTATTTTTGTAATCTGCCAAATGATAGGTTTGTGTTTAAATTGTAATTTTGTTGTGTTATTGGTATTCTGTTAAAAGAAATATCCAATATTTAAGTAAATATTGGTGTTTTCTAGGGTAGTTTCCCATAGAGGGATCAAGTTAAGCAAAGAAGGCACACATTTTCTTTAATGAATCATTGCTTAGCTTGACACCTATTTTAGTTAATACCTATTGACTTATTTATTTAGATGCAAAAATATTACTTACAATATTACAGATATTTTTTCTAAAGCTGTGCATACACAATAGATGCTTATATATTTATTTTTATTTTTTCGCATTGCCCGAAACAGAGGTAAAAGTTAAACTATTTTCTTGTTTCACAGCCATTATCACCCTTTTCCTCTGCCTCATTTTTCCGCAACGACATCAATGTTTCACTGGACGCGCTGTGGGTTTTTTTCGCTTCTATGTCGTTTAGAAATAGAGTTCAATTCGTCAAAGTAATAACCATAATTATATATCTTTGTTTAACTTTCTTTTAAATGGTCGGCAGATCGAAAGTCTGTCCGTAGTCTAAGGCCTAAAATCTGTGGAGCTTACTTGGATTCCGCTTGGAATCAGTATCATCCTTCGACCAATTACAAGAGTAGTCTGAATGCCTTTGCTAATACTGAGAAAAATAACTCCTAATTTGCTCCATAAAATCCAACCTACAATATAAACGGCAGACACTAAAACCTGTAACATAAAAAGATGCGATTATTTTTATAACATACCATCACGGCAGTATTCCAAGAACGATTAGGCAGGGGTGTACTAATCCTACACCCACAGATCCTATGTAATAGGGGGCGAGGTGCGATTAATTTCATGTTATGCAACATCAAATTTCAAAATCTATTACATATTTTTTTTAACAATTTGTTAGACAGCAGATCTGGTTGGGTACATCGATGTCGTTGTTCTTCCATCTCTTTTTTTATTAACCCCGGTGTTGTCCCTTTCAGCGTCCGTATTTCACCCGATGGGAACATGTCGAATGGGGACGATAAGAGTAAATTAGCCCATCAACAAACCTACAGGTACATTGTCATATACGCACGACATTCACTAACATACGCACCGGTTTTATGAATCTGGTTTACTAACGAGGTTTGATATCACATAGATTTCTAATGTAGTTCATGACGTTGTTATAGAAAGAGCAATTAATTGAAAGTTTATAAATCGTTAAGGTATGTCAATGTTTCTTTCAAATAATTTTATTTTTCTTTAAAAAAAAACTTACTAGCAATGTATTCTTGTTATCCCGAGCTAAGCTAAATGCTTGTGTTAACAGTGGGTTCATGTCGGTAGTGCAATGGGTGGGTTTCGAACCGGCAACCACATGATCGCCAGTCCGACGCCCTAGCCGCTACCGCCGCTTCAATTCAATATTATAATATTTCATAATAAATGAAACTACTCGTATATACATAACGTTATTGTGCATCATTGACTTTTTATAACAACTTCAGTTTCGCCCTTATCACAAAAGATGGAATAAGAAAAAAGGAGGGTTTAAAATAGCATTTATTTTTTCGATATGACAATACAAGGTGATGGTATCTATATTTTTAGTCTGAGTTTAACTTAAACCATCTTTGGTAATAATGGCTAGTGTTTAATTTTGCACGTAATTATCAATAAAATGGTCTAAAAAAATGAATTAATATAAATAACCTGGGTAGGTGTGATTTAATTTTTAGTAACAAAAATTAATACTGATCTAACGCTTGTTGCTTCAAAACCAAGCTACTATAAGTTTTATTCAGCGCCTTGACCCGACGTCATTATTTTGATCCCGTGAAGAAACACAGAACACACACCTACTTTCACGATTATTCTCCAAAAATACTTAGTGTTAAACTATGAAGACGGAGAACGGAACAATAAATCATTCTATTTTAATCTTACAATAACTTATCCCATCGTTTGTAGCTCGTTCAAAATATTGATACAATATCTTCCGATAAAATTAATCATTATTCTAGATTATCTACTTAAAATGCTTGAGCTATATGGAAGATATTATCTATTTTGAAATCCTTAATAGGTTTATCATGAGGTAAGGTCGCAAGTATAATTGTATTTCTTAAAATTTAAAAGAGGAAAGTCGGTATAAGGTGTTTTCCCTAGCTACTGAGTACTGAACGCGTCACAAAGTATAGAGGGAAACCCCAGGAAAACAAAACCGCATTTTGTCACCGAATACATTTGTAATAAAACGATTACCTAGGCTCACGTATAAACTGCTCCATATTAAAAAAAAATATATAAATCCGTGTCATTAAAAATATAAGGCCATATTATATATTTATTTCATAAATCGTGTAGGTTTCTACCGTTCCTGGTCTTAATGATATTCATCCAATATGTATATTCTTTCTCTAGTGTCGTTACGAGAAATCAAGTATAAATATGTGACTTATAAATACGTGTATTATATAAAAACCGTGCCGAAATGCCGTAATTAAATAAGGTAGTCATTAGATCGGTAGTACTAGGATTGATGACTGATCAGGAGGTGACGGATGAAAATTTAAGTATATTCAATCGTGGGGACTTTAAATGTTTATTTGCTATTAGCATGCATGGTTTCGTCACACTCACTAATGAGAAGCTTCTAAATTACTAACCCTAGGTGAGGTACTAACAAAATAATTCACACTCGTCAGTATTGAGCTTAATAATGACGCTAGTTTTTTATGATGACACACAAAAATTTTAATTAAAATTAATTTTACCAGTTAGATTTTTTGTTTATAAGTATGGCAATAACCACTACTCCCAGAGAGCTTATATCGCCGAGAAAACTGAAGTAAAGATCACTACACCTGTACAGACTAACAAGAAATCTATGTGCTATCAAACTCGTTTAATTTATCAGAAAATAATCTCACTATACTTTTTGAAATATTCCAGACAATACAAAGAAGCCCTAAGACAACAGCGTCAGCAAGACATATACCGCCCCCGCACAGACCAGCCGTCCCCCGAGCTGGACTCTTCCCCACACTCCCAGAACCAGAGCCCCATCCACCAGAAATCCTCCCACTCCCCAGTCAACGGATACAGCAGTAACGTATCACCTAGTCTTTACAAAACCGCCTCTTCCAATAGTAGTCTATCCAATACCTCGTCTCCAAACATTTCCCAAGTGCCAAACTCCCCCCTCCTACATTCTACCCCCAGAAGATACCAGAATCAGTCTACAAATGGAAATAGTGTGATTGAAAAGCAAGAAGAGAATAAAAGGCCCGTACAAAAAGTAGTACCATCAAGAAATGTTAATAAGGTATACTCGGCTGTCAACGGCAATGTGGATTACAACGGGCGCCTCAACGGTCAAACAGATCCGTACATAAAACCAACTTCTCCTTCAAAATCTCCAACGAATACAATAGGATACAATAGTTTAGGCAAGTCGAGTATACCACGGCAAGTGAACGGGGACACTAAGTTGTTGACGACCAGTGTGACGTATTTAAAAGGTGCGGCGCCGAAGCCTCCGGGCAAGATGGCGTGGAACAAGGATGCCCCGGTAGACAAACTCAGCTTTACCATGAAGAGGGAGTTCGATAAACAAAAGGAAGAGTTGGATCTGCTGCAGCAGTTGAGATCGGTAAGTTTTAGTTTTGTAAATTTTTTATAATCCTGAAGCATGACACGTTAGTCCGCCTAAAAATCTGAATGTTATTCTGTTAATTAATATCAAAGTGCAAACTTTTGTTCATAATTATGAAGTTAGTCGATAGTAGAGCCAACTTTATTTAAATATTTATTTATTTCTATATTACAATAACGAAAATAACTCTCTCTTTATATCCAAACATCTGAACAGAGATTTTGATATATATTCGCCAAGAGGATATTGCATCCTGAAAAATACACATTATGTCACAAAAAATAATAACCAAATATTCTCTTTGGGACACGACTAGACACGAGTAGAACCGCGGGCAAGAATTATATTAACATATTTCTCCTTTGAAGGTAATATATACCATATAACGTTGCAAGTGCTTACTGGTTGTGTTATAGATAATCGAGTCCCGGCTGAAAATGTCCCTGCCGGAGCAGCTGGCGCCGGTGCTGTGTGACGGCGTGGTGCTGTGTCACCTCGCAAACCACGTGCGCCCGCGCTCCGTTGCCTCCGTGCACGTGCCTTCCCCTGCACAGGTATATACGAAAACATCATGACAAACTATCATGTACGAAATCCGCACTAGGCCGGAGGATCAGCGGGACGGTAGAGATAAGTTAGTGTAGAATAAGTATTGTTTTATACTTCGCGTCTAAGGGGTCATTAAGAAATTACGTTGCATGTATTCCATGATTTTGAAAGTCCCCGTCCCTGTTACACATCGTCACATTTGTGATAATATTTTACACTATTTGCACACCAGTCTCCACAACTCAGAATATGATGTTATAATAATTATAAGTAAGATATCTATTAATTTTATTATTCTTATTGTAATAATTATTATTATTCCATTTGCTGTATTATAAAAAAAAATGTGCGCCATCTCGGCAAAACATAGTGAGCCATATTTTATAAAATGTGTCTACTTGTTACGGTACTGTGTCACCTATGTTTTACAAAATAAATTGATTGAATGATTGATTAAATCTAGAAATAAATTAATCAAAACAGCAGTTCCAATACTTTTTTCCATGATTTTAACATGTTACAACAGAAAGCTGAATTACCCTCTTGTTACAACTTTCGGTGTGGTTCACAAAGTTAATGGACCGCGACCATCTATAAAAACTTACAAATTCGTGATTCCCTTAAAAATGGGGCATAACTATATGAATGAACGACTTTTTAAATGCATTTTTAAGGGCCCACCTAATATTTGCTCGTGACCCATAGTTTGGGAAATATTCATTAAGATAATAACCTTTTTTTATACTTGTAATTAATCATAACAGTAATTTATTAATTTTTATTTCAGCCTAAACTAACAATGGCGAGGTGTAGGAGAAATGTGGACAACTTCTTAGAGGCGTGTCGAAAAATAGGAGTAGAAGAGGTGAGTACCTCAGAACATTGCTTTATTTATATGTTCATTGTTGCTGTGAAATTTATTTACGTTATAATTTATTTTAATGTTACCTTTATGCGACATTTATTTACATCGGCAACATACATACATACTTTTAAAACAAAACTTAAAACAAAAGAAATTATAAAAAAATTGGTACGTAGCGTACGGACGTATGCATTACGGTTTACATGTGTTTTATATTTCGAATTCGGCATTAACTTTTACCCCCGCCGTGTCCGTTTCGAGTGTTGCAGGGTCTTGTAAGATATCCTTTTGCGAGCGACAGAGATTATTGTAATGAAACTAAGAGACGGGTGGCGTGTGTTGCAGGAGGTCATCTGCTCGCCCGAAGACATACTGGGAAACCATCCGGACGGCGACGGGCTACACAGTGCTGTGCCTCTCGCTCGCACAGTGACCGCACTGCTCACACACGCCACGCCGCCTCCCCGCTCGCCAAGGGATATGCTCTCAGACCCCTACTGCCAAACATTCGAACACTCGCACGACGGATACCCCGCCGGCGAGTATTACGCAACCGACGACGATCCCGAATCATCGCTAGAAGTCAACTACTACCAAAGACAGCTACGGAGATACTCAGAAGAACGCTTCGTCAACAATTTCAATTTCTCCGACAACAATCAACATTACACTATAGACGAATCCGAGGAGTACCAAAACAATGAGAACAATAACACGGATACAAACATCCACTACTCGCCAGTATACGGGACCAGTGAGCTGAGGAATAGAGGACCATATTATCAAACGAATAGAGTCCAATTCGTGACGCCCTTCTGCAAGGAAGACCACGTATTGACAAGTGACAATTTTGATATATACGACACAGATGAAGTTGATTTCCCTACAGAATTGAGTAGGGAAGAGGTGGATGCTGAGAGGTATAACAGGGGTAAAATGAATCTCGATATACAGAATAACCTAAACAGTGTGATGTCTACTGAGACTGAAACCCCTAAGGAGGTTGAGAACAGAGTTCTTTTCACTTGTCTATGCCTTGGCACATTCTTGGTGTCTACGATTTTGCTAATCATATACCCTTTGTAAGCTTATACTTAAAAATGTGTGATGAAACCGACCGAAATTTTAAAACCTAATTCGACTCCATACATTCTGTTCCAAATATAAGCATATGGATTGTCTTCACCGGTCAAGTTAACCTATATTGCCTTTAATAGAGTCTGACTGTGATTGTGGTCTGAAATCGAATTTTGAGGCTAGTTTTTTAGATTGATCTTTTAACTCGAAGTATGGTAGGAATTGAACAGTATTTCTAAGGATTTACACTATGGAATTGGTATTTTTTGTTTAAAAAAGACATTAAAGTTGCAGTGAATTTGTTTGTTAGTATTTTATATGATTGGTATAGTTTATATTATAAATTGGTATAATTCCATTTGTTATTAAGTTCATTCCCCATTGGAGGCATTTAAATTTTTGTAAGTTGTTTTCTTTTGTATGTTTTTTAACATTATCTGATTGGTTATTTTTATTGGTTGCTATTGTCGGCTATTATTGCGTGTTTGATGATTTTTGTATCAAGTTTTGCAGATTGTAATTTGGGTCTAAATGTAAATATGCACTAATTACTACGAATGTTGTATAATACACATGAAAGCCAAAACGAAGTATACTTGTTGTATAAGACATGATACGACAATCTATGCGCACACGCAAGTCATATAATTTACAGTCTGCAGAACTATTATTTCTGAGATCTCATTGTTTTTGTGTTTGAGTGATTTGCTATTAAGATTAGTTTAATTAAGACTTTTTTCATATTTTGCGTAATTAATGCAATGCAGTTATTAATGCAATTTTATACGTAGCAACCGAAAGGTGATGTAGTCTTTTTGCACCTAAATACAATACAATTTTACACATTTAGATAGAAACCCTAAAATAATATCTCCGGCTAAATTAATAAGGAGTGCTAAAGTCCGTTCATTCATAAATAAATATATTAACAAATATATGAATTTCTTATATATTGGCATTGTAGTCCATTTAAAAACCTGAAATGTTATGTGACACATGATCTGAAGACCGGATGGTAGTCTTAAAGATTAGAATAATGATGACCGCTGATATACAATATTAAAAATACACATTTGCATCTTAGATCTCAAAAATGGATTAAAAAACATTCAGATTAATATTCATTCCTTATCTATGCTCTAAAACGACTTAAATGTCACGGTATTTTAGAAAATTCCCACATGCGGGAAAATGCAGCTAAAACGGCACCAGTCTGTATTATCTTAGGTCTCATAGCATATCAGGTTCGCGTTTCAAAATTAAAGTACAATAAACTAATTCATTGGTGCATGGAGTATTATAAAATGAAAGGAAATGTATTAACTAATATAATTATACTGACGACGTAGCTTAGTTGTTTACTGGAAACTTCTTATTAAATAAGAATTGTATGCCTTAATCGAAACATCATATCGTTATTGTATTATTAATGCAAAAACTTAGTTGGTTTTAATCACGGAGCGTATTTGAAGCATAATTTTGCTTAAATTTTGTCAAAGTAAGGTCAGCTATGTGTTCATAGCATAGCAGTTGATCTTGTTTTGGCCAAATATCGCAAATATTTTGCAGAAACGCCGTGTATAATTGTAAAAATATTTGGTATGGGTGCGCATTGCGTATCGAACATAATATATAGGTATAATATATACCTATATATTGTACTCATAACGCAACAGGCTGGCCAACGTCTTATATCGGCGATCGATAACATCGAGGGATACCGCTTTAGACATTAAATAGCACCATCCTTTTCTCACAACTTAAAATTGAAAGACAAACGAAACTTTATGCAATACTTTATATGCCTATTAACGTAAACTCCAAAAGACACTGACTTCATAGAGCAATGCGCGCCCTACCTAGAACATTTTTTGTCGGTAGGAAGTAGTGATTTTAGCAATTGGAGGCTTTTTTGTAACATTAATCATTAAATATATAAAAAAGACAAGTTTTACAAAAAAAAAACTATTAATTACCAGATATTCCTTAACGACGCCAACCAACAAAATTGATGCCAATAAGATCAGTATAAATGTTTATATATAAAATATATTATGATAATGATGTTTTATGCATTTTATGAAGTAACAAAATATGACAAGTTTTAAAATATATAAAAACTATAATATTATTATATTGTAACCATTCCAAAGATGTGTTGATAAAGACTGTAGCTTCCGTTAATCGTTTTCATTAAACTCTTACTAATGTACAGTCACAGCGTCAAATAATTCGTGTCAACGTGGCCAAATAGTTCGCAACACGTCTTTGTTCTAGTTGAAATGAGGTCGTGTTGCAAACTTTTTGGCCACCTTAGTTGTCACGAACTATATGACGCTGACTGTACTTAACATACTATCATTTCTTTACCTACTAAACTCAAAATTTTATTTTTCTTCGAATAGTTTTGCTATTTGGCATACTTAGATTTACCTTATTAAAACTAGCTTTAGCAGGCACAGAATTAGAATAGCTTTTTCAAATTAAATAAACTTTCGTTCCATAAAATCCCTGACGACAATTACTTGTGTCAATAATAATAAAAAAATTGTCTTCCAGTACATACATTTAAATATTATTATAAATCCGCCAAATAGCAAAACGTTTTACAAATAATGTATTCTACTTATTCTGGTCATAAGCTATTTGTATATGTGTGGGTATTTTCTTTCTACGCTTCTTTACATAATCTTATTTTTGAGCTTTAAATTTGCAAGTACAATGCTAATTATGAATAATTAATTATATTATTAAGAGATATAAGATGTTAATATATAATTTATAAGCTTATAGCGTACATATATTTATTAGCTTTGGTGCTTGGGTACTTATTTACGTAGTTTATAGTGACTGGTTTTAGTTGACCTATTAGCTACTTAACCCGCCTCCTTTTTGACCAGATATTTTGCATAGTATTTTTAGTACCTATATCCAATGACAGCTTTGTCTAGTCTTTGGCGATATTTCGTTGTCTTTGAATTTAATACACGGATTATTATATATATTAATACTTACGAGGTTTTTGTATAAGAATTTTTTTTTTTCAGTGTTGTACTAACCTATTTATATATTATCTGGACCTCTAATATAACTGTAACCTCTTTTCTTGAAACTCTGAAGTTGTTCATACATAGTTATAATACTAATTGTTTGCTTATTTTTACTGATCATGCTGTTGATCAGCTGTTTACCTTACTAAAGATATCTCCATAAAAGTAATAACATTTTTTATATTCCGTAAAACAAATCATCATAATAGTCATTTTATTGATACATAATATTAATTAAACCTTAACCCTTTCCGCTCAATAAATTCTTGCCATTTATTACTCATTAAAGCCAGTCTAACAATATTATATTCCAATTATATTTAAGTTTATTCTAAGTTGATTGGTTTTTTTTTCTCGTCAATCGTTTTCTTTTTAAATAATTTCTACTAAAATTCAGTATTACATGTAATTTGCATTTAGTAACACGCAATTCTTACATAATGCACTTTGAGAGAGATTTAGTTTGTTTATGTGGAACTAACATGGAAGTTTTTCGAAATATTTTTGGCTATTAGACATTGTTTTAGTATAGAGGTAATGTTTTGTGTACCTTTTTGTAATACAATACAATGTTTCAACTACTTAAAGAAATAAATTTCTTATTCGCTATACTTGTTGTATTATTTGGAGGTCTCTTTTCTTCTGTAATGCCTGTGTAATAATATTTCTATCAGCTCAGTAATCATATTAAGGCGGACCGTTTCGCTTTGCCCGCGAAATTCAAATTTCGAGTGGTTTTTCGCACTTTGTAGGTCTATACTAAGTTCTGCATTCACGATAATGGTAATTGCGACATTAACTATACAAAATTCTCAATTTTTATCTAAAACCATTGCTTAAAAATCATTATTGGAGCTAAAAGTAGTGTAAAATGTCAATTTTAACCAATTACACAGATTGCACCAAGTTTTTGGCTTGATAAGGATTTATTAGTAAAGGTTTTAGTTCTCAGTTGTGAATGTTGTATAGTTGATGTCGCAATTACAACTACCATGAATCTAGAACTTGTTATAGACCTACAAACTGCGAAAAGCCACTCGAAATTTGAATTTCGCGGGCACAGCGAAACGCTCCGCCTTAAGTGATATCGAAGTTGGGAATGTGTTACCTATTATATTATATACCTAAGTTCATTACATGATGACACCCTATGTGTTCCGTATGTCACTAGCATAGGGTTCAAATTTGATTGATTCATACGATTCCTGAAATGAACGTTATATCTTGGTTACGATGGGCGTCACTGTATTTCTCATTATTAAGAGTTTATACCTGGATCACAACCATAAAGTTTCCCATGATTAGCTGGATATAATGCTGTCATGGTCGCGTCCGTGTTGCCATGTGCCATGTAGGTAGGTATAAAATATTTATGAATTCCTACTAGAACGCTTAATACACATAATTAAATAATCCACTCTATTCCAGAAACTAATGTGCTGTGCAGCGGACGTGCTGGAAGGCAAGGGTACGGTACAAGTGGCCATCACGGTGACGGAGCTGTTGCGGCGGCACGGGGCGCTGCGCGGCTCCCCGCACGCGGTCACCAGCGCCACCTAGCGACCGAAGCTCGCACTCGCGCCCATGTCCGCACTCTCCCTTTAGCGAGACATGGAATGGAGATGCTGGGCTTGTGAGTTTTGGATGTACAAAGTTGATGTAGTTTCTATGATCCCGTCTGTAGTCCGAGTCGTAATCTAGTTCGAGATTTCCGCCACGATTCCACCATGTGCGACGAAACTGAAGGTGCGCGAGGAAAAAATCCACGAGAAAAGTAACGTAGCTTTTTGGTAGATTTTTTTCAGTCGGAAACATTAGGCCAATCGACGCATACGTTGATCCGATATGATAACTAAAGGGCGTTTTGCAATATGTTATGAGAACGTCTTTTTGTCTGAAGCTGAAAGGTCCCCTGCAGAATGAGCAGTGTACCTACTTGATTATTATCATAGAAGAGATTAATCTCGCGTCTAAAGATCGATGTAATTAGTAAAAGGTGAAACTATTTTGACAGTCTCCGATCGATCTAGTATTATCTATTTCAAATAACTACCTTTAATAATATACTTATAATTATCACGTCTTCTAGCTAGCCAAATCGAATCAATCGATTTCACATTATTCGACTTGTAGATCGATTCTACAATATCGAATTGAACTAACGACTTAGTCATCTTGACTAGCTAAGAAATAATGTATAGATAAACAATAAAAATAATGATATGCGCTCCACATTTTAATGAACAAAGCAATACGTAAGCTTATTAGTACGTAGGTACATTATTGTTCTATATTAAGAACGTTCAATGGAAGTTTACATGCATTCTGAGACTTATCACAAGTTCGTAATGCTCAAATTGAAATGGGTTTACCATTTTATTTTCGTTTACGTTCACCTACCTATGGAACAATATTGTAACATAAAAGTCCAATTAGTATTATGATCTCGTTACATGAAATAAATGAAGCTCTCTGAACTTCATGATGACTTGATATCCATGACAAAAAAATAGAAAGTTACAATTTTATGATCGCTTTTCTACTCCGTAAAGTTTGGAATTCTCTGCAATACGTTGTGCAATAAAAACCTAAAGAAATTATTATGTAGAAACGTAGCTTTCATATTATACAAATCGATCAAATATTGGCACAACAGTAAATTTCAACTTATGTAGTAAATAATAGCAACATCACAATAAGGTGCTTTAAATAAATGCACAATACACGAATTTATTAGTGAAGTTTCTATATTACATTTTACACAAGTTAAATAGACCACATAAATAGACAATTGTTATGACGTCTTGATACGAAGTGCCTCTTTTACACTGGCGAGCAAAACATTGACCACTTTTAAGGATACACTTGATTTTAAAATCATTCATATTAGGTATGTAACTAATAAGATATATAATTCTTTAACAATTCTGTCAAGATGAGTGGAGTTTGACTTTTATGCTCGACAGTGTACTGGTCATCTTTCTCCGAAGTAGTGTCTTAATAAATTGGCATAGTCTGAATTTGGAATTAGTACTGATTGCACGGGCCTTATAGATGTTAGTTTTGATCATGATCAATTATGATGATCAAATCCTACGAGACGGTTTAAAATAAAAATAAAAATGTATGGGAACTTGATACATTACATTCAATATTGAAGAAAATATTCCCAAATTTTCTTTCTCAAGAAATAAGTTTTAAAGGTGAAATGGTAAAAAGAGAAATGTTATTCCATTACTTGATTAAAATTCGTATAATTATCTTGATGAAATCGCTTAATATTATAACGGCACACGTTATAATATTTTTTCCCGACCTTATATTTAATATCGATCCTAAGTAGCTAATGTGTAAGCGAGATATAGGAAAATTTTCGACTCCGTACGTATTGTTTTGAAACCAATTTAAGAACGATAATTTTTTTAAGCTTGTAATGGTTTTTTATCAAACAGCCTTCCATGGGCTAGTCATATTTTGTGATTGTACCATTAATTGGGCTGTGCGTCTGTCATTAGAAATTGCCTACTATTAAGTAGTCGCGAATTAGAAGCTAGTAGATTTTATTGATTTACTAACACGGCCATGAAATACTTAAATAGGTATATGAAGGTTTTAGTATTTCTTGAATCTTCGAAATAACCATAGAAAGTGTCTCTACGTAGCGTATCTACACAGTGCAACATGCAAGATACTGCAACAAGTTGCAATACTTTTGTCTGCTTAAAAATAAAACTTTATTTTTAATTAGCTCGAGGTTCCTGAAACCATCCCATTGCACGGTGCATTGCGTAGACATGTCATACAATAAAATAATTTCTAGTATAAGAAAAAAATCGTGATAATGTGGGACGATTTTCGCGTTGTTAGGAATTGTGTAGGTTTTTAATTATTCGAAATCTTCTCCGTTCTAAATAGACTCGTGTACTCGTGTGCAGTGATATGATATGGAATTTGTCGTATATTTTTTGACTTCTAGATGAATTTTCATCAATAATTATAAGAATCATCATGTTGTCATTTTGATCATTCTACAAAAAACATCCATTTTTGTTATGCATAATACACAATATATAACATAACAGACAAACTTCGTGTAACTATTAATGTTCTGGTTTATTGGAAAAATACCTGTAAACTTTTTCTGCAGTTAAATACTATAAGAACTAAATACTGAATTTATTTTTCTCATGTAAGTAAATTAAAAAAACCCAGGGACATAAATTGTACTATGTAACAACTATGTAACCTCCGAAATAACAACGCACGTCTGAAGTTATCTGCAACTGGTTTTTCCGTGGTAAATTTTAATATAAAAACTCCGTGTTAAGACAGTTGGGGTCGTAATTATTTCGAATTCGTCAATATTGTCCTTACTGATTTCGATATTATACTCGTAGTATAAGAACACTGTTATTTGAACTTGACGCGCGTTATTTCGGGGGTACTGCATTTGTATATTTTTATAAATAAAGAAAATGCAGAAAGCTGAAAATATTGCCCTTTGCAATAATTTAAAGATGTTCTGAAAATAACAGATAGCCCCTTACAGGTCATTGATATTTTTTCAATATTTCTTTTAATTTACCGACTTAGAGATACCTATGCTATCCACGAATGTTCGCGCTAGTTGCAATAACTATCAAGTTTAATGTATTTGCAGAATGTTTTTGTTTTCGCAAAAACAAACATTTCAAACAAAATGTTCAAAAAATTCATTTAAATTCATCAATTTGAAAAACGTGTAAATATTTATCACATATCCTTTTACCACCGAATTCTAATCGACATGGAATTCTTGTAATACTCAGGTATAATTAATTAATTATTCTAGAATATAATTTTGTTCTCGTCACTTTTAAATATAGTCAATTCTCATTACTATAAGTCACAATAATGATGTATTATAATATTATTACGTGTAATTATAAGAATTATTAGTGTTGTGTTTAGTATCTTTTTTCATAATTTATCCGTAATAAATGCTTTATTATTGATTAGGTTTATTATATTCAATGATTTATTTTTGTTCGCTATAATGAACGTGGGTAACGACGATATAAATATATGAGAGGAATTTATATTTTTTTTATAAAATGTACATAACGGAAACCAAATTTTTATTAAATTGGTCTTAATACAAAAATCAAAACATGATTATTGTCATCCACAGTTAAATAATGTCGTTCGTTAACCCCACTTATAATTACTACAGAAAGTCGAGTTCTTTTATTTAATTATTTTTGTGCTAATGTTGTGGTCTGTACTGCCAACTTAATTATATATAATTATAATTTATGTGAACACACTTTTACGTAATAGTGTTTATTTTGCTCCTAGAGTTGTGTTACCACTGCAAATATATTGAAGTTTATTGATAATAATATGCATTTTGTAATTAATCATCACAAGCAACAATGTTGTTTAGTTAAACGCAAGTTTTGCACATGGGCGAATGATTTTGAAATCCTAAAGTATTTCTGTAATGTTTATATGGCATAGTCCAGATTGAAATGCATTGATTTGGTCTCGACGTACTATAGTTACCCGTCTCAAAGTAAATTAAGGGTTGGTGTTACGGAGTGATATCAGTGGTCACGAGAGTTAGACCCATGAATAATATATATGAGATATTTAAGAAATAATATGAGGGGTCTTTATAAAAGCAATAGAAGCCAAAATAATTATCTTTAGAATTTTTGTTTGTCTGTCGGATGTTTGCACGCGCGTCACGCAAAAACTACTGCATGAAATTGGATGCAGTTTTCTCTGTTGTATTGCTGGACGTTACATCTTAATACGCCGCCTAGAATCCAAGTTATAGTAAGTTGGGTCGCGAGTGAAACAGCTAGTTCAATCTTTATATGGGAAAAAGCTGGTGCTATTTGTACAGCTTACAAGCAAATCAATTATTACAAATCGCCTTTGTATAAAACTTGTGAAATGGATTGTGTATAAAGCAATAGATATTAAGAATTATATAAAGAACTGAAAGTTAGAGTTGAGTCTTTGTCGTTTTCAAAGATAATGTGCCAAAGACTAAGGTGAAGGATATTATTTTGATTGTAAAAATTTTGTGTAATGCACTGGTCTCCTAGTATAAGTACATTTGGTGTAGCAATTTCGTATCATACACATATGTTTATATGTAGATAAAAAATAAAGGTATATACGTTTTCGAAATTTATAATTTTCATTTTTATTTCGCTAACCTTTGCCTTTTTTTGGTGGAAGGAGCGTAACCAACGTCCAGTTAAATCTGAGTCCGATTAATGAATATTTTTCGTTTCAATCTATACTGATATTATAAAGTGGAAAGGTTTTTTATGTAAGTATGTTTGTAACGAATTGGCTCAAAAAGTATTGTATCGATTTCAAAAATTGTTTTGCCGTTAGAAAGCTACATTATCACTGAGTAACATAGGCTATATAACATCACGCTACGCCTGTTAGGAACGGAGCAGCGCGGCTGAAACCGCGAGAGGGTCGCTAGTTCTTTATAAATGCTAACACAACACATACCATCACGTCTGTATTCTCCGAAAGGATAGGCAGAGGTGTACTAGTGTCCACCCCCAGTTTGTCGATATGTCTAGGTCCAATGTAATAGGGGGCGCGCCTTGCCACTATCTGGGCACAAATCGAATCGAGGCTTTAATAGAAATCAAAACCAATAAGAATTTACTCGACATGGATGGGAATCGACCCTACTGAGGCAGTCTTTATAAATGGTCTCTATATTATCCGTATGAAGCACTTTTTTAACACAGCAGAATCTGAACAGAGACGAATTTAACAATCTTGACTTGATTCGTGATCAAGTCAAGAGTAATAGAGTGAGATAGTGGACAAACGCAAGCCTATACAGTAAATCTCTATAATATATATATATATATATAAAACTCAAAGGTGACTGACTGACATAGTGATCTATCAACGCACAGCCCAAACCACTGGAGGGATCGGGCTGAAATTTGGCATTACAGGTAGATGTTATGACGTAGGCATCCGCTAAGAATAGGATTTTGATAAATTCTACCCCCAAGGGGATAAAATAGGGGATGAAAGTTTGTATGATACTTTGTCAATTTTAAACCGATCGGGCTGAGACTTTGCATGCATATAGTTACTATGACGTAGACTTCTTAACGCGAGCGAAGCCGCGGGCAAAAAAAAATAATAAATTTCGACCTATGTAGGGGTGAAGTAGGGGATGAAAGTTCATATGGAACAAAGTAACTATTCCACGCGGACGAAGTCGCGGGCAAAAAAGCTAGTATATATATAAATACTACAGCATTCTAAAGGCGTAAAAGCAAATAATACTAATGTTACTTCATAGGAACAGATGCCCTAGTCTCAACATTGCAAACAATTAACAAAAAAGGTGTATTTATTAAAAAGGTGCAAGGTAACGCGGTGATTACGTCCAACCGAGGCGTGGCTCGTGTAATCGCCAGACGCTGACTCGCAAGTTACGGCCACGCCTAACGTGGCGCCATTGTGGAGCTGCCTTTATTGAAAAACGGTGTAACTTTCAATTATATCGTCGGGTAAGTATAAGTAGCAAGATGTAATAGCCCAACACTACAGGTGAATAATCCAGGACCGCTAGTCATTATGTTGACCTTTCAAAATCTAGTGAATATTATTGTAATGGAGAAAATTCAGCAGACGCGTAACGGCTCAGAGCAGTGATAGCCTAGTGATATGACCATAGGACTGCCAATTCAAACGTCTCGAGTTCGAATCCAAGGCACGCACCTCTGACTTTTCAAAGTCATGCGTGCGTATTAATAGTTAATTATCAGGCGCTTAAACGGTGATAGAAAAAATCGTGAGGAAACCTGCATGCCTGAAAGATTTTCTCGGCGGCGTGTGAAGTCTGCCAACCCTAATTAGACTAGCGTGGTGGACTATAGCCTAATCCCTCTCATTCTGACAGGAGACCTGTGCCCAGCAGTGGGACAATGTTATGGGTTGATTATGTTATGTACCTATGTATGTAACGGCTCCGAAGCCCAAGAATTAGATTTTGCATGGTATCAGTATTTTTTTTATTAACATGGCTGAAGGGCCTCCGACGGTTCTGATTTTATTTTACCTACATCGTTCTGAACTCAATTTAATCACATAATGTGATTATCTTACCTAGGTTAGTGAAAAAGGGCATAATATATTAAAGCTTTTAAATCACCTAGCTTATGCCATTTAAATTATGGCAATAATAGTGATAAATTCGCGTTGAAAACTAGCACAAGACTAAATTTCTCTTTCTCCTGTGAGTAGATAGGTATTTTGTAAGAAAAAGCCATTGAGGCTAACTTTAAACGGCATTTGCAATAATGTATCCATATAAGTTAGTCCATAGTGCGGAAATCTGTCTAGCATCGGTCGTTACTTAACTAAATCTTTAAAAGAAATTTTCTAGGTACAAAAATCATCAATAAATAATATGTAGACCAACAACAGCTGCATAATCCATTTATAGCCATGTTAACGAGAACCGTACTATGTGAACTTTATTAAAACAACAAAAGAAAGGAAATGGCGCTTTGTCGGAACCGACACCATCGAATTCATTCACTTTTACCTACAACAAAAACTACAAAATCAACAGACATTGTTAATTTTACGGCGTCTATGGCTTTCTACTATTTACATTTAGGAAAATCATCGTTCTTGTTTACAACCTTTACAACTAATTAATTAGGACGCCCACAAAGAGGGTAGCGAACGCACTGTTCCGCTTCTTTTTTAATTGTCTTTGTTCCCGCAATGACGATGTGCTTTGTATAATGGGACGCACACAGTTTTGGGTTAAATCGAGCGGAAAATTGCTAACAATCGCCCTCGTATGGTGGGGTGGAAAGGGGCGAATACCGGCATTTACTATCTAGGTATACGAGTATATAGTACGTATCAACCTAAACTTAACGGACTATCATCTACTTATAAAAATGAAGTATAAAAACACCACACGATAAGTAGGTACTTAAGTAGGTATGTACCTACTTATCGAATAAATTAAAAGTAATCACGCCAAGCAACAGAACCTAAAACGAAATTAGGGGATTTTCTGTAATCTTTGCACTGGAATTAACAAGAAAGGACCTTGGACGTCTCTAAAAAGACTTCATGACCTACCTAAGTATTAAGTTAAGTGTAGAATTTATTCTTGAAAGAAGGTATTGCAAATACCTACCTACCTGCGCCAAATACTAATCACCAAAATTTTCAATACATTTGTAGATATTATTTAGACCTATTATATGTACTGTTCGTACATTGACCCTAATTAGGTATGTAAGTATGACCTTAGGTTTATCATTTAACTTCATTTAACAATTATTGGAACCAAAGTAATAAAAACAATATTAATGTATCGAATTAAAGTCCCTACATTTTAATAAGTGTAGGTAACTTCTGCACCCGACAGTACATTACATCAAAATACTACAATAAAGAGACGTTTTATTAAAATTCAATGATAATAAAACCAGAAAGCGCCTACCCACATTGCTGACATCAAAATATTTTACAATAGCACTAAATTCACGAAGTAATGTTTGTGGTCGCAAATAAAGTGGATGCAATGCGCACAATTGTTTATTCATTCGATAGATGTGCAGATGTAAGGATACGGAGACGCGTATTGTCACATTACCACCGTGGAGTGCGTGTAGGGACACCATGATACCATTACAAATGTAAATTACTATTGAACGTTATGAGCAAAGTCTAAAAGAACATACTTTTTTTTCTGAGAACGGTATAATAGACAGACTTCTTTCATGGATTTTATTTGTTATGGGATAGGGGGACAAACAAGCAGACGGACCGCCTGATAGTAAGCGATTACTGCCGCCCATGGACACCCGCAGCACCTGAGGAGTCACAAGTGCGTTGCCCGCCTTTTAAAAGGGCCTCCGGTAACCTCACTCACTCGGCGAAACACAACGTAAGCGTTGTTTGACGCCATTTTCTGTGAGGCCGTGGTATCACTCCGGTCGAGCCGGCCCATTCGTACCGAAGCATGGCTCTCCCACGTTAATTTATAGTTTAATTAGTTAATTTTTATTTATTATTGTGACTCATTTAAAATTGATTGACAGACTGCACTTTTATGAGCACACGCACCACACATACCATACACACACACCATTAACCAAACATATACATACATACATGGATACAAATCTAAACTCCGAGTTACTATTGAGAATTTCATAGGAAAACCCAATATCACTGTTCGACCTCGGAATCGAACCAGATCCTCGCGCTTATGTGTTCTAGACAAATAAAACAGTTAAAACCAAAAAAGAAAAAATAGGTAAATAATCATAGGTATCCGCGGCTCTACGCTTTCGCCTCAGGTTAGCTAGCACCAACAGGAAATTGTGTAGGAGTACCTAATGTAAAAAAGATTTCTTAGTTTAGGTAGGTACTATTAAAGTTTATGTGAATATTATGCAAATTCCTAAAACCTTATAATATCTCTTAGATTAGCATGTGAATTTACAAAGAGAATGGTGAATGGTTCTTACATTATGATATTTTGAGAACACGATATAGGTTTATACCTATATAAACTTCCCCGAAGAGGTAAACAGAGCGTTTGCGAAACCTACCCTGTTTACCTGCAGCTCTGAAGCTGCTGCTGAGAATTTCTTGGAACACCCCTTTATCACTGCTCGACCTGGTAATCGAATCCAGGTCTTCTAGCGTAGGACCACTAGACTAATGAGGCAGTTTAAGTTAGTTATAATATTACTGAATAAATTAGGCATCCTAAACCAATATCCGGATATCTGGTCACAACTTCACAAGCTTCGCGTACTTAAGGAAGGCTGTTCATTTGCGCTCGTATCGCAGCGTGGCGGCATGCGCACGCGCCGTACCCCGCCGTCACCATTACCATACGTGGGACGCACAACTGACAATTGAATTAATATTATATTAACTGCTATATTATTTAAATTGAACCGTTCCTATAATAGACGAATTTATTTAAATTGCGTTTATATTAGCATAATTTAGTGTCGGTATTTTTGATGTTTTATAGGGAAAATTGTTTAGTAAATTGTGATTTATACTAATTAGTGAGCACTTTGCTGCTTTAGAGACATCTTATGCCAACCCGCTTAATTTACAAGTATTGAATTCGTTTCCCGGGTAGATTAAAGTGAAATGCTCAGATTTTAGCTTTTTTTACATTAGTAGGAATATAATATAATCTTCCGGGGAATACAGGCGTGGTGGTATGTTATTCGAACATAGCAGTTATTGTTGATACGGTGAGAGCCGTAAGAGTAGACTGCAGACTGCCAGAGCCGCAGCAAGCCGATGGGGAACTGTCTCTCACACGTGAAAGTCGAAACACACACCAAGGTGCTATACGACATCGACGTAATGTCAAACCAAAAGGTCCTATCACCGACCAAAATTCAGTTTTAATTAAGACAGTAAGGCTCATATTATTAAGCATTAGGGGAGTTGAAAGGACAAAATGTTGAATACCAATTGATCAATAATTATACTAATTTATTATATAATATATTAATTAGGTACACCCTGGAATATTAGACACTCGTGATAATCGGAATCCTGAGTCAACGTCAAATTCAAATGTTTTATTTGAATTACACCATTTGACTAAAAGAATAGTAAATATGAATGTGGAGGGACGTAGGGGTAGAGGGAGACCAAAGAAAAGATGTAGGTATGGATTGTGTTTAGGCCGATATAATGGGAAAGGGAGTGAATGATGAAGTGACGGCTGATAGGGATGAATAGAAGAAAGGGACATGTTGCGCCGACCACAAATAAATTGAAGATGATGAGCTCAAAAACTTGGTGCACCGTGGAAACCAGTTTCTCCGGCTTTATTAGGTTGCGGATGTTTGATGGTAGTCGCTCCGTGTAAAATACTGATACTCACTCAGCTGCAACTGTTTAGACTGGAAGCTAAATCCAATATATTTGGGAAAATCCTGAAGATAAAGACGTCACTCATCATCACAGCTACCTAAAAGATCTAGAAACACTTGATCTCTAGACAGTTGCAGAAGTCGTGGCAAATGTTACGAATCTCCTGTGTATCTTTAGGGCAAGGATGTTTAGGTCGCCTCCCCGATCTATAAAGATTTTCTACACCAGTAGCTCCCAAAGTTGTCTGAACCGCGACCCATCTCAGAAAAACTTCCAAATTTGGGACTCTCCTATTCATGTCATGAAGAAAAAGGGACATAACCGTACTAATGAAGAACTGTTTATATTATTTAATATTGTGGAATGCGCTTCCCGAATGAGTCTTCTCCGATAGAAATAATCTGGGTGTCTTTAAATCACGAGTGAATCGGTTTCTTCTAGGCAAGCGCGCTCCATCGTAGATTGTAGAGACGAACTGGGAGTCCAGCGCTAACCTATCACTAATAAAAAAATTTGCTAGTGACCCCTCCTATATTCGATCCAATTTTTGGAAAATGTTGATCTACAGTAATATCCCAAAGAGCGTATTTGTACGTTGCACCAAATCTTACTCCAGATTCCAAAGATCAAATCTCAATGCATAGGTGTCGCGAGCCCGCCTGCGCAGGAGTGGGCGCGACGTCACGCTGTGCTACACGTCGCTGGCCGCGCATCGCACCGACACTTATTTTAACATTTACATATTACACTTTTATTACGTCACCTACACTTCCATAAATGTTGTAGATATTGTAATACAAACAGGTAAGTAAGATTTTTTGGACTGCCTCGTTGGTCTAGAGTTGCCAAGCGCGACTGTTACGGTCAGCGAAGTGTAATTGGGTTTTCCTATAAATTTCTCAGTAGCAGCTCGGAGTCTGGATTTGTGCCCGGTCAATGGCAATAGGGTCGTCCCCTATTACCTACATGGGACCTAAATGTACCTACCGGCAAACTGTGGGTGTACATTAGTAGGTTCACCTCTACCTAATCCTTTGGGAAATACGGGCGTGATGGTACATTATGTTAATGGTGTTACTTATGTAAGATTTTTGGTTGGTACTTTAAACCGAAATGATACTTTCTGTACATTGGTACCTACATAGGTGCAAATGAATTCCTTGCTATTTGTTTTATGATCGCGGCAGCACTGGCGCAGCAAATGATAGTATGGCGGCGACACCCATGAAAATATGGACTGACTACTTAGCTATCTCATATATTGAGATTAAGTATTTCTTGTAGGTAGGTAATAATCATAATCCATCTTAGGGGAGTTGGATTATGATTATTAGCTTACGTCACAAAAGAAAACGTCACGTCTCTTTAACAAAATGAAACAAGATGCTTCAACAAAAAATACCGTGTTGGCACAGAAGCTAAAACAATTATCCTTAGAATCATTGATAGTTTCTGTCTTTAGGTACCTATGTTTTGTCACATCCCAGAGAAAACTACTCAATCAAGTAGATGTTTCATCTTTGATCTTGATCGTCTAGAAGTCGAGTTATAGTAAGTAAAAAAGATTTTGATGAAAGAAAAATTTTACTTCAGGCAGGACTCGAATCCGCGTTTTCGGTTTGGTATACCGGATGATTTACTTACATTCGAATTTATTTCTCCGATAAATTTATTTAGCGATGGGAAAATCGGCCCTAAAAGTGATATAATGTCATAATTGCGGTGGCTTAGAGGGCAGAGCGTCTGGTGTATCCAACCAGGAGACGCAGGTTCGAATCCTGCCCGCGATTGAATTTTACCTTTACTAAAATAACTCAATACATGTATTTCAAAACAAAACAAAAAAGTTAATATGTACAAAATACAAAAGAATCATAAACATGATGTCATACACGAATAAGTTCTTCAGGATTGCTTACATACAAATTCGATTGGTGTGTACGCTTGTTTGTTTTCCCGGCGCTGATGTATGGGGGCATAAATAATGTGGGCCTGGGGCGATCCAATTACCTCCCTGGCCAAGCAGACCAATGTTTTGCTTACATTTGTAAACCCATAAAACTTGCAGACAGTGTTTGATTTGGATGATAAAGGAATTTGTAAATTTTTCGGTCGGCGCTAAAATGAGTTACAGGTAAGTTTTATAAAAAAATATACTACTTATGTAAAGTACTTTATTAGCCTAGTGCGTGCCAACTGCGTCTGCTACGCTAGACGTCCCGAGTTCGCTTACGAGGTCGAGCAAAATGATATTGGGTATTTCTATGAAATTATCAGAAGTAGGCTTCTTAGGTAAGAGACCGCTGCCTAACCCTTCGGGAGTATGTTATATGTGCTTGAGATTTCAACTTTGTCTCTGAATGCAGGACCTCTAAAATAAATGAATGTTCTCGCTTAGTACTTCTCCATATGATAATCTCTTTGAAATTATCTAGGTACCTAACTTTATAGTCCCAACTTTTCCTAAATACAATTTAAACTTTATAATCTTAGCATGAAAAATGTAAAAAAATACAAAAAGGCTTGTAAAAGTAAATAAAAAAAAATACTTCATTCAGAATTTGAATGACCTGTTCCAGTAGGAGGTACCCTACGTTATTGCAGTTATTTTAGCAGCAAAAGTTACCGTTATTTTTTCAATTTATCTAAAAAGTAACGCCTACATAAATCTCACTAACAAATTCGCGAGTTAATTATCAACATACTTTCTCAAAACTTCTAAAAAGATGAAAGGTAAATCAAAACGTTTAATGAAATAGTTCTAAAGTAGGTATTTTGCCAATCATTGATAGATTTCCTATCCAATGCCTACAGGCCCATTCCAATTCAGTCGTGAGTGGAAATTAAAAATTGATAAATATCATTTTTCATGTCATTAATTTAAAGTCGGGGTCATCTAAATACATCGCTCGGTAACGTTCACCCAGGACAGCGTATCGTAGCGAGCGTTTAGCGATTAGAGGGGTTAGGTAGGGCAAACCTATCTATGAAATATAAAAAACTTACATACTATCACGTATCAATTCGCCGAAGGGTTTATAGGCACAGGTGTACTAATGTACACCTATATTTCACCTATATGTTTAAGTCCCATGTAATAGGGGGTGAGCCTATGCCTTTGAAAAAAAAAAATTTGGGTTACATCATTTTCTTGGAAGTCACGTGCAAATTTATTAGTTTAAAATAGGTAAAACGCACATCACCTCTAGTAGCTACGATACATGGTCAGAATAAATACGTAAGAATTAAGAATTATTATCTATAGAAACGCCGGAATTGCAATCCCATAATGTGTAATCAGGTAATTCCGTAGTATTTAGAGTTGCAACAAAGTTTCGAAAAACATGGTATGGGACCCGCTGGTGACTAAAGTTGTTCTTATTGTATCTTTTTTATGGGATAGAGAGCAGAAACGGTCTGATGGTAAGCGATTACCGTCGCCTATGGACACCCACAAAACCAGAAGAGTCACAAGCTCGTTGCCGGCCTCCCTCCGGTATCCTCACTCACTCGGCGAAACACATCGTAAGCGTTGTTTCACGCCGGTTTTCTGCGAGGCCGTGGTATCACTCCGGTCAAACCGGCCCATTCGTGCATGAAAGGAAGCATGGCTCTCCCACGGTAAACGGTGTATCTGCTCACTAGTTCCATGACGGGTTATGGTTTCATCAATAGGAGGAGATCGATGTAATTTTATCAATTTATTAAAGAACGGTAACCCTATAGAGGACAGTAACAATCTTTTTTCTTTTGTGTCTGCTAATTTTTCATTGACAGGTTAAATTAATAATAAGGTAACAAATATGAACTCACATCAAGCATATCGTCCGCGGTCATAGCGCCTCCAGCCTTACACTGTCTGTCACGAAACATAACTTGACTGATACGCTGTCTAATTGATAGCTTGACTTATGAGCTCCAAGTCAAAAAAATATTAAATTGACAAGGTAAAAACAACTTAAATTAACAACATTACAAGTGCGAGTCGAGATAGTGTGAAAGGGGGTTTTCGCCAAGCCCAGATGAAAATTACCTATAGACTTTGACTAGTCTTACTTAAATAAAACCTTAATAACCTGGACTGGATAGATAAATAGTCCTCCATTTTCTACTTAATACATACAGTACACACGTACATAAACCAAACTACGAAACTATTTACTATTCGTAGAACAAAAAATATTGCAGGAAATGAAACCATGAATCTATGACACATAGAGGGGAGATCAATTGTTGAAGTACACGTGCCAATTGAGCTTATATCATCAATCCATTTACTGTCCAACTGCTAGGCACGGGTTTCCTCTCAGAATGACTGGGGTTAGACTACAATCTAATATGCTAACTTTATACGGATCAGTAGACATGTAGACATTACACACCGCGCCCTTCGAGAAAATCTCACAGGTGTGTTAGACAATGTTTCTTTCACCGTTTACGGGCATTACATCGCTCAAATCTTAAAAACACCCTAGCTTTAAAGAAGTTTCTAGGGGAATCCTTATGTGCGTTGAAGTAAATAGGCCTTTTTTAACCTAATTTGTAGATATATTTTCTCTTTAACGGCACAATAGTTAGTCATGAGTTTTATACCAAAAAAATTGTAATGACACAATTAACAATTTGTATTGTTTTTATTTTATTATTTCTTTGAATATTTTGAAATAATAAAGAAATACCCGAAACCTCACTACCAACCCGCGTGAAGCACCCCCACAATGCCTGTGACTAACAAATACTAGCACAAAAACTAAATCCTCAAGGTCATTGGGCAATGTAATACCCTTAAACGCGTGTTGAATTCTTATTTTTAGTCCGATTCCTCCCACTGCTTGGCAAATCCTTCCTCCTCCTTGGCCTCCCTTCCCTTTCCTTCCAAGCTACTCTGGATATTCTATAATATCTATATTGTTTTAGAAGCCCAATCATTCCAAGAGTCGAGCTCGCGTGGTCGCCTGAGTTGGCCACGCTGTACTGTACTCCGTGTGAAACCTATTTATTTGGTAGCCTTGGCCAATGTTAGTTTGGCCGATTTCTTGACCAGCTAAATCCTATACCATAAAATTGTTGCGGGACCCTAAAATCCTGCCCAGCTTATTAAACCCTTTTAGTATGCGCTTTGGTTTAGTCTAATTGAGTTGAAGCCAAGAGGTTAATCTCTTGTATAGATAAATTATAGTTTTCTTATGCAAATGTTTTGTGGCCAGTTTCAAAAATAATTAAATTCGTTTGTGGCCTGAGGCCTGGATACTGTTTGTTAATGTTTTATGTGATTAGGAAGTTCGTTCTTTTAATTTATTGTCTTAGCTTTCGATGTTTGGCTTAGGCAATTAGGATATAAATTAGATGTCGAAAGTAGGCATTGTTGCCTGCTGATAATGTAAGTTAGAACTGGAATTATTTGTTTTGTAGCTTATTGGTCTGTTTAAAAGTCACGATAATTTAGAATTATTTATGGTACCTATGTATAAGGTAGGTATTGCATATGGATGATCCTGTGATACTAAGCTAAACCATACCAGTTTTGTGTTTTAGTTTTGCTTCATTCAAAGAATGAGCAGCTGTCCCATTGGGCTAGTGGTCGTAGGCATGTCTCAGTTTCTATTCTCAAGTAGAGCTCGTAATTATTCTACGACATTCTGAGTAGCAGCTCGGAGTTTAAATTTGTGGCCTTTGCATTTATAACATGAGGTTACCTCTGCCGAACTCTTCAGGGGATACCTACTAGCGTGATGGTTCGCTATGTAAAGGATAACCACATTGAAGAATTAACATGAACCATTATATTCTCTCAACATTTTCAATACACATAAATAAAGTGATCAGATACCTTCACCTTATCTCCAAAATGGCCGGCTTAACCGATTTAGCGCGTATCAAATTAATGATATGTAGAATATAAAGGCATAAGACCATGTAAACAATTGAAACACCTACTTATGTACTAATTATTACGGTGTAGATTACCCCACAGCCCAATCAGAACACGAATACGAACTCCCTATATTTGCATTCCTAATGAAATTCCCTAATAATTGTTATCGTAAACATTAATCGAGTTTCTGTACCTAATGCCAACCAATCATCTCGCGTTATTGCTTTTAATTATGAATCTTTAGGGTCCAAGCCGACATTCTCAGATATTTACCATCGGTAAAAATGCACGATTACACACACGTTAACGTTACGTTCTTTAAATAAAAACCTCAAACATCTGACGTGAACGGACGCGTTACGAGCCAAAATTACTTCCAGCGACTCTTAAGGCACAGTTGGCAGTAAATAACTTACATAAGTAGGTCGTTACAGGCATTAATGTTTTGTAGGACGCGATGTATGGCCCACGGGACCAAACTAAAATGGCCGACCGGTATTTGTTTAAAATAAGGCGCCATAGTTTTAATATCGTAAATGAATGACGACTAATTCCGTTCGTTATTAAATTTGGTACCGGCCGCTCTAAGCGCCTTCGGGTATCAGTATTGCGTTTTGATTTGTGAGAAACTATAAATATTAATTTCATTATTGGAGATATTTGAAATACCGTCGTTTTTGATGATTTAAATTAATATAAATTAAACTAGGTATACCATCGCGTATGTACCTAAGTATCCTTGAAAGGGTTAGGTAACGGTGTACTTATGTACACCCTCAATTTGCTGCTATGTTTTTAAGTCCCATTTAATAAGAGGTTAGTACATATCCGAACTCTGCTACTGAATAAAAAGTAATAAAAAACCAATTACATTCCGCTCAATTTGAAATTTCAACCCAGGACTTCATGCTCAACAGCCACGATTGCAGCAACTTGACGATAAGACAGATTTTAATTAAAATTATTCTGTTAATTTTAATTAAAATCTGTCTGTATCTGTATTGAGCAACACGCTCGCGGAGTCGAGTCGATGTTTCAAAGAAACCAAAGCGGATGCATCTTTTACAATCAGGTGATAAACGAGCGAGGCGCAAGCGCCGATATCAAATAAAATATGCGCGAGAATATAACGAGGCTCTCCATTTAACAATTAACTTAACAAACAAATGTAATATATTGTGGTTAAATTTCAATACAAAAATGGCGGCTGTGTAGACGGCAACGATAACTCATTCCAATGACTTCGCCTTAAGATATAGGTATTATATTAAACAAACACAATTTTTCAAAAGAATCATCGTGTTTCTGTTTTGTATGTAGCTAATGAATTAACTTTACGCTTCAATGAATGAATTAATTGTCTTTTAGTTTGGTTACTATATCACGAGTTACTTTTAAGAAATCAGTTGTGAGCATAGAAAAAATATTAATTAAGCTTTGAGTAATGTATTACGTGATTGATTTTGAAAAATTATTTCTGCTAAGAATACGTGCTCTAATCGAACGTATGATTCAAATGGGTACTTCTCTGGGTATTCATTTTCTTTTATTGTATATAGCCAGCTGACCCGAGAGACTATGGCCCGAAAAACTAGTTTTTAAATTTATCTTTCGTTAAATTAAAAACTTTATTCGGATTTGGACTAAAATGATCATTTTTTACTATAGCCTAATCCCTCTCATTCTGAGAGGGGATCCGTGCCCAGCAGTGGGACAGTATAATGGGTTGATTATGATCATTTTTTTAATAATGATTCTCTAGTACCAGATGCCTTGCCTAGAAGAAACCGATTCACTCGTGATTTGAAGATACCCACATTGTATCTATCAGAGAAGACCCACTCAGGAAACGCATTCCACATTTCAGCGGTACGCATGATAAAAGTGGACTTAAAGCGTTTCGGTCGGGTTAAATCACCACAATGTGGGTGGTACCACAATGTGTTAATTGCTGTTGTGAGAAAGAAATGGCGCTATGGCGGCATGGCATCCGTCTTTCTCAATCGCAATATTATATTTTACTAGCGGACCAAGCACACATTGCCCTGCCCTGATAAGAAAAAAACCCAATTGCAGTGCCACCTACCGGATCCAGTTGTATTTTCAAACCATCTAGGGACCTACTACAATATACACACAAAATTTCATCCAAATCATTTAGGATGGTACCGCCTTAGATCTATCCAATTATCACTGTCATGTAACGTTACTGGAGCATTCACTATCACGGATTGAAATATATTTTAGAAAACTGGGTTTATACTTATCTTCCCTTTATAAAAAAGTTAATAGCTCATCTCTCTGTCTATATATATACCGCTAAATGATATTTCAATAGTTCGTATTGCAATCGCCGCGCGCAGCGGGTCGTCGGCAATTAATAATTATTTAATAAGGCTCTCATTAAGTGGACGCTCAACGCAATCAGGACCGGACTAAGTTATTGCTGTAGCACCTACGAGTACACTCGCAACGCTAAGTGATTTGGTGATTAAATTTCAAATTCATATAACTTCTACGGCACATAGGAGGCGGAAGGGATTGTCTTTGCATATCTTGTCACATCATAAAAAAAAACAGAATCTTTAATTGGCAGTAGAACAATAGATAATGAACTCTGAAAGTAAAACTATTTTAAAAAATCAAGAACGCGCGTGAATATAATTCCTAGCTATTAAGACTGCACCATACTATGATTTTAACAAACAATTGAAAAATGTAATGTAGTTTCTATTTACAATATCGAATTACTTAAGTATTCTCCGCGCCATGTTTTAAGAGTATTTAGGATGTATAAATACAAATATAATTTCCAGAAAACCTTAGGCTAAATATGTACCTACTACTAAGTATTCTATAGAGGACCCTTCTATACAATATAGTAGGTACATATTGTGTAGAAATAGAGTCCTCTATTGTAGTATTTATATATACCTAATACCTTAGGAAATGAAACATACCAAATGGTATTTGTCACCGACATTACCCCAGCGCACTAACCGTATTGCCGGCGGCTATGGGCGGGATGGGCGTAGGGCTGGGCCGCCCGCCCCTCGCGCTTGACAATTGAATCAGGCTCCGATACCATACGCACCCAATTATATATAGTGATTCATGAAATACGATGTTAGCCTAGGGCCTTGTAGAAATGTATTTTATTGTATTAAATGATTCTGGTTTAGTTTTAAAGCTTTCATTTGTTTTGAGCTAAATTTAAATTATCCGGGAATAATTTTGGTTTTAATTATGGGCAGGTGACACAACTCGGTACTTCACCTGTTGCATACTTATGTCAATGTATGGCCTCATTGGTTTTGGTCAACGTTTTTGTTTCTATACTTCTGTGCATCATTTGAATTTGAACCGCGACACGTACCAATACTGTATAATCAAATGAAAAAAATGTCAAAAGTCAAAGTCAAAGTCAAAATGTTTTATTTCAATTAGACCACTAAATAGGTACTTTTGAAAAGTCAAAACTATTTTCACGGTTCCAAAAAGTGGGTCGTATGGAGAAGAGATAGAGAGAAAAAGATTTTGACTGATGGCTACTAGACTTATATTAGATACTTATATCTAAAGGGTAGGTACAACCCACGATGCAATATTTAAATCATTATTTGTAAATTAATTTGTCCCGACTCATCCCTGCAGTTACAAAACAATAAAAAAATATATCACAATAATAACAATTAGTAAAACATCAAATATGACATTTGGAACAAAGCATCCGTTCCAATTAGGGGACCCTAATAACATAAAACTGTTACCAACATAATGTGTAGATACAAATCTGATACAAACGTTTATAGCTTCGAATTTAAGGTTTAAAATCGCGGAAAATGTTTGTTAAAAACAGCAACTTACAATGTAACAGTGTGATGAAACATAGAACACTCATTAGAGAAAACAAATCATGGTAATTATGTAATAAAAACGTCTTTGTTCCCATTGTAACACAATCCCGTTGATTGGCCTTTACGACTCCATTGATTGTTACAAATCTCTTTACTGTTGTCAGTTTTGTGGTATCACATTTATGGTGTTCCTAGTATAACGTCATAAATGTTGTTTGTTAGACAATTAATTGAGTTAATTTGATTTATATGGGTTAAGGAATACGGAGCAAGCGATTATAGAAGACATAGGTTAAATTACTTACTCATAGTTATAAATATTCATCTAACTAAAATTAGACTATAATAGTAGAATAAAGTTATATGAGCATCCAGCCAGAGCATCATCATTATTCTCCTGCCCTTGTATCGATTTATTTGGGGTTTGCGCAAAACCACAATGAATGAATGGAAAATCCTCTTTGTTACTTTCTCCCTTTTCTATCATATCGGCTCTGACACAGTTCATTCATCTTTGGTCTCCCCCTAATCCTCCACATTGATATTCACCACTCTTTTAGTCACAATATGCGTTTCATCCATGTTTTATCACATGTCCGTACCCATGCAGGCATCCCTACTTAAAAATACTTACATAGTATTTTTATACATTACCAAAATGACAAACCTACATACTGCTTGAGTGTCTGATGATAATCGCAGCCTACGAACTCTGTAAACACCCAGCAGGCCACATATCACTTCAAATCATGTGAAATAAATGTAAGACTCCGTCTAGATCAAATCATGTTAGATACTTAAATTATCTAACAAAGAGATACATATTTAATTATGTATGATTATGTTGCGGTGTTGTGTACCTAGATATGTGAGAATTTGTGTTTTAAAAGTATGATACGGGAGAAAACCCTAGGGTGGGGCAAATTTTTTTTTAAAATCTTTAAGTCAGCAAACGATCTGACGAGCCACCTGGTGGCAGGTAGTCATCGCCGCCCATGTACACCTGCAACACCAGAGGAGTTGCTGATGCGTTGCCGACCCTCAAGAGCCCTTAGGAGTGCAGACTGCAGACTGCCAGAGCCGCTGCAACCTAGGGGAACTGGCTCTTACGTTCAAAACTCAAAACACACACTAAGGTGCTTTACGAGAGACTCCAATGTAAGGGTGGTCGCCAGACAGTCAGACCGCAAGAGGTCCTACCACCGAGCAAGTCAGATTTTTTCACGGCTCTTGCCGGATATCGCCTATCTGAAAGGCAGTGAGGAATAGTATTCTAACCCGTCCCCACTCGGGACGAGTTATTTTATAACAAAATAACTGTTGTGCATTTTGACAAATCAACGTGACAGAGTAAAGCAATAGTCACACCATTTTTGTGCGATAAGATTCTCAGATTTGATAGGATCCTCCTACTTAATAAATAGCATCAGCTCAACAATAATTACGCCAGCTACTCGTTCCCCTCACTAATTAATCTAAAAATAAATTATTGATATGATGTCTTTGGGGCCATTCACAGTCGAATGGTTAACCCCGCATGTCACGGCTGAGTAGTTAGATTTAATAATATCTTCACCACGGATTTCCACGCCGGCGTTATTAACAATCATAACAATTATCGGCGCCACGGGTTAATAAAAGTTAGTAGGAAAAGAATAATAAAACGATGTCGTGATTAAACTTGGCTAGGTTTGAGTGAACTTTTGAAGCGGCGCTTTTTTTCCAAATTGAGCAGATGTGTACTAGTAATGTATTCCCAAAGTTCGCCGGATATTTTTAACGGAACCTATTGCCATATACCATAAATTTAAACTCCGTACTGCTACTGAGAAATAAATAGAAAAACCTATCAGCATTCCTCGAAATCGACCTGGGAATCGAACCCACGTCACATTGAGCAGCTACGCTTGCGACAGACAGATAATTGTTAAAAAAACCTAACCGTAAATATTAATAATTGTAATATATATAAAACTCAAAGGTGACTGACTGACATAGTGATCTATCAACGCACAGTCCAAACCACTGGAGGGCTGAAAATTGGCATACAGGTAGATGTTATGACGTAGGCATCCGCTAAGAAAGAATTTTGATAAATTCTACCGCCAAGGAGTTAAAATAGGGGATGAAGTTAACTTTGTCAATTTTAAACCGATCGGGCTGAGAGGGCTCGGGCTTTGCATACATATAGCTACTATGACGTAGGCATCCTCTAAGATTTTGGATTAAGGATTTTGATAAATTTCGACCTATGTAGGGGTGAAATAGGGGATGAAAGTTCATATGGAACAAAGTAACTATTCCACGCGGACGAAGTCGCGGGCAAAAAGCTAGTAATACATAAAATTGTAGTAACATTCAATACTTTCATTGACACTATCTATAGACAGTTAGATAAATAAAAACGTCCAAAATCACCTATTTACGTTTAAATAATTTAATTATGGTTACGTGTAGACGTACACAAACAGAAAGAGAGAGCGGTGCTATTAAAATTTCGCGGTCCAGCAAATAGCTTAATCAATAAAGGGTGATTGAGCAAAAAAAAACGTCGCAGGCGCAGCACTAAAGCGACGCTGGACGCGCAAATATGGCCGACTATAAAATCGGCTTGTATGCTTGTATACAGAGTGAAATTGAATAGACGCGACAAATTAAAATAAGCTTATATGATCGTATCCAGACAATATTCTATCAAATTATGTTATTATTCGGATTTAGATACCGTTAATCTAGGTTCTTAGGATACTATTTCGTCTACTACTACTTTACTGGAAATAAAAGACTGAAAAATCGTTCCAAACTTGTTAAAGTTATAAAAAATTGCATGCGCTTACTTTTATTTCCAGTTAAGTATTTTGGACGAAATGGTACAGTAGGAACCTAGATTAACGGTATCGGTATCCTAATAATAACAGAATTTGATTAAATTGTGTTTGGATTACGATTTATTTCGGTATTACGTTTGTAAGAGATTCACGTAATAACTATCTGCTTAATGAAATGTTATGGCGCGCCGCGCGAATATTTTGACAATTAGGTGCCTACTTGAAATTATTTATTGGAGTATTTTTTTGAATAATTCATGCCTACCTGAAGACAATAACTTAGATTGCACGATCTAAGATAAAAATTAAGATATATTTTTGAAGATTATTTTAGATAATTAAAATTACATTTTAAAATGAATTAGTAATGGTTACTGAACCATTGTAGAGTAGATTTTTTTTTCGTGATAGTCTTACGATTGTCCGCCATATAGTTATGTCATATTGTTATAGGTTATTATTACAGTCAATGTAAACATTAATATCTACAGTCAGTTTAACGGTGACCGTAGTTTTATTACAACACTAGCTTCTGCCCGTGACTTAGTCTACGTGGACTTCAGGATTTGGTCCGACATGGAAAAGTAGGCTATGTGTTATCCAGTCTATGATCTATCTGTGTGCTAAATTTTATTCAGATCCGTTCAGCCGTTCTGGCGTGAAAGAGTAACAAACATCCATACTAGTAAGGATTCACGTATTTACCCCATGAGAACTGGCGTTGATGCGAATATTATATAGAGCTAAGCGACATAGGGCAGCGTTGGTAAGACCAGTAAGACACGTCTCTGAATAATAGCCTTAGAAGCAGGTTCCGTAAAAAAGTAATTTATATCTAAGTCCAAAGCCATTCAACGCAGTCTTATAACGCAGGTTACTTAAGTTGCTTGCTAAGCATTTTGTGGGGAAGGTATTATTCTTTTAGGCCTCTTTCGAGGTGTCAATGCCCTAATTGGTAAATATTTTGGAATAATTCTCATAGCAAATGGGCTATGAGAATTATTCCTATTCACATAAGAAACGTTTAGCTAGCCAATTAAAAGCTTTCTATAAACTTTCATAAATGCATAATCTTGTAAGTCATAAAATATTCTGTTACTTTTATGCCTGTTCTGTTTAATAACTGAAGTTATATTCTTAAACGTGCATGGGCATTTATGGCGCACATGAAAATTTTATGCTCATGAAGATGTAGGCAAAACCAACAAATTTCGATTGATCACAGAATGGTGGATAAAAAAGTAAAGCTCGCGTAAGTTGCGCGCGCGCACGGCTCTCGCCAAAGAATGTAATTAACTGAACACCAATAAAAATAATTGGACACAAAAAGCGATCCGCCCTGGGCCGCCATTTATTATTTTGATTACCCTTGTTATTGTTATGGGCTATTGATGTTTTTCAACTAGGCGCTCGGTTGGACACAGTGAGACACTGTGACTAAATCGCGCCTTTATCGACATAGAACCTGATAGACTGTGTCGCCACTGTATCAAGGTGTCTCCTAGTTCGAAAGCTAGCTTTATTGTTCCCGTTTACGACTCTGTTTGTTCCCGCCGACGGCGCGTGACGTGCAGTTTTAAAATTTTCTAGATCATAAAAAGATTCCTGTATTGTTTTTGGATTTAACACCGTAATTATAATTATTAGTCATTTAATTTTATGTTGGAGTTATAACTGCATTCTGAATATGTTGGGATGCAACTTTAATAACTTTAATAGTTCTACAATGGTTGTACAAGACGAACGCATGTTGGTTGCTATTTTATTACCATAAAGTTATTTCATGATTCAATACAAAGTATGTTTATTTATTCAAAAATAATTCCATTATCGTATCTTGAAAAAAAAAATTGTAATTTGTAATGATGAAATATTACAAAAAGTACACTCAAGGCCCCGGCGAGATTCGAACTCGCGATCTCCTGTTTACTAGACAGGCGCTTTAACCAACTAAGCCACGGCGCCACGGAAATTAGTG
The DNA here is from genome assembly GCA_910591435.1 of Acronicta aceris. Taxonomy (NCBI): domain Eukaryota; kingdom Metazoa; phylum Arthropoda; class Insecta; order Lepidoptera; family Noctuidae; genus Acronicta; species Acronicta aceris. The sequence goes on from OU342759.1 coordinate 14,412,622, forward strand.
ACGAATTTTAAGATTACCTTACTGTCATGAGATTGTCATAAAATAAACGGATAGCAACTATGCAGTACAAATGACAGTTTATTGTGACTTTATCTAATATGAGATGAGCTATGGAGAAAGAAGGCTTTATGAAATGCGGTACTGTTAAGGTGGCAGTTGTAATAAGTAGGTACATCATAAATTATATAAGTAAATAAGACTAGTACTTAACACTTTCATCAATTCCTCTTACAATACTTACAGTACGCGCGGCATAAGGTGGCCGGACTGAAGTTAGCTGTTTGTCAGTTTTTGGTTGCGCAGTACACAATTTTTAACGTAAACAATCCACTGCGCATTAAAACGGCGAACTTCACTCCGGCCAACTTATGCCGCGCGTACTGTACGTCATACATTGCATCTAAGAGAATTGCAGAAAATCCACGAAGGTCGATGCACGAAGGTTTTTTATTATATAAAAGCTCGGCAATATTTATTCAAAGTTACTTGAACAGCTTTTGGTTTTGATTTTAAATTATTTTTATTAATGAAAAATATATAAAATTTATTGTACCTACTTAGTAAGTAGGTAACTTCGCTATTAGCTTCTGACTGATTTATAAATGGACTATAGCCTAATCCCTCTCATCCTGAGAGGAGACCCGTGCCCAGCAGTGGGACAGTATAATGGGTTGATTATGTTATGTTATGATTTATAAATTAAAGAAAGACGCCAGTATTTCTAAAAATTAACAAACACCACCCAATTAAACTAGAATATAATATAGTAATAATAATAAAAATATTTATTTCCACTTTTACAATATATATATAATTACAAATGTGTAACTATGTAGTGACTATTTTAAATTATGCTACAAACTATGAAAGTAGAAGGAAAGTTCCAGTTTACGATTTCCATTAAAACAAACCTTCATACATACACCAACTATAAACGAGACATAAACTTAGTACGAAGACTGCGAGGTATTAATTAAATCGAATCACGCGCATACTTTGTTGCTAGGCATTATTAGGGCCCCTGTAATGAATATTAGGTATAGTAATAGTACTGTAATAATCAATATTACGGCTGTAATTACGAGCCTGGGGATTATTGCTTTATTAAACCCACTATAGTTCACTCAGCTTACTAGATGCGGTGCGTGCTCAAATGTTTATTGTGGTAATTTTATAATGGCACGGTCGTGGAGGGTTATAACATCTGTCAAATTGTGCACGATCATAATAAACTAAGGAACCAGTTAGGAGTTGTTGTCAGTTATTTTATTTGTATAGATATAGATGTTGGACATGTAAAGAGAGAATGTTATCAATTTACTGGAGTCGCTTTAAGGCGTTCGTGGTGCGAGTACCGAATTGCTTCCTGCCCTACGTCATGGTAGAGAACTTTTGGCCGCAGGACGTGGTTCTGCGGACAAGTGCCATAAGCCCTTTCTACTAAAACTATTTTGTATATATTTTATATATTATAATAATAATATAATAATTTATTTTCTCTCTAAAAAATTATACACAAAATGATACAGTCAATGGACAATAAAAGAACTTCCATATATGTTAGCTTGTAAGGTATATATCTAAGGGCCATAGATGCCTGAAAATAAATGAAATAAAATAATAAAAATACTACCTGATAGTCGTATCTTGAATATATGATTTTGACTTTGATTTTGCAGGCAATACTTACTATGTCATATTGCCTAGGTACCGTCTCCAACCAATTATTTTTTCAAGTAATTCACAAGACTAGGTTAAAGAACTTAGACAGTAGAGTTGAGACTGATTTCAAAGATCTAAATTAAAATCAAATTATGATTTCTTAAATTGCAAGTATATAAGAGAGAGTTATTGAGGCACTGCCTCATGAGTCTAGTGGTTCTAAGCGCTACTGCTACACTAGGGGTCTTATTCCCGGATTCGATTCCCTGGTCGAGCAGTGTTATTAAGTTCTTCTATAAAATTCTCCCTTCCAATTCTCTTGTGTCCGATTAATGTCAATACGTTCACCCTCTATTACAGGGGACCTAAATATACCGTCGAATTTCACACCTCTGCCTAACTTCGGGAATACAGGCGTGATGGCACGTTTATGTTATTGAGGTTGTTTTGTAAGCGTTTTTAATTACATAATTACCTACTTTAACACCAGTCACATTGTATTATTATAATTATCTTTTGCACATTGATTATGAAAACCTGCTAATAAAATAGGTCAAACTAAGGCATAAGTAATAATTAATGTAAGTAGGTACTTGGGTAATCAGTTTTTATATCCATGATATGACTGTGTTAATTGGCCTTCCCTCGCAAGAGCATTTGCCAATACCGGACATGACAACATTGTATTAGAGTTAATATAGGTATGTTCCTATCGATGTTTAAATAGGTATTTGCCGATCGATAATCAATAGTCAAATCAAACAACAGGGCCCGTATTATAACGTGTTAACGCCATCATTTTCACGTTGTGAGAAAGAGGTCTACATATTAAACAGCCACATCTCTTTCTTACAACCTAAAAATGATAGCGTTTTTTAATACGTCATAATATGGCCCCCGAACTTTAGTTACCTACGTATAGCGGGATTTACACAGACAGAAAGGATAAAGTATCTACATGTCGTCGAAAAGGTTGTCAAAAATCTAATTTTCTCATCATGAAATATGGTAATCTCGTAATCATTGATCGATAGTGTGTTGTAAAAGGAAAAGCGGCAAAAGGCTTCCGTAACCAACATTCCTTGACACTATCCCCCCGCATAAATAGCCTAGTGGTCCTAAGCGCGACAGCTACGTCAGAGGACCTGGTATCGATTCCCAAGTCGAGCAGTGTTATTGGGGTTTTTGAAAATTTCCCAGTAGCAGCTCGGCGTTTGGATTTGTGCCAGGTTAATGGCAATAGGCTCGCCCCCTACATGGGATCTAAATATACCGGCGAACTGTGAGTGTACATCTCTGTAACCCTTCGGTGAATACTTCGGAGAGTTTAAAAAAAAACTCGCCATAAAAGGAAAGACAAATAAATCTGTATTACAATGTGTAAGCGCATGCGTTTATAGCTAGGTGTTAGGGTTATATTGAATGAGGTATTTATGTACACGTGAACTGAGGTACCTAACTTTAAGTACCATATAATATCCAAGACCACACCACAGACATGTTCTAAATGACAGTCAACCGGTAATTACCAGCTGTTAAACTAAACACTTAAGTTACACTTTATAGATAAGGATGTATTCACATGAGCGTTTAGCGTCTAAATATGGCAAAGATAAGCTAAATAATAATAGTTCACAATTACATCGTTAGCTGTTCTACAAACATTAAAATAAAAATCTCATTGTTTTTTTAAGGAATATCGCAAAAGCTGGCAAATAAATATATTTATGAAATTTTTGAATAGGTTTATGTGCAGTCAGGCGTAGGCAGAGAGCGTTACGTCTTAGATGTAAGCTTATAGTAGTAATTAGTATTTATAGGATTAGGTAGAAATTATCTTTTTGTGATTCTTTTGCATTTTGGCAAACGTGGGAGAGTCATGCTTCGGCACGAATGGGCCGGCTCGACCGGAGTGATACCACGGCCTCACAGAAAACCGGCGTGAAACAACGCTTACGTTGTGTTTCGCCGAGTGAGGTTAGAGGCCCAATCCCCTCTTAAAATGTCGGCAACGCACTTGTGACTCCTCATGTGTTGCGGGTGTCCATGGGCGGCGGTAATCTCATCCCATAAAAAAAAGAAATTGTTTATTATCGCCATAAAAAAAAATTGCTTCAGACTAGGAATATCCTCCTGTATCGTAGATGCGTTGACAAATGCACATAAAGATAATAAATTGTGTCTTTATTATCAAAATAATATTTTTTTTTTCAGCCGTTTTCGTCCCATTTATATATTTCTTTTTCATTGCAATTATTTCAACAATATAATACGATAGATAACTATGTTATTTGAAAAAAAAGTTCCTATACCGATACATAAGTTTTGCTGGGGCCTAAGCCATAATCTAAACCCAAACCTTAAAGAATCGTCCATACCTAGCAAGATATATAACCATTGTTGTTTAATACTCGTGACCTTTTTACTATGAAAATTTAGATACATTAAGTAATAAGGTTATGAATTGGTACATGAGAGAGCCAGATACTTGCTCACAATTTAAAAAAAAGTAACATACAGAAATAGCAAGACCGTTTACACATGTCATAAACTCAGCACAAAAATAATTATAACGCCTTATTTAGAAGTTTTCTCACGGTTGGTCGTACGCTAACAAGTTACAATCATATAACTTGCCTACTTTACATAATTAGACGTAGTTCTTGCTTGCCTGAGCCGCTCGTTACACCGAAATAAACAATTTGTAAGAACAGGCCGGCTTTACCTACCAATTATAAGGAAATCATTGCGGCCCAAGTTATACGCTCTCCTGGAAGTAAATCCGGACTGTGATTTGTTTGTGGACGGATGGAAGACAATCCTATCTGTATGTCTGGAGTACTGCGAGAAGTCGGTGTCCTAGTTGTGTCTTTAATTATCTCTTAGTTAGTGTAAGTGGCCTGCGGCCGTTCCAATTAAGTTAAAAGTAAAATAAAAAAAAAAATAGCCTGGGAGATGTGTATTTTTTTAATTTATTAGGTAAACTCGATTATATACGTCTAAGTAGATGATACTACTTAAATAGTAGTTTTCGAAAGACAATATTACATAATTAACACCTATCACCCAGTACTTATTGTACTCGTATTATTTTATATCTTCACAAAGTACCTACCTACTAGTTACTATTAAATTTAAAATAAAGGTATTTCCTAAAAATCTGGTATAAAAACACGTAAGCAATAAAATACAACAAAAAATAATAAGATTATAGATACTTACTCACTGTTATATCCTATAGTTGCCAGTACCCGGATTTGATGCCAATGTAGAAACTTCGCTGCATAATCGAATGCTGCACCTGAAATGATATTTTCGTTTTATTAAAATTTGAAAGTACCCAACAACCTATTACTTAAATATGGGTAACAATCAGATGGTAGTATACATTAAGTATATTCACCATTCTGTTCATGAATCTGGTTATGGCTTCAATTCTGCGATTTTTTTTATTGGTGATAGGCTTACGCGTGTCCACCAGTTCGCCTGACATTATCATAAAATTTTATCATACAGAGGATGATACCTACACAATGATTAAGTATAGTGCAAAGATACATTTTGCTCTCAAATATACTTATAGTTATGTAATTTATAAATAACATTAAACATAGAATTTCATTGTATAGTTATTATAGTAAAGGAAAAAATTAATCGCGGGCAGGATTCGAACCTGCGGCTCCTGGTTTGATACACCAGACGTTCTGACCTCTAAGCCACTGCGAACCCTACCCGACTGATTGAAATATTGCTTTCATATTCTGAATTTACGTCATAAGGTGATGTTTACAATTTACATTGTATAATTTGTAAACATCTTTGTTTATTTGTAAACATATAAATAATTATTAATTGTGATTATAATCAGTAGCCTAGTCTGGTTTGGAAGACTTCATACAACTTGACAAACAGCAACCATAAGTGGAGATAATCTAGCTACAATTTTGAACACAGATAACGCAAAAAGTTTATAACTTGGACCAATCACTGACGTTTACGCCGTCGCCACCAACAGTTTTCGTGTAAAACGCGCGCATGCAAACCCACGATAAACAGCTGAAATAACTTCATGAACCGTCGCTAATCAGCTGAACAAATTTAATTTGCTGACATGTCTGAAACGCGCTGAAAGTTTAATTGGAAAATATGTAATTAGGTTCTATGTTCGGGTTGGGAAATTCTACATTTCCTCGTTTCATCTACTTCCTATCATAAGATCTTTTTTGTTTTAACTGACTCCAAAAAGTTGTTTATTCAAATAGGATAGATTAAATGACTGCCTCATTAGTCTAGTGGTCCCAACCGCGACTGCTACGCTAGAGGTCCTGGGTTCAATCCCCAGGTCAGGTAAAGTGTTATTGGGTTTTTCTATGAAATTCTCAGTAGCAGCTCGGAGTCTGGGTTTGTGCCCGATTAATGGCAATAGGCTCGCCCCCTATTACATGGGACCTAAACATACCGGCGAACTGTGGGTGTACATTAGTACGCCTCTGCCTAACCTTTCGGGGAATACAGGCGTGATGGTATGTTATGATAGATTAAATACAAATTAATTAGGTAGGTATATTATTATAATAGGTAATGTTGAATTATTTTTTAAATAGATAACAAGAAAATTCTTATATTGAAATACATGATGGATGGAGCTGTAATAGTAATGGGAAAATTCACTAGATGGCATTAGTTGTATCTTTATTCGATTGATCTATCTATCGCCTTTTATTTTGTTGATTTGTAAAATTAAAGGAAATAATCTTTTATAAATAAATGGAATTAGATCAGAAAAGATAACCTGTTAATATCCGTAGTATAGACACAATGCAAAATGTATTTTCTTGGACTCCTGGGGCCGGTAGGGAGCTTTGCAGAATATAGTACCATCCACTTCTTATATTATGGACACCAGAGCCTCACGGGCTTAAGTCCTATCCTAATCTAAGATCTACCTACTTTAACGAAAATTATTTGAAATTACGCATTTATATGCATCAATGACTGACAAGTCAGAACTGAATATAGGATTAAAGCTTTATTAAGCTCAGTCTCTGAATCTTAGGCGAAGTTATTTCCTTCAATCGTTTACACGTTGAACCATTTGGCTAAAGATCTAATAAGTACTAACATACATACAGGCATTAAGATAGGTTATTCAGAAATTTTAATATTTTTGTGAGTGCCCGCATTCCACAAACATCACCATACCTCAAGTAGATTATTATTTTAAGTGATTTAAAAAAAATACCTACTTACTTAGGTACCTACCTACACAAAATAATTCCGACATTCGATACCGCTACTTTAGAAATAACGTGCCATTCTTAACAAAATAAAACTAAACGACCCAACTGAGGTAATTTAAACACAGTCATCTAAAAAAGTAGGTTACCACTTAAACAGAAAAACTCCAATGACAGAACTCCTCGTCGGTTTTCCAATGCAAATAACTACAACTTAACTTCGCGTGAGTAAAAGTTTAACAAAGTTAACTAATAGCTCACTAACCGAGCCGACAGAAATAAAATTAGCTGGAACGCTTTCCAGTTCCACGTTTAACTTACCGCTGACTGGCATAAAACTTAACTTGTGAACGGAAAACTTCGTAAATTGACATTCAGAATAGAACGAAATAATAACAAACCCTTGAATGTGTTTAAAAAGTAAGTCGAAAAGTATAGAGATATTAAACTTACCCATTAGTATCCGAATATTAAAGAAAAATATTCAAAATTTCACTCAGTAATTCACATTTAGTAAGATTAAGTATTGGTAGATACCTAGTTGGAACGTTATTAGGATAACAAATTCACAAATAAAATGCCGCAATGCGAATACAACAAAATGTACTTAAAAAATATAGTGTTATAATTTTGACAACGTGGGTAGGTGTTGGTAGGCAAAGGTTTTCAACCATACAGCCTGTTCATGTAAAAATCTTCTGTATATAAAAATGAGATGAGATATTTCTCTACGTCAGTATTTTAAAGTGGTCGGTATTTCCGAACCAAAGTATACAATAAAAAAATTAAATTGATAGCAAATAAAAAAGCCAATGCGACATCATTCAAATAAATTTACCTATTTCGAATTTCGAATTATTGGCCAAGTTCTTCATAAACACAACCTCGATTACCTTTTTTTTGTCGTTGAAAGAATCGATGTCAAAAACACACTTGTCCAGTAATTCCAAATTTGAAATTTCAAAATGATTATGCATTCCATTGAATAAATTATTGTTTTGCTTACATGAGCTAGAATTTTTCATGGACTGGACAGTCCATGTAATAAAAACTGAATAAGTCAGTTTTTGAGGTTTTATTTAGATCTTTTTGTACAGATTTATACCAGGATTTATAACGGCTTTACCTGCCACCGCTACAGTGCTAAAACAATATGTTTCAAGCCTATATTCCCCATTTCCCGCGTAAAATAACTTGTAATCCCATTCCGCATGTGATATCCGAGCGGTTATCGGCAGCTCGTTTTGAATGAGACATCAATAGCAACACAATCTGTGGCAGGTCTGTAATGGCCGCCTGCACGCGATCCCTACCCTAAGTATTGCGTTAGAATTGTGGGCCATAGGTTGAAATGTGTATAAGCCATTGAGTATAGAGTAACGTAGGCATGAACGTACCTACTATAGTTGATATAAAACTACTTTTTACGGATTTTATCGCGTTGTATTGATATTATTTGATTCCCGACGTTTCGGATCCTTTACAGCATCCATGGTCACGGGTAGACTAAGCTGTTGGACGTCTTAATGTTACAATTACTAACAGCTACCTTACATTTTTGATAATTATTGGCGATCCGATTCACGCAGAACGAGCTCACCGTATCCTTCGGTCTTGCAGTTTTGGGCTTGGATTTTGATTTTATGGAATCTATAATGGGGTTCCAAGCAGGTGGTAAGACCCAGCCATCTTCTCTATTTAAATTTGGATGTTTTTTAATTTCAATAGCCTTGCGGATCATCCTGGGAAGGAATCGGGTTTCTTTTGCGAGGACTTGTGGTTTATCAAATCTGATGTAGTGCTGGGCCTTGTCTAGAGTATGTTCAAGAACTGCTGACTTCTTGAAACGGCGGTGTTTGTCAGAAACCAGTACGTACAGTATAGTTGTTATACCTACTAGGTACCTACTCGTACTATAGAGTTGGTCATTGGTTTATTTTTGAAAAAGGATTTTTGATTGATAGTAGTACTCTGCTGTTCCTCTGGGTTGGTATCAACGCATTGCTAAACATTCTGCCGCTAAGCAATAATGTGCTAAATCATTGTTTTCTGGTTTGAGTCGTAATTTCCCCGTTCGTGCCATCAAGTGATAGTAAATTTCCAGCACGGTAGACATATTTAAATAGCCGAGGTAGTTATTTCGATACTGGGTGTTAGTGATTTGTGTTTATAAACGCACCTACAATGAAGAAAGCAATTATTATTATTAAAAAAAAAATATTCTGATCATTTTCATCAGTGAACGTAACTTCTATAGTTCGGTAGGCATGCATTGGCTCTCGTTCCTAATATTTATTTATTTATTTACAAGTATACACATACAACTTTACAGTTACACCAAAACGTTGCAGCGTTTAAAATTACAATAATAAAATAAGTAGGTATACACAAAACAAAAGACTATAACTATATATATAAAAAAAATATTGCATGAACAATTAATACAATTAGCCAAAAACCAAACAATATTTAAATTTTGCGGGCCATGAACTCATCCAAAAGGTTTTAAAGGTTCCATAATTCCCAGTTATCAACGTTAAATTAAGTATTACTTAATAATCACTAACGGCCAGTTCCAACAAATCAGTTCGTAGATTTGTTTACTAGAGATAGCATTTTGACATATGATCCATACAACGAATGTCAAAATCCTACCTCTAGTAAGCAAATCTATCGGATTTGTTTTTGGGATTTGCTGTAACTCAGTAAAATACTCCTCAAACTTGCTCACTGAATCCAAAAGCGGTGTTAATTATAAAATCAAGAGTAACTTTCATTCAAAGTCCGAGCAAAAGCTATAATTACGGGAGTGATTGAGTCGCTGTCCTTTGTTCAACCGACAGTGTCACAATACGGTTATTATAGCCACCATTCGACTTGGCAGCTGGCATTTCACGAATGTACCATTCACTTACTTGTTCAACAACATTTTTTCCCTCTTTTGAAAAGGTCGGCATCGCCACTTGTGCAGGACAGGAAAAACCATGGAGCAACTACAGTTTTGCAAAAAAAAACCGCTCAATTTTCAACTTTATTTTCTCTAGTTTAAGGTTCATAGGTCAGGGTTTGAAATGTTAAATGTATGTTTGCATCGGTGTCCGTAACATAGTCCAATTTGATCTTATAATTGCATTAACTTAATTAACACTTAAGTTTCGTTTGTTAGTATCAACAGTAGATAATTGTTGGCGAACATAAAAAATACTGTGTGATAAAAACATGTAACATATAGTTAAGGAATTTTAATGACGATATTGTAATTGATCGAGCGTGTCTATCTAAGTAAACGGGTTAGATAATATTTTATTTACATAAACGAATGCCTAGGAGACCTAAGAAGGTTTAGTAAAAAATATACTTTAAATACTTCTGTACCGTATATTTTTTATAAAAAGAAACAACCGATAAAGAGTAATTAATGTATACGATAATACTATTATTGTGGACATAATTAAAGGAGTTAATTGTTGGTGAATTAACATTACATTCTTTAATTGGTACGAAGAACTAAAATATGCAGTTTTGGGGGCTCAAATACCAGTGTATTTTAAGCTCTTTTCAGTCGCAAGATCTTCATAGTCCTTCTAGCCTTTTCCTTAACTATCGGCCGGCTAACAGTTTAACCAGTTGCGGCTGCCATCAGACAATATCAATATCCAGAATTGTCTGGTTACCAGGCTTTTTGGGTTTTTTAGTACTACTAAAGATCGTCATAAGTGTTCATGTGAGCTTGGACCAGGAATGACAGCTTTACATGATCTCCGAGAATCTCGGTGAGTTAAGAATGGTCATCCATCCATAGACTGACCGCAGTAAGCATAGCTTAACTTTGAATATCCGTTGATTGCTGTAATTATGCCCTCCATGGACCCAAATAAAACCCAAGAGTTTGCTATATACCTATTTAATTTGCATGCCAACATAATCATTACATTTCATGATTACGCCACAGCCAGAGCAGTAATAGTAACCTAACTAAAATATTGTAATTATTTTCAAGTTGAAATCCATCCACCGTATTTACCGTACCGTCAAAGTCGTAATCGTATTTTAATGTGTATTTGAAAGCACTGTAATTCAAATAAAATCCCCGTCAATTGTCACCAAAGCGAACCTTCCCAAGGTCCTAATGTCATTTGGATGAAAAAAATCAATTTGTTATGAACCCGCTTTGACGGCATAAGGCCTGGTAATTCAGTCGCAAGTGAGCGTGGTTCCTGCGCCCGGATTGTTTATTTTACTTCTGTATGCGCGTGAGCAATTCACACCTCCCCCCTTACCGCCACACCCCTCGCACCTCGCTTCATTGTGTGCTCAAACTGCGTGTCCGTTTAGGGTTGTCAGTTTTACATACCTAGATAATGCGGTTGTCATGCAGCAAAAAGTCCTCGCGTGCAGAGAGAAAAAAATTGGATGTCTTTCTTTCTTTTTAGTCGTCGAGATCATTTTTTGCACTTAAATGTGTGGCGCGAGCGCTTTAAAACAATTATGACCTTACATCGTTAACATATAAGATAATATATCATAATTATTCAGTTTTAATGAGCGTATTAATTATCACACTTAAAATCAAAACACCACATTTGGTGTTTAATCATCACCGCTCATGGACACTTGCAACACCAGACGAGGTTTTGCAGGTGCCTTGCTTAGCCTTAAGAGCCCTTACAGTTTGCAGATTGCCGAAGCCGCAGCAACAGAGAGGGATCATCTACTCGTATAATCATCTCTTACGCGCAAAAATTTAAACACACACCAATGTTTTTATGACAGTCTCCGATGTAGGTAAAGTAAGTCACCAGCCAGTCAAACCCCTTGAGGTCTTACCACCGAGCAAGATAGATATTATCATTTTTTTCGGCTCTTACGAGATACCTTTAAATGGCAATGTGGAATTGTATTGTAACCCGTCCCCACACGGGGTAAAATATCTGATCTTACATCTTTATTTTATTATACCTACCTACTACAATATACACCCCATCCATAAAGCATATTTCCTTAATCATAGACAAATTTATAGATCTCCAATCCTTACGTAAAGGAAAGGTTAGCTTTCACTATTTGGTTACATAGATGTCTCAGTCATTTCACATTTCTTTGAGTGCCAACCAGTAACGTTGTATACACAAGTACTGTTAGAAAAAAATACATTAATTATCGTTTGACATATTACAAGCGTCAAAAAGGATAGTTAAGTATTTATTACTGTTACTAAAATCCAGCCAGAAAACGTAGCTAGTTTTACTCACGTGAGAATGAAATGATGTGGTTGAGTAATTTTTAACACTTTCGGGCTTTGTACAAAGTGCGCCGTGTCCAAATGATAAATTAATAGGTGTAAATATGATATTTGCCGCGAATCTATTAGCGCCGGACCCTAATAAATAACCACTGTTTCCAAGAGAATACGCCGTATATTTCTCAAACTTCACACTCTATCACTAACAGATAAAGAACGGACATATTTTTTAAAAACTTTCTTTTTAACTAGACTTAAAAGAAAATAATGAAATTTTTAATTAATTAAGGCTAGCATTGCGCATTAGGTCAACCCTAATGAATAGCAGTTTACGTTTATTTATTTGACCGAAGCCGTCTTTACAATGAAAGTTGAACGAAGTTACTGGGCCATATTATTCGATAACTGTGCCGTTTTACCAACACTAGTACAATCAGTAACAGCTGCGAATTTGTGTTTGCCATAAAAATGTAGTAAAACTTAAAAATAAAAATGTTTTATGTGACAAAGACATTATTGTTCTTACAAATTGTGACTCTTGTTTCCTTCCGTTTCCGTTTGATTGACGTAATCAATTTAACTCATGTAAGCTTAGCAAGACTTTCTTACTTACTTATAGCGTGAAATATTTTTTTAAAGGTGCGCACTACTCCTGTTTTTGTTTTCTTTGTTGTCTTGTCTTGAAGTGCCGAATGTCTATTATTATTGTAAGAGTTGGAAAACTAATATTACAATATATAAATTTTGGTTTGTAAGGTATGTATCTATGGGCCAAACTAGCCTGATAATAAATTATTTATTTATAAAAGCCACGACAACAGATAACAAAATGGTTCTATTCTGCTAACAAAGCTTCCATCTACGTCATCCAGGTTTCATTTAAAAATGTAAAAGGGATTTTACATTTTTAAATGAAAACCTATCTAAAAACCTAAATAATAAATTTTCGTAATAAATTTTCTAAAATTGTGATAACGATAAGTACTTCTTAATTCTTTGATATTTTAGTAACAGCTAATGATGTGACGTGTCAAAAACGAAAAACTTAATTTTTTTTTTTAAAAAAAACGTTGCCCCACACTCGGATTTTCTCCTGTATCGTGGGTGCGTTTACAAACACAAATTCTCACATACACAAACACCCAGACCCGGAACATACAAATATGTATCCTCCGTGTGGGGATCGAACCCACAACACGTGATGACCCACATTACGCGAAAGTTTGTATGTATGCCAGAACGGCTGAACGGATCTGGATAAAGTTTGGCACACAGATATATCATAGCCTGGAATAACACATAGGCTACTTTTTATGTAAGTCGAACCAAATCCTGAAGTCCACACAGACAAAGTCGCGGGCAGAAGCTAGTTAAGTATATTTAATCTTTTATTACGAATCAATGAAATAAATTCAAGCCTAAAACCCCGAACACAATTTATATAGGAATCGTTTCATCACACCGCATTTCACAGAACAATTTATGAATCAATAAACATAATTGTGCCAAATTAGGACCATGGTATCGGTAATCAATTTCTTTAACATTTCCTCTGTCATTTTTGTATCATTGAAGAAAAAAATATTCTAAGAAGGCTGAATGCAGCGGATGTCACGTCCAGACCCTCGTTATGATGATTAGGAAGAACTTTGATGGTATTTCCAACGCATATAACAGTTTTATAAGAATAAGAACTATAATAACTACATCGATCTATTTCCTGATTACCTTTTGTTTTATTTTCTGTCTTTACACGTGGCCATACCTACACAAAAGTATACCTATTATTTACCTACCATTTTTAATTTATAATGCTTCTTTAGCTATGCATAGAATAGTATAGCTTCATTTATTCATTTCCATCTTGTTATCATGTTAGTTACCTATGACTATTATAACAATATATTAAATGTAACTTTTGAGAGTTTATTCTGAAAGTTTAGTACCTTGTTCTATTAAAGGTTTTAATGTTAGTAGAAAGCTTTCAAAGTTACTCGAACAATAAAAAATACTTAAAAAGTATAAAATAATAGCACTTAACTTTTTAAATAATATCATCTTAACAGTGTGACATTTAATTGTAGAGAAAAGACTTCCAATACATTAGTTACTTTAATGTTAATATTCTAACACTGTATTACCTTATCCGCAACGATTTTATTTTTAAACTTTTAATAGCCACCAGATTATAGTGTATCTACAATTACGTAAATGCGTCTTTAATGGCGGAATTTAATGTTGGATTTAAATGAAGACATCTGTATAAAAAACTAAATTGACTTTACCAATTGTTTCCTGTACCATTAAAAAAGTAACATAAGCGTGGAAATGAAATTGAATTTTCGAAAAGTAATATGAGCTGTCCGTCCCGAATTATTTTTTATGGGCCTTAGCGGCCATTTTGTGTCATTTACTTAACCTGTTATCGACGTAAGGCCGCAGAGACCGACATTACGAAAATACACCCATTTAAAAAGGAAAAACTAACCAAGCGAATCAAAAATGCCCGTAGTACTGTGACACAAAGGTTAGAATCCATTGAAAAAATGCTTTCTCGTTCGAATACAACTACGTTATTGCTTTGATCTATATAATGCTATTGTATAACTAATAATCAAGCAGGACTATTCGGTTCGTTTATCTCATTTTGGTAATGTGTGTTTGACTCAAAATAATTAGAGGTTAAGTTCCACATTAAATTGCTTTGGTAGTCGCTGTCACTTGGTGAAGTCACCTTTTGTTATAAATGTTCTGATTCTAAAATATTACCTATTATATTTTTACAGTACCAAACTGTGTAGGTTTTCATCTTAAAATGAATATTGTTTTATCTTAATGCAAGTATTACAACGTCTTGCTAAAACATTGATAAATTTCTGAGCAGAAATACAAGATGAACTGAATTACACATACCAAAAATCTGACAACTTCGCAATTTCAAATCGAAGACGAAAATTGCGAGCATACGTAATAAGAGAGGAGAACGCCGTCTACGTGACGCTATTTAGCGTCAAACGACGCAAGCGCGAATTGGAAATCAAAACAAGCATTGATCCACAATCAAATCGAATCGAAACTTTAGCGTCGTGATCGATAACATACCATCCGATTATCGAAATCACGATCATTTCTGTGCAACGTTACTACGTCAGAAGAAATTCTTGTGAATTATAATATAGAGTTCATTTTATAAGAACATACAATTCGATTTTCGAACTTGAACCGTGTACCATGCATATAAAGTTGAACGAAAAATGTTCTTCCAATATCAATTCGAGTTGCAATTGCAAGATGATCGAGTATCGATTGAATTGTGCAGTTTGAAAACGCTACGAGTGCAACTATTTCTTTGGATTATATTAAATTATAGCTAGCCGTGAAAATCGTCCCGTAATGTGTTGCCGAGATTACCTGTCCGTGGGACTGCGCGAACATATCATTTGCTGCGATCCGCTCCATCTCTAAGTGCGTATAATGGAGCGTAATCTTTGAATTAGCCGTTACATTTTATTGATTCTTGTTTTGTTTTTACAAATGAATTATATTTGCTATGTGTACGGGGTTTTAAAAATACATAAATTAAATCTATTCAAAACAGCAATCGAAATTCAAGGCAATTTATTTGACGCCGAAAGAGTCTTTCGTGGTTTATGAGTGATATTTCATTTCACGGCTGCATTCTTTACATAGCAAACCGGGGATCAGGAACGCCTTAGTACAATGCTAATAAGTACTAGGTACTTTACAGAACATAAATTCTAAACGGTTACATCAGTTGATTGGTATACTTTACGAGATGTTTCGTAAATAAATTGCGTACGAGTAGCAACTGACCCAACAATAAGTTTGCTAATTGATATAGCTACTGAATATGAACGAGTATATTTCGTATTAGATACTTACTTCTTTGTAAACTTGTAGACCTTTTCCACGCTGTGTGGTAATAAAGAAAGAATACCATTAACATCTGTTAAAACTACATTACGGACGCGATACGCTCGCTTGCCGTGCTCGGAAACGCTAATATTATGAAGTTGACGTAATTTGTGAGCATCGCCGGGTGCGTAACGGGTTTACGAAGGTTCTGTATAGTAGGCAAATGAGAAATGGTTTAATTTTGTTTCAGTATTTTACTGTGTAGGTAGATTTTGAAATTAGTTTTGTCTAGTAAGTACTTTATAGTCAGCGTTAGACTCAATGTTAATGAAGCTGTTAAAACGTATAAGTAATATAAATCTGAAGGCCAATCCAGATAATTTAAAATCTTAAAAGTATACTTCCGATTTCGTCTTACAATTGTAAATAGGTAGGTATGTTAAATTGTATGGTATAATATTAAATATACATAACATCAGGCCTGTATTCCCTGAAGGGTTAGACAGAGGTGTTCAATGTGTTTTTTTAAGGGATATGGGGCAAACGAGCTGACAGATCGCCTGATGGTAAGCAATTACCGCTGCCCATTAACACCCGCAACACAAGAAGAGTCACAAGTGCATTGCCGGCCTCCTCACTCACTCAGCGAAACACAACGTAAGCGTTGTTTCACGCCGGTTTTCAAGGCAGTGTTCACGAGTTTTCAATGTCTACTTAAGTATTAGTTATTTATTATTTGTATTCAATATGAAAAAATATACCTACGTATGTATATATGCCGTAGGTAAGTAGTTTAAAGAAGACCTATGTAAATATCACAGGGATAAGGAGGGTAACGGATGATGATGCAAAAAAAAGCTGAAAACTCAACTTATCAATGCTGTTGTATGGCAATCTTGGGTACCTAATCTATCAGTAGAATCGGTTGAGGATACCTTAGTTATGCCAAGGGGATTAAACACGTATCGACATAATGTAGATAAAACTGAAAAAACTAAAATATGCTAATTTCCGTTGGAGTCCTCCAAAATATGAATTTCAAACAGCGAAAAATAACAACGGGCGCTTGTAAAATTAGGATGTTTTATTTATAGTACGGTTCTCACTGTTTGTTTAACTCAATGTACCCTAAAAATGTTCCATGAAAAACGTTAGTTGGCACAACTAATGTCGATGTAATGAGCCTCTTATCTCACTAATTAAAAGTCGATTTGGCGCAGGCGAGCTTTCTAATGTCAGCAGCGACACCTATACACAAACGATGTACTAACATAACTAACTGAGCGAATCCTTTTTAGTATATGATTAATGTTTATAGTGACAGTTGTGTAATTAATGGCACCGATTAGAATTGAGGGTACTTTTTTATGAGAAACCTATGTTTGGATTCGTAATTAGTCGTTGTAGTTAGGGTAGTTAATCGTCAGTAATCGATGGTCATTAACGATAAGTCATCTAAAGTTTGATTTAGGTGAATGCAGATAATTAATCATGATTCTTGCCCAACTGGGAATAAAAAACGTAATCACACTTTGTGGAAGTCGTTAAGGCAGATGAAGAAGCCACACGCATTTAAAACTAGTATTTTTCTTTTGCATAGAGAAAATAATGCGTGAATCTTTAATTAATAAAGTTGTGTGCGAGGGGCTCATATTCAACCTGTCTTAGGCTGAAATCTATGGAACCGACTTGGTCTCAACTTTTATGCAGCATAAGCTATGATTCCCAGGCAGGTATTCAGGGCAGGACACCTAAAAGTTCGTAACACCAAATATGGCGGTGATCCCTTACTATGAGATGAAACACCATAAATTATACAAAATAGTCAACTGTATAAATTTCAACCTTAGACCAAAATCGGACAGAGAAAAGCAGAATGACCAAACACATTCTCAATTTCTAATCCCAAATAGTCCGGTAATTATAAATCAAATAATCCGTTCCTAACCACCCTTGTCTTGGTATTTGTGTATTATTATCTACTATCATCAGACGCACTTGTTCCCACCCGCGTTACTATGTAGTGCCGTAAAAAAAAACTCCATGTTTAACTTCTTGACTAGCGACGCCGCGGTCCGAAACCAATCGATTTCAAGACGACTCCGAGTTTGTTTAGTCCACAACCCGACCGAATCTGTCCAAAAAGAGGAATCGTGAATTGAATCCCTGTGGCATCGGCTCGAGAAATACAGCAATGAGAGGAAAATTACTGTTTAATATACAACGATGGTTGGATATGGTTTTGGTGTTACAGGATTTAAATAAACACAGCAATGTAAGGATAGGTTGAGTCTGTAGCGATTTATAATTCGTGTTATCGAGTATCGACGGACGCACTGAAAAACGCCATCATCACGAATGCGTCCCGTTTGAAAATGGCCGTGGTAATGGTATTTGTTTGTTGATTTTCTCTGTTTTCGGCCTGTAACTCGATTTGCTTTTTGTTCTCTCGACACAAAGGCAACTAAATTTCGTTAGTAAGTTATTTCTCGGTCGTGTTTGAGAGCGTCGTGATGGTTTTCGGGCCAGGAGGATACACGACTCCGGCGTGCACGATCAATTATCGTGTCATTAAAACAAATATTGAGTTAGGATTTAACCTCGGATGTAGACCTGGTATTAGCAATTTAGCTTTGATTACAATGATTTAGTGTTTTTAAATGGTCAATATTAAAAATACATATTTAGAAATCGGCGGTATAAGAAATTAATTTGAATATGCTACTATTAAAGAATAAATGGATGAAGAAATTATATATCGATTAGCACTATTAAATCTAACAATTATTAGAATAAATCGACAAATAGAGTTATCTAAACAAATGAAATAACAAGAAACTAGTTAGATTAACAGTTGTAACGTTTATCCAAATCGAATTGCGTTTCCTTTGACCGCCAATTCTGTTTAAAGTCACTGACTCGTTGGCTTGAGCCAATTAACCGTACCTTTTGTTTTAAAACAAAGCATCGAATCGAATTATTTGTTTGTTTTGTTGGAAAACCAACGTAAAATCACAATCGATTCTTAAACAAGAAACTTCACAAGAACTGGAGTGAACGTCCTAAGTAATTTGTTTTAAATTGAGTTGGTGAAATGAAAAAACGAAGGAAACCATAGACAAGAATCGGGGACAGTCACATCCGGAGTACAGAGTCACCGCTGACCCTAAACGAAAAAAAAATGATGCTTTGTGATGTGATTGATTTAGTTAACCGCAAATGGACACAATTGGTCATCCGTTCGACACATTAGTAGTCATCCGATACTGAGCTGAACAAACCAAAATAGTTTGTATGTTTTATTGCTTTAAGCTCATTTCACGATATGCACACCAAATTGAAGTTGACAGTATATTTTTATTATTCAGCACACTCTTTAATATTGTCACGTTAATGGCTATCGCATCATTTTTTATCACAATCGCATCAAAAACTAATTACTGTTATTGCAATAGCGCAAAAGCTGCGAGCGAACCGGATGCGCGTAATTTTTTCTAACGCGTCCGTTTCCGGTCATAACAAAAAGTTGTATATTGAATTTGAAAAAAAAAATCATATCCCCTAACTGAATTTACGCGATCCGGGGCACTAACGACAGTAAAATAACAATTACATCGACACAGATCGTATCTGTGTAATTTGGTGCGCGTACAAATTTCGTGTCGCTCGTAATGGCGGCCGCAGCTTTATTGTGTTATTTACACAAATAAAAACGTTTATTTCTACATTTTCCAAAAATTAAATATGGGCCAATTTGCTCTCGGAGCGGGAATTACGTAGTTAGTTATAATTTTGTGTGATTCGGTACAAAGTGTGGTGGCAACAGCGGCAAGGGCAACTGCGCCTGCGCTTGTTTATTATTCATGTGTTATTACTTTTGTAATTTGTGTCGTTGGAGTAATTACTCGTGGGAGGAAATCCTCGTTGTTTTGTAATCAGTTGTATGTAATGCGCAATCAGTTTCCAGTGCCTGTTTATCTAACGTTATTATGATGATTGTGTTTCATTATAATATATTTATATTTGAATACGAACACCTTATTTCAGTAAAAAATGTTAACTACAAAGTAATTCGCGGAAATTATGTTTTTCAATGACATATTTTAAAGTTGGATGAATTTAAAGTAAACGGCGCGGTGACATGAAAGCGTTGGATACAGGAAACCTAGATGACAAACAGAAATTTTAACAGTCTAATAAACGGGCAAAGTAATTTAAATTACATAGCATGAAAGTAAATTAAAGATGAATTACGGAGACAAACCAGTGCTGTATGAAATGAAAACGTTCTCAGAACAACTGACGGTAATCAAGATGATGAGGTTAAAATCATGGTTAAAGTTTCACACAACACAAAAACTAATCTAAACTACATAAACGGTGTAGTTTACTTTCTACGACAATTTTGAGACAAACATTCTCCTTTGTTTGAATTTAGAATTATGTTAAACATTATTATGTTAGAATAACTACCCGTAAAGAGATTTCAAATGATTATACACACACGGAAACATACATGGAAGGCTTTAAATTGCGCCAAATGTCATTTTAATAGTTTTAATTACATCTCTGGGCTAATTGCAGTCTGATGATTACTATATACTACTTTAATATCTCTTGATATTGTTGCTTCGTGGAAGGTTTTTTCTTGATAACCTTAAGATCTTCTTTAAGTATAAGTCTGTAATTGTTTACTAGAAAATACCGAAGCACATAAAGTTTTAATTAATAGCATTTATTTGTATATGTATTATAAATAGATATCTTTTAACAAAGTTTTAAAGTTCTCCATATTTTGCCGTCACATGAGCTTGCAAATTTCAGAAAGTTATTATTATTATTTAATTAATAGAATAAGTCGTAGTTTACATAGATTAAAATGATTACAGTGATTAAATTAGATATAAATAGGAACACATAATGATTAAAATATCGTAATTATAAACTCAATGTCAAGGAATATTATTAAATTAATGTCAAATCAAATAAATTTGTATGAAGATGTACTTCAGGGGTTCAGGAAGACTAATAATGTACCTGTATAAATTACTGGCCGTAAGGATTTCCTTCTAAGTATTCCTTCACACTGTAGTATGCCTTTTCAATTAAGTATTCCTTTAACTTACGTTTAAACACATGTATGTTTTCAATGTCTGTGATACAACAGGGTAGTTTATTATATATTTTAGGCATCATGCAATATACACTTGTATGCATTAAAGCCGACCTGCTAGGTATAGTACGAATTTTTTGTTTATATCTAGTGCTTCTCATCGTCTCAAATATTTGAGCATTATTCTTGACAAAGATCGCTATCTCGTAAATATATAAACTAGGAAGAGTAAAAATTTTTAATTTCTTAAAGTGCGGCTGACAACTCTCATTTGTTTTAAGCCTACATATTGCACGAATACACTTTTTTTTAGACTTAAATACTGATTCCCGTTCTGTCGAGTTGCCCCAAAAGATCACGCCATACCTTAGCGCAGATGCCACGTATGCGTGGTATGCTGTCACAACAGTAGATAGGCTAACAATAGCAGTAGTAATAGTAGTAGTAATAATAAGTAGGTAGTAACAGAATGAAGATTCAATTTATTAAACTGTCATTTACTGAAATGATATCACTTGCATAAGCTACATATACGCCATTCATTTAAGCACTAATTTTAAAAGGAACAGTTTTTTGTTTATAAGTACTGTCGGTCTACAAGTATACTTTAGTAGGACGATGAGTTTAAAGTAAGGAGACATATAAAGGTATTCTATAAAATCAAAGTGATAAGAAATCATATTAAAGATATTATAAAAGGTCACATTTTTGGATTTAGCCTAAGCCGGATATTGTGTTGAGACAAGCTTATTTAATGGCTTAAGATTGTCATAATGAAATACGTACTTAGTTATAAATGACAGAGCTTTATCAAGAAACTGTCCAAGAATATAGAATCGCATTATGCTACTGAGTAAATTTTAATCGTTTAGGTATTTACCTATATCATTGGACGGACTACTACTAAGAAGACTAATAAACATGATGACGACACGTTTCGCGTAACGGCTGAGCGATCGGCTTCGGCGTCACGTGTTGTGGGTTCGATCCCCACACGGAGCAAATATTTGTATGATCTACAGGTAGTTGTTCCGGGTCTGGGCGTTTGTGTATGTGAGAATTTGTGTTTGTAAACGCACCCACGATACAGGAGAAAATCCTAGTGTGGGGCAACGTTTTTTTTTTAAAAAAAAAACTTGTTTAATAAAGAACTAACTTATTTGTCCTTTTGCTGTAGACAGACAAGACTAGAGTAAAAGCATAGGAATATGCTACTCAAGGACAAAAAACAAACACAGGGGACTCTTATAAAAGATTGTGGATCGCTTGTAAAATCATTGCAATTAATCTGTAGGCTTAAAAGAAGTGTGTCATCATCATCAACCCCGGTATAATGTCTCAAAGCTGGCCACGGAATGAGAGGGCTATAAAGAGAGAGGCGATAGTCCTACACTCTGACCTAGTGCGGTTTGGCAGAACATCTGGGTTCATCTCTCTGGAATTATAAACCTGAGCAGGTAAGTTAAATTCAACGTTGATGCTCATATTTGAAATTTAAGAATTTGGAATTTAAGCTAAGAGAGGTAGGGCATAGTGGAATTGAATAATTCCACTCACAATTGGAGCTGCTCGACTGGGGAAGTACCTCCACCTTGCAGAAAATCGTAGCCAAATAACATAGCTCCGTGCTATGTTGTGTTCGGTAACATGGTCGCCAGAGCTCCGCGAGGAAGCGTTGTGTTGGCAGTTTAGGGGACCGGTGGTGTTTTGTTACCGCCGCTGTCATGCATGACAGAATGTCTCCTATGCTGCCAGCCCAACTATTCCTCCTTAATTTACAGGGTCGACAACGCGCGAGCGATACCCCTGGTGTTGCAAGCGTCCATAGGCTACGGTAACCACTTATCATCAGGCGGGCCGTATGCTTGTTTGCCACCTTAGTGGTATAAAAAAAATGTGAATGAATGAGATATTATTTCCGTAGTTACTGAAATCTGAGCAAAATTGTACTTTGGAAATATAATCCTAAACATAGTTTATTATCATAGCTATAAAATGTAAACCACTACGAGAATTTATTTGACTGCCAAAGTTGTATCAGCTAACTAAGTTGCAGCCAGTTGCAATACCAATACAGGTCGTTTTATAGCCTTACATGCAATTTGTTCAAAGAAGCCGACACTCGCAGATAAATAGTACTCTCAGCTATATAAAGTTTTCATAGCTTCTAATTGGATACCTAATATGGAAAACTATATATCGTATAGGTATAAGGGTGTCATTTGGAATAAAAAGTAACAGTGCCCAAAGAGGAATAAAAATTAATTAGGTAGGTCAGGAATGTGATATTGCTAAATTTTGGAACATGAAAGTTTTCGTTTTCGTTTCATCTTACATTTATTGATCATTGTAAGTACTAGATTATTGAAAATTCATTTATAAATATAAGATTGATATCAAGTGTGTATGTTATGATTAAAATAGTTGTAATTTAAACATTGTTATATGTATCAATATCAATATATGTATCAATATGTTGATGGCAATAGTTTCACCTCCTATTACATGGGACTTAAACATACCGGTGAACTGTGGGTGTTAATACTCCTTTGCCTAAACCTGCGGGGAATACAGGCGTGATGGTATGTTATGTTAGGTTATATGTACCATCATGAAAACAAATTTCCTTTTTTACTGACATATACTAATCTAAGCCAATTTTACGGCCTTCACTTAGGGTCAGTAATGGGTACAAAATAATCTCTTTCTAGCTCAAATCACCCATTAACTCGCAGCATACTTAATTACAGCGCTAGTGGGCCACAGTTAGGCTTTTGACACGGCAGACAAACGCATATATCGTGACTTCGGCCAGTAAAGTCAGTTTGTTGATAAAGTCAATTAGCGGTATCGAAGTAGGGACCCGTATCAAGTGATTCAGCCCACCGTCGCGGCGGCGGTGATATCAGCGCACCGCCATTGGCCGGGTGTGCCCAAGGGGAGTGGTCTCGGCCCGCTACTTTTTTGTTATACTTTTTCGAGCGGTGCGTAGGCGACCGTAGCCGGCTTTATTCTCTACCAGTCGATTGAAGGCGTTGGTGTGTTATAGTTTATTGCTCTGTTGTCGTTTGAGACGTCACGGGGTATCATGTAAATTGTGGCCTTTATTGACGGCAATTTATTCGTGTTCACTATCTTTCGTCTCGTGCTTAATAAGGACTTTATTTCGGAGTTCATCGGTGTGAATTGAGTGTGGTGAGTGTTTTTCTATTATTATTTTATTGCATTCGGCTAATTAACTTTCTTTTAATTAAACAGATACAATCAATTATTGGCATGCCAAATAAACATAAAACTGATTTACTATGAATATTTTTATTATTTTTGTAGTACCTAGTTGCAAATATTGAAATGAATTTATTTTAGTTGGAAATAAATATTAATTTATTTTCATTTTATCGTGTCTTCATATTGAGAAAATTTTTAATGAGCGCTATAAAAAAGATACGCAATAATATCTAATATTAAGGTCATTAATCAATATAATTCCGAGATGTTTAAGTATGTATTATTATAATTGTGATTCATATATATTTTTATCACTAAATTTAAGTTTTATAGGTAGATACTTAGAAAAATCATTATTTGACGCCTAAGTAGGTGTAAATGCCATATTTAGTTTTGTTTTTATATCATGTATTGATATTTTGTATATTATATAGGTAGACAGTGTATTTGATACTTAGTGTACTTTTAAATGTGTATACTCCAAAATATTCCAATACAAGTTCGTGATGTACTTAAAAATAATTAATGACAGTGTCTACATGACGCTTCCCATCTTTCTAATTATGCGTTACAACGATCTATTAAAATAATGACATTAGTCTAACAACTAGGACTGGCTTTCATTAATCAAAGCACACAAGCTGATTTGACGGCTCGCATCATATTTTTTGGGAGTCAAAAAAGGCATAATGTCTGATATTTTTAAAGGCATTTGCATAATTAGGTGAATTTTATTGCTTTATTGAATTAGGGCCGATGTCAGGCTCAAAATTGAAATCAGCAGGGGTCCTTGTGTTGTTAATTTTGTTTATAGCTTGTATTATGGTCAGCTTTGAATGTTATTCCCATATCTCAAGCTCTATAAAAGTTGTTAGATATTGTAAAGATGGACAACAATAGCGTATTTATGTTATTGCTCTTGATTTTATTAGCCTCCACGGCGGAGTGTGTGGGTCATTTTAAATTTTTTATAACCTTAACTCGTGTAGTGTCATTTATTTTATGGTTGTCATGTTTGTGGGCAAATATAACGTGATCATAATTTGTCTAATTTACATTTATGTTAATTATAAAACTATAAAATCTAGTTTTAATTGCTCTTAAATGTATAGATGATACTAAAATATATTTCTAGTTATATTTTGCCGACGGCGGCAACGGGAGGTTTATAAATCGGAGAGAGAGAGAGTGACTACATTTAAAGACGTGTGTTTTCCATAAAAAGTAAATAAAAACAGTCGATGACCTAAATTCTGTCATAAAGGTAACTATAAGAAATAAATATTTTGATACATATTATGCAATTTCATTCGATAACCGGATCACATGAATGCATAGAATGACGATTAATTTCCTATATAAAACTCAGAAGTAAAAGGACACGCAGTCACACAACCACTCGTTTAGGAACTTCATGAATCAGAAGAGGTAAAATATGAAACAATGAAGGTATAACATATTTTCATTACCTACCCATTAGTAACTGAAAAATAAAAATAAGATACTCTCGTTGCCGAAATTAAAAAAAAAAGTTGAGTTTCCCAAATTTTTTATTTCACATCAACAATTTCAGACAACTATAAAAAGCCAATTCTATGCCTTTCTTAACATTCTGAAGTGTAATTACATTTCCCTATAACTTACATTTATTACTTCAGAAATGATTTGTAACTTGCGTAGGTAAAGACGTTAGATATCTTTATTACCCTTTCAACAGATCTCACGTCTACATTGCTGCAATGTTCACTAAATTGAGTTCTCACATCACAAAAGCCTTTAGAAAGAGTGATTTCAACCGATTTTTTATTAAAGGGTTGGCCGATCTCAATTCGATTAACATCACCAGTCTCACTGACCCGCGTCACTACCCAGGTTGTGGAAAAATGATCCACAGATTAGGTTCGCGATGGAAGGTCAGAGATCTTCACAAACTAGACGATACGAAACCTTCGTGATGACTTGCGGATGCCTCCGGAACGCGAGCAGCATTGTTGATTGTATTAGACTTAATTAGATCTTAATTAACATTCTGGTTTCTCATTACACGCTACTCGTAGCTACTAGCCGCGTTTGTAATAGGAATGTCCATTTACATCCATACCGCTTGTATCTTGATTATTTTTTTAATGTTCATAATATTAAAATTGAAGATTCTCCGTTGTTCGTTATGGGGTGATGAAATTGAATCGGATGTTATTGAGATTGTGATTACGATAAATAATATTAGCTTTGTGAATGTTATTAGACGCGCAGACGTTTTTTTACTCGAGTTCTTCGAGGAAACAAATTATGTAGAAATGTACGCTATTCCAATTGATGATAATTTATCCGCCGACAATGGAGTAACAAAGAATGTAATGGAAAAACTATGCAATGCGCTCAATGCAGTTAGAACAAAGGAATAATTAAATTGATCAAATAAATCTATAATGAGGGAACCATACGATTTTGAATTTTATTACTTTGGGTTAAGAATTTTCCGAGTGACTTACGCCTTATTGAGTGAGGGATGATATGTTAAAGGAATTCGAACTTGGTGTAATAGCATTAGCGTGGTAATGTCAGGGTTATCAGGTAGCAGTCAGACATCAGTCAGGGGACGGATGAGTCAGACACTTGCAGCTGTTATCTGAAGCTCAGCGATATAATCCGAGACGCCATTAACACTTAACTCCAGACCTAATGGACAAAAACTGTTAATCCTCCAATTCTTAGAGCTGACGATAAAATGCAGAATGGAGATTCCAAAGTTTGGACAAATGTTTATTTTATTATGTAAGCAACACTGCACTAAACGATTTACAAAAAAAAACAATAGTTTGATTACTTAATATAGTAGGTTGCACAAATTCAAGACAGAAAGTAGGTTTTCATTTGGGTACCTACCTTTTTTATTATGTCTCACCAAATCGGCCACGGTTCGTATGACAAATTACGCCACAAAAGATGTAAATAGATTCGATAAATTATTCAAACTTTAAAAACGTTCCCATGTTCTTAAACCGATAGCTAAGCTTACAATGGCTAAACAGTTGATTATCGCTCGTGCCTGAGATCAGACACAAAAAAATAATCCACCAGGCGCCTCGTCGTTCCTATCCCTCCAAATCCTATTAAGTATTTATTATAATTCTTTCACAGTATAAAATAAATGTTATCTAATCAGAATATATTAAAACTCCATAAAAGCTTATCGTTGGATCAATGCAACTAATTGTTCTCCATTGTTGTTCTTTTGTAGTCTTGCTATTACTTTCTGCGAAGATATTTCTTTTCTATGTAAAACAGGGAATAGATGTTAATTATGTGTAATTGAATTAATAGGAATGTGGACTAGGTAATGCCATTTAATCACGTGTTTTATTTTCATTATACATTTTCTTGTCGGTTCTTCGCTATACCAACTTGGAGCCGTACATAAGTTAAGCGTAAGAAAACATTTAATAATTGTAATTCAGAGAAAATTACGACCTAATATTTCTTATAAAGTTTAAGATCTTTATTTGACGTAAGAATTACTGGAACTTACATAGTAATAGAGAGACAGAAACACAGTAATTTGTTCACCAAATACTATCTCGTTAGTGGTACTTTTTGAAAGTCACATTTAAATTTTAAATAGCCAAGAATTGCTCGCACTACATCGCCCTTTATCGGAATAGACTCATCGGAGATTAATTTTTTTCTAATTTGACTCAATTTGGCCATCGCCTTTTCACTTGTTTGGTCTATTCGGATTGATTAATTAATGTCTCGTTTTCATTGAGACTGCACAAATGATTTAGATGCAACGAACAATAAATGTTAAAAACAGCTACGTCTTGCATAATTTCTATAGATCATTTATTGCTAATTTCACATGGTATTGTAAACTCTATAAGGCTGCATATAAATCAAATTATTACACTTTTTCTACTTACTGAGTTAAATTTATTCCTACGAACATGGTCTACAATTATATCGGTACGTGAATCGATTAAGGTACAACCACTTTAGGCGATATAAGCCTCATAACAACATTAGCTATTCCAAAAGCATGTTCATTTACGGCACTAAACTCTGACATTACAAGTTTTTACATTCTTTATAACGACCTGTGTTATCCAATAGTGTATTAAATTATTACGATCTTTGCCAATATTTATTACGAGGGAATTAATTGAAACGCTATATCGTACACATGTGATCCACGTCGAGCCGACAATATAATTAATTATACACAATATTTTGCATATGCGCTATTCACACATTTTTAATTAACGATTTTGTATCATACGATACCTATCTTTTCATGATATTTTGTGGAAACGAAAGTTTACATCAAAATTAGGTGGTAATGGAGCAAAAAGTCAAGGTTTATTTAACATTCGTGGGGGCAAACGAACTCGGTACCGCTAGATCATATAAAAAAAAATTGTCTAACAATGTGTCGATTACCCGCTCGACAGAGCCAATCAGTGGGTAATATTCGTCAATATTCACCGCGAGATCGTTGGAGCGTTAAAATTTACATCTTGATTGCTTTATTTAATTTACTCAAAGTATTTTTTATGACATCGCAAAGAGGAAATGCTGGACCGTATCGGTGGCTAATTTATTTTTTCGTGTACTGTCAGCTTGTCCACGAATTTCACTCAGGCTTTTCATTATTTTTGTGTTATTTGTAAAGTGTAATTAGAATTTTTTACTCTGCGCCATTAAAATTTCTCAGAGAAACGGCATTTTGTCATACATTTAAATAATTACCTTGTTGAAAATGAATTCTTACCTTGGACACCTGGGGATCATAGAAAAAAAAAACAATGAGAGTGTGTACATGTCTTTCCCCTCGTGGAGGTAAAAAATTCGTTACTCATAAATAAACGAGAAATGTGTTTTTGCTGAAATAACTTAGCATAGTAAATTGAAAATAATTAAGAGTTGAGGGACCTTTAATAATGTACCTTCACCTAACTCAACAGTTATATTTGAAAAAACAAATTATACAAGGTTAAATATCAAAGACCAGCCAAATTTTAAAATTAAGATATTAATAGCAAACCCAAAGTGAATTTTACACATTATTGTCAAACTAACACAATATATTGTAAAAACATTTAATTGAAAATGACAGAAAAAAACGATATTCATAAATATTGCGGATTTGTGGTCGAGTGCGTGCGCTGTCAAAATTATGTATGCTAACTGTTTGCTATCTAGGTTATTGAACTGCGTAATGTTATGGTAACTATATGCACGCATTCTGTAATTTAGAGCTGGATAGTGTTTAATTTTAACTTTTTATTTCATAGATCGATTCTGAACAGCCTCTGTAAATTTGGCCGGTCATTAAAAAATAAATAAGTAGATACTAGAATATAGTAAATGCTTAACTTAAATCCTTTAACACGCAATCAATTTTAAAATGAACCAATGGATCGCGATTACCGGCGCGTGCGACAGATGCGTCCGCGCAGGTGTCGTCACGCTCCATAGGTACAGCAGATAGACAGTGACCAGTCCACGATTCCGATCTAGCTAATCGTTCGTGAACTAGAACTAATTTTATTGGGGATTGACTTCGAACAATACTTAATAAAATTTAAAATTATGGTCATGATGATTCAAGAATTACAGCCTATTGAAATAAAACTATTTTTTACGGATTTTATCGCGTTGTATTAATATTATTTAATTCGCGTAAGTGTCAGAAACCAGTAAATTACAGACTACTTTAATGCAAACATTGAAGCTAGTACTAAAAATTACAGAATCGATTTGATTTGATTGAAACTGCCTCTTTAGCTTAATAGTCCTAAGCATGATTGTTGATTGCTACGCTAGAAGTCCTGGGTTTAATTCCCAAATCCAAAGTATTATTGTATTTTTCTATGGAATTCTCAGCGGCTTATCTTGAGAGTTTGGATTTGTGTCCGGTTAATAGCAATAGGTATCATTGCTACCCAAATTACACTGGACCCAAAAACCTATTAGCAAAGTGTGGTTGTACATTTACATCTCTACCTAACTCTACTATCTTTGTGGTTTTCTTAACGTCACCTTAAGACGTAAAATTCAGAATGTAAATTTCGGTCTGGCGGGTGGGACTCGCGGTGGGTTAGAGGTATGGTGATGTATCTAACCAGAAGACGCAAGTTCGAATCCTGCGCGCGATCCAATTTTTCCTTCTCTAAAATAACAAAATAACTCAACTCTACTACCAAAATAATCGAATATCAAAATAGTAAGATACTGAAAAAGGTTATTTAATCAGTTTTTCATTATGTATTGTTAGCAATATGTGAGACAAACGTGACGCTGTCTATTAGCGTCACAACGCACTTCCCTTTCCCACTATAGAAAATATCAGATCCGATAATTACTGATACTGGAGACACTTATATAAAATATACTTTTTGTCTATCCATTGCGTGTCGCGTGAGAATTACTTTCATATTGTGTAAGACTAACCTAAATTGACAATTACTTAATCCATCTGAGGAACAGATAATACTAAATACTTTCTATTTCTCTCCATTCAAGTGCTTATATACATTGTTACTTATAATCTGTCCATTGTTAATGGAACTGACAATCTAAGCTATCTTATAATCATGTTTATTGGAAATATCTTTTTCTATATCTATATCTTCTTTAATCGACAGCTCATCTGTTTTGCTTTTAAATCTTTGTTATGCTAAACCAGTCATTCTTAAATCGACCCCAGATATTGACTTTGAGTTATAGGAACTGGATGGCGTCCATTCGAAGAATAAAGAAAATGGCCATAAGGCTGATCGTCACCAAAAGATTCACTCCCAGCGAATATATTAATAACCTAACACGAATAGTACCTACCTATGTAGATGGATAGCTAGATAGAATATTCTTTATTGTACACCATA
Source organism: Acronicta aceris (assembly GCA_910591435.1). NCBI lineage: Eukaryota > Metazoa > Arthropoda > Insecta > Lepidoptera > Noctuidae > Acronicta > Acronicta aceris. Next base: position 14,443,864 of record OU342759.1, read on the forward strand.
TCATTATTACATGATTTAGAAAATAATATCGTTCAGGATAGGTACAATGGCGGTCTTATCGCTAAAAGCGAAATCTTCAAGGTACTTCCGTAGTATTTTCTAATAATCATCATAAATACATATCATAAATTACAGTTCCTGCCATGCTATGTTTGTGTTTGTTCGGGTTTATCTTAGAAACTACTCTACGGACTTTCATATGGTTTTTCGCCAATAGAAAGAGAGATTATTGAGGAAGGTCATATTTAGGCTTTAATTGATGAACAATTGAACATACCCGTGTGAAGCTGGGGCAAGCCCCTAAGATATATAAATGTATATACCCTAACAGAAATTTACTCAGAACAGTCAAACAACAAACTGGTTCAAGTCAATATTAAAAACTTTAAGCACCATTAAACATGAAAATAATGCTTTTAAATGTCCTGGATTCGATCCTACTTAACTGTAATCAGGCATCGCGTTCAATACAAAAGGCACACAAAAGGCAACTTAAATTAGTTTTTTGCACCACTTAACAATCACACGATAATCAACTCAATCTCAAACAGATAGAGCATAATTTTCAGTATTATCGAACACTGGAACAAAATATGGCGTTTAATTATTACTGAAATGTAATTAAACACTTGTTTAATTTGATCTCTCCAGTTGATTAACTGTGCTAATTGTTTCTCAGATAAAATGAATCGCTGTCGTCGTTTGGTTAGAAAAATATGCGGTAATTAAAAACATTACGGTAATGTTGTATTTGTTTCGCGGGTTGAGCAGCATTGTTGGCATTCTGTGCTACAGTTCACTGGATAATTACCATTGAAGAAAGAACAAATATTTTATGTCAACGAGGTGAAAATGAAGAAGGTTTTACTCCTTCATTTCTTCTTCTAATAATTGAGCCTTACCTTTCTCTCAATAGAGCGATATAGCTCAAGATCAGTTTAGTAGTGTATTGTAAACTTGCCACATTGTCGATTCGTCACACTTTTTAAATTCCATACATTCATTGTAAACTCGTCACAACCATAAAAAAGTATGTGTTTATTTGTCATAGGTAGGTACAATATTCTATTTTAAAAATAAAAAACGTTTGGTTATCACATTCGTTAAACATAATCGGATTTCTACAATATCCTTACGTAAATGTTTTTACTTGGCCATACATTTTTAATATTTGAATTTTAAAAACGTTAGACACAAATATTCTAAGTTATAAACACTTTTTTCTGCTTAAACGTTGATAATTTTTGTAACACATTGCACTAAAAACTGCATTCAGCTCTACGAAGCGAAACGCTTATAAAAACCATTTTATTTTACTGTTAGTGCTAATTTTAAATTCATATCTAGGAACTCTAGTTGCTGTTTATTCCACGTTTCTATATTTATGAGGACATTATCAAGATCGTATTCTATAACTGAGACTTTCCGAGTAGAAAAGCCTAGTAACGTTTCGACTGACCTCTATTGCATGGGACATTAAAAAAAATAAACATGTGTGGTGTACAACATGACAGTACTTACATTCACATTATCGCTAAGTATGACTTCCTTCAATAGATCAGAAATTGATCTATATTATGACAGTCATAGCAGTGATAGCCTAGTGTTATGACCGTTGGACTGCCAAGTCAAAGGTCTCGAGTTCGGCGCGATCGGCTTCTGCGCCACGTGTTGTGGGTTCGATCCCCTCACGGAGCAAATATTTCTATGATCTACAGGTAGTTCCGGGTCTGGGCGTTTGTGTATGTGAGAATTTGTGTTTGTAAACGCAACCACGATACAGGAAAAAATCTTAGTGTGAAGCAACGATTTTTTAAAAAAAAAAGAAAGAAAGAACCCAGAGCTCGTACTTTTCGAAGTCATATTCAATGGTTAAAAAGCGCTTAAACGGTGAAGGAAAACATCGTGAGGAAACCTGGATGCCTGAGAGATTTTCTTGATGGCGTGTGAAGTCTGATGAAAGCCTAATCCCTCTCATTCTGAGAGGAGACCGGTGGCCAGCAGTGGGACAGTATAATGGGTTGATTATGTTATGTTATGACACTCACATACCATTTATTTGATAACTACTACTAGTGACAGAAAAGTTGATCCATTTATCTTGATGTAGACTGTATGATGAGGAAGACTGTATGATGATGAATAGAAAATTGTGAAGGACACTATTTTGTTCCGGTGAGATTACAGGCCAAATGTGGCATATTTATCCTACGTCTCAGGCCTCTTGTAGTGCGGTTTCTACGCTGTATGTTCCCCATGGCCCTCAGTGTAGGTCTGCGTAATTGAGTCAGAACAATTCCGAAGTCTTCGAATGACTATTTCAACACAATAAAATGACAAAGTTGAGTCCCGGGAGCTTTAGTAATAAAAAGAGAAGACAATTTGTCTCCCATAAATGTCACTACATTAATGACTACTTGATTAATTATCTTGAAAACCAACTTATAAACGATGTTGAACACGAAATTTTTATCACCTGCCGTAACTTTTTCTTGTTTTCCAAAAGCGTTGCAATGCGTATTTCCGTCGAGAATTATTTCTTACGTTCTTCCAAAAGCGGTGCAATGCGTATCTTCATCGATACTTATATTTTATTCTCCATCAACAATGGCGAATGAAGAAAGCGGATGTTTGGTATTGCAATTTAGATGGGCAGTAATGATAGAGAGGTTAATTGTGCCTGACGTTTGATCACAAGGGCTCGACACAGCCCGTTGCATTGTAATAACTGACAACATTATCTTTAATATAATTATATCTTGTTCATAATCAACGTAAATAAAACTGTGAAAGGTTCACATGATAGCCGCTTGGTTTAATTACAGATAGCCTGTATTAGTGTACATCGATTTTTCTTATAAACATCTTTTTAAGTATCATGTACAACACTCACTGGAGTCGTTATTTTTATTGATGAATTTGTATATTATGTGAGTATTCTCATTACGATACTAGGCAAAGTAATATTTTACTTTGTATATTGTATATACTATTTGTATATTGACTGCCTCATTAGACTAGTGGTCTCAAGCGCGACTGCTACGCTAGAGGTCCTGAGTTCGAACCTCAGATCGAGTAAAGTGTTATTGGGTTTTTCTATGAAATTCTCAGTAGCAGGTCAGAGTTTGGGATTTGGCGATAGTTTCGCCCTATTACATGGGACCTAAACATTCCGGCAAACTGCGGTACGCCTCTGCCTAATTCTTCAGGGAATAAAGACGTGATAGTATTGTATGTTATTAAGCAAATAACTACCTACTAAACCCAATTTTCTTTGTTACAGAACTCAATTCCAACTCATTCATCATTTTTTACTTTCCTCACTTTATCATGGGTGTTTCCGAGCCTGGTTCTTCCACCACCCCTGACCTTCCTCCGATGGAACACGAGCGCCCAGGGTCTGGTAGCGGGCTGGATGACGAGGACATTCCTCAGAGGAAGCAGAGAAGGTACAGGACTACCTTCACGAGCTACCAACTTGATGAATTGGAGAAGGCTTTTGGAAGGACACATTATCCTGATGTTTTTACCAGGTGAGTTGATTAGAATTACCGATTTTTACTTTTTTATTAGCCATTTACGTACTCTTATATTTATGTTAACTGTAACATTGGTCTGGCCGTAAGCGAGGCTCCTGAGTGAGGGTCTCAGATTCGATATCCAGGCTGAGCAAAGTGTTATTGAGTTAAACATACATACCATCACGCCTGTATTCCCCGAAGGGTTGGGCAGAGGCGTACTAATATACACCCACAGTTCGCCGGTATGTTTAGGTCCCATGTAATAGGGGGCGAGCCTATTGCCATTAACCGGGCACAAATCCAGACTCGGAGCTGCTACTGAGAATTTCATAGAAAAACCCAATAACACTTTGCTCGACCTGGGGATCGAACCCAGGACCTCTAGCGTAGCAGTCGCGCTTGGGACCACTAGACTAATGAGGGAGTCCGGTGTTATTGAGTTTTTCTATGAAATTATTATTAGTAGCGCGGTTTTTAGAGCTATGCCTAATTAAAGGCAATAGGCTCGCCTCCTATTTAATGGGACCATAAAAACATATCGTCAAACAAATGCGTGTGTTACAAGTTACTTATAACACATATGGCTACTCCTTCAGGGATACAGGCGTGATAGTAGGTTACTTATACCTTGAATTATTTAGACTCTAATACACCAATAACGGGTTTTCAAAATTAACTTTTAGTTCTAGACTTTTAGGTATTTGAATATTCATTTATTAAAATGTTTCTGAAAATTTTGCTTCATATTAAAAACTCAATTTTTAACGGATAAAAAGTGTATCCAGTCTCGCAAAATATGAATTTTATTAAGTCACGTTTCTAATTAAACATTTTTATTGTTACAGAGAGGAGCTGGCTTTGAAAATCGGCCTCACTGAAGCTAGAATACAGGTAAGAACATGATAAATAATATTAAAGATTAGATATTTTTCGATAAATTAGTTATTTCGTTCTCAATTTTGTCAACTGCCTCATAAGCCTAGTTGTCCTGAGCGCGACAACTACGCTTGAGGTCTTGGGTTCGATTTCCAAGTTAAGAAAAGTCAATAACACTTTTCTATGAAATTCTCAGCTCAGGGTTTGAAATGTGTGCCCGGTTAATGACAACAGGCTAGCCCCCTATTATATGGGACCTAAACATACCGGCGAACTATGGATGTAAGTACATTAGTACGCCTCTGCTAACCTAACCCTTCGAGGAATACAGGCGTGGTGTATGTATTTATCAAATTCGGAATCATCTAACGTGGGAGGCTTCGGCACGAATGGGCCGGCTCGACCGGAGTGATATCACGGCCTCTTAGAAAACCGACGGCAAACAACTCTTACGTTGTGTTTCGCCGAGTGAGTGAGGTTACCGGAGGCCCAATCCCCTTTAAAAAGGCGGACAACGCACTTGTGACTCCTCTGGAGTTGCGGGTGTCCATGGGCGGCGGTAATCGCTTTCCATCAGGCGATCCGTAAGCTCGTTTTTCCCCCCTATCCCATAAAAAAAATCATCCATATATTCATCGCGGTGATATTATTAAGTCAATCAAAACGTCAGGTAAGGTAAAGTAATAAAATTGAAGAGCGTTTTCTCGAGCGGTGCGACAAAAAGTCGCACGTTAGGCCCCCCGCGGACGCGCGACAGGACGCCCGCCTCACAAGTCACGCTCAGTCGAATAGTTTACACATTCCATACTCCATTAATATAGCACATAAAATTTAGTTGTAAGTACCTCTTTTCATAATTTACGCCAGTTAATTTACTCACCTTGGATTCAATTATAATTTATTTTCAATGTCGAACTAATACAATGATTCTTATTGAATCCATGGTACAGCTCTAGCTTCCCACGGGGAAATAGCGATCGAAAATCACAGTTCATTAAATATGCATTAAATTGAATGAATAGCTCATCATATACGTCAGGTTTAGCATAACCAATACCGTAAGCTACCTACTGGTTTCGATTCCCAGGTGAGAGAGGAGAGTTTTATTACGATTTTCTATGAAATTTTCACTAGAAATTTAGAGTTTAATAAGTATATGCTCGAATAATATTAAAATTCTCCAAAGTCAAATATTTCAGGTATTTCAATTAGACCAATATTACAGGTACTTTTGAACAGTCAAAACTAGGTGCACGGTTCCAAATAGTGTCAGTGGTCATATGGAGAAGAACGGACAAGGAACGTAAATACTTTAAATAAAAAATTATAACATTGTTATCTTTTACAACTTTCTTCTTATAATGTGAGGGTCATGTAGCTTTATGTGATGGATTTTATGAGACTACGATCACTTGCCTTCCAAAAGAACAAAAAAAGAAAGAAAAGTAACTGCCATAGCATGTAAAGAGCCGATCAGTCTCGATAGACGGCACCCGTTCACGAGCATGACACTACATCATCCATTCTTCTATAGTCATGGGAAGACCCTAGAAATCTATATATATATAAAAAGAACCTGACTGACTGACTGATGTATCAACTTCAGGAGCTAGATCCCTGACAGTTTTCATGCTGCTTTCTTTTGCACTGTAGACGAGCACAAAGAAATTTTTGGTAATTCAACCCCAAAGGTAGTGAAAGTCTCACACTACCACGCTTTTGACATACACACACACTCACACATAACATAAATTTTACTCAGAAGAAAGACAGACAATATTTAATAAACGATGATATTGTCATGTACAGCTGTCATTCGCTGTTGACATTTTGACAATCGTTTTCTTCCTTAAAAATTTGACTTGCACAATTTATGATATGAAACCTCCATGGTGTAGGTACAGTGGGTACATTATATTTTAAAAACGAAGGCGAAGTATAGTATACCTACCTATATTGAAATACTCTCGCCTTCTTCCCATAGGGGATAGGCAGAAACTACAGAATACCACTTGCTATGATTATTGTATACTTCTTTTGCTCATTCGTACATATTTTTATATACACGTGCTGTAAAATTCACACGTTTCAATTTTATGACATAGGTAGATAGATACAAACGAACTGTCCCACGCACGTTGGGTATCTACTAATCAGTACATTAATTAACATTTTAATTACTTACGTGTGTTTTTATAACTTGTTTTATTGGCTAACGTGAAAATCAAACAAGCTGTCAGATATAATTGCTGCTCATTAGCCTAGTGGTACTGAGTGGGACTGCAACGCCAGAGGTCCTGGGTTCGATTACCAGGTCGAGCAAAATGTAATTGGGTTTTTTGTGAAATTCTCAGTAGCAGCTCGGAGTTTGGAATTTGTGCCCGTATTATTGGGACCCCTATTACATGGGACCTAAACATACCGGCGAACTGTGGGTGTACATTAGTACTCTTCTGCTTAACCCTTCGTGGAATATTCAGGCGTGATGGTATGGTATGTTATGCATCGCTATTAATTGGGCACAAATACCAAACTCCGACCTCCTACTGAGAATTTCACGGAAAAAACCAATAACACTTTGCCCGACCTGGGAATAAAACCCAGGACTTCTAGCGTAGCATTCGTATAATAATATGCACATATTAATATGCACATGATAATGAATCATATACTTAGGTAACAAGCTTCGCCACTATACTATATGTAAGTAGAAACTATATATATATCTTATTGGAGACAGAATGCTTGGTGCTGATATTCAACCAGACCCTAAGTGACACACCGACGAACATAAACCAGTTAATTTGACGGCGGTAGCCTAATAGCTAGGGCGTCGGACTTGCGATCATGTGGTTACCGGTTCGAAATCCACCCATTGCACTACCGACGTGAACCCACTTGTAACACAAGCATTTAGCTTAGCACGAGGAGTTAACAATAATACTAGTAATGTGCGACCAACACTGCTAGTAAGCTTTTTAAAGAAAAAAAAAATATAAATTTTAACATGTAAAAATATAAATATAAAACTCAACTAAGGTTAATTTGAATAGAAAGGTTTTTTAATTATTCATAAATGTTTAATACTTATGCATACAATTTGGTTTACTCGAGCTAATTAATAATAACAATCGGATTTCATTTTTCTTTTTTATTTATTTAAAAAAATCTGTGAAGAATATTAATCACAATGAATTGTTAAATAATTTAATTATACTGGCATTTGTTGAGTATTTATAATAACTTGTTATTTAAGATTTTTTTATTCAGATAAATATTGCTAATAACGTTCATTGTGTGTTAATTTTATAATGAATCTCATTTAGATTAATTAGTAGAATACTTATATAAGAATATTTTCTTTAATTTTATAACGAATCACTGACATCTATTTAAATAAAAATGAATACTAAATTAAAGTCATATAATTTTATTTATCTTCTACAATCTTGTTCTAATAATATTACAAAAATAATGCTAATTTGTTTAGAAATATGGGAATAATTTAGCAGATAATGAAACAAATTATTGTAAAACAGCCACTGCACTTCGATTTTCAAAAAGGTCACAAGAAAAGTTAGTTTTTTGATACTTTGTTTAAAGTGCACTATTAAAAGAGATTAAAACGATTAATATTTGTCATTACGTTGTCGTTGTATGGTCACAGTACGATATCAAGATTCCATATACGACATGTGGGGAAACGCGACTCCGCCCGTGCACATATCGGTGGAACGACACCTTAATGATCACTTAATCACGGCATACGAGCCCGTCGGATGTTTTCATTAATGTCCGAGTCACTGCAAAATTGGAAATACGACTTTGTTGGAAATTGCCAATTACTTAGAAAACGTTGATCGTTTTTACCCGATAGACTTAATGGAAAGGCTTTTTTTGAAGTAGCTACGATGTAATATGAACGCTGAGGTATTCTATTTGTTGGTTAATTTGTATGTATCGATAGCGTATTTTCTATTAAAAGCTGATCTCCATATCGAGTCAATGCACATTTTGCAATGTAAATGAGACGCTGACACATTAATATTAAAATAGTGCAATTAACAAGCTTTTTTCTCCTGAGGAATTCTTGTCAACTTAAATTAATTAATTCTTTTCCAGGTGCTTTGGTTTTTTTTTTGGACTTGTTCAAGCTTCATTCACATAATACACAGCTGTGCTAGTAATATTGAACGAAGTCATAATGACTATCAATATTAAATCTATGATCGGCAAATTGAAATAAAGTCATTATATTTTATCAAACTTAATTGACTACCAGAATTAATAAATCACAAACATTTTATTAAATAACCCACCTATTTCATATATAGACAGAAGTTACTAAACATGTATGATTAAAAGCTATAACATTTTTTATATTTTAATCATGAAATTGATATAGTAATTAAATGAAAATTTGCAGCATTAATCATTTTAATTAACAATTTAATTATACATAGGAAAATCCACTCAGCATGACGTGACACAGCAAACAGAATTTTGTAACAAATTCTTCAAAAGCAATAAAGTTTTCTGTGACTTTCTTTACACTAAAATAATAAATAGTTGTTTTTATTCGTGATAGGCTTACGCTTGATCGCCAGTTCGCCTGATGTTAAGCGACACTGCCATCTACGTTAGAGCGCGCTTGCCTAGAAGTGATTAAAAGACACCCACATCATACCTAGCGGGGAAAACCCACTCGGCAAGCGCATACCACATTTCAGCGGTACGCATAATAAAAGTGGACTTAAAGCGTTTCGTTGGGGTTTTCTGACTGTCCACCATGAATCGATGTCGCTTTTTCGTGCTTCTGTTATTCCGATAGTAGAAAGGGCTAGGGGGAATAAGATCGTGGAGTTCTGATGCACACTCTCCGAAATGTATCCGATAAAAAAGCGATAAACTAGCAACTTTGCGACGATGTTCAAGACTTTGGAGTTCAGTCCGGACAAGGGAGTCGTTGCCAATGAGCCTATTTAATTATCCTATTTAATCAGCGATCATCAACCCGTTCCCCTGTGCTGGGCACGAGTCTCCTTACAGGTTAAGCTATATAGTCTACAACGCTGAACCGTGCGGGTTGATTTCACACGTTTTCTCATGATTTTCCTTCACCATTTAAGCACATGATTTCAAAAAATCAGAGGTGCGTGCCTTTAATTCGATTGCGAGTTCATCAATCACTAGGTTACAACTGCAATTCTTTTTTCAATCCTACTTACTTAAAAAACAATAAATTAATTATATATAAAATAATAGTCACATCCCTGTAACATTGCTAACCGCGTATTAATTAAAATGTTTTTGCTTTCGATAGCGAACGTTAACTAATGAGTGGACGTTCCATTTATGTCCAGATTAGGTCTTTGCAAGTAACACGCGTTGTGACTCTTAATTAACTTTGATTTATGTTGGATTTCTTATGTTTTTTTTATATTATCAACTAATAATACCATCCGTAGGTCGTAAACTTTCCATTTGATTGTTTAATTATATTCGATTTGATGCGAGAATTATTAAAAAATACTAGAACTAGAAAGCCAGCTCATAAATCTACGTGGAAATTGATTAGGCGTACATAATGAGTGTAGCTATCGTATAATGCGATAATGATTTGGAATTAAGGAAAACGACAGTTGCATGTATTTATGTATATTGAAAAGTGAATTACCTACAGTCTTAAAAGTTCAATCGCAGCTTTAGCATAATCATTACATCGACACAGGTAATCTCAAAGTGATACTAAGTGTGACTCAAGAAAACGTATTTTGGTTTGGTTAATCGATGGCCACTGTCGTATGCGTTGTATCTGTCAATAAAAACACTCGACGACAGTGCCCACACACGGAATAACTGCAGTTTTTCTCGGTTAAAATCGTGGGTGTATAAGCGGCCTAAAAGTGTATTTAATTGTACCTTAATTGTAGGCACCTTATATCTACCATATTGGCATTTCTTATGACGGTTATCGTAAAAGATTTGGTGATCGTACGTATTTATAATTCTCGCTATATAGAACCCTTTTTTCTTAATAGAAATTTTCTACCGTATTCAGAAACTGGAACAACTATCTGTAAACCATACAATTATACATTTTTAGAAATGTATAAAAACATTAGAAATAACCATTTCTCTTATTGTCACTAGGTATGGTTCCAAAACCGTCGTGCGAAATGGCGCAAGCAGGAGAAGGTGGGGCCTCACGCGCATCCGTACAGCGGCTACCTAGGAGGAGCCCAGCCTCTGCCAACATCGGCCAACCTGCCGGGTCCCCCGCACCCGCTGTCACAGCTCGGCTTCGGATTGAGGAAGCCGTTTGATGCTGCACTGGCTTCATTTAGGTAAATGTTAACAAATTATACTTCGTAACTCAACCCCTTTATTCTCAACATAAACGTATTCATTCAATTCATAGCGTGTTACTTTAAAGATGAATCAATTGACACCTCATTTGTCAAAATATGATCAGTAGTTTTTATGCTAGGAACATCAAATACATAGACTGTTAAACTCATTATTCTGCAGTTTATAATAGCCTAGTCTAGTGACCTAGCCTAAACCGACTACGGTCACAGAGATACTACATATAGTCGCAAAACATATGTATAAAAACTAAAGATGTCTGACCGCAACTATTCTGAGAGAAGGCCCAAACTCGCAGTAGGAAAAAGATTAGCTGAATTATTATATTCTATTAATCATAAAGTACTTTTATTTATGTTTCTGTATAACTAATTTCATTGTTTCTCCGCGCAGGTACGCAAGCACACCACTGTTCGGGGCTCAGTATCTACCTCCGCTATCGCGCCCGCCTCTCTTCGGGGCTCCGCTCTACGCTACATCGCCCGCTCATTTCCATTCCTTATTCGCAAACCTAACCGTTCCCGAGCCACCCCGAGTATCTCCCGAGCACTCCCGACCCGCGCCCGAGCTCTCACAGCCTTCTCCCGATCTCTCACGAGCGTCATCCGATCACTCCCGATTGTCGCCCGAAGTTACCCGATCTCCTGCACCATCCATGTCTCCGCCGATATCACCCGGCAGTGAAAGCTTGCATATGCACCCGGTAATGGATGATGTGCGTACTTCTAGTATTGCAGCCTTGAGACTAGCAGCTCGGGAGCATGAACTAAGACTAGAATTATTAAGACAACGAGCTGATCTAATGTGTTGATTATTTAATAAATTATTTTTATATAAATTCTTAATGTAAATATATTTGTAGCTACCTATTAGTTTTTATTTAAATTTCATTGATTTGGTATCCAGACGTGTAATTTTAATTATGTAAATAAGTATAAGTAAGCATGTTAATTTAGTTTTTAATTTTCCAATCTAAATCCGTCCTTACCTTATGTAATATTAGATATTTTATAAATAAATACAGTTACTTTTACAAAAGAGTATTAATTGCCGGCCCATGTTATTATACAAATACTGACATAAATGATATCTATTATAAACACCAAAAATACTAAATAGAAATCATTCACACATTAATTAATCACAAGTCTCAAAAACTATTTAGGATACTGTTATCATAGGAGGAATTCGCAAAATGCAAGATAAAATATGTGAGTTCATAATATCATCTTGAGACAAAAATATAAGTTAGAGATCAGCTTCAAGACCACAAAAATCAAACAATCTATACGAAATACATTCAAAATTCGTGCCTACTGGAAACACGTAAGTACGTAATATTTATTAGAAACACATTTAATACAAATAAAACACTAGTTACATCATAATTTTATAGAAAACTATGACTCAGAGGTCATTAGTCGTATGTTTCTATCCATGGATAACCATATTATGGCCTAAAGCTCACCATGACAGCTAAATGTAATTAATATCAACGTTTTCATCCGCAAAATATGGTTACGTCCAATTTGTTCAAATGACGATTACGTAAAGACACGTTCACATTGATTACGAGTAGCGATTTCTCAAAAATGAGAAGAAATTGATATCTCCAAAATCTATAAAATAAATTCAAACACAAACCAACGAAACAAAAAATCCTGGATGGAGATACTTTTCTTTAAACTACTGAAAATGACAAACAAGCATACGGACCGCCTCGTGGTAAGCGGTAATCGCAGCTAGCCTATAGACGCACATCAAGACGAGTCTATTGTCGTTAACTGGGTACAAATATTTCTGTAATCCAAGCTGCTACTAAGACATAACATGCGATCATACCTGTATTCCCTGAAGGGTTAGGCAAAGGTGGATAATTTTTTTTTATTCGTGATAGGCTTACGCTTGGCCACCAGTTGTTGTCGCCTGATGTTAAGCGATACTACAATTTACGATGGAGCACGCTTGCCTAGAAGAAACCGATTCACTCGTGATTTAAAAACACCCAGATTATATCTATCAGGGAAGACCTCGAGAAGTGCATTCCATAATTCAGCGGTACGCATGATAAAAGTAGACTTAAAGCGTTTCGTTCGTGTTTTTGGAATGTCCACCATGAAGCGATGTCGCTTTTTCCTAATTTACACAAACAGCTCACCGGTATGTTTAGGTCCCGTGTAATAGGGGTGAGCCTATTGCCAATAATCGACCACATATCCTAACTCCGGGCTGCTATAACACAATAACACTGAGGAACACAACTGTATCAAATAATCACATCCAATATTAAAAAATCGTACATGAGCCGCTTTAACATTATTTTGTTACTCCAAATTTAACCTTTTTATTTTAAAATAGCTACTTTACCATACCGTAGTTACCGTTTACCGTACTTACAGACCTAACCGTAGGTCAGGGTTACGAATCTTTCAGGCGTGGCCGCGAGTTGCATAGTTGAATAACCTGCGCGCTTCTAATTCCTTGGCGATCATTGTCCCAGTCGATCAAGAGAAAATTTAAGTGCTATTTGGGTCAGAAATTCGGAATAATGTATGGTTTGACGTAAGTAACTAGTCTTTAATGACAGGAAATCAGCTTAAACTAGAAAATTAAATAAAGTGAAGGCAAATCTCTAAAAAGGTCTAAACTTGTATCTATACTTTTTAATTTTTGGTAATAAAAGCTATTGAAAAATACTATCAATCTTGAAGATTAGATCAATCTCAGTACATTTTACATAGGTACAGTACCTACAATAATGTGGTTGATTCCATAGTAGAAAATTCTTCAACCTACGTTATCTTTCCCGTCTAACCAGATGTGTTTGGATATTATTATTTTACATGAAGCAACTGCTATCAAAACTCCGCAATCCAATTTCTGAGCAATACCGAAATCCTGATGATAAAGTGGTTTGTCTGGCTTTTGGGGTTTCTTACTATTGTTACAAGTGTTCCTGTGACAACAAACTTTATGTGCTGTCTGAGGATCGGAGGTGTCTCAGCCTCGTTTCAAGATTTCGATATGTCTCGATATCTCGATATGATCGACAATACAGATTCATTAATCATCGTAGTTATTAATTAGCTATGAGCCCTCTATTCTATAATATATGTAGGCGTGTACTTGAGTCCATGTTAGCGGTCTAACCCGCTTTCCGCTCACAGTGGCGCCTAAATCCCGCCACAATCCAACCGTCGCAATGATTCACCGTCAATCACACACAATCATCACCAATTTGGCATTAGTCACCCAAGGCCGGGTGAAGGGACGAGACTACGTGCCGCAATTACGCCTGACCTCATGCTTCATAGGGACGATACTGCGGTTTCCAAGACTAGGTTTTACGTAAATATAGCTTCACTTTTGTGTATTCTAGCCTAAATAGACCGGTATTACATAATTGGTCCCGTTTTAAAATTTTAAATGATCCGTAGCATTTGAATAATTTTGATATTATTCCAGTCTAAGATAGCTTGTTTTGTAATGATCTAATGGTTGGTACAAACGTCTTGCGAAAGATTATTTCGAATTATGTACCTACCCATAAAAAAAATATCACACAATAATCGGTAACTTCTAGGCAAGCGCGCGCAATCGTAGATCGCAGTGTCGCTTAACATCAGGCGAACTGGCGGTCAAGCGTGAACCTGTTACGAATAAAAAAAAATTGACAAAACTAATTGAAACTTAAGGCTAGGTTAAAATGAAAATACAATAAATTTCCGATTTAATTTATTTTCATTTTAACCGAAGTAATGTTCAGTGTAAATTTCTGTTCCTTCGCTGAAAGGTAGGAGACGGATATCGGGGACAGCTCAACCACTTAATGAATTTATTTTAGGTCAAATAGAAACACTAAGCTAATGTTAGCTTGTCTAGACAATCAATTAGTCTATTGTGTCAATAGGACAACTTTCCTTTCTAAAGATAAAACATCAGTCGATATCGATTGTGAGCGCGTGATTTTATGTCAGCTGATGTCGATCTTAAGAAAATAAATTTATTTAAATTTCAATATTTCGCTCTTGTAACTTGTTGTGTTTAATTTAATTTTATAGAATAGCATTGGACATTTACGAAACTGTGACGTAATCGTTTTTTTTTTATTAACATCATTAACCCATTATATTGTCCCACGATTAGGCTATAGTCGTAAGTGTCCAATGCTATTTATAAAACTAAAAAACAACATCAAACGTGAACAAGTTTTATATTGAACTTAGATCGGAAATTAATATTTATGACATTTTTGAATTTTTTTAAGTCCTTCCCTTTCATTGAGAATGAACAGAGAAGCATTCTTCTCCCTTACATAACATAACATACATAATCAACCCATTATACTGTCCCACTGCTGGGCACGGGTCTCCTCTCAGAATGAGAGGGATTAGGCTACAGTCCACCACGCTGGCCTAGTGCGGGTTAGCAGACTTCACACGCCATCGAGAAAATCTCTCAAGCATGCAGGTTTCGTCACGATGTTTTTCCTTCACCTTTTAAGTGCGTGATAATTAACTATTAATACGCACATGACTTCGAAAAGTCAGAGCTGCGTGCCTTGGGTTCGAACTCGAGACCTTTGACTTGGCAGTCCAACGGTCATACCACTAGGCTATCACTGCACTTTTCCCTTGGACATCCCTAAAGGCCGAGATTCAGAGAGGCTCGAAGGCAGCACCAATGTCACACAAACTCGACGTTAGAGGAACACCTAAGCACTTAATAAATTACAGTTTTACTAAAAAATTACCAATTACGCGTTACCAAATGTAATTTTGCCGCATTTAGTTGTGTCCACCTGTTGCCGATTGCAATTTTCATGTATTTTGCCATAACTACCTTCTAATAAAACTTCACCAGTTTTTTAGTTTCAATAACAGTTTCATAGCTACGTAATTGATAATTAACAAAAGCTATTTCTTGTTAAACCGCATTTGGGTGACAATATCACTGTAATAAGGCAATTCCATACATAAAGACACTAATTTCCCTGGAGGTGAATTAGAAAGTCACAAAAAGGAAACTATTTATCAACTATTTTTTAATAACCCTTTCCAAATACCAGATCATCAGCTCATTATCTTTTCAAGCTTAAATTTTATGGCCAGTTAAACGTAACAGTTCACATAATCGGTCGCTAGTCGTATACACAAACCCCGCACTATTTTCTGTACGACAATCAAGAATACATAAAAGGTTCCTTTTCAAAATTATATTTAATAAACATCAAAATTTTATTAGTATTTATTTGACAAACAATTACATGCATCCTTTGTGATGATAATGGCGCTTATCATAAGGTTTTATGAGCTCCGTCGGCTCGAACGCGATTAGTGATGTGAATACTTATCGATATGAGATTAAAATGCTAATTGTTGGAGACCTTCGTACAGATAGATTTTAAGCATAAAAGCACTGAGGAATCTTAATAATTTAAATCCTAGACTGTAATTTTATAGAACCAAGAAGTATGAATAATTAATTTTGAATCTTAATTCTTCTCAAATAGGAATCTCTTCATTGTAGAAACAACTTCACAGAAAATTAAATATCTGAATAGATAGGTAGATACTAAACTAATGAAAATTGCTCTAAACGTCACACCACATATAGTTATACCAATTTCCTAAATTAAATTTAAACTCTTATTATTATATTTGAATTTTTCTAACAACCACAGATGAAATAAGTGGCGTAGCAAATCGATTTCCACGATCATTCGTGTATACAAATGTTTATCGATACAATTATCGATAATATCGCGCCATTGCGTTTGATTTTTAGTGTTGGATCCTCGTCTGGTGCAAGCGCCTGCGCCTTGCTAACTTTTATTCGTCGATCTTTAGGTACCCGAGTTTATGGCTTGTCGTAAATTATATGAAGGAATAAAGACGTTTTGTGAACGTGCAACGATGCTGGGACGTTTCCATTTAAATTATTTTAAATACACTCACGGTTTAATGCGGCAGTAGTTATAATAAGCTTTGTTGAATCAATTTTACTTTAACATTTCGCATCGTTTTGTGTCACGTATAACTTATGTGTTTGTTTTCTTTTCTGCTAAAGCTATTTGGAATAATCTCGATATATTTCCAGTTCGCTGATTTACAACACTGTTTGTTAGAATTCAAGAAAGGAATTATGGTTTTAGGACACGTCAGTTCAATCAAAATTGGAATAAATTATATTAATATAATTTCTACTTTGCAACCATTAAAATATATTTAAATTGGCGATGAAGTTAATACACAGCCCCATTTTCTCGCTCGAAAACAAAATTTATGGTTATAAAAAGTTATCATCTGCATAACTGCTAATTAGATGAATTTAATTTTAGTCGGAATGAATATTTAGAATATATTTTACGGCTCTGTCGTAGGCAGGGATAATTAAGCGGAAATAGCACGCAGCTTTACAGTTTTGCTTTGCTTTTTTTAATTGATTCTGGTAATAATACCGGAATCAATTCAAAAAGCCAACGTTCTACATTTTCATGGGAAACATCGGAACACATCGGGTGAACCAATTTTGATCAAATTTTATTTTGTTTGAAAGGTGTGTTAGTCGAGAGTGTTCTTAGCTACGTTTAAAAAAAATCTGCTCAGCCGTTTGAAGATCGTCATCTCTTTTTCTTGATAAAGAGATGACGATTAACCGATTAACAACTTCCAAAGGTCTGATTGATTCGAAATTTGAAATCCTCTCACTTCTCTTCTTGTGATATTACAAAATCCTGCAGCATACCCAACCCGTTGGAAAAACGCCTCAACGCTTTACGGCATCTACGTTGTGTTTGGACTTAAACGATGCGTTGTGACGAGCTCGTGAGCGATTCCCCGACACAACGACGCTTGGATTAAAATATTCTACTTAAATATATTTATCATAAAGAGACAATATTATAGATATTTTATAATAATAATAATATAATCTTTATTGCCACAATTATAGGTGTATACATATAAAGAATTCCCTGACTCCTGCGCAAGTATTCACTGTATTACAGGAGCCAGTTTCTTCCCCATAATAAAGAGTTACTATGTCAATGAAAGAATAACAAAGTAAATAATCAATTTATGTATGAAAAAGAAACGAACGAAATTTTGTCCTTTTTCAAGTTTTATGTATCGGGCGATTCTTTAAATTTTTAATTTAATATTTATATATAATATATATTTTCATCAGCATCATCTGTCATACATAATGCATTGCTGTGTGAAACAGCTGATATTTTTCAATAATTCAGAGTTGATCTCATAGTGATAGTTGTTTACAATTATGAGTATTTTCACCACCTTTTAACGTGAGAGAGCCATGCTTCGGCACGAATGGGCCGGCTCACCGGAGTGATACCACGGCCTCACAAAAAACCGGCGTCAAACAACGCTTACGTTGTGTTTCGCCGAGTGAGTAAGGTAACCGACGGCCCAATCCCCTTTTAAAAGGCGGCCAACGCACTTGTGACTCCTCTGGTGGTGCCGGTGTCCATGGGCGACGGTAATCGCTTACCATCCGGCGATCCGTCTGCTCGTTTGTCCCCCTATCCCATAAAAAAACCTGAAAGGTTGCCGTCAGCTAACAAATTACAGACACAATGCAAAAGCTATTTTTATCGTGTTCCGGGGTCCTTAAGCGATTTGCTGAATCCAAGTTGCATCCGTATTTGTATTACATTAGTATTGGATCGTTAGGGATGCCACACAATAAGACATAAAGCCAGCTAAAGTCGATGCTGGTCCAGGGATGATGCTGCGTTTTCCCACCAACTATCTCAGTAGATAGTTATAATTAGATACCACGCCATATTGCGCAAAACATGTCGACCGATTAAGTCATAATACATTTATAAGCACTAATAATAACCAATTAAGTTCAAAACGAATAGTTTCAATACATTAGAACACTGGCCGGTCCCAATCAGTCGTTAAATTATTTACAACATACACTAACATAAATTTTTATTGCACTATACATTGATTAGTATAACGAGCAAGAGACTGTTTGATGATCGAATTAACATTTTATAGAAATTAATCGATTCTGAATTTATATCGATTATTGTATCGATGTGCCATAAACGTCTAGTTATCGCTAATGGTAACATATGGTCTTATTGAAGACAACTGTTATTATTTCCTGTTTGTATTTTTGTGATCAGGTAAAATCAGTTAATAATTGTTCGTCTCATTAGCTTTAGTTTCATTCCATCATTAATTCTTTTATTCGGTTTTCCGAATTCTAATTTTATTATTCGGTTTTCTCAATTTCGGTATGTCAATTCGGTTTTTTAAATTATTTTTCATCGGGCACCAGTCTCTTCTTACGAAAGACGAGTCGGGAAGAAGAGATGTATTTATGGTGAACTCATCATCCTTGGATGAATTGGCTAAAACTGAAAGCCAAATCGGCTGATTACTTATATTTTTTCAGAACTTATTAGGTAGACTAATGAGTGACTGTGAGTGAGTGAAAGTGTGTGGTGGGTGGTGGTCCCATGCGCGACAGATTCGCTAGGTCCTGGGTTCGACCTAAACATATTGGCGAAACTCTCTGCCTAAACCTTCGGGGAATACAGGCGTGATGGTATGTTACAATTTATATCTTAAAAATATGTAGCATGCGTCATTTTTTGTATAGTGACGGTCTTCCTATCAATATGCGACGTCATGGTACGGCCTTTGAACTAATAAGGTAGGTATAACCTTTAATCTTACAACACGTCATTTGAGAATATAATAGATTTTTCTCCAAACTAACATACATACATACACTCACGCCTTTCTCCCACAGGGGTAGGCAGAAACTATAGACTGTCACTTGCTACGATTCCTGCATACTTCTTTTGCTTCTTCCACATTCATACATTTTCTCATACATACACGCCGGTTGCGAGTGCTACGCACCTGACCTTTTTGAAGGATTTCGCCAATAAGATCGGCGTATGTCCTTCTAGGGCGACCTCTACCGACGCTGCCGCTGACAATTCTTCTGTTTCCTGCCCTTGTCCCAATGTATTTGTGATCGGCGCAGCATGCCCTTTTCTTCCATTCATCCCTATCAGCCGTCACCTCATCATTCACTCCCTTTCCCATCATATCGGCCTTAACACCATCTATCCATCTTTTCTTTGGTCTTCCTCTACCCCTCCGTCCCTCCACATTCATATTTACTACTCTTTTAGTTAAATGGGTTTCATCCCTCCTCAATGACGCTGCAGCTGACATTCGCCTTATAAATTCCAAACTAACATATTCCTATTTTAATATTCAGTAGTCTATTCAAAACGCTGAATCGGAACACTGGTATCGTCAAGGCGTAAGTAGGTACCAATTGTAGTGGTATCGTCAAGGCGTATCAATTGTAGTGTTGTAATTAATTGATGTTTTTGCATGTTTACATGATTTATTAAATAGAATCCATTCAAATAGTGAAGAGTTGACGTATGTGATTCACAGTGACGTCAGTTTTGAGTGGAGATTACGCATTTTCCTCGCTTTGAGCGTAATACAGACGCACTTTTTTTGTAGAGTTGGAGGGAAACCGTCAGTATCGTCCTTGAGAATGGAAATTACTGGAATATATAGCTACCTACTGCGTCAGCCACATTGGTCGCTAGCAGGTTGCTAAGGGTGAGGTCTTTAGTTTGATTCCGAGGTCGAATATTTTGTTGATTTTTTATATGATTTTTTTTGTACAAGTAATTTGGATTATGTCTCAGGTTAATGCAATAGGTTTCATCCCCTATTTATGAAATCTTAAAACATACAGAACCAGTGTACTTTGGGCGTGCCTACTTATTAACCCTTAATGGAAATAGGGGTTTGCATAGGTATTGTCAGACGCTGCAATTATATTTTTCTTTGTGTGTGATAATCCCTAAAAGGACATACGCCGATCTAATTGGCGAGGTCCTTTAAAGAGGTCAGGTGTGCTGCGGAGAACTGGTGTGTATTTATGAACGTTGAAGAAGCATAAGAAGTAGGTATGCTAAAATCATAGGAAGTGGCAGTCTGTAGTTTCAGCCTATACCTTTGGAAAAAGGTGTGAGTGTGTGATAATTTTACAAGCATTTCGCTTAGCACGAGGGGTTAACAGGAATACTAGTAATGTGCGACCCAAATTGCTTGTAAGCTTTAAAAAAAATTGGGTTCTTCACATACAATTTGTCTAAGTGATAAATTAAAATAAGTAAGTATATTATATACGCCATTTAAATTCATAGAACTCGACCGGAGTAATACCACGACCTCACAGGAAACCAGCGTGAAACAACGCTTACGTTGTGTTTCACCGAGTGTGTGAGGATACCGGAGGCCCAATTTAAAAGGCCGGCAACGCGACGGCAACTCCTCTGGTGACGACCTGGGGTGGTCTATTGCCATCGGGCGATCAAGGGGGATCGCCCGATGCCAGTTTCCCCCTATCCTACAAAAAAAAATTAGGTAATATGAACACTACAAATATAATAAGATGTACTCGTAAGTACTGAATAACATTGGATCAAGTAAAGTAACCTACGTGTTTATTTTTCGAGACCATTGAACAACAGAATAAAAACGTCGTATCATCCAGCCATTAATGTTGTTTATCAAACTAAGTACTAATAACACATTAGATAATTTTCACGATCACTGACTATCCCTACATTGTATTTTTAAGTGCTGTTTCTTGCAACTATTATGCGCAATGTGCAAGTTTTGTAATTAATCCGCTTGGATTCGAAGCCCTATACTTCAAACGCCGCCGCCACCTTTAGTTAATCGTGGTTACAACGAGTTATTATTCATGTGCTGGTAATAACTGGACAGCTTTCTAAGTTAGCAATAGCGTGACAATGGGTTGGTTTTGTATATCTACATAATATCACGCCTGTATTCCCCGAAAGCATAGGCAGAGGTGTTCTAATGTACTGTAGGTAACCCACAGTTCAATGTTTAGATTCCGGGTATGGTCTTCTATACCTGGAACCTAAAGCCTATTGCTATTCACTGAGTGCAAATCGAAACTCCGAGCTGCTAATGAGAATTTAATAGAAAAATGTAAAAGTATACGTATAAAACATGGAAAATAAATTGTAACTCCGTAATTGGTTATAAGAATTACTGTGTGCTTATTTGTTATTTTTTAAGCGCTGTGATTTTGTGATAAATAAAAAAAAAAACATTTTGCTCTACCTGGGAAACAAAACCAGGACCTCTAACCAGTGGCGAGGCAGTTTGTTCTTGTATAATGTTGATATTAAGGGCCCGTACTTTCTTTACTTTGTGATAAGCGTTACAATAGCGCATCTGGCAAATAAAATATTTTCATTTTCACCGCCTGGTCACCTATGAAACTACGTTCTCCAAAAATTTATAGACTTCCTAGCATCTGGTAATATCTGGATAGCTTTTTGGTGCATGCCTTGGATTCGAACTCGAGACCATTGACTCGGTAATCCTATGGTCATATCACTCACTAGGCTATCACTGCATGATGACAATAAAGATAGATAAATAATGTTTCTAACAGTGTACTGAGGATCTACGGGTAGGTTCTCCATCCAATCAATTTTACATGCCAGCCACACATGCCAGCATCTATCACTCATTTCACGATGTTATTGCTCTCCACACGAATTGAGTATTGAGTGATTAACTTCTGGTTATTAAGTTGTATGATATTTGGTTAGGTTATATATGTTGCCCGCGGTTTCACTCCCATCCCAAAAGACTTTTTCAAACAAAAGGCAGCCCATATCCTTCTCCAAGGTCCAATCTATCTCTGAACCAAAAATATTCGAAATTGGTACAGCGGTTTTGGCGTAAAAAAGTACTCTCTCTATCTCTCACGAATTGATAGTAGGTAGGTTTCTACTTTACAATTTTCATGACCACTATCGCAACAATTCTTACGACATAATGAATAGCTAAGTTTATTAAATAGTGCAATAAAAACTGTCGTTAAATGTTGTAATTTATCTTATTAAACTAATTATTAAATAAATTAAAAATGATTTTAACTGAATCAATATTTGATTATAATTTGAGCCAACCTTGATGACCTCGTCCAGGTTGGCAAACACATTTAATTATTATTGTATTAACATTTTTACAAACGTAACCATTGAGTTATTAAGATACTTACAACACTGCAAAAAGTTCTGCCCTTAGATATGAGATGCGAAATAAGGGCTAGGAGCCGTTCAAGTATTACGTAAGCAGATTTATTACAATTATTTACTCCCCCACCTCCTTTGTCAGCAAAAGTAAGCAAAGCTGTTACCCCCCCCCTCCCATGCCTACGTAAACATTGGTATACATTATTTGTGGGAATCCCCGAAAATGCGTTTCGTTTTCAAACATAGACATTGTGTGGATTACCATATGTGTAAATAAGTAAATAACTGCTGACGTAATCACTATCTAGCCCCCCCCCACCCCATGTCATCAAAAATAAGCAAAGCAAAGACTCCCCCGCCCCCCTATAGTGCTTACGTAATACTTGAACGGCCCCCTACAGCCAATGGCACTGAATTGCAAAGGCTGATCAAGACGTCAATGTTATTCTATACAAAAAACGTACCCATTCCTGTATTTCAATCCGTAGGTACCTACGCTTGTATATAAAAACTCTACAAAACCTAAAAATAAGGGTTCCAGGAAGACCAGTACAAATCTAACACCGTGCTCCTGCCTTAGAAACTTTTGACGCTGCTGTAGTACAAAAGTATTTATAACTCAATGTATACAATATAATGAATACATTGTAAGTAAATTAAAAGTATAGAATCTGCAATAATGTTAGAATGTTAAACAACAAATAGCAAGGTATCGCTAATAGCAAGTTTATCCGTACTCGTGCGGAGAATATTAACGAACATAAGATTGCCCTGACCGGTCGTAAATGTAGTTGCTTCGCGCATTGCCCGGCTAATCATAGACCTCGCCGGCTATTGCGAAATTAATTAAGCAATAATAATTAATGAATAAAAATTAAAAGAATATTCAAAATAAATTGTATTTACTATAGACATGATACTTTTGAGAAACATTGTATGTCATGCCTTTAAGAAAACACTTGAAATCGCAATCTGTCGCAATGATCTTGATCAAATCAAGATCATTCCGATCATTGCGTCTTACCAGTAGCGCGGCTATTGAGTGTGAGGTCTTAGGTTTGCTTCTCAGATCCAACAAAGCGTTATTTGTTGGCAATTCTCATTAGAAACTCGGGAGTTTAAATTCGTGCCTGAATATAATATTAATATGAATTACGTCATAAACGCACGCAACTTAATTAAAATCGCACTAGCAAATGCAAATTAAGGTTTCCTAAATTTAACGATTATTTATGCTGTATTCAGCTTATTTGTTGAATACAATGGGTACACTTTACGTCAATCGTTTTTAATTATATCAAAGAGTTAGGACATATTTTCGTAACACATAAATTATCCACTCAATACTAAATTATAAATAAACAAAAAAAAATACTCATAATAATCAACGTGGCTTCAGAAAAACGATCTTATAAGGGCAGCATTACACTAACTTGGATGCAAGAATCGACAATCCATAGAGATGACATTATTACATTTATGCTGTTTTAGAATAAAATATGTTGTAAGTAATTTGGCATAACTGTGAGTATCTCTAACCTATTTTTTTAAACTAGCCTTTTAAAACCTAGGTTTTAAAAGTATAAATGACTAGCTTTTTCCCGCAGTTTCACTCGCGACTTAAAGGGACTGGTAACATTCTAATACACAGTGAAAGATATTTTAGTGATGGATAAAATCGACTGCGGGCAGGATTAGAACCTGCGTCTTCGGGTTTGATACACCAGACGCTATGACCAATTAAGCCACCGCAAGTCCCATCCGCCAGCTCGAGTTTACGTTTTTTAGGTAACGTTTTAATATATTAGCATGCAAAATGCAAGAAAATTACGAAAAGATAACCTAGTGAAAAAAAAATGTCGGTCCAATAACTTTTAAGTTTATTCATTACAAACAATCAAATATTTCCTCTTTATCTATATATATGTATGAAAGAAGAACCTGTCTAACTGATGCATCAACACAGAGCCGAAAGGATGTCTACAGGAGCTAAATCCCTGAAAGTTTGCATGCTGGTTCCTTTTTCATTGTAGACGAGCACTATGAAATGATTTTTGGAAATTCAACCCCTAAGGTGGTGAAAAGGGGGATGAAAGTTTGTATGAAAATTCCCACACACTACCATGCGTTTAACATACACACACATATATACATATATAAACGATGACATCGTCAAGATATGTACAGCTGTCATTTGCTGTTGACATTTTAACAATTGTTTTCTTCCTTTTAAATTACTCTAAGTATGATATGAAACCTCCATGGTGAAAATTTGCTAACTACGCAGGCGAAGCGCACGGGAAGTCTAGTAATATTATAAAAGTATAGATCGTAACTTATACCTAATATACTAAGTTATACCAATGAGCGACAGCGCAGAGTAACCGCAACAGTGTATATTCACCTTTATAAGCGGACAAAATGAATCCGTAGTCGGGTCGTCATCGGCCAAATTAAAACTAATTTATGTTGATTGAATTCATAATAGAAAACTATCAACACTGCTTGGAACGGCGCTTATGTGTTGTTCCCAAACAGCCACGGATTTTTATTGGTCGTTTGGTATAAATGGTATAAAAAATGGTAGATCTAAACTGCCTCTTTATTCCAGTAGTCTTTAACGCGACTGCTACGCTAGAGGTCCTGGATTCGATTCCCAGGTCAGTACTATTAGGGTCTGAGTGGCTGGCGATCATGCTTACGTCGTAAAGCACCTTGGTTGTGTTTCGACTTTTGCGCGTAAAAGCGCCTTGGTTGCTGCGGCTCTGGCCGTCTGCAATCCGTAGGGGTTCGGGGTCGGCAACGCGTCAGCAAATCCTCTGGTGTTGCAGGTATACCAATAAAAAATAAAAACTGGCCAAGTGCGAGTCGGACTCGCGCATGACTGGTTCCGTACATTACCTAAAAACGGCAAAAAAATCACGTTTGTTATATGGGAGCCCTTAAATATTTATTTTATTCTGATTTTAGTATTTTTTGTTATAGCGGCAACAGACTGTCCGTCTGTGACCAGGCTGTATCTCATGGACCGTGATATAAATTTCAACTGTCATATCACGGTTCATGAGATACAGCCTGGTGACAGACGGACAGACGGACGGACGGACAGCGGAGTTTTAGTAATAGGGTCCCATTTTACCCTACCCTTTTTTCTAAAAAGGAAAGGAAAACAAGTTTTTGAAAGGCAAACTTATTGTTTTTAGTGGGTTTTATTCCGATCCATGAGGATTTTCCGTGCTAATAAAAAAATGGAGGTACCTACTTACCTATTTAAATTTTCAATGCGTCACTCATTATTAACAAACCTATAATAAGTGTTAATGAATGACAGTCTAATAAGCATTTTCATTATTAACCGCGAAGAAATGCGTAATATTCATTTTATTCAAATCGCCACCTCTAGATATTTGCGTCAGTATCTGAATTTCTTTGCCGGATTGTTCGTCAATCTTATATTGACGAACGTAAATGATGATTAGGTGACGCACATTATGTATTTGTGTAATATGAAGTATTCTCATACTGTAATGATCTTTAACCCGGGACGTTGCAAAAACTATTTTAATTCAATTAAGTATTGACACAAGTTGCGTCAATCACAGGAAACGGTGACGGTGATGTTAATAACAATGCAGTCTACAGTTCTACAACTGGGGAAGAAACTTCTCTTATAGTATGAAGGACTCTATAATTATGGTTTTACTACTCATTTACATATTTCCACGCCTGTCTTCTATTGGGGAAGGGAAACTATTGATTTCCACTTGCTACGATCCTGGCAAACCACTTTCGTTTCATCTCCGTTCATTAATCTCCTCATGCATGATCGTCGGTTTAGGAGCTTGAATTGCCCACAAAAACGTAATACCGAAATAAATCGTAATCCAGACAATATTCTATTAAATTATGTTATTATTCGGATATGGATACCGTTAATCTAGGTTCCTACGGTACTATTTCGTGTAGATACTAGTACTTCACTGGAAATAAAAGGTCGGAAAATCGTTCTAAACTTAATAAAGTTATCAAAAATTGCATTTGATTACATTTACCAGTGAAATATTTTGGACGAAATGGTAGAGAAGGACCCTAGATTAACGGTATCGGAATCTGAATAATAACAGAATTCGATTAAATTGTGTTTGAATTACGATTTATTTCGGTATTACGTTTGTAAGAGAAATTTGGTCCGCCGGACTCTTAACCTTACCTTTACGAGAACGTCCGCAATCATCTATCTTATCATTATCAACTTGCCACGTATACTTGTTTCGTCAATCTCTGTTCACCCATCCTCTCTACATGCACAAACAACCTTAACATATCCTTCTCGATCTTTGTTACAGCTTCTTTCCCACCACAATACAGAGTGAGGAACAGAATGATAAAGGATTATCATTCTGTTCCTCACTCTATCTTTCAAGGTTACCCCATAAGTACTTCTAAAAACTCTCATCTCTACAGCACTGCCCAACATACTTATTTCTGGCATCATGATGATTTTTGTATCTAATCTTAGTAATTCCTAGCTACAATGATAATAATCAACATACGTACTTACTATTAAGCTTGTATTCCCCGAAAGGTTAGGCAGACGTGTACTTATGTTCACCCACAGTTCTTTGGTATGTTTAGGTCCCATGTGATAGGAGGCGAGCCTATTGCTACTAACCGGCCACAAATTTTGACGACACGTTTGGCGTAGCGGCTGAACGATCGGCTTCCGCGTCACGTGTTGTGGGTTCGATCCCCACACGGAGCAAATATTTGTTTGTGTATGTGAGAATTTGTGTTTGTAAACGCATTCACGATACAGGAGAAAATCCTAGTGTGGGGCAACGTTTTAAAAAAAAAACTCTGAGAAATCCTGCTACTGGGAATTTTATAGAGAACCCAATAACAATTACAATAACCGATCTGGGAATCAAACCAAGGCCCTCTAGCGTAGCAGTCGGGCTTAGGACCACTTGATTAATGAGTCACTAGTCCCATGTCAAATGTAATTTTATAACAAAACTACGATGCAACTTTCACTACCACAGGTACTATTATTTTTTGACTTATGAGTCCGGCCGACCGAATTTCTCTCACAAACGTAATACCGAAATAAATCGTAATTCAAACACAATTTAATCAAATTCTGTTATTGTTCGGATTCCGATACCGTTAATCTAGGTTCCTACTATTCCATTTCATCCAAAATCCTTCACAATAACAATAATAATGGCAATAAATGTAAGCGAATGCAATTTTTGATAACTTTACTCAGTTTGGAACGATTTTCCGGTCTTTTATTTCCACTGAAGTAGTAATAGACGAAAAAGCATTGTAGGAACCTAGATTAACGGTATCCAAATCCGAATAATAACATAATTTGTTAGAATATTGTATGGATTACGATTTATTTCGGTATTACGTTTTTGTGGGCAATTGAAGCTCCGCCGGACCCTTAATGATGATTTTTGTATCTAACCTTAGTAACTAAATCCAAGCTTCAATGACAATCTCCTGTCAAATATACTTTAATCACAAAACTCCGATGTTCGTCGCCACAGAGGTTGTAATCACCATCATTATGCCACAGTTTCAGCTAGCCAAGTAGACAAACCGCAACTAATGGTCGCATACAACTGGGATCCAGCAATCTGTACCACGACAAACCGCAGCCGTTGACTTGTGCTGGCCATTTACCTGATTATCTCGGTACCTACTATCGACTTGTCATGCCGAATGAGACGTAACTGTGTCACCATTTTTTATCGCTGTACATAGTAATTTGGAGACTTTATCACATATAACATCACGCCTTGATGCCCTGAAGGGTTAGGCAGAGACATTAAAGTATATTCACAGTGCGCCGGGTTTAGGTCACATGTCCTCCAATAGGTGGCGAGCTAATTGCCAAGTCACGATTGAATCGGTTTCTTCTAGGGAAGCGCGCTCCATCGTAGATCGCAGTATCGCATCAGGCGAACTGGCGGGTCAAGCAAGTGTAAGCCTATCACGAAGCAGAAGCAAAATTTCGAGCTTCTACTAAGAATATCATAGAAACACAGTGCTCTACTTGGCAATCGAACCCAGGGCGTAGTAATTAGCACTGCAGAATTTTGTTAGTTCACTCGTTAAATGTAGTTTATTTAGACGATGAAAAGAACATTTTAATTTATTATTTTAAGACGATCAGGTGCCAGGTTTTTTTTATTAACCAAGAAAGACAAAGTTTTTTATAGTTACATTAGGCGTTAAAGGATCCAAAACGTTGGGATAGCTTTTTCAAAAGTTATGTAACCAATAACTCTTTCGAGCGACAACAAATGATAGAAACTCAAGCGCAAGATGTTTCAGGGATTTATTAGGTATTTTATTAATGCTTATGAAACTTGCTTTTTGCTTGTTTTTTAATTATGTTTATCCAACATGCACTATTAAAAGTGAAGAAATAGCTATTAATTATAAGTATAGGTAATATAAAAAACTACTTATTAATACTCGCATCGACAGTGCTACAAGCATTGACAGTAAAATATAGATTAGCTAATGGTGTTGTTTACAGCTACAAACCCCTTGTACGATGGAGAGGATAACGTAAGAATTAATTAAAACTATTTATATGCAATGGCATTGAATTAATACTAAGTAACTATCTCAAGACACTGTTCCTATTGACTCCACGATGACTAAAAAAAACTATTTTTTTTTAAATTACCTTAGTTTTGTTTAATAGGTGTTTTTAGTATTATTTATTTATTCACGCCTCAAGCCGGCTATATTTTGTTCTATTAAATAAATACCAAAATAAGTGCTCCGACTGTTTTTACTATAATGCGGCCAACTTCACTCCGGCCAACTTATGCCGCGCGTACTGTATAATTTATACTGATCCACCTGAGCATAAAATAAATTATTTCACAATGTCAAATCGCTATTTCAAATAATCAGTTTGCATAACGATAATTTTCTATAATAATTTCATGTTTTAACATTTCTAATGGCTGCCGATCGCCAATTGTTTCGGATCGATTCACAAACAGATCTTATTGCGGTTTTATAAATGGTCGGTGTTACGTTACTAATATTGGAAAACGCATTTCTTTGTTAAGCCTAGTATTATTCTGCTTAGGATGTCGTAAATAATCCGTCTGTGAAATAAATAATAATTGTTGGTCTTAACGTCATAGGTATTTTCTTTTGGTTTGCATTGCCAAATTTCTTTGTAGTACTCGTACCTACATTATTGTATTCCGGTTTGAAGGATAATGTAGCCAGTGAAAAATAATTGAGCTCTCTAGAGGAATGATCCGAGATCTTCATTGGCAATACAGACAGCAACGTCTGCTGCTGGTGTCTGCATGCTGTGGGTATCTCTTACTAAAAGGCGATCTGTGGCTCACAATGTCATCTTATAACTACGAGTATAACAAAAAATGTAATAACCACTCTATTATTTGTTGTATTTCGTAGCTCGCAGCTAGGATTACGATTGCGACCACGATCAATTGCCTATCGCACGCGACTTCCTCGGCGCGACCGCAATCACGGCGCCAAATCGATCGTAACCATCGTTCGAAATGTTTGCTTTTGCTCTTATCTGTTATTATCTGTGGTGTAAAGTGGTTCTACTCTATGACCATTGTCTATGGGTAATCAAATACAATGGGTTTGGACTTGTCTGTAGAAATGAGACTTGAGCTTTAAAAAGATTTATTAGGTATGTACGTGTCAAGGAAACTCCTAAAGCACTGTCGCTGTCGATGTATTTGGTTATTTTATATTATTATTATTATTTCTAATATATATATTAAATTAGTAATATAGAAATAATAATAACCATTCTTACCTACTATATTTTTATATATATTTATATATTATATTATTTAAATACCTACTCCTATATTTATACTTAAGTAATATATTATGTTATAATATTTAGGTATAGTTATATCTATTTATAGTTAGTAAATAAATTATTCTTATTGAATTGAATTTTATATTATGTTATAATTTGAATGTCCACCATGAATCAATGACGCTTTTTCGTGCTTCTGGTCGTCCGATAGTGGAAAGGGCTAGGGGGAATAAGATCGTGGAGATCTGTTGCACACTCTCCGAAATGTATCCGATAAAAAACCGATAAGGTAGCAACTTTGCGGCGATGTTCAAGACTTTGGAGTTTAGCTCGGACAAGGGAGTCGTTGCCAATGAGCTTCTTGGCACGATTCTCGACGGATTCCAACGCCTCGAGCTGGTACCTAGCCTATCCATCCCAAAGGTGAGAACAGTACTCCACGCACGACCGAACTTGTGCTTTATACAATGCGAGCAATTGTTCCGGCGTGAAGTAACGCCGCTTTGCCCAGCAGTCGCGATTATGACCAACTGTGACCAACAGACCAACGAGGTAGTTAAGTACAGTTTTTAAAATCACCTAAATACTTTTTTTATAAACATAGCCTTGTTGTTTTAGGTTCTAACTACACTCTATAGGTTTGAAATTCAAATAATTATTTGAAACTTGATAAGTGATTTGTCTGTGTGTACCAAATGCCGACCTAATACTAAATAAATAAATAAAGATTCAGAAATTTTATTTATTGTTGCAATTATAATAAAATCAGAAGATAAATCTAACGATCACGTATGGATAAATCTAGAACCAATAGAGCGTAAAAGTACGTCGTAAAAGTAATCGTCATAAACAACGACAATGGGTGCACATTTAAATGCAATCCATTTTTATTTTGTGGTCAGGTTATCAAAAGTCTAGACGCCATTTGTATCGGCCGAGACGTTCCGATTTCAAACAAATTTCAAATCGAGTTCTTTATAAATGTCATTTGTTTGTCGACTTCGGCGCGTGCCCGCTAATGGAAAGCTTTACCCAATGATTCGTTTTTGGAAAAAAATTAAGAACTGTCACGAACTGTGGTTAGCAAGCAATTTTGACATTTATTTCACAAAAAATAAGGCTACAATTTGATTGTGTATAATGTACAGTTTAGATGATTTGGCCCTGGTTCGTGCTAACGTTATCAGCCAGCATTATTTGCTTCGAGTTTCGATGTTTCTTTTTAACCTTTTATCGAATTCCCAGAGAGTGTTTTGAATTAAAACATTATTTGCGTGTTGTGAGCGAATTTAAAGTGCTTCGCGATTAATCGAATCGAAACACAATCGTGTTTGATTTAATCGATATTTATTTAGAATACGATATAAATTGCTTAGGCGGGGCGGTAAA
The DNA here is from genome assembly GCA_910591435.1 of Acronicta aceris. NCBI lineage: Eukaryota > Metazoa > Arthropoda > Insecta > Lepidoptera > Noctuidae > Acronicta > Acronicta aceris. The sequence goes on from OU342759.1 coordinate 14,475,968, forward strand.
CTTTCTAGAGATTATGTTAATAAAACAATAAAGTAATTTTCACTACTTATGGGTTTTTATTTAATGAATCTATTTAAACAATTTCTAGAATAAACATAGAAGGCCAGCTATTTATTATTCATTTTGGGAAAATCGTTTTAATACGATATTATTTTCATCATCCTTTTTAGGGTTAGTACCTCTAAAGGAAAAAATGGAAGCTGATAGCGTGGTTTAATAGCATAGAGAAATATTGATCAGTGGTGTCAGTGCATTAACTTTAAGCCTACTTATTTTGACCGACCTAATCTAATAAGGTGACTTGACAGGAAATCCACGTGAAAATACTAGTACCTACTACATTTTTACGTTTAAGATCAGAATTAACGCATTCCGATAATCATTAAGTACACACCTCAGCCTTACCCTTCGGGTAATACAGGCGTGATGGGATGATTAATATGTTTTTTTTATTAATCATACCATCACGCCTGTATTACCCGAAGGGCAAGGCTGAGGTGTGTACTTACTAATGTACACCCACGGTTGCTATTACCCGGGCACAAATCCAGACTCCGAGCTGCTACTGAGAACTTCATACAAAACCAATAACACTTTGTTCGACCTGGGGATCGAACCCAGGACCTCTAGCGTAGCAGTCGCGCTTGGGACCACTAGACCAATGAGGCAGTCAAAATTAATTAATCAACGATTATTTTCATCTCTTTCGTAAATATGACATCATATAACCATCATAATTTATTGCAATTGGACAAGATAATGACTTGTAATAGGTATTTCAATTAAGTTTCGTAATTAAATTCTATTTGAATAAATTATATACTAATAAATTATTTTAATTTTTATATGATTACTATCATAATAAAATAAAAAACAAAGTTGCAATCGTAATTTGATGGTAAAAAAAATTAACGTTAATTACTATTGTAGAGTCGATTGTTTGTATGAAAATGCGGAGAATTAATGGGCAAAATAATAATTAAAGTATTTATTTATGTGTAGATTGAAAAATATTACGCAACCACAATTTACAGAATTTAGGTATCAACAGTTCAAACTGCGCTAATTCCGACGAAAATGCGCTGATGAATTTGTAATTTAATAACCGTAAATCTCGTAGAATATTATTTTATACCTACTAATTTACATTATAGGTATATTTTAAATTGATAATAATAATCAGCAGTGATAGCCTAGTGGTATGACCGTTGGACTGCCAAGTCAAAGGTCTCGAGTTCGAACCCAAGGCACGCACCTCTGACTTTTCGAAGTCATGTGCGTATTAAATAGTTAATTATCACGCGCTTAAACGGTGAAGGAAAACATCGTGAGGAAACCTGCATGACTGAGAGAATTTCTCGATGGCGTGTGAAGTCTGCCAACCCGCACTAGGCTAGCGTGGTGGACTATAGCCTAATCCCTCTCATTCTGAGAGGAGACCCGTGCCCAGCAGTGGGACAGTATAATGGGTTGATTATGTTAATAATAATAATATTTCACGTATTACCAAAAAAAAACCTAAATAAAGAAGTGGCGGTGCTTCTGGACTTTTTCTGGTTTACAGATTAATGAATAAATATGGCTAGAACTTCAACCTAACACAATGTCAAAAAGCTCTAGGATCTCTAATAGAGCCCACAGATTACTATTCTGACATTATCTTCTCTTGAACAATAGATTCTTACCTCTAAATACACTGTAAGTATTTCAAATCATTCAACTTTTAGGCTGGACCATAAAACATCAGTCTCATTTCTACAATCATAACTTCCAAGCAAATTTTACAACGGAACGGACCATAAAAACCATATTACATAACTCAGAACATTAATTCCTAAGCAAAAATTCAATCAGCTACGTCTCAAGGCCAGGATTGAAGTCATTAAACTTGAACAAAAAGCTGTATGACGGGCGATTCGATCCACAACCCTTGCCTTTACGAAGACTCAGCAAAAAACCTCCGATCTCTGTCGATAACTCAATTTGGTCCAATTTATTGCCGGACGATAATAGGTGCAGCTACCTTGCTTTTTCTTAATTAGTTTTGGATGGACGTGACGATATGGTGGATTGTGTTAGGTGTATGTAAACGATGAGTTTTCGTGTGTATACCTTAATTTAATCGTGAGAGAGAAAAGTCAGTGCAGCGATTAAGGTTTCTAAAACATTATATTAGATTTTTTAAACTTTAAAATTAAATATATTTTTTAGACTTGTTTATTTATTTATTAGAAAAGGAAAGGTCTCTTCTATTGAACTGAGGGATCGATCCTTGTAAAATGCAAAATTTCAGGCAAACCGTTTTTGGAGGTTTTATTTCAAATAAAATTTATAATTATATTTTCTGTAGATAATTTTAGAGATTCTCTTCCTTTGACTTCGCGAGGAAAAAAGAGAGCAACATATATATTTTCGATTATAACAAAACAAAGCTACCTACGTAGTTATAGATATCTATTATTTCTTCGACACAATCTCCATCAAAATTGTTCTCAACTAATTGATTGTATGTATTTCTATTTCCTCTCACTGAAACCGAATTAGGCAACAGGGAGTATCAGCTACTAGTAACATTAGTATGTTATGGTATGGTCGGCGCCGGGTAGTCGAATACCTAATTACCGAACTCATAGCGACCGCCAGTCTCTTGTTTCGCAAATCATCGTCGCTCATTTATTTAAACATCGTACAATCGTTGAGACAAGCGCTTAGTGTTTAAATTTCAAATTTCGAACGACATTTGGCTCTGTTTGACCGTTGTTTGGTTGTACTTTTGACAAGTCAAAAACTAGCTGCAAAAATGGTATTCCAAAAAGTGGGTCTTATGGAGAAGTACAGTCAAAAAACGATGATTACATTAATAGGGACTTATTCAAATTCAATTTTGTACTAAATAATTTTTGAGTGCATTTCGATCTGTAAGAATAATTCGACATAACATTCGCAGGGTCTAAGTTGGAATATGTACTTCAAGTAAATAGCCTGAAGAGCTTTTGTCCTCACATCTCATATGATCATCTGATCATCACACAACGGAACACAGTTAAACTCTTTCAAGCAGGTTTATATGTAAGTAGCAAGGCAGGCGGATCATTCGATCTTACCACCAATCGATTCGAATCTCGTCTCAAGACTTAGTTTCAACAAGCCAATCCAGTTTAAGGATTTTTTTTAAGGTTTCTAGCTATGTGGTTCGCACATTACTAGTATTTTTGTTAACCCCTCGTGCTAAGCTAAATGCTTGTGTTACGAGTGGGTTCACGTCAGTAGTGCAATGGCGAACCGGCAACCACATGAGCGCAAGTCCAACGCCCTAGCCATTAGGCTACCGCCACATTTTTAAGTTATAGTTTAGAATTTAATTCTTAATTTTCAAAATAGACTACGTGATCTTTAGCCTGACACGTTATACCCCGAAACTTTTAATAGTGCTAACCATTATACTGTTTTTATCTACCTTTTTTAGGCGTAGAACACAGAAAAACTATAGAGGTGTAGGTATTAGTTTCATAATATTCCACCATAGTAGGGTCGACTGATGAAGATGACCGACCGAAATAATTATGACATAAAAATATGACATAAGCATAAAGTAATATATATAATAATAAGCACATTTTATGTGCATTTGAATGGCATGTTTGTCGTAGTGGCTGAGCGATCGGCTTCTACACCACGGTTGTAAGTTTGGTCCCGGTAAGGAACAAATATTTATATGACTTACAGGTGCGGGTACGGGTTTGGGTGTTTGTGTATGTAATTTTTTGTGTTTTAAACACACACGATATACATATAGGTACATATAGTAATACAACCTAGTATGAATAAAATAAAAATTAGGTAATGTGGATATATTCCTAAAACATAACATACCATCACGCCTGTATTCCCCGAAGGGTTAGGCAGAGGTGTACTTAATGTACACCCACAGTTCGCCGGTATGTTTAGGTCCCATGTTATAGGGGGCGACCCTATAGCCATTAACCGGGCACAAATCCAGACTCCGAGCTGCTAATGAGAATTTCATAGAAAAACCCAATAACACTTTGCTCGACCTGGGGATCGAACCCAGGACCTCTAGTGTAGCAGTCGCACTTGGGACCACTAGACTAATGAGGCAGTCTATTCCTAGAAAATAATACGGAAAACAAGAATCGAATAATCTAATACACAGCGATTAAAATAAATGTAAGTCCAAACATTTCTCTAATCGAGTGTACAGTGACAGAGAGCGATGTAAATTGAATTAGTGGGCGTGTACACGGCCTCGGCGCGGTGCAATGGCGGCACTGTGCCGCTGGTCTACGAGGTTCACGAACACATATGATTACGGAAGCCATCATTTACAATAATTAATTGTTGAAAACAGATTACTTGCAAACTCTGCAAAGAATTTAACTCGTGAAAATTGGTAAATTTCCAGGAAACCCATAGGTAAAGAAGAAGAAAGAAAGAAAAAAGGTTCGTATAGGCTTGTGACGTTCTTGGGCAGTAAAACATTATAAATCGTTAATCGTATATCTATTTCTAAAGTTTATTAGTTTCCATAATATGTTATTTTTATCAGCTATATAAAAAACTTTTTATATTCTCCCGATTTTAAATATGTATATGTAAATTGAATTAGTGGGCGTATACACGTTGCGGTGGCGGCATTGTACCGTTGTTCTACCAGACTTACATGAACGAGTATGATTACACGGAAGCAACTATAATTAAATGCATAAAACTAATTACTTCATGAAAAACAAACATTCGAAAGCTCTTGGAAATAAACAACAGTAAATTCTACACAGCAAAAATAAAATATGAGATGATATGATGATGAAGTATAAGTATATGAACGATTGGCTAATTACCTATCGGTCACTATGATAAACAGAGCCACTGGGGTTGTGAAGGAAACCAAACGGCGACCATTTATTAACCTACACGAATTGACCGTTACTCAGATTTTCAATGCTAGTTTTTACGTCTAAGTTTAAATTAAAGATACATCCCATCAGTAAACACTAACGATCTAACTGCTGAAACCACTAAAAACCATCATAAGATGAGGAACAAAACTTGAAGCTGCACACAGATAAATCATTTAGCGCACGTTATTACGGTAACGTGTATTAATGTAAATTGAATTAGTGGGCGGGCACACGAGTCGTCGGCGGCAGTACGGAGCTATGCTGCTATACCGCCATGCCGCCAGAGACGCCAGGATTATGTACACGGAAGCGGTCGGTATTAACTGCGCGGATGTTTATGGATGCTGAGATTAGCTACCTTCTTGCGGCCGATTAATTGAGATAAATCTTGAGTAATGTTGCTTAGATCGTGATGTCGTAGTGGCCGGAAGCTAAGTATTGCTGAAAACTGTTTAGATTGCCTCATTGATCTACTAGTGATCTCAAGCGTAGCTGTGAAGTACATGAGAGGTCTTGGGTTCCATTCTCACGTCGAGCAGTGTTAATATGTTTTCTATGAAATTCTCAGAGCTCGAAGTTGAGTTTTTATTTGTGCCCAATTAGTGACATTAGGCTCTTTAAATGGGACCTAAAACATACCAGCAAACTGAGAGCCGCAAGTATGTACAACGAATGCTACTGTGACGTCTGTTTTTTTTATGGGATAGGATGGCAAATGAGCAGACGGATCGCCTGATGGTAAGCTATTACCGCCGCCCATCGACACCCGCAACACCATAAGAGTCACAAGTGCGTTGCCGACCTTTTAAAAGGGGATTGGGCCTCACTCTCTCGGCGAAACATAACGTAAGCGTTGTTTGACGCCGGTTTTCTGTGAGGCCGTGGTATCACTCAGCAATATTTGGCAAATTAATTATTTTATTTAATTTGTAAGGTAGATACCTACATTTTCTTAAAATAGTTTCACTGTTCCAAGTCAAAAGACTGTAGTTAGGCACGCCTTATCGTTCCGGCGGAGCTTAAATTGCCCACAATAACGTAATAACAAAATAAATCGTAATCCAAACACAATGTTATTAAATTGTGACATTATTCGGATTTGGATAACGTCAATCTAGATTCCTACCGTACCAATTCGTCTACTACTACTTCACTTGTAATAAACGGCTGGAAATTCGTTCCAAACTCGGTAAAGTTATCAAGAATTAAATTAGCTTACATTTATCAGTGAAGTATTTTGGACGAAATGGTAGAGTAGGAACCTAGACTAGAGGTATCTGAATACGAAGAATAACACAGTTTTATTAAATTGTATTTGAATTACGATTAATTTTGGTATTACGTTGATATGGAAACTTCGGTCCGCCGGACTCTTAAAACACAAAAACTTAAAACGCTTAAAACTTTGTAATATTCTGAAATTACCGAAATATTACAAAGGTGAAAGGTACCCTTTCTTCTTTAATACATACACAAATATCAAGCACCGAATCTTCCCAAACCCAATTATCAGTGTAAACTATGTACATATTTTGACATGTCACGTAATTATAATTCGGACAACATTCGAAGACATGCAATACGCATAAAATAACCTTTAAATTAAGCGTTAACCATTTTATTTTCATAATATATCGCTTGGGAGTTAATTGTTTGTTGGTTGCGTATGTGTTTTAAAATTACTGTTGCCATGTGTATTATTTTTTTCAAGTCAATATTTTGATGTAAAGTTGGTTGTTGAATCGTTGCTAGATACTTTAAACTACTCCGCAATATAAGACTAATGGTTAGTAGTAATATGTAGTTCCTACTTGACCACTTATGGACTAACTTTGATCAGCTTGGTCAGCTCTTACTTGCTGTGGCAATCCCTTACTTATACTGAATAAATCATCTTACACATCAAACTGCATAATTGACAAACTATTTAAAACAAAGTTGTAAAGATTAATATTGTAATCATTTTTTTTTTAAGTGTATCTATGGAGTTTCTTGCCGGCTCTTCTCCATAGGACCCACTTTTTGGAACCGTGCAATTAGTTTGACTTTTCAAAAGTACCCTTTTAATGGTCTAATTGAAATAAATAATTTTGACTTTGACTTTTATGAATCCTTTGCGTATCATCAATTGGTATAGTGGGCAAAAATTAATCAGCGTAGTGTTTCAGGTTAACTATGTAGTAGCTACTATGTTTAAAGATGTTTCTCTAAGCTATGGTGGGCCTCGTAAGTATCATTCGATCGTAAACTGTGTGCATTCAACAACGAGTAAACAAAGAGTACGACCATCTCGCGTCACACTCAACATTAAGTACATCAAACAAGGGAGAATTAATTATTTACTTATTAATTAGTTTTCCTAGTCAAAAATTTTGCCACATCGTTACTGGCAACACAGCATACTGACAACATTTTGGCGCCGGTGCGGGGCGGTGCCGTTTGAAACAAAGGCGGCGCGGGCGCAGTCTGATTGCGCGCCGGTGACTTGCGCGTTGCGCGGGCGCCTCGGGCAAACCGTGAAATTGGGCACACCACATGCACGAGGTTCCGTACCAAGTTTTTATGACGAACATAAATTAGGATAAAATTAAGGCTTACTTCAAAGAATGTTTCAATTTTCTGATGTGTAAAATTTTAACTTCTACGGGGTTGGGGGAAATTGATTTTTTCGCTGATATAGGAACGATACAAGACTATTTGACACGCTCGTTTTAAATTTTGTTTGTGGGAATAATGTTAGACCATAACAATTGCATCATTTTCTAAATATAATTTCTATGTATTATATACCTAATATGGTATCAATTTACACATCAGAGTCGATGAGAGACTAGAAAATATATTTATAGGCACCTAAATTCCTTTTTATTGTTTCCTCAGGGTGGGGGATTGGACTTTTCCAATCAAAGTTATCATTCAAAGTCGGATCATTCAAAATAAATACCATTTATTAATGACTTTTCCGTCTGAAGTTATGTATTCTTCTTAATACTACTCACCCCCAAAATCGAGTTAATCTAGTCGGCATATATCTCTTACAAAGAACGCCTTCTTAATCTATTTATTGATTCAATAGTGGTTCGAGTCTAACCCACAATACAAACAAACAACGGTAGTTCATTGTAACGACGTCGGCACTTTTGTGGCGAACTAAACGTCGATGACTATACGTTTCGCTTATTATACGCGATATAACGCCCTATATAAAACCTACTTATGTACAAATTGCCCAGTATAAGTAGAGAGGTGGCGGGAGAGGATGCTAAAATATGTGTGTGAGCAGATTTTACAGATTTTCCAAGATCTATTTGGATAGTAGTTGCATATTATCAAAGATTTATTTCACTATTTGTAAAGAATAATTGAAACGGTGGATATGGGTGTCTTTGCAGCAGGTTATCGGAAAAACAACCTTTACATAAAAAAGAGACATCCCGTAATACTGAAACTATTGTAGATTGAAACTGGGTATCTATATTTTAAGCCTTTTTAGTTACCCGCGACTTCGTCTGTGTGGACTTCAGAATTGGGCCCGACCTAATAAGTGTTGCAGACTATTAAGCTATCTCTGTGCCAAATTTCATCCAGATCCGATCAGCCGTTCTGGCGTGATTGAGTAACAAACATCCATCTATGTACACTTTCGCAATTATTTTAGTAGTTTCACCCGCTAAAAAATGACAGACTTTCATACAAATTTTCACCCCCCTCTTTACCACCTTTAGGGTTTAATTTCAAAAAAATTCTTATTGGATGTCTACGACGTGCAAAGAACACCATCTAAGTTTCAGGTCTCTACGATTAGCGGTTTAGGCTGTGCGTTGATCATTTGCGTCAGTCATTCAGGACAAAGCATATTATACGTATAGATATAGAAATTCTGATCTTCAGATCTTGAACGATTACAATTTCTTCAAATTACTTCCTGCCTTTGGATTCTATGAGGGACCAAGATAAAATGGTCATTTTATACCAAATCATTGTGATACAGATTGATATAATGAGTAGCGGTAGAGCTTTTTATTCAGCGGTATATCGGTAGTCGCTGATATTAGGTGCCGTCGTCTTTTTTCCAGGTGTGGAAAATCGTTCATAAATTACTCTGGATATGAGAGCACATAAGAAATGTATTAGCTCTAAACTAGCGTTAAATTAAGTAAGTAAATATATGTACACAGTACACAGTATCTAAAAAAATATTAGTTTTGTCATAGATATGTTTTTTTTTTAACATTGTGTTAAATAATAATTGCTTTTTTTTGCTTTATAAACCTACGATGATTGTTTTTTTATTGAATACAATATATATTCTTTTTCAAGTAGGCATATTTTCAGTAAAGATAAAACTAGAAACAGATAATAAAAATGTACTTGTAACATAACATACCATCACGCCTGTATTCCCCGAAGGGTTAGGCAGAGGTTTACTAATGTACACCCACAGTTCGCCGGTATTTTTAGGTCCCCTGTAATAGGGAGCGAGTCTATTGCCATTAACCGGGCAAAAATTCCAAACTCCGAACTGCTACTGAGAATTTCATAGAAAAACCCAATAGCACTGCTCTACCTGGGAATGGAACCCAGGACCGTAGCGTAGCAGTCGCACTCAGGATCACTAGGCTAATGAGGCTAGGCTAACTAGGCTAACGATTCCGACATACATACATACACCTATCCAGGTGTCAGTCGATCCGTGACTATTTTTGACTCCTCAGGCTAAAAAAGGCTCTCATATCGTGCAAGTAGCTAGCAAGCAAAAGCAACAGAAAAACAACTCTTCTCATAGCCCACCAAAGCAGCCCATAATTAAAACGCTAACCCCATCGCCACTAACAAAACGAGACGTTAGATCCTCAAACTTTTTCGTCCTCATAAATCGGGATGTGCCCACCCTTTTTGTCTTCAGTAATGAGTGCATTAACATACAAATAGAACCAGCTCTGGCCCTCCGTATAATTGGGTGCAGCACCCCGCTGACACAAGGGCTTTGTGCCCGCCGCAAATACGAACAAACCGACTGCAATATATATATGAATGTCCGATGATTACTTCACAAATATTGGTAGATGTTGATTAAAAGTGGCCCTATTTGTTTATTAGGAAATGGAGATCGATAAACTTTCTATGCGTTTGTAAAAAATATTATTACTGTTAGCTGTGTGACGTAGGTACGTTATATGTTTTTTTTTATGGTTTGGTAGGAGAGCAAACGAGCAGACGGATCGCCTGATGGTAAGCGATTACCGCCGTCCATGGACACCCGCAACACCAGAAGAGTCACGAGTGCGTTGCCGACCTTTTAAAAGGGGATTGAGCCTCCGATAACCTCACTCACTCGGCGAAACACAACGTACGCGTTGTTTAACGCCGGTTCTGTGAGGCCGTGGTATCACTCCGGTCGAGCTGGCCTATTCGTGCCGAAGGATGGCTCTCCCACGTAAAAATGTCATAAAAAGTGATATTAGTCATTGATGATTATTTATTAGATATTACAGGCGTCAGCGTGAAGCGAGTTGATGAATGAACCATGAATTATGGAATAGGTAAGTCGGTAAGTCGCGAATTATTGTTACCGTAATAGATAAATCATAATAAAAGTAATCTTCGATAGAGAAAACCGTCTACAGATAGATTTTTAATTGGTGACAGTGACAACAAAATATTAAAAATTAAATTTAGATCCCATTGTAATAGGGGATGACTCTATTGCCATTTGTCATTAACTGGGCAAAAAATCAAACTCCAACCCAATAACGCTTGACCTGGGAATTGAGCCCTGGAACTCCGCCGACCCGCTCGACCTGAGAAGTTAGAGGCCGATACGGTAAACTTTTTCCACATAACTAACATTACTTTAATGTTTTTGAAGGCGGTTTTGCTTTTTGACAAAAGCTCTTGTCAAAACTACACCAAATGATTTTACAACATTATTCTCCGATATTCGTAACTCTATAAAGGCAATAACAATACAAAATCAAATCCAAGTCCAAACAATAAATAATAGTTAATCAAATGGTGCAATTATCCGCATTTCCATTAACATGACAATAAATTCGAGGACCCAGTCTCAGTTAAATCCGCCGTAGCCTCAAGCGGTTCCGTAGACTAACTAGAATTTATGTCTAGTTGACAAAACAAAATTTATACGTAGGTTTTAGATAATCGTAATCTTGTTCTGTGAGGGTTACCTGCCTACGTGGATTTGTGAAAGGTTGCTGGTGGAAGCTGGATGCGACAAGCCGAGGACAGGGTGAAACTCGCGACTGAATCTCAGTATATTGATACATACCTACATATTTTCACGCCTGTCTCTTACTGGGATAAGCAGAGACTATAGATTTCCACGTTGTATGGAAAAATCGGTCCGCCGGACTCTTAAGTAGTGTTAGATACCATAAAATACTATCTATTATACATAATATAGGTACTTACCATCATGCCGAAGAGTTAGACAGAGGTGTATTCTGATGAATATACACACTCATTTCGCTTGTTTTTATGTTTTTATGAATGGGCGAGCCATTTTAAATTAACTGGGTATAATTGCAAACTCCAAGCAGCTTCTGACAATTTCATTAGATTGCCATTAGCCGAGGAACCAGAATCGGCTTATTGCTTCTATAACAACATTTTTTTATGGGATAGGAGGGCAAACAAGCTGACGGATCGCCTGATGGAAAGCGATAATCGTCTCCCATGGACACCTAACACCAGAGGAGTCACGAGTGCGTTGCCGATCTTTTAAAAGGGGATTGGGCAACATTATAAATAGGTAATGTCTTTCAATACGTAGGTACATAATTATTAACTTTGACAAGTTCCACAATTAAGCACTCAATGTTTGATTTCAATGTTAATTTAATATACATAAAATGCCTTCTTTTCAAACATCATAAACAACAAATTTCTTAAATTTCTTTATTTTAAAAGATGTGGACAACCCTACAATTCCTCAGGACAATATTTCTATTTATGTTACCAAATTAAAATAAACGGATGTCAAAATTTGTTTCCGATAATCTTGAATATCTATTATTGGAATATTGTTTAAGTAGCAATTATAAGTACCTACCTACTTATAGTTAGATAGATGTTAGCGCTGTTTGTTTGTAATTTTATTACGCGTTACCTTGTAGTAAATAAATTGGAATAACAAGAAAAAACCCAGTTCATTTGGAAGTTTCCTGTCAATTGTAATTTGCTTAGAAAAATAGTCGATAAGGAAAATTTAATTCATTGTAACGAACACATTAATTAACATACCGACACTGAATTATCTAAATAAAAAATTACTTTACAATACATTTTGTTGTACCTAAGTGCCTTTATGAATTTTTTACTATTCTCAATAAGCCGGAGGTCGCGGCTTGTCTAATTATGTTAATAACACTTAAGAACTAAAACGAAGAATAATTATGTCAACACAACTACCGCCACTAATAAATAAAGGTATCGCTTAAAAACGTCACACATTAAGAAATTGCGGCAACCGGTCTCTTTTGTAACGCTAAGCACTAGCACTTATCAATAAACGCAATTAGAACTCATTAGAACAAATCGATCAAGCGGCAAAAATCGCGCTGTAATTGACGACTAAAAAGTCGCGCGGCTGCAATTGCGTTTGTAGTGTCGTGGGGCGTCGAGGCCCCGCCTTCGGAGGCGTAGGGAGGGCCGCGCGAGTGCGACGGCCGAAGAGGACGGAGGACCAGTCGGCCTCACTACCGCGAAGTCACCGCGCGTTGCGCGCGATTGTCGCAAAAATTCGCGCAACTGACGCCGCCGGGGAATAAACGTGCCTCTAGTTGAACCTCACGCTCTTGTCATTTGCACTCGAGTGACTTCTGTGATTAAACTGAGCGAATCTACACAAATCATGCCAACGTAACATGGTACACTCTCACTTGATGAATAAAATTGCATCTTGGCAAATGTGATTAAAACCTTAGTGGCCAGTGACATTGCGTGCAAAAACTTCTCTTATTAAAAACTTAGATAAAAAAATTGAAATGAGTTCCAATTACGAATTATTTGCCAGTTTCTCGCGCGCGGCGTGACCGAAAATGTCAAATAAAAACAAAAGTACTGTTCCAAAGAGTTTGTTGTTTGCCAAGTTATCTGTCAAAAATGGACTTGACCACTCGTCGCGGGGACATGTTGGGCGGTACAGGAGACGTTCTTTCTTTAAACGGGACTGAACAGGTGTGCCGGGAACTAGTGAACGGAACGGAAAGCGGTTGTGACGTCAGCGCTGTAACGGCGGAAGTGACGACGTCGAGGAAGACGAACTCGTTCAGCATTAGGAACCTAGTTGGAACTGGGGACTCGGATAGGACTTCCGACGGGACACCTAACCCTAGCGATGGTAAGTCACTGTTTTTTTAATCCGCTTATTAAGATGTATGAAATAAGAATATGTAAACAACATAGGCATATCTACCTAGGCTATATCTGTTATAAAAAAACTTTCCCAGGCGGTATTGATAAATTTTCTCAAAGATTTGACATGAGAACAACTTTTTTTGTGTTGTATCTAAGTAGGTATACCTACAAAAATTTAATTTCTGTTATAATCTTTCATAAAATAATCTGATAATTAATCTCATAAACTACAAGGTTAAATTCTGTGTCAATTGTAGTAAATATTTCGATTAATTTGATGTTTAGATTTTGTTGTCCAATCAGAAATGATTCATAAATACATATATAGTTAATCAAGATTGATTATTTTTATAAGGCTTGAAGTATTTGCAATTTATACATATTTAATATGTGAACCTATATTATTGATAAATCTGTCTAATAGAATAATGATGTTAGATTTCATAGCTAAAAAACAAATCCCATTATAAAAGATGGTTTAAACATAATTCTAATAATTCCAGGTTTAAAATACTTACATCTATCACTTTCTAATAAAATACATGAAGTTATTTTAAAACCTAGGTTTTGCTAAGACTGCCTTTTGTAAAAAGTGGGTTTATGATTTGTTTTACATACGTTACTCGACAATACGGATTATATTTCGAACTAGCTTTTGCCAGCGACTTCGTCCGCATGGAATAGTTACTTTGTTCCCTAGTTCTTCGCCCGCGGTTTCACCTGCGTTGCCCCGTTCCTAAGGGTTGCAGCGTGATGTTTTATAGCTTGAAACCTTTTTCATGAAGCACTCATTTTCCCAACATTTCCCTTCACTGCTCTGCTCCTATTGATCGTAGCGTGATGAAAAGTATACTATAACCTGCCCAGGTCGTCGAGTCGAGTGGTTTTTGTTTCTATAACGAACATACAGACAGACAGACAAAAATTTTACTGATTGCATTTTTGGCGTCAGTATCGATCACTAATCACCCGCTGATAGTTATCTTGGAAATATATATGAAATATATTTCCAAGATAACTATCAGCGGGTACAGAATTGACCTCTTTACAGATTTATTATAAGTATAGATATAGATATATAGATAAAGACCCACTATTCGGAACCGTGCAACTAGTTTTGACTTTTCAAAAGTACCTACTTAATTAAGTTATCTAATTGAAATTAGACCACACAATTGAAGATTAGAAACATTTGATTTAATCAAGTGAATATTCGAATGGCGCTATAGCATTACCAAAGACAAAGTAGTTTTTCTGTACGATTCCGATTTCAGTCTGGAAAAAAAGGCCTACAGATAGTATTTTCGATGTATGTGTTTGTAAAATTAGGTTTACATAGGTAGGTATATCTATGTTATAAATACTAAGGAATGTAATCTATTTATCATCAGAGCAATAGAAAAATATAATCTCTATCTGCCTGTCAGTATGTTTGTATGCGTATCACGCCAGAACGACTGCACGAAGTTGCATACCTCTCGTTTTCACATTTGTATTGCTGGAGGTCTAACTTAAAATCAACATCACCCGTTACAAGTTGATACGCCGCCGTAACCGAGGTACCTAAGCAAGTCCATTTGAAATCACCAGCAATAACTAAATTTAATCTCTAATAAAAGCTCTCCTTATTTCGCTGTTTCTATTTATATACATATATATAAAAGAAGAACCTGACTGACTGACGAACTGACGTATAAACGAAAAGCCGAAACTACAGGTTCTAGATCCCTGAAAGTTTGCATGCTGGTTCCTTTTGCACTGTAGACGAGCACTAAGAAAGGATTTTTGGAAATTCAACCCCTAAAGAGGTGAAAAGGTGGGTGAAAGTTTGTATGAAAGTCCGCACACACTACCATGCGTTTGTCATACACACTTAACCATATTTAAAAACGATGACATCGTCAAGATTATGACAGCTGTCATTCGCTGTTGACATTTTGACAATTGTTTTCTTCCATAAAAATTAGACTTAACACATTTTATGCTATGAAACCTCCATGGTGTAGGTACAGTGGGCACAGTATATTTTAAAAACGAAATTTACCTTTGTACGCATGCGAAGCTGCGCAAGGGAACTCTAGTTATCCTACAAGTGAATGGAGTATAGCTGCTCAAATATCTTTTTTGCCCTCTGTACTTAGGTATCGTTGATTCTACAAGTTCCCAACCGCTGATAGCCACTCCTTAAGTAATGCAATAAGTGTAAATGTTATTTATGATGTTGTTACAAAATAACTTGGCCAATCAAGAGTTTATTGAAAGAGTTGCAGTACCTACATATTTATAAAAGTTTCTAACCAATATCCACGTATCACGCCTGTATTTCTTAAAGGTTAGGCAGAGGTGTACTAATGTGCAATCACAGTTCGTTGGTACCTTTTTAGGTAGTGATTTTTAATTTTTTTTTTTTTTTTAATAAAAACGTTGCCCCACACTAGGATTTTCTCCTGTGTCGTGGGTGCGTTTACAAACACAAATTCTCACATGCACAAACGCCCAGACCCGGAACAAATACCTGTAGATCATACAAATATTTGCTCCGTGTGGGGATCGAACCCACAACACGTGGCGCAGAAGCCGATCGCTCAACCGCTACGCCAATCGTGTCGTCAATTAATTTGGTATTTGCGAAATATCTTTAAATATTACATTTTATTGAAAGAAAAATTCAATCCCAGACAGGATTATAAGCTACCCTCCGGAGTATTTATCTCACCAGCTTCGCTTGCGACTAAGAACGTAATGGAGTTACCTTTGTGCTAGCTTCAAACCTCGTTAAAAGTTGTGCCAACAATTCGGCCTTAAAATATGTTGCAGATGTCTTATGGAAGTCTCTTTGATTAAAATACCGATATTCTGTCGCATCCCGTTAAACTGGAAAGTATGTTGGACTCTAAGATAACATAACATCACGCCTGTATTCCCTGAAGGGTTAGTAAGAGGTGCAGGTACTGATGTACACCCACCCTTCGCCGGTATGTTTCGGTCCTATGTAAGTAATAGGGCCCAATTGCCATAAACTTTGCAGTAATCCAAATTCCGAGCTGTTACTGAGAATTTCATAGTAAAACCCAATAACATTTTGCTGGACCTGGGATTCGAGCCCAGGATCTCTAGCGTAACAGTCGCGCTCAGGACCACTAGGCTAATGAGGCAGTTTCCAGTATAACTAAAAACCGTACTTGCTTGCCTTTGCTCTCACGCACGACCATAACACATCAATATAATGGTACCTACGCTTTCCTACAAGTACATATAATTAAATTATAACAGGCTAATGTCTGTATATTATAGAAATTAAAGAAAAACGAATATGAGGAGTCTTTATTAGAGCAGCAGAAGCCAAAACAATATCTTTAGAATTTTTTCTGTCTGTATGTTTGTACGCGTATCACACAAAAACTAGATACTGCATGGAATTTAATGCAGTTTTCACCGATGTATTGCTAGAGGTCTAACTTAAAATCTGTTGCATTTTTCAAATACGACTTATAGTATTGTTACGCCAAGTGGCTATTAGTACGGAGATGGGTCACGAAGATTCTAGATAAGTCGTAGAAGCACGTAGAACATTCGAAGAAAAGCCGGGTTCAAGGTGAATGACCGTAAACAATAGACGATCGCTTTATCGTCTATTGTTTATAAGTAGGTACTTAGGTACTTACCTACTCGTATTTTGTGGACCTATCGAGAATGTTCGATTCTAGAATCTTCGTGACTCATATAAATACTGGTCGTGACGGTCGGCCGGAGCAGTTTAGTTCTGAACACGGTGAAGTGAATATCGAAGTGAAGTTAAGTGATTACAAGTGCGACATTATAGTGCGATAAGTGATACTGTAGTGACTCTCTCAGTAATTTCTGTTGTGTGTTTGTCAAGTTAATTAAAATATTTGTTGTTTCGGTGAAATTGGTGTTAATTAAATTTATCCCGAACCCCAGCTCGTAACATTTGGTGTCAGAAGTTGTGGGATAAATTATGCCGGTTTTACCGAAGGAAGACACGGAAGGTATCCGTACTAGAAGTCAGCGGCAGCAAGAGATGGATCAGAGACGATCTGGAGATTCTCCGGCACTACCTGTGGGTCATCAGCAACCATCTATAGACCCAGTTGCTGGTCCATCTGGAACTTCTCCAGCACCAACGGTAGACCTGGCGGCCTTGATGGCAATGATGCAGGAGCAGGCACGCCGTCAGGAAGAGCAGGTTCGCCGTCAGGAAGAGCAGGCTCGCCGTCAGGAAGAGCAGGCTCGCCGTCAGGAAGAGCAGGCTTGCCGTCAGGAAGAGCAGGCACACCAACTGCGGGAACAGCTGCAACGCGACAAAGAGGAACAGACCAGACGTCAAGAGGAACAGATGCTCCTCATAAAAGACCTTCATGGGACCTTTGGCAAACAACTTGGTGTTATGAAGGAGCAGGTGGAACAGCACGAGACCCGGATTTTAAAAACCGAGGAACAGATTGCTAACGTGACAAAGACGTTAGGTGACCTAAAAGCACGAAACTTACTTGCGGCTTCTGTGGATACTACTCCCATAACGTCCTCCCTACGTGGATTCAAAGTGCCACCATTTGACGGGACCTCCTCATGGTCGGCTTACAAAATGCAGTTTAAAGCCTTTATTGAGTCAAACGGATGGGACAAAGATCAGGCTAAGACGGCACTTACTTTATGCCTCCGCGACCAGGCTTTAACAGTACTGGAGGCTCTCGGCGAGGGCATGACATATGATCAGCTCATCGAGGCGCTGGACTCGAGATACGGAGACGCCCATCTGGAATACGTGTTTCGTGCTCAGCTAAAGGATCGGGTACAGCGTAGTGCCGAGACCCTACAGCAGTGGGCCGTGGAAGTTGAAAAGCTGGTTCGAAAAGCATACCAGTCTACACCTGCGCTCATCGATGGTAATCTGGTCCAAGCGTTCGTCGACGGAGTTCGTGACCTTGAAGTCAGAGCTGCTGTGAGGCTTGGCCACCACAAGACATTGAAAGACGCCTTAGCCCATGCTTTAGAAGTAGAGGCAGTTAGACAGGACCATCGGACTCATCGCATCCGAGAAGTCGTGTTACCAACATGTCATATCTGCGGGGAGAAGGGGCATATCCAGGCGGGATGTCCGGGGCGCAGAGAGGGTCGATGGGTTGGTGCAGCATCACCTAGATGCTACATTTGTGGAGAAAAAGGGCATTTCCAGTCGAGATGCCCTAAGCGCAGAGAGGGTCGAAGGGATGGTGTAGCATGGCCTAGATGCTACATCTGCGGAGAAAAGGGCCACTTCCAGGTGGGTTGTGCAAGGCGCAGCGAAGTTCGAAGAGAAGGTGTATTATCGCCTAGATGCTACACCTGTGGTAAACGGGGACACCTTCAAGCTAGTTGTTGGAGAGGTCAAATGTTGAAAAAGGACCGACTACATGAAGAAAATAACAGGATGGCAGCTCCAAGATGTTACATCTGTGGAGAAAAAGGTCACCTTCGGATGAGTTGCCCTAAGCGAAGAAGTACCATTGGAAGTTATTCGAGCAGACCGAGCTCCGAAAACTGGAGGAAGAATAGAGATGGCGATTATTTTGGTGTCCGACAAGAGGCTACAGTACCGGTGCCTGTGAGGATATTGAGAGCAAATTTGAGTGATGTACGAGAAGAATGCTCAGAGCATGTCAGACAACCAGGCTGCCAAAAGTCCGAGAGAATGAAGTCCCGTTTTGACCGCAAGATGAACAACAAAGGCAGATTTGATGAGGGCTCACTAGTATGGCTACATAACCCGGTTCGCAGCAAAGGAAAGTCACCCAAGTTACAAGCAAAATGGGACGGCCCCTACCGAGTCGTGACTAAGATCAACGACGTCACCTACCGGATACAAAAAGGGCCAAGAGGTGCTCTGAAGATCGTTCATGTGGATCGTTTGGCACGTTATTACGAATCTAATGATGCTCGGGACGAGCATGTCTTAGGAGGGGGTAGTGTTACGCCAAGTGGCTATTAGTACGGAGATGGGTCACGAAGATTCTAGATAAGTCGTAGAAGCACGTAGAACATTCGAAGAAAAGCCGGGTTCAAGGTGAATGACCGTAAACAATAGACGATCGCTTTATCGTCTATTGTTTATAAGTAGGTACTTAGGTACTTACCTACTCGTATTTTGTGGACCTATCGAGAATGTTCGATTCTAGAATCTTCGTGACTCATATAAATACTGGTCGTGACGGTCGGCCGGAGCAGTTTAGTTCTGAACACGGTGAAGTGAATATCGAAGTGAAGTTAAGTGATTACAAGTGCGACATTATAGTGCGATAAGTGATACTGTAGTGACTCTCTCAGTAATTTCTGTTGTGTGTTTGTCAAGTTAATTAAAATATTTGTTGTTTCGGTGAAATTGGTGTTAATTAAATTTATCCCGAACCCCAGCTCGTAACAGTATGTTAATCTTTTTGGGACAGGAGCGAAACCGCGGGCAACAGCTAATCTATAATAAAACTGTGCGAAACATTACTTATATTAAAACTAGTAATAAATTGAATATAAAACATAATTGTACAGAAATCAATTAACTTAATTTGTATACATTCATATGCGAATTATAATGCAAGGAAAATCTAGCCTAACGATTATTGAAATTGTCGTCATAAAATCATGTCAGGGAGGTGATGACATCATGTGATGGTTGCCGCAATGATTTTATTGTGTTTTTATGGTCGCAAACCTAGTCGTAAATATACAATGTTGTGGACAATTAGTTGACGACATAATTAGCTTATGTTACATAACTTTATGCCAGTCACAAATTATAATAATTATGACCAACTGACTGTCTGTTTATAACCGAGATGACAAATTTTGTAAAAAATATCTACTTAAATTTGGAAAACTTAGGTAACATCGTGGGAAATAGCTAATTCAAATCAAATCAATAATAAACACGCGAAAGTAATTCTGCTTGTTTTTTGTGACGTTTTCACGCCTAAACCATTAATCTAGAATTCCAGAGTTCTGGTACAGTCAGCGTCAAATAGTTCGTGACAACCAAAGTGGACAAAAAGTTTGAAACATGACCTTATTCCAACTGTGACAAAGACGTGTTGCGAACTATTTGGCCACTTTGGTTGACACGAACTATTTGACGCTGTCTGTACATAGATAAATTGGATCTAAAAATGTTTTTAAAACGCGAGTGAAACCGCGGGCAACAGTATTCAGTCCCAGATTGATCAACTGTTATTAAAGATCGCTTGTGAAAATCAATTCCGAATCTAAAACAAATTTGAAATAGTTGCGTGTTCGAAATTTTAATTTGGATGTCACAGTTTATAATGTCATTATTATTTATTATTTTAAATCAATATGTCACTAAGTTACCTAAATTCAAGCACACATGACGTGTGCACCATTTACGCTTGGAATTAAAATAATTCTACATACATTATGATTAAGTATGACTAACTGCCTTATATGTACGAGAATAAGACATATTTTTATGACATGCAAACTTACTTTTTAATAATTGGCTTCCAAAATTTTTTAAAAATATATCGTTATTTATGGCCTAGTCCATCTCTTTTACCAGACACTTGCAATTGTATCGCAAGTGATAATACGCGTTTTGAGTAATATTGTTGTCAGCAGTAAACTCCTATAATACCTTTTTTTTTATTTGTACAAAATCCTCATGGATGGATCGTCTACCAACTGATGAACTAATATAAAATTATAATACTAGATCCCATGCGCAGCTTCGCCTGCGTACTACTTAGATAACTTTTGTTTCTAAATAAACTGTTCCCACCGTACCTACACCATGGAAGTTTTACATAAAGTGTGTTAAGACTAATTTATAAGGAAGAAAACAATTATCAAAATGTCTACAGCGAATGACAGCTGTACATATCTTGACGATGTCGACATCTATTGTCAGAAATACGAGCTTCACCGTAAATTCGTCTAACATCGGGTTTTATCGTCAAGTTTGCATTCACGATAGGCTTAAAAACTTTGTTCTGGTCTTTGCATTCCATGACTGTTAAAACGCCTTTTTTGAATTTGAATTAGTCTAGTGACCACTAGACTACTAAGTACTAGAGTGACTGCCTCATTAGTCTAGGTGTTCCAAGTGCGACTGCTACACTAGAGGTCCTGGGTTCGATCCCCAGGTCGAGCAAAGTGTTATTGGGTTTTTCTATGAAATTCTCAGTAACAGCTCGGAGTCTGGATTTGTGCCCGGTTAATGGCTATAATAGGCTCGCCCCCTATAACATGGGACTTAAACATACCGGCGAACCGTGGGTGTACATTCAGTACGCCTCTGCCTAACCCTTCGGGGAATACAGGCGTGATGGTATGTGTTATGAATTTAAATTATTATGCCAATTAATCTTCTGTCATATGCATCGTTTCATTTCTACTCCGCAAAATTCAAAAATTAATTTCAAATTAAGCTAACAAATACTCCATACATACGTCGAAAAAAATTGGTCATTTGTTAGGTGGGTATATTTTGTACGGAATATCAAAAAAGTTTGTTCGATTTTTAAACAGTTTTTTCAGAACATGGCACATTATTAATAAAGTACCTATTTTAATAGCGTAACCTAAGTATGTTCAAATCAATACAAACAGCAAAGAGTTTGTATTTTACAGGGTCTATTAT
This sequence comes from Acronicta aceris, assembly GCA_910591435.1. Lineage (NCBI taxonomy): Eukaryota > Metazoa > Arthropoda > Insecta > Lepidoptera > Noctuidae > Acronicta > Acronicta aceris. The sequence continues at coordinate 14,497,913 of OU342759.1, forward strand.
AGTATTAATTTAAATGCAATTTAAATATTTTACGACTTACGCGACTATTAACTTGCTGACGTCATAACGTCCGTGAATCGACCTCATCGGTCAAACTATCGTCTATTTTTAATAATTTAAAATAAGCTTTAAGTAATTACATTAAATTGATAGTGGGTTATTTTATTTAGTAACATACCACCACGCCTATAGGTATTTCATAAGGCAGAGGCAGAGGTGTAGATACTAATTAGACCCAAAGTTTGCCGGTATATTTAGCTCCCATGTATCAGTAATATTCTTTTTTTCGTTATGGACTCGCAATTGGTATAGTTTCTACCTACCTATCTTTATGGGAAAAGGCGTGAATGTTTATGTATGTCTAGCTGTGCCCAGTGGTTTCACCCTCTTGCTCTGCTTTTAAGAATCGAAGCGTGATGTTAAACCTTCCTCATGAATGAATCGTAAAATATACAAAAATATTTTTTTTCAAATACGTCTGACAGTTCCAGAGATTAGCGCATTCAAACAAACTCATCAGTTTTATAATATTAATAATATAGATGGGTTAAACTCCAAGCCATAACGGAAAAACAGAACAATTTCTATCTTTCTAACTACATTCTTCAAGCGCTAGTAAAACCTAGAACCTATAAAGTTAACAAACTGATTAACTCTGAGCTACCCTCAGTGGCGGTACCATCGTGACGTCACTTCCCCCTAACCAGACGCTTCCGGAACTAAATTGAACACTCGACAGGTGAGCCGACTGTTACAATCGATTCCATGTTGTTCCTTGTTTTACGTTGTTTTCTGATAACAATTTTGATTGTTAATACTGTTGTTTATTGATTTTGGTAATTGTTGGTTTAACTTATTAGTGAAAGGGGTTTGTTTGGTGTAGGTAACCTCGCCACTACCATAGTAGGTACCTATCCAAGAGGGTAGGTAATCCACAGATATTGTTTCGGGTCAGGGTGTATTTTGTGTCCTTTAATTATAATTAAGACCCTCCGGACGAAAGCTGTCTTTTCAACCCCGACGCAAAAAGAGGGGTGTTATAAGTTTAATGTGAGTATCTTTGTAGGTCTGTTGCATTGTAGCGCCCAAACGAATGGACCAAATCTGATTCAGTTTTTGTTGTTTGAAATGTGACTTAATCGAGAGTGTTCTCGCTTGTAGCCAGGTTTACATCAAAATCGCATTCGTTCCTGGCGGCTTTCTGTTCAACACGGCTAGCTTGTCGAAAAAAAATATCAATACTTATGATTTACGTAACGAGAAAGCGAGCAAATCTAAAATGTCACACGATCACAATAGATATCATCTTAATCGCTTCTGCTTATACTTCGATCGTGACATTGTCCTTAGAGATAAGTACCTTATAGAGTTTTGTCACGCCGTACTTACAAGTCTTATATTGGAATTACATGACACGCTGTTGTGTTTTATAAAGGCATAAGTCTAACTAACCACCAGATCTAGTAAAATGTAACGGCGTAAAATCACTTTATATTATATTTTTGTGATGTATATTGCCAAAAATAGTAAATGATCACCAAAATAAATCCCTATTGTAGCGTGAAATTAGAACCAAAAATATTACAACTTGTGATTCTAATTAAATTAACCAACTCCAAATTATGATTGTCTAATCCAAAAAGAAATACAAATAAATGCACCAACCAAGTTTATTATATAGAATTCGGCTTGTGGTCGCAGTTCTAACCTGACCTAAACCTAATATTTGGTGAACATTTATCCATTTTATGCTGGTTTCTGACAATTACGCGTATTGAAATAAAACTATTTTTTACGGATTTTATCGCGTTGTATTGATAATATTATTTGATTCCCTACGTTTCGGATCCTTTACAGCATCCATGGTCACGGGTAGACTAAGTTGTTGGACGTCTTAATGTTACAATTACTAACAGCTACCTTACATTTTTGTTAATTAGACATTGAAATAAAACTACTTTTTACGGATTTTATCGCGTTTTTATTTATATTTTTTCTCAACAGCAGCGACGGCATGTGAAGTGAAATCTGCCAATCCACATTAGGCTAGCGTGGAGGACTATAGTCTAACCCCTCTTACTCTGAGAGGAGACCGCGGGACATGATGATGATGGTAGCCTATGTATATCAACTGAATCGAAAATAAGTTAACAATAGGCCATCTCATCTTTGACTTAAATACCGTCCCTCAACCTGGCAGATCCAGTTTTTAATACGATTGCTAATTAGACACCAGGAGCGCAGAAGCTCAAAATAACTAATAGACCTTAATTGCATCAACATTATTGCTATTTACGAAGCTTCTACGCACTGCACACTTACAGTGCAAAGTATTTATTATTCAGTTGGTGTACCAAATAAAACGATATCATGTAGGCGATGTAAAAAATATTGAACGAGACAAACTCGTTCTGTAGAAGAACATCTGCGGTTTGTGATCTATTGTGAGCGACGAATCGACGTTAAAGAAATAAAGGTCTTTTAATGCGGAATATGGAGCCGGAAAAATAATTTTTCTTTAAGTACTTTCGTAGTTAGCTGTCTTTCCAAGTTAGTGCCATAACTAGGGTGGTGTCAGCATTGTTCAGCCATGGGGTACAGACCCTTTTTTGCGGGTGGGGAAATGCGCCTTATGCGTGCCGCCCCCTTCGGGAATGCGGGATGGTTATGTCGGGCTCTCCGTCCAGGTGGCCAACCCTCCCCGCGAGCCAAGTGCAACTGACGACCACCCTGAGTCCGCCGCCCAAGGCCCTTTTAGCGGCGGGACTCTTGGCCCCGCCGTCGTCCACGCCTCGGCCGCAGAGGGTAGAATGGAGCATCGCAATACCGACACTCCTCTCCCCTTGCGGCATGGGGGCAGACACGGCAGAAATAACTGACCAGAAGAAAGATGAAGCTCGCGCCAGACCCATAAAAGGGACATTGTGGGACACCAGCCAACTGTATCTCTGTGAATAATATTGTATTTCATTAAAAATGGCCAGTTTAGCAAGAATATTCGTTACCCACAGTTACATCAGAATAGGGGGCTGTTCAGATATAATAACTGTGGGTCCCGAATACTGAGCAGATATTCGGTATTTCTACTGTTCAAACGTAAACGAATATTGTTACCGCTAGGTATGTTTCACAAAGCAAGCGAAAAGATACAGCTTCTCTAGGCGGTATGGCGCGGTACTGTGGTTTCTTTCTAACTGTAGAATTTCATAGAAATATCCGATTCTCTTTAACTCTAGCACTTCGTACAAATATCCGGCGGAATACTGCAGTATTTTTGGCTACCGAATATTCCTTATATCTGAATAACAACTGCACCTTATGCACCACAAAAACATGGCTGCTAAATAATTTTAGCTGTAATTTTATTATTTTAATAATATAGGAGTGGTACGTGCGCCCGTTATTAAAGGCAAGTAACAATTCTTACATATACGGGGAGCAGGTGCGCCTGCGCAATCAATTAATATTTCGCTATAACATGGACAGTTCAGTTCCGTCACTTGTTGTAGAGTGCTTGTTACTTGACTTTTAAAGGCTTTGTTCTATTTTAACGGTTTTGTCATCTATGCAAATAAACTGGTTTCTGACACTTATGTACCCGAATATTAGACATTGAAATATTACTACTTTCTACGGATTTTATCGAGTTATATTGATACTAGCTAGTATCCTATGTGCTATTCCAGGCAACTGACTATCTGTACCAAATTTCATCCTTTACAGCATCCATGGTTAAGGGTAGACCAGAGGTGTTAAAATTACTAACAGCTACCTTACATTTGTTAATATTAACGATCCGAGAACGAGAGCTTACAGAGTCCTTTGGTCTTGCAGTTTTCGGCTTCCATACCATCACACCTGTATTCCCCGAAGGGTTACTAATAGCAGAGGTGTACTAATATACACCACAGTTCGCCGGTATGTTTAGTTCCCATGTAATAGGGGGCGAGCCTATTGCCATCAACCGGGCACAAATTCAGACTCCGAGCTGCTACAGAGAATTTCATAGAAAAACTCAAAAACACTTTGCTCGACCTGGGGATCGAACCCAGGACCTCTAGCGTAGCAGTCGCGCTTGGGACCACTAGACTAATGAGGCAGTCAATGATTGATGAATTAGATTTAATCTAATCCATAATGGAGCTCCAAGCAATCGATCAAAATATCGCCTATTATTTAGGGTTCGCCAAACAAGAAAACGAAACGGTTTTTTTGAACTTCGACTAATCAAACAATAAGTATAATAAAATTAATTCATACATTTAATTACTTCCCGGATATTTGGTTTCACGTAACATATAATGTAATATAAATTATCATTTATATTAAGAATGTGTACAAATAGCTATTAAGTCTGACAATGGTGTTAATTTTTAAATTATTGCAAATAATAAACATGATGTATCTAATTACAAAAAATTTAATAATATGCTTATTGTAATGTTTGAATAAAATTATACTATATTTTTTTTAATTATTCAACTTATTAATTTTTGTTTAAGTCATCTATTGGAATCTACTAAAGGTAAAAAGGAATAAATGACTCTGTTGGCAACACTGAACATTGAAGTAAAAGATCAAGGATAAAGGGTTGATTTTGACAGAACTGTCAATAAAAAAACGTTGGCCTGGGGATCGGACCCAGGACCTCTAGCGTAGCAGTCACGCTTAGGACGCTTGTAAAACATATACATATTATTACTTAAGCATTTTATATTCATGTAAGGGTAGTGTGGATAATCCTACACTGAAACCAGCAATATACATATTATACGAGTAGCTATAATCCAAGAAGTTGACGAGTTTCCTTACATGATACAGCTCACACAAACTTGTTCAAGCTCTTAGCAAGAATAATAGAGATTAGATTAAGTCCATCATCATAGGACTACTTATATCCATTGCTGGATGTAGGCTTCCCCTAATGTGCGTCATTTTACCCTGTTCTCGGCTAGTATCCAGTATCCGCCAGCAACCTTTCGCAAATCATAACTTCATTTTGCCGGATGGTGTCATACTCTATTTGCCGAATGCGGACGAGAACACGTATATTTCAACATGCTAGAATAATATAGATTGACAGAATTCAAACACCTTCAAGAACTTTGATTTTATCACGACGATTTCTCTAACTGTAAAATATCGTGATGTGACTTCTAATTCGCACTAGATTTAGAAATTTAGATATGTACCTTATGCTCTGGATATGACATGGTTTGATATGGATATGACATGGTATGATATGATATTATATTATATGATATGATATGACATGATATGATAAGACATGATATGATATGGTTAAAAATGCCATATTAAGTTATTAATTTACGAATCATAGCAGAATCTTATATCAATTTTCTAATACTCATAGGTTTCTAAATCACATTATGATTTATCATAATAACATTGAGGGATGGTATTAAATTTTTATAGACTATATTATATTAATTTTGAAGCAGGTAAGTACACATTTATAAGTTCAAAATTACTTTTAAAATATTACATCATTAAAACTACCATAGCTATTCATTGTTAATATTTGAAAAAATATTGCAGAATTGTACTAAGAACCATTATACATTGATCCCCAATAACTAGAATGCTCTATCTAAATCAGGGATCTATATAAAATTGATAATATAATAAATGTGAGACTAAAAACGTATTCTGACTAACATGATTGTGTTCTAACAAAACCAATTATGAATTAAGTTATCATGTAAAGGTGTTTTTGACAATATTTCTTATAATTACCTACTGGTAAGTAACTTTAATGTATTTCCTACACATTAACATTTTGCTCAGTGATTATTAAAAAGATAATAGACTTGCAGTTTTAAGTATATTCCAGGTTTGATGTAAGTTATTTTTTTTAAGATAAATAAGGTATGATTATACATTAAAAAACTGTTTTTTTCAAAATCTAAAAAAATATGGTACGTATTTTTAAAAAAATGGACAGGTGTCAGTTATATTCGATATGATATGACATTATTATGTAATTATCAAGAACCATTTAAAGGCACCTACTACTGGATTTTGCACGTAGAACATTTTTCTGAAGAGTAAAACAGACCTCTAGTCGTTGTTGCATCTCTTTCTTACAGACAATAATTACTGAAAGAAAGAGATGCAACAACGACAAGAGGTCATTTTTACTCTTCAGAAAAATGTTCTACGTGCAAAATCGACTTTATAAACATGTGACAAATCGAAATGGGAGGTTCAGTAACTGTTAAGTGCTTATTCATATTAAAATGTAATTTCATTAATCTATCTAAATTGAATAGAATATTTTTTCTTAATCACGTGCTCTAAATTTTCCTTGTTATAATTAAAAAGAATTATTATCTATTTTATTTTTCGCGTCTATTCAATTTCGTCCTGTCTATAATTTACTTTAAATATGAAAATGGGTCGTAGCCAGCCCAAACCTATATTAAATATCATATTAAATTTAACAGTTTCAAATAACAACATAATTATATCTATATTATAATGAAAAAATAATTTACATAGTACGTAATATATTAAAATATAGGTGCGTAATTATGCGCAGATGTTAAAAAACTATGCAAAAGGGGACTCATTTTATATTTATATTATAATAAAAAGTTTTTATTTACATAATAGGTAAATATTAAAATATAGGTGCGTAATTATGCGCAGATGTTATAGAAAAGTTAAAGTTGAAAGAGCACTACTTTTAGTTTATTACCTATAGGAGTTAAGTTAATTTAATGCCAAAGTAGCGTAAATGATATCAAAATTATCATATTATATTGGATGATTTTTATGTATGAAGGGAAAACTCAACGGTTAACGTTAGTTGAGAGAGTCTCGTTGAAAGCACTTTTTTTATATAATACATATAATTTTCAATCATATAATTTTATAAATAAAGATTATTTTAAATCATCCTGTACTTTCTTCATAATGGTTTCATACGGTTTTGAGTCTGTAAGATATGTGTTTGCAAATGCGCCCATGCTGAATAATATCCTAATATGGGGCAACGTTATTAAACAGATTAAAAAAATATCAGAAATACCACTGTTTCAAATTGTTCCCTAATGTGAAACAACATCATCTTATAAAGTAATCATGTTACGAAAGTTTAATAGCTTTCTATAAAATTATCCAAGAACATGGCTCCCTAACATCACAACAAATAAATTTACAACCAAATCGAAAACATTCTAAAAATCCGAAACACGCGGACAGAATCGAAAAACAAACATTTTGATATTCAGAAAATCTTGACTCTAAATAAAGTGCTGATAACTTAACAAATGACTTATGTTTCTGGAATTTAAAGTACCGCACCAATGCAAAAACGATATGAACCCTATAAGGATCAAAATAGGAATGAAATTTCTCTGTTTTTGAGGGTAACTTTACAGAGTGACATGGATTTAAAAGTGAGAGTTATCACAGGGTCCCATTTGAGGCGCACGCGCGGTCTCCGACACTAAAAATAAATAAAAAAGGATCACTTATGAAGCTCGTAAAAATAATGTCGTCTGACCATTACAATGGTTGATGGAGGGACTCCCGTACTAGCCTGTGATAAGGAATAGTGGTCACCGGTGGTTGAAGAATGTTGGGTGCATAAAATAAAGTACCATGATATGAAAGTAAGGGGTAGGTGAGAGACAGAGAAGAGTGGTCACATGCTGCTGAAAGCTACTAGAGGATATAATACGATTGTCTTTTTGTTTAATGTTCCCCCATTATTTGAATAGTAGGTACCCATTCTAGCAGAAATACAGAACGGCCACTCTCCGCCACCCCTTCTGACCCTGACTCTATTTTCTTTTCTCGTTGCTGTGCTACTTCCTTCGATCATCAATTATTAATTATTAATTGCTATGTATGTTATTTTTTATATAAAAAAAATAAAAATAACGCATACCGCAATGTTTGAAAACGAAAGTTTTCAACCAGTGCGTCCTACCCGTCATGACCTACGGTGCTGAGACATGGACACTCACAGTACGACTAGTCCATCAATTTAAAGTCGCTCAGCGTGCCATGGAACGTGCTATGCTCGGAGTTTCTCTGAAGGATAAAATCCGCAACGAGGTTATCCGACAGAGAACCAAAGTTACCGTCATAGCGCACCGAATTAGCAAGCTGAAGTGGCAGTGGGCTGGTCATATCTGTCGAAGAACCGATAACCGCTGGGGAAGACGTGTTCTTGAGTGGAGACCGCGACTCGGCAAACGTAGCGTAGGACGCCCTCCGGCATGATGGAGTGATGATTTGCGAAAGGTTGCGGGCGGAAGCTGGATGCGACAAGCCGACGACAGGGTGAAATAGCGCACATTGGGGGAGGCCTATGTCCAACAGTGGACTGCTATAGGCTGATGATGATGATGATGATGATGATGTATGTTATAAGAATAGAGAGATAAATTACAAAACGGTCAGTGATCCAAGTTACATTCTCAAAAAATATAATTAATATACTGAAGATTTATTTTTTGCACGCCGCCGTCAAGACTTTTGATCACAGAAAAATTCAGATCATAAGCAATTAAATAAATAAAATTACATAACATCTGCATCAAAATAATTTCCATCGCAGGAAATTAAATGACGTAAAAAAATATACACAAACGTAATAGAATGTGTATAAAATAATGTAAATGCGTCTGATGACTGCCGCCATCTTGGATCGCGGTCCCAATGCAAGCGGGCGGATATTGGCGGAAAACGGCAGTACCATTTACTACACTACTACATTTACATTACTTTTTGACGTGGGAGAGCCATGTTTCGGCACGAATAGGCCAGCTCAACCGGAGTGGTACCACGGCCTCACAGAAAACCGGCGTCAAACAACGCTTACGTTGTGTTTCGCCGAGTGAGTGAGGTTACCGGAGGCCCAATCCCCTTTTAAAAGGCGGGCAACGCACTTGTGATTCCTCTGGTGTTGCGGATGTCCATCGGCGGCGGTAATCGCTTACCATCAGGCGATCCGTCTGCACGTTTGTCCCCCTATCCTATAAAAAAAAGACTAGAGGTTTAGTTACGTGGTCGCATTTATCCAATACTTACAAGATTATAGGCTAATTTCTACCTTCATAAATGGTTTTCAACTTTAATTTGTTTAACATGCTCGTTTAATCCCTTGAGAGTTACCTGGATCAATTGGTCCAAAAATGACAGATTTTTTATTGTTTCTGGAATATGACGCTCGCGTTATGAACCTTACTCCAACAAACAATGCTTACCTTGATGGATCAAATGTAAGTTATAAACTTAATGTTTTTTTAAATAAAAATGCTTCTAAGTCTCGTTTCTCGTCGTACTCGTCCCTCAATTTTCGTCACGTAACTCACAAAGTGAGACTCACAAGACCGATCGCAAAATTGATCCTACTCGTATTTGTAGCAATGATACTAAAAGACGGGCAAAACACTAATATTTTTGAAGTTTTTGCTCAAATAAACTTACTCACAAACGCAATTGAGGTAATTTTAAAGCGTAGTTCACTTATTACTAAGTTTTTTCATAATATAATGTATTGCAAATTGCAATTACATACTCGGTACAATTGGTTTTAAATTATCATTTATTATTTCAGAATGGGTCATATAATTAATACCTGTACGTTATAAAGTTATTTTTGTAAAATAAAAATTATTATACACCAGTAACTATGTTATATGTTGTTGTTATTAATGTATTAAAAAGATCGTAGCGATTACGATACCGAGTCCCAAGGCCACTGTAGGACAACGGAAGGCAAGTGCGATTTTTATCCGAATCCGTCATACCTCTAACGAGAATTCTTTATTCAAAATCGCTCACAGTGCCACCACACACGTTTTCCGGTAATTTGACGGACAAGATGCAACATTAACAGATAAGTAAAAATAAAATAAAACAAACAGCTCCGCGGGTAATTTGCTAGCTAATGGCGAGCCTTATCTGTCTAATTAAAATGCGATTTGGCACAGACTACATGAACGTCGAGTCTACGTGATTGTCACACTGGTTTTGATCGCAATCAGTTGATTATTGTTCTCCTGTCCTAGGGTATATTTTCCGTTGCATACAGAATTATTAGTGTCAAGAGTGCACATAATAAGAGCCGGGTGTGTAATTAAATATAACTGCGATGTTAATAACGTCACACATTTGTTTTGTTTATTTACTGTAATTAGGTTTTCTTGTTTGTCTGGTTGTAATTATAATTTACTTTTAAGATTGCTTTGATTGCATTTAATTGTGATTAAATAGATGTTGGGGTCACACGGATAACAAATAAAACCATATTTGTATTTTCAGTGGATTTTGAAAATTGTTAAATATTCTGATCTAGTTTACCCATTCTTGCTTAAGAGTCCAGCGGACTGAATTTCTCTTACAAACGTAATACCGAAATAAATCATAATACAAACACAACTTAATCAAATTTTGTTATTATTCGGATTCCGATACCGTTAATCTAGGTTCCTACTCTACCATTTCGTCCAAAATACTTAACTGAAAATAAATGTAAGCGAATGCAATTTTTGTTAACTTTGCCAAGTTTGGAATTTTGGTTTACCAAGTTTATTTCCAGTGAAGTAGTAGTAGACGAAATAGTATCGTGGAAACCTAGATTAAAATCCGAATAATAACATAATTTGATAGAATATTGTCTGGATTACGAGTTATTTCGGTATTACGTTTTTGTGTGCAATTCAAGCTCCGCCGAACCCTTAAGAATTTTAAATAAATAACGTGGTGGCTATCGAATGTAATATTATCCTCCCGTAATATGTTTCCACCAACAGATATGACTAGGTATTTCATATACTTGGTTGTTGAATAAAGTACCTACCAACTTAAGTATCTCAAAAAAATCAAATTCGAAACGAAGAATCTTGAATTAACACAAAAAGCCATCTAGTTTACTTATATTTGCATCTTATCTGAGACAATTTTAAAAGATCTTCAACAAAAAATAACGCTCTACTTAAATAGTTATATTTTTAGTTTATTTCTTCTGTGGTACCTTAATTTATCTTAAAACAACCACGGAAAAGACAGGGTGGTTTTTTGTATTAAATAGCCAAAAAACCAATATGGCTAGGTGGTCTCTGCATTTGCAAATTGCATGCAAAATACTCGGCTGAAACATTTAATCTTTTTGGTTCCATTCTGTTTTTGCATTGTTCCAATTTACTTGCCTTTGTTATCTGAATGGATAGATGTATTAAAATAAATAGCTATTTTAAATAACAATACGATATAAATTCAGTGTTTGAACAATTTGGAGACACGGTTTTTACTCCGTAATTAATCTACCGTGGCTAATGTTTGTGTAAGTTTAATGAGCTTTTTATGTCATCTGTCAGATAGCCAGTTGCCCTATTATAATAACACATTAGTTTATGTAATTAAAATGATAATAATTAACCAGTTACATTTTTACTATTTCAAATTATAAAGTTTTTATGTCAACGGTTAAGCTTTACCCCATCCATATTCTAGCATCAATGTTGTAATAAAAGTTACAGGTTTCGTTACAAGCGGCAGCACATTTGGCGTACTGGTTAAGCGAATCTCGACCCGAATCTCTAGCCGTTAATGGCTTACAAAAATATAAAGAATATACTTAATAATAAAACATACCAAAATAGGAAGTTACTTATAACCTATAAGTTATACTTTACAATTTATTTTTACAATTGTTTACCTTTTTTTATACCACTAAGGTGGCAAACAAGCATACGGCCCACCTGATAAGCGGTTACCGTAGCCTATGGACGCTTGCAACACCAGCACCTTGCTGGTATCGCTCGCGCGTTGCCGACCGAATAGTTGGGCTGGCAGCATAGGAGACATTGGTAAAAAAACACCACCGGTCCCCAACACTGCTAACACAACGCTTCCTCGCGGAGCTCTGGCAACCTTGCTCACCGTTAGGAACACAAAATAGCACGGAGCTATGTTATTTGGTTACGATATTCTGCAAGGTGGAGGTACTTCCCCAGTCGAGCAGCTCCAATTGTGAGTGGAATTATTCAATTCCACTATGTCCTACCTCTCTTTTGTTACCTAGATGTTTTTTTATTTTTTAGTTTAGATAGTTGCGGGTCTTGAAAACAATGGATTATGTAAAAAATCCTATGATTAATAAGAACAAGCAACATTAATTTTTTATTGTTCTTGGCTTTAGGGATTTGTTGAAAATATTTAACAAATAAGAGACATTTCTGTAGACATTTCGATCCGCGTACCTTTATACAGCATGTTAAAAACCCTGTCCGATCCGAAAGGGGCAGGATTTTTGGAAATTCAAACCCTAAGGTGGTGAAAAGGGGGGTGAAAGTTTGTATGAAAGTCTGTCATTTTTTAGCGGGTGAAACCGCGGGGTACAGCTAGTTAAGTATATAAATAGAACCGGATCTCAATACCTAACAATACCTTTACAGGCTGGACAGGGATTTCTTACCACATTTTATAAATAAAACTTAATGTTTGTATATTTTGTCTTGTATGCATTCCGAGACCTTTCTTCCATTTGCGATGGAACTTTGGCGAGTTTTGACGAAAAAAGATGTAATGCAAATCACAATAGGGACAGCTAGTAGGTAATAAAGTCTACAATTATCCGCAAATGTCATCTTGGATTGATGCAATGTAATACCCAGGGAACATTCACAGGGGTGACACGATGACCAACAATCCACAATCGCCATTTGTTGTCCACAAAAAACATAATAAGCATGATAACAAAAACGTCCCTAAAAAGCTTCAACCCTTCCTAATTCGTGCAGAGAACCCACAATGAGAATCAATTTGTGGCACCTCACTAAACGCATGCCCGTCGAATTACTGGTTTTTGTGTGTCGTTACATCACTATTAGTTCGGAATAAATTAGTTTTTTTTATTGGATTTACTGCAATGTGTGTGCGTACAGAAAGATGACTAAAAATAAAAAAGGAATTATGTGTGGCATGTTATCTCCTAATAACGTAAAGCCTATCACTAATAACAAGTGCGCAAGTGTTTATACTAAAACTTAGACTAGACAGATGTCTAAAATTTTTAATTTGTAATAGAAAAAATCGATTTAAGACAGGTCTCGATCACGGGACGCTTTAAAACCTACTGAGAACAACCTAAAACTAATGTTTATTTTAGTTTTTAGAATAGATTTATGCTATGAATATGACAAAACGGTATTTTTCATACTTACATACACTCACCCTTCCTCCCACAGGGATCTATAATAGAAACCAGACCGCCATTTGCTACGATTCTTGCATAGATACTTCTTTTGCTTTTTCCACATTCATACATATTCTAATACCTACATACGCGCCGCATATTTTTCATACTTATCTTTACTAAATAAAGAATGATCAATTTTTAACAGTATGTTTGGTAACCCTAATTAGTATCTACATTTACGGGAAGCCAAAATATTGGTCGAATATTTTAGATTTACCTTCCATGAACATCCATTTTCATGGCCATCAAATCACTATATTAACTCCTGGGGGTAGCTATATAGACGCTTTGGGAATTGCTGACTTAGACGCCGCTTATCTGTCATCCAGTGGCTCCCAAAGTTGCCGGGATGTTGACCCTCATAAAAACTTCCAAATTCAAGACTCACCTATTGCTGTCATGAATAGGGTTGCCATCTTTAAAATCAGGTAACTAGGACAAGAAGCGTGAAAACCCCGGATTTTGGAGCTTCGTACCCGGACATGGACGGGGCGCGTGGCGAGTCGGTGGTCGCGTGGCTCGGCAGTACTTGAAAGAGGAGACTTAAAAACCTTTAAACCCCACCCAGACACTTCCCAGAAACCCTCTAAACTAGGACAAATCCAGGGAAACCCGGACGGATGGCAACCCTTGTCATAAAACAAACTGACATAACCATATGAATGAAGGATTGTTTAAATGCATTTTTCAGAGGGCATCCAATATTCAATCGTGACCCATAGTTTGAGAAATAATGTTCTAGTCTATACTTAGGTGAAAAAGTACCTGAACAAAATACTTCAATTCTAAAAATAAAAGTTTCATTTAACCCTTCGTCCAAAACGGCGACAAATAATTAGTTTAACATTAAGCCCCACACTTTGTATACCAAATGGGTTTTTTCGCCCGCCAAATTATGGTGTACTGAGCTATCCAAGTATTAAAACTACATTAGTTTCTGCTTACCGTAACAGTTGACGATTATGCTCCTGTGCCATCGAATTACGAAGTTTTGTGAATGATTATAGTGTGATGCTTAGGAGGGCTTGAACAGGTTTACTACTTAAGTTGCTATTAAATGGCCATAGAGTAAAAAAGGGAGTCTTTGACCTTCTTCCTGTGTTTAATTTCCAAGTCCAGTAAAGTGTTATACAATTTTCTTGGCAGTTTGGATTTTTTTTATGTTTGGAAATTTGAACTCTCCTATCATATAATTAATTTTTTTCTATCGTTCTCTACACTTACACCATAATTATTTTTAGTCATGTAGTTACAGAGTGTAAAACTATCAAATATCTACAGCGCCTTCTCTTTTTACAACGATTGCAAAATTAGATCTCCTTACCCTTTACAATGCTGTCGAAACAATACAATAATCACATAATATTCGATCACAAAGCAATCCAATCTGAATCTTATCAAGAAACGATCATTCCACACAAATATACTAACAACATCGTTATCAAATATATTATTACCTCCGTTATTGGATTAATGGCTCCCAAAATTGCTTAATAATGTACAACCATGGTTACTATTGTTTGAAAGTTTGTTATAGCCTATTGGCTTTCGTAATACCACTTTATTGGGGCTATAAAAATAGTTGGAAGATTAGGCATTAGCCTCGCATTATGATTGGCTTTTAGAATACAAATGTATGAATTCTAATTCTTATTATCGGCTATATTTTTTAGTGGTGCAGCAATATTTTCTATTTAAGGTGTAATACAAAATCGGGTGAACCTTCTCTCAATGGAGCAATCGAACAAAACGCGTATCCTTGTTTGATTCGAAATTAGAATGAAGAAACATACCTGTTCCATTTATGCCCTGATATTATTCCATATTACTCTATGGATAGTATTTATGGAGATCAGTGCATTATGACCTAACTCGCTTCTGTCATCTTCTGTACATAGAGTAGCGACGAGAAAGAGGTATAAAGGCGACTTACTAACAATATTGCAAAAGGATATTGCAGCCAAAATGATCTTGATGATTTCTGAAACCTATAAATATTAATTATTATTAATTTGAATAAATTATCAGTTTTATATTATGTATTTGAATTAATTTACCTAAATTAATTATAGAAAAAAAAAACATTTTATAAAATGCAACTTTCACTGTGAAAGTTTTTAGTTAAATGTTCATGTTTTTTAATAATTGTTGTAATAATTAAGCGGCACCCCCAACTGAACAAAAAAAGTGAAAGACTAAACGCTATGAGAAATTATAACAAAAAAATATGTTATTCTGTAATATATTCAGTAGTTTGATGCTATTTTATATCTTCTATAAATTCATGTGGCATTTAAAATTAAATGTCAGCTTTTTTAATTAAATTATTAAGGTAAAATTTAAAAAACAACATGGAGCACCATGTATCCTAGTTATCCCACTAATATTATAAACGTGAAAGTTTCCTTGGATGTATGGATGTTTGCTACTTTTTCACGCCGCAAATTTGGCACACAGATAGATAGATTATAGTCTGAAATAACACATAGGCTACTTTTTATCCAGTTCCGACCCAATTCTGAAGTCCACGCCGACGAAGACGCAGGCTAGTATAAAATAAAAATCAATTGCATCATGTATGACACTTAAGAACGGCTAGACCATTACCGGCGAGAACGCTAGACGTGATTGTCAGGACAAAGTTTGTATGAAAGATTTTTTTTAAAGTCCACCGGAAAAGTCGGCGTAGTCCCTACGCGTTCTGACAGGCTTCATATTTCTTCAAAAACGTGTGCAGCCCAAAGGATGAAATTGTAATGCGATTTTCCTTTAAGCTTTTCCAAAGCTTTCAGTACAAGGTTCCATAGGTTTGGGAAACATCAGTCCTAAACTGAGTGGTTTCCATACTTAGTCTTGTTATGAAGTTATACATATTTCACGGCAAATTTTGGTTTTCAAGTTCCTGTCTATCATTCAAATTCATATCATCTACATTTGTTTTATAGGTATTTGCTGTGTACCTTTATACCTAAAACAAACTCGGGTTAGTTACACCGTTTATAACTCAAGATCGGCTGGACGGATTTTTATGATCTTTGATTTGTTGGATTTCTTAGCGCCCGAATAGTAGAATACCTAACTATTAAAACATCGAACAAATTCATGCAAGTTAATATCATCATAAATTATGTATCGAGATCAGATTAACTGTTCACAGAAACAAAACACGAGGACGCGAGTGGAACTGCGGGCAACAGCAAATAATAAACATAATAAAAGGTAGATGCGAGTAATTTCTCCACACGTAACAAACTCATTTGATCAAGGACTCACAAAATAAGTCATTACATGAGTTGACCGCTATAGGATTATATTATGTCTATGTTAATGGCCACTAAGCACGGATAGGTACGGCGAGTGCTAAGGTAATAACAATTTAATATTTATAGACAGGTAACAAGCTCGTGGACAAGACATTTCCTACTTGTTAAAAGGGAAACCATAAAGTTGATGAACGATGAAATGAAATGAAATGAAATGAAATGAAATGAAATTGAAATTATTTATTCTGCAAGTAGATCTTTAGAGATACTTTTACATGTCAATGGTATGGGGTTTTTTTTTAGCTAGATGGCTTCGGCATTTCCTAACTGACGACCTCTGAGAAGAAACACCGAAACAAACTCAGAGAATCATGGTCTCTTTTAAAGTCCAGACATGGAAGAACACTTATATGTGAGTGGTACGATGTAGGGTAATATCTGAAATGGCCTTTTGAGGAAAGAACCATTGCAGCTTTGAGTAGACCAGTCCAAACTGACGGCATGCATGCATCAGTCATCGTGTAGCTCAACCATAATTTAGGGAGCTCAACGACCTGTCGCACGACCATACCAGATCAGCAGGACATTCGTGTAGGTCTAATGAAGTTCCCAAAGCTTCCAGACTATATTAAGCTTGTTTAATTATCATGTATCAAAAGCCTACATGGTACTCACATTTACAAATTATATAGTAATATAAGTGTCACGGTTTAATAAATAATGTCGCGGCAAAATAGTAACAAATTCATAGATGTCAAAATTCAATTCACTAATCTAGGAGTAATTAAAATGTCAACAATTAAAATGTCAACAATTAAAATGTCATAACAATGAAAATGTCAACAATCAAAATGTCATACCAATTAAGATGTCAACACTCAAATTGAGATTGTTTGTTATGTGAACTAGGACATGGTATTAGCGGTAGGATATTAAAGGACCTAATACAATATATAGTATTTGAGTTCTATATGGCTAACGGGTCCTCGAATAGAGTTCAGCAGTGGACTAATATAATAACGATGAGGATGGTAGCAAAAGTACATTATCGTTAATTACCAAACAAATTAAAACTGTAGGATACACTATGTAGGAAGTTATTAAAATTTGATGCTGAAGGATAATTCCGTTAAGGTACTTTTTATGGCATACATATTTATCTCAGGTCTGATATAAGATTTCATAATAACTCTCTTCATCATCATCATCTTCCTGCTCTTGTCCCAATCTATTTGGGGCCGGCACAGCGTGTCTATTCTTTCATTCATCCCTGTCTGCCATCACCTCATCATTTACTCCTTTTCCCATCATATTGGACTCAACATAATCCATCCATATTTTCTTTGGTCTCCCTCTACTCCTCCGTCCCTTCACATTCATATTCACCTCTCTTTTAGTCACATACGTTTCATCCGTCCTCATTACATGCACAGTTTTTTTTATGGAATAGGAGGGCCATCGAGCAGACGGATCACCTGATGGTAAGCGATTACCGCCGCCCATGGATACCCGCAGTACCATAGGAGGCACAAGTGCGTTGCCTGGGCCTCCGGTAACCTCACTCACTCGGCGAAACACAACGTAACCGTTGTTTAACGCCAGTTTTCTGTGAGACCGTGGTATCACTACGGTCGAGCCGGCCCATTCGAGCCGAAGCATGGCTCTCCCACGTAATAAAACAAAAAAATATATACTTTTCTGTCACTGGCGCCACCTTCAGACTTCCTCTAATATAATAGTTCCCTATTTTGTAGATTCTAGTCACTCCACACAACATAGTAATTCTCTTGAAGATGCTAAAAAGTAAAAACATGTTATGGAAATTTTAAAGCAGCAATTGAAATAAAAAAGAAAAAAAAAATATTGGAAGATACAAAAGAGAAGAATTCTATTCTATTAATCCATATATACTGTGCCAAAGGACCATCAGTTCAGCATTTGATAACACAAGATACTATGAACATCATCGGTTCTTATCCGACTTTTACAACTTGCACAATATCGGATCTAGCTCCCAGTCGTGTCTTAATAACTATAAAATATAACTTTATAGTATTAAGCTATTATACCTAGACATTTACAGCTTATGTGGGTCGACATTGTTTTGCTTTCGTTTGTTATTTATCGCTGTTGCTATAAATTTTACCAAAGCTTCCATAATTATTGTGTACAAGAATTTTATAGTCGAGGCGAGCTGTAACATTGCGTTAATACTGAATTACGGGCGATCCTTTTTTGCAAGTGAAATTCGACATACGATATAAATTATTTCTCTATGTACATATATAAATAAAAATCTCTTTCGGAGTTTGCTTTGTCCTTTTGACACAACGTTTCGAATATGCGCGTGTTTTTCTGAACCAAGCGACGCGTGGTTACAGCTTGTCTCAAATATAACTCCATAAAAATAGTATTTCACGTAAAGTGTCCAAGATTACAGGATTCTTTATCAGACCTTTGACCTATTCAGCCTTTTAGCAATAGGTTCTCAAGCAGTCCGATCATCATCAGCAATCCAACATATTCGTTTTAGTCTAATTTAGATGTCACATTAAATATGTATGATGGAATTCTTAATATTCAATTTACGGTATTTAAGTACAACCGCGAATAAGGAATGTCGAATATTTTTCCTGTTTTATACAAGTAATACTTTCCACCATTATTTAAGTAAGATGATTTTAATAAGTGGAATATAGACGTGCTCATATCACAGTCATAATTCATTGTTTCCAATTGTATTTTCCCATCAAGATCAGGTAAGTAGTTCCATCCCAAATAATGTCATTAAATCTAAGCAAACGTCTTGCTAACGTTGATACAATTATAATGACGTGTATTATAAAGTTATTTAGCAAGCAATTAACTTGAAATTATATACACATTACGAGAATACGTACTTCTTAGCTCTTGAACCGCATCCGGCGCGGGCGCAACAAAAACTGTGCCTATCTAGTGCGTACGCACAGCACAAACCTCAAATGATTTCTTTTGCTGCTTTCAATGGAAAATATGTTTGTATTGCTAGCTTTGTGATTGTAGGCAGTGGTCCTCAACATTTTATACCCAATGTAAAGTGTCAACGTTTTGTAAGTTGTTCAAGAGTTTTAGATTAAAAATTCCATTAGGTAGTACCTAACTAATAAAAAATACACCATCACAGTAGACCATAATTGAAAATTGAAAAATATGTCTAGTCTTTTGCTAGTATAATGACTATCCTAATTGTGTGGTAGTCTGAATCAGTATCCATTTAAATTGCGTACACACTTTTTATCGACGAACTATTAAAAAGCAAATTTCTTATAAACTGCAAGTTAACTTCGTATTGGTCACGAAATAAATCACCTAAACAAAATGATCTACAGTATTTATTCTTCGTGCGATATTTCAAAGAAATCGATATTTTATCCGATTCGCTATAGTTAAAGCGCATCAAATGTGTCTCTAACTAAATTGCGTCCTATAAAATGATTAATAGAGTAAAAAAGTTGCGAATCTCTGTCTGGTACGTGGCTCGTGTCACCGCCGCTGCGCGCGCGCCGCTCCATTTCACTCCGCTCAATGGACGATCATTCAAATTGCCCACAAACCGCCATCTTTGTTTTTTCTGTACCCTCGTTTTTCCGTTCTTTTAGTAATAGTTGATTAAACCTGAGTTCGATAAACTTTGTAATCACTTCGACTGACGTTCTCAATTTTCGATCATTAGGTGACTGTACATTTCGCGGGTGTACCAGAACACCTACATCATAGCACCTGACTCTAAGAATATGCTGAACATATTGATGATCCTATTTAGTTCCACACCAACCTTTCTTTATTCTATCAAAAATCTAATTTCAGCAATCGCCGGAAAACATGCCTTTACTACGAAGAGGATTCCACTACGCCAATTTGGCCGACAAAGATGTTCATCAGAAACAATGCAGAACCGATTTGGGAATAATGAATATATGAGCTAACAGATTTCTGGGTTCTCTGGGAGCGGAGCGGAAACAATGAGACGCCGATTACTGCTATAATTTCATAGTCGATGCGTTAACAATATCTCGGCGATGATAAAAAAGTGATTTAGTATTATTAGGCGGACGATGCGGCGGAGATGCGAACGCGGAGAATCGATTTGGCGTCTCTGCGTGATGTTTGTTTAGCGGAACGGTAGCGAGGCGGGCGGCAGCGGGGAGCGGGAACGGGGCGCGGCAAGCATGCGCCCGCGCTGCGTCACGCCCGCCCCGGCCTCGCATTACAGGCTATACAAGCTTTATTGGACTACATTTAGCAACGCTTTAGTAAATAACTAGGAGTTTGTTTTTCGTCTTTTTAACGCTGCATCGCTTCAGCACCGACCGTTTTAACGGTCCCACAATTTAGGCTCATAACATTATTACCACTGTCGTTGTTAAAGATAGAAATCTGTAATGTAATTTGAAAATGAAATTATCATGTTTCTAAATGACATTGAGGGGTTGAAAGTAAATGAGGTGGCATTTCGTGTCTAAATTTATGTAGCGCGCGTTAACGACAGTAAAAATAACAATTATAAGGGTGGAGATCACTATCTGTGTAATCGTTTCAGACTAATTTCGGACGATAGCTACCCGTTAATATTCGGTTTACACTTGTAACGTTACGAGACTGTATTTAAAAACTAAACTATACACCTAAATTGAATCTGTTTTCAAATTATTAGAATTAAGTAGGTACTTACCTACATGAAACCTTAGTCTGGGTGACATAGATAAATATAGGTACTTACGTCCTGTTTTACAATCATGTTAATGTATTGCTATGCATTTTCTAATATGACCTACAAGACAAATTTGTGTTTGGGAAAAAGGGAATCATATTTTTAATTCATTCTAAAGTACTCGTACTGCAATTATAACTACAATAAGTATAATATTATTTGCTGTTGACATTAATATTAGCAATAGAAAACGAGTCTCCGGAAGAAGATATTAAAAATGTTCCCGAAATGTCTCATGATGACAATCTCGACTTCCGGACCACACCGACAGAGGTCTGCGCTCTGTTATTAAATGCCGACATCGTGTTGACTCGTCGCCACGTGTCATCAACCTAGAAACCGCAAAATATAGACCAACCTACTTCTGCTATTGATAAACACAAAAATTATAACATCCTCATTGATATAAGGATGAAAATGGACTAATTTTGCCAATAATAGATATGGAGGAATCGTAGACCTAATTCACACCACAGACGAGAAAAAAAAACAAAAAAGCTACTGGCGCCTTATCATTAGCAACTTCCGAAAAGGGGCACATTTTTTTCGATCGTCTATCGGCTGAACCTCAAAAGGACAACAAACTGACAAATTGTACCAACAAACAATGCTAACAGCAAAAAAAGGAACTCCCTCGAAAATGAATTAGTGGTGCCAACAAAGAAAAAGCTTTACGTAAGCGAGTAATTGCCTACTGCAACTCTTTTGTCATTCCGAATGACAATGAAGCATAATGATAAAGGATTCATTATTTGTCGTTGTCCTTAATACCACCTTTCAAATATTTTACTTGAAATTGAAACAGCAATTCATAATGAAAGCCTTGCTTAACAATTGCATGTGTAACACAGTATGAATACAGGGAAGGAAAGAAACGTTCACTTAATCCTTTTTCGTATTTGCATCGAACCTAATGCGGAGACATTGTGTAAGTTAAACAATGCAAGATGAATGATTATTCATCCAAGGCATCAAAATCCTTTTAACCATTTCAATTTTGTTATCCACAAGGACTAAGTCGAACGTCAGTCGTCAAGCAAAATCTCCGAAAATAAATTAGTTAATGTGCATAAAGTGGTCGAGCTCGTGACTGGCCCGCCGATGAACCCGGAGTCGAGGCCAGCATCCCATTTTTATCTTTGTGTCAATTCACCTTTGTAAAATATTGATACTGATAAAGCAATAACGCTTAGTAACCAAGAATTTCCTGTTTGATACGTCAAAACAAATCGGCGATTTCATTTGTTTAATAGTAAGTAAGTCAAAAATAAAATTAGTTTTGCTACCGATCCACGTCCACCATTTTTTACCGGTAGCGGTAACGATTCGAAATTGATTACCCACTTTAAAAAAATCAATCGAACGTTGTAATTGCTTTCTATCTTCTCGGAAATTCAATTTGTCAATTAAGACATTAAAAATTACTCTTGTTATAGTCGAAAGACCGGCTCTGGTCGTGATCATTGAAATCACGTTTATTATTAATTGAATATTGCAAATAATCAATCGGCACCCACTAGCAATTACATCTGCGACGTTGGATACCGTCGGCGGCGGCGGGATGATATTATCGGTACGTATTAATTTATTGGCGAAATCGAATAGGGCTAATTTAAAATAGAAAAGGTGGGGAAATAAGTTTATAGCAGGCGGAGTTGCGTTGTGTGCTCGATGGGTAAGCTATTGGCCGGCGTACCGCAGGGGCGGGGTCTGGGCCCCATGTTTTATTTGAATTATGGATGAGGCATGCTGCGTTCGTTTCTTCAAACCAGTTGTGAGTGCCGCAGCCTCGCGCCCGCTCGCCTCTCCCCTTCTAATTAATTGATGTTTTCATTTAATTGCTTGTTCTTTAATTACTCGGTCATATCTGAAATTGAGTGTTTAACTTTATTAGATTTAGTGATCCAGCCAGAGAGAATTGCCCGTCGTTTAACTGTGAGTGCGAAAAATATATTTAAAGCTTGTTTATTTCTAGTGTTTTCTCTAATTACATCCTTTTATTTATATCCACTGTTTCAATAGCTATTACTGTAATGCAATTAACGTAGTTGGCTGTTGAGCATTCAGTAAAAACTGTTTAATTTATATTTGTGGCGTCATATAGCATTATTACATTGCCAATTAATGTCAAATGAATTAATTTTGTTGATTAATTAATTATGATTGTGTCTAGTTAATTGAGATGAGTTGACTAGTGTTAAATCACGAATGTATTTTAAATCTAACCATTTCGATGTGTTCAAGATATAATCATTTATACATATGTACCTACTTTTTTATTCAAAAGTTGATTGAATGCCGACGGAACTAAGTAAACACGTCTAGATTGGATTCAATAATATTGAATCTTTCATTACTACACTATTATAAAAAACTATAACAGGCTGATTAGATAATATAGTGTAAAAAAATATATTATGTGATCTGCTTTATTTTTTCGTTTATTTTCAGAATGCTTATGGTAGTACTTAAAATATAAAATTAGCCTAGAAAGAGCTAGCAATATCGCGGTAATTGTAAAGAGAAATCTTGCTAAGACTGATAATTATTTTCTATTGTCATTAGACACATTAATATTTCAGGTCAAAATAAACTCTTGTTATTTATAATGTGCAAACGACATGCAAGCATAAGGTTACGAGTAGGTACTAAACCAATCTCTTCTTCAACTGTACCTACCCAGATTATATTCTTTTACGCACATTTCACTAATATCGCTATTCTCATCAAGAATTTTGTCACAATCCAACTTTTTGAACATAAAATAGGTACTAAGTATTCTTGAAAATACTCAATACTTTACGGTATCCATAATGTGTATAAATTGATGGCCCTAAATTTAGAATCAATTATGGACCTTTATACGGTTTAGGCCTACGTCCAGCAGTGGACTAGTATAGGCTGATGATGATAATACAGTTTATTAGAAGAGAGGAGCGTTTTTTTTTAGAAAGTTGATGATATTATGTTGTGTATGTCGTTATAGGTTACATAATTTAGTAATTATATTTATATTTGCTGTTCCCGCAGTTTCACTCACGTCTCAAAAAGATTAAGATACTATAAGTCCGATTCTAGGCGGCGTATCAAGATGAAACATGCACCAGATTTTAAGTTAGACCTCTAGCAACACATCGGTGAAAACTGCATTAAATTCCATGCAGTAGTTTTTGCGTGATGCGCGTGCAAACATACAGACAAACAGACAAAAACTAAAATTTTAGCTTATTTTGGCTTCTGTGGCTCTAATAAAGACCCCAAGAGATATTAGTTTTTCTTTAATATCTATAATGTACAGACATCGGCCTGTTAGGACAATTTTATTATATGTATAGATTTTGTATTATTAATCATATTATTCTATACAATCAGTTACGATGCTATCTTTAGTTATATTGTGAGTATTGTGACAAGCCTGCTTGACGTCTTGACGATACCAGCATGTTCAACATGACAGGTGGCGCTATCTACCGCTGTTTTTGTGGCATTCACAGTATCAACTCCTACCCGGAGGCCTCCAGCCATATATAGCGATAACCTTTTAATATTGCGATTGGTTTCAGTCTAGTATATCTAGAAGCTGATTCATGTAAAAGCTGTTAATAACCAGCTGGAAGTAGAACCTTGGGTGATCAGTTAATAAAAAAATAAAACAGATGACATTTAAATGCTGTTTCATCTGCTTCTTTGTAAAGAAGAAAAATACAACATGGGAAATGTAATTTCTCTCAATTTTCAAGAATCGCACTTTTTAATTTCAACACAACATACCATCACGCCTGTATTCCCCGAAGGGTTAGGTTAGACGTACTAATGTACACCCACAGTTCACCGGTATGTTTAGGTCCCATGTAATAGGGGGCGAGCCTATTGCCATTAACTGGGCACAAATCCAGACTCCGAGCTGCTACTGAGAATTTCATAGAAAAACCCAATAACGCTGCTCGACCTGGGATCGAACCCAGGACCTCTAGCGTAGCAGTCGCGTTTGGGACCACTAGACTAATGAGGCAGTTTTTTTTAAATATATTAATCGTTGCAACAATTCTTCAGTGTAAACGCGAAAATAGTCTTGGAGTCAACCCTACAAGAAATATAAATCGTTGTAGTAGAAGATATTTCTGAATTTCGAAAGCGTACTCTTTCAACATTTATTTATTTATTGAAATAGTACAGCCACATTACATTCATTAAATTTTACCACGAGTTCACCTATGTGCGACAGTTGAAAATTCTTACAAAATAAGATCTATGTCCAAAAAGGTTAGAGATAATTCTTACCAATATAGAAATTAATATCTACATATAACTTGACGACACGTTTGGCGTAGCAGCTGAGCGATCGGCTTCTGCGTCACGTGTTTTGAGTTCGATCCCCACACGGAGCAAATATTTGTATGATCTACAAGTAGTTGTTCCGGGTCTGGGCGTTTGTGTATGTGAGAATTTGTGTTTGTAAACGCACCCACGATACAGGAGAAAATCCTAGTGTGGGGCAACGGTTTTTAAAAAAAAATTAACTCCTTTTGTCGTGTATCTACCTAATTTTGGCCACGTTTGTGTTTCTCACCAGGAAAAACTAGGGTCAATGAATTCAAAACTAAAATAAAACAAATGTAGATTAGACCTAAGTACTTATTGAAAATTAAATAATTAATATACAGTATACTTAGATCAATTTATGTATACGAGTATCTACTCCATTTCACTGTAGGCATACAGCAAATTGCATGTTACTTAGGCAAGCACAATAAATCACTCATCGGTATCTCTATAGTAAATGCAAAGCGAACAGATATATTATACAGTCAAGGTGTGTTAGTAGAACCTACTACAGCCGCGTTTCGACCATATTGGGTTGCAAATGTATTAATTTATTGGGCTTTAGAGCTTAATGATGTACTGGGCAACCTTAAAAATGGAAATGGACACACAATGGACAAATGGATCTTAGTGATGCGGCAAAAATGAATAAAAAGTACCTACTTTAAATTTACATAAAATTTCAAATTTTTGCTACAACATGAAACACTTTACCTACTATATTGCTTATTTTTTATTTGTCTTTTTGACAGTTTTTATATACAATTTTTTTTTATAGTTTATTCATCAGATTTATCAGATATGTAATAAACACTTTTAAATCTAAATGAAAATTGGACCTCCCTAAAAGAACCGCTTACTGTGTAAGCGAGGGAAATAAGGAAGGAGGAAATACCTTTTATTTTTAATTAGATTTCGAAGAGATTCCAAGTTCTTTGTAAACGTCTAAAGACCCTCGAAGAGGTTAAACCAATTTCGTTTAGTTTTCTGTCTTAGAACATTTACTCTAATAGCAAAAAATCTATAAATAGTTGTGGAATATTTGTTTTCATTAAAATAATTATTTTTAATCAACTTATTCAATTGTATTTGCGATGTAAGGATCCCGATGACATATTTTAACAATTAATAATAAGTATTTATTGTGTCTGGTAATTACACTAGTGACTTAACAAGGTAGAACTTTTAACAAAATAATAGGGAAGTGCACCTTGCATTTCAAAATCAATCTTATTAAAATAATAAATATAGTTTTCCATACCATTAATAGGTTTGAGCACGTAACATTAAATAATAATATTTTTTCTGTAATATAAAATATACTAGCTGTAAAAGCTTCTTGAGTATAATTCATCCACCATTGGATATAAATATGCCTCTTGCATGATTCTCCAATTGTTTCTAGATGCGATAATAATATACTATTCCAGGTCAACCCTGGGGTCTTTATCATATTGTTTGACTATGTCCGTTAGACCGTATGCATTATATGTACACTCAACAAACGAGTTAGGTATGCAGGCAACGATATCCGTTTCTTGACATAACTATTGCATTAGGTATAAATAATTAATTATCCATCAAAGGGTTACAGGGCACTTTGTTAAAAAAACTCTGTCAGAGCCGAATGGGGCATATAGTTATCCCAATCACATCACCAAATAAAATAGGACATATTAATTATTCATGAAAGTAAACTTATAGGTACCTAATTGAAGTTTAAAATTCAAGGTCATCGTACCCAATTTTTAAATGTTAAATCCATCATGGGCCTTATTAAGTTATTACCTATGTTTCGCACCCAAAGACGGTGTCGCTGCCGCCGTAAATATTGCCATTTCAGTTTCCTATCTTTATAATCAATATTTTTCAAAGATTTTTTTTTTCTTGTAAATTAGTAAACATTATCATATAACAATCAGATCTCGATACCTGACAATACCTTTACGGGTCGGACAGGGTTTTCGTAGCACATTGTATATGAAGGCAGATGACAACACCTGCGTTTTGACACTTAATCCGCGATACAATATAAAATTTATTACACAATCATTATCAAAACACACAAATTAGCCGCCTGCATACCTACCTATCTAGGTATAAGAGAGCTAGGGCATAGTGGAATTGAATAATTCCACTCACAATTGGAGCTGCTCGACTGGGGAAGTACCTCCACCTTGCAGAAAATCGTAGCCAAATAACATAGCTCTGTGCTATGTTGTGTTTCTAACGGTGAGCAAGGTCGCCAGAGCTCCGCGAGGAAGCGTTGTGTTGGCAGTGTGGGGGACCGGTATTTTGTTACCGCCGCTGTCATGCATGGCAGAATGTCTCCTATACTGCTAGCCCAACTACCTAATCCTCCTTAATTTACAGGGTGATATCCTTGGTGTTGCAAGCGACCATAGGCTACGGTAACCGCTTACTGTCAGGCGGGCCGTATGCTTGCGTATGCTATGCGTAATCTTAGTGGTATAAAAAAAAATATATGACTAAAGACACTCAAGAGACTTCTGCAAATAAAAATGTATGTAGGAAGTCTGTTCAAACTTCACAGTTACAAATGAATACATCAGTTAAACTGTTAGCGGTTTTAAAAGTATATTATTTATACACCTACTTGATCGTTAGTATACCTAACTCGTTTTCATTTTTATGTTAGTAGATACGGTACCTATACGTTATTTTCAAAGCAACACGGTTCAATTTCCAATGGTTAAAAAGCGCTACAAATTGTGGATTAATTTCAAGGTGGTCTAATACAGAAATACGTATTAAATTAGCTTATCTTAAGCATTATCTAGTTATAAAAGTCAACTGCGTACATCGATGCGAAGACCTGTCACTTTTTACGCACTACGACCTTTAAACACAACACTAATTGCTGTTACCTTCAAGGAGCCGACGCACTTTGTGTTGAAAACACTAGCATCGCCCACCCAACGAAAATAACTGTTCACACAATGACATTAACCGTCCCTAGACAACCTTCACAGGAGCGTATATGATAAACATAAATGTTTTACAAACAAACATCGCGACAAAACATATTATAACACACTCCAATCAACACGAGCACTTATAAGCTCGAACAAAAGTCCAAAAAGGACTCCAGACGAAAATATGTGACAGAGGCATGCAGCCCTACCTACGGAGATAACCCTAAAATGAGGACATAACAAAAACTATACGGGCGAAATTAAAAGCAGCGACGTACAAGCAACTAACACACGCTCTAACGTTTTGTGATAAGCTCGTTGACTTTTTGGGGCCGACGTAATTTGTCGAAGGCGCCTAAGATAAAGGCGGCAATTTGGTCGCGGAGGCCCGAGGCACGCCGCCGGAATGTCAACCGGGGTAGCAGACATAGGGTTAACACGCAACACGATATGTACAAACACGTTTTAGAAATTGAATTTGTAATTTATTTAGTGGCGATAAATTCCAACAAAAATATGTTTAAATTATTTTGCGAACAATTACGTGGCACAGGTGTGAAGGTATGACGTCAAATGTCATAGCGGTATTCTGTCGTTTTGACGGTGAAAGGCGCGAAAACGCCATGTGCGCGCAAGCCTCAGGCCCTTGGGTTTATTCTGCAATATTTTACCGCGGTGCAACTGATCGGCTAGGCTCGCCACACGCGATTCAGATCGGATAAAGGCACGTGTAAACTATATTATGTCACGAAGATTTTCACGGTAAGATGTGTTCTCTTATAGTGAAGCGATTTTATTTCAAAACCATGTTGACTATTACTTACGAATCGTGTGATTTCGCCACAACTGATTCTATCTGTCTCTTCTATCAACAAAATGAACTAAAGAGTAACTAACTACAATATCCGGGTTATATTTACTTATCTTAATAATAAGAGAAAAGTATAACCAGTTGGTACTCCGCGTGATTTAAGAAGGACCTAAACCTTGAACTCTCAAGACTGCAAAAAATATTTGCATCGCCAAAAACATTTCCCATCATTCAAAGTATTGAATGATTAAGGTGAGATGGTTCGTAGTTTTTGTAACTAGTAACTTATAAAAAGAACATAGGACAACACTACATACCACTCACCTTAACCTACATTTTGCTTTCACCTCTAAACCAAAAAATCTTCCAACAAACCATTTGTGTATCCGATCACGTCTCGGTGGTCGCGTGTCCCCTCACTAATTATACGTAACTACTTATCGTACGGACTCTGTCTCAAACCTTTTAGCTGGTGACGTAGTCAATAAATCTTGACATATCTAACTGACGGCGTCTGCTACGGCGACGACACACAAATATTAATTGCGAATATATTAATAAAACTGATAGTTTGTTCCACGGCGGATATTGATGAATAGTTTGGAGATGGTTTTAGTGAATTTGTGGGATACATTAGAAGCTGAGATTTGAATCGTTCGATTTCAAATCGATGCTTGCAAAAAGTTGTAGGGTTGTCATTACACCTCTATAGTAACATTTCGATTAAATAATTCTTAATATTTTTTTTTTATATGAGCGTATGAAATTATTGTTAATATACTTAAGTCTATATTTATAAATCGGTTAATACAGGAACATTTTAAATAATACAAAACTAAAATTTGACTCGAGAATTTTTTGACAGTCAACGGAATCGGAATCATTTACCGAATTAGAATAAATTATTTCTAAATGTATTTATTAGTCCATAAACAATTTAAGTATACTATCACGCCTGTCGTCCCTGAAGGGTTAGGCAGAGGAGTTCACCCACAGGTCGCTGATATATTTTAGGTCCCATTTAATAGGAGGCAAGCCTATTGCCATTAACCGAGCAAGAATCCAAATTTCGAGGCGCAACTGAGGATTTCGTAGAAAATTCCAATAAAACTGTTCGATCTGCGTACTCAGAACCTTATGCTTGGCAGCGACGCTTATGTCCACTAGACCATTGAGGCAGTTAATCTTAGTGACCTAAGTATCTTTAATTTATATTCTGGGACTGCTTAAAAACCAAGTAGCAATAAATTATTTGGAGTTTAACAAAAAACAAGTCAGAATTCCATGTACTTTACACGTTCAAGTTTATAAATTCATAACATATTCATCGCAAAACGTGTAGGATATAGTCGAGTGCCTCGGATATGTCTAGACGTAGGGTATTAATAAATCTCTCCATATACGACGATTGCCAACAAAACACTTTCCGATTCGCGCATCCTTGATTCTATTAATTGGTTCTCATATCGCTACGCAATGCTACCGTTTCGTCCGCCAATAAATTCATTTCTTTGAAACCCAGTTATATGTAGTCTACATCTGTGGTTCAGAGAAGGACTCGACCGCATTTCAATAAGAAATTATCAAATTAGTTTCATCGGAAATAAAAAAAGCTGCCGTGCGACCACAAAGGATGGCTGGCATTGTTCACAGATTTTAAAAATCATCCATAATTAAATGGAATTTGGTTTTTATAGGCGCAAGCGTTTCGCCATGATATAAATTCCTGAATTGAAGACACAGGGCTATAGAAAAAGGAGTAATTTGCCACCCTGCTGGATGTCACTGTTCAATATTGAAAAGCCATATCGCAATCCGGGTACACAACAAATCAATAATAATATTGTACTTAGGACCTTTTTTGAAATGTATGAGAGCAGTATGGGGCCGGCCGGGGGTCGGCAAAAACTGGTCCAGTTGAGGTGACTGATTCCGCGAAGAATCCAGGGAGCCAGGCTCTGGTTATAGCACACAAAATAACAGATTGTCCAGCATTCTTTATCATATACGTCGAACTGGCACATGTCCTGATTACCGCCGCGGTGGTCTCTAATCATGCAAATATTGCAACGTGAGATAAAATGACAATGCTAATGGATTAGTAAATTTTTGACCATTTAATAACTTTCTAAGTGTTTATTAAATATTGCCTAGCAATTAAAGGCATTATTTCAAAGTCATAGATAACGGCTACCAGCTAATAAATTGCGCTTTCTATGAGAATAGGTGTGCCATTTGAGGTTAAATGGTTTTTGCATAAAATAACTTAAACAGACAAACAACTTAAAGCCATTCGCAGAATTAATGACAACCGATCTGATATAGACATTAGAACTGATAAATGTGACTTATAACATTTTGAATTAAACGCCTGTCCACTGTGAACGCCTCAATACTTAGTTTCTACTGGTTTCTACAAATGTGCCTATGATAAATATATGGATACATATAAAACAGATATTGTAGCTTTATGGGGTAATTGATTATAAAACTAAGCTGTGGTACTTATGTAACTTTTATTAAAAAAGTATGTTAAGACAAATTTCATACTCTCAGCCTTGTTGGACTTCAGGGCAAAATCCAACCTACCCTCTGTACACTCAAGGTTAAAGGCTATTTCGGCCCAATGTTTTAAGGAATCCAATTTGTTCCACTATGTCCATCTGGGTTTAGTCCAATGCCTTTAGATTCCACTCTGTGGCAAGTCTAGCCCACAAGTCGATTCTTAACTAATACTTAAAAATTTGTGACGTTGATATTACTCGAAAATTAAAAAAGCTTTGGTATGGTATAACCATTCACCAAATGTATGGTTTGATTAGGAGGTCTATTTCAATGAATTAAAGTCACCTATAATGTAACATAATAACGACATTCGTGTACTTTGTTCAAACGGTTATGATACAGGATGTGCGTGAACGTGTCAATATTTCTGTAACGTCTTCATCTAAACGTTGATGAAATGGAAACATCATATTCATTTCTTATGTCATCTGCCATTCTCTCTAAGTACCAGAACTCGTACAAAGCCCGGAAATTAATAGGAACGTTATTATACTCACACCTATAACATTAGTAACTGCGACACGTGCAAACCTCATCTGTATAGAATACAAACATAAATTACAAAGATAAATAAGTCATCTCGATGTAAACGCAATGATCATTACTGGCAGTAAAAACAGCAAATTGTTCTAAGAAAAAGTGAAATTTCAAGATAGAAACATCATTGAAGACATTGGCGACATAAAATGGGAATAGCGGGGAGCATTCAATGCGATAGGTGAAAAAAGCAATATACTCCGAGTTGTAGATCGGTATATCTTTCTCGGCTCAGCGTGAGACTAATTATGCTATGGGATGATCGAAGGACTGTTTTTGTCCGGCCGCGGTCGCCATTACACCCGAGTTTCGACTCAGAATTGAGTTTTTAGTTTGGCATAACTTAAATTGCATTTTTGTCACCCACCGCCGCCGAGTCGTGATTGTAAAATGTTTTTGTTGGCTGATTACGAGCCTCATGTTTATTCTGCTGTGTCTTCATTAGTACCGGTATTTTGTAGTTTTTTGTCCAAAAGATAAAATCAGAGATACAATGATACATAATTTTGATTTTCATTCAATTAGGTAATGTCTTTATCTTTATAACAACATAATTTCTAATCTGCTTCTGAACTAGCATGACACTGTCCTCTGAGATTTTTAAGGTGAATTATCATGGTAAATTGAATACTTTCATGATTTGTATCCTCCCATAACAATGACCAAAATGATGGTAGGTCATCATCAAAGCGCCTAGCAAAGAAATCTATCCAAACCAGTGGCATTGAGTTTACAGCATTTTGGGTCTGCCTGTTTATGTCTATGTGACAAAATGGAGGTTTTTTTTAAATCGTGTAGTGTAATACCTTGCCATGACCATGTCGTAGGAACCTATAAGGTATGACTAAGTCTTAAAATTATCTACAAGTGTTTCCGATGATTATACAGTGTGTTTGGTAGAACGTTGAACATACGAAAATGGTGGTTAGTTGGGGTCATCTGCTACCCACTTGGCCCAAATTATTTGACCTTGGCCGCACCGTTTTTTTAATTTCACAGAAAATTACCAGTTTTTTTTTAACTTTAAATTCGAATATATTTACTTGTTACCTAATGCAAGTCAAAGTTATGCATCTATGTATTTGTTTACATCTTTTTGTATCCTTCTAATCTCTTTTATCCTTAAAGACTCATAACTTTTTTTCCCATTAAAATCTGTACCAAACAATAATTTTATGAGAGTCTGCTACAATTAGACAGTAATACAAAACAACATCCTGCCTGTTTTACCCGTCACAAGTAAAGATATTTAAAGTTAAAAAAAACTGGTAATTTTCTGTGAAATTAAAAAAAGTAAAAAAAAACTGTGCGGCCAAGGTAATTTGGGCGAAGTGGGTAGCAGATGACCCCAACTAACCACCATTCTCGTATGTTCAACGTTCTACCAAACACCCTGTATAGTAGTCAATAACGCTCTTGATAATAATTAGTCAATCGGGAAAACATACTCACAATGTGTAAAGC
This sequence comes from Acronicta aceris, assembly GCA_910591435.1. Taxonomy (NCBI): domain Eukaryota; kingdom Metazoa; phylum Arthropoda; class Insecta; order Lepidoptera; family Noctuidae; genus Acronicta; species Acronicta aceris. Next base: position 14,531,802 of record OU342759.1, read on the forward strand.
TTAGCACTATAGACACATATACACGTTGGTATATTAAGTAAAACTAATTCTGGATCCATCATAGTCTTCTTGTTTTCCTCACTCTAGAGTTTCTTCAGTATCATACTCCAAAAGAAATTTTTCACATCGACCGGCCAGACCGGAAAATAAAACCCTGTTTTTTCCATTTGAAGGGTTTAGAATACGATTCCTCACTGCCATTCAGATAAGCATCTCGTAAGAGGCGAGAAAATATCTGACTTGATGGCTGTAATATCTCTTAGGGTTTGACTGATTAGCGCCCACCCTTACATTGGAGTCTGTCGTAAAGCACTTCGGCGTGTGTTTCAATTTTTGCATGTGAGAGCCAGTTCTCCCTCGGTTGTTGCGGCTTCAGCAATCTGCTGTCCGTAGAGGCTCTTAAGGCTCGCAACGCAGTGGCAACTTTTCTTGTGTTGCAGGTATCCAGCAGACGGCTCATCTGCTCTGACCAAATCTAAGTGATCAGATACAACTGTCCTTTGGAAGTAATTGCTGCCTATGATTATATTATTGCTTTAATTTTTGTAACAAATTTTTCTTCCCAATTTAGGATACGTTTATATTACTAGACGGCCACAGATATGCTAACCGTAAGAATTTGGTAAAAATTTATCTCTTAGTCATGGTTGAGGTTTTTGTTGCCCTAAGAAAACAACACCTACTAAATACATGCCACCAGTTTAATTTAATTTCCAAAAATGTATTTAGAATTATCACAAAAACTGTCTTTGTATATTTTTTTGTTTTGCGATGGGTGATTTCATAAACTTTGGCGTATGCTTGAATTTTTAACAGTTTTCCCCCAAATTCATGACAATTAAGTTCTTCTTCCATGCATGCTACTTCACATACACACACTTATTAAATTGTGGCTTCGTGCGGTATCGCAACATCGGCGCGGCATGTTGATTGCACCCTGGCTTAATTAAATAAACCGTTTCTTAGTAACTCTGTTTCCTCGTTACTTGAAAGCTTAATGCCACAATCAAGCTGATGCCTATGTGGGTACCGACGATTATTACTAGAATTGTGAATCAAATTACCTTACCCAACGTTAACCTTTTTTTAATACTCGTAATTTACACTCGACAAAAGAGGTACGTGTACAGGCAGCTAAAGACATCTAAGTATTGACAAAAATTATTTAGTATTGTATAACGTAATATGTGTAAAAACTCAAATCCTCTTCGCTGCCTGTATACCTCGGGTTTTTGTCGACTGTACCTACAACACATTACGTATAGACACTGAAGCACTACCAGATGCTTATAGATCTAATCGTTTATATTTTTTTATTTATAAAAAAACCCACCCTTAAGTGGTGACCCGTGGAGTGAAAATCGGATCAATCATAAGTTACACGTTTATCATTCTAAACTCCAGGTGGAGCTTGTTCATCCTATCCAATGGCCCTGATAATAGCAGGTAAGCTTTAATAATTTTGATGTTAGCAATGGGTTGTGGACTCGCATGATTGGCATGGGTTTTAGGTTCATGAGCTTTAATATTATATCTATATATATTCGACCTAAAGGTCGAATGCAATTTACCGTTATTTCATGCTTCATCGTACGGTAGGGATTTATGAATAAATGTATTATTGCAATTCGGGATATCTAAATAATTAAGTTTGGGGGCGTTCCAATAGTTTGAAGACATCTTTTTTTTATGGAATAGGAGGGCAAACAAGCAGATGGATCGCCTGATGGTAAGCGATGCGCCCATGGACACCCGCAACACCAGAGGAGTCACGAGTGCGTTGCCGACCGAAAAGTGGATTGGGCTTCCGGTAACCTCACTCACTCGGCGAAACACAACGTAAGCGTTGTTTAACGCCGGTTTTCTGTGAGGCCGTGGTATCACTCCGGTCGAGCCGGCCCATTCGTGCCGAAGCATGGCTCTCCCACGTAATCAATCTTAAAAAGAGCCATTAAGAATTTCAAAACTTTGTGTGTTCCATGAATATTTGTTTCGAGTCGGAGAACTGTTTCATTAGTCTATTGATCCATCTACCTAAATAAATACTATACTCGTTCCTAATTCCTCCAACAATTTTGTCGAAACATCGTCAGAATTCTTCAAGTCAACACGAAGAATCTGTTAAAAAACTTTCTTCTTGTAACCTACCTTCGGTTCCCTCGACGTTGATCGTCTTCGGTTCTTGGAACAGGTTCACGTTGGAACAGGACTCTGTCTTGATGAGCTCGGCGCGGTGATCCGTTGAAACGTTCGTAGTCGCGTGCTAGGCACGTCGGGAGCTGTACGGTACAAGGGAAAAGCTGATTCAATGTTTGGTGAAATTTTAAAGTACTGTTGTTACAGCTAAGAATATTTCTGTCTACCTTTCTGTCTATATTTTTATTGCTAAGAAGATTTGCTATGCTAACTTTGTCTAGTACATTCAATTCATTAGATCTTTAACGCACAATATATTATTGGATGTTCCTAACTCATCTAGTTTCGCTTATATCGATTTGTATTTATTGTATAAAAATCACTATATCTAACAGCATCATTAGTCTAGTGGTCATAAGCGCGACTGCTACGCTAGAACTCCTGGATTAGATCCTCAGATCGAGCAAAGTGATTGAAATTCTATGAAATTCTCATCTAACATAGCGGTGAACAAAAATTCAAAGAATACAGGCGTGATGATAATTCTACAACAAACCTCTTTTCTAAAATTATAATTTCTATTTATGACACTAATTTTGATATCCAGTTTTGTACCCATTGCCTACATCTATCGCTTTTGTTGAACTCGCTCCCTCTCCTAACCTGGACCAACCGTGTCAACTCTGCGTTCACTGTAAGCGGCCGCGGAAACGAGCAATTTCCTCTTCCATTATAATTGATTGGCGTAATTGCGAGCGGATTCTTTCGCGAATGGCCCACTGCGAATCGCGAGTCGCCCAGTCCACCGTGATTACGCCTTTCGGGATAATAGGATAGAGAAAAAACTTAATTCCATTAGACACATGGGAAAATTTTTAACTATCTTATTCATGGCTCTTCGAATTTAGTACATACCATGACGCTTGAATTCCCGAATGGTTTGGCAGAGATGTACTAACGTACACCAACAAATCACCGGTATTTTTCGGTCCCATGTAATAGAGGACGACCTTATTATGCTGCTACTGAGAATATTATAAACCAAATAACACTGCTCGACCTGGGAATCGGACCCAGAACCTCTAGTATAACAGTAGTGCTTAGAACCACTAGACCGCTACGTCTGCTAGTTTAACTGTTGATGATTAATCTCACCCGCATAATTTTGCGCATCCGACAATTATTATAAGGGTATCGTTTATTTAACGGATATTGTTGACGTTATAGAGGCAACTAGACGCCTTAAGCTGACAGTTATGTGCATATAAATTAGTATTAAACCAAACATTGGCTTTTATTTTGCTTACAATGCAACAACTTAATGTATTGGCAATATATCTTTTAATTTTCCCTTCACACCTTTTACGTTTCGCTTTTATAGAAGAGTCAGTATTTTTTTTAATTTTAGTTTATTTCTTAGCTACTCTTTCACATAACAATGTAACATACCATCACGTCTGTATTACCCGAATGATTAGACAGAGGTGTACAAATGTACACCCACAGTTCGCCGGTATGTTTAGGTCCCATGTAATAGGGGGCGAGCCTATTGCCATAAACCGGACACAGACTCCAGACTCCGAGCTGCTACAGATAATTTTATACAAAAACCCAATAACACGTTGCTCGACCTGGGGATTGAACCCAGGACCTCTAGCGTAGCAGTCGAGCTTGGGGCCACTAGACTAATAAGGCAGTCTCAATGAGCTTCTCATTCAAACATCCTTATACCAAATTTTTCTTTGCTACGTCTACACAATCATAGATGAGATAGAAGCTTCTTTATATAATTCCTCTTCCATTTGCTCATCAGCTCTTCTTAATTATTTCGTTGCCGAAAATGCTTGTTGCTTTTAAAATTTAATGCTATTATTGTTTTATATTTATATATTATATACATATATAATATAATATAATCAATATAATATAATATAATATAATCAATATAATATAATATAATCAATCAATATCAATATTCAATATAATAATATAAAAATCAATGCCACTTTTCGTTGTAATTTTATAACTCAAGAACGGGCTCACCTATCCAAACCAAATGTTTAGGCTTTGTTCGGAATATTTAGTAGATGGTTTATGTGAAGTTTGCACAAAATCGGTCGAGCGGTTCTTCATTTATCAAATTTTTTGTAACAATTAATGAATTTCATGTTCCAATTTTTTTTTTTTTTTTTTCGCTTTATACGTAGCGAAGCTCGTACTGGGCCGCTAGTATAATAATAATAAAGGTGGTACAACTTTAACTATTTAGAATTAAAGTGATTAGATAAGAATATGGATTGAGAAAAATGCGTATTCTATCTGTTGAAGTCTGGTGTGTCGGGAAACTAATATGCAACATCTTAGGTACTAATCCTTGCCCATAAATATCATTATATACTGTTTCATCTCTCTCTCTCTCTCTCTCTCTCTCTCTCCCTCTCTCTCTCTCTCTCGGGTCGGTCCCTCATATCTGAGGATCGTGGTCAGTATCAGAATTGCATCTGGCACGGATGATCTGCTTCCACCAGTTTCTATCCAGCGAGCAAATTGGAGGACGACGAGTCTTTGAGTTCGAGTTTTGTGAGGTTTCTACTTCCAGACAGTTCGTTCTACCCTTTAAATAAAGAAGAAACAGTAATTCTTCAGGCTGCGTTACATATTTATCAGTTTTTATGATATGGAAAACCAGGGTACGGGTAGCGGGATACGTCATTCTTGTATCAACAAAACCTCTTATACGCCCAGCTATGTATTGCGCAAGAGACTCTGTAATCTCGTATCGTATCATAAACAAAATCATTAAATTCATTTATAACAATTTAATTAAGCTCAATCAGACTACTAAGTAGGGCCACTAATTACTTGTTAATAATCCTGAGGTATCAATTAACAGAAAAATTATCTACGTCAATGGAGACAAAGGAAAAATGAAAAATGTCAACGCCTATTGTTTTTGCTTGGAGCTCTTGCTTCGTGGAAACAATGACACTAATTAGATCATTTTCCTCATTAAACAGTTACTGACGATTAAGCATTATAGCTGGCAGCATGGCAATATAATTTAATAATAAACTTAAAATTCAATTTCCCCTGTGTAGGGACGGACAACAATACAGTTCCTCACTGCTATTCAGACAGACATCTCGTAGGAGGCGAGAAAATATTTACGTGGGAGAGCCATGCTTCGGCACGAATGGGCCGGCTTGACCGAAGTGATACCACGGCCTCACAGAAATCCGGGGTTAAACAACGCTTACGTTGTGTTTCGCCGAGTGAGTGAGGTTACCGGAGGCCCAATCCCCTTTTAAAAGGTCGGCAACGCACTCGTGACTACTCTAGTGTTGCGGGTCCATGGGCGGCGGTAATCGCTTACCATCAGGCGATCCGTCTACTCGTGTGCCCTCCTATCCCATAAAAAAAAATATGTGACTTGCTCAGTGGTAAGACCACTTGGGGACTGACTGGCTGGCGACCACCCTTACGTCGGAGTCTGACGTAAAGCTCCTTGGTGCGTGTTTCGACTTTTTGCACTCTTAAGGGTCGGCGACGCGTAATGAAACTCCTCTAATGTTGCATGTGTCCATTGGTGGTGATAACTCCTTACCACCAAAATATTAACTTTATGTGGCACGAGATAATAGTGATGTTGGAGTATTTATTAAAATCCCGGATACTTCTCGATACTGGCACCTCACTTTACTTAACTACACTAATATTATAAAGTGGAAAGATTTGTCTTTTGTATGTAACGAATAAAGTTAAAACTACTTGCTCGATTTCAAAAATTCTTTTGTCGTTAGAAAGCTACATTATCACTAAGTAATATATGCTATATAACATCACGGTACGCCTCTTAGGGACGGAGCAGCGCAGGTGAAACCGCGAGCGGGTCGCTAGTATTAAAATATATATCACACTAGGGAACAATCCTGTGTCGCGGAAGACTAACAAACGTTCAATTAAAGGATACAAGTAGCCTATTGCCTGATAGTCTGTGTAATGTGATCACGTCACATCAATAAGCTATCACTGCTTGAAAAATACAATAAAAAATAATACTACACGCAGACTTTAATTGACCTTAGAACTTGCTATTTATAGTCCTAATAACACGTTATAATGCTATTATCGACATAAGTACACTAACATAGTAATATTTCTCTTGGATTCTTCTCCGTGGGAATTTAGCCATTTGATACGGTTTTTCCTTCATTCCCACTATACTGATATCATGTTGTAGATTTATAAGATTCATATTTTGGAACAATACACTAGAAGAATGTAATTATCGGAATAATGGAATAATTAACCCTATCGGATAGAATCTGAGGTTGTACGCGCTACCAATTTAGGTCACTTGTACTGTCGACAAAAAAGTTAGGTGAACAGCTAATGATATATGTGAAAAAGATTGTCTAATAATGCATAACGCAATATGTACCGAAAGTAGTGTTGTTAGCTGCGTTGTTAGTGTGTTCAGTGAACACCAATTTGAGGTTTTGGTATGTAGATAGATACCCAAAACCTAAAATTGGCGGATAATATTTACAACACAGTCTATGCCAATAGCACGCACACGCCGTTCGCTGTCTGTTTATCTAACTCTTTCGTCGATTGTATATTTCTAGAGACCATTACTTCTAGGTAAGCGTAATGTAACACGCTCCCGGTCAGATGGAGTAACGACTTGCGAAAGCCAGCTGGCAGTTACTTTTGCGGGAAGGCGAAGATTCAGGTTCTATTAATTCTCTGGGCCTACGTCCAGCAATGAAGGATGTGATACTGACAGAATTGAATAAGACCATTATTAGATATTGAAATTAAACCAGTTTACGGAATTTATCGCTTTATATATTTTTATATTGTCGATAACAAAATGCCGACGTTTCGCACCCTTTGCAGCGTCCATGGTCACGCTAAGATCAATAGTAGACAATCTTTATGTCAAACGCATCGCAAACATGGGAATTAAACAAATAAAACAAGTTATTTTTTGCGAAAATTATTACACACTAACAAGAATAATTTAACTAAAATGATTATTAACAACATTGTATACCTACAGGGTCTGACGGATATGAGCAAATTACAAAATTACAACTAAGTATTTTTAAAGACGATTTTATTATTTTATTTTATTTTACATTGCAATTTTTCTTGTAAAAAACCAAAATATAAGTTTCTGATGTAGATAGCTTCAATTAAAATATACTTTAAGTTAAATACTTTTTTTTATTTAATTAGTCAATATGAGCATATCTCAACTAGTTACGTTGAGGCGAGCGAGTTGCCCGCTCAATTAACCAGCATTAAACGATTAAATGTGTTTATAACCATTGCAGAATGACATAAAAATAACTTAATGAATTGTGCGGATAACATATTATTGAATAGGTAAGTATTGACTAACGCATTGGTTTGGAGGTAGTAAGCCAGGCTGGTAAACGTGAGGTCCAAGGTCATATCCCAAGCGGAGTAAAGTGTCACTACTGCTACTATGCTCTTGGCAATTCTTTGCGCGATCAAATCAGAAATGAGGAGATCCGTAGAAGAACTAAAGTTGCCAACATAGTTCAAAGGATTAGCAAGCTTAAGTGGTAGACGGCGGGGCACATAGCTCGTAGAACATACGGCTGCTGGGGCAGAAAGGTCCTCGAGTGGAGACCACGCACCGGAAAGCGCAGTGTGGGACGACCTCCAACGAGGTGGACGGACGACCTGGTAAAGGTCGAGGGGAGTTGTTGTATGCAGGTGATAACCGGTCCCTGTGGAAGTCTTTGGGGGAGGCCTTAGTTCAGCAGTGGACTTCTATTGGCTGAAATGATGATGATGATAACTATCACTCGAAGTTTAGATCTGTGTCTGGTTGATGGCTATAGACTCGCCCGTTACTTACTTAAACAGGGTATAATACTGTTTTACCGTGTGGGGACAGGTTAGAATACAGGTCCTCACTGCCATTCACATAGGCATCTTGTAAGAACCGAGACAATATATGAGTTGCTCGGTAGTACGACCCATTGGGGTCTGACTGGCTGGTGACCACCTTACGTCGGAGTTTGTCGTAAAGCACCTCGTAGTATCTTTCGACTTTCATGCTGCGGCTCTAACAGTCTGAAGTCCGTAGGGGCTCTTAAGACTCCGCAACATATCAGCAACTCCTCTGGTGTTGCAGGCGTCCTTAGGCGGCGATGACAACTTACCATCAGGTGGTTCGTCTGCTCGTTTGCCGATATAATGAATTAAAAAAAGTATTAGAACTGACACTTTTGGCTAACCCTCCGGGGAATACAAGCTTGATTGTATGTTACTTTTTATTAATATTGAATGCTCTATAGATAGAGCAACATTCATATCAGAGTCAATATCGTTGTATCATTATGGTAATTCCCGAAGGATTAGGCTAAGGTGCTGGTACAAATGTACACTCACAGTGCACCGATATGTTTACGTCCCATAATAGGAGGCCAGTCTACTACCATTTACCAGATACAAATCCAAACTCCGAGCTTCTACTGAGTATTTCATTAAAAAACCCAATAACACTGATTTGGATGCATATGGATATTTGGACACATATTACCCTAACCTACCTATACGCCACTGGTAGTGGATTAAAAAAAAAATACACCAAAACCTGCCACGACACAGCCCTGAAGCTTATAAGCTTCTCGTCAAAGCATTGTGTCACATAATTTTCTTTATAAATCCGCAAAGTAATCCTCTTACTTCACAAAGTGCATTAATTGCATCCAGTCAAAACAGAAAATGTCTTCAATAATTTATTGACTGACAAATCCCATCGCAAATAAAACCACATAAATTTGGCACCCGAAAACATTCCGTTGACCTCTATTTTTAAAGCAGTAAGGTGAAAATTATGGAGTGTTTGATGCCAATAATAATTTGTCGCAGAACCGATCCAGTTTAGTTTAGGGCTGTCAAAAATTCATTTTTTCTGTTTCAATGAATCCCGATTAATTCTTAATACCGTACGGACAATGTTGCGTGTGCATTTTTGAACCGGTTTCGCGTAATGAAATGTAAAAAACAATATAAATTCGTAAGGGATTTCTTATGTCAAAAATTTCACTGGTTTTTTTTTTAACATATTGTATTTAATGATCTCATACTTACCCCACCTATATCTACTTATATAACATAACATACCATCACGCCTATATTCCCCGAAGGATTAGGCAGAGGCGTACACGCACAGTTCGCCGGTATGTTAACTCTAGTGAACATTTTAGTGTTATTCCTAAAATGTTCACTAGAGTAAAAATAACAACTAATTATTATTATTAAAATGAACTAATAATTTATTGCCCCATCCACCACAAGTAGTTTCAAGTGTCTTAACTTAATTAAATATACAAATTCTGCGAAATTATTATAAATACTTATAGATTATAATAATTATTAATTGTTTACTTAAAGTGCTGTAAATAGATCTTTTAATTTCGTCATCATAATTATCATCTTTTCTAAGAGAAACTGAATCTTCAACTTTTTTAAAGCATACTACATATAAGCATCTCTCATTAACTGCCTTACTGTGCGCACTGCTACGTTAGAGGTTCTGGTTTCTATTCCCAGATTGAGCAAAATATTATTTGTTTTTTCTATAAAATTCTCCATAGCAGCTCGAAGTTTAGAAGTGTGCGCGGTTAGGTAATAGGTACGCCACCAATTATATGGGACCTAAAACCTAACCTAACCCTTGGGAAAACACAGGCGTGATGTTATGTACCTATGTTTTTTTTTAAAAAAAAAAGCTTACTAGCAATGTGATATTTGATATTTGATTACCATTACGGAAACTGGGTATCTAAGTATAATATTCGCATATTATCACCAGTATTAAAATGACAGCGCAAAACCTCGTCAGATACTTAATTAAACCAATCATTTAATTAACATGCATAATTAAACGTGTTTAATCAAAGTCCTATGAATCTATGATTAATCGAATTGATAGCAGCTGATTGTACCGTCAGCAACATAATGGGTAATTCAAATTATTAAATGACGTAGCGGCGTTACCTAAACGTAGGTTTATGCGGCGATTAGGCAATTCCTAATTTCCCTTAGAGGAAAATTAAACTATTAACTAACTTATAAAGAGAAATTAATTATTATATCGTGATTTAGTATTTTTATAGCCATCACTATTCACATTTACAGTGTGAATTTTTAATATTTTGAAAAAGAATTAAGATATCAAAATTTTTTATTAGGATTTTTTTTCGAAAATAACAATTTACAATTAACATATAATATTACAATGATTCGAAAAATTACTAAGTCACCCTGTATAATATCCTAAAGCATCTGCATGATTCGGTGTCGTTAAAAACATATTCGCGAATCTAATACACACTAAATAAGACAGGAATTAGAATAATAGATACCTTTTATCATTCTCTCGTATGATTGCACCATTAGTCTAATGGTCCTAAGCGTGACTGCTACACTCCTGGATTCGATTCCCAGGTCAAGCAAAGTGCTATTGGAATTTTCTATGAAAAACTCAATAGCAGTTCGAAGTCTAAATTTGTGCCCGGTTAATGGCATGGTACCTAAACATACCGGCGAACTGTGCCTAATCTTACGCCGATCATCTGCTGCGTAATTTTATTTATACTTAGTCAATATAATGACGCATCTTCGGTCGCGAAAATTGGTTCGGACCTTAGTTTTCACTTTAATGACAAATAGTGCCAATATGACGCAAAATCTAAATAAAACACTATCGCTTAAAGATTCTCATGAAGGAAGTTAAATTATTAAAATTTGAACTTTATGCTAAAGGCCTAATGGTCATCTTACAGGACTTCATGAGATAGAGACTATACCTACGTTATCGTCATCATGACCATTGCTTTTCTAACACATTCATTTGTTATTTTGTATTCTTGATTGTTATTTATCAAAACTATCATTTTTCTCGATCCACTATGAATTCTAAATTTGAATTAATTCCAGAGAAATTGCTCATTGTCGCCTCATTAACCCTCATGGTTGACCATCACGAAAGATTCCAAACTAATGTTATAAACATTAGTTTAAACAAAAACGGTGCGAACTGTCCTCAGATTAAGTGAAAGTTACGATCCTATTTCTAGGCCTCAACATGCAAAAAGACACACAAACCCAGACAGATAAGTAATGTTAGCTAACCTTACTTAATTTATGCAACTTGGGATTATTAATATGAAATACGGATGCTTGTAACTTGCAAGTCTATCAGTTAGCGAAGCAAGGACGATTAACGTCGCGTTTGTCGATTAGACCAACAATATTGTATTCACTATTATTAGTATTTAGGTATTTATAGTGAGAATAGGGTCGCCAAAACTTTTGGTCTGATTATTTTTTTAGAATAAATTATAAAAAAATAGTATTTTATGAAATGAATTTTATGTTTTTTTTTATTAGTTAAATATAGTCAGTATTTTTCCGTGCTATATATTTCTTAATACCTACCTACCTACACAATACATACATCATTGGCGGACTCGCAATATAGTACAATAACAATACTATACCTACATAATATTATTTATATTAACGTAATGTTGGTGATCCTGAATGAAATATTAGTATTGGTAGTTTAGTCGCAATAATCAGTCAAAATTTCCGTATTCCTCCAGTACTGTATGTTTCTACACGGATTTTTTTCAGTTTTCCCTCATTGTTAAAGCAATAAGTTATGACTGGTTTAACTGTTCATTATTAATAATTGTCTAGTAAGTAGTTAAAGGTTTTTCTAATTAGCAACAAGATAACAAAAGAATAGTGTGTTTGAAATAAATTCGTCTTTTATTGGCTCATATAAAAAGTTAATATAAAATTATTACGAATGTTTTAAATACTTGACACTCCATGCATCCACAAGTTATTTTAACAATAATTGCCTTGCCAATTATAATTGGAATAAATAACTGGAAATCCTCAATACATAGTGTTATATGTCAGAATTCTTGGAATTTAATCAGTCAGGGTCGTTTTGTATCAATCAATTAAAAGTATAAATATTAAGGTTAAATAATAATTCTTGTTTTCTAAGAGACCACGCCAATACGTTATTCAACCCGTGAATGCAGGCCCACCTAGAAAGACCCGCGTCGCCTTTATCGGTCCTATCAACCTCTCTTGCAAGATTTATGCGCTTCATAAACTTGACGCATATCGGCCGATAATACGCCCGTCACCACTCGAATCGCCCCAGGAGCGTGACTAACACATCGCTTCACGTACAATATTGATACAGTTGAGTATTCGCAGAAAACCTGATTGTTTGAAAAATGGATGATTAACTTATTTTCCTCGCCAATTCAATTGCAAAGACTATGTACCTAGATCAAACCGGTCGACCCGTCTTAGTGGACGGTTAGCGCTTGAAGGCAATAGTAAGTATCAATGTGAAGTCAGCATGCGAATCTAATGTCCTTACACAAAGCTGCACTTACGTAGCGGGCAAACGATCCCATAATTACGGGTGTGGCGTACGCAGGCGCGAAGGGCGATATTTGTTTGCAATTAGTGCCCGCACGGGAAGGCGATGTCCGGACGTCGTCGGTAATTTATGGTTGCGCGAAAGTACCGAGTTGAAAATGAGGCCAGGAGCGCCCGCAGCTGCCGGGTATGCCGACTGACATTTCCGCGCGCATTCTAGGGTTAAATGCACCGGCGGAGTACACACACTTCATCAAAACTGATGAATTGATGATGATTGAAATAATTGTGAAGAATGTATCACATTGTAGTGTTAAAAAAAAATACAGAAAAAGTATATATTACCTAAATCGTTTTGACTTAAATGGTACACAAATTCCAAACAAATCTCGGTTCGTAAATTCTTATGTCAAATGGTACCTATTCTACTAAACTAAATAACATTAAATTTAAAATACTCCCGCAACATCATGTCTTAGTTATCATGTTCTTGCAATATCATTGAAGTTATAGGATACCAAATTTCAAAGCAATCAGACCTGTGGAAGTTGCTCACATCCTTTCTTTAACTAGAAAGGAGCTGATAATCTTCAAGCGGCTGTCCAGATTTCCTTAAATCATTGCTAAGAACACTGTGGACCGTCACCTCTCAAACAAAAAAAAACTGAATCAATATCGGACCATTCGTTTGGGAGCTACGAGGCCACAGACAGACGTTAAACTTACAGCACCCCTCTTTTTGGATCGGGGCTTAAAAACACCGGCAAACGCAAACAAATAAGCTTGAATCGAGATCAAAAACTTACCTAAAGCTGACATAAAATTTATGACAACGAAATTAGGCCGTTCAACACTTATAAAATTTCATAATATGGTGAACGAGAAATCGATTATAGGTAATATGATATTAAGTTTGAATAAATTACCAATACTATATTTTAATAAAAATTCAAAATGTGTGCTTTTGATGCTAATTTTAATAAATGCCAGCTGTCAGTCTAGAAGTTTGCATTTAAATTTCACATGTTTTGTGTAGTTGTAAATATAAACAGCTAATGGCTTTTACGACAGCCGATATAATAATGGTAATGTAAAAAAATGCAATAACACATTAAGCAGTAAGCATTTAGTTTGAACACCTTAAAAACCTACATTAAAACGACTTAATAATCACATGTGGAAAATTTAAAAGTAAAATAAAAAGCAAATAGTATTTATAATAAATTATTTTTTATTCTTGGAAAATTATTGTATAAATCTAAAATTAAATTTAGAATTAATTAAATAATTTAATTATATTTTTAATTAAAAAAAAATATTATGAATAGCAATGTAATAAACACTAATATTTCTTGTCACCTTAAACAATTAGCAAACAATTGTGGACATCCGTGAGAGTGTACACTAATAGCTGTTTGAAATTGTAAATGTGTCCGAACCTTTGTGTGTGGAACAAATAAAAATAATAATACTTACTCGTAATTGTCGATTAGCACGAACACCAGACGTGTGATCGAATTACTGTGAAATTATTTTTATACTTGGCACAACACTATCGCGCAGCGCATAATAAACGATTTAATAATGTTATTAATAACGGTTATAAGAGCAGTTTTAATAGTGACAGAATAATAATAGGAGGTATTTAGAGGGTTAATTGATCATTCATATGGAATTATCTGAGACAATAAGCATTTTTCAATTTTATGTATGTCAATGTCGTTTATCAACACTTGCATTAAGTGGTTATAATATATTTCAACTGATGTGTTTAAACAAAAATAGACCATTTTATATTTACATATATATGAGATATAAGATGGAATAGGTCAACATTTGCATACAACAAGCGTAATTTTGTACTTAAATCATTATGAATATTGGTTATAGTTTTAAAATATTTTATTTTAACTTATTAAAAATCATGATGCAAACATGTCTATGATTATTTGAAACACGAGTGTATAGAACTATCGATCATTGTTTTTACCAACGTTGCGAAGATAAAATCAACCCTGCGCGCGCCGCACACCGCAATTAGAACTCATTGAATTATTTTTTAATTTAGTGCGACAACACACGCACTCGTGAATTTAATTTCCTTCCAAGTGAGTGGTATCAATTTTTTTCAAATTACGTTATGTGTACTTCTACGCCTACTGCATTTCTATTTGTGTGATTTTAAAACTTTTTTATTATTCATAATATATCGCAAAATACGTTAAATTAACTTCGATATCAGTTTATTATATTTAAATCTATGTAATTGCTATTTACCGGTACGCATTCATGAATTAAAATAATTGGCAAACAAGTATAATCTACTCGGTGGTAAGTTGGCCTTTGGAACTTTAAAAATAATTACATAAAATCAGTAATTTCCTATGCCTATTTATACATATGATACGTAATAAAATTAATTAAGATTCTGTTATCATTTAATTATTTACAAGATATGTAGGTACATTTACTTTTATGAAAGTCGGCAAATAAAAGTATATACCTTGAATCGGTAGCTCGTTTGTACTTAGTAATTATTGTACGATATGATCTTATCGTCATAATATCGTGATTGAAGTCTATTTAGATTTAAAAAACGATAATTTCAGTGTAGTTGCATAAGGCAACATTGATAGATAACGTGTTTACTCTATGAGCAATGTAGGAATACGGACATGCGCATTGTGCATGCACTTTAATTATTATAATTTAAAAAAAGGTTTTCAAATTTTTCATCGCTTATTATTTGATAATAATTTATGTTTTATTACAATAATAAAGTAGAAACGCTAGTAGTACGCTATTATGTTCAAATAATAATAATAATATATTTTAAGCAAAAATGCAAAACATGTCACTCGTTTAATTAATCTTCTACAAGAAAAGCATGGCCAGTTCCGATAAAGATAAAAAAAAAAACTTTATAAAAACTACAAGATATCGGCTGTTATCTTGAATGCTAATGGCGCCAGCAAGTACTCGATATCTCTTTGTTATTATTAATAATAAGATAAAACAATAAGTAATGCCGAAAGGTGCGCTCGAAGGTAACGCCTACATCTGGTGTTCCAGACACTAGGCTATTATGTACGATAAATACAGTCTTTTAACACTTACCGAAGGCCTTTTTAGCCTGTCTTATCTGTAATTTACATACTAGGTATCGCCTTAACAGGACAATTACATGAAAGATCTCGCTTTAGAAAGAATTATTTCCAAGAAAATTATCAATTGCAAATTGCTATAACAAGGTGTTAAGGGTAACAGACGATGGAGTTTTTTCTATTTATTTGGCTAAAGAACCACAGATTAAAGACTACATGGTCTGCTTGCTCAAGTCTTACATAAGCCTAACTGCAGTCTAAAGTCTAACTCCCCGGATGCGGCTAATATGTAACGTGATCACGTCTGGTTTCTATACTTAGATATCGTGAAAAGGGAATTCCCCCCTTCCCACTATTGTAATATTAATTATTGATTTTTACCTTTTATGAAGAATCGTCGCTTTAGGTTGTTCTTGTATTTATTTATTATTTTACTATTTCAAGTTATACGTTATCGGAAATGTATGCAACCCGTCATGATACTCGTATAGCTAGGATATCTATGCCAAAAATCAACAGGAAATGTGTAAAATAAATTTTATGATAGGTACATATATCTTAGGAATTTCATACATTTTCCAAATAGATGGAATAGAATAAGAGATATCTTTGATGTAATAAAACTATCCAAATATCGCTTAGCGCACTGTTACCATTCAGCGCACGAGCCGAGCGAGTGAAACGAGCTGTGCAGTGGCAGTCAAAAAATGTTTCAACAAAAACCCACTATGAAAGAATAATTAGTGTTAAGATATGGACCATTTTATTTCATTTCCAACAAAATTATGGAAATGGAAACTACAAACCAAAAAACATAAAATCAACAGAAAACATCGCGCTAAAGTTCCTTTTTTAATAATTCAAATTTTAAAAATATTGTTAATTTGTCATCTTGACCCCGTATGTTAAAGGTTAACGTCGTCGCCATTTTGAAGCATGCGTACGCGCACTATCTCTTCCTCAATCTATAATTGCTTTGAGAAAGTCCCAGTTTTCCCGCGTTTTTGCACACCTTACCACGTAATGCTCATATTAAATCATTTATTATAGGAAGATATTTTTATTACTTATAGCTATTACCTACATAAGTTTAAAAAGAAACATTCAATGTTTAACGACTATTTCCACTTTTTATGAATCTGAACGAAAATGTTTAGCAATTTAGAAGTATGACAAATTTTCTGGGCCACTATAAATGCAATGAATTAATTAAAAAAAAAACTTAATAATCACTTCCTTATGTATTCATTCAGCAACGCCCTTAATAACCCCATAAGACCAAAACCATAGATTTTGCATAATGTCTTTAATATAGGACTTGATGGGTTAAATCTAGTCTTTAATCAACAAAAAAAAATTGTGCTGCAAAATTGCATATAATATTTTTCCCCTTATATTGCAACTAAACCTCACAGACGTATCGTTATCCTGATTGGTATAAATAATTATTTTTAACACATTTCAATTACGAAACCAACAAAAAAGTTATTATGTCTGCTTGCAAAAACGTAGGAGAAAAAAAACGCTTCGCGATAAAGCAAAAACGTATAAAAAGATCACGTTATTTGATTAAACCTAATTACATTTCTGGTCGTAATTAACTTGCACGTATCATTCCCTTTGTTTTATTACAAACAGATACAAAATAAACTTTACACCTCGTGAATTGAGAAACAATCAAATCTGGACTTTATTATTATAGGGTTAAGAGTAATACGTGTGGGCGAAATTTGTTGGTAAACAGTAGATGTCTTAGGTTGTGATACGCTTGCATATTATTAAGGTATTATTTATGATGGAAATTAAGGCGATTTGCTTAATTTTATATTCAGCAGTGTTATAAGTCGTCGACGACGTGACGGTTCGTTTTGTTGTTCTATTCTGTCTATTCATTATTAGCACTTAGAATTCATTTTTAGAACATAATAATAATTATATTTCCACTCATATAATTGTCAATAGATTATGGGTTTTACTGTTCGTTTAACATTTTGCTCAATTTTTTCTTTTTTCATTGATAGGCTTACGCTTGACCGCCAGTTCGCCTGATGTTAAGCGACACTGCGATCTACGATGGAGCGCACTTGCAAAGAAGCATTGTTTGCCTTGCAGTCGGGAAATGAGGGCTGATTGTCTTTATACAGATCTGAATATCTATTGTTACTCTTTTAAATGTAAATTAGTCCTAAATTGTTATCCTAATTTGTAACAGACTGTACCACTATTTTGTGAAATATGAATAAATTAATAAAAATATATATTAACGTGAAGGCGTCTTTGGTCAACTGCACCCACAGGATCACTCGACCAAATCGAATTTTGAATAGGTCGACTGGACCCACTTCTTATCTTGTATAGGGCCGCGGCAGCAATGCCACAGTGCACTTCGACCCAATGGGATCTTTTGTGCTTCCCTTAGATGCCTATGACTCATCCCCGCCCAGTTCTTCAAACAGCTCTTCCATGAGCTTTATGATGAGGCCTGGGGGTAAGAGTCTGTAGTCCTCTGGTCTTGGATAACCTTGCCCCAAGAGGCGCATGCGCTTTCTAGCCATTGCATCGCATGTACACAAAAGGTGTTCCATGCTCTCAATTTCCCTTTTGCAGGCCCTGCAGTCTGATGTCTCTGTCAGGCCCATCTTTTGCAGTAGAGCGTTAGTTCCGAAATGTCCGGTCAGAGCTCCCAACAAGTGACGGGCCTGCCGCCTGCTTGAGTTCCAAATGGCATTTTGCCATTTTGATGAGGAACCTATGAATTTCTTGGAGTGAGCAAGTCCTGTGAGGCTCAACCATTCATCCGTGTGCCTCGCCATTGCGTACTCCCGAAATGTTGTTTTGACTGCGCTTGAGGCCAGTCCTACAAATGGTTCCGGTCCAATTAGTGATGTTTCAGAACCTTCCCTTGCCAGCTCATCAGCGTGCTCATTGCCCATAATCCCTCTGTGCCCAGGGACCCATATAAGCCTTACCTTGTTTCGCTTTCCTAGCTCATTTAGAGTCCGGGCAGCGTCCATGACCAGCCTTGAGTCGATCCTGTAGGAGGTCAGGGCCTTGAGCGCCGCTTGGCTGTCACTAAGAATGTAGATGGACCTGCCCGCGGTACCACTACTTTCTATCTGTTGTGCACAGGCAAGAATAGCATATGTTTCCGCTTGGAAAACTGTGGCTAATTTGCCCATGCTTTGACTAATCTTGTAGTCCCTTGCGTATAAACCCGCCCCTGTACCCGATTCGGTTTTCGAACCGTCAGTATACCATATCAGACTGCCCTCCTCTGGTGGGTCTAGTCCCTTTATCCATTCTTCCCTTGACGGTAGATGAGCCTTGTAAGACCTCTTGAACATAAACATGGGCTGCATTTTGTCGCAGTGCATGTTCGTTATTGATGACTGGACCCACTGGCCAATTTCATTATTAGTACAGTCACGAAGTAAATCCGAATCATTTAGTTTTGTTTTTATGACTAAAAATATACCAATATTCGTGCTATACGCACAACACTTATTACACTAAAACTAAATAAGTAAATATTTTTTACTGTAATAATAGTTACCTACCTAAATTAGGTGCACGAGCACCGGTAATTTCAAGGTTTTTATGATATTTTGACTAACCAATTTTGCGCTCGACTGTATCCACTATTCCACTAGTAGCTTTAAACAATAGATTTTTTTTAAGTTTGAATGTGGGTCCAGTTAACCAATGAAAATAGAGAAATTAAATTATGTGGGCAAGTGGACCCTCGAGTCCAGTAGCGAGCGGGTCCGGTTGACCGAAGACTCGACTGTTCGCTTGGCCAGCAAATTAAAGTGTCAATTTCTTTTACGCGATTTCTAGGTCATTAACATTAATTATTATTCACAACGGGTACTAAAACTTTTGACTTAAAATCGTGCCGCCAAATTTAATTCATAGTCTTTATGATTTTATGATTCATAATTAGGTTTGTAAAAAATATTTAGTTAGAGTTACCTGTTATTGTGACCGTGTGTGTGTGTGACTATAAAATTAAATAGGTATCTATATGTATTTATTAAGTAATTTTCACCCAATGGCTAAGAACTAAAAGTTCAGGCTAGAGAGTAAGAGTGAGTTGTTTTCTCACACTCACTGGAGTGTAAAAACATCTCACTCTACTGAGTTTTACACATCAGTGAGTGTGAGAAAACATCTCACTCCAAGTGAGATGTTCAACAAGTGAATGTTTCAATAGAATAATATTATGAGAAAAGATCATTGAAAAACTTGTTTTTTATCCAAGATGCTAGTCACAAACTCACAAGTAGGTACCACAACACCTAAGGAATTATAGTCACTAAAATCTTTGTCACATAGTGATGCACTTATTTTTACTTTATCATTTCAGAATGATATACTGCTTAACTATTTTAGATGTGCCTCTCCTATATGAATTAAAAAAACAACCATGTAGGTTATAAATAGCAATTTGCCCTATGCGCACTATTTACTATAATTCAATTATATAAAATAAAGGAAAAATTAGCACAAAAACGTACAATCACTAGGAATAACTGTAATTATGTAAAAACCCAAAGGAAAACGGTGTTCGCGAGCCGGTGTCACGACCCGCACGCTCGCAATTAAATAATTATAAATAATCGCTGCCCACGCGCATCTGACGAACACCCCAACGATTCGCTCTCTAAAACTCGACATACAATCGGTTTAATACAATTATCTCGATTTAACTTACCACGAATTGTATATTTACACAAGGGGACCAGCGTTCTGGCGAAGGTTACAGGTAGATACTAGGCTCACCTTGCGACTATCTTGGTGGAAAAGAAAGAAAGAAAAAAATCACGCCTATATTCCCCGAAGGGTTAGGCAGAGGCAGAGGTGTAATGTAAACCCACAGATCGCCGGTATGATTAGGTCCCATATACGTAATAGGAGGCGAACCTGTTGTCAGTAACCAGGCACAAATCCAAACTCCGAACTGCTATTGATAAAACCCAGTAACACTTCACTCAACCCGATTCTATCGAATCCAAAACCGCTCTTAGGACCACTAGACTAATGAAACAGCTACGAGGTAGAAGGACCAATATCTATCGAATATTAGATACGTACCGCTGGCAGACGACCCTAATATAGATGAAAGGCTAATGACTAACTATATACAGTCAACATTGTACGTACATATACCATCAGTTATTAAATACTGGAATGAAATACAAAGAACTGACAAATAAGATCGCTCGATAGTACTCGATTGAGTCGAATACTAGGAATATAATCAAACATTAATTGTGGAGCTATTAGCCACAAATTGCCCCACATTATGTCATGTGCATTATCAACTTAATTGCCATGTATCTAAAGTTGTAATCCTAATAGAGATATGCCTATTTTAAGAACGGTGACTCAAGACGGGCTCTGACGGTCTTGTACTTCGTTATTATGTTTTTTTTTTTCAAGATTATGGTTCTACTATCCTCGTGACCTCAAATCAAGTTTAATTACATCAAGCAGTCCTTGACTCCTTGGTGCTTGATATAATTAGATTTCAAGCTGTAAGAACAACTGTTTGCCATCCAGTAGCTTTACTACATGATCTGATATTACATTAACTCAAAACCAATGGCCTGGGATCACTTTGAGATGTGTGTTTCTTGGCCTGTTTTTAATATTTTTTTTAATTGGATGCAAGTAGCCCTAATTTTGCCTGATTCAAGTAGGTACATAAACACTATAAAATTGTTTGAAGTTATTACAATATTATGAAGGTGGTAACTTAGTAGTCGGACGGATCTGTGGTATGTGACGTCATACCTCTGCCCTATATTATACAGTTAGTTCATAAGTTGGATTTTCACGCATTTTCTTCACTTCTGACTCTGAAACCAGAGAAATTCTTTGAAAGATTTATATTCTTAACCGTTTAACTACTGTATTTTCCCCGTGAGCATTATGCATTGAGGTAAGATGACGAAATAATTACGATTACAAAACATTTTATCGGCAATTTCCGGCGATTTCTCGCATCTTACTCATATGTTTTTATCTTTCCACTAACATCGATCAGCTTGAGGAAATATTATAATCGTCACCATATTTTCTGCTAAAACGCGTCACCAGTCAATTAACATAGGAAACAGGAAACCTGCTTAAAATAAATGATTGATTAAGTAAAGAAACATACCATCACGGCTGTATTCCTCAACGGGTGAGGCATAGGTAGTGTTGCAAAAACAAGCGCTGAGGCCGAGCCTCGAGCGTTCAGACACAAGGCTCGAGCGTTGAAGACTCGAGCATCCAACGCTCAAGCGCTCAAGTCGCTCAAGTCTCACGAGCTTGGACTATAACTCTCGAGTCGCATGCTCAAGTGTTATATTCCAAGCTTTCGATGCTCGTGAGACTTGAGCGTTGAAGGCTCAAGCCTTGTGTCTGAGCGCTCGAGGCTCGGCCTCAGCGCTCGTGTTATAAAACTAGGCATAGGTGAACTATGTAATGTACCTACACCCACAGTTTGGCGATATGTTTAAGTCCCATGTAATAGGCTGCGAGCCTATTGACATTAACGGAGCATAAATCCAAACTCCGAGCTGCTCAAAAAAACCCAATTATAGATACTTAACTCGACTTTTTTTCCAATTTCCATGTACAAATCAAAATATGAAAAATATCACAAGATAAATAACAATCTCATCTCTCTCTCTGTCTTCATCTCTCATCACATTTCCCCTATTATATAAACTTTCTATTTAATGTTACACCTTAATGATAATATTGCGAATACTCACACAAGTTCTTCCCATAATAAGATAGGTTCATTAAATTCTATTTAACCGTTTTTGCATTACTTATGAATTGATAAACTTCACTTAGTAATCTCACTTTCTCTGTTATATATTTATGTAAACGCATATATATGTAGATTTATGGGAAACATAGAAATTGTAACTGTTTGAAATGTTTTTTTCCTTAAGACTAAAATAATATTAAACTCTTTTGTTTAAGAAATCCAATAATATAATATTTATGGCCCTGTGTAAAGGATTGCAAGTTTTTTTTTATAAAACCATTGCTCAATTTTTCCTACCATTTATACACCTCTGCTTAACCCTTCGGGAGAATACAGGCGTGATGGTATGTTGTGTATTGCTGCATTTGCTTGAAGCCAAACCATCTTAGTGCTTATCTATTAATAAACTATCGGAATAACTGATAGGTAATTACGTTATGGGTAAAAATTAATACCCTGACCTACCTAGATATTAAATGTTCTTTGGCAAAACAAAATCACAGTCTGTCAACTGTACTATCAAAACGATTAGTGGCTATTTCGTTTTTTATAGTATCAACGACACCTGATCAGGTTCTTCATAAATAAATAAAAATAAAAAATCATAAAAATAATTATGAATGATCACCAGATCTAAAATCAATAACCATATCTAAGGAATTTTCTTTTCTAATTGAATTTTCTAGTCGATCCGATTTTCGTTATGATAACGCAAATGGAAACCGGAAAATAAAAATTAAATTAATGTAAAAATTCCTTATCGTTCCCAATTGGGTCGATTCTATTATATTCGAGGGAGCTGTGTACGAGTACATAGTCGCGATCGTTAATCACCGATATCGTCGATAATATATCTAAATGTGTTATCACTTATCATCGATATAGTTTGCATTTATTGTCATCTAATCTTTAATATCTTATCGATCGGTACTTTTGTTGTTAGATCAGATTTTATTTGTAAACTTAATTAGATGGAATACTGCATTACCCAGATATAGAATTATATCTCAAATTCGATTATCTAGATTGATATCATTTCAATACCTAATTGTAACCCCGCCATATAAACGACAAACGGCTTGTTTGATAAAATGCTAGATCAATCCGAGTTCCGTGTTGTTTAAAACAAAAACTATTGTTAATAGATTATCGACAATAAATCTAAATTGGACAAGCATTGTTGCTTGTTACCAAGTTATGTATTAAATTGTTCTATGCTATCTAATGTTAGCAAATAATCTGTTTATTCATTGAATGTAATGGGTTTTAATTTCATAATTGAATGGAATTACTTCGTGACTTGCTCATGTACCTACGAGTATCTTAATATGTAGCATAGCCTATTTCATATATGTACTGATGAATCATAATAACATATATACATACCAACCTGCTTAAACCAGGTAATATATACTTTTGTACCACATAATATAAATTAGTAACACAGTGGAAATATTGATATATTTTTATAGATAGATAACTTGAATGCGTTTGATCAGTTTTTTGCCTGGTGAAAAGACAACAGATTTAAAAATGACGCACGCAATTTAAATATATACCCTTTCAGGTGCTAGTTCTCATAGGCTAAAATTCAGAGACGATTCTAAGTGTCAGTTCATCTTATAAAGACACTTCTCGCACAGGGACACAAGCTCTATGGGCTTCACAACGGGGGACGCAACTCTCAAAAGTAAACATAAGTCACAAAAACCGACAGAAACACGTTTATAATGTAAAATGTTGTATAAACGAGAGTATCACTTGATTCAACTAATGATTCATTTTGTATCTACGAGTGAGCTGTCACGTCGACGGTGTTTTGAAAATGAGTGCGGCTAATCTATTTGAAGGTTTCTATAACTTTTCTACCGTGAGTTTCTCATTGAACGTGGGAGAGCCATGCTTCGGTACGAATGGGCCGGCTCGCCGGAGTGATACCACGACCTCACAGAAAACCGGCGTTAAACAACGCTTACATTGTGTTTCGCCGAGTGAGTGAGGTTACCGGAGGCCCAATCCCCTTTTAAAAGGTCGGAAACGCACTCGTTACTCCTCTGGTGTTGCGGGTGTCCATGGGCGACGGTAATCGCTTACCATCAGGCGATCCGTCTGCTCGATTGCCATCCTATCCCATAAAAAAAAATTTGAACTATCGAATCTGACAGCCCATTCGAAATCTAACCCAATAAAACATAAGGTAAGGATAAGAGGTAAAAGGTATCGTAATTTTTCTTATATATACATATATAGTTATAGTCTTTTGTTTTGTGTATACCTACTTATTTTATTATTGTAATTTTAAACGCTGCAACGTTTTGGTGTAACTGTAAAGTTGTATGTGTATACTTGTAAATAAATAAATAAGGTAGGAATCAGCGGTAGGACAAGTGCCGTTCGCCTGAGATGATACTACCGCATTACCAAATACATATATTTGGCGCTAAGCAATATTTATACTAACATTATTGTGTTCCGATTTGAAGGGTAATATAGTAGTGAAATTATGTAGGTACCTACTGTGACAGTGGGTCATCTTATTTCAATAAAAAAAACTATCAAATATTTTAAAGATAGATATATCTTTATTAGGCGCCTAACACGGCCCACACGTCACTACAATCGAAGGAATTCGTAAATATACTGACCACGACTAAATCAACTATTTTTGAAGGCCATAAAAAGTTCTTATAGATAAAGAACTTATAAATAATACTTGCCAACACACGTAATCCAATTCGCTATGATAAAATCTCCAAGGAAATTGCACTATCGCCCCTTATCTCTACATTGTTTATTAGAACAAGCTCATTCATAAGCCAACCATCGTCTATGATTGTTCTACGTATAGAAAGGAAGGGAAATTGGAGGAAGGAAAGTGTAAAGGAACATAGAATGAGAGTGAGTGAACAGAGTGAAAGTGAGTGAATTTTAGATCAATCGGTGATTTCTGGTGAAAATATTTTTTTTATAAAAAAAGCGCGGTGAGTGACGCCGTGTAATAACTTCGACACTAAATATTTTTTTTATTTATCAATTTTTTTTTTTTCATTTTTTTTTTATTTTATTGCACACACTGACTGTACGTACAGCTTGCTACTATTAAACTTCAGTTAAAGTTTGTCTCAGTAAACATAGAAAATCGTAATACCACTTTGATCGACCTAAGAATCGAACACCGGGTCCCATGTTTAGCAGGAACGCTTGCGGCCTCTAGACAAATGAGAAAATTAATTGCATTACATTGAAAAATATAGTGTAAAATAACGTTTCAATTATTTTAGCTATAATAAATGTTTCGGTGAATTTGCGGCGTCAGTCTGCGAGTTTATTTCAGTAATTTGTTAGCTTAATCACACGCGATCTCTTTATGTGAATTTACTGGTTTTTTTAACTTTTTAATTATTACATTTCATTCAGGCGTATGTCAAATATATCTACAAACTATTATTTTGCAACAAATTTTTTTTCGTTATACTTAATATTATGATTGACCCTTTGTATCTTTTTTTTACCTTCTATCGATTTCATCTGGGGTGTTTCTTTGATATTCTTTAAATACATATCAAACTAGTGGCATCACGCGGTTTTGCTCGCATCCCAAAGGATTATTTACTATTTTTTTGAGACAAAAGGTAGCCTATGTCATCAGGATCCCATCCATCCCCTTACGAAATATTATCTAAATCTGTTCAGTGGTTTAGATATGAAAGGGTAACAGACAGAGTCATATTCGCATTTATAATATTATGTTTGTATGGATTTGTAACTTAGATTTTCTTTTGTCTTTACTAGCTTGTCTTACTTTTATTCCTTATGTCTGTCAATGAGTGAGAGCTAGGTGAACATGTTTCTTTCTTTCTTTTTTAAGGAATTATAGCGTACTAGCTTCTGCCTGCGACTTCGCGTGGACTTCAGAATTGGGTCCGACCTGGATAAAAAGAAGCCTATGTGTTAGCTATCTCTGTGCCAAATTTTATCCAGATCCGTTCAGCCGTTTTGGCGCGAAAGAGTAACAAACATCCATACATCCATTCATACTCACAAACTTTCATGTTTATAATATTAGTAGATAAGGATGTATTTGAGTTGGTACAATAGTAACAATACAAACATTTTATAAAGGAGTAAATAAAAACAAATTTAAATGCAATTAACACTGATAAATAACCCACACAAGATCAAGCTAAATCGTTACACACTATTATGAACGTGTTGTCCTACCTCAGCTCTATTATAAGCGATCAATTAAAGACATAAAACCATAATCAGACACCAATTAACTTAATGACATTAACTGAATTAAATGACACAATTGATTACTAGAAACTGAGGTCGGAATTATCTGTAATTGTTTTGAATCACGATAACCATTTTCATGTAGATATAAAAAGAGTTAATAGAACAGTTTGCTCGTGACTGAATAGGCGTGGACATTGATCAAAGGGCGATGTCAGACGTCACTTGACGCGGTCAGTCGATGGATGGGTGAGCCACTCTAGTTTGAAAAACACTATAACGTTACAATGCACTCGAAGAGTATACTGTACTGCAATCACTTTATGGAAAAAAATGGTATAAAGAACGATCAAAACATGAATTTTTCGAGCTGATATTTAGATTAACCCGTCAATTTCGCCGCAAGCCTTATTTATAATTCATAACTGCATTTGTACTGGACGTGACTCGTGGTGTTAAAGCCGACAATCGGTGATCAGCGAACAAATAGATTCCGACGTAACTGCAACTGCGGTATTAAGTATAATCTTACAACTATGAGTATTAAATATAATCTTAGAACTACCTTTTTTTGTTTTTTTTGCATTTTCCATGCTAAGATTATAAAGTTATTTTTAGTGAAGGAAAAATTCAATTCCGGGCAGGATTCGATCCTGCGTCTTCTGGTTAGATACACCAGACGCTCTGACCGCTAAGCCACCGCGAGTCCCACCCGCTTGATCGAAATTTGCCTTCACATTCTGAAGGTGGTTGATGGTGGCTATTCCGCGGTGGCTTAGCGGTCAGAGCGTCTGGTGTATCTAACCGGAAGACGCAGGTTCGAATCCTGCCCGCGATTGAATTTTTCCTTCACTAAAAATAATCTTAGAACTATGTTAGGCATAGATGGGACTGATTGTTAATTTCTTTCTGGGATTAACTGACCTATTACTAAATCTAATCCTATCTGAGAATCAACACAAGAACATATTATAAAACTTTTTTTGTACATTATTTTAGTATGTTGCCTTTTGGCTTCATGTGTTGTCCTCCACCAGGGTATATTGGACTAGTACTGGCTACAAACCGCACTCGCCTTCCTTTGCATTAAGTTCGGTGCCCTGGGACTCGTAATCACGTAACCACATTCGCTATGACCCTTACAGACTTCGTTACTTGCATACATAACTTGTTTGCCGTCAGTACTAGCCTGTTAACCTAAGTAGCACAAGTAAGCAAAACTTTTAAGCACAAATCGCTTTAACGTATTTCTCTAATATTGTTGCTAAAAAAGGTTGACATCTAAGAAAACATTCCCACTTGCCAATACTCATTTTTTTACAACTGACAATATAAATAAGTTGTAACTGTTTCGTTGGCAAGACTGTCATTATCTGTGGTCACTTAATTGGTTTTCTTTAAATATATTAATGGCAGTATTACAAAGGGAGCAAAAACGATGTACCTCAACTATTATTATATTATACTCTTTGACTTACCTTTTACGTTAATCGTATATTTGTTATGTTACGTTTTAACTCCTTACGTCAATTCTAATGAACACGAATAGGCATTTTTCAGTAACCTTTTTAATTATCTACGTAACATTGTGAATAGATTTTCAATTTGTCTGTATAACTAAGAAAATATTCGTCTTTTCAAATATTTTTCGTAGTTGAGTACGCATACATATACCTATACGTCGTGGCCAAATCTTAGATTTGATCACTTCACGATAAAGACGAGCATTTAATGAAATGGTTGTATTTCATAAAATGGCCAGCTAAAACTGACCATATCGTCTAAACGTCAACGTTTGAAGATATGGTTCTAACCTTATTTTTCGTGTGGAAATCTTCATGGACTTCCACTGCCTGGGGAAGGTGATGGAGCGAGTTGAGCTCCACTCCGACTGGGTGACCTGCCCACTAAAACCACACGGATGTTTCACCTCACCACTTTTTGCTGGGGTTACGGGAGCGAGATTTCACTCCGAAAATCCAGTGAGAGCTTCAATCCAATAAACTGAAAATCCTTTTCTTTCCAGATTATTTCACCCAAAACCAAGAGTACCAGAAGTACGCCTCAGCCATGGGGGTGTCGGAGCCTCCAAAAGACGATTCCCCCCGGACGACCCCCGAGTTATCCCGGGCTGACCGGTCCCCTTCAGAACGACCCCCGCCAGGGTCGGCAGACAGCGACGATGCTGATGAGTTTGCGCCGAAGAGAAAGCAGAGGCGGTATAGGACCACCTTCACCAGTTTCCAGCTCGAGGAATTGGAGAAGGCGTTCTCCAGAACGCATTATCCGGATGTTTTTACAAGGTGGGATAGTTACTATAAAATGTTACATTACATAAGCATTTATTTCCATACTAGTTAGCTCTATACCCACGGTGCACCTCTAGAGTCTAAATTTTTTCCCATTCTCAAATCCCGTCTTAAAACTCGCCTATATTATAAAATCGTGACCGTGAGCTCATATTTTTATAGATTTCAAAATATAATTTTACTTCAAAATAATCAGTTCTATACTGATAGATGTGATGTGAATGCCAGAGAGATGTTCTTCAACACTGATGTGTGTTGAAGAACATCTCTCTGGCATTTACAAATAATCTACATTATGTAATCTATAACTTTTAAGAAAAATTAAAGCCGCCTTCATAAACATAGGCGGTTTTACTTTTTCTTAAAAGTTATTTTATTTCAACATCTTAAGTAGCGAGTAAAAATTTTACGTATACCTAGAGGACGTTATCATTTTATCATTAACTCGGTCGTTACGTGTTATATTTAAATTTTGTGAGCAGATCTTGAACAAATTTTTATGGGACTACCTCTGAAGTATGACCCACCGATCAAAAAAGTATCATCATAATCGGTTAATAATTGACGCAATAATCGTGTAACAAACATAATAAAAACATACTGTCGAATTGAGTACCCACCTCCTCCTTTCTGATGTCGGTTGAAAATTAACTGTCAAAAACATAAGCAGGAAAACGACAATAATATTTGATATTCGGAACTGCAAACGTACTTAGTGATAGTAAGTGTTTATTACCAACGCATATTTAATCCGCTTAGATTAATTAACTTTTGAATGAAATCACACAGGTGTGGTACAAATATTTGCAACGCCTTATCTTGAATTCCGTGTGGTATTCCTAATTTTATAATAGGCTAATAAAGATAACACAGCCGCTTCAGGCACATTA
This sequence comes from Acronicta aceris, assembly GCA_910591435.1. Taxonomy (NCBI): domain Eukaryota; kingdom Metazoa; phylum Arthropoda; class Insecta; order Lepidoptera; family Noctuidae; genus Acronicta; species Acronicta aceris. The sequence continues at coordinate 14,561,707 of OU342759.1, forward strand.
ACTTCTTTAGTTAATTAATTACTATAAGATTATTGTAATCCATCAATAAATACATAAGACATATTATCTTTCATTAATGCAACAAAATGGATGAAAGTTAGAGATAATGCTCGAACGATTCATTTGTGATTGTCTTCCGAAAATTAATTAGGTACTATTCCCTCAATATTAATAAATTAAAAATTCCAAGAAACTACATGTGCAGTCAACCGCACATCAACATCAAGTTACCACAAACTGTCAAATTTCCCCAATGGATAATAAACTCTATTAATTGGAGATTAAAGTGAAAATCTATTGAAGAAAGACATTTTTGGATACCATGATGTGCTGTCGACCGTACTTACCTACATCAGTTATTTTAAATTTTTCTTATAAACAAACAAAAAAAAGTTTTCTTATAACATGAAAATCTAGAATATAAGTACTTAGTATTTAAGACCATGGAACATGGTTAAGGACCTATGCTTGCGCATACGTATACCTGTGTGAGGACGGGTTAGAATAGAATACTGTTCCTCACTCCTTTTCAAATAGGCATCTCGTAAGAGCCGCGAAAATATCTGACTTGCTCGGTGGTAAAACCTCTTGAGGTCTGTCGTAACGTAAAGCACCTTGGTGTGCGTTTCGAATACTGCAGTACATAGGGATTTCTGGTGTTGCAGGTGACCATGGGCGACGATAACTACTTACCTCCGGGTGGCTCGTCACGTTGTGTGCCGACTTAATCCATAAAAAAAACGAGACTCCTTTGTAACTCGGTCAGCTTGTACCTAAAGTGATGGTACCGGTTTTTATACTAATACATAGGTATTCGTATGAAAACCATAAAACATTGCCATAGGGCAATCGCTAGATGTAGTAGAAGACCAAAAAGCCTGACACCAGTTTCATCATATCAGCCTATTGCCGTCCACTGCTGAACGTAGGCCTCCCCCAAAGAGCGCCAACCATTCATCGCATCCATCCACTGCCAGCCACCTTCTTCAAATCGTCAGTCCATCGTGTTCCAAGGCGTCCCACACTACGCTTGCCCAAACGTCACCAGTTTACCATTAGGATATTAGTATTGTCCAGAATTGAATAAGAGAGCTAGGGCATAGTGGAATCGAATAATTCAACTCACAATTGGAGCTGCTCGACTTAGGAAGTACCTCCACCTTCAAATCGTAGCCAAATAACATAGCTCCGTGCTATGGTGTGTTCCTAACGCTGAGCAAGGTCGCCAGAACTCCGCGAGAAAGTGTTGGCAGTGTGGGGTCACGGTGGTGATTCGTTACCGCCGCTGTCATATATGACAGCATATCTCCTATGCTGCCAGCCCACCTAATCCTCCTTAATTTACAGGGTCACCAACGCGCGAGTGAAGCCCCTGTTGTTACGCGTCCATAAGCTACGGTAACCGCTAACCATCAGGCGGGCCGTATGCTTGTTTGCCACCTTAGTGGTATATAAAAAAAATGCCTAGAAATTGGGTTGCGGTAGTATAATGGCAGACGCGTGTAAAATACGGACATTCAACCGCATCTGGTTAAACAGGAAGCCCGACTTCAACAATGTTACAAAAACGTCATAATATTATTCACTCAACCACATTATGATTCCAGCAGCGGATCCATGGGGTTAAAGGTCGAATTTATTATTCTCTAAGCGCAATATTTAATCACGTTTAACAACTGTACTTGTACATCATTGTGTAAATAGCATACATTACTTCACCTTATTAGTCGAACATAATAAAAAACCATTCCTTGTGCACTTCCAAATTGTTAGATTGTAAAAATAATCTAGTTACTAATAATAATGTAAAGGCTGTAAAAATTTATTAGCCTATATTTAGGATATGTGTAAATCCGCCACTTGACCCAGTCGCTTATCGAAAGCCTCCTTAGGTGTAGGTTGAGGCTCTTGAGATCAGCCCTAATGGTCTACTGGTAATGCTAATGCATTATGTAACAATTTTATTAGATTAACCAATGAGATACAAAGTACTGTCACACTAGAATAGTCACGCGAAAAATAGTATGATTTCGCTTATGATGATGAGTGACTAACCTGCTAATAAACATAAAGGCAGATGACCTAAGGATAACCAGTATGAGGATAGAAATTTCAATTGAACATAAACATTTACTTAATTGAAATTCCTATAACAAAATATAATACTTATGTTTTATTGTTTGTTTCAGAGAGGAGCTAGCTATGAAAATTGGTCTAACTGAAGCGCGAATACAGGTACGTAATCTCTCTAAATTACAATAATTCATAATTTAACCTATCTTTGACAAAAACACTGTCTCTTTGGTCTAGTCGTAGCAAGTGCGGCTGCTGATCATGAATGTCTCGGGTGCGATCTCTGGTCGAGCAGTGTTATTATTTATCCTCGCCAACATAATTCTATTACTAAATACAGTATAATTATTATACTATCGAAGTTGGATTATATAATACGCTGTTTTGCATATCCGCTAGCTGATTTACAAAACAGCTCAGTTTGTAAAATAGCTGTATGACGTTTAGCAGTTCTTTATAATTGCTGTCCTTTGACACGCAGAATTACAAGGACGATTTGCATTCATCCATACCTACAGCGGCAGCGGACAAACGATTAGCAGTCTTGTAAAACAGCGTGAAATGAAACGTCGTATTGAATTCGATTGTCCCAGCTGCGACATGTCTATTACAAAAAAACTAATGCTGAAAGGCGATTTTATCTATATTTATAATTCTAATATTCCATGTCATCAACTCGTAAATATGCTACTATTATTATGGGTACTAAATGGTTTTCCCGAGTAATTATTTATGTCTCGCAAAAAACTAGCAAACCTGGGCGGATCCCTAGTAATAAATACACACACATAAACTTAACTTATTAATGCCATAAAATTATCTGAGCAATTAATAATGATGCGGGATAATTATTTAACACATAGTAACAAGCAGCTTGTATCTCATTACTACGTATAATTGTGGTGCAGGACATGTTCGTACCTATTCCTTTACGGATACACAGTGAGTGGGTACAGTATATAATTTTCAACATCTGAATCTGTCCGCAAGCGATGTTGCAGTAAATTTTTATATAGTAAAAAACTTTTAACAAAAGAGTTTATTGAAATTTAATAACATCCGAATTCCAATAGAGAAGTCGGTTGGGTCGTACTTGGAACCCTAGTTTTGGGCTTGGATTTTGATTCATTATTATAGAAACTATGCCCACTGCAAGACCAAAGGATACGGTGAGCTCGTCCTGCGTGAATCGGATCGCAAATAATTACCAAAAAATTTAAGGTAGCTGTTAGTAATTGCAACATTAAGACGTCCAACAACTTAGTCTTCCCGTAACAATGGATGCTGTAAAGGATCCGAAACGTCGGGAATTCAATAATATCAATACAACGCAATAAAATCCGTAAAAAGTAGTTTTATTTTAAAAGTAAAACCGCCTTCAAAAACCTTAAAATAATTTAAAAAAATAATTTAATAAGTGCAAAACAGTTTCGTGAATCTGAAGTCTGGTGCGTGGTATTGGGACCTTTGATTTGACAGTCTAATGGTCATTTCACTGGGTTATCAGTTAACACTGCTATCGTACATAATCGCTATAAATTATATCGAGTACATAGTAGATTTGAAAAAAAAAATCAGGCCTTTTAATTCTAAACGTGATTTCAACTAACTGAATCGGGTTCTCTAAAAGTTGTTACATAATATTTCATCACGCCTGTATTCCTCAAAGGGTTAGGCAGAGGTGTACTAATGTACACCCACAGTTCGCCGGTATATTTAGGTCCCATGTAACAGGGGGCGTGTAACTGCGAGCTGCTACTGAGAATTTCATTGAAAAACTCATTGCTCTGCCTGGGAATCGCAACCAGCACCTCTAGCGTAGCAGGCGCACCACTAGACTAATGAGGTAGTTCTAAAATTTATTAGATCTTATAATTACATTGAACCAAACCTATAGCGGGAATAAAATCAAAGACTAACGGCCAGTCACAATAACAAATCTGTCGATACATTTGCTTACTAGAGATAGGATTTTGACATTACCTGTATGGACCTTATGTCAAAATTCTATCTCTAGTAAGCAAATCTATCGACAGTTTTGTTATTGGAACTGGCCGTAAGTAACTGTAATCTCAACTAGTGTTATCAATAGACTTGTGTACTAGAATAAATTGAATCTAAGCTTAGATTAAGGCTTATTAGCGTACACCTGCTACACCCAAGGCAAAATGGGAAATACATTAACCACAATCAACGTTGAGTAGATAATCAGTTATATAACCGTAGATTTGTTCTTTGTAAGTAGGAAAACTCGCTAAAAGTTAATAATATTGTTTTGTGAAAGTAACCAGAGAAACGCAAGTTCGAATCCTGACTGAGATCGAATATTCCTTTCACAAAAATTTTATGTGTTTGGCACGCGTAGATGTCAAATATAATAAAAAATAAGACTTTCGTTATTTCAACTGCCGGGACTTAAACCTCCTTTATATACGAAAGCATCATACCTACCTACAAATATATCGAACTTTATCTAAAATATTTTCATCTGAGAGTCCTACCTACCGGCTCCAGTCTCCACAACATGTCATGTGCTACTTAATGATATTTAACAACCATGTACAGTCAGCGTCAAATAGTTCGTGAAACATTAACACTAGCTCAACTTAGGAATCGAACCTAGAACTACACGCTCAGCTGCTGAAAACTAAACCATTGAGGTATACAAGTCAATAAATAATGACTGCCTCATTAGTCTAGTGGTCCCAAGCGCGACTGCTACCCTAGAGGTCCTGGGTTCGATCCCCGGGTCGAGCAAATTGTTATTGAGTTTTTCTATGAAATTCTCAGTAGCAGCTCGGAGTCTGGATTTGTGCCCGGTTAATGGCAATAGGCTCGCCCCCTATTAGGTACATGGGACCCAAACATACCAGGCGAACTGTGGGTGTACATTAGTACGCCTCTGCCTAACCCTTCGGGGAGTACAGGCGTGGTGGTATGTTATGTTAAATAATGACAAATGTGGAAGTGTCCTTAGTAAAAACTTCACGTCTTTTAAATCGGGTCAATCTGCACGGTCCCTTATGGTCGGTCTCAGAGACCACTAATTCCTAAGAGTACAAGGACCTGTCACACAACCTTCAATCAGACCAGACCGAATCGAATGAGACACAGAAACGACTGCTGTGATCACTGTAATAAACTACATGGCACGCGGAGTAGAGAAACCCACTGTGCTCAATGGAGGAGGAAGATTCTTGAAATGTCAAAGAACTAATGGATTTAGGGTTCTCACGAAAAGAGCAATAAAAATGATGATTTTTAATGCTCATAAAAAATTGTAAATCTTGAATTTAAATTGGTATTTCGTTATCTTTTTGTAATTTTCCATGCTAAGATTATAAAGTTATGTTATGTATTTGGTGTTGTTTTAAATACAAGATTTTTAGGAAATTATTATGTACGGGAAATTTATAGTATCTACCAACAAATGCACTATAGTGTTTTTATGGACATGATGTAGACAAATTACAAAATGAAGCTTAAATCGATGAACGAATAGAAAAAAAATACATATATTTCGCTTCTGAATAATCCGGCGTTTATAAATGTCATTTACACACTTTTTTGTTTTTTTTGACCATTTTTAATAATATCGGCATTATATCACTTATTTACACAGATCTTATAAGACAACATTATTTAAGGATTCACTGGAAAATGTAGCAATAATCGAACGGACGCCACCATCTTTTCTGAGAATTATATAATATTATAAATGACGGGCGGTCATTCATCACACTTAAGGGCATTACATCGCTCAAACCCAAAAAACACCCTAGCTTTAAAGACGTTTCTAGTGGAATCCATATATGCGTTTGCCATATAAAAAATATATGTTATACTTAAAGTCATCACAAACAAATTGTATTGTTTAAAATTTTTATAAATTTGCCCCAATTTTGGATATTAATTGAAGTAAATAGGCCTTTTTTAACCTAATTTGTATTTTTTCTCTTTAACGACTTAATAGTTAGTCATGAATTTTATACCAAAAAAAATGTAATGTAGTAATTAACAATGTGTATTGTTTTTATTTTCTTATTTCTTTGAATATTTTGAAATAATAAAGAAATACCCGAAACCTCACTAGCACCCCGCGTGAAGCACCCCCGCAATGCCCGTGACTAACAAATACTAGAACAAAGACTAACTCCTCAAGGTCATTGGGCAATGTAATACCCTTAATTGTCGTGTAGTATTCTCTATACAACGTAATAATCATAACATCTATTAATTCATTCAATCTTTACACGTGTTGTTTTTTTTTATGTTTTATGTAATCCCTTGTGATGATTTCCATGATCACATTATAAAAACAATTAAAAACAATTTGTGTAAGTCTGCGTAATTAAAGAAATAAATACCGTTCATCATTCTTAAATGAAAAGATAATGCTACTTTTATTTTTCCAACTTTGCCAACGAAGGCCAGTTAATAATAATAAAATGTATCTATATAAGGTTATATGCTAATAACAACTTTATACCCTCGCATTTATGTTATCTTCAATTATAAATGTAAATATTAATATAGTTGTTCGAATAAATGTTTATGTTTCAATTAAATTTAATAGAAAATGTGTATTTATTCAACATTTAATACTTGGAGATGTGACCCCCGCTATGCCATTGGCTGATTTTTATTTTAATGACATTTCACAATGTCGTTTGCATATCTAATTTTATTTTATGAGTTCGCATCAAAATCTTAAAATATACGTGGTTATTTTTTCATAAATAAGTTTTACTACTAATCTACATAATCGAAAAATTACATTTAAGCATGAATTTAAAGAGGACTTCATCAATTTCCATTAATTGAATAATTTACATACATATTGCTATTAACCGGGCATAAATCCAGACTCCGAGCTGCTACTGTGAATTTTATAGAAAAACCCAATAACACTTTGCTCGACCTGGGGATCAAACCCAGGACCTGTAGCGTAGCAGTCGCGCTTAGGATTACTAGACTAATGAGGCAGTCTAATATAACTAGGCAGAATAATTTATTTTGAAAAAAATCATTCAGATATCACTTAAGTACTTTTAGAACTTTATTATTATTATTATTACATTACTGCCATATTTTCGGTGAGGTAACAAAATTATACTTTTTCCGGTATTTCTTATTTTAATTCAATTTATGATTATGCCTGTAGCCTGAAAATAGTAATCATAATACCTTCTCCATTTCAACCATTTATCACTCATTGTTACCCGCTATCTTTTAATAACAGAACGAAACCCACACTTATTTGTCTCAGTGGTGTATTTTGTACACAATCGATGCGAATTCTCAACAAATTAGAGGTGCACGAATAAAATAATCGAATTATACGTTGCATCGATATAATTTGAATAATTATAAAAATAGTATTGGGAGGGAAGTCACCAGAAGTTAGCAATTAAAGAATACTATTTTCCTCAGGCAGAAGGTATCCATAATAATTCTTCAATTGCAGCATTCAAGTATACAATAAGTTACCTGGTCTTTAAGGCTAAACTTAGATTAGTTATTATTATTACATTTGTTTATTTGGACAACAACAGATCCATATTTTGTTTGTATAAAACAAGAGACTTATGAACTAGTGTTAGTAACAATTATATAATATACATAATTTTTCATTATTGATAAGCCAATGTGCAGAAGCACTCCACCCGACCGAGGAATTGAGACGAAAGTTTTACATCACCATCAGCCGGATGAAGTGCCTCAGCACAGGCGCACTCAAGTCCTCAGCTACTACTTTCAGGATGCTGTTGTGACTCCCACGGACCCTCCTCATCAACGACGCGACCTTTTTTCGAATGATGGCTTGGAACCCGTCAGTATACGCAGCGAGGGAGTCCCAACATCATCCTGAAAATATTGTTATATTGGATACGCAGGATGTCTAGCGACTTCTTAGCATACGCCGCCCACAGACTACCCGTGTATATTCCCTGACAGAGAGCCTTAAAGAGCGTAACTTAGACCAGGTCCGTATTGCTGGTGAATCTACAGACCAGCATATTACCGCGAACCATAGGGCCCTACATTCCCTTCCTATATCTACATCATCTTTAAGGTCGTCGGTAAGATAATGCCCAAGATATTTAAATTGGTAACCCCGATTGATGCTGCGCCATTCAGGGTAGTAGGTTGTAGGTAGGTAGTAGGTGGACTCCTACCTTTCCCCCGGCATACCACTGTCCGCTAGCTTTCTCCAAAGGACATCATATGATACGAGATCGAAGGCCTTGGAGAGGTCCAGGAAACAGGCGTATACCGGAGTCTTACGGCTGGTATAGTATTGGACAGTATACTTGAGACTCAAAATCGCGCTCTCAGTAGAAAGTCCTGGCCGAAACCCGAACTGCGCATCATGTATGTTGAGACACTTTTGCAAGCATGAATCAAGTAAATTGTCCAATACCTTGGCAATCGTTGTGCCAAGAGAGATCGGACGGTAATTTCCCACATCCGAGATGTCTCCTGTCCTGTTCTTTACTATATGCACAACAGTGGTTTTGATAAGGTCAGCCGGTAGATAAGAGTGACTGATGCATAAGTTAAATAACAAGGACAAATGCTATTAGAAAAATGCTAAAATAATTTAAAAGAATGTATGGAACATTAGTGGAAATAAATAAATATTTAATATTGTTACATAAAATATTCTGTAAGTATATCCAATGACATTATATAGGTTAAATATCTTTGAGTATATCTATACTGAAACATAACCTGTACCTAGATATAAGTTCAGAATATAAAATGTTACCTTGTTCTTTTGCGATACCCTAGCAGAGTCATGTACTCATTAGTATAGTCTTAGACCTATATGTGTGTACATTTTGCAATAACTAATAAATAAAAAAATCTTAAACACATTATCTCTAAGTATTCATAGGCCAATTTTACCGAGTGACTGAGATAACTTGATACTGATAATTTGTCATTTTGACATAATTTTTGTAATTTGTCAAAACGTGATTATTATAAATATTTATGAAGTACCTGTTATTATTCCGAATATTATTATTAACGTATAAAGAAAAAGATCATTTTGGATTCATTTATATTTATTTAGCGTTTTATAAAACAGCCCTTCTACATAGTTAATGGAATACAAGCCTACAGGCAACGCCACCAAAGAAAGCCTTCTAAACATAAACCAACATGAAAAACTAGCTTTTGTTCGCGATATTACCTTTTTTGGAGTGTGGCATTTGTAGCTACTAATTGCTTTTAACGTGTTTCTACTATTCACGAATACGTGAAAAGGTTGTTTAAGTTACGTGTAATGTTTATTCTATCCGTATCAGCTGTTTGTTGTCACGAAGTTACTAGCAACACGATTATTAAGAACACACTTATTATTATTATTTTCTATTGTATTAATACGACAAAAAATCATACGGGACGCCTCATGGTTACCGGCAACCACAGCCTATAGATGTCAGCAACACCAGTAGTGTCTCTCGCCAGTTGTCATCTTTTTTTTTTTAAATGAAAATCTTACTAGCTTGTGGGTCGCCTCGTGCTAAGCTAAATGCTTGTGTTACGAGTGAGATCACGTCGGTAGTGCAATGGCTGGGTTTCGAACCGGCAACCACATGATCAAAAATCCGACGCCCTAGCTATTAGGCTATATACCAAAAGCTTCCAAATGATCTTTAGACCTCTTTTGACCTCATTTACCGAGTAGTTTCACTGGCCGCATTACCCCTCGATCTCTGGGATGTAGAATATGCTTATGCATATTAATCTGTGCTTTTGGGATAGAACTGAGATTTATTCACGCGAATGACAATAGCGGGTCAGGTGGGACTCAAATTCTTAATCGCTAACCAGCTTAACTATAGGTACCTAGTCATTTAAACATCGAATACCATAAGTACCATATTACTATTCTCAATTTAAGATGAAAAGCCAAAGTGGTACTTATATAGCATCGCCTTAATACAAGGCGACATCTTGACGTGCCTTTACACTTTACATGATATGAACGTCTTAAGATATTGTGCCGTCTTCAGACCGGAGAGCTACCATCCATTTAAGTAATAGGCGCGTATTATTCAAACCCTTGTTTATTAAATGAGATCATTAGCAATTTTCTTGTATTATTACCAGCTGATTCGATCATGGCGCGGTTGGAGGCTAAGATTGCGCTTCGCTGTAATTGAGTACCAAAAAAATATCCTTTTTTGACAATATTGACAGAAAAATACAGATTAAAAATTTGAAAATTCATTATAGTATGTAGGAGTAAAAACGAGTAAAAGTACAAATAAGTGCTATTATGATTGATCCTTGGAGTCTTATGCATAAATATTTTAAAATTAATTGTGTAGATATATGTAGATACACACAAAAACAGAATTTCGACTAGAATCTAAGTAGGTATACTTCTTTTTGAGCTTCTGATACTCTAAAATCCTAGATTAGAAATTTAAGAGCAAAGAGTGTACATTGTACCTATATTACATTCAACTAAGTGGTAGTATCTGCAAAATTACTGAGTTTGATAGATATATAACCTGTTTTCCAAAAGACGAGGGCAACCAGTTTATAATCCCACATCTTTGAGCGTAGTTTTAGCGCTCCAGCACAGTCGATCGCAACGTTGCGCGGCCGACGTGGTCATTACCTTAATGCGCGACTCTGTTAAGCTATTAAACACGGCACCTGGGACGCAGTCGGTGCCTTTTTGCGCCCACCGTACCCGCATGCCGTCAGCCAACCCGCCACCAATTACAACATTTATAAATTCGCGGCCTCAACGCCGTATGAAGTCATATCCGTAATGGCCATTGTAAACTTAATAGATCATCCACCCGTACTCAAAGACCAACCATAACCTCATCCTATTAAGGTTCAATTTATAACAACAAGCATACCCATAAACATATAACGTTTCTTGTTTATCACAGCATCCGCTAAAACCGCATCGACATTTACAGAAACGCGTTTAATTTTTTACAGTACACCATTTATCATAAGTGAATTAATTTAAATTGCCATAAAAATAACAGTTTACATAATGGCTGTACGGTTCGTGGCGATTTTTTCCACGTCTCAACATTTTTGTACGTGCATAAATATTTCATGCTATGTTAATCAACCTTTAACAAAAGTATTGAATTGTAAACTTTTTGTTGTAAAAAGCGGGATTTTAGCCAATAAAATGTGATGGCTGTCAGTTTGAATGCTGCAATTAAAATTGAATAACACCGTAGCGTTCTACAAATTCTAGTTGATTGCATCGATAGAGACATGTATTATTATGTTCTGACTTGCTCATTGAATGGGCAATAAATCTTGCGAGGCTTGTGACACGCAACGTACGTCTTAATATTTATCAAATGTATCTATTTTTTTCCACTTTCATTGAGCCTAATATAACAGCAAACCCGTTGAATAGGCACTCGAAAAAAAAAACAAACTTGCCTTTAACATTTGCTCAGTAAATATCTGTAATTTGCAGTATAAAGTAATTAAAACAACACTACAAACGGTTGACAGCAACACAAATTTAAATGTTTTGAATAGAATTCAGCACTCTTTAACATTCTTAAGTAAATTACTCTAAAAGAATAATTTTTTGAATACAATTTTCTTCGTTAAATTCCCCTGTCGTGCAAAACACAACTTTTTCTTCTCATAAATAATTGTAAAGGACATATGACGAAGTTATGAAATAAACATGAGTTTGTTGAACAATATTTTACTGTTGTTATAATATAATAAATATCTGTTTGGGTTGCCATACTTTACGACACATATGTCGAAGCTTACAATGTAAGAGACAGTTGAAGGATCCATGCAACATTGTAAGAAAAGGATATAATAATTTATTGAATGATTTTTGGTACTGCGGTAGCATTGTTATAGATATTTAAAGAACATACACTTTAGCCTACAATTATCGAACACAAGTGAATTACTTAATTATATAATTTTACCCTGTTACTTTCTGCAGGGTAAATGCTGGGAATATGTGGAAAGAAAAGGTATTGATCACTACGTGCTCAGTTAGTGTGGCCGATTAGACGTCATTAAGTCCAGGGTTTCCTCACAATGTTTCACTGTTTGTCAGAGGAATGCTTTCATAAAAAACACATAAATATTACCCGAAGGTTAGGCAGAGGTGTTTCAATGTTTATGTGTACAGTTCGCTGATTATGTTTAGATCACATATAGTAAAAGGCGAATCTATTGCCATTAACATAAATTCTAAAGAATAGCTCGAAGTTTTCATTTGAGAATTAATCCTATCTATAATACTGCTCGACCTGGGAAACGAAGACTCTTAAACTAAGTAGACACAAGGCTTTAAAATGATGCAGTAAAATGTTTTCATATTGCTTAAAATGTTTAGGAATCAAGAGGTTGATTCTACTAACAAAATAAACTATCAATAGCTTTTTAAGCACTGCTATGCATGTCCAAAATCTTGACAGTAATAAAAGTATTTGAACTATGTAACTATGCTAAGGAGTTTTAAGCAAAAGTTTTGGTATTAAGCATAGTTATTCTCGCAAACACTATAGACATGAATATGTTATACATATACAAATAAAAAAAATTAAGGGCCAAACGACTACCCCTTAACACATTGGCGGTTACATTTTTAAGGAATTCGTGCTCTTCGTGAAACACCTTCGTTGAGCAAAAAAACTTTACTAGGTTATTTCAATTAAAAAAATTACACTCATGCCACCTGATTATGATGTATGAAGAATTTCGTATCATTATTTATGGTTTTATAACTGCGTGTTAGGTAACTGTTAGTTAAAAACATTTAGCACCTATTACTGAACGTAACCACGCGTGGTTAGGTAACCAAGAGGAACTTGGTTTTATTTTTACTTCGCCTTAATTGGCTACGGAAACGACTAAGGATTTGCTTGGAATTCTAGTAAACCCATACAATTCTTGGATGAATTTCGATAAAAACCTCTGCCTACATGCTTTAAACTTTCATGAAATATTTTTATTTGCTCAAACTGATACAATAAAAAAATAAAAATATGAAGTCAAAAGTCAATATATTTTATTTCAATTAGACCACTAAAAAAGGTACTGAAAAGTCAAAACTAGTTTCACTGTTCCAAACAGTGTGTCTTATGGAGAAGAGCCGGCAAGAAACCATAGATATGCCTATAAAAAGCCCTGTTACAATATTAATCTTTACAACTTTCAGTTTGATGTGTAAAATTTATTCATTACTAGCTGTATTGGAATGCCTCTTTTTTTATTTTTTTTTCGTCATAAACCTTTCCAGGCATGCACACAACAACACATAAAAGTTTCATCGCAATAGGATTAATGGTTTAGCAATGCATAGAGGTCAAACATACAAACAGTCATTTTTAATTATATAGAAGATAGATATAAAAAATTAAGCTTGTAGGATTTCGGTCTGACATAATAAATTGCTAATCAAAACCATCTGTTCCAGGTGTGGTTCCAAAACCGTCGCGCGAAATGGCGGAAACAGGAGAAGGTGGGTCCTCAGGCTCACCCCTACAACCCGTACCTGGGGGGAGCAGGTGGGGCTCCCCCGCCGTCCGTTGTGGCATCAATGCCGAACCCCTTCACACAGCTGGGCTTCGGATTCCGAAAACCTTTTGATACGAACGCATTGGCGCAGTTTAGGTGAGTTGGAGTTAAAATTACTACCTAGTAGACTAATCTTTTGCTACGTATGTTTTAGTCAGTATTATCGTATTATTTAGAATATTTATCCTTCGTAATTTTAGTTCAGATCCGCATATCAAATGATAGTAATTTCTAAAAGTGAATCCATGGTCTCAGGTTTACTTTCGCTACCATCTACTAGGAGATACGATAATTTATGAAGCAAAATTATTATAATAATGACATTTTGACCAATCATTATTAACAATCGTTTTTTGTCAACAGATATGCCGGAGGGCCCGTTCTAGGAGCCCAATACCTCGGCGCCCCTCTACCGAGACCGCCACTCTTTAGTGCTCCTCTCTACACCAGCAGTCCTCCTTTCCATTCGCTCCTCGCCGGCCTCGCAGCACCCCCTCGACAGTCCCCGGACCCGCCCCCAGTGTCGCCCCCAATCTCACCTGGCAGCGAGTCACCCCCAACGCAACCTTCCGCTCCAGAAATAGAAAGAAGGAGCTCGAGTATTGCCGCTCTGAGGATGGCGGCAAGGGAACACGAACTGCGATTAGAAATATTGAGACAGAGGCACCATACCGACTTGATTAGTTGAGCGGCGTTGCGCTCCGTTTCGGAGAACGTCAATCCGGTTTCCTAATTGAAGCTTGAACCTTTGGCGAGGCTGGCAAGTTTGCGGAGAAATCTAGAGATGTCGAGTTGCTGTTACTTATTTGTAATGTCGGAATCAGGTTGTAATGTTAAGCCTGATAGTAAAAGTTATATTCTTATACTATAATTTTGTTTATTGTCACTTGGTCTTTGAAAAATGTAACATCACTATCTAGGTTCCATTTTCACTGTTTTTGGACCTTAATCTTTTAATTTATGACCTCTCCGAATTTAAATTCTGACTTATGTAAACCATTAAAAAGTTTATCGTGTCCTAAATTATTTTTAAACACAGTTTATAGAACCACTAGAACTGTCTCTAAAGTTTCTTGAGATACAATTACAAATAGTGACTACGAAATTAAGTGGCTTTTTTACTAAGTACACATTTACAAGGTTCCGTTTAAGTAGTTCAGTATAATAGGATATTTATAAAGCGCAGTGAGCTATGAAAATAATCATACTATTTATCTACCTACGGAAATAGGTACTTTATTTTGGCAAAACGCCGTGTAAGATAACTATTGTAGTAAATATTAGTACATTTATATGTTAATATAGGATTCATGTAGTTACTTCAAATCCGTCCATGTATAGGCCTTATTGTTATTTATTGTAGGATAAGTACTTATTAATTTTAAGATTTTCAAAATGTTGACAAATCAAAGGAAGTCTCCGTGCCTTTATTGTGCCTTTAAGAATTTGCAACAACAGTTTTTTATATAAATACAAATATATGGACAATAAAACAAGAAACTATAACCAGATATTTATTGATGATGTTATAATTATTATTTTCTCAATCAAAGATCATATCTGTTTAAGCAATATTCAGGTTAATATGCTTATTCAGCTGACGTTGAAATCACTCGACAAATGTCTTATGTTAATTTTTCGAAAAAGCTAGAAAGAGCTAGAAGAAAAGAGTTATCTGCGTCTAAAGTAGAACCTCAGTACTAATAAACAATGTTTAAACTGTGCCAAATTGTTTTGTTTCTTTAATTTAAACATTATGTTCCTTACAGACTTTTTAGTCTAGTCTTATAATAATAAATCCATCTCTTTCTAATGACATATCTCAGAAAGAGATAAAATTTACTTCTAAAACACCTATTATACAGATTCCTATCTTAAAACCTGTTTTTTTCACAAAGTTATTTTTGTAATATGTACCTAATATAAAATCATATTAGTATTTCAATAAAATTATGAAATTGAAATGAAATGAAATGAAATTTAAATGAAAAGAAATGAAATGAAATGAAATGAAATGAAATGAAATGAAATTATTTATTCTGCAAGTAGATCCTTAGAGATACTTTTACATGTCAATGGTTTGGGGTTTTTTTTTAGCTAGATGGCTTCGGCATTTCCTAACTGTACTATAAAGAAGCAATGTAACTAACTATACACAGTTTAAACATCATTTATTAGTTGAGGGTTAGTGTTTATTGCAGTAAGGGCCGATTTTTTCCTCGCCAGATAACTTATAACTGAGGAATAAAATTGACGTTTGATTGATTTTGTATAGAAAAACTGTCAAAAATTCGAATTATTCCTCCGATAGAGTTACCTGGCGAGGGAAAAATCGGCTCTAAAGACTTATAGTATTGAATGTCAAATTAAATTTGTTTTATATTTAAAAAAAAAACATTTTTCATTTTTATGAAATTTGTGGGGATTGACGTTTTAGATTTTGGTGAGGTGTTGGTTGCCATTTTTTTATAATTACTTTTCAAAATTGACACGATTTTTGTATTCTTTGGAAAAAATACTTTAATTAAGTTGCACCAAAGAGGTTTGAATGTAAACCGCAACGACCTGGTTAAAGAGAAATTTTTAATAGCTGCACAAACCACAGTAACTACGCTTTTACTGATTGTTAAAAGGTAAAAAATATACATTATGGATTATCTTGTATAAAATAAAAGTATTGAAACCTTTTACGTATTTTTTCTTCATACGATTTTAACATACCATCACGACTGTATTCCCCGAAGAGTTATGCTGAGGCGTATTAATGTACACCCACAGGTATGTTTTAGGTCCCACGTAATAGGGGGCGAGCCTATTGCCATTAACCGGGAACACATCCCAAGCTCCTTTCTGCTACTGAGAATTTCATAGAAAAACTAAACACATTGACCGTCCTAGAAATCGAACGCAGGTCCTCTAGAGTAGCGGTCGTGTCTGGGACCATTAGACTAATGAGCCAGTTCATACGATTTTATTTACGGAGTTATAATTAAATAATAAACTTTGAACAGTTTTTGGCATTTACTACCCAAATTATATATTTCTGAAATAGAAGTCATCACACAAAATCCACTTTGTAGTTTTCTTTGTGAGGTTTTATATTAAGTTTTACATAAATTTAATCATAATATATTTATTATTCAGACATCCATATATCCATTAGATACATATTTGAAGCGGTGGTAGCCTAATGGCTAGGGCGTCGGACTTGCGATCATGTGCTTGCCGGTTTGAAACCCACCCATTGTACTACCGACGTGAAGCCACTCGTCACACAAGCATTTAGCTTAGCACGCGGGGTTAACAAGAATACTAGTAATGTGCGACCCACACTGCTAGTAAGCTTTTTTAAAACATTTTTTTTTAGTACGATATTTAAAAA
Source organism: Acronicta aceris (assembly GCA_910591435.1). Classification (NCBI taxonomy): domain Eukaryota; kingdom Metazoa; phylum Arthropoda; class Insecta; order Lepidoptera; family Noctuidae; genus Acronicta; species Acronicta aceris. The sequence goes on from OU342759.1 coordinate 14,578,718, forward strand.
GCTATACTCGTATCTACTATGTAAGTCTGAATAAGATTCCTTACCAGAGCTAAGCAGGGACTAAAATAGCTAATTTTGATGACTCTCAATCACATTGTACGAGTATAGGCTTCTAGTACGATAAGAGCTCAGCTTATATCCGTGTGTCCCTGAATCATGTGATTCCTCGAAATGAATTCAGAATGATGTTGCTGCTCCAACGCAATCTGCTTAGCAATAAGGCTGTTTTTTGACGAGCTGACGAGTCACCTGACGGTAAGTAGTCATCGCCATTCATGGACACCTGCAACACCAGAGGAGTTGCTGATGCGTTGTCGAGCCTTAACAGCCCCTGCGGTCTGTAGACTGCCAGAGCCGCAACAATCGAGGGGGGACTGGCTCACACACGCACACCAAGGTGCTTTACGACTGTCTCCGACGTAAGGTTGATCACCAGTCAGTCAAACCCCAAGAAGTCCTAGACCAATTTTTTCATCTGTACGCGACTCCGGAAACATACATAGTTGAAACACTACAGAAGTCAATTAATCTCGACAAATCTCACATCAAATCAGCAATTACACTGCGTATTGTAGTAGTACGATAGTACGCCAAAATCGATCAAACATACACATAAACAGATAACAACATAACATTCAATAAGTACAACATTCAAAAGGAGTAATGTTCACCTTTCAACGTTCTCGTTCATCAATCAATAGCTTATTACATGTCATAAGTTGAAAAATATCGCAGCTAACCGTTTGAGGGCTCGGGTCATTCATCACGAGCGAACAACAATGGCAGCCACATTAATTACATAATCCAATTCAATTAAATTGTAATTCAATAATATGCAATTACATTGGATATCGTCGTGGGTAGTTCAATGCGTGGGACGCATCCGATTGGCTCATGATTAACCATTAATCTAAAATTCAATTATCTTATGATTTAACATCGTTTGATTGAAAGAAAGACGTGACTCACGATTATGAATTTTAAAATTTCTACTAAAAATTTAATAGCTACTTTCTGTTTTGCTTGGCGGAATAGAAATCGGCTGTGTCTAATTATAGGTAAAGTATCTAATGAAACATTGGTTTTTTGGAGTGTGATTTAATAGATATCTACATGTTAATTACGGTGTTGGTGTTGGAACGATTCTGGTTGAGTCCCAGATCGAACAGTCTTATTAGGATTTTGTATTCAATTTTCCGTAGTATTAGATTTGTGCCCGTTAATGACAATAGGCTGGCCCCTTATTATATAAAATCTTAAAATATAATAGTAGTATTTAGCCTCTGCCTTGCCTTTCGTGAAAGATGACGTTTGTAGGTACAACTTACGTGGATTATTCAAGTTTATAACTAACAAAACTTCTTCATAAACGAGCAGAATATTCCATGCACTGCAGACTACAGCCTGCAGAATCGATAAAGCTCAAACAGTAATACGAATTATCTACACCGAGAGATCCTTCGATCTACACACGGCCTACGTAGACTAGTCAGTCACTCACACACTGGGCCATTCCTCACTGCAATTGAAATAGGCATCACGTAAGAGGCGAGAACATATCTGACTTGCTCGGTGTCACGACCTCTTGGGGTCTAACTGGCTGGCGACCAACCATGAGTCAGATCCTATCGTAAAGCACCCTAGTGTGTGTTTCGACTTTTGTACGTGAGAGCCACCTCTCGTTTGCTGCGGCTCTGGCAGTCTGCAGTTCGAAGGACCTCTTAAAACTCGGTGGCTCGTCAGCTCGTTCACTAACATAATCAATAAAAAATCCTATGTAAAATAATCTGGCTTAGTCCTTCTCATACGCACAAAACCAAAAAAATATATAAAAATGTTGGTATGTCGACGTGTTGACTTTGGAATTCTGGTAATAAATACACCATGAGAAAAATATTGTAAACCTTGAATAAATCATAATATTTAATAAATAATATCCTTGAAGTTCCAAAATCAGATATTAATGAAAAATAAATATGAGTTCAGTTATTTTAATTGTAATCGAATCTTTATCCTCCCGAACTCATCTACACAGGAACGCCTCCCGACAGCCGCTTATTATCTGATGGTTCAAGTTATAAGCGGTAGCTATTCAAGAATAAGTAATATACACATACAGTTTGCCACAATTTAAATGCTCAATAAAATATTTTTAGACCCTAATACCAAGTCGGGGCATAGGACATATTGGAATCGAATAATTCCACTCACAATTGGTGCTGCCCGACTGGGGAAGTACTTCCACCGAAAATCGTAACCAAATAACATAGCTCCAAAGAAAAAAAAATGATAATTTATAATAATTAGTAGTCTACTAAAATACCCTATAGCAGTGGCTGATTATATGTAATTGGCAGTCACCAGTATTTCGTGATTGCTCATAGCCGAGTACATGCTAAAACTTGGCAAAATGCCATCAAAACCTTTCAAAATAATTATTAACAGCTTTTGCGTAAAAATGAATTCTATAGAGGTGATTTAAAGTCAGCCACAAACAAACCTAACCAGAAACTTCTTTGCGTCGCTTACACTCTTAACTTGAGCCAAGCGCTTGGTTTACCGTGCAGGGTGGATCCTCGCCAAATCTAATTATAAAACCACATAAAAAGTAACAGAGAAAACAACATTTTTGTATGTTTTGTGACCTCCTAGAATTCGCCCGTGTGAAACAGGCGTCGGCGTGTTATGACAGGCCATTATCATTTTATGCCATTTTAAAATGGCCCAAGGACGCGTGTCTTTATTAATATTATGGACTGTATCTACATCAATATATATAAAGGTCGTTCAAGATATCTAGAGAGGGGCTCGTGACTGAGTAATAAATACGCTGATCCTCCAATTTGCAAGGTTAAGCTGGAGTTGCCGCGGTCCGTCTATAGATGCGTGACCATCAAGACCCATCGTGCCTCAGAGAGCACATACGAACACCAATCACAATCGTTAGAGGTAGAAAGCTCAATATGCCTGACAACCAGTCTATTTTTTAAATATCGGTTTTGCCCAGAAATTAGGTGACGAAGATCTGATGATAGTCTTGAGATCTGATGAAGTCTGATGGTAAGTGCTTGTACATTTTTTAGTTTTTTTTATACCACTCACGTGGCAAACAAGAATACGGCCCGCCTGATGGTACGCGGTTACCGTAGCCTATGGACGCTTGTAACACCAGGAGCATAACTCGCGCGTTGCCGACCCTATAACCGCGTTGCAGATCCTATATGCATCATAGGAGACATGCTGTCATGCATGACAGCGGCGGTAACAAACAACGCCAACACAACGCTTCCTCGCGGAGCTCTGGCGACCTTGCTCACCGGAATACAACATAGCACGGAGCTATATTATTTTGCTATGATTTTCTGTCTCCAGTCGGGCAGCTCCAACTGTGAATGGAATTATACGATTCCACTATGCCTTACTTCTCTTAAAACTGATATTTAGCCAGTGAGCCTGAGATCGGACTCCAACATATTTAGGAACAGACTAGGATAATAATGCGTCCATTATCATCCTAGTCTTTTCAGATGAGGTTTCTGTACATTTTCTATACATCATCATGTTTATGAAATGTAAAAAAACCTCCTCTGGCATTATGGATTGGTTTGATGTTGGTTAGATTACTGTGATTTTATTGGACTTGAACCCTGCTAAGATACCTTGCAGTACAATACAACTACCTACTTATATTATAATATCAAACACCAATCGATCACTAATCTGCATATAATATGTACCAGAATAACAAAGGCAGACATCGATTAAATATGGTAGATACGACCTTACACGTTACACATAATAATTTATTTGAAGACCAGAAGCAAGCGTTCAGTAACACAGTACCAGGGCAGCACGACGACGCGGGAGGCGGAATCCCAAGTAATTAAACAAACACGAGATCGGCCGGTCTCGTTAGCTCGACCACGCCCACACCTAATCAATTCTCATAATTAATCGAAACGCCCGATCACGATACTATCGATTCAAACATCCGAATATCGATTACGTGCATAACGGTAACGACAGTCGATAGAAATCCTCATAATGCACGCTTTGTTAGTAACCAAATAAAGTATTATTTGCGCGTGCGATTCAATTAAAATATTCCGACGTCGCGAATGTAACTAATTCGTGTCGAATCGTTAGCTAAACGATGGGTGATTTTATACAATAAAATTAATTCTAAATAATAGATTTTGTACGCTTCGTTATGAGCGTGGCGAATTGATTAAATAAAAATTTATTAACGATTAATAAAGAATATTGAACAAATCATCGATAAAAGTAAACGTTGTTAAATTAAAAAAGGTAAAACTCAACTTTAGAGTCGATTTTGTTAATTTAGGATCACGTGTAATTGCTCAATTGCAAATTTATTGTGAACGGGAACTCAACTAGCTTGAAGTCTGCTTACTAATTGCCGGAATTAATAGAGATATAAAAGAGGCAGAGAGACCTAACTTACGAAGTTGAAATTTGACAGAAACTACAAAAGAAAGAAGCAACGTTAAATTTCTACCTTTCAAATAAAATTGTAATGACTGAGTATATTAGTAAATAGACGTACTCATAATAGACATCATATTGGCCTTGAAGAACCTATACACACTTATATACTATGAGATAATATGAGATAATATGAGATAATATGACCGATTTATTGGGACATTTAGTGGATTTATTTAGTTAAGTTGTCGAGTAGTAAATGAACAATAGAACCTTGGAATCGTTTCATTTGACACTAAACTGACTTGACAACACCTAAAACAAAATCTTTCAACATCAACTAAAACAAAAAACTGAATACACCAGTATTCTTAAAATTATCAACGGACCTCATTACCGTGTTACGCGGACCCTGGACCTCTAAACAGTCGATAAACTGGACCTCCTGACTCCATCAATCAAAGCTGCATCCAATGAACATCAAGAAGCGCCACAATGATTTATCAACGCGGCCGTACGCAGGCGCAGGATGCGTAATAGCGGCCGATCACGACTTAGATCCGAGATTTTTTTGTTTTAAATAAATTATTTCATTGGGAATCTAATTGTGGGAACTTAGTGAAAGAATTTTGGATATGAAAAAGTAGAACTTAATTAATTAATTCAAGTTATTTATAGAACGAACTTGTGTACAAAACCTTAAGCTACTCGTACTTTCCTTTGATATTATCTTCTACATATATAAAAGAAGAAAATGACTGACTGACTGCCGTATCAATGCACAGCCGTAACTACAGGAGCTAGATCCCTAAAAGCTTGCATGCCAGTTCCTTTTGCACTGTAGGCGAACACTAAGACAGGTAATGGAAATTCAACCCCTAAGGTGGTGAAAGTTTGTATGAAAGTCTGCCATGTTTTAGCGGGAGCCTACTCCAGAGCCTACCACCTACTGGATACATAAATACCAAAGAAAAACATCAACTCAAATCGGTATCAAGGTTTTGTATGAAAATTTTGGTATTTTAGTAAAATTTGGTTCTAATCATCCGCCATAATAAAATCAATACAATTAAATAATTCTTTAACTTTGTTCCTCAATCAAACAAATTTCTACATTAAGTCAAGTATGCATAACGTTCTTCAAATAAATCAGATCATCTATATAAACATTAATATGGCAACATCAGTAAATTAAAATAATAATTGGCTAACAATATTTCATACCAAAGACAACATGAACTTTAAAACAAAACTACCATAGACAAACTAACAAATGAGGTCGGTTCAAATTGAATGGGCCCGTTTTAAATGCGATATTTTTGTTATAATATCCAATTATGGAGTTTTAAATTATTCGAAACTTTTTCATCGGTTCGAGGGCAAGTCTTGAACTAATTAATGATTTCCTCACAGCTGGGGATCCTTGGCGATTAAGGAATGCATCGGCATGTCATTACATTCTCAGTTTTGAAGAGTTTAGGATTAATGTTGAAAAGGAATTAAGATTTTTTGTACGTTCCGATGGTATAAAGTTCTCCTGCATAGAATTTTATGCTCATACATTATCATGTTCCTTGTAAACGAAAACGTATCTTAAAAGATGTCCTTACAACAATTAATATAATTTATCGCAATTATTCCTGAGTCAAACTGCATGACACTAGTGAAACCCAAAGGCAAGTTAAAGGTATGTAACAAATGATTCTGTGCTTTGCAGAAAATCATTTGTGAATCTAGTGTAGGTATTACAGAATCAGAAATGATTATCTACGGGTAAAATAGCATGGAGTGCTAGTCGGATAGTGCCCAACACTCAACTCTCCATCTTCCCAGTAGGAATTATCAATTCCTGTGCCTTCCCGTGGCGTATCCAAAAAAAAAACTGTGTATAACATTTTAAATAATGCTCACAGACCATTATATCACCGAGCAACACCGTAATGTCATAACGTGGATTGACCACACCGACATTGAATGTTGTATACGCTCTATCTAGCGGGTTTTAGTAGTCTCCATCACCCGTGATACAGCAGTAGTTTGATACGATGTAATGGGCAGACAGCTTTATTGGTCGGGGATTATACGGATTACTGAATTCATTTTTAAAGTAGCTTCACATTTCGGCTTGGTCAGTAGGTAACAGTCTGTCGTAGGCACAGCGTAGACGCTATGTAGCAACCAGATAGGCCTGTCGTAAGAGCTACGAAGCGTAAACACAATACGCTGCGTATGTTACGATGACGCCAACGTTAAACCAATGCCCAATGCAATGTGGAGAGACCCTAAAGTCACAATATTTCATTACAAAGATTTTCCACCTAACACTTCAACATAGCAACACAATCTTTCATCCATGTTTATAGCATGTTGAAAACTTTAAGTTAATTTACACGAGTGCGCAACGGTAATCATAAAACGTTAGTAATTGCAGTTAATGGAAAATTTCCCTTTATTATGTAGTTAACGCAGTATTGTGAAGGGATTAATAGGAATTTAACGTAAATATGCGAAGTTTGTTCTATGTAATAAACCTATATTAATATGAGCCATGAGCAATGAACAGAAAGAAGTGGAAGGAGTGGGAAGGCCTTTGCCCTGCAGTGGGACACTACGGGCTTTTATTAATAATAATAACAATATGACCTAAAGCTACAAGTGCATCTGCAACAAAATATATGTGTGGTTCCTTATTTATTTGGCTGCAGCCAAAGCTTGAAATATTATGTTATTTTAGCAGCCAAATAAATACCATATCAACGTTTCTAGGCCCCATAATAGGAGTAAATACTATTATTTATTTTTATTTTATTTATTTATACTTTATATAAAAAAATGTGTACAAAGGAGGTCTTAATCCCTTAGGCATTCTTTACCAGACGATATTATGTTTTTACTATCATTAACAGGACGCTAATCAGAGCTGAATGAGCGGACTATATTGTTGCCATGACAGCTCGATCAAGGATGAGACTAGCACAGAAACAATCAAAGAGTATTTAGTCGTTGAACCCAGCCTGAAAAAACCAAAAAGTGGCAACTAAGCTATGGGTGAAGTTAGGCTATGAGTGCTACGACCGTTGATGATCATGGATCAAAGCTCTAGGGCCTAGAGCTTGGTTATAGGAGACGGTCTATGAGCGATGATTATGATGAATCCAAGTTCTAGAGCTTTACCTAAGCTCTAAGCTCAGGTAAAGCAGACGGGCTATACATATATATATATACTTATACTGACTTACAATAGGATACTTAGTAGCCTAGAGTCTACGCTGCTAAGTATTGATAATTTCCAATGACAATAACGAAAATCGCAGCCACATTTGTAAAAAAATATTTAAATATTTAATGAGTATTAGACCAATATATAATTTAACATCTTGAGGCAAATTATAGCAAGTTTACATATATAATGAATAATCTCATCAGTGGAATACGAATGACATTATAGAAAGGCGTGAGAACGTGAGAATGGAGAAATGCAAAGCGAACAAGGAAATTGTGGAGGATGGAATGAAGCGATCGTACTTATATCTACTTATGTAAGCGAATATCAGTAATGACAGATAAAATATAAAATTACATCCTTAGTCTTGTAGTCCTAAGCGCTACCGTAGCCACTCTGGGCAAGTGCCTAGGGTCCCGCAATCTGAGGCGTAGGTACTTCCTACTCGTTTACCTTATTTACTTAACATAACATACCGTAGTATAATAAGCGGCGGCAGTCTAATAGCTAGGTAGAGCGTCGGACTTGAATGTGGTTGCCGGTTCGAAACCCATCTGTACCGACATGAACCCACTCGTAACACGAGCATTTAGCTTAGCACAAATACTAGTAATATGCAAACTGCGACGCACATTGCTAGTAAGCTTTTAAAAAAACAAATAAAATACCACTAGCCTATATTCCCCGAAGGGTTAGGCATCCGTGTAGGTACTAACGTACACACACAGTTCGCCGGTATGGTTAGGCCAAAAGAGGCGGCGGAAAGGGAGAGAGAACTGTCCACCTCTCTCCCGATCCGCAGTAGACGTACCGGGCGTAGGAGGGCACTAACAGATCTCCGGCCTCCATGAGCTGTGGCCTGCGGGCGGCTGACTTGGGGAGTCCGTCGCCCGATCAGAAAATGGCCCAGTAGGTGGCGCGCGTGTACAGCACACGCGTGCTCTTGACAAGGATACGAGGCGAGGCCTCGCCTTGTGGAGGCGTCCAGCTTAAGCTGGACCACAGCCTGTCAGGGTCGTGGGGAATGTCACGAATCCCATGGCCGTGACTATAGGGCAAGAGGAAGCAAGTACGGTTTTTAGTCAGTACAAGTCCGACATACCCTGCCGCCTTCCAGGCGGCGAAGGATCCATGAGGATTTTCGGTGCTATAAAAACAATGCCCCATGGAATAGAGGACGATCCTATTTTTATTTTATTTTTTTGCTTCTGTTTATAAAATTTACACTGACTCAAGATATACCTCCTAGTTTAGGAGTCAGGGAACTCATGTTTGAAATTTTGTTTTAGCCGTTGTATTTGTATAATGGATACTTTATCTTATTGTTCTTATTTATTAAATAGGCAACGACAGATCTTTGCAAAGTAAATAAATAAAAATAAAATAGTTCTCTGCCATATCATGCATCGTCTAATGCCATATTAACCTTCAATATCCAAATCCTCCAATACGTTTAAGATGTACTGTACTGCTGCAACATTTGATTACAATTTACAAGCCCATCGAGATACATCAATATCATTTGCTCTTCAAACTAAGGCAAGTAAGTGATCATTAATATCCTGACATTTAAAGATCGTCTAATGCTCTATCCAAATGGCTAATAACTGGAATATCTCACATCTCTAGTAGGAAAGTTATTACGAGTGACAAAAACTGCACTAAGTGCTCGTGTCATTATTTTGATATTATTATGTGCACATGATGAAGATGTCAGCTAAGCGATTAGATGATGTGACCAGGCTTCCATAGAAAATAAGAAATTTCTATAAGCAAATACTTATTCTTGTTTAAGAAATTTCTAACCTCGCCAGACACAATGTGTCAATTTCAACCCGGCAATATTGATCAATTCTGTAAAAGTATTGAGCATACCATCACGCCTGTATTCCCCGAAGGGTTAGGCAGAAGCGTACTGATGTACACCCACAGTTCGCCGGTATATTTAGGTCCCTTGTAATAGGGGACGAGCCTATTGCCATTAACCGAGCACAAAACCCAAACTCCGGGCGGCTACTGAGAATTTCACAGAAAAACCCAATTACATTTTGCTCGACCTGGGAATCGAACCCAGGACCTCTATCGTAGCAGTCGCGCTTAGTACCATTGAAGTAAGCTGAAGCTAATGGCAGTTTAAAAATAATTTATTTCGGATGAATAAAGAATTTATCTAAATATCTACGGAAGCATAAAAAATAGGGGTAAGTAATTCAATAGATTATACATATAAAGTTATTTTTCCTTCACTAAAATAACTTTATAATCTTAGCATGGAAAATGCAAAAAATCACAGAAATAATAATACATTATATTATGAAACTAATCATCGTCCAATCAAATAATAGATCGAATATTTTTTTTTATGTACTTACACGATCTTAATGTTACATCACTCTAGTCGCCGCCCACAACATGGCAACAGTAAAAGGATTTAAATAAATTCCCAATAAGTTAACCCTCTGTCGATCATCAAAATTGAATATATTCCGACATCTGACCCATGCCTCATAACAAACGTTTAAAGCTCCATTTAATTTTATAACCAAAATAAAAATACACTGTTTCATAACATTTGTAAGCATAAAGCAAGTTGCCTTCGCGTCACCATAGACAACGACAATAAAAAAATGAGGATTTATATTTCCGTTCTAGGTTCTAATTCACTTCAGAAAACAATAATAAAAATAAAGATTTACTTAGACTTATAAAAAATGGTGTATTAAATCTGTCTACAGTTAATAATGACAATGAATTGTGTTTTTCATCAGTGTTCCTACGTTAAAAAAAAACTCATACAAAATTATAATGAGCTTATTACACGCAATCAATGAGGAGACATCAACATTGATATCAAACAAACATTTTATTACAAACTCACGAGTTAACGACAGAATAAAAAACAGATCAACATTTACATAGCAACACAACACTTGATCCGAACTATTAGGCCTCATGAAACGCTCACAAAAATTCAATTACCCAATATTTTTGGTACACGTAAATTTTTTTAAATTAAAAAAGAAAGGTAATCAGCCCTGGTATTAAATAATGCATGAAAAAAGTCAACAAAAACGTTTAGAAACAAGCAAACGAGCTTGATTAGGGCCGATGTCACGCCGATAAAGGCCGTAAAGCCGAAAATTGAAAAGGTTACTTCATTAAAAATGCTATATTTTACAATTTTTAAACGGGCAGGTGAACCCTATGGCGGTGTTAAGGGTGACCATAATATTGAGCGTGGAGAATTACTGTTTGTATGTGGACTTTTTATTTTACTTTGTGTGTTTAGTGTGTTTAACTTTGTTTGTTGTAAGCTTTTGAAATCGAAGTGATATATAACATTTTAAGGATAAATAACGATAAGTGCTAATTTAAGAGTTATCCTTGGAGTAATGCAGCTCATATTATTAGAATTAGCAATTAAAATTAATAATAAAATATTAGAAAGAAAGAAAAACAATGTATTCCTTGCGAAACAAAATGAGACTAATTACGTAACTTACAAAAATTAATAGGTTTTTAATAAACGATAAGACCTGGTAGAATATTTGAATAACTAGCTAATAAATAAAATACATACAGTGTACCAAACCTAGCCACACTCATACTCACCCTACACCCCGGCGTCGACTCTCGCGCACCCTGCTGCGCAGATCTAATGAAATAAACTGAAAATCAACACGCGTACCCGCGCCGCGCCTGCTTTGTACCGCCGCACGACCCACTCACGATATAATTAACACCAGAATTTATTATAATACTGTCCCTAAATAATCTTACGATGCGTGGACACGCTATTGTTGTTTTTTTTAATCAATATTATTGGTTTGTTTTCGCGGGCTCGAAATTCAAATTACGAATATTTGTATTGTTCGAACCGCCTTTTTTTAATCCCTCAATCCGATCGTCGGGGGATCCGACTTTGAGCTTTATGTGTATCTTTTTCGGTCTTCTTTCATAGGCACTTTTTGTCTATATACTGGTCTATTTGAAACCATTGAAGTTGTATAAATTAAAGAGGATATTTTTTATATCCTTCTCAATGCTATCTTAGAAATAATAATAACCAGTAACTCATACATGACCAATTCGAACTACAATTGTTGAAGACCCCAGGCAAACAGCCAGGTAAGGTCAGGGCCTCATTTAAATGATTGATACGGTTAATTCAATCAGCCTGCTACGAATAGGTTGTTGGTAGCCGATTGGCTCCCAAGAGAGTGATGAATTACGCTTATTAAGTTAAGAAGTTCAGTATAAAAAAACAGATTTGTATTATAATTTGAAGTTTTTGTGTTGATCCGTGAGTTAAGAATTTGGTATTATGTAAGGTCATTTTCTATTTATAAGCTTCGTTCTACGTATGTTTCACGTTCCAAGGCTTTCAAGCTGGATGTGATTGTGATAATAACGTTTTAATTTTTATATAAATACATTACATTCAATCATGTATTCCTGGAAGGGCTAGGCAGAGGTGTATTGTATCCTTGTTGTTCGCTGGTATGTTTATAATTTCCGAATTACATAGAAGAACTTTTGCCCGACCTGCGATAGTAATAATCCTAATTTTAATCAGTTCCTTGATGACGATGGAGAAATAACTTAGTAATTAAAAAAGTTCATATTATACTGTTTGATTCATGGTGTTATTAGGTTTTTCCCCTTCCCTAATCCTTCTTCGGGGAATACAGGCGTGTTAATAGGTAATTGGACCACATATTATTATTATATTATTATTATAATTAATTAGTTCAGTATATATGTATATAATTAAAATTCAGTACATACATAAAGAATAATTATTCTTTCTTTTTTTTTTAAAAAAACGTGGCCCCACACTAGGATTTTCTCCTGTATCGTGGGTGCGTTTACAAACACAAATTCTCACATACACAAACGCCCAGACCCGGAACAACTACCTGTAGATCATACAAATATTTGCTCCGTGTGGGGATCGAACCCACAACACGTGACGCAGAAGCCGATCGCTCAGCCGCTACGCCAAACGTGTCGTCAATTATTGGTAATATTAGTCTTGTCATTCCATCGGCATGTAAATTTAATTTATATTTATTTTATTGACATTTTTACATCAATAGAAAGCCAATCCATATTTCCATTACTCGATAATAAAACGTAAATCGATACTCCATCAATGCGGCATTAATAAAGAACTAATATTCGTGTGTAACGGTAGGGGTGCGCACGCGCAGCATGACGTCTACTGTCGCTACACATCCAAAAAGATGTGCCCAGACGAAATCGATTATGATTCGCAGGTGCAAATAATGATATTTTTTATCGTTAAAAACTCGAATACTTTTTCGGCTATTTTTTAGGCTTGATGATGTTATTAAAGGATAATAGATTGAAATGATAACTCGTTAATAACATTACTATTATGATGACCTCGGCCTATTTGAGTTATAAATTAACAGCGGTACCGTTAGAAAAAGTTAATATAGCTTTCGATTATAGAGACTTTTTGCATAATTATATGAATATATACCTTAATAAAACAAACATACCATCACGCCTGTATTCCCCGAAGGGTTAGGCAGAGACGTACTTATGTACACCCACAGTTCGCGCGTATGTTTAGGTCCCATGTAATAGGGGGCGAGCCTATTGCCATTAACCGGGCACAAATCCAGACTCCGAGCTGCTACTGAGAATTTCATAGAAAAACCCAATAACACTTTGCTCGACCTGGGGATTGAAGCCAGGACCTCTAGCGTAGCAGTCGCGCTTGGGACCACTAGACTAATAAGGCAGTCATATACCTTAATAAATTATTTATCATCATGATTACTTCATCATCAACTCATAGACTGTCCCACTGCTGGGCACGGGTGTCCTCTTAAAAGTGAGAATGGTTAGGCTAAAGTCCACCACGCTAGCCTACTACGGGTTTTTTTATTTATTTATTAATGATTTCCAACAAAGGATAATTACACACAAACATTTACAAATTAAATCTATCACGTGTACTCCCTCAATTAGTGAAGGACACAATTAAGAATTACGACTAAGCTAAATATGTATTACTAATTAAGTTGAATACAATTCAATTGTATAAAAACTCAAGATATTGGGTTGGCAGACTTCACATGCCTTTTAGAAAATCTCTCAGGCTGACGATGTTTTCCTTTACCGTTTAAGCGTATACTTAATTAATCACTAATACCACAGACAATATAATACTGTAGTATAAATTGAAGCAGTTTGCAACATGTAATTAAATAATTACGAATGCAATTATGTTTAACTTGATATTAAATAAACCCAGTATGTCTTTACTTCGCCAAAAATGGCCACGAACCTCGTAACTCATAACGACGCTTTCTCGATAGGGTAACAATCAATCATGTTTGCAATATGTAATGTAACATTGTTGTATGACGCGTGACTTACGTAACACCTAATTTTGGTGGCGCCTCGAATTAAGCTTACTAAACAGTGCAAAAGATACCTACACTACTTATGTACAAATAATATTAAAAAAATAAGTTTGACATTACAATTGTAATTTATAACAATAAATTATATTAGCAGTGACATTACTGTAATTAATAAAACATAAAAAATAAATAAAATAAAAATTCCTATATTCATTCGAGCATTAGTACCTACAATACAATATTACAATATTACAATTGTAGACTTACGCACTAGAAGTATGAAAATAATATATCCCTGGCCCCCACACTAGGATTCCCTGTGTCGTGGGGTACAGTCCCTTCCGTAATCTATAAGAGTACTTCTTAATGTGTATATTATACTTTTTTGTTTTCAAAACTCAAAAGAAAAGCAAAAATAAAATATTATAACATATAGATACCAAATGAAAGAAGAATGTGTGTGCGTGTATGACTGTGCGTGTAGGTGTGTGTGTGTGTGTGTGTGTGTGTGTGTGTGTGTGTGTGTGTTTGTGTGTGGGTGTGTGTGTATGATTGGATAATATAAAGACTTTCTTTACTTTTTAGCCGTTTCTGGATGCTGGTTTTAAGGCAGAATGATGTTAGGTTTATTATTGTATTATTGGTTTTGAAGAATTTGTTATAAAGATAGGGTCCCATAAAAGAGTAAGATTGACGAGCAAAGGCGTAACGAACTCTCGGTATGTCCCACTTAAGAGTTCTGTGAGAGGTTCGCACGTTTGTGAAAGCGGAGAAGTACCAAGGTAATGTAAATCTGTCTCATGCGAAGAAGGTTACATTCTGAGTACAGTGCATTAGTGGAATAACGCCAGGGTTTTTTAAACGCTATTTTTTTGTGACATTTAATTTAATGTATTCAATTAATTTGAAAGGAAATTGTAAGAAGTGAGCTAGATAATTAGATATACACAGATTTAAGCGGTCTGGCGGCATTGAGACTTTTTTCTGGCCTACGCAAATGTTCCACTGATCTGGTATCGTCGTGCGACGGGTTGTTTAGCTCCCTAGGGCCTAGATTATGTTTGAGCTACACAATGAATGATGTGTGCCTTCAGATGGGGCTGGCCTACTCAAAGCCGCTATGGCTCTTTCAAAAGGCCATCTCAGACATGGTCTTACATTGAAACTCACAAATTTGCTACTAAATACTGTCTGGACTTTAAAATAAACCATAATTCTCTGAATTGGTTTCGGTGCTTCTTCTCAGAGGTCGTCAGTTAGGAAATGACGGTGTAAAAGTGTCCTTAAAAGATCTATTTACCGAAATAAATATAATTTAATAATTTCATCATATCATTTAATTCTTTTTATATTTTTATTATACAACCGCAGTCTATAATCACCAGCAACAACAGTTTTATTACTCGCGCGTTGTCATCTTGAGACCTCAGTTGTTAAGCCCAGTAATATTACTGGCCTTTTTCTTTATACTTTATTGTACACATGAAACAATTTTACAAAACACACTACAGAAAATTTGATGTACAGAGGCGAGCTTAACTCAAAATTGAGTTTTCTACCAGCAAACCTTTGAGTGATAGAGAGATATGTATATATGTTGAGGAAGAACGAAGTGTACAACATATATATATAATTAAACAATAAACATACATAAAAATAGTACATAAAATACAGATAATAATATTAAATATATACAATTTAAACATACATATACTACGTAACTTATGTTGAAAGGAAAAACTCTCTGATTCTTGTCCTGAAAACGTCCAGCGAAGGGCTTTCCCGTAAGGAATGAGGAAGCGAGTTCCAGAGGCGCACAGCACGAATAGTGAAAGATTCATCATAGCGACTAGAGGAGTGAAGAGGAGTGCGAAGCAGAAGAGAGGAAGTAGTACGACAAGGTTTCCCCCCAGGGACCAAGTATTCAAAACGTTCCCGCAGGTAGGCCGGATATTTGGGGTTATGCAAAACAGAGTAAAGAAGAGAGAGAATGTGACAGTCTCGACGTTGCCGAATAGGCAACCACTTCAATTTAGCCCTGAAATCCGACACGTGGTCGTACTTCCTTAGACCAAAAATGAAGCGGATGCACAAATTCTGCAGACGTTCGAGCTTGTTTAGATGTTCCTCCGTTGCATCCAGATAGCAGACATCGGCGTAGTCAAGAAGAGGTAGAAGAAGAGATTGAGCCAGAGTTATTTTGGTCTGAAATGGCAGGAACTTCTGGATACGCTTTAAAGACTGGAACGTGCAATAAACTTTCCGGCTTACCTCAGCGACGTGTGTATTCCATGACAGATAGCAATCCATGTATACGCCTAGATTTTTTGCATTTTTCGAGAAGGCTATAGGAGCCGAATTGTACATCACTGGTGAAAGAGACTGGTGATCCAATAGATTATTGTAATACCTGCCACCAATAATGAGAGCTTGAGACTTGGTAGGGTTGACCAGGAGACCAAAAGATTTAGCCCATCGATAGATATTACAAAGATCATTATTGATGGCATCAATGGCGTTAGAGAGATCGTCAATGTGAAAGTGGCGATATAACTGCAAGTCGTCTGCGTATAGATGGTATTGAGAAGAAATAATTTTAGTGATAGAATTAATAAAGATAGAGAAAAGAAGGGGAGAAAGGACACCACCCTGAGGAACACCCGCAGCAAGATCGCACCACTCAGAGGAGTTCTCATCGGCGCGAACCGACTGCGAGCGACCCCGAAGATAAGAGTTAAACCAAGCCGTTGCAGAAGGAGAAACATTAAGAGAGGATAGAATTCCCAAGAGTATGTCAAAATCAACTGAATTAAAAGCACTGCTGAAATCCAAGAGTACCAAAACTGTAAGCAGCTTCTTCTCCATGGCCAGCCGTATGTCATCAGTAATTTTTACAAGGGCAGTAACAGTGCTGTGGCCAGGACGAAAACCAGACTGATACGGACTTAACAGGCTGTGAGAGAAAAGGTAGTGAGACAGTTGATTATGAACAATACTCTCAAGGACCTTGGATAGGACTGGGAGTATGGAGATTGGACGAAAATGGGATACTGATGTTGGATTCGGAACTTTAGGGAGCGGCAAGATGTTGGCCTTTTTCCAAACGGAAGGAAAGGAACTAGTAGTAAGGGAGAAATTAACAATGTGAGTGATAACAGGTACCAGATAATCTAGGATAGGAAGGAACATTTGGAGTTGTAGGCCGTCATCTCCGACCGCTTTTGTGGAAATGGATAGGATTAATTTCTTTATGTCTCGCCCCGCAACAACTTGAAATACGAATGAGGTACATACTGGCAAAGGAAGATTAGAAAGATGTTCAAGAGTAACAGATTTTGTTGTGTTATCCAAGGTTACGGGTGTTTTGGAGAAGTGGTCGTTTAAAGCGTTGAGGTCCATATTAATGGCCTCTTCGCTAGCGGCTTTGCCGACACCAAGAGATTTCAAGAATTGCCATACCTGTGAAGTGTTAATGTTTTGAATGGAGTGATGTATGTGATGTCTTTTTGCATCTCTACACATACGACTGCAGCGATTGCGAAGCCTTTTATATTGGGTCCAGTTTTCATCCGTAGGTTCATGTCTAAAATATGTTTTAGCTCTGTCTCTTTGTGCCATGACATGTTTGATACCATCTGATAGCCACGGAGCTGGAAGATGCCTCACTCTAACTTTTTTGAGAGGGGCATGCTTTTCATATAATTCTAAAATAATTTTGTTAAAGTGAGACACCTTGTCATCCACATTATCAGTGCTGTAAAGAGGCGACCAGTCAATATTGCCCGCATCCAACCCCAAACGTTCCAGATTAATGTTCTTGAAACTGCGAAGGAAAAGGAATTTAGATTTACGTTTGGGAGGACGAATTTTGTATGAAAGATAAATCAAGTCATGATATGAGAAAGAAGCTGGCAATTGCCCATGAGTGGCTACTTTTTGAGAGTCAGAGACAACTATTAAGTCAAGAAGAGAGGGAGTACAGTGAGGTGCATGATGAGTAGCGTTAAGCTGAAGGATATCCATATTGACAGAAGAAACAAGAGTACGGAGTTTACGGCTACGCTCATCGCCCTTGAGCAGGCAGGTGTTAAAGTCTCCGAGTATAATAGTGTCGTGATATACTGGTGATAGAAGCTCAAGCTGAACACAAAGTTCAAAAGATGAGAAATAATCAATGGTACTTGATGGGCTATAAAATACCCCCAAAAGTAATTTCTTACTATTGAAAGTAATTTCAAGAAACATGTACTCAGCAGATTTTGAATAAACACTCGGAGACTTATCAATTACTTCGTGAAGAATATCGCCTCTAAGGAAGATGGCCACGCCCCCGCCTCCCTTGCCTGTTCTATCATTACGCACTAGCTTGTAGCCGGGCAGAGAATAGTGAGTAGAAGGAAGAGCTGGTTTTAAGAAAGATTCAGATACAAGAACAGCATGAACGATATTAGAGTCAAAAGAAGAAATTAGATCAGAGTGATGAGCAGGAACGCTCTGTGCATTAATATGCACAACATTAAAGAATTTGCTATAGTTAACAAGAAAAAGTAGAAGAGAGTTGGTCGCGTAGATGTAAGCAATCATCACTAAACGCACTGGCGAAGGTCACGTCGGACGCACAGGAGGAAGAACAAGAAGCAAAACTATCATCAGAGTTATCGAACATAATTCTAACTAAAATATAATAAATAAATTTAACTACCAAAAATTATTCTATACTTAATACTATAAACAACACTTGTTTTAAAATAAATCTTTCTCAATGCACTCGCCAGTTAACAAAACAAGTAAATAGTAATAACAGAAACGCAGACCGTTTCTGAACGCACTTGTCAAAAGACAACTGACAGCAACGTCAGTATCACAGACAAATGTCATTGCTGTCAAAAAAAAAAAAATAAGTTATGAAAGATTAAAGATTAGACTAAACCAACAGTGTAAATTATAAAAAAAATAAAAAAAAATAACAATATTAGTGGGTATCGGTCTAACTACTTCACAGTCTTACGTGACCGCTTATCAAGAGGCTTACTGGTTCCCTTTGAGCCTTCACCAGCTGACACTGCAACAGGCTCCAACACAGCCGTTGGGAACTGCGCCACAAGTTCCTGCAGTTCAATCGCCGACTCAATTTTACGGCGCGTCTTGTTTGGAAGCAAGATGACTATCTTCCCATCAGAAGTCCAACACTGCCTGACGCCAAAGTGCTTGCGGGCGTTCATGAACGCGTCATGCCTGGGCTTGGTCAAGAACTCTGAGAGTATCAGACCAGAGCCTTTTAGTGAGGTTTTATTACGCCATACTTCACTACGTAAATTGTGTCCATGAAACCTTATTAGGAGAGGACGTGGCTTGCCTGTGTTGCTTCCAAGACGATGGCAGGTGACAATGTCAGCAGAAGAGACACCAGCGATTTTCATCTTCTCAGCGATTGTGTTGACAACTCGCGCCACATGATCCTCATCCTTGTCTTCGATTAGGCCGTGGAGAAGCAGTACCTGCTTGCGTGAAGCCATTTCATGCCGATCTAAACCAACAATCAAGAGCTCCATTTGGGACTTCAGGGTGCTCAACGTTTTCCAAATTAAGGATTTAAATTCAGTGAATTCACGTGACAGACTGGCAATTGTTTTATGAGTCACTTCGTTGCCACCAGCAGACTTTAGCTCCTCTTCATACTGATTAAGTGCACTGAACTAAGTTTAAACTTTTAAATCATTAATCAGGAAAATTAATGAAGTTTACTATTTTTAAATATTAAAAAATATGTAAGAGCACTTAAAACGTGTGTTGTCACTTCTACTACCCTCAAAAAAAAAAAAAAGAAAAAAATGTTGCCCCACACTAAGATTTTCTCCAGTATAGTGGGTGCGTTTACAAACACAAATTCTCACATACACAAACGCCCAGACCCGGAACAACTACCTGTAGATCTTTTCCTGCCCATCCACTCACAACTCTTATCCTACTTCTCTCAACCTCTTGATCCTCTCCCACATAGGAAGGGCGCAGACGTATTCTTAGCGTTACCCCTTCCTTCCCATATATTATAAAAAAAAAAAAAATACCTGTAGATCATACAAATATTTGCTCCGTGTGTGGATCGAACCCACAACACGTGACGCAGAAGCCGATGGCTCAGCCGCTACGTCAAACGTGTCGTCAACATTACCCTTCAAACCGGAACAACACTATTGCTGAAGCAACAGAATATTTGGCAATGCGGTGGTGCCAAACCACCTACCCTTTTATCTTGTGTGGGGAGCAAAATAAAAGTTTTTTCTTTCTACACAGACGAACTCAGCAACAGAGTTCTACCACCTCACCTAACAACCCAAGTCAGAAAACAGTGTACCCAATGCAGTCTAAACAGTAGCTTTGCAGTTAAAGGTGGCGAATAAGAGTACTTTCTAGGAATACCCCAAGAGTGAAAATGTAAGGAAGAGAAGACAAGTGTAGTTTAGAGACAGACATACCTCGCCACCTCAGCGCTGATGGACAACTGATGCTGATTATATTCTCCGCGATATATTAAAAAAAACAGCAGGACGATCATTTTATATCCTCAATCGCAGTCACCCTAGCCTCGAGACTTGGCTAATTTCTGAGTGCACTAGTACCTACAATTTCTATTAACAGAAATGAAACATGCCCCGGGTTATATTCTATTTTAACTGAACTTTAAGACAGTCTACCACGGCGGCAAAGATATTCATTTAATTTAACATTGTAATGAGACGCGTCAAGCACTCGAATCTGGCGACGATGATATATTACCTCTCTATGATTTATGGTAACAAATTATCTTTTTTCTATTCATTCACCTACGTCTGTAAATGTAAATAAAGTCTGGCGTTTGATTTAATAATAATTTAGGATGATAGGGAGCAACCATCAATATTCCGATTATTTGAATATTTAGTAGGCTTTTGATTTCAATCAATGAAGTTTTGAACTTAGCGACGCAGTTGTTTTATTCATGAGTAGCACCGTTTGTGCTCTTAAATCAAGTTTAGTTTAATTTAACAAAAGGTTATGTTTAATCCTTCGTTAGTTTGCACTTACTAAATAACAATGGTCATTCTTGATCTAGGTCGGCTTCAATGGGCAAAGATTTGATTTCTGCATGAAACAAATACGTACGTGTAGAAGAAAATGCTAGTATGGGCAATGTTTAAAAAAAAGGAAAAGATATTAATCCTTCGCTCTCGCAGGTAGCTTATACTAATGCCAATGAGCTTTAAAGGAGCATTAAATTAACAAGCCCAAATAATTAAAGAGACTGTCCCAAATAATTCGTTTTCCTCAAATCAACTGCTTGCAATGCACACAGATTTATGACTCGAATTTTAATCCACTGGCACACACGTGTCTTTACTAATGACTTTACTGGAAAATTACACAATTAGTTCTGTCCAGCATAAACAGGCATAATACAGCAGTGAGCGATAGCCTGCCGCGGGCATACGTCAACCAGCCACGAAAATCTCCTTAACGTATGCAAAGTAGCACTTCAGAAGGGTCTGAATAAAACGGATGCGTTAAGTTCTATGCCCTATTCATTTGCGTTGTTAAAATGATTGACACATTCAATTAGTGGGGTGACCGGCAGACCTCCCAGCTCGGTTCTTAGCTATTAACGTCACCGACTTAAATTGATCCGTGCAAATTTATGAACTTGTCCCCCTATATCTTACTCGGCAATAGTTTGAGGGAGGATGGAGAGGTCATGTGGAGCTGGTCGGATGAAAAAGGTAGGGTTATCGCATTGTCTTGTGGTTTCACTGTTGTTTTCTGCAATTAGTGGACGAATGGCGTGTCTCTCTTTAATAGGCCTTTCAGCGATATACATCGTTGTTCAACAAGGAATTTGTTTTGACAGTGACTTATTGTTTTTAACGTTTCTTTTACGGGTTTTGGCATTAGAAACAATCCGTTGAAAAGATTTATGTGGAATTCGGGCGGTTATTCGGGTACCTGAGCATTAAAGTAAAACGAATAGTAGGTAGCGTTTTTAAGTAAAGTCGTGTTGGCAAAACATACAAGGGTGGTTAATTATTTATTCTATGCTTACTTTGCACACTCCTTCAGGGAACCAGTGTTGAAAAAATCCCAAAATGTATGTTTTTAACAGTAGTCATAACGTCTTTATGTTTGTATTGAATGGAAAATTGAATTAAACTCAAAACTGGTCTGGTGCCTTCGAGATTTCAAATGGATTTTGAACCAGAATACATCAGCAATGCGACACTCAATTTTGACTAGAATAGACAAGTTAACTGGATTACCGTCGTTAAAAAATTCACACTGAGCTGGAGGTTGTCAGAGTGAGATGTTCATGACACAGCAAATTGGAAGCAAAACAGACGGTGGAAAAAAGGACAATATGTTACATTAAAAATTACATTTAGCTCACTGTGGAATAATGTCATAACTAATTTTCAAGTTTATATTTGAATTGTATTTAAATAAACCGTCATCTAAGCAACCTCTTCTCCAAAATTTTATTTTCTTCTATAATATTTCTATCAACTGTACGTAATACGGCACAGTTACATAGCTAAGTGTATCAAGATGTCTGTATTAGATTCAGTTAAATTAGATCATGACTTTCGACATTTTTTATTCGATTATCGCGTTCGGTTTCATGTGGTGACCAATCAGAAGCATCGCTCCTCGTAATGAAGTTGTATCGTATTCAGACTGCTTTTCAGCTACTTTTTATGGAACTATTTCAATTAGGATTGGTAATAGCAGTAGGTAAGCTGCCGACGGGCCATAGATTATGATTGTAGAAGGGTTAGAAGGTCAGTTGTTAGATTTTGCAGTTTATAACTGTTGCTTTGTGGGTTTATTGTTTTTTTTATGGATTAAGTCGGCAAACGAGCTGACGAGCCACCTGGTGGTAAGTAGTCATCGCTCATGGACACCTGCAACACCAGAGGAGTTGCTAATGCGTTGCCGACCCTTAAGCTCTTAAGGTTCGGACTACCAGACGGACTGCATACAGCCAGAGACAGCAGAGAACCGAGGGAAACTAGCTCTTACGTGCAAAAGTCGAAACACACACGAAGGTGCTTTTCGATAGGCTCCGACGTAAGAGTAGTCACCAGCCAGTCAGACCCCAAGAGGTCCTACCACCGAGCAAGTCAGATAAATTTTCACGCCTCTTACGGGATGCCTATATGAAAGGCAGTGAGGAAAAGTATTCTAACCCGTCCCCACACAGGTGAGTTGAGATAACTCAAGCATACTACACCATCAGATGTTGTGTAGTATGCAAAACGTAAATTGATTTTCGAATCCTGTGTGGTTTAAAATATTTTTTTCGTACATATCGTTTCTGTTACCTTTGAGAGTACAGTCGCACACTCGCATCAAAGGTTACAAAGGTGTTGTGATTGTCAGCATTTTAGAAACAGATATCAGTAAGATAGATTACCACTGCCAATATGTGCGTAATTACATAACTAGATTTTTTATAAGGCTTCTGTTTAGGTCTAAAATAATATCATTAAGAACTATAATAGTTATCTGTGCGGTTTTCATATTAATATAATTTTCCAACTATTTTATTCTATGACGGTATCAAGTGAGACATTGACAGTGTCGGCGCGGGCGCATCGCAGCGGGAGCAGATTGCGCGCGCATGACACAGCGCCCACGACAAACAGAAACCCGATTGACGCTCGTGCTATCAAAATGAATGCATTATATTGGCAATTCCTTTCATATCATTCATTGTAAGAAATCAAAAAGCAGCGTCGGTCCATTTTCAATTGTTGATCAATTGTTCCATCATATTTCTTAATAATGTGAGATTATATCTCGCAGTGGTGTGAAATCACCCTAAAATTAGACCATCTTACATGAGGTGGTTATTGAACCTAAATAATACAAAAGGGGTGAGCCAGGCTTGTCCGTAGCTAGTAAAATATGAAGTCTTGACATTCTGTTCCTACCCCAATGGGAGACAGTCGTGAAATAATTATACGTGTATTATAATGTACTAACAAAAATAATGTCACTAACCTGTTTTTCAGTTTGAAGATCATAGTTGGCAGTTTCAGAGTCTGGATTAGATGCACAGGCACTCACAATGGGCATACCTATACATTTAAGGCTGTAATGATAATGAAACCAATATACATATTTGTAAGTGGTACAAATCTTTAAAGTCAAGAACACTTTATTTTAGTAAGGGAAGATTTGAAAAGAAGATCAAAAATCGACCCGTCAGAGAAACATTTAGGTAAGTTTCCATATCCATAATTGCTTGATGAGTTAGAAGGACTTCGTTCTACCTTTATCCAGATTTACTAGGTAGATGCAGTAAGTACTGTCATTTTCTTCGTGACATCTTTATTTCTTGACATGTCGTCATTTATTATATTCTTGATTGGACACCAAACATTAAATTTAGTCGCCATATCATCCCTCACACAGTTTGGTTGCCCTCTTTTCTTATATTCATTCACATTATTGCTCAAAACTTTCGTTGTAATATGCTCTTCACTCCTTCTCTTTATGAGCTAAAAGAATATTGGTAAAGCGACGTCTCATCACAACTCAACAAGGCCACGACGACAGCTTTCCAGCCATCCAGCCATAGTCATAATGTATTTCCACAAGCAAATTGTCCACTATTTTAAAAATTAGATGTAACTACTTCAATAACGTCATAAATACGTCACTGCGCGTCGAACACAGTCACATCGTAAAACTCATCAGTGCGCATAAACCGCGGCCATATTGGAAACTGGCGGCTTTTAATAATCTCATTGAAAATGTTGATTAAAGCGAGAAGACGCCTCTGCCACAGAGTTTATTAATAGGCTTATGATTGCGGGCTCTATTAAAAGTTATCACAACACCAATGGACAGGTTGAACGAGATGAAAGTCGATTCAAGTGTGCGGCCAAAGAATTGTGGGTAGACTAGATAGACTATGAGAGTAGACACTGTTTTATAATATTTAGGCTTTAGGCCCTTACATTAAAATTGGTCAAGGTAAATTTTCCCTTGCAATACAAAATGTAATGTCAATGAACAGAGGGAATTATCACATTGTCAAAATTTAAATAAAGAACGTAATTAAATAAACTTAAGTTACGTTGCGTTGTTACAGTAAAATAACTAAACATATTTTATATTAAGTCTAACGCATTTTTTAATGTGTGGCGTGTTTAATTCAATTAACTAACCATCAATTACGGTTTATTATACAGCTGTAATTTTATAATAGTATGGATTCAAGGATGAAATAATTATGTTGTAACTGATCGCTATCAAGCTTTATCAGCTCAGACATTAAACATTTAACGTTCTTTTTTTAGACTTACTTGTTTAATTTTTTTAAACAGGCAGTTCAAATTCACTACACGTCACATCTGATATGACAGAAAAAAATACTGTCATTTTTTTCTGCTGACACTGGCATTTCAAAGTGAGCAAAGAGGTTTAACAGTTCGTAAACTCATAGTCTATGGTACGACGCGCCTCCTGTGTCTGAGTGATTGAATGCGAGAGCAAATTATAGGCTGTATGGACACCTTATTACTGGTCTCGGACTGTTAAAGCAATTTAGCTGACATTTAAATAATTCCACGCCGAATGAGGGCACCAAGTAATGACGGTTTACTTAATGTTACCTCCGCAACACCACGGGAGTTTGGTTTTCTTTTAAAATTGTCGCGTGCCGTAACAT
Organism: Acronicta aceris; assembly: GCA_910591435.1. NCBI lineage: Eukaryota > Metazoa > Arthropoda > Insecta > Lepidoptera > Noctuidae > Acronicta > Acronicta aceris. The sequence continues at coordinate 14,604,495 of OU342759.1, forward strand.
TTTGAGGTTAAATTTAATTTTCAAGTCCTCTCTAGCAGCTTGCATTCGTTCCAATAATGTTGTGAAACAATAATAGTTATTCATCGCAAACAAAATGTAATTAAATGCATTCGTGTCCTAAACGTTAATACAATTATCCAAATAATTAGTTCCCATAATTTTTCTTTGACATCAAAACGAAGCTCTATTAATCTGCATCTTTATTCACTGCCATTTGTACTAATGTAAATGTTGTATTAACATTATAGTACGCGCAGCATAAGTTGGCCGGAGTGAAGTTCGCCGTTTTAATGCGCAGTGGATTGTTTACGTTAAAAATTGTGTACTGCGCAACCAAACAGCTAACTTCAGTCCGGCCAACTTATGTCGCGCGTACTGTACATAATAATTATACCATCACGCCATATTCCCGGAAGGGTTAGGCAGAGGCGTAATAGCTATTAATATACACCCACAGTTTGCCGGTATGTTTAGGTACCAGGTAATAGGGGGCAAGCCTATTGCCATTAACCGGGAACAAATTTCAAACTCCGAGCTACTACTGAGAATTTCATAGAGTCGCGGTCAGGACCATTAGGCGTATGAGGCAGCTTTGTATTTACATTTTCACTTTATTGTTTGATGTACAATAAAGATTAATGTATTTGTATATCTCTATCTTATGTAGTCTACCATAACAATCGTTCTCCTGATTTATTTTACATAATGTTAATTATGTCATAGTGATCAGAGATTCAGTTGATATCAACTGAAAAGTTCCAAAGAATTTAATCACATTAGACTAAAACCTATTGCACTCTTATCTACGTCTACGTATATGTACGTATTGTTGGTAATTAGCCCACTGCAATGGGAACCAATATCACTGGGTATTCACAAGTCACCGCGTTCAGAAACACATTTTTAAATAAAGAATTTAAGAAATACTTTACCCAATTACCAACATGGCAAAAAATTAAAAAACCATTTCACGACCACCGATTACAGCACAACACTAATTTCTCTTCGACAAAGCAACAAATCAAAAGATGCCGTTAATCAAAATTTCGCAGTGATTACACACCATGTCAATTAAATACTCATGATTCCCACCAACACAAGATCGGCAACTAAACAAATTCTAAGACAATTACAAGTTATCCCTTGTATTAGCAACAAAATGAACTTGGTCCTAATAATAGTGGTAGTGGCATGTTATGGGAGGCAATTACGTGGTGGGTAGCACAACAAAATCCGGTAGTTAATTAGCCTAAATTGTATAATGGTGGTGCGGCAGTTTGCGACGAGTAATTGCGGGCCCCGGGCTCGGCTCTGGGCCCCGTCCGCGACGCGAGCGCAGACTAGCGACGAGAGACGTCAACTCTGATGGTAATTCTCCGATTTATTAACTAGTTTTCACCGGTGAAGCGTGGACGCTGATTTTATAAATAAAAGTAAGTTTTTTGGATAAGAACCGCTAAGTGAACCTTGAAAGAGTATCGGCTTTTATTTGCTAAATGGCAAAGACTTTTGAGCTTTTCTCGTGGTTTATCTTATGCCCTCATAATTTATACAACTGGTAAGTGACTTTGTGGAAAAATGCGTGAATGTAAAGTGTCATAAAAATAAAATATTAAAGAATCATAGTGAGAACATACAGACGAATTGATGATCTTATCCAAATTGAATTTGTTTTAAAAAAACCTTAGAAATGTCTTTCCACATGTATGAAAATATACCAATATTCTAACCGAATATGCTACCTAGGCACTCATCGTTTCACAGAAAAGGAAAACCATAAGCTCTGTCAATTTCATCACATCTATTATGACAACAGACATCTATGGCCATCATACTTCACACATAACGACATTAACATAAAAGGTGTCATTATTCCTTTTAAATTAATGCTTCACATCAAGGAGTCGCGAACGATACCCCAAACCAGTTATATCTCTATAACTCTTAAGTACTTCACATAAACGTATAATTAACTATCAAATCACTCAGCTGACAGCCAATTAATAATGACCGTAAGACTTGTCTTTCATAATTTGAATTATTACCTGATGGTGTGCGGATAAATAAAAACAAAATCAAATTATGGGCCATTTATATAAACCAATTTGCATAGCAAACTGTTACGACCTGGCGACACCGGGACATTATCTGAGGCCAGCCCAGTTGAGGCCAAACTACTATAAGTCATCAACTACGTATCGAAATGGCCAACACTTGCTATCATACACAAAATTCTAAATTAAAAAATACGGAAAATACCTATTTGTTTGGAATTAGAATGTACGTCATATTATAATGTTGGTATTGCTTGTTTTAGAGATTGATAGATCGTGATGCCGAAAAACTAGTCACGACTTTGTCCTTGTTGGAACTCAAGCGCAAAGAGCTAAGTTGCTAACTGTATTCCAAGAAATAAATCATTTACCCAATCAATTAATCGAAATTTCAGGCCAGTTTAAGCAATATCTTGTAAAGTAAAAACAACATTTCCATTAAATATTATTTCAATCACTGCGTTTATCCCTATTTTTTCTATAATAACATGTCGCCCTCGTCACTTACCATTAACATTTCGCATCAGGCTTTACCTTTGTAATTGATTTGATAGAATAAATTGTGTACAAACGGCTTTATAGTTCAACCACTTATATGTACATAATCAGTAACAACTACCTGATTACAAACACCATTCAAATAGAAATTAATTAAAAGCAATAGCAAATGTCACACTTACGACACGTAAAACTGTCGTCGCAATCAGCGGTTTAATCGAGCTACTATCGCCTTAGGCCATTTGCGGTCACTTGACATACGACGTGCGAACTCAACAATTACCGAACTCGCTGATTACACAGTTTCTCCGGGGATAGCCGACCGTCCTCGTACGATTGACGACTGACAATCGCAAGTGTGTAGCCTCCATTGAATGATATATGGTGGTGGAAAAGGTATGCAAATGCAGTAATTGATTTGTCAAGATTTATATCAAATTCTATGAAAAGCTCAGACCAATATCGTTTTCGTAGTTTTTGGGTAGTTCCATTTTTAAATGTTTTGGATTCTCTCAATGATCCATAGACTACTAAAAAATATTTTTCTAAGAATATTCTTTTCTGGCTTTTCTTAAATATTATCAATAAAATTTATCATGTATCTAACTAGCATTAAAAGACAAAATAGGAATTCTTATCAAAACATAAAAACATACCATCACGCCTGTATTCCCCGAAAGGTTAGGCAGAGGCGTACTAATGTACACCCACAGTTCGCCGGTATGTTTAGGTCCCATGTAATAGGGGGCGAGCCATTAACCGGGCACAAATCCAGACTATGAGCTTGTACTGAGAATTTCATAGAAAAACCCAATAACACTTTGCTCGACTTGGGCATCGAACCCAGGACCTCTAGCGTAGCAGTCGCGCTTGGGACCACTAGACTAATGGGACAGTCAGTCAAAATTCATTGATATTAGTAAGTATGCTAATGGTATTGTTGCTATTGATTGGAATACCGTAAAATCTTTCTCAAAACATTGTAGGTAGACATTACCTACAAGAGCGATGAAATCAGCGACAAATAAGTCGTGACATTTAATCGCACGTCCGTTGTGCCCATAAAGTGTTATGGATGATGTATTCCAAAAACAAAAATGGTGCGTGATCATTAAGTCATTAGTGGCAATAATAAAGTGATCAAGCTTGCACAGTTATGGTGAAAAAAATATTAAGGACGCTCCTTAATTATGTATTTTTTTAACCCAAAATGGGGGTAATGGAGTAACCAACCTTTTAGATGCACTTGAGATTAAGAATATCCGCATTAATTTGAAAAAATCATAAAAGCCTTGATTTATTGTGGCTGCAATTTATACCTAACTTAAATTGCAAAACAATTGGTTTTTTTTTTCAAAGAAAGGTGGTCACCTGGTCGCAGAGTATTGAGTATTGAGTATTCAGTATTGAGTTTGGAAACTAAAATATTAAAAAAAAAATTGTGAAGCTGGTAAAATAAAATTATTTTATTTCATAATATTTTTACTTCGTTTTCAGTAGGTATTTAAATAATTATGTCCTAACAATTTTCAACCCGTCTCCCAGTAGATATATTACCTAAATGATAACCTTTGGCCTACATTTTCTGTGTTTAAAAACACGAATCTCACGCACACACTCCAGGACCTGCGGTAGTCTTTTAGCAACTAAAAATAACATATATTTATTTCTAATTAATAAAGTCTAGACGAAGACCACTTTGCCAAAAAATTGCTCTCTGATGGAATCATCCAAAGAATTCAACCAAGCATAGTCTACCGCAAACCTATGTCTAATTACAAAATTACCTAAAATCTGGCTAACCTGCCACATTCCTAGTATTTACTAGCTAGCTAGCTAGCAATCATAACACTGCACTTGAAATTAGACATGCAAATTATGTCTGCAAAAATTAATTTGACCGTTAATTTTGAGAGCTCAAATTTTGTAGCAAAACAGTAATAATGTCGAAGTCTAATTAAAAAAGTTTATCCAATGATTTTCTATTAGTGATTTCGCGGCTACTAGAAATTCTCAGTTGCATCCCGAAGTTCCATTCTTAATAACAATTTTTTTATGGATTATGTCGGCAAACGAGCTGACGAGCCACCTGGTTGTAAGTAGTGCAACACCAGAGGAGTCGCTGATGCGTTGCCGACTCTTAAGAGCCCCTGTGGACTGCAGACTGTAGAGCCGCAGCAACCGAGGGGAACTGGCTCTTACGCGCAAAAGTCGAAACACACACCAAGGTACTTTACGACCGACTCCGACGTAAGGGTCGTCGCCAGCCAGTCAGACCCCGGGAGGTCCAACCACCGAGAAAGTCAGCTATTTTCACGCCTCTTACAGTGCAGTGAGAAACAGTATTCTAACCCGTCTCCACACGGGGTAATTATTACTAGGCAATTATTTATTCTGTGGTATTACTTCTCTGTACAATATAGTCCATAGTGTAGATAGAAGATTAGCCGATGAACATTCTTCATTTATTTGACATAGGTAGATCTATACTTACCTACACAAACACTTATCACCTCAATCAAAAGTAGCTAACATGTGATTAAAACACACAAACGAAATAATTATTATCTCTCCAAAATAAATGGACACGTTTATAAGTAAGAACTCCACAAAAAATATTTTTAAAGTCCACGCCGGAGAATGTAAGCGGTATACAGCACAAAATCGTGATGAATTACGACGTGCTAACACCGAATTACCCACAGCAATGATTACACGGTTAAAACAAAAATGATACTGCCATTACTTCGATAGAACTGTGAGAAATTAGTGAGGCGAATCGCAAAACTGCACTCACCCGTACCGAATAACAATTACCGATATCAATCGATATAAATCGCTAATTTTGCGTCTCCGTTTGCAGAGGGTAATGTGATTGATCGATTGAGTCGTTTTGAGCTATCGATAACGTTTTGGTACCTAATTGGTTGATCATATTTGTTCTTTTTCAAACGTATAAATTTATTAGTATGTTTACTTTCCCTTATAAAAAAGCATTGCGAAGCTTTCGTTTTAGATAAATTTCGATTAAAAGTCATACTTAGTGAGCTTTTTTATGAGTAGGTAGAAGACCATAAATATTTTACTGTGCAGAGTATTTGCAGTTGAGCAGCAAGCATCACTAAAACCAACAAGCAAATTATTTCGAAACTATATATTTTTACACCCGCCATGATTAACATTTTGAAACTAAATAATATTAGGTAGTCGGTAATAATATTAAAACGTGAAACGCACTGAAAGTTACAATATAATTTCATTACTTACGTGCATCTTTTACAACAAAAGAAGTATTTTCTTAACCAACATAGTTACAAAATCGGTGCTACGATGTTCTGCATTACGGAGCCCATAAAACCTTATTGCCCTCTGTTCCATTATCCTTCATAAGCTGTTGGTCCTTTTACGCGTAAAGAGGACCAGTAGTACAGTTTATTACCACTTAACTTTAAACTGAGCCTGTATACAGTAAGTACTTGTAATTGTTAAACTAGTTGCTTGTTTTTACATGCTTATTGATACTTGGAAAAGTTTGTCGCGGATGGAGGTAGAATTCCTTGTGCATAAAAACTTTAACGTTTAGAAAAAAAAAAACTGACTTACCTGAGAGGTGTGTACGAGTATCTACATAATAACTACTTGCGATTTACCTATAACACATTATTAACTCTATTAATAAATATGTATTTGTATTTTTTATCTAATGTAAATTTTGATAAAAAAAAAGAAAAAATATTGATTGGCATAAAAACAAGATCATGATTACATATAGGTACTTGCTTAAACTAGAATAAATAAATTAATAATTGTTCCAAAAGGGAGCCCTAGTTTATACTAGGGTGCCCTATTATGCCCTTAATGTCTAGGTTACCAGACATTATTGTCTGGTAACACTGTGCATACCGTATATTGGGCAATTATTTTTCTTTTACTGTTATTATAGTTGTAATTACTCTTTATATGTATAATAGCAAAGATCTCATTCTTCAAAAAGACTCGTTCCTCTTGAGAAATGGATATACAACTTGAAAGTTTGCAACCTGTCCAGATTTGAAGCAGATATTATCAGGCAAGTACAAAGTGAACAGATAACCCTAAAATTATTGCATAACGTGCACTTACCGTGAAATATGCGCCTGCGCCTGTCTTTATCACAACGCCAAGCCACGTCATAGTAACTAGATTTATAACGTGTTTGCATTTTCTCTAGATTTCAATTTATAATGTTTTGTTTGAAAGAGTTTTATCCGATTTCAAGCTGAAAATGATAATGTTTTTAGTTAAGTTTTTAAGATATATTTATGGTTAGATATTTTAACTGATCCATTATAGCGGTATCGACCAATATAAAGATAATAAATAATTAATAAATCAAACATTCACAAATCAATGATCTTTAAGTATTTCATAATAAGCCAATCAGAATTAACACTCTATAATCCAGACATCTCAATTTGAGATTGTAAACCAAACAAAATTCAACAATAAAATTAATTTGACCATCTCGCAGTGAGGTCAGGAGTGCCTGAGTAATCTCTCCCATCAACTTTACAGCATCTGGGCTCGTAATTTAATTAAAAAATTCACAGAAAACAGGCACCGTCGGCGGCGCGGGCGCAATCTACCAAATTGCGCACCACAACACATCGGCAGCCCTAATTCCCTTAAATATTATTTTTGCATCCTTTATCGTATATTTTGAAATTAACCCGACCCCAGTAATAACTGTTATGCCAGAGTTTTTGATTAAATTTGCCCAAAACCAATACTTAAATGTTATCAAACTGTTATCGTTTCGCGAGGACAATTTGCGCAAGAGCACGTTCGTATATTAGCGATTGGTGGATATAAAATGACGTATGGACCTCCTCTTTTGTGTTTTGGTAACGAAGTTTTAGTCTAGACTGTTTTTATGCTAAGTAGGTAAACCTTTAATGAGCCTAATCACACTTAATTTGGTCTAAAATGGTTATCTTATTATGAACTGCCGATTATGCACTCTTAATAGGTCACTTTGGACAATAAAATTAGCTGGACAGTGGGATGACAGAAATAATTATAGGTAGTGGTAAAAACCCATGCATTTAAAAAACGTGAATTTATCATTTTTTAGCCTTTTATTCGGGATGTAATTTAAAAATACATGCAACTCACGCTTTGTTTTTTATTGTAAGTATATTTAATAAAAATATACATACAATAATTTACAAATAAGAACTTGTTGCTACTAGGTCCGTACAAGATACCTATAATAATAACGAAAGATATATATTTCTACTTTCAAAATTCAGAAGCATTTGAATCAATTTAATAACCACTTATTACAGCAAATTACGACCGGTTAGATATTACACCGACATATAATTTAATAACACATCTGTACATTCGAGTTACCTATCATTATTTTTATGATAAAAAAATTGTCCAACCGCTTGGAAGAATGCAAGGTGCGCCAAGGTCAACCCAGATGAAAAAAAAGTAAAACACAAGAAAATTGTTTACCAACAACAAAATCTCATCAATATTATTGAGATTCGACTCAAACCTCCTTTCTGAAATATGGCCATGGTCGTAATTCACTACGCGATTCCGGTGTAAGTTAGAAAATTGTTTAATAATTAATTTGTATGTTTGCAGAGCTTAGGTTTTATTTGTCACACCTTTAGCATTGTTAATGAATGTGCAAGAAAGGGCCGCTTAGAATATAGGTAATACCTCCCCATTTGCAAGTAATTCGGATTAGAAATTGGTAAGAATATGCTACCAATTCTAGAAACTATATTCCTATAGATGAATAGGTCCTTTCAGTAGTTTAAGTAATCTAACTACATTATTCTACCATTTATTTTGTTACATTTTTCGAGACTAATTTCAAATTTCACACTGCTTAAGTAGCGTCTCAGTGTCGTTAGTCTAAGTACGTAAACGTTCTGGACCTTAAAGATTGTAAGTACATACATTATATGTATGACTCAAGATGAATTTGCCAGCTCTTGGAGATTAGAGCTCCTATTTTCCATCGCTCTTATCTTTGGCTGATAGTTTCAAGCGATTATGGTATGGCAATACTTGATGCCGCATTTGCATAATAAAATTACAACACTGACCCTCGCATCGAGCTTATAAAAAATAGGTACGCAGCCACCATCGTTTACCGTATAAATGCAAAATTGATTCGATCAACAGTTATTAATCGAATTTTCCGTACCCAACGGTACCTAATCGATTGATTATTTAGGTAGGTTTAAACAGTAGGTTCACTGCCGATAATAAGAAAACAATTGCGACTAATCAGACGAGGAAGTTACAAGAATTTTAATGGCAATTTTTTATGCTTCCATGAAAAGCTTAATGATTAAATATTACTCGGTAAGCGATCGCGAGAAACTTGCTTGACGCGTTGTTTTCACGAACTTTTATTTTAAAAAAAAGTCATTTAATTTCTATGAAATGTTTTATTTAGCTCAAGGCAAACAGGCTAAAGCTAAATAGGAGATCTAGAATACTTAAACTCCTACTGAGGGCATTATCTGTAGCGTTCTCTCGCTTTATGGATATTAAAATTACAAAAAAACTTATATTTTTAAATTGCCATTGTTTAGAGAATATTACTGAGCTTTTCGGAATTTAAAGGCTCTGAAACAGATTTTTTATATTTTCTTTTTTGTGTATTTTATTGCAAGACTAGCGACCCGCCCGCGGTATCACTCGCGTTGCCCCATTTCTAAGAGTCGTAGCGTAATGTTAAATAGCTTAAAAGCTTCCTCTTGAATCATTCTATCTATTAAAAAAAACCGCATCAAAATCCGTTGCGTATTTTCAAAGATCTAAGCATACATAGCGACATACAGACAGCGGGAAGCGACTTTGTTTTATACTACTCATATGTAGTGATATTGTTCTCTCAACCTTTTTCAATATCATGTAAGGGTACATACATTCATAGAAATTAAAATAACGTTATTATAAAGTTGGTGAAAACTCGTATCAAAAAAGTTTCTCGCTAGCTATCCGAATAAATTTTTAATTACTTCATAATTCCTTACATTGATTATAATAAATTAACTTGAGATGATCACGATACATCTATTTTCAAGAAATTGAAACATAATTACGATATATTATCTCTAAGAACGAATTATTTTTAATTTGTTTTTTTTTTAATTTAACCAAGGCAGCACGACTTTCCCTATTCGCAATTAGTGGTCATATTTTAGATTTGTTAGTATGTACTATAAGAACTGAATCTATATGTTAATGCAACAGACTGATATCGTAGTGGATACATTGCGTTATATCTTCAATTGCATTAGAATGCACTGAAATGTTAGCGAGCAATGGAATTACGTGGTTGAACCAGTTAATTATGTTGAATTAAGTATTGGAGTCTTTCTACTAGGGTTGGCGGACAAACTTTTCTTATTAACAGCAATGTAAAAAAATACTTAGTGTGCAATCCCGCACGTATTCCTTCTTGAGGGGATGGATATAAACGACTTCATACACTGACTTTTCACCAGCATGTTTTAAGTCCCATGTTATAGGAATCAAACGGGAAGAGAAACGTGTATGATAAGAATAATACGGTCAATTTACCCCTAAGTGGGAGAATTATTACCTATATATACAAGAATATTATTAATAATAATAAGTTTATTGTCTCAAACAATAAAACTCTGAAAAACTTATAACTATTACATAGTTCTTCTAACATTGTTAAATAAAATATAGAGCCTCTGGCAACGAACTAGGTAGGATTACCTACCCGTATCTCGATGAGCAACGCCAAACCCTACAAATATTGTTACTATAGGTAGGTACTATTTATTAGAATGTGTCATCCAAGTAGATATTTACAAATATATTATTATATTGTATTATAAGATCAAACATCTAAGATGAGAACATCTCGATTCCATAGACTTCAACAAATCTACAAGAATTCCTGACTTACTGACTCGCTCACTGGTATAGAGTCCAGAGACAAAGAGGTTACAACATATGAAATTTGACACCATAATTATAATAGTGAGCCTTAAACATTTTAAAATTCGTAGATGCCTATTTTACGCATAAAGAAACTTGAATAAAAATGTACGAACTGGACTTCGTATTGAACCAGCCCTATATATGTACCTATATGTAATATAATAACTAGACAAGCTAATAAGCAAACGATTTAGCAAGTGGCCGTGTCACAAACCACTCTAACAAGGCACTTAAGGCCCTCCACATCGCTTGAGGCCATTACATATTAAAATACACCACCAGCTCGCCCCTCCCACTGATAACTGGAGTTTTCCTTTACTGGCAACATTATGATACTAACATGTGTGAAGAATGTTAGAGACTTATACGGGAATCATTAATTTTAATAAATTGAAAATAATTGTATCTTGATTTAAAACTGCGTCATTAGACTAGTGGTCCTAAGCGCAACTGCTACGCTAGAGGTTCTGAGGTTTGAGCAAAGTATTATTTGGTATTATTTCTTTTCTATGAAATTTTCAGTAGGTCGGAATTTGAGAGTTGTGATTATGTGCTCGGTTAATGTTAGGCTCGCTCCCTATTACATGGAACCTAAACATACCGGCGCGGGCGAACTACCTACATTAGGACGTCTCTGCCTAATCCTTTGGAGAATACAGGCGTGATGGTGTATTATGTAATATAATACCTCGATTTAATATTGTCACTAGTTCAATATTAGACTGATTGGCGTTCTTATGTAACATCTGTCCTAGAACATTCATGGCTAAATTTTGGTTTTTGACCATGTGACGACGCCGAAAGCCCACCAGTAACCCCCCAGCAGTAACAAATGGTCGCCGTACCCAAAACACGTCATCAGTAGTCATCATTCGACTCCTTTAGTCATATGATACAATCATTTTTTTATTGATTTAACCTTTTCACTGTCCACGAAGTAGTTAGAGACAATTATAAAAATAATTATCTGCCTCCTTAGTCTAGTGGTCCCACACACTACTGCTACGCTAGAGGACCTGGGTTCGATCCCCAGGTCGAGCAGTGTTATTGGGTTTTACTATGATTTGTACCCGGTTAATGGCAGTAGGCTCGCCCCCTATTACATAGGACCTAAACATACCGGCAAACTGTGGGTGTACATTACTACGCTTCTGCCTCACCCTTCGGGGAATAGAGGCGTGATGATATGTTATGTAAAAATCATCACAATTAAAAAGTTATGGTGTGAACGCAATTATCAGCTGTTTTTTGTTTTAATTTATGATCGATTTTTACAAAATATTTATTTATTAAATATCAATTCTGATAATAAATTACTTAGCTGTTAGCTGAAGCCACTAACTAGAGTTTTAGTTACATTATTATAATGTTATAGGTATAGTGTCGATTTGATACCGAAATGACGTTTAAAGATTAATGACAGAAACTAATAGATGGGTTTAATTCTAACGATTATACTATGCATTCGTAGACACCTTATAAGGAAGTACATGGTATGATATAATTCAATACCTATGTAATTACGCGTTGTAAATCAGACTGTTTAGTTACCTGTTTCCACACTTCGCTAACATACATTATGAATGCCGAGAAGGTATTCATTAAATAATTATGCTAACATTTGCGATAGAGGTCAAGAAAAATTCTAAACTTGCTTCATCTACTTTAAAGGTGGGTGAATATTCTAACATTATTTAATAAATCATTCTTCTCGTCATAGTAGTTCTCTCTTTCATGTATCAGATTGTTTTTATTCTTGTCTTATTGCTTGACGGCAGTGGTGTAGTTTAAGTTTTCATTATCATAATTGTAATTTTAAACATCTGCATTCTTAACTTTGAGGTGAAGTTAATGACGTTCTAATATTTTTCAAATATTCACCCAGGTACTTATACAAATACTCTAGGTTCCTAGCGTATCATTCAGTCCAAAATACTTTACTGGAAATAAAAGACCGAAAAACTGATCGAAAGTTCGTAAAATTATGTCAAAAATTATATACATTCACTTTTTTTTATAGGATAGGAGGGCAATCGAGCAGACGGATCGCCTGATAGTAAGCGATTACCGCCGCCCATGGACACCCGCAACACCAAAGGAGTCACGAGTGCGTTGCCGACCTTTTAAAAGGAGATTGGGCATCACTCCGGCCATCACTCGAGCCGGCCTATTCGTGCCGAAACATGGCTTTCCCACGTAAAAACTTACATTTATTTCCATTGAAGTACCTACCTATTTTGTTATAATTTTCGTGCCATGGCAGTTTCACGAAGTAGTCAGCACTGGTAGAGTCATGGACGAAAAATAATATTTCTGTCGACCAAGGTCTAAGGTCTAAGTACATCTAAATATAGGTTTATCATTGATGTATTACATCTGGATACAATGTAAGCTGAAAACATGCTTACCTACATGACAATTAACAAGTCCAACAATACGAGCTGCACTATTAATTACATCTAATAAACTTCGTCAAAGCATTCAGACTGCGCGTACAACTTTATTACTATACTCTTTGGACTGCGCGCTTTAAATCATCAAATGACAGAACAATGTTGCCAGCGTTTGTTAAATTCCCACAAATGACACTCAGTTATTTTTTTTTTACGGGCAACGCGCAATTAGCGGCTGTTTTCCTCGCAATTACTTTACAATATAAAATTGATGTTTAATGCTCAGAACCGTTTGTGGGTAGGTAAGTTTACGTACCTAGGTACGTAAAACGTGCTCAGTCGGTAACATTACGTATTTTGTGAAGACTACTAATAAATTTTATTATGATTCGTTTACTTTGTTATACCCACTGTTAAGAGTGTTTTAATTATTGATTGTTGTCTATGAAAGGATATATTACGTGCTTAGCAGCAATGTTGAGTAAGGCTTCTGGGCAGACTGTTAAAGAATGAAGGAAGTAATAAACATTATATTTGAGTCATTAAACGATGTTACTGGAATCTTCTATGGTCATAATAAGAAGTGCAGTCAACAGCACATGGTATCCAAAACTAACAATTTTCTTCAATCGATTTTGAATTGAATCTCCAAACAATAGAGTTCTTTATCCAATGGGGAAATTTGACAGTTGGTGGTAACTTGATGTACTGGTGTTCGTACCTACTTCACTAATTAAGTATGTGGTACCTACGTTACGTATTTATTTTATTGTTACGCGTGATGGAAGAAAACAACGACTTCTATAAATGTACTTAATTTCAAGCCGATTGTAGCTACCATTGTTGTAGTTATACAGACACAACATCAAAATCCCACCATAATGAATCCTTTTTTTTGACTTCCAAGATACAGGTATTTGGACCTAGTTTGGAAGTCAGGAGTTCATTTAGTTTTAAGCAGTCAACTGTCATAGAATTAGGACCCCATAAATGTATTAGGCTTTATTTAAATAAACGTTATTATTATTATTATTTTTACCCGACTACGGCAAAGCAAAAAGGAGGGTTATTGTTTCTATGTAGCAGCTGGAAGTTTGGATTTGTGCATGGTTAATGGCAATAGGGTCGCCTCCTATTACATGGAACCTAAACATACGGGCGAATTGTGGGTGTAGGTACTTTAGTGCATCCATTGCCTAACCCTTCGAGGAATACAGGCGTGACTTTATGAACCTACTTACTTATTTCAACGAAAGGGTTGACAATCGCTAGTAGGCAATGACATTAAGTAGCGACTTTGTCGGCGTGGATAAAGAGTAGCCTATGTGTTATTCAAGGCCATAATCTATCTGTGGGCCAAATTTTATCCCGATCCGTTCAGCCGTTCTGGCGTGAGAGAATAACAAACATCCATTCATACAATTTTTCGCATTTATATTATTGTTAAGTATGTATATATTTAGTTAAACTAGTAGGTATGTAAAAAACCATCGATACAGTACATCAGTACATAATGTACTTAAAGTAAGTACCTATATTTATTTATATTTATTGTTGGAAAACCAATAGTTATACATAACAGTTAGCCTATGCTACATTACGCCAATTACAAGATAGCGATATCGATAGAATAAGTTTGTAGAAATCTTAACGAACACTAAGCACAAAATACAAAGACAGACATCATAGAGAGTAATAATGTAACCTAACAAACACTGAAATTGGGACTGCAAAATAATACCTACTATCATGTCATAAATTTATACGAAGACTGCCTCATTAGTCTAGTGGTCCCAAGCGCGACTGCTACGCTAGAGGTCCTGGGTTCGATCCCCAGGTCGAGCAGTGTTATTGGGTTTTTCTATGAAATTCTCAGTAGCAGCTCGGAGTCTGGATTTGTGCCCGGTTAATGGCAATAGGCTCGCCCCCTATTACATGGGACCTAAACATACCGGCGAACTGTGGGTGTACATAAGTACGCCTCTGCCTAACCCTTCGGGGAATACAGGCGTGATGGTATGTGTAAATTTATACGAATAGGTAAACCTCTTCACTAGGTACTTAGGTACTACATATTGCCTGCAATTACCTACATGCCTAAAATTAAGTAGGTATTACTTGCAAAATAAATGATAGACCATTATTATCTTGTAACAATTAACTATAAAGTTTGTACTGCGATACTACAATAACACTGAAATATCTGTGTACTCCTAGCGTAAATACCATGTGAGGGAAAGGTGAAATTTAATTGTAGATGCCTACATTTTAATGGCGGGAAATTATCGCATAAATTCAAAGCAATTGGCTTTCTTTATTATTTGATCACGACAGTGTGTTAACAACGTAACATTACAAAGTTCAAAGTTAAATATTCCTCGTTGCGCTTGCGCCTGTAATTTGTAGAAAGACAGACGGGGGTACAATTAAGGCCTATAATACGTAATTTACTTTTTAACAAAATACTTAGTCTGCGTAGGTTTCTGTAGCTGAGTATAACTGGAATAAATATTTTATTCACACGCTACCTTCCAAGCAGGTCGCGTGGAACGCAGTATCGTCAAAAACTATGGAATACCTATATGATTAGTCAAGCACTAAAACAGTCTTTCTCAAAGATAGCGCCACCTTGTGGGCGCTGGAGGCCTACAGGTGGGTCATAAAGGCCCCAGAGAAAATAGGGGGTGTTGAAGCGGTTTAAGATATGGTAAAGTTAAAATGGCAGGCGCTAAAACATCATTGATTCTCAATGTGGGCGGTAAACGAAATAAGTTTGAGAATCTCTGCATAATATCTAATCTAATGTAACACATTATTTTAATCGTACACTAATTTAGCAGTAACTAGCGACCCGCCCCGGCTCCGCATGGTTGTACAGAGCACCCAAAAATATGTTTTATATACATAATTACAAATCATTGTATTACACATGTAGCCTTTCGGAAAAAAATCTTTAAATGATAGTGATAACCATATCAAAATCGTTGCGTGGTTTAGAAGAAGTTAGCGAAAACGGCGACTTTGCTTTACCTTCGCGGACCGAATTGCCCGTAGGTACCTACAAAAGTAATGTAATACCCACCAAAATAAATCGTAATTCGAATTGTGTCATGTATCTAGGTTCCTATCCTAATAAATCGTGCAAAATACTTCAATAGAAATAATTTGTAAGTGAATGTAATTTTTGATACCTAACTTTACAAAGTTTTGACCGGTTTTCCGGTCGTTTATTTCCAATGAAGTAGTAGTGCCTAGACGAAACGGTAGTGTAGAAACCTAGATTAACGTAATCCAAAACCGAATAATAACACAATTTAATTAAATTGTATTTAAATTAAGATTTATTTTGGTATTACGTTTTTACGGAAAATTCAGCATCCCGCGGACCCTTAAATTATACATATTAGAGATTCTCTAGCAACTCGATACAGCTGCACAAAAATCATCAAGCCAATCAAATCTTACATATTATTTCGAAATATTTACAAGAAAATTATCTAAAATTTGTGTATAGGTAAAGATGTTGCGGTTACGCTTGGTCCTTGTGGCTAGCGTCTGCCTAATTGGACCAAAATTACGTAATTTTCGTGGACCGGAGACATCTTATTCTTTTGATGTCTTTATTAAATGAAATGTCGTAGACTACGGATTTGAAGGAAACAATATAATGGTCCAACAGTGCACGCGAATACTCAATTTATATAATAAGTTTATCAAAATAATGGGACAAGAAAAATATGGTTCGTGTCATTTTTTGTACAATGCTATAGGAATTAGCTACGCGCATGGTTCGTCGAATTACGAATCGAACCATTTTCACTATCGTGGCAAAATTTATCACGCCTGTAGGTATTTCCCAAAGGATTTTTTTTTTGTATGACGTAACCTGTTGATTCGGGGAATCTTTACAGCGTAACCGGACTTGGCGGCGAGGCACGGCATGCCTCCAGCCAGGAGCAACTTATAAACTAAGCAACCGCAGCTAAGGGCGTCCCCTAACGGGACTCGGAGCTCGGCTTAGGGCGCTACTGGGGAGGCAGCTAGGGATGGCTAGATCTGGGTTGCCCCGGAAGGGTTAGGCTTAGGCATTTTATTGTAGGTACACCCATCTTTCGCCGGTATGTTTAAGTCCCATGTAGGTAATTGGGAGCTGGCCTAACGCCATTAACAAACATTGTACATACCACGAATTAAATTAATAAGTTATCCAGGCACGGATCCCAAACTCCAAGTTACTACTGAAAATTTTATAGAAAAATCTAACAACACTGCTCGACCTGGGAATTGAACCCAGGACCTTTAGCTTAGCAGTCGCGCTTAGGTCCACTAGACTAATAAGGCAGTGTCAAAAAAGAAAATTTTAACTACGACGTTACAGTACGTAAGTACTTACTTAGTAGTTAGTACTTTTAACTACTTATGATAACAGAGAAGATTTCTTGCATTATAGTTAATCCGACTGCGTAGGTAGTAAATAGTTCCTGTTACTGTAGTATATAGAAGTTATTAAACCGTCATTTAAAATAAATGACAAAATCGTTCATCTATATGATTTACTCATATTATACAGGGACAGATACTTACCCCAATTACAGGCAAGCGACGCAGGGACGAAAATAAAGCAATTTGTGGCAATTGACGGAGAATCACAATTTATCACTATTATCCTTTGGCGGGCGGTTAATCCATTGGCTATAATACGTTATAAAAGTTTGTGGCTAATGGGAGAAAATACGTAATCAAGTTAATATGTGTAATTAAATTAAATTTGAGACAGCTGAAGAACTGAAGAAACACTCAGATAAATGCAAACACTTGTTAATGGTAATTTATTGTTAATATAAAGATAGAATTTGATGAAGGTCCTTACACTTACTTACGTTTTTTTTTTTAATATATATATATGTATATATTAATGGTGTTTTGGGAAAGGAAACTACCGAAACATGATCAACGCGTTGGTAAAATTTTATTAAAACTGAGATCAAATTATTTATTTTATTACGGTACAGACAGGTAGTCATAAAAAAATATTCAAAATTGGTAGGGTAGTCAAAAGTTCAAAATTCTACAACCAATTGAAACAATGTTCATTGGCAAGATTTAGAAGTCTACTAACGCCATCTATCGGTCACAGGACGAAACTGTTAAAACTTAAAATTAATTTAATCAATAATTTACTTCGACAGAAGAAATATGCTCAATTCTTCACTGCGCCAAGCTGCACATTGACTTATAGGCAAATATTAACTTGAGATAACGTATTATGGTAGTTATTACTCTTACAAAAGTCCTGTATTTGATTTAAGTATGTAATTTCTAAGCAATGAATGTAAGCCAGTAATAGTCATAAAGCTCAAATTTCAATAATTGATCTGTCTTCGTGAGATAAAATGAACTTCGAACGTCGTTTATTTCAATTTTATAGCAGCTCACTTATATATCAAATCAGTTAGTAGATTTGCTTACCAGAGATAGGATTTTGACATAAGGTCCATACAAGCAATGTCAAAATCCTATCACTAGTAAGCAAATCTATCGACGGATTTGTTATTGGGATTCGCCGTTAAAGACTGCCGGTTACCATCAGTTTTGCATTTAATCATACAACATTATCATAGTGGCTCAAAAAAGCATAAAAAAGAAACTCTGATATGTGACAATCAATTTAATACAATACAAAACTAGTTGTTCTGCTTCGATTCCTTCGCATTTTGGAGCGCTTGCGTCAAATACAATTTAGCAAGACTCTGGGAACAGAACTGGCTTATATGTTGGCTGTAAGTGTTAATTTGTCCAGCTACAATCATAGGGTTGAGCCTAGGCGGTACGGGGTGGGGTTTGAAGAGTTTGTTGACGTCTTCCTCGGGTAGTGGTGGCTCATCCTTGGCAGCCCTGGCCAAGTTCTCTTGTGTTCGCTTAGCGAGCCAGCGGTGCTTGTCCTGCTGTTGACGAACGACCAGCTGTTGGTATCTGTTGAACTTGATAGCTTCCTGGTTGAGCTCGTCGACGCGTTCCATCAGGCTGCGGAGTTGGCCTGTGAAAGAAATTTGTGGTAATTAACACCTCGATTCGAGAGCAGGGTCAAATGGCGCACATTAGGGCAGGCCTATGTCAGCAGGGGACTGATATAGGATGATGATGATGATGATAATGATGATGAAAAATGCCTCAATTGCTATGTTTGACTGCAACAATTTTGAATTTAATGTAGTGAAGAATAATAATGGCTAACAGTCATTATACAAATTACAATTTTAACTTAATATAACGTAGCATACCATCACGCATGTATTCCCCGAAGGGTTAGGCAGAAGTGTACTAAATAGTTTGGTTGGCACTAACCCCAACCTCCACACTGCTGAGAATTTCATAGAAAACCTTAATAACACTGCTCGACCTGGGAATCGAACCCAGGACCTCTAGCTTAACAGTCGCGCTCAGAACCGCTAGGCTAATGAGGCCGTTACAGTAACAATGTATACTTATAAATTATAAAGTGCCTTGGAAAACAAAATTAATTTCTGATGTAGGTACCAACTTCCATAAAATCTTGCTGATAACAAATATCCACTCTATTATTTCTGCACTCGCACATAGTATGTTGCTAAAACTATAAATAAGTATTTAAATAACTTTTATTATCAACCTATTTACTGCACCACTCCTGAAAGTCCTGTTGTTTCAGTTTTTACAAATACTTGCAATAAAGACTTTATATCTTCAGCACTTACAAAAAAATTTAAACCCACCTTCCAATACTGAAGCAGTGCCCAAATCAAGGAACTTAGATCCCTCCTCTTCAGGGATCATCTCGGACAGCTCTGACATCATGATGTTGGTAAGAGGCGAATTGCGGATCACAATGGGCACCTCAATAAACAGGCTCTCATAGCCTATCTTCAGGTTACGGAGAGCTTCTGGTGTGTAGTCACCCTCTTTGTACATGGCGATGGCCTGAAAGTATAAAATATATGTTATTATGAGCTATTTATTATAAACCAGCTGTTCTACGTGATTTCATCCACGAGAAATATTTCTGCTTTGCCCCCGTAGGTCGTAGCGTAATGTTAAATGCTCTATAACTTCCTCAAGAATTGGGCTATCAAATGCAAAAAGTTTGTTTTAAATCAGACTGATACTTCCAGAGATTAGTGCATTCAACCAAGCAAACTCTTCATCTTTATAATATTAGTATAAAGAAAAGATTTTTTTTTTTATAAAGATAAAGATATTTTAAGGACTCTAGTAGTAAGTAGTACACTTCAAATACATGTATTAGAGAAACATCTAAAAAAATTTAGTCAGGAAATTTCGTTACTGATAAACATTAGTACCAACATCTCCAGACTGAATTTCTCGACTAGACTAGACATTACATTTGTCTTTATTTTATTATTTCCAAATTGCTTGTGTGTGTTTACATACCAAATAAATTATTTTTCTTACTTTCTTTATCAGCCATAGGCTCAACATGCGATTTCCGAATTTAATTTTTTGCAAAACAGGTTTCAATTGATCAATAAGTTTATTTTGTAAGGTACAAAGACAAACTATAGTAGCGACATCGAAACCATAGTTCAATAAATTAATATAACTTATCAAAAACTGCAACCAACCTGAGGAGTCAAGCGATAAGCCTTGAGGGTCAAAAACCCGCGTGCAGACTTCTTGGTGTCATAGATGACCACCACACTCTCCTCAATAGATGTCTGGTAGTGGTACTGGGACTCCAAGAGAGACTGGCTCAAGAAGTTACCAACATCTGCACTTTGATACCTATGGAAGAGAAAATGAAAATTTCCGATTGTAAAAATTTCTCAATTTCGGATCACAGGAGATTTTACCTTAATTTATGCTCTAACATTAACTTGCAATGCGCCGGGAGTGCATTCATATGTACATATACACAACCATAGCACGCTTAACAGTCAGCGGTTTGGACAACTCATATTCCATCGCAAAAGGGTGATTTTTAGGTGCAACTATACATATAGCTTGAATTGTTGTTACGACTTTCACGATTTATGGTAAAACAAAAAACATGTGATGCAGATCTAGTGTTTGATAAGAGCAAGACATTTTCAGCAAACTAACATACTAATCCCAGAATTAAAATATCAGATGTCCCCTGGACCAATGCTACTGTGACTTTGCATCTGGACCATTTAATACACTAGTTTAGCACATACTGGTTTCTGACACTTACGCGACTATTAGACATTGAAATAAAACAACTTTTTATGGATTTTATCGCGTTGTATTTATATTAATTCCCGGTGTTTCGGATCCGTTACTTAGTCTACCCGTAACCATAGATGCTGTAAAGGATCCGAAACGTCGGGAATTTAATAATGCCAATACAACGCAATAAAATCCATAAAAAGTTGTTTTATTTCACAAAAGTATAATCACACTCACCATCCAACATGGAAATGATCAACATTAACACGGCGGAGTCTTCTCATCATATCCAGCTGGTACTCCTCCTCGTCCATGGTGTCATCATGCTTCGGGAAGGGGAAGCAGTTGGTAATTTCCAGACGGTTCTCCACAACCAGCCCGAGTAAGGCTCCCTGAGCCACCTCCATGTTGCTGCATGATTCCTCATGGCAGTGTTTTACTATTTTCATCACCGCCTAGAATGATAGATATATTACATACCATATTATTATTACTTTAATACCAGGTAAAACTACAGTATAGGGCTCTAGATAATATAGTACTAGAAATAGGACTCTACTGTGCCACTCTAGTAGAACATTAATAGTAATAAAAGAAGCAAGAAGGTTGGTGATTCAAAGTACTAATCAGAGTGAAGATTTGATCACCATTATTTGATGATCACAATTTTTCTTCTTTTGAAACTGAATAAGATTATTATGATTATTTTTATTTACTTTCTGAGCAGAATATCTGTCTTTCTTTCACATGTATAAGAATCCATTTATCATAATTTTCAACCAGTTTACTGTCCCACTATTGGGCAGGGGTTTCCTCATAGAATGAGAGGGGATAATCATATAGTCAATCAATCCCTAACTTCATTCATAACCCTACTAATGATCAAAATTAATTATCTACTAGATTGTTTTCCATAATGGAGATTGAAATTTGACATTACTTCTATGGATCTTATGATAAATTTACGGAAAACAATCCACTGATAGGTGATTAATTTTGGATGTTAGAATATTCATAGAATGTGTAATATAGATGCATAGTACACAGACATTAAAGATGGACACTCAGAACCAAAAATGATTCATGAAATAAGATAGGCTAATATGAACCTTATAGGTCTAATATTACTAACATATTATTCCTGTAAAGTGTGTTATCGACATGAAATGATTGGTAAAACACTTCATTGTTAATGGTTTTAATTACACTTATCATTGTCTGTGTTTGCCCAACAATAATTAATCTGAATCAGGAGTTGACTTCATATGATCATGATGTTATTACTATAAACAATAACAGCCCACCCACAATAACTTCAAGATTAGCATTATTTTATGATTAGAACTTTGCATGTTTGCTAATAAATGTTGAAAGATAGTCAAATGAGATCTTTTTTCCATCATAATACTGAAGTACCTACCTACAACCTAGAGTCAGACAAAACATCAACAACAAGACATGTTATTTGTAGACAATGTTGAACATCAGTTTATTTATGCTACACAAATAGTAGCTGATTTCATTAAAAATCAGAAAGAATGTGTCATGGCTATTTAAATGAATTGTTTTTACAAAAATCCTGCCAATACAGAATATGTATTCATGGTATATAAACATAATGTTTTATAGTCTTTAACTAACATCCTTAATTAAATACAGGCATAAAACACACATTATCCAGATGCTAATATACCCAGCTAAATAACTCAATGTCACAGCAGTGAGATCATCTCTGTAATCGTCTGTCGGCAGTCTCGGGTCACGGAGGTAAATGTCCGAAAAGAGTACGTGAGTCATGCTAATCAACGAAACCAACTTTCACATGTAAACAAGTGACATCTCATAAACGGTATTTTATTTCATACCAAAGTTATATTTTAGACAAGTGATGAACTGTGAAAATGATTAAACATGAATTATTGTGTGAATATTACGATAACAAGAGAAGAAAGCGATATTTTTTTAGTTTTATTGAAACTTCCAGGAAGCGTAAAATAAAGTTTATGTTCACAACATAACCTATACGCAGTATCAATATCTAGCTAAGAAATCGATAATATCTAGAATACATGCATTATATTACTAAATTAAATTTTAGAAACCTACATTAAGGTACAAAATAAGAATAATTCGAACACAAAGCATAAAAACAGTGAATACATGACGTGTCGACGAGGAACAGCTTTACGACGGATGGTGGTACCACATCAAGTACTGGTTTTACTGAATAATTGCTACATGAATAACTTCAATTGTAAACTTACCAATCCATCGCACTGAACGTACGTAATTGTGGCTTCAGTTTCAGGAACGCGTCTAGCAGGCCCACTACGGTTCGCCATTTTTATGAAAGGTTACATTGATTTTTACGATTTTGTTTTTGACATTTAATCTCAATGTTACCAGTTAAAAAAACTAATATCACAGACTAACTAATATAATAACTAATATAAGTCCTGCCACCGCCGGCGTACCAGCAGCTGTTTTAGAACCGAATGGCTTGGTACGTGACGATGGGAAGAGACCAGATGGTATGTCCCTTTTGCCTTGGAAAATGGGTAGGCTTTTGGTGTGGGACTGGTCGACACTTCACGTTTCTAGGCCAGCGTATAAGGATTGCCATTCAGTGTGGCAATGCTGCCAGTCTTCTGGGCACCCTCCCGGACGACAGCAATGCTGAGGAATACTTTGACGCTTAGTCGCGCCTCTGTCTTTTAGATTTATATAAATAGCTTTTTTTACGTTCATGTATTTTATGTAAATAGTGTATATTAAGGCGGATCGTTTCGCTGTGCCCGCGAAATTCAAATTTCGAATGGTTTTTCGCAGTTTGTAGGTCTATAACAAGTTCTAGATTCATGGTAGTTGTAATTGCGACATCAACTAAACAACATTCACAACTGAAAACTAAAACCTTTACTAATAAATCCTTATCAAGCCAAAAACTTGGCACAATCTGTATAATTGGTCAAAATTGTCATTTTACACTACTTTTAGCTCCAATAATGATTCAGCAATGGTTTTAGATAAAAATTGTGAATTTTGTATAGTTAGTGTCGCAATTACCATTACCATGAATGCAGAACTTATTAAAGACCTACAAACTGCGAAAAACCACTGGAAATTTGAATTTCGCGGGTACAGCGAAACGATCCGCCTTAATAAATTTCTTTCCTTATTGTTTAAAGTTTATTTGTAATTATTACATAATACCGCAATAAATAAAATAAATAAATTATTATTATTGTTGTGGACTTGTTAAAGTTCTATAATTATTGTCGATGTTGACTTATCTATGAAGTAATCAGCTGTCAACTGTCAATTTCTATTATTTTGTCAATCAACAAAAGTCGTAGAGTCCTGAAATCTTATCAATTTTATCAAACAAATATTAAAAATAAATCAGTGTTTTTGTAGGAAATATGAATATTTCAGTTGTAAATGTATTACCTAATGAAGAGTTCTATTCAACAAAATAACAGTGTGATAATGACTTGAGAAAGTGTTCATTAGTTCTTCCGCCCTGATTTAAATCGATGATACTCCAACTCTCAATGAAGAAAGGCAGTGATAATTAAATAATGAGTCAGCATAATTTCTGGAGAGGATTAACACCGTTGAATGTGGCTCCGTCACAACAAGTACCTGATAAAATTGTTAAACTGTGCGCCCTGGGCGCCGACTTCATTGTGTTAGGAAATGACCATGGCTTGTATCACTGCGAAAATGTAGAAGACTCCTTAAACTTTAAAAAAATCAGTGGCATTTCAGCAATAGACATATCATATCATAATACTATCCTTTATATTATAGATGTTCATGGACGCCTGTATAAGACAAATGCTAGTTTTAAAAACAAAGAAGAAATTATTGTTAAGGAGGATGCTAAGTGTTGTCCCCATGGTTTTAAAAGTTCCAGTTATAAAGTGAAGTTTAGAAATGTTGTGACTAACGATTTTGGACAATTGTTCATAAGTAGTGATGGGCAGCTGTGGGGGTCTGGTGTCATGCCCCAACTATCGTTAGACACCACTAGTGTTAGGAAAATTCCATTTTTTGAAGGTCGGACTGTGTATAGTGCCTCAGTGGGTCAAAACTTTGCTGCTGTCATTGCCAGAAAGAATGTCAGACGGTCTGGTAACTGTGATACTGAAAGTGATAATGATGATGAAGAGGTGTTTGCATCAAATTGCTCACAATGCCAGACAATAATAGGCCTAGCATCCCCTGCATCCGTGCCATCCCTATCAGAAACCTGCCCCTTAGGTGTTCAAATTAGTAAGTCTAGTGAAGATTCAAGTAGTACTACAGCCCCACAAACTGATGTTCATGTTGATGCACACAGTTTAACAGAAGATTCTAGTCCCTCATCTGAGGAATCAAAAATTGCAAGAACAAACTCACAAAAAAATGCCAACTTAGATACTGATCAAAATTCTCAAGATGGTAAAGCTACAGAGGATGGTGATGACCAGACAGACAAAGAAAGTGAAACAGAAGAAGCATGTGGGGATAAAATTAACAATATATTTATTAACACTGATGCTGCTAGACAGTTTTTGAGTAGACAGCTCTCTTGGGTATCAGCTGGTGAGGACTATTTAGTAGAATACACAGAAAAACCCACAAGAATAATAAAAGAGAATGTATCTAACCTTACAAATTTTGTATATGAAGGAGTAAAGACAGTAGGTGACAAGGTGGCGACATTATCACGACATGTTAGTGGTAGCAGTGACAACAATGATGCTGTAGAATTACAAATGCATAGTCACCAAGAAGAAATAAATTCTCTAATGTATAGCTGTACCTCTAACTGCAATCTAGAAGATTTACATTTTTCCACAAGTACAGTAAGCAGTGAGAAAGAATTTGAAGCTGCAAGAAAAACAGAGAACCTCAGAAACATGTCTAAACTTGGTAAGAATATTTTAGCAACAGAATTATGGACCTGGGGTGACATATCGTATGGACAATTAGGTGTAGGAGATACAGTTAAAAGAATAAAACCAATGGTAGTCATGACCTTGTCAGGTTTTGGACTGCAAAAAGTGTCTTGTGGGAAATGGCACTGTGCTGCTTTGACATTAGATGGGAGACTCTTCCTTTGGGGCTACAACCAATTTCACCAAGTCAGTTTTGATACTAGAGAGGACAAAAGTGGTCCTAAACAGTTTACAGAGAATTCAGACAGTGATAGGGTAAGGGATATGATAGCAACTGACCATCATACTTTGGCATACACTCACAATGAAAATATATTCTACATGGGGAAGCATACTGAGGGGTTTACAGAGTCTATTGTTAATTTGAATGTCAAGAAAGAAGAGGAAGAAAATGAGAACCAAACAGAAATGACTGAATCCCAAGTTCTCACCACCAAACCTCAGAACATGTGCTACCATTGGAGAATATTATCATCTGGTAACATCAGCTACTGCTCAATAGAGGATTCGTCCAAGTGTCCAGAATTCCAAGATCTGTCTATTGCTCAAAGATACTTAGAGGAAATGCTATTGATATATCATAATCTAATCAAACCTTTTCTAAAGAAAAGTAAGGCTGTAACTACACATTCCAATATTTACGAAACAGTTTGTGATATTTTTGGTGACATATTAAACATAACTGCTCTGAATGTTCTCTCGATGTGGCAATACGCCGAGAAGCATATAAACGAATGTGATATTTCTTTGATAAAAAATTTAGAAGAGTTTATTTATTTGTACAGAAAGTATTATGTAGCTGTAAGCAATTTGATAGTTATCGGCGGTTTCGCGCAGATCAACAGTATCGTAGATGTCCCTTCTAATGTTTATAACTTGTTTAGTGACCAACTTCCGACTAATAAACAAAAGAACAATAAAAAGACTTTGGAAGCCATAGTAGGTCTCGCGTTTGTTCAACCTTTAACAAGATTGAGCTCTTATAAATGCATAGCTCAATCGTTATTGAGGTACAAAACGAAAAGAAAAAGAATGGACACAAAGTCAAATATGGATGACAGATTAAATAAAGTAATAGCGTCTCTGGACTCTTTGATAGATGAACAGGAAAAGAAACGGAAGGAAGCAGACGTTACAAAGTTGTTTTGGGAGACAATAGGGAAAAGCCTTGAACAATATCGAACGCCTGAACGGCGCTTAGTGAGAGAATCGAAATCTCGCCCTCTAAATCTGGTGAATCCAGGTCGGTTTTCGTCACACTGGTTTGTTCTGTTCAACGATCTTTTCATACATGTCAGCGGGAGTACACCTAACGTCCATCCATTGGAAACATTATGGGTAGAAGCTGTTCCGAACACAGATTCTTTACAAAACGTGATTCAGCTCACGACTCCTGAAGAAATTATATCAGTTACAACAACTACGGAACAGGAGAAAACGGAATGGACACATGCCCTAAACACGTCAATAAGACTTGTGCTTAACAAGGATAATTTCAAACCACCCGCCGTAAGAACGGCCAGTCACACGTTTTCG
This sequence comes from Acronicta aceris, assembly GCA_910591435.1. NCBI lineage: Eukaryota > Metazoa > Arthropoda > Insecta > Lepidoptera > Noctuidae > Acronicta > Acronicta aceris. Next base: position 14,632,095 of record OU342759.1, read on the forward strand.
AATAAAAACTCCTTTTATAAGGATGCGAAGTATAGTGGGAGATGGTTGGACGGCAAAATCCACGGTAGCGGGAAAGTGGAATGGCCAGACGGGAAGCTCTATGTGGGCCAGTTTCAACTCAACGCGTTATGTGGACATGGGAAAATGGAAATACCTAGTGTAGGTAAGAATTCTTAATTTATTTTTCTGATACTTCCTCAACAGTGAGGTAGCCAGCAAGAATTAGAAACTCATTCAATAAACATCTCCATAGTTTCTGTTTCGTTTAAACAGACCTTTTTTGAATAAGTAACTCTCAGCATAAACAGTTCTGACTCTGACCAAATAGTGCGATAGACGAAGACATCTTTCCGACTACACCAAGCTATAGTTCCTAATATGTATTCAGTACCTAGATGTGGCCGTATTTATTTTCTTATTTAACCGGCATCTAGATCTATACCACGCTTAAAAGTGAAAGCCAGTCAGCCAGCCATCTACCTACTTAATAAAACTAACACAAACTGGTTGAAAAACGACGCATTAAGGGAGGAGAGCATTAAAACGAGATTTTGGGATTTTTTTCTCTATTTTGGAGGTTTATTGGCAAGCGTTCAATCTAATCTTGATATATCAAGTTGGAATTCCGTCATAATTACGACCATTTTTCCTTCTATACGAATATAGGTCATGCTAAGCGTCATATATCTGCGAATTCCTGACTTACGTGTTCACATTATTTCGAGGGCGCAAATGCTTTTATTGTATGACATTAAGTGTTACGCTTATTATTAGTCATATTATATTATTCATGTAAGTAGTCAATACTTACATAAATGTAATATTTGTTATGATCAGTAGGTATAATAATATATCTATCCATTCCATATATATCCATTAGTTGGATATTATTATTCTATATTTTCAAAGTACTTATAACGTTTAGTGGTTTCGTTTGGGCATATTTATGGGCATTGGAGTTTCCAGAAAACACTACAAATATACTTTGATAATATAAGTACTACTTTGTAGCGTAAGGAACTCCCAATTTTTACGTGGATTTATTTTACGTGGGAGAGCCATGCTTCGGCACGAATGGGCCGGCTCGACCGGAGTGATACCACGGCCTCACAGAAAACCGGCGTCAAACAACGCTTACGTTGTGTTTCGCTGAGTGAGTGAGGTTACCGGAGGCCCAATCCCCTTTTAAAGGGTCGGCAACGCACTTGTGACTCCTCTGGTGTTGCGTGTGTCCATGGGCGGCGGTAATCGCTTACCATCAGGCGATCCGTCTAATCGTTTGCCCTCCTATACTATAAAAAAAAATTACGTTATTTGTACTCATTAGATATGTCAAAATTTCAAGAACCTACCTATCTATGTCAAGGTAGTAAGTGTTACGAAATTTAGTAAACCTTGCCAAATAAATGTGTTAATTTTTCCATAATATGTGTAGACTGTATAATTTAACATGTTTTCCTTAAGTCCTTCTTTGGGTAAATTCAAATGTAAACAAAACAGCTTACAGATTCTATCGTGTTAAACTCACATTAATCCCGACGTTTCGGACCCTTTGCAGCGTCCATGGTCACGGGCAGACTGATAAAATCAAATGTAAATATCAAATGTCAAATTTAAATACAAATACTTACAGTAATAAGTAGAACCCTTGAAAAGACACAAAAAAAGGTACGGAAAAAAGCTGTTATTCACTTCGAAAAATATTTAAAGGAGACAATAGGGAAACCTTGAATATTATTGCACACCTGAAAGGCGATTCATTCGAAGGTTATCCAAATATCGATGTTAATTTTTCATAGGTACAGTCAGCGTCAAATAGTTCGTGACAACCAAAGTCGGCAAAAAGTTTGCAACGCGACCTTATTTCAACTGTAACAAAGACGGGTTGCGAACTAATTGGCCACTTTGATTGTCACGAACTATTTGACGCTGACTGTACAAGGAATTGAGCCTGATTATTACTACGTTTTTCATTGTCTTAGCAACTTGAAGTATTTAGACCCGTTCCTCACTAAGTTTCCTACAAAACTTCGTCTCGGTAATATTACGGACACAAGCCGGGATTTGATTCGATTACTAGGTCGAGCAGTGTTATTGGCTTATTCAGTGCAATTATTAGTAGCACCTCGTAGTTTGAATTTGTGTGACAATAGACTTGGCCACTATTACATGAGACCTAAACATACCGGCGATCTGTGGGTGTACATTAGTACGCCTTTACCTAATCCTTCGGAGAATACAGGCGGGATGGTATGTTACAAGTACAACTCTCATAATTATATACTACCTTACTTAATTCCACTATGAAGCCTTCTTACATTATATTTTTTCAACTGCCTCCAATGGTGCCTTGTGATTCTTATTATTACTTTGTCATCATCATCAACCCAACTGTCCCACGGTGGCCTAGTGCAGGTTGGCAGCCGCAGAATTCATATGCCATCGAGAAATCAGCCATGTTCTGGGTGTTCTCGGTCTACTGTCGACCGCATCTTTGCCCCGGAGGCAAGATTGAAGTCAAGAGCAAGCCCATTTTTAATAATAATAAAAAAACTCTCAAACATGCAAGTTTCCTCACGATGTTTTCCTTTACCGTTTTATTTTTTTATCCCAAACTACTACTACTATTACGCAAACGTTTCAAGAAGAATCTGACAGTTTATAATCTAATTTCAGGTGTCTACGAAGGCCAATGGAAAGACAACCTCCAAAATGGTTACGGCGTCATGAAGTACACAACTGGGGACATTTACGAGGGTTATTTCAAGGACGGTAGCCCCCACGGCCATGGCATCAAGAAGCAGGGGGACTTTACGTCATCTTCAGCGACTATATACACTGGAGACTGGGTCAATGGGGTGAAACAGGGCTATGGCGTGATGGATGACATCGGGAAAGGGGAGAAATATCTGGGTAACTGGAGTGATAATAAGAAGCATGGTTGTGGATTGATTGTGACCTTGGACGGGATTTATTATGAAGGATTGTTTATGCAGGATATTCTCACGGTGAGTGTGGCGATAAGCTGCTATTTTATTTATGGGATGGCTTTAAATTGAAATCTCGCTGAGCCTTTTACACTCTCAAGATGTTTCGCTACGATTGACAGCTAATTAGAGCGATATTTGTATATTCCTTATGCAAAGTTGATTTATACTCTATTCATGCAGGTCTAAAGTTCAATATTGTACTAACAAATAATTCAAATCTGATCTTGCACATCCTGGCGCATCTACACCAAAGATGGGCGGGACGTGGAAATTTTGCCATACAAAAACCAACTCTCGCCCATCCAACCTTTATTCCCAAAAAATCTTGATATTAGGACTTACATTACTAACTTGGTCTTCTGGTGTATCTGGAATCACTGAAAGTTGACTATTAACTCTGAATAGTTCTCCTTGTCTTTGGCGACGAGGAACTGCTCAGCAGCACTCATAACTCCGGTCTATGTTCCTCAGCCTGGGCTTTTTCTTCGGCCAACACCGCGTTTTTCCGCCATATTGCCTGTTATTATTAATTACAACAATAATAAATTATATTAACTGCAATGTTTATCTTCTAGGGTCATGGTGTAATGGTATTCGAGGATGGCACAAACTACGAAGGGGAGTTTCGATCAGCTGGCGTGTTCTCAGGCAAAGGAGTCTTAACCTTCTCCAGTGGAGATAAGATCGAAGGTTCACTGAGCGGTGCGTGGACTGAGGGCGTTAAGATATCAAATGCGACGATGCATTTGAACGTGTCCAATCCGGTGCTGCCGACCAATTCTAAACCTAAGTGAGTTCAGATTAAGGATGATATTCCTTTGTTCTGTCCTGGTACTGTACGTCCTGGGTTTGATTCCCAGGTCGAGCAGTTTTATGAAGTTGGTATAAAATTTTCAGTAACAGCTCCCAGTTTGGACTTGTGCCCGGTTCACAATAGGCTCGCTCTATATCACATGAGTGTACATTACTATACATCTAACCCTTCCTTGATAGTATGTTTCCTTGTTTGATATGAGATCAGTTCCATCCATTTCTAGTCCTATATTAGTTGGGGATTCCCAAGTAATGCGCGTGTAATCATATACCATGAGTCATTGGATTTGTCTGAAATAAATGTTATTTTTGATTTCCATTTAATCAGCAAAAAAACCGAAGTTTTGTATGATATTATTATATCATACAACATAATACTATGTATATATTATTATATCTAGTATGTATTATACTGTAAATATGAAAACAATTACATAATATCTGTTTCTTATATTTTTCTGCAAAAAAATCTGGTATAGACCTCGGAGAAGGATATATAGGGTACCTTTTGTCTCAAAAGTCAAAAATTTGTGGCAAAGGATGCGAGTGAAATTGCGGGCAATAGCTTGTAAGCTAAAAGGATTAAATTCTGACCATAATATTGGTATAAAAAGACGAGCCGACAGTCATGTAGGATGCTTATATTGATTTATACAGCTGTACATAGTTATCTCATTAGTTCCGCTGCCTGGCAGTGGTTTAATACAATCTTATAAAACTGATGTTCCCAAGGTTTTTAAATCAAATCCATTGTAATTATCTCAATTATGGATTTGTAGAAGAAGAAGAATAATGTTGTAAATATGTGTTTTTTTTAAGGAGTCTATGGAATTTCTTGATGGTTCCTCTTTATATGACCCACTTTTGGGACTGTGCAATTAGTAGTAGGTATTTGTCTCTGAATGTTGATGTATTATTTTATTTGACATTGTTTATTACTTAGCTGACATCATTTAAATAGCTGACAATTATAACATTCAGTTGACATTTACAACTTTTGACATGCGTTAATTTTCAAATGTTATCAGACATTTTATTTGGATTTTCTTATTAAATAGTTGTAATAAATGTAAATGTGAGTACTGTGTAGGCTAGTTTAAACACATGATTTAATTAACATTTTTTCTGACGGTCTTGAGTATTTTAAATGGCCTACGCAAATGTCTTGCTGATCTGGTATCGTCGTGCGACGGGTCGTTGAGCTCCCTTAATGATGGTTGAGCTACACGATGACTGTTGTATGCGTGCCGTCAGTCAGGACAGGTCAACTCAAGGCTGCTAAGGCTCTTTCTTTAAAAGGCCTGGATAAAATTGGGCACACAGATAGATTATAGCCTGGGATAACACGTAGGCTACTTTTTATTCAGGTCGGACGCAATCCTGAACTCCACGCAGACGAAGTCGCGGGTAGAAGCTAGTTAATAAATTTAATGTTCCCACATTTTTTTTTACAGCTCATTTGGGAAACTAAGTGTAGCACCAAATCAAAAATGGAACGCGTTATTCCGTCAATGTTTCCAATGCCTAGGCGTCTCTGAATCCATTCTCACGCCAACTGGCAACCATTTTGCAAACGGCCCATCTGGCAACACTATCGACAACGCCAAGATCTGGCAGAATGTTGCTGTCGCGATATCATGCTCGCATAAGGAGAGAAACAAGTTGTCTATGAGGAGACATGCCAGTGATATAGAAAAGTCTGTCGATTGCTTAGAAGTTATACCTCAGTTTGGACAGAAGACCCTTAATTTGGAAAATTATGCGGAGTTGAAACAGTATTTATACAATGTGAGTATTTCTTTTTGTATATTTTGTACATGGCAATATTTAATGGATCTATTTTTTCGTCATATAATCTTCGCGGGTATGTGCTTAAAGATGTTTCAACGCAATCTGATGTAGATTGGAGCGGCTACAGGACAAATAAATAACCTTTTTTTGTGATGATGTCCTCGTTGACGTATTCCGTCAACGGCGAACCTTGTTAGCTCTGATGATGAGCGCGTATGCAAATTTCTAGGCCAGGGAAGTCAAATTTAGTTTTAAAAGTTATGTTACAAGGCACCACCAATGGGTGTGAAGCTTAAAGTGTCAGAAGGCTTTTTCGAAGAAGGCGTTTTGTGCCCATGGGCCCCTGGATGGTCTAAGACGGTCCTGATTATACATTAATTAACAAATATACAATACCTACAGCTACCCCGCGCTGGGCCTATCTCAGCATAATGCTGCCAACGCTGGTTTTCAGATAGGGCCTTTCAACTACAGCTTCCTTACTTACAGCTTGCCCCATATCCACAGGCCTGTGAGTCGAACCACCATCCTCTGGGCCAGCTGGTGCTAGGTGTCACCAATGCCTTCAACACCACTTACGGAGGAGTCAGGGTCCACCCCCTACTCCTCAGCCATGCCGTAAAAGAGCTCAAGAGCATCACGGCAAGATTGTACCAGGTTGTAAGGCTACTGTTCCCTGCACTGCCGCCAGAGGGCACTGATGCTGTGCTACCGTATAAGAAGAGGGAGGATGGTCAAGAAGTGGAGCATGAAGAGAGTAATCCTATTGATGGGTAAGTGAACTCTTGTTGTAAAAATTATAAATTAATTACCTAACTTTTTTTTATTATTATTTATTTATTATTTATGCACACAACAAAACGATGAGAAAATAACCAACTAAGGACTATTAGGTACAAAGGTACTGCTTATTTCGAAAGAAATCTCTTCCAGCAGACCTGCGAGAGGAAAATTTAAAGTAAGAAATGTAGGACAGAAGTGTGAAAAAAAAATAGATATATATATATAATAATAATACAATACAAGTAAACATTAACCCAGGAAAAAAAAGAACAAAATACACATATAGTATAATACATATACAATAATATACTACATAAATATACAATAGCTACACAAATGAGATAAATAACAAAGTAAAAGATCTTTCAAAATATAGCCTAAGAAATAACCACTGCTTAAAATGGCCTTGTCGGTTTTTGTGATTAAAAACAAATGTATATATTTTCAGTTTGGATTTAGCCTCTTTTGTAAGAAACGAGTTTGATTTGCAGTTGGATATTATTGGGTTTTTCTATTAAATTCCCAGTAGCAGCTCGCAGCTTTTTGTTCCTGGGTCGACCCCTTAACTTACCAGCGAACTGTGTATGGTCTTTAGTAAATCTCTGCCCACTTGCATAATGTTGACCCCTTAAACATGGAAAGTGTATGTATATTTTATAGGGAAGTGGTATCAGCAGCTTCTCTGCTCCAACCCACCCTCTTACCTCGCGTGCACCCTGCTCTCTTCGTGTTATACGCGCTTCACAACAAGAGAGAGGATGACCTGTACTGGAGGCGGCTCCTCAAATGGAACAGGCAGCCGGACCTTACACTCATGGCGTTTTTAGGCATCGATCAGTGAGTAACCTTCTTAGAACTATGTATATAACAAATAACTATAACTCCTTAAGAATACTGACTCGTATCCCAGCGAAAAAATTGACAACTTATCTCGATTATTTTTATCGCCTCTTTAAAAAGTTAACCATAAATAGAGCTCATCAACAAAAATAAAATCGGTTCAAAAATATGGATGTTTTTTTATGGGATAGGGGGCAAACGAGCAGACGAATCGCCTGATGGTAAGCGATCACGGCCGCCCATGGACACCCGCAACATTAGAGAAGTCACGAGTGCGTTGCCGGCCTTTTAAAAGGGAGTACTCTTTTCTTGAAAGTCGTATTGGTTTGGAAATACTGCAGGCGAAAGTTCATTCCACAGTTTTGTTGTGCGAGGCAGAAAGTTTCTAGAGAAACGCACAGTTGTGGCCTGTCTACCATCAAGATGATGGGGATGGAACTGCTGCCGCGTAGAACGATGGCTCAAAGCGGCAGCAGGGATTAATCCAAACAATTCCTCGGAGCACTCCCCATAGTATAGGCGATATAAGCATTTTAATTTTATGCTAGACAGAGAACGTACTATAGACAATTCTGGAGTCACAACTGTTTTGCAGAAAAGAAGCATCCCCTCTCAAACCCCAAAATGCTCCGTGTCGAGCAAAGTGTTATTGGGTTTTTCTATGGAATTCTCAGTAGCAGCTCGGAGTTTGGATTTTGTGCCCAGTTAATGGCAATAGGCTCGCCCCCTATTACATGGGACTTACATACTAGCGAAATGTGGGTATACATTAGTACGCCTCTGACTAACCCTACGGCGAATACAGGCGTGACGGTATATTAAGGAAAAATTTTAAATTTACGTTTTATTCCTTCATTCAGTATCTCTCGTTTACTTCCAGAAAATTCTGGGTAGGTTACACGGGTCCCAACAACCAGATGTCTCCGACGTCACCTCTCAAAGAACAGCTGTTCCAAGAAGCGGTGGAGACGCTGCAGCAACTGAAGACCACGTTCTCCCCAATAGAGAAGCTCCTTGTCATCAGGAGCACCTTTCAGAAGATGACCATAGCTGTTCAACAGGAACTGGGTACGATTTGCAATGTCGACATATACTCCTTCCGTCTTGGTATACTTTAAAAAATTATATTGTGGAAGTCTGGCTTGTATTTGAAATTATCGTGTGGTAGTCGCTTTATGTATATTTATTTATTTATTTATTTATTTATACTTCTATGCACAATAGTAGTACATAAGGCGGACTTAATGCCATATGGCATTCTCTACCAGTCAACCTTTGGGTTTGGGAGAAATTATAATAGGTACAAAAAATAAATATTTGAGTAACTAGCGACAGACTATAAATAGACAATAATTTAATATATACTTAAATACATACATATATTTATTATACATACATACAATTCAACTATAAGTGCCAGAGATGAAATATTTAGTTACATTTGGTTAGAAAAAACTAGCATTATGGTAATATAGTACTCGTAAGTCCTAGCTAGTTCTAGCTGCTACCTTGGTCGCAAGCGCAGCTACAGAATTAGTTCTCGAGCTCGATTCCTACCATAGAAAATGTTCATAGAAAAACTGTTTAGGTGTGTTTGAAATTCTCAGTAGAAATTCGTTGTTTGGATTTGTGACCGGTTAATGAGTCGCCCCCTATTGTATAGTAACTAAAAACATATTCGCGAACTTTGAGTGTATACCTCTGCCAAACGGCGTGGTATGATGATGAGTAAGAAAAATATATCTTACAACTACCTATTTAAGAACCCTATTTCTGTTCCTCTATTTATTTTCATTTTCAATATTGTACACTTCTACGATTTAGCAAATTACTAGTGACCCGCCTGCGGCCGCGTTGCCCTACTCCTATTGGTCTTAGCGTGATGTTATATAGCATATAACCTTCCTCGATAAATGGACTATCCAACACAAAAATAATTTTTCAGTTCCAACCAGTAGTTCCTAAAATTAGCACGTTCAAACAAACAAATAAACTCTTCAGCTTCATGATATTAGTATAGATTCTTTGCATTCGATTTTAATGTGCAATATGGAATATTATATCCATATATTGCTTTAAAACAGGTTCCAATTACCTGTGGAGTATGGACGAGCTGTTCCCGGTGTTCCACTTCGTAGTGGTCCGCGCTCGCATCCTGCAGCTTGGCTCCGAGATCCACTTCATTGAAGACTTCCTCGAGCCAGCCATGCAGCACGGCGAGCTCGGACTAATGTTCACCACGCTCAAGGTAATTTAAACTGCACTACTCTGACTAAAGGTAGAAAATTGAATGTGGGGTGTCTGGTAAAAGTACTTTTTAAACACTCAAGATAAATATATTAAAATATCGTAAGATCTTGCCAGAGAAGTAAGCAATAAATAGTGGCTAGCTAGACTATCGAAATGTAATCGATATAAATTAAACTTTATGGTACTCAGTTTAGACACAACGAGTGTTTCTTTAGCGTCTTGACTAACAGCAAAACGTAAAAAACACGGACATGCTGAAAGACACCAGTTTTTAGAGACAGAATTGTCTTTAATGTTCAACGTCCAAATTAAAAACTTTCTTCGTCGATCGAATATAATACGATCTAAAATTAAAAATAATCTATGAATGTCTTCATTCCAGGCGTGCTATTTCCAAATTCTTCAAGAGAAAATGTCGATCAACTAATAAGGAACTAAATAATAACGATTGATCTCGCAATACGTATGGTGCGTTTAGTTGTAGCTTGCGCAATAATTTGCTATGTAAGTTCTCGCTAGATGTTCTGTTAGCTTGTAGTCATAAAAGGACGTATACAAGGATATTATGTTTGGCGACTAATTATGAAGTTATGAGAGATATGCCTCTACTAACGGCGAGTCCCAATATCAAATCAGTCAGTACATTTGCTCACTGAGATAGGGTTTTGACATATAAGATAAAATCCCATCTCTATTTAGCAAATCTATCGACAGATATGTTATTGAGACTGGCCATTAATGAATAGCGTCATCTCTCTACAAGGGAATAAGATCAGATGGCGCCACTGAAGCATGGAGGTCGCAAATTATTGTAAATCTCGTGGAAATTTTTATTTAAAAACCTAGTTTAAGAATTAAATAACTATATAAGTACATATAATCTAAAAGTAATTTCGTTACAAACTTTTCAGTGCAATTTAGACTCAAAATCCCACCAAATTTCGTTGATTAATAGGTACAGCGCTAGCAGTAGACATATATTTTTTAAACCATTCGTCGTCGCTGATCTTAAAAGTAAGTTGTAAATACCTACTGCCATAATAAAACATACTAGTTATATATATATATATCAATGCTTTTATACAAAATAATAAAAGATAAATATGTCAACAGTTAAACACCTTGTATACGTCCTTCATCATAATAATAATTGTTATGTAATTTTAAAATGTCTATAATGTAGTTTATAATGGGTAAAAAAACAAAACGTACAAATTCCATCTGAAAATGTAAAAGAAAATGATCTTCTTATGTATTTTTTTTATCGAAATATGTACCACCTACATTCTATAATATCAGAATCTGATAGCATGATATTAATTTACAAAAAAAAAAACATATATGTATGCTGCAGAACTAGCAGCTGCGTTTGTAAATAAGTTATAAAATAGTTTTTACTCGCATTTCCGTGCGACTTAGAAATTAGTATAACTTGACAATGGTGACAAAAACTGATTTATTATATAAAACTTGCTGTTAGGTTGAAGTCTGCAAACCGGTATATGGGCAGCGTAGTGGATTATGAATTTATGAACTTTTAATGTTATGTTAGAAGGCACTATAATTTGCCTTATGATTTACGAGTATATTATGGTAGAATCTATCTATCATTCATATCATTATCTATCTATCAAGCAGTGATAGCCTAGTGGTATGACCGTTGGACTGCCAAGTCAAAGGTCTCGAGTTCGAACCCAAGGCACACACCTCTGACTTTTCGAAGTCATGTGCGTATTAAATAGTTAATTATCACGCGCTTAAACGGTGAAGGAAAACATCGTGAGGAAACCTGTATGCCTGAGAGATTTTCTCGATGGCGTGTGAAGTCTGCCAACCCGCACTAGGCCAGCGTGGTGGACTATAGCCTAATCCCTCTCATTCTTAGAGGAGACCCGTGCCCAGCAGTGGGACAGTATAATGGGTTGATTATGTTATTATGTATGTTATGGTAGAATCTTGTCTCTATCTTAGAAGCTAGCTTAATTAAGTTGTATACTTTCATTGTATACTTATATTATTAATGTATGTACATTAATATTTTCTATAGTTTACGTCCATCTTATTTATATGTCTACTGTGTATAGTCTCTAAGAGGTAAAACTATGTGTGTATAACTGTAAAGTGGGGGGCGCTCAATTTTAAGTTAGACAATAATAATATATCTATTACAAAGACAAAATAGTTAAGAAAGTATAATTTAGTATGTCACAAATGAATTATAATTTATCTTGTAAACTGGGTATACAGATTATATGTTTTTGAAGTTATAAATGTATTATAAAGATTGTCGAAGGCCCGTGTGCAGTAGATCCTATTTTCATTATTTTGAAGACGTTTTAGGCAAAGTATAATGAAGGTCAAGTTTTTATGTTAGTTTTGTCAAAGATTTAGTTCCCTACCGATCATGCGCATGCGTCATAAGCATAACAATGCTTATGACGCATGCGCAGCTCATAATTTTACCTCGTTTTTTACTTTAAATTGCGTTACTTCTCCAACATAATAAGTAAATGTTGCCAACTTGCCATACTTCTTCTAGAAAGGATTCATCATGACGTATGACCGGCGTTAATATTTTTCATATGTAGCAGCAGCAAATCTCGTATCATCTCTCTTCTCCACAGTACTGTACAGAGTACTGAGCGAAAGAAATAGCATGATATTAGTAGGTGTTTCAAGATTCAATTCTTTAATGGCATGTATATGGATAATTTGTATTTAATTTATTTATTACACCCACCTTTAGAAGACTATAGCCGTACACCATTATAATTTAATGAATATTCCTGTAGACTTGGATTGATTTTTAATCCTTTTCAGTATTATATTAGCCAACTATGTATAAATATATGTTTTACTTATTCAATTATACGACATAATTATATTCTATACTTACTTTATTTATGTAATTATTTTGAGTGCCAAAATTGATTATCATGTACGCATTTTAGCTTTAGTACCTATGTTGAACTTAGTGAGTGAACGGGATTTTATAACGAATTTAGTGATTATATGTATAGTTACAGACTATATAATTAAATAAAATTGTAGAATGATCTGTCCTAGTGAAAATATAGTTCATAACAAAACTCGTCCACTCACTACGTTAATTTAACGCATATTCCATTAAAATTAAATAATGTTAATTATGAAAAATTGTTAAAGTAGGTTAACAAAAGCAATAATCCAAAGGTAATATAATAGTAGTACAAAAGAGAATTGTTATAGTTGCGAACAAATTGTTATTTTTTTATTTGACTTATTCTGTTGCAAATATGGAATTATTTTTGGCAGCCCGAGCCAGTGCAGAACGTTTTGATGATCGTTGAAGTGATTATCAGCCATATTGTACTCTATACACTTTAGCCCACCTGCTAAATTCGAAAAAACAACGTTCCACTCAAGTGTTTGGATATCAATAAAATAGTATAATAAAATTAAAAAAGGTAACCATTTGATATCAAATGAGTATGTATTAGGCGATTTTATGCATTTGTCGATGGTAGTAAAATATCAAATAATCTTGAAGTTACCATCAATAATAGGGAAGGGGGTTGCATGTGACGTCAAAAACGTTTATAAGACGAGGTAGCTGTTTGTTACGCCACTCGACGACGAGGACGTTGCATGAATAAATCAGGGTTTTATTCTCATCGACAAGCATTGCATCGTTTATAACCGATTGAAAAATTAAATATTTTCTCGACGCGAAAGTTGTGAAAGAAATTCTATTGCCTTGTACAAATGTAGTAAATATCAGTAAAATTTTACATGATAACATGCAACACAAGATGTATTTTAGGAAAGAACAAGGGTTCATAGTTTTATTCGGATCTTGGTTACCGACCTACATTTTATTACGAGCTTTATTACGATATCAAATGGAAGCCCAAAGCCATATTATATTTAGATAAAGAAATCTTAAAAAACCATAAATCTGAATGTCGATTATCATCTCTGATATGAAAAAGATTGTTATATGAACAAAAATTAATAAGTACCATATCATTAATGTTACATAGTGTTAATAATTATATAGATATCTTTGTCCTATGTGAAGTGTGTGTTATATTAAAAAAATATATATTTAACATTTAATAAAATTCGCAGTATAAATATTACTTTTATTTAAATTTTCCTTCGGAAATATTACATTATAATATCACTGCATAAACGAATCTAAACCCCGATTAATTTCATGTTATGGCATATGCCAGGCTATCAGCCAGGATATGAACCTACGATCAACTCAAGGTAGGAAAAATAAAAACAAGTTATTTATTAAGGCTATTTATTTCATTCCTATAAAATAACATACCAAATGTCTCTTTTGTACAACGTCATATCAAAAATGTACACCATTATATAAATTTCGTCTCAGGTAAATGTTACCTAGCTACTCTCGTGTCTCCCTCTATTATTTTCATGGCTATTACATAATATAATTATAGTCCTCTCACGTGCCTAGTTTGACAGATACAAAATGTTCATAATACCGACTCGGACGCAATTTTATAAAAATACTTATTCACCAGAAACTACAACCGCCTTGTATTTCTATAAAACGAGCCCCCGTAATGCTGTACAATATATCTACAATTTGCCAACTTTTATTGTGAAAATTCACTGTTACCTCAAATCTGAATCTTAACCAAATAGCATTAAAGTCCAGAATTTAATCTATGCATAATTTAAGGGGAAGAATATTAATATTGCACTGTTATGTTTAAAATGCTGACAGCTATAGTATAGCATATTGAAACTCTGAATATATTTGAAAATGTTCATTTACGATAATTCAACATTATGAGAAAGAGCGGTATTTTAACGAATCTTTTTTACGCGAGGCTTAAAATTAAAGCTACGTTAAATCAACTCTGAGGATAATTACAATTCACAAAATTTCCAAATAATACAAAAAAAAAACTTTATAACCTTTTCACCGTCGCGGACGAGAATGGACATCAAGGAAAATCATCATTTTAATATTCCATTAGAAATAAAATTAAAACTAGTTTTGAGTATTAGGAATTTCTCAGGTGTCTGGGTGACAATTTTGCATAACGTGACAATAGAAAGGATATAAAATATTTGCTAGGTAAACTATAAAAATAAGAAAACATTATTCAACAATATAAATTTAACATGTTTCATAGTCTATCCAATTTTAGAAAATATGGATTTAGCCTGGCGTAAAAAAGGCAAAAAAATACCGTAGACCCTTATGCAAAGATAATTATAATTATCTGGTATCGTTTACACGAACCGAGGGAGTTTCTTATTACAAAATATATTATATCATATGATAAAATATATGTTAATATCTATAAGTTTCAGCATGTCATAATTATAAATATTTTATAGCTCCCTTACTAGTAAAATATTTGTATAAGCTATACACAAAAGTATATAAATGATGTAGGTATACACTGTTTTATCTCGACGTTTCGTTGAAATACTAAATGACAGTTGAACATACCTAATAAACAAAACACTGTATAACTTATCTATTTGTGTTTAGTTTATATACATAATTATATTACCTTTAACCGATTCCTTGCCACCTTAATTTTTCGAGCCTATTCGCCCCGGCGCTATATAAAATTTATTGACGCGCGAGTCGCGTCATTGGCCCTCCTGGAGGTTTCTTTATGACGCGCTAGGTGCGTCACAGGTCAGGAATCGGTTAATAGTAAGGAAGTTAGTATAAAAACTTGATATATAGGTACCGCTTTAGGTACTACAGCTTATAATTTTGGGGCAATCTCATAGTATAAGGCAGTGACAGGATGGGTAGCTATTGTTAATGAATTGTATTAAAAAATCGAGAGTATTTTTTAAATTAAATTTACATCCTAGAGGCAAGAATTTATGACCGATCGACTTGATTACAAAAGATATGTGGTACAGCATAAGCACAACCTTATTATAAAGAATCGTATTAACTGACTCATATATTTTGTTCGTAACGTTAAAACCAACAATGCTGTTGTATTTTGTACTTTGTTTACAAGCAATTAAAGTTGTTGCGGTGTCGCTATGCAATGGATGTTTAACATTCGAATAATAATTCATAGTTATGTTTCCAATTGCGATTTGTTCTACGCGACTCAAATAGCATTAGTTTGAAGGTACTGACCAGCCATTTTTACATTACAACTGCGACCAATTTTACTAAAAACGCAAGTGATACTCGACCTTCACTATAAACACCAATTTCTATGGTTTCCATTGACGAATTATATTATTATCAGTTTGAAAAACAGCTTGCTATCTTCAAGGAAATATATTTTAATATTACCCTGCAGGAAATTGTGTTTTGTCAAAATCCGAGTATCACTTCCATAAAATACTCATAAAAGCACCGATAGAAACAATCTCAAACAATTACATCAACAAATAAGCTCATTCAGAAAAATACAAAACGAAAAACAAGTTATTGCATTATTATTATACATTTTTATCTCTTAAGTCCTTATACATCAATGTTAAATTACATAAAAAATCCAAATTAATGATACAACAACGTTACCAAATCTCGATATAATGTTAGACATAAAGTATTATTCTATACCCATTATTAAAAAATACGATATTATTAGCAAAATATCAATCGAATTTTATTGCATGCATTTTTAAATAAACGTTAACAATTACATTCCTAAATAACTTTGTTGGACGATAAAAAATATTGATAATTAATAAAAGTTTAAATAAGATGGTCACAGGTTGGTGGTTCCTATCAAGCTAAATACATTTATATGAAAACGCGTCATTTAGAACAACAGAATTCTTAAGTCTAAAGAAATCAACGTATATATTACTATAACATCCTAATCTATGTTAATGCTTACAAATAAATGCTGTCTACGTGGGTCTAAGTGATGGTGATTAAGTGATAATATTTTGAACATGTAATCCACAGTGAAAAGTCACGTTCAGTGATGGGAACTTTAGCTCAGTAAGTGAAATTAGATATGCCAAGTACAATAAGTATGCTTATCGTTTCAATACTGTGGATATAACCTTTACTGGGCACACATTTATCGTTATCTATCCCAAAAGATAATCGAAATTAAATAAAATTACATAGCATGATTCATTTAATTTCGTTAGTGTTAAAACCTTTTTATGAACTTCAAAATATTTACGAAAATTGTTTTGATGCATATGGGGACTCATAGGTCTTTAGTTCAAGGTAATACATACTGTAAAATAACAATAACAAAACTATTCTCAAAGTTACTAATTACTCGGTACTCTAATCGATAATGTGCGCCCAATGACTTAAATAGAAAATCGGTTCATAAAAGTTATTGGCTTCGGAGGACTATAATTTTCTAACTTATATGGCCTCTGTAATGTGGATTACAAGCGCTGTATGAATCGGCCTATATCAAGGATACACCTAGCATTAAGCGTACATATACCTATCATATGTATAAGGTATATACATACACCTGTGTAGTCACTAAATAACAAACTAATGCGTATATTAAGAGAAAGTGATCATCTATACGATATTATAAAAAAATCATCAATTTAAATCGGTTAAGTTAATAAAAATCTTATTTACAAGCTCCTATAAAACAATAATAGTTCGACATCAAAAGATAATACAAAAAACAATAAAACCTTTTTGCTAAGCAATTAAAACAATAAATACATGGCGTGGATGGGCCAAGGAGTTTTTATAAGTTAGATTTTCTCCGCCAATTGTGATTTTCTCAGTATGTAAATTCTTGTATACCAACTGTATAAACCGAATGTGCGTAGTTTTTTTACAGTAAGAAATTTCGAGCTGCTTAATCAACTAATACTGAAAGCACCATTTAGTATTACCTAATTTAATCAATTCTTACGCAAGTCCGTTTAGTTACGAAACATTTTTTTTTAATATGTCGACCACACGTGGGACAAAGATATGCGATAGATAACATTTTTATCAATAGGTAGACGGAAATATTGAGCTTACACCAACACATTCCGGACGTTTCATTTAATGCAAAAACATTACTATACCAATTTCAAGATAAAATAATGCAAATTTTGGACTGAATTTATAGTTTCTTTGTCCAATAGGGTTTTGATTAAGTTATATTATTATTCCTTCGTCCGTGTTACAATTCCATATCGCTTTAGCCTCGCCAATGCGGTCGCAATTTTACGTTGGTAATACTTGATACCCAATTATTTACCATAGAAAAATATTGCCATCATAAAAAATATTTTAGTTTTTTGTAAATGGCATCAAATACTACAAAGCTAGATTAATACTGAGATGATGAATTTTATTGTAATATTTTTAAGCACGCTTTGATTTTTGCTCATGTAGAGAAAGGACAAGTGTGCCACTGTTACATACAATGACTATAAATAGGTTTATTCATGTACTCAGGCGCCCTTATTACAAAAGATTGAGCTAAGCTTTCTTATGTACAGTCGGCAAAAGAGGATTGTGACGCAAATGTGTCAAAACGTAGGTTTTATTAGCTGCCTATGTATGGCTGCCCCCCTTTGGCAGATAATTTTATTCATAACGCAATCTACTTCGACGTGATCTTCTAAGACGCAGATGTCGTTTGCTGCCTATATAGTACAAATTCTTTTGTTACGCCTCGAAGGGTTGTGCAGGGGTGTAGTACGCCCACAGTTCATTGTTTTAAGGTCCCATTGAATAGAGGGATTCTTTTTATCGAGACCATCTTTTCTAATAAGGGGGTTTCATGTACTCTCAATTGCGAAACCAATTCTAATAAAAAAGATACATCGCTTTTGATGTTTTCCAAGTCACAATCTCTACACAAGCAAAACCAAGATTATTAATACATTTGGATGCCAAGTTGATCTGATACTACGTTCACCCGTGTTTAACATACAATTAAACATATTTTATTCATAATTAATAATTAAAAAACACTCATATGACACTGTCGCGATTGACTTCTTATTGTCACCAATGCAAATAACCACTTAGGGGCGAGTTTAACTGTAAAACGCAAAGGTATGTACACACTAAAGTGAATAATATGTTACATGAAACGTGGGATAATGTAATACACGACCTGTCTAATGTGCACAAACCTCAAAGTGACCCGTATTACATCACTCTCTTAATAATTGACCCTCAACTATCATCCACATTTTATTCGTTAATCCACAATACAGCACTTAAATATTGTCGCTTACATATTAGATACAAAATGTAAATTCATATTTTATAAAATAATATTTTGTTGAATAAATAATTCGCTTAAATCTCGATAATAATATTAAATTAGTTATAATTCTATATGATTTAAATATATATTAAGAACGAATGCAATACGAGTCACGGATTAGTGCGACCCGATTCACCTTAAGTGCTATTCTTCTGCCAAGAGTGAATCACTTACAATTCAATTGCTTTTTATATAATATAAATGTATGTACATTAATTATATTAATTCTAACCATGATTCAAGCAGCGCCCATCATTACTCTCTTATAAAAAATATTTACACATTTCACTAGTGCTGGATACTAAAGCTTAAATCCAAGTCGAATTTTAGAATCCGTGATTATGTCGCAAGTCTATCAATTTACAGTTAAACATTTATATACGTAGTCAAAGACGAATGCAAATCATAGTGATGCGACAAGTCGATATCGATTCTCTCCATTGCTGACAAAACATCAGAAATTACCACCAAGATAAACATATCCTAACTTATCTGTATTTGATCCCAAGCACGATATAAGTTGTCGAATATTTATGAAAATGAAATTGAATGAACGACGATTGCATTTTAAAAATACACGTTAAACATACGTTAGTCAGCCCGAAAAATATCGATAGAATTACGTCCAAATATGATACGAACACTTCGTTTGCAAGCTCACCAGAGTGTGGAAATGTTAAATAAAGATTATCATCACATATCCATCATACAGACCACTTACGCACTAAGAAATACCTAAAATGTAAAATAGGTAGAAATAATGTCCTCACTATCCAGAAGGCAAAATTGGCACTTAAGACGAAGTTCGCTCCTTTCTTGAGTGTTCGGAGGAAGGTCGCAGTGGGCGCGGAAGCGGGCGCGGGCGCGGGCGCGGGGGGCTATGTGCCGGCCGGGCTGCCCGCCGGCGGGTTGTACGGGTGGTTCGAGTTCCGCAACACTGTGTATACACTGTCCACCTTAGCTAGTTTCTCGAAAAACGGTATCAAGTCCAAAAGTTCTGAATCTGTCATGTCGTCGAACCATGACGCGACAGGTACCTGTAACGATAAACTTAAATTAGTAACACATTTGAGAACAAAATGTTTTAAAAAATATATTTACAAATTGCATTTTATCTTATAATCCTCCAGTATTCCCCTTAAACATTCAAGAAACCCTTGATTACTTTTACTGGACCTAAAAAACTTGAGTCTGATAAGTAAACAATGAACAGTCAGTAAACATCAACATATACATTCCCTTGAGGTGCATGATAGATAAGATTATCTGCCATTTGTAAGTAATCTACTAGGTATCATAAGGGCGCTATCTCGCAAGACTATGACACATTTATGGTCCATTCCTTCGCGATCTCGGTGATTCTCTTAGAATTTTTCTTAGCTTTACCACAATAACCAGGGGCGTAGCTACCGCTGTATCAGCTGTATCAATGATACGGGGCCCCAGGGCTACAGGGGCCCCGACATGTGTTAGCCCTAATACGTAAAACCCTATCTCACTCTAACTTTTATGTCGGACGCTAAACTACCCCCTAAAAAAACATGTCTGATCATAAAAGATCATACTATAGGTAAATGGATTCACATAAACGACACGATCGATTACCATGACAACAATTAATGGGAATGTCAACACATGGTTATATGATATTTTACAAATACACCTATACACCTATCATAGTTGGCCAACGTGGTCGATACGTTAAATCGAGTCTGCGTAATCATCGTCAGCATCTGCGTGTTGAGGGCCAAGTGTGAGTTTCATTTCATCGACTCGATTTAACGTATCGACCGCGTTTGGCGTGCTGATTGGCGATTTCCGTGACTTTCATCACTCTCCACCAATCAGAGAGCTGAACGCAGTCGATGCGTTAAATCGAGTCGATGAAATGAAACTCACACTTGGCCCTCAACACGCAGATGCGTACAATCTAGTTAGTGAAATGAAGCTTACACTAGGGCCTCTATACGTAGTAATATGTATTAGTTATTTGAAACCGTAATACAATAAAAATCCCATACAAACAAGTTAATGCAATGCAGCACCGATCTACGCTATCTATTACAAATAATCATGTGTTTTTTTGCTGAAAATTAGCCGGTTCACAGAAACAATGATTACAGTATCTTTGCAATATTCCGGTGTGATTATATAACAAACACTTTGTTGGAACTTGTAGATCATGTAATGAGAAAAAAAAATATGCATTCAATTATCTTTATAACGACACGTATTGCGTAATGCCATAAGTATTAGTTATTAATCTGATCATGTCTATTTCTGTAATGCATACATCCTATATGATGACATTTTAGACTATTATGAAGTAATATTAAATCATTCAGCTTATCAAGTAAGGTTTCATGAATTGGAATTCCCACGGAATTTCCCGAAGTCCCCAATTCACGAGTCCGACAAGTTCATGAGTCATTTTTGATATTATAGACACTATCTTTCCGGAGAACGCATTAAAGTGAATTAAAAGAAATACAGTTGTATTTTCCTCAACGAATAAAGCGAAATTGTTTCGACACGAGGTCAGTTTCGTCAGAAACAATATGCGAACCTTCCATTCTATTCTAGTAGATAGAATTGAAGAAGAGACATAATGTCTAGAATAAATAACAACCTCTTGATAGTTACTCCTAGCACAGATAGAGATTTAGATTTCCTCTACAGTCATAATTTTGTGTACGTAAAGCGCAGGCCACACCGCGAGCTAAGCTAACCGAATAGAAGCTAACTAACTTCGTTTATACCTTACGCACAATTCGGTCGAAACAAGTGTGTGTCTGAAGTTGTCCACATAATACATAATAATAATCAACCCATTATACTGTCCCACTGCTGGGCACGGGTCTCCTCTCAGAATGCTCTCATTTTTGTGAATGAATTACCTATTCGTGAAAATGCTCTCATTCTTGTGAATCTGGATTAGGCTATAGTCCATCACGCTGGCCTAGTGCGGGTTGGTAGACTTCACACGCCATCGAGAAAATCTCTCAGGCATGCAGGTTTCCTCACGATGTTTTCCTTCACCGTTTAAGCGCGTGATAATTAACTATTTAATACGCACATGACTTCGAAAAGTGCGTGCCTTAGATTCGAACTGGAGACCTTTGACTTGGCAGTCCAACGGTCATACCACTAGGCTATCACTGCTTAGTCCACACGTGAATAAAAATTATGTAAAGTGTATTTAAGTGATTTTACATGCGAAACGCCTAACTTAAGACACACCATTAATTTAACAGAATTGTAAGCTGTTGCTGCAGTAATATGCATCTTTTCATGCTTTAGCTCAGTTAAATAGTTCACTTAGTTAGCTCGTGATGAGGCGTGCACTTAAAATGGTAAACAAGCTGCAGTTTTAAAAATAATGTAAGCAATAGAGACTATGGCTATCATAATTCTACTAAAAACAATACCAAAATAGAAAAAAAAACATAGAAATAAAATTGGGACTCCAGACGTTACTAATAATATTCTATTAGTTATTCTGTGCTCTTGTGTTCGACAGTGGCCAGATACCTGTATACTTGGCTTTTTTAATTAATCCTAAAGTACTAAGACAAAAAGAAAACTAAACAAAATATGGTGATATATTTTCTTAACGATACTCACAGCATTATCCGGATGGAATATGTAAGAGGCGGGAGAGTTGTCTACGATGACAACACGTCGCAGGTCGCGGCCGAGGCTGTTCAGGTCCTTCACGTAGTTGCCGCGGTGGAACACGCAGCTGTCGCGGAACAACCGCGCGCGGAACACCCCCCATCTGCAACAACAAACAACAACTTTAGATTGCTGAAATATGACGAAAATCATTAAAAGTACAGTCGACAGGAGTGTAAGGTATGCAGGTAGCAAACGACATCTGCGTCTTGATATATATTTTACTAGCGACCGGCCCGCGGTTTCACCCGCGTTGTCCCATTCCTAAGAGTCGTAGCGTAATGTTAAATAGCTTAAAACCTTCCTATTGAATCAGTCTATCTATTAAAAAAATCCGCTTCAAAATCCGTTGCGTACTTTTAAAGATTTAAGCATACATAGGGATGGACAGACAGCGACAGCGACTTTGTTTGTGATAGGGGGGCAAACGAGCAGACAGATCGCCTGATGGTAAGCGATTACATTACCATGGACACCCGGGCGTTGCCGGCCTTTTAATAGGGGATTGGGCCTCCGATAACCTCACTCACACGGCGAAACACAACGTAAGCGTTGTTTGACGCCGGTTTTCTGTGAGTCCGTGGTATCACTCCAGTCGAGCCGGCCCTTCGTGCCAAAGCATGTGAGAAAACGTCATTTTTACAACACTAGCCGCGGGACACACCGTTGTCATAACACACATCGTTGCTTATACAGTTGTATATTCGCGCATACATTACTCTGATTCACACGCAACGCACTCACGCGTGTATCGTTTTCTAATTACACAACATAATTATATAGCGGGTAATCATTCAAAGCCATCCAATTAACATAATGTAATCTTGAACGTAACTATGTGTGAATAAACCTATGTGTACTTTAACTGCTATGACATCATCGTTATTACAGTATTATCAATAGTAACTTTAAAGGATTATCACTGGTAACTTTAACGGACTATTTGTTTTTTTTTTTGCGTATGGAAATCCTCACGGACTTCCTCCGCCCTGGGAAGGCGATGGTGTCAGACTCAAGCCAGAGTGGGTGACCTACCAACTAAAACTACACGGGTATGTCGCCTCACCACTTTTTAATGGGGTTAACGCATTGCAGTCTTCGGCTAACTTTAAAGGACCACGCGACAACTTATGCCCACTTTTAAACCCACCAAAACGCATTTAATTTTAACTTAACTACCTTAGAATGAAATAAAGAACAATCCAAGAGCTTTCATACGACATAGGTTTCATCAGTTTCACTATTATTTTGAAAATAGGCCCAGGTTTCATACAAGCATGCCCTTTCTAAAAACTTAGAACCAGCGGTCCAACCTATCTGCCAAACCAACTAACCAAAACCAATCTATTGTTTTCAGTTGTACTAGATTGGTCGATAAAATGCCATCACTCCTGTATTCCCTGAAGGGTCAGGCAGCGGTGTAGGCAAGCCTATTGCCATTAACCGGACACAATTGCAAACTCCGAGCTGCTACTGAGAATTTTATAGAAAATATCCAATCACACTTTGCTCAACCAGAGAATTTAACTCAGGACCTCGATCGTAGCAGTCATTAGACACTAAATTTGACAAATTTGATAGACAAAACTGTAAAAATTTACATTAAATTTAAAAAAAAATCCACATTAAAATTTTTAGACTTCGGGCCCTGGTTACTAGCCGTGCAAAGATAACAGAATAAATGCTCTTAATTTCAGAAGAAATTGTAAAATAATCAGCTATACGACTATGCAAACAAACAAGTGTGTCTAGATAAAAATAATTACCCACTAAGTAGACCGTAACTAATTTTACATAAATATTTAGTGTTATCAAAACGGGATTAACGGCACACAGTAAAAGTATGTAACCGTAAAATAACAATGTCAATGTCACACCTAACACCTGAATGGTTAAGCAGAGGTGTAGTCACAGTCAAAATTCATAATGTTTTGTTTCAATTGGACCACTAAAATAGGTACTTTTAAAAGTCAAAATTAATCGCACCCGACAAGAAACTCCATGGAATATCTTCACTACATAGTATAAAACAAAGTCGCTGTCGCTGTCTGTCCGTCCCTATGTATGCTTAAATCTTTAAAACTACGCAACGGATTTTCAAGCGGTTTTTTTAATAGATAGAGTGATTCAAGAGGAAGGTTTTAAGCTATTTAACATTGGGGAAACGCGGGTGAAACCAAGGGCGGGTCGCTAGTATTAAATTAATATGATTACACTATTAAAATTTTTACAACTTTGTTTTAAATAGGCAAGCGCGCTCCATCGTAGATCGCAGTATCGCTTAACATCAGACGAACTGGCGGTCAAGCGTAAGCCTATCACGAATAAAAAAAATAATAGCCGAGAATTATGCAATTTGATGAGTAAGATTTATTCATTAGGTATATAAAAAAAGAATTGTCACAGCAAGTAAGAGCTGACCGTATTGCTGTACAATCACAGGTCACCATGATGTTTAGGTGGCGAGCCTATAGTCATTAACCAGGCACAAAACAAAACTCCAACATACTATTGGGGTTTAAAAAAAAACAATAACCCTACTCGGGTATCGAACCCAGGACCTCTAATTTGCAGTCGTGCTTACAAGCAAAAGCAGTATTTCAATAATTAAGTTAGCCTGCGACTTCGAGGAGATGGTTAACTTCACTAGGAAAGGACCGGAGTGATACCACGGCCTCACAGAAAACCGGAAGAATATATATGTGGGAACGGAACGTCAGATGAAGGAAAGAGAGTGAAGATATGTGCGACTGAGAGGGAATGAACGGAAGTGTCAAACTCAATTGACATTTGGGGGGATTGATGGATGGTTGCGAGGAACGTAGGCTCGTATTGCTTAGCTCATAAAAGAAAAATAGATTACAATAGTTTATAGTGATTATTTGCGCTTTTTATTTCTTGCCTTCATCCCACAAATGGGGGCTCGTCCGGGATAGGCAAGAAATGAAGTAAATTTACGAAGGATTTTCAAGACGAACGACGATTGGCAAGACGGCCGCCGGCACTGTATTGATGACCGCGTGGTGCGAATATTTTTCGAAATATCACAAGGAGTGTTCTCCATAAGACGAAGACGGTTGAAATAAGAAGAAAGAATACTACAAGAAAAGACGATGTCCGAAGAAAACTTGGATAAAGGTGTAACAGGTGTTGGCGGATCAGAGCTGGCTATGGCAGCGCTTTTCCTCGAGGGCATCCCTAAGTTCAGCGGCGATGACAAGACGGTGTCATCATCCAAATGGGCGCAGGACCTGGAGGATAACGCTGAAATATTCCAGTGGTCGGCGCAACAGAAGTTGATATTTGCACGCAGGTCATTGGTTGGCACGGCGGCGCTGTGGCTCAAAGGCGAAAAAGCGTTTAGAACGTACGAAGATCTCAAGGCGGCCGTTCACAAGGAATTTCCTGACGCGATCAATGTGAAGGAGATGCATGAAATCATGACGGCCCGTAAAAGACGAAGGGAAGAATCGTACTACCAGTACATGCTGGTCATGAAAGAGTTGGGTCGCAGGGCGAAATTTCCTGACTACGTTACTGTGCAGTATGTTATAGACGGCATTCAAGACCATGAGTCGAATAAAGTGTTACTTTATGGAGTTACAACATTCCCAGCGCTGAAAGAAAAGCTTATCCTGTATGAAAAAATGAAAAGTAAGTCGCACGCGCATCACAGAAAAGAAACTGCTTCTGATGATGCAACCGTAAGTACAAACGGGAAGAAAAAGGAGAGGATGGGTCATCAAAGGCCACAAAGGTGTTTTAACTGTGGTGAAACCAGTCATGTGGCGAGTTCGTGTCCAAATGGGATCAAGTGTTTTAAGTGTAATAAGTACGGTCACATTGGTTCCCGTTGTACAGCTACAAACGTAAACAACGTCGAGCCGTCGACGTCGTCGGTGCAGCAGAAACACAGAACAGTGTCTACAACCGCCGCGGGGAGCGCGTCAGTCGGCAGGTCGGTAAAGCAGCAAACACACTTTGGCAACACGGCGGAATGTCAAGACGCAAATGACAGTGACAGTGCGATGACCGTGACACGGGCAGATCCAACTCCTGACTTTGAGGTTATGCAAGTCCAAAACAAAACAAAGTCAGGGAAGCCTATGAAGAGTGTTACAGTCAAACAAATAACAATGCAGGCTTTGGTGGATTCAGGAAGCGACGTAAATCTGATGTCTCACGAGTGTTGTGTCGCTATTGGTGCAGAAGTGACTGACGATATGCTGAATCTTACGGGGCTTGGACACACGAGAGTGAAATCGCTAGGAAAGGTGTTAGTGAACATTACGGTGGACTGTATAGAGTTTTCAAATGTGTTATTTCACATAGTAAATAAAGATGTTATGCCGTTTCATATGATATTAGGGCAAGAGTTTTTGAAACATGTAACCATGATAATGAATGGAGACAAAGTGATGTTTTTACCTGAATGGGATGGATGGATCTATAACTTATCTTGTTTTCCAGATTCAATAGTTGAAGTTGATCATATTTTGGAACCAACTGTGAAGAGGAAGGTTATCCAGTGTATTAGAGGTTATAATCCTGTTCAAGTGAAAGAGGCCCCTATTCAGTTGAAGATTACTCTCAAGGATGACATGCCTGTTGCGCAGCGACCAAGACGGCTGTCTTTAGTGGAACAGAAGCTAGTGGAAGAACAGGTGCAAGAGTGGCTTGATACTGGAATAGTGAGGGTAAGTTTTTCAGAATATTGTAGCCCGTTAGTGCTTGTAAAGAAGAAGGATGGTACAACCAGAATTTGTGTTGATTACAGGCTGCTGAATAAAAAGATTATAAAGGATGAATTTCCCTTACCAGTAATAGATGACATGATTGATAAGTTATGTGGTGCAAAGGTGTTCAGCGTGTTGGACTTAAAAAATGGGTTTTTTCACCTTAAAGTTTCTGAGGAGTCTATTCAATATACAGCATTTGTAACTCATCATGGACAATTTGAATTTCTAAGAGCACCTTTTGGTTTATCTATTTGTCCCAAGTATTTTATGAGATTTGTCAGCATCATATTTAGGGATTTGATTTCCCAGGGGGTCATGATGATCTTCATTGATGACATAGTTATTACAGCAAAAGACGAAGTAGAAGCAGTAGAAAGACTCCAGCTGGTACTTAAGATGGCATCCGAATATGGTCTCCAAATAAACTGGAAAAAGGCTGACCTGATCAAGTATGAAATAGAATATTTAGGCCACATAGTGAAAAACGGAGAGATAAAACCAAGTCCGGAAAAGACTGAGGCGGTCCGGAAGTACCCAGAACCACAGGATGTCAAACAACTTCAAAGTTTTGTTGGCCTTACCTCATATTTCAGAAAATATATAGAAAACTATGCATTAATTGCAAAACCGCTTACAGATTTATTAAAGAAGGAAAAGGAATTTATATTTGCAGATGAACAAAGGCGAGCATTTCACATTTTAAAGGAAAGACTGGCTTCTAGCCCGGTTCTGAAGATTTTTGATCCAAAGTTAAAGACGGAGTTGCACACAGATGCCTCTAGTGTCGCATACTCAGCCATTCTCATGCAACATTGGCCAGATACAGGATTGCACCCTGTTCATTATATGAGCTGTAAAACTAATGATGCCCAGACTAGATATTCTAGTTATGAGCTTGAAGCATTGGCAATAATCGAGGGTGTTAAGAAGTTTCGCCACTATTTATATGGAATACACTTTAAAGTGGTAACAGACTGCAAGGCATTTGAAATGACTTTAAAAAAAAAAGATCTGACTGCAAAAGTGGCTAGATGGGTACTATTCCTCAATGAATATGACTTTGAAGTCGAACATAGATCTGGATCAAGAATGAAGCATGCAGATGCACTAAGCCGCTATCCCTATGTAGGAGTAACATCATTACATGATATGCTGAGACAAGCACAGGATCAAGACGAAGGGCTGAGAGCTATTAAAGATATTTTGAAAGATAAATCATATCAAGATTACTGGACAGATAACAGTCTCCTCTACAAAGGTGATAAAAAGTTGCTTGTAGTACCCAAGACTATGGAAAAGGAGATACTACAAAGAGTCCATAGCCAGGGACATTTCTCGAAGAAGAAAATGAAAGAATTAATTGATAAAGAATATTACATACCAGGATTGGATAAAAAATTAGAAGACTTCATAATAACATGCATTCCATGCTTGTTAGCTACAAAGAAAGAAGGAAAACAAGAAGGGTTCCTTCACCCTATCGAAAAGGAAAGCATTCCGCTTGACACCATACATCTAGATCATGTGGGACCATTAACACAAACTAGTAAGCAGTATAATTACATACTGACAGCTGTGGACGCATTCACCAAGTTTGTGTGGTTATTTCCAACTAAATCTACGTCAAGCAGGGAGACTCTGAACAAACTTGAAATACATCAGCAGACGTTTGGAAATCCAAGAAGAATTATAACCGACAAAGGCACAGCATTCACCAGCCATGAGTTTGCAGAGTACTGTCAGACTGAGAATATTCAACATTTGACCATAACTACTGGTGTTCCAAGAGGCAATGGCCAAGTTGAAAGGATACATCGAATTGTCATCCCGTTGCTAACTAAATTGTGTTTAGAAAATCCCAGCCATTGGTACAAACACATAAGTAAAGTGCAAAGAGCGATAAATAGCACCTTCCAAAGGAGCATTAAAACAACACCATTTGAATTGTTAATGGGCACAAAAATGCTAACTACAGAAGATATGAAAATACAAGATTTGTTGCTAGAGGAAGACATACAACAGTACAATGAAAATAGAGAAGAACTTAGAAAACAGGCCAAGGAACAAATACTTAAAGTGCAAGATGAAAATACAAAAAGTTTTAACAAGAAGAGAAAAGATAGTTCTAAATATAATGTTGGAGATGTAGTGGCTACAAAGAGGACCCAGTTTGGCTCTGGTCTGAAACTGAAGCCGAAATACTTAGGACCCTATCAAGTAGTGAAAGTCAAGAGGAATGATCGTTATGATTTAGAAAAATTAGATAATTCCACTGAAGGTCCTATTAAGACATCCAGCTCTGCTGATCACATGAAGAGGTGGCCTAAGGATGATGAGTAAGTATTTGGTGATGAATGGATAATTATTTAATTTTATACTCACTATGTACTTTATTGGTTATCATGGGTGTATATGTTTTATTCATAGGTGTCTATGTTTATATAAAGGTGTATTAAAACCGAGAACATGTTTATGTAAGCCATTGCTTAAAATTGTTAAATTAACAAACTATGTTTATTATGTTGGATACATTTTATTTTAAATAAGGTAAATAGGTACTGTATTCTGGTACATATTCAGATAGGCCTTAAAATTTCTGTTTGGTACACTCACGAAGATTGTTTAATGTTTTAGCAACTATTTTGTTTGTGAACATTACTTAACATTGTGTATGTATCCTTGACACAAGTCAAGTAGTAAGTACTATAATGTTCATACTCTACATAAGATGCAAGTTAATTTTTTTTTCATGTGAAATTTAGTAAGATTTTACTTTAGTTGTATTCTGTTTAAATTAGTGCACAAGTACATTATAATAAATATTGTCAGGTATGTTATTGTGTATGAAAGGTGATGGTTTATATGAAAGTTGAAAAATCATGAATGAGGTATGAATGTCTGAGGACAGACATAGGATCAGGAAGGCCGAATGTGGGAACGGAACGTCAGATGAAGGAAAGAGAGTGAAGATATGTGCGACTGAGAGGGAATGAACGGAAGTGTCAAACTCAATTGACATTTGGGGGGATTGATGGATGGTTGCGAGGAACGTAGGCTCGTATTGCTTAGCTCATAAAAGAAAAATAGATTACAATAGTTTATAGTGATTATTTGCGCTTTTTATTTCTTGCCTTCATCCCACATATATATATATTATATTATAGCCAATATAAATAGATTATAACCTGGAATAACTTTTAAGTCACTTTTTACCCAGGTAAGACCTAATCCTGAAGTCCACACAGACAATGTCGCGAGCAGAAGCTAGTTCAGACATAAATCAATGCAATTTTTCTCCTTAATGGTCCCACGCCCTACTGTTTAAGACTTCAAAAGCCTGTTAGCACAATATACATCACATATTCATAAAGTACAGTCACAACAATACTATATCACCTGTCCTGTCCTGTCCAATAGATTGGCAACGGGGTCGGCGTATTTAGCGAGTGACGCATTGAACAACACGCACTACTATAGTTCACGTCACGACGTTGTAATAGCGAGTAGAGTCCGCTACAATAATATGTCACCAATCCAATAGATCGGTGACTCACGCGGAAACGCATCAAAAATGAATAACAGTAATCAATGCCTAGGTACAAAAAATAAACGTATCAATTTTTTTTTTTCTTTTAAAAACCGGTGACTCAGGCTTTTAGGGCAAAATATCCGGCTAAATATATATTTTTAAAAACTTACTAGCAATGTGGGTCCCACATTACTAGTATTCTTGGTTAACCCCTCGTGCTAAGCTAAGTGCTTGTGTTACGAGTGGGTTTACGTCGGTAGTGCAATGGATGGGGATCGAACCGGCAACCACATGATTGCAAGTCCTGCGCCGTAGCCATTAGGCTACAGCCTCTTTTTTTCAATATGAATCTGTGTCCGGAATAATATCTCACCTGTCCAATAGGTCAGCGACAGGGTCGGCGTATTTAGCGAGGGACGCAGTGAACAGCACACACTCGTACAGTTCTCCACAACGTCGCAAGAACTCGTCGACGTGCGGTCGTTTGAGGACGTACACCTGGTGGACTGCACCGTCGATCTCGACAGGCACCACGAAGTCCGCGTTATTTATCGGCTGGAAAGAAGGAAAAAGATGTGAAAAATTAAAAAACTATATTTCTACTTAAAATAACACCTTATCAGAATCAGAACGGTGCAACGCCAGGGAAGATTTAACTTCCACGAATGCACGATTTGGGTAGAAATCAAAGCATTCAATAACATTATATTGTTTCTCATATTAGGTTTAATTTAGGTTCAAATTAGGTTATTAGTCAACTTCAAGTCACGGTTGTGACTCTGCAGAGGGTCATAACAATTGTTTTTTTATTATGCCTATTAACTAATCCTGGATGGGCTAATTAGTTAAAAAATATTAATCCTATAACCCTATAACGCTTAATCACGTGCTAAATTCTCTGAAATAACACGGGCTTCATGCATTTGTGTCAATAATACTTCAAAAAGAAATCAAATAAATCATTGTCCGGTTCGCAAACCTTACTGTATACAGCGAGTCACATTTTTATTCAGACATTCGTAATCAAAGCTACATAAAGACCGACCTCATTTCAGTCTTCCCTAAAAGTTTTTAAGAACGAATATCTAAACTAGATGTAGAGTAGTTCAGTTTATTTTGTAGAAAAACACAGCGACGCAAATTCTTAATGTAAAAGTAGAAGAGTTACTTGCAAAAGAACTCGTCTGGGGAATTGAATATTCTGAAAACCTCTTTACTAGATTAAAGTATGTAAACATGTAAATGATTAAATCCATTTTGGTTGTAAATGAAAATCATGCCAATGACCCTTATAACACAGTTTAAATTTTATTTTATAAGCTTACTTCTTTAATTGGATTGAACTGTACCTAATATAAACAGGTACTCTGATATTTAAATTTCAATTTAGTCGTTAATTGTACGCAGGTAAGTACATAAATAAATTCATAACTAACTCACAGCTATTAAGTAATAAAGAAACCTTTACCTGATGTAAGTAGTAGGGATTTTAAAACGACAACTGACTGACAGACTAATCTTGTAACTTTAGAATTTTAATCTGGTAACTTAAGCAACATGAGCATGAAACTTATATGGCAAGGGAGAACGATTTCATTTAAAGTTTTCTTCGTCTCAAATATCAAACGAAACACGATTCGGTTGAGTAAAACAATCATGCTTTTGTCTTACCAAACAGAAAGCGGTATATGATAAATGACGCACTGGAATCGGTGAAAAAACAATGTTAAGCTTAGCGTGGGCTTGTTGTATTTCCAGTTTAATACAAATAACGAAAAAAAAACCATAATTTTGGAAAATCTGACGCACCTGTGCACCAATTGTTACGAAAAGAAACGTTAATCGATGTCTAGGAGTAAACCAATTTACACTGAAATAGACACTATAACACTACAACAGTTGAAGATACAAAAACGTTGAACCCTAAAAATATATTAATATAGAGGTTTATGTAAAAGGAGGTCTGCTGCTTTTCTACACAAAGCATAAACCCGTATCATGTGCGCATGAAGGAACTGGTTATGGATTTGCTAATTAGCGCACGACATGTTCTTTGGGCAAAGCGGATCACAATATACGAAGGCGGAATACCAGCTAAAAGGAAATAACGTAATATTTTTTATTACCTAAGAAAATACTAAACTATGGCAACAAAATATAAAAATAGACAAAGCCAACCTTCATCATAAAAACTTATGGCGTCTAATTTTGACGGTGAAAGGAGTTTCACATTCTAATAGCAGCAAATATGTGACAAAAGGTAATTAACTTAAGTACTTATCGCGTGCTCATAAAGAAACACCTGTTTAAATAATTCTGCTTTATAAACGACCCACTTAACAAAAACGACTAAACATACCATAAATCCTATCGTGCAAAATAAAACAAACTAAGACACGAAAGGGTTAGAAGATAGGGGAAACCAGCCACTAATAATGGGAAAATACGCCATTGCTCATAAAGTTGTTCATTTAAAATATGGCATGAATAACATCGCAAGAATTTGCAATGAAAATATAAGCAGTCGTAAAGAATTAATTAATAATTAGCATAAACTTTATACGTAGTAAGCCGTAGAGGTCGCATAGACATAGAATAGTTATTTGCGTGACACGAGGCAACTTTAGTTTTATTTATATTTTGTCCAAGAAAGCTCCAAGGAAAGGTAAAAGTAAAGAAATACTGTGTTTCTACTGTTTAGATTTATTTATAACGTTTTAATGTCAAGCGGTCGTTTAACGTGACCGCCATTTTTGTTCTTATGCGAAGAAAGACCAAAACATACAATTTGTAAGGCCTCGAAGCCTTATAACGGCCGGTACTATGTGGTAAACATTTAATGGATAAAAGCGATCTATCAAGTAAACAAACAATTTACCACCACAAGATGAAGTCAATCGATCCGACCAATATAAAGGCAATCTTGGTAAACTGTACGATTACATTATATTACAACACTTCATTGACAATGATTACTTTATCGAAACGTTTATTTACGCGATTATACACTTATTCTAGTATGGTATGTAGAACAATGTATAATTGTGCCGTTTCATTCGCATCGTTTTTTGTTGTTTGTCGCTTTCCGTTGATTTTGGCGTCGCAAACAGGTGACAAAACATGACACCTTGTTAGACCTTGTATGAAACATTCTGGGCAAAAACAAACCTATCAGCCAAAATTATTTCTAGTCCAAAAATAGATTTAATTACACGCATCTACGACATCAAGTGACCAATCACAACTTACGTCCGTACTCAGCTATCATTAGCTATTTGTGATGACATCTATACCTACTTCTTTTTATTCGACTAGTACAGGTAGTCGCTAAGTACAGGCCATACAGCAATCGCTGGAACATACAATTTTTAGACTCGAAACGCGCGTTGAAAGCTAGTGTTTGTCTGTCTATGCGTTAAAATCGTTTAAATTTACGGGCAAAATTATCAATACTCAGGGATCTGTCGTAATCACCACGCCCGCTGCGTCGGTGATCTCACGGCCGTTATAACATAAATCTAAATTATGTTCCCTCAGAGCACGTAATATTACCCGACCAACGTGATGTTTAACATAACTTAGACATCATTCATTTGCCGAACGTAACTGCATAACTCGCAATTGTTGCGACATCATAAATGTTGGAGCATCAGATAAAAAGCTGTAGTAGAGTCAAGAAGGTAGTAAATTGGTCCCCAAACTTTTTAAAGTTTTTAAGGATAGGACTACTTTATAGGACTTGGAAAACGAACAAAGAAACGAACAATCTAAACTTTCGCCTAATCCATTACACAATTTAAACCAATCCCCACTTTGGTCTTGCAATAGGTACATCATAACTATGTCTCACCTGCTATGTGTCCCTTGTGCCCGAACACCTGCACGAGGGACGCGGGCATGCCTAACGCCACGTGACCTCATATTACTCCAAAATTATTTGACCATTGACACCATAAGAAGAAAACTTAGAATTGAACAGTTTTCAAGAAAACAGTGTAGCCTTATAAAAATATGCAGTTGCAGACATGCATGACTCTATTTTCCAACACTGACGAAACGTATCTCTCACTACGGAACCATAAAACTTTTGTTTTTCACTATCCCCACAGGTATCTAACTTCCCAACTTACGCCAATCTTAATCAATATCGGTTTAGATACTAATCTAATTAATATTTATTGTCCTACGCCGATGAGACTTCACCAGACCTTTTGTTTTAAGTTGCATCAGTGTGTCTAATCCAATCAATGTGTGTCAGTACCTTTTAAGTAAATCTGATTGATAGTTACGCGTGCCACATTCATATATTACTGATACTGACACAATTATACCATTCCGAGTAATATAACAGTTATTTTGCCGTTTATATACAGGTCAATATTCATATTAGATCCATACGGTATTAACGGTAGTAATAATAATGCAGCAGGAAGCTTATTCGGCGACTGTCATAATATAAAAACTGGAAGTCTTGACTAGTTCTTGTTGCCAAAGATGTTAATAAAAGTATTAAATCATTTGAAGTATAGATGACAGATTTTTAGCCTTGCATGTTGTAATTGTAAGGGGACCAAAGTAGCTGTAACATTCTAATATGATTTCGATTAAACATTAATTCAAATTGCAACACCCGTACTTGTTTCTGCATACATTAGAAAGATATAAAGATGTGTATTTTAGGATAAAAGACTGTATCTACTGGACTGGTATCCCATCATGAGTTTTGAAAGAGTGATTCTTTAGAGAAGATTGTAAAGATTATGAATTCCAACATAAAACAACCCAGCGAACCTCACATTAGAGTAAACACTGGCCTTCAACAACTTTCAAGGTCCATATTGAACTATCAGTCAGACAATGTGGATGAGAATTGATTCCCGATTGTGTAGCCAAACACATCCAAGGCCGAAGCCTTGACACGGCCGAGCTCACCAAAAACGAACTTACAATAGCAGCTAACATATGGCGTAGAACACAAATCGTGCTAACAATACAACATTTGCGGTTTTATTAACTGTTGTATCAGTTGGCTAATTTAGCCTTGTAGACCTCACGACAAATCTTGCTCTGTAAGCCTAAGAGATTAAGGAAAGAATGCGCGCGTGATTTTTTAATAATGAAGATTAGCTCTTTGGATTTAGCCGTATATGACGGAAGCTATGAGGCTTTGTTAATGACATACAATACTTTTGACCGTCTTTTCCGGTCTGATGTAGACCGATCAATCTAGACTTGAATAAGATAAGCGGTGTTTGAAGCATGCCTTGTTAGTCAAAAACTTTCTACATCATTACCGCGGGGAACTGGATAATAAAGTGATAAAAACTTCATTTTATTTGATACATCAAGCATGCATTTCTAAATAGAAGGCGGTGTTTTTATGTTTTCTAAGCAACTGCACGTAACAGCGAGTGCTCCATTAGGGATCGGAAGTGAAGGGTGCCGGTCACCTCATTTTCTACACGTCGCCGTGCACCGCACACTTTAAGTGCGGTCGAAGTCGCCAGCTCTAGTAAACGTATGCACGATCACATTTTTGCTCAGTTACCAATCACCGGATTAGATATTAGCGCTCATAGAAACTATTGGACGGCGTGTGAATTGTACCAATCAATCTATTTACGTAGGAGTCAAAGTTCAGTGCACACCCTACCCCGTTACGTTAAAAATAGTCCAGGCAAAAGAGTAAAAACTATTTTCGAGAAGATAATATTTTCTACTGAATCGATAAACACTGTATTATCTCAACAATTCAAAATAATGAGTTTGAGACTACGTAAAAATGTGATACTGGACCATAATAGAATCAGAAAGTTGGTGTGGTGACAATATTCAATAGGGCATCGGAATCGATTACAAAAATGGTAGCGTTCTTTATAAGGACGACGAGAAGACGGCAAAAGCATACGAACAAACTGATTAGGACTGGAGCACTGATTATATGTAAACAAAATACGCAAATACTTCAATCGGCAAACAGCAGTAGTATCCCCAAATGGGAGTCTACAGACTGAAGATATAATCAATCAAAACTCAATCATTGTAAATATTAATGATGCGCCCTATTAAGTAAAAGCTATTACTAAATATCCCACACTAAATAAATCTGGCCGAAATTCTACAAAATTAAGAACTCATATTAGCAAGTTTACGCACATAGAACATTAATGAGAATCTAAAGAATAATAATAAATAGATAATTTTCTCCTACTTATAAGACTCGGAATCAAGATAAATATCCGACAGATCGACAGATTCCTTAAGCGAGAATCAGATTACTCGACTCTCGTGGATCGCATTTGCTGTCGACACAGCAATTTCGATCAGGCATACCATCCAAAGTGAGCGAGTCTTGCTTAAATAACTAGGTATTGATATATTTCAAAACATTTGCAAATACTAATATCTCTTGTTGAATACGACACGGTGATTTTGATAGGAGAATCAGATTTTCAAGGTTTCCTACTTGTCTGTATACCTAGTGCAATATTGCAATTTTGGAGCAAAACATGTTTTTAACAGGGCGTAGATTTTGTTTTAATCGAAATGGATCGAGCGAGAGAAAATCAATTAGCGGCCTGAAGATTCCTTCACTAGTGTTACCTCCTCCCGGTGCTAGAACGTATAGGAAAGAAGGACCAAGGGACGCATACACCCAGCAATGGTAAAAAAGGCAATGCATGGTTAACGACTGGACGTTAAAAATCGAGGTGCTGACATTCGTTAGTAAGCAGTCAGAATGATTTCAAGGTAATTCTGTATAATAAAATTGCATTAAATGCCAATAGGGACACGAACTCTCGGCACATTATTTGTACTAATACTGTGCCTTAACTTTGCAATTCCTACCAGTGTATTTACTATGAAAATAGTATTTAAACTAATCGCGTAAAACTTGCTCATAGCTAGTACCTCAGCAGGTTGTAGGAAGTATTTTTAGTGGCGCGCGTACATTTCAAAGGCTTCAATAGCTACATATGTGCAACGAGAATTGGAATACGGAATAGACAGGAAAATAACTTTCTGTTCTATTTAACGAATATGATATTTATATTCACATTAATCAGTTGTTTGGTAAAAGCCTCTTACCCTGAAATATAGATAAACTAGCTTCTGCCCGCGACTTTGTCTGCGTGAACTTCAGAATTGGGTCCGACCTAGATAAAAAGTAGCCTATATATGTGTTATTCCATGTCTGTGCCAAATTTCATCCAGATCCGTTCAGCCGTTCTGGCGTGAAAGGGTAACAAACATGCATACATCCATCCATACTCACAAACTTTCACGTTTATAATATCAGTAAGGAAGTAAGGATTGAACGAGATTTTCTGTTTTTCCCTCAACAGCTGTATCATAAAATAATCCAGACCAATATAGGATTCTTACTATCTATTCTCATATTCCATCATAACACTGACTGACACATCCGAAATGAATTTTCCTGTTAGTCGGTAAAGATCAATTATAACGTGAATAGATACGAATCGTTTTCCTCTATTGAAGGGTTACGAACACAGGAGCGGCGATGTATGAAGCGATAATAGAAGGGCGTGGGTGTACGGAAGCTACAAGCTGACCTATTGAACTATTGTGCTCAACCCACTATATGTTTATTCATCAAGACATTATTATATTCAACACTTATACCAATAAGACCTTTTAGGTCGAAATGTGGTGATATAATGGACGGCAATGGCATACTTTTGTTTTCAACGCATCACTTTTGATTTATTCATATACTGAACAAACTATACCGAAAGGTCATTCTATGTGTTGACTGGTGACGATCATAACTGGAATGGTCAGTGATATTTAATCGTTGATAATTGCGATATTTGCAATTATCGAATGATTATATTATTTTCGCAACACCGTTACTTACATAATCAAGAGTCTAAGTAGAAGCAATAATTTTTTTGGGCTACCAAATTCTATGGAGCTTGTTTATAATTTGACATCCACAATACTTTCAAACAAAGTGCATTTAACTCTTCGATTACAAAATATGTCAAGCGGCGTTGATAAAACGCTCAATAATCTAATAACATTGTCGTAACTGATATATTGCAGTAATTTCGCCTTAATGTAGGTAACATTCAATCAACGATGATGACCGTTTTTTACCACGAGCCTCAAGATTGGCAAAGTTTCAAATTAAATCACGTTTCAAAGTGAAATGGAAGCGAGACTTTCACATTATCTCAAAGCTGTTTTACAATATTAATCATACAATTTCCCGTTTCGCCGCGAGCCCTTGGACGGCACCACGCTCTAGTTCCCAAACTGAAATGTTAAAAAGAGCAAGTCTTTTGGAACGGGAACAAACCAGTCAAATGCGAATCAAACTCGCACACTACTGGTGAACATTACTAACCAATGTTATTATTTGGGATACCAACCGCTGAAAACTTAGAGCATTTTTGTTCACACAACTTGACGGTTGTAATTGAGTTTTTAGGGTCGTATCTATAGACTCGGTAGTCAGCATTGCGTCAGCGCCGTTTTTATTGCTGTTTCTATTTCTTAGTACTTCTAAACCATCAACGTTACAAGTCAATGGACCGCTTCGTCACCGGCCAAAGCGAACTCATAGCATTCCCAATATTGGCAGTGCTAGCAACGTTCCATAATAACGAATAAAATTTTGCAGACCATATCGCGCAAAAACGACGCAAAAAGATAACAGAGAACTACTAACAGAGAATGGATTGATCAGACAGACAGTCATTGAGACCACACCGATACGGAGACGATAAGACCCTTTTAATGGACTCCGGTTTATGAAATAGGAAGGTACAAAAACATTCGGTTCCGATACCAAATTGTTCGCTACCTGTATTATCTCCACTTCCTTTGCGCAACCTGTTGCCACTTAAAATACACGTGCTGATTACTAAGGCACTCGTAACATTCCGAACATGGGAAAGCAAGGATGTTTGGCGTTTTGAACAAGGGCAAGTAACATTAGAACAACGAAAATGCGTCACGCAGGTTTCGTTCGTTTCCCACACGACTGGATTTACGTCAGAATTTTTATTCAGAACTGAAAATACTTTTGACTTACAACTAGTTAGCGTCCTAATTGTGTGATTACATAAGTTATTCGATTCGTTTATTATAAGGTCTAGCGTAAGTTTACGCGATTATTTCGTGAAGGTTGTTATGTAAACTTGGAATGTCTCGTAGGCGCAACTTCGAACTGGCGCCCTTGGCGTTAAAATTATGGCATCATAAATGATCTCGTCTAGTCTCCTACATTGTCAGGTGACATCAATATGGAGATTCGGTTTTTATTGCAGGATACTTAGACGGTAGCGTGTCACGCGCCGTTGTTGGTAGCTATTAGCAAACTAGCTACAGTGGTTACGAATATGGGAATGTGATTGGTAATTGTAAAGCTTAGCACATCAAATTTTGTTTTCTATTATATTTATCCGACGCTAATTGCGAGTTTAGTAGTATTATAAAGAAATTATAAAGAGAAAACAGAACTGTGCCTTGCATTCCATATTTACAATTTATAGCGAGACTTCCGTGTTCTTATCTCTTGGGTGTGGGGAAAACTGATAATAATTGGTTGCACAATTATTATTTTAGATCTTTTGTAAATACAATCAAAATCAACATATTTACATTGTGCACGGAATACAATAACATACTGTGATATTGTCCTTTTGAATTATGAATATTTTATTACCATCTGAATTGAACAAAGCGTAAAATTGATGATAAAAATACACTCAGTTACAGATAGAGAAATCAAAACAATGTTACAGCAATAATCTGATGCACCAGCTCCCAAGGTTATCAAAATACGATATGAATGAATTAGGTGCGATAAAAGATAAGTATATCTGCAATGTCGGAACGAAAAATGATAATATAACGATAATTTTTTATATCAATATGATAATATGGTTAGCTATACCAGGCTCGGTGGCCGAAAAAAAAGCAATGGCAATGGACGACAAACATACCGTCACGCTTGCATTTCCCAAAGGAGTGGACAGAGGTCTAACAGCTAACAACCTTTTCAAGTTGTTCTGTATGCTGTCCGCATCGGTTACGGATAGCATTCTGTGTGTCCCAGCTTTATATGTCCCACAGATGTTGCCCGAAACCGCGGGCCACACAGACCCGAAATACTGTTTGCGACAAGAGATAGCCTATGTCCTTCTTCAAAGATTCAAACTATCTCCATAGCAAAATTCATCACAATTGGTCGAGCGATTTAGACATGAAATCGTAACAAACAGGCAGCTACTTTCGCATTATAATATTAGTATGGATGTAATAGATACATAGAAGCTTATTGCTATTAACCGGACCAATAACGAAACTGAAATAGTAACGAGAATTTATACCACGACGTGAATGTCCTCATCAGCTCGTGAATGTCCTCATCAGCAGCATGCCATCAATAAACCCATGAGGCAGTTTAGAGAGTGATGGATGTTTGCTTAATTCTAAGACGATTTAAGTTTTTTACAGAATGAGGTACATAGTACGCTAACGACAGACAACACGCGACTTTGTAATACCGCACGAATGAGCGCTTATTATCCAAGATAACATTATTAAATTGACCCAATTTCCCGATAATTATAACGGTAAACAAAAAATGCTGAAAAAAATTACTCCTACTGCATAAAAATCAGTGTTCTTCAATCGTGATTCGGATGAATTGTATCAAATTGAGCGATTAATTAAAACAAATCGATTAAAATAAGTTACGAATATCAAACGAACCATCGATACTGAATTATTTTAAAATAGTAAAAAGTAGGCCAGGGAACAGGTTTTATCATTATTGTCTGAACGTTTGTCGCCGCCGAACAAAACCATGGCCGATTTTGGTGAAAACTTTCACTTAGTTATTATCGACATGGCATTGTTACAAGAAACAAAAAAAAATATTATCGAGTCAGTCTGTAGAGTTAGTAGTAGTAGTAACATTTTATATCATTTTTAAATAAAATTTCTTTGTATCATGCGAGTGCATTTACAAAACATAAATCTTCACATTGTATATACAACAATAAGCCATACAAAATATTAGTTCCGTGCGAGAATCGAACCCCTCTTTGCGCGCTATCAACATTTTCCTCAACTGCTACACTAGAGGTTCTGGAATTTATTCCGAGCACAAGCTGTGTATTGGGTATTTCTATAAAATTCAATAGCAGTTTGGAATTTGTGTCTGGTTTATGGCAATAGGCAAGCTTCATAATATATGTATTGTTTATAATAAAATTAATATGACTTTTGGTACTATAAAAAATTTACAGAAATAGCTAAAAACGGAAATTATAACTCAGCTTTAACTAACTGTGGCAAAAATAATCACATCCTGTTTATAAAATTTGTATACAACTTTGTACATTATGGTACAGTACATTACATTATTATACAGTACATTATTATACTCAACTAATATTATTATGATAAGTTGAAAACATATTGACTGCAGACTTGTCTATCTAGTCTTTCAAGATATATCTTATAAAACAATTGATCAGATATATAATATGCAAACAAACAATGAGTATAAACCTATTATATTCCTTATCTGTTTAAAGAATATACTGTTGGACATAATTATCAATGCCCGGGTTGTCTAAACAACTGCCTGGGTATAAAAATATTAAATTTGCCATGTAGCTACTAAGAGCCGATATGGGAAATTTCTCATGAGACTGTGCAAAATATACTAAGTAACTAAATTTAAAAAATCTTGAAATTAGAATCAAAGTGAACTGATAATTTATTGACTTTAGATCGAGTTTATGTGCAAAAAATACAGAAATGTTTTTTTTTTATAACTGCTAGTTTTTATAATAGATTCAGAGAATCGCCAGTTATAATTGGAGCTATAAAAAGAGTGGGGCATTTGAGCTTGGAATTTAATCACATAATAAGCATAATTGCTGCATTGTCTGTCTTTTTAAACTACCTACTTACATGAGTCATAGATAGGATAGTACTATACAGATGCTATTCTCAGATTGAATGTTGAAAAAAGTATCTATCCTCATTTTGTGAGTGATGAAATTATTTCTTTGAGATTTATCAGGATTTCTTTATTTTTCCTTTTCCTCTTCTATAATTTAAAAGATCATGTCAGTGGCTCCACTCCAGACAAGGCAGAGCACTGGTTCTTTATCCTCTGCCTTCTGTTTTGAAGGCATTGACCTCTTGATATGACTTGATTCCTATAACCTTCACTTGTTCTATATATGTTTGTTTTGTTTTTAAAAAAAAAAAGTTGCCCCACTCTAGGATTTTC
Source organism: Acronicta aceris (assembly GCA_910591435.1). Taxonomy (NCBI): domain Eukaryota; kingdom Metazoa; phylum Arthropoda; class Insecta; order Lepidoptera; family Noctuidae; genus Acronicta; species Acronicta aceris. The sequence continues at coordinate 14,675,012 of OU342759.1, forward strand.
TCCTGTATCATGGGTGCGTTTACAAACACAAATTCTCACATACACAAACACCCAGACCCGAAACAACTACCTGTAGATCATACAAATATTTGCTCCGTGTGGGGATTGAACCCACAACACGTGGCGCAGAAGCCGATCGCCCAACCGCTACGCCAATCGTGTCATATATAACTTTGCTGTTGTCTAGAATTCTCCTGAAGAAGTTTTCATATTGTATCAATCATTACCTAGCCTGTTCTCTATGGTTCATAACAATGGTCTTTTTAAATTTATAATTATTATTATTGAAGCCCAATAATACTCTCACTTCATATTGCTGATAGAATCTTCAGCAATGATCTATACTAGAGCACAGTTTCAACACTATCACTGATGGTTTGACACAAATACATCAGGCAAACACTGCTCTAGACATGATTATTTTTAAGCACTGCGCCTTACACACTTGGGAATGTGCAGTCACAACCAAACATTGTATGAGGCTATTCAGTTTTGAGAGTTTGTTCTACATAATAATATAAGAGAAAGGTTTAATTAATAAGTCATTCAATTCGTTTCACTAATTGGGGACCTTTATACACAGATTTATTTAGGAAATATTTTGTTTTTACAAGGCTTTACCTCTTCCAGATCCACTATTTAAATAAAATAAAATATCAAAAGACAGGTTCCCCTCAACTTGGTACCCATGATTTGGATTCTATATCACAGTAGTCTTTATTTTCCTGTAAATTGAGGGTAATTACTAGCAGCATTCATTAACCTACTGTCCGCAAGTTAAAACATTATACTCGTGAATAGTAATTCTTTCTAAGAAGCATCACATAAAATGTTGGTTATGTTTATGAATACACTTTTATATGTATTTAAAATTCAACATTTTAATAGCTTAAAGTTCAAATATCAAATCTAAAATCTAGTACATGTCACAACTTCCAAGTACAAAAAAAGTACATTTTTATAATGTTAATACTAACATATATCATGATATGTTCACCCGAGTATTATAAAACTCATGCAATTAAGTAGATATAAAACCCAAAATCATTCTTTTAACTTGTGTTAATTTGAGATAATTATCATTTTTATGAATAACACTGATTATTCATAATGATAATAAGAACTTCAAATAATAATGTATGAGAAAATACATATTATACAGATACAGTCAATGCACAAGACATGAAGAAATAATTGGTCTTCCCCAATTAAACTGAAAACCCGCTTTTGATATTATTTAATATACAAGGTCAAGACCACACCAATATTTTAGATTATATTATGAATAATGCAACTTACAAAAAATAAACAATCAGCTCAGAATAAAAAACTGAACACAAACCTTGAATGAGCTGTGCACTAATGTTTCGTCGAGATCAATGACCATACACTTTTTATGCATGTCCTGGTGTCTCACTGGTGGCAACAGCGGTCTGGGGGCATGCTCCGCCATGACCAGGAGCCCCCGCTCCTGCGGGAGCGGCGAAGCCCGGCCATCGATGCTGTTCGCGCCATTGCTGCCAGGCGGACCCTTGCCGCGCCCACCGCGCCAGCAGCACAACAGGGACCGCAAGAAACCTCCACTGCCACTCGACTTCTTGCTTCCCAATGGGGTAGACCCCGACACCGGCGTACCATCTCCCTCATTATGCTGGCCGCCAGGGGATGACCCTAAAACAACCATCGCACATCAGAACACTCCAACACAATAACACACACGTGGAACCTCCGATGGATATCACTGGTGGAACCTTAAGAAAAGAGAACTTCTCAAGGTTGTTGTAAATGTTATCGCGTCCACACGATCCAATTGTTTACCTCACAGCACACGCACGCGAAACGGAACCCAAAGACTACGAGACATTCACTAATCCGCTAATCCAAGATCAATCACGAATAGCAAATATTTACGAGTCGTGAGGAGGTAACACTATACGCTCTAATTTGATGCTAGTAGGTAACAGGTGTAATTCGGTTGGGATTTACCTCTGTCGGATCCATAATTGTTTAATTGTTCGTCATCCCGTGACACTTGAGTGATAATGGACGATGCGTCCATTTAAACATTTGTTTTTGGCCCTAAGACAAATGGCAACGGAGTTTTTGTAAAATTTTAACACCATAAAACTATTTTTTATCTCCCTTCTATCTTACAAAATGGCAGGCTCTTGGCAAATACCAACTTCAAATGTAGCCAACACATAAAAATTATGCAGTCGTTTATTCTTTTTAGCCCAAGCATTTTCACTATGAAAGAGTGAAGCAGCAATACTGTTAATTTCATACTTCGTTATATTGCCACTCCTGTCAACAGCCAAAAATAGTTTAGTTGACGTTCAAAACATTGAATAAAAATAAAACCAGCTCTCTTTTATATTTTGAACAAAACGCATTTTGAATTTGTATTACAACATTATAAGGGTTCAATATTTACAGTGAATAGGTTTAAATCTGTTCATAACTTCACCAAGGTAGAATTTGAGCTAGGTTGAAAATTTAAGCGAGAAGTAAAATACTGAATAAGGTAGGTATTTGAGCATTTAGTTATGTTGTGGGTGGTGGTAAAATGAAAAAAATATATTTGCCGTGTAATAAATTATAATTAAATTAATTTTACAAAGTATGTTTAATATAATATAATATTATATAATTTTAATAGTTACCATGAAAAAAACATATAATCAGTTCCATTAATTATCTGTTGCACTTTCCCTTATCAGTGATGTGCAAGTACCTATTCCATGTTAAAATTAATTTGTAATCGATTAGGCTTTCTGGTTTCCATTCATATCGCCAAAGCTAATGGCCACTCCGGGGTCCTACAAAATACGTTCGTAATCTAGTCAAAGTTAAAATCATTTATGGTGGCAGCATACACTCGTTTTTCGTATTCAATTTTCTAAGCGTAATTTCGATTTGGAATTCGATTAGATTAACGCAGACTTTCGTTTTTCTTCATTCGGAATGATTACCGTCAGCACGGAAAGTGATAGCGTTGTCAATGAACGACGATGGAAGACGACTATTTATTAGCAGTTGCATTTCTGTTAATAATGAAGAAGAAAAAGAAACGTCGTCTGCATTGTGTTGTGTACCATGTCCATTGAATACTCGGAGAATCTAAAAGAGTCAATTTTATTTGATTTCTACAGGATGTCAATAAATTCTATGCATATCAAATACCAAATATACCAGTTTGATGTGCGCGGCGCGGTTCTGAATGGTAATTTAAGAACGTATGCGCCGGACGGCACGAAAAAAAATGTATGCAAGCGTTGCGTTTCGTATGACGTCATAAGGTTTTTGCCTAACGCTTTCTCCGAACGCACGGGCGTGCTTTCGAAACGTACCTACGGAACTTGTTCGGTTCCGAAACAAAGCGAAAATGTGCGTCAGTTAATGTATTTTATATTGATTCCATGCATTCAGATGTCCGAATACGCAAAAGAAATACGCAAAATAAGGAAAACATGTGTATGGTGCCAGCCTTATTCAAGATAGACTACTAGGTAATACTTTTTTAACGTCATACATTAGATATCTATGCATGTTATGTAGGACCTACAAGACGGGTCAGTAAACTTTTTAAGAGGCAATAGATTTTTTAAGAAACCATAGCCAGCAAATGGACCAGTCACCACAAGCAGTACCTGTTCACAAGCATATTTATTTATTTATTTATTTACACAAGGCACATCAACAATATAAACACAAACATTGGTTAGTAGCAAAATACAGAGACAAAGACTAGTGTTTATATCAATTATAGATATGCACAACATTTAGGATAACATTTCACAGTAGTTATATATTATAATTATATTAAATAAGCTGTTGTTAATGTTAAATAATAATAACGTTAAAAATGAACTAAATTTGTATTATAATTTGTAAAAATAAGTAAGAATTAGTAGAAATTAATTAATATTAGTATTAGCTTCGAATTTATCATGCTTCTTCTTTATAATCTTTAACCTAAAACGCGTGGGGTGGTCATAGAATATATCTAAATCATACAAAACGCACCAACTATTGTATGTTGACATTAGTCTGGTTAACGGAGTATTCAATCCTAGATTTGTTCTGCATCGGGGAATGTTGAATAGGGAATTACTTTTTCTCCGAGCGTTTATATTGGGAACATTTATACCAACGCGTTCGAGAAGACCTTGAGTCATGGAAGATCCGGTAACAATGTTTTTTAAACATAGCAAGTCAAGCATACGTCGGCGAAGCTGCAAGCTGTACATTCGGAAGAAGTGCAGTCTTTCATCATACGAGCATCTAGTACTGATGCCAGATGCTCGGAACGCGAGGTATCGTGTGAAAGATCTTTGAATGGACTCAATACGGTCAGAGTGTACGACGTAATAAGGATTCCATATCACAGTACAAAATTCAAGCACACTCCGCACTAGTGCGTTATAAAGTAAAATCTTCGAGGAAGTGTGTCTGAAGTCCTTAGTGTTGCGTTTGATGAAACCTAACATCTTAGAAGCTTTTTGAACTATACTGTCATAGTGAGGAATAAAACTCAGCTTTGAATCGAGTATCACACCAAGGTCACGAACTTGTTCAACACCAGTGATTTTCTCGTAATTGATGTGATAACTTGATTGAATCACCTTTCTCTTCCTTGTGAAGCGAATGTAATAGCATTTCGAAGCATTAAGCATCATCTTGTTGGTACAACACCAATGGTAAATACTGTCTAGATCGGCTTGAATCAGTTTAACATCGGCTAGAGAATCGATCTGCCGCGTGATCTTCATATCATCAGCAAAAAGGAAGCACTGACAGTGATGAACACTGTATACTATATCATTAATAAATAGAAGGAATAAGATTGGCCCGAGATGTGAACCCTGCGGAACGCCAGACGACGCAATGTATTTATTTGATTCATAACCACCAAGTACAACCGTTTGCTCACGATTTTCCAAATATGACCTAAACCAATTCAACAATGTGCCACTAATTGCATATTGGTGTCGAAGCTTATCGATTAGTATTTTGTGATCAACGAGATCAAAAGCACTAGCGAAGTCTGTGTATATCGAATCAATCTGCTGACTTTTGTCTAATCCTTCCATTATAGGTGTTATGTACGAAATAAGATTAGTTATGACAGATTTCTTTTCCTGAAAACCATGCTGCTCAGTCCGTATTTGAAACTTGGTATGATTCGTTAATACGGGACGAATAAGACTTTCAAAAATTTTTGATACGGAAGATAATATAGATATCGGTCTGTAATTTTTTACATTAGAATTATCACTTTTTTTTAAGATCGGGACAATGCGCGCACGTTTCCAATCATTAGGAAAAACGCCACTTGAGAGTGATTTATTGAATATTAGCATTAATGGATACGATAGAACTGAAGCACACCTCTTAATGAATAGTGGCGGAATACCGTCTGGTCCGGCACCTTTGTTTGGATTCAGGCGTTTCAAGCATATGAGGACTTCATTCTCGGAAAAACTTAAGTCAGATAGTTTGCTACAGGTTGACTCTCCGAAATCGTAAGTTTTTATGCCGTATGATGAGGTAGCACTAGTAATTTTGGTGTAAACAAGACTAAATTGTGATGCGAATAAATTAACAATATCAGGACCACTCGATGAATAATTTTCATTATTACTGTGCATAACAGAAGGCAGAGCAATAGTTGGGGACTTTTTATGTTTAATAAAGTTCCAGAATGATTTTGGATTTTTTTTAAGGTTACTTTCTATTGTACTGATATAGTTTTTATGGCAGTTATGCAGAAGTTTGTCACATATTTTTCTCATGTCATGATATTCAAGTTTGTCTCTAGGATTATTAAATTTCCGACATTTGTGTCTTAATTTGTCCTTAACTTTCAAAAGTTGAACCAGTTCCTGTGTAGACCAGATAGGATGGGATTGGCGTCTAGGCTTGCGTTTGGGAACATGTTCACCAATAATATGATTCATTCTATCATAAAATACAGTGACCATATCGTTGACATCCAAACAACAGTCAAAGCTGCTTAACCAATCAACGCCTTTGAGACTAAGGGTAATTTTATTATAATTAGCCTTGAAAAAATTATAGTCTGTACGTGGTATACAAGTTAATGTAGAAGTTATAGATAAGTCAAGTAATATTTCTAGAGGGGGGTGATGTGGGTCGACTTTACTAATATAGTTAGCTGTTGATACACTGCAGTTGACGTTAGTCAGAACCAGATCCAGCAATTTGTTTTCATGGTTGAGAATAGAGTTTGATTGTTGCAATCCTGTCACAGCAACAAAGTCAGTAAGTATATATGCTAAACGACAATTATAATTATTTGTATTCAGATTCGTGTTATTAATACTGGGAGTCATATATGGTATGTTACTATCCTTGGTCCAGTTAATGATACTTAAGTTAAAGTCACCGACGATACAGATGATATCTACCAAATCTACTATCTTATTTACATTATCAAAAAATGTTTTAAGTATATCTACTTTAACGGGTGGAGGCAAGTATACGATGCATAAAGCAACTTTCGTTCGTTTATTGTTGTAAACTACATCCAAAGTAATCCAGATATCCTCGCAGTCACTCTCCCATTTATACATTCTACACGAAGGTATACGTTTAGACACAGCAACCAAGACTCCTCCGCCATCTGTTTTGGAGGATCGAGAAAGATCGCGGTCCCTACGGTAAACTATATATCTGTTGTCCACAACTTCGCTATCCAGAATACTAGCATTTAGCCAAGTTTCACAAAACGTGATAATTTTATAGTTGCATTGTAGTATATTATTATACACATCATTTGTTTTAGTGCGCATTCCTCTGACGTTTTGGTAGTAAATATCGATAGAATTGAATTTTATTATTATTTCCTGTGGTCATTGCACGTTAGTCCAGGCTAGTTTAGGACTACTGTGGCATCTTCTTAAGCAACGCTAGGCTATCGAAACTACGAATATATATAGCTTGTCCAGTATCATTCTTTTTAGCGTAGATTCTACCATCGCGCACCCACACGAATTTAAATTCTGCTTCTTTAGCCTTCTGTCTCGTTGCCGCGTGCAGATGTTTGTTATGAGGACTTAAGTGTTCAGATACAAAGATGGGTTCACGCTTGCCGCCTATGCCGAGATGACGAGAAGACAATTTGTCATTGGCATGGTTTCTGTTGAACTTTGTGACGGCTACCAAAAGATTATCACGTGCCATTCGACTGCGAAGTTTTAACACCACCGCTCTTGGACGGTTACTATCTTTGTTAAGTTTAGCAACCCTAGTAACATGTTGAATATCTTCACTGGCAATTGAACATTCCACTGTCTTTCCAAGTTGCGAGATGACATTAGCAAGATTTTCGGTTTGATGTTCCGGTAATCCAGTTATCTCAATATTGCACTCGCGCATGTGTTGTTCTACCGAATTTAGCCTTGCTGAGAGATCGAAAACCTTTGAACGTAGCTCAATGTTATCCTTTTCTAAATTTTCTATGATAGATACTTTTTCATTGAGTTTCTTTTTCATTTCTTCCAGTATCGTATTATTAAAGGATAAGGCATCATCAAACCCCGCTATCTTCCTGTCAATATTGATAAGATGTTCAGTCACAAGCTCCTTAATAGTAGACTTGAGTGTATCGCCAATTTCCCCTCTAATTATATCCCGTAAAGCCTCTTGGGACAATAGGCCAACATCGGGTGCAACATTAGTGGGTTTATGCTTGGAACTGCCGCTACAACGAAATGTTATATTACCTTCATCGTGTCCCGAGGGCGAAAGAGATAGAGATGCGGTATTAGTTATTCTTGGAACTGAAAGACATGAGGAACATTTCCAAGCTAGTTTATGTTCTTTCATCATTAATTTATAACGTTGCTTAGATACCTTACAGCATTTAAGATCATACGTCGAGAAACAGAGACAGCATTTCATCAGGTCGTTTCCATTTATAGTGTTCTGACAAGTAGCGCATTTTTGGCGTGTAGGTGATCGCAACATCTTATGGTATTATCAATGGGTAATATGATCAAATCTCTAAAATGCAGAAATTTGAATGACAGAACGCTTATGTCAAAGATTTTCTCCCCAGAATCGTTATGGAATGATATTTATTTTTGGAGATCAAATAAGCTATCTATTTATTTCACTGAGTTTTCAACAGTCTATGCACTTATTTTAACTATATTTAGTATCTTTTAACACTGCAAAAATAATTATTTAGTTATAGAATCGTGGACACTGACACTGACACAACTTTTCTTTTTCTTTTTTTTTTTTTTTCACACGGATCAGCCAGCACCCCGTCACCATTATAGAGGGAAGGAGCCTGAAGAAAGTGATATTACCGCATGATGATGACGCTACCAAAAGCAATGTCATCTAAAAAAGCACGACGACTAAAAAAAAACTAAGATTAAAAAATGGGGTACTTGAGAGATAGTTTGTGTAAATTGGCGTTCACTGGGAGCCTACGCCTACGTCCAGCATGGAAGAATATGGGCTGATGATGATAAAGTGTGTAAAATATTCATTAAGTAATATTTAAATTAAGCTATTTATAAGCTTTCCCAAAATAAAAACAAATATCGAGATTAGATTTTTTAAATATTTTGATATGAACCCTAAATATATCTCTCATCGTTTGGTCTCGGTACAATAGTTCGACAGTCATGAGAATAGTTATTAGGGTTTAATGTCCAAGCGAGTCGTTGAGTTTCATGATAAAAAAAATATTTGTTTGATGAATAATAAATCTCTACAATTTTTATGCAAATGTAAATGTAAAATATTGATCTATGTCTACATAATTTGATTTTCCTCCATACTTTAGTTTTACTCGGTACTGTATTTATTAGGACATAGGATTAAATAGCGCAAGTTCTTTCCTTTCATCTCGGTCGTTCAGATACATTACCAGTCAGTCCCAATATCGAATCAGTCAGTAGATTTATTTACGAGAGATACGATTTTGACATACGGTCCATACAAGTAATGTCAAAATCCTATCTCTAGTAAGCAAATCTATCGAATATCGATAGATTTGTTAATGGGACTGGCTGTAAAAGTACGGTACAGTAACGCACGACTATTACAAAGAACTGTTAGGATCGATTAACTGATTAGCATTCCTGGTTAGGAAACGTGTCTTCTAGTTTACTGTTTGGAACCGTGTATTTTAGGTCGTTCGTTCAGGACCTACACAAGACTAGGTCAAACTATGACACTGGTAATCAAACGAAATTCGAATAGGAATAAACATCAAATTAAATCGATTGGATATATGTAATGAATACTACTCTATAATCGCTCGTTCGCAACACTACTAAGAAGATGTTGTGTCGCCGTCGACTTGTCAAAATGTCAAATCTAGAAAAACGACGGTGTTTTTGATGGTGTTTTTTCGTAAGAAAATCTTTTCTCGTGTGAATTTGTAATACCAATGTGTGTCAAGCAGAATTAGATTTAGTTTTGTAGTGAATTGACCTCGAAAACTGGTGACAATGTCACAAAGGGATCCTGGACCTATACCAAATAGGTGGCTAAGATGTCCACGAAAGGCCACAGGACTCGTTGCTGATAAGTTTATGGCTTTCAAGACTCCTCTAGGAGCTCAATTCAATGATAAAGTACCTGAAGAGAACCGTTTTACACCATCTATGTTGTTTGTTTATATGAAGAGTATGAAAGTAAGTCATTTTTCAGTTACAATGTTTACTTTTGGAATTTGTTGTCTATTTATTTATAACAGTTTTGGATGGTTTAAGGCTTGCTTGTAATTGATCTTTTGTATATTTAAGCAAATAACGCGAATAAGTTTATTTTCTTACATTATTTCAAGTGATTGTTAATGTGCTATAATACTATGTAATTATGTGTTATGAAGAAAATAATTAAATTATGGATGTTTCAAACCTCACTGTTTCTAGTATATTAGTCAGCTCTGGAATTGGATTTCAACAATAGATTTCAATTTTCAATATCATTTAAACACAGAATACCTAATTGGATTCATTTTCACTTGTAGAAATTTAATTTTAGAAATATTTAGAAGTAAAGAGTTATTGAAAACTGTTATTACACATTAATCCAAGTTCCAGATGAACATAATTTAATTTATTTATGCATTAACACTAGGTGTCCTTTCTAGATAAAATTAGGTCTATGGATAGATCTCACAAACACCAGTCGGTTTTATGACAAAACAGAGGTGGAAGAAACAGGCTGTAAGTATGTAAAAATGCAGTGTCGTGGTCATGGTGAAACACCCTCACCAGAACAGACCAGGTGAGCTTTTTTTTATTAGTGATAGGCTTAAGCTTGACCGCCAGTTTGCCTGATGTTAAGTGATACTGCGATCTACGATGGAGCGTGCTTGCCTAGAAGAAACCGATTCACTTGTGATTTAAAGACACTCAGATTATATCTATCAGCTGAAATAATGTACATAAAATAGACTAGACAAAACACTCACACAGTAAATTTAAGATTGGATACTTGGAATTTATTCAACAATGGTTAAACTAACAATTTGATGGACAACACTGCTACATTTCTATGAGGCAGTGATATTTTTTTAAATTCCACAATGTCACCCTATATCTGCCTGGTAGAAGTGTAGAACTGTAAATATTTTGGTTCGGGTGTGGCACTACTGAACAATATAATTACTGATAACTTATTTAATATATTTGTGTTGAAACATTATCCTTTTTATAAAGATTGAAATTATATTATAAAACTAGTGGCCTGCGCCAATTTTGTCCAGGTTGAATATAATTTTTTTATTTTATTTGTTATAGGAAAGCTTACAGTCTAACCATCTTATAGATAACTCTAAAATTATCATATTGCTAATAACAAGTTCTCACAAGTTATGTTAAAAGTTATATTTAATCACCAGTTAAAACAGTTGCTAAAAGTTAAATAGTTTTTTTTACTTGTTTCAACAATATCAGAGTGAAACTGAGATTAATTTCAAAGTATTACTTGAGGCCTGAGCTAATGCCGGTCGGTCATATCAGCGATATACTTATTCATGCAATATACTTATTATATATTCATATACATCTTAATATATATTCTCTCAAAGAGGTAGATTTCTCATCAACCTCTTTATGATATTAGTATTTATTTAATGAATGTATGACAATGTTTACAGAGACAATTCATCTTTATTCAACAATCAACTTTCAGGGAATTTATCCAGCTAGTCAGTAGGTTTCTGAGTCAGAAGCCACTGGAGGTGATTGGTGTGCACTGCACTCATGGTTTCAACAGGACAGGGTTCCTGCTTGTGTCATATATGGTGGAACATTTGGACTGCAGTGTTCAGGCAGCTATTAATGAGTTCGCTAGGATGAGGTATGTCTATGAAAATTAATAGTGTACCTACCCTATGTCATCATCATCTTCCTGCCCTTGAACTAATTTTTTGGGGGTTGGCGCAGCATCTCTTTTTCTGCCATTCATCCCTTTCAGCTGCCACCTCTTCATTCACTCCCTTTCCCATCGTATGAGCCTTAACACAAATGTGGGTATACAAATAATTAAAATTATATTCTCAAATGGGTTGTGGTAATTATAATGAATATTGAATGAAAAAAATATTCAACTCGCATCTAATAGTAGCAACCCCGACATGGGAATAGGGCTAAGATGGTGATGATGCTTCTATTATTTTTTATTGCAACACACTGAAAAATGCTGTGTAGAAATTGTATCTCCCAAACTTAATTTAGAAAGTATATAAATGAATGTTTTCAAAAGATTTAAATTCGTAATAGGTTTGCTACTTGCTAAGCTATTACTTTACCTTTGCCTAACCCTTTGGAGAATGTAGATATGAATGGTTATTTCTTTTTAATAATAAACTTGGGAATTTCTGCAGGCCGCCTGGGATATATAAACAGGACTATTTGCAAGAGTTGTTCCGCAGATATGATGAGGTGGAGCTGACACCAGCTGCACCCTTACTGCCTGATTGGTGTCATGGTAAGCGGCCTCCTAATTGTCTTCATAAACCATCACAATAGATTAATCATATTGGATCAATCATCCCCTCTTACCTTAATTAAACTTATACGAATCTGTGGATTAAAGGTACATAGCAGTATATCAACATTCTCATTAATTTTTTTTTTTTCAGAGGAAGAAGAAGATTTTGATGATGATGTGCCAAGCAATTCCCAGAACACATCAGCTAAGTAAGTTAAATAATCTGTCATAGTTTTTGCTGACTTAGGAATAGGTCATACTCCAAAATTTGAAGTATGGCTTACTCCAAAGAATTTATTATTGAGGATGTCTAGGGACCAGTTTGAAGTCCAAACTGTACCATACCATAGACACCTTCAATTTCAAAATAAACTTTGTTACCAGCCTACATAATATTATACAACATTATTTTTATTATATGCGAAACCTGAATATATGTAGTTTGTTCAGAATAAGTATTTATTTTGCCCAAAAATATTTAAAAAGGTTAAAACTTAGACACCGAGCGACACTGAGTATCGCAGTCATAATATATGCGCACAACACGGATCACGACAATTCATAGCGGCACTAGGCGCGGGCGCACAGCGGGGCGGTAACCCCCGGGGAAACCCCTTTTAGTCAGTGATTCTGTCGCCCGGATGCTACAGGTTGATCGTGTCACGCCCCCCCGTTCAGTTACATAGCGCGATCGCGAGCGCGCGGTCCCCGTAGGCCTTACAGTTGTGTTTCAATGGATCGTGTACGTATGTAAAAAGTATCGTGTAATCATGTCTTTCTCATAAACAAACGTTCAGTAAATGGTACGTACCCACACTAGCGGTTTGTATGGTGATAAGTGTGATAAAGTGATAACGTAAACCTGGCAGTGCGGCGGCGGCGGTACGAGGAGCAATTCGGCATCGGAGTACCTATCGTGGAACACAATGCTTTTCGCCACACAAAGATCTAGGGACTAAGACAATTATTGTAAATAGTAATGATTACCTAACATTTTTAAACACACCAAGATGGTTAATTGTAGAAAGTTATTAAATAAAAAAATAAAATAACATTTATTAAGTACTTTTACAAAAAAACTTACAAACAGAGTACACATATGTATATAGTCAACGGAAAAATCTTATAAATAGTTTTAATAAAGGCTAAACAAACATTGTGTATAATATCTAAAACAGTAAAATTAATGGTGCATGGGTAAAATATAAGATACGACCTGCCTGAACTAGGTTTATTCAAACCTGTGCTTCAGGCCATCACTTTACTACTATTAAATAATTGGGACAGAAAATAATGTAAGTAAAACTTATATGAGAATACATATTATTTGTACCTACAGCCTGCTGTGGGTAAGTAATGCGATGTTTAACATTTTTCATCCACTTTGAACTTAAAATGGTTGGCATAAGGTGCAACAAATCGCATTGATTACATTTATCAATTAAGGCTATATTTACGATTAAAGTCGGTATGTACTTAAGTCAAGTGTAGATAGATATTATTATGTATAATATCTACCTACACTTGACCATTACGACAGTCCAAAGCCTGCAAGTGTAATGTAAAATGTTATCACCAGTTAATTACAATACAATCGCCGTACGGTTAGGTACTGTACTGCCAAATTATTATTATCAATGAACGCGAGACGACGCTACGCGGGCGGCGCGCGGCGCGGAAACGCCGCGTGGTGAGCATTTTCGTGTGTTTGTACGGACATAAGTAACAGTAACATATCAAGCTTTGTGATTTTTCATGATACATTTTTAAAATGTTGTACATAGATTCTTTCATAAAAATACTATACCTACACGTCTTTCGGGTTTCGCATATATACAAGCTGTCCAAGAAATCATCGTCAAGCCGGAAAGGGGCAATAGGGCAAGTCGTGACAGTTATTAGAAAAATATATATTAAAAAAAACTATGTATCTATACATATAAAATGCTTTGTACTGAATGACTGACTGACGGATCAACGCACAGCCTAAACAGCTGATCGTAGAGACCTGAAACTTGGAGGGTGTATTCTGTGTATGACGTAGGCATCCGATAAGAAAGGATTTTCTGAAATTCTACCCCTAAGGAGGTAAAAAACGGGTGCAAAGTTTGTATGAAAGTCCGTCATTTTTTAGCGGGTGAAACCGTGGGTCCACCTGGTGTTGTATAAAATTTCGACTTTACCATTTATTGAGTTCCTTGAGACACAGGTCTTCTTCAGCTTTCTCCAGTTATCTCTATTCCTAGCAAGACATAGCCATAATGAACATGCAATTTTTTTTTCATGATAGGACATTTTTTTCTGTTACGGCTATAGACACCTATATGAACTTGATCACAAATGCTCAATCCATAAAAACTTTTCAGTCAGCGCAAACACAAAGGCAAAGGTAGGCGTGAAACAACCCATAAGAAGGCTGTATTCATGCCAGGAGTTCGTGGCGTGGAGCCCTTCGACACGCAGCCACGGCTCAGCGAGGTTCAGAGGAAAGCTCAACACTTCTGCGAATGGGACAGCACCGGGTTCCCAGGTTCACAACCTGTATCTATGGATACGACAAACTTGAGGAAGTTGCATGAGAAGCCCTATAGGGTCTCGTGGAAGGCTGATGGTGTAAGGTATGATGAAATATATGTATTAATCAATTTTCGCAGCAAAAGTGAAAATTTATCAACTGCCACGAACTATAATTATAAGATAGGCATCGCGTAAGAGGTGACTGTAGTCTGACTGGCTAGTAACTACCCTTACGTCGGAGTCTGTGCCTGTGCACGTAAGAGCCAGTTCTCCTCGATTTCTGTAGCTCTGGCAGTCAGCAGCCCTTAGGGGCTCTTAAAGGTCGACAACGCATCAGCAACTCCTCTGGTGTTGCAGGTGTCCATGAGCGACGATGACTACTTACCACCAGGTGGCTCGTCACCACGTTTGCCGACTTAACCCATAAAACAAAACTTAATTCATTAAATTGTATACAGATATATGATGTTAATCGACGGCGAAGGGGAGGTGTATATGTTGGACAGAGACAACTGCGTGTTCAAAGTGTTCGGCTTGAAGTTTCTACACAGAAAAGATCTCAGGAGGCATTTGAGGAATACTCTACTTGATGGCGTAAGTTTGGTGCTCGCTACTTTCAGCCATAATGACCCTCCACACTACACCACTTGGCTTAGCGTATGGTAGAGGCAACGGCATAATAATCTAATCTAATCTTTGTAATATAGTCAAGAGGTCTATGACTATAACGATTTCATAACGACTATATATAGCTCAGTATCAGTAGTCAATTAAAAACAACCGGCCAAGTGCTAGTCGGACTTGCGCACCAAGGGTTCCGTACCATTATCCATAAAAACGCTCCGTTCCGTTTTCCCTTAAATATTTATTTTATTCTGTTTTTTAGTATTTGTTGTTATAGCGGCAACAGAAATACATAATCTGTGAAAATTTCAACCGTCAATCTATCACGGTTCATGAGATACAGCCTGGTGACAGATAGAGGGGCGGACAGCGGAGTCTTAGTAATAGGGTCCCGTCTTACCCTTTGAATACGGAACCCTAAAAACAGTGAGGCGCGTTCGCGTCAGGGGAACGTGATCGTTGCGTGCTATGTGACTCACTCTTAAGTGCACTTAATGCTTGTGTTATGTTCCGTGTTCGCTTAGTGCAGAATGCTATAAATATTTCGCATTAGTGGTTTCACAAACGACTTTCGATTTTTTAGGAAAGAACCCGCTAATGACGTATAATGACGACACATTTGACGTAGCGGCTGAGCGATCAGCTTATGCGCCACGTGTTGTGGGTTCGATCTCCACATGGAGCAAATATTTGTATGATCTACAGGTAGTTTATAAGCGTCGGTAGCCTAATGGCTAGGGCGACGGACTTGCGATCATGTGGTTGATCAAGCAACACAAGCATTTAGGCACGAGGACGACCCACATTGCTAGTAAAAGTTAGTTGCTAGGTAAAAGTAGTTTAAAAAAAAAACTTGTTCCAGATCTTGTGTTTGTGTATGTGAGAATTTGTGTTTGTGTGTGTTGTATAATTTGTTTCTAAATAAAATTCCTTTTCCAGGAAATGGTAATAGACAAAGTGGACAACAAGGATATACCTCGGTACTTATGTTACGACATTATAAGCTTCGAGGGGAACGACACGGGCAGAATGGAGTTCTACCCAACTAGGCTAAGTTACATCGAAAATGAAATTGTTAATCCTAGGTACCTATTACTTTCTTGCTGTATTTTTTTTAATATATTGGACACTGGCAGCAGTGTATTCAAAATATGAAATAGGTCTTCGCCTTTTATGATATGAAAATAGTCGTTTTTATTAGCCAAAACGAATTAAACTTTCCTACTTTGTAGAGAGTGATTTATTCACTGGAGATTAATGGAAATACATATACATACCATCACGCCTATATTCCCCGAAAGGTTAGGCAGAGGCGTGCTAATGCACACCTACAGTTTGCCGGTATGTTTCATCATCATATCAGCCTATTGTCGTCGGTATGTTTAGGTCCCAACTAATAGGGAGCGAGCCTATTGCCATTAACCGGGTTCAAATTCCAAACTCAGAGCTACTACTGAGATTTTTTTTTATTCGTAATCTTGAATTTCATAGAAAACCCCAATAACACATTGCTCAACCTGGGAATCGAATCCTAGTATCTCTAGTGTAGCACTGGCTCAGGACCACTAGGCTAACGAGACAGTTATGTATTTGAAAAATCCAAATACGTCATGTGGTGTCCCAGAATGATGCTAGTTTGAATTTACAGGCATCAGGCAATGAAAGAAGGAATAATAAAGAAAGAGAGGGAACCATTCAGTATACGTCTCAAGCAGTTCTGGGAACTGCCGATGGCGCGACAGTTGCTCGGGGAGAAGTTCGCCAAGACCCTGTCACATGAGCCCGACGGTCTTATATTCCAGCCTTCAAAGGAGGTATGTATTGATGCACGATTATATTATAGACATAACATACCATTACGCCGAAAGAAGTTCCATTGGTTTGGGAATAGAACATAGGACCTCAAATCATAAAAATACAGGAGATGCGCACATAGAGGATGTTTGAAAGTGAGTCAGAGTGACAGAAAGGTTACCGTGTCACGTGTATTTACGAGGTATGAAGGTAACTGAAAGAATATAATAGTTACTAGTTACTTAGATACTATAGTTTTTAGGTAACCCTTATTTGGTAGATTTGTGTCTGATCTTTAAGATGTGATAGCCTAGTGGTATGACCGTTGGACTGCCAAGTCAAAGGTCTCGAGTTCGAACCTAAGGCACCTCTGACTTTTCGGAGGCATGTGCGTATTAAATAGTTAATTATCACGCGCTTAAACGGTGAAAGAAAACATCGTGAGGAAACGTGCATGCCTGAGATATTTTCTCAAAGGCGTGTGAAGTCTGCCAATCTGCACTAGGCCAGCGTGGTGGACTATAGCCTAATCCCTCTCATTCTGAGAGGAGACTCGTGCCCAGCGGTGGGACAGTATAATGGGTTGATTATGTTATGTTATGTTTAAGATGTATTTTGTTTTTCAGAGATATATAGCCGGACCATGTGAAGATGTGCTGAAATGGAAGCCAAGTAACATGAACAGTGTAGATTTTAAGTTAAAAATTGTCACACAGGGAGGGCAAGGGTGAGTTTATCGATACATACATACCTTTATACCATAGCACGTACTAATGTAAACATACAGTTCACCGGTATGTTTCAGGTAATATGAGAGGCGAAGCTTATTGCCATTAACCCGACAAGTAACAAGTTGGCTATTTATCTGGTTGCGATTTTATTTTGCATTTTCCATTTGGCTATTTATCTCATTAATTTGTATGGCCTCACGAAAACGTTTGCCTTAAATAGAGATCTACAATTAAAATCGGTTCAAAAATAAGGAAGTACTATACTGGTATGTGACGTCACAAACCAATGCGCCATACAAATCCTATACTAATACTCGGTTTGCGGGAAAGGGACAAAGCATTCCCTCTCAGTCCTCACCAAAAACTTTAAATGTTTATATCTTGGAACTATAAACACCAATTTAAATTATTTTTTCAGACTACGAATTGTATTTTATTTAATTTTCACTCACCCTGTTATTTTTAATTAATCAAACGCCAGTCAAGTACCCAATCACAGACACAATTGAAAATGTATTGTTCTTGCACAGTTCGCCGGTATTTTTAAGTCTCATGTAATGGGGGGCGAGCCTATTGCCATTAACGCACCAATCCAGACTCCCAGGTGCCTGCTCGACATGGGTATCGAACTCAGGACTTCTAGAACAGCAGTCGCGCCTGGGACCACTAGACTAATGAGGCAGTTACATTGCATAAAAAAAGCTTCGCGTACAAACTGATCACGATTGTCGTCAAATGTAAACTTTTTGATTTCAGAATCCTTCCCACAAAAGTTGGGTTCTTATACGTTGGTAAAATGGACCAGCCCTTCGCATCCATGAAAGTGACAAAAGATATAAGACACCTTGACAATAAAATCATAGAGTGCACATTTGAGAACGGGCACTGGGTGTTCATGAGGGAAAGAACTGACAAATCATACCCTAACAGCTATAACACTGCTACTTGTAAGTATATATATAATTTTTTTTATAGATTAACATTGCCCCACACTAGGATTTTCTCCTGTATCGTGGGTGCATTTACAAACACAAATTCTCACATACACAAACGTCCAGACCCGGAACAACTACCTGTAGATCATACAAATATTTGCTCCGTGTGGGGATCGTACCCACAACACATGGCGCAGAAACCGATCGCTCAGCCGCTACGCCAAACCTGTCGTTGAATATTAACTAAGGGCCGATTTTTTCTTCGCCAAATGACTTTAATTACGGGGAATAAATGCGATTTTTTTAGTTTTTTTATACAAAGTCTGTCAAATGTCAATTTCATTCCCCAGTTAAAAGTATTATCTAGCGATGAAATAATCGGACCTAAGTAATATTCATATTCGTAGAATTATATTACCCCAATCACCGATAGTCGAAGAACCAAAATGAAGGCAAAACTTTTTTTCTATTTAAAAAAATGTTGCTCCACACTCAATTCTACTGTATTATAGACGCGTTTACAATCACTCGCATACATCCAGACCTGGAACTACTATTCTGTAGGCTAGGGTTTCCCAAACTTTTTCTAGACCGGACCACAAGCGTCACAATACCATGACCCCATTACATATGGTTTTTGTTATTTTGTCCGCGGAATAAATAACAGAAAAATTTTTTTTTCAGCTGTCTGCGAAAGCATAAAGGACCCAGTAACTAAAGAGATCCTACTTGACTACATAGACAACCACAGGTTCCACGACGACTCGGACATGATGCCTCCACCCAAGCGCATGCGCCGATAGCGATTGCAGATACTGCAATTACGACGTTAGCGCGATTTTCGACATTATTTTTGGATCATTTAAGTTTTGTCATAAATGATTATTTACTTCTGTCCGGAAAAGACAAATTCTGGAAACACAGTGCTGGTTGATTGTAATGAAAAATATAGAAACATAAAGTGGAATTTACGCAGGCGCGCGTCGGAACGCACTTTTTACGCGGTAAGGGAAATTGAAGTGTCTTTACAGCAATTAAAGTTTATGTTTGCATGCAAGTTATGCACTTGGCTCAGCGCGCATTCCGTAACGGCCGATCGGCCGTTCTGTTGGGAATGTAAACCTTATTTTTACTGCATCAAAGTATCAACACTTCAATTTGCATTACAGTGTAGAAAGTGCGCTCCAATGCGCGCGCGTTATGTGTAAACCGTACATAAGATGGCTGGTTTTACAGTAACGCGTTTGAGTCGTCTAGCAGGATGACTCTAAAAGCAGCTCTTAACCCAAAAAATTATAAACATTTTTTTTTATGGAATAGGAGGGCAAACGAGCAGACGGACCGTCTGATGGTAAACGATTACCCATGGACACCCGCAACACCATAGGAGTCACTAGTGCGTTGCCGACCTTTTAAAAGGGGATTGGGCCTTTGGTAACCTCACTCACTCGGTGAAACACAACGTAAGCGTTGTTTAACGCCGGTTTTCTGTGAGGCCGGTTTTCTATCACTCTGGTCGAGTCGGCCCATTCGTGCCGAAGCATGGCTCTCCCACGTAAATTGATGATTTAGAATAGAAATAATGACGAAAATTGAGTTACTGTCATCACTCATTTTTGTTGATCAATCAACTTAATTAGTAAGTAACTGAAAATGTAAATTAATGTAAGATCTAATAATATAAGTTTTCATCAAAAGTCAATGATTTTTTGTCTCACATAATGATGTGATTTTTTCTTTTGCTTTATGGAATGTTACATTGTACTAAACAGTATGAAATTAAATTGTATGATTGTTAAATTATGAAACAGTGCTTTTTTATTTCTGCATCTAAGTATTTATAAGCACTCCAATGACATATTCACTAATACATTTTAATGGTATCTTATCATTAAACTTATAATCTAGAGTGAGTGTGTCACTTAGGTGTGCACATCACTTACATATTTTATGATCGTAATAGACTTAGATTTTCTAAATTAAATTTAATTAATAAACATATAATTGTATGGCGAAATTTAGGCTGGATGGAACTGGTTTGAAGAAATCATAATTATTACAATAGTTGGCGGGAATGTAGAAGTATGATTGTTTCAATGCACTCTTCCTGTATGAAAGTTTATTTGATGTTTGAAGAAACTCACAGAATAATCATAGAAATTGAATCAGTCAGTCAGATCCTGTAGTTGGAACAGTCCACTTGCTTATGTCTGATCTCAAAAATAATCTTTATCTCGTTAATCCGGTGTTTGAAAAAAAAAAACTATTTTCATATAAAATATATTTATATAGTAACCTCAATATAATATAATGACATCAATTATAAATTAATATATGCCGTATACAATAATAATCATTATTATAAATTGCAGTCCATGGTTGGAGCATATTGCCATCTATTCTCACCATCAACATTTGAATGAATCACCTTTTTCTCTTTGGTTAACTTAGTCAAATGGTGGTTTACGTTGTAAGCTGCTGCAGGCCACAAATGTTCAGGAGTTTCAGTGTAAATTAATCTAACTAGTTCCATTTCATTTAATTTCCTATCAGAGAACTTCTGTAATGCTTTTAGTATTTGTGACTCTCTTTGGTTTCTGTGTGCTATGTAATATTCTATTTTTTTCAATGGGTCCTGAAATTGTATATACAACATAAGAGGGCTATAAATTAATCCTTATTATGAGACATTTAAAATGTTTTAATGATTCAAATTTGTTATTTTCAAATCAAAACGAATTGCATGGTTCCAAAAAGTGGGTTTTATGGAGAAGGCAAGAAACTTCATAGATATTCTTTAAAAAAAAGAGATTACAATATTAATTTTTAGGAATAAACAAATAGATACGAATGTTGTTTGATGCTAACTATTAGTGAGAAAGAGTGGAAAAAATTTACCTCAACCACATTACCATGTCCTGGGTAAATGACATCCGGTTTCATTTTTAATATTTTCTGCAAACTCTTCATGTATGTGTACAAGTCTTCGAACACAGCAGTTCCTTCACCCAGTATGCAGTCGCCGCTAAACAGAATGTTTTCTTCCAAAAGTGTAAGGACAATATGGTCTGTGGTATGGCCAGGAGTGTGGTGGACTTTGACTGTAGCACCTTCTACCTTTATCTCTTGACCATCCGACAACCACTGCATTGGTATTGAATTTGGTAAACTATCCTGCTCATCATCTGAACTCCTTTTATGCTTCCAAACTTTTGGCTGCTCTGAAATAAAAATTGATGTGACAACTCAATTTGAATTTGAGAATTATAAATTATTTATATGGTAGGTATTGGTAGCAAGTATGACAAAAGTAAGTTGAAAAGTAAAAATAAAAATTATTCCTTAAATTCTTGGATGCAGGAGTATGTGCGTTGATTAAACATGGATAAAGTTTATTTAGTAAATTTCAAGAAAGTACAAATAACATGATGGAAAAAAATAAATTATTAATAATTATTATTATAAAGTTCCTTCGCAAGAAAGTTAGCCTAGTGTGGGGGTCACAGTGAACATATTTTCTCCATACCACACCTATGCTCTTAATGTTGCAATAAAGAAATAATTTAACCGATTCAGTGCGCGGCACCCATTTGTTTAAACTATTGTCGGTGACGGCTAACATTTTCATGACGCGACAGAAACGCCACAGAAGCTAATTTCACGCTTACAGTGTCATCAGAAAATGAACACTAGGTACTACATATATGATTTCTGTTGAAAATTGCAATTATTTAACCATCTAGATGCAATGTATTTTACAATGAGTATATCAAAAATACATTGTAACTAAGTTAAATATGACACTACCCCTGTGTCACCCGCCATATTTGAAATAAATCCTTGACACGTGTGTTGTGTCATCCGCACAGAATCGGTTAAATGTGTGAAAATGTAATACTATTGGACAATAAATCATATTCTTATTGTAATTATTACTGTGTGATGTGTTGACTGTGATGTTGCCATGTACATACAAACATAATTATATTCTTACTAGCGATACTGCCATACAAATTCTCAACTCCACCGATATGGTCATGGTGCCAGTGTGTGATGACTATGTGTTCAATATTCACTTGTTCCGACTGGACCACCTGTGCTAAGTTCCTCTGGTAATCCAGGACATCTTTGTCACCAGTATCTAAGAGAATCCGACTGGAAATAAAAAAAATATTTTATTAAATGCAATAATTAGCACCTTATTAGCACATTATTGATCTGCAGCGACGCTTACTACTACCTACTTATCAGCTGAGCTTACTGATCTTAATTTCAACTTACTTCTTCCCAGTGCCTATCAAGTATGTATTGGTGCCTTGAAGAGTCATAGAACCAGGATTACAACCAAGAATTCTTATTATACTTCTCGTTAGCTTCGTCACCGATGGTATAACGGCTGCTGCCATGATGTGAAATAGTGTTATTTGTTATTTTACGCTTTTAAAATAGAGACAAATTGTGTAATATTTCGAATATCACAGGTCAATTAATATAATGTTGATAAAATAAAATACAGCCAATTAATTTTTATATTGAAGTTATGCTAAACACTGAAGATGAATTAAATAATCTAAATAATTTTATTTACGAAATACGATACGATACTTGAACTTGATCTTTGGACTTTGTCTGACTTTGACAAGTATGAAGTGTGACAGTCGTCAAAACAACAACAGCTGATTTAGGGACGGACGTATTTACTTTAATAAGTTTTAAAACCGGAGCATCGCGTGAGCTTGGTCAAAATTGACATTTTACATTGCTTAAAAATCATTATTGGAGCTAACTCCAATAATGATTTTTAAGCAATGGTTTTAGATAAAAATTGTAAATTTTGTATAGTTAATGTCGCAATTACCATTAGCATGAATGCAGAACTTATTATAGACCTACAAACTGCGAAAAACCACTCGAAATTTGAATTTCGCGGGCACAGCGAAACGATCCGCCTTAAAAAAAAACAAATACGATATCGCTATTCTTTAAAGACATGTATCCAGGGCATTAAAAAAAAACTCAAGAATTA
Source organism: Acronicta aceris (assembly GCA_910591435.1). Taxonomy (NCBI): domain Eukaryota; kingdom Metazoa; phylum Arthropoda; class Insecta; order Lepidoptera; family Noctuidae; genus Acronicta; species Acronicta aceris. The sequence goes on from OU342759.1 coordinate 14,698,627, forward strand.
CATTTTGTTTGAATTTTGTCATTTACACTTCACGTTCACAGACTACAGAATCTTCTTTGTCATTGGCATTTGACGTTTTAGAAAAAATGGCTGGTGCGCTGGCGAGAGTAATTCAGGGAACAAAAACGCAATTGGGTACCTACATAACATAGTATTTTATAATCTATTAATATTGAGTAATACATAGTGATTTGTGTAAATAAAATATTAATGGAAAAGTAGCAGCTAATTACTTGTTATTGTGAAAATGCGCGTTGTATGGCTTACATAATTTTGACGTCTCGTTTTAGGCATTATTGGCCCATTGGTGAATGTCAACAATGTGGTGGTGCGGCTCCAAAGCACGGAGCAACCAGCCAAAACGAGGGGCTCATTTCTATCTGACTGCGATAGAGTCTTCACGAATCTGTATGGCCGACACGACTGGAGGCTCAAGGGGGCGCTGTGCCGCGGCGACTGGTACATGACCAAAGAAATACTGTTGAAGGGCAGCGACTGGATTGTCAGTGAGTACCGTTAAGTTATTTTTAATCGGTTTTTTAAAATGACTAAATTTCTCAATGTTTGAAGGTAGTTTAGCAAGAGCTACCCCTGCTACCTAACAATGGGTCAGAGAGTCGCCTTAGGGGCCATTTCCTTGTCAACTTTGGATATACTATGTTGTTTTGTTTGTTATTGAATGATTAGATAGCTAGGTACCAGTAAATTTTTTTTATTGGCATAATAATGTGCAATACAAAGGAAATAACAAAAACAAAACAAAAACCTTGATAAACAACAGAATGTTGTATAAATGACCTTCAATAACAAAAAATCTGCTCAAATGATCACATTGTCTTTTCTTGATAACACTTAACATTAACATTTATTATTACACCACTTAATGGGAACATTTATTATTGCACCACTTAAAAACCTGTTCAGTATGGTTTTTTAATGTAAACGAATATTGCACAATAAATAACAAATTCTAAAAATAAGTTATACCCAAAAACTAAACTATTACAGATGAGGTTAAGACATCGGGTCTTCGTGGGCGTGGTGGTGCCGGTTTCCCAACTGGTATGAAGTGGTCATTCATGAACAAGCCTTCAGATGGTCGTCCCAAATACTTAGTGGTGAATGCTGATGAGGGAGAGCCTGGTACTTGCAAGGACAGGGAAATTTTGAGACATGACCCCCACAAGCTTGTTGAGGGGTGCTTGATTGCAGGCAGAGCTATTGGTGCACAAGCTGCTTACATTTACATTAGAGGAGAGTTCTACAATGAAGCTAGTAACTTACAGGTTGCTATTGCTGAGGTGAGACACTGTTTCATGTTTATCCTATTTTTCCAAAAACTTTAAAGAAAATCCCAAGAGCTTTTATTTTTTACTGGGCCCTCTATTTGAATCCCGAATTATAAATCAACACACATTCTTTACTTACTCAAAATAGACATGTAAATGTACCCACAATACAGGAGTAAATTCTAGACGGCAACACTTCTTCACTTTTTAAAACAAAAGCAACAAATGTATGGTGACTATGATATATGTTGTGAGTTCTGCATATTCAGATTTATACTAATAACATAATTATAATTTCTGTTTAGACATGTACTATTTATTCATTTATCTATAGGATTGTCCATTAATCATGTGCAGCTTGTAAGGGCCCCCCTTTGAGATCGAGAAAAATCCCGATATATCACAAGGAGGTGGGGGGCTTTGTGCAGCATCATGTATATTTTATTTTGTTGAACATTCAATTTTTATACTGAAAACCAAAAAAAAAATTAAGATACTTTGTACAAAAAACTACTAAACAAGTGTACTAAGACATTTCAGACTACTAAAACCATACCATATATTACCAGGAGGAGGAGGGGAATTGATTACCCCTGTTACCTTCAAATTGGCTGAATATTCATAGGTAATATCACTACATATTCTGATTGAAATCCCCTGCCTTGTATGTTTGTTTATCTCTATGCATAGGCAAATCTAAGAAACTACTAGAATGATTTTGATATGGTTTTCACTAATAGATAAAGTGGCAGACCTGAATGGTTTGTGCATGTATTTTTCTAGGATACAATACCTACATCAACACACTGTATCCTATGTCCAATTCCATAGGCATACCAAGCGGGTCTGATTGGTAAGAACGCGTGCGGTTCTGGCTATGACTTCGACGTGTTCGTGCATCGTGGCGCGGGCGCCTACATCTGCGGCGAGGAGACCGCGCTCATCGAGTCCATTGAGGGCAAGCAGGGCAAGCCACGCCTCAAGCCGCCCTTCCCCGCTGACGTCGGCCTCTTTGGATGCCCCACTACTGTCAACAATGTCGAGACCATTGCTGTGTCACCTGTAAGTTTTTTTATACTGGCTTACACTTGTGCTTTTTTCCCATAGACTTGCACACTTTTGCTTTGCTTCACCTATAAATCATATTATTATACACTCTCTTTTTTTTTAATAAGTTTTTAAAGTACCGTCAATAGTATATAAAGTGAAAGTATAGTTGGTCTTGGTTTAGAGAGAACAGGATTCAATATTAGTCCGTTCAATTCATTTAAAGCAAAATATTTTTTCTTTTTTTCTAATATTACCTTGACTTTTGAAGGTGCAAGACCTTGGAAGATGAGTTCCAAGGAGTAGCTATACATAAATATTCTTTCTCTTTCCTAGTTCATCATCATTCCTTGACATAGGCAGGTACTAATGTAGATTACACATGTAAACAAAGTAAAAACTTGAAAAGAAGAAGTTATGTCACCCTGAGAATAAACACTGACTGCCCCTTTATGGAGTATTAGACAAAACTACATGAAATGTGTTTCTGATCTAGTGATTACCACTAGTGTCACCTATTATTTTTATTAATAAGGGGCGAGTGGTGTTCTGTTGTTTCTGCCTATCCCTATGGGAAAAGGGCGTGAGTTATGTATGAATATTAATAATATGGACGATTTATAATTCTCTGTAAATTGACTTATATAAATAATGGAATTGAATAAACATACAGAGCCTTATAAAAATTTACCTTTTCAGACGATCTGCCGTCGTGGCGGGGCTTGGTTCGCGTCATTCGGCCGTCCTCGTAACTCCGGCACCAAACTGTACAACATCTCCGGGCACGTGAACACGCCGTGTACTGTTGAGGAGGAGATGAGCATACCTCTCAAGGACCTCATCGAGAGACATGCCGGCGGCGTCACCGGGGGATGGGACAACCTGCTGGCTATCATACCTGGAGGCTCCTCCACACCACTTATACCTAAACAGTGAGTATTTATTTGTTACTAGCTACATGTGGTTTCACTAGCATCCCAAAGACCTTTTCGAGACAAAAGGTAGCCTATGTCCTTTGCCATAGTCCAATCTTTCTCTTTACTAAAATGCTATATATAAATAAATTCAGCGGTTTAGGTAACAAACAGACAGTTACTTTCGCATTTTTATTATTAGTATGGAACTATGGATAGATGGATCACATTTGGCAAGTATCCATAGTAGTAAATATTATGGATATAATTAGTCTGAATTAAATAACTAATCATTATTATAACATTCAAATACAATTGACTTTAGAACTAAATAAACTGAAATTAAATTTTGATTAAAACAGCGTATGCGAAACCGTGCTAATGGACTTCGACGCGTTGGTAGCTGCACAGACTTCGTTCGGTACAGCGGCCATCATCGTGATGGACAAGTCCACGGACATCGTGAAGGCCATCGCCCGCCTCATCATGTTCTACAAGCACGAGTCGTGCGGACAGTGCACGCCGTGCCGCGAGGGAGTCTCCTGGATGAACAAGATTATGTACAGGTAATAATGCGACAGAAATGAAGCAGTGATTTCCTCCTGATATGGGGTTATTTCCGTTTGCCTCTGGCTCTTTGCCCTACTAGGGGTAACCAGTAATTTTTGTACTGTTGTCCCCCACTACAATTTAGCGGGGCCAAACGTTATTAAAATTTCCTTTATATATGTATATATACAATACTTGGTATGGATTTTTTACATTTGACGTTTGTTATTTGGAATCTTTTTTATGTAAAAATAAATTATTAAACAAATGGTAAATATCGATACCAAGACGCTTTTTAAAATAATATTTTATTGGGGGCCAAGAGGAAATTATGATTATAAATAAATAACCTAAAATTCTATTAATTCAGGCATTATATCCCATATACACACGGTTTTAAAATACATTCAAAATTCAACAAAAACATTTGATTATATATAAGTTCATTAAAATAATAGTAATAAAATTAAAATTAAATAAATTCATAATAATAATAAAATCATTACGTATGGCCCCACTAAACTGTAGTGGGGGACAACGGTACAAAAATCCCCACAAGGAGCAAATATTTGTATGACCTTCAGGTAGTTGTTCCGGGTCTGGGTGTTTGTGTATGTGAGAAATTGTGTTTGTAAACGGGAGAAAATCTTAGTGTGGGCCAACATTTAAACAAAAAAAGATATATGTATTTATTTAATATCCATCAAATCCTTATTCCCTGATGGGATTGCTTGTATACTTGCAGTAGAAGACATACAGTGCTTTTTTATGTTTTTAGAGCCTGATAGGTCTTGCCTCGAGCTTCTTGCCATTAACATGGTACAAATCAAATCCTCACATATCTTACTTATCCTCAATACATAAATATTGTTGAGAATGACAATGTTTTTATCCGACTTGGGAATCGACCCATATATGTATATAGAATTCAATTACCACATGTCCTGATCTGTAGTTTTTTTCATCATACACTCGCATAGGTACTAATGCAACTTGGTAATTATGACGCGCTATGTTCGATAAATACCCATGTGTGTAAATAAAACACCACGTGTAAAGTAACCACCTTGTTACAGATTCGTCGACGGCAACGCGTCTCCTAAAGAAATCGACATGTTATGGGAGATCTCTAAACAAATTGAAGGTAAAAATACATTTTCATTTAACAAATTGTGACTGAAGTTAGGTCCAGAAGTTAAAGAAATATCTGTTTTCGGATACCCAATAATTTATTACGAGTAATCCTCTTTACAAATAAAAAAAATATCCCTATAAATGTGTCACAACTAGAACGGGATTTTTAGATTACATTAAATGTGGTTTGTATTTTTGTGAATACCAATGATTATTTTGTTTCATCTTCAGGTCACACAATCTGTGCGTTGGGTGACGGCGCAGCCTGGCCGGTACAAGGCCTCATCAGGCACTTCAGGCCGGAGTTAGAGCGCCGCATGCAAGCCTACGCCTGCACGTACGGGCCCAGCAAGGCCGAGCGCCTCTACTAGAGCACTAGCTTGTATCACGACGTTGCTATGCGTTGAGAGATGGGATTTATTTCACAGATTACATATTGCATGGATTAGTAAGACAATGGAGTGATTATTTATTACCGAATATTTGCCATCTTTAGAACTATGGTGAAAAAAAAAATTACGTTGGCAACATATAAGCTTTATTTCTAATCTTGATTTTTTTTTTTTTTTATGAAACTATGCTGCGTTGAATATATATTATGTTCCATTTAACTAGCTAAAAATCGAAATGCTTTACAAATTAACAGAATTGACTACACGCGTTTAAGCACTCCATGCTTGCTGCTCTGTGAAATATTTTTGTAACGTCACAGTTGAGCCCGGGAATTTTTAAGGAAAAGCTTATCTTTTCTGTATATCGCTAGCGAAATCATGGACAATTTCATTAAACATGATACTTTCCAATCGACTTAATAAAAAAGGGATCTTTGCTATATACCTAAAGTACAAAATACACTGGTCTACAAAATTTTGCCACATGGGTGAGACATATAATTTCTTGTAGATTTTTTGACGCTAAATCTAAATCCGGCAGCAGAATTGCTCTAGCACGTCAGAATTTGGAGATATATCAATCTCAAAGCGCTAAAAACACTGTTTTTGGCGATCTTTGAGGTATTTTTTTGAGGTCAGCAAATATTTTATGGTCATTTCTAACTGAAGCATTCCGTAGTACTACCCTTCTCCTTTCAAATCCCTTTTACTTTGCTTTGCTACGAGGTTTTTTTCTCAAGATTTACCATTTTATTTTCATGATGTAATTTGTTAGTATTAAAATGCAGAAAATAATATAGGGAATATCGAAGTACTACAGCTAAAAATTAATATCTTGAGAAATAAAAATCGTAACGAAGCAAAATAAAATGGATTTCAAAGGAGAAGAGTAGTACAATAGGATGCTACAGTTAAAAATGACCGTCAAAAAATTTTTTGTCCTTAAAAAATACTTCAAATGTCGCTAAAAACAGGGTTTTTACCACTTTGAGATTGGTATATTTCCAAATTCTGACGTGCTAGAGCAATTCTGCTGCCGGATTTAGATTTAGCGTCAAAAAATCTACAAGAAATGATATGTCTCACCCATGTGACAAAAGAAATGTTAAATTTTGTAGACCAGTGATATTCTTAGAAATGTGTACATAATTATAGACGATTTTGACGATTGGAAGACAAAGTATGTGCGATAAGATCTATCTAATTCTCAATTTGACTTGGAAAATACAAATTTCACAATCACTTCGTGTAAAAAATTCACCAGCAATTTCTTGTAGATTTATGGGTGATTTTTCCATCGCCAGATATTTTGACAGTTTTTTTTTTCTATATAAATCTGTCAAACGTCAACGTCCTCGGTTAAAAGATGTGTAACGATTGAAAAATCAGCTCTTAAAGTCGCCGGGAACAAGTATGTAAAGGTATCTTTGATTTATTATCTAAGTAGGCGTAGGTAGATTTTATTTATCATAATATGAACTCGATTTGCGCTCTAAAATTCTAACTGTATCATCAAAACAATGAGAAGTCGAAATGATGTTTCGCCGGTAATATAACGTATTCCATTTCACAACACATTGCAACTGAAATTAAACATATATGTAGTCGTTATTACGTCGAATGACACCGCGGAATTCTATCGTACCTAATTTATAATTTTTATCATATTCCCGGAGTTTTTATACCGATTATTTTAACTATCCTACATATTTCTATTAGAAATATGCATTTGATGAAGATATCCGAAACAACAACGACGCTGAATCTATTTTCAATGATTGTACAGACGGCAACGTAAATTAGTTAACAGTCTGCGGAGATTGAGTGGAGTACCAATCATTATTATTGTCTGCCGTCTGTACAAGTTATACATGTAAATGTTTCCTCGAAAAAAAAAATTCCTATACAAAGAAATGCTATTGTATCACACGTGTATTATAATTGTCCTAATCTGCTTACAATCTGTGACAGTACACCGTTAACATTCACATACGGGTGATCAAGTAATTTACTTAGTTAATTTTGTATAATATTGTAATTAGAAATAAATGTTCCGAGATTTATATTGGTTTGTTTTTTTATGCTCTTCCTGTGACCTAAAAAGTATGAATATATATTTAGGTATATTATTTTTTACATAACATACCATCACGCCTGTTTTCCCCTAGGTGTACTTATGTACACCCACAGTTCGCCGGTATGTCAAGTCCCATGTAATAGGGGGCGAGCGAGCCTATTGCCATTAACTGGGCACAAGTCCAGACGTAGATCCTGAGAATTTTACAGAAAAACCTAATAACACTGCTCGACCTGGAAATTGAACCCAGGGCCTCTAGAGTAGCAGTCACGTTTGGGACCACTAAACTAATGAGGCAGTTAGTATATTTTACATGTTGTATTTGGCGTTACCAGTATTACCACTTTCTTGGTTGTAAATAGGTTGAAATTGTAAACTAAAATAGTATTTTATACTTACGTCGATAAGTATTGTTACTTGAGCTGATGATTGTTTGCGTTTTATTTTCAACTCTCAGTTTAATTTTATAAGGGGCATTTTTACGTGTCCTCAATCGTGTCGTCAAATTGTAAAGAATAATATTGTAATAATATTTTTTTTAAAGTACATAGTTTAAGGGTCCGGCGTAGCTACAATTGCCCACAAAAACGTAATACCGAAATAAATCGTAATCCAGACAATATCCTATCAAATTATGTTATTATTCGGATTTGGATACCGTTAATCTAGGTTCCTACAGTAAGTACTATTCCGTCTACTACTACTTAACTGGAAATAAAAGACCGGAAAATCGTTCCATACTTGGTAAAGTTATAAAAAATTGCATTCGCTTACATTTATTTCCAGTGAAGTTTTTTGAAAGAAATGGTAGAGTAGGAACCTAGAACGGTATCGGAATCCGAATAATAATAGAATTTTATTAAATTGTGTTTGAATTATGATTTATTTCGATATTACGTTTGTAAGAGAAATTAATTAAATTTTTTAAATAAAACATTTTGTGGCTTTGATAAGCTACCTCAAAAGCACCTAGGTCCACCCCTAACAAATCGTAAATTAAACTTGATAATATATATATACTACTTTATTAGTATTACCGACCCCCCTCCCCCCAACCTTTTTAATTAAATAGTATCGTAGATTCATAATAAGTGCCCTTGACCTTTGTAACTATTTTTCTGATAAAAACCACGCGAGTATTTGTATACACGTGTAAATTTTTTTTTATACGCTGTCTTATCACTCTTATCTACGTGATATACGTACCTTTACAGTTGTTACTACGTGGTACAGCCTCTACGTTTTTTTATAATACGAAAAATCCTCATAGATTATATCTGCCAAAATCGCATCTACCATCTCTTGCCCGAGTCACGGTCACGCGATTCGTAGATAACAAGTCCATCAGCAGACCCCATCAATTGGCGAGGCCTTGCCTAACATCCTAATTGAAGGCACGTGTGCCGCCTACTAGGAGGTACAACCTCTGCCCACAAAATGTCACTCAACCGGCCTGCGTTGTCCGCAAACCCACACAAAGGACTTTTTAAGACAAGGTAGCCAATGTCCTTCTCCAAGGCTCAATCTATCTCTATACGACAATCTATCCAAATTAGTTCGAAATTATAAAGTGACCCTGAATAAGTCGCGATAGGTATAGATATTGTCTTTGCTTTGAGTTTTGTCGGCAAACGAGCTGACAAGCCACCTGGTGGTAAGTAGTCATCGTCGCCCATGGACACCTGCAACACCAGAGGAGAGTTGCTTATGCGTTGTCCACCCCAAGAGCCCGGAGCTACGGACTGGGACTGCAGACTGCCAGAGCCGCAGCAACCGAGGGGAACTGGCTCTGAGTCTTCAATGTCGGTAAATATGAATTCTCATTTTTATATAATAGTGCCTCACACTAGGATGTTCTTTGTTGGGGTGGTGATGGTGGGGTTGCTGTATAATGTTAGAAAAACCAAGACGGAAGGACCACCTGAAGTCCATACAACTATTTGACTCCCAACTATCTTAATGCGATTATCCTTACCGAGTATTTATAAACTCGTGTAAGGTTTTTTATATTCCTCATATCAGTACTTCATCGCTTATCAGGTATTTTTGTCATCAATACCGATAGATTCATCTCTATCACATAGTACAATCTCTACCTACCCTCAACGCTGTTCACACAGAACCCTTGTTACCAAAGTAGTTACCACGTTACCTAGTTTCTGTTGGCTGTAGAATTATTGGGTCCGTACGGGAACCGAACCCGCTACCCGATCGCTCAACCACTATGTTAATCGTGATGTTGACGTAGGATCTTTTTATGTACGTAAAGTATTGTAATCTTATCTGTTCCATGAAATGTTGCTTCCAAATTTGTTCATTTCACATTCACAATTTTTATCTAAAACCATTGCTTATAAATCATTATTGTAGGTAAAAGTAGTGTAAAATGTCAATTTTGACAAATTACACAGATTGCGCCAAGTTTTTGACTTGATAAGGATTTATATGTAAAGGTTTTAGTTCTCAGTTGTGAATGTTGTATAGTTAATGTCGCAATTACAACTGCCATGAATCTAGACCATACAATACAAACTTCGAAAAATCACTTGAAATTTGAATTTCGCGGGCTCAGCTGAACGATCCACCTTAAGACTATGAAGTTTTCCTTTTTCTTTTACTGCAGTTGATCTAAGTCATCATCAATCCATTTGCCGTAGCAATGTTGGATACAACGATTACGTCAAATATCAGCCAGTGAAAAAGTATTATCGATCTCGGGATCCCAAGATCGTAATGGGATTAAGGTTCATGTTAGCAGCTAAATTTCAATTTCAACTGGTTTTTCGAAATTTGTGTTGTAAGTATGAAAATAATTAAAAAAACGCAGTTCGCAGCCTGTTTATAGGCCCAGAAATTATTTGGTTGGTTAACAATGGCATACGTAACAGCTGATCATCAAGTTCTAATTCCAATTTGATTCGAGGAAACTGTTTTGTGACGTAACTCATAAGTAGGTGGTAGGCAGCTGCGCTTGCGACTTACATCACGTATTATGTACATAGTCGATGCAATGTAATTACATTGTTTTATTAGAAAGACGAATCTGATTTGTGTGTTCGTTATAATGTTAGAACAAGTAAATTGTTACTGCGTCAATATATTATAGAACTTTGACAATAGTCTAAGGTCCTAAGCGCGACTGTTTCCCTAGAGGTTCCGCGTTCGATTCCGAGGTCGAGCAGTGTTATTGAGTTTTTCTATTAAATTCTCAGTAGCAACTCGAAGTTTGGATTTGTTCCTGTTTGGTGGTACAAAGGATCGCCCCGTAGGTATTACCTACATGGGATCTAAACATACTGGCGAACTGTGGATGTAGGTTTTTTTTTTCTTTTTATAAAGCTTAATAGTAATGTGGGTCGCCCATTACTAGTATTCTTGTTAACTCCTCGTGCTAAGCTAAATGCTTGTGTTACGAGTTGGTTCACGTCGGTAGTGTAATGTGTGGGTTTTGAACCGGCAACCACATGATCGCCAGTCCGACGCCCTAAGCTACCGCCGCTTCTGTTATCTTCTACGTTAGTATTAGAACAACTCTAACTTTTCGGGGAATACAGCCTGCAAGCCATACCAGGCTAGATGGTCTATAACTAAGCCCTCCCATTGTAAGAGGAGACCCGTGCCGAGCATCGGGACGGTATATGGTTTAATAATGGCGTAGATTTACCGTAGTAACAGAAATAGGGAAAAGTAAAATTTTTCTTAAATTATGTTCTATGTAATAAACATTTATTACACCACCATTATTGTCCACATGGACATCCCTATCTTTTCATGGAACAGATAAGATTACATAGGTACTTTGTATATAGAAAGAGCACTACAGATTAGCACAGTGGTGGAGCGAACGGGTCGCAGGTTCGGTTCGCGTTCGGAAGTTTACTGCTATCCGAAAGTGTTGTGTTGTAAGTACCTATATCAATTAACATCGTTTGGACAAAAATATATTGAATTCAAATTTTTGTGTCAATTTCATATTTGCGCCCTGGTGTCCCGCACCACGTGGACCGTGGACACTCACGGTGAGACTGGTCCACATGTTTAGAGTCGCACAGCGAGCTATGGAAAGAGCTATGCTCGGAGTCTCTGAGGGATAAAATCCGAAACGAAGATATCCGTCAGAGAACTAAAGTTACCGACATAGCTTAAAGGATTAGCAAGCTGAAGTGGCAATGAGCCGGTCACATCTGTCGGAGAACCGACAAACGCTGGAGCAAACGAGTTCTCGAGTGGAGACCGCGTCTAGGCAAACGTAGTGTAAGGGCGCCCGACGGCCAGGTGGAGTGACGACTTGCGGAAGGCAGCTGGCAGCGACCGGATGAGGAAAGCCGAAGATCGGACTCTGTGGTGTTCACTAGGAGAGGCCTACGTCAAGCAGTGGACGAATATAGCCTGATGATGGATGTATGTCCCGCACTCATTGCACTCTCGTCTTGAGTAAAAACGGGCCCTACGGATCATATCTGCAATTCGATTCCATAGGGACATAAGCAAGACGAAGCAAAGAATAATGTGCAGACCATAATGTTGGTTTATTTCTATACCTACTTTTATTGTCTGCGTTTTCAGTTCTCATTTCTCAACAAGGACATTAAATCAATCCCAGAGGTTGAATAGCCTCAATTCTAAACGCTTTGTCTTTGTGGAATTATCAGTAAAAATTGTGCCGATAGCAGTTTCGCCGAATATGTTATCTTGTTTGTCGATAATAATTGCTATCGTTCGTAATCTAATTTCTTTTGATCTTTAGAAACGAGGCTGTAAAATTATTCTTTGTTTTTTTTTTGCATTTTCTATGCTAAGATAATCTTAGCGTTAAAAAGTTATTCAAGTGATGAAGGATAAATTCTACTGCGGACAGGATTAGAACCTGCGTCTTCTGGTTCAATACGCCAGCCGCTATGACCAACTAAACCGCGAGTCCCACCCACCACGTCGAAATTTACCTTCACATTCTGAATTTACATCTTTATGGTGACGTCAGTGACGTCTATTGAAATGCAAGTCACTTTGCTTCTCATATCTCAACCATATCGGTTAGAAGACTTACTTTACAGTTAGTTCGATGACGTGTTATTCTTTATGTTGGTTGGATGATGTGTGTATTTTACCACATAGTTCATTTATTTTCTTATAATGACATAGAGTTCTCAAACACTGAGAACCCTCTAGTAATTATCGACTTTGAATAATCTTCTCCATAGGATCAACCATTTGGAACCGTGCAACTAGAATCATAACGTTTCATAAACGCTTGTAAAAGCTTATTTGAAATAAAAACATTTGAAATTGAACTTGATGGATGGTGGTTAAATAAAATGGTGGTAATATTTTTCTAAATTATTTTATTCTTTCTATTTCTTTCTTTTTTTGATAATCCTTATGATATCTTAGCGCTATTTACAGTTTTTATAAATTAAAGTAGTAATATTTTATTTTACATAGTACACTACTATTGTACAACACGCTTTCATTGAACATGAAAGACTTGACTACTTCAATGTACCAATCAGCATAAAACCCAAATGAACATAAATTAAAAAAAAAATGATTGAACATGAAAAAGAAATGTGATTGATACAATTCAACAAATTTATGGTAACCCTACTGATTGATTTGAAACGATTTAATTACAATAAAAACTTAAAATTGATCTCAAAATTTTAGATCAAAATAAAAACTCAACACCCAAGTACCAAATGGAAAAAATAATTTAGTTATAAGGAAGAGAGTGCCTACATCACACCGTCAATTAATTACAACAATAAATAACGTTTAAATTAAATAAATGGCACAGACCAAATTCTACGACCATTTTCGGTACCAGGTGGTGGGTATATATTTCTTTTTTCATCAAACATAATTTCCGTTGAATATAATAACAAAATAATAATTTCGTGTGTTGATTAGCCGAATAATCACGATTTAATATAACCAAAATAATATAATCAAAATAACTCTATGATGGAAGCAACTGATCGTTGTGCAAAAGAACTATCACTTCTGCGTAACAACATAATGGCAATCAAGTAATCGCTAAATAACATCGGTGGAGATCACAATTACACGATATAATATAACTTTATATAAATACAAAATATACATAGGTCATTTACCTAACACTACAGCAACAACTTCAATGCAATATACCCATCTATATTGATGTGAAATTGATATGATTATATTAGGCTTATGAGGAATTAACGTAGTAGTTAACAGAATGCTTTATATAAATAATAACTCATTCCTGACGATGGACGGGTCGGACGAGGAGTCGCGCGACTTGTCCGGAGCGGTCCTGCACGACGAATGGATCGCTATCGTTTGCATAGTAGATCACAAGAACGCGATATCAGTCTCACTTATTCTGTCATTATGAACGTTACGACTATACCACAGCTCGTAAAAGCCTGAACGAAATAGTACCAATAAAAGCCGCATAAAACTGCACTAGCGTTGTAACACTGCGTTTGTTTTGCATCGGTGGAGTTATGCGATTCTTATTGTTCTTAAGTCCGAACTTCTACATTTATAAATTAGTAGCGCGGGTCCGGGACGGGCCAGCCGCCCGGCCGCTTGATCCCTATGGATCCTAATCACTAAATTAAAATCTCGACAGAGACATATTTGGCTTGGGGTACTTCTAACTGAAAGTTGGGATATTCAGACGAACAGCATAGGACTATTTCAGTGAGGATAACCGCAAGCCTAAACTAGGCCGGAATAACTTAAAGTAAATTCATAAATAGGGAATTGTGGGCGTCCAGGGCGCGTCGCGGGATGTTGACGCGTCGGAGTGTCGGGTGCCCGATGCCAGCACCGGGGGGCGAGCAGCCAGGGAGCGTCAACCTCTGGCAGTTAGATGCAGTCGTCGTCCATGTCGACGTCGGGCACGAGCCGGTCGTGCGAGGCGGCGGCGCGCGGCGGCAGCTCGTTGCGCGGGTCGCGCGCCAGCCAGGGGTGGCGCAGCACGTCGCGCGCGCTCAGCCGCTCGCACGCCTCCCGCCGCAACAGCGACCTTATCAAACACTTGCCCCGCGATGACAAACACTCCGGCACCACGAAGTACCCCCGCGATATCTTCGCGAACAGGGACGCGTGCTCAGAGTCGTTGAATGGATACCTAGAACAATAAATACATAAGGTTAATCATCGGTAAATAACAATCTAGACCTAGGCGACAAGGAACCAGAGAACATAAGGAATCTGTAGATAAATGTCTAGCTTGAGTAACAAAAAACTCGGTAAAAGGCTCTTATCGCGTTTCGCGATGATAAGCAGGTATCATAAATCAGCACCCGAGTCCCAAATTGTTGCGTTCTTACAAAACGCGGTCCCAATTAATAGCAATCCGATTGTCATTTAGAAAGGGCAGCTGCGAGCCAAAAACAAAAACTCAGGTACGATGGAACCCTTCCGGCGACAGGTGATGCCGGCGATTGCGGCCAAATCCCGAATTTCGTATACGTTTACGGGTGCGAGTCCAAAAAAGTCGAAAACAAAGAGTCGCGAACGGCAGGTGCTTGCGGGGGCGGGACGCGGGGGCCAACGTCTTCGCCACATGACTGAGGCAGGTGCGGCGAAGATTTCACGAGCCTCATTTATATGTGGGTGATATAATTGTTAGCCGTTGGCGCGTAACGGCCGACAGGTGATCATCCCCACGTCGGCGTCGCCAACGGTCGCCGCGACCCTCGTTTTGTGATCTCTAAAAACGGTAAGTCCCACGCCTCGCAGGTGAAGACGCCCACCCCGTCTCCCTTTTGCATTAATTATGCGCGTTTAATTGCTGCTAACTTATATTTTGTTTTCGGGCCGGATGTCTAGTCTCTCTACTCATGTGAATGAGGGTGAAGTTATCATAATTAGATACGCACCTTCCAACGAGCATGGTGTACAGTATGACACCGAGGGACCACATGTCTGCTGCTCTACCGGAGTACGTCCGGTGAGCTCTCAGGATTTCGGGGGACACGTAGGCGGGACATCCTCGTTTGTCCTGAAGTAAATCCTCCTCAGGGTCGTCGAGAACTACTGCGTCTTCTAACGACTCTAGTTTTAACGTCGTTCTGAAACAAAAACAAACAGAGTTTAGTGTTATGGTTCAGGAAGCATTGGAGTGGAACGCACATCTACGCGGAGTATGTTCGTACATAATTCATCTTGCATCCCTGGCATAGCCGGCCACATTGTCAGGTCGCGTGCGTTTGACGTGCATGACCAGTGACCCATATAAATCGCGATCGTTTGCCTACAATATTACGTACAGGCGCGATACGCACTCGGCCGAAATGGATCCCTTTGTGCACAAAGCTTTGTCGGTGCGCTCTGCTAATTATTATACATTAAACATGTTCACGTTAGCGTTGCAAAATTGTTTCGGGGATGCGGCCGTGTATCGGTGCGTATGCAACAATAATGTCATGTAAATAATTACATAGCGAACCGTAAAGCTGTTCGGTGATGCAATGGGTTTTGTTTCATCACATCGGGCTTTAGGCTCACCGTGCGCGACCTCGTATTTCACAGAGCGGCCGCATCGTTTCGAAATGCATTATTAAATGCACAGTTGGAAACATTACACCGGTTGCGTCGTGTATGATTGAATGTAAACCGAATCCAATTGGACATCAAACGGGACTTTTCGATCTTCGGTTTCATGGGAACGCGTCGAGCCTACTGCGTTTGCTGACTCAACGTATCAACGCTTTACTAGGCTGTATACTGTGTACGTCAAAAGTGAATCGATTTTTATTCTTTAATTTTAACTAGTTATATGAATAGGTATAAAGTAAAACAAGACAGGTGTACGGGGGGCGGTTCGATGCAGTGTAATCAACATAAATGCATCGAACGCACACACGCATAAGATATTTTTAGCCGGCTAAGCAATAATTACACAGGGGAACGTTGAGCTTAAACGATTTGAAGAATCTCATACTCTATTTATACGTTCCGAACACTATAGTAGTATGGTTCAAAAATGTCGAAAGCAACTATAACATTCGATCGTGAGGAAATGTGTAAGTTTCGTTCGGCTGTGCGTATTCCGAAAGCTGAAGGCAATAAATATCAAGTTTGCTCAGAGCGCTGTTACAAAACCTACGAGTTGCGGTCTCAGCTGTTTGACAAATAGTCTGCGGACGTACGCAAGACCTCGCTGGAATTGACGGCTCAGCAAGCAGATCTCACTTGCAATAGGGACTGAACGAGGCATATTAGACCGTAGCGCGGTATTAATAACGCATTGCGATACTTCTAGATGTTAGATAAACGTTAGCTATTTATTACAGACACATTTTACCAAGTGATCGTGTCGTGACAATATGGAGCGGTTGGCTCCCGCTAAAGGTTACTCTCGTTAAGACTGTCGCAACATCGGACGGTTATCAAGTGAAATATTATGCGCTGGGGCAGCGAGACACCTCGAGAATTAGTTGTGCCATGTCTGTGCTGTTATGTAAAGTCCAGATGATTGTTGTTGTAATGATGTAGATGCAAGTTGGATGCGCCGTGCAGCGGTCGTGCGTGGCCAGGCACGTGCGGCGCCGCCAGTTAATCGCAGTGTAGCAACAGATCCGCTGTGGGAACTAGTTGACGAAACGCGTGACGTCACCATGCAACTGCACTCCGGACCTTTTTTGTAATCCATCAGTGAGCGGAGCCGAGTCTGGAGGGCGTCCTCGTATCCGTTTAGGTCTCGCGACTGCGCAACTGATCCTAATTAAATCCCTACAACGGCAAGGCTAAAGTGCGATGTCTGCAGTTGCAATCGATTCGAATTTCGCAACGTGTAAATAAGTTATACGGTGTCGTAACGCGGTCGGAAGGTTGGCCGGATTTCCGAGCGTGTTCCGAGCGGTGGCCTCCAAGGATTCTCGCGGTGTCTTGGACGCGGGCTGCGGCCCGCGGGCGAAAGGACACCGTCCGATTTACGCAACGTGCCGTTACGCACACGCAGGGCTGCGAGAGACTAGATACTGTTCTGTGCACCCATATCTCATAGTCGTGAACTCGTGACGTACCCACCATCTTGAAACTTAACGGTCTCAGATTACTAAATTGACTCACGTTTACAACTTTGCAACTGTTAACCAAAGATTTCGTTAAAATTACACGTTTGTAACTGGGTAACGTTCTCCTTAACATTTCTTGGTCAAGTTTGCTTGCAGGTGAATTTGTTGAGACACCTCTCATCAAATTCATACTCAATAATAGCTCGTGTAAATTAATGTGTCGCTACAATGTCGCCCGTCATTTCATTAAGATTGATCGTGATATGAATGTTGAGTATGTATTGATATCACGTCGCATTTGGAGCGTGTCGGCCAGCACTCGGCAGTGTGGGAGATCGCCCACAATTAGCGGGATGCGCCGGCGCACGTTTCGCAACCGCCGCCATTGCTCAACTCAACCCTGACAGTTTCGTAACAAACAATGGCAGTCATCGAGACACAGATGCACCACACATGCATGCACTTCCTGCTCGAGTTTGTATCGCCGCTGTGTGACGAATACTTGCGCAACCGCTAGGAAACGCTTCATAACCGAGTGTACACAAATCGAAGCCGATGTGTCAGTTGCATAGATTGCGAAAGGCTCTATTTTAATAGCCGCGTCAACAATGTATAATTCGACATCGCCGCTCGATATTAGCCGTTTCCGAACCGAACCGAGCGGCCCGGTGGAGCAGTGGTTAGTCACAGGTTTTCGTAACCCGCATTGAAGGGACATGAGTGATGTCGTAAGCGCTATGCCAGTTGCCTCACCGCGGAGATGCCACCGGGATACGTTGGGAAACTATCCCGACCATACCCAATTATATGTCGGCTGTAGTGACGCAATCGCGGACGTTTCATGAAACCTGATTGATAACAGAATCGGAGCCGAATCATGAGACCCGAACTTCTCGTCTTATCTGGACTGTCGTATGTACACAAAAAAATTATGCGGATTTTTTATAAGCTTATTAAATATCGCATGACGACAATGTAGGTACTAGGTAGGTACACTTCAGAATTTAGGTCTCAAAACCGCGCTGGCCGCGGCACAGTTCGCTTTATCACAGCGCCGATAACGAAAGTCGAACTAAGTTTTGAAACCGAGCGTTGGGCCGCTTGCGAAAACGCTAATGTGAACATCGGTTGCAAAATTGTTTTAGTTTTAAATCGAATGGAGTGACAATGGTGGCGCACGGCTCGATGTGGATCGCTGGCGGGCTGTGAGACTGAGATGTCACACCCGTGACATTTCATTGGTGCGCGTCATATCGGTGAAGTAAAGAGATCGAGTAGCGCAACTTCGGTGCGGCCGTATTTGGCAGGCGGGCGGCGTCCGCGCACCGCCGCGTGTCACAATGGCGTGGATTATGAGCCGCGTTGCGATATGGCATGTTGCAAGTCCGGGCGGCTGTCCAAGCGCCTCCGCCGAAATAATCCCGTGTTGCAACGCGCGGACTGCGGAACGGGCGCCACTCCAGAGCCCGTTGCGCAAACGCACTACCGCACGCAATTGGCCAATTGCGCACCATCTCCGACTTCTTAACGCGCGCGACGTTTACGAAACGTACTATACCGTTCGATGACCCGCGCGATTCGATTACGTGACGATTGCGTAACGAAAGAAAGCGGCCGGAATGCGTGCGCAAAAAGTATCCAAAATCTTGACGAATTCCGTCTCGAATCGTTGCAATTACACCGTTACGCGACGTCGTGTTAAATCCGGTGAGCGGTCGACTTTCTAACGCGGGGTCGGTGTACGCGGCGGCGTGTCGCAACAATTTCTCCGAGCGGCCGTCGCGAACGAAGAAAGCGCGACCTCAGCGGCGTTTTGCAATCGCACGCCTGCACCGCTGCCGCTGGAGAAAGACTCACTAAGTGTTGTAGAAAGCGTACATCGACCCGCGCCCGACCACTGCCACCGACAAAACCTGGCCTAACCGCAGGAAGAAGCTTGCGACAGCAACACTGTTAACAAGATTCCTGCAGATTCCTGCAGACTCCTGTGACCGCAGAGGCACGTGCCGCTTAGCGTAACAGTAGTGTTCTGCGTGTGGCACGATTGGGCAAGTGAGCCCGGCGTTACGCAAGTCGCGATAAAGCGCGCCGCATGTCACACTCGTGAAACACTTCCGTTCATTGACTCCTTCCCGATATAACTGCGTTGTCCGTTTCGAAATACTTTCGCCGGCCGACGTAGCACACGTGTGAGGACACTAGGCCACCAAAAAATTACGAGTTGTATGTACCCTTCATTCCAAGCGTCATTAGTTAGACATGCCCGAGATATAGACGAAATCCTCGCGCCAGAGGTCCCTTGGCACGTAACCCAAATGTAGCAATAACTCAGCTAACGCTCATGTCCAATTTAAACTAAGGAATTCTGTCGTGCAGGATATTACACGAAGAATCAACGGGTAACCAGCTCACTAGCACGTTTGCGTATTCACTTTCATAACTCGTTGTTACGTTTTAAACCGACTTTTCCAAGTGTTGGGAAACACGCGAGTAAAAAGCTGG
The DNA here is from genome assembly GCA_910591435.1 of Acronicta aceris. NCBI lineage: Eukaryota > Metazoa > Arthropoda > Insecta > Lepidoptera > Noctuidae > Acronicta > Acronicta aceris. The sequence goes on from OU342759.1 coordinate 14,718,544, forward strand.
TGCTCCCACATCGCGGACGAGTAATCATCGTCGTTACACCACTATTACGTGAGGAAAGAAAAAATAAGATTATCGTGCGACAGACTGTGATTAGTTACGACGCGACGATAGTAACACACAAAACGGTAACAGCGCAAAAAGTTATGTCTAGTTCCATCGTACCTTTGATTCCAATGAAACTATAAAAGCTGTAATCCTGTGAGGACATTGAGCGCGACACCTGGCGACAGGTGCGCGTGCTCGGAGGCTGTATAACGAGTACGACCATCGCCATAAAGGGCAGCTGTACGATGTATGTCGCCGACAGATGCGGTCTAGATCGCTCGATAAATAAAAAGAGTAAATCCGCATCCGTATGCGTCCACGCAGCTTCCGCCGCACGCAGCCGGAATCGACGATTGTTTCACTCGCAATCGTTTCCTTCTTATTATTGTGAGTCGGAAGTGCCAAAGGTGTAAGATGAATGCTCACCCGCACACATAATGCGATTCAATATAGGTTACAGCAGTTGGCACATTGTAAGGGTTGCAATATAGTCACTGGAAATTAGAACGACGATTAATCATGAAAGCTATGCTGGCTGGTTGGACGACGCAAGAGCTTGCGATATGTAGCGAACGGAGTAGAGTATTGCGAACTGGCGAGGCAATGCCGAACATTACTGAAACAGTTGGTTAACTATTGGATCTGGTGAGCGACACGAGTGTATGGAAAAATGAAAGGAGACAATGCTTCGTTTATTTTACGGCTGATTTATAAGCGGCGAGGAGAGCATCCTAAAACCTTTGGTAATCCAATGTTTTGTAACGTCGCTTAGGCACAGAACGTTTCGCATAGTTATCGCAATGTATTAAACTGCTGGTCCTTACGCTCCATTTCATAATGTGGTTTGCACAACAGTCGAAACAAGCACGCGTTTGTCTCGTACACGACGACTGACTTATTCTAACTACTTAACTAGTTAGCAACGCTCTATATTCATTAGATTAACTAAAACTAGTAAATTTTTCATATACGAGTACTAACTGGTTGTCAATGTGAAACAAAAAATAACGAAATGTAATCAAGCATGAATAACAAACAGTGATAATGAAACTTCAGACATTAATATGGGCACGAGGCGATATGGCGACATTTTGACACCAATAACACCGTTTTAACATTTCATATAAAGACAATAAACACAATGTAATCGTATATAAGTACAAAGCAGGAATGAATGACGCAGGGTGATTTCGAAAACGCGAAATAAGCGATGTTGCGATTTCGCCTTGTGAAACACATTTACTCCGTCATTGCAGAAACGCGTGGGACGACAAATAGGATTAATCTCCGCCAATTCCTAACTATTACGAGGTAAAAATAGCTTTTTGTACTTAACGTTATACCATTGACTCATTTCCAGTAAAATGATGAGGAAAACCTGTCTACAATAGAATACTCTAATCCGTGACAGCAAAATAAAATTTGTAATCCTATAAAAACCTTCGTAACCCAATATAAGGCACTGGAATTAGATAACGCCATCTGTTGCTCCGTTTATGGCGATTCTTATCAGCATTTCACTCATATCTTATCATCAGAAAAGAACCTTTAAAATTTCACCACTTGTTTATTTGCCTTGTTGGCAACGTGAGTGATAAGCAAATATTTTGTAATTTAATGAGAGGACTGTTTGTTGTGTTACACAATCCAGTTGAACATATTTATTGGATAGTTGTTGCGAAAATGTGTTACATATAACATGCACTTATTGTGATGCCATTGGTATGGAAATTTGTGGCGTGGCGTCGCGTTCGCGGGGCGATGCACGGGCGAGCCTTATGCTAATAAATCGAGCTAAACTCAGACGTTATATTGGAGAAATACTTGGAACATAATCACACTGCGTGATTTGAATTCGGTTCGAGTCAACACCATCAACTTCATAAAAAAGTCTGTAAACAAAAAAACTTGTTTGCAAACAGAATTACTCGTAGCCGGGTACCGCTAAGCCTCTCGTCGTGAGTGCTTACAAACCGCGATCATTATCTGAACTCCATCGAGCAGGAACAAAAGCTATACCGGGGTCTGTACGACCCCAATGACGTTGCAGGTACTGTCGACTCACCGCGATAAGACACGCAAAAGCATTTACTACGTTCCCGTACAACTAGAACAGAATAATATGGCACTACACAACATACATCACTGGGAACAAGTTAATATGGCAATGTAGGAATCTAGAACAAAGGTTGCTGATCTTGCCCAGTTTTAAATCGTATTGACACATGGTAAAACCTACTTTACGAAGCTCGATGAAAACTGTTTTGGTCAAAAGTTTGTAAATAAATATGTACTTATCTTTGCAGGATAAAAATCGCGAGTGGAGAACCCGTTTGTACCGTTAAGCATTGCTGAAAACGACGCGTAAACATCGCTAATGAGGACCAGTCAAGAACTGGTTTCGATTTATTGATTACCGAGAAAAGGTAAGACAACAAGACTGTATTGCCTACTATCAAAAATTCTCACATATCGTTAATCGAAAGCGTAGAAGTACGTAGGGCTGTACGGCGAAGAATTTCAAACACCGTACGATTGTGTGAATCGAGAACGTGGATCGAATACGTTTCGAGTGATCGTGGTTGATAAATAAACAGGCTTCTAGGATTCGCGGACAATGCCCTTTTGTTTTCATACTTATTGGAAGATGCTTCACGTTATGGTAAAGTTAGCAACGCGCTCAGTCATAATTTCCCAAGTTTACAGCTATGGTTCGAATGTGGCACGCCAAACAGCGGTACTTTCTGATTGGTACGCTGCCTGTTCGCCTCAGCGAAATGGTACTAGGCCGATGAAAGTATTGATGCCAACACAACGATGCCGTGATAGATAGATTACACTTAGGTCCGAAAGTAGAAATAAGTGATAGTTTGTTTCTAAATATTGGGTAGTAGATAGATAGTGGCGTAGTACCTTAACAAATCCCATTCCGGATTAGCAAAAAAGTTGGTGTTTACTTCGGATAAATAAGCAAAAAATTGTAGGCTCATACGATTATTATTTTTTTTGTTATAGGTAGGTACTCGAACGTACATCGAACTATGAGATCATATAAGGATCAACGCTCCCTCGAATACCGAAGCAATGATCAACAACATTAAATTAAGATGGCCGGTCTATTCGGCCGTTCACCCCGAGATTACTTTTTCTAGACGCAATGATGTAACTTGGAAAGTGCGGAAATGGTAATTTCTAAACTCCAACTGAATTACACAGCGACTTATTATATCACTATTCCGGGCATCTCGTTCGCGGATGCAACGCGGAGCGGGGGGAGGTCACTGAACTTGCGAAACTTCACCTGTCATTTCGTGGGGAGCGAAACAACGTCGTGTGATGTAACCAAAGAAAGTGCGGAAATATAGCAATTTTATAATTCGTGCGCACTGACAATTTTATTTGTGAAGTGTGTGTCACACGGACAAATCTTTTCCTATTTTGAAACTGGACTGTACGCATTCCAAATTCACATTTGATGCGGAGTGATGGTCGGTCGCTTGCACAATGTTGGCGGGCGCAGCGGAAGAGAGTGCGGCGAAACGGCACACGTCGGTGATGCAATAAAGAAAGTGCGGAACTGAAGTAGGTTTTCTAACGCGGTGAATGTACTCTAGCCATTAGCATTTTATCATTCGCATCCGCAGGCTGCGCCGCTCAGGCTCGCCGGGCGACGACCTCGGGTGATGTCAGAGGAGTCGATGTGTGATTCGCGTTCGGCAACACTTAGCTGATATAATGTATAATACCGTCGGGATGGAAAATTACGATGCGAAATCACGCCAGCCCACCGCGAGGAGGTTACACAGAGCGTTACATCAAGCTCTTGCTGTATTGGAGACTGCAATGAGTTAAGTAACGAGTGTTGTCACACTTGTTTGTTGCAATTACACAGCTGATGTAATGCGTGCACGGTGCAAGCAAGGAAAACTATATACGTACATTATGTATCACTTGGATGGAACAATTTTTCATACATATGCATGAACTAATATAACAACTGCAGAATTAACACTAAAGCACAACAAGGTCTTGAAAAGAGTATTGTAATATTTATAATAAAACACATGCGAAAAAGAAACGCTTGCAGAAATAAGTAACCTACTTAAGTTAGCACTGACATGAATAATTGGCAAAAAAATATGTTAAAAAGCGATATGTCAAGTTCAGCAGGCGCGAGGCCGATGCGCGAGCGCAAGCGCTGCTGGTGGGTAGAGGGGGACTGCCACGCGGGCCGGGGAGGGGGGAGGGCGCCGGTGACAATGAATGGCAAAGCACCGTTGTACTTGACCCAGTATTCTGGCCGTCACGCCCGCCGGTGCAGCCGCTGACGTTCGATTGATGACATGCGTGAGACACGACCACAGTCACTAACAAACGCTACCATTTCTCACATTAGCGCTATAATTAACCAGTATGTAGCACAGCGATGGTTTTATGATAAGTCCGACATTGGCGCACTGACCCACTTGGCACCGGCCGTCAGATTTCTTTACGTCAATCAAAGAATATTTCCATCTAGCCGCAGTCATTAGTGATAGGTACCCAAGCTCAATCGGCGGTAATGATGTCATCGTTTTGGAACGTGCATATTAGTTCAAAAATTGAATCATTCCACTAACGATATTATTAAGAATTCCATGTATCTCGACACGTTTAGGACACTGAATATAAACAGTCGATGTCGAAACTCATACAAAGTATCTCGCAAGCGGTTTCCGATATACATTTGTTAGGCTAGATATACGCGAGTATATGTGCCATTGCGCAAGGTCGCCAGCGCACCTGCGTACGCGCCGGTCACTGCAACGACCGTTGCAGCTCCCACGACAAGGCACTTCATGAATTATTAATTAACTCCAGAAACTTAAAGGGTAACTTCAGGAATTTGGTGTCATCTGCACCTGCTAATCGACCTTTTGTATTGCGAAGATTAGTGGTAATATCTAATGTACAAGGACATAAGGCAATTTTTATTTGCATAAAGGCAACTGTCAAAATGTACCAAAAAGCGTTTGCAGCGCTGCCGGCGGCGCGGGCGTCCGGTGCGCGGCAAGCGCACTCGTAATCATCCAAGTGGGTTAAGGTTCCATCAAGGATTTATTGCGGCAAGTCTCCGCTCCAAAACGCCGAGCGTTGGTTACTATGAGCTAACTGCACGCCGCCGGTTCCGCTGCATTTGTCCAGCACAACCTTTTGTTATTCCGATTTTTTTATGTTCGTTCTCAATTAGCGTTTACGCTTCGATCTGTCAATGTCTCGATGATGAACAAGGGCAATTTTTTTCCACAAAGCGCACTTTTCGAAATACGTTAGTTGTTCCATTTCATTCACCTGCGAGCGACAGTTACAGCGTCCAGACACAAAGAGAACTTGGACATCTTTTGTTTAATTAGTGTCGGACAAACAAAAGTAACTTGATCGTTAGGGACGTCTCTTTGTGCCAACATTTAGAGAGCGTAACTGTAGGAATAATGAAAGCGTCCTTTGAGAGGCTTTTGAAACTTACAATCGAGCGCAAAACAAACAGGTTAATAAGTTTCAAAACGATCCAGATGTATTACAAATTACAAAAGCGGTAGCACACAACTGTTTAGCAACTGCATGGTCGATGCTTTCGCAACTCACATCGCAGCGTCCGGACCACTCGATTAATTGTTCCTATCCTACAACATCGAACATTCGTACTCTTTTGTTTCATGAACAACAACCATCGTAGTTCACAAAAGAGTCCTTAGTCCAAAAGCTTTGATAGTATTGTAAAACAATTTTAAACTGCTTTGACATATTGTAAATTATAAGTTTATGGTCCCCTTTTGAACAAGTTTTGGTGAATGGACAGTTTTTGGTCTTTAAGTGTACTCTTATTTTATGTTCATAAATTGCCCTCGTTTTTAGTAAAATATCTGGCATTTATAGCATCTCACTATAGCGGTTAGCAGTTATTGAGCAAACGCTAGACCTCGAAATTTGCAGGCCTATAAATGGCGTTTGTAAAGTAAGTCCACCGATTAATTTTTTTCCACTATTGGGCCTCGATTTAGTTCAAATATTCCCTTAGCAATTTTAAATTAAAGTATTTCAAGACATTAATCCTTAAGCGACAGTTTACATAAGCAAACAGACCTCGGTGTTACATTAATATGGATTTTTTAATGAATTAAGGTAATGTATTATGTAGATTTGGCGGAGGCAGCGTGAATGGAACGAAAATGATTGATTATGGATTTTCATACAAGCATAGGTGCACAATGGTGCAGGAGTTGAGATCGGTGCGCGGGCGGCACCGGCAGATGTGCACGCATTGTGTTCGTAACAAAGGCAGGTAGAGAAACCTAGAGGACGTTATCGTGCCATGTGCTGCGTGTCACTTTTTCATATCGATATATGTTTTACGTAAAAATCCAAAAAAAAAACTAATCTGACCGAACAGATGGCCGTGCACATGTCGATATAAAAAATCCGAATGCGAGATTAAAAACTCGACCATACCAACAAAATTAATCATCAATAATGTACGGCCTCGTATCGCACTGTTACGTGAAACAGTGGAACTACTCAAAATTTAATATCGACGCCGATCGCGAACGCTTTGTTTTGCTGCGTAACTATATTAAATTAATTACGATGGTTTCCCTTTGTTACAAAAGAGAGAAACGAATCGAATCCCAGTTATCAAAATTAATAACAGCAAAACCAATTTACTCTGATCGCGTAATATCCTGTACGGCGCATTTATTGAGCTCCGCAGTTTTCAATGAAATTATTTTCCGTGCAAATGTTGGGACCGTTTACTCTTGCTAGCATCTGCCGCCGACTCGTATAGACCACTAAAACAAAAGCTAGCTATGAAAAGACCAACAGAGGGGACTCTGAATACCGTAAAGAAAGGTTCGCTCGAAAAAACGGCAAATATTGACCTCGTGGCAGATGTTGAAATCCAAACTTGGAGCTGGCTGTAAGTGCATTTGAATAAACATCGCCTCTCGATAGTAACTAAACTCTGTTGACCTTCCGTTGTATCGAATATCGGGCCGTGTGCATGCGTTTCAACAGATAGAGTTGTCATCACGTGCCTAAACATACCGATTTCTGAATACCCATTGTTTCTTCTAACACGGTTCCGTTTTACAAAGAGGTGATATGGCGCGTGGCAACAAAGGAGTGTTTAGCTTGAAAATGCATTAGTTAATGAAAAAGTTACTCCGATGCCGCCTATAAGTGATCCCGGGATCCCTTGAGCGAAATAACATACATACCAAATATAGACGCAAGGCTATAAAGTCGAGAAATTGTTGGCTATTAAAGTCCCTTTACGATATTCCAGATTTACACAGCCATGTACTTTTCCAGTTAGACGCATAGGAATAGCGACCCTGTTATTATTTCGCGAGGTTTCTTTTGAAATGACAGGTTGGGGAGAGAAGTAATTCATTATTGTCTGTGCGGAATGCGAATATCGAACACGTGCGTGCAGGTAAAGTTCTCCTTGCATGTGCAACTTATTGTCTGGACCCAAAAAGGTGTTTTCTTAGTGTTGAATAGGATGAATCTTTGCACAATGGTCGGTTGTCTTCTGACGTCCCATCATCGATTCAGCGAAGATCAAGAACGAATAAATCATGCGTAGTAGAGGAGTATAATGGCCGTATTTGTTTACTGGAACATCTGTTCGAGTTGGATCGTGACGAGGGTATAGAATTGGCGAATTCCACAAAAAGTCTGTATTGTAACGTCGCTCGGGCAATTGTTGGAAGATTAACCCGATACGAGGTAACAATACAATTCGGAACACCTTGACTTTTTTTCCAAAATGAACTGAATGAACGTCAAGGTACCGATCTCGTTGTAAGGTTGTGTTACACAGAGCACATTGCGGCATACCGCGACCTTACCACGTTATCTGCCCCTGATAACAGATTGCTATGACCTTTAAAATGATTAGGTGTCTGGTAAGGAGATAACGCTGAAGTACAATGACCGTGTCACAATCCAAAACATTATTTTGAATAACAATTAGAGTACAGTTTCCCATGGCACTTGATTTTTTTTCTCTAAGGGGAGTTTATGCGCATTAGTTTGATTCTCAAGCACTCTTGACTACCGGATGTAACGGGACCGGAAACGGACTTCAAATAAAATAGAACTGCGCAATTTATACGGCAGATGGCCGACATTGTATCAGGACACAAAAGAAAAAGTTAAATTAAAAATAAGTGTTCACCGTCCGGCCACATGGCAAAGGTATATTATCTTAATTATCTTACAAGCGTCGATGCTCCGGGGTTTTAAATTGGATGGTGTCTAGTTAGACACAAAATAGATAAGTTGTAATTACGAAGATGCAATTTTTTGACATTTAATAATAATATTCACCAGCTTTTCCGTTGAATAATAAATACATTATAATTATTTTTACAAACTTTATGCTAAAGGATGATATAAAAAGTATGCAATGGTCGCAGGGGATATTGGGCTTTAAGTATAATTTACAAAAAGTAAGTAAATTTACCGACAACTAGGAAAACAGCTTTTGTTGAACAATGAATCTACTCAAATGTAATTATAATTATGAATCAACAAGCAGTTACGTATGTGTAGAGAGTTCAAGGGAAATAACCAATATTACATAAGAACGTGCTATTCATGCTTACGCGAAAAGCTTCATATTCAAATGTTATCGATTTTATGATTTTCCAGGCTCATGTCACGTCGTGCTAGGTGCATGACAAACAGATTGTCACGTGTAGTACGCACGCGCTTGCACGCACGTATAAAATTAGCATTCATTAACATTAAACCTATCTCATACTAAAATAATACAAGATTATTTACGTACTTATTCAGGGCAAGAGACGTTACGTTTTAAATTTGAATCGTGTTCTGTCGTTCCTGGTTGGGCGGCCGAATGGAAGGCGGAAGAGTGGCGCTTGCGCAACTGACATTGAAACGAGGCGGTCTTCGATCCGAGGCCACCCGCCCGATTCGTATATGTAGTTTAACGATAATTTAATCATTGTTTTATCTACTCATACTACACGACATAAAATTTTCCTTGTTCGGTCTCATTAAGGCGAATTAGAAGGATGCGTAAAAGGAAAACCGCAAGTAGTAAACTATAAACATTTCCATTATTTGAAAGATTTCTTGGTAACAGGATGTGATGTGTAATAACACTTCACGTTCAGTCGCACGCGAAAATCTTACACGAGAGTAGGTAGGTATATCATGAGAGCGATACGTTTCGTTTGTTTTGATGTGTGTTTTCCGCCATCCTGTTCGTAATAACATCCGTGTCGTCATCGCCCCTGTTTACCTTCCAAGATAAAACGTGAACCTATACCTATGAGCGTGATGTAAAAAAACTTTGCCAAAGCGTCATTCGCTCACTCAACATTTCTCAATGAATGTTGTAATAAAGTACGCCTCTCCTCTAAATTCGCAAATGTTGGTGAGAATTTCAACAGACGGCGTCAAAGTCACCTTCGTGTCGTTCACCAGCAAGGTTAATAAAGTCAATCACGTTATAAACATTTTATGGATCTACCTAACATAATAGAGAAATGTGCGCTAAGCATAACAATAACTTTTTTGTAGAATAATTAATTACAGTAGGATTTATTAAATAATAACGTCTTTACTAAGTAAAATAAAACAGATATCTCATGATAACTATCGAATCACACGTGTGCAGAGTTAAAGAAACTTGGTGAGTGTGGCGTGGCGTGTGCTGCGCGAGGTGCATCGGTGCCGCATCGCTATCGCGGTGTCGCAAGCGGTGCGGTGGCCGTGTTCGGGGTCCGCCCGTCCTTGGCCACGGCTCCACAACGGTCCGGCGAGCCGGCCACGCCGCCGCCGCCGCGGCCGCGGTGCGACCGTGCGCGACCGCTTCCGCGTAGTTTACGTCACAGCGAATAAACAGTATCGGAATTCATACAATTACGCATCTAATCGATAGCACGCGCCGAGAAATTATTAAGTGCGTCACTACACAGTATCCCTCTCGCGGGGTAATTTTGCCGCTCTGACGTCATTGCTACGTAGCCTCGTAGCGGTTGCTACGGGTCACGTGCTACGGCCTATAAAGCCCTGGCAACCCTCGCGTGGGAAGGTCTCTACTTCAAAATTGTAAAGAGCCGAATAACTGGGTGGGCGCTCACGTTTCTCGAACTTCGAAACAATTTTCTTCGTGAAATTGGATGAATTTTGTACAGCTTCGTTTGTATATAAATTGTTTATTACCTTTCAAAGTAGGTACCTATCTACTTACGTAAATTCTAAGCCTATTGTATTAGGAGAATTGTGAGAGAAATGAAATTAGTTACGTACCAGCCCTGGCAAATAAAGTTTGTCTTTGATAAAATATGAAAAGGTTGTTTGATTTACACAATTTCTCGCAGGACTAAGAAGTTCATCGAACAAGCGCGTGCAGGGGTTAATTGGTGCACGTAAACTTTTAATTTATTGTTTTTGTAGGTACTATACTGATTACATCAGAGCTACGCGAATATGTGCGTGGACTTTAACTAACTGCGCAAATTGTAGTGAAATCTGTACAAACATATCGATTGTACGAAGAAAAACAAGAGTGGGTACAATAGCATTGCTAATGACGCCTGTGTTATTGTCGTCCGTTTTAAATACGACGATGACTTCATGTCGATAGGGGATCATCACACTGACAATGTCACGACCCGCTCTTGAGCGATCGATATAAAATTAAACTTTAATATCAATGTTGTTAAGATTCGGAATCACTTAATTGGCTCACCGTGTGTCCGTGTTTAACGACACGTCACATGATATGACCAATAATACTGTTTTAAATTACTAAGTATTCTGATTTAATATCGCCATTGTTTCTTTATTTAACTGTCAGAAAATAGCCAGCAAATATTAAGAAAACTGTTCTACAATTAACGTTTGAATTGATCATTAGGTAATTTATTAATCAATTGAGAGTTACGTCCAATTTAACATCTGTGTGTCAATAAAAATCAAGCGCCATTTGTCAAGCAACAATCAAATGCAAATTCTGAAATTACATCAGCTCAAAATCACAGTATTGTTTGTCGCGTTCGGTTACACAACTAGTGACCGCGAACTAAGGTCGGATACGTTCTCATATTTATTATGTACGTATTCTTCAATCTCGAACGCGCTGCGCCGGCAGCGAGGCCAGAAACACGAAAAGAGTACCGTTTCGCAACGCAACTCATTTCAATGTCATTGTAAACGTTCCCGATAACTGAACACAATTACGATTCGCTCGGATACACTGACACGTAGGACCTTTGAAACCCTCTAGGTTGTAGTTCATTATCACACCAAAATAAAATAATCAAAATGTTATCATAAATTAATTCTATTTTCAAAAAGATATTGAAGATACCATTTAGCTCGTGTAAATATCAATTTATTATAAGCTGTCAATGTCAAGAGTGGCGCAATTTCAAACAGAACTTATGATTTCTTGTTAGCATTTCGCTAACAATCCTAAACACGAGGTTACTGACGCTGACATGGTCACAAGAAAAAATTCATTACGAGTTCACGACGTTTGGAGAATCTTACAAAATTTAAGAAAACGACGAATCCATTTATAATAGTAATTAAAACATTCGTGTACAATGGTCACGTGGAGCGTTTTGGCAAGTTTGTGTTCGAGGTGTTGTAATGTTGACTGCCTGTGTGTGCAACGCTACGCTTGCGCTTGCGTCATTTCCTCTTGTTGACCGTGAACCGAGTTACGTCAGCGTCAGAGTTTCGGAACGAGATTAGGATGCTCCTACACTTTTGTATCTAGCGAAAGATCGCCCCGAACGCTCCCACAACACTTATAATTGGAATCTATGGGAACATTCAGTTCTATATTATACACTATTACACTGGTATTTCACAAAAACAGTCATTAACGTTAGAATGGTTACTGTAACACGTCATCCTAGTAACAACAAGATAAGCTTAGAACAGCATTTAGGGGAATTTTTAAGTGATGTCATTGCTGCAACTCTAATTAGGCACCATATTAGTTTATCTAGGTAAGTAGTTTTCGATGATTAGTCCGCCACTGGAATTGTGTAAACGATAAGTACTTAGAGGAAGTTTTTGTTATGAATAATGTCTATAAGGAAAATGAGCAATAACTAAACTGGCGCCCAGACTGAAACAGATTTTTTTTTGTTTGTAATTTTCGTTGTAGAAAACATTGATATAAGAGATGTGTATTAAACTGGCTTTAGCTGTTCACACTTATTCTCCGAAGGGTCAGGCGGAGATGCACCGATGTGCAACCACATATGTATAACTAACACAGAATTAGGTGCGACCTGAATAAAAAGCCTATGTATTATTTCAGACTATAATCTATCTCTGTGCCAAATTTCATCCAGATCCGTTCAGCTGTTCTGGCGTGAAAGCGTAACAAACATCATTCCATACACCCATACTCACAAACTTTCACGTCTATAATGTTAGAAAGGATAGGGAAGGACTGCCAATTGCTATTAACTGGGAATAACTGTAATTTTTTTCATGGAAAACCTAAAAACCCTTAAAAGATTTCGGAATCTTTTTTTATGGGATAGGGGGCAAACGAGCAGACGGATCACCTGATGGCAAGCGATTACCGCCGCCTGTGGACACCAAATCGTGCAGTGCGGCAAAACAGGAAGCCTGTAGGACTAACACCCGTGACTAGCTTGCTAATACCATAGTGACCATTGTTTTTAACACATAACGTTTAATACATTATCTACCTAGTATCGTGCCGAGTTTACTTGCATAGCTGTTATTTGAGTGCACGAAATAATTAAATACAAGATAAAAATGTTGAAGAGGGCGCGCATCGTGGCGTACGGCATGTATTTTTAGTGGGAGACGCATCACAACTGCAGATTGAGGGTTAATCGTAATTCTGGGCACCGCCAGACCGGTTTGAACTTACTTTTTATTCAGACGCTTGCATCGCAAGGTAAACGCTCGGAGCACAGGAAAATCGCAACACGAATAAATCTATAGCTTATGTATTCACCGGTAAACATGACAATGTAAGTATTGTGACCGATTAATATAATTGAGAATTATTTTAGGAAAGAGTGGATGTCGTTACGCGAAGTTCGAATATTTTTAAGGACATAAAATATTTCCATGTATCTCTGTGGCTTGGCGCCCCCGCTTCTAAATATTTGCGAACTAACCTGCCGGCAACGTAGGTGGCAAATAAATGACGCTAGATTAAAAATAAGGAGCATCCAAATTGTTCACGCCTCCGTATTTAACTGAACGAACGACTGGACGTTTTATTTAAAATAGGATAGTCGTAAAACGTGTATGATCCACGCAAACCAGCCCACGCGCTCTGGAATCAATGTATATGACAACAAATACAAAAAACAAAACACACAAAAACTGCTAGCAACCGCACTACAAGTCTGATAGCTAGCTAAATTGACTGTCGTCTGCAGAATATCGAAAGTTGTTGAACTTTGAAGCGAAACAGGAAAAAGCTGACAGTAGGGGGCATGAACATCTCTGAAGATTTACGATATTGGATCGGTAGCTGGGGTCAGTCGCCTGCGCCGCACTTCAGCAGGAACTCGCATAGGTCGCCTATGTTTTTTTTTCACTTCCAACTAACTTATGTTCGCTTTCTCTCAATCACCGTTTAATATTTTTATTATTGCGAACTCGTTTCCTTTGCATGCACAAGTGGGCCTCGGTGCTCGCGTCATGTTGCGGTGTTGTTTTTATTTTTGTTCGTGCGTTGGCGAGTGTAAAAGGACTCTGGCAATTAATGCAACTCCAGGTTTTGTATGTTTTTGTAGCGCGACTCGATGTTGGTTGCCAGAAAAATTGCAAGCTTGAATGTATGTCTAGACGAGTCGTCGTTTTAGCCAATTATAAATACCCAAGTAGATTGTATTTTAAACCTTTTTAGAACATAGTTTCTAGTTATACTATAATCGGTATAACCACGTCTATCTAAAATTAACACCAATTTACCAGTCCGTAAATGGTATGTTCACCTATTTATATTGGGTATCTATGGAGTTTATATTTGGAAACCATTTTAGGGTACGTATATTTAGCTGCTTAGGGTGCGAGGCTAGTGACCCGATAGAAATTTCCTATGATTCATCCCTGCACCCTCCATTGTTACCCTTACATTTTTAACTTCCCTCTTAAGTGACGTCATCGAGTGCACTGTTTCATATGGAATTCATCATCGCTTGTCACGTCAGATGATTCATTGCTTTACTGAGAGTTTTATTTTTATGGTGACAAAGGCAGAAAGTATTTTTAAATTCCACATCCATTGTAATGAAAATATAGGAAAAGTACTCATTACGTGCAATATCGAGGCACATTCTTGAATTGAACAGGTTCAACGAACCCATTGGCGTTTCGTACCGATAACATGTTATCGGTGGGGGTGACGCTTTCGTTGAAACAAAAGCGTTAATTGTCAGAGTACATACCTATGTTACTCGGTAAAATATATTCGATTTTATAAAAATGATCATCTCGTTTGTGACAAATCGCTAAAACGTTGTTGTTATTATTAGTAAAACAAAAGCGAGGTTGGTACCTACTAGTTATTGTGTGTCTGTGTTACGCTGGGTGATTTCGGCGGTCAGCGACCTTCGCGACGCGGATGCGCTCGCAGATCGCAACGGTGGCCGCGACGACGTAACAGGGGGCCTACTACGAAAATCCAACGTCGAAGCTTCCGATAGAAAGAACTCATATTTACGATTCATCTATTAAAATAATACCAACTAACCCGTTTTTAATTGCATTACGTATTTATTTCACATTATTATTATTGCATTTTTTATTATAGCATTTGGTAATAGCGTCAAAGTGGACAAGTCTTGGTAAGAAAACGTGCGATCCATCAAGTCGAAACTTCCTACATAGTTCGTATTTTCATAGTAGGTTCCCAGACGACCCGAGCAGGTTTTAAATGCAACCGACGCAATAAAAATAAAATGCAGCGCTGAATATCCCCGCTTTAGAACAGCTCCAGTGACTTACGGAGCCTTGTTGCTACCTCGTTATAAACTAATCTCAACTCGTATGGAACGGGACGGAACGACGGAAAAATGGAAATGCTGGCTGGCGCGTGTGTCGACGGTCAGTGATTCCACCTTCGACATAACTTGGTTCTCCCTGAGCGGCCATGTGAGACGGTATTCAAGAGAGGGCGCAATTACACTGGCTCGTCCCTATTTAATTGCCGGCACGTGCATATTTTTTGTCTGTAGTGCGAAGTGAATGCACCCATCTTTTGCAGGGAGCGGTCGCGTGCGCCCGACCACCGTGAAACATTTTTGCAGGACTTTTTAATGGCCGTGCTTTATGCTCCCGACTGAGAAGGTTAAGTCAGTTCAAGTCGCCTTTATCCGACGTTCACGTCTCTGGAGTAACGAACGCCGTTGAGTCATTCGGTGATATCATGACATGACACCACCGTTGTTTTCCACGAGACAGAGAACTCTAAAATGGAACGTCATTTCTGTGGAAAATTAATTAAGAACAAGTTGTTTGAGCGGAAGCTGTACTTGAAATAGGTAGGATTTTGTGGAGCTGGTCAATGCCAAATCAAATTACTTTGTCCTTGACATTGAACGATGATATTTTGCACTGTTATGGCACTACTGCGTTCTTGGTCAGACTGTATGGATACGTAATCGACCAATAATGGTTGTAAGACGTAGATGACATTTGTGTAATGATTGTGGGTAAATTGGTAGCACATGTTACATTTTCAAATGTAGGTTGTGCAGATGTAGGCAAACGGAGCGTGTCACAACACACGGGTCGTATCGGCGGATAAGTGCGCGGTTACGCAAATCCGCAGATATGTCGGCGCTGCGCGGGCGCGCCGCTTGCACAAGGTTTCGCAGACCTTTGTTTTACGCAACCGGATCGATTTAATAGCTAGTCGTGCGTTTTCTCAGCTGTGTACCCGATAGCAAAATTAACGACCACCGAATTGAGAAATTGAACAGAATTATTCTAATACCAGCGAAATGTATATGTACGTTTGTCAAAAATTTTTAACAAAATAAGGGAAGGAAGAGCTTCCGCCCTTTAGATAACAATAAACCTGTTGTGTATGTGCCCCCGGTTCAGCAAGGTGTACGTCAACACAGATTCATCGTCTCTTTCAATTCAACTGACAATCGGATTTACTTTTGTATGGATGACACCCATGTCCGGTAATTCATTATTGAGAATGTCGCGAACATATTATGTTCTGTCCTACGAGCAAGTAAAGGCGACTTTCGCTTGGGAGCATTGCACTATCGCTTGCGTCCGGTAGTCGCATCCGGTGTTTTCGTACCACCAAAAAAGGTGCGAACACGCGTTATTTATAGCCATGACGATTGCTTGCGTCGTCCTCGCCGATTCATTTATTTTCAGAATGAGGGAAAAGTGTAGGCGTAGTGAAGTGGAAAGCATTCCGGGTTATTTCACGGTTGAGATGCCATTCGGCGGAGCAGTCAAAAACGTGTGAGCGAGAGCATCTAGATCATTCAAGGTGAACGATGAGTCACTTTCTGAAGTCTCGATATGGCATCAGTTTTTCAAAATGCAGTGGTAAGCATAGGTTCCGCACGATCGAGGAGGCGGCGCGGTGCAGCGTCGGCGGCAGCGCCGGCCACGCGACATTGGCACAGTTGCGCGCGACCTCACCACGCCGCGCTAGTCGCGATCGAGGCCGCGAATAAACGCCCCAAAACAAGAACCAACAGTGCGCTTGAATTCCGGTACGCCTGAATCACACTGTACAAATTAGCACTCGATGTGTGCTCGTTGATCTTACACGAGCGGCCACCGGCCAGCGGCCACACCCGCGCGAAAAATACCAGCAGCGATGCCAACTACGCAGTGTGCAGACACTCAGCAAAATAAAGGTCCGTTACGCAAACCAGATAATAATGTTAAAGTACGACTGCACCAAAAGTTATACAACTAGCGAAACTGACGTATGGTTGTATTACTGAGCGCCCAGTATTATGCAAATACACAGCTGTAATGTAGAGGTCTCTTGCACCACGAGGCTTTAGCAATTCTGTTTCAAAACGTTTTCAAAATAGTCAGCGTAGGCGCTCAGGTACTTGCGCTGCTCTGATCGACCGCTGCCGAGATATCGGCAACTAGCTCGAGGCGTTATTTAGGTTACCGTGTTGCACATCTTTTTTTGAAATTATAGAACAGTTGCGTGACCGTCAAGTAATAATAGAAATTGGTTGCAAATTAGATACCGATTTGGAAGGAAATGTTATGTATGAGGTGGTGGCTGCGGCATGCGACGTGGCGGCGTCTGCCGGGTGGCGAGGCGGCAGTCTATCGCGGACTAATTTGGCACATCCGCTAGCGAGCGCCGACTCAGGCCGCACCGTAAATATCCCGTCCCGTTAAACACGACAGACGTGCAAATATAACATCCAGATATATTCGTAGCGAAATAAGAGCAGAGTTAAATTTTCGCAGAGCTTTTAAAAACTCCCTCCAGATTTTTATCCTCAAGTTTCTGGGCCATCTAAAATGTTCCTCTCTGTACACAGAAGCACTTTTATACAAGACGGTAAATATGGATTTGCGTAATCAGATGCCATTGAATCTTCGTCATTGTTTGCTATACATTCGATCATCCGATCTGCTTGATGAACACCGTGTTACGCAAAAAACTGGGGTTTTGTTACCTGGAATCGTTCGTCGAAGTTATTATTTTGGCGTGGAGTGGGCGGGATGCGCCCGAACAATGCGCCTGGGACAATTTTTGTACCTGAGCTTATTTACAAAGGACCAAAACTACGTTCGGTGGTTGCAAATAGGCTCCGGACTGTCTGGTGCGTTATGAGATTTTGCTAATGCTCTATTATGACCAACTTGGAAAGCAAATTATATTTTAGATACGCCGTACGGACAAAAGCTATTTTCATCACGTGAATGTGTTTCCGCCTTGTTATATCCTGTCGGCAATGCCAAAATTAAGAATGCATTATTCGTATAAAGGTAGTTTACAGTCAAACATCCGGCTTTCTGTCGTCAGTGGCCTTAGCACGAACAACTTGCGAAAAAGTATTCGTATCGTCACGATAGAGGCGCTGGTCCAAATCTCATACAAATTGGTCTCCATGACGATGCTAAGGCTACTGTTCAGTAGCCTTAGCACGAACAACTTGCGAAAAAGTATTCGTATCGTCATGGAGACCAATTTGTATGAGATATGGACCAGCGCCTCTATCGTGACGATACGAATACTTTTTCGCAAGTTGTTCGTGCTAAGGCTACTGGTTCGTGATGTCATCAGCGAGGTGATTTATTTTTATACAAAATGCCTTGTTATTGTGAGGTGTATAAGACATCCTTCCAGGAAGTGTCTCGGCATTAATTAAGTGTTGTCATAATAATTTGATGTTTGTGTCATGAACTTTGTGCGTATTGTCGTAGGGAGTGATCCTAGCTACCTGCATTATCGTGGCGACCTCGTTTTCCTCCCCCAAGGCCTACGCCCGGATACGCCGCCCGAGATTTCTCTTGATAGTTTCTAGTTACACACGAACTTCTCATTTGTTATCTATCATATTACTCGATAACAGAGAAATTTGAAGCTGCGCAACAGTTATAAAGAACTTTAATCTCTCTGGTGCTATAATTTTAACTTAATACACATTTTCGTTTTTTAAATTTATAACATAAATAATTAGTTGACAAATAACAATCAAGGAAATTTGTAGCTTATTCTACACCCTGAGAAATAGGTAACGTTAGCTTCTGTTGAGCATAATCTTTCATTCATGTACCTGCTTTAAAACCTTCACGTTTAGTTTCCCGATTTTAATATCAAAGAAGAAATTTGTTTTCATCTCAAAGGACAAGAAAAACTACGGGCGAGTGTTAAGAAAATCCACTTCAAAGCGTCAAAGAGAATGTGGAATCAATATTAATGTGCTTGTTTACCTCGGGAAGAGGCGACAGCGGCGGCGGTATCGCGGGATGTTGATCGCGGCGTCCCGCCGGATGACTAGAATTTATAATCAGGGGTGCCTTTATATCGCACAGAGACGTGAGAACGGAGGTCGAAGGGCGGGACACTTGCTCAAGTTGCACCTTCACCATACACCATTCTCACGATTGCAAACAACAGCTGGGGAATAGTTACCGACACGACATGTGCAATCATTAGAATTTATTAGGGCTGGACAAGGTTAGCTGCCCATTATGTTAATAAGGGTCTGCTTGACCATCTGAATAATTCGATACGTTAACTTTTTATAAAGGATTTCCTCTGGGAAAAAGTGGCACACATGTTGATTAGCCAAAGAAAGCTTCGGGTCACAGATTGGTAAAACAGCTGTCTACCTGCTTGACCTACACGCTAAGGTCCGTTATCATTAAGTGGCACAAAAAACGATGTTTCCGCTTCAACACCGGCACATGGCAAAACTGGAAACACATCTGCAATATCCTGCTTAATTTATATAAACGGTCAGACAAAACAGACACCAACGAGCGAGCGCGTCCCGTTTACCCAATAGCTAGTCTTTTGTACACGCCATCGCCATGTCCAGCGGACATTATCGACGCTATTGCAATTACTTTTCAAAATGTTCTCTACATTTTTGCTAAAATAAAAACACATTTCAAATAGCAGATGCGGTAAAAGTTCATCTTTACTGTTTAGAGGATCTGTGTAATAACCAAAAGTAAAACATTCCGGCTTTGAGAGGCAAGTTCGGAAAAGGCTTCTCAAGCCGCGGCGTACTCTGCTATTACGTAAAGGGTAAAGCAAAAGTTTTTACATTAGAGGCACGCCGCGGTGCTTCCCGTACCGTATCGCGAACCGACGCTTTTGACAACACTCGCTTTGATGATGCGATGCTGAAAGGAGTATTAAATTTTACCTTTTCCACTGTCTGTCCACTCGAAAGCGGACTGAATTAATACTGTTGCGCAAATAGCGAATGGATTTCGTTTTGCTCGGGTTTCTGACGCATATTGCGTTTCGAACATGTCTGCGGTTGAGCGGTCATGTCAAAGGCATTTTCGGGTTCGCAATGTGAATGTCACCAGGGGCGAGGTCCAAAGGTCAAAGAAACCATTACAGTCAAGTTTCAAGTTCGGGTGGGCGTACTGAATATTGTCTCAGAGAGGACGACAAAGATAATCCAATACACAAAAGGTTGGCTGTTGCCCCCGTTCACTTCGTGGGAGGACAGATGCGCAGAATTACAATCAGCAGAATTCTGATTTACAGTAGCTTATGAATTTGATATAAAAAAACAGTAAAATACAATCCACTTTTTAGGTGGCTATTTAATCAAAATAAAAAATCTCATGAATGAATCTTATTAAACAGGCAAATGCGAGAGTCGGGGATACGGGCAGGTGAATAGAATTCATTTGTAATCTCTAAGGAATGTGGTCGTTAAAGTTACGTGTTAAGGGGTGCATACAAATTTATTTCCTTTCTCTGTGGAGTGTCTCAAGATCACCTGATCATGTGAAGGCAGGTACCCGTATGAGATTAGAGAACGACATAGGGGTTAGATGGGGTGATGTGATGCACACGTATGCGCCACGCGGCGGGCGGCGCTGGTGCGCAAGCGCATTGCCGTGGACCCTTGACCCGATTGCGGCGCGCGCAGTATTGTACGCAGCAATGACACCGTTCGCCTTGAGCCGCTAGCATTGCCGGAGATATTCGCAACAATGGAGGCCAGATAACATTTCAAAAGTTTGAAAATCCGCTGGTTCCTACCGGCCAGCCGACGCAAGGCGTAATTAATAAACGCGTTGAGTAATCTAATTGTACGATTGTCCTTTTATAATAATGAAAACTTTTTCATTTAGATTTGTCAGTAAGCAAAGTCTACCTTATAACTATGCGACTAATAACTATTGAGCATAAAAGGGAACTGTTCGATATCCTTTAGTAGTATCGTCTCTGGCGCCAGTGACGCAACGTGCCTGCAATATCTACCAGTTTATCGTGAACGACAACCTAATATTTCTAGAGCGACACAAAGCGCATGTGAATCGTCTTAATGACCTGATAAGAGTACACAACAGTAGTAGCACAAGGCGATTGACTCACAGAGGAAACCGGTCGCTACTTAAAATACAAAGAGCATTTCCGTTTCCCTTCCGACCTTTTTATTAACTCATCGGTTTTCTCACGATCGATCTCTCTAGTGGGCGTCATCAGTAAAAAATGCCGAGGAAGTAATCGATCGATCAATTTGAGGCGGGTCGATTGTCGCCGATATCAGTTGCATCAGATATTTTGGCAACGATAAAATTTTGTGGCAATCGGTTCTGTAGGCAACTTCGGCGCATATCGCAAAATGAGATTTTCTATACAAACACCTTAATTTTATTATTATATTGATGGATTAATATAAAGACTCACCTTTGAGGATCGGCGAAGACAAACTTTCTCAGCTTAAGATCCCGCAAAACGATCCCTTGTTCGTGACACGCGGCTACTGTTTCTGCCATTTGTCTGAACAATCTGCGAGCTTCATGTTCCCGTAGCCGTTTTCTTGCCCTCACGTATGAGTGGAGGTCGGAGTGCGACCGAGGGAAGATTAGGTATACTCTCTTATCACCGACTAGGACTTCGTGTATGGGGTTGACGTGCGGGTGGCCATCGAGCCGATAGTGGGCTTGGAGTAAGCTGCTGCAGTCTCGTGACACCACCTAAAGGATAACGTTAAAATTAACACACCGATTCCACAAACTATTTTTGTGAGAATAATGAATTAATTTGTTTTATAATAGTCGTTCTACTATACAGTATTGATTTGAAGGTGCTTTCCGGGTAAAATAATATATTTCCTCTAAATCCGGTCGGCTCCTTGAATTATTCAGTTTAATGAAGTGTTGCTGGGGGTCGTAACCATTTTCCTATCAACGTTGACCTACATTTTTTAGTCGCGTGTCATGTCTACTTCAGTGTTTGATGAATTTCAGTCTACCTAAATGCATATTTTGTCTTCGAAGTTTAAATTAAACGTTAACCGAAATAAACGTATTTAGTAAGCGAAGCTCAGTATCAGAGCTCACGTTAAATACATTCAAAGGGGTCCTATTTCAAAGCGGCCATATTTAAAAGGGCTTAGTCTAATGTGAATAACGAGGTTGAAACATTTAGTGAATAGAGGCAAGCTTACCCTCCTTTGCGAATCTAGCCCGGTTGACTTCAAACAGAATTCTTGGGTGACGACAAAGTAGAAATCAAACGAAACAGACAAGATAATTGTTGCAATACATTTTTCAATAGTGAATAGGCAAGAGTTGTCGGCATCGATAAGCTTTCTAGAACCACTAGCGGGTCGGCTACATGGAATGGTACAGTTATTTTTAAATAAGCGATTGCACCGATACATGTGTGCAGTGTTCACTGCGATCGGCCACGAAATGTCAACGACATTGTGAACGCAAATTCCAAATCTGAGTTACCGACTCACGGATGATGAATCACGTCGCGTGCGTCAAACCATTTCTTTTTGAGTCCGTACGTATAAATATAGTTTCTTGGTTATTTTAACGCAGTTACCGTAGACACGATGTCGCGCTTTTTCGATTTCTATGCTGGGCGTTGTACGAAAATAAAGCATGACCCATTTGTCGACGTGTTTGTGAAAACACGAGGTATTGATAAGAATTCGCAATGTTGACACAACACTTGATAATATTTGACATCGAACGTATTTTACGGGAGCTAACCTACTTAACTGTTATCAATATTTGTATAATCACAAGGTATGAAACTATGTATATCTATTGCAAAATATTTGTTGAGCGCACTCGACATCTTTGTAGCTATAATTCGGCTTTGCCTTTCCTAGCTTTATGTCAATCCAATCATAATAGTGAAATACGTAAGTTCTAAATCTTACAGAAAACAGGAATATACCTACCTACATAGATGAATTTCCTGTGTCTATTGTAATAATCTAATTCAAGTTGTTTATGTTTAAGGAGCATAACAAATTTGCAAGCCTTCATCCGTTCTTGACTAAATTACAATAGCAGATTACCGTATATACGGCGGCTGTCTCAATTGTTTGCAGATTGATTGCAGTCAGCAACGATATGATTTGATCAATCCTACTACATTTTCAATGTAACAGCGTATAGCAGGCTATGTTTGCTTAACTCGTTTTATTGGACTCGTTAAACCAGCGATGAATAAGCGCAAAACTGTAGTGCCGGCTGTACTGTTGTTTAGTGGGGGCCGAAAGGAGGGGGGCCCCTAGCCTCGCTATGACATTCGGCGATCGGCGCGTTATCAAATCGTCTATTTCACAATGTCAATGAGAAGGTCAAGCCTATTTTCGGCTCGACCTGATGCGATCACATATGACGTTACGTTTATGAGTAAAGTCTAGATCGCTTTATGGTAGTAATTTACTTTTTTTTAAACAAATAGGTATATTGAGACGGTATCACACATGATGAATGTGAAACAAACGTGGCAGTCGTGTCGGCAATAGTCGGTGTTGTAAATACGCTCGGCGTTTAGCAACGATAACGTTGCCACACTTTAACCTTGCCAAGTTCTCACGAGGGAAGTGCCTATTCTGTGCCTTGACAATACCCGTATAGGTCTTTGTTAGTACTCTCATGTATCCTATATTGCCTAAAATTACTAGTCAAAAACGTAAGCTTAAAACTCGTTATAAATAACAAGTTTTTACTAGATTTCAAGATCAGTATAGTGATTCACAAAAGCCAATAAGGATAAGCCTATTTAACGTAAAAATGAGTAAGTTTGGAATGTTAGCTCCTCCGTGCGCGGCGCGCGATAAATTCTGAATTGACTAGTCAACTAGTGTAGTGCAACAATTAACGTGTTGTTCGCGTTATAATTGCCGTTATTGTTAGGTTATCGATTGCGAAAGTCGACACATGACATTGTAAAAACGGCGATGGCTGTGGCCTACAAGTGCGATCGAGCAGCGCGCGGGGCCGTGACATATAAAGTATGACATCGGTTTTGAACAAGATGCTATGAACAATGCATGCGAGACTCTTGAAAAAACTACAAAGTATTGAACCTTCATTAACTAGGTAGCTACTAGCTATTTACTTAGAGCCCAGTTATTTATGTTTCTTCAGACATGGAGTAATTATAAAATACAAGTTTGAAATTTAAATGAACATTTCTTGGGGTGATATTATATTACATTTTAATAACACAACTATGTTATGTTGAAATAAATTGCTAAATAGAACTGGCTGTCAGTGTCAGTACCTAGTCGCCAATAATTACTAATGGTTAATATTGGTAAACATTATTAATTGAATTGAAGGGACGCGACATGTGGGCATATTATTGTGTACTCGGCTTATCTCTACATGGGGTCCAATCCCGTGGGATAGTGAGAACCCTTTAAAATATTTTTGCTAGTCCTTGTAATTATACCTACAAATATATTTGAATATGGTGTATTGGTATTATTTTACTTAAATGTTATTCAATTTATCAGACTACCACATGTTTGGTGCAGTTTGGTAACTGCCTACATGTAAAACTAGAGTTATTTAGGGGAGTAGGTGTAAGTATATAAGCAGTTGATTAGGTAATTAGATTCATGTACTAAGAGGTTGAACTAAAACAAGAGATTACGCACTATATCAATCAAACAAAGCTACGCAACGCCTGTTGAAACCCAGCACAATTTCGACATGGCACACGTTACGCATCCTAGCCGCGTCGCGAGAATTACAGATTGTGTCTCTTTAGCATTTCGAATTTCGAAAAAAAAAATAGTTACGAGACTTACGGCATTAAATAAAACTGGGTGTTTACATCTTTCAAATACAACAATTTTGATTAGGTATTTTTTAGAAAAAAAAACAAAAAGTACTTACATGGTAAGTACTTTTTTTCTAAATAGGTAAAACTTGGTGTTGTATATTTCATGGGTAAAAAAAATTTCGTCTTGATGTATAGATAGGTAGTAGGGAGGTACCTACCTACTTAAGTAAAATGAATATCAACAGAACATTTGCATAAACTTTTGCAAGTTCTGATAAAGTTGTTGGACTCGAGAGCGATGTAGGTAGATATAGGTACCTATAGCGCTATTGGCACCCAAGTTTACTGTGGCAAACAAACTCGATCTCCTCTACACGGCGTCTCTGTGCCTATCTATACATAGGTATAGGTAGGGTACCTATCTTATAAACTCGTCCCGGTTCCGGGAGTCATTGCACTTACCTACATGAGTTTCTAAACTACCTACCTAACGTCTACTAGGCATTATATTGAAGTCCAACTTTATTTAGCGTTCAGATTAGATAAGTAGGTGCTTACCTTGCAAACATACTCCTCTTGCGTTCGCACGTCCACACACCGGCAAAGAGAGGAACCTTCGACTTGTTCTAGTAGGAGATATTTTTCAGCGACAAGTGCCGCTTGGAACTGGTGTTGAGGTGGCGCCGGGCTGGGGGGCGCTGGGGGGCTAGACGGAGAAGGTGCCGCCGTCAGTCGGTCCGTAAGCACCGGCGACTGAGCCCTCTCCTCAGCTTTGCTGTCCTCCTCATTAGCCGGCACCGGCACGGTCACGGCGGGCTTGCTCAGGCGCAGCGGCCACAGCAACGATGGTGATCCTGGTTCCATCACTAACACTTAACACTGTCACGTTACACTTATGTTCACAAACACACACAAACACTAAATAACGATGAAGGAACTACGATGAGATGAACATGATCTGCAACAAAACGAAAACCAACTATTAGCAACTTCCCCGTTTGTGACACTTGCGAATTCACTGCACCGACGATGTTACAAAATTTAAAACAAAACGAGACAATCGACACGATTTAGTAACTTTATTTAGTAAGGGGAAATTACGAATAAAGTACGAACCTTGAAATGATTCGCCCTGAGTGGATATCGTACCAAAATTTGACTGTCCGTGGTCACGAACAAGTCGCTTTATTGTGTGAGGAATTACAGGAAGTGTCTTCAAGTAATTCATGCACTGATAGACGGCCAATATTTTGGGCCGGTGTCCGCTCGGGTTATTGTGAAACTAAACGAACACACGTCCTATCTTGACTAACGCCATTGCGAGACTGACGACGACGCTAGCCGCGAAGCCTCGGACCGGCAACCGATCCAACGTCCAATGTCGACACACCGTCAGCTTGCGTAGTACGCTACAATACGCCACGCGTAATCGAGACGGACCTCAATCGCTGTATCTATCTCTTTCTATAGTACGGCAAAGTCACTTTCAAGAGAAGGAAAGACTGTGACCATTCATTTACGTTTGGCAATGCAATCGCAAACGTTTGTTTCAATATTTTTCACAAGACCCAAGTAGATAATAATTATTATTATAATATATACCTATAACACACTTACCTTCAAACTTATTTATTATTAACAATTAACGTTTTCTCAGCAGATTAAAATTAAGGAATTAATATTTGCAAACGAATGTTTTGAAGCGATAAATAGGTAGGTAGGTAGGTATACGTTTTTTAAATAAGATTAGTTACATAGGTTTTTTTTTATGGAATAGGAGGGCAATACCTCGTAACCTATTTATCGCTTCAAAACATTCGTTTTGAAGCGGTTGAACGAGATACCTAAGAAAAACTACTTAATTACATCCCGTAAATAAGAAGGTACCTACAAACAATGTAATTATGTAGGTACCTACCTTCTTAGTAATTAAAACTTTTTACTTCAGTGTTATGTTATGCGTAATACCTACGTAGTGGTTATGTATCTACATAACTAGTTAATGTTTAGTAAAATCTGCGAACTATTTCATCATTTTCAATTAATGGTTTTATAGTGGTCAGTGGTGTAAATATTTACCTACCTACTTGTGGGCAATAGATATGTAGGTAGATAGGTAGTGTTATTATTGAATTGTCATTATTTGAGCAAGTTTAATATCGTTCGATATTCGATATCTTTCAATCTCAAGTTCCCGCGGTCTGTCTGCTGGTCAGGCTAGGCAAGTAGGCACAACTTAGGCATTGAAGTGTAACCAAATATTGTCCTTCAACTAGGGTTGCCAATTATACCCACTATGTGGTACCTAGGTACTAAGTATATACACTAGTACTAAGTATCCTACTATATTTTAAATAAGTGGGTAGATACCTATTTCAAATCTTCTTTAAGTAGGTACCTATCTACCTACATATTTCAGCCAAGTTTGCTAACTGGCTGGTAATGAGGCAACACTAAAAAACTCAACGTTTTTGTACTTTTAAAAATGGCGTTAGGAAAATATCTAGGTACTAAGTACCTAGGTAGGTTTAGCTACTAAGTAGGTAGGTCTACCTACCTACCTAGGTATATTTTGTTAAAGTTACTGTTTTTTTGGCCCTCGAAAAGGAAATCTCCTAGGTGCCTACCTATAATTATTTCCTCTTGAATTTTTGGCAACCCTAACTAGGTAGGTAGGTACCTCCAAATAAAATCGCACGTCCTTTGTACCTACGTACCTACCTACTTATAAATACCGCATCGATTCAGATATCTACGATCTCTGTTAAGTAGGTATTAGAATGAAGGCACCTCCACAATGTCAGTGTGACGGTCACACTCTGTGACCTCGTGAGTCGAACTTAATCTAATCAGGGCTGAGCCTGACCTTCATTTCATTACGTGTTTATCGAGACCTTAGCGCCCTTATTTCACTGTTATAGGTACATACCTACAGTACCTACCTACCTATAACAGTGAAGGGGGCTCGTGCCCTTCTTTTTTCTGTGCTCGCAGATGTTACTACTAGGGTTACCAGTTACCACTTGTAGGTATACCTATAATGGTATCTTACTACCTATATTATAGTCAATTGTAGTTACTAAAAATACCTATAATAAGTATCTATATAATAACTGCCTCATTAGTGGTCCTGAGCACGAGTGCTACGCTAGAGGTCTTAGGTTCGATTCCCGGGTCAGGCAATGTTGACGGGTTTTTTATGAAATTCTCAGTTGGTACCAACCTAGGAGCTCTGAGTTTGGAATTTGAATGGCAGTAAGCTCGCCCCTATTACATGGGATCTAAAAACATACGGTGAACTGTGGGTGTACAACTGTACATTAGTACACCTCTGCCTAATTTCTCAAACGTACCTACTAGGTAGGTAGGTAGGTACCTACTTATATTTTAGTAATTTAAAAAAAGGTGGCAACCCTAGAAACTACGCTGATCAATAATCATCTGCAAGGTTAAGCTGTGCTTACCGCTGCGCTGCCTATGGGTTTGGTACGGATTTACGGAGATCTTCCAGTCTCCCTTCGAGTCCCGGTTAAGTACTGTTTATTGGGTGTAGGTACTTAGGTAGGTACTGTCTATAGTTTATAAATTAAGTAGGTAGGTACCTATTTATGCATTATTTTTTGTCGTTTTATGTTTTATGTCGTTTTATCGAGTACATAATATAGGTGGGTACCTACACAGCTTAGAATTGCGCAATATATTTTTCTTCTTGTGCAAGAAAGGATATTTAATTACAGGACATAGTTAATAATAATTCGCCCTTGAAGGCAGGTACCTACTCACTCATCCATGAGACCATGACGTATTTGATACGATACGACGCATTAGATTTTATATTGGAATTAATAAAATCTGTGGTAAAGTTTGTCATGTAATACAGAAGTTTCGCGCCATCAACAATAATTCGGTTGCCTAGCAACGTTACGTTTACTGCCATTCGCGCGAATGGCAGACTGTTTGTTTTCGACCTCGGAGAAACTCGATGATACAGATAGGTAGGTCATTAAATTATTCACAGAGTTCAATGAACATCTAACTTTATGAAAATTTTTAGCAAAGGGTCAATAATTAGAATTAACAATTAATTACACAATAACTAGACCTAGTAGGTACCTACCTACTGTAGGCTCCAGACTACGACAGGCATACGGCACTAGTAGGTTAGTCTGTGATTACTCCAAAAGATAGGTATTCCATATCACCATAAGTACACAAGATGACAGCAAGCTATACAGTTTCTCCTTTGCTTTGTTGCAGTGCCTATAAATAACTAGCCATTACCTCATACGCGTATCCTTATCCATAAACAAATAAAAAGGAATGACCCATCGTGACCTCAATCCCTCTTCCTTGAAATTGACATCTCACTTATCAAGAAAAAAAACTATGATATTTAACAGGCCTCGTACAACGTGCGTTTTAAATAAATGACAATATCTCCACGTGTTACAATGCAAGCAATGGAAGGCGGATAACGCTGATACATCGTCTGATCGTCATGTTTGCACACGTCCAGTTAACTTGATGATTCAACAGTCAGCGATTCGAGCGATCCTTTGTGCGCTCAAGTTAGTCAGGGTTCACGCATTCCCGATCAATGAAACACGGGATGATGATTTAAGAAGGGTCTTGAATGTGAACGTAACGCATTAGTGGCTGCTTGCTATTTCCGGGGTTAAACTTGTATTTATACTAAGAAGTAGAACATATTTGTTTAGATTTTAACAACGGCAGCATATTCCGACGCATCCTAATAAAATAAAGAGGATTTGTTTTATTATCTACCAGAGATAGGTATATAAAATAAGTAAACGCAATTACATACGTAAAAATTTAGGTCTTTATTCCAAGGTGAACGCAAAAATTCGGTCAGACGATATAACTACGATATTTTGTGTGTGTTAACACTTCCAGTCTTATAAACTTATTATCCGAAAGTGCTTCTATACAATTAGGTATAGGTATATTAATTGTAAGTTTGTAACATGAGCATGACATGTCATTACGCCTTTATTCTTCGATGGTTTAGGCAGAGGTGTGCTTATCTATAATCAAAGTTCGGCGATAAGTTTATGTCCCATGTTATATAGAGGGTGAAACTTTGCCTAAACCCACTTTGAATTAGTAGCTCTATGAACGGGTGAGTCGAGTGACGTATGTTCTCAGAGCACTTTCAGTAGCAAACGAATTGGATATAAAATTACCGTTAAAACTTTACATATACACACGAACAATTAAAAATAAATGGTGCGTAGTTAGTGTGATGCTTTTTCCTTAGTAATTACACAGGACAACTTACGCGTAGTAATAACGTTTCTGGAATTTCGATGAAGTCAGTACCCACATACAATTGTAATTGTAACAATAACTATTTTGTACGAGGAAACTGAGATAATATTGAATTCAATATTTGGAAGGAACAATTGAAACTTTAACAAAAAAAACAGTAAAGTCGTTAGGTGAGAAAGTGGAAAAACCCAAGAATGCAAGCTTTTCCACATTAATAAATACCTACTAATAATAGCTACCTTTTGTTCTACAATAGCAATAAACTGTACAACAAAAAACGTCGAATCAGTTAATATGTAAGTAGCTAATTAAGATCTCAAGCACCAATACAACAACACTAATTTAATATCAAAAGGAAAATGTATAAATACTCACAACTTCCTGAAAATATTGTGAAATATAAAATACTTTGTTCAAGAACCTACTTTCTGGTCAACATGAGCATTATTCACGTTAAATTAGTCAGCATACATTTAACAGGTCATGTTTTCTAAACATTGTGTCATCTGGTGGTTCTAACATTGACAATTCAGCTTGCAATTATGTCGCAATGACCACCAATATTGAAGTCATTGATGTATAGTCATATAAAAAATCCTTATGATTTGCAAGCAATGATTTTATCAAGTACAGTAAAATACGGGGAAAAACTCAAAAAATTGACAGTAATAGTATTTCCTACAGACAGTAATAATAATATTTATAAATAGTAATGTTATAATATTATATTGTGTTTGTCGTTTTAGAATTATTAATTGAAACGAATTATGAAATAGAACCATTTTACACAAATGTAAGTTATGCACTTTTTGTAACCATCATAGTAAGGTAATTAAAGTGTTACACATTATTACAATACATACCGCGAATATCTACGAAAGTAATGAAATCTAATAAAGTTTGTCTGTTACCTACTGATACACCTCGATATGTTTGTGGCAATGGCACAGAAAAAATATATAATTTTGCCGCATACTGATACAATACTTTATATGGTCTTGAGAGAATCTTAAGACCTTGAGGCAATCTTGAGAGTATCGAACAGAGATTGAATTAGACCATCTCAGGCCCGTTTCCAGTACAGGATGAGGAAACAGCTATTCTGTTGACGTTATTAATTATAATTTATAACAATTTTTATAATTGATTGCATCATCCATGTGATGAATGATGATTGATAAATAACCGCATGATGATAATGGAAAAATAACGTTATATGGTGTTTCAGTGTTGAAAATGAAACGTCACTTGCGGAAGCAGTTGTTCACGGAAGTTAATTTGTAAATATATCGCTACTAAGATTGCTAGTTTATTAAACAAAGTCGCAAGAGATCCTTATCAGAAATTATTACACGTACCATAAAATGATACACTTCACCTATCCAAATATCACGTTTGCCTTCGTATGCAGAATCGGGTGGTTGTCAACGCCGACCTTAGAGTTTACGATGAAGTCCGTCATCACAGGAAGTATAGCTGAACCTGAGTATGACTAGTAAGGCAACACTCGTGATTAAGACCTGACCTAGCAACGAATATGACGTATGACGTATGTTGGAGGTCGAGCTCAGTGGCTCAAGTCCTTTTTCCTGTATTTTAATATGTAGGTACGTAAAACTTGATATAGGTACCAATAATTACTCAATAATTTAACTAGAATTACTGAAATGAATCGTCATAGGTTTAGCGTTTTCCCAATTACAGTTCAATATAGGTTGATAGGAATGAAGGTGGGGAAAAATGTATTAAACACATAACATACCATCACGCCTGTATTCCCCGAAGGGTTAGGCAGAGGCGTACTTAATGTACACCCACAGTTCGCCGGTATGTTTAGGTCCCACGTTATAGGGGGCGAGCCTATAGCCATTAACCGGGCACAAATCCAGACTCCGAGCTGCTACTGAGAATTTCATAGAAAAACCCAATAACACTTTGCTCGACCTGGGGATCGAAGACAGGACCTCTAGTGTAGCAGTTGCGCTTGGGGCCACTAGACTAACGAGGCATGTATTAAATAAAGGAAGATACGTAGTAGTAACTTTGACGACACGATTGGCGTAGCGGTTGAGCGATCGGCTTCTGCGCCACGTGTTGTGGGTTCGATCCCCACACGGAGCTCATACAAATATTTTGTATGATCTACAGGTAGTTGTTCCGGGTCTGGGCGTTTGTGTATGTGAGAATTTGTGTTTGTAAACGTACCCACGATACAGTTGAAAATCCTAGTGTGGGGCAACGTTTTTTTAAAAAAGAAAAAAAAAACTACTTAATTAATATAATTTTTTATCGCTACGGATCCTTATTGTAATTTGGAATAACCAATACCTAATTAGTGATTTTGGTGAATCGTACTGGAATATTACAATATCGGCACAATATACTTTTATATGAAACTTTGATATCAGCCTCAGATACCTAAGGGCTCGTGGTCTATTTTCTAGGTTTAGTAATATAGTTAATATTGCTCCTGCTTCAAACTAGTTCACTTCATAGATATAGGGATCTAGATTGTAGGTAGATCGATGGACGAAAGGAGATTGCCTCATATGGAATTTCATGAATTTCTATTCGAGAAAAATAATTGTCGAAATGAGTTCAGAAACAACCGAACGAACTTTTATAAAAATGTATTGGTACCTCAGACATGTTGAGAACCACGAAGACTGTTATTATTAAGCTATTGCATAGCTTCTATCGCGGGCCTTGAGCGTGGGGACCGAATCCAAAAATTCCGTAACGAAAAAAACCTAACACGCTTGTCTCTTTAGTTCAGCAACCCGCCTTTAGGTGGCATTGGTTGTATTACATAAGTTGATAAAAACCAATGCCACTTAAAGGCGGGTTGCTGAACTAAAGAGAAACACGCTTGTCTCTTTAGTTCAGCAACCCGCCTTTAGGTGGCATTGGTTGTATTACATAAGTTGATAAAAAAACGCTATGCAATAGCTTTACCGCGGCAGTCCCCGAGTGCCATACGTCTTTTTATAATTATCATTCTTATGAACCACCTTTATTTGTTAATCTCAATTTTTAAATTCGATTTAAAAATGGAATACTTCCATGCCAGTGTCTATGGTTGCAAGCTCAAATAAGTGGAATTAATTATGATACCTCTGAGTTCTCCCAGGTTTTTAAAGGAGAGATGTCGGATAGAAAATTAGAAATTACGATTCTAAGTTTAGATCGAGCTCTAAATTCGTGATATTACTTAATATTTTTTATGAGTAAAGCTGTTAGATCATTTCCACTAAAGAAATGTTTAAGAAGTAAGCAGTTTCTTTTGGAGTTAAAGTTGGTAACCGATATAGATTTCTTTACCGAACTATTTTAGGCGTTGCGAACATTTTTCAGCATGACGTGGCATTGCAAATCTAGTTCATAACATTATTTTGCAAACTAAACATAACATTTGGAGCTTGTTCCAGAAATAACTCGGATTTTATTATATAAACTCTTTTTTTGTCTGGAAGTTTTTTATTCCGAGATTTCTAGTGTTTTTGAGAATACAGCTGTTCTGTGCGATATTACTCGCTTGGGTCTCGTTTTGCCAGCCTTGTAAGTAGGTATTTCTAAGCGGATACCGAAAATATCTGAAAAGTAATGTCCGATCTCAAGTAAGGAAATCAATCGAGTATCAGGAAGCTGTGCGGAAACTATCTGTTTTATGTATAAACACCTAACTAGTTCTGATTTCAGCGTTTTGGACAGTGCTGGATATAGGCGTCTCTTTTTGGAGAGTGTTTAGTGGAGAAACGGCAACGTCTGACTAAAAACCGCACTTGTTTATTGCCCTTGGTCTTTTAAGGCCCTAGAATTCGTGTCATTCTCCACGTCCCAGATAGGATTGTTCGTCAAAATATCAAGCCATGAACCATCCAACTTCATCCAACCATCTTTTCCAGCTCTTCTATCCAACTTTATTTTAATTTTCTAAGATGATAAACTAGCTTACGGTAAGCGCTTGATGGGATGCGGCGACTGCAGCTTTAGACGCCAGAATACCAGTACTTAGTATCACTAGCGCGTTGTCATCTTGAAACGTGGTCATTGGTTTGACTGCCTACATCCTCCCTTCAAACCAGAACACAATAATGTTGTCTAGCAGCAGAACATTTTGGCAATGCCGTGCCCAGTCGACTTCCAGCAGTGGAATCCTTTATTTGCCTCTGTAAACACTAACTAGATTGATAGATTACGCGTATTATAGTCGCTCGATAATGCGCCACGCAGTTCCTGATAACATAAATGCGTTTGACGTTGCTGAAACGAAATGATACACGAAGGAAATGCGTTATTGGAGACAGATAACCTTATAGGCACATATAATATTAATCTTACATATGACGGGTGGTTGTATGTAGATTTATAAACTAGTTCTAAGATAATATCCATTTATCTTTAGTGCAGATGTATTATCGGTAAGTACATCTGTACTAAAAGATAAAATCCAGCAAACAGAATTTTTCCTGTCTCCCCAGATCTTAAATTATTGTCGAGTTATTTTTTTGTTTTTAAAAGAAGGAAGAAATTTCTGACTCATCTTGACAAAGGTTCCAATATCAAAGGTTCTACTCATTAATCGTTTTTTGTAAGTGGCTTTGTAAACCTGGACTTTTAGGATGTTCTGAAATCTTATTCCAAGCTTGACCTACCTCGTAGTACCTACTGTCGTACCTACAGTCTAATTAGCATAACTACAACATTTACGCAGTACCTACTTAGTACATAAATAGTGACGTTTAGAGTTAGATAGGTACCTAAGTTTGTGACATTGCCGATATGAGTAGGTTCGTTAGTGTGATTTTATTTTATAGTCTCGTTGTTGAGCAGCGCCGGGCTGGGCGCTCTAGCGTTTCACTACCCTGGATGGTAAACTGCGCTGAAAAGCGTGACTATGAAACAATTAGACCGTCACCGGTGCTGATCTGTGAATATTGTCAATGGAGCTTTTCGTTGTAACATTGATCGTTCAACGCTAAACTGCGGTCAACAGACAGCGCTGAACCTTCTGCAGTAAGCGAGCATGGGAATTCAGCCTTATACGGTAACAATAAGGTATCTCTTATTCTTAGCCCATACCAAACAAAACTTAGTGACAAGTTCTAGAAATTATTGACTATTTTAGTACAAACATTCCAAGTCCGTTCCAAGTTTATTTACTTTTTATTATCGTGTCTGACGATGACGTGTGCTCGTGATCGTGAGGTAGCCAGTGAGAATACGTAGAATAAAATACTAGTTCGTTAAACTAAGGAATCATGATTGTATCATTAGTGATTCATAAGCCATTGAATATGCAACAATAGTCTGTGTCATCTATTAATATTCCATACATATCTTGTAAGATTTCCTCTGAGTAAGCGACGAAATTTTCCTTACCTTGCAAAAGTTCTAGGATACTACAAAAATATTTGATGATGTTACGAGTTAGTCCCATTTTAGATCTACTACACGTACAGCATGACGATCATAGACAAGGGGCTTGATTCGATAAGATTAGTCGATTGAAGAGTCGACGGAACTGATTGCGTAGTATGCTCCAATAATGGAATTGATCATACTTAATATGTAGAACTTATTATCTTATCTGTGCTAATAGAGAGGGTTAATGGTGGTCAGGTGTCCAAAAAGCCACACTGAATTATTGCCCAGAAATTAGGTTGTGTTGTGGTTTGGGCAGCTTTTGATTCTATTCTTGCTCTTTTTAAATTTTGGTCCAAATCTTCCCTATTTCTACAGCGTCGTCAGTGGCAGCGCAGAGGTCGCTTTTGATTACTTAAACATAATTCACATTAATTATTCTAAGGGGCTCCTACAGTTTCTAACTATGAATTGAGTCCACAGTAATTGCTAATTTTTTTTATGGGATAGGGCGGCAAACGAGCGGACGGATCGCCTGATGGTAAGCGATTACCGCCGCCGATAGGTACCGCAACACCAGAGGAATCACAAGTGCGTTGCCGGCCTTTTAAAAGGGGATTGGACCTCCGGTAACCTCACTCACTCGGCGAAATACAGCGAAAGCGTTGTCTGACTCCGGTTTTCTGTGAGGCCGTGGTATGTGGTATCACTCCGGTCGAGCTGGCACATTCGGCGAAGCATGGCTCTCCCACGTAAATGTGGGTTTATGGACCAGAGCTCGACCCACCACCCCAAATCTCTCATAGTACATTACTGATATATGCAGACGTTAGGCTGGAAGACCAAAAAGGCTTGGAGGATGATGACATATATCTAAAGTCTTGTTAGTTTATATAGCATTAAAATTACATAAACCAGCCAAAACAATCTCAATAAATATATTTTGTAAGTTATTGAAAACGTAAATGGCGATTAGTATTCAATAGACTATTGTTCAAACCAGTTTAGACCGGGTATGTGTCAATTACAGATAAGCAATATCGGCCCACAAACCGCCACCACAGGGTCTATTATGTATATTGTGTAATTAATTGAAAAATTA
The DNA here is from genome assembly GCA_910591435.1 of Acronicta aceris. Lineage (NCBI taxonomy): Eukaryota > Metazoa > Arthropoda > Insecta > Lepidoptera > Noctuidae > Acronicta > Acronicta aceris. The sequence continues at coordinate 14,755,128 of OU342759.1, forward strand.
TAAGAGGTATCGGTAGATTACTTATTGAAATTTAAGAAAAAAAATATTATATCATTAAGGTGGCACACACCTGATGATAAGTGGTTACCGCAGCTAATGGACGCTTGCAACACCAGGGATATCACTCGCGCGTTGCCAACCCTGTAAATCAAGAAAGAATAGTTGAGCTGGCAGCCTAGGAGACAATTGCGTGATGCTTATCCTATCTGCCAACACAACGCTTCCTCGCGGAGCTCAAAAAATATTGATATTTTATTAATATTTTTTTTATGAAGACAAGTTACACCTGCTTGCGGCTCCTAAAGATCATAACGAATGTTATAATCTATAATAATTCCTATAATTCTTCTTCAAGAATTGAACTATCAATAGCAAAAAGAACTTTTCGAATCCGACTGGTGTTCCAGAGATTAGCGCGATCAAACAAACAAACTCTTCAGCGTTATTATATTGGAAATAGCATCCTTACTAATATTATAAACGTGAATGTGTGTGAGTATGGTTGTTTGTTACTCTTTCACGCCAGAACGGCTGAAGGGATTTGGATGAAATTTGGCACAGAGTTAGATTATAGTCTGGAATAACACAGGCTTTTTATCCCGGTTGAAAATCGGGGGCAGAAGCTAGTAGATTATATTAGCAAAATTTATGTCATCACGCCTCTTGGAAGTTTAAGCAGAAGTGTACTGATGTAGTACTACACGGACATGAACCCTCAGTTTGACTGGTAAGTTTTATTTCCTAATTGGGGGCAATCTATTTCTATAATGTAATATATACATAATAAACACAGTTATTCTTTCTTCTGAACCATTGATTATGGTTTCACAGGACAACCTAATAAACACCTTGCTCGATCTAGGAATTGAGCCCGAGTACACACATACTCTATCTTTTTATTATAGATACGCTTAGTTTTATATAACTACAGTAATGTACATTATGTATACATACAATAAACATATAATATATATAATATACATACAATATGAATTGAGGTTAATTGTCTAAAACTAAGAGTCGCGTGTACGAAACCAGAATTTGAAGGATCAAGATCTCCTCGCTAAAAACCATATAGGTACCTAATTTATGAAAAAACATTTTATTACTCCAATTAAAATTACCTATTATGTAATTGCTAATTTATGGTAATAACTGGTCAACTCTTAGTCACACTTTTGCCCAAAGTTTTGTTACATTATCCTGTTTATATCGCGTAATACTTAAACTTCTTCCACAATAGTACCATACGTCGTAACAAACCCCCGAGCCTACGTCATAGTCGCCTAACGTTTTACGTCATCATTTTTGTTATATGAAACCTCTCAAAGACTTGGACGTCCCATCGAGAAACTTTCTGAACACGCGCCTCAAGTTGCCTAACAAGACGTATACCTACACAGTCGCTCGTTCAATAGCCAACGGCTTCTCAGGATTTTTTTTACGTAAAAGCTTCAAACTTGATGAAACCTTTTTGTTTGTCAATCCTTTACAGGTTCGAGTACCCGGTCTGCTCGCCCCCAATTACCAATTAATTTTGTATTGTGTCTGTAATTAGTTGCTATTTGGAACTCAATAAAATATCAATTAAAGCGGACATTTTCAAACATATTAATTAGGCTAGGAATAAACTTCAATCAATAACACATTGATATTATTCAAATTAAATTTATTTATGACGGAATTAGATAAGAGTTGACAAGACACAAAAGAAATTTCCACTTTCTACCCAAACAGCTGATAGGACCTACTTATAGAAGTTTACATTCAAACCTAGTATAATAGTACCTATGTATTATATTATCTACTAGCTGTACCCCGGGATTACACCCGCTAATAAATGACGGACTGTCATACAAACTTTCACCCCCTTTTCACCACCTAAGGAGTTGAATTTCAAAAATCCTTTCTTATCGAATGCCGACGTCATACAAAGAACACACCCTCCATGTTTCAGGTCTCTACGATCAGCGGTTTAAGCTGTGCGTTGATCCGTCAGTCAGTCATTCAGGAGAAATCATTTTATATGTAAGAGTATAAGAAGATGATTTAAACAATACTTAACTTCTCATTTAGTTAAGGTAAGTAACCCTACCTACTTATTTAATTGCAATAATATGGTCATGTTGTATTAGTAAACATAAAATAAAATTTGGCAGAATATCAACATCGACATTTTGACATGTTTTAATTAAATGTTTGCGTCCTTCATTCTTATGATGACATGCAGCAATACGGGTATTGTGTGAAGAAAAGTCATTCAAGGTGACTAAAATGACTACGTCACCGTTTGACGAGGCGAGACATGAAACAATATCCATTCCTTTCTTATGACATGGCATAATTATTGTATGACTTACAATTTACAATGGCAGTACATAGAAGTTTACCATACCTACTTTTTCTTTTAATAAAACGTTGCCTTGGATTTTCTCCTATATCGTGGGTCGTTTACAAACACAAATTCTCTCAAACACAAAAACCCAGATCCGGAATAACTCCCTGTAGGTCATACAAATATTTGCTCCGTGGATCGAACCCACAACACGTTGCGCAGAAGCCGATCGCTTAGCCGCTACAACAAACGTGTCGCCATTTATTTTTTAAATCTGAGGTTCAACATGAAGCATTAAAAGTACGTACCTAACGTGTCAGAAACCAGTAAGTACGTACCTAAGTTAGTATGTAAGCTTGATTCAGCAGTAGTTCCCAACCATTTTTGTCCAGAACCCCAGAATTTTTTTGTCAATCTGCAATAATACCACTTTTCACATTTAAATCTTTCGTGGACCGCTCTTGTGGACCATTGGTTGGCAACCTAGATAGAATACCTACCTGTATATTAGAAAACATGGTATCCAAAGGTTACTGAACTCCATTGGAAGCATTTTTATTAAAAAACGTTTTCTTTGTCTGGCTGAAAGCTTAGTTGAATGATAAAAATATTCTGGGGCAAAAATACGGCTCGCAAAAAATGCGTCATCAGTCCCTGTCTAGTGGTCTTAAGTGCGGCTGCTAGGCTGGAGGTCTTGGGTTCCAATCCGAACAATGGGTTTTTCTATCGGTGTAGCAGCGCAGAGTTTCCATTTGTACTCGGTTAATGGCAATACGTTGGTCCCCTATTACATGGGACCCCCTAAACATACCGGCGAACTGCGAGTGTACATAAGTACCTACATCTCTTGCCTAACTCTTCAGGGAATACAGGCGTAAAGGTATGTTATGTAAATACGGTCCGTTCTAAGCAAAAGCTTAGCTCTTAAGTTTAGCGATCGGATTTAACATACTAACAATGTTAGATAAAACAAGTTGTTGAGACTGAAATTAAAATTCGAGTCACGTTTTCGAATTAAGCACAGTTATCTATTGACGTTAATTGATCAACAAAACATTTAGAATTAATGTCGAAACTAGTTTTGCTTGATATTTTACTACCAAAAATAAGTTTTATAAATGTTTGAACTCAACCTGTCAGTTATTGGCAGCAGTTGTAAAGCAATCATTAACCTACTTTGGATTATTTATGTAGGTAACGCATAGTCGTCAAAAGTTAGGGTGTAGACATGGTGGGCTCGGGAAGAAATGTAGGTAATGGGGTTTTCAACTCGGCTGGCAGAAAATCTAAGTTGGAATGATTCGTTCGGCAGCGAAATGTATGGAGTTATGGACGTTCAATTCGACATAATACTGAGTCTCTTGTAGGTATAAAGTGTGTAATTTTATTGTGTAGTGTCGTCTGGCGACCGTCAGAGAGTATCTCATATTTTTAGGGTTCCGTACCTCAAAAGGAATAAACGGAATCCTTTTAGGATCACTTTGTTGTCCGTCCGTCAGTCTGTCAAGACTCGGGAACGCGTGGAGGTATCGAGTTGAAATTGAAGCCATGACACATGTAGACACAGGTCTACAGTCCCTAGAAGTTTTGAAAAAATCTGAAACCTATAAACTAATTTTTACTTACCTACAATTTTGTACGGAACCCTCAGTGGGCGAGTTCGACTCGACTTGTCCAGTTTTTTTTTATAGTCAACTTTGGTTGGATATTGCCTTGTCGGGCGCCAACGTACCGTATTCTTCCAGAAGCGAGAACAAGTGTTATAATTCCCAGTCAAAAACTTAAACATTCTGTTTTGCGGCTGCGCAACACCCGAAGAATAAATTTTAAGAGTAGGTAAATTTCTGGCTACTTTTTGGCACACACTAGTACCCAGAGACGGACACAAAAATACTAATGAGCTTACTAGCGAATAACTTAAGGCATACAAATATTTTTGACGCGTAAGGAGCAAATCTCAATCCCGTTGGCTGTAAAACAGAACCGGTACCTACCACATCATCAACATCATAATCATCCCAATGCTATCCACTGCTAAACCAAGGCCTCTTCATGCACCTTCCATTCGTTTCAGCTCTGGGCTAGTCTCGACCATGTCTTCCCCACCACCTTCACAATGTCGTCGCACCATCCTCCGGGGGTCGACCAACACTTCTACGACCGTTTCTCGATTGCCACTCGAGGATCTTGCGACTCCACCTTCCATCTACCCTACGACATACATGAGCTGCCCATCTCCATTTCACGGAAGCACCTACCACATACCTACCACACCGTAAACGTATTTAATGTGATCATTTTTAAGAGTCCGGACCGAATTTCTTTTAAAACTTAAAATCGAAATAAATCGTAATTCAAACACAATTTAATCAAATTCTTTTTTTTTTATGGTATAGGAGGGCAAACGAGCAGACGGATCGCCTGATGGTAAACGATTACCGCCTTCATGGACACCCGCAACACCAGAGGAGTCACAAGTGCGTTGCCGACCTTTTAAAAGGGGATTGGGCCTCCGGTAACTTCACTCACTCGACGAAACACAACGTAAGCGTTGTTTAATGCCGGTTTTCTGTGAGGCCCTGGTATCACTCTGGTCGAGCCGGCCCATTCGTGCCGAAGCATGGCTCTCCCACGTAAGAAATTCTGTTAATATACGGATGCCAATACCGTTAATCTAGGTTCCTACGTTACCATTTTATCCAAAATACTTTACTAGAAATATATGTAAGCGAATGCAATTTTTGTTAAGTTTACCAAGTTTGGACCGATTTTTCCGTTTTTTGTTTCCAGTGAAGAAGCAGTAGACGAAATAGTGTCGTAGGAACCTAGAATAACGGTATCTAAATCCGAATAATAACATAATTTGATAGAATATTGTCTGGATTACGATTTATTTCGGTATTACGTTTTTGTGGGCAATTCAAGCTCCGCCGGACCCTTAAGTTATTGGAAACGGATGCTACTCTAGAAGTTAAATAGTGCCATCTCTCTCAAGCGTGGCTTTTGTAAACCTCCATCATGCGCCCCCTTGGAATCATGTATCCTGAATAACAAATTACAGATAGGTACAATAGTAAATCTATAATATTATCCTGATACTAGCTTTTTGCCCGCGACTTCGTCCGCGTGGAATAGTTACTTTGTTCTATACGAACTTTCATCCCCTATTTCACCCCTACATAGGTCGAAATTTATCAAAATCCTTTCTTAGGGGATGTCTACGTCATAGTAGCTATATGCATGCCAAATTTTAGCCCGATCCCTCCAGTGGTTTGGGCTGTGCGTTGATAGATCACTATGTCAGTCAGTCAGTCAGTCACCTTTGAGTTTTATATATATTTAGATTAGATTAGATTACTAGGTACTATTGTCTGGACATTGAAGAGACGATGATTTTTGAGTTTGTGTTTCTTTCTGTTCCTTCTCAGGGCTACAAAATGTCGGGGCCATCTTGTATTAAAAAAATTAAATATTGACTCGTAAAAGATCTGTTTACAGAAGTAAATAGCTATTATTTATTGTTACTGTTATAAATTCTATATACTAAGATAACATGACACAGGACCTTGGATGGAACTTTTAATCTTACTCGAGGCAGAACACAAATAGGTACTTTTCGATATGAAACTAACTTAAATGTAATAGATACCCTCTCGATTGTATTTCTGAAGGGTTAGGCAGAGGTGTACTAATGTACACCCACAGTTCGCCGGTGTACTAAGGTCCCATGTAATAGGGGCTGAGCCTATTGCCACGAACCTGGCACAAATCTAAACTCCGAGCTACTGAGAATTTCATAGGTATAAATAGTTATAAGTACACACAGCCTCAGTTGCCCCGCGCCGCTTCGTCACCGTTACGTAGACACTTGCTCGACCTGAAAATCGAATCTGAGTCCTCTAGTATGGATGTTTGTTCTGAACGGCTGGCTGAGCGGCTGAACGGAATAGGCTACTTTTTATACAGGTCGGACCCAATCCACGCAGAAAAAGTTGCTGGCAGAAGCTAGTACTATATTACTAACACTATCTTTTGCCAGCGACTTCGCCCGCGGTTTCACCTGCGTTGCCCCGTTCCTAAGGGTTGTAGCGTGATGTTTTATAGCTTGAAACCTTTCTCATGAATCACTCATTTTCCCAACATTTCCCTTCACTGCTCTGCTCCTATTGATCGTAGCGTGATGAAAAGTATACTATAACCTGCCCAGGAGTATGAAGAACAATTGTACCAAGTTTCGTTGAATTGACCTCTCTACAGATTTATTATAAGTATCTGATAATCTAGGGATACAGTTTTCCCGCATCTGTTAGCGGGAGGCCGTCTCCCAGTGCGCGTCTCCCTTAAAACAAATGGGCACGATAATTAAGTGTTGACGTCATTCGCCCACGACACATCTTAAACAATTGCATAGTGACACTACTGCGTACTAACGTAACGCTTGTTATCATGACTAGGGAAAACACACGCGAAAATACACCTTATTGCTTTTGAACACATTTGATTTAGGTTACCGTGAAAACATGAAAACTTGTTTCTTAGTATTCTGAAAAATATTTAGCAACATTGAGAAGAATTAAATTTGTTGCAATATCGAGTCCAGGGAATGTCATTGTATGGACTGGATATACACCAAAGTTGTACAGCAGGTGGTTAAAAATACCGTTTGTGATTAATGTTATAATATGATAATAATGTATAATACGATATTCACATTAGAATATTTCTAGTTAGCTATTGGTTTTAAAAAGGCCACATTTACAGACATGACGACTTACATAATTACCTTTTGAATCTGAAAAGCGGGCTGTATACAAGTATTTCAAAAAGCTATTTTACGTAAAACACACGAAGCCTTATTAATTAAACGTGTTATGAACAGCATTGTTTGTTATGGGTGGTTTTAATCACGTTTTAATATTACGTTTTAAATTACGTAACGTTCATGAAAACGGAGCTTCGCTGCTGAGTTACTGTTATCCAAATATTGCGTAATACAGGAAATTCACAAATATTTACAATCAGTATTGTTTTGAATAATTTATCTTGGACGATAAGTAGGTATATTATTTTTGATTGCTTTGCCTCCCTAAGGGCTCAATAAACATTTTCTTAAGTACATTTTTTTTTCTTTTTATCGATGTGTCTGTCTGTTGCATCGTAGTTCCCAAAAAAATAACCGATTATGATTCCGTTTTTTTAATTTGAAATGCGACTTGATCGAGAGGGTTCTTAGCTATGATTGAAAAAATCTGGCCCGCCATTACATACATACATACACTCACGCCTTTCTCCCACAGGGGTAGGCAGAAACTATACCGCCACTTGCTACGATTCTTGCATACTTCTTTTGCTTCTTCCACATTCATACATCTTCTCATACATACACGCCGGTTGCTAGTGCTACGCACCTGACCTTTTTGGAGAATTAATTTTTTTGAAGGCTTGCCATTACTGCCACAAAAATAGACGGAAAGCGATTTAACATGGTATTCATAAAAATGGGTACTTATCCACATACAGTTCTAAGCAGTCACTTACTAGCAGACATTTACTTAACCTAACTACTTAGCAGTCACATAGCCTAAGAACATGGACTGCAAAATCTCGAGATCGAATCCATTGCTTTCTGATGATAAGCGATTACCGCCGCCCATGTGCACTCGCAACATAGGAGTCACAAGTGCGTTGCCGACCTTTTAAAAGGGGATTGTGCCTCCGGTATCCTCACTCACTCGGCGAAACACAACTAGTCTTGCCAGGTCTAGTGTGCCAAATTTCGGAACGGAAGGTTAAAATAGTCGGGATTTTGGTTTTCAAATCGGGACAGCTACAATGACTACAAAAAAAACAGAATTTTGTGAATCATCGTTTATTTTAATCGGAGTGTAATTTTTTTTTAATGGTATATTACCATTGGTTAATAGGTACCTAAAGAGGTTAGGGAAAAATCGGGACATTCGGCGTCCCGATCGACGGTAAATCGGGACGTGTCACTAGACCCTTAAAATCGGGACGTCCCGCGCAAATCGTGACACCTGGCAGCACTAAACACAACGTAAGCGTTGTTTGACGCCGGTTTCCTGTGAGGCAGTGGTATCACTCCGGTCGAGCCGGCCCATTCGTGCCGAAGCATGGCTCTCCCACGTAAAAAATAACATTCAAGTAGGTATGTAAATAACCTTCAAGTATGTCAAGAGATGAATTAACAAAATCTTCGCTAGGTTTTAAAGCTAAATTCAGTCTAATTGCATACTAGGACTTATTGCTCAAATCCGTTTACTATTAAGGGCATTCGGCGTGTGCCTAGCATAGCATAGTGCAAGTCCACCGGTTGCCCTTGGCTCATAAGGGACAGCTTTTAGATACGGTCGTAAACATTAATAATACCTTCGAGCCAGTTTTGCAATACTTTTGAGCGCAAATTTTAATTTTACCTACTTGATAAATTTAGTAACGCTACCGCCCCCTACGGGTCGGCCGATCAGGTTGTCGTGTCTTTACTTTATTATGATACTAGCTTCTGTCCGCGATTTCGTCTGCGTGGACTTCAGAATTTGATCCGACCTGGATAAAAAGCAGCCTAAGTGCTATTCCAGACCGTAATCTATATCTGTACCAAATTTTATCTAGATCCGTTCAGCTGTTCTGACGTGTAGATATATCCATACATCTATACATCCTTACAAACTTTCACTTTTATGATAGTAATAGGATTTTTATTAACATTGATACTTTTTTTAAAATTTTTTTTTATGTGGTAGGACTCCGCTAGAGTTCGTTTAAGGTGGTACCACTCGTATTAGTCATTATTCAGAGGCTATCGTGTTATTGTATTGCCAGTTACCTACCACTAAAAACCAGATTAAATGAAAAAAAAAATAGTTAAAACTATGTAATAGGTACCTATGTTCAGAGGGCCAGGGTCAGGCGGAGCTTGAATTGCCCACAAAAACGTAATTCCGAAATAAATCGTAATCCAGACAATATTCTATCAAATTATGTTATTATTCGGATTTGGATACCATTAATCAAGGTTCCTACGGAACGATTTCGTCTACTACTAGTTCACTGGAAATAAAAGACCGAAAAATAGTTCCAAACTTGGTAAAGTTAGCAAAAATTGCATTCGCTTACATTTATTTTCAGTGAAGTATTTTGGACAAAATGGTAACGTAGGATTTGATTGGTAACCTAGATTAACGGTATCCGAATTCGAATAATAACAGAATGTGATTAAATTGCGTTGGAATTACGATTTATTTTGGAATTACGTTTGTAAGAGAAATTCGCTCCGCCGGACTCTTAAGCTATAAATGCTATAATATAGTCTCATTACACGGAGGATTTTTTATTAATAGACCTGTATTTTGACATTTCGTTGCTACGTCACAGACTCACAGAGCATTCACGCGTAAATGAGGTAATTAAGCCAGTAAATGCTTTGTTATATGCCTCTGGTGTACAGGTATATCTAATAAGTAGGTACGTATTATATATTTATTATAAGTATAGATGTAGCTTGTTTCCAGGAAACAATATAGGTTGATGAGATGCCAATAAAGTCACGCACCGCAATTCAGTTTGTACTCAGTTCCTCGTAAATTAACGCTGAATAAATTTGAATACTTACCTTTAAAATTCCAATACCAAATTCCTTACAAATAATGTAAACATTTGATATAGGTACCTATTTGATTATAATTATTCCAGTTGAGAGCTTTATAATTACTTTAATTATTGTAAGAGGCGCTATACTTTATTGGAAACAACTTGAGGCATTTATGGATCTATTTTGACCCAATATAAAACCCCAGTTTTATTTACTTAGGACGAGGATTTCTCAAAACGATATTAAATTACCTTGTAATTATCTGTGACAATCCCATTATACGGTAATTCCTGATCGTTTAAAAAGCATAATTAACGAGAAAAGATCTAAAACGTCACGTCCTGTTATAATGCGGGTATTTCCTGCTAGGTAATTTCCCAGTCATTATCATTTATCACAACAACATTGAAGGTAAAATCCGTTTTATAGATTATTTGGGATATTACCCATATTACCCGTCAGCGTGAGTCATGATTATTTTCATATTTCCATAAACATATTAACATAACGTTATTAACATAACGAAGCAGTGGTATGACCGTTGGACTGCCAAGTCAATAGTCTCGAGTTCGAACCCAAGGCACGCACCTCTGACTTTTCAAATTCATGTGCGTTAAATTACATTAAATAGTTAAGGAAAACATCGTGAGGAAACCTGCATGCCTGAGAGATTTTCTCGATGGCGTGTGAAGTCTGCCAACCCGCACTAGGTCTGTGAATCGAACCCCTAATGTAGCAATCGCGCTTAAGACTAATGGTCTTAAGCGCGATTGCTACTTAAATAATAAAGAAGAATAATAAAGAAGAAAGAAATATAAAAGAAGAATAAGACTAAGAATATTTTTTTTATTCGTAGTAGGTATTAAGTACTGACTGCCTCATTAGTCTAGTGGTCCCAAGCGCGACTGCTACACTAGAGGTCCTGGGTTCGATCCCCAGGTCGACCAAAGTGTTATTGGTTTTTTTTTATGAAATTCTCAGTAGCAGCTCGGAGTCTGGATTTGTGCCCGGTGAATGGCTATAGGCTCGCCCCCTATAACATGGGACCTAAACATACCGGCGAACTGTGGGTGTACATTAAGTACGCCTCAGCCTAACCCTTCGGGGAATACAGGCGTGATGGTATGTTATGTTATGTACTAAGTATGTACCTATACAATATGGGTAAGTAATTAATTAATAAATAGATGTAATAGTAGAAAAGTTAATTATGGTGTAAGTGTGTTTTACCAATAACTTGCACAACATTAAAAAACATGAACAGTCGATTATGTCGCAACTCTACGCTTATATTTTTAATGTGACCGCAGAAACGTTTTTGTCATTCTGCGTAAAAAAATCAAGCCCTTCCGCATAGGTGGTTCTAGAGATTTTGAGGCTTGAGTGTTTGACATTGACGTTTAAAATAATGGAAATATTTAAAACAATAGTTATCGTTATGGTTTCGTATGTAGGTGTACTGTAAGGAAAACATCGTGAAGAAACTTGCATGCCTGACAGATTTTCGATAGGTACCTACGTATAACACAAAAAAATATAGGTACTTAATACGATAACAAACCGCATTAGTACCTACTAATACTAAAGTACCTACGAGTATGACGAATCTCATCAAAATAATCAGCTTAACTCAATTACCTACAGATTAAAAAAGTAAATTCATTTTAACTTTTCATTATTTAAATTGATTACATTTCCCACCTCACAGGCTCTCACTGTGGATGACAGGATAAAAATGTAAATAAACCTTATCATGTGTTATCGATACGAGGAAGTGACTCATTGAGTCATAATAGGACAACGCCGGCGCATAAAACTAATTGATGACTAATTTTTCAACTTTCGGTTCGTCATAACAGGAGCAGGAAAGTAACGGGAAGCGATGACGTATGCGCACGTCACAGTACATATAAAACAAACATTACAATAGAATTCAGTTACGGTGATGTTCATAACTAGCGTCATCAAACATCTAAAACAATTGCCAATTTATTTTTAATAATTCCATTTATGAAATTCAAATTTAGTTGATTCGAAAACAACGAAACGTGCATTCAAAATCCTTTAAAAGGTTGCATGAAGTTATTTCCTAATGCCAAGGTCTCGGAGATGTATTTATAAAAACTTGACATTACGAAAGAACTGCAGGCCATTATTGCTCGAAAAAATGTTGTGACAGCCATAAGGCCTGAAGACAAAAAAACTTTTTCTTTTTTTGTGGCTACATCACATAGGTAGGTTCACAAAAAAGGAATTTTTTTGTTAGTCCTGTCAAGTTGAAATATATTAAACCTTTTTAAATAGGCATATCAACGGGTAGATAAAATTAGTCACCAAACTGATAAGACTAAATAAATTACGTCGGTTTTTGTAAACCAAAGTCGACACCTGCGATTTTTGTTAAGATTTTTTGACAGAGAAGAGATACGGATAACACAGCCATCAAGCACGATAGACAAAAGGATAGACAGAGGGATACCTAGTTAAATGTTTTAAAGATAACAAAGGGCACGTTATTTATTAGAGGTTCCTTTTAATTTCATAATTAAGTAGTCATGTTTTTTTGACAAAATGAGTTTGGTAAGTATTTTAACTTTGTGAGCCGTTTTTCAGAAATCATACTGATTCAGACAAATGCTGCGCACTTTGGGAGACACAATTTAAGTCACGTATACAGGCCACATCTTATGTATAAACACAATATGTATTTTAATACGGTAATGGTTTGTCAATAAGCACATATCTGTGGTATTTCCAATACATAAAACTGTGAAATATATTATGTCAACAGCAACTATTAGATGTCTCCTTGTTAATTCATCAACACAAACTTAAAATCATGTAGGTACGGATTATAAATTATGGTTTAAGTGACAGAAAACAATATATAGAATAATAATAACGCGTCATCCGCGTAATCATACAATCATATCGGGCGGCGCCGCAGTGATACGAAGAGGTGTACTGATGTACTGGATGTATTATGTGTGCAGTATGTTTATAAGAGTGGCTATTAATTTGATAGAAAAACCCCGATTATTTTAAGTATAGAAAAACCCAATAACAGTGCTTGACCTGGACATCGCAACCAGGATCTCACGCTTATCACCATTCCTATATCTGTAAGTATAAATTTAAATCTGTAAGTTTATTGCTCAGATATTGAAAGCAGCGAATAGGTAGGTAGGTAATATTGGAAACCATTATTTGCGTATTGAAACAGGGTACTGAAAATGTATACATATTGTAGGAAGGTACAGTCACGCGCAACAAAATGTAAGCCGTCTTTGCGCTTTTAAATTATTATTTACGTCGTATAATTAAAATATATGTGTATAGTATTATAATATATTGTTATATTTTAATTTTAATGTTTTTTTTTTACATTTTTTTTCTAAATTCTCAATTTAAAACCGTGTGATAATCTATAACAGTATCGTCGTCATTTGTATATTTCGTAAAAAAAAATAAGTTCTACTTGGGAATTTAGGAAGTAGGTACGTATGCTTTTCCTGGAAATTCCCAGTTCCAGTGCTTAAGATAGAATAAGTATTTTCTCGATAATAATGGGGTATTTCTTAAATTGGTAAGACTACATTATTTCAGTAGGTAGGCTTTTTTCGAAAAAAATTGTCACCCCTAATAAAAGGTACTTAAGTAATTATGTATGGAAATGTTCTTACATCTTGCTTACAATTTGAAATGCAATAGAATGTAATACTTAATTGTAATACTACTGTAAAAACAGTCCAAGCTCCCGAGAAGAAATGATTCTGCACTCGGTTATTCTGCCATTATAAATCATAGCTTCTAGCGGTTGCCCGCGGCAGAAAGGTAGTCTACGTCCTTTTTCAAGATCTAATCTGTCTCTATAATAAAATTTTACAAAATTTGTTCAGCAGTATAGGCGTAAAAAGGTAACAAATAGAGACAGAGTTAATTTAGCATTTGTAATATTAATTATGTTGGCACGATTGTGTGTGTGACGTGTCAATATGATTCAAATAAGTAGTTACGTAGATGGCTACCTAGGATTACAATTAAGTAGGTATTACAATCTATTGCATTTTAAATTGCAAGCAAGATGTAAGAACATTTCCATACATAATTACTTAAGTACCTTTTATTAGGGGTGAAGTTTTTTTCAAAACCCTACCTACTGATATAATGTAGACTTACCAATTACCAATCTAAGAAATATTCCCGCACCCCATTATTATCGAGAAAATATTTACCCTATCATAAGCACTGGAGCTGGGAATTTCCAGGAAAAGCATACTAGACCTAAATTCCCAAGTATTTTTTTACAAAATATGCAAATAACGACCATAATGTTATAGATTGAGATTTACTGATTTATGGATTTTGGCTATGAATCACATTGTTATCGTTCGAGTGACACATTCAACTAAGTTCTACCTATCAATACAAAATATTTTACGTCAGCGATTAATGTACAGTCAGCAATTATACCTAATTATGTAGCTACACAGGGTGACACATCAAGCTATATCTAGTTTTTTCCGCCAATAATCCGTCGCAATAGCGGTGATTTTTGTATTGAGGGTGGGTTTTAAATTAAGTTGAGTATAGATACATACTTACACGGTTTTAAATTGAGAATTTAGAAAGAAATTGTTAAAAAAACATGAAACTTAAAATATAACAATATAATTATTATGACGTAAATAATTTAAAGCGCAAATAACGCTTACATGTTGTTGCGCGTGACTGTACCTTGCAATACAATATAGTAACAAGGTACATTTTCAGTACCCCGTTTCAATACGCAAAAGATGGTTTTCAACATTACCTGCGATTCACTGTTTTCGATATCTGAGCAGTAAACTAAATTATACTTCCAGATATTTTAAGCGTTTGCTATTTCTTGTGGGAAAATCCGTAGTAAATTCCATGAGATGGGGAGGAATAACCGTTTGCTTTTTTTTTTTGTGGAAAAATCCGTAGTGAATTGCTTGAGATGGGGAAAATCCAGGACATTCATTAGGTATGTCAAATGTTAAGTAGGGTGTACATGTTTCACACTACGATTCTGAAACTGACTTTCGAAAAACGTTTCTCTGTCGAATGAGTTCCCGACAGAACTACGAACGATTACCTAAATAGTAAATAATCGTCAGATTTTTGAAGTTTTGTCTACGATATCTTTTCGTCCTTAACTCATTTAATGCCATTGGACGACCATTCAGAATTCCTGATACAATTGAAATGGCAGACTTGACTGCCTCATTAGTCTAGTGGTCCCAAGCGCGCCTGCTAAGCTAGAGGTCTTGGGTTCGATCCCCAAGGTCGAGCAAAATGTTAATGGGTTTTTCTATGAAATTCCCAGTAGCAGCTCGGAGTCTGGATTTGTGCCCGGTTAATGACAATACACTCGCCTCCTATTACATGAGACCTAAACATACCGGCGAACTGTGGGTGTACAGTATTAGGTAGTACATCTATGCCTAACCCTTCGGGAAATACAGGCGTGATGATATGTTATGCTATGTTATGAAATGGCACATTCGGGCCCCCGCCTGCAACCCACAATTCATGGAGGCATGACATAAATGTCCAATTTGCAAAAACCTTCATGCATTGATTAGTTGTAGATACAGTGTGTCAGTGAACCCATTATTATAACGCAGTGTAATACCTACATAAGTAGCCAATCTAATTTGAGCAATAACCTAATTAAATTATCACCTTCTTAGAGATATAAAAACTATTGCATCTGAATCTGGTTGTGTCTTAAAGCTCGACGCAACGTTTGTTTAGCAATACGTAGTTTCAGTAACGCAATGTTTCATAACAGTGAAATTCATAATAACTCGCCACGCCAGATGGCAATGCCAAGTTACCGGCAGTCAAGGTTGAGTCAACTGTATGCAACTATTTCAAAAATAATAATAATTTAATAGTGTAATAAAATACAAGGACTTTTTTCTGCGCAAGTTTATGAACGAAAGGAAATCTGATATTCCCGCGTATTTTTGAAATTAGAATACCGAAAAATAAATACACAATTTATGTACCTACACACACGCTAATATCGAAATCGAAAGGCAGTGTTTTAATTTTGAATTTAAAATTAAGTGTTTTAATTCTTGACACGATTCATTCAGTAATTACTAAGGTAATAAATTACTGAATGAATTACTGACAATTTTACGACAGGATGTCTTCGTAAAAGGAGTATCAGACAGCCGTGGAAGCGGGTTCGTCTCTGCCGCAGCCATAACTAACATGAACTATTTTTGGAGTAGGTAATCACAGTTCCATTCATGGCTTCCATTACTAATCCATCTCACGTAAACCTTGAATTCTGGTCACCTTTTAAGGATAGATGAATCATGTATAGTGGCTCTTCGAAAAAGTACGTGTTAGGTGTTACATATTAAAACAAAAATAACACCTGGCTGTGAGCCATTTTTGATAACCTAGATATATTTCAATCGGTGCCCATTTGTATTGTTATGTTGTAATAAAATAAATATCTGTTATACTAACTTATTTCTTAGGTAATTGTCACAAACAACAAAAGAAACGAAAAATATAGGTTACCTACCTATATTTTTCGTTTTTCTAACTTTATATTTTGTTTTTTAGTAGATGTAAGTATGAAATAAGTTAGGTACATAGAAATTAACACTAAGTAAAATCTTTATAAATAAGTAATAACTTCAACTCAAGTGAATTACGTCATAAAATACTAGTTATAACATTCTGAAAACGCTTTTATATAAAATTTACGTACTTTCTACAGACGATGCCTACGTCAGAGTTACCCTTCAATGTAACCTTTGTCTGTACTATTAATAGCTATGTAAACTCTCTTCGATAACCTTATTGGATTACTCTTGATCAGTAATTTTGTTTGACGTAAGTAGGTAGGTACCTACTCTTATTTAGGTACGTGAGTACTTAGTGCTTACAGTTATTTTTGAAGAAAGAAAGAAAAATCTTTTGTTTACATCGACATTATTTATTTAATTAGTTCTTTTAAGATTGCCTCATTACTAGATACTCATTAGTCTAGTGGTCTCCAAGCGCGACTGCGACGGTCGAGGTAGGTATGTTGGAATCGTACTTGTGCACTCCGCACATTTGCTGTTGCTGGGTTGGGGGGTACATGATGCTGTAGAGGGGTACGGAATGAGAGACAGGATGTCAGTCGTACAACGTGGATACACGCTCTTGCTGTTTATTTACGATACAGGGCAGTGACGTGTACAATGTACTACAGCACTATATTCTTGCAGTATTTTCTTGCAGTATTTTCTTCCAGTATTTTCTTCCAGTATTTTCTTCTTGTTGTTTCCTCTTCAAGTGCTTGTAGGGAAGTGCATGCTGACCAAAAAACCGCGCGTCTTTTATATGATTTTTGCCACAATAATGTAGGCCCTCTGATTGGTCGACCAATCAGAGGCCGTTTTATTAGCCAATCAGAGCGCGGGTGGGCGGGCGTGCACTTCTCTATCGTACGGCTAAACTTTACCTTATCGAGAGCCGTTCTACATTTTACAATTATTTTCATCTTAAAATACGGTGTTACGTAATTACAAACTAATTTTGACCCTATCAAATTCTTACAATATTCAAATAAGAACTATTTTATCTTATTAGGATAGGTCTAAAAATGAGTTTCTATACATTATTTTTTCTGATATACTATAAAATCTGGGGGAAATAAATAACAAACAAATGATGATTTATTTCCTTAAAAACTAACTATCTTATCTTATTAACTAACTTATTAACTATTAACTAACAAGTTTTATATAAGAAATGTAAACATAGTGACAACAGTAAATAACTAAAACTAACCTATCTTGTGATACCTATTACTTTTATGTACACAACTTAACTATTATTCACTGTTTATACAGTCACTGACGTCGTCCTGCACATTACTCCCGCCGTACGATGCCATCGTAGCTTGTCCCGGTGCTGGAGCGACGTGTTCCATTGGCAGGATCACCATCTTCCTCACCGGCCGCCGCAGTATTCCTGTTCTCGTCTTCACGTCGACTGTGCGCACGACGCCGTCGGGGCCTGGGTACGTAGCAATTACCAGGCCGCGGATCCACACGTTGCGGGGCAGGTTGTTGTCTGTGAGCTGCACCAGGTCACCAATTTTCACTTCAGGTCCTCTGCCGTTGGGCTCCCGCCGGTGTTGGAGTCCGGGGAGGTACTCATGTAGCCACCTCTCCCAGAAGATGTCAGCCAAGCGCTGAGATGCGCGCCAGCTGGTCCTTGTGATGGTGTCTTTCTCGTCGAAGGTTCCCGGCGTCGGCACTCGCCCTGGTCCCCCAAGCAGGAAGTGGTTTGGGGTGAGGGCCTCTGGATCCTCGGCGTTGACCGACACGTGAGTGAGCGGTCGGCTGTTTACTGTATACTCGGCCTCTGCAAGTAGGGTGGCGAGTACTTCTTCTGTCGGGCGTCGCTCGTGGAGGGTTGCTTCCAGGGCTGTCTTGACTGATCGCACCATCCTCTCCCAGGCGCCTCCCATGAATGGCGCACCGGGTGGTATGAAGCGTCAGGATATCGTTTTCTTCGCTGCCTCTGCTGCTGTTGCCTCGTCGATCGCCTGTCTCAGCTCCTTGTCTGCTCCTCGAAGGTTGGTGCCGTTGTCTGACCAGATCTGTGTGGGGCACCCGCGTCGTGCAATCATGCGTCTAAGGGCCATGATTGCGGAGTCTGTAGTGAGCGATGCGACGACCTCCAGATGAATTGCCCGTACTGTCAGGCAGGTGAAGATGGCCACGTATCTCTTCTGATTGGTGCGGCCGACTGTTACTGTGAGCGGCCCGAAGTAGTCGACCCCTGTGTATGTGAAAGCTCGTTTGTGGTGTGCGAGTCGACACAAGGGTAAGTCGCCTGTTCTTGGATGCGGGGGCGCTCGAGTCTTCATTCTGCAGTGTAGACATTTCTTCACTATTGTCCTGGTTACTGGGCGTATGCGTAGGACCCAGTATTGCTGTAGACACTCGTTGACTGTAGCTTCGATGCCTGAGTGATGCATCAGGGTGTGGACGTGTTGTATCCACAGCCTTACTGTTGGGTGATCGCCGTCTAAGATCATGGGACTTCTGACCTTTTCTTCTATATCTTCTGCAGCTTCGATGCGGCTTCTTAGTCGCAGAATCCCTTCTCTGTAGTCGAAGCTCAGCTGTCGTAGTCTGCTGTCCTTGGCGATCGGCTTCTTTCTTTTGATGTCTTCTATTTCTTGGGCGAAGCTGTCTTCCTGTGTAGAGCGCATGAGGATTTCTTCAGCTCTTCTGAGGAGTTCTGCGGTCACCGGGATGTATTTCTTCTCTTCAACTTCTTTCTTCTTTTGATTGGGTTTCTTCTGTACAGGTTTATTTACACGTTTCCAATCTGCGTCGACTTCTCTGTTTTTCTTCGTCTTCTTATAGTTGACGCTGTGTTTCACTGTTCTGCACAGCTGTATGAAGAGGAGAGCCCTGGCCATTGTGTACCGCATTCTGTTCCAATTTGAAAATCTTCTGACGTCTGGGACTGCTTCGCTGATCTTCTGTCTGTCACTGTTGTTGATGACGTTCACCCTTTCTTCCCCCGTAGGTTCAGTGGTTGCTGACGAGAGTTGTTCCACTGGCCACGAGGTTTGGTCTTCGTAGAGGAAGTCTGGACCTTTATACCATCGGTGTTCTGCTGTGAAGTCTGTCGGCACGTCTCGTGTTGCGTCGTCAGCCACGTTGAGCTTGGTCGGTATCCAGCGCCATTCCTTGACTGATGACGCTTCTTCTATTGCGGCTAGGCGATGCGCGACGTAAGGCTTGTATGATCTCGCTCCTGTTCTGATCCACGTGAGCGCAGTCTTGCTGTCGGTCCAGAAGGTCTTGGAGTCGGGCTTCCTCTCGTGCTCTTCGATCACTGTTTCGGCCAGTCGTGTCCCCATGACTGCGGCTTGAAGCTCCAGCCTTGGTATCGAGATGAGCTTCAGGGGGGTGACCTTGGCTTTGGCGAGCACGAGTGAGACGTTGACTTCTCCGTTCGGTGCAACTGTCCTCCAGTACAGGACTGCTGCGTAGCTGGATTCGCTGGCGTCGGTGAATATGTGGAGTTGAAGATTCGTAGCGTCGCTATAATGCAGGTATCTTCTTGGTATGGTCACGTTGCGTAGACTCCTCAGGTGTGTCATCCAGACTTGCCACTGTTGTGCAAGGTCGGTTTCTATTTCGTCGTCCCAGGTTGTCCCTCTTCTCCAAACTTCCTGTAATATCTGCTTCGCTCTGATGGTGACCGGAGAAGCGAAGCCAAGTGGGTCGAAGAGAGACATGACGATCCTAAGGGCTTCTCTCTTGGTGGGTGTCTTGCCGTTTACTAATTCTTCGGGTACTCGCACCAGGTTCAGGTTGAATGCGAGTTCATCTGTCTTCGGCTTCCACATCAACCCCAGGACCCTTTCCGCTGTATCTTCTGTTCTGTACAACTCCATTTCTTCTGTTTGTTCCTCTTCGCCGATGGCCTTCAAGAGGGTTGAGGAGTTGGACTTCCACTGCTTTAGTTCAAACCCAGCTGTTTGATGAACCTCTCGCACTCCTGTTACGATGCGCACCGCGTCTTCGTGGGTCTCGAAGCTGTCTAGATAATCGTCCACGTAGTGCTTCCTCACTATGGCGGCGGCGGCTTCTGGATGTGTGTCTTCGTGCTTCTTGGCGTTGAGGTTCTTTACATAGATTGCTGATGAAGGTGAACTTGACGCTCCGAAGATCAGTGAAGTCATTCTGTATTCTTGCGGCGGTTGGTCATCTCGGCGATCCCCTCGCCAGAGATATCTGAGTGCGTCCCTGTCTTGATTCCTCAGCTTCACTTGCATGAACATTTCCTTTATATCTCCTGTTATCGCTATTGAATGTTCACGGAATCGCATAATGACGCCTGGCAGCGACTGCAACAGGTCTGGTCCCTTGAGTAGTAGGTCGTTGAGCGCTACTCCTCTCGTCTTTGCAGCCGCGTCGTGCACCACCCTCAACTTGTCTGGCTTCATTGGATTTATCACGGCGAAGTGAGGGAGGTACCATGTTCTGTTTTCTGTCTTCTCTGTAGGTGCGGGTTCAGCGTATCCTTTAGTGACCAGGGCTTGCATTTCTTGTGTGTATTTCTTCTTCAGCTGAGGGTCACGGTCGAGCTTCTTCTCGATGCTGTAGAGTCTTCTCAGGGAGTTGTCGTAATTGTCTGGCAGTGTAACATCTTCTTTCTTCCAGAGCAGAGCTGTTTCATATCTTCCTTCTTCTGTTTTTACTGTTGCTTTCTCCAGGATCTGCAGGGCTTGCTGTTCAGGGTCTGTCTTGGGTCTCTTCGGGTTCAGGCACAGCGCGTCCATGGCGAAGTACTGCTTCATCATTTCTTGCAGGTCTTCTGCTGTCGGCTCCGCCATGTGGTTGACTCGCTGCACGCTTCTCCCCAGTGTCCTCGTGTAGCTGCCATGCAGGACCCATCCCAGGCGAGTGAGGGATGCGACCGGCTGGTCTCTGTTGCCCTTCTTGGTTTTCGTTGCAAGGAGCAGGTGCCAGTTATCTTGTCCTATCAGGATTCCTGGTTTTGCGTCTTCATATGATAGGATGTTGCTCATGTCTCGTAGATGCTTGCACTCCAGTAGCTGTTCCCTTGAGATCTTCTGTGGTGACACCATCAGGCTCTTTACTGTTCTAGCTTGGATCCTTTCTTCACGCTTGTTGGGTCCCTTCAGCGTGATGGTCACTTTTCTTGAACTCGCTTCTGTAGTCTTCATGTCGTTGATTGCTTCGATGTGCAGTGGGTCAATAGGTCCTTGCGCTCCGATGCTGTTCGCGATGTCATCGTCGATCAGCGTCACTGTTGATCCATCGTCGAGGAGTGCAAAGGTGTCTTCTGTTCCAGCTGGTCCCACTATCTGCACCGGCATGATCTTTAAATATGACTGCTGCTTTGTTGCTGTCCAGGCTGAGTTGATGTTCGCTGTTGTTTCTTCTGTTCCCTCACTGTCGACCTTCTGTTTCGTCTTCTTGTGGTGCAGCATCTCATGGTGAAAGAACTTGCATCCATCGATGCCACACGCCTTAGGACGACAGGTATGAGTCTTTCCCCTGTACCGCAGGCAGCGGAAGCAGAGGTGTCTTGCTTTCGCCAGGTCCCATCTTCCATTTTCTTCAGCCTTCTTGAATTGGTTGCAGTCACTTGCTGTATGTCCCGCGTCTTCGCACACGGGGCACTTCGGCGACGATGTCTTTCTGTCTTCTGTTGCTGTATGAACCCTTTGTGGACGTCTCTGATTGCTGTTATTTGTTGTAGCCGGAGTGTGTGGGGTTATCTGTTCTGGCTGTGCGTATGGCCCACACAGTTCCGCTTCCCTCTTCAGGAATTTTTCTATCTTCAGGAGGTCCGGGTCTTCTCTTGGTTGCATCGTCGCGAAGTCATAAAACCTGTAGCGCAGCGTTGGTGTCAGTTTGTCCACGACCGTCTTCGTTACTTCAGGATTGTACATATAGTTCGTGCAGCTCAGGGTCTTCAGGGTGGCCACGATGTTGGAGACTTTCGTTGAAAATATGCAGATGTCCCGCGGCGACTCGGTGAGACGCGGTAGGCTTCTGAGGGCTTCCATTTCCATCATCGCTATTGACTCTGGTCTCCCAAATCTTGATTCCAGGGTCTTCATTATTTCTGTCGGATGGGCGCTGGTGATGAGAAGTCCCTCCACGGCTTCCTTGGCTCTTCCCTTCAGGTTTCTTCTTAGTCTGTTGGTGTTTTCCACGGCGGAGAGCGTGGCTTCTGTCTCGTAATAGGCGGCGCGGAAGGGGAGCCACTCTTGGTGTGACCCACTGAAGACAGGTAGCTCGATGAACTTCGGTCGTTGTGCTGCTTTGACGGCGCGGGTGATTGCTTCTGCTAGCGCAGTCAGGTCGGGCTGCGCTCCCGCCGGTGGATGAAGTGGTACTGGAGGGTCTTGACGTTCTTCTGTATGTCTTCTGTTTTCTTCTCTATCCTGAGTCACCGGTGCTGCTGTTGTATGATGAGGTGCATCGGTGATGGCTAGCATGGGTCGCGTCTCTTGACTCTCCAACCAGGTGTCGACTCGTTCGTTTACTTCTGCCTTCGAGTACACGGAGACATCTTCTTCTTCTTGTTCTTCTTCCGAGTCTTCTGTTTCCAACGCGGCGAGGCGAGCTGCTGCTAGTTCCACTTGAAGGCGTAGCAATTCTTCCTTAGCTTTCGCCATCTTGTGGGCCTTGCTTCTGCTGTAGGTTGACCCCCCCCCTCCCCCCTTCTTGCTAGGGTGGTGGAGGATCTGCGGTCCGCTCGGCACTGGCAGACCGGGTGCACTTCCCTTCCTCTTCACTGTAGACGTTTCCGTATCTTGATGACGTCCCTTAGGTGGGGGGGGCGGTGCCCCCCTCCCCGCGGGGGGCTTCATCTGTGCGTCGGCAGGCGGCGTCAATGTAGCGGTTTGCGTAGCTGTTGCGGCGGAGGGGGCGGCAGATGGCGCTGTCGTCGCGGAGGTGGTGGTGGTTTCTTCTGTTCCTTCCGTGGCGCAGGTACCTGTTGCTGTAGAGGCCGTTCCCGTCTCCCCGCTGGTGCCACTTGCTGACGTGGCGGTGGTGCCCTCTGCTGACGTGGCGGTGGTGCCCTCTGACGTCGATGGCGTCCGATCTTCGGCGGCCGGCTTGCGTCCTTTTCCCTCGGAGCGTGTGACCGGCATGTTGTACGTTTTTGACGGCTAACGTTTTTGACGTTTATTCCGTACCCAAAATATACCCCCAATATCCGGCTCGAAGGACCATTAAATGTGCACTCCGCACATTTGCTGTTGCTGGGTTGGGGGGTACACGATGCTGTAGAGGGGTACGGAATGAGAGACAGGATGTCAGTCGTACAACGTGGATACACGCTCTTGCTGTTTATTTACGATACAGGGCAGTGACGTGTACAATGTACTACAGCACTATATTCTTGCAGTATTTTCTTGCAGTATTTTCTTCCAGTATTTTCTTCCAGTATTTTCTTCCAGTATTTTCTTCTTGTTGTTTCCTCTTCAAGTGCTTGTAGGGAAGTGCATGCTGACCAAAAAACCGCGCGTCTTTTATATGATTTTTGCCACAATAATGTAGGCCCTCTGATTGGTCGACCAATCAGAGGCCGTTTTATTAGCCAATCAGAGCGCGGGTGGGCGGGCGTGCACTTCTCTATCGTACGGCTAAACTTTACCTTATCGAGAGCCGTTCTACATTTTACAATTATTTTCATCTTAAAATACGGTGTTACGTAATTACAAACTAATTTTGACCCTATCAAATTCTTACAATATTCAAATAAGAACTATTTTATCTTATTAGGATAGGTCTAAAAATGAGTTTCTATACATTATTTTTTCTGATATACTATAAAATCTGGGGGAAATAAATAACAAACAAATGATGATTTATTTCCTTAAAAACTAACTATCTTATCTTATTAACTAACTTATTAACTATTAACTAACAAGTTTTATATAAGAAATGTAAACATAGTGACAACAGTAAATAACTAAAACTAACCTATCTTGTGATACCTATTACTTTTATGTACACAACTTAACTATTATTCACTGTTTATACAGTCACTGACGTCGTCCTGCACAGTACTAAAAACCGTACTTGCGTCTCAAATACTCACGGTCATGAGATTCATTTCATTCATGACATTCGCCACAATCATGACTGGCTGCTGGACCTAGGGTTGCCAACTTTTTTACAAGAAATAAAATATATTTAAGTCTGAGATGGAAAATAAACAGTATTCTGTAGAAATGAAGTGTTTTATTTTTTTACGCTGCACTGACGTAGTAGGCTTAGTATGAAATTAGGCATTTTGGTGCTCAAAACATAATTTATCTACTTATTTTATTTTTGTTCAACAGTAACGAGTACCTATAATGTAGTGAAAAACTGTAAGTATAGTTGGGAACCTTAGCTGGACGCAACACGCGCCATCTTTGTTCTGTAGCCATCATCATATTTTTGCTGTGATCAGGCGATCCGTCTAGTCATTTGCCCCCATCCCATAAAGAAACACGCGCAATGAATTTTTGATAATTAAATGTTCAAGGCATTGTTGTCGAGATGATATCTGCCCAGTGCCCAGAGGAGGAGTTACAGATACTGTTTTTGTTAACTACTTTTGGTACTTACATACTTCTTTATATGTATAAAAGCAAGCCAGAGTGTCGAAATCTAGTTTATACGGCAATAATGGTCCGGAAACCTAAACACTAATTGGTATTTAATATGTTTGTCTATTTATGTCAGTTCAAGACGATTATTGGTTTGTTATATGGAATGAAACTAGAAGTATCTTGAAATTCTTAGAATACTTGCGTCTAATATTTAGTTATTTTGTTGGTCCATTTAAAAACTTAGGGGTTACCCCTCAGCTGCCTATTGATTTTAATAAAATACACAGTATAGATATTTATTTAGTGTCTTCAGCACTAAGATAACAGTTTGGATTAAAAAATATAGTTTATTGTGAAAATTTATCTACCTACGACTTTTACTTCCCCCAGGGGAAGTTTGTTTTGAACTCAACATCGGTCAAGCCCTACACTTATTTACGAAGATCCTTTACCTTAACCTGATGCAAATTGTAGTTTTTTAACAATTACTTCAGAGATATGTCTAGTCATCTCTGACAGTCTGATGGGTGTTATTATTCTAAGCTCTGATGACAATTAACCTTTCTTCGCTATTTATACGAGACGACTAATAAACTTAATTGTTCAGCTCAGATCTACAACGACAATCGCCGATGTCAACATTAAAATGTCATGTCTCTTAATGAATGAGTCGAGGTCTCGAGGCGTTAATGTAAGTCTTTAAATTTGCAAATAAATCTTTACATCACACTGCTTCAAATAATTTGCATACCTACATAGCTTTATTCCATGTCGAAATACGAATCAATATAAAATTGTAGAAATGTAAGTTTGTTATTAAATGTTGATTGAATTGTTTGATGGATTAATCTATCACTATTTTTAAAAAATATTATAATATCTACAAACTTTTTTACTAATAGGTACTACTATCTGTGCTTGGGGTTGTTTGTTTGTTGATTTTCTTCAAATGGCATAGGAACGCATGTCTTGAGGAAGAAACAAAAAGTAAAATAGCAAAACAAAAATACTGTTTCTATATTTTCCTATCTCGAGTTCCAAAACATTTAGATTACATTTTTTATTTCGCAGAAAAAAAATCAAAATCAAAAAACGTCTGATGACAGCGGAAACAGAAAATGGAAATTTTGTCGAAATAATAGTACCTTTATATACAACGAAATAAGTAATTTTAGACAGATGGCAAACTGACATAAGACAATTTTTTGAAGGGTCAAAAAATTTTTGACATGTCACCGTTTAACCCGTTTAACCGTACAAATTACGTCATTTGGCACTTTCCTCTGTTTAGAATATGGCCATGCTTCGGCAGGAATGGGCCGGCTCGACCGGAGTGTTACGGCCTCACAGAAAACCGGCGTCAAACAAC
Source organism: Acronicta aceris (assembly GCA_910591435.1). Taxonomy (NCBI): domain Eukaryota; kingdom Metazoa; phylum Arthropoda; class Insecta; order Lepidoptera; family Noctuidae; genus Acronicta; species Acronicta aceris. Next base: position 14,781,598 of record OU342759.1, read on the forward strand.
GCTTACGTTGTGTTTCGCCGAGTGAATGAGGTTACCGGAGGCCCAACCCCCTTTAAAAAGGCGGGCAACGCACTTGTGACTCCTATGGTGTTGCGGGTGTCCATGGGCGGCGGTAATCGCTTGTCATCAGGCGATCCGTCTGCTCGATTGCCCCACTATTTCTTAAAAAAAAAAATGATTGAATATCGGGAATATAAAAAATAAATAAAAAATAAAATTATAATATAAGGGTTTAAAAAAAAAATATTGTCAATTAGTAAGTATAGTTTATGTACCATTCTACGTAATATATGTTATGTACGTGCCTAAACGAATCAGCTAGCAATTTGGTTCAATCAAAACAATATTTTCTCCTTATTCGCACACAATTTTTACATATTCGCACGTAGATACGTGCAAAAAAGCTATTGACGGATTTATTATCTACGATAGTGCGTTGATAGTGCTCTGTCTACGCAGAAAAGAGAAATTATGAATTGATAACAATTGTCTTGAAATTTGTAACGAGCGTTGCGTTTAGGATTCCGTTTCGAGGACAGAAAATCAACATTTTCACATGCTTATGCCACAAAGGGATCCGCAGGGAGGCCCCACCCCGACGCCTACTGCTACGGCTGCGCATCCTAGAAGTCCTAGATTAAATATAGCCAAAGTTAGAAGCGGCGGTAGCCTAATGGCTTGGGCGTCGGACTTGCGATCATGTGGTTGCCGGTTCGAACCCTACCCATTGCACTACCGACGTGAACCCACTCGTTACACAAGCATTTAGCTTAGCACGAGGGGTTAACAAGAATACTAGTAATGTGCGATCCACATTGTTAGTAAGCTTTAAAAAAGATTTTAGATTTAGATTTATTTAAGTAGTAAGTTGACTGCCTCATTGGTCTAGTGGTCCCAAGCGCGACTGCTACACTAGAGGTCCTGGGTTCGATCCCCAGGTCGAGCAAAGTGTTATTGAGTTTTTCTATGAAATACTCAGTAGCAGCTCGGAGTCTGGATTTGTGCCCGGTGAATGGCTATAGGCTCGCCCCCTATAACATGGGACCTAAACATACCGGCGAACTGTGGGTGTACATTAAGTACGCCTCTGCCTAACCCTTCGGGGAATACAGGCGTGATGGTATGAATGAATGAATTTATTTAAGTTATTATAACAGTTTATACAAACAAGGCATAAGAGTAGCACTGAACCTCACACTAGGATACCCTGTTTTGTGAGATCCAGTTCAGATCCAGAGATAAAAAAAACTAATGCAAAGCAAAGTTTTTACCCTGAGCTCTCCTGGTTTCGCCTGTATACGGGTTAGGTAGAACTGTGTAGGTACTGATGTTTGCACTAATCGGGCACGGTCAATATTATGGCACCAAACCTGGGAATCAGCAGCGCTTGCGACCGCTAAACCAATGTTAAGGCACTTTTGTATTTCAGCGCTAATTTTATTAATTATTATACATATATTTACTTATGTACATACTTATTCTTAGTTATTCCATGCCCTAAACTGCCCGACTTAACCGCCCAAACATACAAATTCCTCTCTAATTGAACTCGCAGCTTGTTTTCCTTGGGTGCCTAGGTACGGCATGTCGACTTAGATGACCTTACTTCAAATGCAATAGCTGATGCAAGTTAGCATTTTTGCAATGCAATGGCTACGTTGGAGCTCATGCAAGAAACTTACGAAGCTGTGACGAAATTAATTAAATGATGCGACGCTTCTAATAATGATAGGTAATCATGACGTAAATATATGATCATTCTTATCTATGAATTAATAAAACAGTTACCTTTAAATAGATAAAATAATTATAGGTATTAGCTAGATGCTATTTCCCCGGTGTTACCAGCGTTGATAAAATTTCCCGTAGGAATTTCTCTAAATCCCTTTCTTAGCGGATCATATAGTTCCATCCATTTGTTGAGTTTTAAACAAATGGATGCGCAGAGGACGGCAATAAAGGACGATAAAGGCTCTGTAAGGACAGTTGGAGTCCTAAACGTTTTGCTTTCGTGGTTATTGTCCTTACTAAGTTCGATATTTTAGCACGAAACAACTTTTATAAGCGACTTTACAAGCGTGGCCCTTCGAAAAGGCAATTTATAGATATCAATTTGTTGGACACAGTGTCATAGCGTCTGATGAACCAACGTCTGATATGGATGTAGTGATACCCTGTCTGCTTTCGCTCGAAGACAGTATCCTGTCCACATGTTTTATAACGATTTTTTACACTATGCATAACATAAAATATGTTATAATGTAAAAAGTCGGTTTCCCTAAAAAAATTAAATAAACATTGTGCAAAAATGTATAGAAACACGAACATGAGCGAGATATTAAATTTGGAACGAATGCCTATTGTAACATTATTGTAACATCGCATTGGCCCGTTGGCCGAAAAGTGATCGTTTCTATAACCTTCTTATTATACGAAATTGACCTTATTTAGAATCTCCTGCTTTTTATTACATTACATTACAACAAAGGCTACTAATATTTTAGCTTATTACTCATTGACCCAGTGCCTTAGTAACATGTAGTTATAAGTTTGGTACCTACTACATTTTTTTTAGTAGTAAACGAGGCATTGTGATTCACAATTGTTACTAAAATTACGAATCAACATTGTCACTCGATATTGGTCAAGACTCAAGGTATTAATTTGCCAAGAATTTGGTTAGTAAAGTAGAATTAATCAATCTAATACCTACTATGCAACTGATTACGCCATCGTGTACGCATTATAGTCTTACGTTACAGTAATAACGTGTTATAGCGTAATGTCATTATATATTACCTAGTCTAGGTGAATAGGGGCATGTTGCTTTCTGCTAATTACTTATATTATGTGAAATTACATAATTAAGACATAGGTACCTATTTATACGATTTGTTTTAATGAGTAGTAAAGTTTATTCACGTACAAGAGTACATGCACCCTTTAAACTTTAAAGTAGGTATTCGTTACTGATACCACAGATAATATAATCTGATACCAATGGATTTGACCAAAAAGGACTTCTTTTTGAGATTTTGAGGCACCCTAGGACCGGGGCCCGGGTCGGATCGCCCCTTTCGCCCTACAGTTAGTCCACCCACAGCTAATTGACAGGGAAAACTATTCAAGTGCGGAATTCTAATGCTATATAGATAACCACTATGTAGGCTATGAATTAAAAAAATAAAATTTAATTTAATTGCCCTCTATTTTAACTATATAAATGTCAATTACCAAATCAATGTTATTAAGTTTTTCTGCGATTTCGAAAGACTTTAGAATATAATGTGCTCAGTTTACATGGGCACGTGGTAAAAAGAGGAACTAAAACGGGTTGGCCGGTAGAATAACTATTATTATATATTTAGGAAGACAATTGCAAAACTTAGATTAATTTTATTATCCTGATGGCATATCAGTTAGGTATATTCATATACATGCATGTTCTACTTAAACTTACATAACAATAAATAATTTCGGACTATAATATGATACCTGTATAGTAGTATGAGTATGAATGTTTAACTGCAGTTAGTGGTAGGTACCGTAGTACGAAAATGGAAGAATTTGTTGTATTATTGGTTGTAAATTTATAATTAGGTTTAGTTTGTGGCTGTAGTCTAATAAAAATATAAATGAATGCTATGGGAATTAAATAATTTTAATGTGTCTTCGAGACACATTAAAAGTTAATTGAAGATAGATATTACTTATTTAAACGATTTATACAAACTCACATATGTACTGGGCCTACATTTGTAGAGTATTTGCACCTACTGAGAATATCTTTCATTCTTTACATTGTCTATGGTTGAAGCAACGCTCTGGTTCCAAGTTTACAAATGTCGTAGAGAAGTTACATTTATTGTTTATGGTATCTACTTGACAATCATGGCGAGCACGTCGAGGTCTGTTTTTCCTCATTTATTTTATTTCTGTTTCGCTAATATCGAAGTTATTTATGTATTGTACAGCTGAATATCATTAATGTTAATTATGATATTAAGTAAGTTCATGATGGTGCTAATTAAGTGTAGCAAAACCACGGCAAAGTTATTTCCCAAAGATTTGATTTCTACTTGTTGATGAATGATGACTTGATGAACCTACTTTCTTTTGTGGTTTTAGAATTGAGGCGAATAAGGTGGTGTGCTATGCGCACCCAGACGCACCGCTTATCGAGGATTACAGGGCTGGTGACATGATATGCTCGGAATGCGGCCTGGTGGTCGGGGACAGGTACGTAATAAAATGTTTGTTTGGCAATATTTACGAAACGCACAGAGCTTTCCACTGCTGATACCGTGTCGTAATAATAACAAAGTTGTTGAACTAATGCGAGTGATGTATTTGATTTCTATTATTTCGAGGTCGATAAATAATTGACTAATTGTGTAATGTGGAAACTTGAGAATTGCTCATAGGAACTGATATTAATTAAAGCTGTATGTATCGCACACACATATTATAAGAACGTAACTTGAGTCTTAGTGTAAAAATCAGCTCTTGGAAGTATTTTTATCACCATGGCCCTTTTACCAGTGTGTGCCACAGTATATCAATTACCCCACTTTGCTGTTTCTTTGTTTAACATTGTGGTTTGATTGTCAATTATACATGACCACATTCTACATATCCTGTGGCTACTCTTTATCTATACTTCCATCCCATATGAATACCTCTATATTACATTAAGTAAGTACCTATGTGCATTGTAGTCAATACAAAATATTGAACACAGCAATTTTGTGTAAGTACATAATTATAAAGCTTATGACTATTATTTACATTTGTCTCTACAGAGTCATTGATGTGGGTTCTGAATGGCGTACATTCAGCAATGAGAAGTCTGGTGTGGATCCATCTCGTGTTGGTGGGCCAGAGAACCCACTACTTTCGGGTGGAGACTTATCCACCATAATCGGACCAGGGCGAGGAGATGCATCATTTGACAGTTTCGGAGTTTCAAAGTATCAGAACAGAAGAAATATTAGCAGTACAGACAGGGCACTGATTAATGCATTCAGGGAAATTAGCACTATGGCTGACAGGATAAACTTGCCCAAGACTATAGTTGACAGAGCCAACAATCTGTTTAAGCAGGCAAGTCCCTATTATTCATTTAAGTAGTTATAATTTTGTGTTATAAGTGACTAGATTCAACTTGGTTAAAAAGTAACCTGTGTTAAGTCACAATTATAAACTATGTCAAATTATATCAAATTCCATTCACCAGATTTGCACGATTGAGTAACAAAATTCAGACACACAAACTTTCTCATTATAATATTAGTAAGATTTGTCTGATAATAACTTGTAAATGGATTTAAGTAATTAATAACTTTGTAATAATAAAATAAAATTCAAAAAACCCCTGCAGCATCAAGACATGGTTATCATGTCAGTATAAAAACCAGACACTGAGGATTCCATACAAATTTGATTACATACTTTAAATAAAGACTATATTGCTACAGTAATTCACATAAACAATTTTCTTTGGGAATTTCCTCATACATGTATTAATAATATCAACAGTAACATAGGTACTAAAGCATGATTTTGTTTTCAAAATGAGAAAAAGGTATTTTCGCCTGCTTGCTTGGGAAATAACAGGCACAAAGTGATTGAAATATAAGTAATCTGATCTACCTATCCCTCTCCCTCTTGTAGGTTATCAGTGGAAAACATGTTTATGGGGTAATTTTTCCCCATTTATTTTATATATCTATATTTAGTATCTAGATTGCACCATTTCATGTACCTGTATGACATATAATTAAGATTATGTGCATTATCAATAATAATTTTTTTGTGTTATTTTAATGGGATTTATTTAGTCTCTAATTCCATGGAATATGAATTGGTATTCATACATGACCTTTACTTAAATCCAAAGACTTATCATAAGTGCAATCAACAGTCAGCTATGCTGTGTTCTATTTATTAGTCAATTTGCTCCACTTAGATTAAAATGCTGAAACAAATAATACATGCTGTACTGTGCTTTATTCAAAACGTATCAGGAAACCTGCAATATGTACTGATTATACTGTGCTGTTATTGGGTTTTTCTATGAAATTCTCAGTAGCAGTTCGGAGTTTTGATTTGGGCCTGGTCATTGGCAATATTCCTCCCTCTTATGATCTGGGACATAAACATACCACCTAACAACTGTGGGTTAGTACAGAAGTTGAGTTTAGAAGCTGGGTTTATGCCAGGGCATTTATTTTTTTCGCCGACATTGCCTGGGCAGAAACCCATCTTATGCCTTTAGATATTAACATAAAGTAAAATGTACTGTACTATTGGAAAAATACACAGTATACAGTCACGGTTTTACACATAATTTGTCATGGATGAGGTTAATTTTCAAGAAAATGTAGAGTTAAAAAATATATAAAATACATGCAATGTTATTTTACAGAATTATACACATTTTCCACACTATATTGTTGACAACTTTATGCATGAACACAAATTAGCATACCTACAGTCGAAGGGCATGCAATGCATTTTAAGAAACAAAGTATTAACACTTATAATGTAATACTTCGAGGTCATACTCATAGGTCACTGGAATAAACAGTTTATTTAACATTTTACATAATAATTTATGTTTGTCATAGAATTTTAGCACTTTGTATGTTTTGAATTTATATTTTTGAACAACAATATGAAAAAATATTTTAAGTTTTTAAATTCATATTTTTTATAACATTAAGTAGTCATAAATGCGAAAGTAACTATACTTTTCTGTTTTTTTGTTACGTTTTATTGACTAAACCGCCTAACCAATTTTGATAATTTTAGTTTCATTTATATGTATATACTATTCCTTAGTACTCGTATGCAAGTGACCTAAATACGTTTTGTTACAGAAAATATTACACGAAAACGTAATAAATCGTAATCCCAATAATATTTTATCAAATTGTGTTATAATTCGGATTCGGATACCGTTAATCTAGGTTCCTACCGCACCATTTCGTCTACTACTACTTCACTGGAAATGAACGACCCGAAAATAGTTTCGAACATGGCAAAATTATCAAAAATTACATTAGCTTAAATTTATTTCCAATTACGTATTTTGGACGAAATGGTAGAGTAGGAACCTAAATTAATGTTACCTATCTGAATCCGAATAATATGTATAACAATTTGATTAAATTATTAGAATAAGTTTTGTTTTGGTATTATGTTTGTATGGGAAATTCGGTTCGAATTCGGACACTTAAAGCGATAAATAAATTAGATATTATAATGAATTCCTTTATACATATTTATTTACAATTGTGTTTACAGGTACACGATGGAAAGAATTTGAAGGGACGAGCGAATGATGCGATAGCATCGGCGTGTCTCTACATCGCGTGCCGTCAGGAAGGCGTGCCGCGTACTTTTAAAGAAATCTGTGCCGTTAGCAAAATCAGTAAGAAGGAGATTGGCAGATGCTTCAAGCTCATTCTGAAGGCGCTCGAGACTTCCGTGGAGCTCATCACCACAGCAGACTTCATGTCTCGGTTCTGCTCAAACTTGGGGCTCCCGAACTCGGTACAGAGGGCAGCCACGCACATCGCGCGGAAAGCGGGAGAGCTCGATATTGTGTCTGGTCGCAGCCCTATTTCTGTCGCCGCTGCTGCCATTTACATGGCATCACAGGTTGGTTTTATTTGCATATTTATTTCTAATCTGGTAATACTGGTTATTAATCATTAATCATAATCATCATCATCAATTATATAAAAATCAATGCCACTTTTCGTTGTAATTTTATAACTCAAGAACGGGCTCACCTATCCAAACCAAATGTTTAGGCTTTGTTCGGATTATTTAGTAGATGGTTTATGTGAAGTTTGTACAAAATCGGTCGAGCGGTTCTTCATTTATCACATTTTTTGTAACAAATGATGAATTTGATGTTCCAATTTTTTTTTATTACTTCACTTTATACGTAGCGAAGCACGTACCAGGCCGCTAGTATTTATATAAATTGGTTAAATGTTACTGGCTGATTATTTGTTTTAATAAATGTTATTTAAAAGTTCGGGTTATTTTGAAATTATGTCTTAAATATACCAAATAAATGAGTATGTAAATTATAACACCTTGCTATTCTTAATTTCTGGATAAAACAATGCAAAGCTGTTTTGAATGAGAAAAATATTACTGAGGTGTTTGTTTGTAATTTACAGGTAATTGTTGATAAATCTTTATTAATTTACAAGACATTGAGACTGCAATTAGCTTCAATAATAGAAACATTATTTTTAGAAAATTTTCATGTTCAATTAATCCATTAAGATATCAATTAACAGATTAAACAATAGGTACTATTAGTCTGGGTGCACACACGCTGAAGCAATACCGCCGTCTTGTAATCAGGTTAATGTCATTGCAAGTTGAACTATCAATTTTTTTTTCATGAATGAGTTTGACCTTACTGTCCGTCAAAGGCTAAAAAATATATTTATTACTTAATTCTTGTTGCAACAAAAATACCTGACCTTCACACTTCAACGATAATTGAGCATACTAAGTAGCTACGAATACTTACTGCAATTTTGCATAAACCGTAAATATTTCAATATAAACATAATATTTGCAAAATAATTCCTTGACCGCGAAGTTGCTACGCCTTGAAAGTAATGTGCATTCCCAGAATAAACTGATAAAACTACAAAGATATAAATATTGCAATACTATTTTGTTCCAATTGGAAACTAATCATTCTGTCGGAAGTGTCATATCGTCGGCAACCAGAGAATAAGTCCCTAACAACCCCAATCCCCAACATTTTACTAGACAAATAAGAAACTGTGTTCTGAAAAATGGACAGGGTATAATTGCATTGCATGGCACCTGTAGGGTTGTCTGGTCCCAAAATAGAATAGCCGGACACTGATTCATACTTAGCCGGACATTTAGCCCTGAAAGTATGACACACGAATTTAATAGAAATAAATAATAATATATTTACATCAGTCGCTCGCGCGGTTTTGTTCGGCATCTTGGCGGCGTGGGGTTGACCAAAAGCCGGACAGGCCGGATTTGTATAGGTATATTTGGCCGGACACGACTTCTGCAAATAATAAAAAAGAGTCTGCCTTCCAAAAGAAAAAAATACCTATTATTTTTAAGTTTTTTTTTCTTAGAATTCATAAATGACATATGATTCTCATTTCCAGGCGTCAGAAGACAAGCGCAGTCAGAAAGAGATCGGTGACATCGCCGGCGTGGCTGACGTCACCATCCGCCAGTCTTATAAGCTGATGTACCCGTTTGCAGCGAAGCTGTTCCCCGAAGACTTCAAGTTCTCCACACCTATCGAGTTCCTCCCTCAAATGTAAATATAGGTACATGGTTATTTTGATTTTAGGTACATATGTAGCATTTTACATGGCGTATTTGCGTGAACAAAACATTATTTTGAAGTAATGTGAAGTGTGTCTACCGCATATGTAACTAATGATATAATAATAATAAAATAATATTTTTCTTCCACAAAGGTGACTTAAAATTGTTTTGAAAAACGAATGCTCTATGGTATGTCTATTTCTTTGTGGGAAGCTGGTATCTGCATTAGGGAAACCCTGTCATATATTTACCTTTGTTAAAATGTGTGTTTATCTGGAATTTAAAAGAGACTATGATTCTATGGTTTTGTTTCGGTGTTTCATCTTATAAGAAATGCCAGCGCCACTAGTACTAACATTTTTAAAAACATTGACAGGTCTTTAATATCTATTTACAGATATAAATATAATTTATTGTTTAGAGAGCTGGGTAACCTACTGTTATTGAAACATGACGGTGTGTTTGAGGTAAAGATGGCTACACTAATTGGTTATCCTCATATTCTGCTCTATTTTCAATTCTATCTGAATAATTACATAAGGATGGGTTATGCCAGTCTAATCTGTGCTGATACAGTTATTCGTACAATACGCCATGTAATGTGCCAGCATTACAGTTATAGGATTATAAAGTAAAAATGACGGGTCGGTGGCAAGCTGACTACGTATAAAAAAAAAGTTCGCATCAAAAAAGGTCCGTTTTCGGTCTGACGTGCGATTTTCTATAGTGTTTTGGTAAAGTAATATGATGTCCAAATGTATTAATGTTGGTATCGTTGGCGGTCATGTATACGCCATATACTTTTTATGTATAACCAGTAATTAAGGAGTAGTAAGCAAATAAATTGCCGGTTTAGGATCAATCTTACTTTACTGCGTTAAATGTGTTACTTACTTTAAACATTTTATTGAATTAGTGTGAATGATTTACGTGTGAATTACTAAAACCTGTTTTTTCAAGTTTACTCTAGTAACAATTCTCATGTACCTAACGCAATAGGCAATATGCATAAGATTCAAATTTGAGTAAAATATTTTTATTTGTAACCTTTATTGCAACGCTCTCATGACGTCAACGTAAACATTTATTTTTGTAATTACTAGGTATAACATTGATTTCAGTTTCTGTTCGAATTAGTTAGTAAACTTAAAAATATACATAATTGATTGGATAAAACTATCAATAAATTTAAAAAACGATAAAACAGTGACTCCCTTTGCGGAAACTGACGTCACAGTACACGCGGCCCATATGGCGGCATTTAAATCTGATTGTAGTTTTGAATATTTATTTTTATGATGAAATATTAATATTTTTGTCAAAGAAATATTTTTTACGGTGCTTTAATAATGTAAACTATTGATTAAAAATATAAAAAAAGACTATGCATATTCCTTATTGTTCTTGGAAACCGGGGTCCTTACACGATTTGCTGATTAAACTCTTAATGCGTCGCGCGTATACTCGTATGTATATTGCTTTATCCGTAACTGTATGGTTAACAATAAGGTTTCAAATTTATAATTCCTATGTGTTTGAAATCCAGATCATTATAGAGGCGCATTTCCATTTGTTGTACCGAATTCGGACATACCTACTACGTGCATAGACACGCGTGAACTACATTGTAGTTATCTTAAAATGTAGACATAAGTATTAACTATGTTTTTATTACACGAACGCTGACTCCTATCACAGTTGATACCTAAAACTGGAGATAATAAGGTCGAAAATGTCAACGAAACAGTTATTAAAAATGCCATTTTCCTAGCTAAAATAAATGGGGTTTTCACCAACTCGACACAAGAGACTGGATACACGTGTGTCCAGTTGGTGAAACTCAAAATTAGTATCACATATTATTTCGTCATCTCGACAATTAAATTAAGTCACTTTTACATTTTCACTAACTGGACATATCCAGTTCTTTTTTTTTACAAAAAATAGGGTACAGTCAAGGTAATAATTTTGGCGATTTCATGATAAAGCTGCCATACTTTTTGCTTGTAAAACGTTATTAGCTTCTTTTTAAGACAAATTTTGATGAAACAAAAACATAATATAACAATTACATAACATGTTAATTTATTAATATGAAAACAAATATATTAATTGCTAATGTTAATTTTTTGATTACCTATAGGTACTTTTATTACAATAGCGTGAAAATATTCAATATAATCTAAATAAATACCTATAGGTACTTACCTAATAATGTAAAATCATCTCTTCGAGTATCACAGAAAAATCTATATAAATTAACAAATGGTGAATAATTTTTCAATTGCATACAAAATTACCCGTTTCCAGTAGTGGCCGATAATGATTGTGACAGAAAACATTAATCTGGGTGACTGTACTTTGTTATGAATTCGGGTAAAAAGTGAACGTGTGTCCAGTTAGTGAAAACATAAAAGTGATTTAATTTAAGTTTCACTACCTGGACACGTAAAAACCTTGGCGTGTCCAGATGATGAAATAATAAATGATACTAATTTTTAGTGTCAACAACTGGACACACGTGTGTCCAGTCTCTTGTTTTTTTCATTCTTGTGTCGAGTTGGTGAAAAACCCAAATAAATATTATTCAACTTAAGATTCAATGCCCCATTGTTTACTACTGGTATTTATTTTTGGTGTTATTTATTCAATCATTTTTAATTTTGCTTTCATCATTACTATTATTTTGTTCTATGTGGCTGTAATGCAATGAAGGAGATGTTGTTATATTTTATAACAGTAATAAGCCTCACCGCTGAGGGTGAGGCCCGGTTCTAGGGATTTCAAGCGGTAAAATTACTCTGGTAAAATAAAGGTAAAAACGATATTTTACGTAAAATATGATAAAAACTTATTAAACGTAGGTACTCATACCTACTAACAATATAAATATGGTATTGAGTATGTCACTACTTCAATCTCTAACTGAAATTTGACAGATATATAAGCAGTATTGGAATTTAAAGAAACAGAAAATTGGGTATAAGCAACCAATACCACCTGCCATGCTGACCCTACACTAATTGGCAACGTCGCGTAATGATTTTGCACTATTACACGCCCGGGATTTAAAACAAATCAAGAATAAAAATGTCATAACTCTCCGGTAATTTTGCCGTATTAAACCGTAAAATACCCGTAATTTACCAGCGTTTTCAGTAAAATTACGTAATTTTGCATCTCTATCCGGTTCATTCCTAGCTCCCCCTCTGAGACGCCATCACATGCGTTGTCTTATGTTTAAATACAAGCGTAGAGCTCGCCTAATCTAACAAAACAAAACTGCATTCTCTACAGACCAACTAATGATGAAGACAACATCATCATGCTTGTATTTCCCTAAGGGTTAGGCAGAGTGGTACTTATATATAACCACGGTTCGTTCGTCGGTATGTTTCGGTCCCAGGTATGTTGTCGAGTGCTGTCACTGTGGAGCCGTGTTTTCCTGAATCATATTATGATACATCATTGGCCCCTTGTGTGTAGGTGGCGATTTTAGCCTTCTGATCTTTTAGTGGTAGATAGTTAAAAAAACCTAACTATTAACTAGCTAATTTAAATTCTCAATAGCAGCTCCGAGTTTGGGATATATGCCCGGTTAATGGCAATAGACTCGCTCCCTATTACATGCGACCTCAACATATCGGCAAAATGTACACCCATTACTACACTTTTGTCTAACCCTTCGGGAAATACAGGCGTGATGGTATGTATGTAGTTGAAAAATCTGTTAAGCTGCTCTAGGTAGACCGAATATTTTAAATTATTAACAGGTTTTCGCAATCGCGGACTTTCCCAACACTATCAACGTCCGAGTGTGAAATGACAGCACTGAATTTGATTTATAAGTATCTTTTAGTTGTAGGTGACAGTTTATATATTTTGTCTTGTATAGGTTTATGTTAGGACAGAACACTGTCTTAACTATGATTAATGTTTCCATATAGAACAGCGTTAGTTTTATATTAGGGCAAAGATATATTTATTGTATAAGTAGGGTCAGGATAAACGAACATTCACAAATTCAAAATATACCTAGCACTTTTATTTAATTTATTTACTATAAGGGCCTTTTTACACTGCTTAGCCATGCGGTGTCTTTAAGCTTCCAAACTTGTTTTAGAACGCTATGAAGCGCCTAAAACAATTGACAGGTTGAGCGATCAGGGATTCAAATTCATTCGATGACTTCGAAATTGATAATTTTTGACAGTCTATCTGCTGACTTAAGCTCCAGCTCGGTTGAGCCACCATATACCTACTGGGGCCAAATTGCAATTTTTGATGAATTCCAATCGACCACAACTGTCAATGGCACATTATGGTATCCAAAACTGTCAAATTTCATTGATATATAACTACTTTTTACGGATTTTATCGCGTTATATTAATATTATTTGATTAGATGTTTTGATTACATAAAAAGTAGTTTTATTTGAATGTCTAATATTCGCGTAAGTGTCAGAAACCAGTCTATCAAATTTCTTCAATCGATTTTCAATTCAATCTCCAATTAATAGAGTTCTCTATTGGGGATCTATTGGGGAAATTTGACAATTTGTCGTAGCTGTTAGCTTATACTAGACACAAATATATGGGATGTTCATGAATCATAATGTTATTCATCAAAAATGGCCACTTTAGCCTATCTGTAGACGCGTCAGTGGTGCTTGCGACGATACAGGCAGATTGGTAGCGCCACCTGCGGGCTTACTCCCGAAAACGATTTGGTTTTTGATACGGTTGCACTTTTGAGCGAACTCGATTGTTAGTTTGAATTTGAACCAAACTTGATGTTTGATCGCGCGCTAGTGTAGACTTTAAGAGTACGAATTGACATTTATTCATACTGTTCATGAAGATGTTGCGAGTAATTCCAATGATTGCGCCGCCATGGCGACTCGATGTAATAGTCCTCTAAGATTTTAATTCATAAAATAACTATTAGAAACCCCACATTCTTATTGCTCGTGTCTAGATAAGTAGGTTTTTCTTTTCTTTGTATCTCTACCATTCTGTACTACTTAGCGTATATAGACAAATGTAAGCATAAAATGTACTATGATTTCAATTTTGTCTTATGATACAACTTTTGACATACATAACATACCATCACGCCTGTATTCCCCGAAGGGTTAGGCAGAGGTGTACTTAATGTTCACCCAAAGTTCGCCGGTATGTTTAGGTCCCATGTTATAGGGGGCGAGCCTATAGCCATTAACCGGGCACAAATCCAGACTCCGAGCTGCTAATGAGACAACTTTTGAGTAAGATAAAATTGCTTATGTTAGGTATCTTAACCGATTTATTATTGATGAATCCTACATTATATGCACGCATTTATATGGTTTGCCCTAATTTTCTTATATTGGACAGTGTTAAAACATTTGAATATGATATTGTATACTCGTAAAAAAATGTGGAACCAATATTTCTTACGGCCGTGTACTGAAACGCTAAACAATTGCAAGGGATGTAATTTTTTTAGACATAGGTATATTTGTTAAGTTTTATCAGGGATCAGTGGAGCTCGGGCGAGTCTCCTGCGTGTCAGGTATTAAGTCTCATTTGCTCAGTGATTCCACGGAACATAGTAAGTTAGCACAGTACTGCTTGGCAGATTGGTTTTGAAAATTACGTCCTCGATAGTTGATTAGCGTTTCAGTGTTACCATAGGTAAAAACAGAACACGTTATTAAAATAGTAAAAATATATTTAAGATTAACATTTTCCATGTTTTCACTTAGGTTAGTAATTGAGTTCTATGCATTTTGGAATAACAACTAAATTATATATTATAGTAAGTGTGTATGTGATGACCGTGTATAAAAATGTTACAATCGTATATAGTATTATCATCGACCATATTTAGATAGAAAAAAAAAATACCAATATTGCCTCACTGTTAAAATAAAAAAAATTATCAGCCTTTATCAAGAGAATTTTTATGGCAATATTTATTACTTACTATATTTATCTAGGAAATATAGTGTTAATCTGGCAACTATTGTAAAAAAAACTAGTAAAAGATATTTCTGGATTAAAAGACTTATTTAATGGAAATTCTATAAATATATATTTATTATATAAATATGTGATAATCATAATTATAATGTAATGCTAAAAAAATCCCATGTTATAGAAGCAAAATATTTCCGACAGCCTATATTTTGATCTCTTAAATTCTTATTTCGAATTTTTTGGTCTCAGTGTTGCCAGTTATTTCACATAAAGCAGACTATAATCTTTTTGTAAAGATGTGTCGTTAATTTTGAATGTATGTGTAATATAACTAGCCTTAATTAGTAATTATGAATAACGCCACAAAATAAATGTATATTTAAGTGACACGATATTTATTTTTCCTGCACACAACGGGAAGTGAGTAGTGATTGCAATCCGGCGTCATTTTCAGTCCGGCCGGATCCGACCGGATTCCCATCGATCCGGAGGGATCAAATCAGGATGATTTTATAAAAAATAAAACAGACTAGTAGGTAACTAATAAAATTTTTACGATGTAAATCAATTACATATTTTAGTAAGTAACTACATAATTTTTTTAACATAACATACCATCACGCCTGTATTCCCCGAAAGGTTAGGCAGAGGCGTACTTAATGTACACCCACAGTTCGCCGATATATTTATGTCCCATGTTATAGGGGCGAGCCTATAGCCATTCACCGTGCACAAATCCAGACTCCGAGCTGCTACTTAGAATTTCATAGAAAAACACAATTAACACTGCTCGACCTGGGGATCGAACACATGACCTCTAGTGTAGTAGTCGCGCTTGGGACCACTAGACTAATGACCTTACGTAATTTACTGAGATGAGATCACAATAATTATTAAAGTATTTAAGAATGATAACTATTGCTAACAAACGAGTCATATATTCATGACAGACACCATCATGATTTGATGAATCTGTGTAATGAATGACACAATTATCATAATAATGAGTTTGTCTTATAATTACAACTCTTTAGTTTAATCAACTTACGATAAATAATTATTTTAAGTAATAATTTTTTTTAATTTGTTTTATTTATTTATTTAATTCAGGCTACAAGGCCCATATCATATAAAATACTATAATACAATAAAATATAATAATTGTATTGTACAATAATTGTATTAGTAATTGTATAAATACTATAATATAATACAATAATTGTCTTAGTATTCATTATACATATACTTATTATAAGAAAATCAATTTTGATTTTGATAAAAGGATCGTAAAAAACAAATAGTGTTAATCAATGATATACCTTTATTTAACTATATAATGACATTGGTGTTAATTGTGTTATCTGCTAGTCGACTTCTAATAGAGCTGCACATATAGCCCGCTGTCCGAAAAGGACCATTCAGCGTATACACTTATCGGCTTTATTGTCAGCAAATAATCATGAATAACAGACAAGTATTCTCAAGCATGAACATCACGCGCAACGCATTGAATGTACCTACTCATGTAACAGCTCTATTATTTTGTCAAAAATTGCTAGCACCGGATCCGGTATATTGGTACCGCTAAAAGCGAGTACAGTAACAATGTGCAAAGTAACTGCCTCTCTGAAGTTTCACGCAAGTGGTTGCGCATTAGTCAATTTTGCGATAAAAATGACGGGGCGCATGCGTGCTATGAGAGTAATTCGTTATTATCACATTCAAATATTAATAAATTTTTATTCACGTTGTGTTCGCAACGAATCCGAAAGACGCAGTGATAGCCTAGTGGTATGACCGTTGGATTGCCAAGTCAAAGTTCGAATCCAAGGCGCGCACCGCTGACTTTTCGAAGTCATGTGCGTATTAAATAGTTAATTATCACGCGCTTAAACGGTGAAGGAAAACATCGTGAGGAAACCTGCATGCCTGAGAGATTTTCTCGATGGCGTGTGAAGTCTGCAAACCCGCAATAGGCCAGCGTGGCTATAGTCCACTATAGCCTAATCCCTCTCATTCTGATAGGAGACCCGTGCCCAGCAGTGGGACAATGTAATGGGTTGATTATGTATGTTTATGTTTATTGTTATTATTTGATTCCTGACGTTTCCTACAAAACAAGCCGTAAAAAGTAGCATTATTTCAATGTAGGTAATATTACCGAAAGTGTCAGGAACCAGACATTTTCACAAACTTTAGAGTTAAGTTTTCGGGCAGGCTCCTTTAGCTTGACCATACATAAAAAAACGGTGACATGTACAAGTACGCGCGGCATAAGTTGGCCGGAGTGAAGTTCGCCGTTTTAATGCGCAGTGGATTGTTTACGTTAAAAATTGTGTACTGCGCAACCAAACAGCTAACTTCAGTCCGGCCAACTTATGTCGCGCGTACTGTAGTTGGACATGAGAACATCTGTTACTTACTTATTACTTATGTCCATAGTATAGACAGCCGTCTTGGTCTTCCAGTGAAGGCTGGCAGCTCTGCATATTTTATTTTGCTTCCGAGTGAGGTGAAATTATTCTGCAGACAACTGTCAATTAATTGTCAAACCGTTTTTAGTTGTACCAACCGTTAGCCATTGCCATAATTATGTTCCACATGGTGTGTCGTGTAATCATACCTTTACAGTGTCGGCCCTTTTACCTTAATATTTGTGCCACTTTTTCCCGAATAGTACACGACTTATAAAGCAAGGTGAAGTACCGAAATTGTTGGGTTAATTGGATACGTGCAATAATATGTACGGTAATCGGGCAGGCTGGGACCACCGCAGTGAGGTCTACTTACCGAAGTTTAATAGGCTAATTGACTGGTATTTTTATGGCCTTACTGGCTTTTGCTCGCGACTTCGTCTGCGTGGACTGCCTATGTGCTATGGGAGACTATAATCTATCTCTGTACCAAATTTTATTCAGATCCGTTCAGCCGTTCTGACGTGATTGAGTAACAACATCCATACATCCTCACAAACTTTTACGTTTATAATATTAGTACCTTTAAAGGACTGGTTAGTTAGCTAGTAGGATAATAAAGTTGACCACAAATAAATCCCAACAACAGAAACAAAATTTAGAGGTTT